>OU342532.1:12941276-15882553 GCA_910589475.2 Bembecia ichneumoniformis
GACTAATTTAATTTCGAAAAATAATAAAAACGTTAAGGCGAGGACTTAACAGAAAAAAATAATAATATTACTTTTTGGAGTAAAATTAAAAATTTGTTAAAAATTCAGAACATATTATACTACATTTAAAAAAGTTTAAAACAGATTTATACAAAACATATATTTTTTGAGAATTTTTGTAAAAGGGGGAGATGGTGGGAGGATGAGTAGCCTATGTTAGTCGCTGATAATTTAGTTTTCTATAGGTGAAAGAATTTTTAAAATCGGTCCATCGGTTTATTCATTACAAAAATACAAAAATACATACAAACCTTTTCTCTTTATAATATTAGTATATAGATATAGATATAGATAACATAATTATGTGTATTATCAATGTTTACTTTGGACTAATTTAGGCTGGAATGTGTAACATTACGATCGATTGTTAAGAATTCTCTAAATGGAATACATGATGAAACTGTAATATTTTTTGATGAGGACCAAACGAGCGGCTATAAATATACTATAGTTACGACTTTCTATATAAATAGATACCCACTATACACTGACGATAATTGACAGTTCTATGAAACGAGACGAAAGCATTTCTCAATCCATCATAAAAGCTCAATGCTTCTGTAACACGCATTAAATTTTAATTAATTGGTGCGTAAAGACTTTTTTTCTTTGTATATTCAATCATTTTATTTAATTTTGTTAATTTCTTTATTAAATTACAGGATTGATCCTAATTCGATATTGTAGTTAGGTACTTACTTAACACCTAAAATTACCTAAAACATTTACATTTACACATGTTACAATATGGCTCCTTCAAGCGAGCCGTAAACAAATTCCTGAAGGATCGATAGAACACCTGCATCCCCCTGGTGTTACCTGTGTCTTTAGGCGATTGTAACCACTTAGCATCAAGTGAACTGTCAGCCCACCTGCCACTATTTCTAATATAAAAAAATCAATAGAGAAATATAACATATTCTAGTTACTTTTGTGGGTTCAGTTAGACCATAAAATTCAAATACATTTACTAGTACTCCCTAGTCTAAAAAGGAACGTAATATTACATTTCGATGCTAAAAAGTTAACAAAGATCTGCCTTGTCTTGGACAAAAACATATTATTCATACTTACTTTCAACTTAGAACAAAATTAATAAAATTGTCCATAAAAAAGTTAACGCTTTAAGAAGGATAAACATTAAAACGGTAAACAACAATGACTGGATAAGAATATACTTTGATAGGTTTAAAGCAGGCACTGCCATTAATGTAAGATGCAGTCAAATACTATATGTAACGAGTTCAAAGTACTCTTTATTTTCCTCATGAAACAATCAATTTACTGCTATTCAGATGCGTGAAGCGATTATGTACTTACTTTATGTTTAACGTGTGATTTTATATCACTATATGACACTTAAACTTACTAAGTGGAATCCAAAATCTATTTACGTATGTGTGTTTTATTTATTTGTTTATATGTTTTTTATGTAGGTAAACGCCATCAAACAGGCTGACGGTCCTCTTAATGGTAAAGCCAGTTCTTTTTTGAAAAAAAAAAAAAAAAGAAAAAAAAAAAAGAAAACTTCGTTAGATTCTGCCATATTTAATGATCTAAACCAAATTGACCCTTTTTTTATTTTGACGATCAATTCACAAAAATTTTGTAGTGTGAGTCGGGATTGCCAGATTTAGCTCCTTCATATTTGACCCTTTATATACTGTTGCAATCGACATCGTATTTGGGTCAATTCTGGTCTTCTTGTATTTTTAGGTGATGGGGGTCACATACCATCGAGTGGACCCTTAGCCTACATGACCGTTAATCACAAAAGAAATTGCAATGTATATTTAAAAATTATGGCTTTTAGTTATATTGTATGTATGTAAGATCTTATACATTAGTAGGTATACCTAATGCAAATGTATTGTAAATCTTTTGTAGAATGTAAGAAGTAATATCTCATTAAGGATCCGACGAGTTTCTTTATAAGGTGCTCCACCTATTATTTCTTCGCTAATTAAAGTGCATTGACTCATTTGCGCTATCTTCGCCCATAATGCTACTCCTATATTTTCCATTAGTCATGATTTGTCAGCACATAAATAGCGTATGAAATGTGCGAAGAAAATTATGCAAAAGCTTTTGCAAAATTATGCTGGTGTTGGAATATTTGGTTGAATATCTTTTTAACTTAAAATTTTTTTAATGCCTTATTATCTCAAATTTTATATAATAAGGCCAGAATAGAGTTATTTGATTCGATTAAATATAATTAATCCATATGATAAGACACTCTGGAACACCAAGGGATACCCGCTACCTACATTAACATTATCAAAAACATCTATGCGCATAGTCAGGCCAGGATACAGCTCGAAACACTAGGAAAAGAGTTCCCAATAGAAAGAGGCGTCAGACAGGGAGACCCTTATCGCCAAAACTATTCTCAGCAGTCCTAGAAAACATCTTCCGCAACCTGAACAGGGAGCGTTTTGGTCTGAATATAAACGGATCCAAACTGAATCATCTCAGATTTGCGGACGACCTAGTTCTTTTTGAAGAGAAGCCAGAAATTTTAGAACATATGATACAAAGCCTTAACAAGGAAAGTGAGAAAGTTGGACTGAAAATGAACCTTGCAAAGACTAAAGTAATGACCAATTCAACGAAGGCAGACATAACTGTGAACGGAATGAACCTAGAGTTTGTTAATGAATATATTCACCTAGGCCAGCTTATTTCTCCAAAAGACCTAATAGCAAAGGAAATAAATACAAGGATCGCTAATGGTTCGAAGAAATTCTGGTCACTCAAGGAAATCATGAAGTCACAGGACCTGGGCATGGCACTGAAAAGAAAAACTTTCAATACATGTATCCTTCCATGTTTAACTTACGGGTGTGAAACTTGGGCACTAACCAAATCTCTAAGAGAGCAATGGAGCACAGCATAGTAGCGTCAAAACGTCGAGACAGAGTTAGAAATACCGACATCAGGATGAAAACCAAATTAACCGATATCCTACTACGAATTGACTAACAAAAGTGGAGATGGACCGGACATATGATGCGTGACAAGCAAGGAAAATGGTGCAAGACAGTCTCAGAGTGGTACCCAAGAAATGGGAAAAGAAGTCGCGGAAGACAGTGTTTAAGATGGGAGGATGACATCAAAATCACTGCTGGCCCAAGGTGGATACGAGTAACTCAGGATAGACCACAGTGGAAACAGTTAGAGGAGGCCTATGCCATGAGGCACACTGAGATTAGAGACATTTTATAAAAACTGTGACATTAATGTACATGTTATCTCTATTCCCAGAATAAAGGGCTTTATTATTATTATTATTTTATGATAAGATATGAATGGAGAATTTTGCTGAACCTAGCTTTTTCTTATGACTTATAGACTGTGTACCCACAGTCTAGTAATAAAGAGCAGAGAGACAGATTTGTTTACGCATTTATAATATCATAATAGACTAGTAATATGGATACAATAAAAATAAAAATACAATATGATAATACGAGTCTATAGAAAAATCGGTCGCTATAGCCTCCGGTTTCGTAAGGAGTTTTCAAAAATCCTTATAACTTATAAATAAAGTTTTATATGTTTAAGTATATTTTTATAAAATAAACCTATGTTACAAATTTCAGCTTCCTAGAGTAGTGGTTTTAGCTGTGCGTTCAGGACAAACGATTTTATAAGTATAGAAGATTACCAAATTACCAAACCAAAGCTTCAACACCTTTCTCTGAAGGGGGGACAATTTTAAATTAAAATATATAAGGGTGTCATTAATAAACAGCACATGTGCTATTCAAAATATATATATATATATATAAATGAAAAATACATATACAAGCTAAGCCCGCAACTTCGTACGCGTGGTATTCGGTACAGCGCGTAACTCTTTTGTTTTTGAACAGATTGGAATAAAACAAATAATAAATGTTACGGAAAGCTTGCTACAATATCAGTGAAAACCGCATTCAAATCGGTTAAGCCGTTTCTGAGATTAGCGTGCACAAACGCACAGACAAACAGACGAAAATTCTAAAAAGTATTTTTTTAACTTCGGGAACATAACTACAACGTGTACAAATGGTTTTTTTTTTTTTTTTTTTTTAATATGTACAGAAACGGCTCGTTTACGATTTTATTATATGTATAGAAGATGTACATACAAACATACATTCAGTCCACTTCCAAACGTTTGTTCAGACACGTGTTAACTCGGCGCCAAACAAATTCATGTTTTTAATCTGGAACCCGTAAACCTAATCTAATATAACCTTTATGGCTTTGTAATAAGAATATAATTCTTGCCACACGGGCAAAAGTCATTGAGGAATTAATTGTCTGTTGAGGATGCAGTCCAGACATTATTCTTGTAGAAGTGACGTGTCCGGACATCCATTGTTCATGATGCATATTGGGTTTAATTGGTTGATGTTAATTCAACTGGAATATACTAACTATTAATCATAAGGGATCCAGGCTTCCTTCTGCCACTACTGAATTATTATTCAATTATTATATGAAGTATCTAAATAATAAACCACCCTCTTACAGAAGTTGTTGCATGTGAGTTAGGCAATTTTTTTAGCGGAAATCTGTCATTCTTTATCCTATCCGTTATATAATCTCTATACATTGGCTTGTGTTAATAGATAACTTAGGCTAAAACTTAGGCTTAGGCCTACAATCTTAACTATAAGGAAACTTCATTGTAACAAACTTTTTTATATGAATGTGAAAATACTATAAAAATACTTCTTTTCGAATCATAAAACACATTAAGAACACCACTATTGAAATTCAGGTTCAATTAAATTAAAAAAATGTACGTACAAACTATTTAATCCTTTTATTATTTTTTAATTAATAATTTTAATTTTAAACTAATATTTAAAATTATTAAAATTACATTTAAAAAAAGACTATAATTCCACTTTAGATTCGAGTCTGTTTTTCAAAGTACTGCATCAAGAATATAGTATATAAATTATCTTGAGTCAATTTAACTCCACATTCTTTTGTTTAAAAATGTTAATTTTTATAGTTATTCTTTATTTATTCGTTGTAATTAGTTATTAGAACTAAATGTAGGCGTTTAAAGCAAATAAGGAAATAAATTTTGTAATAAAAGTAAACAATATGAATAATGTGTTTGTGGCTGCGCTTGCGCGCAAACAATTGCGCAAATGGAGCCAGCCACGTTGTGATTCATTTAAACTTTCATTTGTATACTGAACCAATCATTTCAAATTAATTTCAGTACCAAACAATTGCACTTCCATTACTTCGTAAAATATTCATTGGTTAATTAGGAACCTAATTTAAACTGATAAATAAAATATTCGATATGTGCATTTCCTTACATATAATTAAAACTGTGAATTTATTAACTGTAAGTAGGTTATTGTAATACATAAATTTTAAAAATGTTAATAATTATTTTTTTAATAAATAAAGCTTTTGAAATTGAAAGCTATTGAAGAACATATATTTTGTAATATTTACGAGTATAATGGTAAACACTATAAATAATTTATATTTTATACACAAAGTATATTTTATATGTCTATTTCACTCTAAATCAGTTAAACATCGATGCAGTAAATCGATTTTGATGAAACGCTTCCATCTATCTAATCTATACATAACTAGCGACCCGCCCCCGTCTTCGCCCGGCGTGCAATTTTTATTTATATGAACATTCCCCGTTTATCCCTCTTTCCATTAGTGTAAACCGAATTAAAATCGGTCTACCCGTTACGCGTGATCAAGGGAAATAGGGATTCATTTTTATATGTAGAGATGTACGTAAATGCATGTATAATAAAATCGTAAACGATCCGTGTCTGTACATTAAATATTTTTTCAAAAAACAATTTGTACACGTTGTACTTATGTTATTGAGGTAAAAAAAATAGTTTTTAGAATTTTTGTCTGCTTATCTGTTTGTCTGTGCGTTTGCACGCTAATCTCAGAAACGGTTTAACCGATTTGAATGCGATTTTCACTTATGTATTGAAGCAAGCTTCCCGTAACATCTAGTGTTTGTTTCATTCCAATCGGTTTACAAACAAAAAAGTTAGGCGCTATACCGAATATCACGTGTACGAAGTTGCGGGCTCAACTAGTATTTAATTCACGGAGGATAATCTCCAGAAACAACTACACTAATATGAAAAATTCTTTTACAATTTAAAAGGTATATTTTAGCTACTCCAGAGACCTAAACGCCTAAATATGTACGAGCTCGTTGGATGAGTGGTTAGGGTGCTTGCCTTAACGCTCTGTTCTAGGCTTCCCGGGTTCGATTCCCGGCAGGGTCAACTTTGAAAAATCAACTTTTCAAATTTGGCTCTGGTATGGATTTGGAAAGTAGTGGCAGGGCACACTGCGTTTTCGCAATCATTTGGGCAGCCCGTCTGGCGGCTGTAACCACCCCCTTACAGAAGACCACCGTGAAATAACAGCACGTGTGCTGTTGTGTTTCGGTGAGTGAGTAAGGGATGCCAGAGCCCATTTCCCTATTCACTCCTAATCCCTTATCCTTAATCCTACTGTAGTCGGCAGCGCACTTGCAGCAGCTTTGGCGTTGCTTGTGTTATAGGCGAAAAAAAAAAGAACACATGCCCTAAAATGCACCTAGGCTAAGTCCTCCGGCTACGCCTGGGGTCTAGTATTAAATAATATTACATAAACTGAAAGTCTATAGTTTACATTGTCAACAATAAATAAAAGTCAGGTGAACATTTTACGAGAGAACTGTGAAGGATTTGCGGAAGGTTTTGACGTGAAATAGTAATTTAATGCCACCATTCTTTTCACTCACAGCAATAAATTTAAACAAATTGTGTACGTTTCGACTAAATTCAGCCCGAGCTTTAAAACTGAAATGTCATTTTCGAAATAAAAACGTCAACTGGCGAATGTGACTTTGGGTTTTTTTTATAAACAAAAGAAGAATTGTTTTTTGTAGATTCAGTAAAACCAATTCTCTGTTGCCGTTTTGATTACACACTTTTTATCGAATATTTAAGTAAGTTTTTATGTCAGTGGTTTCGTAAGACCTCACATTTTTAGAGATTTGTATTTTATAAATTAACTAGCCCTTTCCCGCGACTTCGCCCGCGCTCCTTTTTCTTAAGAGTTGAAAAATAAAAATAATTACGTACGTCTGACAAAAATATAACTTTTTTTTCAAATAAAACAAAAAACATTTCAGATACGTTACTACCCCTACCCTTACTGAGTTTATTATTATAGGTTTAAATAATAAAATGAAGATATTAAATAATAAAATAATTAAATTAAGATAAATATTAACCTTTAGAAGTTTATGTAAATTACTAGATTTTACCGGCGACTTCGCTCACGTATCCTCATTAATGATGTCCTGTATGCTACTCTAATGTAGATATAAGTTAATTATTTTAAAGTATAATTTTAAAAAATCGTTAAAAAAATGTCCATCCTCTCAAACTTAAATTTATAAATATTATTAGTATTTAAGTTGGTGTTCCTATTTCTCTATGATTTAGCCCAAGTAAAGTCATCCTATGAGCGAGTGAAAAAAGCAAGTAAGGTGGTTAATAAACAAAGTAATACAAGTCAAAATATAAAACAATAGAAACGCCATCAATTTTTAATTAAAAATATGCAATTATTTGTTTTCTTGAAGTTTCTGCACAGCCAAGTTTAAATGCGTAATTTAGTAAGCATGCAACATTTATAATTTATGATGCGACACTAATGAATAATTGCAAAGTCTTTGTGTGCATTCGGAACAAAGTGCTATAAAAAATAGTTGATGTATTATGTGTCCTATGAAAAATCTTTGTACTAAATAAAAATATCCTTTATTGCATTCAGTAGCATATATTTCCGATGAAGAATTTATCGAGAAAAATATTATTAGGGCTTTATTGCCCTTGTGCTAAACGGTTCTGTAGAATAAGACAGCTACTCTGTTAAAACAACCATGTATAAGCTCAGACCAAATAAGAACTAAAGAGAGAATATTGCGAACAACAAAGTGAAGCCGGTTTTATTTTATGTTCGTAGGCCGGTGTTGCCATAATAATTCATATTACCCCAATATTCGTCGATCAAATAAAATTACTGGGTAATATTTTTTGTGTATCGATTTATTTAAAAACCTTTTTGTGGAATCAATTTCTTGTAAGATTGCCTTTTACTTTAACTTTACCTAACGAAAGAACAAATAAAAAAACAAATAAATGAATAAAAAATAAGTTATTTTAATTTTATTTCATATAAGTAAAAATATGGTAATTGTAACGCTTAATAAAGGCCACACTATGTTGAGATTTGCGTGTCAAGCTATAACCTCAAATTTTATTTACATATTTTTATTGAAAATATTGATTTCTAAGTTTACTAGCTTATAAAATGTGTTTCCATCTTGCTTTTTGTTTTTTTTTAAGACTGGTTTTAAACAATTTCACTAAGCTATTCGGCATTTTCACTAGCAAATATTTTAATTCTTTATTACGTCAGCATAGTTTCATTGCATTTGTGTGCGTGTATATTATACACGGCGAGGCGTAGTTTTTCCAGCTTCACTCTGTCGGCTTTTCTTTAGTTTAGTGTATCAGTTGATCTGTGGAGACAGTCACAATTAGTGGCAACACCGTTAATGAGTTAAACAGCATCAGTAAAATAATTGACCAAAAAGCGAAAAAAGATAATCTCTGTATTAAATTAGAACCTCTTTGCGATCTATATATTTAATTTCAATCTCTCAAAAGTACAAATCTCCAAAAGTACTTTACTTTGCAAACATATTGCCAGGAATACGGAAAAGGACATTATAAAAATTATAAAAAATATATATAAATGATATATAAAAAAAGAACTGAGGGATTAAAAATTAAAATTAAACGTGTGACAAAAATTAATGAGCCATTAAGACTGAATAAATGTCTCAACGGCTAAGCCTCGCTAGAAACCTAGTAGCATTTTACTTTGAATGTTTTAATAAAAAATTCAAAAACGTATAACAAAATTTAGAATGCTCGGTTATTTTAATGCTCCGAACAAAGTTTTCATAACGAATGAATGACACGAAATACGATGCGTGATATTTACACAAAAGTTAATTTCGTTAAATTTGTTAAATCCGTATAACGAAAGCCCCGACACGCGTCAAAACTTCGCGCCGAATAAATTAATTAAAATCTTATTTGGAAGGAGATTAAAGTCGCTGCTCCATTGTAACTGAAAATTAACCTTACCAGAGTAAATCCGATTCTATTGAGATTTACCTGTTTACGGCACGAACGATAATTGGCGTAAATTTTATTTGACATTCTCTAATTATTCACGTAGTGCAGAAGATCAAAAGTTAAAGGCTTCAGGCACATATCTGATGACATCTAACGACACGACGCGCCGAGCTGCTTGTCATCTATGTATGTGATAAACTATATGTTTTTTTTAAATAAATGCGAAAGTAATTTTGTTTGTATGTTAGTTACGCTTTCACGCCTTAACTACTGATCATCATTAAATTTTGCATACACGTTGTCAGGGTTACAGAAAAGGATATAGAGTACCTTTCATCAAGAAAGAAGTGCCTACTGTTGCAGAGAGATCATCTAAAATTAAAATAAAAAATTCAATTCCTGACAAAAACTAATATATGAACAACTAGCTGAGCCCGCAATTTCTTAGGCGTAATATTCGCTGCAGACAGAAACACAAAAAACTATTTTTTTGATCTCGGTAATATAAGTACAACGTGTACAATTTGTTTTTTTTTTTTTTTTTCTTTTTTTTGAAATCCTTACGTTACGCTCGTTTACGATTTTATTATCTGTACTAATATTATAAAGAGAAAAGATTTGTATGTATGTATGTATGTAATGAATAAACTCAAAGACTACTGGACCGATTTTAAAAATTCTTTCACCTATAGAAAGCTACATTATCAGCCAGTAATATTTTATAAAGAGACGCGGACGAAGTCGCGTGCAACAGCCAGTATGTTTTAAGATGGAATAAATGTTTTAACACATAACAAAAAGGAGCGCGAACTAAGTCTCGGGAAAAGCTAGTAATAAGTAGCTATGGACACTTGGACAGTCCTCTAGTCCACTGGTCCAGTACCATCGCTTATAAACACCAGCAGAGACAGGATAAAGTGTATTCCGAAGGATTTAGTTTCTAAATTGATTTGAAAAGAGGGAAAGCAATGTTACAGGCGCCGCCGGGACGACGTCGATATGCGGCTCCTTTCGTTGTCGTGTCGTGACTCATCCGACCTCGTTTTAAGGGGACGCCTACTAAACTTCCTCGGGATCATGGGATGCCGAATTACGGACTCTTCGAGTTCAAAACATATCTACGTACACGTTAACTGTCTAATTTTGTTTAATTATAATACGTTTTAACCGATATTATAAGCAGTGGCAGAGTAATACTGTGTTTCGCAGTCATGGCGCCCTCGCCAGCACACCTTACAGATGACTACCGTAAAATAAGAACATTTTGTGCTGTTGTGTTTCGGTAAATGAGTAAGGGAAGCCAGGGCCCATTTCTTTATCCCTGCCTAATTTCTTATCCTTTATCCTGCTATGGCACATTTGCATAACCTGTGACGTTTCTTGTGTTTACGGCGACGGTCAACCTGTCTACCAACCCATAAAAAAAATCACCTTTTATCAAAGCTGTGAATTCATATTATCTATTTTATAAATATTTTTAGTATCTACAGATAATAAAATCGCAAACGAGCCGTGTCTGTACATTAAATATTTAAAAGATCTTTAAAAGTTGCGTCCTTTATCGGTGAATATTTATTGTTATTGCTGTGTGGGCAACACAGTTTTGACAACTTCGCGTGCGGCCCGTCGAGCTCTGCAAACGAGAACCACACGTGCGCCGACCAAATGGTATTCTATGTCATTATCATCCGTAACTCCTGCGCCACAAGAGTTATTTTTAAAAATCCAAACCGCTATCATCAAGTGGCAAGTCTGTTACGATCAAAATTTACACGGTTAGTTTATTTTAACACATAACGCTTGGTGGAGCCACTTGAAATCTGAGCACCAGGTCAAGTAGCAATTACTTTCAATTTTGATTACCCGCCTTTTTCTTCACCTACAATAATAAAAGTCATTGTGACAGTTAAACGTCGCGTACAAATTTCAACGCAAACATAAAAGTGACCAAAATGGGGATATTGATTTTTTATTTCATTGTATTCATTTACTCTTAAAAGAACTACTTATTTCGAAATTTAAAACAATTAGAGAGTTAATTTCAAAAGTAACAAATCTATTCTAATCCAGACCTCGAGACTGATAATGCAAGTGAAAATGGAGTTTATACATATTAATTAAAACACATATTTTTATTAATTAAAATAAAAAATTGCTATTATCACAGTTTTTTTATGTTCAAATCGGCAGACAGGCTGACGGTCCACTTGATGGTAGGTGGTTGCCGTCACCTATAACATAAGCAACGCCAAGGCGCTGCTGCCGACTACAGTAGGATTAAGGATTGGATAGAAAAATGGGCTCTGGCATCCCTTACTGCTATTATTTCACGGTGGTCTTCTGTAAGGGAGTGGTTACTGCTGCCGCGCCGGACGACCTGCCCAAATCACATATAAATTATATTAACATTATTAACATTGACAACTTCCTAAAGAGTTCTAAATAAGAAATTTATATTTATTTTTCATTTCTGTCTTTATTTTCTGGTCAATTTGAAGTGCGGCATTTTAGAATAACTTGTCACATATGAAATTTTTTTGTTTGTTTTGGAATGTGGTGTTAAATTTTAGATTATTATTTTGTCTCAAATCATATTAGTTTTATAAGTTTCTTTTACTAATATGATATGTATACCGTGTTGGTATGATAATGTTTAATGCAACTTTATCACAGTTGCCCAGCGCTGACAAATTAAGTATGATTAATAACTTAAGATAATTAAATTTTGAGCAAGAAGTAACATAAAGTATATTTAATGTTTAAAGGAGTATATTTCTTAAGTTAATTAACAAATGCATTCTGCATAGTCACATGTCATAGGATCATTTCCCAAAAAGTCAGTGAACTCCGCGTTAGCCCGAATTGGTTCGCGACTTGCTGGACAATAATTAATCACGCTCAATGTCAACAGCTAAGGGACGTTAATATGTCCAAGGACTGTCTCAATTTGTTACAATTCTCTGACAAAGTCCACTCTACAATTAATGGCTAAGATAAACTTCAATTCATTTATTATAATAGATCAATGGCGCCATATAGTCAGTGTTCTACTGGCATACCTAATACATAATGGGTGTCATTTGAAATTGATTGCTGCAAGTCTCGAAAATAACATGTATATCTATGAAAAGCTAAATCACATCGAATTTGATATTGGTCTACTTTCAAACTGGATATTGGTCTTAGATAAAAATATAGATTACGAATTCTACTTTTATACCTTCTCAAATTATTCAAAATATTAAAATCTGCATAGATGTTGGGACTGATAGCATAAAAAAGTCGCATATACTTAGCCGTATTTTGCGTGTTCGCCTTGGTAATAAGAGTGGGATTGACAAGGTTGAACTGACAAATAATATGTTTTCTTGGTCTAAACCAGAGGTTCCCAGACTTTTTTCTCGAAGACCCCTTTCAAAATTTAGCTGGTTCCGGTGGATCCCCTGCACCTACAATTTCTACCATATTCCCAAAACTCGACAAAAAATATGAAGATTAGATCTAACTATGGAGATTTGCTTTGCGGCTGAGTTCCAACCAGGAATGGGGAGTTTTCTAAATGAAATAAGTGACAATTGATTGTTTTTTTTGTCACCCTATTTTTTTTATCACGCCAACGTAGACCCCCGTCGACTCTCCCGTGGACCCATGGGGGTTCATCTGGACCACTTTGGGAACTAAGGGTCTAAACTTTAAAAAATACTGGATTTATAGATCTGTTGATCTAATACCACTCTAACCTGATGCGTAATAAGCGGTTATGGATCTTCATATCCCGAGTTTGAGAAGGAAATTTGATTTTTGAGTCTGCAGCTTTTGCTGCAGCCGCAATTGTACCACAATATACTATTTAATAATGATTTACGATGTTTAGCTAAGATATTAAACAAATCTATGCATGTATTTACTTATAAGTGTAAGTATCAAATTGTCTTGGCATCCATTAAATTAATACGACTACGCAATATACCGTTGTCAATGTTCACGTCGTCGTCGTAAAACCTTGATAAAAATATGTATTGAAGCATTTTAATGTGCTGTCACAAAGTGACCTTGCAATACTATTTCAGTTTGGCGACCTCACAACATATGACGGCAGTTCTGCAGGAGGCGGGTCGTTGACTCGCACGTTTGGACAATAAATTTCAGGGTGCGCTCGATGTGTCTGCGACCTAATTTGTCACGCTACGTTACAGTAGAAATTGTTTAACAACGGAAATCGGGTCTTGCTAATGTATAGTTTTAGCGAAGCAGCGTTTAATATAATGTTTTGTTCATACGATTTAATAACACGATTTGATGCAGTTTTCACTAAAGGAAAGTGTAATACTGAACGATATAATTTGTGTAAATAATTTGCAGAAAAATTGCAAACCCTGCGAGTGGTAAAATATAAGATTCAAATTTTTTAATAAGTTATTTAATAAATATGTAAACCAATTATAAATTTGTTAATTATAATTTTTTTTTTAAATGCGAAAAATTACATAATGTTGGTGTTTATCTGAGAAACTCGGATAACTTTTATATTTTTAGGGTTCCGTAGGTACGTCCGAGTAAAAAAACGGAAACCTTATAGGATCACCCGTGTGTCCGTCTGTCCGACCATTTCAAAATTTTCTCATAATGTTTCCTTTGCCATTAAAAAAAAACAATCAGTTCAAAACTGACACAGAATAAATAAATTAATAAAAAAAAAAAACAGAGATCAGGATTTCAAGCCGAGTCTGCATTTTCTATGTCTAATGTTATGACCATAAAAAGCATTACTACCGAGTTTATAAAGCAACCTTATTAATATACGAAGCTAATTAAAATAGTTAATTAAGTTTAAAGTGATTAAGTAAATACCAATAAAAGTTATAAAACATTGAAATGCATACTTACTGATTATTTTTAATTAATAAAGATTAACCAGACATGGACTTGCCTTATACATAACATAGCAAGTATAGCTTAAAATGTCGCAAAAGAAAATACCTAGTACTAGAATTTATTTAATACTAATTAGTGCCCGCGGCTTCGCCCGCGTTGAAAAATAAAAATAATTACGCCTGACTAAATATATGAGTCTTATTGCTGGGCGTTAGATGATCTCTCGGGAACAGTTCTTTTTTTCTGGATGAAAAAATCTCCTTCCTGTATCGCTGCAAAATTTCATGATGATCGGTTCAGCGGTTTAGGTGTGAAATGATAACAGACAGAGTTACATTTATAACATTAGTAGGGATTCCATTTATATTATGTTGACACGAACATTCTTATTACACTTGAATAATTATCAAGAACAAGAAACTAATATACATATAAGACCATATTTGACTTCTGCGACACGAAACCATTCAGTGCCCTTTTTTGCAAGTAGGTAATTATGACGGCAATCAAGCATGATACGTATAATAGGGATTTTAGAAAAGACATAAAACAAACCTAATTACTGCAACATAAAACTGTCAAGCAAGAATTTAGAAAATAAAGCATTTTTTATGCAATCGCACCTCATACTTTTTTGTTACCTAAACTCGTAACTTGAAAGACATTAAAATGACTCGAGATTATTTGAATGTTATGTAATGCGGTACGGTGAGTGACACGACCAAACATTTTGGGATTTGATTAGGGTTGACACTTCCAGAGAATTTTTGATTATAAAAAAACTAATATTATATTATTTTGGAATCAAACTAGCAAAACTAATGGAGATTTAAATTATTATTTATGTAATAATCTTTGAAAGCTTATTTTTAATTATAATAATTTGAGTCTTCATCCATAATGCTTTTTGGTTATGTATCATTTGATTAAGTTTGAACTTTATTTTTTTCTTGTGGTTATTGACAGCCCTTAATGATACTGGCGCACAAACCTGCGCCGGTGTAAATCATCTCCATATTTGGTAGCATCCCTGATTGTATGACTCGTTTTCATTTCTTGATCGGGAACTTGACATCCCGTCTTCACCTTTTATAGGAAGGTCCTCCAACTTTGACAGAACTAGGAACGACTTCAAACTAAACTGATTTTAATCAAACTCAGTTAAAACTCAAATAAATTAAATACATATAGGTACTTTGTTGTTTTTTTTTTAATATTATATGTTTAGACGGAAAACGGGAACGGATAAACTGTAGCGGGAACGGATAACTGAAATTGTAGAATTTAAAACCACAATATTGTGTAATGGGAAATTTGTATACGTAATTAATTATCTAAAATTAGTTTTACCACAGGGCAAACAAAACGGTAAATATGTAGTTAATAAAATCTTTAAAAATAGAAAACAAATTTTACATTAAGATTTGCAGACAGACTGATGGTCCACTTGATGGTAGGTGGCTACCGTCTCCTATAACACAAGAAACGCCACAGCTGCTGCAAATGCGCTGTCGACTACAGCAGGATTAAGGATAAGGAATTAGGAGGGGATATGGAAATGGGCTCTGGTATCCCTTACTCACTCACCGAAAGACAACAGCACATGTGCTATTATTTCACGGTGGTCTTCTGTAAGGGGGTGGTTACTGCCGTCAGACCAGCTGCCCAAATGACTGCGAAACGCATTGTGCCCTGCGACTACTTTCCAGTCCAGATCAGAGCCAAATTTGAAAAGTTCATTTTTCAAAATTAACCCAGCTGGGAACCGAACACGGATACCCTAGATCAAAGCGTTAAACCAACTCGGGAACTCATCCAACGGGCTCGTCAAAAAATTTGTAAACGCCAAAAAAAAATCCAGCCAAAGAAATAGCTCATTGTAGAAAATACAGATCGCTATGGTGCAGAATATTCCAAGAGAGAAAAGAATGCCAAAAAATTTAGCTTTTCTTGTAAATGTTCATTTGATGATTATATGTTCGCCTATTGTAGTGTATACCACGCCACAGGTGCTGCAAGTGCCCTCCCGACCTTAGTAAGATTTAGGATTCACTGAAACAGCACACATGCCATTATTTTACGGTGCTTTTCTGTAAGAGGGTGATTTCTGCAGGCAAACGGGCGGGCTGCTTTATTTATGACTGCGAAACGCAGTGTGGCCTTTAACTGAGACCTTATTTTTATCGGAAACAATATGTTAATTGCTGAGATTTGAAACAATGATTATTATTTGTCGTATGTTAACAAAGGATACAAAATGTAGATTATATTTGTGCAATTACTAATATTTACATACTGTAGTCAAGTTGGAGTTCCTGTTGTTAAGTCAGACTGACCATAAGCGTAGAAGCAAGTTCACTCGTATCTACAGAAGTAGTTGTATCACTTCTGGCTCAACGCAGGAATGTTATTTATTATATACTCGTATGTAGCGTTAAATTTTTGTAGTAAATGTTCTATAAGCAAAGAATGAAAGTGAAAACACAGCTTTTTCATTATATTTTCTGGACATATACTTATCAAGTGCTACTGCTGTGTATGGGAGTTCTCTTATTACATATGGGGTTTAAAATCCACATTTTTAAAGTGGATTTTAAACTCCATATGTATTACCTACCCCATATGTATATTTAAACCCCATGTAATACTTTAATTTTATAAAATTAAATCTTTTTAACTATTTTTTTGACTAGCCAGTTGAAAGAGTGGTTAGGGGTGCTTAACGCTCTGTCTCAGGGGTCCCGGGTTCGATTTCTGGCGGAGTCAACTATGGAAATGAACTTTTCAAAGTTGGCTCTGGTCTGGATTTGTAAAGTACCTAGTGGAAGGACATTACTTCGTTTGCAGTCATTTGGGCAGCCCGTCTGGCGACAGTAACCACCCCCTTACAAAAGACTACAGTGAAATAATAGCATATGGACTATTCTGTGTCGGTGAGTGAGTAAGGGATGCCAGAGCCTATTACCCTATCCCATCCCTATCTCTTATTCTTAATCCTACTATGGTGTGCAGTGCGCTCGCAGCACCTGTGGCATTACTTGTGTTATAGAAACCACCTACCAACAAGTGGACCGGCAGCTTGTCAGTCGATCTTAACAATAAAAACTTAAATTTAAATTTGAAGTCATTAACATTCAGCATAAGAGCTTGTGCTTACTATATCTACCCCATGTGTAAAATACTTAACTCTGCTGTTGGTAATTAAGTAAACAGGACACCTAATGAACCTTAGGCGACTATTTACTCGCTTTACAATGCAAACATTGACCTATTTGTGGAAACTAAAGCGCGATGGGCATACTAACTCGGCGTATTCCTGCTATAATATGCTATGCTATATATTTACAATTCATCCAATAGACAGTCATTAAGAGATAAATTTAAGGAGACCAACATATTAACAGTGCAATGTCAATACATATTTGATAGTATAATTTTTGTTCATAAAATAATGATCGTTTAAAAAATAACAGTGATATTCACGATTGTAATACTAGAAATAAACATGATCGTGCTTTGATCCACACAAGGCTAACGAAAATAGATAAATTATTTAAAAGACAATGTGTTTGTTTCTACAATAAAATCCCGGAAGTCATACGAGAATTACGATTAAATTGAATTTGTAAAACGGAAACTTGTTAAAAAAGCGTATTATATAATTACTTAAAGATTATTTAACAGATAAAAATGCATGAGATTATAAAGAGCGATTTATGGAGAGATTCTTTCGCCGTTACTTCTCTTCCAGAACGCCATTTTGTTTCCGAAACAGTAGCAATATTTTGACTTAAAAAAAAGTGATCTTGTTATCCTATTTTTGTGAAATTAACGGTTTGGATTTTAATTTTTAATGTATAATAGGCCCAAGTTTGCCTCTACTACATTTGTGCAAGCTATGTGAACTATGTGATATTAAATTCCACTTACTTTTTAATCAATATTTTATATCTACACTAAACACCACAAAATGTACAAGAAAAATCACATAAAAAAGTAAATAATATTGGCAAGACTTGAAAAACGAAGAACGAAGAGTATATTTAATCACATTTTCCCGAAAAAATCACGCCATGTCCATTGTGTCAAGTAATACAATTCTCTATTTGTAATATTGACGTACATTTCTGCCTATAAGGAAAGGTTTACAGGAAAATTATTCAATATGGGCACTCTTTACAAATTCATCTAGAGAATCACCGGAACAAAATACAATCGGTGCTATTGTTTAGCGAATATAATTTCATTTAATTTCGTATGGTGCATGCGCATTAAAATTTAAAATGCATCATTGTGACCGTTCCGCGAGATTAATAATAAATTTGACTGTCAACCGCAGCCTTTGTAAATAACATACTAAATTTCATTACATATTCTGAAAACCATTAATATTATTCGTGTTCAGGAAATCGGAGGTTTCCTCAAAATTGTTTAGTTAGTTTTAATCACGAAATTACAGGTTGATTGTTTAAATGTGTCGATCGATTGAGGAACCAAGATATAAGCTAACTAAGATACTAGAAAATAATACTCAGATGGTCCAGTAGTCTTCAATAGCGTTATTTTATAACCACTGCCCAGTTCACAGCTATGTCCACCATCTTAGTTCTTCTCAGACTGATTTTATTACCTACTAATTTTTCTCCGCGACTTCTTCTGCACCCCCCCCCCCCTCTTAAGCTTTGAAAAATGAAATAATTAAACGCCTGACAAAAATATCTTTATCTATATCTATACATATAATAAAATAGTAAACGAGCCGTGTATGTATTAAATATTTTATCAAAAAAAAAAAAAAAAGAATTTGTACAGCACGTTGTACTTTTTACCGAGGAAAAAAATAGTTTTTAGAATTTTTGTCGGTTTATCTGTTGTAACTGTTTGTCTGTGCGTTTGTGCACGCTAATCTCTGAAACGACTTAACCGATAAGCTTCCCGTAACATTTAGTTTTTGTTTCAATCCAATTTACAAATAAAAAAGTTAAACGCTATACTGAATACCACGCGTACGCAGTTGGGGGTTCAGCTAGTTGCTCATATATTTCTACACGCGTTGAACTTTCGCTTTCGCCAAAAAAAGCACAGTAATAAAAAATTTCAGCGACAACTGCATTATTTTTTAAGCTTATTAATTAATTCAAGTTCTGTACTAAAGTTTTAATAGGCTACTTTAATTTCTTTTTTCATTTTTTACACAATATTTAAGAAAAACCTTTCAATTTTTCATAATCTGTTCGGTTATCTCCGAGAAGCTACAAGAATTTGTTGTTCAATATTGCACCTTATTTCATAGATTATTAGGATGGGCTCATTTTGGTAAAAATTGTGTTCAATCTGACGTTAGTCCTTGTCTTAAAATACATAATAAATCTAAAATGCTGGAATTGGAACCACTGCCCCATATTTTTTAATAACCTTAAATTTGAGACTACACTGCATGCAATAATGTATTTATTATGTCATTATATTCGTTCCTGGAACACAGCAATGATACAAAATTGACAGGGAAAATGACGTGGAAGTGACATAAGCAAATTAAAGATTAAACGCAAACATGCAGTGATGACTTTATATCAGAATTTAAAACGGAGTCTTATTATTGAAACGGACAGGGAGTCGTCCATATTAGTTAAACACGACGACTAAATATTATACAAGTTATGAATTATTCTATTGTTGGAATGAGAATCTTTTAACTCAAACGGCATGTAGTGTTAGCTCCCACGCGTCTCCGTCATTATCATTTGCAACATCCGAACATCTGTTCTTGTATCTGATTAATGATAATCAACTATGACCTATTAAGTGACACACAGCTCTAACTAAATCTAACGGAGATGGTTTTCGTAAAAATTATAGTATAAGTAAAGATTTAAGTGGCAATTCGACTTTAGTATTAAAAAAGTTGTACGTCTCCAGACCCCTTTACCACCTCCTAACTTTATATTTTTAAAAAAATCCACTTTATTTTACTTAAAATTTATTAAACCGATTATTAATTTATTGGATAATGCGGCCCTGAGTTCAGCATTATAGAGGTCTTACGCGTTACACTGGCCCGATCTAAACTCAAGGCGATAGCGGGTTTGCGCAGCTCTCTCATTCCTTTGCTATCTTAAGCACACTATTGCGACGCACCTTTGGCTTTATTATACGCATTATCAACTGAGTCGTCGAACAATAAACGGTCAATGACGATAGGAATGTGCAACGGAATGCAGTGGACAGATTCGATATAATCGACTAGCAAATTTTGATGTACTTGAACTTTACTGCCTAATATTATCCTTTTTTTGTTACGTACATTTTTTTCCATAAAGCCAGTTTTTACAAAGTTGTGAACATTTGAATAAATTTTTGTATAGAATAAAAAATATATTCATTAAATTATCAAAAAACTCGAGATATCTCACAATAGGGCTTATGTGTCCTTATAGCTGATGTACATGGCTACCTTGTAAGATAATAATCTGATTTGTTTTTGTTATTATAAAAAACAAATTAGTCTAACATTTTACAAACTTTTATTTTCACATTGCGAAAAATTACATATCTTATCGTATCAGGTTATCGACATGCCCCTCGGCACATCACTATACCACTCCATAAGACCTGTAAGTGCGAGCGAGATAGACTGATAAAAATTATTTATTACCTGACGACTCGGTTGATAATGCGTCTACTATAAAAAAATATTATAATATAAGCAGATCTCAGACATTCAATCGAGCAAATTTTTCTCAACAACAAAATTCAAAGCAAATTTTTCTAACAGAGGTAGGTAATAAAGGAAGTTGAAAAGCCCATCTTCGTAAGCCAGTTTTTTTAAATAATTGCAGACGTATGATAAATTTCTGAGGAATGTCCGTTTCTGGGCGAGTTTATTTTGTTATAAATGTCGTGTATCGTCATTGCGTTTTCAGTAGTCGATTAAATAACATCGAAGTCAGAAATTCTCGGTTTATTTTGACCGGACGCCTATAGTCGCCCGTCAAAAATTTTGTAGGTATGTGCTTGCTTATGTGCTTGCCTAATAAGGGTTAAAATGGTGGTGTCATTTATATTCATGTTCAGGGAAGTGACGTGTGGAATGACAGCAAATGTCGTCAGGGTGCATCGCGCAATGTTCGTCGCCATGAGATGCGATGACCGGCGAACGATCGTTACTCCCTTTTGATACACGATTAGTTTGTGATGAATGATGACATCGCTCGTCACAATTTAGCCCGTCAGGGCTGCCACCTAAAGTAAATTTATTTAAGACTAGCTTTTGTCCGCGATCCGTCCGCGTATCTTTATAAATTAGTTTGTTATTTTTATGTATACACTACATTTCTGTAAATATCTTTAAAATCAGTTCCATGGTTTTTTTGTGGAATAGTTTGTGTGGGATTGTGAGGACATTTATCCTCACAAATTTTCTTATTCGTAATACTTGTAGTAAGAATGTTATTTTAAATAATAATTTATTTTAAATAACATTTTTGACGAGCCCATTGGATGAGTGGTTAGGGTGCTTGCCTTAACGCTCTGTTCTAGGGTTCCCGGGTTCGATTCCCGGCAGGGTCAACTTTGAAAAATCAACTTTTCAAATTTGGCTCTGGTCTGGATTTGGAAAGTAGTGACAGGGCACACCGCGTTTTCGCAGTCATTTGGGCAGCCCGTCTGGCAGCAGTAACCACCGTGAAATAATAGCACGTGTGCTGTTGTGTTTCGGTGAGTGAGTAAGGGATGCCAAAGCCCATTTCCCTATCCACTCCTAATCCCTTATCCTTAATCCTACTGCAGTCGGCAGCGCACTTGCAACAGCTTGGCGTTGCTTGTGTTATAGGCGACGGTAGCCACCGACCATCAAGCGGACCGTCTGCCTGTCTGCCGACCTTAACATAAAAAGTAATAATAATAATAATTATGTCTGTAATATTTAATGAATAAATAAACATTTAATTAAAAGGGAGATTAAAAACATAAAAGCAATTAAAAAATCTTGAGCGAAGTCTTTAAGCACTGTTGACACTTTGAAAACCAAAACTTTTTTTAATGTACTCTTTTAAAAGACTATTAAATGCTGTAAGGATTATTAAATATACATGCATAATTATTATAATTCGAATTATGATATTTTCTTTAATTTGATTTAATATTTTCTTTATTTCTAAGCAGTTGACAGCCCTAGGCACTAATAATGACGAGGCTACAATAACTGCGGTAATTATCGGTTGCGTTTTGATGAAAATTGATTGATTCTCCCCAATTTCATTCTGTTTCTAATGATAATATGCATTTCACAAATTGTATGAAGCGCAGTTTTTAATGAATAGTGGAGAGTGGAATGTCGCTTAAAGAACTGCTTAAACAAAGGTTCTGACGATCAAACTGAAATTAAAGAAGCGTAGGGAGAACGTGGAATGTAAAGGACAAAAATACAATATTTTTTATTGTCAGTTAGAATGATTACAATGAAAAACTTTTAAAAGTGTGTCCAATTTAGTTGAGACGATCATAATTATTCTCTATGGCCACCTACTCTATGGTTTTCTAATTAACCGTCATAATATAGGTGTTTTACTTATCTTATCTTTTACTTATCTTACTAAAATAAAATATTTAAAAGTGATTGTATTAAACGGTTACTTTAGTTATTTGTTGACACTTATTTTGTGGAGGATTTATTTTTAAGGGCTAATTTGGCTAAATACACATATAAATAATATTGACATAAACAGAACAAGTAAAAAGGTGGAGTACAGATGTTGTTTTGTTTTAACTTAAGTTACACAGCCACTGACAGAATTCCAGTATACCTACACCACACAGCGCAACTTAATGGCAGAGATTTGTCAATCAATTATACGGGAAATAGTTTGAGTCACGGAAACGAAATTAAAGGCAAAACATAGTACTTATGTTGACCTAAATTAAGCTCAAACCACTCATTGTCCCCTTAGCCTCAAAATGACCGGTGACAAATACCTCTGGATTAGGACCCGCATTGATGTAATCACGCAAAATTGTAATTAATTAGTTTAATTCTACTTGTAATTGGAGTCGTATTTCCTTTAATTGGTAAGGGCTCCAGTTTTTGCCTTGGATATACGGTATTAGGCAAAGGAACCGCTCCAGGGACTTACGAGTAAATAAATCTTGTTGATCTCAGGGGAATAATGTAATTCGATCTCCGGGGAATAATGTAATGTAATAACTGGCAAGCAAGGCGTTCCGCAGCTATTAACTTTGTAACCTATCTGGCGGCAGTAAACACTCTCTTCCATTGTAACTAACAGCATGTGCTGTGGTGTTTCAGTGCGTCGATAAGAAATGTTTATTCCTCTTGCTCCATTAGACCATTTCCCTAAATTCTACGATGTTACTAAGTAGAGCGTAGTTGCAATCTCGATGACATTGTATGTATTATAGGCAACAGTTGCCACCTACAATCAAAAGAGGGCACTACTCTTCTCTGCGTACCTTTAAGTAAAGAGAATAATGTGTCTTCTTTTTTATTAACAGTTGAATTTAAAATCTTACAAGTGTGTATGAACTTAAAATCAATCGATCGATTTAAAAACAAAGATTTGTTTTATCAATTAGTCCGTTCTCATAATCTGGTTTCTGAAGTTTCAGTGAACTACTCAGAAAGAGCGATGAAAAGTGAGAAAACAAAAAATTCTCTTACTTGGACTAGTTTGCCTGTGTCTCTCCACTGCTGGATGTAGGCCTCTCCTATGGCTCGCCACCACGCACGATCTTCTGTTCTTCGCATCCAACCGCTTCCGGCGAAGCCTTTCAGGTCGTCTGTCCACTTGGCCGCAGGGCGCCCTAAGCTGCTCGTTCCAATTCGTGGCCTCCATTCGAGAACTCTTTTACCCATTGCCACTTCAACTTGCTAATTCTCTTGGCTATGTCGACAACCTTGGTTCTTCGACGAATTTCTGAATTTCAGATTCTATCCACCAAAGAAACTCATAGCTCGCTCCATAGCTCGCTGAGCGACTTTAAACTTATGGATCAGTCCTGTCGTAAGATGCCACGTTTATGCACCATACGTCATCACTGGCAGGACACTCGGTATATTATATAAATATAGTTTAGGAATACTAGAGAATAATCATTCTGTGAACAACGAGCTGTTACATAAAGAATATTATTTAAAGTTTAAACTAAAGTATCTTGTATCAAAATAGAAGGGATTACATATAGGTGTACAAATATGCGGTTAATTCACTAATTTAATTAATTTAAATTGATTTTTAAGATTGAGGAAGACAGGCAGTCTAAGGTATCATTTATTGGATGGTGATTATTGTTTTCTATTAACATCGGGTACAAGCAATCAGAAGAAATGCAATCGCGATGCTTATCCTGAAATACTTGAAATGAGAAGATAGAGATAAAAGATTTGACTCATTCAGTGAGAAATTAAGAAACGCTAGTGTAGTTATGTCAGAGTGGTCTTTCGTAAGGGGGTGTTTACTGCTACTAGACGGAAAGCCCAATGTATGACAGATTATATTAAATCAATAAAGTAGTTTAGAAGAACAAAGCTAACACAGAGACCAACTTGAATTTGTACTATTTCGAGAAGGTATAAATCAGTATTACAAATAACGCATAATTTTCACGTCACTGTATGAATTAGTTGCATTCCGGCATTTGTTGAATTAAAAATATATGAGTCAAGGATTTGATTGATTATGACGCCTCAGGCGGGGAGTCAAGGGTCAGCATAGCTGGCCTGCAAATATTTTACCTCTCTAATTTTTATAAGTTTTATTTCTTTGAAACGTCTATCTGAGTTATTTATTCTCATACAAAAAATATAAAAAAGTAAAGATCTCAAGGCTCAGAAGCCACAAATATGCCGGAAAAATTCTAAATACTATTTAGCAGATATTTTTGCTGGAACTTCCTTATGTTTTGAAGAATTATAATACATCAAGGCAATAAACACTTTTTATTTATATCTACATAAAAACTACATAAAATCACTAAATGCATATTTGACAGAAAAAACTTAATTTTTGCGTGTAAAACTTGAGATTAATTTCGGTTCCTTAATTCCAAATTGTAAGAAAAAACTTACAATTTAGTTTTTTATGTAACATATAATAACTAGCATTTTTTGTTCCATAATTTTGTAATCTGATTCATGTCGTGGATAATTCATACGAATTAATTAATTTTTAATCATTTTTTATTGTTATTTATTTACTTTAGAGCTGACTTTTCATTAATGTACACCAATAGGGAATATGCACATTTTTTTAATATTTTCATATGATAGGTTATATCGTTATATAACCGTAAAAAAATATTCAGCGCCAAAAAACAGAAATTTGGTAACAAAAAAAAAGTTAAAATTAACATAGACATAATTCTAAAGCAAAAATGTTGATAAAAAAATATATTTAAGCCTTTTTTGAATTAGACGCATATTCCCTATTCGTGTTACTATATCTCTATACATATCGTACAACACTAGATACATGTAACAATATACATAAAGAATATCATAGAAAACATAAATAATTTTGTCTTATATATACACAAGTTTTCATTGTCATGTTGTGAAACGCTAATGGAGAAATCATAAAAATTTAAATGATGTCGCACTTCTTAAAGGGTCGTTGATTATAGGAAGCGTTTGACCAATAAAATTGAAAATTCGATTAATATTTTAATTAATTCTGTAATGTTTAAGTTATTTCTTTGGCATTGTTATTATTTTACCTGATTGGCAATTCACACCTGAAATTAAAAAAATATGTTATTATGCATGGAAGAACATGTCTATAAAGAAAAAAATTATGAATGAACGTCATCATTCATATTTTTTTTATTATGAACGAACGTCCACTGCAAAGGCCTCCCCCTAATTCTCCAAAAGGACCGATTAGAAGCAGCCTAGATCCACCGTCGACATGCGGCCCTTATCAGGTCATCTGTCCACCTTGTGGATGGACATGGTTCGTGGTCTCCAGTCGAGAATCTTCCGACTCCAGCGGCCGTCGGCTCTTCGTACTAGGTATCCTGCTCAAGATCCTACAGATCTCCTTATTCTTGATTCCATCTCGCAGTGTATATAACCCCGACATAGCCCTCTCCATAGCTCTTATTTACTTACTTACTTTACTTACTTGAAAGCCAGTAAGTTAGTTGATGAGTTGATACTTGGTACTTACATAAATGTGAAGTAATGTTTTTTTAACACTACAAGCTGAGATTGTGTAAAGAAAAATACACTACAAAATAATTTAAAACGAAAACCGAAACGTCAGGTATAAAGATAAACTTATTTAATGGGTATATACTTACTTGAATTACCAAAACTTTTTTATTTCATTTGAACTTTTTCCTGTTAAATACGACTTTAAAACGCAGTAATATAAGGTCGTTAATTAATTAGCGAATTGTATTGTATTTCTTACCATGAAAGCTAATAAAAAGCCTGAACAGCAGATAGCTAGAGCAATAAATCGCAAGACAAAACGATCGGTACTAAATTTAATAGAATAGCAATCAATTAACATGGTTCCGATTCTATCGGTGCTTTGTATTAACCTAATTGTTTGCATATTTGCATTATTTTATGATTCTGTTCTATTCGTGACAAGCCTTAATTACGATTTATAGAAGGGAATGGTCTCATTGTAGTAATGTAAAACTCATAAATTCCTCACATGTCGAGTTTCAGTAATGGTATTTGTTAAGGACTTTTTCTATTTGTCAATACTTAATGTGGATCGTTCAGCGTCTTACCCAGCTATCACATCGCACAGCGGAATAGGGACCACGAGACCCCATCATTTGCATTAAAAACACACGTATAATCCTAATAATCACATTTTTCTATCGGTTATAATAATAATAATAATTATTATTATTATTATTATTATTATGGTGTTCATTTTATGAAAAAACTGCTTTAATTTATGCAATTTATTCTGTTTTCAAATGAAATATATGAATATAATCTTCAACAATTTTTTTTCCAAGATTTAGGTATATCTTATTATTTTTTTACTCAGGAAAAAAAAAGTTTAAAATACTGATTTGTTATATCGCCCTGAACTCCCACTAATAAGCTATGCATACAATAATACTAGCGAATGACAGTGTGTGGACTTTGTCTATCTCATAGGGAATCTAATAGTCAAAATGTTACCTGTCTCCTAACTTTTAGGCATATAATATTGCCAGACGGCTCTTTGATTGTAATGTACAATATATCATACACAATTACACATGTCTGGTTATAATAAACTTTGTTAAATAAATAATTTATTCGATCATGGTGATGAAATAAAAAAGAACCTTTACCAAATTTTTTATAGGTAAAAATAAGCTCGTGAAAAACTACAAACAGTAAACAATTTCGGTTCACAAATATTAAAAAGGGATTCGAAGTTAATAGATACCATACCTATATTATTTATTGAAAAATTGTGCTCCCAAGGCACAAGCACAAACATCACAGTTACAAATTATTAGCTAGTCAGCCAATTCCATTTAATTTTTTTTTTTATGTTATGTCGACAGACAGGCTGACGGTCCACTTGATGGTAGGTGGCTAACATCGCCTATAACACAAGCAACGCTACAGGTGCTGCAAGTGCGCTGCCGACTACAGTATGATGGGATAAGGGATTAGGAGGAGATAAGGAATTGGGTTCTGGCATCCCTTACTCACTCACCGAAACACAACAGCACGTATATGCTGTTATTTCACGGTGGTCTTCTGTAAGGGGGTGGTCACTGCCGCCAGGCGGGCTGCCCAAATGACTGCGAAACGCATTGTGCCCTACCACTACTTTTCAAATCCAGACCAGAGTCATTTTTTGAAAATTACATTAAAATTTCCAAAGTTGACCCCGCCGGGAATCGAACCCGGGGCCCCTGAGACGTTGGATGAGTAGCCTTACCACTCATCCAACGGGCCGTCAAAAAAAACCTTATTAGAAGACAAAATGATATTTAATAATAATTTGTAAATATTTTATTCCTATATACTTTAGTTTACAAAAATATGTACTACTAGCTGACCCGGCAAATTTCGTGCCGCCTCAAACGCGTTCCACACAAAATGTAGGAGAACTTTGTTTACCTGAATATTTCAGATTTTTTATTAATTATTCTGCTGTTCGGAGACAAATTCAGCAAATCAAGGATCATAAAAATCGGTCCAGCCGTTATCGAGTTATAAATGGTGTAACTAACACAACTTTCTTTTATATATAGATTTAATTCCAAGGCAAAATTGATTGCTTATACTGTCATAATGAAACTCATAAAAGTGCACCCAAAATATTTGATTTGTGAAAACATCTGAGATACAGGTAAGAGAGGGGAGCGAATGGGCCACAGATTGCTTAACAAAGACTTTATTAGTCGTAAAATTGGAACGAAATAACCTGAATAAACAAACTTTAAAACGCCCCAGGGTAAGAAAAGGTTCGACAATTTAATTGTGGGTATTCAGATACATAAATAAACGTAGGAAACGACTTACACCTTCCTTGTTCGAAGTAGTATTTATTAAAAGACTAGCCGTGCCCGCGACTACGTACGCGTTGAAAAATTAAAATATATGAGTATAACGCTTGACATCTTTATCGCTGTGATGTATTGGAGTGATTGTTTTTTCTTTTTATTTGCTCGTTTAACTTATTGCTACAAAGTTTATAAATATTATTTTAGTTGGTTTCTTAAAATACAATACAGAAAAGAAAACTTCGTCCGCATTGAAAAAATAAAAAATATAACGCTTGACAAAGTATATGAGCAACAATTTATTAGATTTTTTTGCTATTACAGTCCTTACCAGGCCTTGAATTTTTTTGATACTATGGGAACAGTACTTTTTCTGGGTGAAAGCATGGTGAAAGGTACCCTATCTCTTTCTTTCTTTCTATATCGCGTAGTAGCGTAAAAAAACCTAATTGGTCCAGCCGTTTTCGAATTATTGTGAACTTAGCAACACATTTAGCATTTAATTTATACTTACTAGCGACCCGTCCCGGCTTCGCACGGGTGGACATTGATTTTGTAAACAATTTTTAGTTTATTCGTGGAAAACGGCAATTTTGTATGGAGGGGTGTAAAGGGCGAAGATGGGGATGAGTAACCTATGTTACTGGCTGATAATGTAGCTTTCTATAGGTGAAAGAATTTTTAAAATCGGTTCAGTAGTTTTTGAGTTTAATCATTACCTACAAAAATACATACATACATACATACAAATATTTAATTTTTCTCTTTATAATATTACTAGTATAGATTAGTCTAGATATATATTAGACATTAGACATTGACTAAAAAGTTAGGTACATAATAATTACAATATATAATAATTATATAATAATTAAAACTTTAATAATGTATCTAAATTTTTCCTTTCAGAGAAGTTACCTAGAAACGTTCGGTTATTTGAAGCGAGGGGTGCCCGAGGTTGAGAATCTGTTACACGGCGATGCCGACCATTCATTCGACGTCGGATTTAAAGGTGCTATTAGAACTTTACAGGTAAGTCAATTTTTAGTCTTTTTCAAATAAAATAAAATTTCGCCATTATGATATGGGATATAAACGTGGTCTCTAACTATGTGCCTCGTAACAAAATTCAACAAAATTCACATTAACTATGTGCCCGTTAGATTAGTAAGTGATAGTGACAGTGGGCAAGACACATAGTACGGAGATTCGACGGCAAGCTCAACGTAGAAAGTCCACCCACAAGGCACAAGGCCGCGGTTCCACGGTGGATCCGGGCTGCTTACGACCGATCCATTTGGAAAATTAGGAGAGAGGCCTTTGTCCAATAGTGGACGGACGTCTTACGACAGAGATATTGAGCATAAATTTATGTTCTCTGTATTACAGGTGCATTCACATTTGGCAGTGAACTTGTTGAATTTTTTTAGAAAATTTATGTTGTAAACCTTTTAGGATGTCCCTTATTGACATGAAATTCCCAAATGATATGATTATTGTGATGTAATCTCTAAATTACTCGAAGACCACAAATCTTAGTGTTCTGAATTTTTCAAAGATGGCTGTGGTTTGAGTGTTATTGCAGTAGCAGGACACATTACGTTTCGTACAGCAGGACCATTGGGAACCCCGTCTGCCGACAGTAATCCACCCCATTACAGAAAGTCACTATGACAGAACAGCATATGTGCTATTGTGTTTTGGTGAATGAGTAAGGGATGTCAGATCCTATTTCCATATCCTTTCCTAATATCTTGTCTTTAATTTTACAAACTTCTGCAGCGTAATTGCAGCAACTATGGGGTTGCTTGCAATACGCGACGGTAGCCCCCATCAACAAGTAAGCCGTCAGCCTACCTGACAAACTTTATATTTAAAAAAATCTACTAGACTATCTTTTAAGGCACAACTTTAATAGTTTTAGTACCTAGCACTGATGACACTAATTATACTTGAATATGGCAACGCTGTTATAATTTTGAAGTTAAACAAGCAAATTTTTTTACACTTTTCAGGAATTCGGTGGAATTCCAGTGACAGGGGAAATAGACGAAGCGACAGTAGAACTAATGCAAAGAAAACGTTGCGGGAGACCCGATAGAGAGACGAACGACCACGAAAATGGAGCCAGAAGAAAAAGATTTGTAGTGCAGGGTGAGAAGTGGAAACACACCAATCTTACATGGAGGTATGTATGACTTTTTACGAATATTACTGCATGTTTCTTTTTTTGAGGTACATAATTAGAAATAAAATCATTAATTGACTGCGGATTTCGTCTCCGGCGCGCCCATTAAGCGCGATTCTTTTTTAGATCAACTCTTTTCATAAAATTAATTTATGGCTTATATAACGCCATCTTTTGCCGAATAGACAAGTTAGGTCAGCGCCATCTGTCGTCGATCGCATAAAATGTGGTACTATTAAAAACATTTATATTTTAGCGCCATCTGACGTCAAGTAGAAACAATTGTAGATATTACTTTCATATGTTTAGCAGATGAGATTTGTAACAGAATTCGGACTGTGACAATAGAAGCGGGGGCTCTTTTTCTCCAACGATTATTGCTCTCGGAAGCGATTAAATGTAGTGATTAATGTGGAATATTCCCTCAGTGTTGTTTGCTTTAAGACGACATAAAATTGATGACAAATAATAGTTAAATCACGGATCTCGTAAAAGTTACGACGCATTCCGCTCGAGTTAATTAAAAGATATTATGTCCCTTCGACGCCACTGGTGACGGCGCCAAGTAATTCCATATCTAACTTCTTCCTGTTGGCTTAAGTAATTGTTTTATTAATCGTGTCGTTCTTTAAGAGAAATAACTTAAGCTTTTAGAAATTTAAGAGATAAATATACATATAATAAATGAGCAAGTGAAAATATTTTTTCAAAAAAAATTATTAATAATAAAAACTACAATTTCTACACGTTGCACTTGTGTTACCGAGATAAACAAAAATTGTTTTTAGAATTTTTGTCTGTGCATTTGTGCACAATCTCAGAATCTCAGAATCGCACAATTGCTAATCTCAGAAACGGCTTAACCGATTGAATGAGGTTTTCACTGAAAAAGAACATGAGGGTTTCCCGTAACATTTAGTGTTTATTTCATTCCAATCGCGTTGCGATATCTCCAGTTATTTTTAAATTATCTATTCTATAAAATATAATTATCATTTAAAAAGCCTCTATTTACTTGTAGATATTAATGTAGAATGCATGTGTTCTACTACATTTATTTTCTTAGCTTCCCGAACGCTGCCTATCCGAACTGGATTCAACGATCTCGAGTTGGCTCCAACTAATTGGACTGTTTTTCCCATAAGTTGTCCATGAATGAACGTGTTTTTGACCAATCAATCAATTTTTATTTGTAACTTTAAAAATATACAATTGTACATAAAGAAAACAGTAACAACAAGAATAAAAATTACAAAAAGGTCCTGTACTCAGAATTTTTCTGGCATAGGTCAGCACTGATCTTCCGTCAGAACCCTTACTTTTCTGGTTTACTTATTTATTTCTAGCTTTTGCTCGCTACTTCATCCGCGCCACTTTTACTTAGATGATAAAACATTTATTCAATCTCAAATATTTTTTCAGGCGTTGAATATTTAATTTTTATATTTAGACAATCCCAGTACTTTTTCTGGATAAATAATACCCTAAGTCCTTATTTGTATCTTTTAAAACGTATGAGCGTGAAATACTTAGTAACAAATAAACAAAATCACTTTCGCACTTAAGTATAATATTAGTTAAGATGAGCAATAGGTATAAGTTATTAATACAAAATAATTGCTGTTACATTTTTATTTATTTAATAGCGCTATTAATGTAGAATTGTGGTTTTCTGTGAATTAGAACGTTATATAATGTTATTTCGATGATGGTTTTAATGTTAATAGGTACATAAATTTCTAAATTATTTACTATACTAGTGACCGCTCGTTAATTTATACATGAACGGCCCGTTGGATGAGTGGCAAGGGTGCTTGCCTAACGTCTCTGGAGCCCCGGGTTCGATTCCCGGCGGGGTCAAGTTTGGAAATTTTAATGTAATTTTCAAAATTGACTCTGGTCTGGATTTGAAAAAGTAGTGGTAGGGCACACTGCGTTTCGAAGTCATTTGGGCAGCCAGATCGGCCGACAGGCTGACGGCCCACTTGATGGTAGGTGGCTACCGTCGCCTATAACACAAGCAATGCCAAAGCTGCTGCAAGTGCGCTGTCGTCTACAGTAGGATTAAGGATAAGGGATTAGGAGGGAATAGGGAAATGGGCTCTGGCATCCCTTACTCACTCACGGAAACACAACAGCACACGTGCTGTTATTTCACGGTGGTCTTCTGTAAGGGGGTGGTTACTGCCGCCAAACGGGCTGCCCAAACGCAGTGTGCCCTGCCACTACTTTCCAGCTCCAGACCAGAGCCAAATTTGAAAAGTTCATTTTTCAAAGTTGACCCTGCCGGGAATCGAACTCGGGAACCCTAGAGCAAGCACCCTAACCACTCCTCCAATCGTTGCCCGGAACGAGTATGATCAAATCTTGTCCAAAACAAATTATGCTCGAATGGAGTGCTGGAACGGTGTGTATTCGCGGTTAGATTTAAATTAGCCTTGGCCGAAGAAGTGCTGGAATACACCTCTGACATTATACTTTTACCAAACGTTGGATTTGGTTTTTATATAGCTGGTGCCCGCGGCTTCGCCCGCGTGGAATATTAATTTTAATAAAGATTTTAATGTTATTAACGGAGTTAATAGGTATTTTGTAAATCAATCAAAAGTTTGAAGAATGATTTTAAATTGAAATCAGATCCTGTTTAAACGAGAATCTAGCGACTTGCATCGACCATGGTGTCTTTAGCTTTTACAGACGACTGTAGCCACATACCATCAAGCGGAACTTTTTGTATCGATTATGTCACCCCGTCTTGGATGATAAAGTATTCGAGAGCACACAATTAGGTAATAATAGGTAGTGCCTCCGAGCCAGTCCCGCTGTAGCGAGTCTGCGGAGTTTATTCAACTTTATATCCCCGGAGTAACCAAACTCGCTAGCGTATATTTGAAGTGAACCGACCGCAGCGTGCGCGAGTAATTTGAAAAGTTCACAATCACCTGCACGGGCCACGACTCCAGCACAATTTCCTCGCGAATTAATGCTTTGTCAATATTGTAGTTCTCTATTAGAGCTTTTGCTAATAACACCGCTCTGCCATCTAGTGGACGTTTTACGGTAACGGCGCGCGTGGTGGTTTCCAACGCGAGTCCTATATGTTCTCACTGAAATTGAATTTTATAACCTTCTTTTATGAGAAGATTGGCAGACAGGCTGGCTGTCACACACACACACACATACACACAGACATATGTTCGCCGAATCGCGGGTCGACTGTTTCTATACGATAATCCGGAAGCGGTGTGCATCCCTGGTTCATAGGGTTCGGGCCAGCTCTAGCTGCATCCTGAGCGCATTTGCTGCTAGGCTTGACTGTCAGTACCTGAACCACTGTTGTATGGTTCATGTACTGACTAATAAACGTATGTAAATACTAACATAGATTTAAGTTGTTACTAACATAATATGATCCTTGTTGGTCTAAAATAAATAAATTATTATTATTATTATTATCATTGTAAACACGAGCAACATTTAGAGGAAAAGCATACGTGCTTCCGACTTTGATGGAGTAAGAGAGAATGGGAAAAACAAAGAAGAAATTCTAAGGCGCATATGAAGTTCACCAACCAGCACTGGGCCAGCGTGGTGGACCTATATGCCCTTGTTGAGAGGGTAGGCCTGTGCCCCTGCAGTGGGGACATATAATAGGCTGTTGATGATGATGGGTAAGGGTTGCGGAAATGGACTCTGGCATTCCTTACTCACTCGCCGAAACACAAACAGTGCACTTGCTCTTATTTCATTATGGTCTTTTTTTAGTTTCATTATGGATGGTAACTGCAGTGTGCCCTGCTGCTGCTATTATTATTATTAACTATAGGTGAGCTCGCAACTTCGTACGTGTGGTATTCGGTATAGCGCGTAACTTTCTTGTTTGTAAACCGATTGGAATGAAACAAACACTAAATGTTACGGGAAGCTTGCTACAAAACATCAGTGAATACCGCTTCAAATCGGTTAGGCTTTTCTGAGATTAGCGTGCTCAAACGCACAGATAAACAGACAAAAATTTTAAAAACATTTTTTTTGACCTCGGTAACATAATTACGTGTAGAAGTTGATTTTTTGAAAAAATATTTAAATTTTAATGTAAATACAAACACGGCTCGTTTACGATTTTATTATATTGTTATTATACATATTTTATTTATTTCTCTTAGTTTTAATTTTTTTACAATATATAATTATAAAAACAATAAATATTATAAAAAACCTAAAGTTAGCATTTCCCAGCTACCGGTGGTTAGGGCTGCAGAGTGAGGAACCTCCTGACAATTCGTGCCGTGTCAAGAAGTACCGCCTTCTGTATTTGTTCCGTAATCCAACCATCTAGTGAGAGCTTCTGAAGGTGTTTGTCGGTATTTAACGTTCCTACATGCTTACTTTCTTCTTATTAATATTATTCGTCATTCATAACAATGCTACATTTTATACATGTACATTGTTAAACAATCAACGACATTAATCATTGCACACTTATGCCACCTCTTAAAAACCTAAAGGTTTGATTTGCGATATATAAAGCGTCTTAAGCGAATTATTGTTTATAAGCGAGGCGAGCGGGGTCGCGTCTGCAATGGACGGCGACAAGCGAACTACTGCTGCCCTCTCTCGCCCGAAACTGCGAGAAGGCCAGCACTAAACACAACTCCCAACTACCTTCTAACTCCAGTAACATTATTTTATTACCTACTTTTGAGTATTCCGCAAACTAAGCGCTGTTAAGGTAGTGATTTTTATCTTCGAAATACAGCTAAAACAATAGTTTAAACAGCAGGGCTTTGTTCGGTGACAGCTGGGTACTTTGCAATGACTGCTGTCAGATTGCTACATCTAAATAAAAATCACAGTATAGAGAATTTAATCTGCTTGAGATTCATAGAATCACAATTCGGTATTGTAAGAACGTTGTAGAAAACGCCATGAACAAAGTCATTGAAATAATATTGAGAAATGTCCACTCCGAATTGCATTTCATAAAATAAAATAGCACGTAATGTTACGGCGGCGTGTTGTAGACGTTCGATTACGGTAATACCCCAGGTAATACATGGAAATAAACAGTATTGTTTTCCGAATGTCTGTGACAGCCAAATGACAGTGCGTTCCACCTCCCGCCGCGCGAGGCGCTGTCATCGCCAGTCTGTCATACAAGGAAATTATATTATTAGTATTGAATTCATAACCACTATATATTCGTAAATTTAGTTATTGTTTACCAAAAAAGCTATTAATAAGTTATATTAAACTGTAAAAAAGACGCAGGCTTAGAAAATCAATATCAATCAATTATTATTGATACATAGTATTAAAGAAAGTCGTTTTTCACCTGTTTGTTTCTGCGCTTACGTTTTATAAATCGCGCAACGTATTTTAATACAGTTTTTACAAATGAAAGGAGCAACAACGAAGGCAGGATTTCATATATCGCATATAGTATGTTTGTTCGTGTTCGTTACGCTTTCACATTTTCTAGTCAATCGTACGCTATGAGGTTTCGCATACACGTTGTTAGGGATACAAAAAGGACATAGGGTACCTTTCATCCAGAAAATCATAAGGGATCTTCTAAAAATAAAAATCAATTCAAAGTCTAAGAAAAAAAGATGCGCAATGAACATTCAATAAATGTTTCGACGCTTTATAAAAAGAGGCGCGAACGAAGTCGCGGGCAAAAGCTAGCAAATTATAGAACAAAATTGCATTCGTTCGAAGCAGTACATGATTATTTATTTATTTATTTATTTTATTTTAGGGAAATTTACAGATAGTAATAATTCTAAGTAATAATTCTACAAGTAATAGAAGCATACACCAAATAAAAAAATTCCACTTATAGCATGAAAGAGTAATTACAAATTACAACTACATAGCATTCACAGTAGGCAAGATACACTAAAATATATGGAATTCATAGTTTACTGAAAGAATTTTTCGGTTAAAATATTTCTAGTTTTAACTATAGAGATGTGGAACAGGTCGACATCTGTATCTAATAACATTTCATTAAAAAGCCTGCATGAACGAGGTAATGCAATAAGATAATGCATGCCTGCATTATCTTATCATTAACTAAAACTTTTCAAGTTTTACGTTGCTTTTTTATTAATTAGTAAAGTATGAGTAACTGAAGTTTTTCTTACTAACCAAAATGAAAATGGTCAACTAACTGAGTCTTTAGAAAATACTAATAATGTCTCACGGCTTCGCCCGCTTTAAATTTGAATTCCCTGAGTGCATGACATGTGATGATTGTTTTTTTGTTGGCACTCAACAAGCGCCTTCTTATTAAAAATAGCAACAGTCACAGGCCTGAAGCAAAAAGGGCGCTTTTTTCGACTCGATTAAATTATATGAAGTGAAAAAATAGTTATACTGATATAATATCCATGTTACCCTCAAATTGTATAACAATTTATATGTTGCCGTGAAATGTGACACCATAATATACACATACATATCAATGCGATGCGGTCAAGAGGTGTTGAATTGATCCATGTTATTGATTGGTAACAATAAAGCTTGTCAATAGGCACTAAACAAAAAAATTAATATTACATATCTACCGCCGCGTGGAGGCGGTGGCGGCGGAGTGGGACAGACGCGGCCTATCATGTCAAGACGTCCGAGTTCGATCCTCGGTCATGCCATGTACCAATGTTTTTTTTCTAAGAACTTAAGTGCATTTACTGACTGTTCTCAAACGGTGAAGGAAAACATTGCGAGGAAACCTGCATACGCTAAAGACCAAATTCTAAGTTGTGAAGTCTACCAACCCACACTGGGCCAGCGTGGTAGACCATAATACGTTCTTGTTGAGAGTGTAGACCTGTGCTCCTGCACTGGGGACATATAATAGGCTTTTTTATGTTAAGATCGGTAGAAAGGCTGAGGGTCCACTTGATGGTAGGTGGCTACCGTCGCCTATAACACAAGCAACGCTAAAGCTGCTGCAAGTGCGCTGCCGACTAGAGTAGGATGAAGAATAAGGGATTGGAAACAGCATACGTGCTGTTATTTCACGGTGGTTTCTGCCGCCAGACGGGCTGTCCAATTGACTGCGAAACGCAGTGTGTCCTGCCACTACTTTCCAGATCCAGACCAGAACAAATTTGAAAAATTCATTTTTCAAAGTTGACCCTGCCGGGTATCGAACCCGGGAACCCTAGAACAGAGCGTTAAAGCAAGCACCTTAACCACTCATCCAATGGGCTCGTCCAATGGGCTGTTGATTATATATATTATGCTTACAATATATGTATCTAATATTAATATTATAGTAGGTATATTTTTATTATAAATCGAAAGGAAAGTTTAGTTTTTTAGATTACACTTTAAAAATTGTTTCAACCAAAAAGTACCTCACCCGTATAAGAACAGTGCACAGGTTTTTTTTTGTCTTGTAATCATCATATTGGCAAATGGAGGTTAGATATTTTGAAAACCTGCTACGAGAAACACGCGCCAAATATCAATTTTATTATCATGAAAATTCATTACATAGTTGCATCATATTTTTAATAATTTACATATCATATCTAGGTATAATGAATATAGGGTTTTGAAACAAATCCAACCCTACGTAGAAGCGTAGGTACCTTCGCCTTTCAGCCACCCGGTGGCCGCACGAACTAGGTCGACATTTCAATATCGAAGGCATTTCACAATTTCTATTGCTCTTTATTACGTTTGTACTGGGCAATAAAGAATTTATTGTGATTATATGGTATCCGGTAACGTAGCTAGTATTGATTTTAGCTATAATTATACCATAAATTAAATAAGCCATGCGAAATTGAGTTTGTTTGTTTGTTATGGTTTCATGCCTTAAGGCTCCGGTCTCGCTTTGCGACTCTACCTTAGCAAACAGAACTAAGCGCACTTTCACGCGTCTTTTTTGTTATGAATTGCAATTATTAAAAAGTACATAAAAAACAATATTTTTGTATTTTTTTTTCATTAATTTATTAAAAAATAGGTCATTACTAAGTGGTTTTAAGAGCGACCGCATTAAAAAAAATTTTCAACAGAAAAATATATGTATTTGCAGTGGTAAAATTCATGAAACTACAACTTTTTAAACCACTTTAAATAAGAAAACTAAAGCGTTTATCAAAAAAGTAACCAGTTTAGATTATTGCTAACGATATGAGAATAAATGTAAACTGAATATATTTCGTATTTTTGTTATAATTTTTACGTAGCATGTGCTTGAATGAGACCTTCAACGCGTTCAACCTAAATAGAGGCATTTTTAACGCCCAATAGAGCTATTAAAATGTGCATCAAAATAAAATTAAAAAAGTGTTTTAGAAATTTCAAATCCATCACTTTCAATAAATGTAAAATATATTTCATTTATTCTTTTGTTAATAACTGTAAAAAAACATTTATTTTCTGTAAATTATGCAAGAACACTAATTTTTAGGAGACTCGAGCCTTAAACACTCAACCAATTAGCATGAAATTTTGTATACAATTGTAAGGGGTACAGAAAAGGATATAAGGTAACTTAACATCCTGAAAATGTACTGTTCCCGAGAGATTATCTAAAAAATATATAAAAGAGTAATAAAGAGCATTTTTCGATTTTATTGCTCTTTATTTTTCTTTACTTTTCTAATCCAGAAAAAGAGGTTCCCGAGGAAGGCGGAAGAAGCCGCGGGCAAGAGCTAGTATATAATAAAGCCTCTAGAGGTATTCTGAAATAAACCCCTGTCTATATCCTGTAAGATGGAGTTATTTTTTTCCTGCATTATTTTTATTAGCATATTACTTGCTCATAATAAATCTTTTCTTTTTTTTCATATAGTGTTAATGTATAAAAAAAATAAAATATCTTGATTTTTCCTGAAACTGTAACTGTAATGGTAACATAAAGCTGTCAATCAGCAAAAAGTTGAGAGCAAGTTACCCCTGGTGGGACTCGAACCCACAATCCCCGGCTTAGGAGGCCGATGCCTTATCCATTAGGCCACAGGGGCTGTAAACGCTTCAGTGAAATATCCCATCTAATTTCTATTTTAGTTTCCACTATAAGTTTACATGTTTCTTATGTTTTATTATACATATTATTAAATAAACTGATAATATCCACTGAATTGAATGAGAAATAGTATTTAAAATACAAATTATAAAGTTAATACTTTATGTGTCTACGTATGTAATACGCATTTTTGTGTCAGTTATCGTAGCCCGGATAGCTCAGTCGGTAGAGCATTGGACTTTTAATCCAAGGGTCCAGGGTTCAAGTCCCTGTTCGGGCGGCTCCGACGGAGGATAAAACCTCTTTTTTAAGTAACTAGCTGGTGCCCATCACTTCGTCCGCGTTCGTCCGAATTAGTAGGGACGGTCGAGGCACAACATATTAGCGGTCCACTTGGCGTCGTTGTTGGCTATGTTCGTCTATAAACGGCAGACAAATCCAGGGAGCAATTCAGTCTTGCTGGCGTAATTTTCGTCTTGCGATTAAATGTGGTAAAAAGGTTTTAGTAATGCTTCTTTTGGAATAATAATTTTAACTACCCCATAAAAATATAGCATCATTTAGATTATTTCGAAATCACACATTACGTATTTCTTTATATTTTATTTTAAACTAGCGACCCGCCCCCGGTTTCCCCGGGGTGCAATTTTTATATATAAGAACATTCCCCGTTTATCCCTCTTTCCATTGGTGAAAACCGAATTGAAATCGGTCTATCCGTTCACGCGTGATGCCGTGACCAAGGGAAATGGGGATTCATTTTTATATATAGAAGACTAGCGACCCGCAAAGTTTTCAAAAATCCTTTTAAGGTACACTACGAGTATGTTCCAAATTTCAGTTTTCTAGACTCACCAGTTTAGGCTGTGCGTTGATTGATAGGACAAACGATTTTATAAGTTTAAATTGAGAACAATAAATCTGATTTATATTTTACTTTAGTAGATACATTAGTTACGTATTATGTCTACATATTTTTTATTTAGAAAATTCAATACTTTTGAAGATCGCGTTTATTTTAAACTTGTTTTATCTCGCGACCTCGTCCTACGATATTGCCATATTTTAAGATGATCCGTTGTGTAATTAAGGTGTGAAAGCGTAACAAACAAACACTCACCCTTTCATTTATAATATTATAATTCACTAAAAATATTTATTTATTAAAAATATTTCATTATTTATTGAATACTAGCGACCCGCCCCCGGCTTCGCCCAGGGTGCAATTTTTATATATTGAACATTCCCCGTTTATCCCTCTTTCTAATAGTGAAAACCGAATCAAAATCGGTCTACCCGTTCACGCGTGATGCCGTGACCAAGGGAAATAGGGATTCATTTTTATATACATACATATTACATGTAGAGGTAATTCAATTGAGAGAGAAAAAATTTGTTTGTTCTTTATTACTAGGTATTGAGAATGAAATCTTTTACTATTGCAATCGTACATTAATATGTCTACACATAAAATTATTAAATTAATTTGAAGTTATTAAATAACGTAAAATTTATTTAATAAGAGCAGTGAAAAGACATAATAAAACAGCGATTTAAATTTAAAAATGGAACGATAATTCATCGATGGTAAATTGGTGATAATCAACGATAAATATTTCACCCTAAAGTAATACTTATTAGGAATTTGAAAGAAAAGACATTCGAAATCGCAATTAGAGGAAGCCGTAGTGTTCAAGTCTTGGGCAGTCGGCTGCACGCGGCGATCACTCACTTGCACTTATAATTAATTTATTTATCGGGTTCGCGGATCGACGGCGCAACTCGCGCCGTCCGACGCCCCCTACCCCGCGCTGCGGCCTATATAAACCGCGAAGGAGCACAGACGTCCGTCAGTTTTCTCAGGGACGCCAAGGGCGCCGGTTGCCCTCACCCGGGAAAATGTGTCGGAAGCACGAAGGGGTTACTTTTTTCAATTTCAACATTAGTTGAAATGCAAAGTTGGGTTTAAGGGGGTTGCGTGTAGGGTCCGGATCGGTACGAGGTGTTGGACGATGGCCGACGGGTGACCTTGAGGTGAGTCAGTGCACGCGCGAAGGCGCCAGTCGATAGGCCCACCCTCGCCGCCCGCCTACGCGCCTGCACTACAGCTGTTCCCCATGATAACCTATCAGTTACTTAATTCTCACCTTACTTCATATTGTTTTTCGATTTTTCCTACATATTCGGTTGATTTACGTATTGAAGGATAAATTTAATTAACTGCAACGTTTATGACATACTAAACGTATCGAATAAAATAGAAAAATCGAGGCACATTTCATATGCCTGATTAGAGTAATATTTATTCCCTTTTGCATTAAAAAAAGAATTTCGTTTTTCAGTTTCTCCTTAAAATTTTCATAAAATTTTGAAAAACAAAATTAAAAAGAGGATAAAATTAAATTTTATCCTCAAAATTATATAAAAATATAAAAAATACCCCATTTCGAAGTCAATGATTTCGAATTTTCTTTTTTAAATCGTGATTTTAGTTTTTGTATTATTATTAATATATTTTTTAAATTAACCACATTTTCAGTTTTCTCACGTTATTTAATTATTTTCTTAAACAAACCTGTTAATTTCAATAATAATGCATACCGATAGAGTGCAATTCCCAATTCCATTAAAACATGAAATAACTAGGCGAACCCGCGCACGAACTGTTCGACCGCTCGCAAAACATTTTCACACATCGATGCAGTATGTTCTGATAACATTCATAATCCATGGCCCGTGGGGTTTGCACCAATTGAGTTCTACGAATAAATATACAATATATCTATCGACATTGAAGCATTTAAATATTCTTTCAAACGCATAGGTTTAATCGAATGTAACGTTGGCTGCAATATTACTTTTAAACTTGAGATTAAATGGACTTGATATAGTGGTTATCAAGTCCCAAATGTATTTTAAAGACGTTTCTTTTTTTTCTCTCACATAATCAGTAATAGAAACCGACAATGGTAATGAATTTTCAAACATCGTTTCGTCAAAATGAAAAAAAAACTGCTATTTACGTTTTTCCAGAGATTTTTTTCAATTTTTCTCGAACCTTCAAGAATCTTCCTCGAACTTGAATGAATATTTGAAAAAAAAAAATTGCCAAATTGGTACAACCGTTCTCGAGTTTTGTACTTAGCAACACATTTAGTGATTAAGTTTTAATAAGCTAAGTCTTAAAATTTTTAATCTTATCTTTTTAATTGGTACCTAAATATGTTTTTCTCTTTCAATGAAAATATATTTTTCGGACTATTTTTTTATCCTCTTACTCAAGATAAGAGAAACTTGCCAAAAGATAGAACTCATACGTCAAGACAATAGCAGCAGAAGAGACTTAAAGACTTAGGCAGTCGCGTTACTTTATCGGCTGTAGCGAGCAATAGAGATGCAATAGGAGATCATAAATCGAGTGAGGGATATGTTGTAGGATAACCGGGTACAGTCGTAGTTGGTCGTCGGCCAAGTATAGACGCTTAGTCAGTAATTACTGTCTCAGGAGCTAGCTCTTAATTTGTCTAATTTACTCGAGCCCATTCTTGCGATTTAAATCCGCGCGATTTAATGGGATATTCGAATGACGTGCATTGTTTTATAAATGCCGTCTGTGGAGTGCCGATCCCGGATAGGGTTCAATAAACGTCGGCGCTGCATTTCAATTACTGAACGCACTTAACTGAGAAATTACTTCTATATATTTTATTTATGGTACATTTTTTAATTGTCGATAGGGTACGTGATTTTAATGAACTCCGCGATCTTTACAGACCAAATCGTTTTCAGAAGCACGCAGGGAAGGCTGTTGAAAGTTATATTTAATTTCTAAGCGTATATGTAAAGAGACTGATTTTTTAGACCATAATACGTGTCAAGACATATTAGGCTTTTGCGTTGACATGTACCTACCATTTGATAGGATGACTGTACTAACCTTTTTATAATCATTATTCCAACATTCAGTCCCAAATCCCAAAATTCCCCAAATTCAGCCTTTTTAAAATATTGCGATACCTATAGTGACTTTTGTTAAAGATCAGTTGTTAGGAAACTAGCAAAATGACGGCAGGTTGCAGTTATGAACCTAAAACTACAAAAAGTCAGAATATGCCTCTCTAAGATTGTTGCATTCTTTAGCCTCTGACCTTTCGGACTATAAAAGACACAGTTCGTTGTAATTTGAAAAACAATCCCCACGCATCTTTTTTGAAGTAATTAGAATATTGTAAACTATTATTTATTTATTGAAACATTGATTTCTTCAAAGAATTACTTACAAATTACTAGAAGAAAATAAAAAAAATATGTATATGTCAAATTGTACCGTCTTGATATTTTTCTTCCATTCGCTCAAAAATAATATATTTTTTTAATATTTTGGATTATTTTTATATGAAGATCGGCAGTCCACTTGATGGTAGGTGGCTACCATCGTCAATTAAAACAAGCTACCTCATAGCTGCGCTGCAGACCTTAGTGAAGTAAAGGATAACGAAATTCAACATCACACATACTTTCACGGTGGTCTTCTCTAAGAGGTTGGAAATGCCGTCAGACAGGCTGCCCAATTAATGGTTGTAAAACTCAAGGTAGGTTACGCTGCAATTACTAAGTAGTACTCGTACGTAATGTGCTGGATCAAAAATTGCTTCTTTATCCGAGCATATAGAACTTGATGTCAAAATATCTGATCCCTCTACTGCTTTGTCTAAATTTTTAATTGACTAATCATCATCATCATATTCTCAGCCGTAGGACGTCCAGTGCTGTACAAAGGCCTCCCCCCTAATTTTCCAAAAGGACCGATCAAAGCAGCTCGGATCCACTGTCGACCCTTGGCCTTGTGCCTTGTAGGTGGACGTCCTACGCTGTTCTTGCCGGTCCGTGGCCTCCACTCGAGAACCTTCCGGCCCCAGCGACCGTCGGCTCTCCGTGCTATGAGTCCGCCCACTGCCACTTCAACTTACTAATCCGCCGGGTAATGTCGGTAACTTTCGTACGTCTACGGATTTCATCATTCCTGATTCGATCTCGTAGTGTAACCCCGAGCATATAGCCCTCTCCATAGCTCGTTGAGCGACGTTGAGCTTTATATAATGAGGCCCATAGTTAGAGACCATGTTTCAGCGCCATATGTCATCACTGGCAACACAAATTGCTCGAAAACTTTTGTTTTAAGACACTGAGGTATTTTGGACGAGAAGATGTCTCGGAGCTTCCCGAACGCGGCGCGTCCGAGCTGGATTTGACGATTAACCTCCTTCTCGAAGATGGTTCTACCTAATTGGACTGTTTGTCCCAAGTAGATTATACTCGTCGACAACTTCGAGAGTTGAATTTCCAACTGTTGCTGGGGTGGGCACAATTTCGTTTTGTCCATATTCATCTTAAGGCCCACCTTTTGGAATACTCGGTTGAGGCCATCAAGCATTGACTAATAGTAAAGTTATTTTAATATTTCTAAAATACATCACGGTTTCTACACTCGTATTTGTAGTTTTTCATTTAAAAAATTCTTGTATATATTTTTTAAGAAAGCAGTTTAAACACAATACGTGAGCATTGTAAGGTTCAGTTTGTGTGGCTTGCAATAAAAGCCTACCAAGCGTGTACTCGACCGGGCTGTGTATTTAGACCATGAATTTTAGATATGTGTTATACTGAGGACAATGTGCTCAAATGCTAGGGTATGTGCATACCTAACATCAGGTGTGGTATGTGGACACACAAACAATTACTTTATAAATAGAATATACAAGGTGGCAACTATAAAGGATAAAAATCTCAAATACATTTATCAAAATGGTGTGGCCTCGGAGCTGCAAGCCTAGCAACAAACAAACAACTCTCCCATGAGCGACTTAAAAAAAAATAAAAAATAAAAAACAACATTCATAATTAGTTTTTGTCCACGACTTCGTTCGCGTCCCTTTTTAATATTTAATCAATTTTCATTGCTCATCTATTGTCAGGCGTTGAATTTTTTATTATCACTTTAAGATGATCTCTCGGGAACAGTACTTCTTTTCTGGGTGAAAGGTAACATATGCCCTTTTCTGTACCCATGACAACGTGTATACTAAATTTCATGGCGATCGATAAAGTATTTTCGGATATTTATACGGCTTTGTACAAACGAACATTAAATCTTTATATACTAAACCGCCCCCCCTAGCGACCCGCCCCCCGCCTTCGCACAGAGTTGAAATTTTCCAAATTTCAACTGGAAAACCTATTTTCCAAATTTCAACTTAGATATATACATACATATGTCTATATCTAAGTTCATACATATATTTCAAAGACAGGTATTCATGCTAATGTCATATTATTATTAAGTGAATATGAAAACTATTTTAATTATCGAAATCGTTTAACAATACGTATATTATAGCGTTATAAAGGAATTTTACGTATCTGAAAAATAAATAATTTTTTTATCATTTTCATTCCATTTTTATATACACTGGTAGTCATGTTATAGTAATTATTGGATTAATTAGATTAATCTATACATATAATAAAATCGTAAACAAGCCGTGTCTGTACATTAAATATTAAAAAAAAAAAACAAAAACAACTTATACACGTTGTACTTATGTTACCGAAGTTAAAAAAGTAGTTTTTAGAATTTTTGTCTGTGCGTTTGTTCGCGCTAATCTCGGAAACGGCTTAATCTATTTGAATGCGGTTTTCACTGATGTATTGTAGCAAGCTTCCCGTTTACGAACAAAAAAGTTATGCGTTATTTCGAATACCACGCGCACGAAGTCGCGGGCAGAGCTAGTAATACGTATATATAAATCACAAATCAGCGGAGCGAATTCCTTCTATATGTTCCTATATGTTTTGTTATTAAAAGTAATTGGCGTTCTAAAATCAATAAATATTTTTTTCTTCAATGTTATTTGAATCTTGAATATATTTTTTCGTGGCGTTTTTCAGTATTTCGCAAATTTCCTTCGAATATTGAACCATTAAGCTCATTTCCGTTCCGGTCCTAAACTCTTATACTTTATCCTAACATAATAAAGCCTCTAACACAGAGAGACGAAAGCGAAACGACTGCGGACTGTAGTCCACGTTGGTTCGATAATAAAGATTTCATTTTGCTTTCGTGTAGTAAACCTGTCTGAAGGGTATACTGGAATTACACCGGATTCCACATTATAACCGGATTTCGTTTCACTTTCGTTTTGCGTGCTATGTGTAAAGCATCATTCAAAACCATGGTTTCGCTGTTTCGGTGGTGCTTCGTTCCGGTACGTTTCAGTTTCGTTTTCGTTGCAGTGTGCTAAAGGCCTAAGGTCGGCTGCCTCTTGCAACAACTATAGCGTGACTTGTATAAATAGACGATGGTAGCCACATAGCATCAAGTGGAACGTCAACCTTACACCGATTTTCGATGTTTCTGAAACCAACAAAATTTTATCTTAAATATAATAATCGTTTGACTGACGTTTCATTACTATAGGAAAGATTTACCCGAGAATAGGCCCGAGAATATCATTTATACATAATATAATTTATTATAATTTATACATATTATATTTATAATTTATATGTATTATAAAATAAAGTCGCTGTCACCCTTGTCTGTTTCTCCGTTAATTTCTTCTATATCCAATAATAATAATAATTCATTTATTTGTTGGAACACTTGAATAGAATGGGAGATACATATAATTTTGTATAGTACAAGTCTTCTATCTGAGTACAGGTGTGCAAATATTGAATTGTTAGACAAAGTAGTCAGTTTTTCAAATACGTGTAGGTGTACTATATAAAAGCAATTATGTCAAATACACAATTTACAATACAAAATGCATATGTACAAATTATAGTCTATTTTTACAATTCATATATTCTCTAACGTTCTCGTTGCAACCATTTACACAGCTCGGTTTTAAATGCTTCAAACGGACTTTGATATGATTTTCAATAACGGAAAGAGCGAATAACGAGGAAGGTTTGTGCATATAATTTGCAGTAAAAAATCGCATTTGTGCGAAGCCTATATTTGCAATCATATGCGAGTCTAACGTAAAGCGTCCAATCTCTTCCCAGTTCCGCTGAACAAACAAAATAAGCCTAAATTTTTGTAGACGCCTCCACTTTCCTGCGGAAAACGTGTTTTCACATTTGAATTATAAGGGAGACGTCAGCGGACCCGAGCATCGCGTCTTACTCGTTAAGAATATTAAGATTTATGCTTGGGAGCCGACGAGCTCCCCGGTCTACATATAACAGTAAACAGGGATGATGTGACACCATTTAACGTAAACATTTTTGTACAATAAGTAATTTTGGCTTAACGCCGCCCGCGGGGCTTTGAAGGCCGCTCGCACAAATAATTTAATAGGCGTACTCTTGCGTATTGTCATTGTAATAAAATTGCGATAAGAAAGGAAGCAGCTGCCGTAATTAAAGTGAGAGCTTTCTTTTCCTCCTTAATGTTTCATTTAATTGCCGCTCTGACAAAAAATCTGTTGGCTTTATTAAATTATGGAACACGCCGACACATTAAACAACTTTACCAGTACATTAAAAACATGAAATAAGTAATTATTTGATAACACACTTAGGCATAACTTATATCCTATTATTTTATTCTATTAGCTCACCAAAAGATGACTCGATGGCTCTTATCAAGTGTCTTCTGTTAAAAAATAGCAATATAATCCAGGCACATTATTAGTTGCTCACATCATATTAATGGTTTCAGACAAAATTTTCAGCCATTATCCAAATTACAAACTGAAAACAGACTTTTACCACAATAAAGTAAGTCGCAAATTACACACAGATAGCATAGCAAACTATCGGTGAAAGATTTTTTTAGAAATATTTCAGAAATTTCAGAGATAAATAAACACAAAACAAGTTTTAACGCTATATAATATGACTAGCTGTGCTCGCGACTTCGTACGCGTGGTATTCGGAATAAGGCACAACTGTTTTGTTTGTAAACATATTGGAATGAAATATACACTAAATATTACCGGAAGCTTGCTACAATGCTTGCTTATTACAGAAGCTTGCTACAGTCCATAAAAGCATAATAGGCAAACAAATATTGCCAAAATTATAGACAAAAGACGCAGCAGCCGTTTTGCTGTAGCAGACTCCCGAGAAAGCTGAATTCTTTTTCTTATTATACGATGAGATATCGCAAAAAATATTTAAAAAACAGTCGACTCACGACCGCCTTGCACATCAAATGCGCGCGTCGCGTACTTGATCATTATTTTGTTGTGAAGTTATTTTAAAACTATGATATCTCCTAAGATATTCATTGAAATCAAATATCCAGGGCAATTTTGTTTAAAATTAAATACTTGTGATGTATAACGTATTTATATGGATAAGGATTAATATAATGTTTTTAAAAACACCTTCACAAATAATGTCTTATTTTAGAACAAATTTTATTAACATAAAATGAGTCAATCTTAAAAGATAGACATTAGACATATGCTGAGCCAACTTTTTTCTTAGACCTTTTAAAGGGAAACAATTCCGTCATACATGATTTTTGCGTAACTTTAACCGTTTACGCAGCGCACGCAACGGAAGCTCTCAAAAGGTACAATTTTCCTAGTTTTTGCAACATTTTTCATTGAAGCTCCGCTCCTATTGGTCGTCCTATCCAACACAAAAATAATTTTTTAAATCGAACCAGTAGTTCCTGAGATTAATGCGTTCAACCAAACAAACTCTTCAGCTTTATAATATTAGTATATAGAATTTGCAGAAAAAAAAATGCACCCGTGCGAAGCCGAGAGCGGGTCGCTAGTGGTTTATAATTTACTTCCTCAGATGTTACGTATAAAATGTAAATATTTAAATTCATTTAAGTAAAAAACTTAACTGTAAAAAAGTAACTTTCATATTTGTAATTATACAACCCTAAAAATTTATATAACTTTACTCGAATAATTAGTGAATTTATTACTAACATGTAATATTGATGACGGAAGTGACAAGGTCAGATAGTTTTTCCTGTTCTGTAAAAGAAAAAAAAACATTACTCATGTGACATGTAATGTATTGTATATGTCTGAAAATAAAGGAAGTCACAGAGGGGAGATGAGGCCGGTGAGGGCTCAATCAAAAATGTTTACCGGTAAAGTCAAATCCAATATTTCAACCTTAAATTCTACCTCGGATTCCCATTATTTATTCAGTTTGCCACCGCTGCATCTGGAAATAACCTTGTAATATCCGGAAACTCATTTGGCAGCTTGATTTTGTTGTTTGCTCTCATAAAGAAAAAAAAATCATAAAACTGTTCCGCTATTGGTACAGTATATAATAGTTCAGTGGCGTGACTATACGGAGAGGGATATAGACTATTTATTATCTCGTAAATATTTAAAGTAGGTACGTTGACAAAAACTCAAAAACAATGCGCGAGCCCCTATCCCGCCCCCAACTGGGACATTAACACATTTTCGCTGTTGGGGACGACAGAAATTCGTTCCCATCTCTCTTTTAAATCAAAAAAGATTCCTGTTGAATCAAACAAACAAAAATTCAGCAGCAATAGCACATGTGGAGGTTTTATAAAAAATAAATATATTTTGTCATTCGTTGAAAAATCTAATTATACATATTACTTTTACATATAATTATTTTTATTTCTTCTCCTAGTTATTTCCCATATACGAACATATAAAACAAAAATAGCAGCCCTACTCTTTAGAACATCAATTATGAATTTTAATCATAGTTAATAACTATGAGCTGATTTACCCAAAAAATAAATCTAATGTTATAGTCCATTTAAACAAAACCTTATTACAATAACTAGCTGAGCCCGCAACTTTGCAAGCGTGGTATTCGGTATAGCGCGTAACTTTTTTGGAATAAAACAACGATTGGAATAAAGCAAAGCTAAGTGTTACAGGAAGATTGGTACAATACGTCAGTGAAAACCGCATTGAAATTGGTTAAGTCGTTTCTGAGTTTAGCGTCCACAAACGCACAGACAACAGACATAAAACTATTTTTTTGACCTCGGTAACATAAGCACAACGTGTACGAATTGTTTTTTGAAAAAATATTTAATGTACAGACACTGCTCCATTACGATTTTATTGTATGTATAGAGCACACGATCTATAAGAGATCGTCTATACTATAGACGATCTCTTATACATCGTGTGCTTTGATATTAATTATGTATAAAAAATTATTATTTCAACAGAACATTTAACTTAAATTAGTTGGAACAGATTAACTCTTAACTATTGTTCCTTTTATCTTAACTACGAATGGAATAAAAAAACAGAATCATATTTGAATAGCATTTCCTAATACGAGATTAACTTCTTAAAACTTCGTGCAAATTTTACGAAAACAAGAAATTAACAGACTGTTTATTGCTTAGTTTGATAAATGTAGATTAGAGTGGTATCAGTGTTTTTTAAAGTCAGTCACTATTTTTACAAATAGCTCTTTGCAGTGGCGGTCCAGCTAGACTTCGACCAAACAGTTTATTTCGCCTGTAAATCCCCTTTGTTTTCGAAGCAAAAAGACTAAATTGAACGTTTTCCGAGAACAGACTGGGACTAGCGGTCAGCGCTCCACTGACAATGTACAAAAAAGTTATAAATATTTTGGCCGAATAAAGTTATCAAAGCTTTTCTAAGTCTGCAAAAGCTGTTGTGAAATGTTATTTAATTTGACTGACACAATGGCATAACGCTCGTGTAATGTCACAAGTGCCTATTAGATTTCTGTGACACACACACATCACACACACACAACTTCTTTAAATTTGACAGTACAATAAATTTAAAAATGCAGTATATATCTGTATTTTTGGGTAGTGTTCTGTCAAAACGTGATGCAGTTTAGTTTATATTAGACATATAAGAACCATGATATTATAAATAACTAGCGACCCGCCTCCGGCTTCGCCCGGGATGCGATTTTTATATATAAGAACGTTCCCCGTTTATCCCTCTTTCTAATAGTGAAAACCGAATCAAAATCGGTCTACCCGTTCACGCGTGATGCCGTGACCAAGGGAAATAGGGATTCATTTTTATATATAGACATAGATTCCACAGGCTTTTGTCAATCGTCTCCGTTTCATACAATATAGCGGGATAATCTTATTTACATTTGAATATCCGTGGAAGTGATCTGTGACATTGTACTTAAATTAATGTAATGGAAGGCTTCAGTGCGTTTTAATATGTCGATTCACTGAAAACCGTGTCAATCGCCACTTTTATAAAGAAAAATTGAAATATTTGAATTGAAAACGGATCAATATAGTGGACCGTCTCACAGTCTCAAAACCTCGCACATCTAGTGGTATTGTCAAAATATCACTGCGTTACAATACAATTCAAGCATGGATATTGAAATAATGATATCACTAAAAAGAGCCCGTGAAATCACTCTAATTAGTCACCCTAGGGCTCCGAGTAATAAGCCCTAGTGAGTTTATAATATCACGGCTTTTACAATAACCATGAGACATGCAAACACTATTTTTTGGATATTTAAATAATATAATATCCGTGGTGTAGAAAAATAGACGATACGCAATGTCGTTAAAAAAAAGATTATTTTCGAAAAGTTATAATATGTTGATAAAAAATTGCTCTTTAATCAATTCCAACAGTATAAGCAACATCTATTTCTATGTCTACACATATCATACATATTATAAAATCGTTGTTTGTCTCCATGTTTGTGCACGATTTGAATGCGGTTTTCGCTAATGTATTGTAGCTAGCTTCCCGTAACATTTAGATTTTTTTTCTTTCCAATCGGTTTATAAAACAAAAAGTTACGCACTATTCCTAATACATACCATGCGTACATAGTCGTGGGCACTGCTAGTTATGAAATAAAATCACTGTACGTACACTTCTGTATATTTTCCGCTAACTTCCGCTAACAGATTATGATACGGTTTTCACTAATGGAATGAGCGATAAACAAGAAAGGTTTGTGTTTATAATTCTCTTTGTGTGAGTCGCTGTGTGATGTTTGGAAAAACAACTTTAAAAAAAAAACAGATTTATTTCATGCCATTAATCACAAACATTTCGAAGCAGTTTACTAATGTGGATTAAAACTGTCTCAAAAGACCTATTTGTTTTAAATTAAACACATGTTTTTTTTATTCAACATATATACAACAAGATGTTGTAGTAATTGAAAACTTCCAGAGTTGCGATTTAAAACAAAGGTTAAAGAAATGCCGGCAACAACTAATTTGACTATTAATTAAGGGTGTTCTCGTATATTGTAACAAGTCCGAATGACTGGTTTCCTTTTAATTACTAGGTTGCAACAGAGTGCACAGTCAGATCCAGCTGAATGAGCGAACTCAAATGTAAATTTACATCTCGCTACGGCTACCAGCAGAAACGCAAAAATGTTTACGTACACGCCTGATCGGTTTTAATTGTCCGTTTCAAATAATAGTTAAAGTTTTATTTGTCGGTTAAGTTAATTTATTTAACATTTTCTTTTTTTGGTAAAATATATATTTGGTTTTAAGCGCAACATGCTTTGTTATTTATTAGTTACTAAAACAGTGTGTTAATTTTAAAAGGTGTTAACAATTCTTCATACATATAACTATATAAGCTTACAATACTCAATAATTACAATTTTTAAATAGCTTTTGCTCGCAACTTTGTCCGGACCCATTTTTCTTAATTCTTGAAACATTATGTTTTGATCGATATGGTCGACGCAGTATTTTTGTCAGCTTTGCATGGGAAAAAATTGAATCTTTACTTATTCCAATTTTAACGAATATTTGGAAAAAATAGATATCGGAATTGTTGCATTATTATTCTTTTTTTATATAAAATCGACAAACAGGCTGACGGTACACTTGATGGTAGGTGGCTACCGTAAGTGCGCTGCCGACTACAGTAGGATTAAGGATAATGGATTAGGAGGGGATAGGGAAATGGGCTCTGGCATCCCTTACTCACTCAACGAAACACAACAACACACGTGCTGTTATTTCACGGTGGTGGTTATTTCGCAGTATGCCCTGCCACTTCTTTTCCAGATTCAGACCAGCCAGCAACACAATTAGCGATTCATTTTTATTTATAAAGATATAAAACAAATATATACGAAGAAATTTAAGGTACTTGCAAACGCTATGGTCTAATACACTTTAGGCCATGTCTAATAACATGGCAAAACTAATTAATTAAAATATAATTCCGTTTATTCCGCAAATGATGAGCAAAAGTTTTAAACTTCAATTCAACAATGAGAAGACACGATAAAAGTGAGCATTTTAAGCTAATAATAATGGGGAAGAGACAAGAACTTATTCCACCTCTTGGTTGACCTGGTAGAAGTAAAATGTCGTAGGTTAAACGTCTCTGAAGTTCGGAATGATCATTTGAAAGCTTTTTATAGAAGTTATCGATATTCAACTTCCAACACAAATGGAGCTCTAAAAAGTAAGAACTTACTATATAATTTACAAGGACGTTTGAATGTTTGTTGATTGACCAACATCTAAACCGTTGGTCTATAATGTATGCTAAGGATGAAACATAACAAACATATAGATCGTGCCTTGGGAATAAGGCATGGAATACTTTTTATCTTAATAAATACTACTTCCAATAATTAACCGCTCGCGTTCGAATCCCGGTTGGGCCTCTGAATCTCTTCGTTTTCATGTATGTAGTGGCAAGGCACACTGAATTTCGCAGTGATGTATAGGGCAATCACCTCCTCACAGACGACCACCGCGAAATATCAGCATGTGTGCTGTTGTGTTTTGGTGAGTGAATAAGTGATGCTGAAGGTCATTTCCCAATCCCTTCTTAATCTCTTATCCCTAATCCTACTGAGGTAGGCAGGGCATTTAGAGTACCTGTAGTGTTTCTTTTGTTAATATACGACGGTAGCCACATACCATAAAGTGGACAGTCAGCTTGTCTGACTTAAAAAACCTACGCCACTCCAAAAACTCATTGGCAATTTCAAATGATTTTCGTTAAAATTTTTTCCTTAAAAAACTTTTATTCAAGAAACAGCTTCAATAATTAAACTATAAAATTAATATAATTACTTAAAACTACCAAATAATATATTTTTATTATTGAATGTCATTTAATTGGACAATCCTCTTTGTGGAGAGCAGATAGTCAAGCAATGTAAATCTTTCTTGACTTATTGTACGCCTACTCAAAATAAGGAGAAATCTCTTTTATATAAAGGCCTGTTCCATGCACATGTACAATGTAACCAATATCCAAGACTAAACAAAAGGAAAATATAATGGCATCTAATACCATAAAATTGAATTAGGTACATATGAGCTATAATAAGTGTGCCATCAAAAGATACACAGCCATGGCAAAAGTTGTAAAGTAAGTTTTCACAACAAAGACCCGCGACTAATAAAATGAAACCTAGAAATACGAGTGCACATTTGCTTATTCGTAAGTCCTCGTCTGTAATTGTATGATTTGTATAGCCTCGTTGTGTATTTTATATTTTTATAGTTTTCACATAGAAAGTGTAATGTGAATTCGTTTGTTTAATTAATAAAAGTATTGTATTTGTTTTTGCAATTCGTTATACAGATGCAACTTAACAATATGCGTTATGCAACTTAACTAATAACTTAACAAATATTAATAATATAATAATATGGATAGGATTATTATAATTTATTATTATTACTGACTTAAACAAAGGAATTATTTATCTACATCTACCCTAAATAAGTAAACGTACAATATTACTTTACTTGTCGGTGCCGTGACTTAGTTCATGACCATTTTAAAAATATAGCGCCTGACAAAATATATATGAGCAATAATTTTTTATTCAATCTTTATTGCTGTTATAGTTTCGCAAGGCGTTGGTTTTTATTTTTATTCTTCTCTGGAGAACAATATATTTTTTGTATAAATTTCTTTTTCTTTATCCCTGACAAAGTTCTTTATCCCTGGCAATGAAGGTTTAGAGTCGTCCATACCTTCATCTACGTTGGAGACACCCTAGCGGAGATATGTCAATACATCTCCCCATCCCTTACTAAATTTCTTAAGATTACCCTTCCTCACTAGTCTATCTTTTTACAATAATTTAGGGCAATCTTCTAAGGGTGGGACAGAGCATTTGTGTCCCTCTTCGTGTTGCTTATGTAGATGGGCGATGGTGGTCAACTACCATAAAATAAATTGTCACCCTGCCTGCCACCTTTTATCAAAAAAGTATTTAGGAGACTGTTTAACAGTCGGAGTCTCATATTCGGTATAGCGCGTAACTTTTTTGTTTATAAACATAGGAATGAAACAAACACTAAATATTACGGGAGGCTTACTATAATACATCAGTGAAAACCACATTCAAATCCGATAAGCTATTTTTTAAATTAGCGTGCACAAACGCACAAACAAACAAGCGGACAAAAATTTCTAATACTATTTTTTTGACCTCGGTAACATAAGTACAGCGTGTACCAATTGATTTTTGAAAAAATATTTAATGTATTGATTTTAATAATAACCTTGACTTAACAATCTCATATACATGAGTATTCATACAACTAATTACTGTTAATTATTTGACACCGGTACTAAGTACATCTTGTGTTTTTGCCATTCTTTCATTAAAGTCATCCCCTTCCAAGTAACACCAGCTGTTTTTCAAATATCGTACTCCCATCTGACGCGCCTCCTTTTTCTTCTTTTTTTTTGACTCAATGGTTTCCTAGATAAAATTTAAAAAAAAAACATAAACATAATCAAAAGCTAGTCAAAACCCGTCCAGTTATTCTAAAAATAAGCTCAGACCAGTCATTCAGACAAAATTTAAATAAAAAATATGTTTGTTAAAGTTTTCGTTACGTTAAAATAAAAGTTTTCGTAGAGCGCAAATATTTCTAAATGCTTTCGCATTGGAATTTTACTTTTTTTTTAAATTAGCTATGAACGCAGAAATCAATAATTAAAATACAATACTAACTATTCTCTCGTTTCTAAATTTTAAACTCTTTTGAAATATGTAAATCAAAGCCTGATTCTTAAACACAAAATTCATCATTAATGTTCGAAGGCTTTCTCGAAGCATTTTTGAAGGCTTATTTACCCTTTATCAGTATATTATTTGAAACAATAGTGTTGAATGTTTTCCACCTCTTATCATAATAATGTGATACCGAAATAAATGTATTACGTTTTATTGCGCGGATTTTGTAGCACTTCAGCATTTCAATTTTCGGTTGTGTACTAAACTTGCTGAACCACAGTCAGCTTCCGTACAGTGCTATTTTTACAGAGCTCTTCCCAGTCACGCCGGCGCCGTCTTATTATGCAAGTTCATTGTGGGCTGCTTTCAACACTCCACAATATCGCATCACCCTGTGAATGTGTTATTTAAATCGCACTCTCTTCAAATTCCTATTTTTATTTATAAAATTTAAGTGCATTTTTAAGCTGCTATTTATACTAATACAATAAAGTTATATATGTTTCTTTGAAAGCGGAACTACCAGTCGGATTTAAAAAAATCTTTTTACATTGGATAGCCCAATTCCTAAGGAAGTTATAGGCTGTTTATCATCACACTATTTATACGCTAAGCGAAAACCAACGAAAAGCGAGCATTCCGAGAAAATCCGAAATGTGGATGTCTTTATTACTTTAAATGAAATGACAAACGAAACCGCGGGACACAGCTATTAATAATAAAAGAACACTAATTATATGTACATATTACATCTTAGTCTAATTTAATAACAAATATATAAAAATCATTTGCTAAATATAGATATGCTAGATAGCTCTCTACATTCAAATTGATTATAAATTCAAAATCATTTATTTGCTGAATTCGGTATTTACTATGGTTGTTGAATAATTTCAGGGTATGCAACTATTAAATTCCATTTTTAAAAGATAAAACAATATTAACGAAAGATAAAATATAAATAAAAAATATGTGATTTATTTATTTATGTGGACAAATCTGCAAAATACATTATAATCATGTCCAAGGGTTACCATATAGCTAGGATGTTTATCATAATACACTCTATGATAACGCGTTTCATAAATATGCCTAAAGTTGAAATAGATTATATCAACATAAAAAGTCAATTAAGATACAAAACTGAGTTCGATCATATTTTGGGCATTTATGTTATTTATTAAATTTGAGAATGCTACAAAAAAAAGTTTCAGATAAAAAAGTTAGTAAATTTAATTTAGAAGGAAAAATGCCTCTACAATTTTTTGCCTAACACTAACCGTTCGAAATGAGGTACAGCTGACCTTCGGAGAACCCCTCAAATTGAAATGTATGCTCAGAATGCATCCCCCTATCGATCCTTAACAATCGCCAAACTACATAATTTTATGTTTGAAGATTTCGTAATTTGACTGGACTAATAGAAACAGCTATGTTTATACCTAACGAGTTCGCCAGCTAGTGCTGATTTTTAATCTACATTTGTACTCTACGCTCGTAGACTTGCTACGAATCTCGTAGACATCTACGAAATATCACAAGTCAACACTTTATACCAAGTTTTGCATCTCATCCTATCTTTAAAATGTATGTTGCTATCTCACTCATGCCATTGTATACACGTGACCTATCGACGCCAATGTAATTCTTCATTTGCGCCCATCAAAGTAAGTGAGAACAACTATAAGATATATTATTTTTTGTGTATTTTATTTATTGTTTAATAATATATAACGATTAGACAGTGCCTTAAGGCATGCTGTCATTAAGTATCAAAGATAATTTTACATGGGTGACTTTTATTTATCTACGTGTGTAACTCGAACGAGTTGGTTAGTCTGGTTGAATTAATTAATTAAGGCAATATTTTCATTATATTTTAATTGCTTTAATTCAAATTGTTGTACTTTTTAAAGGTACAGGTATATAAATTAAAAAGTGGCGTTATCGCATACTTTGAAAAAATACTTACTAGGGGCAAATAAATTATGTTACATCTGATATTGGTCACGAAGTCTATGACTGTGATCTGCATTGGAGATATCAAAAAATCCAATCCAAACCGTATAAGCGGGTACATCCGTTGTTCAGTGCGGGGAGTGTGTCAGTGATCAGAGCCTCCCGGCCTGACTAATTCCCGGTTCAATCGAAACATCGACTGGTCATGTTTACACGACACGGAGCAATATTGGTTCATCAATTTTCGTCTCTCACTTAAAATTCGTGCACTTCCTCCGATTTCCGTCGTTACATCGACACATTTCCTGGTGTCTAGTCGGAAAGTTGCAGTTGTGGTGCATTGAGGGCTCGTTCTGCTCGATTCTGCTCCCTACACATAAGGGAATTCCCCATAGAAATTTACAGCATTTCCCCATGCTCCCATAGAATTCGCTTAGAACACAATATTGTCAATTTAGTTGGAATAGTCGTGTTTGTGAATGAGGAAGCATTGATAATAATTTTTTTATTGGTCCCTGGCAGTTTTAACAAAGGTTGCTAAAATATAAGCGATACAAGTGTGCTAGATATAGTAGTGGTAGGGTGCACTATACCTTTAGCAGCAGTAACCACCCGCTTAGAGAAGACTCTGTGTAAGAATAACATGTGTGTTTCGGTGAGCGAGTAAGGGATGCCAAAGCCCATTTCTCTATCCCTTCCTAATCCCTTATCCCTAATCCTACTATGTCTGTTAGCGCACTTGTAACACCTGTGGCGTTACAAAAGGTGGGTTTTTTTTATGTTAAGATCGGTAGACAGGCTGACGGTCCACTTGATGGTAGAAGGCTTCCGTCGCCTATAACACAAGCAACGCCACAGCCGCCGCAAGTGCGCTGCCGACTACAGTAGGATTAAGGATAGGGAAATGGGCTCTGGCATCCCTTACTCACTCACCGAAACACTTATTTCAGGGTGGTCTTCTGTAAGGGGGTGGTTACTGCCGCCAGACGGGCTGCCCAAATGACTGCGAAACGCAGTGTGCCCTGCCACTACTTTCCAGCTCCAGACCAGAGCCAAATTTGAAAAGTTCATTTTTCAAAGTTGACCTGCCGGGAATCGAACCCGGGAACCCTAGAACAGAGCGTTAAGGCAAGCACCCTAACCACTCATCCAACGGGCTCGTCAAACGGGTCCAACGGGTCGTAAGGTAAGGCGGTTACTGTTGGCTGTACTAGTGCCTACCACTAAAATGTGCCCACTGATTGCCCACTGATTGCCCGCTGATAATGTGCGTTATCACTACAACATAGATCTGGACGTATTGTCAACTGGGTGTTTTGACAAAGAACTGGGTGGTGGACATTTTATAACTGGACATTTTAACAACAGAACGTATCAATTGTTCCTTTTACAAAAAAAATTCTTTGAGAATGATTCGGTATTGCGCGCTATTTTTATTCCGTCATAATACCGTTTTCAATTTGAAGCGAGCGCGGCGAGATTGGCGCATAAATGTCGCGTAAACATTTGAGCGGTTGTGGAGCGGTTTCTCCCGACTGTAACCAGTTTATGCCGGTACAGAGTGTAAAGAGATAAGGTACTTTATGTGTGTAATCATTTCGTGTTACGACGACCGTCGCCGCTCGTGGGATATTAAGGCGTTCGCGTCCCCCCCGCGCGCTTAGCATTTACGGTTCGTGATTTCAAAGGGTCTGGTCGCTTGTGTCGTGGAACTCACACGGATTTATACTCACTGACTGTTTTATCCTCTATTTAAATGTATTACAAAACGTACCCCTTACAAAGTGTATGCAAAATTTCATGACGATCTGTTGAGTAGTTAAGGCGCAACAAACGACTTTCCCGTTTATAATATTAGTCAGGATAATTTCTTTTGTCAGCGACATAGTCTGTGTCAGTATTCATATTTAAGAGAGGGCCAAACGGAGGATACCTTTTGTGTAACTCTTACTCCAGGGGTTATTCTACTTAATTGGTGCTTAAATATAAAATCTGTATGCCTATAAAAGATAAGTGACTGCCTTTCATCTTAATTTATAAAAGTTGAATTATCACCGCAAACCGATAATTTAACTAAACAGCATGTTTTTCTCCAATTTAATTAATAAATATTGAGAAAATACCCTGTTAATCGGGCAATATAAATACTTTTGTTATGAATAAAATATCTTTTAGAATTAGTTTAATTTTAGAAATACAGGAAAATAATATACAAAAATATTATACGTATTTCTAATATTGAGATATTATATTCTGTGTGTCTGAATTATTCAACCCAAATATAACTCTGGCAAAATGGCAATAGATGATATATAATATCTAATCTACTTTTTGTGACATATAAAATAATTTATAGTATAGTAATTTTTCTTTTACGATTTCCATTGTCATGTGTATCAAATTGCTACGCAATTGCTCTTACTTACGTACACTTCATGTTTTCTCATCACAGATACTAGAAATTTAAGAGCTTTATTGATAAAGGCCGATAAAGATTCATTTTGGCGGTTTTTATTTAAGAGGGTACACAATTTTTTGTTAAATTATAATTTTTGTAGTTAACATAACTCAACTAAATCATTCTCCGTCACAAAAATCGTTTCCCATAAATTGTCGCAGTGTGATTACAAATTTAAGCAGTCGGCTAATATGAATGACAACGGGCGAAGCTACTCGACATTCATTTCCCTTGGCGCACCTCTCTTATAATAACTTACATTGCAACTTCAGCTTAAGGCACAAGTAGGGGTGACGGGACCTCATGTGACCTATATAAACATAGACACACGCAAGGTGCTTTCTGAATAAAATTTAATTTTTACTTGCATTTTACTAATTGCACGTCGCATTTCGTAATGGCTTTTTTATGCAAGTTTTTACCAAAAAACTTATTTGTGTGAAGTACGGACTTATCACCATACCTGTCTAGAAGCAAAACGTACGACGAAATGTAACATAACGTAGGTCGCTGAAGCTGTAACGCACGCTTAAGTATTATCACAAATATTATTAATGCGAAAATGAGTTTATTTGTTTGTTACGCCTTACTAATTTATAGTTCTTTTTGCCCAGAAAAGAACAACGATTAAATAAATGTACATCTCTAATATATCTATGGCGCAACTATGAAAGTAAAGAGGAGGATTTCATATACATACAGTAATTACACTACATTAATTAATTATTAATTACACTAAATAATTAATATATTTTGTCAATCCACACACTTTTAAGTGACATGTAACGACTTGGACTGATGACTTTCTTTTATAAGATTCTATACTATTAAATAAAACTTAGATAAAAAATATATATTAAAAATGGGTTTGCTCTTGGCCAGCATCTAGCCGTGTAGGAAGAGAGGCTGACGACGGAGCGAACTCACCCAGAAGATACCTATTCACTCGAACTTTGAAAAGATTTGAGTTGTATGTGATCGGAAATAAAGACGCCGCCGGTAGGGAGTTCCAATCCTTAGCGGTGCGCATTATAAAAGATGTTTTAAATCGCTTGGTCCGAATTAAGGTGGATTTATATTACACCGGGCCGTGCCCCGGACGGGAACCATGGCTCGCGAGCCAAAACCACGAGGCTGCCTCAGGGCATTAGAATTTACCTACCTGAGGCTGCCGCGCGAGCAATGGCTTACGAGCCAAAACCGCGAGGCGGTCTCGGGGTATTAGAATTTAATTGAGGCTGCCGCCCAAGCCATGGCTCACGAGCACGGTGTAATATGATGCATTTTTAGAGGGATTTCGACAAGGTGAGGACAAGGTTCTTCTGAAGAAGAAAGTGGAAGGTGGTGTGATCTCATGCAGTTCCCGAGCACACTCTTCCAAGGCATAAAATAATTTAAAAAAATATGGCTAGTAAAACTAAGTAAGTAAAACTTTTATACCTAGTTTTTCTTCAAATATTTTTAATTTTTCAAATCACTTTTGTCTAAGTTGCTTTTAGATTTTGTAAAAAAATTAATAATGAATTTATGACCTACTAGCTGCTGCCGGCGACTTCGTTAACGTTGAAAAATAAAAGAAATAACGCTTCACGAAATATGTAAAGCAATATAACGCCTGACACCTTTATTGCTGTTATACATTTGCACGCGTTGGCTCCTTATTTTTAGATAGCTGGTGGCCGCGGCTTCGCCCGCTTGGAATATTTAACCAGCCAGAATGAAATTCTATTCTAACTATTGGTGAAAGATTTATTTAGACGCAAATTTGCCTGTCTGTGTGTATTCTATAAGATGTACCTCGGAAAGTGTGCTCGAGAGCTGCATGAGATCATACCGCCTTCCCTTTTCTTCTATCGAACATGCAGACGTACGGCTGGTTACCATCCTCACCTTATCGAAATCCCTCTAATTCGGACCAAGCGCTTTAAAACATCTTTTGTGAATCGCACTGCTAAGGATTGGAACTCCCTGCCGGCGTCTGTATTTCCGAGCTCATATAACCCAAATCTTTTCAAGGTACGAATGAATAGGCATCTTCTGGGTGAGCTCGCTCCATCGTCGGCCTCATCCTTCCTACATGGATAGATGCTGGTCAAGAGCAAACCCATCTTTAATAAAAAAAAAAGAGTAGAAAGACTAATTACCTCCTACATGCAAAAAAACACACAATCTTTACCTCTACAAAGTTAGTATAGATACATACAATAAATAAAATTGTAAAGATAAAGTAATTGTAAGTAGCTTATGTCAAACTTTATGTTGGCATAAACAGTGCGTGTTTATCGACTCGTTATAGTAATGCATTTCTCAAATTCAAGGACTATAACAAAAAAACGTGATTGCTTCGTCTCAACTTATCCATTTATTACAAGACCGTCTCTAATTTGACATTAAAACCTACTCATATGTATGACAGAAACACGTATAAATTACAAGGGCATGACAATTTTCGCCATTTGAATTGGCGAGCCGCAAACCCGCTTTTACATATCTGACGAAGGCGTAGACTTTGGCGCCCTATAATCCAGCTTTGGCCCTTGAATGCGAGCGAATGAGCGGGTGGACGAGGTTAGAGTGGCCCTTCAATCAGCCCCTCCTTGCGGGCGACAGGGGGACGCCGTGCGGTGGAGGGGGGGACGGGCTACGAGGACCTTTGAGCTACAGGCTCTTTGACACGAGCCACTGGCGCACTCTTCAAGTAATGATTCATTCTGCTGATGACTGACGCGGTTAATGCGGCAGTTTTAAAATTTCTCCCTTAATATTTGGTTAGAACTTGCAGTGTCACACGTCTACTATAGTGATTTTAGACGCAGGTTTGAACTTCGGTTGGGTCCGGATATCTGTATTTTTATTAATACTGGCTTGTCAGCGACTTCTACAAAAATTATATATATATATATATATATATATATATATATATATATATATATATATATATATAGTATTTTTTCTTAATAATATGTACCTACTCTATGTCCTTTTCTGACAACGTGTATGCAAAATTTCATAATGATCGGTCGAGTAGTTAAGGCGTGAATGTGTAACGAACAAACTCACTTTGGCATTTGTAATAAATATATGTGGATTACCGATTCCTGTATCTGCAATGGTACAGAGGGGGGGGGGGGACTAGCCTATTCAAAGACATATGAAGTCGTGCAAATCTACAGAGTTTTATTTTAAGTACAGTTGATGGGATATTGCTAGGACTGACTATAATTACTTGTCATCTTTAATACCTCATAGTGTGCTCTCCCTCTACCTTACACGATTTTTTTGCGTGCCTAGCGTATTGTGGTTGCTTATAATTTTTAGGGTTCCGTACGTCCGAATAAAAAAACGAAACCCTTATAGGATCACTCGTGTGTCCGTCTGTCCGTCGCTCACAATCAATTATCTCGGAATCTACTAGACCGATTAAGTTGAAATTTAGTACACATATCAAACGCAGAGGTGTGACTTGAATAGATGAAATCTGTATATGGGAGGTCATTTTTGGGGGAAGGTGGAAAATTAAAAAAAATATTTGAAAACTGCATCGTGTGACATATCAAATGGAAGGTCTTGTTGTGAAGATCTTAAATGTGATTTTTTTTTTGTAATTTTAAAATAACTGTTTCCAAGTTATTCAAGAAAATGGACGAAAATTGACCACCCTTCTTATCTCCGAAACTACTGAACCTAAAATTTTGAAAAAAATACAGAAATTAGTTTTCTATTTATAGATTATAGGAAAACCTATAAGAAGTCCTTGATATTAAAATAACATAGTAAAACACTCAATATTGTGCGTAGATTTAAAAAAAAACTTGATAAGTAACATCGTATGGAACCCTCTTCACGCGAGTTCACTTGTCCCGTTTTTTATAATAAGACTAGGCCTATTCACAATAGTAAAACTCTATATATATTAACTAGATTTTCCCGCGACTTCGCAGCGTCCCTTTTTCTTAGGAATTGAAACATTTTTTCACTTTATTGTTCATCTATTTTTGTCAGGCGTTGAATTTTCTTATTTTTATTTTTAGACAATCCCTTGGGACCAGTACTTTTTCTCTGGATAAAGGTGCCCCTGAAAACGTGTATATAAAATTTCATGATGATCGTTTCAACAGTTAAGGCGTAAAAGCGTAACAAACCACCAGACAAACTAACTTTCGCATTTAAAATAGAACTTAGGATACATTCATGGAATGTTGAAGTACTTAGGAGTTGTGTACAGGTATTAAGTTAACGTTGACGGGAAGGGAGATATGGCACAAGCCGCCTCACCGTCTTACATCTGTTTTTGATTAAAGCAATAAACGGGCTTAGTGCGGGCTTACCGGCAAACAAGTGGATCGAGACGCAAACGGGCGCTCAATAAACTCCTTACCGAATTAATTTATTGTTGTGAATGTACCTATGTTAATATTCCTCATTGTATTAGAAGCTTCGAAGTTTGCAGAACCCGTTACAATGGGAATGAAGTAATATATCCGCATTCGATACTCGGGAATTATTAATCCTCCGCTCGAATGCTCTTTGATACGAAATGGCAATTGAAAAATCTTATCGCCCTTCAACTTTAATAGAGTTCTTACGAAAGCCTTTGTGCAAATGAGCTGTATTTGTTCCATGATATTTTCAAAAACATTTCAAGCTCATATATCGCTTGCACCATTCGTATTTCCTTTTTTCTATTGTAACGGCATATCCTTTGATAAAAACTCATATTTGATTGGCATTTTAGACGCTACGTGTTGGTATCAACGTGACAGCCTATCTGTAGGCTGTTCTACATATATTCTTGACTAACCCGTTGCTGAAATCGTTAAAGACAATGTTACTGACAAACGTCCCGGGTTCGATATCAAGTCTAGGTGTATTGAGTTCTAACAGTACACTCATGTAAATCTCAATGTAGTTTGGAGTCAAAATATTGCTGTTTCGCTTTAAATTGACATTATTATAAATCTCGACTAAAGTCAGAAATTATAGTCGCGAGTAATATTATTGGTAATTTTAGTGTGCTCTGTAAACATGTACAAATAAATAAAAAAACGCTATGATTTCACTGTTATTCCAAAACTTTAAGGATGCATGAATGCCTTTTTTATATAAGTAGATGATATTTCTGTAGAATATATGCAGTTGTGTTTGATTTTTAGACTGTAATGCAATTCAGAGTTGCATGATGAAATACAAAAAAAAATATTGTAGTATTTTATAAAGTTTACAGAAAACTGATACAATTTATCGATAAATGTAATTTAAAAAAATTGTCCTAGCTAAACTGTGGTTTCTTTCTGATAAAATTACTTGGCCTGTCACCGGGAAACTCTTTGTATCATAATAATATATTATAACATATATTTTGAAGTTATATTGTATATATTTATTTATTTTATTGATACACAAAATACCAAGTAATGTTACCTTATTATTATTACATGCTGCGTATTGCTACAGTTTTTTTTATATCTAACGTAAAATTTTCATTTTTATTTAATACTTAGTAAAAAAGTAAAAGGATAGTTTACAAATTACTATTTTACAAAAAAAAATCTAAGTATGCAAGTATGTATGATTGTATGTTTCATGAGTGAGTGACTTTTGACAACTTATATATCCACTTACTTTGTCCGCGAATTCGTGTGCGCCTTTTTATACTAGATGTCAATTCAATCTTTATTGATTATTGATTTTTATCAGGGTTCAATGTTTGATCCATATGTTTTGTATCCTTGACAACGTTTATGCAAAATTTCATAATGATCGGTTTAGTAATTAAGGCGTGAAAGATTAACAAAAAAAAAAGAAAGAAAATAAATTTAAAAAAAACAAACAATCTCACTTTTGCATTTATAATATTAGGATAAAAAGGGAGTAAAATATGTAGTTATTTCCCCATCGCGGCTATTCCTGATCTTTCTTAAATTCAGTAAGCATTATCTCTTTATTATTAGTATCATTGTATGTAATATATGTATATATATAATATGTAAGTAACAACCTAACAGGTTACAAATTACGAAATAGATTAAAATACCTAAATATAAAACATTCGCCTAATTAAGGTAACAGCGATTCAACTTCTGTAGCGGTTTAAACAGTTATTTTTATTTAGCTTCTGACAAGCTCCACTGTAATAATTATTTTAATCTGCTAAAAATTCCAATTAAAAGTTGTTTTTATCTCTTTTGAAGCTTAGACTCGGTTAGCAGGCAGCGGGAGTCTGCCGCGGATTTCATTGTGTCTCCGTTGTTAATTTTGCCTTTTATTTTCAATACTTTTCATATTTCGTTCTTTTAATACTATTAGCGTTTAAAAGTGTTTTCCGCGTTTTTTCGTGATTGTGGCTTCATTAAAACGAATCTCTTGTTAGTGTTATTTTTAAAATAAATTCTCAATTAAAACAGTTTGCTTTCTGATCTCGTTTTTTGTACACTTAACACTCTTGTTTGTAGTCTAATTGACAAAAATTATCTAATTAAATTAAATTAATTCAATTGTTAAGATAGGATAACTTTTATACACTACTAATTAAATAATTATGTAAATTATTGAATATGTTCGTCTAATGGTTTTCTCGAATGGCTATTTACGTGTTGCCAGAACAAAATTAATTTTTAATTATCTTGTTTGCTATCTTATATTATTATGATTTTTTAATTTGAAAATATATTATTTTGAGATTTTTTTTATATCTATAAGTTCATAGAAAATTATAATACAATATGACCATACACACACCAATGATTCATCAAAAAGTTACTTGGGTTGGGAAAACTTTTAACATAGTCATATTTTTAATGAAAATAATTTATTAAAATAGCATAATATACTTATCCATTTTTGTCATAAAATATATATCTTCGGTTATAAACGCGCTTTAATAGATACTCGTAGGAATATATTGAGTTGATATGCGGCGATATTTTAACGGGTCGTTATCATGTCAAAGAAACTATCGCATTACTGGACTCGAAACACATCGCACAACGGATCATACATGGACTTCGGTTTCATTTCATTGATAACAAATACCCCCAATATACTATATTTTACTTTACATAAAGTCAGTCATCACAAATTTACTCTTATATTTGCACTAGCGACCTGCCTCCGACTTCGCACGAATTTAATTTTATCTGCAAATTATATGCACAAGCCTTTCTCGTTTAACGCAGTGAAAACCGTATGATAAATAATCGTTGGATGGTGTGAAAGGAGTTAAAAGAGAAAAAAAAGAGGCGGGCAGCGACTTTATTTCATAATATGTATAGATAGAGACAGTATATATATATATATATATATTAGTCTAAATAATCAACTCTTGTGGGCTCTGATAATTACGAATAATAATGATGAAACTTTTGTCTCAAACAACGCAAGCCAATTAATATATTGGTGGGTGGTATATTTCACTACTGTTGGTAAAATTTTATTGTATTGCTTTGATTTTTTTACATGAACCGTTAAAAATAAATATTTATTTTATCAAGAAACTTTTGGAATAAAGTTATTTTATAGACTTTCAAATATAAAATGAGTATGAAGGCTCTTTTAAACTCAACGGGGTTTCAAAGTTATGCGTAGTTTTCCTACACATATTTTGGAATCAACGAAGCGTTTTACATGCCTTTACCGCTGCAAAATATAGTTGAAACCAAATTTGTTATAGATTTTTATAAATCTTTTCTTTTAAATGTGTTGAATATCACATTCAACACATTTAATGGAAGATCATTAGACAACTGGCTGTATCTTATGTTGTACATATAGGTATGTTAAAATAGTAGTGGCCACGAAAAGCATTTAATTTTAAATGTAAATTAATTTCATAGTTAGTCGTATTGTTACGACTAACTATGGAACGTTCTGGAAAAGCGTTCCCGCCGGCCGAAAGTCTCAAACGTCCCACTCTATCGATGATAGCCACGCCCCTTCCCGACTAGTGTCAAAGGAAGTTGGACCTTTTATTTACAACATAGAATTTACATTTCAACAGAAATAGCATTCCCGAACTTTCAATGGCTTGTTTACAATCTTGTTTAGATTTTTGGGAAAATTCGAAATACATCGAGGCGTTGGCGCCAGATATAAATAAGAGAGCAGGCGGGGGAGATAAGGGTGTGGTGCGGCAACCAGCGATATGTATTTTAAATCATACATGTGTTTAACATAACATAGCTTTAAACAGGTAGTACCTGTTACTGAAATTTGTGCTTAAGATATTGTTTAAACCCAGAATTATGAGTATTGTAATTGTAGTTAACTGATGAAATTTCATAAGGAGCAGACTTAGAACTTGGGGACGGACTTACACTAGACTTTTAAACTTTTTCACAGCTGAAACCGCAATCCAATCAAAAGCTAGTTTGTTAGAAAAAGAAACTGTGATATTTTGAGATAGATTTAAAAAATGTTACGAAATTAGACTTTTATTTTTCACATAAATAAATCCTTCGTGCAGATAAGGGTTGAACACTTAAATAAATAGGCAATAAATTCATGTAAGAAACCCGTTAACGTGTGTAGCATTACACGTTCATAGATTCCAAGATATTTCAACGGAAAATATTTAGTTTATGTTTATTTATTCAGCACACATTACTTGGCTGCATTGCTGCCGCATATCAAAGCACAAAATAACATTTCCTTAATACATCTCGAATGGCGCTAGAGTTTATGTGAACACGTACTGAATATTTCGTCTTATACGTTTTACACAATACAGTAAAGTCATAACTGCAAGTCTATCCGCCGAGGAACGTTCAATTTATATGAGAAACACAACTTTAGCATATCATCTGTATGAAAGTAAAAGCTCCAAGTTAAAGTTTATCCCAAAAAATATAAGCTCCGTACTAAAGCCAATTTTTTGAACACCTACATTTTGTCACATTCAATTATTTAAAAGATTAAAACAATTAAGCGGACACTTTGTTTTATGTTATCTATTTATAAAATATAGCGGCCCGTCCCAGCTTCGCACGGGTGGACATTTATTTTTTAAATATTTTCGAGTTTATTCGTGAAAAACGGCAATTTTGTATGAAGGGGTGGGATTAAAGGGTGAAGATAGGGGAGGGTGAGTAGCCTACGTTACTCGCTGATAATGTAGCTTCGTATAGGTGAAAGAATTTTGAAAATCGGTCCAGTAATCTTTAAGTTTATTAATTACAAACATACCTTTGTATGGAGGCGGGTAAAGAGGGGGGAGGATAAGTAGCCTATGTTACTCGCAGATAATGCAGCTTTCTATAGGTGAAAGAATTTATAAAGTAGGTCCAGTAGTTTTTGAGTTTATTCATTACATACATACAAACATACATACATACAAACCTTTTCTCTTTATAATATTAGTATAGAAGAATTTTAAAGGCCTAACCTGGAAGATATAAGGACAGAATTGTCTCTATGCTCGTTTAGATTGTCGTAAGTTGTCCCATTATATACTACTAGCTGAACTCGGCCACGCTTCGCTGGCGGCTCATACGGCGGCGGATGCCGCGCGTTACTAGACACTGCTTATATATAATACTATTTATCGTAGCGTGATGTTATATAGCCTATAGCCTTCCTCGATAAATGGACTATTCAAAACAAAAAGAATTTTTCATTTCGAACCAGTAGTTCCTGAGATTAATTCGATCAAACAAACAAACAAACTCTTTAGCTTTACCTATAATATTAAGTATAGATTTAATATAAAGGAAATCCACAATCCATTTCCTTATCCTCTCACAATGGTTATTTATCCATCATTCCACTGCGAGAATTTCCTGGATCATAAAGGCATTTGAGGTGTTCATTTCTCCATTTTTGTCTATTAGCCGGATCTTATTATGTTAATATAAATACTGTTTGATATTAATGAAATACTTGACGAATTCAAGTTTTAATCGACTTAAGATTTAAAAAGTTTTAAATTTCTTAAAAAAATACTCAATTTGCAGATTTAATCTTTTGTAACTCTTCATAATTGTTGTAATTCTTTCATAGCTCAGGAGAATTGAGAGCTTCTGACTCTGTCGAGCCTCTATTTTATAACTCAGTCTAGATAATAACGGGTTTTAGAGCCCAAAATATATCACAACAATTATGTGACGTGGGTTTTATGGAGATTTGTATACCGCTATTTAAAAAGTAACAAATACTCCCCTTGTGTTGCTTTAATATAAAGACATTGTTATTATTATTTATTATTACCATTATGTATATTATTGTATATTATTATGTATTGTGTAACGTATAACACATTGTATATAATGACATAGAAAATATTCAAATTATTTTATCAAAAATAGGGAACTAGGGTCCAAAATAGGCAAAATAATTCATTGCAAAGACCAAAATGTTGACTATATCAATACATGTATAATAGAAATGATAATATAAGGAAATATAATATAAAGGAAACTACATTTACAAGAAATTTGACAGAATGGTTAATTAGACTGTTACAATTATGACTTTAAATAATTTTATAGTAAAACACATTCCAGTTATTATAATAAGAAAAATTAAAAAATTACAAAGATCAAAACGATAAAATTCAAATATTTACATGCCCTTGCCGGGTAGAACATACATACTTTGTACTGTAACTGCTCTAGATAAATTCAAATATTGTAAACATGTGTTCGCGCAAATAAAGATTAATTAATTAATTGACATATTTATGTTTGATTTAATAAAATAAAATAGAAAAAGGAAAGTTGTAATCAAGCTCGCAGTAAATAAATCCTTAATTAACATGAACGCTTAAAAGAATTCATTTCGCCATTAATTCTAAGTAATTGCACACCCTGTTATAATTTTGGCAGTTATTAAGACTTTAAATTGTGTTTTATGTTTTGGTTTTTTATTTCCGGACCACATGTTTCTAGCGTTTCCTTCTTAATTGGTATAAACGCGAATATTATGATGTATGGACATGAAAATTAATAGGGAGAGCAATTTGTTATTTTAATGTACCATCGCAGTATCCAGTTATTAATGAAAGCGCGACTTAATTGCTTTAACAATGAACCGAGAAAGCTTCTAGTGGATTGTGTTGCATTCGGACTAAGATTAAAACTTTTCAAAACATATCATGTAGGTTAACATCATAAGACTAGATGTCAACAAGTTGATAAACTGTAGAGACATTAATTAAGTGACACGTTATCTATTAGTTCTAAATAGTTTATTCCTGTAGACTCCACACCACCAACATAGTTATAACAATAAACCAACAACAATAGTTATACTAAAAACCTTGTGTTCTAATAAATTTTGTAAAAGTAATCCCCTTTTATTTTTTTATTTTTTAGTACTAAATAATGTACCTAAATTCGATATGTCAATAAGGAATGGTATTGTATGGTATTATCAGTAATAACACAATAATCGAGATTTACAGCATCAAGATGTCAAGATTTGCTCACCGAATATCGGTTGGTCATGAAGGAACAAGAAAACTAAATGTCATCTCTGGTATCAGTTACCCATGGTCATCGCAAATAAATTCTTATTATTCTTATTCTTATTCTTATTCTTAAGCTACTGAGCAAACGGGACGGGAGGATTAAAAGAGCCTACACTCTTCATAACTCCCGCTCCGTTATAAATCTATATCTATTCATATCAAAAATGAAGTCGCTGTCAGCTACTGTCTGTTTGTCCGTAAGTTTCTTCTAAATCACCGAACGGTTTTGGATAAGGTTTTGACTAATGGTAAGAGCAATAAATGAGAAAGGTTTTGTATAAAACTTGTGGAAAAAAATTGCAACCGTACTAAGTCGAGAACGGGTGGCTAATTATGTAATAATAAGGACTACGCAAACTATTTATACAGATGCTCGTATTGAAATTGATTTTTTTTTATATTTAATTACTGTACAAATTTTATAAAGGATTTTTATTTTTATAAACGATATTTGACGAGAACGTTAGATAAGTAGTTATGGTGTTTCCCTTAACGCTCTGTTCTAGGATTCTAGGATTCAACTGCCGGCAGGGTCAATTTTGGAAATGGTCTGGTCTGGATCTGGAAAGTAGTGGCAAGGCACACTGCGTTTCGCACTCCTTCGGGCAGCCCGTCTATAACCACCTCCTTACAAGAGACCACCGTTAAATAACAGCACGTGTGCTGTTGTGTTTCGGTGAGTGAGTAAGGGATCCCAGAGCCCATTTCCTTAACTCTTCCCAATTCCTTACCCTTAATCCTACTGTAGTTGGCAGCGCACTTGCGGCACCTTTTGCTTGTGTTATAGGCTGGGGTAGCCACCTGCCATCAAGTGGACCGTCAGCCTGTCTGTCCACCTTAACATAAAATAAAAAACAAAAATAAAATCTATTGAACACAGTAAAAATTGCAATTGTATCTTTTCGAATACCTTAATTATAGACTATAGTGTTTTAATTAAATTTATTTTTAATATAATTTGAAACTCTTTGCCAATTTATATTAAATATTTATTAGAAAAATCACATATACTCTTTGTAAATAATATGCATTGAATATTTTCTAAAATGTGTGTACATATTTATAAGTTTTTGTTTTATTTATTACAGGTACGTTTCTCTTACTTGTTCGTGTGATCCATCCATTCGTACTTATTGGTAAGTTTCGCTTTGTTTAATTTCAGAACCAATTTAAATAAAATGTGTACTCAACTCCATGATTCCAAGTGATGAATAGCGACAGAACATTTTGTAGAATTGATACACAGAAATATTGGCGCGCAGTTGTTACTATTCTTTTGGGCGGAAACAGTGCGTCCGGTCCCCGGGGAACTCCGGATTTCTTACAACCCGAACATGCCCGCAGGGCACCACCCAAAATACTTTATAAAGATTCGCCTCTCACGCTCTTGATAAATTGTCGTAGAATGTTTTATATTGTCTTGTATTGTGTATTGTTTAGTACACACCTTTATATATTTATGCCAAATTGCTGGGCACATATGTATCTCTGCCCTGAAAGAAGAGTTAAAGTCCACCACCAGGCCAGTCCAGTGCGGATCGACAGAACTTCATATATTCGAATATCTCTAGTCTTATAATGGTTTTCTTGACATTCCTTTTTTCGGCAAATTATTATTATTTCTTATCCTCAACGAAATATAAAATACTCTTTACTGCAGGAACAACCTGAATTAGAATCTGCTTCTACAGTTGCGGCAGCCGAGCATTTTACACAATTGGCTATTGCATCTAGTTCCGGGGACTTTTATCCCCAAACACTCAAAGTTTGAAACAATTTCTCTTTTGAGGTTTTCCCACATAGCTACAATAAGACTTTTTCAAGGGAGATGTAAACAAATACCTGCAGGGCCGGCAGAGTACTTGCATCCTTAAGAGACGGTAGCCACTTACCATCAAGTGGACCGTCGTCTTGCCTGCAATCTTTCACAATACACACAAAACATTACCGAATCCGTAAAAATCGTCCGAGTTAGTTCAAACACGGAGAATAATAAGTAATTTCGTACTGTCATGCATCGGAATATAATATAACTTCAGTTCGCTGCTGTCATGTCTCTATTACATTCCAAGTAGTTACCACCTTTTTAAGATTTTCCAAAATGTTTGAACTGTTTTACTACGCCTGACAAATGACATGTCACATTTTATTGGCAGATTTTATGCGAATGAACAATAAAGAGCCAGATATTAATGTGATTTTTAATATATCTGAAAGGGATGTACGGTCAGGGTACGAAAACCTTCGTCAGTTTTCAAATTAATTCCTTTATCAAGTCGTAGACCTCAGTACCTTTTGAAACTAAAGCACTAAGCAGACAACTGACAAACGTTTGAAATGAAATTTTGGCATGACCGATAATTGTCCCGCTGCAAGCAAATGTCGACTTTCATGTGGCGAACCTTTTCTTACCCTGTCTTTTTACATCACTGTTTCTGCCGCCTGATTTCGTTTAAAAAAAATCTGTGTAAAACATTAAGTTTTTTATTAAAGACGATCGACATTTGAACTAATTGAAACTCTACCCGGCACCATTAAGTTGATATTAAGATAAGTGTAAAGTTTGCCGTTGAAAGTTGAAGAGCACTAAAAGGCAGTGTTAATCCGGCTTCGATATCGGAAAGCGACTACGCTTCAAATATTATATAAATAAGAATCACGTACGTAATAAGGCGGGGGCGGAGGCGCATTCCTCACACGTTCCGGGGCTTCCCCGGCTTACCACAACTTGGGCCATTACCCACTATTCGCTTTAGCATGTAAGTTTCGATGCTCAAATAATGTTAGATTTTTTCGACTTTTACATACACTCATTCGGACTGACTCATTCGACTCGGCGAAACGCAGTGTGCCCTGCTACTACTTTCCAAATCCAGACCAAAGCCAAATTTGAAAAGTTGATTTTTCAAAGTTGATCCTGCCGGGAATCGAACACGGGAACCCTAGAACAGAGCGTTAAGGCAAGCACCCTAACCACTCATCCAACAAGCTCGTCAAACGAGCTGATTATTTTGCCAAAGACTTATTTTTGACATGTTTTAAAAAATGTTTTTAAACTGCTTGGTCTAAAGATAGTCTTAATAAGTCTATATCATTAGCCTACTTAACTTACAAGTTACTTCCACAGAAACTTACAAGTATTCTAGATTTTATCTACCATCGAGCAAGTTGTATAACACTATATGTATTATTTTAAATTAAACATTTCAATAAATAATCAATTTTCACGATTGTTGTAACTAATGCGGGTTGTCTAACTATGAACTTTGTTTGATCTGTAAAACTGTAAAAAAAATGTTTAACTCGCCTCACAATGAGGGAGTTGTCAAAGTTTGTCTAACGGAAACATGAGATTTTCCTAATTTATAGAAGGATTGTTATAAGTTTTAACGGGAAACATTGGCAGTATAAACGGCGGTAGCCAACAGTACAGAAAATAATGACGTATATTCTCCATTTACGTAATTGGACACGAAGCTTTCTGGTAAATTTAATTTAAGGCGGTCAACCATGTAAACTTTTAGACAATTAAATAATATGTAACAATTAGACTTTTAGCTCCTCATTATGTATTTAATAATACTGATGTTATTCTTATCTAACTACTTGCTCTGCCTGCGAATTCGTACGCGTTGAACGACAGTTTCATATTCTTAGACGATCCCTCGGGAACTTTACATTTTTCTAGGATAAAAAGTAATAAACTTTTTATCCTGAGCTTTTTTTAGGATAAAAAGTAATAAACTATCTGTGTGCCAAATTTCATCTAAATCGATTCAGCCGTTTTTGCGTTATTGAGGAACAAACATTCGAACATACAAATTTTCATATTAATAATATTATTAGGATTAGGATAGTTAGGTATACGAACATTATTTGTACATCAACTATAGCTTAAACTTGATGTAAATCGTCTGTGGTGCACCAATCTCAATTGGCGGTATTATACGATGATATCGGAACATTGTGCGGGCGTACACTGCGGGAATTTGAGCTAATAGACAATAATTTGCTCCTAGATTGCATCTTGGGTGCCCAATCGAATGCACGTTGTGTTCGTGCGAGAATTGTAAACAGCCGTCTGGAGACCGCAGATGCTCTCACAAAATATAAACATCACTTTATAAAGAAATAACAACACAATACTTTAAGACTTTGTAGACAGATTGTTTTAATTTAAAAAAAACTTTGTTCGAGCCAATCTTTTAAAATAACTAGCTTTAACCTAAATAAACACCGAAATATGTTTTAAGGCTTTGAAAAATTCATTCAATGCTAGCTGAGCCCGCAACTTCATACGCGTGGTATTCGGTACAGCGGGTAACTTTTTTGTTTGTAAACCGATTGGAATGAAACAAACACTAAATGTTACTGGGAAACTTGTTACAATAAATCAGTTGAATAAGTTACAATAAGTTTTACAAATCAGTTGAATAAGTTACAATAATTGTTACAATAAATTTGAATGCGGTTTTCACATTCAAATCGGTTAAGCCGCGTCTGAGATTAGCGTGCACAAACCCACAGACAAACAGACATACAGATAAGTAGACAATAATTCTAAAAACTATTTTTTGACCTAAGCAACATAAGTACAACGTGTGCAAATTGTTTTTTTTTTTGAAAAAATATTTAATGTACAGACACGGCTCGTTTACGATTTTGTTATATATGTAGATTAATTGGTTATTTATTATTTATTGGTTATTTTTATACTATCCCTCGGGAATAACACTTTTTCTATAACCTACAACCAAAGATTTAATAAAATATCTTCTGTATTTCTATTTACACATATTATAAAATAAATTCGCTGTACGCCTATGTCTGTTCCTCCGCCATTTTCTTCTAAACTACCTAACGGTTTTTGGTACTGTTTTCACTAATGGAAAGACCAAAAAATGAGGAAGGGTTGCATATTTAAATATAATTTTCAGAAAAATAAATTCGATTTCGTACGAGGCTGGGAACTAGTCGCTAGTTAAGGAGTTAAGCAGAATTTTAAATGACTATCAGCATTTAATAAAAAATTCGAATGTAAATTTTTGAACTCATTTTACCAAAACTATCATTTTATGAAGTTAATTGGTTTTTGCAGTAAGGAGACGATGTGACATCATTAACTCATAAGCCCTGTTTAAAAATATAAGAACACAATTTGTGGAATTTGAACGCAGAAAATAACGTAGCATATTAAATCTCTTGCTACGGCGTAGCAAGATATGATGCTACGAAGATAGAAAGCGTGCTACGAGACACATAAACGTGTAGCACATAAAAGTAAAGTTAAACTTTTGTGTCCAACGTATACAATAGCTAACTTGATTAGCGTTAAATTGCCGAAAATTTCCAGAACGCTCAGTAAAACATAAAAAGCTCGCCTTCCCCCGTATAAAGGCCATTATTTAATTTTAATTGTTTTTATCTACATCCAGAGGCGAATATGTTTCATAGTTCTAACGCGCGGACGAAGTTGTAGCACCATAATTTGGACTTTATTTGCGATATGGCTATTAGTCGGTTAATTATTTAGTAGCGAGGGCAAACTTCAGGCGGAATTGGGGCTACACTGCCGCTGTTGATATTGCAGTCTTGACAACATTTTGTATAACATGTATTTTTCTTGCCTAGCAACTAACTACATAAAAAAATCTTTGTTATTTATTCTATTAACACTCATGTTTGTGATATTATGAGAATATAATATTTAGCGAATAGAATATTTTGACAATATGATATTTTGCGAATAAGAAATTATGAGAACGAAGCATTTTAATTAGATATTATGATTTTATTTATTTATCACTGGCTTTTGTTCGCGAATTCGTCCGCACCTCTTTTTCTTGGGTATTAAAACATTTATACAATCTTTATTGCTTATATATTTTTGTCAGGCATTGAATTTTTATTTTAGATGATCAGTACTTTTTTTTGTAGATAAAAGTTAGTCCTTTTATTTTTGACCCTGTCCACGTGTATGAAAAATTTCATGATGATTAGTTGAGCAATTAAGGCGTGAAAGCATAACAAACAAATCGAATTTAATATTAAAGTAAATAAAATAATAGTAAAATAATATAAAAATAATAATGTAAGAAAATTCATTTAAGTTATCACACTTTGTCTGTGTGAAATACTGAACAGAAATATTTGTTAAATATATATTGATGACCTAATATTAATTAGGCCATCCTAAAATCGAAGAGCGATGATAATTAAGGCCATTAGTCGAACTAATTACGTCTGTGCAAGACGGCTTGCCAGTTTCATTGAACAAAGTTTGGAGAATAACCACCTATTGCATTTGTTGATATTCAAATTAACGTAAAAACGTTCATATTTCTTTAAATTTAATTTCTTGTTAAATAACGCTTTTTAGGCGCATTATTTGCCTTAAAATCACTTTCACATGAATTGATACCTTTACCTAATCAGTAACATGTCCTTTTAGAACTTTGTGATTTGTCTATTGAAATTTTACTACCCCAAAACGATATATTTTAATTTAAATACGAATAATATATAAACAATTCTTTCAAATAAAAAAGTGTACTTCCCTTAAACATATTTTCCTTCGTGTTAAACTAAATTCGATTAGGAAACACTAAAACTAGACCCTTAATTAGATTAAAATATTCGGGTAATCAGATTAACGTGGACTGTTAAAAATCACCTAGACAATATGGCTTCGTATACGGTGCACAATATTTTTAAAATAATTATATTTTTTTCCCCTCACTAATATTCATATAAACTAAATGTATAACACAATTAGCTCTTTAGTATAACACATTAAACAATATTATACTGTAATTGGTTTTAGCACACATATGGTTGTATGAGAAATGGATTTTTACTTAATTTTATTTTATAATTCCTTAAATATTATTAAATTAATTTACCTAATTAAATACTCTAAAATTTACTACTTGAGGGTTTATGCTTGCCGAAGCTCACAACCACAGACTTTATCAACATATGAATGTCGATGCGATCCAGCTTCTTGACAACACAGATTTGGTGAGAAGACTAAAAAGGGCTCTAAACATTTTGAGTTAGTTGTGTAAAATAATAAATAAAAAGTGCTACGAATTGTGACGAATTCCCCAAGACATTAAAAAAAGTCATTGGATGCTATTCTTAGATATAATTACACTTAGAAGTTAAGTTCAGGTTAAAATAAAATAACTTATTAGTCTTAGACTAAATCGTAGCGAATGTCCCTTATGAATATTTTATATAAATAAAAAGTTTACCCGTTGATTTTTAGTGATTTTAGTAATATTTGTTTTAACGTCTTATTAACTTTTTACTGTTCAGTGTTGAAGTAAAGTATAATTCATAATTCTTGTTTTCGAATACTCAAAAACTGGAGTTTTTTTTTAAGTTTTTTATGCAACGATATTGGAGACTTTAAACATGGATAATCCTATAAATTATGAACCTTTTATTAGTTCGTCATTAGCATATTACAATTAAATAATATAACTTATAAAACGGTGTAAACAGTCATTGGCTTAAATCTTCGCCGCGCGTCTCCGAGACTTCTCACTCCCCGCGAACTGCATGATAATAATTTATTCACATGTAAACTTCGTTCTCTCACACAACTTAGATTGGTCTTAAACGAGTATGTTGTGAGTGCCGCGCATTATGCTTAATGAAGTTTAACACGTCCCAAACAGGGAACTTAACGACTGAATCGAGACAGAAATTGTGTTTAGCACAATTATGACCCAGGCCTCTTTAAGAATGTTGAGAATAATGCACTGATAATCAGATATGTATATGTAGAAGAGCGCAGTTCGGGAAATAATTGAGCAAGCTAAAAACTTGTCCTAGTAGTGGTGTCCCACACTGCATTCGACGCTCATTTGGGCAGCCTATCTTTCGGCAATAACCACTCATTGACATAAGACCACCACGAAAAAACATCGTGTATACTTGTACACATACAACTTATATATAACTTTTGTGGTTGATAAATAATAGTTTGCCCTGGGTGACTATCAACGCACAGCCGAAACTACTAAGTCTAGAAAGCTGAAATTATGAAACATATGTTATTTTATAACGAAAACATTGTTAATGTATTTTGAACTTAAATACTGACTGATTTAAAAAGGTTTGATATTTAAACATGGAAGGAGAAAAAGAAGTAAATATATGTATTTTGACGTGAATAGAAAAGTGTGTTTTTGGTACATCTGATAAAATGTTTATGAAATACATATATGTAAGTTATTTTGAATATTTTAATGCGGATGTGGATTAAATAATAAACTGGATGTGTGCACCATCATGATGGATATTGGATGTTTTATTGAATAATATCCCAAAGAAAGAGTTTCTAAATTGAAGTAATCCGTAGATAACTATAAGAAACATCCCCTAAGAAAGGATTTTCAAAAATCTGAATGCCGGGGTAGGTCGCTAGTTATTAAATAATTCTATATGTTCATTTATTCAAATAAGTTGTGGGCAAGTATTTATTGTCACAACCTTCAAGTACACGACGAGCGTTAATAAATTAGAAATGGCGTATGACTTTGGCAATGCCAAATGCTTAATCAGGGTGTCGGTGGTAACCGCAGGTAAATAGATAAATTGATAGCTATGTATCAGTGGCTATTCTAATAGCCGTAGCCGTAGTTTGCAGCGGCATCGGACTAACAACGTTTGAAATTAGACCGGGCAGCTAAAGGCCATTAGTAGGCGGGTCGTATGAATTATTTGTAGTGGCTGGGGGCACGCGACGCGCGTTAGGTCACCGCGTGCAACTAAATTATCGTGTCTACTGGCGATACGCGACATTACTAGCGAACATTGGCCTTTCACACACGTAACACCCGCAGCACACGTTCTAATGTTTGCCGTCACTAAAATATTGTAATTTTCAACTGCATCCACAACCGAAACGTAAATGGTGTTTTTGTGCGACCGTAACTAAAATAAATAATTCATAATATTCTCTACTATACAAAGTAATACCACAGTCTAACCATACTACGTCACACAGGCGAGCAACGTTCAATGTTCGAGCCTGCAAACTGAAGCGAGTTCGCCGAACGTTGCTCCACGCAAGTAAATTCCTTGCATGACTGTATGAATGGTTAGACTGTGGCAATACTGATTTAGTGTCAGATATCCGGGAAAAGATATTTCACAAAACAATGTTCTTCGATATTTGATATCAGATTTAGTTAAATGAAAAATATAATATTAGAATTCTATTTATATAAAGGTTAACAGGCAGACACGGTTCACATGTAGGTAGCTATTTTCGCCTATCAATACAATCGCGACGAATGCTGCATGCGCACTGGCAACCTTAGTAAGTTCAAGGATAAAAGATTAAGTAGGCGATAGGACGTAAGTGGGCTATGGCATTCTCTACTCACTTACCGTAACACGTGCTGTTATTTCACGGTTGTCCTTTGTAAGGAGTTGGTTATTGCCATTATAAAAATTAACATAACAAGTGCTATATTTATTTAATGCCTTAATATTATTTCAAAGTATTTTAAACTATTTTTCAAATAGTTGATTTTGGATTATTACTTTCAATATAATATCTTATTTGAAAGTATATATAAAGTATTGAAAGTATTTGAAAGTATATATAGATATTATATAGGTATTCAATATATACCTATATAATATCTATATATATAATAAAATCGTAAACGAGCCGTGTCTGTACATTTAAGATTTAAATAAATTTAAAAAAATGTACACGTTGTACTTGTGTTACCGAGGTAAAAAAAATAGTTTTAGAATTTTTGTCTGTTTGTCTGTCTATGCGTTAGTGCACGCTAATCTCTGAAACGGCTTAACCGATTTGAATTTCACTGTTTTCACTCATGTATTGCAGCAAGCTTCCCGTAACATTTAGTGTATTGTTTTATTCCAATCGATTTACAAACAAAAAAATTACGCGCTATACCGAATACCACGCGTACCAAGTTAGTGGTGAATAAAACTCTTAACGGACTTTAAATAAACTAAATCTAAACGTAATTTAAATTTTAATATAATTTGACATCACTTTAGTTTCGAAATTATCCAATAGATGGCGCGACCGTAGCCGCCATCTTGAAATTAGGTATAGTATATGACTGCTCCGCTCGCTTTGAGTTTGACTCAACTAGATTTTTTTAAATATGAGAATGTTTTTTATTGATTTAATAATCAACTAACATTTACCTAATTAAATGTGTTGAGAAAGTACCGACCAATTTGTGTATGCTAACTAGGGCCTCAATACGCACCTTAAAACCGCTCAATACCTTCTGCCACGAGGCAGAAGAAACACCAATGCATATCCTGTGCGAGTGTGGCCTCCTGATGCACAAGCGCAGTCACATCCTAGGAAGCCACACAATGGCTTGTGAAGATGTGAAGAATGCCTCTACCAAAAAAGTACTACAGTTTCTTAACGTGGTTGGTTTAGGTAGAGAGCTTTAGTTTACGTGGCGATCACAAAATTTCAGCAATGGACTAAGTGATACTGGTACTCTAGTAGACAGAAATAGCCACTAAGAAATAGCCGTTTTTCTGTAAATAAATACAATAAAGTTTGTATTAATTGCAGATTAAAAATAAAATGATTAAAGAGAAATAAGTTCCTTAGTTGAGAAATGGAATTACAGGAACAATAAATAAACTTCATTGGAAGTCGGCAATGCATTATAGCGTCGTCGTAATTAAAGATTTAAGAGAGGCGCCGGCGCGGCTGTGGCTGACGGCTACACGTAACTGTATACCGGGGCTTGTGTTACGTTAACTATTTTAATATTAACTCGTGTTACACTTGTAGCGAAGGGTACCAATAATGTTTTCCAAATAGACCCATAAAGGGTGTATTAAGAAAATAAGTAAACGCATAAAACAACCTTTTGTGTATAGGGGCACGAAAAAATTTATCTCCAAATTTCGACGATGTCTTTTATCGGACCCCTAACAAAGAGGTGAAAAAATATGAAAAGAAAAAGGCAAAGATAAAGAAAATAATCGAGCCAAACATGTTTTGTTCCTTTAAACAATATTCATAATTATAAGTTAAAAAGTATTAAGTATAATTTCAATAATTTTTTTGTTGAATATTGTTTTTGAAACACATTTTGCTTATTTTCCGAACCAAAACAAAATAATTCAACTGTATTTTTTTATGTTGATAGCATAGAAATTTTAAAATTTTCAGCAAAATCTAAATAATCCGACTTAACAACCCCAAAGTTTAAGATATGTAAATCATCTTTATTAAAGCTACGCTTCGCCTTAGCAGCCTGCTTAAGGACAGTCTTAAGCAGATTAAAATAGTTTTATACATAAATATGTCCAAATAATTACTGCCATTTTTATTTTAAGAGAAATAATATGATACAATAGCAAATATCGATTGCATATGTTTAAATTGTTTGGAATTTAGTAAAATTTTTAGCTTAAATTTTAAAAAGTATATAAGAAGAGGAACTTGTCCATAAAACTGAACTCCGTTGTAAGTTTAGACAATCACTTCACATAAAGTACGGAAAAAGCGTGGCATCTCAAAAAATCGCTCAATAAAACCTAAAGTTTACTACTGAGACTGTGGTGGAAGTTCGCAGTTCGTTATAGGCTTGTTACACGCGAAACCTTTCTTGAGGTGACTCGGCTAAATAAAGTTTGGGCTTCATAGAGACGAGGAGGTTAATACTCACTAAGCATATACTACATATACGATATGTCATTTTAGCTCATGTTATCAATTTAAAATGTTGTATATTTTTCTTTCTTTTTTTTAGTATTAAAACTCTCTGCAAATGTTGAAATTGCCATCACTGATTCACACTAGAAGACGAAATAGTCAGCTTTTAAACAATAAGATTAGTATATAAAGGTAGGTGCTGTAGGCGCCAATCTATTCTATACATATAATAAAACCGTAAACGAGCCGTGTCTATATCATATATTTTTCCAAAAAAACAATTTGTCCACGACGTTGTACTTATGTTACCAATGTTAAAAAAATAGTTTTTAGATTTTTTGTCTGTTTGTCTGTGCGTTTGTACACGCTAATTTTAGAAACGACTTAACCGATTTGAATGTATTGTAGCGAGCTTCCCGTAAGATTTAGTGTTTGTTTCATTTCAATCGGTTTATAAACAAAAAAGTTAAGTGCTATATCGAATACCACGCTTACGAAATTGTGGACTCAGCTAGTAACAAATATATTAAAATTAAAATTGCCACAATTAAGAACGCGTATAAAACTGACTGTTTATTAAATTTTTTGACTGACTCACTGTACCAAATCTAACGAAATTTGGTATGAAGATATATTTAAATCTGTAGAGAGTCGAAGGCTACTTTTTTTAACAAATTCTGACAAAACCGCGGCCACAAACTAGTCTATACTAATATGATAAAGAGAAAAAAATTGTATGTATGTATTTTTGTATGTTAGTAATGAATAAATTCAGAAACTAGTGGACCGATTTTAAAAATTCTTTCACCTATAAAAGGCTACAGTGAGTAAAATAAGTTACTCATATTTTATAAATATACGCAGACGAAGTCACGTGAAAGAGCTAGTATGTAATATAAACAAACACGCCCTTTATTTGTGTATGAAGGAAATCCAATACGAAGCAAAATAGCTGATACAAATTAATGTTCTTCTCAATTCTGTGGTAAAAGCAAGAACAGTGAAAAAATGAGTTCGGGCGGTACTCGCCTTCTTTATTTTCATTGAGCTTGAAACAACTGTTTTGTAGCTGCATTGTTCCCTGATTAAAAGTTAAGTGTGGTTTTGCTTCCAATTTGTATTTAACTGTCCGCCTGTCCACTTTTGACGGAGACAGTTACGAACTCGCATTCGTTTTTAATTGAAAAGTTTCTTTATTACAACTTTCGTTTTTATATCCATGTTTTCAATTTAGAATTACGTGGTGAGTTTCATTCTTAATTAGGGTGTATAAGCCTTCTTCTTACATGGCACAGCACCTTGAAATGAACTGGGACAAATGAATGACATCAACTTAAAAAATAAACTGAAGTAGGTACCCTTCAGTAAAAGCTCCACCCTACAAACGACTGAAATTAAAAACAATTTTAAAGTTGTAATACCTTTTCCTTGCTTTAAAACTAACAAAGAATACAAAAGTGATTAATATAAAGCGCTTTGGGTTATTACACAGAAACTTTTCCATACGTATTGTTTTATTGAAAGTTTTGTAGTTTCCGCAGCTTTCCAAACTTATGAAACTTAAAATACACTTGCGTTCGAAAGCAATCCACAATTTCAAATTTATTTTACCGGAAACATAAATGTGCTGTACCTATATATGAACGATACATAAGGTATGTACTATTATAAAGAGACAATCGGTCAATAAACAGGTAAAATCTTAAATATAGTCACAAAGTATGTTCCCAAATTAAACTTTAATCTATATAAATACTATGGTGAAATAATAATGTTTTAAAATTTTAAATCAGCTATTGTGAACTATAATGAATTATAGTAATAAAGTAGATATATTTAAAATGCCTAATAATAAAATGAGGTGATTCCACCTAACTACAATATGGGTTTCTTCAATCGAGACGTAAACAAATTCTTGCACGGTCACCAGCGAACGCACCATCACGAAAACCGTCAGCCTGCCCTGCCACCCAATATAAAAATATATATTAGTATATAAAAATATTACCTAATATAAAAAAAAAAAAAAAAAAAAAAAATACCGATTAGAGCGCATGACGGCTTCCATAGCTCTTTAGCTTTAAGCGTATTTAATTTCGTATTATTATAAACTAGCGACCGGCTTACGGCCTCGCACGGATGCATTGTACTCATTACTGCAAATTATATGTATTATGCAAATATTGACGAACCCGTTGAGTGGTTAGGGTGCTTGCCTTAACGCTCTGTTCTAGGGTTCCCGGGTTGGATTCCAGGCAAAGTCAACTTTGAAAATTAACTTTACAAATTTGGCTCTAGTCTGGATATGGAAAGTAGTGGCAGGACACACTGCGTTTTCAGTCATTTGTGCAGCCCATCTAGCGGCAGTAACCACTTACAGAAGACCACCGTAAAATAACAGCACGTGTGCTGTTCGGTGAAGTGAGTAAGGGATGCCAGAGCCAATTTTCCTATCTAATACCTTATCCTTAGTTCTATTAAAATCGGCAGCGCACTTGCAGCAGCTGTTTAGGCGACGATAGCCATTTGATGGTAATCAAGTGGGCCGTCAGCCTGTCTGCCGATTTTAAGATAAAAAATAAAAGTACGAACCGTTTATATCATATCATAAAATCGTATATAGCTCTTTCCATTAATAAAAATCGTATCAAAAACCGTTTCGTGGTTCAGAAGAAGTTAGCATAGAAAAGGACAGCAGCGAAAAGCAACTTTATAATATGTTAATGGAAAATTTGACGAGCCCGTTAGATGAGTGATTAAGGTGCTTGCGGATTCCCGGGTTCGACTCCCGGCAGGGTTAATTTTGGAAATAAACTTTTCAAATTGACTCTGATATGGATCTGAAAAGCAATGGTGCGTTTCGCAGTCATTTGGGCAGTCCGTCTGGCGGAGCACATGTGCTGTTTTTAACCACCCCCTTATAGAACCACCCCCTTATAGAAGAGCACGTGTGCTGTTTTTTTTTCGGTAAGTGGTAAGGGATGCCAGAGCCTATTTCCCACTTTCCTGTGGTGTTTCTTGTATTACCTACCATCAAGTGGACCGTCAGCCTGTCTGCCGACCTTAACATACAAAAACACACTATCGCAAATATAAAATACATAGTCACACGTACGTTCAAAAGTTCCAAAGCACATTTTTAAGAAAATATTTTCATATAGCTTTCACGTATTAATTCGCTGTAAAACGTGTTTTAGAGGCGTATTTTGTATATTCCACAAGTTCTCACCATTAGGTACGCTTCGTTGGGTTTAGTCGCTACGAAGCACTAAGAAAGGCGTTTGTTAATAATATTAAAGCGTGTATGTTGGATGCTCTTTTAATAGACTAGAAAACTTAACACTTGAGTGATGATAAGAAGATATAACAAATCTTGGTATCTATATTAACAAAAAAAAACATAAATATACTACTATATTTTATGTTTATTTTTAAATGCCCAGTATTATAAATAACATTTGTCATCTATTAGTAATTTTAATGGAAGATATTTCAGCCTTGAAAAGTCTTAATTGTGCCTCCTTACTTAGTTTACAAATATTAAAATATGTTAACCATGTCAACTAATATTATTGCAAAATATAAATAAAATATGGAAAATCAATAAAGCAAAGGACATACTGGTACAAGCTTTAACTTTAAAGTAGACAGGACTTGTAATACGTCGTCTTTTTAGGTTTTTTTAAACTTTTTTAGGTTAAGGTGTAAAATTATCTTTAAAACTTTCATAAGTCCGGAACCAGTTCGAAAAGCTCTAGAGAAAGAAAGGAAGTAGTGATGTTGGAATGAGGGCGAAATACAGAAAGAACATCCGATGCTTATGCATTGGCTATACTATAGGGGATGTCTCCACATCGCGTCGTATAACGTCAGGCCATTGTAACTGCTATACTGCCAGTTTTCATTTATTTTATACCCACAGTTTTATGCAATTTCTATAGCAGTTGAATTTTATCAATCATAATAATAAGTTAAAATTTGACCAACAAACATGACCTTGAGTTTCATTTCAAAATATTGTTCCGCTTGCCGCCCTTTCCATTAGTGTAAACCGTATTAAAATCCGTTGGGTGGCTTAGAAGAAGTTAGTGGAGAAACAGATAGCGACTTTATTTTGTAATCTATACAAATATTATAAAGCTGAAGAGTTTGTTTGTTTGTTTGGTTGAACCCGTTAATCTCAGGAACTACTGGTTTGAATTATTTTTGTGTTGGATAGTCCATTTATCGAGGAAGGCTATAGGCTATATAATATCACGCTACGATAAATAGTATTATATATAAGCAGTGTCCAGTACCGCGCGCCCCATGCGCAATCCGCCGCCGCTTGAGCCGCAGCGAAACGTGGCCGAGTTCAGCTAGTATGTATGTATATATATAGACAAAGAGATTTAAGTTTTAGCTAAATGCAATAACTTTTATTGGTAAATCTTGGTACAATTTTAATTTTGTTAAAAATATTGTTAAAACTACACACCTATTATAGTAGTTTTAGCAAACGCAAAATAAAAGTTATTGCAATAAACATGTTTTATAAGTTTTTCTTATACGCAAAACTTTAATATTAATTAAATATTAAATTTGAACAATTATCAAATTTATATTAATTGCATTTTATGTTATAAGAAACATAAGAATTTTACATTCTTTTAATTTCTTATATATATTCTAAATAAATTTATTTATGCCTAAAGTTTTGAGAGATTTCACAAGCGACGTTTATGCTATTCTTGCATAAGGTATAGAAATGGACAAAATGAAAGACAGAATAAGATTAAAAACGAATACCGGTATAATCCACTATAAATCATTAATTGAAACGGCTAAAGCGAACCCGATCGGCTTCATAAAGCTTAACACATGTAACGAAACAGTTACGGCTTTTATCAAACAAAAAGCCAAAATGTTAAGAGCATTAGTTTAATTAAACGATGCCACGTGAACTCTGTTACGTACACAAGCGGTTAAAATTTATAATAACAATGCACAAACTGTTAAAACCGTATAACATTGTATTGAATTCCTTTTCATAGAATACGGTAAGCCAATTAGTCGGTCATTTTTGCATTCGCACGGCCGCTCATCGGCTACTGACGTAAGCTGGAATAAGCCGGTTATATCCGCTTCGAATCTAATTAAAGGACACCGGCCAAAACGCTGACAGTTGTCGTTTGACGTTTTTTTCAATAGCCATTTCATAGGGCTTATTAAAACTGTCGAAGGTTATTGTTATAAATGTAAATTTCTTTGTATGTAAAACAAATAGTACTTCCGTACAGTTCGTTCGATTCGATTAAATTAGTGTTTTTTGTTTTTTTTTTTTTTCATTTTTTTTTTCATGATGACTAGAAATAAAGCACTACGAAATCAAATTCCAAAAAGGGAGCTACGGCTAGCATTGCATTCGACTAGCATGTCAGCCTTCCAGGCTTCGCCAGTCTTAAACGGTAGTCAATGATCAAAAATGTTACGGCGGATAGTATTTGCGAATAGAGAATCGAAAATAATCGCGGCACAGGACACTTGAAAAAAATAAACACCTACTTATTCACAATTACGTATGATATTTAGAATGTGAAACAATAGTTTCGTTAATAATATAGTTTTATTAATACATATATCTATATTAATAATTTCGTCAAGGGGTACGGTAGACTCGATTGAAACTTTACCTGAATAATAAAACATTAAAAAATAAAGATTTCGAGTCGACAACGTATATCCGCAAAATTCGGATTGTCAAGTATTTTGTTAAATTCTAATGGTGCTGACAGACAAATCGCAGTCGCCATATTGGCCACTCTAGCGAAACGTCACTGACACCTGTGACATCTTGAGTGGTTAATAAACGTTCCGTTTCATTCTTACTAGTGCACATACGTCGTCGTCGCACCATTCATTTTAAAAAAAGTGTCCATTACAAAGAACTGTGACTCATGTGACTGTGTAAAACGAAACGTCTTACCGCAAACATTTAGCGAAATCTATGCCGCTTTGCCTTTAATATTCCTTGAGAACCGATAACTACAGAAATATCTACCTACATTTTGTACCTACATGTGTACATATTATGAGCCACATTACACCCGAGTGAAGCCGGGTTTTCATCTAGTTGTGAAATAAAGTCGCTGTCCACCTCTGTCTATTTCACCGCTCACTTTTTCTAGACCACCCAACGAAAATTGATACGGTTTACACTAATGGAAAGAGCGATAAACAAGGAAGATTTGTGTATATAATTTGCAGAAATTTAGAGGTGTTTTTATGACAGATTTGTCATGTGAAGTTCTATAAATTATGTGTGGTAGACAATCCCAACCTTTTTTTTGGATGAACAAATTTGGATAAAATTTGATACACAGATAAATACCTGGACATAGGATACTTTTTATCCTAAAAAAATCTAAGGTTCCTTGGATTCCCAAAAAACGAAATGCAGCGTGTACCTACGAAGTCGCGGACACAGCTAGTTATTATATTTAAAAAAATGTCTATGTGAGTGTAAAAATCCATTTATTTTAGAAATCTACATTTAAGTACTGATTTGACTTACATAATGGCCTTAAAATATCCTTACCAGTCCTCGGTTAGCGATATGGTTAGATTGTGTTTTCAACGTATAATAATGACCTAAATCAGATAACGTACAATTTAACGTACGATAGAAATATTTTTTCTGGAATTGTGTATTCTGGAATTCTGAAGTATGAACATTTTTTGTTTTGTTTACAGAACGTTTATGTCAGACTATAACCTAACACAAGCATCGTTTAAGATTTAAATAAAAGAATAAAGTAGAAATGAATAATTTGATCGAGTAATGCAGCGATCGCAGTCTCCGAAAATGAAAACAATTGTTCTGTTTTCCCTTGGTAAATTTATTCCTTGTTTAGAATAATGAGACGGGCGTATTTGCTCGGGGAAATCCATTCTCTAAGAAATTTAAGACGAGCCGCCTAATGTGTTGCAATTTTTCGCGTATAATAAAAGTAGGCATGTAAATTGTGTAAAAGCGTTTTCGACAACGAAAAATGTTCGGCAGGAAACTCTCATCCGATTACATACATGCGTAATTTGTTTGTTTTCGTTGTAATGTAGGTAATTAAAGCTGCGTTGAAGATTTCCGCTTCCTCCAGTAGCGTGTCCGCCATTTTACTTGAGCGCGCACTCCAACCTACGTTACGACATTAAGTAAAAAGAGTTTCGTGAGCTGTAATTTAGTAGAAAGCATTGAAATATTCGTGTATAATCTGAATAACATGCCGATATGAACAACGGGGGAATTGGGGGACGCCGGGCGATATTTTATCCAATATTAAACGTTTAGGGAACTACGAACGGAATATTTTACGAATTATACGACGGCTCTTTACAATATTCAATAAAGATAATAGGCATAAGAGAGTGTGCCTCTTCAAAGTAATCCCTAATGAAGCTAAGCTCTGCTTTTTTTCTTTTCTTTGTGTTTCAAACATGTTTTGTCTTTGTTAAAATAGAATTTTATTTTTTACGACAAAGGTTGGCCGGCAGTCTAAAGCTCCACTTGGTGGCAAGTAGCTACTGTCACACAACACACAAACAACGGCGGTTGTTTGTGCATAACATCTTTTTTAATTAATTAGGTATGTGTTTAATAAATTATTAATTATTAATGTTAGTGCTACACTTGACTATACTAATATATAAAATTGAAGTGTCTATTTGTAATTTAAAAATAACCGCTTCTTTTTACTAAATGTATATCAAAGTATATACGGTACTTATAACAAAATAGGAATTATTAAAAAAATTGTCTGTCTATTTGTTACGGCTAATCTCCAAAACGGCTGGACCGATTCTGACAGGACTTACACTAACAGATAGCTGATCTAATAAGGAGTGACTTAGTCTACTTTTATTTTAGAAAAAATATATAAGCAGTGTCCAGTACCGTGCGCGCCCCAAGCGGATGCAGCAGCGAAGCGTGGTCGGGTTCAGTTAGTTTAGAATAAAATTAATATTAAAATCAGATTTTTTTTATAATCACGACAATTTTTTAATCACTTTAATTAATTGCGTTTTACATCTAAATCTTAAAAATGTCTTTTTGTTGATGATTATCGACAAAAAGATTAGTGTCTTCAAGACCGCTTTGTAACCAAACGATTCAACCGTAATATTGAACCATCAACATAGGAATTATTAAAAAAATGATTTTCCAAATAAGATAAGACCAAAGAGATATTTCATCAGCTTAATGTGGTCTAACCGGATCAAAGCAAATCCAAAGTCTTTGTTGCGAACTAGCGTTTGAGTGGAAACTAAATATTACATCTCTGATATTACTTATTACTTACTTGTTTAGCTATTTTATGCGTAATGTCTAAACCACCAAATCCTTTTGATGCTAAAATCAAGATTATTCGAAAATAAATTGGGACGATTAAAGGCAAGAATAAAAAGTTACTTTTGCGGGACTTTACAAGAGAAAACTCTGATTTCTTTTCTTCTATAACTTTCGTGGGTCATATTTAATTCGTCTCTTTGTTTCTTTCATCTCTTACAAACAGTTTTTGTAATATCTTTATAAAATAGTTCGATTTTTCTTTTTGTAGTTTTGATATAAGTGACACGACAACTCTGCTAATCTTTTTACGTTATAGACATTTTTTTTTTCAACAATTCACTTGCATAATCGCTGATTAAGTTTACCTGAAAATGTTAAATTACAAGTTTTAATTTAATCAAGTATTTGATAGTAGTAACACAAATAATTGTTATATTCGGTACACGAAGTAGCTAACCTATAGACTACTAATATAAGCCATCCAATTCCGAAACACGTTAGTGATTTGTCACTTACAAACATCAACTCTCGCTCGCTATGAAACAGTACGACGCCAGTGACAGATCTGTTCGTGCGTATCTGTTTATTTCGAAATAAAGCAAAAAATACTTTCACAGTGGCTTTTTGTTGTATTCGGTAGTGTGGAAAAAACAGTAAAACATCGTACTTTAAAACAGACGGAATCACATTTCATCGGTAAGTAACAATAAACATTAAGTTTTCAATTTGTATTCAAATTGACACGGCTCAACTATTTTACTTAAAATAGGATTCTTTATAAGATTATCTAAACAATTCAATTAACCATGTTAATTAATTTTTATTGTTGCCTTTGGATAAATCGCTATTCAATAATAACAGCATGCTCTGTGAACAGACCCTGAGAACGATTCTGTACCTTCAATTATCCTATAAAAATTTGTAATAGCTAGTTATAATACCGTAAGTATAAATGTTGTACATAACTTCATTGATAAGTAAATTGTTATGATCAATAAATATCACTATTTTAGTAATCACATTTATTACTCAGTTCTACAATAATGAAACATTGAAGTCGATAAATAATATTTGATGTCCAACTCTAATGTGATGTATGACGTTGCCATTGACCAATCAGAGCGCGGCATTCGCCATAGGGATAGGATGAAATTGTATTCGAACTAAATGAAGGATATTTGTTCTCTATTGGTTAGCTACTCCGTGATTAGGTATGTTTTTATTTAAAAAAAAAGGTTTCCAGAAATAAACTACAAAAACACTTACAAATTTTTATCATATTTAAAAGAGATTATTGAATTATTGAAAATATTAAAGTTTTATCATCGTCAATTTATGAAGATATTTCAGATATACTCGTATATAATATAAATTATATATAATATTATATATTATGTAGATAATTGTACTGTTATGTACCAATCAGAAATAAAGGCTTTTTGAATTTTTTGAATATTAAAATTTATTCAGAGTATTTATTAAATTAGTATTTTATTCACAGTCATTTGGGCAGCCTGTCTGGTAATAGCATCTGTGTTTGGGCACCGAGTATCTATACAGAGCAACAGCTCCCTGAGAGCGTAAATTTTATTAGCCTATTCTTGTAGGGTTGTCACACAGGGAAAACAAAAAAATGATTTTTTGTTGTTGGCAAATTTAAGTTTATTACAAATGGCTTCCATTTTCTAAAAAAATTATTTTTGAGATACTCGTTATTTCGTTTTACGGTGTAATAAATACTTAGCCTTATGTAAAGTTTTTTTTTTAATACTTAATTAATGAGGGTTTTCTGAAAGGGTCTAATTGAGATGGCAGCACTGTAACGTCAGGTCCAATGAACTGTCAAAATACATACGCTAATTGCAATTTTCTATGTATTTTTTTAACATAACGCACATCCTCTAAAAAACTGTCATAACACAAGAAAACCTCGTATTCAGATAATAATCCAGATGATTCGTTTTTTTCTTTTCTATCGATCACAAAAACCGCCACAACTTTAGTATGAATAGTTAAAAAAAGATGGCACTAGTGACGGTTTTTCACCGAACGAGAACGCGAGCCCCCCGCTCGACGACAGTGACACATTACTGCTTGCGACAGGTAGGCGTGCACCATTGCTCGTGAAAATAGTCATAAACTGTGTTAGGACATTATTCAAGGTGAGTTTTTTGTCATAATTATACATTTAAGAATAAAAAAGTGTCGTATAACGTAATAGGACTGTTTTTTACACGCATAACTTTAATAATATTTACATGTCAATCTAAAAAAGTGCCACATTATAGGTTATGACGTTATTTTTAATCAGTTTAGTCGAAAAAAATGTCATATCATAGTTTATGACGGTATTTTTCTAGTTTATGACGGTATCATAGTTTATGACGATATATTAAGTATCCTATGTTCTGGCACTTTTTTGTTATTTAATATTATTTGGACCATTGGACCAGGCATTGAATTAATATTTTTTTCAGACAATTGCCAAATTCACACCCAAAATGAGGGTGATTCAGTACATTCTGCCATTGGCAGAAGGCTATTAAGAAGAACCTCAGATCTGGCCCCATTTATGTCCCCAGCCAGTACGCACAAATCATTAAAAATGCCGAAGAAAAAGGGCAAACCTTACCACGTAAACGAAATGAGCTTTAAAGATTTTTTTTCAATGAAAAGTTTAGCAGATGGCATTGGTTTTAACGCGAAGAATTTGAAAACTGCTGATCTAAAAGTCTTGAAAGTGATTCAGGGTGAACCTAACAAAGTTTATTATAAACATTCTTATAAAGACGAGGATTTTAAAGAAGCCGAAATAACACGAAAACCAATTAATATTCAAAACATTAGGATCAAAAGAGCTTTTAAATGCCATCCTAAAATAAAAGAAAACAAAAAAAGAGATCTTCTAAGTTTAGTAGAGAATAATCACATTCCAAATTTTTATTCTAGTTTTTATTCCCAACTTTAATTCCTATTAAGCAAGCTAATTAAATTAAACAATGTAACTTTCTACTGTTATGAGTGATTGCAGAAGATATTCCCAAAGACCTTGTTGATAATTTTGAGAAAATTTAACTGAATTATGTTTATAAAGGAAGTTTTATTATTTAAGTTATGTTCGTAATTGATGTAAAAAAGAGTCGCATTATGGGACAGATTTTAAAGTTTTTTTAATAAATAAATATTTCTTTTATAAATGTCTATTTTTTTACACCCTGGAAACAAGTTTATTAAATTCTACGTCAGTTAAAATATGCAATCGTTAAAAAACATAATTAATAAGTAAGCAATAATAATAATTGTGTAAAACAAAAGTAAAAACGCGTTTTTCTCAAAACTCGTTTTTTTGTGTTATGACAGTTTTTTAGAGGATGTGCGATAAATTATTAAACCAACACAATAGAATTTCAATAATTTATATTTAGTACCTACAACTCTATGCTATTTGACAGCTGTTTAGACCTGACGCCTACGAAACGCCGTCTGGTGGCAGAAAAAATATAGAAAACCCTCATTGGCTGACACCGACTCCAAATAGAATTGATGATGATGACTTGTGAATAAGAAATTAATAATGTTATTTTTAACTTTTTAGTGTAAATAGTTACCTACCTAGGTTGATTTTTGAAGACGATTTTTAGTTTTTATTAAAACTTATTTATTTCACAATTTCTACTTTTTAGCATACCTAGACAGTTCTCCCTGTAATTTTTCATCGTTATTATTATCATTGATACAATAACGCAATCACGATGCATGTGCTTTCATCCGTTAAAGATTCCGACTTTCACCTCGTACTCCAAAACAAGTATATCCTTTCAAACAAAAAATAATAATAATATAAATATATTATGTATATCAATGACCCAAAACCGAATGTGGAATTCCGAGTTAGTAATTCAAATAAATTATTGCGCCATATAGGTACTAAGATTGTCTATGTAGAAGAGATCACTTATTAGCGACAAGACCGCCTAATTTGTACCTACTTCTTGTAAATTTGCTTCTAGGTACTATTTTATTATTTGCTTCTGTATTAAAATAGAAAAAGAACTCTTAGAATTAGGTGAAATTCCAATCCTTATTTCTTTTCTTAGGTACCTATCTAGTTAGTTTTGTTATAAATACCTACTTACTACGTAATTACAGGTCAACGTAATAATTATAACGACGTGCCATTTCCATAAAACTGTACTCGGGTACTTACCTCTCACGATCTTTCGGGTATGTGAAGAACGACACATTTACGTATATATTTCTCTTAGTATTGTTCATACAACCCAGTACAGCAATTAATCATTTTCTTTTCTTTTACGTAATAAATAAAACACAAAACTATTGCTTCTGCGTCGCTCGCGCGCGTCCCTGCCACTTGTCCGCTCGGGTTTGCCGAAGCCGCCCGAAGATCCTCTCGGCTCACGTTCGTGAACCCGTCGGTGAGAGGTCACGCACACATAGCTGCGCATGTAGTGAAGTACCTGCCGCCGCGCGTTTCTTGAAGCTGTTCCTCTGTAGTATTATTTCTCTGTGGTTTGGGTGAATCAGCCTGTCTAAAGACTTTCCATTAAAAAATTATCAATTTCGAGAAGCTCATATTTAGTTAAATATATTCAGGCCCCCATTTATTTCGTTTTTATTTTAAATTTATATAATTTAAAAAGAAAATTTTATTTTATTTTCAACTAGCTGAATCCGGCCACGCTTCGCTGCGGCGTACGCATGAGGCGCGCCGGGTATTGGACACTGCTTATATGTATTTTTTTTTTCTAAAATAAAAGTAGCCTAAGTTACTTCTTATAACATCAGCAATCTGCAAATGAAAATCTCGTCAAAATGAATCCAACCGTTTCGGAGATCAACCGGAACAAACAGACAAATAGATAAAAATTTTAATAATTGATTTTTTGTTATAAGTAAAAAGCGGTTATTTTGACATTACAAACATATACCTGAATTTTATTTATTAGTATAAATTGTACGAATCTTAGTGGTACTCTATAGTTGAATTTCGTTTCCATGAGAGGGATCAAAGCGATATATGTAGGTACGCAAGTGGAGAGAAAACCTCAATTTTGTTCAGGACCATCGTAATGTAATTTTCCGCCTCTCCATTTTCTTTGCCCAAAAGTTAGATCTTTATTGAAATATTGGATATCAAGTACAGTGGCGGAGTTGTTTTTATTTCAAAGTTTGTTCAATCCTCAACGAAACACGATCCTTCCAACTATGTATAAAAGGACACATTGACTTTATTTTGATTTTTATCTTCAACTGAAATTGGTTTAGCATCAAAGAAAAAGTAACATCGACACTGACAGCACAGAATAAAATCTTTGTTATTTTCTCGTCTAGTTTTATCGAATGGAAGTATTTTAATAAATAAAAAAGAATGTCGCAATTTCTTCTAAAAAGGATGGAGATTTCAATATTAAGTTGAGAAAAATATTTATACACAACTATATACAAAAAATTCGACATTTTATAATATCCTATGAATATGTTACTATTGCACATAAAAACTACTGAACGGATTTCAATGAAATTTAGCACACATATAGTTTAATACCTGGATTAAGGATTTTTTTCGTGGAAAATCTTAGGTTCCCGGGGGATTGTTTAAAAATATAAACAATTGGGCGTCACCGTCGTCAATAAAAATGTCAGGCGTTGTATTACTGTGTTATTTTTCATTTTTCAACGCGGAAGACATTTTTTGAATAAAACTATTACATGAATAACGCTGGCTAATTAAATTTAACCTAGCGAATATACTATTCGTGCTATTAGTAGTCCACTGTACAATAATTCCATTGGTTCTTATTGGATATTAATAAAAAATTATGGCTCATAGGAAAACTAACATTAGTTTCTTTCGAGAATAGTACTTTTTTTTAATAAAAGGTACTCTATGCTCTTTTCAGTACCTCTAACAGCGTGTATGCCAAATTTCGTGATGATTGATTGAGTAATTAAGGCGTGAAAACGCAACAAATATACAATCTCAATTTCGCCTTTATATTCATTTGGATGTAAACAAATTCTTCTATGCTCGACAACGCCAGTTCACACCAGTGGTGTGAAATGATAAAAATAGTTAAAAACTTTGATTGAAACTAGTTTATTGGCAATAAAAATAAGTTAGCGTATGCGAGGACGCGTAACTTGCGGCTTCCATTCGACCGCACGCAACTTGACACCGATGAAGGCGCGGTATCAGTATCGCTATAATTTCCCATCTATGTATTATTTATTATTATTATATACTTGTAATATCTGTGTATCTTTAACATGTTCACGTTAACTACTTACAAATAATTATGAAAATACTCTTTGTGAATTATCATAGTATTTTAATTAATAATACTTAGTGGATTGGCTCAAATATTAAACTTATGGTCATCGATATTTATGGTGTAATTGCTATTTTACATATTTAAATATATGGTATAACTTATATATGTGTATGGGCATGTAATATGTATGTAGGTATGTATTTTTACACCATTAAAATAATATAGGTACCTAATTGTAATATAAGATCGGGATCTCCTGATACAAGTAATATTTTATTCAACAAATATATGTTCTTTAAACTGTTAAGAAAATAAAAAAGATGTTTCATTTTTCATTATCATGACAATATACAGTTAAAATGTAGACGTTTGTTCATTTCGTACCATTTATTTATGTCATAATAAACTTTGTATGGTCCCTGCTAAAACCAGAATGAAAAAATAAGTGTCTTTTATATGACGCCGCACTTAAATAATAAAATTCCCAAAAATATAAGGAATTCCTTATATTTCACGGTGTTCACAGAACACTTACGTAATTTTCTTGGGGAAAAAACGAATTATTCCCTTAACGAATTGTTAAGTGATGTGACGAACCCGAGGATGAGTGGTTAGGGTGCTTGCCTTAACGCTCTGTTCTAGGGTTCTCGGGTTCGATTCCCAGCCGGGTCAACTTTGAAAAATGACCTTTTCAAATTTGGCTGTGGCCTGGATCTGGAAAATATTTACAGGGAACACTGCGTTTCACAATCAGTAACCACCCCCTTTCTGAAGACCACCGTGAAATAACAGCACGTGTGCTGTCGTGTTTCGGTGAGTAAGTAAGGGATGCCAGAGCCCATTTCCCTATCCACTCCTAATCCCTTATCATTAATCCTACTGTAGTCGACAGCGTACTTGCAGCAGCTTTGGCATTGCTTGTGTTATAGGCGACGATAGCCACCTACCATCAAGTGGACCGTCAGCCTGTCTGCCAATCTTAACTTAAAAAAAAGACTATATAGTACAAACTATGCCAAGTATGTCTTATTACAAGTACTTGAATGTTTTTAATATGAACACCGCTTGTCGATTGAATTCGGTTGAATATTCCATATATATATATATATATATATATATATATATATATACGCCGCCGGTACTGGACACTTGTTTATATATGCTATTTGTCGTAGCGTGATGTTATATAGCCTATAGCCTTCCTCGATAAATGAACTAACAAATACAAAACAAAAAGAATTTTTCAATTCTAACCAGTAGTTCCTGAGATTAGCGCGTTCAAACAAATAAACTCTTCAGCTTTATAATATTAAGTATAGATCATATTCAGCGAATAAATCAATTTGAATTTAAATATGTATTAAGAAAGTGACTGTCGATTTTTAAATAAGACAAATACGGCTTACTAAAATTGAGTCAAACCTAAGCTTTCATCGCAAAAGTAAAATATCTGAACAATGAAAATTATTGTATCCAACAAAACAAAGAGTATGCGAAAAATTCAAATAAACAGAAAGAGCAGAAGAGACAAATTTCACGGCATGCCTTACCAAGCAAACCGCTCAACTAGTGAAAAATTCTCTTGGTCTTATTTCGCGTCGGGCGCGGGGGTGACACTCGATCGCTTACGGCGCGGTGTCACTTCGCCGCCAACTTGATTTATGCGACCAATATGGCGGCGTCTGTCACTCGCCGACCGATATCGAACCGCTCATATCATCTAACGCGATGTACTTGACCAGATTCGACTTTTAAACTCGTTTTCTGTAGTGCAGCCGAGCCCAGTACCTATAACCAGTTCTCGTAATACTGGTACCATTAATAATTATAAGCAAAGTTTTATAGAAGTTCACCCTTAAATAACTGAACGTGTATACCAACTTATTACTTATCTCTTGCCAGTTTTTGTCCTCTACTTCGTCCGCCTCCTTTTCTTAGGCTTTAAAAGATTTATTCAATACTAGCTGATCCCGCAACTTTGTACGGGTGGTATTCGATATAGCGCATAACTTTTTTGTTTTTGTAAACCCATTGGAATTAAATAAACACTACATGTTGCGGGAGGCTTGCTACGGTGAAAACCGTATTCAAATTGGTTAAGTCGTTTCTGAGATTAGCGTGCACAAACGCACAAACAAACAGACAAAAATTCTAAAAACCATTAGGGTATTCTTACATTTTTTTACATAATCGGAGGTGATACAGCGATTCATTGTTGGATAGGTCTATAGAACAAATGATTGTCTATCTGTACGTCACACGTTCTTGTCAAAAATTATATAACATACTTTGAATTGTACACAACTAAGGCGTTAATAAATTTAGAAAAAAGACGCCGTAACTTTAAGGAATCAAATCAAAGTTCCTGACCCCGAACAAAAACATAGGGCATTCGTTTTACGAAAATCAGTAAACTGGCCGCGTTTAGCTATTTCCAGCAGCAAATAAAAATTACTGGCCTTAAGTAGGTCGAATAATGTGACGAGCTCGACACCACAAGAGTACTTGAGGCCTACCGCTCCCCTCAAGCATCATTCACTGCGATCCTGGCACTAAAATCGCTTGATTTGACATGATTTTTAAATTCCGATAACAAAGTAGACAGTGTTAGGAATCTTTCGAACGAGAAGGGTCGTGCAAACTTTGAGTCTATTGAACTTTAAAGAACATCTTCCGTATTTGAAAATCTCTTCAGTTTTTAAAAGTTAATTTCGAAGGAGGCTCTTATAGGATGAATTGTCTTCAGTCGCACTTTTGACAAGTGAATTGGACTGCTTCCGTTTGCTGCTTTTAGGAAAATATTTAAGACATATTTTTTAAAGACAAAGCCATAGAGACTCTGTACACTAATATTATAAAGAGAAAATATTTCATTTCATAAATTCAAAAATTCTTTCACCTATAGAAAGCTGTGGCTAGGACATCGATGTTTATAGGACAATTCACCGCCGCCAAATCATCGCCGCCCGTTTCATCATCGGCCGATTAGACGCCGGCCATTTCATCGCCGTTTAGTTAAAATATCAACATCACTTTAAAAAAATCAATGTCACAAAGGTTTCCAGTACAATTAGTCTTGTAACACATTTTGTAATAGACAGTCTTTTTGGCAAAACCAGTATTCCAGTTGTGCTCGAATACTGGTTCCAGAACATAGCTTAACTTTGTTTTTCAGTATAAATAAGTCTTGTAACACATTATGTTATAGACAGTCTTTTTGTGAAAACCAGTATTTTGTTTATTCCGAAATCACATTTATTTAACTATGTAATTTGCAAAAATAACACTAAAATATAAATATCATATTATGAAAATTTATGTCTTTTCTGACGATAAACATCTGGCTTTTGCTTTCTACGATACTGCGTATGATAAACAAAAAACCACAAGAAACGGCGATGAAATTGCCGGCGATGAATCGTCTCCTCCCGTAGAAAGCTACATTATTAGCGTATTAAAGGGTGTATTTTAATTACAAAAAAATAGATCTCTATGAAAATTACATAAATAAAACCTAAGGTATCAAAAATATTGCCCTTAACAGTCATTTTTTTGTGTGCGCTGCGAAAGCTATTGATGATACATAATTGATGTTTTACATGTTTATAGTACTCATCATTACCCACAAAAATTCTCTATGTGAGTTCGCTTTGTCTATCTATTATAGTTAAATCAGATAGTCTATTATAGTTAATTCTACATCCCATCATTTTCACCATAAACTTTATCATACTTTCGCTATCTCCATCTAACTAACTTTCTACCTATAAAACAAAAAAAATTAGTCGCGACCCTGTAATATAAGGAAAGGAATAACGAGGTTGTCAAACCTCGATATACCCTCATTAACGTCTAATAGATTATGCAAGGTTGTCGAAGAGAAGCCGACACTCAGGTTCAAGTGAATAAAGGCACATGTTTATTTAGTGAGTAGTAAGGGTGCGGCATACACTCATAAGGCAGTGACGAGGGAAGGCCGACTGTCACAGAGCTTCGACATGCGCATCGCTCACAGACCCTGACGGACCGACTGAACTGGGAAATTGAAACGCGTCATCACACAAATAGTAGTCTTGAAAAACTCGTATATTAACCTTGATATTCCTTTCCTATTTATTCAGAACTTAGTAATTTTCATAAGCATATCATAGTACTTTTCAAAAGAGACCTATACACCACCTTACTAACGAAGACAAGGTATGAAGCAGCGCCTACGGCCTGAATTTTGTTGTAATGTAGCGACAATGGTGCCCGTTAACTGAGGCTTACTTTGTGATCATGCCCTGATACATAAGATCTCTGTGCGCAGAATGTTGAAATAATTTTCGTCGTTTTCCATATTGCTCTCCAATTCACAGACACGAACCGACTGGGACGAGTATTTAGAGCGGGTGATAAATTGGGGCCAAAATCGATTTATGGCAAAGTCGCTTTTAAAGGAAAATGAAAAATTCACAAAATCTGGCGGAATCTAATAATAGCCTTTTCATCAATCAGTGAGGTACAATGAAATTCGAAACTGACAAGGGAGGCGCCTATCGTTTTCAGATCACGGGGAATTTTTTACGCGATAAATACCTTTTTATTGGCGGAAACTTAACGCCGAGCCGAAACATGTTGGGTGTCTTTTGTCTTTTACATTGTTCAGCAAATAAGCGTAGTGTGTGGACAAAGGCGGCGTGTCTTGACGACAAGCACGTAAGGGCGAGCTTCCGCCACGCCAGCGCTCTCAAACCGCGGCGGGCTCGACTCGAGCCACCTCAAGACTCGAGCCGGCTCGAGTGGCTGTCGAGCCGAGCGCTGACGAAGCCCACCGAATACCTGACATTATTGCGATATCTGACATTAATGCATATTATGCACTAATATCGCCATAATACTGGTTAATGCAAATTCAATATCAATATTTACCAAAACTAATCAATATTAAACCCAAATAATAAAATTATTAAATGTATCACACTCGCATATGTAAGACTAGTGACTCGCCCGGCTTCGCACGGAGGTGATTTTCAAAAATCCTTTTTTAGCAGATGCTCTAACTTATGCACCTAAACCACGCTACGGATTTTAATGCAGTTTTTACTGATGGATAGAGTGTTAAACGAGAAAGGTTTTCACGTATAATTGGAAAAAAAATGCACCCATACATAACCGGGAGCGAATCTCTAGTACGTTATAAAATATACTTACATTCCAAATTTCAGCTTTTAGACTTGGTGGTTTTGGCTGTGCGTTGATAGTCAGGACAAACGATGTTATAATTATAGATCAGTCTGTAGTTTAGATAAAATAAGCAGTTTTCTCTGATTCTTTTTCTTGTTTCTTACTTTTTTCTTTCTTTTTCTGCTTTTCTGAGACAAAAAGAGCAAATTTAGACGCTTTTTACCAAATAGAAATAGCCCCAGCATTTGAATTACCTTTTTAAACCAATTTCATACTATTAAGGGGTTAGGAGCCTATTTGTTGGAGAAACTGCTATACTTATAAAAAGCTCTTAATTATTAGTCTGACATTAGTTTTTCTAAATTATGCAATGCCTTTTGGTGTGGTTTTCATTATTATATGTATCGTTGTGTCATAAAGTTCGTAAAAAACACGAATTTCAGACCCTTACGGACTTACCCACCTACCATGCCATACCCGAATTACCTTAATTCTAGGCTTAATATAGGTACCATAAAATTTCATGTTTTTATTATTAGAAAAGCAATAATCATATAATGTAAAACGGACTAAAAGGTTTGTTCGTTGTAGCCACAAAGTCAGGGAACCATAAACGCGAAGGAAAATGAACAGAATTTTGAAGCAAGCAGTGTGATATCGTATGAAGATTAATGAAATAACGTGGCCAGTGTAAAACTTCAAATTTCGAGAGATACGCGACGCGGAGGTATTGCGGTGGCCACTCGAAAAACTAACTCAATTAAGTTTTACATTCATGAGTTTCACGGACTCGAGTAAATGCGGTTTTCACAATTATCCCTCCATGTTCAGAAAAAAAAAACAAGCTTTTAGACATATATTTGGAACATGTTTGGAATAGCAACTACATTTTTTTCAATTATGTGACAGCATTTCTGTGAACCTTGTAAAAAAAAGCAATCTCTACATCAATTTATAAGAAAAAATATCCTTATCCTTCGTACAATAGTATAAACTGATGTCACTGCCCGCGTCTGTCTGTATGTTCTCTAACTCCTCCTAAACCACATAATGGATTTTTATGCGGCTTTCACTAATGGAAAGAGCGTTAAACGAGAATAGTTTTTATATATAACTAGCGTTCCGCCCCCGGCTTCGCTCGTGGTGCAATTTTTATTTACATAAACATCCCCGTTTATCCCTCTTTCTATTAGTGAAAACCGAATTAAAATCGGTCTACCTATTCACGCGTGATGCCGTGACCAAGGGAAATGGTGATTCATTTTTATATATTGCAGAAAAAATTTTACCCGTGCAAAGTTTGGTATGGGTCGCTATTTTTTTATATAAATTGATAGTTCTTTTCTTCTAGAAGGAACTAGAAGCAGTCACCAGTAGAACTTATTTGATGTTTTTGTTTGTTTCGTCCTGTTGTAAAAATTCTATTAGAACAATTTGGACATGCTCCATGAAAATTGTTTGAATTTAATCTGTCATACTCTGCACTAGCACCACTTGGACTCTTTTTCCAATTGGTTCTATCATAGAACAAATGGATCTAGTTAGACTAACCCCTAAATTTCAGTCTAAAAAAAACAGTATTTTTTTTGCTTTTACTACCAGTGCGGAACACATGTTCCAGGAGGAAGAACTAGCATGTAACCTTTTGCTCTTTTCAATATCAATTTGCTATACAAGTATACTATGAAAAAATAATATAAGCCATCAATCCCAAGCAGCCCAACAATTAATTAATGATTATACGAATTATATTCAACTATGGATATATCTGTTTTACTACTCATTTGAATTTGTATAATGATAGGAATTGAATATGAGTCGAACCATATTAAAGAATTATATCAGCTAACTGACGCTAATATCCATCAGCCCCTAACGCCGGCGTCTAAACCCTAAACTAATTCGCTAATATTGTTTAAAAGGAATAAATAAACTGCTAGAAGAAATAGTGAGGGGTGTATAGGGCACCACGCGGCGCTTTGCGGGGTTCCGTAGCCAACACGCTCGCTAATGGAGGGGTCTGCATCTCGCCGGGGGGCTATTAAGGACCTTGCTCTTATCGAACTAAGCTAAGACTTTCTTAATAACGTTGGATTTAGCCTTTACTGTATTGTATTAGAGAAAAGGCTGAATCACAAACAGTGATTCGCCGTTGAATTCTATTATAAATATATTATGGCTAAGTTTGCAATCGATATTGAAGCTAGTCTCTAAAATTAAGCAACGTTTTGTTTTAACAAGTCGGATACTTAAATTATTTTCAGACTTTGGCTGCTTTTCGAGGATTATGCTTTTTAGAGATTTACGAATTTATTTTCAATCAACTTTTCCAAGTTTCGGTTCATTGCAAAGTATTAGATAAATTGTAACAGCCGGTAAACAGTTTACATGGTTAATGTTATTAATTAACGTAAACTATGGTCAAAGAATTTTTTTAAGTAATTAAAGAAAGAAAGAAAGAAAAACGAACGAACGAAAGAAAGAAAGAATGAAGGCAACTTTTATTCCTTTACATATATCAGCCAAATACAAACACTATATGAACAAATAATAATTACAAACAAAGAAACAAAAAATATATAAACAAATAACAAGAGGAAAAGGAACCCTGGCTCGTATACAGTTTTGGTGCAGACCACAACACTGATATTCTGCCAGGGACCAGATATTTAAAGAAAAAAAAAAAAAAACATTTTCGCGGACAATTCAGAACGCGATTATACAATAAATGGCTGAAATTATCGCAATGATCTTAAAAACTACTGAAGGATTTCAAGCAGTTATTTTCTATCAAAGTGATTCTTGAGTAAGACCTATGTCAATACGTTAATGCTTTGATATAATATTAATATACAATTATCAATTAGATTTTTTTAAATAATCAAATTAATTCTTCTAATGACTGACGCGGTTAAAGCAGCAGTTATAAAATTTCTCCCTTAATACTTAGTTTAAAATTGCAATTTCACTCGTCTGCTATAATCAATTCAATAATTTTTAGAACCAGGTTTGAACTACAGTCGAGCAAATTTTAGTCAAAAATTTTTCATTTCAAGAAGACATTTGCTTTTTATAATATTTGAGGAAATTAGTAATCATCGAAGGCCACTAAGTACTTTTTAGGTAGGCAGGCTGACTGTCCACTTGATGATAGACGGCTACATAAGTCACATCCATAGAAGTGATGCGGTGTCGAACTTAGGATACAGCATAATGAAGGGATAGGATAGGTGAATGGGCTATTTCTTCTTTCTTCCTTCCTTCATTTTTTACTTTCGTCTCTCGAAAGTAAGCCTAACTGCGTTAGTATTAGAGTTGTAGGTGGAACAAAATAATACGTAATAGTCGCCACGTGAAGCCACATGTAATGCAAAATACAGTCAATTCACCGCAACCTGACGGCGAAACTTCAAAGATCGACGACGTGTCGACTAACAATTGTTGAACGGAACGATTCCGGTACACACAGGATTGTATGCTCTATTTATACAAACACAAAGTAGGAGTTGCTTCGATACAAGTAGTTATTTAATTCTTTGACAACGATGTTTCGCAGCCACTTAAAACTTTCGAGTGAATAACAAATCTCCTCTGAAAAGTCTATTCGACGAAGTTACGCTGTTAAATTGTTTGTCAGAAGACAAAGAGGTATATTTAAAGGTTGATGCTGCAAAATCACTGTAACATATTGTTTTTTCTCTATTGATATCGAATCAAACAATGTTCTAATTTTAAAATTTGTTTTTTTTTTTATTATTATTTAAAACCGGCCTATATAGTTAATTCTATACATTCACAATTTTCTTTATTTCATAAAGAAAAAGCAAAAAGTATTTGTGTAATGATTTAAATAAAACTGCAGCCATAGTTTATTTTTGAATTAGCCGACGTAGGACTCGCCCCAATGAATAAAAAGAAGGCCTTGTTGTACGATTTACAAATTTATTTTAAACTAGCTGAGCCCGCAACTTCGTACGCGTGGTATTCGGTATAGCGCGTAACTTTTTTTTGTAAACCGATTGGAATAAATGTTACGTGAAAATTTCTACAACACATCAGTGAAGACCACATTCATTGAAAATCGGTTAATAGCACAAACGCACAGACAAATAGACAAAAATTCCAAAAACTATTTTTTTTTTCAAATTTGTTAACATAAGTATAACTTGTACAATTTTTTTTTAAATTTAATGTACAGGACACGGCTCGTTTACGATTTTATTACATATACTATACTATATGCTAGCTGCTTTATACTAGCTGAACTCGGCCACGCTTCGCTGCGGCCCATACTGCGGCGGTGGAGTGCGCGTGGGGCGCGCGGTACTGGACACTGCTTATGTTCGTAGCGTAATGTTATATAGCCTATAGCCTTCCTCGATAAATGGACTATTCAATACAAAAAGAATTTTTCAATTCGAACCAGGGGGGTTCGAATCTGGGATTAGCGCGTTCAAACAAACAAACTCTTCAGCTTTATATATTAGTATAGATTGTGTATAGACTAGCGAACTATTTTAAACTAACCCCCTACTTCGCACGGATGTACAGTCCAGTCGTTCTCGAGTTTTGCGCTCTTAATATAATTAGCGATTTTATATTTTGCGCTCATTATTATTTATATGAATGTATTATACATTTATTTATTTCTTTTATGTTTAGATCGGCAGACAGGCCGACGGTCCACTTGATGGTAGGTGGCTACCATCGCCTATATATAACACAAGCAACGCAACGCCACAGGTGCTGCAAGTGCTGCCGACTACGTTAGAATTAAGGATAAGGGATAGGTAAATGGGCTCTGGCATCCCTTACTCACTCATCGAAACATATCACCACACATGCTGTTATTTCACGGTAGTCTTCTGTAAGAGGGTGGTTGCTACCCAAATGAGTGCGAAACGCAGTGTGTCCTGCCACTACTTTCCAGATCCAGACCAGAGCCAAATTTGAAAAGTTCGTTTTTCAATAAATGATTTGCAGAATATATCTTCTAAGAATTAACGAAAGCCACAAATAAATGATTTGCACAGGTTAGAAGAAAACGTTCAGTTTAGAAGACAAGCAGAACGCGTTTTTTTTTTTTTTTTTTCATATATTTTTTCGGAAACTTTAATTAATTTTTTATTCATCGAATAATTCCTCAACATTTTACAAAATGACATATAACCTCGAGATATCAATAATAATGGCAATGAAAATGTAGTAAAGCTTCTCAAATACCGGCTTGAATTAACCATAACATTGGGGAAACGTGTCGAAGTAGCAACTTGACAAAAAGCTCTTCGTGATTGATGCTCCCGTCCTCTCCTCCCTTTTTACATCACCCTATATGTAAGTACCCCCCTCGGGAGCAACATTAATAGCGTATCCTTCTCATGCGTCGTATCGGAAACTGTTTTACATGTGTAAACTAAGGCTTATAAAGTAATTGCGACGTAATGTCGTTAGTATAACGATATTAAACTATATCGCACTTATAATGCCAGCAGTTAAGTATTTATGGACTAACATTTGCCCTCGGCCTCTCCATGCGAAAATTTCATTGCCTCCATGCCTAATTTGGTCCGATTTAAATTTCATTTATTTCAATCGGTCTTCCGTAGCAAGTACAATGAAAATTGATTCAGTAGTTCTCTAATTTTTATAAGCTTTAAATTTAAAAAAAAAGCGTAGCATTTTTTAAATTATATCCATAACATGTTCCTTATACTTTTTATGTTAGTTTATTATAAACTAATAATATTAAAATAATAATATTGTATTAGTGAATAATAAAATAACAATAATAATATAATATAACCCAATAATATTAAAATTATAAAGTGCAGCGGCTTCTCCCGCCTTGAAAAATAAAAAAATAACGCCTGACTAAATATATGAGCAATGTAACGTCTAACATCTTTATTGCAGTTATAGCTTTGCCAGGCATTAGATGATTCCTCGGAAACAGTACTTTTTCTGGATTAAAGGTACCTATGTCCTTTCCTGCATCCCTGACAACATGTATGCAAAATTTCATGATGATCGGTTCAACGGTTTAGGCGTGAAAAGGTAACAGACAGACAGAGTTACTTCACATTTATAATATTAGTGTGGATAGTATGGATAACCAGTTCGAAAAACTTTTAGTATGCCTTCAAGTATAAGTCTTATATTTCTGTATAATAACTAGGTACATACACAGTCTCACTAATACATTCAATAAAGCTGAAGAATTTGTTTTTTTTTTATGCTTTCACGATTTAACTACTCAACCAATCACATTGAAATTTCGCATATAAACGTTTTTAGGGAGACAGAAAGCATAGAGGGTACTCTTCGTTCAGAAAATCATCAAAAAATAAAAATTCAACGCCTTAAAAAAAGTTATATATAAGTGGCCAGTATTTCACTTACAAGACTCACATAGTGTTATATCTCTAATATATAAAATACTCGTGTCTCAGTGTTTGTAACAAAACTCCTCTGAAACGCCTGGACCGATTTTTATGTTTTTTTTTTAATATTTGGTAGGTATGAGAATTGGTCGTAAAGTATTTTTCACCCTCCTACCCCCACCCGGAATTTTTCAATGGCGATTTTAATATTTTTGTATGAAGAATATTCAAATGATTTAACCGTCGTTTATTGACGTAAGTGATGCGTCAGTTTAACATATGGTGTGAAAATAAAATTGGAGCGATAGGTGGCGCCACAATCGGGTTACGGAATTATTTTCGGGTTCTAGCAGGACAACGTCTGCTGGGTCAGCTAGTATTCCTATATAGTATTTTATGCTAGGGACATACACAGACGTATGATGTTTAAATAAGAAAACGTAGTAGAGATAGCATATTGCATTTTTAATTAAAGTAAAAAAAATTATACATGGCGTACGCACGTAAATGTCATACGAAGTTTATAAGTACAAGGCATGACCACAGCCTCGTAGCTTTGCAAGAACTTTTATAATTAAAGGACATCAAAGAGCCACCGCGATGGGGTTACACTTTAGATCGTTATTCAAACCGGCTGTGATCGAGATAAGGCATCTTGTATCGCTTTTTCACTGAACATTTACTTCCAACAACGGCTACTGATGAAATATTAAGCATTTTTCAAAGATTTTAAAACATCATTAGATTTGGATTAGATCTTTAATTTTGATTTGAATATATATTCTGAATGAAACTCTTGTCGCCATATAACTTTGTCAGTTCTCACACTACATCACGCGCACACGCATCTTGCAAATTCGATTACCACGAAAAATCGTTTTCATTTTACGGTATAATATATAGCCTATGTCCATCCTGAAATTCTATTCAGACAATTGGTGAAAGAATTTTTTAAAACGGAGATAACTTTTACATACAAAATTAAGTAGTTTTGAAGATTACTTTTTACACACAAGATTAAGTAATTTCAAAGATTACTTTTTACATACAAATTTTACCCCTTATTACATGTAGTTTAGAGTGGCAATTTCAGATATATATGTATATGTATTGGCTTGAAGCAAAGAACCTTTTAGATGCCTAAGAGTATCCACTTTTTTAAAAGTATTTCTATTATATTATCGAGTTTTTGTTGTTATTGTTATCCGAAAGGGTTTATTTTTATACACGGATATCTGTAGACGTATTAACGTGAAAAATTGGATTCGCAATTCACTTGTACTACCATAAATTGCAATTTATGTAATTTTCGCAACATGTAAAAAAAGGGCTCAACTATCATAAGAATATGAAATATAGGTACTGCATGTTTTCCAAATCGTCACTTGTTAGAATTGTAATAAAGAAGTCCCTATGTAATTAACGGGATGTAATCGAAATGATTTACGTACATGGACGTGTCTGGACAGTGTTGTTAAACCCACATCAGTGCTGGAGCGGTAATCAACTCCCCGCTGGCACTGCAGCGTAATTGATTGGTCTCAGACGCAGACAGCAAAAGATAACGCCGACTCCTGTGGTAAATGGATTTGTCAACTGCGGAACTAATTAAATAAATATACCATTCTTGCTTGCCAGTAAACATCTCTCACGGATACTTTTTACTAATGAATATCGTTTGTTCAGCGAAATAGAGGAAAGGATATTTTTAAAATATAAATATTAATTGTGACTATATATCTTCTATATATAAAAATTAATCCCCCCATTTCCCTTGGTCACGGCATCACGCGTGAACGGGTAGACCGATTTTAATTCGGTTTTCACTAATGAAAAGAGGGAAAAACTGGGAATGTTCATATATATAAAAACCGCATCCCGGGCGAAGCCGAGGGCGGGACGCTAGTTGATTATAAATAATATAAAAGGTTTTATGTGAACATAGAACTTCAAAAAAAAAGGAAAACTACATATGTGACAAATGTTGATTTGATTTATCTATTTATAGGCGCTCTGTTTCATATTCGCTCCATGTTCGACACTATATTACGTCATATTTAAGCCGAGTCACTTATTATGCATTCCCGGAACGATACTCAATCAGGGCTATCAAATAAGCCAAAGCGGTAAGAGTTTTTCAAACGTACAATAGCCGACGATGATCAGTAATGGCTGGTAAGCGATCTTGTCGGGTTTGTACCTTCTCTAAACATATCGCGTCATCCTCCACCGAGCACGATTTACTTCAATACGCCTACATCGAATCTCAATAAACCATTCTCCTATGTTGACCTAGCTTGTTTTGATCTTCTAAAGATTTCTCCAATAGTAGGCTCTACACGCAAACTTACAGTTTTTCGTAAAATTTAGTCTTTTTATTACAAAATATTAGAAATTCTTCTTTATTTATTTTACAGCGCTTATTAACAAATAACTTTGTGTTGTTAAAAAGATAAATTTAAATATTGTGTTAATATTATTTTCAATTTATGTGAGATAATTAGTTTGGTTTCAAGATGATTTCAATTCGATCATAAAGTATAATTTAAAATCAACGTCGTCTGGACAAACAATGAATAAAATAAAACTGTAGCAAACAACGTGAATTTAAAATGAATATAAAAACATGATTACATATATTTTTAATTAATGCTTCTATGGTATTAATGCTTCACTTGATGGTAGGTGGCTACTGTCGCCTATAACACAAACAACGCCAAAGCTGCTGCAAGTGCGCTGCCACTACAGGGCAGGATTACAGGAGGGAGAGGTTCGATTTCCGACCCGGAAGTCTTCTCGATACTCTTTGTCGAAATGGGTAGCAAGACTCTTTCAGTATTTTTTGCTATAGTTTATAACTTATGTAGAAAGGAGTAGCAGTGGCGAGCGAATAATAAATTAATAATTGGATGCGAATGAAGCGATTGCTAAAAGAAAATAGAGTTGCGACGAGCTGTGAAGTAGGGCGCGGTTGGCCGAGTAGGTATCGATCATAAGCTAAAACAGGTTCGAGCCGACGTCTGTCTAGCCGCTTCTACCGCTAGCACACCCCACTGCCTATATAAAGCCTACACCACCTGCGAGCCTCGACTGTATTCCTGGTACAATGACCCAGTAAAACGATTCCGGGACGTGTTGTGTTGATTGAAACTGGAAATACTCGAGTGTTTTATGAAATTGGATCCCTAATGGCAAAATGCATTCGTTGCGAGTCGCAGATATCGATGGGTTTGCATATAGAAGATCTATAAAAATATACGTAAATGTGAAGACTAAAGATTTTAGATCAATATTCCATTGTAAATTATGCATTGTTTTAATTGGTTTATGTTTCAACAAGTCGAAAACATATCTATCTGCCTATTTCTGTTTCCATAAAGGACAAAATTATGTTTTCCATAATCTTTTAATATATAAAAATGAATCCCCATTTCCCTTGGTCCCAGCATCACACGTGAACGAGTAGACCGATTTTAATTCTGTTTTCACTAATGGAAAGAGGGATAAACGGGGAATGTTCATATATATATAAATTGCACCACGGGCGAAGCCGGGGGCGGGTCGCTAGTATAATATATTTTCATAGTGGTAAGAGTTTTAGGGAGATTTTGACTTCATACAGTTACAAATTGGGCAACCATTTTGTTTAAAATTATCAGCGAGTTACAGAAGTCCACCGTGAAAGAACAGTAAAACTGCTATTCCCTTTTAATAAGTTAGGAATGTATGCCAAAACCCAATCCCTTATCGCCTTCTTGATCTATATCTCATCAAAGTCGATATAGCACTGGAATCACCACTGGGATTGCTTTAACTGCGACATCATTTCACAAATGACTATAAAAATTGCCACATCTGAGTATTTTGTCTTGGATAAAGTTTTTATGCTGCGTCAACATTCAAGGCGAACGAAGCCACGGAGCGCAACTAGCTACCCCTAAAATTCATAACATAAAAATAACTGTATGACCTTTTATTACAGTACATTCTATAGACAGACATCATAAGAAAAAAAACGCATTTTTTTATGCTGAACCAATCATGTCCCTTAATCATGTAACTCGCAGATTGAAAACGCAGTCGATTCAATTTGAGAGTATAATACGCGAAGCGAAAACTTTGTATCCCTTTTTAAGAAAATTGCGCGCACGGAGTTGTGTCAAATTTGGTACACTTAAGGTTTATATATATACCACAGTTGACATATATATATATGTCAACTGTGGTCCAACTGAGAATATATTTTGACGAGCCCGTTGGATGAGTGGTTAGGGTGCTTGCCTTAACGCTCTATTCTAGGGTTTCCCGGGTTCGATTCCCAGCAGGGTCAACTTTGAAAAATCAACTTTTCAAATTTGGCTCTGGTCTGGATTTGGAAAGTAGTGGCAGGGCACACTGCGTTTTCGCAGTCATTTGGGCAGCCCCTCTGGCGGCAGTAACCACCCCTTACAGAAGACCATCGTGAAATATTAGCACGTGTGCTGTTGTGTTTCGGTGAATGAGTAAGGGATGCAGGAGACCATTTTCCTATCCCCCGCCTAATCCCTTATCCTTAATCCTACTGCAGTAGGCAGCGCACTTGCTTGTGTTATAGGCGACGATAGCCACCTACAATCAAGTGGACCGTCAGCCTGTCTGCCGACCCTAACATAAAAAAAAATAGTACTTAAAAATTAAATAAAATACGGTCCACTTTCGACCACTGGGCGACCATTATTATTAATTGCTTTTATTTATGTTTCAGGTAAGTGTTGCTGAGAATGTAATCGAATAGGCATCGAATGATGAACGAGACATGAGTAAGTGTAATATTTGCTAATATAAAATCGCTTCTACTCGATATGATAAACGACATGGCAATCAATGAATTATAAGTTGAACAAACGCGAGTTCGTGGCTCTCGTGTTACCAATCGATATGGGATTTGTTTTACTTCCGAACAGAATCTCCCTCATTATTGTCCGATGTGATGAATCACCCAAGATAAACGTTTCGACACAAAGTCAATCAAACAAATGCCGCAACGGGAACAACGAACTTTGCAAAGCTTTTAATACATTTATTTTATATTTCGCTGTAATACCGACCGACCCGTTTACGGTCATAGCGATTCGACTCGTTCATTTGTTTTGTTACAAGCTATTCATAACAAAATACGAAGAAACTTACACGCAACCACTGAAATTATTGGAAAGATTGATTTGCATGACTTTTGGTATAACGAAATAAACTTTACCAAGATTTTAATTCCATTTTGTTAACTCGAGGGAATTTAGTTACTTTACTTTAGACAATAGAATATATTGTTTATCAATTTTTAAGTTAAACATTTTGATTTTGATAACATGGATGCATCTGAAATTGATAAGTCTACCTCAAAATCACCACTAAGCATATTTTTGATATGTTCTTAAAAGCACGCTTTTGTAACTTGTACCTCATTCATTAATTTTGTAGATATAAAAACCAATATATTCTTTTGGTTTTTGTCTTTTTAATACCTATTTATATTTTATAGATTTTTACGTAACTCTTTTTACTTAACGTCAAATTGTATATATCACGAAAATATTACCAACTTAATGTTTACCTATCATTAAAATTTAAAAAAAAAATCTTCAGTATTTTGTAAAATATTAATTACATGTAAGCTGTTAGTAAAGAGTAGCAAACATTTGCCAAATGCAATAATAAATCGTGTCTTTAAGTAGATTTTATGAGTGTTAAGACATCAACGTCAAGACTAATTTACATTAAATGAAGCGTCGCCTGAATTATATTAGCATCCGTATCGCTAACGTTTCATCTTTATCGTTTTACCACTATCATGAATGTCCCTATGCACTTAGGTCCTCCATTAAGACCACTGCAGCGCGCTGACGGAACGCGAACATAAAACCTTTATAACATCCTTCCAGCACTTGTAAAGCGTTTTGAGAGTCTTTCCCGTTTTATGCGACCTTACATTACCGCAAAGCTATTCACAATTTTTTCCTGTCTCCAAGACTACGCCCTGTAAATACCTACACTGCGAAATTAGCTGAATAGTTTTAGAATGTTTAGCTAAATGTAGGTATCCTGTATGCATCGCAAACATGACTAGCGTACCTAAATTGCAAAGAGTCAAAGGTAACAGAGGTACAAAAGTCGGCAGCGCACCTGCTTCCTCCTGACGAAGCTCGTGTTGTTAGGTAATAGTCACCTACCACCATTAAGTGGACCGTCGACCTGAAAGCTACCCTTTTATAAGTGTCAGTTAAAATTACTTATTAATAATAAAAGTAATAACACGTATTTATTAGCTTTTTTTAACTCTTCAGTTAATGCAAGTCAAAACTTTCATTCAATTAACCGCGTATGTTAGAGAGATTTGATCCTTATGATGGATGCCATTTTTCGGATTTAGCCTTTTCGTTCCTTGAGTTTGGCAAGCGTATTTTCCTTTGAGTAAATTTTTGCTATATCCAGTTTTTAGAATACTTTCCCAGTAGGCGCGTTTAAAAAATTCTACCCCGTATATTTGTGGCTGCAACCAAAGGAAATCAATCAGTTTTATATGGAGATCACGCCATCATTTTTTTATTATTTTCGTTTTAATGGTTGAAACCTATACCATTAGGTAAGAAGAAATTATAGATTTTACTGGGAAGATTTCGTGTAATTTGGTGATGGGGTTTCATAGATATTTAAGTTTGAAAATATTAAAAAATTGCAATAAAGTAATAAGTTTTTTAATTTTTGACTGTCACCCCATTTACAAAATCTGAAATATTTACAGGAAATTACTGAAATTAAGAAAGACTTTTATTACCAAAATCTGCAAACTGTTAGTTAAAATATAAAAATGGCCTGGTTTTGAACGATATCTTTTAATAGTTATATTAATTTGCAATTATAAGGTATTCTTACAAGTATTTCATAGAATGTAGATTCTATAAGGAATAATATTAACCTCATAGATGTTATTTTCAGTTTTCAATTTGTAATAAAAAAGTAAGTTACGTTCGTCCTCAAATAATACTTTGTGTGCCACAAAAAAAGGCGTTTATAGTCACGTTCAATGAAAAATATGATTTTTGGATTACATACATGATTTTTGGATACAACATACAAATCAACCACTTTGAACGATAGTTAGGTACATATTTTCGTCACAACTGTACAACTGTAGAGTTGTAGACAATAATAATTGTGATTTAAGAATGAATGATATGTGGAGTTGTGATTTGCGAGACTTAGAGATAAGTTTAATCAGGGGGTCGTTAAGTTTTAGTGCGACGACGGGTGCATACGTTTTATAGCGGGTCGGGCGACATTGTCAACAGATCTTGCGACGCTCTTTACTGCCGCTGAAACGTTACTTTAACGGTTTTATAGTTTTGGTCGTTTCGTCGCGCTGGCGGTCACGCCACCGTCCTTAATAGCTCACGCTAAGTGCCCGCTCGGGGCACTGTGTGCTGCCCTCTCATATCTTTGTATGTTTTTCTTAAATGCTTACTAAGGTTTCCCGTTTTTACGACTAGTTTTTTCGCTTTTCTTCTCTCGAACAACTGTGATCGTTTTACAAGTTCGACTTCTCACCAAAAACGCTGTGGAGATTGAAGTTTAGCATCTTTGTGTTTGCTGCAAAATGAATCTATTTGAATTCTATTTTTTGATTCTTTTCTTTATGTTAAGATCGTCAGACAGGCTGACGGTCCACTTGATGGTAGGTGGCTACCGTCGCAGTGCAAGTGCGCTGCCGACTACAAATAGGATTAAGGATAAGGGATTGGAAAGGGATAGGGAAATGGGCTCTGGCATCCCTTACTTCACTCACCGAAACACAACAGCACACGTGCTGTTATTTCATGGTGGTCTTCTGTAAGGGGGTGGTTACTGCCGCCAGACGGGCTGCCCAAATGACTGCGAAACGCAGTGTGCCCTGCCACTACTTTCCACATCCAGACCAGAGACAAATTTGAAAAGTTCATTTTTCAAAGTTGAACCTGCCGGGAATCGAACCCGGGAACCCTAGAATAGAGCGTTAAGGCAAGCACCTCAACCACTCATCCAATGGGCTCGTCAATACATGAGGATACTTTAAAATATGTTACTCTTAATTTTGAAAATCTTCTTCTTGATCTTCTTGATTTTCTTATTATTATTATTTTTTTTTTTTTTTATTATAGATGGGTTTGCTCTTGACCAGCATCTATCCATGTAGGAAGGATGAGGCCGAAGATGGAGCGAGCTTACCCAGAAGATGCCTATTCACTCGAACCTTGAAAAGATTTGGGTTATATGAGCTCGGTTATATGAGCTTATTACTTTTTGTACTGCATTATTGAACGCTAATAACGAGGGCTGCATTGAGCCTACTAATGAAAAAACAAATATGGACGATTGGAATTGGTCTTATTGTTTTACAAATTACTCTCGATAATAACCGACACACTTTTGCATGTGTTGTAACTAAAATGTCTATGTTTTCACAATTTTGACATCAAGCATGGATGTATACTATCAAAACTTGAATTGCCTTCAGCATTTATCAATAATTATACCCGTACTAAAACAATGTTAGTGTATAACTGCTAGAATTAAGGAAAAGTAAATATAGTTGTAGAAGAAGCCGTTGTGCTAACTACATGTTGGTGTACGCGTCAACACAAAAAAGCAATTAAGTGGCAAGTGGTTGCAAGTGGCATACGGTAACTATAAGTCTTCTCTAATTAATTCTGGTGCAGTGACGAAAACGCAATCACGAGTGAAGCCACGCATGGCGGCGACGGCAGACGCCTTCGTTGCACGTCATCTCTTGCGATATTAATTTGTATACGACTAATTAATTATTTCTAACATAACACCATTTTGCTGTTCACCAATGTGGACCTTATTCCTATCTGAACATTTTCTTTACAGTTTTAATTGATAAATAGTAGATTTTACTGCTCAAGAGAGGCGCAATTGTTTTATATGCTTACTTTGTAAAATTTCTTTCTGTATCAGCCTAAAAAGAGAAGTACTCAATGTAAGTCAACCACATTAACAAGATAACAAAGATAGCTAGGACACATCGGTTTTCTCGTGAAGTTTTATCTTTTAATGTTAGAGCAACTAATCATTCTTTGTAATACATGCATTGAAATCCAAAAACGCTCCAGATGTACGCTCGACAGGGGTTCGAGCCTACGTCTGCCATTTCGGCAACCGAGTTTTCAACCCACTGAACTAATTACTATGTTGGTGTTAACTATTGACTGCTACAAATCTATAAGATCTTCACAAATCTTCAATGATTGATAGCCTTTTAAGATATACCGGAATTCTCGCGAAGTTTTATGTTTCACAGTTATTTAGTTAAATCTTTCACGTACCTTAGGAGAATGAAGCAAAAAAAAACCGACAGTAGTGCATAGCGACTTCGTTTTATATGTTTACTAGCGACGTGCCACCGGTTTCCACGTATGCATTTTATTCTACAAATTACGCACACATACCTTCCGATTTTGACACTATATATATACATGTCTGCTGGGTCAGCTAGTAGTATATATTTTTTTTTCTTCACTATAATCACCATAAAATATATAGTTCTTAAATGCTTGAAAATTTCTTTGTTATAAAATTTATAACAAATGTTATGTTTATACAGTCAACAAAAACATTTTTAACTAAAATGAAATGGTTGTATATGTAACACTATATATACTTACTGCTAGTTTTGACGCCAACGTTTTGACGTATTATGTCGCCAACGCTTTGTCGCAGTTTGATTATAATACAACACTGCAGTGGATGTTTGTTCGTAAGCGACGTCTGTGGCCCTTACAGCCCGCCCGCACCGCGTCACCAAGAAATGCCATTTGAAAGGAATCCCAGCCAAGTTCTTGAAATGAGTTCAGCTGAATTCTGTGTGAACTTCCATTAAGCACTGTCAATTTGTATACAAATATTTTGAAACTATAAACCGACTCTATATATCTGTCACGTTTTACGGTTGAACCACTGAGTCAATTTTAATGAAATTCCTTTTAGAGATAGCTTTGCATGGGTCAGTTAGCCTTGATACATTCGGGCGTTGCTTAATGAAATTGTTATCACCATGAAATTTTGGATACACGTTGTCAGGTGTACAGAAAGAATATAGAGCAGTTTTCATTCAAGAAAAAATCATCGAAAAATAAAAATAAAAAAAACAATAAATGTTTAAAAAACGGACTCGGACGAAGTCGCCGGTAAAAGCTAATGTTTTTATATATCTCAAACAAAATCAATGTACAAGAACGCAAATATTTTAAGATTTATACGAAGTTTGCATATGAATTTCGTAATCGTAGCCAACATTTAATTTTTATTTATTTACATCGACGTTTAAGATATGCATAAATAAATTCAATGGATATTTTTATAAATACATCTAATGTCAGTGAGAATTTATTAAACCGCATAGTATTGCAAGTGGTTGTTGCGTAACGCTTACTTGAGAAAGTAAACGGGCCAAATAAATTATTTACTAAACCCCTTGTCTCGTAAATATATCGATACTAATAAAATTTGGAGCATATAAAACAAACTGTGTGATAATGGCGTCACGTGCGGGTAGTTATGACGTTTCATGGCGTGCAACAAGTAAAGGCTGGCGCCAGGCAGACGGTCGACGGGGCTGCGAAAGGAATTTCAATCTGGTCGTGATGAGCTGAACAGAGGCGCAAATTACATGCAATCGACTCATGTCACCACTGCTTTTCCCTTCTCCGACGAGAAGCGTTCATGACTTGCTTAAAAAAAGAACGAAGTTTTCCAATGAATTACTACAAGTTTATTTCGATTCGTACTAGATTTCTCACCCTATGAAGGAGGATTATTTTAGCAACTAACTACAAAATCGGCACATAGTATCAATTTTGTAACATATTTTGTTTTAACTGTTAAATTTTTATAAATTATGGTAAATTTCTCATCACTTCTGTGACCTTTTTTATCGGATTTGAAATACAGTATTTATTTTTTAAACTTATTGTCCCACATGAAATATTGCTTGATTTTTATTGTGTATCTTTTATAAGTTTTTAATAAGTTCGCCTTTATAATAAGTTCTATGTTTTATTTACTTAAACCTAATCGGATATCGAATAGGTATAATTCTTATTTATAAATAAATATACTCCGATACACATATTATTCATTTAAAATAAATCTAAAATTTAACAGCGTGTTAGTAATTTCTAATTCTTTATATTCACTTCCTAACTTATCACGTATCCAATTTTTGATCCAATTATTAATTGGATCGCGTTAAAATTCGTATCATAGTTAAAAATATCAATGGTAAGTACCTCAAACTCGCAAATATATGAAAAAAACAATTAGAATGTGTTTTATTATTCATTAAACCTTCTAGAAAAAACCGTCGCTATAACCGTCACCTAAAGCACAAGCAACGCCACAGGTGCCTCAAATGCACTACTGATCATGGCAGGATTAAGGATAAGGGATGAAGAACCGAAACACAAATGCTGCTTATGCCACGGTGGTTTTCTGTCCTGCCACTAGTGTAACTTAGATTACTGTAGTCTTTACCATAGCCTGTCTCTTAATTAAAGTTATTAATGTTTAATTGTTATCCAATAAATAATCTTCTAATATAAAAATGAATCCCTATTTCCCTTGGTCACGGCATCACGCGTGAACAGCTAGACCAATTTTAATTCGGATTTCACTAATGGAAAGAGGGATAAACGGGGAATGTTCATATATATAAAAATTGCACCCCGGGCGAAGCCGGGGGCGGGCCGCTAGTGTGTATATAAAAATGTAAGTAATGTTGATTCAGTTAACGTGTGAAAATCGAGCAACAAGTCGTCGCGACAGGTCGGCGCCATACACAATCAAGTGCAGTCTTCCTCGATTCTTATTTGTCTTTTAGATAAGTAATTATCTCGGAATAGAGTGAAGACACTCATCCTGTTTAATTTAGGAACTTGACTTTTCTGTATTTATTAAAGGCATAGTAATAAACTATATTTATCAGTTTTCTAATGTATAAAGGTTGCGAAGGAAGTGCATTATTACTATAAGTTATTTGCATTATTTTGCCTTCAAGTAAAGATAATGAAGTATGATCTATATTATACATCTTCGGTTTGTGCTACAAGTGCTACACGCGCTACGCGCCTACGAAAGCCTGTAGCATATCCTAACTAATATTATAGAATAGCTTTTTCCTGCTACTTTTTCCGCGCCCCTTTTTGTTTTTTTTACAACTTATTAGAAAATCATTATTTTCGTCACCTAATTTAACTTGTTAGAGTAAAATTAAAACTTAGATAAAAATATTGAGCATAATAGACTATAGAGGAATTTAAAACGTTTAAATTCGGCAGATTTGACAAAAGATTATATTTTTTTTGAAAAAGAAAAATAGTAAATTACTCCCCAAAAAATTTTTGTCGTCACAGTAATAAAAATTTTCAGCAACAATACATTATTTTTTAAGCTTATTTATTAACTTAAGTTCTGTACTAAAGTTTTCATATTTTACACATTATTTAAGAAAAAAAAACTTCCAATTTTAAATCTGAGCTATAAAAATTCTTTGTGCAATATTGCGCTCATTTTGGTAAAAATTGGTGTTCGGTCTGACTTTAGTCCTTATCTTAAGCGTTAAAAATTAAAAAAAAAAGACGCCTTACAAAAATATGCAAGTAATAATTTATTCATTCTTTACTACTCATATTATATTTCTGTCGTGCTTTGTTTTTTGTTATATTTATAGGTGGTCTCTCGGGAACAGTACTTTTACGTGAAAGCGTTACGAACAAACAATACTTTCGATTTTATAATATTATTAAGTATACGAAAGTGCGGTACTTATATTAAGGAGATAATTTAAAAAAAAGGAAATTGCAGAGTAGTAAAAATTTATAAACAGTTCAATGTATAAAACCAGTCTGCTGTAATAGTGGCTGTAGGTTGGTGGTAGAGAAGGAAAAGTGAAGTGGTTCGCCACCCCACCACTTGAGCACGCTCTTCTTGCGGCGAACCGCTTACGATAAGCCTAAATAGACAAATCTATAGAAATATAATGCCTTATTTAGTTTAGCACCTTGTTTCTGTATTGACATAATACTGTATTTTAAAAACACCAAAACTACACTCATTGCTGAAGAAAACCAAGCTATTAATGAACTCTATATATAAATAGCTATATCAATATTAATATATGACTATAGCTGTTATACACGGTCGTATAATATAGTCCTTTAAAAGAGCTGTAAAATATTTATTTGCAAGATCGATAACACACCTGCACCCAACTAATGTTCCTTGTGTCTTTAGTTGACAGTAGGTAATATACGTACAAGGTAAAAATAAAAGAATAAAATACAAACTTTTGTTTTTTAAAATACTTTTACAAGTTAGTTATTTCGTCTTGTTAATTCTTATAGTTACATTGGCGAATTCAGAACTGCTTTCTTTTAGAGTCTTTTGACGAGCCCGCTGGATGAGTGGTTAGGTCAGGTTAGCTATGTTCTAGGATTCCCGGGTTAGATTCCCGGCAGGATCAACTTTTCATCATTTTTCAATGATGAAAAGTTCATAGAAAAATGAACTTTTCAAATTTGATTCCGGTCAAGTAGTGGTAGGGAAGTAGTGGAAAGTAGTGGTAGGGCACCCTGCGTTTCGCAATCATTTGCGCAGCCCGTCTGGAGACAGTAACCACCCCCTTACAGAAGGCCATCGTGAAATAACCGTGAGTGAGTAAGCGATGCCAAAGCCAATTTTCCTATCCAATCCCTTATCCTTAATCCTACTCTAGTCGGCAGCGCACCTGCAGCAGCTGTGGCGTTGCTTGTGTTATAGGCGACGGCAGCCACCAACCATCAAGTGGACCGTCAACGCGATCTTAAAATTTAAAAAAGTAGGCGAATCACAAGCTACTTTTGTCAGTTGAAATATAATAAAATTCTCTTTTATCTGTGTTTTATCATATTTAAATATAGTGTAATAAATAATAATTATTGATTGATTATACCTATGAAACTTTCATATGTCGTGTATTATAATCGAAAATACGTCAAATAATATGTATTTTCGATGTTCTAAATAAAAATTCGCGAAACGCTATAAAGTGCGATTGTATACGTTACATAAGGAGCCCGACTGGCCTCCAAAACACCTAAGAATACGTATGAAAGGCCTGCAGGGCGCGCCGTAATAGTCGTCCACTTCCGCTTTATTAAATTTCTTCGCAAATACGCTTTTATTGTCCACAGCCAACGATCTCCTTAGAGGACACCGGCTTCACCCGACGAACGTTTGTATCGTATGCAAATAGCGGAACGAATGGGGGGTGCCCTTACTACGTTTTATGATTTTTATCGACAGAATGTTCACATAAAATGCAATGCAATGAATGCTCCCCGGCATATTATATTTTCGTAGTCGCTGTTAGGAACGCAATCTAACGCTTTTTTTTATCTTTTTCTAAATAAGACTTGAAGCGTGCTGCCGTTGAAGTCGGTGATGCGATGCCTAATATATTCCGACGTATTCGCTATAGATTATCATAGAAATATTCATCCATAAACATGTTTAATTTACCATCTGGAGACTAAGATGTCATTTATATGCTAGAATTAAATTTTAACTGAGCATACAAAGTGCTCTGATGCTTTTTGCATATAAATACACAGTTTAAACAGTAATACAAGGATTCTATCTACGTTTTTTGACTCGTTAATTCTTTTCCAACTAGGCACCTTATTTTGATTCGATTTTCATTAAAAAAATTTGAAATAGTACTGAAAATAATAAAAGAAAAAGTACTACATGGGACTTTCAGAAATTTAAAAAAGTTTCTCATAAATGGCACACACGACTACTACTACAGTTGAGACATAGACATTTTTAACAGTGTACCCTTATGACAAAAATAATTTTGAAATGTATCAAATAATTTTTGTAATAGGATCAATATTATTGAATATATTGAATAATTTTGGAAATTCTCGACTATTGAACAAAGAATTGGCTTAATATCCACTTCCTAATTCGGTTTTACAATGTAGAAGAGTAGTCAGTTAAAATAAAATTCGTCCAAAATTTTTTTTAGTTAAAATATTGTGCGCGAAAGAAGACTTTTTTGAAAAGAATTGTGACATTTAGAAAATATGAATATTTTTGCGACTTTGGAGGGCACTGATTTAAGATGAAACACTACTAGAGAAAAAAAAAATTATAAATTATTACGCAATGTTTCTTTAACTTGACTACTTTCCCAACACTTAAATTCCCAAAGCGATTAGAGTTTCCTCGGAATGGCCTCGCACGAAGACAAGTTTTCTAATACTTCAAATAGCATTTTCATTTTTAAGAATCGCATTTATAAAAAAAAACATTTTTCATTTAAATGAAATATCCAAGAAGTTCATCTATACATCTAATAAAATCGTAAACGAGCTGTGTTTGTACATTAAGTATTTTTTCGAAAAAACAATTTGTACACCTTGTACTATGTTACCGAGATCAAAAAAATAGTTTTTAGAATATTTGTCTGTTTGTCTGTGCGTTTGTGCACGCTAATCGCAGAAACGGCTTAACCGATTTGAATTCGATTTTCACTGATGTATTGTAGCAAGCTTAACATTCAGTTTACGTTTAAAAACAAAAAAGTTACGAGCTATATCGAATACCGTGTGTATGAAGTTACGGGCTCAGCTGGTCATTAATATTTGGACATCTATAAATATTTAATAAAACATCCTAGTTGGACATGAAAGTTAAAGTATGGTAAAATAAATATCCCAAATTACTATATTTACTACTTATACTTAAAAAGTTACTTATTGCAAAAACTCCTTTTAATAGCATACCTTACCATTAAAAGGAGAGAACTTCTTAATAGTGTTTAAAACTACTTAACTCCTATACTGTAATGTATAGCAAATCTCCTTTGTAGCGACTAATCTAATTACGTCGTAGAACTGGCTGCTTTTTTTAATTTGAATCGATAAACTTCGCCTTAAGTCAACGTGCAACATATATACAGGATAGCTATACTATGGGCAAACAATGTATTCATCTATTTTGTAGCGCAGTGCCTCTTTGCGCCCCGTCGACTTATGGCTTCCTAATGAAGTTGTCGCGAGGCCGTTCATGTGTGCGTTTGGTATGTAATGACACACCATTCGCACATGTGCGACACGAAGCTTGTCACGTCGACGGGAGGCTTGATCCAATATTTTTAACGACGTATTATACATAATAGGTATATATATTTTTATAACTTTTTAGTCAATTTATTATAAAAATATCAAAGTTCAACTATGTTCGGCGTCAGCACTCAGCGAAGCTTCATCTAGTACAAATTGCCATGATGCCCCCGCCATATTAAGTTAGTAACCCCCTCAAGCCAACAGCCAACACCCCACCTATTCTACTCTACTCCATGTTTCTGAAATCGATGCTTCATACACTTTAGCCGTGTACTTTGTAGGTCATAATAAAGTGTATCCTAGCTAATTAATAAATGACTAAGTGAGTTTGTTTGTTCGTTTATTACGCTATCACGCCTCAACTTCTTAACTGGATCATCGTGAAATTATGCATTCACCTCATCAGCGAATCTTTCATCCAGAAAAAACTGTTACCTAGGAACGCCGACAAAAACTAGTATCGAAAAAGTAATACCTTGTACCTATGTTTTCGAGAAATAAATTTAAGTAAAACACTTAAATTCAATCATTGTATTCAATTTATGTGCTTATCTATACTAATATTATTAAGAGGTAAAGTTTGTATGTTTGTTGGTTTGTATGTAGGACGTAATCTTTGAAACTACTCATCCGAAATTCTTTCACCAGTAGTTAGAACTGAATTTCAGTATGGACAGAGATATTCTAAGCGAACGAAGCCGCGGGCACAAGTTATCTCAAAATAAAAATCCAACGCTTGGCAAAGGTATAATTTCAGGCGTTATAACTTTTATCTTATAACGCGGACGAAGCGGGTATCAGTTAGTTATAGATGTAATCTGAAATAAATTAGTATTAATTTTTTTTTTCTTAACAGTTTAGTCTTTTTTTAAATAACTACATTTTAATTTTTATTATTCGTTATTACCCAATTTGCTATAATTATGAGTCGTATGTTTAGCATCTGACTTGCGTGAAATCCGAAATAACCTTATTATTGACAAGCTTTTACCTGGAATTTTGTCCCTTAACAACATAAATCATAGGTTATGTGTTATTCTGATGTATACGCTATATTACTATTAAGCACTTATGGTGTTGCTTATCTTAAAAGGCAATGGTAGCCAGTTACCATCAATTGGATTGTCATTCTGCCTGTCGACTTATAATATAACGTGCATTCGTAATTGGGTTAATAGCAATTCTGAAAATTAAACTGAATTCAAGTTTAAATTGGATATTATGATTTGTAAAAGAGTAGACGGCGTAGGAATTAAATGCCACTAGTTGAGAAGGGGTCGTGAAAGGGGTCTGAGCGGAGGGTTGAGGTAGAACAATGGCCACCATGACATTTAACAAGGAGGCCATTGTCACGGCACGTTAGAGCCGCGTCGCGATCCACTCGGCGCACGACCGCCCTTCGCATACTTCCTCAAATACTGATCATAACACACTCATTTTTTTCCATTTCCATCCAATGGCCTGGCTTAAATGTATTTTTATAGATAACCATAAATTACAATAAATCAAGCCGAAGTGAAGCGCTCAAAATATACAACTACCAGTTGTGCCCGCGACTGAGTTTTTTTAAAATCCCTCGGGAACCTAACATTTTTCCAGGATAAAAAATTATATATGTTAATGCAGGTAATAAGCTATCTGTTTGCCAAATTTCATCCAAATCTGTTCAACCGTTTTTGTGTGATTTAGTAACACACAATACAAACTTTCGCATTTATAATATTATTAGGATTGTTCTATATTTACGAATTCAGAATTTTTGAACTATACTTAAATCCGAAAAAATAGGTGTTTTAAATGCAAATGTGAGTTTGTTTGTTTTTTGTCAGACAGACTAACAGCACTTGATGGTAGGTGGCTACCGTCGCCTATAACACAAGCATTGCCACAAGTACACAAGTAAGTGCGCTGCCGACCAGAGTATGGTTAAAGATAAGGGATTAGGAAGGGTTCCCCAAATGGGCTCTGACATAACTTACTCCTTAACGAAACAACAGCACATATGCTAATATTTCACATTGGTCTTCTGTAAGGGGGTGGTTACTGTCGCCAGATGGGCTGCCCAAATGACTGTGCAACGCAGTGTGCCCTGCCACTACAAATTACTTCACAAATTACAACAACACACAAATGACACTACAAAATGGTTTGTTTGTTCGTTACGCTCTCAGGCCCTAATAACTCAACCGATTAGAATGAAATTTTGTTCACACATTGTCAGAGGTAAAGTTTATAAACAGGTAACTATGTATGTTTGTGTGTTTGTATGTAGGAGGATCTTCTGAACTACTCCATCGATTTAAAAAAAATGTTTCAACAATGGTCAAATGTGTTCATTTAGAAAGGCTAAATATTCCACACGGACGAAACCGCGGGGACCAACTATCTAAAAATAAAGATCCAACATTTGGCAATTAAGTATAAAGCTCAGTGTCAGGAGTTATATTTTTATTTTTCAACACGGACGAAGTCTCGCTCAAAAGCTGTATCATTCATTCAACCGGAATAATGAAATAATAATGGATAAATGAGTTTTGAAGAATTCAGTGGATAAACAGACAGAAGTGGGGTGTGAATTTATTTTACATTTTGTGACATAAAACATTTAACATAGAAAATGATACGGACAAAAAACAACGTGCGAATATGTGCACAACATAAACTGTTTAAATATTTTAGGCACATTCTCGGTGCGAAAGCAAAACGGAAAAGTTTATTGGACGAATAAATTGGGACTAAAAAGCAGGGCGCGTATATTCGACTTCTTTTCTGGAGAGCCCGGGGCGGCGGGTAGAAACAAATTGTTGCTTGATGGGTAAGTAATGCCGAAGACGTGCTACACTGAGTAGAATTACTTCATTACAGTGTGGCCGTGTCGCGCGTTCACGGCTGTCACAACCGCAGCTTACACGGTAGTACATAGTTATACATTATTAGAAAGAAAGAAGAAAGAAAGACTTTTATTCACTGCAGGATAGTGGCTCAGCATTGTGCTGAGGTGACAGACACCTACAGCGCTGATTTTCAGCCAGCACCGTATGTTGAGCACCATACAAACATACTTTATGAATTTTTATATATATATATAAATTCCTTATCTATACACTATGCACTGCTTCAATGGTCCCTTGGTCAGAGAAAAGACGCGGGGGAAAAAAGGAAATTTTTAAAATTTACATATTATGTCGGTGTATTAATGAGGTACTAAGTATGTTGGTGTATTAATGAAGTAATAATTAATTATTAAAGACTCATTTTAATAAAGCGTTGTAACTTTTTTCTACATTATATTTTACTAGCTTCTGCACGCGACTTCGTCCGCGCCCTTGTTCCTAGATATCAAAATACTTACTACATTTTTATTGCTCATATATTTTTGTATCTTTTATGAGCAGTATCTTTTATGTTTGAAAAGTACCCTATGTGATTTTCTGTATTCCTGACAACGTTCTGTATTCCTATCAACGAGCCCGTTGGATGAGTGGTTAGGGTTAACGCTCTGTTTTAGGGTTCTCGGGATCGATTCCCGGCAGAGTCAACTTTGAAAATGAAAGTTGGCTCTGGTCTGGATCTGTAAAGGGCACACAGAGTTTCGCAGTCATTTGGGGAGCCCGTCTGGCCGTAATAACCACTCCCTTACAGAAGACCATTGAAATAACTGCACGTGTGCTGTTGTGTTTCGATGAGTGAATAAGGGATGCCAGAGCCCATTTCTCTATCCCCACCTAATCCCTTATCCTTAATCCTACTGTAGTCAGTAGCGCACTTGCAGCACCTGTGGCGTAACTTGTGCTATACATCTAGGCGACGGTAGACACCTACCATCAAGTGGACCGTCAGCCTGTCTGCCAATATTAACATAAAAAACGTGTAAGCAAAATTTCACGATGGTTGGTTGAGTAGTTAAAGCGTGAAAGCTTGACAATCAAATTTGTTCTTTCCCATTTACAAAATTAATTTAATAAGTCTGTATATTAAATTGGTTTCGAATTTGGATGATGTCCAAGACTATTTAAAAAGAACTATTTTTTAACGTCCCTACATGCATGGCGACAGACAGTAATTGAATACGTCAGTAATTATTGGTTTACTACTTTATACAGCTTTTTACGATGACTTAAAGAAAACTTATTTAAACGACTTTCCTAATTTCTCGTAAAAATTATGGAAAATTTCAGGTGTTCGGTATATAGTTTTATAACCAAACTGAAACAACTTTAATAGCACTTATATGTATTAGAGCTTTAATAATCATAGCTTTAATTTCTTTTAATAGCCACCATTCTACAGGAATTAATGGTGAATTCAACCATCTATGCAACAGATATTCCATTAAAACCATTCATATTTCCACCAACGTCTCAACAAATAATCTAGCTGGATATACGCTAAGGTATAAAATTGTTTAAAGATTTACTTTAACATACACCGTAGAAATATATTTGTACACAATTGGTTTGGCACAGAACATCCGCTGACTCAAGACAAGTAGCTACAGTCGCTTTCGTATCGTATAGGTGGTCCCCCCGTCAAACACCTGCGCCCCTGTTACCTTATCAACATCAGCAAGTTTTCGGCTTACTGTATGAAGACATGAGATCTTTGCATATTATAACAAAATTTTACCGTCTTCAAAAGAACCTGAAATATTTTAGTTTAGTTTGCATTCTTGAAAGACGGTAGTCATAAAGAAAGTTTTGTGTTAGCGTCTAGGCGATCCATAACCAAAATCAAAAACAGAAGTGAATAGGTATGATGACGGTATTAAAGAATCAAAGAATAAATGGTTTTGGAGAAAAATATATGTTGAAAGGAGTCTAAAAAGTTACTCATTTTTTGTATTAAAATTGAGATTTATAAGATTTTCAATAAAATAGAAGTAAGTGCAATCGGCCATGTTAACTGAAACACCAATCAGAGTGAATGACGTCACGCCCAGGTAAGTGCCATCGTGTTGCTTGACTTTGTTTTGACAGAATGAAAATCTGATGAGATGTCGGTGACGTCACGGTTCATCAGACGCGACGCCATGACACCTAAGAGCGTTTTCGCGCGTAATTCAAAATAGATTTAAAAGCATTCAATAATTCGCGTTGAAATTTAGTTTTTTGCTGAAATATTATTTTTTTCGGATATGGTAGACGTGTATCTACATTATGGAAGGGAATTTCAAAATATGTCATCATGCCTATTGCACGGGTTATGGGGTTTATTTTTATTTTTTTTATAATAAAAATGATTAAAAAAATAATAAACGTTTTAATAAATAAAACGAGAACGGCTGGACTGATTCGGTTTTTTTTTAATATAATATAAAAATATTTTGATTCACTTTAAAATCAAAATATTTTTGAGGATTCGAATGATTAAGGCACTTAACGCTCTAACTCAAAGGTCCTGGATTCGATTCGCGACTGTGCCAACTTTGGTATTAAAAATTTTAAGGTTGACTCTATTTTGGGTGTCTTTAGTCTGCGCAGTCATTAATTGGGCAGCTAGTCTGGCTAAGGCCACCGTAAAATAACAGCATGTGTTATATAAATATTATATATTACTAGGTGACCCCGCTTCATACCGCCTAAAAATCCGTTTCATTCACGAATATTTTAGAATTTTTTTCGTGAATATTTTACATGTTTTAATATTTATTCTGCTATTCGGGGCGGAGATAAATTCAACAAATCAAAGATCTCGAGTTAAAAATGATGTAACTCACACAACTTTCTTTTATATATACTAATTAGAGCCTACAAAAACATCCTTAATTAATTTTACATTTTTAGTACACATTACATCTGAATAATCTAAGAAGAATGTAATTATGTTTGTTAGTTACACATTAACGTGAATAGCGTAGAACAGATAAAGCTGCTTTTAGAAGGATTACGGGTTTCGTTAACAATGCAGAGACGATTATCTCGGTGAATGCTTGTCATCGCCATCATCCGTTTTAACTCATTATATTACAAAATAAAACCGGGAAATTGGTGGCCGACAATATTAAGGCAAAAATTGTGTCAGGGAATTATTCCAAAGTTTATGGGAATATTTAATATTGTATACGGTATATAAAAATTAACGCTTTATCATAATTGCTTGACCAAATCACGTATATGTACATTTTTCGTAGAGAAAAGAATGTTAGATTTCAAGACGGTCAAAGTCACCGGACATTATAAATTTTAGTTTGAAATTCGTATTGTAATCAATATAAGGATTTTTCTATGTAAATGTCAGTAGGCAAGTCAAGGCCTAACAAAACAAAGCCACGCCATTGGTAGTGCATGTGCGTTACTCTCTACTGAGGATAAAATATAAGGAATTAGAAGGAGATGTGGAACTGGGCTGTGGCATCCCTTACTCACTGACCGAAACACAACAGCACACATGCTGTTATTTATTTCATGGCAGTCTTTTTGTAAGAGGGTGGTTACTGCTGCCTGATAGGTTGGCCAATTTATTACTGTGAAACACAGTATGCTCTGCCACTACAAACATCATTTGTAAAGTTCTATATCTATACTAATATTATAATTTGTATGTTTGTTTGTATCTATGTAGGAGGAAATCTATGAAACTACTGAACCGATTTTAAAAAATCTTTCATCCATAGGTAGAATAGGATATATATATTCCACGCAGGGCAAGCCAGGGGCTCAAGCTATCTAAAAATTAATCTTCAAGATTCAACTCCTGAAAGTTCAGACGTTATATTGCTTTACACATTACGTCAGGCGCTACATCTCTTATTTTTCAATACAGACGAAGTCGAGGGCATCTGTTAGTTTTCTATAAATAAGTTTTCTATCTGTTAGTTTTATATATATATATATATATATATATATATATATATATATATATATATATATGTGTGTGTGTGTGTGTGTGTGTGTGTGTGTGTGTGTGTGTATATATATATATATATTAAAAATGTATCCCCATTTACCTTGGTCGCAGCATCCGCGTGAACGGATAGACCGATTTTAATTCGGTTTTCACTAGTGGAAAGAGGGATAAAATGGGAATGTTCATATATATAAAAATTGCACGCCGGGCGAAGCCGGGGGCGGCTCGCTAGTATATTATAAAATAAAGTCGCTGTATATTTCTCCGCTAACCTCTTCTAAACCACCCAACGGATCCGAAGTAGGGGCGGGTCGCTAAGTAAAAAAAAAAAACTGTAATTTCTTAGAAACTACAAAATAAAGCCATAACCGACACGATGGTTCGTTCGTCAGAAATGGACTAAATTTTATTGAATGTCACCTAAGTAAGTCTTCAGGGTAACCCCAGTCGGAAATAAAGTAAATAAAGCTATTAACGATCATTTATTATGCGACCACCCGCCGCCCTTGGTGTTACCGGGAGGAATTCCTTCCATACGGACGAAAGGAATTTTTATTTTATGTGGGACGCTCTAAAATTCCCCAATATCAAAACTGGATATACAAGGTTTAGGGGCTTTTTGAACATCAACGAAATTTTTATGTCCATATTGGAATGCAGTTAGCTTTCCCATTCTGTGTTTAATGACTAATAGTAGTTACGAAAAGATTGCTGCCAAAATCCATTTAGGTCAATTTAAGATGGGCTCACTTTTTGTGTGGATATATTCGTCATTGGAAATTGGAAATTAATAGAATTTATTTTTTAATGATATATGTTTGTATATTTTAATATTATAAGGGTGGCAGACAGGCTGAAGGTCTACTTGATGGTAGATAGTTACACTGTCGTCTTAGAACAGAGATGCGTTGCCGAAAACTATGTATTACACACATTACTCATTTTCGAATAGTGCAACGAAAAAGGATTAAGTTTTTATTACATTAGTCTAATAAGGAAGTAATATAATAAATATATTGAGCCATATAACAGCGCCATCTAGCCCCAAATTAAACAGAGCTTTTCTATTCCTCAGACCAAGATATGCTAAGACCAAGAATGTTTGTCTAAATCGGGGATCGAACCCGCGACCTCTGATTCAGCAGGCAGGTAGCAAACTACCGCTAAGTCAATCGGTAGTACATTTAAATAATTAAGTGGTACTACGTAGTATCACTGAAAACAGGATTGTTGATTGTGCTGTTGATTGATCCAAACATATTCATTATCTTGAACTTTTATAATCATATTTTTGAAAAACATTATTTTTATTAGAATATGTCACAAAATAAACATATATACATGCACAATCCTATAACCACTACAATTACCACAAGGTTTTAAAACATAACAAAAGATATTTGATAAATCAAAATTAGTTTTTGAATTTCAATTTAGAAAAAGACGGAAAATTCTTTAAAATACCCCAACCTATTTGTTTGCTTTATGTGAAGGTCGTCAAACAGACTGACGGTCCACTTGATGGTAGGCGGTTACCGTCGCCTATAACACAAGCAACACAACAGGTGCTGCAAGTGCACTGTCGACCATAGTAGGATTAAATATAAATAATTAGGTAGGAATAGGGAAATGTATCCTGGCATCCCTTAATCACACGTTGAAACACAACAGCCCACATGCTGTTATTTCACGGTGTCTTCTGTAAGAAGATGGTTACTCCCGCCTGACGGGCTGCCCAAATGACTGCGAAATGCAGTATTCAGATACCATCCAGATCAGAGCCAACTGTGAAAAGATCATTACCAAAATTGGCCCAGCCGAGAATCAAACCAGGGGCCTTAGACAAAGTAACATTCGCTCCGTAGCGATGCGATATCGAAGTTCGTTATCGTCTCAGAGACAAAGAAATCATGACAAGGTATCACGTGTTTATCACGTGTTACAGTGTCGATTCCTTTGTCTCTGAGACGATAACGAACTTCGATATCGCATCGCTACAGAGCGAATGCTACTTTGTCTAAGGCCCCTGGGACTCCTGAGACAGAGCGTTAAAGCAAGCAACTTAACCGCTCGATTAAAGGACTTGTCGAGACCTCTTTAAATTATTAACAACTTTAGATATTTAGTATAGAGTTTAAAGGCTTAAATATATATTTTGTTACCTAACAAATATAAGTAGAAGAAATTCATTCATTACTTGTAATACCTCAAGAGACGGGCTTTAATCTGGATAAGTACTAGTAAATAATAAATAGAGTATAAATGAAAAGTAAGCAGTTGAAAGTTTTCCGTAGCCCCAACAAAATGGTAGAGTCGGTGATATCTAGCTGTTACGAAGAGGAGCGTGCACGAACTTAGCACCCGCTACCTACTGTAATGTAACGCCTGCGGCCGCCCGGAGACAACTTCTTTCGTGTCCCGCTCATAGATTTAAACAGAAAAAAACTTTCAAGAACATTTTCACACGAACCTTACTCGCGCTTGAAATATTTCAATACGTTTAAAGTATTGCAACTCCGCCCTCCCTTGCAATACTCTTGAAAGTTTTACAGCAGAAAAACTAAACACGATATCCGCAAAATTGAATTTTTTCTTCTCTCGCCCGATAATAGCAATTCTTTTGCTTCTCTAAGAAAACGTTCGGCGCATTCGATTGTTAAAAGTACTATCTTGTTATTTTATTGCCTAGCGTGAGCTTTATATAATATAATAACATGTCTCATAAAAGCTCCGTAAGTTCGCATTTTATTACACCTATTCCTAAATATAATTATTTATAACTAGCTATACTACACGCTTGCGACTTTTCTTCTCTCTGATTGGAAATTAGATTTAAGACAGTGTAAACTGTTTCATACGAAGTAAACACTTAGAATTTCTATTAGTTTTCTATCTCGGTAGCAAAAACTTTATTAATACTATTAAGTTAATCTCTGAAAGTACTTAAGTGATTCTTATTTTATTTTTTAATACACAATTTCACTCCCACAATATTTGTAAATTAAGTTTAATCTAATCATGGAACTTCACAACATAAATAGTACCTACTTATCAAAGTAAGAGTGTGAAATTAGGCAGCTCATCTAGCGGCAGTAACCACGCTCTTATAGAAGACCACCGTGAAATAACAGCATATGTCTTGACGAGCCCGTTGGATGAGTGGTTAGGTTGCTTGCCTTAACGCTCTGTTCTAAAGTTCCCGGGTTCGATTCCCGACAGGGTCAACTTTGAAAAATGAACTTTTCAAATTTGGCTCTGGTCTGGATTTAGAAAGTAGTGGCAAGGCACACTGCGTTTTCGCAGTCATTTGGGCAGCCCGCCTGACGGCAGTAACCACCCCTTTACAGAAAACCACCGTGAAATAACAGTACGTGTGCTGTTGTTGCGGTGAGTGAGTAAGGGATGCCAGTGCCCATTTCTCTATCCACTTCAAATCCCTTATCCTTAATCCTACTGCAGTCGGCAGCGCACTTGCAGCAGCTTTGGCGTTGCTTGTGTTATAGGCGACGGTAGCCACCTACCATCAAGTGTACCGTCAGCCTGTCTGTCGAACTTAACATAAAAATATTAATTAATTAATTGTGTGCTGTTGTGTTTCAGTGAATGAGTAAAGAATGCTATTCGGTTTCAACTCCTATGGCGTGACTTGTATCTGCAACTGCACCTACCTGTGGCATTTTTATTAAAGGCGAAGGTAGCCACCTGCCATCAAGTGAACGGTCAGCCTGCCTACCGTATTTACATAAAAGGCATACATACATAACAAAATTGAGTATTTTGTGTTCAATTTTGATTAGTTCACTAATAACCCTAAAGTCAACTCGAACGAAGTCAGGAAAATAACGAATAGTTTGTAATTTTGTTAAATTGAAATCTTCAATAGAGTATCTTTTGAGGTTATGATACCAGTAGACTCAGTATACCGACGATGCGTTATAAGCGAATCGATCTAAGAAGCAGCAGATTGTATGTCACTTCTCGTTGCACAGTATCAATCCTTTGGCAGCTGTCACTCCGAAAGTCAATTTCCTCAACATGGCGGGTGCTCGCAAAGTTTTTTCCCAATCCCGGGGGCAAACGAGTAAGGGAATAAAACAAAACAACTATCATCAACGACAGCACAGCCACTATTATTGATTTTTCTGCGGTGCAATCTCCACCGTTTTGAAGAGGGTATTTTAAATATTGGACTCCGCTATTCGTGGATATCGGATTATTATTATTATGCAAGCTCAATTACTTTAGAAAGTTACTTAAATGAATAAAGTTAGGAGCGACTAATAGTTCATTTTAATGATAGCAATCATTTTACTAATTGGGATATAAAACTGATAGGAGACGCGCAAAAAAATAGAAATTTGCATATATATTTTTTGGATCAGTAGCAAAAATTATTTACCTTATTAACACAAGAATTTTAATAGTTTGAAAATATTTATTTACTTTTTTATTAATAGTGTATTTTCTAAAAAAAAGTCTCTAAAAATTCAATTATTTAAATAAAAATAATAACTTAACATTGTTATTGTTTGATTGACATTGTATTTCTACTTCTTTATATAATAAAATTATATAAATAAATAGAAATGCAATGAGTCTGACGTTTTTTTGCAAGGTGTTCGCTAAACAGTTCACAGAATTCACCAGTAACATGAAAGGTTGAAAAATAAGAAACCGTTGTATCTGAGAAAACATTAAATTTTGAGCACGGTATAAAACAGAAGTAAAAAATGGCTGTGGCGCCTACAAAAATAAAAATGCTATATATAATTTTCTTACATATTATATAAGAGTAGGTGGCCTATAGTACAACGATTCGCTGGGCAAGCGTTAGACATTTTCTCATTAAATCTTTACGGTTACGTCCTCTTAAATGGGGCGGTCTATTCTGAAATCGGAATCCGTAATTTCACTACGAAATAAGACCGTTTAGCTCTGGTTTCGTACACTATTTACAGAGTAGTCGTTCGAAAAAAAAAACCCTGTTTGACATAATAAATTTTTCCTGAGCGCTCGCTCTATATACCTGTTTATAGAAAACTTCCGTCGTTAGATGAAAAATATGTCTTAGGTTACAATTTATCAGCTGGGCGAGAAATAATTTAAAGACACTAGCTACTGTACCGAGTGAAGGTGTGGAAATAAAAATATAAACAACCCTTTAACGGATAAATTGGAATAGCTCTGAAAAGAGTTGTTTGTAAGCGTGGTTTTGTATATTTATTTGACCACTACCGTTGAATTCACGACGGAGGATGAATGGGAGCCAGCAGCAACCTTCACAGCCAACGCTTCGGAATTTCAACGCTATTGATTGGCTTCTCGGCGAGTTTGGCACGGTGTTGGACCGGCCACGGTTCCGAGTGTGTGCACAGAAACATAATGCGCACACCGCGGTTTTGCTGTTTCAGGCAACAGGCATACGTCGTCGCATACCTAATACCTATCGGTATACCAATGTAAATACTGTATATAAATAGGACGGAATATTATTACACCCATATAGTCCCCAAAATACTAATAAAAAATTATTTGAAATACTAAAGGTATAATACTAAGTAGGTACAATTTTCTAAATGTAATTAAAGTTACATTTATTTTCGGTAAAAAATCTTTCTGAGTTCTGAGCCATTTTATTAGTATGACAACTCAAATGAAATATATTTAACAGGTTTTGTTCTTTTTTTTTTTAAATATAAAACGAATTTCGTTTAAGTCATAAAAATTTTATCAGTGGTTTTGTTTTGTCTGGTAATTTTATCAGTTATAAGCGGTGATTTTGTTGAAGATTCCTCACTTTTTCCGCTTCGTGATTGTGATAAAGCTGAGTGAGGATGTATATAAGCGAAGGTCGGATTGATAAATGATGCACTCGCTCAATGAATCACCATCAGCGCCTCGCTGCTTCGCCGCCTCGTGCAATTTACCAACTACTAAAAAAGATAGAAAGTTCTATTATGTTTTACTATGTCATTTAGTAACTTACTGAATACTTTGTAGACCACATAACAGTAGAAATCCTTAAACAATTGAAAAGGCAAACATTAGACGTAAAACAAAAAAAAACTATTAAACATTAACATTTCGTTTTCAGTAACAATATATGTATCAACAGTTATAATACGTTTTTCTGTCGACAAAAACTGCTTTCGTTTCTAAGTTAGCTGAACTTGACATTGATATAAATTGATTTTTTAAGTGCAACTCTAAAACCGTAATGTGTTTTTTTTATTAAAGATGGGTTTGCTCTTGACCAGCGTCTATCCAAGTAGGAAAGATGAGGCCGACGATGGAGCAAGCTCACCCAGAAGATGCCTATTCACTCGAACCCTGAAAACATTTGGGTTGTATGAGCTTGGAAATACAGACGCCGGCAGGGACTTCCAATCCTTAGCAATGCCAGTGAGCATTATAAAAGATGTTTTAAAGCGCTTGGACCGAATTAGAGGGATTTCGTCAAGGTCGCATGGTAACTAGCCGTACGTCTGCAAGTCCGATGGAAGAAAGGGGAAGGCGGTATGATCTCATGCAGCTTCCGAGCATACTCTCCGACGTACATCTTATAGAATACACACAGACAGGCAATTTGCGTATATGTGCCAGGTTCTGCAGGTTGAATCATTGATGAAAAATTCAATCAGTTAACAAACGAAAACGATGTTAATTTTTCGTCTTGAGTTTTTCATCTTTAAATTTCCTTTGAATAATATCGAGGTCACAAAAGATATATTGAAACTATCATTTGTTTTCCAATTCAAAAATTACCTGAATAGTTATGAAATACACACTAAACTGAAATAAATGTACGCATTACCAGTAAGTATGAATATGTGTACAACACAGCCTTATCTCATCTTTTTGCACATTGACCTGACTATAAATATGGCACGGAATTCTTGGAAAAGATTGTTTTTTTTTATGTAACTAGAGTGTTTTATTCAAAATATTCGTTTGTTGTTTGCGGCTGACTTGCAAACCAGACCGGAAGCTTTAATTATCAGAAAATAGCGAGCGCGTCGCTCAGCCGAGTGAGACCACTCCAACTCGTCCTTAGAGCTTTCGTAGGCTTTTAAAAATGTATAATTCCCTTGTATATCGTTTTTCTTGTTCGCAGTACTTTATGTGTCCCCACAAGTGCCGAATAAGGGGACGCCTTTAAACATTCACTTTTAACAATATTGGCACTTTAATTGAGAATATACTTTAAAATCAATGAGCATAACATCATCTGAAACTCAAACAAGTAAGCTCTATTCATTATTATTTTTTCAATTATGTGAAATATGAAAATTTATATACAGTTTATTCGGAATATTCTGATAGAATAATTTCTTATTTAAATGGAAAACATGTTTTGCTATGTAAATACTTAAATTTGGCACCAGTATAAACTAAAAAGAAAGATAATTTTGTTTATAAATAATTTTATTATTATTTATTTTTTATTATTTCTCAGAGTATTAAAATGTAATAATAAATAACACTTCTTTCACTTCCAGTTAATAACATGTTTTCAAGTGTAAGAATTATTGTTACCTACTAAAGTATCTAAAGTCAAAAAATTTATAGGTCTAAAAAAGTCAAAAAAATGTGAGTGAAATAGGCTTTTATGTTAATAAGAATATTACTATTTAATTTATTACAATTTCAACTAAAGATTTTCAACTAAGTTTCAAAATGTACACACGACAAAGAACTAACTCACTCGTATTGTATTCGAACTTTGAACTCAGTGATAAAATGATTAGCGATAGATGCGCATGCTCCGGATGCCACACATTTTATCAATGTGTTGCGCTCGTCTAGCAAAAACAAAACATAACAATATCATTATATTATTAATAATGTTATTAATTTTTATACATTTATCGAAAGACAGAGGCACATTCAGGACTTGTATTCGACTCTAAGTCTACTTTTCTAACCACTTTTTGTCTGACAATCATTTCGATGCTTTTTACTGCTTTTTTAATTTACGTTATGAAACTTAACAATAAATGTTTATAATAAATGGCTTCGGACAGTTAGAATTGTCGGTGCAATCATAGGCGCATACAAAGGCGTTAGTTAGCAGAGATTCATAGTTAGAGGATGTGAGACAAGCGTCATTAGTAAGTGTGGGTCCTGAGTACTGCGTATCGCGTAAGCGCGTGGATTTGTTTGAACCTGTCCGAACTGCGAGGTTAGCGGATCGAGTACTTGTTTCGTGCGGAGCGGATTCCGCATCCGCGATACGCTGTCACTCAGGACACACACTAAGAGGCAAGCGTGGACACTGCAGGTACGGGTGGCGGGCGCGGCCGGGTTGACGCTGCGAGCGTACGTCATATGGGCGGTTCGCACGCGTGTTTGCCGCCGCTGTTGACCGTAGCACACGTCCAAACATCACCCGCCCTTCAACATCTGCCACATACGATATTGCTCACGCACATCATTCTCGGCCCACGTTTGCGGAACAACGGTCCACTGTTTGTACGGATCTCTAAACAATTTGTCGGACACAATTGCAGGACTTATTTTTCCAATGTTTCAATTTCGATTCATTAGACATTTGGTTCTATGATTAGATGAGCTGCGTTTTGTCTTGATCTTTGGAGGTCTGCTTGCGCATAGGCTTATGTTAAGAAGATGGCTTCAAAAATCATGATTATGGTAATTTCCTCCTTTAACTTAACAGTACGCTATCACAGTACATCCTCTGTTTGTTGCCAATTGATAGTGGCATGGCACACTGCGTTTCGCAGTCATAAATTGGGTATGCTATCTGGCGGCAGTAACCACCACCTTAAACATGTGTGCTGTTGTGTTTCAGTGAGTGAATAAGGGATTCCAGGGCCGTGGAAAGTAAAAAGGTCGGCATCTCCCCCTAATCCTAAAAATTCTAAAAAAGACGGCAGCGCACTTATAGCACCTATGGCGTTTCTTGTATTAATACCCAACACATCAAGTGGACTATCAGCTTCTCTGCCGATATTCACCTATTAAAAAAATTATATTTCGAAGAATCCAAAATACTTCTCGTTTGATAGTTGGCGCTCCTTGTTTTGTCTTATACGTTGTTATCTCGTTCCTGACACGTTAAGTTAGGATCATGTACCTATCCATCTCATAATAACATAAAAAATCAATGCATAAGCATCCAATCTCATCAAAGCGCTTCGTACGAATGCGTCGCAGCACCGACATAAAAGAAGTTCCTCCGCTCCTTGTACAGTTGAAAATCAAATAAAGTGAGGCAGCTGTCGTAGTTGCAGTTGCGAAGTACTCATCTTCGTCAGAGAGACGTAATAACACAGAAACCCACGCGACGCTAGCATATGACTCGAGTCAAACGTACCTACTTACCGACTTGTAGTAAGTTTTGCAATAACCGAATGTCAAAGGCGGTTCTGCTATAACCTTAGGTTTTAACAAAATCGACTCTAAACAATTAGTGTGACGCAACAAATTAGAGTGGCACATCTGCGCGAAACTAACACGTAATTGTAGTCCCGGACTACATGTTTGTGTACAACACAAGCGTGTTGATCTTCGCAATAAAGGTTGTATTGCACCGCAAATATTAGGTCCAGATAGCACGCGGTGACCCCGACTCATTTCGTCCACAGTTAACCCCGCCGTCACCGTACCATGTGAACTCAATTGTCTTGCGGCGAAGCCTACGACAGCTCACAGGGTGAACATCACACTAATTTATACCCTATTACGAGGTATTAAAATTAAATTCTAATTTTAAAAATATTATAATAAAAAATATAAAAAATTGTTCAATAGTTTGACTGCTACTTTTAAGGTTTTGTTTTAGTCGAAATTTTAACATTTTCTTTCTTTATTCGACAATTATTTTTAGAATTATGTATCTGTATGCCTTAGAAGATAAATAAACTGTCGCTTCACCTCTGAAATCTAAAATACAACAAGCAGAGAACCTTATTAGACCTATTTATCCAAAAATAAATATTTGAAACGAGATTTTCTTTTGTGCTGCAAGTGCGCTACGACCTTCCATCTCTTACTTAAATCAGCAAAAATTAACAGCACATATGCTGTTATATCACGATTAACGTCTGTTAAAGGGGTGACTATTACGCCCAGACGGGCTGCGAAGTGCGAAACGCAGTGTGCTTTGCCACTACTTATTTTTGAAATTATTTAAAAAACCTCAAACAGATGTTATGTAGTTTAATATATTTTTTAATTATCGCAACGTATTTGGGAGAGATTTAAAAAACGAAACAATAACGGAATATACGAAATAACAGGGCAAACGCACAACTTGGAATCTAATCCCGAGTGGGCTGCGGAGAGCACGCGTTGCCTATACATACATGCATCAGTAGACAATTTTCAATTGCTGTTCAATGTTTAGATACTATATTGTACAACTATTTGGAACCTCATTATAATGTTATAATATAAATTTATATAAAACATGTGTGGCAACCAATTACAGGTAGATACGGCTTGCAAAGTAAATTAAACACAATGATATAATTGTATATATCACTGTAATGATATAAAAATTTGTAGTTCCTAGGGTGACAGAACTATAAAGAAGCGGTTGTCCTACATTCTAAATAGTTTGCCTGAAGACATTGTCCACGAGAAAAATAAAACTATATTTAAAAATAAATTAATGAAATTTAGGTTTAAGTTTAGGTTTTTAATTTAGGTTACATTTATTTTTAAATTCAGTTTTATTTTTGATAATAACATTAGTTTGATCCCATAGAAAAACTGCTTTCCAGTTTTATGGGACATAATAATAATAATAATAAAATAAATAATAAGTGCGAACATCAATAACAAAAATTCTATGAAATAGATTTTTTAAAAGTTGTTATTTTTTTGACGTCGAGTGTATTATATTAAATAAAGTCTCGTCCTCTCTGTCTTTTTCTCCGCTAACTTCTAAACCACTCAACGGATTTTTCTACGGTTCTACTAACGGAATGAGCAATAAGGGTGGAAATTGAAAGGTGGAACAGTTTTCAAAAAAAATTCCAAAACTTTCATTTGAATCATTGGAATGTGACTATTTTAATGACAAACTATAACTCTTTAACTGTTGCTAATCAGATTTTAAAGCTTAGTAAAACTTACTTGAAAATTGTCCTGTAGTGAGTAATATAGAGTTACGAGGCAGCTTCTATTTCTAGAAAGCTAGAACCTCCTTTAATTAAAGCAACGGTTTTCACTCGTCCCAAGACAGCCCTCTGCGAGCTCGCATTACAGCCTCATATTGCGGTGCGAATTGAACTTCAACTGCTAATAAATGATTATTGATTCCTATATATATTTATTTGTGATGTGATTTTCCAAATAGACACCCAGAAACTTGCAGTCGCGTCGTAGTAAATTTTCACTAGCGAAACGCTAACTTAGATTTACATAAATCGCTCAACAAATGACGAATAATCAAGCGATTGAAATGTAAATATGTGAGAGCCGCGTTGTGGAATTAATATTTTGATTGGATTAAATTAACACAGTATCGCTTTGCACAATAGTTACGAATGTGGCGTGTGTTAGTGACGTTCAATATCATTTTTAATGAACACATTCACTCTGTTAACTGTATTTATTAAAAGTCGAAATGCGAATATCAACTCCGTTTTCATTGCTTATTCCAAAATTCAAATGGGATATTTTTTTAAAAAATCAACTTCATTTTGTGATTGAGTTATATTATTATAGTTGGTAATAGTAATGATATTTAATGATTAATTGAGACCTGCTCCCGGCTTCGCACGAGTGCAGATTTATATACACAAAGCTTCTTCGTTTATGGTTCTTTCCATTAGAGAAAACCTTATCAAAGTTAGAACAAGCAACGGACAAAGCCGAATTAATTAGGCGACTTTATATTTATAATAAACTAGCTGTTGCACACGACTTCGTCCGCGTCTCTTTATAAAATATTACTCGCTGATAATGTAGCTTTCTACATGTGAAAGAAATAAATAGATCCAGTAGTTTTTTTATTTCATTCATTACAAACATACATACAAATATTTTCTGTTTATAATATTAGTATAGAAGTATAGACTAGTATAGATGTTTAAAATAGATCCAAAAAGTAGTGCATTATATGAGACTTGACTTTTCTTTTAAGTTAATCAAGCAACGAACGAACAAAAAAGTTTTTAAAGTTTTCTTATATTTATGTAATTATTTATATTTTATTTTTATAAAATGTCTATGTAAAACATACACAATGTGTCATATCAGGGCCTTGATTCTGTATGGCAATTATGATTTTACGCTTTTGTCTTACCTTATCAAAACACGTAATGTCTTGTCATGGCATTTATATATATGTAAGCATATGCTATGACTTTTAGCAGATATCGTAACAATTTGAGGATATGACGTAGTTTCGAAGTAAGGAATCGCTAAGTGGCGTTAGTGAATTAGGGCCAAGAATTAATGATGCCTGTGTTTTAAAAAAATGCAAGATATTATTTCATAAAAATATTCTTTTACAAATATCCTGAAATAGGTTCTTTTTCTGATTACCCGATTACTGATTATTGAATGATAGGAGCCAAGCACAGTACAATACTACATTACTCACAATGCTCCTTTAAAACTAGCTGAGCCCGCAACTTCGTATGCGTAGTATAGGGCGTAACTTTTTGTTTGTAAACAGATTAGAATGCACAAACAGACAAAAATTCTAAAAACTATATTTTGACTTCGCTAACATAAGTACAACGTCTACAAATTTTTTTTTTTTTTTTTCAAAAAATATGTAATGTTTTATTACATGGCGATTTTATTATATGTATAGATAAGAGATTGTCATTTTTAAACATTATGTTACAGTGCATATCATATACATATAAATTAATATCATAAGTCTTTATTATTATTATATTTTCTGTGTTTTTTGGAATATCTGATGTGTGTTTGCAATAAAAAAAGATGTTATTTCTAATAAAAGTCGTTTTTCAGTGGAAAACATCAAATTTATATGTTTATTTCGCCATCAGAAAGTCTTACGGCACTGTCGCCAGCTATATATGTCTTGGGTGAGGTTTTAAACAGCGAAATGTGCGTGACCAGTCCGTTTATGTTAATAGTAAGTACTAAGTTTATCTGGGCATCTATCGGTCAGAGTTAATTTCGTTTTTATAACACCACAAACCCGAATGATCTGTTTACTAGCGGGTCAGTAATAAAAAAAGGGGGCCGTGGAAGCCATTACGGAGCGAGTAGTCGCGCCGCCCGATGTCGCCCCCTATCGGGTTGCAAGGAAAACGGATCGCAGGGGGAGGTGACAGATAACAGCCAATATGGCTGTTGTGAAATGTCACCGCACTACATATTTATTATTATTATCGTTCAGCTTTGTGTTTGTATTAATAAAAAAAAATCTACACTTCTATCTTACTGTGTAAGAGAAATTGAGGATTCTCAAATTCATAGTACAATTAAAATACAACGTCGACATTTCCTCATAACAAATCGTCAACAAATTGACGATATAATTTGTTTACGATATGTAGTAACGTAATCGAAAATGCTTCAAATTGACAAATGACTGTCTCAAATCTATAATGAGTTATTTACCATTACCTATAGATTTGCAACGAGGAGGTTAAAACGTTGTCAATACTCCAAAAGATTTTTAAAAAATCAGCTTCGACATGTGAAATTATTGAAGTTTGGTCAAAAATATTGTGCGATAGAAAGACAGCTTGAGTTAATTTATTTATTTTAAACAAACTAAATACATATTATAAAGAGGTATTCGTAAAGTGTGTATTTGTTTTTATTTTTATATAGGAGGTAGGTAATTTTCGAAACTACTGATCCGATTTAAAAAAGTATTTCACCAATAGTTAGATTACCAGCTATCTAAAATAAAGATTCAACGACTAGCAAATGTATAATAGCAATAAAGACGTGAGGCGTTATATTGCTTTACATATTTCGTCAGGCGTTACATCTTTTATTTTTCAATGCGGACGAAGTTGCGGGCACCAGCTAGTATACAGTATATTCGAAACTATTTTAAATTCTCATAATTTTCCTATGACAAATACTCTTAAGCTGTCACAAAAAGTTTTGTTATGTAGGTACTGTAAATTACCATTTATAACGGGAATAAAAAAACTCTATATCTAGTGACGACAATAAAACTTTGTCTCGTAAGCTACATCTATTTGTATTATACTGTTGATAAAATCATTGAAATACATATTAAATTGTCCTACACATAGTAGCCCTAGTCCTCTTGGAATGTACTTAATAAAATCATCTCTTAAACTCAGGACGTATTAGGATTAAATACATTTTATAAAGATACTGTTTTTTTAATAAAACAGATTTTGTAAAAATGTTGTCTCCCGTTTCTTCAGTATATCCAGTCAGTTGTGTTAATTTTACATCTACAAACAGAATAAAAGCCTTTTATAGTTAACAATAGAACGAAAGAGACGCTATATGTCAAAAGGATATGAAACTTTTCCTACTAAGAAATGGTGTGACGATTCACAAGAATAGTATTGTGTGTTTAGGAGAAGCAATCTACAGAGTTTCATAAATATTATCTGTTTTATTTCTTACCTTTTTAGTTTATAATAAAGTCGCACTAACGGCTCAGAGCTCAGAGTAGTCAAAGTTAAAAATTAATTGAGATTTCAAACTCAAACCCCATGTCTTTTGAGACAATGAATCATGGTAATTAGACTTTATTGTATCTGTAATGTGTTAAAAATGGATGATGATCTATTAAAATGTATGGCAATATTAAAATGGAGGATACTCGTAATCGTAGCTGTACTTTCAAAATTCTCGTGAAACTAACTAAAACCTTCTGTGAAGGTCAAATACCAGGTTTTTTTTTACTAGTCTTATTACATTGTTACAGTCTAGGCCCAATGTTCAGCCAAATAAGTCAAAGTCTTGATAGTATGAAGTCTTGATAGTACTGGTTAGAACATTGATAGGTAAAACCCACCATTAATATGACAAAATCACTACATAAACATCAGAGAATAAACATGTATAAACATCAGAGAATCAAATGTGAGAGCAGGTTACTGATGCATGAGTCGAAAAAGTGCCAACGTTGATGCTGAAGGTAGCTACAGAGTTATCAAAAAAGCTACTTGCAAAGCAAAACAGCAAAGCAAGGAATACTGTGCTGTGTTGTTAAAGAATCACTTTTTGTTTTTTTGTTTTTATTTAAAAATAATACTTTTTTTAATCATATAACAATGTAGGCTCATGTGCGTGCGTAACCCTAAGGAGTCTCTTTTTATCCACACTCTTAATTCGGCTGATTCTCTAAGTAAATATTTAAGGGGAGAAAGGCTCCGAGACATGTATTGCCTAGGAGTCTCTACATTGCTAATCCAGCCTGACAATAGAGGCTAAAGAAGGTGTAAGATTAATTCCAATTTAATTTGTCAACTCTAACAGCTCTATTTTATCACGCAGCGCTTGATTAATTAATTAATTGACACCCCATATTGACTTTTATTTGTTATTTGGAGACCATCGCTCACGTACGACCATAGTGTACGTCAATACTCGCGCGTTACTAGAGTTATTTATAGTCGCAATCTTCTCTAAGCTGCTGTGAAAAAAAAAACCTTCACCTGTGTAACGACACCTCGGGATTTATTACTTTTATTGGGTCTGGATTTACACTGACGCGAGAGCCACAACTCTTACACCTTATGCCAAACTCTAGGGAGTTTTATTAGATATTAGCTCCGCTCTGACTTCTCCCTTTGTGCTTTTTGGTAATGAGTCAAATTCTTGCTAGCTTCTCTGGTGGTACATCCCTTCAAAAGACCACCGTGTTATAATAACGCTTGTTCTTAAGTGTTTTGGTGCGAAAACAGTGCAAGAATACAATCTCATTCTTGATCTTATCAAATTCGGCAGAGACCGTGTATCTCGCCTGGCGTTACTATAATGTTTACAGGTAAATAGGTATAGCCACTTAACGTCAAAGGGAATCAACCTGCCTGTCAACTTTTCATGAAAAATATAAAAAGTTTATTGTATAACAAGATATTTCAATTTATTTATTTTTTGAAATTTTTCAGTGAATTTAATTTTTAATATTTTTCTATTAATATCAGTATTTTATTACTAATATCAAATGCTTTTCAAATTCAAATTATTGTTAAAACCATTTTAACTGGTTAAAATAAAAAATAAGGTGATTAAAAAGAAATACCAGAAAAAGCATCTGTAAAATGCATCTTTGATATAATGTTTCGGCGTGTTTCTGCGTTAATAAATTTTTTTTAAATGCTAATCAGTTTCTGAGAAAATAAAACTGGACTGACTGTTTCTCGTAAAGAAAATAACTTTTTTCTATACCTAAAATACAAGTTTTTTTTTTCTCAAAGTGCGAGTCCGAAACGTGGCTCGCTCTATCGCGCCGACTGACAGAATTGAAATTCCCGCGGAAATTAATTTCAAAACGCGAATATCGCCGCGTTTGCTGAGACGAGCGGCGCCAATGAACTGTCCGTAATAAATGTCATTAGAGTACGTGACGTCACGCTGGAACAACGCCGCCGACTCTCCGCATCCAATTACCTCTCAAAACTGCCGGACATAAATTTCAATAACACAATTTGTCACAATTTGCGGTACCACCGAAACTGCCGACGGCTCTTTGTTTTGCAACTGTGAAGGGTTATACTTGGACGCCTCAGCACACATGTTTGCCGGAATTACCACGGTAACCGAACCCAGTGTAATCTTTGCATATGTGGACATACATTACGCCAGTCCATAGGAGCAATCACTCATAACATCGAGCTTACAAACAAGTATTGTCACCATGTCGAAACATTATACCTACACTTATCAAGCAATAAAATTATAAAATCTTAATTAACCCTCTTTATGACCACTATCATCTATTTCATTGAATTTTCGATATTAACCGAACAGAATAACTCAGTTACTTCTAAATATTTAAACGAGACGTCAGTTACACGTAAATTTTAAAAATAAATATCTTCTACGTAAAATCAATAATGAATCGATCATTTGACTGGTCTACCTAACTGCGACATTTCTCAATGAAATACAAGACCAGCTACAACATAGACGTACTTAGAAAATATAAATTTAAGTTAAAGGTAGATTAAAAAAATACTATCTAAACAACTTTGATAGAACTTTGACAGCACAGATGTTCTACTCAAATAAATTATCTGTGTTCACTGTACACAGATAACTACACGTTTTTGTGGCACAGTACAAAATATCTTTGTTTAAAATAAATAGAAAGAAAATCGTCACACACTGATTCTGCAAAAAATGTATGACAATAAGGAATTATATTTCCTATCTTCTAATCCTAAATACTTCATTAGAAGACGAATTCACCCAAAAGGAAATATTAAACTCGCGTTGCTAATTAAACGAAGTAAATTAACAGGTCGAATGTTGCCTGTTTTTCATGAAATGAAAATAGTTAATGCTAAAAAGATTCACTTATTGTGTTCTATTCAGTTCAGTAATATATTTCTTTGTTTTGTATTTAAGGGCTTTTTAAAGTCTAAAATCCTGTCTGAAGTGTATATTTGTTATTTAGTATGGGAGCTTTATTGTAATCTAAATGACTAGAAAACAATAAACAAAATCGTTTTATAAAACTTCTTCCTGTAACTGATGAATCGTAATAATAGCCAGTGACTCCAGTAAATTATGTCTTTTTGGTGGTCAAGATGGGATATCTTGTCTTCTTCTTTTTTGACCTACCTAGTAGCATTTTCGAGTGAATCAAATCTCATAACTATAATTTGAAAGTTGGCAACATTATTTCGATAAGTGATATTTCGACTTGTAAGTTTACTCCGTTTTATTAGCAATTCGAGTGGATTTAATATGTTCTTTGTCTTCTAACATGCACGTTTCTCCACTATATTCTTTCAACGTTGCATAAAGTCATTACTGCTAATTCCACACCAGATATAGAATAGAGATCCAGTCCCAATCAGGATTCAAACCGGTTAGCCTCATCCCAATCAAGCATACATACAATCGTTTAACACACCAAAAATCATGCACATTCATGAATTGCAATAACTAGGTACAAATAATAAAATGTCCATGAATTTTATTGCCACAGTCATCATCGTTTCATTTTGATGTTCAAATCGTCCGTTCGTTCAATGAAGAGTGTAAGATCTAATTTACATATCATGAAGGTTTAATATCTGAGGACATCAAGGGACTGTTAAAACGATGAAACATAAACTTAACTCCGCCCACAGCCCTACGGCGATATGCTACCTCAGAAGGTTAAATCACGAGCAAGAATTAATCGTCAATGAAAATTGTCGTCGAGCCGTGAAATTACAATTTACCGTCGCCCGTTTATATGTTCTTGTATGCTTGTAAATGTTTCATATCACTAATATTTACAACACAGAAAACATTTACCATAAAAATATAGTAAAATCCAATTAAATAAAAATATTCCTGTATGTATAGGAGTAAATTTATTTTACTTATCTTCGTTATTTTAACAAGACTAGCGACCCGCCCCGGCTTCGCCCGGGATGCAATTTTTATATATAAGAACATTCCCCGTTTATCCCTCTTTCCATTAGTGAAATCCGAATTAAAAATTGGTCACATCAAAATTCACTAAGTCACATTCATAAATTATATAGACACGTTTACATTTGTGTACCAATTACTGATATCTACAGCTATATTACGTCATGTTGGCTCTGTTAAAAATTTGGAAAAAAAATGTCATAATTAATAATAGTTATGTTATTTCAACTCAAAGCTCAAGCATTAAAATGAAAAAAAATGAAAAAACGAAAGAAAAAATAATAATACAGAATATATAGAATTGAATATAGAACACAACATTGTGGCCAAAATAGCTGATTACCACATAATATGTTACCTATTACAGACCGTCAATCTACCTGCCGAAATGTACAAAAACAAATATATAATTTATCATAAACATTTGTCATTTTAGAAAGTAGCAAGTAGACATCCAAAGATTAGCGTTTCGGTGTTATGCACGCTTTTAAAGAGGATCTAATAACCTTTTTAAGATAACTGAATATTAGAAGAAAGGGAGTAACTTCGTTAAAGGTATTAACGAACATAAGTAACGGAAGGTCTCTGAACCAAAGAGCATTGTCGCTATGAAGCCGCAATTCGGCACAACTTACAAATGGGAAGCCTTATCGAGACTCCTCAGTCCATACTGACTCACACATCGCTCCGTCTGCCGTTATAGGATTAACTACCACTAGGTACGCTAATTGTTAACTACGTTTTAACGTAATACTGTTTATTATTTGCTTCGTGAAACTTCTTTCAGTAAACTAAAATGAAATTAAAGTAATTTAGGTGTTGGAAATGGGCAATTATTGTAAACTAGCTGATCCGAAAGTTATCCTGTCAATTTCATATAAAAATCCCATCAAAATTTTCGAATTTTCCAGTAGTATTTTCAAAAAAAAATTTTTCATACAAACCCTGCTCTGACAATTAAAGCTTCGGTCTCGCTTTGCTGCTCTACCGTAGCAAACAGAACTAAGCGAATTTTCACGCGTCTTTTGTTTATAAATTGCAATTATTAAAAAAAGTACTTAAAATTTTTATTTTTGTATTTTTTTAAATTAATTTTTTAGAAAATAGTTCATTTTTAAGCGATTTTAAGAGCGACTGCGCTAAAAAAATTACAATAGAAAAATATATATGTTTGCAGTGAAAAATTTAATGAAATTACAACTTTTTAAACCTCTTTATATAAGAAAACTAAAGCATTTATCAAAAAAGTAACCAGTTTAGATTATTGTCAACGATATGGGATTAAATGTAAACTGAATATACTTATTTGGTATTTTTGTTACAATTTTTACATAGCATGTCCTTGAGTGAGTCCATTAAAATAAAATGTTTTGGAAATTTCAAATCTAACACTTTAAATAAATCTAAAATATATTTCATTTATTCCTTTGTTAGTAACTATAAAAAAAATATTTCTTTTCTGTAAATTATGCAAGAACACCAATTTTTAGGAGACTCGAGCCTTAACAACACAACAACAAAAAAATCAGCAAAATGCATACAGTTATGCTGCGTCATACATACATGGGGCAATTGTTTTTGTTTAAATATAGACATAACAACAGTTTTCACATTTAAAAATACAACGATCGTTAGATAATGTAAATATCGTTATTATTTTTTTTGTAACAGTATACAGCTAATAGTATCAATTACCTCGTCATTCATCATCATTAACATCTGACAGACGCCAGCTGCCTCCCGCTTCCCCTAGTTTTCCAGCTACTGTGTTTTCTGACCACTTAGTGAGGTGCCTTCCAGAGAACCTTGTTTTTTTCAACTGTCGATGGTTCTATGTGTCATGTAGCCTCCTACACGCCACCACTTGAGTTTCCTAATTCTATTATTTACTCATACGTATTTCCGTTATTCTATTTTCGTTCGTTATTCTTAATAAGTCTTCCATAATGATTTATTATGCACTTATTAGTAAGTAGTGTTTAAAACTATAAAATTCTCCACATATTTATCATACTACGTGAGCCCGCAACTTCGTATGTGTGGTATTCTGTGTAGGGCGTAACTTTTTTGTTTGTAAACCGATTGGAATGAAACAAACACTAAATATTACGGACAGCTTGCTACAATACAACAGTGAAAATTGCATTCGAATCTGTTAAGCTGTTTCAGTGATTAGCATATACAAACGCACAGACAAACAGACAAATTCTAAAAAATATTTTTTTAACCTCGGTAACGTAAGAACGTTACCTTTATGTACAATTTTTTTTATATTTCAAGAAAAAAACAATTACATACAAACACGGCTCGTTCACAATATTATTAGATGTGAAAGCAACTCTGTCTGTTTGTTACCTTCTCACGCCTTAACTACTGAACCGATCATCGTGAAATTTTGTATACATGTTGTCAGGCTAACAGAAAAGGTATAGGGTACCTTAAATCCAGAAAAAAGTCACTGTTCCCAAAGGATCATCTAAAAATAAAATAAAAAAATCAACACCTGACAAATATACATTAATCAATAAAGATTGAATAAATGTTTTAGCAAAACCTAGTGTATAGATTGTTTAACTCACATTCACAATCATGCTATCATACGAACATTCTCATGCATTACAAGCAGAGATTAATCAGGATGTATTTAAAATTAACATAATCAAGCATTTTTATATCTTTAAGTAATTATTAAAATGGAACGTTCGGTTACATTGCAACGAACGCCAGGCCCTTTAATAGATGCATGTAGTTATCTTTTAATGGATATGTAAAGTGTTGCTTTTAATAGGTATGTAATGCGATATTATCTCGTTATTTATCGTTGTCGGCCGCCCGCTCGCTTATAACCGCCCGCCCGACGCGATGCGTACTTACAAACGCCACCTCATTCGATCAGAGAGACTTTGCCTCGCCACACCGCTCGGACACTCCGCACTACGCGCTCGTAATCCCGCCCGACCTCATACGAAACAAAATCAAATAAAACATTTTAATCGAGCGTCTCTCGACGATAACACGCGTTTTTACAATCCTTCTTTATTTATGTACCAACGCTTTTTTTATACCAATACCACTAAATCCCAAAACAACTACAAACCAATTTGTTATTTAAATTTTTATTGAGTTTGTGCACGTTATGGTGATCGAAGAACGCACGCAGATAATGGTAAGTTTGTACATTACATAAACTACTCCTGCAGACTTATTCTTAAGAAATATACTTTATAAAATATAAAGGGGGGAGATGTTGGGAGAGTGAGAAGCCTATGTTACTCGCTGATAATGTAGCTTTCTACAGGTGAAAGAATTTTTAAAATCGGTCCAATAGTTTTTGAGTTTATTCATTACAAACATACATACATAGATACACCTCACTCTTACCTACATAGATACTTCTTCACTCTTTATAATATTAGTATAGATATGCGGAGGATGGTGTAAAAATTACTTTTGAGATTAGGATAGAGAAAAGTTATGGATATAATTACTTTTATTTGCGACTTTGTCTGTGTGTCTTGTAAACGATATCTGTGTAAACGATATCACTGTAAAATTTCAACAAAATCCGCTTGCTTAGTAGTTTTTATGTTAAAGAATAATAAACGCCCATCCTCACAAACTCTCTCATTACTAATAGGTATCAACAATTTTTTTTTCTTCAAATAGCTTATATATTAAATTATTAAACAATTCATTACTTACAAAATTTTGTGTAATAAAGGTTCTAAAGTGTCCGTTTCACTCCTGTGCATTGTATACCAATCAACAATAACTATTGTCCACTTAAAGCGGTCAAAGCAACTGTGTAATAAAAGAGTTTATTGCTATTATGCTCGTACTCGTGATAAGAGTTGGTATTACAAAGTGAATTCTCGTAACATTTTATAAGTACAGAACAAAATAGCATCGAAACTTAATATTAGGTAAAAGAAACTATTTCATCCAACGCAGATTTCTTTGACATTTTATGCTATTAGAAAAAGAGTAAATAAAGCTTTTTTGCTCCGATTGGTGGTCGCTTTAATCAAAATATTCTCTATCAGTATCGAGGATAAACTTCTTTGCGGGCGATAGTAACTGATAATGTCGGAACGCCCCTCATTCGTTCGCTGTCAACCCCTAACGCGAAACAAAAAATGTGTTTTTATAAAATATTTACTGTTTTTTTTTTATCTAAACTAATATTAAAAAGAGAAAAGATTTGCATGTATGTATGAATTTTTGTATGTTTGTAATGAATAAACTCAAAAACTACTGGACCGATTTTAACAATTCTTTCACCTATAAAAAGCTATATCATCAGCGAGTAATCATTTCTAAAGATACGTGCGCGAAGTCACAAGCAAAAGCTAGTTTTAAATATATTTAGAACTACCTTTTTCTAGCGACTTTGTGCTATAAATCTTTATAAATTATAGCCCTTGTGTTGTTCTGAGGTATAAACTACGTAACTAAAGTTTTTCACCAAAATCGCGTAAGTATTGCTTAAAAAAATTTTCAACATATACATCCGACCTCCCAAACTGGCATTTATCATATTACTGACTTCATCCGCGTCCCTCTGGAACAGTACTTTTTTCTGGATGAAAGGTACGCCTTGTCCTTTTCTGTTCCCCTGACAACGTATATGCAAAATTTCACCATGATCGGTTGAGTAGTTACTAGTTAAGGCGTGAAAACAAAACAAACAAACTCACTTTCGGATTTATAATATTGGTTAGGATATTAAAACATTTTAAAAAGTCTTATTTTTCTTAAAAATAATGCCTTCACAAATACTTTTTAGATTACAATTTTTATTTTGACTGTAATTGTATTTATTTTAAAAATAGTCATCGCATTTTATTAAGCTACCAAAATTATAATAGGTTGGGGGCAAAAATTATTTTTTCAAAGTTTATTTACATTTAATTATAGTTTACATAATATTTGCCATTTTGTTCGATGATTTTTTGCCATCTTGTAGACATGGTCCCGTTGCTGTAGAAATTTTGGGACTTCTGATCAAAAAACGCGACAAGTAGTTTTCGCAGTCCTCTCTTGATGTTAACCTGACACTGTCTAAAGAATTCTGAAGAGACCGAGACAGATAGAAATCTGAAAGTGCAAGGTCAGGGCTATATGGCGGATGCATTAACACCTCCCAACCAAACTCTTTGCTGAATGGCTAAAAATGTGCGTGGTCTAGCGTTGTCGTAATGAAAGACCTATTGATCAATTCCGGCCGCTTTCTCTCAACTTCTTGCTTTAATCTCATTAATTGTTGGCAGTAGAGATCCGAATCGATGGTTCTGTCCGGCGGCAAAAGCTCATAATGAACCCCTTCTAATGCCATCATACACACAGCATCACCTTATTGCGAGTAAATCCGGGTTTTGGCACAGTCTGTGAAGACTGACCGACCTTTGACCACAATCTTTTTCACACGTTCTTGTTGTACGTGGTCCACTTTTCATCACCAGTTATAAATCTCTTCAAAAACGGTTCGATTTCATTACGTCTCAATAAAGAATTGCAAATGAGTACACGATTCATAAGGTTTTTTTCAATAAGCTCATGTGGCACCCAAATATCGAGCTTTTTTGTGTGCCCAGCTTTTTTCAAAAAGGCTAAAACTGTTTTGCAATCAATTCCCAGTTATTCAACTATGTCGTAACTACTTATACGATATGCCGATCTTACTTCACTTTTCAAAAATGGCATCTATTTTATCCATAACAGAGCGATCAGAGCGAGGTGCATCTTTGATATCAAAATTCCCGGATTGAAAACGATTAAACCAACTTTGTGCTTCTCTTACTGACACTACTTTAGGTCCATAAACGTCACAATTGTATGTATATTTTTTCCTTTTTTGAAATAAAATTTTAAAATGTATCGAATTTCTTCATTAGATTTACTAATTTTGACATAAAGAAAATCAAATGAAAAACAGCTGGAAACAACATTTTACTAATTTGTTTCTTTTTTTTTAAATGTAACCTTTTTATTGTCATCAAAACCAGCCAGATACAAATAGTACAGCTAAAGAGTTTGTTTGTTTGAACGCGCTAATCTCAGGAACTACTGGTTCGAATTGAAAAATTCTTTTTGTTTTGAATAGTCCATTCGAGGAAGGCTATATAACATCACGCTACAATAAATAGTATTATATATAAGCAGTGTCCAGTACGCATGCCGCCGCCGTATGCCGCCGCCGTATGGGCCGCAGCGAAGCGTGGCCGAGTTCAGTTAGTACTATATATGCGAAAAGACTTTTTCTCCGACCTAATAATTTAGATTTTGTATATGCTTCTCATTGTCGGTGATCTGTACATAAAGTTATTAATTGTGATAAAGTTGTTATAAAAGGATCGACGGGATTGACAATATTCTGCCTCGTCGTCGTCTCCACTCACGCTGAACGATTGTCCGTGATAGATTTATCGGTAACAACTAGAAGTCGAATTAACGTAGCCCAAATTATGACCGTTTTAAATTACGCATGCCACACAGACTTGTTTGCATTTATACAGATTTATCCAACTCTATATGAGAGGTAATAATAGTTTACACTTACGTGTCGAACAAAACAACAGTTCTCTTAGGTTTATGGAGCGACTCGAGTCACTATTGCACAGTCTTCAATACAATATTGAAACCTAGACGCAGTCATGTTTTACAAACAAACGCCTTTGTGCGAACACATTTGCAGGTGCACGTAACTATTCGATAAATTCATTGTATAATTTTAAACACACGTACCGCGTCACTAGTATTTCATTTGCATATTTGACGTGAACTTAAGATCAAAGCAATATTTATAGCTTTTTGGGTAGAAATGATTCCAACTTTAGAAGCACGTTTTTAATGTACGCATAAAATTGTGGAATAAAACTTATATAATAAATATGTATGCAAACATATACGACGAATTTAAATTTCTTGTAAGTATTTACAAGAATTTGAAAAACGATTTGTTACAGTTCAAAAAAGAAATACAATTTAATGTTTTTTTTAAAGTTTCTGTTTCCTTTTATCGATATGAGTTTAATTGGCTTGCTTATCAACATTTCGTCATAAATTTAAACCTGAAATTAATCAATTCCTTAACAATTAATATCAAGTGTTACTTGATTTTTATATATTATAAAAGATTTTTTTCTTATTAGTAAAATGTGATCCACATTTTGAAATTTCATTTTATTTTTTGACCGTGAAATAACAGCATATGTGTGTCGGAGAATCTTTATCCTGTATTCTACTAAGGTTGGTAGGTCAATTTCAGCACTTATGACGTTGCTTACAGCATCAATATACAATAAATTTTGTAAACTTTTACATAAAGCCATATTTTTATCAAAATCTTTTTTTATTTCTCTAATGAGTTTCGCTCGTAATGAAACCACGTATTAATTGTCTATTTCAGGTCCAACTGTCTCTAACAATCATAAACAATATTTCGTGTTATACTTATATTGGCCCTAAAACTCCATTAACCATTAACAAAGTTTGTCACGTCTCTCTTGGAAAAGCCTCGCGACGTCACCCGATATTACTCATACACAACTTAGTACCAACAAGAAATTGTAACAAAGAAATTTCTCTAGCGGGCAGTTAGTCATTCGATCTAGATAAAAGCTTCGTTATGTAATTAATTGTACAAATGTGTAATGCTGTTACTGAAAACATTAAATTGCTCTCTGAAAATATTTGTGTGAATAATTTAACTATCTCTTCATATTTAAAATTAAATACGTAGGTTCTTATGTGGTACGTTGACATTCAAATGTGATTTGAATGAGTGAACCTTTTAGCGAAAAATTATTATAGTACCATAATTTACAAAATTAACAGATTGAATATATTTCTTTTTAGATCAAATTCTAATCTGCTGTAAATTTTTTAGTGGTTTTATTCCAAAAACTTATCTTTTATCATTCTATTCCAGATAATAAAGATTATCTTCACCATACAACCCTGAAGATTTAGTTTGTTCCTTCTTAATAGCCAAATCAAGTAGCTAAAACATGATTAAGTGTGGCTGGATACACTGTAATCCGCTGTCAAAAACTGAGTATATCATCAAACGACAGTAACTACCCTCTTGCAGAAGACAACTGTGGAATAACAAGAATTTTGCTGTGTTTCTGTGCTTAAGAGATGCTGTAGCTCACGTTTCCCTATCCCCAAACTGTCCCTTCACATGAACTAACAATCGATGGTTATAGATGGTTACGGTCCGCTATAAATACAAAAACAATCACGGAAGGTAATTAGACTATTTTATATAATTTTAAGGGAATGTGGTCTCCTAAAATCAAGTGAGCCCCTCAACATGAAAGTTACTGTTAAAAAAAATAGGAAAATATGTTTTATACTAGCTGAACCCGCAACTTCGTGCGAGTGGTATTCGGTATAGAGCCTAAAACTTTTTTGTTTGTAAACCGATTGGAATGAAATAAACATTAAATATTACGGGAAGCTTAACATTTAATATTACGGGGAGCTTTATTTATACATCAGTGAAAACCGCATCCAAATCGGTTATGCCGTTTCTGAGATTAGCGCCAAAGAGACAAAAATTCTAAAAACTAATTCTAGTTTTTTGACCTCAGTAGCGTGAGTACGTGTATAATTTTTATATAATTATATATAATGTACAGACACGGCTCGTTTATGTTTTTATTATATGTATAGCGAATAGATATAGATATTTACATTAGCATAACACCAACTCTATTGATCCAATGGCATAGTAATCAGTTATCCCTTGTCTACACAAGTAACGGTATTTTCTTTAAAAAAGCAATATTTCTATCGTATTTCTAAAAGCGTATCATCCCTTATCACGCAGAAAAGTTGTGTAAAGAAGGTGCTCGCTAGTTGGTATATAGTGAGGAATACGATCCGAGCACAAATTGATTGAGAGCGACATTTGATATAAAATTGTGTTGTGATTGATGCGACCCCGCCTCGAACGGTGCTCCGCTAAGTGCTCTGTCGTAGTGTCGCCTATACTATGTCTACGCACAAATTATATCATGCTACATTACTGCTTCTCCCAACTTTAAGGAGATTGACACTGTATTCAGTTATTGTATCGACGTTTCTTACATTATTAATCCACTCTTCACACTTTTTCCCCATATTCTTTTCTCTACCCCTGACAACGTGTATGCAAAATTTCTTCATGATTTTTTTAAGTATAGTCTGCCGATTAAATCTGTTTACAATGGATTTTTTTTTGGAAATTTCGTAAAATTATAGGTAATTAATTAATACCAAAAATCTAAAGATCATGCAAATCAAGTGCCTAGATTTGTCAATGATAGGTATAGGATGTTGCCAAGTAGGATTTTTTAAGTCCTTATTATTTTTTTCATATAAACACATTTAATCGACAGACTATAGTTAAGGCGTGTAATTGAGAAAAACAGACTTACTTTCACATTTATAATGATAGGATAAGGATTGTTTACGCTATTCTATAATATTGTAAATCATTTGTATAGAGATTATTAAGATGGCCTGGCAGATCTGTTTCTGTCCTTTCTGGTATTGTAACCTAAAGTCAAATTACGACCGTAATTCACAGAAAACTTTTCATCACTTTTTTTCCATGGATAAAATTATCTGACATGCATATAAGTATATAGGCCCTTGAGTGAATTTATCTATAACTTTATCTAAGTAAATAAGATTTAAATGTATGTGAAATCTGACTTTTCAAGTGTTTTTATTTTATACAAGCTGTGCCCGCGACTTCGTACGTGTGGTATTCGGAATAAAGCGTAACTTTTTTGTTTGTAAATCAACAAAAAAAAACACCAATAATACATATAGTTAACTAAAGTTTCAGCCAATTCAACCGAAGAGTTATTTTATTGCATTTTTATCGAAAAAATGTTGGACGTGATTCTTTAAATTTACATAACTTTTTTGGGAAGCTTGTTAACATACGGGACATACGTTAACATACATAACATACGGGAAGCTTGTTATAATACATCAGTGAAAACCGCATTCGAATCGGTTAAGCCGTTTCTAAGATTAGCGCGAACAAACGCACAGACAAACAAACAGACAAAAATTCTAAAAACTATTTTTTTACTTCGATAACATAAGTACAACGTGTACAAATTGTTTTTTTTTTTTGAAAAAATATTTAATGTACAGACGCGGCTCGTTTACGATTTTATTATATGTATAGATTATATAGCGTTTTATTGTATTCAGCACGTCGTTAATGTAACCGACACTGTTCTTCACTTTTTTGATTTTTAAGATTTTATACAAGAAACAAGTTTTATATGAAAATATATTATACCAACTTTATACTAGTCAATTAAACTTTACAATAAGTTTCAGAGATTTGTCTCAGAATCTGAAATTATTATACTCTTGAATTTAATATGGTAACGATAATAATCTCGTGGTACAATATAAGTTATGGTATATCTTGCACACGGTTCGTAGTGAAATGTGTACGTGTTTTCAAACACCACTTAATTTCTTGACAAGAATATAAAAGGACAGAATTTTTCCTAGGTCATTTAGAAAAGAAAGGGTGATGCGAAGAAGCGTGGACAAATTGCTTCGCTGGCACGCTTAATTTATTTTACAAATGCGCCGAACTTTGCAGCTGAATATTCTATTGGCTTACCGAATTCCACGCTCTGCTATCTTTGGCTTTTGTTTAAGAAGAAAAAAAACGAACAGATAAGTCGCTGTTGCTACAATGACCGTTGTCGGTTTTAAAAAGTGCAATCACAAAATAGAAAATAAACAAAAAAGTCATTTGTTACTTGTACAAAAATGACTATTTTGCATTGATTTTTTTTTCGATCTACGATTCACATTTAACTATATGATAATATAATATTATAAAGAGGTAAATGTTGGCGCGTCTGCGAGCGGTCCATCCATCACACTCAAGATTCATAACGGTCTGCTCTCTGCAGATGTACCGTGATATGATAATAACAGATGCGTTATGGTACATCACAACTGGATTAACAGTAGACAAGTTGTAATCTATATTATCGTTATACAAAGCTCTCTAGGTATACATATAATATAACTAAAACTTCTATAGAAAATCTCTGGCTTTAAATTGCAAAAATTGCCGAAAAGCCAAGAATATACTAAGAAATCCTTTCTATCAAAATTAACCCTGCAATTTTGCCTAAACACAATATATTCAATTTATTCATTAAAAAGTAAATATTATTAATTCAATTGCGTTTTTAGGGTTCCGTACGTCCGAATAAAAAAACGGAACCCTTATAGGATCACTCTCCCCCCCCCCCCCCCTTATCTCCGAATCAACTGAACCTAACATTTTGAAAAAATACAGAAATTAGTTTCCTACTTATATATAGATTATAGGAAAACCTATAAGAAGTCCATGATATTAAAATAACATGCTTAATATTATCTTGTTTTTTAAGTCAAAAAGTGACAGGCAGGCTCAAGGTCCACTTAATAATATGTGGCTAACGTTCGCCTAAATAAAGAACTCACTCACCGAACAAAAAAACATAATGTTTCACTATGGTCTTCTTCAAGGAGATGGTTACAACCGCTGGACCTTATCTATAGATCTGAATTATTTTTAAACTGTAATAAATCTATAACAGTGAAATAATTAATTAGTCGTCGTAACTTAGAATGTAACTACATTTCTATAATCTGTAACCTCAGGACTAGAGTTGCAGAAATTTGCTTTCGCGACTAAAGCTTTCAGTGCGGACAAAATATTGGATGTTTTTTCGCGTTCGAAAGTTGAGGTGTTAATACATTTTATGTTAAAAAAGTTGTCACATCAGGGAGGACCCTGTCAGCGCGGCAACAGCCGGTATCTGCCGCGGGCATAATGCGAACCTCCCCATACACAGTATTCAACCGCCACGCCCTAGTAGCGCGCGGCGTTACGATGACGTGATTCGAACTTCGAACGAGATATATATCGTCGTGCAGGGTAATATTGTGTCGCGGGACAAACTGATAGCCTGGCCCTTTTAGCAAAAAATAAGGTCGCCCTTTTACACGAGAGCAGAGGCTTTAGGTGACAGATACTAGATAAATGTTTTTGCGCCTTAGATAAGGGCAAATCGCTAAAAAATTGCACAAGAAGCGACGCGAAGAAACTTCGCTTAGACGCTGTGTTATGTTTAGTAACATTGAATATATACTAGCATAATAATATAGAGTATACGGACTGCTCCTTATTAATGGACATCGATGAAGTAGTTTCATGTGTAGCAGGTCCCTTATTTCATTATGCAGCCGTGTCAGCGAGGCGGACGGCATCGGTCGGACCAAACTTAGATTGAAGGAGACGACGTCGGCGCGTGCTTAAACTATCTTGGCTCACTTAAACAAAGATTTACAGCAACTTTGCACTGTATCCAGCTTGTCTTTATGACTTAGTTGTCCTTTAAAACAAAAGCTAGCGAGCTAGTTGGATTACAAAAGTTATTTTTCACGCTAAATAAAAGTTCAACTCGCTCTAACCGTAAGTATGAAAAGACACGCCAAATTACTCTCTGTCATGAGCTTATTCGTTATAAAGGAGAAATTATAAGAATTGATTTGTTCATTTTATAGTGAACTCTGACTTTGCAACCTGGTTGGAAGCGTTAGGAAAAGAATAAAAATTCCCTCTCCGCGGAATAGATAATTACTCAGTGAATAATGCTCTGTCTGCGAATGAGAGTTTCGTCAAAATCATTTTATTCATTTAGGTGATAAGCTAGGATAAGGACGAGCCATTGAAAAGATAACACGGGATAGATTCACATAAATTAAAAAAGTAGCTACATACTTATATTATCACAGTACATTATATGACTATTTTAAAAACACTTCGAGTTAAAATCAATTTAGTCGTTTACGGTTGCTTCAAGCAAAGCAAAACTAAAAGGTTTATATTATTGTGTCAAAAAATTTGAAACGCGCGTATTGATTTCGGTTATGTGAATAATTACTTAGTTATATTAGTTTATGATAAAATTATACCGAGACCACAAACAATTTTTAAAAAAGCAGCAATTATTCAGTTGATCTTTGAACGGGAAGCCTTATCATATCAACAACACTGGCAGATGACAGGAAGGTTTCAAAGCGGAAGTGAGTGTTGTGGGTGGCTTCCGTTCGTGTCGGTCGGCGCGTGCGCCTGCCCGGCGATACCTAACACTCAGACACAGTATCACGTTCCTTGTCGCTCGGTGTACATTTACCTACAAAACACCACGCGACCACAAAAGCTAGTTAAAGTAACTGATACCATATGCAGTATTACAAGTATATAGTCAACACTTGTATAATTCTTAGCAGAAGTGCAATATTTATTGCGACAATTAACGGAACTCGAGACCAATGTTCGAGTGGTAAAGGTGCTTGCCTTAGCACTCTGACTTGAGAGTTCGATTTCGATACCTGGCAGGACCAACTTTGGTAATTATATTTTAAAGTTGACTCTAGTATGGATTTCGCCCCTCGTCCGTTGTATGGTTGTAACACAAGCCTGTAACAGCTTTCTTTAGGGGCTACTATTATTGGTCCCTAATTATTATTATTCATTTAAAAAAATTAAATGTAACCTAGTATGTTCAGAGTTTCTCCCAATAGAGTTTTCTTGGATGTTTAAAAATATAGCGTTACTTTTAAAATATAGCATTACTTCGGACACGTGGTATTCGGTATAGAGCGTAACTTTTTTGTTTGTACACCGATTGCAGTGAAACAAACACTAAATGTTATGGGAAGCTTGCTACAATAGATCAATGAAAACCGCATTCAAATCGGTTAAGCCGTTCCTGAGATTAGCGTGCATAAACGCACAGGGCGTGTCAATTGTTTTTTTTTTTTAAGATATTTAATGTAAAACACGGCTCGTTTACGATTTTATAATATCTATAGAATCAATCGTTATATTTTTTATGTGTGTCGATTCTTTAAATTTTAATTATTTTTGACTAACTTAATTTTAAATTTTACGAAATTTTTAATTAAATAATAAATTACGAAATGACATGGCCCTAATATTATTAGGCCCCTTTAGTTTCGTAAGACTTTTCTTAAATTGGACAACGTTCCAAAAATTAGGTGACGAGTGCCATGGCGTCGTGAAATTTACAAATTCACTTCAACAATTTAATGTAAGGCTCGGTTGTGTACGTTGGTTATAATCGCGAGCAATAATAAACAGTTAACGATGAACGGAGGGACCCCACAATTGTTCTAATTACCACCTCAGCGACCAAATCACGAGAAAACTCTCACCCTCAACCCTTACAACTCCACATCACAATGGAAGAAGCCTGTGAAAAAGCAAATTAAATTAATTGTGATGTAAACGAGGGTAGGCGAGCGCAGTTCGTAAACAGTGTAAATAATAGATGGCCAGGCATCCTATTTCACAACGCAATTTCACTTGCGGCCTATTGACGTGACCGTAATAATTGCATTCCATAAATAAAAATTCAATTTTTCGTAACTGGCCTTTTAGTGCCTACAAATAATTTATATAACGTACAATGCAGTCACGTTATCTTGATTTTAACTTACTGATACTCCGTGGTTCAGCCAAGGGATCCATGGTACGTCTTTATTCTTACGACCATTAAACGAGACTTCTGTAGATCACTAAATCCACAGTAGATCGCAGTAGCGTCATTGAACACACTTGGACATGAGATAAAGATATGTAACTAATTCTGGTACATCAATTTTACCTCTACTTAACTTACCTCTACTTACTTAAGTAAGTAAGCATACTGTGAAAAAGCACAAAATTGAATATCTGAGGGCATGTTTTTTTATGTTAAAATCGGCAGCAGGCTGACGGTCCACTTGATGGTAGAGTGGCTACCGTCGCCTATAACACAAGCAACGCCAGAGCTGCTGCAAGGGCGCTGCAGCATTAATGATAAGGGATTAGTAGGGGATGGGGAAATGGGCTCTGGCATCCATTACTCACTCATCGAAACACAACAGCACACGTGCTGTTATTTCACGGTGGTCTTCTGTAAGAGGGAAAAATAAAAAGGATTATGACGGGCAAAATAAAAGGGAGACAGTGCCCTGGAAGGCGGAAGATATCCTGATAAGTAACATCAGGAAATGGACCCGCCTCTCCAGTGCAGAGCATCTGTTCCGACTGGGCCAGGACAAACACAAGTTTTCAGAGCTAACCGCCAACCTCATTAATGGAGAGGCGCTTTAAGAAGAAGAAGAGCTAATAACTTAGGCTTATGTTAAGTCAGACGGTCGCAATTGACTGAAAGCAACTTTTAAACTACACAGTAACAAAAGTTTTTTGCTACTAATTTTACAACCAATGTGTTCTGCCTCTGTAAGAATGTCAAGTCTTAATTAATCAAGACCGTGCTTAATTTAAGTTACTGTGTTTAAAAAAGAATATGTGTAAATTTAATTTGGCTATTTACTTGAAAAGCGAACTTAATATCACTTACACTATATTTATTTGCAGCCAAACTAATATGCCCGACGTTCCACTAACTACTTAGTTAAGTCGACAGTAACACCCGACCTTTGGGAAATTAGCCTCTGAAAACAACTCCGTGAATAATTCAAATGCCATAATAAACTGTCATCAAAATATAACACACGCTTTACAATACATTACTTTTAGTAAACTAGAAAGTAAAAAAGAATGTTTTTATTTTAAACTAGCTTTTATCCGCGACTTCTGCGCCCTTCTTAGGCGTTGAAACATTTATTCAATCTTTATTGCTCACTAGCAACCCGCCCCCGGCTTCGCCCGGGGTCCAATTTTTATATATATGCGCATTCCCCTTTTATTTGCACATTCCCTGTTAGTTGCGCATTTAAAATATTTGTTGAAATAATTTCTAAGCTTAGAATTAATTTAGTAATAAAGCTGTACTGTAAAATTAACTAGTAAATATTTGGTTATGAAACACTAGATGTTAAAACGGTTTACACAGGAATTGAAGGTGAAAGCAATGAGCGTGTTTGCAGTGAAAACATGGCTCAACTCCCAGCAACAGAAATAGCCGGAACAAGCCATATTGTGTGTGCGGCTGAACCAGGACTTAGCACAATAATCTATTTTCATCTCTCGATCAAATTAAACTTTCCGTTTTACTCTAAGAGATTATTATCCTGTATTTTCAACATGTTATTATAAGGTAATCATTTATTTTGTTATTTTTTCGCCAGAATTAGGGTCATAGCATACAAAGCAATTCGTTTAAAAACCTACATTCAGTTGAATGTGTAAACATAAATATATTAAAATTTTAAATTCTATATGCCATATTTATCAAACAAATCATTTTTTTAATAATTTTGCCTTCATTGTTGTTCATATTTTCAGTATGAACCTGTGGTCAAGTGTTCCACGAAAGCCAAATTGCAACCACTTTTGCTGAAATTGGCGTAATTGACTTTTTCCGTCCCTCCGCTGTTTCGAGCTTCTAAAATCAAAATAAGTAATCGAAACATAATGTGTCTGCTATGACCCTTATATGAATTTAAGGTGATTCGAAGAATACAGAAGAACGCAGAAGATATCGCTTCCGTTTACTCACTCAACCTGGGTGTGATGTGTGCAATTGTGCTCGGCCCATCACAACCTCCTTGAGTGAGCGATCGTGGGTGAACAAACTACCGAATATTTTCATAGAAGAACGAAGAACATCAAGATGAAAGAACATTTCAATAATAATTTTCTATTTTGTGTGGTTTTGTATTTTTATATTTGCGTATAAACTATATAAAAGATATAATGTGTGAAACAATTAATACATGAAATAGGAAACGATCTTGTTGGTCGATAATTGAAATATCCTTTTTAGACGTAAAGGAAGGGGATAAGACTAATACTAGTGCTATCCGCTGTATAACCTTTGAGGTAAAGCCTAATAGTCACAAAGTTTATTTGTGACTAAATACCTAATTAAATAAGAGCCATTTTTGATTCTGATTAAATACAAAATTTCAAAAATCTCAAAATTAAGCTAAAATCATGAAAATAGTAGAGATGAGATTTTGTCTAGTGTAAAAGTTGCGCCAAGAAAGGTTTTTATGTGATTTTTATTTTCAGGACAATTTTTGTATCAAACATTTTTGTCCCTGAAGTTCTGTATCAAACTTTTTCATTAGACTAAGTTCGAATGTAAAACAATACATTATTCAAATTTCTATGTTATCATAGCCGCGTGGAACAGCGGGTTGAAAATATTATTGTACTGCCAACTATGACTGTACTGAATGTAAATTCTAGTCGATTTTATAGTTCTCGCCTAAGGCATTGTGTTAATTATACACACAATAATACGCGTATTATACATACAATAATACAAGATAGCGGTATTATTGTAAACTTTATATATTTACAGAAACCACAACAAGAACTCTCGTGGAGTAACCAGAACCCATTCACCTAAACTCATCTTGTCTCCTAGGTACCCTTGTATCTCATTTCTCCCTTTTTCTCCGAAATCGACTGCAATAGTGTAATATAGATCAAAGTATAATATGACATACTTTGATTGAAAATGATTATGAGATAATTTAAAAGATAATTTATTATGAAAACAGCGAATTTTGTAATATTATTTAGAAGTGAAGGATAATCTCTGGAGTCAGTGCAATTATTTTAAAAAATCACACTTAGTATACATTTATGGTATAGTAATTCCCCCAATTGCAGCCGGGGATCAACCGGGGCGCATCAGTCTAGTTTACGATAAAATGTGTAATAGAATTTATAAGAGACTAGCTGTTGCACCCGACTTCGTCCGTGTATCTTTATAAAATATTTTTAAAATCGGTCCAGTAGTCTTTTGAGTTTAGTCATTACAAACACACATACATACAAATATTTTCTCTTTATAATATTATTACTATATTACTATTACTGTTACTGTCACTGTCACTATCACTGTCACTTTACTATTACTAGCACTAGCACTAATACTAGTATAGATAAATATTAACAGGAGAACAAACTAGTTTTCGTTTTCGAAAATTCATAATTGTAATTTTTCTGTCCCCCAAACTAAGCTTTGCCTTGAACGGTTTTAATATATACAAATATTTATGTGTAATGTAAAATAATATATAAAAAAATTATGTATAAATATAAAATAACTCTTTTGAAAATAAATTTTATTTTAAATAATAAAATAAAATGTGTGTGAAAGAGAGAGAGAGTGAAAGTGTCAATGAGAAAATATATAGGTACCTAGAGATAAGATTTTTTGTTATTTATTTTTTCTATTATTGCAAATAAATGAATTTGAATAAAAACAACGTTATTCTATGCGAGTACTCGTATCACGCGTCGAAGTTTTGTTAGGCGGAACGATTGATAACCAACACAAGCCCACAAAAATAGAATCACGGACATACAGAAAACAGGCGCTCATCTATCGAGAGATTTATTCGTTATTGGCTACCGATTCGGCGCTTTACGACATCTACAGAATGAAGTACGTTATACGTTGGATCGTCCACTCAATTTGTCAGTACAAAGTGGTGGCGATGTTTAAAGGAATGAGGGTTACGATTGCCACCGCCGCGACATTTTGTGATCTACTTAAAGTGGGTCCACAAACATCGTTAACCGACAACCTATCATGTAAAATCTTTATATTGTACCCGCATATAAATCAAAGTTATTATATGTTCCTACATACAAAACTATACGATTTATATTTGATACATATTTCATCAATAAAGTTTTTAATGTTCGTTTAGGTATTGTAGTATCTTATTGTAGTATCCTCTCCCTCTCATTCTCTTGTTAATGATCTTTGATTTTTGATCTGCCCTTGACCTGTTTCTCAGCTGGTAATGTAAAGGTCTTTATCTAGTGAGAAGTTATTTTATACATGTTATTCAGGATATAGTTTTAGTAATAATCTTTTACCTTTTGTAGACTCTAATCGACCCATACAACACCTACACTCCACTATTAATTTTTAGATCTAATGTAAATTTAATAAAGTCCTCTGTTCTTTTAATTCTTTTATTTTTATTAAGCCCTGTGTTTGAATAAACTCTGTTAAGTACATATATTATATTACAGTATTTATTTGTTTATTAGGCTCAGTTACGTTAACTACATTATTACAATTACAGTGAGTACTTAAATAATCTAAATAGTTTATAACAAATGTGTACAACACTTACAAGTGAACACCACTTGCGAAATTTAACAAAAAATTTAAATACATACATATAAATAATATACATATACATAATATACATATAAATATATACTGATACACTCCGGAAGTACTTGATTTTTTTTTTCTGTGTTTTAACAGTTTTTTAACAGTTATCAAAAGAAAAGGTAACATTAACTTTCCACACACACATAACACGTACAGCCATACAGTTACACAAATATACAAGTTTAAAAAACAAAACATAAAAAGAATTACGTAGAATAGGTCTCTTGACATTTAAGCTGGACGAGTGACAGCTAATAAAGGAGCCTTAGCAATTTATTTACTTCACTGGTGCTGTAAATCCCACACATAGAGTTAATTATGACTACAATCAGAACAAAAGAGGGATGAAACCCATTGGTCAAGTGCTTAATGCATTCGGCATCGGTTTCGATTCCCGGCAACTTTATAAATAAAATTTTAAAAATTGTTTCTGGTTTGGATTTCGCAAGTAGTGGTAAGGTACACTGCATTTCGAAGTCTGAGGCAGTAAGTCTTCTTACTTATAGCCAACCCTTACACCAGAGAGAGTAAGGGATGCCAGAGTACATTTTCCTTCCCTCCCTAATCCCTTAATCTTAATCCTACGATGGTCGGGAGCGCACTTGCAAGCACCTGTAACCACCTACCATCAAGTGGACCCTCAGCATGTCTGATGACCTCTACATAAAAAAGCATACTTAATTTATTTCGTATTTGTTATCCTAAGTGTTTACAACGCCTCTCTGTAACGATAAGGATAGTTTTGTTTTAGTAATACCTATGCACATATGGTGGACAGACATGAAATTGAACGCAGTTGTAATTCGCTATTATCTCCCCATTACAGCTGGCCGCATTGATATGCATTCACCATGCAGTTCATTAAACATGCAGCATTTAACACTTAGACAGTGAATATGTGCGTTACGATAGGTACCTGTCAACGCTAATGCGATTAACTACAAACTTATAGTTTATTTACTATTCTATTCCACTTATGATGCAACATTAGTAATAACTTTGACTATGACTGTGTTTTTCAGTCCTTTATAAACCCTTTATAAACCCTTTACTGTGTACCAATGTTAAATAAAACAGCTGTTGTGCTGTTGTGTTTCGCTAAGTGAGTAATAAATGCGAAAACTGTTCTCGTGTCCTCTTCTTGTGTATCCAATCAATCTACAGTTTACTTGCGTTAGTTGTTGTCCTTACATACAAAAGGCATGTAAGAACACCATAAATAGTAGACTGTGGGTAAATAGTACAAGTGGACCGTCAGCCTTTTAACTAAAAAAAATTAGTAAACTTCCTCTAATGAAATGGATTGTATAAAACGTTTCCACAATTACTCCGCACAATCAATGAAATTTCTTCGCTCAACAAATATTATACTCGTACATTAGAAATATTAGAAAAATTCACAGAATTTAACGAACAAATAAACCTTTGTTTTAACTGAAATCGCAGTGACGTAAGACGTTTTGACGAGCCCGTTGGATGAGTGGTTAGGGTGCTCGCCTTAACGCTCTGTTCTAGGGTTCCCGGGTTCGATTCCCGGCAGGGTCAACTTTGAAAAATCAACTTTTCAAATTTGGCTTTGGTCTGTCCTCCACTTTTGATGCCAGTCAAAGAGCCGTTTAATTTTATATGTTAGGATTGACATAAATTATAGAACACGTAGTACATTGCTGTGACGATATCCGTGCGACAGAGACAGCGCACAGCGCTCGCCTCTCGCCTTGCGTCGACTCGCGATCGCGACTACTAACTAAATTAGTAACTACTAACCTTTATAATCGAGATATCTCGATTATAAAGGTTATATCGAATGATTTCATTAGTATATCTCATAATCGCCCACCTCTAATTTATAAGTTAATTATTGGCTTTAAAGGGACTCATGATTCCAAGGTCGATCACAAGCTAAGATAACAATGTATGTTAACTTAACTGTAGTTAGTTAACTATGTACACGCACTTAAAATTGACTTTCACCTGGTTTAAGAAACAGTACAAATCAAGTTTTACTGTAGTACTTAATTCCATCGATTATTAACTGAATATACATTGCTTTTGAAATCGTCCCAATAAATTTGTATGTCACATTGTAGATTTAACACACGAATTATAGTTAGGCTGGCAACTCGTGCATTCGTAGCCATTGCCAAGTACAAGCTACGCAAAGCCTTTAGCTGTCGTCACTTGCTACGCCGTAGTGGCGTAGACGCTCATGTATAACTTAAGAAGCAACATTGTAGTACATACTGTATATATTCAACACAAACAAAATACCAATTTAAGAATTACTATAAATATCTAATTGCCATGGTAAAGAGTATCCTCACCTATTAATTTTAGATATAGTCGCGAGATTTAGTGACAGATACCTTCACGAACTATCAACTTTCTAATATTAGTACAGATAAAAACAAAAGTGATAACAGTCATCAGTAATAGGTAATTATATTAGGGCGGAGTGCTCACTATGCGAGCAATTTGGCACAGCCTAACATCGCGTCTGTTACTGTGGCAATTCTAACCGACATCCTGAACACGGTTAGAATGGGCTTTATTAGCAACAGTAACATTAAATGCATGGATATGTACCGGCTGATTACGTAATAGGCCTATTAACAGTCGCCACTTATGAGGTTGATAATAAGTAATATGGCCTGATGTAATTTCAAAAATGGAATCTTTTTAAAACGTAATTACAATGTAGGCTTCACCATTTTATGACATATAATTATGAAACGACCATTTTAAAACATCTCCTTTCGTGGAAAAATCAGTGTTCACTAACATTTTGTGTTTTTATGTAAAGATCGTCAGACAGGCTGATGTTAAACTTGATATACCATCAAATGACATCTAATCAAACTAAATTGAAATAACTATTATTTGGGGTTATACTGTTACGGTGCTTCATTTCAGTCGAAGAACGTCCACTGCTGGACAATAGGCCTTCCCCATAATTTTCCCCTAGGACCACTCAGAAGCTGTCCACAGTTGAACAGCGACCAGCGCCCACTTCAATCAGCAATCAATCATTACTAATCAGCCAGGTTATGTCAGACGTTCGGCGCCATGTGCCATCACTGGCAACACACATTGGTTGAAAACTTTTGTTTTGAGGCAGTGAGGAATTTTGTACGAGAAGATGTCTCGGAGATTCACGGTTACCGTTCGGTTTAATGTTCGGAGTTATTGTGCCTACATGAATTTTAAACGGAATTGTGAATCTTTATTTTCGTTTTTTTCTTTTATGTAAATGTGTCTTTAAATTATACATGTACAAACGCGTATTTCACTGATTCGATTTTGATGTAGTTTGATACAAAAAAATAGCTATTTTCATAGCTTTTTTATGTAAAGTTCGTCAGATAAGCTGATGGTCCACTTGATAATAGGGGTCTATCGTCGCCAATAACACAAGAAACGCCACAGGTGCTGCCAAGTGCGCTGCCAACGTTATTGGGATTAAGAATAAGATTAAGGATTAGGAAGGGATTGGGAAATGGGCTCTGGCATCCCTTACTCACTCACTGAAACACAACAGCACACATGCTGTTATAATAGCATACATGATATCTTGTATGTAGGTGTGTAGGTGCAAAAGATTTCGCATATTTGAATGCGAAATCTTTTGAAAAAATGCAATTTTGGAAAAGTTCATTTCCAAAGTTTTCCTGTCATGAATCGAACCAGGGACCCCTGAGAAATAATATATTTCTTTAATAATTTTTTTTTCTATAATAATATTAAAAATGCCAAGTAATGAAATGAATGTTTATTTATAGGTCTACAAAATATGGTATAGAGATAGTTTAAAATTCGCGGGAAGACTTGAGTAACAATTGCGAAACTACGTTAAAAATAGTTTATATTATCGTCGTTATTTCGGTTTACCATTTGGTCAAAATTCAAATTTAGAATCCAATACAGGTTGCAAATAACTCAAGTTACAGATAGAGAACAACGTGACAAGACACTTATTTTATCTGTTGTTTGCGACTAAACTTCCATGTTCGTAGCCAGCGTGCACTAATTACGTTTCAATTAACTTGTTTACTGACGATAGGTACCAAGACTTACAATTAGGGTTTACAGACTAATTTTAAATGTTTTGAAACTACTGCGAGGAATACCAGTAACGAATTGTCTACGGTTTTCGCTCCGGTGTACTTACTTATTTTAGCCAATATTATACAGGTTGATTTAATTATCCATAAAAGTGTTGGTTATGAAACTTAAACTAATATCTCTTAGGTTGGAATATTAAAAAACATCTGAGCTATAAAACAGGGAGTATAATTCCTGACTAGCTAAACCCGGCCACCCTTCGCTGCGGCGTGCATGCGGTACTGGACACTGTTAAAATTAATAATTAAAAATTAAAAAAAAAAGAAAAGTATTGATAATTAAAAAAAATATTTTTCCAAAGTATCATACGTTACTTCTTATAACATCAGCCATCAGCCAATGAAAGTCCCATCAAACTAGCCGTTTTGGAGGTCTAGCCGTTTTGGAGATAAGCTAGAATAAATAGCTAAAAATTTGAAAATTTGTTTTTTATTATAAGTACCGTATATGTATACATTCATATACATTTAGTAAAAACTAGCTGAGCCCGCAACTTCATACGCGTGGTACTCGGTATAGCGTAACTTTTTGTTTGTAAACCGACTACACTAAATATTACGGGTAGCTTGCTACATCAGTGAAAATTGCATTTAAATAATTTAAGCCGTTTCAGAGATTAGCGTGCACAAACGCACAGACAAACAGACAAAAATTCTAAAAACAATTTTTTTGCCCTCAGTAACATAAGTACAACGTGTACAAATTGTTTTTTTTTTCTTTTAAAAATTGTACAGGCACGGCTCGTTTTACCATTTTATTATATGTACAGATTAGTTATTTTGACATATACTACAATGTACATATATGTCAAAATAACTATGTTTGTATGGATATCTGAATAGAGAAAAGTAGCAGCTTTGGCTTTCGAAGGATTTTTTCAATCATTTCTTTTCTCCAATTTGTGTGGGCGTTGATAGTATGCTTTTATTGCTCATCAAGACATACTTCAATAGGCACTTGAAAGCGCTCGATAGGAAAGTGATATCTAAAAGTTATTGTAAAGTATATTTTCATTTCAAATAATGTCCAATAATAATATAAAAACTTGTTACATTAGTATTATAAAATTATAAATATAGTTACGTGCGGAGTGAGTTAAAATGCCCTGTAAGGGCGAAACGAACGATTATTTTCCCAAACCAAGATAACTTCCAAAATCACTATGTCCGATGAAACCTTTAAACTTGCCAAAAGTCGTCAATGATTCCCTTAACGTGTCGCCGGTTCACTGTCGCAGATAACTTCGCAAAAGCTCCGAATAGTCGCTTTCGTATCGCTGGTTGTCGCACCACTAACTCATCTCGACCGCCTGCTCTCTTATTTATACTTGGCGCCAAACGCCTCGATACATTTTGAGTTTTCCGGAAAATCTAAACAAGATCGTAAACAAGCCATTGAAAGTTCGGGAATGCTATTTCTGTTGAAATGTAAACTCTACGTTGTAATCATAAGGACCAATTTCCTATGATACTAGTCGGAAAGGGGCGTGGCTACCATCGATTGGGTGGGACGTTCGAGACTTTCAGCAGGCGCGAACGCGTTTTCCAGAACGTTCCATAGTTAGTCTTGATTGATTTGATTACAAAATTTAAACTTTTGTAGTGGTAGGACATACAGTGTTCCTGCTAATGCCTTTAATTAGCACTGGAAAGTGGCGACGGTAACTACTCCCTTTACAGAAGACCACGGCGAAATAAAAGTGCGAGATTTAAGGGCATTCACACCCCTACAATATCTCCTTCGTCAGCACATCCAATACGTACTAAATCCAAAGACGACACCCTCACGTGGAGCGTCTACGTGGAGCGATAGATGTCAAAATCACATTTCTTATCCTCTCCTTATCCCTTATGCTTTATCGCTTCTACAGATATCGGCAGTGTACTTTCAACTCCTTTTGCAAAAAAAAATCATTAATTCAGTGGGTCAGTGATTAAGATTCTTCCCTTAGCCCTCTGACTGAGGGATCTGGGATTGATTTCCAGCACGGCCATCTTTAGAAATTAACTTTTCGAAGTTGACTCTGATCTGGAAGGTTTCGTCTTCTGTTTATTGTATAATTGTCCCATAAGACAAGCCTATAGATGCTTACTTTTAGATTAATAAATTTCCATAGAATGTGTTTATATTAGTTCATCAATTAAAACAAAATTAAAAAATTTGAAAAAAAAATCTTAAGCAACGGAGCTTCGTTTAAAAGAGCTGAAAAGACAAGTCAGCAGACGCGGACAGTGACTGTATTTTTACTGTAAAGACCAGAGTTATGAAAATGTGTTTAATGCATGTATTTTAAGTCAAAAGGAGAAAAGTCGCTTCGTACAAGTGTAAGGAAACAGTTGAGAGCAATTTTACGGCCCCGACGACCCCTCGAGAACATTGAAGGTGTTTGGTTTAGAACGAACATCTGCATAGGGGGGAGACTTGTTTACCGTCTCGGCCCAGTCTCAAGACAATTTATTTGAAAGGTGTCGTGGCGCAATCCACTCAGCGATCATTGCCGATTCTATACAGTCCTACGCCTTTATAAAACCAACATAAACCTAAACCATTGACTTGTTTCTCCAATCAATCTAATGTCTGTATCGGACTAACTGTTCTCTACTTCGTCTCGCGTTTATTTCAGAGGAATAATGACTTAATTACCACCCACAACGAGTTGATTTTATTGTAAGGCATTACAGATGAAATTTGTGCGTACAACATTGTTGCGTGTTTCTCCCAAACAAAATATGAGCGCATGACTTTTGAACACGCACGAAGTGATGTTGTTTTAATAATACTTTGTTCGTTCTTGACTTTAATTGCTGTAATAAATTTATTGAGTTTTTCTGCGGCTTTGCCTGCGGCGAACTATATAAATCTGAAAATAACGTGGCCTGGACCTGAACCCATATTTAAATAATCATATGTCCAACCTGAGAATTTTTTTCAAAATTTTGGTAAAAAACTTGGTTATTAAGTAATAATAAAAGGCTTGTTAAGCAAATTAGCCTTGCTATACAACGAGATAATGCAGCCAGCATACTGGGAATAAATCCTGCTAAAGAGATCCAAGCTGGATATGATACATAATTTGTAAAATAATTTTTTTTTAAATATCCGGTATATTGGTCTAGACAATAAATCGGATTAATAGTTTTGGAGATCAAATTCTACATACAAACTTACAAATTTTACCTTTTTATATTTTAACTACAGGTATATTATATTATTATTATATGCACTGATCTATTTAAATAAAAAATTATTGCTAAGCTCAAAACTCGAAATCGGTTGGTCCAATTCGGCACTTTTTTTTTATATTCGTTGGAAGTCTGAGAAAGAATCTCATAAAGAGAAAAATTGGAAAAAAATATATCCGAAAAATTGCATCGGATCGCTAGAACAAAGATAAACATCTGAATGGCAATAGTTTGAACAATTTATAATTGACACTATAGAAATATACACTACTCAAAGAGATCCGAAAGTTAAATGAAAATCATATCAAAAAACAATTTCCAGGGAGACGTTACCAAATAATTCAGTTACCCACTCACGACGAAATTCCTAATTACAGGAGACGGGGAAATAACGGTAAATAACTTTAAATCGCGGGTTATCTAAGCTCTTAGTCGTATTATTTCGGAGACGGGGCGCGACGACTTTGAAATTTACTTAATTATGTTATAAAGATACTGATCCAAGCAAAGTGGGTACCTTGTGAGGCGGTAAGAACGGTGTACCTCAGATTCAACAGACGTTTATGAGGGGCTGGGCGACGTCGTAAACGTTCATTTATAATATTTCCTGCAATGACCGCCTTGCCGCGTCGTCGCCGCCGCCTCTAATTTTACTGCAATTGACATTTCATACAACATTTTAAAGTAATAATAAAAATACCTTTTTAAAACACGATTAAAGCTCTTGTGCTTTTTATCCTGAAAGCTAGAAAAATATGTTAATATATATCATAGTTAAGTGATTTAAAAATTATTAGTGTTCGCTCGCTGTTCAAATAATTTCGAAGATGGGGAAAAACCGTCTTATAAACTTTTTATTAGAGACATTAAACAATAATATCATCAATAGACACTAAACAAAAACATAGAAAACCGGTTTTCACACAAATAAGAACAAGATACTGAACTGTGCTGTCTTTACATAGTAGATTTAATAAAAACATTAAAACACTATAGGAATTTGCAGAAAACAATTGCATCCGTGCGAGGCCAGAGCAGAACGACAGTGGTGATTATTTAGAGCTTACTACAATTATTCAGTTTATATGTATCATTTTTACGATTTTATATTTTAGTGTATCTAATATAAATTTAGATATAAAAAAACCAAAATGTTAATATAACATTAAAATATAACCAAAATAATAATTTATATAGTGGCTACATATTCCTTTTAAGCTTGAAAATTTTGTGTCGGGAACTCTGCTCTTTATTTTATCTATATAACAATCAAACTAAAATCTATAAGTTTTAAAAGTCTATGTGCGTGTGCTTTTTAATTTTATTGTAATTATGCAATTGTTATTTTATTTTAATTGGTCCAGAATTTTTCCTGTTTTTTTATAGTCATTGATTCTAACCATTTCTATATTATTGTTTTGCCGTGATAGTAGGTGTACTTTATTACATACTCGCTTTTTTAATTCACCTTCTATAATAAATAAAGGTCTGTTATATTTTCTACCAGCAAATGTAGTTTTAATTACAGATAATTTGTTAATTCAAATATTCAAAAACTAAGCTTCTGCCCCCAATTTTTTTGGCGCCCCTTTTTCTGAAGCGTTGATAAATAAAAAATATAACACATGAGAAAATACATATATTAGTGTTATAACGCCCGACATCTTTATCGCTGTGACGACGGTGGCGCCGCCATGGCGACAGATGCCTAATTTTTTTATATTTTTAGACGATCCCTCGGATTCATAACATTTTTGCAGGATAAGAAGTATCTTATATGCTAATCAAGGTATAAACTCTCTGTGTGCCAAATTTCATTCAAATCTGTTCATCCATTTTTGCGTGCAGGAGTAACAAACATCTACCTATACCTCCATCCTCACAAACTTTCGCATTTATAATAGTAGTAGCATTTATTGCTCATTGTGTTAGGAGTTACATTTTTATTTTTATTTTTGATGATCCCTCGGGAACAGTACTTTTTTTCTAGATGAATGGCACCCTATGTCCTATTCCTGAACACGTGTAATATGTAAAAAATCATGATGATTGATTGAATAGTTAAGGCGTGAAAGCTTGTGAAGAAATAATACGACTATGCCACTTATATCAATGAAACTGAAAAGTGATAATATATATATGGGGTATAGCGTGGTACCAGGAACTATGAAGTGTGTGGTGCTTTGCAGCATGTCGCCGGCTGAAATAGCAAACGGCCAGTGATTAATTGCCAATTACTCCAACTGGCGACCAATTCCCGCACCCACTTGTCGCCGCATTTAAAGCTCTCATATTATTTTTACATCAAATGAACGAATCGATCGCGCTACCACCAATAATCCTGTTAATATTACATCAAACACGGAAGATTGATTAACTTTCAAACCTTATAATATATAATGATTGTGCCTTTGTTCTTCTTATTTTAATTTCAATTAATTTCGAATTAAATAAAAATCAATTGGCACACGTATAACGGATCATTACTTGAGATCGGCACGACAGATTTTGCTGATTTATAGCGCCTACAAACAAAGACAATTCTTCATCACATTTATAATAATCTATACTAATATTATAAAGCTGAAGAGTTTGTTTGTTTGTTTGAACGCGCTAATCTCAGGAACTACTGGTTCGAATAGAAAAATTCTTTTTGTTTTGAATAGTCCATTTATCGAGGAAGGCTATAGGCTAAATAACATCACGCTACGATAAATAGTATTATATATGTATAAGCAGTGTCCAGTACTGCGCGCCCCATGCGCACGCCGCGCCGCCGCCGCCGCCGTATGGGCCGCAGCGAAGCGTGGCCGAGTTCAGCTAGTTTATAATAAACGAATAATAGATTATTTATTATTATTATTATAGTTGAAACATTTGAATATTTTTAAATCGTCTTGAATTCATACTTGAATGCGAACAATAAAAGTATCCTATAGGTGGATTAAGGAACTCAGTGAAAATCACGTGACCCAGTTCTGTTGAGTCTCTCAATATCTAAACGGAGAATTCTACTGTCAATGCAAACAATATCTGGACAACCAACTCAGCCATATTTATATCTTAAATTCTCTTTCTTTGAAATGAAACTTCTTTGCGCGCGGTGAGAGAAAAATTTGTAGGTCGAATTTGTGTGACGTTAAACTGAACGCTCATGTGACGCTTCTTGTAACGTTTCTGCGTGATATCTACCGCTTACTACATAAAATAATATTTGATCGCCAAAGATGTTTCTACTCTGTACTCTGAATAGCGTGTTACATACACTCGCATGTTTTTTTATTTGACACAATAAAAAATCTGTTTCGTTTAAAGCATTCACAAATCCCTCGATTCCCGATTCATTTCCTGTCATTTCTGTTTTGTCTAATCGCTGTTGCTATATTGTTCATCCCCGATGCAAAACTGTAATTTGCCATGATATAATTCAATATTAAGCGAGGTGTAATTGAATATTTTTCCAATTTGTCCCGCGTAATGGGGCAAGATTGAGTTGAGGGTCCCCCACGAAGGCTGGCGCCGCATCGCGTTTGCCGCCGGGTAGCTCGGGGACAGTCTACTTCGTCACTTCATCACGCGTAATGTTATCATCTCTATTAATTATTGTTTTTACTTTGTTTCATTTTGCTTTATTCAGGACAGCAAGTAATTTTATTATAAAAAACTTAGTTAAACATGTGTGTTTATAGTACAGACTCGTACAATAATATAATAAGTAGGCAAGAGAAATTTTTATGATTGTACAATTACCGCTGTTATCCCCAAAGTGAATAATAAAGAAACCAAATGATAAACTTGGTGTTGTGAAAACAATAAAAACATATGTGTTCTGTGTAACATCAACAATGTTAGTACTCTGTAGTTTTGTATTTTGTGTTGTGTTTAAAAAATTATGTCCTTGGGTTCGTAGCTGTATAAATGTAAGCAGTCGTGTCAAAATAAAATTAAATAATAGTCAGTATCTTCCTCCTGACAACCCAAAAAAATTAAAAACTTAGCTTAAAACAATAAATCTCAAATAATATCCCAATTGCAATTTGTAATTGTCTCTACACAAGATTGTTAAGATAACTCAAAAATGTCAATGTTTGTAAAATAATTATTCTAAAATTTAATAACACGTTTTAAAGGTACGCGCTCGCTGACATGCATTTTATACATTTTTAACATGATATATTTACTACAAGCTGGTGCCCGTTAAAAAATAAAAAATATAACACCTCAGAAAATATAAGAATATTATAACGCCTGAAATCTTGTTATACCCGTGACGACGTGGCGCCGCCCGCCGCCGCACCGCGCCGCCACGCCACGGCGACAGCGTTGTCCTATTTTTTATATTTCTAGAAGATTCCTTGGGAACCTAACATTTTTACAGGATAAAAAGTACATCCATACTCACAAACTTTTCTCATTAGTAGTAAGATAGAATGCTATATATATATATATATAGTCTGTGACACACACTTTTTAAGAACGGTGAAAACACAGTATTTATGCAAATATATACTAGTTAAACGTTGTTCATCGAACTTTGTGTTATTATGCACTATTAATTAACAAAAAATAATGTAGCTTAAGTCTCTTACCTTCGTCACTGGAAGGATGATGTAATGGAAATGATATGCAACGCTTGCGTCACAGAACATAAAAAAGTACTGTCAAGTACTGTTACATATAAGAAAACTGTGACACTAATATGAAAATATTTTGTTGAAAACGTTACAAAATTATTGTCAATTCTTGTCACGTCTCGATACCATTATAGCGAGATTACGAACCTTATGCTTCGATATACCCCACGCCCGTCACGCCCATTGTTTTGAGCCACCGAAAAGTCTCATCTTTCATCACTTGATTTCCTTGTAACGATAGGTACTCAATCATGATGTGTCATCATATACGTGGCTTATATTGCAACAGTAGAATTTCGCGAGACTAAAGCGTTATTACAACGTAAAAACGCTTTGCACAAATTTCACAAATCAAAACCAGGCCATTTTTTTTTATTATTTTAACTTAGGTACACTTTGAGATTTTGGTAATAGAAGTCTTTCTTAATTTCAGTAATTTCCTGTGAACATTTCAGATTTTGTAAATGGGGATAACATTCAAAAATTGAAAAACATATTACTTTATTGGGACAATTGGATTTTTTAATACTTTCAAACTTAAATATCTATGAAACCCGATTACCAAATTACCAAAATACCAAAATACCAAATTAAAAATCTATAATTCTTCTTACCTAATGGTACAAGTTTCAACCGTTTTGAAAATGTCATACCCACACTGATTTTCCGTACAAAACTGATTGATCTCCATTACCTTCTCCATATTTTGTACCTAACCTAACAAACCATTATTTCAACCTCAAATATGAAATTTGAAATTAAGTTTCAAATGTATCTTCCAAATTTTAAATTCATTACGAACCAAATGTTTTTAGAAAAATAATGGTTAAACAAAAAAAAAGAGGCTACAATTTTAAATAATACCTATATAGTACGGGTCTAATTTATTTAAAAAAAAAGAAAGTAGTTGTCAGTGAAAAATGGAAACTTATGAAAGTATTTTTTTTATTTTATTTTTTTATTTCATAATCAATCATAAATATAGGGTATTTTTACAAAATACGCAGTTAAGAAATTAGTCGTCAAAAATTAAGCAAAAAAAAAATGAAAATCATGACACGAAAGTTTTTTTTTTTTTTTTTACCGTATTCAAAACAGTTGAGTATTTATTTAGTATTTTTGATTACAGTGTTTATTTAATTTCATTGCCTCGGGAACATTAGGAGTAGAAATTAGAGACGGTTCTATTTTTAATTTAAAACAATTTGTTAAAATTTAAAACACCGCGTCGGTATCGATCATTCAGTTGTTGGCTTACATTATCCGTGTTATTGTTTGATGTAGCGCCGGAGGTATCGGACAGAGGAGTCACGTCGACTCATTCCGCAGGCGGTCCGATGCGGCATACTAATATTCTCTGCAAGCGATTCTATGTAATTCCGAGCGGTATTTCACCGCCGATTGTACGCCAAGCAGCATCTTGAATATGTCACAGTTATACCTACAGAGGCCGAACGGACTAGGAATGCTGACGAGCCGACGAGACTCATTCACCTCGACTGTTCATACATACGAATCTCTCAATTACTTTTTCTAAATTCATCTGTCTAGTACAGAGGTCGGCAATTAATTTCAGAGGTGTTTCTGATTTTTAAAATGTCTCAATTTTTAATAGTTAATAATTTTGATAATATAATAATAATAGTTTTGATGTGCTGTTGGTGTCTCAATAAAATAAAATAAAATAAAATACCTTAACTTTTTTCCCACATTATATATTATATACATTATATATTCTATGTATAGTCCACATACTAGTATCGCAGTGTCCAAATGTTAAAAATATATTATATAACACAAAGTGGAGATTCCTGGTGTGTAGTCATGGGTTGACTCCAGGTTAATGGTTCCATTTTTACTAAATAAAAATACTAAAGTGCGAATTAACAAGTCTCTGATTAAAAATCTCTATATATTATACATAAAGTCTATTCGCCGATCGTTACCGTTAGGGTGCTTGTCTTAACGCTCTGTTCTAGGGTTTCCAGGTTCGATTCCCAACAGGGTCAACTTTGACAAATGAACTTTCCAAATTTGGCTCTGGTCTGGATCTGGAAAGTTAGTGGCAGGATACACTGCGTTTCGCAGTCATTTGGGTGGCTCGTCTGGCGGCAGTAACCACCCACACTAAGACCACCGTGAAATAACTGCTCGTGTGGTGCTGTGTTTCGGTGAGTGAATAAGGGATGCCAGAGCGCATTTTCCCTATCCCTTATCCTTAAATCCTACTGTAGTCGGTAGCGCACTTTGCTTGTGTTATAGGCGATGGTAGCTACCATCAAGTGGGCCGTCAGCATGTCTGCCGATCTTAACATAAAAAAACATCACTGTATATCAATTATATTATGTTTTCGCGGATAGGAACTAATTTATGTTGCGTGTTTATAGTATTATCACAATAGAATTTAGATTCTACAATAGAAATAGAACGACACATACTTAGAGCAATTGAATGGCCTAGCGTAGTTATATATTGGTGCGTTAAATCGCTTGTCGTGATCCGCGAAGCATCGCAGCGTGTGATTCCAGGGTCGTAACTCTTCCCCGCAACCGGAGGCTAAACAAACTCTGCTTATCGCGCAGCATAAATTGGCAACACGTCGTTAAGGCGGGCGCATACTGGAAGCCGGCGCACGGCTTTATCAGCAGCCTCTCGTAAACCAACGAGCTCTGTTATTGCTGCCCGACCGCGAAATTTTACCAGAGTTTTTTCATATCGCAAACATTCGCCGGGCCCCGCGATACATTTGGAACTGCAGTCGAACCGCGAAAACGGCGGTGCCACTAAATTTGTCCATTTGGCAGTACTATACCCGCTCAGTGCAAGTTCGTATCAACTGAAAAAGCGTGCGCCGCCTTGAGCGCTGCTGTAATTAGAGGGCAATCGTAAAACGAAAGGGTTGCGCTCGAAATGTCCCATCTGATAATGAGGTTCGCTGGCGCGTCGCCAGCTGCCGCTCATATTAGACGGCTCTACCGCTATCGTTACGACTTTTACACTTTTACGAGTTGTTTAGTTTACAGAGGTCGGTGCAGTGTAACAGTACGGCGTCCGCCAGCACGCTCTGCCAAATGCTAGTTCGCGGCTCACCGCGCGCCCCGGCGTACACCGCTCTCTAAATATTGTCGCTATGTGTTAATGAGATGTACGCTTCGAGCTCGTTTGGCATTGTTCGAGACCGCCACCGCAAATAACCTAAATAAAATACCTACTTAGTGAAGTTCACGGTTTTATTAGCAACTAATGACCCGCTCCCTGCTTCCCAGGAATTGAAATTTATAAAAAACCTTTCATAGCGGAAGCTTACGTTATAAAATAAACCTGCGTTTCAGCTTTCTAGACTTTCGTTGTGTGTTGATAGTCAATCAATAGATAAATATGCGTATTTGATTTAACACGGTCACAGTTTTCTAAGATCTTCTTTAGTTTAGAAGTTTCAAAAGCTACAAATTAAATAAATATGTCACAAGAAATAAATACAATCCAAAGAGAAAAACGTTTCTTTAAAACTGGTGCTTCTCAATCAGTTAAAGACACGTTCATTCATACGGTTTATTTTCTATGAGCGTTTAACCCCTTTTATTACCTTTGTCTATAAACTGCTCGCGCTGATAGGACAAAGAATAAGAGACAATGTGAGATCTAATCATGCGCCGAATCTCAACAACACACATACTGTTATTGGACGGTGATTTTCTGTGAGCGAATGGTACACTTCATCAAACGAACGACCAGTTTATGACAGCGAAACACTATGTACTTTATCACAAATCTTCTCTAGGTTTTTTAATCAAATAATGCTGACATCCACTCGTAAAATCTGCAACCAATAATAATACAACAAATTCATTTATGAATTTCTATAGACCCGCCCCCGGTTTCGCACAGATGTAAACATCATCAGCCTGTGTCTCTCCACTGCTGGATGCAGGCCTCTCCCAACCCAAGGTTTGCCACCACGCACGGTCTTCCGTACTTCGCATCCAGCCGCTTCCTGCAAAACCTTTCAGGTCGTCTGTCCACCTGGCCGCAGAGCGTTCCACGCTGCGCTTTCCAATTCGTGGCCTCCATACGAGAACTCTTCTACCGCATCGGATATCTGCCAATTGCCACTTCAACTTGCTAATTCTTTTGGCTATGTCGACAACCTTGGTTCTTCGACGAATTTCTGAACATATCTACCAAAGAAACTCCAAAAATAACACGCTCCATAGCTCGCTGAGCGACTTTAAACTTGTGGATTAATCCAGCCGTGAGAGACCACGTCTCGACACTCCTACCGTGAGAGATGTAATATTTTTCTGCAAAATAGGTATATACAGAAACTTTCCTCGTTCATCGCTCTTTCCATTATTATTAAATTAGTTTAAGTATTATTTGTTTAGTTTGAAGTATTAAGTATTAATTTTTTTGTAATTACAATAACCAAATATTACAACAATTTATACTAATGTTATCTAAACACGGTGCGAATTTAGCAATTTAAGAAGTTCTTACATTTTTTGAGGTCCACAGTCCAAGTCCACAAATTGTAACAGGACGAAGTCTGGACTCTTGTGTCTAGCATTTAATGCGGGATGTCTTACATAGTATTAGGGGTCGCTTTATATACATACACTACTGTCGTGTACCTGCAAAGACCTATCTATCCCTACTTAAAATTCAAAATAGGAATATCCGGAAATTCATGGACAAATACGTTAACTACTTAAGCCGGGTTGACTTAGAGTCTCGTCTCTTTCGTAATGCATCATACCATTATATGTTTTGCAGCAAGGCTTCCATATCCCTACATCATGTCTCACTATACAACATTGTAATATGAATCCAGCTTTATTCATATATTAAATAGTATTCTAACAAACACCTGTTGATCCACAATCAAAAACAGTTATTTCTACTTCTTCTCTCCAAATATTGAAGGATGACGATCGATTCTTTCTGTTTCGTCTAAACAACTCAACTACGTTAGCTATCCCGGTCCACTCTGATATTCTGGGCCAGAATTTCTCTGGCTATTTAATAAACAATTCAGTAATTTAAAAAAAAAAACAGACAGGCTGACGGTTTGATATTAGTTAACTAGCATCGCCTATAACACAAGCAACGCTACGTGTGCTGCAAGTGCACTGCCGACCATAGTAGAATTAAGGATAAATGATTAGAATGGGATAGGTAAATTGGCTCGTTAAAATCGTCAATAGTAATTAATGTTAAATTAAAAACTTATTAAATCTTAAGTGCAACTGAGTGTATAAGTCCAGCGCACTCAAATCTCCCATAACTCAGTGTCTAAAAAGACACCCGTTTATTTATAATAAGAGAGAAAACCAATAGTATCAATTTAGTTTCAGTGACTCTTAATTAACATCCCCTTTTCTTTGTTTCCAGGTGAGTGAGGAAGCTAGAACAAAACCGACGGGCTTTGTGCGGCGTCTGACTCCAGACAAAAAGGAATATTACGCCGCTTTCAATTCGAATACACAGAAGTAAAAATATGATCTGCACTTTTGTAAACGCAAATGAGGTTCGCTTTGAAACGTACGGCTTAATTTAAATAAGTCGCGGGTAGGTGGCGAGAACGCGAAACATTCTTCGTTCAAATATAGCGCCTAGTTCCACGTGATTAGCAAAACATTTTTTTTAATAACACCGCCTTTGTAATTCGCACGATAATTCCTATTAAGTACGAGATTTATACAAATTGTAGGTAAGTCTTCTGTTAAAAAAACTATCAAAGGACTTTTTTTCTTCTTTTTTATAACAGACAAGCAGAACCCTTGATCTTAGATGGCGACAGTCGTCTTTTAGATACAAGCAACAACAAAAGGCATGCAAGTGCGCTGCCGATTCAAATACTACAAAAAACTAACTTTTGCCCGTAATTTCGTCCGTGAGTCTTTAAAAATAATAATATATGTGTTATTCTTACGTATGAACTATATTTCTTTAAAGTTTAATCAAAATCCGTTCAAAAGCTTTTGCATGAAATAATAACAAACAATTTGCAAAAATGACATATGGCCTTGAAAGGTGGTCTCTATGGGCCTGGTAAGAAAGTTGAACGTCGATCAACGAGTTATAGAGAGGGCTATGCTCGGGGTTACTCTGAGAGATCAAATCAGAATGAGGAAATCCGTAGACGAACGAAAGTTGCCGCCATAACCCGGCGGATTAGTAAGTTGAAATGGCAATGGGGGGAGTCATTTAGTACGGAGAGCCGACGGCCGCTAGGGCCGGAAGGTTCTCGAATTGAGGCCACAGACCAGCAAGCGCAGCGTGACACGTTCACCCACAAGGTGGACAGATGATCTGATAAGGGCCGCGGTCGACGGTGGGTCCATCCTTTTGGGAAATTAGGGAGGAGGCCTTTGTCCAACAGTGGACGTACTACGAATGATGACGACGATGATGATGACGTTCTGTGCCTTAAAACTTGACACCTTAATAATGCGTAACCATTTGTGATGTTAAAAAATCACCATTCCTAACATAAGACTAGACTTTTTAATGGAGTACATGAAATGTTATCCCATTCCAAATATTTCTCAGCAAGTGGTATTTATATACCTACGTATTATTATTAATTCCATTAGTTAATTATTTTAAATTATTATTTAAAAGACTTAAATTCACGCGTGTCTTACAAACGACCTGATAAGGGCCGCCGATCGACGATGGATCCAGGCTGCCTTTGATCGGTCCTTTTGAAAAATGAGAGGGGAGTGGTGTGGTGACGATGATTGCTTTGGTCCACTCTGGCAATGGTCTCTCATTGGTAATAAAAAATCTTTGGCTTTTATCGTGATATCGCTGTGTAATAAAAAATTAAAATCACTATGTCAAATTAGTTCAATTTAACTGTATACATATAATATGCACTGTAGGTATACATATATACATCAATATATCCTAATATATGCAAATAAATGTTCTAATATATTTTAATATGAAATTTCAGTATATTTTAATATTAAAATCTTCTAATATATTTTATTAATATATTTTGTTCAACTGCATATTTTAATTTATTCAATGGCTAGGCTTGAATATATCATGCGATTTTGTTGTAGACGCCACAAAATTATAGGCAACAGATTAGTAGATTTTGTTTAGTAAGCACTTTTTTTTTATCCTCTTCAATATACGAAGCACCTTTTTGTTTTGCGTTAAATTTTAAGCGAGACCTAATACAACTTTTAACAACTATTATAAAATGTAGATAGACGAGCAGTTAAAGTAATTTTTGAACTATACAAAATTTAGTCTTAAATTTAAGAATTGAATTTAAATTTAAGGATTATGTTAGTAGTTTAAAACTGAGGTAATATTATGTGACAATCTTCATGAGGGCTACGACCTTATCCGAGTCCTGATACGCTGTGAACCCGAACTGCGAGCAAGTTGCACGCTCACTTCGCGGTCAAATACCTTAACTTAAACCTAATTTAAAATGTATTCGTTAACTGTAAAACTGTACCCTGAAGGAACTTTGCAAAATTGCATAGTAAGTATCTTAAACAAACACTACCTAGGCGACCGAGCTGTATTCGGTGGGCTTAAGGCCGTCACAATAATTGCACAGCAACCGACGCCGGTTAACTATTAAATAACATGTAAGCCGAACATATAGTGTCAACTTACAATTTTTTAAGGTAACAATAAAATTATTGATTTATCATCAATCACCCAATACAAGTTTACGAGATGGCGTTTTAATAAACAAATATAAAATCTTTGTTTAATTGCGTTTTTACAATAAAAAGCAAAACCCTCAGACCGAAAAAACTATAGACAGAGCTCTTACGAACAAAAACGTTTTAAAAAATGAAGCCGGTTCGCTGAAGATGTGTGCGTAACACTACTTGTCGTATAGTGGCCATGCGTTTGTGTATGCAGTTAAAAATGTTTTCCACTAACAACTTTTACCCCAATTAATTATTATAATACTTATTGAACAAAAAATATAGTTAGGTATATCAACTATTCGCGTCAGAATAGTCTGACACCCTATTGCAGAATCGTCTTCCTATTACCTGCCTCATTTAAGGGCGTGTATTGTTCCGTCTATAGTTTTTGTCGGTCTGAGGCAAAACCTTATCTAAATCGTTGGATCCGTTTTCGAGATACGCGAAATACTAATTTATAAATTCATTTAGAAAGAAGAAAGAAAGAACTGCTGTTTAAAGTTAAAATAAGAACGTCTTGTTTAAAGTTATTTAGATATAACTTATCGAATCCGTGTACATTCGACAGTAAATTTATATTTTAAATTCGTTTCCATTTTTGAATGTATGTAGGGAATAAAAGTAAATTGTTACCTATCTCTTGGCTTACTAACATAAATTTAAAGGCACTAGCAAGCGTAGGGGGTAACAAGTGCAAGACAAAGAGTGCTAGCGCGGGCAAGCACCTCGGTGCATAGGAGCAGCGCCCTCCAGGGCTTTGCACCCTGCACCCTGTACACTGCACCCTCGCGCCACCACTATATCTGTCCGCGCGACTTGAGATACCTCTTTACGTAACAGCACACGAGCTTAGTCTGGGAAATTATAAAAATTGAATTATCGGTCCGCTAGCTCGATAGGAAATGGATTGCCAAGTCAATTTTCAATTATTTATTGTTGTCGCAATTCTTTGCAAGACGTTATAACTTCACGGGGAAGCTACATCGTAAACTTTTCTCTATACACAGTTATTTTTACCTACTATATTAAAAAAAATATTTTTAAATATTTGTATTTATATTTAATAGGCACTGTATATTTTTTGTGTTATTTCTAAAGAGGTATTTATATTATTTTAATATTAACATCCAATAAACATTTTCCGTCTAATCAACTAGTAGCATACGTTTAAATGTATTTTTTATCTAAAGGTCGTCCAGAACAATTGATGGTAAATGGTTACCGTAGCCTTAAGTGCACTGACAACCTTAGTGGGATTAAGGATAGTTAGGGATAGAAAATTGGACTCTGGTATCCCTTACTCACCGAAACAAAACACCCTACATGTTGTTATATACTAAATGAGTACATTATTATACCATGAAATAACAGCACGTATGTTACGTTAGCGGAATGCGTGCTGTTATTTCATGGTACAATAATGTACTCATTTAGTATATAACAGCATATAGGGTGTTTTGTTTCGGTGAGTGAGTAAGAGATGCCAGAGCACATTTTCCTATCCAATCCCTTATCCTTAACCTTACTGTAATCGGCAGTGCACTTGCAGCAGCTATGGCGTGGCTTGTGTTATCGGCGACAATAGCCATCTACCATCAAGTGGACCGTCGTCGGCCTGGCTGCTGATCTTAACATAAAAAAAATTTCATGTATATCTATACATATTATAAAATAAAGTCGCCGCCCGCTTCTGTCTATTTCTCTGCTTACTTCTTCTAAACCACTCAACGAATTTTGATTCGGTTTTCACTAACATAAAGAACGATTAACGAGGAAGGTTTTTATATATAATTTACAGAGCAAAATCTCATCTGTGCGAAGCTGGTACATGTCTAAATTCGAGAAGGAAGTTTTATAGCTCCTTTAATGTGCCTATATATAAAACAAATCTAATGATGCACTCACCGATCCCCAGAATGCTTCAGAGCTACAATAACATATTTTGTAGCGCAAATCTAGACATTCATTTCGATCGTTTTTAAATAGGTGACTGCCATTTCGTCACACACATAATTAATTGATTACTTTTTGACATTTTGACTTTTTTTTATTTTTGACATTGTTGTTTACTGATTCTGACGTTTTGTGATTTTATAATGTTTGACTTTGATTATATTTATTGCATATTGTATATTTACCATACAAATTTTGTATCGTGGCCTATTATTATTGTTTGTAATTATTTTTATTCAAATTTCTTTTTCGGAATTGCTAACATTTTAATATTACCAAAGATTGATATATGAGTTTGTATACCATATTGAAATTATGTGTTCAGCTTTAATTGGCTTGCACACTGGACCGTTAATGTTGAGTGTTAATGTTAATAAACGTTAAGTATTGTATTGAAATGAGTTAAAACCTAAAACATGATAGTTACTGTTAAAAATTAAATTTTGTGTCTGTTCGTTGTGCTTACATTATAAATTGCATAATGAAAATGCACTTTTCTCGAGTGTCGTTTGAGGAGTGTCTACTAATATTGCATAATGTCGATTCAGGCCGATGACACACCGGGCATCGCCCTGCCCCTCCTTATTTACCCTCATTTCACCCACTCGTGTGCACATCGACTGCTGCAAGGAAACTATTTTCGTATGATTTCCCTTCGATTCCGCGAGTAAGGATACAGCATTTCCATAAGGCACTTTATCATTAAGAAACTTCCGCTCACTGGTGAATTACAACAATTGCTTTTCGAATAGTTTTCTGTTTCGAACGTTTTATATTTGCATTTCAAAATTACATTCTGTTTACCTTTGCTCAGAATTTATATTAGATTGCCCGATAAACTTGTGAAATGATATCTTTGTTTTAACTAGCAAATTTTTCCCACGACATCGTCCGAATAGAAAGTTAAAAAGTAGCTTGTCTCTCTTTCGGGTTCAAGATGTCTCTCTATTTCAACAAATTCCGTTCAAGGGACCGATATATTTAGTAACTTTGGCATTTATAAATATTGAGAACTAGCGACTCGCCCCTGGCTTCGCACAGATGCAATTTTACGGGCAATATTTCTCTTCATTAGAACCTTCCTTAGACTTCAACGAATATTTGAACAAAATAATAGCTTACCTATTTAAACTCAGGCCAAACGTATATTCCATAATTGTCTATGATCTTTGATAATAAGTAAAAGAATTTTCTTATATTTTTTAAGCAACTTAAGAACACACAAAAATAAACAATGGCTTTTTTTATAAAATTGTCTCCATCACCCCTGTGATGGAGTGATCAAATTTCTATGGAAAACGTTTAATATATTAAATGCACTATGTTAGAATTTGCCTGTTACCAATCTGGAAGTTATAAATTTGCTTAAACTTGTTTGAGTTGCAAGTTTCCAGTGTGTTTGTCCGGACGTGCGGATCCATTTAGCCCCAAAACCTACTGCTAACTTCCGAACAAACATAACTAATATTCTATCATAAAATTATCACTAAGATTTCATCCACTAATAAAATTTAACTAGAGCACATTATATTAAATATAAAAATAGACAACACATACATTTGTTTTCATACAATGTGACATTTCTTTCAAATTTTTGTGCATGTAGATGATATTCGATACCTAAATGAATAGAGTACTTACAACTTACTTTTTCTTTCACAGCATTTCTTTGGTTTCATTGGAATATAAAGAAAATGTCTAACAATTTCCAAATAGAAACTGTAATAATATAATAATATTTTTATAATATTTGTGTTCTATAAACTGGTTGTCTCCGATTTCTTTGGCGATAAAGAAATAGCAGCATAGTATAATGTTTAGACGCTGCTATAATACCCTCAAAATTGAAGTAGAATGGTGTAAAATAATCTTCTCTCTACTAAGATTACTCGATAGTAATTTTCAGGTCAAATTAGTGACACTGCTATAAGAATGACGATAGCTTGAAAATAAATCTGTAGAATATTCTTATATAGTTTTTATTACCCAATTTTATGAAATTTAAATAATTTTATAATCTTATATATAAAAATGAATCCCTATTTCTCTTGGTCACGGCATCACGCGTGAACGGGTAGACCGATTTTAATTCGGTTTTCGCTAATGGAAAGAGGGATAAACGAGGAAGGTTTTAGGGTATATAAAAATTGCACGCCGGGCGAAGCCGGGGGCGGGCCGCTAGTATATAATAAATGTATTAATTAAGGCGAAAATAAAACATACACTGTCATATTTCAACACATCTTGTTGTATACCAACATAATGTATACATATGTAAATATTATATAAGCATAACGACCCACTCCCGGATTCGCATGGACGCCATTTTTTTTTCCAAATTAAATATATAAATGTTTATCACTTTTTCTATTAGTATCAACATCCGCTAAATAGTATATAGTGAATCCTAGTATAAATTGAATAGTAAATAACGGAAGTTGATTCGGTTTTATTAAGAAAATTTATACAAGGAAATGCATAAACACTTATATTTAAAGAAAGGAAGTTAAAATTATTTTTATTAACATGCTGAATAAATTAATGTGAACATTTTAATTAATGAATATAACTATAGACAAAATACATATACCTATTATTTTTTTTAAAAAACAATCTTATATGATGCACTATAGTTTATTTTCTCTAGTTACGGCTTTTAATTAAGTAATTTATTTTATTTGAAATTCTGGTGTTATCCCATCTCGACACCCACGAATTTTAATAATTGTTAGGTACGGGTACAGCCAGCGAAATAATAGTAACACATATTTAGATAGCAAATTTACCAGATTATTAATAAGTTAAAATCTTTTTAAATGTGGTTCTGATTTAGAGGTAACTTTGTAATTTTTTTAGTAGACGAAACCTATTAGTTTAATTACCATTTGGTTACAATTATAATTGGATGACTATTAGCGACCCCGATCGCGCGATGCAATTTTGTTTAATTATTATTATTATTATTATTTCTTTTTCAAATTATATATTATATATTTTACGGTGAAGGTTTTTACCTTTGTCGTTTAACGCTCTTTCCATTTGTGAAAACCGTATCAAATTCCGTTGCGTGGTTTAGGAGTTAGAGAACATATTAAGGATTCACGTCTCATTATCTCAATTCTTATTCGAAAAATCGTCACATAAATACTCCCTTTCTGATTGTATTGGTGTAATATATAATGTAGAAAGTAAGTACAAAAGAATAACAATATAAAGAAAGGTTAAGTTGTTGAGACAATTTAACACGTCGTCTTAAAAAGTGAAAAGAAACTTAGTTTACTCAGCGCGACATATTATCAAGTTTCACTAAACTAAGTTAAAAGAACTTTCCGCGAGGAACTAGTGTTGTGCGGTGACTTCAACTAATGTATCTTCCCTCACTTACCGTACATAACGATATATCTCCTCATGTATTACCATTTTTCTAAGCTTTTATTATGTAACAGCCTATATACATATACATTTTGCGAGCGACCTCGTCTGTGTTAACTACGGAATTCCCAATTCACAATTGTGATTACATACATTATGTCGGAGTATATACTTATTATTTAACTGTTTAGTTTTAACAGTATAAAATTAACATATTCAAATTCAATACGAAGTGTTAAAACTAACCTAATAAATAAAAAATCCATCTATATCTACACATATTATAATAAAATAATGTCTGTACATTAAATTTTTTTTTTAAAAACTATTTGTACACGTTGTACTTATGTTACCGAAATAAAAAAAGGTTTTTAGAATTTTTGTCTCTTTGTCTGTCTGTTTGTGCACGCTAATCTCAGAAACAGTTAAGCTGATTTGATTGCGGTTTTCACTAAAGTATTGTAGCAAGCTTCCCGTAACATTTGGTGTTTGTATCATTCCAATCGGTTTACAAACAAAAAAGTTACACGCTATACCGATTACCATGCGATCCCCATTTCCCTTGGTCACGGCATCACGTGTGAACGGGTAGACCGATTTTAATTCGGTATTCACTAATGGAAAGAGGGATAAACGGGGAATGTTCATATATATAAAAATTGCACCCCGGGCGAAGCCGGAGGCGGATTGCTAGTATACAATAAATTAAACCATTTGTAAACTAAGCTGGCTGCATTACCACTCTGGATTGCTATAGTTAATCATAGAGAGAGAAGAGATAATGCCAAGCCCTGTAATCGCTAGTTTTATCAATAAGGCGCTGAATGAAGCGCGTTTAAAATAGTTTATTGATGACTATTTTCAGATACATTTGTAACAAATGCAGATACCAACTTACATATTTTAAGAGTAATCAAAGACAATTGTCAATTTGGTCAGCGTAAGTCGACAATGGAAACGGATTTTTTTTATTATGTAAAAGTCGCCATGCAAGTTTAAAGACACTTGAAGGTAGAGGTGGCTATCATCGCATAATAGCACAAGTAACGCCATAGATACTGCAAATACGCTGTAGTAGGATGAAGGATAAGATTAGGAGAGGTATAGAGAAATTGGCAGTGGCATCTATCACTCACTCACTCACAAAAACACGAACTGTTCCTTCACGGGCTGGTGGTACAAATACTATTTTTTTCAAACAAACAAAAAATATTTGTATAAATACTAGCTGACCCAGCAGACGTTGTCCTGCCCGAACCCAAAAATAATTCTCTAACCCGAATGTGACGCCACCTATCGGGTCCAATTTACTTTTCAAACCATATATCAAAATGACACGGCACTTCACGTCAATCAACGACGGTTAAATTGAATATTGTTCATACAAAAATACTAAAGTCGCTATTAAAAAAGGGCTGGGGGGTAGGAGGGTGAAAAATACTTTACGACCTATTCTCATAGCTACCAAATGTACAAAAAAAAATCATAAAAATCAGTCCAGCCGTTTCGGAGGAGTTTTGTTACAAACACTGTGACAAGAGAATTTTATATATTAGAAGAGATAAATTTGTCATTCGTAATATAGCTTTCCATATAATGGATTCTGTTGATTTATCGACCCACAAGTCTCACTTCTGTCTGTTTCTTCGCTAACTTCTAAATCACCCAATGAATTTTAAAACGGTTTTTATTAATAGAACGAGTGGTGAACGAGGAAAATTTGCGTATATAGTTTTCAAATAAAAAAGGATCCGTGCGAAGTTAAGTTATAAGTTTATTATAAAAAGTTCTCTTGTACTCATCTGTCTTTTAACGCCATATATATTATCCTTATGATCGAGTTTATATGTTTAATATATAAATATTTAATAGGAGTTAATTTTACAAAAAAGACATTACGCGAAAGTAAATGTTATGTTACAGCAAACTATATTCGAAGAAAATATATGAAAATTCCTTTCGGACGAAGTCGAGGGCGCCACTTCAGCTACACTCTTATAAAGTTGAGTGTCGTTCAGATTACCAAGGATTACTTTTGCCTTCTTTCACATCGAATGTAATAAAATCCAGCTTAAACCTTCTCTGCCAACTGTACGATTTTCTTTTTGCCGAATATTTTTTATTTCAGATATTCGATATTTCGAAGGCGTCTCCGAATTACGAAATAGACGTGGAACCGTTCAAATACCTTTTGCCTTTAATAGAAAACATTATCAATGAACACTTAGGCAGATACATATGTTAATAATAAATTAAATGGAGACAAGATAACACCTTAAGTAGGCGTTTGATCTACTAGAATATTTACGTGAACTTTAGAAGAGGTAGTTCATATTAAATGTATGAAAAGTTTAACGGACTCAGTTGCAGCGAGGCGACGCGATCTGGCCTCCGGCAGCCGGGCCGTCTAAAAACAATCCCAACTGCGTTAATCACTTATTTACGTCCGGGGTCCACTCCGCTCGAGTATTTCTAATGAACGTCGGGAATTCTGGGGAATCCTAATGAACCGTGGGAATTTGGATTCTAATGAAGCGAGCGCGTCGGAGCGGGTCGCGAGAACTTTTCGCTAGTCGTTCTTAAATCGAATTCCGCAGTTTGGACATTGTTGTGGTGCATCGTGGAAGTAATTTTGCTTCGTTCCGCCGGATATATCTCTCCCCGGGCGCTACAACCTGTGACTAATCCCTTTTTTATTTCCGCAATCGCACCACCGCGATGTACTTTTGAATACTCGCTTGTTCACTATTGTTCTTTCAACTTTTAACCAAAAACGTCTTATAGGCTCTTTTTTGCTGTAAAGACTGACAGGCAAGCTGACAGTCCACTTGATACCAGTTGGCTACTGTCGTCTAGAAGCGCTTATATAACTGGAAGAATGAAGTCTCCTGGCCACCCTAATAGGCTAAATGATAATATGCTAATAGGGATAGAGTGGTGATGTCAAACAGAACAAGGATTATTCTCTTATTTATCTTCTCTAACGTACCCAGAAAACAACTATGTCTTGACTAGGTCATAGTCAAAGCAGCAGAATGCAGTGTATCTTGCCAGTAAATCCTCTTTCTGAGTTTTCTGTCTAAGAATCAAGTAACTCCGGCTGAAACTACACCTATACAATTTCAGGCCTCTCAAGTGAAGATCTCTAAGGCCCATTTACATCTACGATCTATACAAGGTCAGATCTTCTTGCCACAGGCCTCTTAGAAGTACATCTCTCCGCTTTTCATGACATGAGTGAATATGAAGAGTCTATTAAGATTGTGCCCCTTTAGAATAAATTAATGATTTTTGGGATAAAATCCCCGGCAGAATTCTGATAAAGATTTCATTGTTAATAATGTCACAGAACACTCCATTCCTCAGTTAGAACCTGCGCACACCTACCAGCGGTATCAATCTATCTAGCAGCAGTAACCACCTCCTTAAAAAGAACATTAGAGACAATAACACATATTGTATTTCAGGTAATACATGTGTTTTGAAGTATAGGAGTAAGCAAGGAATACCACAGTTCATTATTCACTTACCTCTTTTCTTACACATTTACACATCAGCGTCAGGAGCACATGGTAGTCACCTACCAATAAATGGGCCGTCAAATCTCCTCTTGCATTCTCTCATAAGAAAGTATGATTTTTTTTAAACAAGCTGGCTGTCGGTCCACTTGATGGTGGGTTTTTACAGTCATCTAAGGACACAAACAACACCAGGGGACGCAGGTACATTATTCAGACAAAAATCTAAACTACTTTTCATCCAGTTAATATTCAGCATTCCTGTGTCACAATAGAATAACAGCGACGAACGAATGGACGTCGTTAGTTATGTATTATAATTGTTGATGCGGCTTTTAGTGATCGCGTAACTTCTGCACGACTAGACTATCGAGCCTTATTCCGCAATGTACGAGTATATGTTTTGTTGAAACGTTGTTTTATATTCCGATTACAAAGTCTTACTGGCTTACTGGAAAGGTCAGAAAATATCAGCCAGCAATTTATATATATATAAATGTCATTATATACGAGTATATTTTATTTAAAATCCCTTTTTTATATGTAATAGTCGACAGATAGGATATTGACGGTCCTCTTGATGCTAGGTGGGAACTGTACCTTAATTTCAGCACAAATAACTTCATAAGGCTGCAAGAACTCTCCCGAATAGGATAAAATATAAGAGATTGATAGGGAATAGGTGAATAGGCCTATTTATCTCTTATTGGCACCGGAACATCTGCGTCATTTTACGTTTATATGTAATGTTTATGACAGATTATGTTTAGAGAAATGATTGTACCCTGTCACTACTAAAACCTATTTTTCGTTTGCTCTTTGAATATTTTCATCTTCGTAATCAGCCTTTAGATGCCCACTGCTGAACATAGGTTCGCAATCACTACCTTCCCACATCCTTTATTATATCGCTAGACTACCTTGTGTGAAACTTTTTGTATATACCTACTATGCATATCGCATTCTATCGACCACAGCATCAAGCGTAAAGAGATAACATCCCAAATACTGTGTTCTGTGACAAAATCAGAGTACTGTTTTATAAATGGGGGTATTTGTGGTAATGTCATTATTTACCTACTCTAATCTTTCAGTATAATTTGACAAATTGATCGATAACGATTGTATTCCATTAATAGAGTACTCTAGCCTAGATAATGCTTTCAATATAGATAATATACCTACTTCGATTGGCGCTTTAAAAATTCAAGTTAAATGCTTTCAACGCAGGCAGGGGTACGGTAAAAATAACTTAAAACACTTAAAGCTCTTGAGATGCATCGAGAGCGGTTAAAACATCAAACAGTGGCCGTTGACTTTACAGATGGGCTATTGGAAGGATACAGTGAAAATCTTAACTTCTGTCAAGGACTCTTCTTTCAGATAAAATGCGAAACACTATGTAATTTTGAAACACAACCCACTATGCATCCTAATTGGTACTTGAATTTGAGATGATTCGAAGTCCTCGTATGGAGCTTCTTAATTTTTTTTAAATATATTTATATACCTACATAGGTACATACTAGCGACCCGTCCCCGGCTTCGCCTTGATATTTTAAAAAATCCTTTCTTAGCGGATGCTTACGTGACAAAATAAGCCTATATGGGATGACAGCTTCCCATACATCATTTTAGTTAATAATCTTTATCGTCTTTAAATGAAAACTACCCTATTTAATTAAGCATCCGTTCCCAAACTTAGCACTAAAAAAATATCAACAGAACACAACAGAACAATAAAATAAGAGGTTTTCAAATGTTATAGGTTATGTTACTTTCAAAATTATATTATATTTTGCTTTTATAAAGTAAAATTATTTTTAACTATAAAACAAGTGATTGTCAACACGTAATTTCTTAAATTAAAAGCCTACCAACGCCAAAGAATTAGCAATAATATTAAAAAAAAAATTCGACTAACACTTATCGGAAAAAGGTGATGCATTACCCAGGAAATGAATTATCGGTATAGGTACTATTTTTTATATTCACATCTAATAACAAATCTGGTGACACTATTAAAAAATTCAGTTTAAGGCGAGGGCTTAGCAGAAAAGCGTTATTTTCGTCGCCTAATTTGACTTGTTAGAGTAAAACTGAAACATAGATAAAAATACAGAGCATAATAAACTATATTTAAAAAAAAAGGAGTCGGCAGATTTATATTAAAAAAATCCGAAAAATAATAGTAAATTACTGCCCAAAAAAAGCTTTTGTGTCAAAGTTTTAAAAAATTTCAGTGACAATCACCTACATCATTTTTAAGCTTATTAATTAACTAAGTTCTATACTAAAGTTTTAACCTTTTATTCCTTTTTTCATATTTTACACAATGTTTAAGAAAAACCTTCCCTTGGAAATCTTTTCGGTTATCTCCTAGAAGCTACAAAAATTTACTGTACAATATTAGGTTGCGCTCATTTTGTAGGTGACGACTTTGAATAGCAAATAATACATTAAGAAATAATGTATTATACGTTAACAAATAGTACACTATATGTAATATAATTTTATTATAATAATATTGTAAATAAAATTGAAATATTGTAAATAGATACAATTTTATTGATAAATTTAAAAACAAAATTGTATTTTGACGAAGCCTTCATGGTTTTCGAAATACTGTTAATTTTCTAATAATAATTAATAAATTAAATGAAATTTCTGAACGCCTACAATAACTATTTCCCTTTCCGTCGAAATATGATCATTATTTTATAAACCGTTTATGTTAACGAAGGCGTCGATTTAAAGCAAGCTGGAAGAGTTCCAAGTTTTGGACATACTTTTCTCATTTTAACACTAATGTAACAAGGTAGTAAAACTATTCATTCTGTTTATAGGAGTGTATTTGAAAAGATTTTTATAGCTCATTCTCATTACTAGCCTTATATTGCTGGATTATCTCGGCAAAAATTATAGTTTTATGGCTTAAATTAAGGTCGTAACAGCTCTCGCCACAGCCAAGTCTTGCTTTGGCGTCAGCCGCACCAACTTTCCAATTATATCTCCTCCAGTTTAACCAACTCATATAAAAGTTCTAATGACACATGTATTTAACGAGAACCCCCCTATAGTTTAAAACGTAATCATAATACCCAAGTTTTAATGGGTAATGTATTTCCAAGACATCCTACTTAAAGTTAATCCTACTTAAGCTAAAAAGCAGCTGCATAAAATTGGAGAATTTTATAAAAGTAAATTGGTAATTAATAGAACATCGTTCAAAACCAGGCAATTTTTTTATTTTAACTTACACTTTGGAGATTTTGGTAATAAAATTCTTTCTTAATTTCAGTAATTTCCTGTGAATATTTCCGATTTTGTAAATGGGAATAACATTCAAAAATTAAGAAATTTATTATTTTACTGAGACAATTTAATACTTTCAAACATAAATATCTATGAAACCCCATTATCAAATTACACGATATTTTCCCAGTGAAATCTATAATTTCTTCTTACCTAATGGTACAAGTTTCAACCGTTAAAACGAAAATACCAAACACTGATGGCCCGATCTCCACACAAAACTGATTGGTCTACATATGGTAATTTAAATTTGATTATATTATTAGTTTAGATGAAGTCTATAAAATATTATATAGATTTGTCGAGGCATGCACTAGCAACTAATTCTGTTAGCATTGTACAGTCGGGGTACGAAAACTTTCGTCAGTTTTCAAATTAATTCCTTTATCAAGTCGTAGACTTTTAGTACCTTTTGAAACTAAAGCACTAAGGAGACAATTGATAGACGTTTGAAATGAAATTTTGGCATGACTGACAATTGTCCTGGTGCAAGCAAATGTCGACTTTCAGGTTATGAACCTTTTCTTATCCTGACTTTACATCACAATATTACATTAATTTACTCTGTTGATTTTCTCTGTTACAGCAACTTATATTTACTACAAGTGAACAAGGAAAGATAGATGATTCTGGTACAAATTTTGAAAGAAGATATGATTAACTTACACACAAAACTCGTATAAAACCTCAGTCGACTTCCTAAGATTTTTCTTTTAATGTATTAAAATACTTTTTTTTCTGTTTGTCCAGTGATAACTCGGAAATTATCCTCGAAAACGCCCAAGTTTTTAACAAATTCTAAAGCTTCTAGTGTTTTTTTTTATTTATATAAAACGATCCACTTGATGATACTTATGTGACTTTCACCTAAGGATTCAAGCAAGAATTTGTTTACGACTCGCTTGAAGAAACACATATTGTCTATATAATATAAAAATTGTAAAATAAAGTCGCTATCCGCTTCTGTCTGCTTCTTCGCTAACTTCGTCTAAGCTGATTAGATTTTGATTGAATAGATTATGTTTAATTTGTTTAAGATCTGCCCATCGTTTCGATACACGTCACGCAAGCTCACAAGCTTTTTAGCAATTATATCTCAGTGAGAAATATCATGATTGTGGTATCATTTCACTTCATATTTTTTAAATTATGTGTTTACTTATGCAGCAATTGTTTTTTCTTCTTTGAATTAATTAAATTAATAAAATATTTACAAATAGATAAAAATGTCATAAAATGAAAGAACAGATGTTTATTCACACGAATGACGTGTCCATCTATGTAGGAATATTATGATGCGATATGATCAAAGCGGGTGATTGGCAAATGCAATCACGCCACTGAAAAATCGTTTCAATTTTATGGCGATGCTCGCGCGGAAAATGCCTGCACGCAGTGAGCGGTATCCTATTACCTTCATAACAATGTTACTCTCGACTTAATTCGGCTCGGGGCGCTCCGGCCGGACAGATTTGCTAATTTCTCTTATGTGCGCCAGACAATGTCAAAACTCTGTTTAAATTCTGTGTATCTAAACGATCAACAAGCTTCTCGTCGGCGGAAGGGCACGTACTGACGACCAACGAATTTAAACTCCTTTCATTGTTGACTTAGACCAGTTTAATGTCAACAAATAAGTGGGTTTTCAGCCTGGATTCAAAAAGAAATCCAGTCCAGACTACCTGTGTGAGCCTGGAGTACAGGAAACAGTAGAACATCTACTGCTCCAATGCCCCAGGTTTGCGCTGGAACGTCTGGAACTGGAAGTAGAAATTAATAAAAAATTGAGTAAAGAAAATTTACATAAAAAGATAGCAAACGGAGAAAAAAGTGTAAAATTTATAAAAATCTGTAACAAGATAGCTGAAACACAGTCAGATTAAACAGGACAACATAGTCACTACGTTCAACATAGCATAGGATATACAAGGTCCCTAATTACGAGTATGGTACGGGTTCCGGTCAGTCTCCCACCCACATTCTATTTAATGATTGGTTGAGATTAAAGAAAAGAAAAATGTCACAAATAATATGAAAAGTGGAAAAAATATTATGTATCTAACCTAAAGTTATTGAATATCATATAGAATTGTTTATCAAATAACATAGAAAGTCAAAAAATATAACATAAGTTTTGAAATATAACATATCTATTGACAAACCTTACGCGAAGTTACAAGGTTTTAATACGATTTTGACGGTATTTATCAGCAAAATAGTAATGTAGGTACAGTTTTTAAAATAACTAAACAGATTTCGTTTTTAATTTTGATAACTAATAATAATGGCATACTTAGAGCGTAATATAAGCATATTTTAATGTAATAATTTAACTTAAATATTTATTGTCATGGAAGAAAGAAAACGGTAAGATTTCTTAATAATAAGTTGAGTTTTTCTTAGTAATAAGCACTCTGGACTTTTTAATTGTTATAACCATGAACAAGAAACGCAAAAACATATGTATAGAGACAATAAATAAATAGTAATTAAAATATAAATCGCAAATTTATCTTCTACTTACATAAATTGACAAAAAATATTTTTCTTTAATGCAAATACTTCTAAATATTAATAAAATTAGATGCATCAAAGACATGTATAATAAAATATGTATAACTGATGTCCGCGTTGAAAAATGAAAAATATAACACTGAGTAAATTATATGAGTATTATAACGCCCGCCCGTCCACGCTAGACATATTTACCGCTGTGAAGACGTTGGCGCCACCACGGCGATAGTGACGATCCCTCGGGAGCCTATCGTTTATCCAGGATAAAAAGTATCCTATATGTTAATCTGGACGCCACATTTCATCCAAATCCGTTAAGCCTTTTTTACATAAAAGAGTAAGAAACATTCATCCACACATCCATACTCACAAACTTCATATATTAGTAGGATAAAAAATATGAAGTTATCGTATAACGTGCACAGTATTTTTGTTTAATATATAATATATTTAAACAGTTTTTGAATAATTATCAACATTTGTTTTAAAGATTTTTTTAATTATTATTTATTTATGGATTTTGTATTTTTTTAAATGTGGATATCGATAGGCCGGTTGACAGTCCATTTGATGACAGATTTTATATATTAAGTTGCCTACAGCTCTTATTATGTACGGTGAACTTTAGATATAGGTGAATACTCGTATCCCGTAACTACTTGGGTTGTAAACCCAAAAGCGTTGTCTTGAAATCCCCACAAATCCCCTAAGAGCGACAGTGTTTCCTCGGCAATGATGCACATGAGATCCGACGACCGACAGCCGACATTCAAAGGAGCTATTATTGAAGGAGCACGTCGATAAAGGTCAATTAGGATTGGACGTTGGCCCTGGCGGACCATTGCCGCTGCCACGGGCGCACTTGCCTGTCTGTTACGGCTGGCACTCGGCACTTAATTGTTACATTTGACATCTCAAGAAACATGCAAGGAAGTGCCCGTCAAACTATACACACAAAATGAATAAGTCTGCAGTATGACAACTTGGCGAGACATTTTACATTTTAATTTTATGGGATAAAGTGTGTAAGAATCCATTTTTTCATCATTTTTTCAAAAATGGATTCTTGGATTCCTTACTCACGCACTGAATATTCCTGTAAGAGGGTTTTTGTTTTCGCCAGGCTAATCAATCAGTTAATGATTGAGCAATGCAATTTGCGTAGATTAAACAAACTAAGCGCATTCATTCAAGGTAGAAGTGATATGAACAGTTAATTGAAAGTTTACGGAAAAGGGAAAAATTTTAGAATTTTACTATTGGAGTTTACTCCTTAAGAATCGATTTTCACGTAAGATACGTATGGTAATTTTAGGAGTTAATACAAAAAACAATTTGTACAAGTTTTTACAAAAAAAAATTTTTTACAATTTTTGTTGTTTGTGCGTTTGTGAATGCTAATCTCAGAAACTGCTTAACCGATTTGAATCCGGTTTTCACTGATGTATTGTAGTAAGCTTCTGTAACATTTGGCGTTGGTTTTATTCCAATCGGTTTACAAACAAAAAAGTTACACGCTGTAACGTATACCACGCGTACGAAATTGCGGATTCAGCTAGTTTAAAAAAAATAATTGTAAACTATAATTAAAACAGTTATGCACCTACATTAACCGTTAATAGAAAGCGACAAACCTTAACCTTTTTTTTAAATATTATTTTTATAAAACAATCCTAACTTTGATTTGGATATTTAGAAAATGCGAAAATTGAAGATATCGCAATTGAAATTTTCTCACATTCAAGAGGCATTTTAAATCCTTTTATACATCAAAGTATTGAGTAGGTAAATGCTATTGAAATCCCTGGTGAGCATCAATGCCTATTGCCACGTCGCTTATCTACAATGTACGGTGTAAGTGAAGAAAGCGATGCGAGACGAGGGAGACGCTTATAAGCACAAAGGACTGAGTTATTGAAGTCGCCCATTTGATATGCTATATAATAATGTTCATTAGGGCGATAAAGCCTGCGGCTCCACTATGGGAAAGAAAAAGGAGATACAATTCCAGTGATCTCTATTAATATCTAAACTAGTTGATGCTCGCGACCTCGTTCGCGTGGACTTCATTAATATAATTTTATATATAAAAACCTCAGACCGACAAAAACTATAGACGGAGCCCTTAGGAACAAAAACGTTTTAAAAAATGAAGCCGGTTCGCTGAAGATGTGTGCGTAACGCTACTGCGTTTGTGTGTGCAATTAAATACATATATTGCCCACTAACAACTTTTACCCCAATTAATTATTATAACACTTATTAAACAAAAAATATAGTTGGTATATCAAATACTCGAATCAGACTGTCGAGCGACCGTCATCCTTTTACAGAATCGTCTTCCTATTACCTGCCTCACTTAAGGGTGTATATTATTCCGTCTATAGTTTTTGCCGGTCTGAGATAAAAACCTAATCAAAAAAATAAACTGTATAGGTAACTAAGGGTAGCGTATACTGCAGATTTTTTTTACTTTTAGCATTTTTTACCCGTCTAAACGAAATGTCCGATTCGAATAGTTTAAAGACGTTAGTTGAATAAGGATTAATATAATGATACGAATGTCGTCATTTTTCGATTCTACCCGTGTTTTGAATGACTAATTTGAACCAATAACGGTTATTATGACAATATAATTACCTCGTGAACTTTTTTTTGTGGTTAATGTACTTATAATCTATAGTTTTCGCCAAATCATGACTTTATAGGCAAATATTTTGATATATTGGGTTCATTATTGTAATTTTCATAGGGATCTCTATTTATTTTTCCTTCGCCGATAATGTAGCTCAATAGGTGAAAGACTTTTTAAAATCAGTAAAATAGTTTTTGACTTATCCCATTACAAACAAACATACAAAAAAATCAAATCTTTTCTCTTTAAAATATTAGTGCATATTAGAAAGTTTGAGAAGACATTTAGATTGTTCAATCGCAATAAAATAACAAACATGCTATGGAATATACACTACAATGTATCGTGAGTTTGGCTGCCGTCAAGTCAAGACATACTAAGGTTAGAAATGAAGGCGTGCCTACAACTCAGAGTTTTTTCAACTTTCATGTATGAATTAGAAACTTTAATGCTGAACAAAAACGACGCAAGACAAAGCTTGTTTGAGAAGATTATATTAGATGTATAATGTTAACAGGCGAAATGCATGTACTGAGAAGTAGCGAGACCGTTTGGAGAAAATTTCTGTGAGGAGAATACTATTCCAAATTAAAAAGTTGTTATTTGTAATAGTACAACGTCATTATTTTTTAACGGAGCTTTCATTTAAAATTTATCAACAGATTGGGCAAGAACAATGTAAGTTTTTGTCAATGTAAAACACATAAATAGAAGCTAAGTACGAGGTATTAGTAGTTTAATCAGTCGCATTTTGAAATGATCATTTGGTGCGCATGAAAAACAAAGCTACGTATTGTCGTCAAGGTTGATATTCAGTTTGACAGGCGTCCGGCCGCATGACGCGTAGCTCGACGACGGGGTATCTGAACCCCCACGGGGCCTCGATCCCTCTGACATTTTATTATTTTTATGCTAATTTCACCAGTGCGAACGAAATTCTCAGTCTCCTGTCACTTCCGGTTATTCTGGTGTCTGGAACATGCGAATGTCGTATAAAACCAATAACCCACAAACTCATCATATCTGGCTGCTTGCAAAAATAGCTCACATTCGTATTTTTTATAATATGTATATAATACACTAAAGACCTAAGACTAAGGCCGTCCCCGGCTACACACGGATATAATTTTATTCTACAAATTATTATATACAAAACTTGTTTATCGCTTTTTGCTTGAGTGAAAACTGTATTAAAAGAGCAATATTTAAGTTCTTCGATTCGTTTCTTATTAAATCAATTGTAATATATTTGATGATTATTACTCCACTGTTAAAAAAGATTCGGATTTGACAAGTGACAAGTGTACCTACGTACACCAAGATGACATTTCTTGAGGTGTTTTTCAGAATCGATGGTAACTAACTAAAATTTTGTACAATACTAGCATTTCACATACTTGAAAAGAGCATTTTTTCTGTAGTCAGCATTATGAGTCTGTAGTGATTATAATAGCATAAATTAATTAATAAATTATTAATTGAATGAATGAATGAATGAATGAAGGAATTATAGAACAAAAAAAATCGCCAAGACTGATCGCCCTAATTGTATAGCCCCCAAAGCATGAACTGTATAAGCTTGTATTATGGATAACCTTACAACGGACTGAGAGCGAAACTCTGCACACCCAGACCGGAGTCAACTTTGAAAAGATCGTTTTGAAAGTTGGCCTTGCCGGGAATCTAATCCAGGACCACTGAGTAGGTACAGAGCACTAGGGCAACACCTTACCTACTTGACCAATGACGACTATTATTGATTGTGGCAAAAATTTTGATTACACTAAAAAGATAATCTAAAAAACTTAAACTTTTTACCATTTTATATAGGTCGTAGACAAGCTGAAAATACACTAGATGGTAGATGGCTACCGTTGCCTATAACCAGCTGCGCTGCAAGGAATAGGGAAATGGGCTCTGGCATCCCTTACTCACTCACAGAAACACAACTGCACACATGCTGTTATTACACGATAATTTTCTGTAACGGGGTGGTTACTGTCGCCAGACAAGCTGTCCAAATGGCCGCGAAAAGCAGGGTGTCCCGCCACTATTAACACTTTAAATCTTATTAACACTTTTATTTGATCTTTTCTAATATTAAACAGTGATAACGATACTGTAACACGTTAGAAGGGCGGTAAGATTGTTAAACATCATTTTTCGTAGCCTAGGGACGTAATGTAAAGTGGGGCGTCCCACGGACGAACAGCTTTAATGGCCCGCTGACAGATTATTTCAGAAAATTAAATTTTAGCTCGTCGGACACAGATCATAAAGCTCGTGCTTACAAATCTCTTTGTTACGACATCGTAACGAGATTATGTCCGTTTCGAAGACGTCGCTATGTCGTCATCGTATCGCATGTTTTATTATTTCACGCTATAAACTGAACGCCGGACTAAATTATACAGATACATTTTAATGTTGAGAAGCGTGTTCCAATGTGAACACACATTGGGACAATTTATGCTTAATAAATATAACAATTGGAAATTATTTATTGAGCAATGATATTCGTGAAGTTATGCGGGCGCGACATAAAGTACTGTTTCGTTTCAAAAATAACATTTTTTTTCTTACTCAGATCAAGCACATATACATATGTGTAGTATTAACTCAGTTCTATCCTACGCTAATATTTTAAAGAAACAATATTTTAAAGATTTAATATTTTAAAGAACAACAAATAATTGTTGTTGATCTTCAATCTTTGAAACTAATTAATCCGACTCTATAGATTCTTTCAGCGATAGATAGTTGCACTGTACGTACACTGACAATGTGTTTATGCAAAACTCCATGATAATCGATTGAGTAATTAATGCATGAAAGCGTAACAAACAAACAAACAAACGAAATTCAAGACTTTTGTCAATGTTGAAATATATTTTTTGTGACCTTCTGTAGTATATAGATTTTATATTATATATAAGTCCACTTATACATATATAGATGTTCTTGTATAGATATAGATTATCTATATATTCTCCTGTCGACTGTTCATTCAATCGTTTCCAAACTATATCCACTTGGTATTTTTAAAGCTATTATAGTGTAAATTAAAATCAATAAGTACCTAGTCTTTTGGTCAATCGCACCCGTGCAAATCCGGCGTCACTTACTAGTTACAAATCGATATGTATAAAAGAGCTTGTTAATGAGCAAACAGTGTCGCCATAGCGACAAAATCGACCAATAAGCCGAAACGGGCTATTATGTTGGACTTCGTCCGCACCAATCACGTGTTCACGTGGCAGCCCTTCACCGGCAGTGGGTGGTCACGTGTACCATGACCCGTTTACGATATTGAATAGCCATATAGAGACTTTTGTTTGCTCAAGACTCCTTTAAACCAAGAGTTTAGGACCTGCCTCCAACGTGACTCGGAAGCCCTCGAAGTGTCGCCAGGTACGATTGAAAACTGAAGTTTTAGGTAGCACCGATTACATACCTAATCGATAACGAAAAACTTCGCGTGGTCAACTACAATGGTTAAACTACGTGTTCAAAGTTTATTGCTTACCTAACACTTTCATGCGTTTTTTATAGACTCGCTTAATGGGGCCTATTAAACTGGCACATTTTACGGTGCCGTACACTTAATAGTGACCTATTAATTGAACTTCAATTTTCTAAAGCAAATATATTTCTTCCTTTAGTGTATCCTGCTCATAATAAAGACGTTAAGATAAAAGATTTATTATGTAACTAATAGCGAGCCACGTCAGGCTTCGTACTCTTATAGGAAAATTTTGTATATCTACTTCTATTTCTTCATATCTCTGGGATCTGTTTATCTATCTTATATATAAAAATGAATCCCCATTTCTCTTGGTCACGGCATCACGCGTGAACGGGTTGACCGATTTTAATTCGGTTTTCGCTAATGGAAAGAGGGATAAACGGGGAATGTTTTAGGGTATATAAAAATTGCACGCCGGGCGAAGCTGGGGGCGGGTCGCTAGTTCTTTATAAATAAAATACTGTAATGTTTCCATGATACATGAGCACATATATATTATCTTCATTAACAAACATTAATAACTAATATATGTATATAACTAATATACAACAGTGGCGTAGGCGTCGGGGAGCGGGTGGGAGCAATTGCTCCAGGGCGCCGGGGCCTGGGGAGGGCAAATATTTTTATTCCTTAAATTTTTGTCAATGGCCAATCGAAAATGCCCACCTATTATAAATATTCATTATTCACTTTTTCGGAAAATTTTAGTTTCGAACAGATATCTATAAATGAAACAAATAGCCGGTAACTAAATGTACTCCAGAAAAGGTAGTGGAAAACGGAACTAAAATCAATTTCAAAGCAAAAAAGCGTATTATGCGCTTTACTTTTAGCGCCCTGGAGCAAAATTTTTCAAACGCCTCTCTCTCATATGGCACGTGAGGAATTATACACAAACCTCGAAATGAATCATCTGGAGTTTTGTGTATGAATTTTTTTCAGTTTTAATAAATAATGATAATGAATCTGTAATATTTCAGCATATTTTTCTTGATAATAATAATACTTTTATTAGCTATATGCATGCAATGTTTAGTTACAAGTTCGCAAAGTTACAATGTTACAATCGATCGTTCAAAAAATTAGAGGGCGCTGGAAATATTTTGCTCCAAGGCGCTGAAAGTGTAGCTACGCCACTGTATAACAATACATTTTCTGTATTAAAATAAAACTATCAAACATAATTTTCTTATACGGTCTCACAAATCATTCTACATTTTATTTTTCACGTCAAAATCAAAAACTCTATTTTTTCTAATTCGATATTTTTGAAAATCAAACCTATTTAGTTGCAGCCAGTATTTAAGTTCAAAAATTCATTAACACGTACCTCGTTCCTCGTTTATAACTATCCATTCGTGAAAACCTTATCAAAGTACATACGTTGAATGGTTTAGAAAAAGCAAGCGGAGAAACAGACAGAGGTAGAATGAGAGTTTATTTCATTATATGTGTTGATGATTCATGTTTCACTTTAGATGTAGTGAGTGTAGAAAAATTATATACTAAACGCAACAATTAAAGGATAATAAAAAAAGTTCCAAATTTTTTAGGTGATTTTCGAAGAAAATGGTCGTACAGAGCTCATTAAAAAAGGAAATTGTAGCTTCAAGTTTCTAGTTTTTGAATCCAAGCTTCAAATTTTTTTCTCGTTAGCGATTTATGAGTAATAGTCAGATAATAATCAACGATAAAAAAAATTCAAAATTTTTCTCGTCTTAAAAGTGGTGTAAAAGCCGTAATATTTTTTTTATTGTAATGGCACAGTAAAGATCTTTTAGAGAATTTAATTCCCTACAACTTGACCTCCTCATGAGCTCTGTACAATGATTTGTAACTGAGTTATCGTCAATCAAAGCGAAAAAGTCATTTTGACTTGGACAATCGATTACTCGGGCAATAATGGTCGGACAGAAAACTAAAGTAGGGTTTTGTAAACTGCAAAACATTCTCTACAAGGTGCTTAAATTGGATTATGTTAAAAAAAAAATTAAAAACTGAAAATGTTGAAAATTTAAGGATATTTGGATAACTTGCAATAACTTTGCAAATAATGCAGATACGAAAAATCTTTTCTATAACTTTTCAACCTCAATGTGTCCTGAAAAAACCCTGAAAGTTTCAAGGTGCTGCGATTTATTTTTCTTAGTGTCCGGAATGTTTAAAATTATCGTTTTTGCTGAAAATCAAGATAACGGGCAATTTTTCATTTTTTCCCTTAGTTTGAGTTTAAACGGTTTTTTTAGCAATAATCCAAGTTTTTTTTCATCAGAACGCTTTAATCATTAAATTTAAAAAAAAAATGAAATTTCTTTTTCAATTATTTTTTTTCTTATCTATATATTTAAGCCTTTTTTGAATTAGACGCATATTCCCTATTGTAATCTGAATTGATATATACCTACATATATAATGTGAATCCTTACACATAGAAGGCCCTTAATTAATAAAAAAACCTTATCTAGTCGACGTATGTGAACATAATTTTGAAACAATCAGTTTAATGGGGTGTAAAGGTACATTGACGGGCCTGCGCACGAAGGACGCTGTCAACAAAACGGACAGCAGCCTGACAATAATGCCTTTGCATTGTCGGACGCCATTCGCAACATGCCGACAACATGTTTCTAACGAGTTCATATATAACCAACGAGTTATATGCATTCATTTCCCACTTAAAGCTTAAATAATACTGCGAACTTGCAATTAAACAGTAATTTTAACGCTTAAACAACCAAATCTTCTTAGCGTCAAATGTTAATGAGTTTCTGGTTGCAGATAAGACCACAAATTCATTTGCGAAGTCACGAGTTACGCTGCAATTTATTTAGCGCCATCTAATACTGTGTATTATATATACATTTATAGCGACTAAGCGTCTTGGTCTAACAAAGGCTGTATAAGTTCAGCGCTGTTATCCTAATCCAACTCCGAGACATCTTCTTGTTCTAAATCTGCCTTCAAAATATTGTATTTAAATTAATACCATCACAGACCGTCAAGACTGCAAAATGGACAGACGACTTGGATCCAGGCTAACTTAAGTTTATAGTCATGGTGATGATTATGAACCAAATTTGATTTTAGATATTTATTTAAAAGTTATTATTTCTTGTTAAAAACCAATTTAATTGTATGTAACTGTTGCTCTAAACTTTAACTGTTTGTCCTTAGATACCCCTTTTAGTCTTATTTCAAAAACAATATAAGTACATCTTATATACTCCTAATCTTTTTCTGTCCCCTAGAAAGGACACCTAAAGATAGATACCCTTTCTAATCTTATTTCGAAAATAATCTAATTATATCTTAACAATTGCATTAAGTTAGTTACTACGCGAATGCACTTGAGATGTGAATAAAATTGTACAATATTTCGAAATTCCCCTGCGTTGGTTGAAATGGCCACACTCATTATTTTAAGCTAACATAACAACATAAACTTTGAAATGCGGTTGGGAATTTCATCCAAGGCTTGCAATTAACTAGTTGGCTGATATAGTGCGCACTCGAACGGCGGGAAATGTTAATATGGCAATAATAAATTTGAGCGGTTCCCTGTCCGCCTGTCGGACAGTCCATGGGACCGTGTCATTAAAAACGGTCGTACATAAACTATGAATGAGCTGTATCAATTTCATAAGTGCACACAATTAACTAGCAACATTGAATTTACTACAGTTGTTCTGTGTGCAATCATGTCAATTGGTTGTCAATTATCGTCACACAACAACACGGAGTAACAACACAGTTGGGTTGGAATTGTGACACTACTGCTATCCGCAATCGACATATTGCACGCTGCATCGAAATAACAGCACGTGTGCTGTTGTGTGTCTTTTTTTATTGATTTTTTATGATATATTTAATTCATACCTCCTTTCACCTTACTTCCATGAGCCAGGCAGTCACTGATATTTGGTGTTATTGTCATCAGGAATACAATATTTTGTCGTACTCAAAGTAAGTCAGTTAAAATATAGAGCCGAATGACTAAAGGCAAGTATAACGACTATAAAGAGTTTTTTAACTTTATCACACCTTACATATAAATACTTATATGTACGTCCTCAGTATACTAATATATACATATATATGTAACTCTCCAGACAGGGTTAGGTTAAAGTTTATAATATTAAAACAGTGAAACAGTTATTTATTCATTAAATAGGTCACAAAAGAAACGCTTTTAAACGTCAATTTACCTTTATTTAAGAGAAAAAAATAACCAAGATAATGACGATCCTCAGAAAAAACCCTGAAACTCGGGATAATGATGGAAGATGCATTTCTTCCAACATCAGAACTCTCAGCTTAAAACTAAAAAATAACGCTCTCCTAATAACCTATTAGTTATTAAATATACACATGTAGGTAATCTTTTATTATAGGCTCGGCCCTGAAAAATATTATTTTCAGCACAAATGGTTTCTATGTTACAAAACATTTGCGATAGTGAATTCAGATTATTATTAGTGGGTTAATGTACGGATTAAACTAGATCTGTAATTAAAACTGCGTGAAGGGCTAATGAGGTTGCTCTGTGTACATGACAACGCATAAATCCTGTCCGTACAATGAGAGCGCCGACCGTTAAATGTGGCCGAGTCACAGAAATTGTCCACAGTATGTACAATAATTCCATTACCTAGAAACCTAGAACGTTATATTATTTCGATGCTAGAAACTGTCAAAGCGTAGGTACGTAACTAACAGGAGCCTAATAAGCCTAATAAAATAGAGCACTAATAACAAATAGTTAGACACTTAATTATGACTTATTTTCTAAAGCTAACTAAAATTAATATTAAATATTATTTTTATAACAATACTAACTGAACCTGGCGACACTTCGCTGTGGCTCTTATTTTTCCCGTTTCCTTTGGAAGTTTGGAATAAAAAACACTCTTCTATTTAAATGTAATGGTTGTGTAAAAATTTCAAGTCGATCCATCGTCTAGTTTTCGAGTTTTGTGGACATTAACTAACGCTTGCTAAATTTTCATATACATAAATAGATACATGCATTACAAGTCGATTGATTTCACCTAGAAACCAAGACAAATCAGAATCCAAGCAATCAGAGAGAAGACGGTGACAAACTTCATTCGAGCAAATCAAGAAATAATTTCTAAATATCGATTAAATTGTTTTTACATTTTACTGCATAATTTAAGTGGCAATGTATTCAGTAATATTGTCTGATCGTATGTTGTTATTTTGTGTATTGCTGGAGGAGTATTGTTCAAAATAAAATTAATAAAAATAAAATATTTCAATTCAATTCAATTGTTATAATTGCTTTGAATTGTTGGATGATGTTCATATTATCATTAATATTAGTTTTGTACGCCATTCAGGCAGACCATACATGGTGCCAAGAGAATTTTAAGTTTCATCAAGTGTATATTACCTGTGGTCACAAAATAAATAATTGAATTGAATTGAATTGAAAAAAATAAAATATTTAATAAAAATTAATAAATAATTAAAAAAATAATTAAATAAGAGTAGTTCCGAAAGTTTACCTCTTTGTAATGCTAAGTAAAACACAAATTTATGCAAGGTCCCATTATAATTTTGCGCTAGAACGTCTGCAATTATAACTTATTAAGTTTTCTAAAGTAAACAACTTGCTTGACGCTCCGACCAAATTTAATTATGTAACATGACGCTGTGTCAATAGACATTTTGTTTTTAATGAGTTGACGAGAGTTGAATTTGTTGTCCAATAGACTACAGAGCAATTTATCAGTAGACTACGACTACTCAAGCATCAATTGTAAAATATACGATAAGGTTTAAAATGAGTCACGTAAGTCAGTGATGCTGTTTGATTTAAGTCATTAATATTTAAATTCAATCAAGTAAATTTTTTTATGTATATAAGTAATAAAATGAAAAATCAAATCAATGTTTAAAAAATATCAATAAAAAAACATTTTTTTAATATAAACTACATACCACAATATTTAAAAACCTCTTATATTGGTCAATTAGTTACCCAATGAATACAGTACAAAAGAAATGTTTTTATTTTTACAGGACTAGGCCTAAAGACAATAGTGTAACTATTTGTAAAACTTACTTTATTTATTACAAGTGTTAATTTTACGTAGATGAAATATAGTATCCTAACTTTTAATATTATAAATACGAAAGTTTGTTTGTTTGTTAAGATTTCAGGCCTTAAGGGTTAGGCCTTAGGGTACCTTTCGTCCAGCCTTAGGGTATACTGTTCCCCAGGGATCATCAAAAATAAAATTAAAAAATCAACGCCTGCCCAAAGTATATGAGCAATTACGATTGAATACATTATTGCTCATATACCTATATTTCGTCAGGCTTTTTATTTTCATACGCTTGAGAAAATGGAGCGCGGATGAAGTTGCGGACAAAAGCCAGTCTGCTGTAACACTAATTTGAAAAAACGTTTTTTTAATCTCGTAAAGGGAGACAGCAAAAGCATTGCGCCAAGCCATAACTAAAACTACTTACCCGTATGTACTAAATAGTATGATTAATTCAATATTTTTGTTCACAGCTTATCATCAGTGAGGCGTCCATCAACGTTAGACATCCACCTAACGCGGAGCGTGCTCGCTCGAGCTCTCGACGTTTGGGAACAGGAGTCCAAACTTACATTCACAGAAATCAACTCCGACGAAGCTGACATTGTAGTTTCTTTTGCTAAGTAAGTATAAAATACTCCAATACGAATCTGTCTATATTTGATTACAAAGTTTAAAACTGTTGGTGAACAGATGAATTTTTTTCATAAACTATTTCCAGTTAGAGAATAATTAAACCCACTCTTTAAAATATACCTGATTAAAATACAAAATCTTTTTTATAATTATATAATTACACGTACTTTATCAAGGAGAAACCCCGTTTCCCATACAAGCCTTTTTTTTTTTGCTTGGGAAAATCTGCGAGCCAGATCCCCACCGACCATGGGGACATCGGTGGGGTATGTGGGACTTCTACCCACTAAAAACCCACGGTGCTACCTCGCGCCGTCTATTGGCGGGGGGGTAAGGGATCGTGGAAAACATGCATCTGCCTCCCCCGCCAGACGAGGCCCGCGCACTTGCGGGCTCCACCTCGATTAGGCGCGGAGTTTGATCTCCGCGCCGTGGAGAGACGTGCCGGAAACACACAGTACGTCTTCCATCGTTGCCCGGTGTTGTGATGACGGCGGACAAACCCATGTCCACCGCCCCCGGGCGAAGCGGCACGAGCCGCCCATTCTCACCTCTCGCAGCGGGCAGTCTGCGAGCACCCCATTACCTCTTCTCTGCGGCACAACCTACCACAGAGTCAGAGGCCGCTTCCACCTGAAAATCTCGGATAACCCTTGCTCATGTGGCCGCTCATCTCTACGGCATTAAGGGTGGGCGGCCCAAAGGGGGTTTCCACCTGACATTTCCACAGCAATCGCGGCAGCCCGAGAGACGGTCTCCACCTCGTGTTGTCGTCGCGGAAGAGTTACTAGGCCGGGTGACGAGGCCGGGTGTTCACTCTTCCGGACGACTGCGAAGGGCGGTTACTAGGCCGGTGGCCCTAACCGGGTCTTCACCACCCCCCACAAGGCCACGATTGCGGTATTCTGCCAGACGGTCCTTCCCTGCCGTAAAGCTCCGTCTTCGCGTGCGTTGCCCGACTACCACTGAGCGACAGAGCCATCCGAGAGAATCCGCCCGCTGCGACCCGCGCCGGTCCTCATGCGCAAAACCAAGACCCATACCTCGGTCCGACGAACAAGGACCGGGGGTGCCGTCTCTCACCGGCCCACACCTGCATGAGCCGAGTACGGATCCTCGGCCCAGCGAGCGGTGACCGGCGAAGCTCCAACTGACCGTTGAAGCCTCCCAGCAAACGCTCCGCCACGAGCTCCGATGTTCGGAGCTCGCTCGGAGCCCTCACGGGTGTGCTTTCTTAGTTCCCCAGCAACAATCCGGTCAGCCAAGCGAAGGCCGGTGACCCCACCGACCCCTGCAACCGCCCGGATTGGCGAGGGTTAAACCCCCCCACCACGACAAGGTCCTAGCACACCTAGGGGGGTTCCCATACAAGCCCGGGCTATGACTGTACAGGACTAGGTAAATTGCCCTGTAATTAGGACATTGAAAAAGATTGCATAAGCCCAATTTCACAATTATCAGCAATGGCCAAGTTTGTAAATAAATCGTACAATATGCACCTTTGAGGTTATGTCGTGGATGAGAGTTACTTTTTCTGATACGATGGGAATAATAATTGCAAAGATATAATGTCATAAATATCATGTGTCATATAATTACATTAGATTCCACTTATTGTACAAAAATAGTCGTAGTCGTAACGTAGCATATACCTATCATAGAAACATAGAATACAAATCCTGGCACCAAAACTCAGACACAGAATATAAAAAAGTACTTTTAGCTAACAAAAAAATAAGTTGATAAATATCTTCATAACTATTATGATTATTGCATTTTATTTACGTCCCACATATCGATGTACCGTGTATGCCCCTTGACAAGTATTTTTTATAGAAACAACTTTAAGTAAATAATTTGGAACCCGATGTTCAAAACACACTAAAGAGTATAGAATACACCAAAATACATAGTAGTAGCAAGGTGCGTTTTATGGAAAAACACATTTACGCACTTTTTGCATTTGGCCATTGTTAATGACTGGGATAATCTAAAAAAAGGAGATTTTTTGTATATATATTTGGCTTGTACATCCATAGCCCAAAACGGGGGTTCTCCTTTATAAGGTACACTACAATACCAGATTTCACGCTAGAGAACTAAACTGTGCCCCATTTAATATTGCTTCGACCTTCCGAAAACATGACGCTTATAACCTTTCCTTCGCGATAAAATTATATCCTAGCAGCGATCTAAGCATGTCACTTGATTAGACTTCATTATTTTTGTTTTAGCCCTGCAGCGTAGATATGTATTTAGTTATAACTTTTATCAAAATGGAGCAAAACTTGTACTTAGGTTGTTTTTCCCAATGGTTTTTTCTCCATCTTTTGCAGTTGTAAAACAGGGCTAGTTCATTATCAGGATGCTTCAGCAGTATTCGCTCGTTTACAGAATACCTCTTTATGTGTTATGTGAATAAAGTATGCCAGAACTGATATATCTGTAGTGTGTTATTTATGCCCCAAGAGAGGCCACCGACTATGTGAACTGTTGCTAATATCATTAAAAACCATTCATATTGTTAGTTTATTGAAGCAAATCTGCCGCACTTACGTCCTATGACATTTTATATCTTACTTGGATTGTTTGGAAATAGTATTATGGCAGTGAACAATATTTATTTTATGTTGTCAGCACATGGCAATAAAATGATTATGTTGCTGGGAAGTTAAGGGATCATTTGATCTTAAAATAGTTGGTAAAATCATTAATAAAACGGTACATCAAATATATTTGGTAAATTAAAAAGAGTTCGAATTTCGCAGCTTGATTTACTGCGTTGATAATAAATAATAATCAAGTGAGGATTTAGAGAAACGTCGTATCCATTTTAAGGGGATTTGCGAGCTCCTCGTGCGAGGCATCAGAATAAGGTTTGAAATAAAATCGCCAGAGTTTAAGTAAGAAATTTCGTTCAAAAAACAAACTGTTATTTCGTATGAATTCAATTCAATAAGTAATCATTTATTTCTTACTAGCGAGTCACCACGGCTACTTACGGGTGATTTTTTTCAGCACATAATATAGACAAAACTCCCTCAAATATCAGTCATCAACCGATTGGAATGAAAACTAAATGTTACGGTAAGCTTGCTACAATACATCAGTGAAACCCGTATTCAAATCGGTTAAGCCGATTCAGGGATTAGCGTGCACAAACGTACAGACAAATAAACAAACAGAAAAGCAGACAAAAATTCTAAAAGCTATGTTTTTGATCTCGGTAACATAAGTACAATGTGTACAAATTGGTTTTTTTTTTTTTTTTTTTGAAAAAAATCTTTAGTGTACAGACAGGGCTTGTTTACGATTTTATTATATGTATAGATTAGACATATTTTGTATTGCAAAATGTAGCTCAAAATCTATAGCCAAGCCCTATTGGCCACGCGTAACGCATTTATATTAGTTTGGTATTCATAGCACGCAAGTCATTCATTTTAGAAGGACCACCCTCTTTATATCTAGCATTTTTAAGTCAAAAATGTCAATTGCATATTTTTTTTGTAACATTGCTTGTATAATCACCCACCAATAAAATCGTCTCAGATTAGATCGCCCGAAATCCCTTAAAAACACAATTATAAAATAGTACCTAAGTGTAGCTTGGTGGTAAATAGTATTTCCAATGTATTGATGCACACAAATCGATCCATCTTTACAAATGGCAGGGTGTTTTCGTCAGGACTCGCATAGAGAATGAACGAAAGGCGAAGTTTCGTTTATTAGTTGGCCGTACACGACGCAATGTATTTTATGAAAGTAGCGACGACAAAAACCTCAACGGTGGTGGACATATTGCGGTCGCCATATTGCGACGAACGCTCGCTGTAAACTTGCAGCGTGAACTTCACTACGGTCTGCATACACAATCTTTTTTTACCAACTATATAACAGCGTCGACACTACTTACGAACTTGCAGTCACGTGCGCTCTTTTATTAGTTTCGAAAAATACACAAAAATTCGCATCACGACTTTCGTTACTTTTAAAAAAGTTTTAATGTATCGATACTTTTCACAAATCGCTAATCATATTGTCTACTTATTTGCTGTACTATAGACAGAATTGGTTCGTACTTAAGCAAAGAAAAGTCGCGTACTTGGGCCAATTATGATAGGAAAGGTAGAAGAAAAACGTATAGTTGGAAGAAGAAAGTTATCATAGCTACGTAACATCAGAGAGTGGACCGGTATTAAAACCGTGGAACAATTGTTTCGACTTACGAATTGAATGTGGACCTTCAGTTCTTTCAGGCACAGAAAGAAGAAGAAGATAGTCTCCCTTTTTCATTATGCATTCTATATTATTTTGATTCTATTCAAATAATAAATACAGGCTATCCTTCATCAAAGGAACATGGACTTAGATGTTGACCATAAACTAGATACAGGCTATTCTATAGTTACGATAATTTTTTGCTTTAATATCACCTAAGGAGCCCATATATACCATAAGCAATATTTAAACCGAAACGGGTCTTTTTAGAATTGTGAAAGTGCAAGGTCAGGGCTATATGGGGGATGCATTAACACCTCCCAACCAAAATATCTTAATTTTTGCAGAGTGGCTAAAGATGTCTGTGGTCTAGCGTTGTCGTAATGAAAGACCACACCCTTTCTATTGATCAATTCCAGCCGCTTTCTCTCAACTTCTTGGTTTAATCTCATCAGTTGTTGGCAGTAGAGATCCGAATCGATGGTTCTGCGCGGTGGTAAAAGCCGAACAATACCTTTCCAATCCCACCATACACACACAACAGCATTACCTTATTGCGAGTTAACCCGGGTTTTGGCACAGTCTGTGAAGCCTGACCGACCTTTGATCACGACCTTTTTCGCACGATCTTGTCATACGTGATCCACTTTTCATCAACAGTTATTAATCTCTTCAAAAACGGTTCGATTTCATTACGTGTCAATAAAGAATCGCAAATAAGTACACGATTCATAAGGTTTCTTTCAGTGAGCTCGTGTGGCACCTAAATATCGAGCTTTTTTGTGTACCCAGCTTTTTTCAAATGGGTCAAAACTATTTTGTGGTTAATTCCCAATTCTTCAGCTATGTCGTAACGACCAGAGCGAGGTGCATATTTTACGTCAAAATTCCTTGAAAACGCTTAACCAACTTTTGACACAAAAACAGACAAGTCAGTGGCCGCTCCGCCGTCCGCCGTCCGTGCGCGGATAGTGTCTAATGGCGTCTGAGCGGACCACGAGCGGACACGTTACGCTAGATATGAATAAGTTCTTACATATCAATATCATATGAAATAATATTATTTTATCAGAAACGCTACGTGTCTGATACGATTGTTATTTGAAGATATAAGCGGACCTTTATTCGCACCCAGACCTCAAGGGAGACAAGTTAGATTGCTCTCAGCCAGCTTCATACTCATATCTACATACCTATGTGATACATAATCTGTTTATGTCGATTAACTAATATTAAAACCGACACGCAACAATGAGTTCCAAATAAACATGTCCCAAAGTTGATATGAATTCCGACGTAAATGACTATTTATGTATTATATTATATGGTTGAAATAATGTAAAATCAAGTAATTGAAGAAAATTTTAAGCTTGTAGATTAAACCAGTAAGATGTTTATATTTTGAATAAATATAAATATAAAATTTCATTTATTATATAAGAACCACCAGCCCTCGGCTTCGCCCGGGGTGCGATTTCTATATACATAAACATACCCCGTTTATTCCCCTTTTCATTAGTGAAAACCGAATTAAAATCGGTCTACCCGTTCACGCGTGATGGCGTGACCAAGGGAAATATGTATTAATTTTTATATATAGAGATAATTGACAACGTATGTGAGATCTTGTAAAAACCCCGGCACCTAAAAAATGAATTTTGTCATACTTACCCTTACCAAACAATTGTTAATATTTCCAGACGTTACCATGACGACGCATATCCTTTCGACGGCCGCGGGTCAATTCTTGCTCACGCATTCTTTCCCGGTGCAGGAAGAGGAGGCGACGCACACTTTGATGATGACGAACTTTGGCTGTTACAACCGAAGAACGACGACGAAGAAGGTAAACAGAACATATCAATTACTCGACCTGTATTACCACCTGTATAAGACCTGTATAAGACGAAGCATAATGGCGGTAATATCGTGGCATTTGTGGTACAATATTAGAAGTATTTCATACTTGAAGGCTATTTCTTAACTTGTCAACAGACAATGAACAAAAAAAGAAACCGATTCATGAACAAATGAGAAAAAATAAAAATGAACCATTTTGTCTTTTACTTATTGTTATAGCCGACCCAGCAGACGTTGTCCTGCTCGAACCCGAAAATAATTTTGTAACCCAATAGGGAATATGCAATTTTTTTTATATTTCTATAGCATAGGTTATATCTTTATCTAACCGTAAAAAATATTCAGCGCCAGAAAACTAAAATTTAGTAACAAAAAAAAATTTAAAATTAACTAACAGCTACGGACGCTTTAAACACCTGCTCTTTTGGCGCGCTTGTCGTGACGTCACAGTCCACAATATAAAAATCAATTTTATTCAATTGTTATATTGTAAATCCACAATATCTATTCTCGTACCTACCAAATGCACAAAAAAATATTCATAAAAATCAGTCGAGCCGTTTCGGAAGAGTTCCACTACAAAATCTTTATATTTTTATTACAATAATAATATTCTTTATTTGTCATGACCCTGTGTACGGTAGGTAAATACCAACATAATCAACCGAATATTCGACATGAAAATGTAAATTTGCTCGTGAAATTTAGGTGCATAAAATAACAAATCTTAATTTATTCTCAAAAAAAAATCAAGTCGATATTGTTTGAAAAAATGTCAAAAAAAAATGTCTTGCAAATTGGTAATTTTTTTATTATTATTATTTAACAATATTCAATCACGACATAGTTTTTAAGTTTTCTTTCAATCACGACTTAGTTAACACGGCTCTCTTAATAAACGTCACAAATTTTTTATTCAGGGCTTAGGTACATTGCATTTTTCCTTTTTTGTAATAAAATTTCAAAATCTATCGAATTTCGTCATTAGATTCACTCATTTTGACAGAAAGAAAAACAAAGGAAAATAGCTGGGAACAAAATTTTATTAATTTATTGTTTATGTTTTTGAAATGTGGCCTTTTTAATGTCATCAAAACCAGCCAGATACAAATAGTACAGCCAAAAAGATTTTATTACAAGCTTATGCATACTAAATGGGAAAAGACTTTTTCATCGACCTAATATAATTTGTAAAAAAAATTGGGTCCGTGCGAAATCTGAGACGAGTTGCTAGTTGAGTTGCCGAATATTTGGTGAAATTTCCGCCTAGCACACGACTCTCGAAGACTTACGAACTGTTACAATACAACAGAACGTGTATGTTGAATGAAATGCATGCAAGCATGTTCGCAAACTGATAGGATAGGCGCGACCGCAGCCGCTGTGGTAGTCGCCACGAACCTACGGAATAGGTACGGATACGCCGAGGGCTGCCAGCCCGACCCGGCTCGATACCTACACGAGCACGTGATAATTTACACGAACATGGACGCTTAACATCGACCCGAATTGTATTCGGTCAGCCATCTGAAAACATTCATTCACCTTTATTCCGTAGTAGCTTTAGCTCTGTCTGTACACTTATTGGTTCACAACAATACGTTCCAGTTTAAAATATTGACTACAAAAGAATTTTAAAACAGCAACGACCAACGATTATTATCTTAACCGACAAAAAAATAGTGAAACAAAAGACATTTCAAACTCGGGAATTTTAAATTTATCTTATCTGTTGACAGGGACATCCCTTTTTGCGGTAGCTGCACACGAATTCGGACATTCCCTCGGGCTTAGTCACAGTTCAGAGAAGGGTGCACTAATGTTTCCCTGGTATCAAGGTATCCAGCCCAACTTCGTTTTGCCCGAAGACGATCGCAATGGAATCCAAGAAATGTATGGTAAGTTATCGTTATGAAATAAGTTTCGAACATGCGTTTCCTGTTACGGATATGCGTATTTTGCAGTGGGAGGACATACTGAGTTAAGCAGTATCCACCCCCTTACAAAAGACCACCGTGAAATAACAGCATGTGTGCTGTTGTGTTTCGGTCATTGAGTGAGGAATGTTAGAGCCCATTTCCCTATCCCTTCCTAATCCCTTATCCTATTATGGTCAGTAGCGTGCTTGCAGTGGTTACTCTGTGCTTGCAGTACCTGTGGCGTTGCTTGTTTTATAGACGACGGTAGCCACAGACCTACCATCAAGTGGACCGTCAGCCTGTCTGTTAACCTTAACAAATATATAAAAATATATATTAACAAATTAAAACTATGCAATGCCAGAGTGTCTTGTTAAACGTCTGTCAATGTAAATTATGCATACACTTGAAAAACAAATTTATCGTCACGTCAAATACAATTTTTTTAAGACATGTCTACATTTTTCTTTAACAAATATCAATCAAATCATCTTCGATAAATAGTGGTCAAGTATAATTATTAGTAAATGCACTGATTCCAATTAAAAACTAGCACTATGGAAATAATTTGCTTTCTATTGAGAATGCAAGTTGTCTTTGAGACCGTATTGAGAATACGGTGATAAATAGTTACCATTATTGTGATTTACATATACTCAAACTAAAAAAAGTAAACTGTTAACTGTTATTGTAAACTGGTAAAAGTCTATATATGTACTTATTATAGATATTATAAATCTGATATGGATGTTTGATACTCTTTCACCCGAAAACTACTGATTGTTATGAAACTTAATAGTACCTAATATAGTTTGTATATTATGTAACACATGGCTGTAATTATGTAAAAATACACGGACGAAGTCCCTGCGATATTGAATCTACAAGTATAATTATTATTGAATGAAAAAAGCAACGCTTAATTTAGATTTTATAAGTGATCCAATATTTGTTGTTTCAGGTCCTAAAGAGAAACGAACGTGGGCCAGGATACCTCATTACCCAACCATAGAAACTTCTCCACCAACTACCACTACCAGTACGACCACAACTACAAGAAGATCCTACATCCACCATCACAATCGTCACCGTCACAACTACACTCCATACCCACGTACCCCGGGAAGGTACCCCTCATACTATCCAGAAAGGCCATACTACCCTCAAAAACCAAGCTATCCAGAAAGGCCAAGCTACCCAGAAAGACCTCAACATCCTGACCGCAGACATTACAACGCAAGTGATGATCATCCGCGCAGAACAAACCCCCACTATCCCCGACCTACCGAAACTACAACCCATCCGACTACTCACCGACCCCACTATCCGCAGCAAAGGCCGGAATATCCTCGATATCGACCGAGCTATCCCAACACTCCGAGACAAGACTCACCCAAGAGGAAACCTTACTATCCCGATAGAACAACTGTGAGGCCGACCGTCCGGTCTGACGTTCCTGATACTTGCGATACTAGCTATGATGCCGTTACACTTATACGCGGAGAACTTTTTATATTCAAAAATAGAGTAAGTGCTGTTATTATTTTTTATCTAAAACTTCAAGTAACATATTCGTTCCAGTCCCTTGAGTTCCACTAATAGAACTAAATGACTAACTAACTAAATACAATCCGCTCGGTTCTGTGGCGTACTATAGGTAATAGAATTCAACAGTTAAAAGATAATTGCTTACGGAGAGGCACGTTATCGAAAAGGTTAACCTTTTGTTATGTAACTGTCGGCAAGAAGGCTGACACAGCTTGACATCACCATTGGCCGGAAGGTCAGGAATTGTCTAACCTAAATTAAAAAACTAACACACCGTATTTATCTGTATTTATTTTGATAAAATGAAGCCTTATGATACGCTTCTTCTTTAAATGGGTATTTGTTGTTTTTAAGTCTTGAATTTAACATATACCTAATCTAATTTTAATAATTTTAAGAGGGCGTTAATAACTGATATATTAATTTACCATAAAATAAATTTCACCAAAAAAAATTCACCAATAAGTCACCAATAAATTTCTATACTTGTGTTATATTGTGTATTTTTTTTTTTCAGTATCACTGGAGGATAGGAACAGAAGGTCGCTACAAGGGATATCCAATGGAGATAACGAGGATGTGGCCTTCGCTCCCGAAAGACTTAAAAAATGTAGACGCTGTATACGAAAGACCGGACAAAAAGATTGCCATTTTTATTGGTATGTTACAATATACGCAACATAAATTATTAACACTATGTTTTACTGGTTATTGTTTAATAAAGAATATTTACATTGTTTTGTTTTTCAGGTAAACTTCTGTACTTATTTGATACACAAAATTTAGTGCGAGGTTATCCAAGGCGTATAGAGGAATTAGGTTTACCAGATTACGTAGAAAAGTTGGATGCGGCGATGGTTTGGGGTCACAATGACAAAACATACTTCTATAGTGGAGATCGCTATTGGAAGTAAGTATATAAAATGTTGAATCTTATGTGGCCTGTATATTATTTATTTTATAAAGCGATAGAAAGGCCGGAGAACCAATAAAATTTATATGTTTCACAACATTAGAAAATACATTAATTTTTAAAAGAAACATTGACAGTTATGAGTTTTATTAATTAACTCTTTAAATATACACATTTAAAAAAAATTATAAACAATAATAACACAAAATTATTTTTAAAAGCTAATAAATAAAGACTCATCTTCAGCGCAGGTAAGAATCACTATATTAAACATATCACACATGAAAATGAAAAAAGAACGCAAGAATTTTAATTTTTTTAAAAGCGGGTAGTATAACAAAGTTTGTGTTGTAAAGGTTGTACTAACCTTATGTACAATAATATTACAAAATAATTAAAACAAAGCAAATATCCGTTTTATAAAGGAATTTATAGTACATTAATAATAAGTAAATGTGTTTTCAGATACGATGAAGATGAGGGTAGAGTGGAACCAGACTATCCCCGCGACATGTCCATGTGGAAAGGCGTCGGATATAACATTGACAGTGTCTTCCAGTGGAAGGATGGTAAGTTTTGTTCTCAAACAGGACTAATGATTAATTAATAATTTTTTACAATTGTAAATACTTTATTGCTGAGATTTTTGGTGATGAATATTAAAACTTTGTTATTTTTGTTTATAAAACAATTGTGAGCACTTGTTTTAAAACATTTTTTTTTTTTCTAATATTTATAATTTCATTAAGACTCAATGAGCAACATCCGGAAGATATATAGGCACCTATACTAAACCATCCGGAATATAAATGTTATTTGTTTAGTTTTTTTTTTTATTTCAATTGAATTATTATTTTTATGAAAAAACTATAATTGACCAAAAAGTTTTCCTCTTTTTTTTATGTAAAGGTCGTTCAGACAGGCTGACGGTTCACTCGAGGGTAAGTGGTCACCGTCGCCTATAACACAAGCAAACCACATGTTCTGCAAGTGTACTTCCGCCCTAGTAGGATTAAGGATAAAAGATTTAGGAAGGATAGAGAAATGGGCTCCCTGATTTTTATTATTTCAAGGAGATTTTTTTAAATGATTGCTAAAACTTTTTGCAGGTAAGACGTATTTCTTTAAAGGCAAAGGCTTCTGGAAGTTCAACGATTTAAAGATGCAAGTAGAACAAGACACACAGTTGTCTTCGGCTTCTTTCTGGATGTCTTGTAATGGCGGTGATCGTAGAGAGCGACTCCTGACGCTACCTGCCCCTGGCTCCACCCTACGATCGCCCAGTCCCGCGGCCGCTTCTCACGTTAACATCAACAAAGTATTGATAAGCGTCACGGCTATCATCGCATTACTTACAAAACTTTGTTAAAGATTCTTATTAGGTATCGAGTAAAGCACTCTTCTCATACAAACTTCGTTGAGTTTATTAAAAATGTGCGTTAAAATATCTACAAATTGGTTTGACTTCGACTATGGTCTCCTATAAAATGCTATATGTGACGTAAATGTTTCGTCTGAAAGCCAGGCACAGCGTCAGCGGTCAAAACATATCTCAGCAGCGAACGACTATATCATTAGTCGACAAACAGTGCTTGCATGTGGATATATACATATGTCATTTTGTACTCACGCTAGACATAACGTTCACACTGCAACCAGCCTTAAAGCTATAATCTCCTATAAACGCTATCGGCCGCTCACAACGTTACGTCGTACGTCGCATCACAGTACTTACTATTACTTACTATAGAAACTGCGGTCTCTTTCATATGCTGATGGCATTTGGCCGTCCATGGCGGCGTACACACGTTATTTCGAACCAATGCGGGTGAACATTGTGTCTAGCGTCAGTACATTCACATATAACTAGATGAAAGCATTATATATCGGCTTCTGTTGCGATCTTCGATGCTGTATATGTATTGACCGCTGATGGAGTGCCTGGCGTTTAGACGTCGAGCGAAATATTTATGCTAAAGTCGCACGTCACTTGTAGCATTCAATAGGAGACCTACTCAAGTTAAAGTTTTAATAAAGGTAAGAAAACAAGAGTGGCTTCAACAAAGATTGTAAAGGAAATAATGATAACTTTATATCAGTACATCATTGAATACATATCTTAACTACTTATATGTATTTTTGAACTGATTAAAACATAATTGCGCAATCAATGCACTGCCTTTCCTAGTATTAAATAAATCACATAAAAGCCTGCGTATTTAATCTATTAGAATAATTTGTAATGTAGTATTTCAAATATTTCTTTTTTTATAATAATTATTATCTACTTATATGTACATTTTGATCTCAATATGATCGCGTGTTTGGTTTCTTAACGATGCGTAAGGTATATAACACCATTCATTTTAGCTTCTGTACAGTTTGTAGTAAACATCGATGTCATTTTGTATGAATGTATACCTACTTACACTATCTTTAGCGGTGGCATGCAACGGCCTAACTGTAAATTATGAATGTTTTTATGCCAACAAGACCAAAAATTAAGAGTTTTTGGGTAAAAATCTTAGTAATTCGTCTTTTTAAAAAAAACACTGTTTTTAAAAAAATACATAAGGAATTGTCCAAAGGAATCTAGTTCCGTTGAATTCCATTTAAACAGATTTACCATATTTGAGTACCTACCTAGGCGAATACTTGTATTAAGCCAAAAATATTTTTATAATATTATAGATTACATGTACGAACGATACTTACCTACACGTTATGATAAGGCCTATTATTCGTTTTAATAATATAACGAACTATATAGGCCATGTATACCTAATTATATGCATTATAGATTTATTGTGTGATTGTTACAATATTTTGCTATAGATACGTTATATATAACAAACTGTAATCTTAATCCCTAAGCTGGTTAAAAGAGGTACACTATTATGTAACTTGTAAAATAGATACATATTTATATTTAATTGATGTAGATCTTCTACATTTAGCTATTAGTAGATATACCTACTTATAATTTACATTATGGTGATGCAATGGAAAATGAAAATAAAATGGATGGCCTTAAAAAGAGAACTTAGAATGAATTAAGAATAAGAAAGTTTTAATCTTCATTTCAATAGGGTATTTGACAGATTTTAGGAAAATATCTCAAATTGTTCATTATAGCATAATACACTTGCAATTTGATTCATTCTTTGTGAATTGCTTTATTTTCTATGAAAATTACAATCAAAGTTTAAATTATAAATGAAACCACCAAAACGCTAAAGACGCCATACATGTGGGTCACGTGATATCAATACGTCACTTTGCTTGCGAACAAACATTTAGCTGTCAAATCGTAGTACGCTCATGTTACTGTACTAAGCATCGACCATCGACTGTAAGAAGCAAATGACGCAACTCTATATGCCACCAATCGCGTGCGTTTTCAACCATGAAAATTTAATTTTCTTATGATTGTTAGTTAATTTGGTTTAAAAAAATATTTACAGTTAGTCTAGTAACATTTTGTTTCATATTTTCATTATAGTCAAATACCTACCGTATTATGATGGCATCACCAACAGCTTCTATTGACAAACAATTTTCAACTTTATATGTATTTTATTTTTATTATTTCAATAAGAAAAGTTGACAATTTATTGTTAAAAAAGACCTAATATGTGGGACAGACTACTAACATGTAGGTAAAAACTTTCGATGTTAGTACACACTACTTGTCTATACAGTTTGACGCGAGTCAGATTGAGTTTCTTTTATTTCTATCTATTGAATATGATAACCCTGGTTTGTTCTCCAGTCCTTCGGATTTTGCTCTTTTGCTCTAACCGCGGATGCATGGCGTTCCAGCACTCCATTCAAGCATAATTTCAAGATTTGATCATACCCGTTCCGGGCGATCTGTCAGAGCTCTGCCTAGCCATAATTTTACTACCTTTTGAATAGGCCAAATCTTGGCCAGCTGTCAAATGTCAAATTATGCATCTATCATCCATCAACACGGCAAAATCAAATGGTCGAAATAAAGATTAGTAGGTATAAAATGTTGGTAAAGTATAAAATCTCTCGCTAGAAAGTAGTATATTATTTGACTTCGACCAAAACAGCGCTGTTCGAAAAGAAATTAATTTTACCGCCTCAAAAACACTGCTGTCAAACTCAAATTTTGACAGCAACTATTATATGATATTCCAGTACCATCGAACAAATCTAGCTCGCGCAATATTTCTCCAAAGGCCTGCTTGAATACAGCCCTGAATTCAATAATTACAAATAGGCTGATATTTTGACTAGTGTCAAAGTCAAACTGTATATATTTGTATCTACACTGTCCTGCAAACTGAGTAGGTACTAACTTAGCTGTTGCCCTTGACTGTAACTGTACCCCTGTTAAGTAACGCATAATACCTAAGTTAGTAACCAAGTGGAACCTTAATAAATAAAAAGTTACTCGATGAAATGCAAATGGTGCTTATTATAGCTAGTTAATGTACAGAATAAATTGCCTTTGAATTTATTTTTTTGCGAATTCAAAAATGTGTAAATTTAGTTAGCCAAATTGTAATTCCATTTTAACAAAACATTACTAACGTTTGTGAAAAAAAAACAATATTTTTTTATAAGCCAAAAGCAAGCTAAAAATATTCGTTATAAATTATGTTGGCAGTTGAAGTGTTTGCAGCGAAAAAAAATATTTAAGTATTTATTATTAGAATAGGCTTTATCATATGATTTGAATAAAGAGTGATTATTTTTTCTTAAACAATTATTAAATTTTAAACAAAATGTAATTAGGTACCTTCTTAAATATCGTATGAATATCGAAACTTGGAAACTTGGAAATAAAACAGAATATTTTGCCATGAGATTTTTATTAAATATTTATTATTAAAAATCTTGTGACTTAAAATTATAAAAAATATTATCTTTCTATCTGTTCTATTAAAGATTCTGTTTTTATTAAAGATGTCCTAAAAATAGAAATCACGTAATTTTTAATTACATTTTGTTGGACCTACTCCAATTATGTGCTGTTGTTTCAAACAATATTTATTTATTTCCATTTAAAAAACACGTTTTCGTGTGCAATAGAGAATCCAGTTTGTTTTATTTTTATATATATAAATATTTACGAACCAATTTTTTTAAGATTACATCACTAGGTTTATATTTAAGATGAGGTAACTTGTAACCATGTTAAATAAACTACTGAAAAATATTTTATACTTACCTCTCGAGTCGCTCATCGTGTAATGTTAGGACTTGATCATAGCCAATTCTCATTTAGAAACATGGTGCAGTACAAATTGCAAATTAATAAGAGTTATGCGTGAAATTTGGCCATGATCAAACTATTATGAGTAGGTAAGATTATACAGTTAGCTTTTTCTACAATTTCATCGGTCACAAATAATGTAATAATAACTGTGATATTTACTTTTTAAAAATGCCATGCAGTGATTGGCAATAAAAATAAAACGAAATTTTGTATCTTCTATTTTATAATTCTAATCAACAAATATTTGTAATGATATTTTTAATATAAGTAATAAATAACTATGTATGTCATATTTTAAGAAGCAAGAAAAATTAAAAATTCAAGCATTTTCTTTTGTCTCACTTATTTTTATCTCCCATTATTTAACCCTTTTCTAGCCTACTAGACCCGAACGACACTCTCAACACTAGAGGCGGGCGTTTTTTTCCAAAAGTGTTTTAAGAAACGCTTATTTACTCTGTAACGAACAAACGGTTTCTTGTCTGTGGCAGAAACTGTTTTCCAAAAAACCAGTCCTCGGCCGATGAACGAGCGAACAACAACAACTCTCTCTATTACGGTCATACCCATACCTTCCACAAACGACAGAGTAGGACGGAGCGAACGGACGCTCTAACTAACGTGTAAAAGTGTTTTATTTACATGTAAATTAGGATTACTTTTAAATGGCGTTTCAAGAACAGTTTAAAACTGGTTTCAAGAAACGTGTTTGATAGCTTTGTTCCAAAAAGTACCTTAGGCGTATGAAAATTACGCTGATTTTTCTTTAACAAATATGTGTAACGAGAAAAACTAGATTATTTAAAATGCGTTTCAAGAACATTTTAAAACTGGTTTCTAGAAACGTGTTTGATAGCTTTGTTCCAAAAAGTACCTTAAGAGTATGAACATTACGCTGATTTTTCTTTAACAAATATGTGTAACGAGAAAAACTAGATTATTTAAAAAAACTGATTTGAAATTTGAAATTCAAATTTCAAATCAATTTTTAAATTAGTATTGTTTTGTTTTGACCGTTACGCCGGTGTTACTTTCGCAGCATCGGTAAGCGTTGTGTTGTTCGGACGTAAATTTGAACAGTAACCGTTACAACAAACTGTATATAATAATGTTCCTTATAATAACCCGAAAAAGAAAAATACAGTGTTCTTTTTTTTGACGTAAAAATTTAAGATGGTGTTTTTGTACATCTGAAGAAAGTTTTGCCAAATTTATATAAACTGTAATTATATGAAAATTATGTTCATAAAATAAATTTTTAAGTACGCCAGAATATGTTCTGCCAGTACTAAGCCTGGATGAAGTACGAAGGGAAGTTCGTTTTATACACTCGATATGAATTCGAAAGCGTTTTTTTAAAAACTGTTTCTCGAAACTGTTTCTTATTGGCAAAAAACTGTTTCGTTTCGTTTTTCATAAAAGGCGTTTTTGCCCAGCTTTACTCAACACTCGAGTGGTACCTAATCAGTATTTGCCAAAAGCAAAATATTTGACTCCCCCAGCGGAGGGGGCACCGAAGTGCGGGAGAGGGGCGTGCACATCTATACGCAATAGATGCAACTGACATATTTACTCTACGTTTATCCCAAAAGGTTAAAAAAAATGTCAATCCGTGTGAAGCCGGGACGAGCCGCTAGTTTGTAATATTTTAATAAAACATAAATTATTATTACTTTTTTTTATTTTAATCGTTTTGATTGATGTTTGAGGTGACACCATCAGACCACAATATCCGCACCGGCTACTACTACTACACCCATGCTACTACGCCACTGGAAATAAAAAGGTCCAAAGGACATAATATTTTTATTTATCAGATGAAGTACATTGATAAATCACAAAATTTATCATGAGAAATGCAAATGGCATAGCATCCCTATAGATCCTCATACTTCCTTAGAAAAGAATAAATAAAATAGGATCCGAAGAGAAGATACCATACAGAGAAGCGGTTGGGTCTCTTATGCATCTTGCTATAGTGAGTAGACCGGGAAATTATGTTTGGAGTCATGTAAGTATGATAAACACAGGAATTTTGTGAAAAAGATATTAAAATATTTGAAAGAAACTAAAGAATATGAGTCTATTTTATTTTTAGATGAAGAATAATGTAGTAGAAGGCTACAGTGAATTAAACTATGCCACCGACACATATATGAGGCGATCTACATCTGGATACGTATTCATCTAGAACGGTGTTGCAAAGCAGCACTATGTAAAACATAGGTTCCCAACGGGGGCGGTACCGCCCCCTGGTGGGCGCTGGAGTTTTTCGTGGGGGCGGCAGCGGGTCCAACATAGGCGACGTTATGACGGTCAAGGGGGTGGTCGAGGCGGATCTACCTAATTAGAAATTTAATATAATAATATACTTTGAAAATACCTCTATTTTCATGAAAAATTAATTTATTATTCAAACGAAATCTAAGAAGAGGCGAATACAGCCACTTTCCGACATTATAAGCATTATCAATAAAACAGGAAGATTGACTGACTAACTTACCTGGACGCTCTTCATGCTGATTTTACAGAGCGATTCCAGAATATTTTAAATATGAATATACTAAGCTGGGTTTTAGACCCTTTCCCAAATGCATATACAGCAGAATTATAAAATTTAGAAGAACTCACAACTAATGAAGAATTAAAAGTAAAATTCAGAAATGGATACGAAGAGTTCTGGCTCCAATTCTGGAGGGTTCTCCAATCCAATTGGGTTAATTTTTAATTTGTGATTATTAATAGATAATAAAAAAGACATATAAAATTGGTATAATTAACTATTACCCATGTAAAAGGGGGCGATAGTCCATTACAGTTTGGGAACCTATAATCTAGATAGTGTACAGAATCAGAACTCATGGCTACATACTCAGCCACAAAGAAGTTTTATAGATCAAAAGATAAGTGAATATAATCAAGACAGCATTTGTTTAAATGTGGACAATGAAAGTGTAGGTTCAGTGATTAAAAACACAGTCTTCCACATACGTAAACATATTGATATCAAATATAACTTGTTAAAGAAAAATTTCAAGAAAGTGAAGGAGATTTCAAGCACTTTTATGTACTAATTTTACAAAAGCTCTTGCTAGAGTTAGATTTCAATCGCATCTTTCACGATAGCAACTTCATTATTAGGTATATTAACTTCAGCACACGTGCTGTTATTTCACGAGTGGTCTTCTGTAAGGGGGTGGTTGCTGCCGCAAGACGGGCTGCCCAAATGACTGCGAAAACGCAGTATGCCCTGCCACTACTTTCCAAATCCAGACCAGAGTCAAATTTGAAAAGTCCATTTTTCAAAGGTTGATCCTGCCGGGAATCGAACCCGGGAACCCTAGAACAGAGCGTTAAGGCAAGCACACTAACCACTCATCCCTAACATGAAAAGTACATATTAGTGAAAAAAATGAGCCATAGAGAAAGAGAATCAGTTGAAAATTAAATTTTTGGTGGCCAATCGGTGGTTTTTTTTTAACTCAATCATAAAAAAATGTCAAATGATTTAGGGGTCTAAAATTTTTTATTTTACGTACTAAAGTATATAATAAATAAAACCTGACATGAATCATTCGAGCTTGAAGTTTTTGAGAACCGAATTTCTAAAAATAGGCTTTGAAAAGTACATTCTTTATATTCTATGAAGAGGGTTAAAATTTGGGTATGTGGGGATAATTTATAAGATATTTTGAGATTCTCAACTTTCAACAAAATCGATAGATCCCTCCCAAGAAATCATTCGAACTCATATAGAATATTATAAAGGGCATTGGGAAAATTTTCGTACAAAAATATTGATCCTAATCGCCGTAACGCCACCTACCATGGTGTAGCTAAACCACGTAAGATAGTTATTTGAGCTACTGCAAGATAAATGTCATTATTGCCGATGTACGTTTTTATATAAGTATGTCTAATAAAGTTATCGATAAGAGCTACTAAGATTTTTTTTTATTTCAAATTCAGAAAGTTTTAACGAATGGGTGTTGTAATGAAATTATCCAGGTAATTATTCAGACTTATTTATTTTTAAAAGAGATTATAAACAATGAAAGTTAGAGGTTTGATTTAAATTAAACAACAGTATTTTTTCGTAATTAGAAAACTATCCTTGAAGGAAATTACAAAAAAAATAAAAATCAATACCCTATAGGTATACTGGTATATGTATACATACGAGGCATGCCTTTTAAGTTTTGTCGTTTGAAGAAAAAAACACAACTAGAACCTTATAGTACTTTTTATTGTTTTTCAAAGTTTTCACCACGTAGCTTAATACACTTTTCCATTCGCTCAAACCAGTTATTATAACATTTATTCCACTCTAAAGTGGGGGTGTTCAAAATGGCCGACTTGAAAGCGTCGACAGCTTCTTCACCGGACTGGAACCTTTGACCACGAAGACTTTTCTTAATTTTAGGAAATGTAAAGAAATCGTTAGGGCTTAGGTCAGGACTGTATGGAGGATGGTCAGGAATTTCTACTTTTTCCTGCTTCAAATACTCAATCGTTTGACGAGCGCTGTGTAAGCTTGCGTTGTCGTGGTGCAGGATGATGCGTCGCTTTGAGTTAGATTTTCGAAGATCGACGTTGACTTGTGGTAAACAAACTGTGGTATACCACTCTGCGTTAACCGTTCTACGATCTTCAAGTGCAATAGTCGCAACATGGCCAGTTTTTCCAACGAACGTGGCCACCATCTTCTTTGAAGTGCTTCGAGAACGAACAACTTTATTCGGCTTTGGCTCGTCTTGGAAAGACCCAGATTGTAGATTGTTGTTTGGAATCAGGATCGTAGGCATAGATCCAAGATTCGTCACCACTGATGATGTCGTAGACGTGATTTGACTCTCCTCGGTTGAACCTTTGCAGAATTCTCTTACACCATCTGACGCGGGCCGCCTTGTGATCGTCGGAAAGCAGATGCGGTATCCAACGGCAAACTAGCTTTCTCACACCAAGCGCTTCATGCAAGATCTTCTGAATGGTTGTCCCTGAGATGCCTAATAGAGCCTCTATCTCTCGATACGTCACATGGCGATCTTCGAGAATTAGTTGTCTCACAGCAATGATGTTATCTTCAGTGAAGGCGGATTTTGGGCGTCCTTCGCGAGATTTGTCACTAACACTAGTAAGTATGTCCACGCTGGAATTCTAAATACCAGCGTTCGACAGTCCGCAGACATGGGGATTCATCACTGAACGCAGATGTTAGCTCTTCAAAACACTGAAGCCGTGTCCGGCCTCTTCTAAAGTTGTAGAAAATTATTGCACGAACATTTTCCTTAGAAAGATTCATTTTCGTATGTAACCTGACAGATTCCAATCGACGCTGTGACTAAACAATAGCATTAATCCTAATACTTTCAACTGTTTTGAAATTCAAAATTTAAACACATTCGAATATAGAACAGTTCAAATTCAAAATTGCCGGGAAATATGGAAACGACAGAACTTAAAAGGCATGCCTAGTATATGTCGCAGTATAATGGGAGACATGGATTTTCGCAATAATCCTAGTACGATTGCAAAAGATCGGATAATAGGAATTTTAAAATTTAAAATGAATTTTAAAATCATCCGAAGTACATACTGTCAGGATCGTTGCAAACATCCCAATTTATTTAGGAAGATTAGAAAATTAAACGCTGATTGGTCAATGATTTATAGCTTCTCTATTCTGGTTGGTCATAAATGTTTCTTCATAAATGACCATAGGCACAGAAATGTGAAGAAGTGACAAAACAATGATCATTTAAGGTATTTTTATTGAATGTTACAATTACTTAAATATCTATTATTATTTTTTACAAAATAGGTATATTTAAAAAATAAGTCACAAGTTCAGTCTCATTTATTTTATTACTATAGGTAAATATATCTAATAGTACACGATGGTAATCGTAGATAAGAGACTAACAATAATTACTTAAAAAAATAAAATATTAAAATGCGTTCGCCATTATTAGAATAATCTGCCAAAAGGAAATCTAAGTACTGGTGAGCTACTTCAACTTGCGTAGGTTCCCTGTACGCCGTCTTTGTGACACGATTAAATTTGTTTCTTCTACGATATGCAACACTTTTATATTGTTCATATGAAGGTAATTTTCTAATAAGGTCTAGTCCCTTGTCCCTCAAAGATGCTACAGTTTTTTTTAAAATGGCTGGAACAGTTACTTCAGAACTTGAAGCGGCTGCTGCAATGCTAGTAGGTATAATTACACATTTGGTAAGATTTGTAAGTTAATAGATCTCAATTATATTTTAACTAAATAAAAAAAATTTAGACCAGTAACATAACTGGTAACAGTAATGTTTGTTTTAGTTTATTTTTGCATAGAATAAAATAAACATACATATATGTATTTATCGAAATGGTTATTTTATTTAAGAAGACCTTATTATTCTAACACAATTTTGTCATAATCTAAGCGGAACAATTTGCCTCAAAGGTGGAACAATTAGCCCCAAAGCGGGGTTGAATGTTCCGCTCCGAAATTTGACAAAAATTTGCTACTGTAAAAAAAACTATCAAGATATCAGTAGAAACGGCTATAATATTACAAAAAACGATAAACATCCGTTCAATATTCTCCTATGTTGAAAATTAAATCCTTCATTTTGATGATAAAATTTCATGTTACTTGAAAATCGGAACTTCCAGCCCCGCTCTCCCCTACGTCGTACAGAGTTGCTATCATTGGACTACATTTGTTCTCTTCATTTGAACCGGTCCAATGATAGAATCTCAGACATATCAAAATTATAATAGTTTTTTTTTTCAATAGGATGGGTGATAATGAAAATAATGATCCCAGTCGAGCCACAAGAGGAAATACTACCAATGGAATGAAGCTAGTATGAAGCTAGCTATCGAAGCTGTGAGGGCAAAACAAATTGGTGTCAATGCTGCTGCGAGGGCCTACGGGGTTCCTAAGGCCACTTTACATCGGAGAATGCTAGATACTAACCAAAAAGCCAAAGGTAGCGTACAGATAAAAGGTTCAGAAGGGGACCTTACACCAGAAGTTCAAGATGAAATGGTAAAACATATAAAAGAAATGGAGTCAATTTTGTTTGGCTATACACCAAAGGACGTTAGAATGTTGGCCTTTAGATATGCTGAAAAATATGGTTTAAAACACAGATTTAATGTAGATAAACAAACAGCAGGCAAAAAATGGTATTACAACTTTATGAACCGCCACCCAGACCTCAGTTTACGTCAGCCAAGAGCGACATCCAGAGGAAACACATGATCCTCTGGAACCAAGAATTTCAAGCCCTCAACCAGGTACTTGAAAACAATCTCCTCATTTGCCATCGTCCACTCAAATTATTGTCAGGAATGAATCTCCGCATCCATCGACCTCCTCGCAAACTGAATCATCACCCCCCGATCCAACTAGAGCCACCAAACAGACAGGATGCTCAGAATCGTCTGTTGAAATCAACGCCAACATTCAATTTTCATCTTCAAACTTACTGTTGTCTCCAAAGCCTAATGCGGGCAAAATGATAGATCAGGTATCTCCAGGAGCAAGACTGATAGCTGCTGAACTAAGAAAATCAAGCCGAAAAACACAAAAGGCAACTGAATTGATCAGTTCACCATATAAAAATTCTTTACAAGAAAAAAGCAAAAGAAAGGAATATATCGACCAAAAATAAAATCTGTATTTGAAGGCTTCAAAGAAAATACTTCCAGACTCTCAAGACGTTAGCCAATGGTTCTGCAAAATATGTTCGATTTGTGAAGTTGAAGATATGATCCAATGTTTATTGTGCAAGGAATGGGTACATGAATCTTGTGGCGGTGCTAAAAAGGGTCAGAAGAAATATGTTTGTCCTACTTGAGTAGCTTAGTTAGAAACGACGATTGAAATTTCACAGTTCTCCACTCAAGATTTTATGAGAAAATGGGTTTTAAAAAAATGTGGTCCAATAGTGGCAACCTTACCCTACTAGAGCAATTAGTTGCTATTAGTTCAAATAAATTATTGGCATTTTGAACGATGTACTTATGACTGTGATCTATGTCTGCACTTATTTATTAATTAAACATTTACAGTATTTTAAAGTTTTTCTTTTTATATAGAGTCCTTCGAAACGTAAATGACAATATTTAACTTTCATTCTTTCATTGGGTTATAAACTGTAGAATTATTCCTAGAATTCCTTGCGTTCATTTGACTGAACTTAATTCAGTCTAATAAAACTAAACTTTTTAAATGGTCTTGGAATGCTTATTAAACAAGGAACCAATAGATATACTAGATTTACTTAGCTCGTTTCTCTTATAATATTAGTGTGTAGGTCATGTCGTTTTCTCTTTATAATATTAGTGTGTAGGTCATGTCGTTTTAGTCTAATTATAGTAAAAGGAGTAGTGTGCCATTCACAAATATAAACGTATCGTATATAAACGTATAACGTAGTTGCATTTTACTCTTAAATAGTTGTTAATTAATCAGACTAACTACATTATTCATTAAATAAATCTGAATGTAAAAGTAGGTTCCTAGGCGGTCGGATTTTGACTTAGCTTTAACTTTTTCTCCAGGAAAGATAGGCAAATTGAAGTAAAAGCTTTCGCTTCGCTTTCGACTATTATTCGAGTCGGAAATCCCTTTTAAACAATTACCCGTGTAATAAACATTCGGCCGAAGAAAGAAATTATTAAAAATATATGATTTTTAACGGTTTGTTAATAACAACAATCGTTTCTAACCAAATTGAACTCAATATGTCTTACTTTTTATTTAGTAAGAAAAGTAATAATTATTATAATATACTTTTCTTACTAAATAAAAAGTTTTTTATAATGAAACTTAAACCTACTCTTAAATATAATAAGTCATTTTGAAACAACATTATCAGTAGATTTTATTATTACACAATGTTATGAATAAAGAACTGTACATATTATTACTTTCTCATCCTATTATAATTAGAAACATACTGACAAAATTATTTATTATTGCAATTCAATGAACTGTGGCATCTGGAATTGCAGAGAACTCCATGCTTTTTGCAGGCCCACTTCTTTGTTGTACACTGCACATTTGTCTTTTTACAGTTGCATTGTTTTAAACCCTGAACAACTTCAGAAGCATCAGGGCCATCGACACCACATCATCGTCAATTGTAAATGTTGTTTTGAGAACGACTGGTAAAAAATGTACAAGATTAGCAAATAAATTGACAGTAGACAGCTTTGACGAAGACGTCATCAGACAGACTATCTCGATTTTCATCTAGTCAAAAAGGAATTTCCGATCGTAAAACTGTTATTGACAGACAGTATAAAATACGAGGGTGGCATTTCCTCGGCAAGGAAGATAGCGGGCTATGTTTTAGATGGAGAAAAACTCAAAATAATAAAAAGATACTTATTGAAAATGCTAATATAAGACTTAAAAGAACCTTATATCTTTCCATACTACAGGAATATAGATTAAAAGGCCGTCCTATATTTTCACAGACGAATCTTATATACATAGCTCACATACTTTGCCACGATCATGGTCTGACGAAACAAGCAAATTTGATACAAAATTTTGTTAATAGTTTCCTATTATCCCGGTCCTTTGTATTTGTACTAGGATTATTGCGAAAATCCGTTTTCTCCGATTATACTGCGACATATACATACATTCACATTATATGATTACGTTCATATTTTACATAACATATGTACCTAACATGCATAGTGACACAACGTAAAATTATACAATGTTACAAACTTGGCCATTGCTGATAGTTTATTTATTGATTAGCATAAAATTGTAAATTACATTCAATACATTTTCGAGAAAAAAAAAACTGGATATACATAGACTGTATTTCTCGTACTTTTCGTACTGGAATTCTGTCTGTACCCCGATTTTTATTCAAATCATATAGTTACACAATCTCTTGAACTACTTTTCAAGGAATATCGAAATAATAGTAAAGACATTTCTCTCTGTGTGTATACTGGTCGCGGCGGCAAACGCCTCTGCCCGTGGCCTATTTATTTTACCGCGTCGCCAGTCGCACCGCCGGCCGCCGCGCCGTTCGCGACGCCAGATCCCGTGGCCATGCCGTAAGGGGTGAATTCGGGATGAAATGTCCGTAGATATGTTTTTATTTAGTATCATTCCGTTGGATGAATATCGCTCAGAATTTAAAGTAATTGTAAACGAAATTAATGATACTCAGCTACTTGTAGATCCCTCGCACGAAAAAAAATTACAAAAGCATTATATTCGCGTTGTATACATGTAGCAAACAAATTAAAAGTTCTCAAAATCGTATTGTTTAAACAGAACACATAAGCTTACAACAAACCATTGATTAATTTATTTACGCAAGCTTGATTTAGTTAGGTTTGATGGCGAATCGATAATTTACGAAACCTTTAAAAGTATGATTCATGAGAATTCTGACCTCATGGACAACGGACAGGTCCAATACCTGATGTGTAGGTTGTCAGGACGTGCTTTAACCGTATGCTAATTATAATTTAATATGGAATACTCTGGTTGAAAAATACGAAGACAGGAGAGACCTGGATTCGGCATATTTGGATAAAATATCTGAATTTAAACCCTTTCGAAAGATTTTGTGCCTTCGCAGTAAGTTTAAAAGCTTTAAACATTGAACATTTGCTTTACATACTGCATTAAAAAAGATTGACACGGAAACCGTCCACGCGTTTGAAATGGTTAAGAGGGATACAAAATACGCCGATCTAGTAAAATTCACACGTGAAGAATCAAAAATTATGGAACGTGCAAGCGAAACAAGAACGCGTGGCCCGAACCGCCACGGCCGGGCAAGGCAAAAGTTCGTATGAAAAATTTACATTAATTCCTATATAATGTTTTATTAATTTTTTACCGATTTTTTTGGTCCTACCATTTCAATTGCATGGGCGATTGAAAGTAGCTTTCTTTCGATAGATTCAGTTGTCGTTCTTGGTCCAACAAGAGTTTTGGAAAAGACTTCCAAGCTCTGGGGCACATCTTCTTTAGCATTTTTTAAAGAGTCATTTGTGCTGGTCTTATCGTAAGTTTTTATAAGTATATCTTTTCTGATAATTTCAGCTGCTTTCTTTACAATTCTTAACTTTTCTTCTTGTATGATATCTTTTTGTAAATTCCAATTATTGATTAGAATATCATCTATGGAATCTTTGAAAGTGATTAATGGACCTTCACGTGGTAAATTCGTAATATGAATTCTGTCTCCAAATTTCTCGCATAGCTTTTTAATAATGGTTCGCTCATCTGGGACATACTCCGTTAGAATATTTCTCAATTCCTTGATGCTAAATTGGGTGTTTTTGTTTTGTTCCATGAAATTAAAAATAATTTGCATAGCTGAAACTACATCATGGCATTCAGGTCGACCTGCAATATAAAATAATAATTCGTATGTAGTTGATCTAGGATATCTTTTACCTAGAATAAAAGTCAAGATGTAGATCATACCATATTACGTACCTCTCTTTAGATATCGTTTAAAAAACAAAACACTCGAATAGCAGTCTTTGTGGTAGCGTGCTTGAACACACTCAAGTTGCACATTTTCAATCCTTTGCAAGATCTACAACAAAATAACAAAAAATTACACATACATGCATACTTACATATTATATCCCTTATAGCAAATTAGAGATTCCTAATGCTACAGGTCATCGAATGTGGTAATAAATAAATGAATAAAATAAAAAAAGCTTGTATTTATCTAACCAATAACGCATCCCATCTTTTTTTTGGGTACCCATCATTCTCCCATCACCTTTGTCCATCTGTTATCTGTAAGTCTGGATTGCCCATTTCAATTTAAGAATCCTATATCTTTCAACAATATCAGTTATTTTAGTTTTACATCTTAGTTTTGCCATCTCAGTCTTAAGTCAATAAAATAAATAAATCCCAAAGATTTATTTATTTTATTTTATTTATTTATTTCTACGCTTACAACTATTTTTACAGGACTAAGCCTAAAGATAATAGTGTAACTACTTCTACAAATTACCTTATTTGTTACAATTATAACATATTATAAACAACGCTGACTTTGTGAAGTCATTCAGAGAACACGAAAACAAGTCGATGCTTTCTGCGACTAGGTTGCGGATAGAGCGCGTCATAGGGGCCATGCCGAGCTGGTTGGTGTGCCCGCTCCTAACATACTTATTTTAATTTTTCTCCATCTTTCTCTCTCATTTTTTTAGTTAAGGCCCACATTTGACAGTAAGTATAATTGAAATAAATGGCGGCTTATTCGTAGCTCTTTATTCTATACAGAGTACAGCTTGAGCACAAGAGCAGTTATAATTTGTCAAAAAGAACGCCTGAAAGGAGATAGCACTGTTGAAAAAAGAAGACAATAAGTGACAATTAAACTAATCCCATTTGGAAATAGTAAAACCCAGTAATCCCAGTTGGTAATCAGTTCCTTCACTACAATTTCCAGAAACGACGACAAAATGCATATATAAATTAAATCAATACCTAGCTTTTAATCAACTCTATATATAGAATGTTGGAATGTTGGAAATAAAAAAAAATCTTCAATACATGCATTTTGCCTATGCTAACTTATGGTTGCCAAACATGGGCTATAACAAAAAAATTACAACACAAATTGAGAACCTGTCAGAGAAGCATGGAAAGGAGTATCTTAAGATATCGTAGAAAAGATAAAAAATGAGCTGCTGATATGAAGAAGTTAACAAAATTTGTGGATGTATGCATACAAATAAAACAACTGAAATGGCGCTGGACAGGACATATGATCAGGCAATCAACACAAAAATGGACGAAAAAGTTAACTGAGTGGACTCCAAGATACTACGCCAAAAGGAAGAGAGGCCTTAAGAACTTAAGAGATGGTCAGATGACATGCAAAAGGACTGCCAGACCTCTATAGATGAGATGGGCTCGGAACAGAATAGATTGGAAAAAGTTAGAGGAGGCCCATGTGTCTGCAGGACACGCTGATACAGAATCAGACTGATGTGCAGTATCTTCTTTTAATATATCAGCAAATAAAGGCTATTTATTTTTTATTTATTTTATTTTATATCAGAAAATAGGTAGTATAATAGGTGTGTATTGTCAGCAATTTCTGAGTAATTTTCAGGAATTTTAACATAAAAACCAAGTGCTGAGTTGTTATCGATAAACATCATGAAAGTATTCTATTTTATTTTTAAGTTATATTTTTAAAAAAAACAGAAAAGTTAATAATATAATAATATAGAATTGGCTTAAGTAACAAATTTGGATTGTGATACAATCTTTAAAGACTTATTATTTGAAGTGTTTTTACAGTTTTATTGTGCTTCATCTTTCCTCCCATTTAAAGAAACTTAGGAGGATTTGTTTCCCTATATATGTAGGGGAGTATTTCTAATTTTATTAGACTGTTTGTTTATTTAGATTATTTATTATTTAGATGTTTATTTAGACTGTTTATTTATTTATTAGATTTTATTGTCTGTTAAGTTTGCCTGGCTAAATATTTCTTTTGTATTGGTTCTAATTTTCGGTCCAATTAACAATAACAGTAGCAAGGCATCTGTTGATGACTTTGGGTGGCTTTCTTAGAAATGTCGGCACCTTAAACATGTATATGTATATGAGTAAAAATATAAGTGATTGTGAATATTTTAAGGCATTTTAAAGTAAATAAAAGATGTGTCCACCATCAGAGATGATCAGTTATTTTATATAGATCACAAAACGCAGTGGAGGCATTATTATAAAATACTATAAGACTTATGACAATTAAAAATCAACTCAATCTTTTATTTTCCTTTTTCCATGTTTGAAAATCAAACCTATTTAAATACAGTCAGTATTTAAGTTCAAATTCATTAACAGACAACATAAAGCTAATAACAGACAGCAAACATAAACATTAACAGACACCAATGGTGGCAATTCAACCGTCCAATTTTCTTTATTTGTGTAGTCTAAACTCCCGAGTGCCCTCTTTACGGTTTAATTTTGGGGCATGTTGTATTATAGTTAAAATAAGTTATTAAAGTTAATAATATAAATGCAGTGGAAATTGGTAAGTATTTATGAGCTAGGTAAAACCAATACTGTCAAATAAACAGCACCATGGTAACTATACATAAAAGCACAAACTATATAGTGATACTTCATAAAAGATATACAAGATGTATAAACATTACTGATGTAGATCATCTGTGACCTAAAACGGCAATAGCCTTTTTAGGTATTATTACTGGAAAGTTAGAAAAAAATATGGTAGGTACCTTTTGACTTGAAAACGATTCTAGATTGTTTTTAAGAGCGGCAACTAGGGTTTGTTTAGTGTGTTCGCTGGTTATTCGGTAACATATGCGTCGTTTAGATTGCTTTTTCATTATTTCATCTGAAAGTTCTCGAGCACAGATGAAACACTTGTCCTTAAAACTAAAGTCTGTCTCACTACAGCCATTAGGATCATCGGTATCTTCGTTGCCATCACAAATGTATAATTCCATTGAATTATATTTAAGCTTAGCACTTTCTTTAATATATTTTTTCCTGCAGCGCGTATGTAAAAAAATATCCTCAACACTCCCGAAAATATTAAATAAGCCATCCTTCCGCATATGGCTAAACTTTATTAATGTTGCTAATCCTTTCTTACGAACAATCACTGTATCTTGATCTTCCAAGGGGTTATTGCAAATAACACAAACCATGTTAAACAACTTAATGAAAGTTTAATTGAAATTAATAATAATTTATCACACTATTCTCTGTTTACTTCCTTACCTTATATAATTTACCTTCCTTACCTTATATACACAGATTATAAAGACCAAAGATAAAGACTATGTTGTAATATATTACTCTATGTTATAATCCGCGCGCGATGAGAATGGGATGCGACCTTTTGGAACTGAGGCGCGCGCGGCCCGCCGGCCAGCCGTAGCGTCGGCAGCAGTGTGTAGATTGGAAAATTGAAATTACAGTGTGGGCTATGTGAAATTACAGTGTTTTATCAGGCAAAATTACAGCCAGTTTTACAGTAAATTGAATTCAAATTTTAAAATTTTTTGGCTATTAAATGTATCATTATAATTAAAATTGAAAAAATTATAATTTATTTTTTATTCACTGTCACTTTGGTTTATCACTTTCAGAAGTAGTTTTCGGCATATTTAAACCTTTTAAACAATCAATCAGTTCCTTGAATCCCACAAAACCACACTGATAAGTAAGTACTTTGTCCAACGAATTACGAAGTAATAAATAGACAGTGACAGTGACAGTAAACACAATATAAAACATCACACAACATACCACGCTAAATGTAAAAGCCTCACATTAAAACCCATACCGAAACAAGAATCGAACAACATAATTTGACTGCGTAATAGCTCCATAAGGGTATTCCCCGCCGCTGAATCGTAGACTGAACAAAACGTTTCGTTTCACGCATTTATATAGATATTTTTTAGGGTTACAATTACGTTTCTTTTTTCTATAGATATAAAAGGTTTTCATATAAACAAAAATTACAGTACTTTTCATACACTGTGTTCGGGACAGCCTACAGTTCGTATAAACAAAAGTGATTGTGCAAAGTGTTCGTACGCATAGCGTTCGCGAAGAAATGAGCCAACACAGTGAAATGTTGGCTCATATATACGTATGAACAAACAAAGACAACAATAGAAAGTGAAAGGGACAGAAAATACTGTTATTGCACAACATTTAATGTTATTTCATAATATTGCACAACTTGCGCAATCGTGTCTCATTCGTTCGCTATTGGCGCATTTGTCTCGGCGCAGGGCACGATTGCCGCTAGTTGTGTTTTCATTGTGTAGTTGTTATTATTGAGTTTTGTTTTATATATTATTGTGTAATTATTTTAGTGATAATTAATAATGAGTGGAAAAAGGGGTAAAACTTGGAATTGGAATAACTGTAAAATAATATACCTAAACATTATTATTAAAAGGATTTCAACCATGAAACATTTTTGTGTATTTTCATGAACCTAAGATAGATCGTAGAAATAACTAATTTATAATTAATATTCAGAACTTTTTTGCCAACGCTACTTGCGTTGCCAACTGTCATTTTCGATTTACTTTGACAAGGTTCTATCCCATTCTCATTGCGCGCGGATTATAATAACTAATAATCTATTTCAGTATTTATTTAGTCATTGTAATCATGTTCTGCAAACTGTAGCGATTATTCTCTTTGCAGTATCTGCAAAAGTAGCCCCTACGGATTAGCCCCAAAAAATTCAAAAAATTCAAATTTTAAAATTTTGCTTTGATCAATCGTTTGTGAATCGTTTGTGACTATGACTACGTAGTTAATTAGAAATTTAATTGTTAATTGAGACATACGGAATAGCCACAAAATATTAAAAATTCGTTTAAGATAGGCTTCCGGGTAGTCAATCGATCGAAAATCGTTTGTGAATTCCAAATATATTGATAAAAACGTTTGTAACAACGTTGTTTCCATCCAAGAAATAATTAAATATGTACAGAAATATAAACAGCCATAGACAAGAAACCATAGACTATGGTTCCTCATCTATTATTCTATTTAGGCTGTAGCGTTGTAAAAAGTGAAGCTCATGTGAAGCTGTGGCTCTAGCATGAGTTTACGATACTACAATAGAGTCTGTGCGGAAAGAGAATCGACGTAATAATTGAGGGCGCAACTGTGCGTAATTATCGTATTTGTTATGTTGACAACACTGTAACGTTATTATAGTTCGACTGTAAACATCTTGATACTTTTAGGCTGCAAAACTTATTGGTTAAATTAGTCTTATGTATATATTGTGTATTTCTTTATGAATCGTAACTAATATTATAAATATGTTTGTTTGTTACGCGCAATATGTCATTTAACTAATATCCAGAGAAAATTACCGTTCCCGAGGGATATCATATCTAAAAGTTATTCGTTACGTCTTACGTCCCTTCACCTCATTAAGATTAATGACAAAATTATTGCAACAAGATCTATAGGTATTGTTAGTAAAATCACACTTATTTATTAAACGCTTACTAAAATGCATTTTACATTTCAACTCGGTAAATGGCGCCGACCAGTTTTTTAAACCCGATATTTGACTAATAATGTAACCGAAACTGCGGGCAAAAACTAGTTTCGTATTAAAATGTTTCAGGGATAATGTTAATAAAAAATATTTATACAATCTTATAAATTTATTCACGGAGAATCGTAATCAAAGTCTGATTCTAAATATTCAATTCCAGATATGGTTGAACTAGCATTACTGAAACCATCAGAGTCATTCAAAGAATCTTCTTCTGAACTTGGTGTGTCAACATCTGTCGCCTTTATAATAAGTTCTTGGACATCTTCTATTAAATGGTCTTTTTCCCAGTATTGTTGCTCGCAGTGTATGACATGATCACACTCTTTTTGCCATTGTTCTGCAGTAATATTATTAAAGCATTCATTTATAATTGGCAATAACTCTTTTGCTGACACATTCACATTCTTTGATGCCACTTGTCTTTTTACTAAACTCCATATCATTTCAATCGCATTAAGGTCACAGTGATATGGGGGTAATCTGACGACAGTATGACCATGCGTCTCAAGCAATTGATCGATTTCAAATAATGGTTCTCCTTTGTTCATTTTTACTAATCTCAGGAGTTCAACCTTCAGTGCATTATCGGGATATGCTATTCCATTATCTCTCAACCATTTCTTCAGAGTTTCTTTATTGTTGTTGCTGTTTGGAGGCTTATTTATTCGTACACTGTGATAAGATGCATTATCTAACACAATGACAGACTGATGAGACAAGTTTGGCAAGAGTTTTTCTTTTATCCACTTAGTAAAATTCTCTCGATTCATTTCATGGTGATAATCGGCCGAAATACTTTTAGTTTTATATGCCAGTAAACAATTTGGAACAAATCCTTCCCTGCTACCTGCATGAATTATAATATATCTTTCACCAAGAGAAATTGCTTTAGAGACTCCAGGTTCATCAGGACCTTGCCAACACTTATTAACCTCATGTGCTGTATGAATATATGTTTCATCCATATATACAATTGGTTTTCCAGTTTCTCTCAAGTACTTCATTGTTCGTAAATATTTAGCGCGCCAAACCATTATATCATATCTCTCAATGAGAAGTTTTCGTTTTGACTGACATTTTTTATATTTATATCCCAGTTCTTTTAAAAGTTCACGTAGACTAGTGATTCCACCACAAAAATTTATGTCATCCTTTAGCACACGATGCAGCTTCCGTAGAGTCGGTACCTCCTTCCTTACAGTATAAAATTGTCGTATTTTATTACGGATTGCACACTTGTCAAAATCATCAACAATTACAATTTTTGGTCTTCCTTTACGATTTTTCCCAGGTGTGCACCACACACCGTTATTTGTGGAACCTTCTTTTTTTATTTTACAAACCGTAGCTCTATTCAGGCCTAGAAAGTGTAAAACAGAAAAGTTAAATATGCAAAGTATCAACACCGTTTATAGTTTCGCTTACAATCAAAAACATTGGTTATAATTTCATGAAATTATCAAATATTAAGTGAATTCTTTTTAAATGTTTATACATTTTGAGAAGTCGGGAATGGATCACTTAGGGAGTCTATTAACATTCAAATAAAGCACGATAAAATTGTTAAATACCTGTTATTGCGGCCACACGTTCTATGACCTTTTGTAAGTCAATAATGGTGTGTTTCGCCTTTTTTTCTCTTTGGCAAAACTGAATAACATTAAATATTATTTCCCTTGTCGAACTGTTTAAGGCTTTACCTCTTTTCGACATGATTTTGAGCAAAAATAACAAGAAAACACAGAAAGCGAAATCAACACCAAGACAAGATTATAGGCAAATTGTCTAAATTAGGGTTGCCATATAAAAATAATAATGTTAGTTCCCTTTTACGCCGCGTCGATTCTCTTTCCGCACGGACTATACTACACTCGCTAGCGAGAGCGTAAAACATTTATATGGAAAATTGACAATTTGACATTGACAGTTCACGATTTTCCATACAAAAGTTTTACGTTCTCGTTAGCGAGTGTAGTATCGTAAACTCATACTAGAGTCTTAGAGGCTCTAGTATGAGTTTACGATACTACACCAATTCTACACTCGCTAGCGAGAACGTAAAACTTTTGTATGGAAAATCGTGAACTGTCAATGTCAAATTATCAATTTTCCATATAAATGTTCGCTCACGCTAGCGAGTGTAGTATCTCATAAACTCATGCTAGAGCCACTGGTCGATGAAGATGCGTGCGTAACCCTAAAACGTAAACCCTTTACTTGTCGTATAGTGGCCATGCGTTTGTGTGTGCAGTTACAAATGTTGCCAACTAGAACATCTTTTACCCCAATTAATTATTATAATACTTATTAAACAAAAAATATAGTTAGGTATATTAAACAATGTTTATTACTCGTTGTGAATAATATAATAATTTGATAATAATAATAACTTATTTATTTTGTGACCACGAGTAATTGCATTTGACGAAATTTAAATTTTATTGGCACTGTGTAGGGTTTGCCTTGATGGCATACTTATTGTGAATTGTATAAGAAATATTTTAATTAATAAAACAAAGTTTTTGATCAAATGTAGTTGATGTAAAGTTTTTACATCAACTTCTACGAGTATGTAAAGTTTCTTTTTTGAGAATGTGATGGAATCTAATGTTGATATAATATATTTTTCCATGACAGATTTAATTATATCTGTTTGGTGTTCATTCAGAATTTGTGACAATATGTAATTGTGTTGGGTTTTTGAAGAAATGTTATTCCTTCTTTAATAATTTTTAGTACAAATAGCTCACACATATAGCATATATTGTAAGTATCTAGAGAAGGAAAACTTAAACGACCTTTGTTTCTTCATGTAATAAGTTTATGAAAATTTATTTTAAAATGAGTAATAAGCTATGTTAAAGTATTGAACTTAAATACTGGCCGAATTAAAAAGTTTTTATAATTTAAAATATAGAAAAACAAGATGTGGTTTTTGATATAATATGTAAAAAGATTTGAAGAAAGTGTGCTTTAGCTTTTTGAGTTGAAAAAAGATGAGTTGGTTTTTGTAAGTTATTGTAAATATGTTATGAAATTTTAATGGAATAAAAGATGTGTGCACCATCGAAAATGTGAAATGATTTTAATTTAGATTTCAAAACGCAGTGGAGGCATTTAGAAAGAAATCCTAATAAGAGGTTATGGGCCCAGATCATTCACTGATAATAAAGCCAGTTGTACTTTTTCTAGTGTCTGGATCACCTGCGAAGTCTGCATCACAGTATGCCATAAGTACCAAATCATTATTTCTAACATATTTGATACTAGTAGAGATAGTATTTTTTAGATATCTGAAAATATTCTTTATATTAGCAAAATCTTATGTATGTTATGTCTACTACAATAACATATGTGAAATGAAATGTCTAATCTTGTCTTATTCACCAGGTAAAGTAAAGACCCAATAAATTGTCTATATTTATGTACATCACTATTTACCACTTTCCCCTCTTGATCTACATCAATTAAAATTTCAGGATGATTACACTCCTTCAAGTTCTCATAATTATATTTCGAAATCATTTGTTCAATGTAAGTCTTTTGATAAATTTTCAAATAATTTTCATTAATACTGACATCAAATCCTATAAATTTTTCTACTTTATCAAATTTTCTCATTTCAAAATCAATTTTTAATATAAATTTTTCAAAAAATGTCATCGATTGTCAAATCAATAAGTTTTCCAATTTTCGTAGCCATCTTTTAATCTTCCTTTCTTGATATATAATTTTCTATACTTTCTTCATTAAAAACATTTTCTTTCCATAAAATTTCTTCTCTATAATTTACGCAGTGGAAGCGTTCCTGGGTCCATGACCACTTATAGGATTTCTTTTTCTATTGACCTTGACTACAGTAGGATTAAAGATAAGGGATAGGGAAATGGGCTCAAGCATCCCTTACTTGCTCAATGTATGTAACACAAACACTACAGCACATGTGCTGCTATCTCAGGGTGGTCTTCTGTAAGGAGATAGTTACGGCCACTACTTCCAAATCTAGACCAGAGCCAACTTTAAAAAGGTCATTTCCAAAGTTGACCCTGCCGGGAATCATACCAGAGAATGCTAGAACAGAACGTTAAAGCACGCACCCTAACCACTCATCCAAAGGGCTCGTCAATATTGGTTATTAATATTATTATGATTAATAGGTCACTAATTAATAATACTTTTCTTTACAAAGTCACTATTTTATTCCTTAGACCTGAAATATACTTATTTCACTAGTGTCCTTTACATGGAATAGGCTGATATGGCTAATTTTGTACAATAAGTTAAATTTTTGAATAAAATTGAACTTATTGTACAAAATCAGAGTTGAAATAATTGGAAAAAAATATTCCAATATCTTGATTGAATTTAGTGAAATAATAGAATATTTAGGACAGAGCAACAAAACACGAAGTATTATTTATTCAACAGATTTACTGATAAATAGCTACATAAAAATATATACACAAAAAATGCTTAAATATAAATGATACCTAATAATATCAAAGTTTTGCTTCTTCTTTAAAACCTAATTTCGACCAGTCCTCTTGTGCCATGAGGTTATTTTCCATTCTACATGCTAAATATTCCCTGGCTTCGTCTCGACATAAAGAGTTGTTATTATCATTGTTAATTAGACACTTCATATATTTGACCATAATTTTTTTGCATAGTCCATCGTGATCAAGAGGAAAACTGCCTTTATCCGGAGGCGTGGGAATAAATTGTTTCTGACCAAAAGTCATAGCAGTAGACATGTTCTCGTCCTATTTCTGTAACACTTGATAGTATAGGAAATAAATGATAGCAATGCTTTGTCTCGTTTCTAATGAAAAAATAAACGGAGTCTTATTATTATTACACTATTGTTATTTAGCATTTGTAGCAAAGCAATCAGCTGAGCTGATGACTGACGGTAGTGACGGTGACGGATGAATCGGATGATATAAAGAATTCTAACTGACTGACAACCATTGACAACTGACAGTAAATCTGAAAAATGACACTGACAAAAATGAACGAGGACATGACCATAGACGTATCTTAATCTTAATGGGGCCTGCACACATAAGGCCAACTTGGGCCAATAGAGGCCAACGCCAAGTTAATATTTGCGGACAATTTCGTCACACTTCAAAGGGATCATGGCATAGTCTATTCATCTTATATTATTGATACATTTATTTATTGAACATTATTTTTTTAACAATTCATGACAATGACAACAATTGGCAACAATTGCTTTTTCAAACTTGTTGGCTACCACCATAAATAATAAAACTAAAGAAACAAACAAAGTTTCTTTACATGTATGTATATAGGGTTCGCCAATTCGCCGACCGCTGATTGAGTAGTGGCTATTGTTAGTTGTTGTACCGGACACGTTACCGGCACCGTGTGCTGGGATTGGAGGAAAACACCACGTAACTAGATCAATGTGTTCAGAGCGGGCTTAGGCTCAGAGTCTCAGCGGGAGCGGTCTGTTGTTCGTGCCACTTCGCGTCCTATACCCCGCGTCCTATCGAAAGTTCTCTATGTTTGTCATTGGATATTCGGAGACTTAACAAATATTTTTCTATTCCATGTATTTTTAAAAAACATCGTATTTTGATAATAAAACTAAAGCTGACTAATAATAACAATAAAACAAAAGTAAATTTTGTTCTGAGTCTGATACGAGTTGCCAAGTTTCGAGTTATGAATATATAAATTAATATTTTAAACAGACTGCATTGTATTCTATAATTTATTTAACGTAACCTTTATTCCAAATTACTAGAATTTATTTCTAAATCTGAAAATCTAAAATCGGTAGTTCGATTCCATTTGCTTTGACAACTGATTCGATATTTTCAAACAATCGATTAAATGTCGTTAGGTTGCATCACTAAAATTGTCAGTTACCAAAGAGTCCAAAGACTACAATATGTATTAGCTTAGCGGTAATCAGTTACGAACTGTCACGGTCACGCATATCTGAATATCTGATATCTATCTATCTATCATCATCATCATATATATAAATATATTGCTATTGCACGTGCGTTCACACTCACACGTTTTGTTTTGTTTTTATGTGATTAAAATGATTCAATAGGATTGAAGAGAGAGAATTAACAATATAATAAAGTAACTTAGGCACTATAGATTAAAAATGTCTAGGCTTATTGTTAAAAACTTGCCTAACAAGGTACTTTTTTCTCCTTCCATTTAGAAATTAACCATCTAGAAGGTAATAAATGATATGAAAAGTTTTTTTTTTCTTTTCAGGTGACCACTGATCAACTCAAAGATATATTTGCACAAAAAGGTGAAGTTACTGATGTACAGTTGAAATATACAAAAGATGGAAAGTTTAGAAACTTTGGTTTTATCGGATACAGGACAGAAGAGCAGGCAACAACGGCTAAGAATTATTTTAATGGAACATGTATTCGGTCTATGAAAATAGACGTTCAAACTTGTGCTAACTTGGGCGATGACAAGAAACCTAGAGCCTGGAGCAAATATGCAGCGGATAGTACTGCTTATAAAAAACTCCATAAAGATGAGATAGAAATTGAGAAGTCCAAAAAAATCGAAAAGAAAGTTGAAAAGAATAAAAACAAAATCAGGGAACTACTTAAAAAGGTTCTATTTTATTGCTTGCAAATTAACTTGTATTTTTTGTTATGTTAAGGTCGACAGATGCTACTATCGCCTATAACACAAGCAACGCCACTGTGCTGCAAGTACAATGCCACCCATCGTAGGATAAGGAAGGGGTAGAGCAATGGGCTTTGGCATCCCTTACTCGCTCACTGAAATACAACTGCATGCATACTGTTATTTCACAGTAGTCTTCTGCAAGAAGGTAGCCGTCAGACGGGCTACCTAAATGACTGTGAAATGCAGTGTGCTCTGTCACTACTTTTCAAATCCCAGACCAGAGCCAACTTCGAAAAGTTCATATCCAAAGTTGACCCAGCCAGGAATCGAATCTGGGACCTCTGAGCAGACACCTTAACCACTCATCCAATGGGTTGTCAATATAATATTAATATTATATGTGTTTATATTTTTGTGTCTTTTTTCAGCACAAAGATGACCCAATGTTTGCTGAATTCATTGAAGCTCATGTCAATGATAGAACTGCTTGGATTAAAGCAGCTTTTATGGAAGCCACAAGGAGTGAAGATGATGAAAGTGATGTGGAGGAAAAACAAAAAAATGAAACAGTTAAAATAAATGTTGAATTAAAAAATACAGATAATGAAAAAATAGCTAATAAAGAAATTAATGATCTAGAGGTAAGATTTGGTTAAATAAAAGTTAGATTATTAAAAATTTCTAATAATCTTATAACTTAATTAATAATTATAACTTTTTACTTAATGTTTTTTATGTCTAAATTCACATAATTTATTAATCCAACAGCACAAAGGCAACCTGTCAGGTGGTAGTGAAGTCAGTAACCACCCTATTTTAAGAAGACTATTGTAAAAAGACAGCAAGTAGTAAGGGAAGCCAGAGCTCCTTTTACTTCTCATTTCAGCTGTAGGATGTCCACTGCTGGACATAAGCCTCGCCATAATTTTCCAATAGGAAAGGTCAGAAGAAGCCTGGTATTGTCCACAAAGGCTGCTGCTGCCTACCCTTTGGTGGTTTTTCCTTTAAACAATTTCTGTGGCAAACATGGGTTGAGATAGGAGATACTATTCTAAGCTAGTACCCCTTAGTAAGCTGATATCCCTTACTCCTATCGTTTATCCCTTATAATTTATCCTAACATGATAGGCAACACACATCCATCCTCTATGGGTGGCTTTTGTTAATAGATGATAGTTGCTACCTATCAGATTTTTTTCAAGATTGCTAATCTCCTAGGACAAGCAGGATTTCCCACCATGTTTTCTTTACTATTATAGCACACAATAATAATTATATCTAATCCACATGTGTAATTAAAAGACACTCAGTAGGTGCGTCCCCAACCTAGACTTGAACCTGTATCAGCAATATTTTGCAGTCAGGTTTCAACCCTCTAGCTAGGCTTTCACTATTATCATAGATAAAATACTACTTAACCAGTATAGATGGTCACTCACGTACATTGAATCCGTACCCTATCCAATTTCGCTTATATCTAGATGCCGCCTGTGTAGTTTGTCCCTTATTTGTTGTCATTAAAAATCCGCTAGAGTCATTGCGGACCATTCAGTCAATTCTCATGTACAAGAGATGGCACTACTAAAATTTATTTAAAATATAAAAGAAGTGGGCACGAACAACGATAAAAGGGCCATATGAACGGTATAGGTTCTGTTCTAAAAAATACATAAGGAACTAAAACGTTAATTACTGACCAATTATATCCTATAATAGAAAAACGTCTTGTCAATCGATAAAATATTATTAATTATGTTTTTTGTTATTTGTATTCATAATCTTTACATACTTCGATATAATTTTGCTTAGGTACGTATGTTTGTGTTCAGAAAGCTGAAAAACTGGGTGATGGATTAACTTAATTTTTTTGCAAAACGATGCATTTTATCACAAGAGTGTTTATATATACTTTCTATTCCGAAGATTCAGCGGAAATGAAAATAAAAATGAGCTTACAGCAAAGCGTGGCCAGGTTCAGTTAGTTATAACATAGATAAAAATTAACCAGGTTTTGTCGATTGTGTCGAGAAAAAAATGATAACTCACACATTTTAATTTGTTATTTTTGTACTATGGTCATTATGCATTATAATTGTAAAACAAATTAATAACATAATGTTTTCTGATATAATAATATTAAATATCTAAATAAAATTTTTCTATCATTTTCATTAAAATATGCATGAAATGGAACAATATCATACATAAAAGTACTCCCAGCAACGTCGCCCTCTAGTTATTACACGATAATAAGGAACTATAACTGCGTGATTGAATTTGTTGGTTATAATTTTTAACAAAATACACATTAATGTTAAATTCGAGACTATTAGTGACATCTAGGGAGTGGAAATCCCAATATGATATTGGCTTCAGATCGTTATATGGAGTTTGACCATCTATACTGGTTAAGTAGTATTTTATCTATGCTATTATATACAAGCTGTGACTCTTCTAGGTAATATCCATTCTTCCTCTGGCGGCCACCCTCAGCCATTGACCCTACACATTGCATCGTATCGCCTGCACACGCTATTACTTTGTTTTCTCTTGGCGTTCCTTCTGTCTTGAGAATTAGGCTATCAAATGCAGATATAAAGATTTTTTTAACTAACAACCAAACAAATAAATAAGTGCCACTATATTTGCTTGAATATTTATAACAATTTTTGTTGCATGTATATTTTTTTTACTATGTAGAAATGTGTAACACTTTATTAGAAGTTGCTTTTATTAAAAACTATATTACACTGAATTATATTATATTTTATACAATGGTTTAAAATTTATATTTTATTGTTTTTAAAAACATTTACTTTGTTCTTAATCATAAAGTAATGAAAACAGAACATCTAATTGAATCGTAATTTTCATCATCATCATCATCATCATCATCATCTCTCCACTGCTGGATATAAGCCTCTCCCAAGGTTATGTAGAGACATAGATTAACTAAATTGCTAAAACAATAAAAATAATAACAAAATTATTTTCTCAGACATCTATAGCATACTGACAATGGGAGCAAAGGTGGTCATATTATTACCACACTTTAAATTTACAAATAAGTGATATATTTTCAGTATTTAAAATACTATAATCCTCATACAAGTATCGATTTTGTAACTTGGTTATTACAATGCTTGCAATGAATTTGCATTTTTGTTTTGAAGCAATTTTTGATTAATTTTTTTCTCTATTTCAGTATATGAAGTTATTAATGAAAAAGGTTGACGGTTTGTCTCAACCAGCAGCACCACAGGAAGAGAAAGAATCGGTGCATAAGAAAATAAGAAACAGACAGCTATTTCATATCAAGGTTGGTTCTGTTTTGGACTTTCCACTACTGTACACAGCAGCTGATTAGAAGCTCTCTTCGAAGATTATTATATGGGCATTTCTCCACTAAATGGAAAATCGTTGTCCCAAGCTAATTTTATGTAATAAATCTTAATATTTCTCAGTTTTTTGTATAAATAACGACGTAGAATTAGGTATTCTTGGCACTCCACAGCTTATTTAGTAATTTAGTAACTTAATATTTGAATAAATGAACCTCAAACACCTCAAAACACAGTCCCTTTTCCAGAATTACAAATAATTTTACCAATATTTATGTTTTTGCCGTTGATAACTGAATAAAAAATATGCAAACACATAAAAGAAACAATAAGTATTTTTATACGTCATAATTATATTTTTACAATAGAAATTTAATAAAAATATCGATGTGCGAATGCTGTCCTCAAATTATTAAAACAGTCCCCTGTTAAAATTTGAAAACAGCGCTGAAGTCAAATTTTGTTTTGGCGCGGAACATTTAGATCGTGCAAAGGAACGCAATGGGTGTAAAATTCATTCAGTTGTGGAGCTAAACGGGCAGCCGCTATTTTTTGAGTGCTACGACTGCGTCTGCTGGTGAATAACGCGTCTCGGCCGTTAGGGGAAACAGTCCACTGGTAAGCCTTTTTTTTACTATTTTGAGAGTTTTAATATCGACAATTTGTTAAAAATAATTGATTTACCTGTATATAGCCACATCTGTTTTGTTAATCTGATATGTTTAAACGATTTTGTTTTAGTAAGTATTTATGTCAAAATAACAGTCCCCTGACCAACAGTCCCCTGTCATTTCATAGCATAGGGGACTGTTAATACCACAGGGGAGGGCTGTTTGCTTAGGTTTTGTCAAGTCTGACATGCCAGACTGCGCATCTATGACTATTAACAGTATCGTCTCTTTTGTAGGTATTATCTCAAAATGCCCACCGAAAAAGAAGCTACCCAAAACAAGAGAAGAAATACTAGAACAAAAACGTATAGTTGAACGTTTGAGATACCAACGATTTAAAAATGATTATAAAAAAAGAAGCAATTAAAGAAAAAAAGGCGGAAATACCAAAAGAAAAAGGGAATAGAAAATTAATTAAAGATATGAGTCGTCGTGAGCATAAGGCTATAAAAAAGGCACTGTTCTAAGTATCGTACAAAGATAAAAGTCGTGAAAGACATAATAAATACTTTTTGTAAGGGAAAATACACCTGATTCAGAGGATCCCGCGGAAGAACGTCCGGCACCATTAAGATCATCAGAAAATACATTAGTTAGCAAGAAAGAAAAAGGCTAAAAAGAAACGCAAAAATATAGTGAAAGAAAAAGACCTTAAGATTAAGGAATACAAACAGAAAATGGAAAAGTATAAAAAAAGGTTACAGTGGTTGGAAAAAAGTTAATAATAACAGTAAAAATCATGAGACACCATATACCTTTTACGAAACTTTTATGATAATAAGAGCCACAAGTTCAGAATGGACAAAGATGATATTTCTGATGTCAGTTTTAACCAAATATTGGAGAAGTTACCAGATCCAGATCTAAGTACCGGTCTTTGAGTAATAACATAAAGATTTTTTCCTGAAGTGCAATGCAATTTTTGAAGGTGTTGTACAAATTAATGTAAATTACTTTAGTTACTTCAAAAGTACTAATGTTTGAAATTGCGATAATTAATTAGCAGTAGTAATATTTCCTTGTTTATATTTTTATTTTTTATTATTATAAAGACTAACTTTAAGTGTCTTACATTTAGAGTCTTAAAAATACTGTTAAACTAAGAAGTTGATTTTGTTAAGTTAACACAAATGTTTTAGCCTTAAGAAAAATCACTATAATAAGTAAAATCTGTTTTAATAATGTTGTTTTATTCCAAAAAAATACATATTTTGGGAACGACAAAGAAAAATAAAGACTTTGATTACTTTTATAAATAAAAATACTTGTTTTTGTCCATAAAAACATTCCCCTGGATGGTTACAACAGTCCCCTGTCACGGTTTTGCATTAAATCGTCCATAACTCAAAAACCAAGAGGAAAATGTGTGGGCTTTTTTAAGATATATATTTAATTTACTATTGCCCTTCATTTTATTAACAAACATTCTCAACATTTAATAAAATTTGCTTAGGACAGTCTTGTAGGAACGATTTTCCAAATAGCAGAGAATCACCCATATATATTTTATTTATTAGTAATACATATATATTTTATTTAGATATTACATTGTGTTGTAAATTATTTATGATATTTGTAATTTTGTAATTATGGACGAAAGTCTGAAATAAGGACATATTATTATTATTATTAATCTTTTGGACTTGTAGGTGTCGTCAGTTTTTCTTTACCTTTGGACTTAGTGGTCCAATGGTTAAAGGAAGTAAGTTGTCAACCACAACAACTGCAACTACTTTATTGGTAGTCGAGCTTTCGATCCACTAAACCATCACCCCACCATCATAAAATAGCAGAATATGTGTCTATTGTACTTCAGTATGTGAGTAATGGAAGTAAAAGATCATTCAAACATACCCATGATCTAATACCCTTGATCCTCTCCGTGTCTTTTATAACTGCGTAAAACAATGTTTAATTGCAAACATGTTTTTGGTCTATCTGACATTGTTTTAGTTGATACAAATTCCTTTTTGTATTATCTTACCCTATAATTATAAGTAATAAAGTGCCTGTCTTAGTTTGTCACAACATGTTGTAAGATGCAGATAAAAAAGTATTAGGGAATAATTCCCGCATCTATTTCTTTACTTATTAAGCATTTTATTTTTTAATATAGCCTCTTAACAAATAAACTAATGAAATAATTTTAACAACAATAAACAATAACAACATAAGTAAGAAAATGAATTCTGTAATTTGCAACAATGGTAAGTGTCAGTAGTGGTAACTTTGTGCAAGGTATAGCACTATTTCGACAATAGCCAATAAAGAAATTAAAATATAAAGTTAATAAGTGCGCAAACGCACATTCACCTTGGGTTTTATTGATCACATACTTTAACAAGTAGTAGGTACTTGTTAAAGTATACTACTATACACGAAGTTGTTGTACTACACACAATTCAACTTCAGAATCTTATTTCATTGCTATGCAATTGAATTTAAAAAGTTCTATCTTATTTCAGGTTACAGGTTTACCATATAAATGTAAAAAGAAAGATATCAAGGAATTCTTTCGGCCCTTGGTTCCATTTTCAATAAGATTCCCACTTGGCAAAGGAAAGAAATTAACGGGATTCTGCTATCTTGGCTTTAGGACCGAAAATGAATTGAAAAAAGCTCTTAACAAGGATAAGCTTTTCTTAGGTTGGTACTGTTTTTGATTTCTTATTAATTAAGTATTTTGTACCAAAGTAGTTTTTGCGTATGGCCTACGAGTGTCCCAAAGGGTGGGCCTTAAGATGAAAGTTATGTCTAATGTTCATGTCGTGCCCACCCCAGTGACAGTTGGAAATTCAACTCGAAGTTGTTGATGAGTACATCTACTTGGGACAAACAGACCAATAAGGTAGAGCCAACTTCGAAAAGGAGGTCAATTGTCGAATCCAGCTTGGATGGGCAGCGTTCAGGAAGCTCCGAGACATATTCCCGTCCAAAATTCTTCAGTGCCTTAAAACGAAAGTTTTTAACCAATGTATGTTTTCAGTGATGGCATATGGCGCTGAAACGTGATCTCTAACTATGGGCCTCTTAAGAAAGTTCAACGTCACTCAATGAGCTATGGAGAGGGCTATGCTAGGGGTTACACTGTGAGGTCGAATCAGGAATGAGGAGATCCGTACATGAATGAAAGTTACTGATATAACCCGGATTAGTAAGTTCAAGTAGCAGTGGGCAGGACACATAGTACAGAGAGCAGATGGATGCTGAGGCCGGAAGGTTCTCGAGGACTGGCAAGCGCAAATAGGATGTACACCCACAATGTAGAAAGAGGACCTGATAAGTCCAAGCGATGAGTCCGGCTGCTACTTACTGGTCATTTTGGAAAATTAGGGAGGAGGCCTTTGTCCAGCAGTGGACGTCCTATGGCTGAAATGATAATGATATGATGAGTTTTTGCACACAGTAAAAGATAAAATGTAGTTTTTATCCTCCTTCAGGGGTCTCCAATCTATGATTTCATCAAAATTTAAATACCAAATCAATACCATATTACCAAAACACAAGTAGTCAATATCCATATAGTACAATATAGGCATTATCCAACTTTAATGAAGTTTAAACTAAAGATTTAATTGTGACATCAATAACGTCTGCTGTTATAGGGAAAAATCGGATACACATACAAAAACATGAGGACAAAATGAAAAAGGAAACGGAAGAAGAAGAAAGGGAACAAAAGAACAAACGTCAAGAAGTGAGTGTAAAAATTTGACGCTGATTAAATTAAATTTTTAATTTGAAAATTGTTCATAGAAAATCTACTTAATATGCTTTATCTGAAACAAACTAAACCAGATAACTATTGTTCTAGAAGCAGAGCAATGAAGAGGGCATCGGCGAGAGTGGCCGCATATTTGTAAGAAATCTGGCATACGTTGTTTCTGAAGAAGAGTTAACCAATCTCTTTGAAAAGTATGGTAAGAGGAGACACGTTTTATCTACCGGCTACCACTCACTCATTTAAGCTAAATTTCCCTCAAATTTGGCATCTGTACATGGTTTACTAAATGTGCTTCGCAGATATATCCACTTTACATTGGGATTCCCATTTTTCTTGCAGAGAGGCCGCTTTTAAAAATAAGAACAATCCCAGGTGCATGTGTTTTTCCGACTATATAGTTAAACTAGCTGTGTCCGGCGGTGATAAGGACATGCACCATGTCGGCTCTTCTTGATGGTAATGTTCGTTTCTCGTTGGGCTGCCGAGGCCCTCGCCGTTTGCCGAGGCACCCAAGTGCGCTTTTACTTGGTTTTCGCTTTGCGTTCTTTCGACTTTTTTCTTTTTGCTCGACTTCTAAGGGTTATAGCGTGGTTATAAATAGTCTATTACCCTCCCCATGAATGGAGCTACCAAATGCCGATATAAATATTTTTTTACTAACAACCAAACAAAAACACTTTTCAACTTATATAGATTTAAAACTGAAAATAATTTGCCCATTTGCCTAACCCTTCCTAATCCCTTATCCTTAATCCTACTGTAGTCGGCAGCGCACTTGCAACAGCTGTGGCGTTGCTTGCGTCGTAGGCGGCGGCAGCCACCTACCATCAAGTGGACCGTCAGTCTGTCTGCCGATCTTAACGTAAAAAAAATTCTTGTACACAGACTCACTCACGACAGGACAAAATTCATAGAATAACTTAAATTTTGCCAAATAAAAATGACCTGAAGACGCAGTGTGCCTTGCCATTATCAGAGATTAGATGCTAGAGATAGCTACTCTCATACTCTACTTCATTGAGATAAAGGTATTTTCTTTAAGTAATTGTCACAAGCCATCTTGCCGGCCTTGATTATCCCAAATACTGACAATTTGTCAAATTGTACTGCGAGACAACAAATTTGTCTTTGATCCGTACAAACTGAAGCAGCAGAAAGGCTCGCCCATGATATATCTGCTTATGTAACACCGTTTGTTACTGTCAACAAAATTAAACACTTTGTTCATTCCGCAATTATAAAATTTGAAAACAAAACATCCATCGCACACTGCAATGTTTGTTCACAACTTGACAAACATTTGCGCAATAATGTGTACTCACATTAGATTGTGCGTACACAAAATGTTTCGATAAAAGATTTTTTACAATAAACATATTAATTCTCTTTATGATGTAATCTAGTTACTATTATCTGGAGTTAATAATTATTTTAAGATCAATTTTATTTTACAAGAAAGAATGAAACAAATTTTACTAATCAAACTTCAAAAGCGAAATTTCTTAATTGCATTTCTTCTTCTTTTTCACCCTTGCCTCTTTCCGTTACGTGGGGTCGGCTTTCTTAATCTTTCGGCGCCATTCACTTCGCTGGTAAACATCGTCATCTTTGCATGTCCTTCCAGACATTTCTTCCTATAGGAAATTTTGCATATCTTCCTCTGTTTCCTCTGTTCATGGAGCGTGTATTGAATAAACGTTTGCTTGCTTATCTTGAGGATAACGACCTCCTGAGCGATCGGCAGTTTGGTTTCCGCCCGAGAAGGTCAACTGGCGATCTCCTTGTATACGCCACGCATCTATGGAGCGAGGCCATTGAGAAGCACGGTGAGGCTCTTGCCGTGTCTCTCGACATCTCGAAGGCCTTTGACAGGGTCTGGCACGACGGACTTGTTGGCAAGCTTCCTTCTTACGGTATCCCCCCTGGCCTGTGTAACTGGATATCGGATTTCCTGAGGGAAAGATCAATACGAGTAATTATTGATGGATGCTCATCTGATCTTTTAGGTGTCGATGCCGGTGTCCCTCAGGGATCCGTACTCTCAGCCACTCTCTTTATACTGCATATAAATGACCTATTGGCAATGCCCGGAACATTTGGATATGCCGATGATACCACAGTGGTCGAGAGGTATATGTCCGATGCACGAGCTGGTAGCCTCGAGATCCGCTCACAGAGAGAGGGCATGGTCTGTAGATTGGACCAGACACTGAAAAATATCTCCGACTGGGGTGACGCTAATTTGGTCAGTTTCAATGAAGCGAAGACTCAAGCGTGTCTTTTTTCAGCGAAACGAAATCCAATTGACCTGAACCCGTCATTCCGGGGAGTGACTGTTCCAATCTCGGATCATCTCCAACTCCTTGGTGTGGACCTTACAGCTGATCTGAACTTCGGTAGGTACATCGAGTCCATTGCCAAAACAGCTGCCAAAAAGCTGGGCATCCTTTCCAAGGTTAAACGGTATTTCACTGCGAGGCAGCTCCTGGACTTATACAAAGCACAGGTCCGGTCTTGCATGGAGTACTGCTGTCACCTCTGGGATGGGTCTGCCCGTTACCAACTGGCCGCACTGGACTCGATTGAAAGGCGAGCAAAGAACCTTATTGGCAACGACACCCTTGTGGATTCCCAACTTCAAAGCCTGCAGCATCGCCGAAAAGTAGCGTGCCTATCGATTTTCTATCGTCTACACTATGAAGAGTGTGCATCTATGTTGTACGATTTAATCCAACCGGAACCGTTCCACTTGCGGACCACTAGACGTGGGCAGGGGTTTCATCCCTTCGTGGTCGATGTACCTCGATCACGAACAAAGCGTTTCAGTTCCACCTTCCTTGTTCGAACTGCTAAGGAGTGGAACTCATTGCCTGCGTCTGTGTTCCCACAGAACTACAACCTCGGGGTCTTCAAAACTAGGGTAAATGGGCATTTACTAGGTAAGCGTGGTCCACCTTCGGCCACATCTGCACCTCACATCAGGTGAGATAGTGGTCAAGCGCTACCTCGATTTCATAAAAAAAAAAAAAAAAAATCTCTGGGATCTGTTTATTCTTTATTTCAATAAAACACTGTAATGTTTTCATCATGTATGTGCACATATATTCTGTACATTACTAAACCACAATAACTAATATTATATATATAACAATAACATTTTCTATATTAAAATAAAACTATCAAACATAATTTTCTTTTTCGGTTTCTCAATACATTCTTCTTTTTTATTTTCACGTCAAATCAAAAACAACTCTATTTTTTGTAATTCGATATTTTTGAAAATCAAACCTATTTAGTTGCAGCCAGTATTTAAGTTCAAAAATTCATTAACATTTGTCATCCGGTAGTTTGCAGTCTACCTATTCTCTTTTATGTAGCCATGGAAAGACACTTTTTCACGATATGATCAACCGGTCTACGCATTACATGTCCATAACACCTTAGCCTGCACTCTGTAATCTTCTCAATAATAGGCGTTTGACTGAGTTAAATAGCAAACTTTCACTATTTAACTGTGACTGGTTGCTTAATGTGTTTAACCTATATCGGAAGATGGTTTTCTATCTTAAATAAGTGATTGGCTTAGAGATAGCGAACTTTCTCTACATTACTCGCAAATAGATGACGAATGTGACGAATAGTGACGCTTTCGTTTCAGGACCGATAACGGAGGTTAATATGCCAATAGACGGTGCACTCCGTCAACCTAAGGGATTCGCTACGATCACTTATCTGATGCCCGAACACGCGGCCAAGGCCTATACGGAGCTGGACGGTACCGTCTTCTGCGGCCGGATGCTTCATTTGCTACCTGCACGCACCGAAGCAACCGAAGACAGTGACGATGGTAAGACCCACTATGTACCATATAACTGTTGAAACTATCTCCACTCTGCTGGATTAAATGAGTCCTCGCCCGCGCGGTACAGGGGCGCGGGGGTATGACGACAAAGAGGACCGAGAGAGGTGCGGGCGGCGGGCCTTTGGGTATCACAGTACGTAGATCACTCTATAATTAGTTAAGGCAGAACTAAATTTAGTCATATCTTTCAATGCAATTTGTTTGCGTCCACTGGTCGGAATAAATGCAAATGTCTGCGATTCGTAGAGCCCAAAATAAACAAACACACAACTCTGCTGCCAGATTTGTTAGGCCAAATCGACCATTAAATATGAATACTAGACTTTGCTACTAAAACAAAAGACTCACCAAAATGTCATCGCGTACCGTCTTCTGCTACATTTCTAACCTTGAGGGCCCTCGTTGATATCTGAAATAGGAAGAGAAGAAGTTCTTCTGCAAGAGAAGAAGTATTACGCGCCGCTGTTCGTTCGCCTCTCAGACGATTCAATATATCTTTAGCGCAAATATTCTCCCAAAAGACTCAAACGCCCGCCATTGAACGCTTCACATAAATTGGCCGATCCACATAAATTGAAATTAAAATCACTGTTTCTTTTGTCTCGCGACACGGATACAAAACTCCATACAGTATACCTTTAGAGAAACGCACAATTTCCGTAAACTATTCACTTTCAACAACTAAAATTCTTCCCGATAAAGAAACACACGCTTCGCGTTCAAATCAATTTCGCCATCATGTTTTTTATAACTGGCCCCAGATTACCGCAAGTCAACAACCGCGTTGACATCTATGTTCGTCATTAAGCGACACAGAATATATCTACGGCTAGAAGTTATAAAAACCGAACACAATTCATACCAAATAACAAAAGTGTAATTGTCTTGTTAGAAAATTTCAAAAGAAATAAATTTTGACATGAAACGTAAAATATTGGTTTTTATGTGTTATTTTTTTAAAATATATATAATAAAGAGTTATAAAGGCTGCAGTAACCACCGCGTGCGCCCTCTAACTAGGTGAGGTTTAATTAATTTTCCATACACATGTATGGGAGTTATTCTCAAAGTCATTGGCGCAAATAGTCCCCCTAAACGTTATACAGTTTTGACTTTTTGTAAACCATGATGCCCCTCTTGAGCTGTGGACTATGGAGAATAGGTCTCAAGAGACTACACAGCAAATATTATTGTGTGAGTGTTGAGTGGGAATATTATTTCCACTGAACACACCTCACTCTGTTAAAGTCGCTAATTTCATACCAAACACCAACGCTACACAAGCTCCATTCTGGCCAATTTATGATCCACTATTTAATGGTTGTAGTTTGCCAGTTTTTCAGTTTCTCATAATCTCCATTCTCCATAAGTTGGACTTTGCGACGAGAAGAAAGTAAATTATTTCAAATTACATGGTTATGTCAATCTATTGTGACGCATGGGTTAGTTCACACCAAAACGCAGTTTTATGATAGCAATAGAATATATAAGTTATTGACTACACAAAAGGGTTTAGAATTCAGTGAGTACTTGAAAGTGGTGTAGGTGCTGCGATACGCAGCGCAACATCTGAAGATGCACTGATCTGCGTACCTTTTTGTGTAGTAAACAAGTCCTATATTGCGTTGCTACTTTAAAACATGCACGCAGCGTCGCGTCTCAGTGTGAGTCGCACTGTCAAATTTACGTAACTTCAAAAATGCATTCGCATCGTGACTGAGTGCAATTAATAAAATTATGCAATATTTTGGTAGTGGTAGGTAGTTGTCTGATGATAGTAATAGAAGACCAGCGTAAAAATACAAAACTTGTGATATTATGTTTACCATTCACCCATACATACCCATTCGCTTCACCTCGGAGTCTTATCAGGCAGCGCACTAGAACTCTCCTGGTTTTGTTTGTGTTTATCAACGAACGGTGCCCGCTTACCATTAAGTGAAACATTAATTTGTCTGCAAGTAGGGCGGTACCCAAACCGACGTGCGTCCGGGGCAAGCAAACTGTTTACATGATCTCGGGCGCGACATTCAGTAGGTACAAGCAAACAAAACATGGCGAACGGCAATTTCATAGCGGCTATTCCGTTTAAAATAAATAATACGATTTAAACGCCTGAATGTATACGCAACCACATTCATCTTTTGAACGGTGTTTTGAACCGATTGGCGGCGGACTCGTGCTCGTGCCCGTTGAATGTCGAGTTGAACGGAAGCGCGTGAACGCACCGTAAAAAAAATTGCCAACATTAATAAATCTTTTCCAGAGGGTCTGTCCTTCAAAGAAAAGAAAGCGAAGAAACTGAAAAAAGAAGCGAAATCGTCTCACAACTGGAACGTTCTGTTTCTGGGTGCAAACGCAGTCGCAGACGTCATCGCGGCCAATTACAACACCACAAAAGAACAATTATTGAACGATAACAACAAAAGTATGTTAATTTTATTTCTTGTTCTTTCTTTGTGCACACACTTTAGCGAATTAAGTTCACTTTAGAAAATTAATGAATGATTTAATTTTATTATTCGCATATATTATAGTTATTCGCATTTCCTTTACATTATTTTTTTTAATATACAAGAGCAAATATAAAAAAAGTTGCTTTTTGTCTAACTTAACTTTTTGCTGCCTATATTTAATTTAATTATAAATATAACTGTTATAATTATTTTATATTTAAATATTAATATACATCAATTATACAAGCTATAATTCAGGTTTTTATGAAATTAATCAGACACGAGCGCTGCTGTGCGATTGGCGCTCGGCGAGACGCAGCTCGTAGCAGAAACAAAGAAATTTCTCGAAGAAAATGGTGTTTACTTGGAGTCATTCAATAAGGTGAGATGCTTCTTTTACACCATATGAAAGCATATAGGTAGTCAAGTAAGTTTCTCTGTCTTCGGTCGCGGTCTCCGGTCTCTATTGCGCCGCGAACCAAGGTTGTCAAACACAATGTAATTTTACAGTTTGTGTAATTTAAATTAACCAAAAACGAATAATGGAACTTTCTTTTTTTTTCATCAGCAAGCAAAGAGAAGATCAAAAACTTGCATACTCGTGAAAAATTTACCATCAGACACAGATAAAGAGGAGATCAAGATGTTATTTCGAAAACACGGTCAACTTGCAAGATTTCTCTTTCCAAAACACGGAATCACGGCACTAGTTGACTTCATAGAGCCTTATGAAGCCAAGAAAGCTTTTAGTAAACTTGCTTATTCGCAGTACAAAGCTGCGCCGTTGTACCTCGAATGGGCTCCAGAGAACGTTTTCATTAAATCGGCTGAAAAGACAGATTCAAGCGAAACACTTGGGAATCATAATGATGAAACTGTTGTCGAAGAAGAACCAACTAAACAAAATTTCGCAGAGGAAAATATAGTCTCGGAAACAAAGACAGAAGAGAAAATAGATGAAGAACTAGAACTCGAAACGGATACGACGTTGTTTATTAAAAATATTAATTTTAATACTACGGAGGATATGCTAAAGGAGGTTTGTTAGTGCTTTGAATAGTACCTAGATTTTTGAACATAGTGATTCTACATAAACACTCGTAATATGGCAAAGAAATTGCTAAGTAAAACTAACGCATCATTAATTTTTTAGGACTTTACTCGTTCCGTTGAGTGCTCAATTCATGTAGGACACTTAGGCCCATGACACAGCTAACTGTGTGAGCGCGCACACTACCGGCTCAGGCGAGCGACGCCAGCTTAGTATCCTGGGCATTAACGACTGATTGGCAACACTAAACGAATTCCGATCTTATTATTTACCCACACTGACTTGCTAACTTATTTGTTACGCGCATCTTAAGTTTTCTCGGCCTAGTATAATTTATGGCCTCAGCACATATAATTTTTTTTTTTTTTTTTTTTTTTTTTTATGTTAAGGTCGACAGACAGGCTGACGGTCCACTTGATGGTAGGTGGCTACCGTCGCCTATAACACAAACAACGTCTATAGCTGCTGCAAGTGCGCTGCCGACTACAGTAGGATTGGAGAAGGGATTAGGAGGGGGATAAGGAAATGGGCTCTGGCATCCCTTACTCACTCACCGAAACACAACAGCACGTATATGCTCTTATTTCACGGCGGTATTCTGTAAGGAGGTGGTTACTGCCGCCAGGCGGGCTGCCCAAAAGACTGTAAAACGCAGTGTGCCCTACCACTACTAATCAGTCTCTTTTTGCGATTAATGTGGGTCTACTTTTATCACATACTGAATATCCATTTCATAGAGTACACATACAATATTTAATCCAAAACGCAGCATATCTAAAATAAAATATAGCTTTACATGTTTTTTAAACTTCCTAAGCATTAAAGTCATAAAATCACATTTCAAAAGAATTAAAAAGAAAAGCTTTTATCTATAGTAGTACGTTATTCAAATAAAAGTATAATTTTTTTTATTTTAAGGTTGACAGATAGGCTGACGTTCAACTTGATGGTAGGTGGCTACCGTCGCCTGTAACACAAGGATCGCCACATGTGCTGCGAGTGCGCTTCAGACCATAGTAGGATAAGGGATAGGGTACCTAATGAACTCTAGCGTCCCTTACTCACTCACCGAAACGCAACAGCACATATGCTGTTATTTCACGGTGGTCTTCTTTAAGGGGTGTGGTTACTGCCACCAAACGGGCTGCCCAAATGGCTTCGAAACGAGTATGCTGACTCTACCTTAAATAATATTAATGTTTTTATTGGTTTTGATATAAATGACGTAGTCTCGTCCCTTAGAATCTTCCGCGCTTTACAAATATTCAAGTGACATATAGAACGCCCTAATAACAAAATAATAACACTATTATGTTAATAAATATAGCTGTCGTCTTACAGAACATCACCTTGAATAAAAACTTGTGTGATGTTATACCTTCATTTGATGTTAACGCCTAAACTGGCAGCGCACCTGCTTCCTTTTTAATAATTGTCAATAGTCTAATATTATAGTAACATATTATCATAATGAATTACATGTAATATTTTCATTAAATTACTTTAATATCATTTGCAGCACTTTTTAAGCTGCGGAAAACTATACAGTGTTACAATAGCCAAAAAGAAAGATCCCAAAAACATTGGCCAGTTTCTCTCTATGGGATATGGGTTCGTGCAATATTATAGAAGACGGGATACCAACGAGGCATTAAAGGTATTACAGGGCAGTATGCTAGATGGGAAGACGTTAGAATTGAAACGTTCGGAAAGAAGCAACATGTGAGTGTTTTCAATGTTTTTAAAGGATTGTAAATGAATCCCTTTAATAATAGGTTGGGGGAAAAAATTTCTTCGCATTTTAAATGAAAACTCAAGAAAATTTTTTTTTTAATTTAATTACAGTACATTTGTGCCATTTTGTTCGATGACTTTTTGCCATCCTGTAAGTAGTGACATGATCCCGTTGCTATAGAAATTTTGGGACTTCTGATCAAAAAAACGCGTCAAGTAATTCTGGTGGAAATCTGAAGGTGCAGTTCAGGGCTATATGGCGGTTGCATTAACGTCTCTCAGCCAAACTCTCTTAATTTTTGCTGAGTGGCTAAAGATGTGTGTTGTCTAGAGTTGTCGTGATGAAAGCCCTCACCCTTTCTACTGATTAATTCCGGCCGCTTTCTCTCAACTTCTTGCTTTAATCTCATCAGTTGTTGACAGTAGAGATCCGAATCGATGGTTTCGCCTGGCGGTAAAAGCTCATAAGAACAATGCCCTTCCAATCCCTTACACACAGCATCACCTTATTGCGAGTTAATCCGGGTTTTGACACAGTCTGGAAGCCTGACCGACTTTGACCACGACCTATTTCGCACATTCTTGTCGTACGTGATCCACTTTTCATCACCAGTTATCAATCTCTTCAAAAACGGTTCGGTTTCATTACGTCTCAATAAAGCATTGGAAATGAGTAAACGATTCATAAGGTTTCTTTCAGTGAGCTCGTGTGACACTCAATTATCGAGCTTTTTTGTGTACCCAGCTTTTTTCAAATAGGTCAAAACTGTTTTGTGGTCAATTCCCAGTTCTTCAGCTATGTCGTGATTCCATTTTATCGGTAACAGGGCAACCAGAACATCTTTGACACCAAATTCCCGGATTAAAAACCGCTTAAATCAACTTTGTGTTACTCTTATTGACACCGCATTAAGTCCATAAACGTCACAAATTTTTTTCGCGGCTTGCGTTGCGTTTTTTTTTTAAATGAAATTTTAAAATGTATCGAATTTCTTCATTAGATTCACTCATTCTGACAGGAAGAAAAACAAATAATAGCTGGAAACTACATTTTACTAACCTTTTTAATGTCATCAAAACCAGCCAGATACAAATAGTACAACCAAAAAGATTTTATTACAAGTTTATACACACTACATGCGAAAAGACTTTTTCCCCGACCTAATATTAAATTATAATCGAATCCAGCTCGGATGGGCAACGTTCGGGAAGCTCCGAAACATCTCAACCAAAATTCCTCAGTGCCTCAAAATAAAAGTTTTCGACCAATATGTGTTGCCAGACATATGGCGTTAAAACGTGGTCTCTAACTATGGACCTTGTAAGAAAGCTCAACGTCACTCAACGAGCTATGAAGAGGGCTATGGTCGTTACACAAAGTCATCAACATAACCTGGCGGATTAGCAAGTTGAAGTGGCAGTGGGCTGAGTGGGCAGGACACATAGTACGGAGAGCAGACAGCTGGGGCCGGAAGCCTAAGTGGAGCAGTGGTCGTCCCGCGACTGAAATGTTGAACGTTGAATATTGTGACAAGATTATTAGGGATGCATCAATACGCCTTTTTTCCGATTCTGATTCACGATTTTTATTTAAAAAAAGTTATGTGGTGAAGTCATGTTAAAAAAAGTTCGTCACCATTTTTTTTTTGTTTGGTTATAAGCGACAACAGTTAAAACACTTAGCGAAATGGAATACGCCAGGCCAAGAGCATTGTTTCCCCGAATGTTCGTGCCTTGTATGCAACGAAATAGTACATTTTTAGAGAGCGAAATTTGAAAAAGCATCGTATCTACAGTAAAAATATCGCCGAAATATCGGTATCGGATGCACCCCTTAAAGATTATATATCTCTTAAATTTAGGATCTATCCTTTCATTAAGAGAATGGGCTTGATGACGGTATTAAGTAATTAAAAAAGAAATTATATTAGATAAATATAAATATTTTGAAAATTTTCGAAAAAATTCCAGTTTTAATATAAACATTAAGATTAATAACATTTTTAATAAAATAAAAGTATAAAATACTGCAATCCGCCATGTTAACTGAAACACCAATCAGAGCGAATGACGTCGCGCCTAGGTAAATATCACCGTGTCGTTTAAATTGTGTAAACTGTCAAACTGTTACTGAGTTAAGAAAGCGTGACGTCACAACAGACGTCATTGCTATTCTAACGTTTTGGGGCAAAGTTTAAATTGTATTATTTGAAAAATATTTTGTTCCTTTCAAACCTCTATTTTTTTAGAAATGTAATTTATTTTGTGTAAAGAAAATGCGTAGAAACACCTTAGAGTAGTTTTTCAAAATCAGTCATCGTGCGTATTATACGAAATTTTTATTTTTATAACGCTCATCACACGAGTCGAACATCAAATAAATTATACAAAAATATACTACTTAGAGAATGTATATCAATTTTAAGATTCATTTTAAAAAAATACAAAAGGAGACAATTTATTGCTCATTAAAATTGGTATTACGAAGTTTTTTCTTTTCATTTGTTAAAATAATTTTATCTAATACACAAGATCCGCCCATATATTTCATTAGTAGAGTGCTACTTGCTCTGGGGCTCAGGTGTCCCGGTTTCGATTCCCGACAGGGCCAACTTTGGATATAAATGTTTCAAATTTTATAATATTTGACTCTGGTCTGAGTGTTTAGGGTGTCGACCACATTGAATGACACATATTTATGTCCATCTTAGAAAATATATTTTATTTTCGTGCTTGAGATGGAGATTTTAAAATTACTATAAATAATTACCAGAGTTCCTCTTTTTTTATGTTTTTTATGTCAGACAGACAGACTATCTACTTGAGAGTAGGTGGCTAATGGCGCCTATTACATAAGTACCTAACGTTACAGGTGCTGCAATAGGGTATTTTAGTCTATATGAAAAAAAATCTAAAAGTATATTATTGAGATAGCTTAGGCAAAAAGCAGTCGTAAAATGTTAGTTTTAGTTCGTAAAATAATAAAATAAATTATAAAATTAAATTCAAAGTTTTCAGAATTTTTAGTCTGTTCTTAAACACGATGAAATAGTAGCCGCCATGTTTACGTCATACGGTTGTGTAAACAAAAAAGTGTCATGTCAATTACCGGCGCATTTGTTTACACACCAACTGACGTCATGACCACAGAGCAAAATGGTTTTCAGCGTTTTCGTCAAATTACGCGCGAAATTTGAAAATGTAAATTTTAAATGCATTTTTATTAAACTTATCGATTGAATAAAAATTTGGTATTTTTTTAGTGGTTCATTAGCACTACAGAATCTAATTAAGACACTTTTTAAAAATGGGTGTAATACCCTATTGTGCCGCCCCGATAAGGGATAGGTAAATGGATAGCACCACATAAGACATTCAAGGCTTAAAATATACTAAATTCTAAGATCCCAGTCTCTTAAACTTTCAAGCAAGCTGTATACAAGTATTGACCATTGTATTATTATTTTCTTAACCAGATTGTTTTCTCATCAACAGAAACACTGTCCACACCTCAAGGAAAAGTAGCAATGACAGACAGCAGAATGGCACCAAAATACTAGTGCGCAATGTGCCATTCCAAGCAAACAGGAACGAGCTACATGAAATATTTAGGTAATGTATCGTTGCAGATAAGGACCATATCAGCGTGTTCATTACTGCGATAATGAAGTGTTAACACTACATACACTCACTGTATTAATTACTCCACATGTAATTTAGGTTGGAATCGCTATTTTTATCTTTTCAAGCATATTTATCGAGATACTCTCCTAAAAATACAGTGAACTGTAGAAAGTTGTATAAATAAGTACATCCAGTCACTAAAATCCTGCTGTAAGAATGTAGGCAAGGCAATTTTTGTTAACTCTTCCTCAAAGAATCAATTAAATTTAATATTAATTCATGAATATATCAGAAGAAATACTTTAAATGATAGAGATGGTTTAAGAGAACTAAACGTACAAATAGACTTTGTACAAATAAACTTTATTTTAATGCATATATCTGTTTTGTTTTAAATCATTCAAAGACGTAAACATTTTCAAATATATTTTGTTAAAGATATTTTTTTTCATCACTGTCTGAAGATACAGCTTTAATGGACGTAAATTTTAAAAATCAAACGAGGCTTTACAATAACAATAAGGAAAATATGTAAGCTACTAGTTCAGCTAAATTGCAAAGTATCTGCTCTGCCTAATTATTTTTTTAATGTTATGCTTTATTTTTTACTAACTGATCCGACAGTCGTTGCACTGTCAATTTCATATAAAAATACCAACCAAATTTCCGACTTTCTCGTGGATTCTCCAAGAATCCACGGGATTCTCCAAGATCTTTCATACAATTATTGTCTAGACAATTATTAATGCAACAAAAAAAATCAGCAAAATCTGTGTCTCGTTCTGTGCTCCGTCATACATGTGATTGGTTGGCTCCTGTTTTTATAAGATCATTTTAAATTACCTCAATATGTAATCCCATCATTAATAAGATGTTTCGGTAGACTTAGACTTATTCTCTTATAGGCCTATTGGCCATTAGCATTATAACCATTAGTACATTATTCAGTCAAGACTTAAAAAGACAATTTCTTGGTTTACAGAGCCTTTGGAGAAATAAAAACCCTACGATTGCCAAAAAAGTTAACCCCTGGCTCGGACCAGCATCGTGGTTTTGCATTTGTGGATTATTACGTGAAATCTGACGCTAAGGTATGTTACATTATACTAATTGTCAATACTAACTGTAATTTCAAAGCAAAATCGTATTTTTTTAAACATGCTTGGAAATGTAGGCATTCTTGTACTAAAAACAAGCCACGAAGTTTGTAATTCTTGGCTCATGCATTTCTTTCTCGGCCTAGGCCAAGAATGTTGTATGAAAATTCATTCCTGGCCGCTGCTCAGCCCGATGAAACCCGAAGTTTCACCAGTCTTCACGAACGCGCCCGACGCTGTCACAGGCGTAGTAGGCGGGGGCGAGCGCACGCTCTTTTCATGACTGGGCTGTATGGCTGTTTCCTTTGCACTCATTGAAAATAAAAAATAAAAAAGGCGGGAAAGCAGACTTTTTTCAGTACTTACCTAAATATTTATTGCTTTTAGTAAACATTTGCGTTTGTTTTATTCTAAATAGAACTGTGTATATGTAAAATGAGTTCCAGTGATGAAAGCGACACTGCAATGGATTGCACTCCGCCTAATTTAAAAGAGAAGGCTAAATTAGCTATGGAATGTACTATTGCATTATCACGTGTTTCATTATTTCCTCACATTTATTGAGAAAAGCACTATACCAGCCTCAACCGGAATGAGGATTGCTGGACTCAGATCTTTATCAAGGCCTCGCTAAAGCTCGTCCTTGAAACCACTTCGTCCGGCAATCCTTCACTTCCTGGACTCTGCAGTAATGTACTATTATTACTGGAAAGACCTATAAAATTATTGGATACACTCAAAACAAGTTTTTGACCAATGAATGTTGCCAGTGATGACACACTTACTTTGAGCCTCGTAATGGAGAGGGCTATGCTCAAGGTTAAACTGCGAGATTAAATCAGGAACGAGGAGAATTTATGGACAAACGAGTCACCGTCTTAAACTAGCAGATTGATAAGTTAAAGTGGCAAAGGGCAGGGCACACAATGCGGAGAGGAGACGGTAGTTGGGACCAGAAAGTTCTTGAGTGGAAAACGTATTTTTAAAAATTGACTGGTCTGGATTTGAAAAGTAGTGGTAGGGCACACTGCGTTTCGTAGTCATTTGGGCAGCCCGCCTGGCGGCAGTAACCACCACCTTACAGAATACCACCGTGAAATAACAGCATATATGTGCTCTTGTGTTTCGGTGAGTGAGTAAGAGATGCCAGAGCCCATTTCCTTGTCCCCTGCTAATCCCTTATCCAATCCTACTGTAGTCGGCAGCGCACTTGCAGCAGCTTTGGTGTTGCTTGTGTAACAGGCGACGGTAGCCACCTACCATCAAATGGACCTGTCGACCTTAACATAAAAAAAAATAAAAAAAAACCCAAACTGACAAGAGCAGTATAGGATGTCCACTCAAAACATGGACATACAACCTAATAAAGGTCATGGGTCGACGCTAGATCCGGGCTGCTTCTGACTGGTCCTACTGGAACATTATAGGGGAGCCTATATCCAACAGTGGACCTCCTATGGCCGAGATGAAAATGATAATTCTATATTATACTTACACAAATTAAATGTAATGATTGTTTCAGAGTGCTTTTAATGCATTGTGTCAATCCACTCACTTGTACGGGAGAAGACTTGTTCTAGAATGGGCAGACCAATCGGATGAAGCTGAAGATGTCAATATACTAAGAAAAAGAACAGCAGAGGCTTACAATGCAAAATTACCAGGTGGCAAAAAATCTAGAAAAGGTGCAGTCGATGTTGAAACTTTTGTAGATGGTGATAATAAAGAATAAAGAGATATTTGCATTTTATTTATTTATTTTGACATAACTCAAAAATTAATTTTATTTACTATTATATAAAACCACATTCACAAGGTCATGTTCTCACATGTATACATTATTTAGTACATACAACTAATTTTATGCTGGATGGCATTTAAACAAAAGCATGTTTTGTTTTTGATATTCTTATCGAGTTGTTATTTATTCATTTAGTATAACAATGCGTTTATTACTAATATTTACATAAATAGAATTAAATATGATAATAATATGGTTAAAACATCAGACTTCAAAGTAACCTTTGAAATTGGGCATCATTTAGTATGTCAATGCTTATTGAAAGGAAAACCTAGTTTCATACATAAGGCTATCTAATCTCAATTGGCTTTGATAATGTACTCTATCCAATGTAATATTACATATACAAAAAAAAAAAAAAAAATATAAACCTGAAAGTACTGTTTTAATTGATTTGACATAAGTGTTGGCAATTTTTATGGAATGTACCCAATCAAATCTCATTCTTACAATAATTAAATATCTATTACAATAGTCTTACTCATAGTTGACATCTATTGTAAAGCTGATGGTTTTTTGAAGTATTTACATTAAATATTAAAAGTTAAAATCATAACAAGCGATGACAGTAGTCACCTTTTAAGTACCATAAAAGATACTAAGTGCAGTCACTGTACAGCCACAAAATGAGTAACATAAAATCATGTATGTTTAGCATATAACTAAACATACATGATTAACATCATTATTTATTTTTGAAATTGCATTTATATTTTCACTTATTATCACAACAACTCAATCAATTTTAACAGTTGAATAGATTTTTCTGACAAATATGCTTGTACCAACATATCCCACGGTCCCGCAAATAACGCCCAGCGCTAAACTAAATAAGGCCATATAGCCAAAGTAAAATGCTGTTTGAAAGAGCCCATACATTTTAGTTTTGAATAGGAAGTAATAAAATGAGTACAGGTAGACATAGAGTGCCGTACTTCCAGCTGAAAGGAAGCTGGTCCATTGCCAACGATAGTCTTCCGCGTTAAGTAGAAAGTATGTGCACACAATTGTCACGCATACAGTCACAATCATCAGAATCAAGAAAACGAGCAACATGAATCCATAAACATAATAAATTTTGTAAGCCCAAAATGATGTGAATATAAAATACATCTCAATGAATATTGAACCAAAGGGTAATATACCTCCCATAATAATGATGACAAATGGCTCCATGAACCACTTCTTTTCTGGAATGGGTCGGGGAACTGCATTTATACGACATGGATAATCCGGTTGACCAGCCAAGTTTCGGCCGAGCACTGTCCCCACCAGGGTAAGTGGTAAGATAACAAAGGTACAAATTGACATTATGGCAATCATACTGCCAAATGGAATAGCTCTTGAAGCATGATAGTAGATGGCAATGAAGTTAATGAAAAATGCAGTACCACATACCAACACGGGCAATAGGAAAGCAGAGAGTAACATTTGTTTGATCCAAAGTTTACCACCCATTCTAGCATAGAGTGACCCACCAAAGTAGCCATTCACAGGAGCAGTTGCCGCATAAATAAATATTGCAGTGGAAAGCAATGATCCCCTTTCAGTGTAAAGTTCTCCAAATATAGTGAATAATATAACACCCAATGATACAACAGTCAATTGGTAGCCAGCACCTATGAGAGCTGAAAACATTGCCAAATGAGGGACAGGTCTAAATACATCTCCATGTACTTGCTTCCAGCCATATTCATCTCCCAAGTCTTTCTCTAAATCGTCTAGATCATCATCTTTAGAGTACCTCGCGTAGTCTTTGCGCAAAGTTCTCATGAGAATCATAGAAACTAGACCGACCAAAAATATAACCATCATGAAACTATTAAAAATACTAAACCAGTGAATCCTATGCTGAAAAAAGTTTGGGTCCAAGTATTTATCGAACCTATCTTCAAAACGTATATTACTTTTCTTAAAATTAACTTCATAGGTGAAGGGAATTTGTGCACCTAAAGTGAGTTCTTGTTTATTTTCCGCTGTAAGATTGACTTCGACGATTCTGTTTCCATTATATCCAATGTCGAACTTTTTGTGAGTCCATATGTAATATTTGTCACCGTCAATCTCACCGACTATTCCCCAAATCGGTAGGTCATCAATGTACATTTGGTACCAGTAGTGATTTTTCACAGCGTACACGAGAGCATTGAGAGACTGTTCGTTTAGTTGTATAGCACAAAACTGTTCCGCCGGAACATTTTCTTTATATTTAATATCGAGACCGCTAAATTCTAATTCAACACCCTGAAGAGCTTCCGATAATGTTTCATGATAATGGCCAATATTCACTTTTGTGCCAATGCAGAACGGCAATGAAAAATATGCGTATGTCTCTTGTCGATTATGATATGGACCGACAGTATTCATCCACAGAACTACTTGTTCCTTGTCTTTATAAGTATGCGTATGTTCATCACAATTAACTAAAGTCCATAAAACAACCAAAATACACAATGATCTCATTTTATAAGTATGAAAAACGTTGTTTTCTCAAAAACATAACACGTAAGTAAAATGCCGAAGTTGATTGAAATTGTATATGTATGTATGTAGTTGTTAGTTGTAGGCAAAGATGTTGTATTAGTCTGGTTGTAGGTATGTATGATGCTCATTGTATGCTAACTAAAAATCAAATGGCAAACCAAATGCCAAAGTGAGTATATAGTGTTCTGTGAGGCAAATGCAATGATCAGTCCTAGATCAGTCAGAATCATTCATGTCACATGACATAATTATAAGTATAAACCACAAACTAATTTGTAACTGTTTTTTTTAATTAATTTTGTTATATATTTTAAAATTATTTATCTAGCATATATATATTATTCTGCAGGTTTATAAAGCGTGCCTAACACAGATCTCCAAACCGGTAGCGTGGTTCTAGTACATGGGGGACTTTGGAACCGTCACCGGTCGTCGCTTTTTGAATAATAATTGCTTTAAATGAATTGTCATCACCATACTTTTACACTATTTATTTAGAATAGACGCCTCTGTTCTTAGTCTGAATGGGTAGGAGCTTTATTTAGGGGACGTGGGAATTTTGGATGGTGGACGTATTTTAGTATAGTTAGAATTGCTTGCATCCATCCCACTATATCATGGGCCTCTTCAATAGAGTTGTATTCATTCTGGCAGATTTGACAGAATTAATACCTAATCTACTCTAATATGCAGAGTATATTAGAGTAAATTAGGTATTATTAATATTAAGTCTTGATTATGTCCATAGGCGACCGTACCACTAAATGGAAAGTTAGCCATAAATAAACTTTACACACGTTTTTGTATTTATGCCAATACTCAAGCAAATTTTTGAAAATAAATAAAAAATATTATTAATGCATTTATATATTAATTAAGAAATGCAGTATTTATTAAAATTTTTGGGCTATAATTTAAATTCGATTAATCCATCAATTTCTTAATCTAAATGTCGATCGCACTAATTCTTCTATTTCTTTTATCATTTCTTCTGTTATGAAGATTTAATAAATGTAAATTCTATGGTTGACACGTAAACCGAATAAAATATTTGCCACTGTTTTTTTTTAAATATAATAGTCTGTGGAGTCATTTTTCATGGACATATACGTTAGAAAGTTTTTTTTCTTAGTCTGTGGCGAATGAATGAATTGAATTAATATATACATTTTATTTCAATTGGTTACAATTTTACCAATTCACTATCTATCTATAATTAATCTTGTATCGGAAATTGGGGAATGTTTTTTCAAACAGAGAAACAATGGCGGATAAAATAAGGTATCGTACATTATTGCATTATTTTACACTTAACCAATTCATTTACCATGTGCATTCTATTGAATTTAGAAACATGCGTCGTATCACTTGTTTATAGTGAGTTGTTTTTTATGAGACCCTATAAACATTGCTCACTTTTTAATTAGTGAAAAACTAAAAATATTTATACAATAAGGATTATGTTTTTTACAGAATTAGTCACAAATACGTCTTGGAAGGAAACTATGAACCATCCGATTCTGAAAATGATTATTCACCATCGGAAAAAAGACTATTAGATGATTTTCGAAAAAGGAAACACAAAGATGATTCAGGTTCTGAAGAAGAGTTATATGCTTTCTCAGATTCTGATGACGATACTGATAACAAGAAGGAGGATTTAGGGATTGCAGACAGTGACGTAGAAGGTCAAGAAAAATCTGATGATGATCTACCTAATCGCAAAGCGTGGGGTAAAAGGAAGAAGTCATACTATGCTACAGATTATGTGGACCAAGATTATGGGGGTTTTGACGATGATGAGGAAGCTGCCCTCATGGAAGAGGAAGAGGTAAAAAACATCCAGAAAGGCCTCTTGGAGCAGCTAGCTGATCATGATCACAATTATTTATTTGTCAAAGCCAGCTCAGAAAAGGAATCACCTCAGATTTCAAAATCGCAAAAAATTAAACTCCTTGAAAAAGAAAGTCCAGAGTTAGCCGGTTTAATTGATGATTTTAAGACAAAGTTAACGGTAGCAAAAGAAGACTTGCATCCGTTGTTGGAACTTGTTAAAGATGGAAAACTTCCTAATTGTTCTGCATCAAAATTTGTTAAGACAAATTACGATCTCATATTAAACTATTGTACCAACATTAGTTTCTATTTACTTCTGAAGAGTCAAGGAATAAGCATACAGAACCATCCAGTAATAAAGAGGCTTTCACAGTACAGGCAAATGTTACAAAAAATGGAGCCAATTTATTTGGAAATTATAAAACCTCAAATAGACAAGATACTTCATGCGGTAAGCAACAATTTAGAATTGCATATAACTGAACTCCAAACAGGAAAGAGGCAGACCAAGAAGCGCAAGTTAGATAAGGTGTCATCTGAGGCAGCATTTAAGAGATTAAAACTTAAAGATGTTCTAGAAAAAGATGAAGGCGATGACACTGGAGTATCTGATGATGACGATGACTATGAAGACCTTGAGACTAAGGAGAATGTACTTGAAAATATATCAAGACCCAATGAGGAATCTGAGGAGAGCGGCTTTTCAGACAGTGATGGTCCTGATGAAATTGCATCTAATGCGGACAAGCCTTCGACATCCCAAGATGTGTTTAATGAAGATGTAGGGGATAAGCGAGAAATCACTTATCAAATAGCTAAAAACAAGGGTCTCACTCCGCACAGGAAGAAGGAACAAAGGAATCCTCGAGTTAAGCATAAATTGAAGTATAGGAAGGCTAAAATAAGGAGGAAGGGTGCCATTCGAGATGTCAGGACTGAAATCACTCGATATGCTGGTGAAGCATCTGGAATAAAGGCTAATGTGAAGAAGGGAATTAAAATTAAGTAACATGTGTAATATTTACAAATATTTTTATTGTTATAAATATTGAAAGAAAAAAAAAAAGAACAATGTACTTCCAATATAATAAGTATTACACACTTTAAAAATGTTGATTAATGTTGCCACCTGAAACAAAATACAACATTTTAATGTTTAATGAGTAGATCAAATTAATGGTAACTTAGAACTTTATACAATATATTCACAATTGAGTATACAGTGGATTATGATGAAAAAGATCCTTTACAAAGTAGTCAGTAAAAAAATCCAAGATTCAAATATTCTTATACTTAAGTATTTTGTTTTTCGATGAGTCTACTAGTGAAAGATGTGATTATATTGTTGATGCAAAATGTCATTATAACCAAAATAGGCGTTAAATTCAAAGTTTTTGTGTAATTGTAAAATTCAAAGTATAATTTGGCAGCCCATCTGGCGGCAATAACCACTCCCTTCAAAAAAAACCACCTTGAATTAAGATCATGTGTGCTACTGTTTCAATGAGCGATTGAGGGATGCCAGAGCCCATTTCCCTTGCAGCACCTCTGGCGTTGCATTTGTTAATAAGTGACAGTACCCACCTACCATCAAATGGGCTGTCAGCCTGTCTGGCGAACTTTGCATAATAAAGTGTTCTAAATTTAAGGACTGTTTTGAGTAAATCGTCTTTCCAAACGAAATCCACTGTGTTACTATTTATATATTTGACTAATAAGAATAACCCTATTAATTTTGTCCACCCAAACTATTATATATATAAGGAATTCTTACAATTTCAAGACTTTATCTTTTCCACCGGAGGCAACAAAAGCACCATCAGGTGACCAATCTACAGCAAACACTTCATCAGCATGACCCGGTAGATCCAGTTCCAATTTTTTTGTTTTCAAACTCCACACTGCAATCAAGTTTAATTTATGTACGTAAAAATATTTTAATAAAACATCTTATTCTATAGGTTTGTTTGTTTTATTTGTTACCTTTAAGAGTAGAGTCAGCACTGGAACTTAATATAAGTCGCGAGTCCGCCGACCAAGCCACCATATACACAGCTTGCACATGGCCACGAAGAGTAGTTATAAACTTGCCAGTAGCAGCCTCCCATAGTTTAACTGATTTATCAAATGAAGCCGATGCTATTAGCCTGAAAGGAATTAAAATCTATAGTAATATTATAAAGAGCTAAAGTTTGTATGTAGGAAAGGTAATCTTCGAAACTATTCAACCAATTTGAAAAATTCTTTCACCAATAGAATAGAATTTCAGGATGGACATAGGCTAAACATTCCACGTGGACACCAGCTATCTAGAAATAAAGGTCTAACGCTTGGCAAAAGTTTAATTTCAGGCATTATTATTGCTTTACATATTTTGTCAGGAATCATAAGTTTTATTTTATAACACAGACAAAGTAGGTACCTTGTTAAAAGTTATTATTATTAAACTAACTAACTATTATTATTAAACTAGCTAGTAGCTTATTAAGTCAGTTATGCCTGTTTATGAACGATTATTTACTGCCGGCCATAGTAGGATTAAGGATAAGTGATTAGGAAGGGATAGGTAAATGGGCTCTCGCATCACTTACTCACTCACTGAAATTCAACAGTACACATGTTGCTATTTCAGGTTAGTCGTCTGTAAGGGGGTGGTTACTGTCACCAGACGGGCTGCCCAGATGACTGCGAAATGCAGTGTACCCTACCACTACTTTCCAGATCCAGACCAAAGCAAACTATGAAAATTTCATATCCAAAAGTTGACCCTGCCGGGAATTGAACTCAGGACCTCTGAGACAAAGCGTTAAGGAGAACAGCCTAACCACTCATCTAGTGAGCTCGTCAGAACTCTCCCAAAGAATTCTATATTCCATTTTTCATTTTCTGGTTGCAGTAAGTTAATGAAGAAATATCAGTGTGTGAGTTAAGGGATGCCACAGCCTATCCTCTCACCTTGACCTTTAAACTAAAAAAGTCGGCAGCACACTTGTATAGGGACACAATCATTATTTACAACTTAAATTATTTTAAAAAAATTGCATTTTTCTATTATACATTATCTATTTTGCAATACCTAGCATCTGGGGAAAATTTAACATCATTGATAAGTTGCTGGTGACCAGTCATCCGTGCCAATGGCCTCTTCTCCTTCTCTGGCAGCCAGAGGAACAAAGTAAAATCATCTGAACCAGAACATAACCGTTCTGCACCCTGTGGACAAACTGCTTCATACCGCTCTAATGCACGAGACCGAAGTATGGTTTCTGAAATTTTGAAATATTTTTACAAGTTTTTAAAGCTATTTTACTAGCATGAGAATTTCCATTATGAAACTAGCCCATTGGATGATCGGTTAGGTTGTTTGCCTTATGCTCTATCTCAGGGGTGCCAGATTCAATTCCCAGTGGGGCCAATTTTGGAAATAAACTTTTTAAAGTTGGCTTTGGCTTGGATCTGGAAAGAAGTGGCAAGGCACACAGCGTTTCGCAAATCATTTAGGCAGCTTGCATGGCGGCAGTAAACAACCTCTTACAGATTATCACTGTGAAATAATAGCACGTATGCTCGATTCAATAAGTGAGTAAAGGATGCCAGAGCCTGTTACTCTAACCCTTCCTAATCCCTTATCCTACTATGGTTGGCAGCACATTTGCAGCACTGTTGGCATGGATTGTTAGCCTGTCTATTGAAATTTACAAAAACTATAGGTGTTAGAAATTAATGATACTTGATAGGACAATGGCGTCAAGTACCACCTACTGTGACTCTAAAATCAAAAAAGTTTCGTAACTACTCTGGCTTGGTACAAACAAATAACTTAGAAGTACAAAAGTGTCTTACTGTCATTGATAAACCCATACTGATCAGTGATAGGATGATAAGGACCAGTTCGAAGTACATAATCTGTATTTAATGCCAAAGTGTTGACCCAGTGTGCATGCCCTTCTAAAGTCCTACAGAGCACACCATCTTCTGCTCTCCAAACCTATAAATACAATTTTTAAAATTTAATGTAGCCTTAAAAATAATTGACTATATATTTATATTTTTTTACCTTTATTGTTCTGTCTTGGGAAGAGGAATAAATGAGGCCTGTTCCACCCCATTTAACACAAGTTACTGCTTTCATGTGACCTGAGAGACTCAAGATTGTATGACCGGTTATAGTATCCCATATCCTAATATCACCATCTTTTGAGGAGCTTGCAAGTTTTCGACATTCTGGGTTTCTGAAAATAAATATTTTTTATGAAGGATGGAAGTGGCAATGGGCCGGCTACACCTATCGCAAAGTGGATAACCAATGGGGTAGACGAGTTTTCGAATGGAGACCACAAATTGAAAAACACAGTGGGACACGCCTTTTGGCCAGGTAGACAAACCTGAAAGGCATTGCAGGAAGCGGCTGAATGCGAAGCGCAGAGGACCTTGCATGGTGGCAAATCTTGGGAGAGTCCAATAACAAACAATAGACACAGACACAGACTGATGATGATGATGATGATGAAGGATTTACATTTGAGAATTATAGCATTATGATCTAACAGAGACCTGTAATCGATATTTTAACATTAGTAATAAAGTATACTTACATATGATAAGGTTCCCAAGCCAAAGAAGTGATCCACTGCTTGTGACCTATTAAAGTTTTGCCAATTTGATTTCCTGTCAAGGGATCCCATAATATTATTTTACCCTGTTTGCAAGCAGAAGCAAGCTTGGAACCATCTGGAGACCAACTAATGCACAACACCCAGTTTGTATGTCCTTAAGAAATAAGAAAACAGTTTAGATATCGTTACTTGTTTTTATTACAAATATAGCAGGAAAAAAAAAGTAGTTACCTTTACACACAAATAATGGTGTCTGTGTATGCAAATCCCAAAATCTTACAGTAGTATCCCCAGAACCACTGGCTAACTGTCGACCAGAAGGACTGAAACTTGTGGATATTACAGCCTCAGCATGTCCAGGAATAGAGCTAGAAAACAGTATTCTTTAATAAAATTGTCTAAATTTTTGCTAATAAAATATGCATACTTTAGTCATGCCTATTATGTTGTATAGACAAATATTGATAGTGTTTGGAATAATTGCAGAAGTAAATTAAAGCTTACTGAATTTATTCCAAGAGTGATTAAATATGAACATTGTCAATTGAAATAGTTTAGTAAATGCAAATTTAAAGTAATGTTGAAAGAATTTACAGAATCCCTTACAGAAGACCACCTTGAAATAACAGAATGTGTGCTGTTGTGTTTCGTTGAGTGAATAAAGGATGCAAGCGCCCATTTCCCTATCCCTTCCCAATCCCTTATCCTTAATGCTACTATGGTAAGCAGCAAACTTACAGCACCTGTTGCGCTGCTTATGTTATGTACAACAGTAGCCACCTACCATCAAGTAGACTGTGAGCCTGTCTGTCAACCTTAACATAATAAAAAAGAAAGCAATGTTAAAGATTCGGGAGTTGAAGCTATATTATTAAATATTATCTTCTTGTAACAAGAGAAAACGCAATTCTAATATACAGCTATGTGTTGTTCCTCGAATTATTTTAAAAGAGAACACTACATGTGATGAGTAAGGCACGATCCTCACTATAAAGCAGTTCACAGTTTGTTCTCGATCCGATTTCGGTCTGGTAAAGTCGTATCATGTTCACATTATACAATCTGACTCAATTCACGATTCAGTCTTGAATTGTCAATAATCAAAGTCGGATGTATTTGGCTCGTAGATAATTATAATTATTGTAAATGTCATTGAACTTTTCGATTGAAGAATTAGCGACTATAGCTTCGAAAGTCTTTCGAAAGTCCACATTTTTTTAGTCATTTTTATCACTCAGGATTATTTTAACTACATTATAATTCAAATACAATTAAAATTTAATTAAAAGTAAAATATACTAGAAGTATTGTTGCATTTGATGTACTTATCGCTTCAGCTAATAGCTGACTGATCCGAATATTCACACTATCGGTACATGTCGTGACAAGTTCGATCTCACTCAAAGAAAAATTTCGTCAAACCTGATCGTGATTGGACTGGGATTCGAGCGAAACTTGACTGTTACGGATAGTATGAATGCACACATATATTTTTTACTTCATAATATTTTATCAAACCGAGATTGGACCGAGAACGTACTGTGAACGGCTTTATAGTGAGGATCGTGCCTAAAATGCAAAGTGAAAAATAGTCAATAAACAGGCTACATGTAGTGCAGTGTGTTATAATCCATAAACCAATTGTAAGCTAAAATCAACGACCACTTAGGAATTATTTAGAAGTTAAAAATTAGAACCAACTGTTATTATACATATAAACAATACATACTAATTTTTGTTATTACATAAACAAGTTTAATTAAATTCCTACCTTGTACATCTCGTCACTGGCCTAACTCTAAACACAGCTTGTTGTTGGTAAATAATTTCAACAACTTCTTCTGAATTTAAACTCTTAATGTCAAGAGCTTCCTCTAATGTTGACGTAACTTCTACTTCTTTAACAAAGAACAAAAAGGGCTTGTCCTCCTAAAACAGATTGTAACATATATATTTTTAAATTGATCACCCGAAATAAATTATGAAGAAAAATAATTGTTTACTTCTTGTAATAAAGCATTGCAAATAAGTTGTAGCTGGTCTCTTGTTATGTTTAAAGGTAAATCCAAAGGACTACCAGTTTCTTCACCAGTCTCCGACTTAAATCTTGCATGTACACAACTGGGTACATCAACATTATTTTCCATTTTTTATTGTAAAAGTAAAATTACTGTCGATACAATTACAATAACAAACTTCTTTTAACCTCAAAAATCCAATGCATGGCAGTTTGGCAGTGGCACATACCACCAGTGTTGCCAACTCGGATTTTTAAAGGGAGCTAAATCATATCTGAAAAAAAGCTAAAAAAGAGCTAAATTTTTTTAGAAAAAAAAGCTAAATTATTTAATGTACTATTTATTGAAAATCAATATTGTGAACAACTTTCAGTTACTTAAAATACCGAGAAAGAAGTAATTATAATACAATGATATGGTCTTCTTCGTCAAAAACAATAGTTTCTGGCTCCGGCTTTTGGGCTTGTAGGCCACCACTGGAACCAGCTCACTATTTTGTTTGGCTGTAGCGATGTCTATGGTTTCTTGTCTATGGCTGTTTATATTTCTGTACATATTTAATTATTTCTTGGAAACAACGTTGTCACAAACGGTTTTACCAATATATTCGGATTTCACAAACGATTTCCGATCGATTGACTACCCGGAAGCTTATCTTAAACGAATTTTTAATATTTTGTGGCTAATCCGTATGCCTTAATTAACAATTAAATTTGTAATTAACTACGTAGTCACAAACGAAATGAAAGGCGTGACAATCGTTCACAAACGATTCACAAACGATTGATCAAAGCAAAATTTTAAAATTGGAGTTTTTTTAATTATTTGGGGCTAATCCGTAGGAGCCCATTTAGGCTATGGAAACAAGTAATCTGAGCTAAAAATAATACAAAAAGATTCATAATGTAAATGAAAAAAAAAAGCTAAAATTGTAGAAAAGTAGAGCTAAAGAGCTAGACCTACTTTTTTAGAGCTAACCAAGCTGATTTAGAGCTAAATTTAGCTCTAAAAACTCCGTGTTGGCAACACTGCATACCACAAAGCATTGCACTGTCAAAATAATTAAGTTATAGGTCATAGATTAAGTACAGGGTACAAACAGACTAATGCAACATCTTTGGTACAAACTAATAAAAACCTGACAACATTTACATATATTTACTCTGAGTTTGACAATACATGACACAAACATGCCGAAATACACAATACATTGAAAACAAATACAAAAATACCAGCCACATACCAGCTATATAGTTTGATTTTGGTGTTGGTCTTGCCCTTATATAGTCCAGTCAAATTACGGCTCAAAATGGGTTTATTAAACATTAAATTATGTAGTTTGAGGATTATTAGGGATCGATAGGGGGTGCATTCTGAACATAAATTCCAATTTGAGGGGTTCTCCGAAGGTCAGCTGTACCTCATTTCGCTTATAGAGGTTCATATAATGCATCCTCCGTGATGTACTGGCATGCATTCGAATCTGTTTTGAATATTTAAATTCGAACGAGAAATTGACACGCAATGAAAAAGAAACAAGTGCAGAGAGACGACGACGAGCATTGAGACGGAGACTGCGAGGATCGAAAGAGCAGACACAGGATTCAAGATTTTCTCATCTTCACATTTTCACAATTTCTGGAAGATACCTAGAGGAACATTTATAGTGACAGTGTTTTGTATATATATGTGTTAAATGTAAATATTTTGATTTTTTATGGTGAAATTTTATTCTTTATATTTGTGAGTGTTTATTTTGTGAATATATTTCTTTGTGTACAGACAATTAACAGTATTTATTTCTGGTGTTGTGGAGTCAATTTATAGAATAGTTTGGAAAGTAGGACAACAGCTCCTACACGCTAAAAACGCGTTTAATTCTGTACGCGACGAAATATAGAATAATTATAATAATAATAAATAAGACAACAGTTAGAGCAGTTAAAGGATAAACATGGTGAGGATAAACAACAGTTAGAGCGAAACGACAACAGGGTGACCCAAAACTCCCACCTATACGCTGTCCGACAAAGACAGCTATAGATAGGTGGGAGGGAGATAACATCTGGGTAACCCTAACTTTCGCCTTTGTCGTCTCGCTACACATCCTTAAAAAGGATATTTTATGTAAATATATTAGGTATAAGTAGACTAGGATAAGGATAAACATTGTAAATAAATTTCATTAGAATAGATTAGAAAATAGAAGCTGCATATACAAAAAAGCCAATAAAGACACAGAGCGGGCTGAGGTAGAGTGGGGGAAAAGCCACAAAATTAGGTGGAGATAACTGCTATAAAAAGCGCACTCACTTCCTCGCATCACTGCACTGTGCCAGTGCCAGTTCATAGTTCACAATTCACCGCTCGATGTCGCCCAGTGCACACGTCTCGTTGAACGCTCCGAGGCATTACTCGTCGCTTGTCGCTCGCCGCGCACCGCGCAGTTGTGAAGTGCAGTTGTGTAGTGCAGTAGTGAAGTTGTTAAGTGAAGTGCGATTGTGTATTGTTCAGTGCTGTTGCGAACTTTTTACATTGCGCTAGTTGTCAAGTCGGTCTCAGTAGTTCTTACTATAAGGCCGTCGCGCAACTAGTGTTTTGTACTGTTCTGGACTCGACTCATTGCCCTTGCGGTTGGTAAGCTGTCAGGGTTACTCCCCCTTCTGAGGGACACACGTAGGTACACTATAACCCACACGTTAGGTACACAACCTCACCTAGCGTCGGAATCCGTGGAATCGGATTACCCTTTTAACAACGGCTTCACTGTCGTCAAAAGTAAGCGTAAGCCGGAAGCCAAATCTAAACTACCGCCGCAGAAACCGCGACTGGAGCCAGACTCCACGACCCGCCGCCCGCCATCATCGCGTACCGCTACACCGCCGTCGACCGTGACCGCGCCCGCGCCTCCCGCCGTCAAGGCCCCACCTCCTGTCTTCCTCAGAGACAAGAGGCACTGGGACCCTGTCCGCGAACTGATGCTCGCCAAGGGAATTAAATCATACCGAGGCTCCAACGCGGGAGTCGGTATTTCTGTCAAGGTGAACTCGGTAGCCGACTACCGTGTTCTAACCGCGTTATTAAGGGAGGAGCGCATCCCCTTCCATACATACTCTCTTCCCGAGGAGAAAAACCTACGCGTTGTAGTAAGGGGCCTTCCCCACGAACTCGGCGAGCAGCCGATATTGCGCGACCTAATGGATCAAAATCTGCCGGTGCTAGAAGTGCATCGGATGCACGCTAGGGATCGTACTCCGTACGATATGGTTCTCGTCGTCCTCGAGAACTCCCCGGAGGGAAAACTCATTTTCGGCGTCCCCACCATCTGCGGGCTGTCGGGTCTCCGTTTCGAACGGCCACACAAACGCAACACCATAGGGCAATGCCACAATTGCCAGCTCTACGGGCACTAGGCCCGTAACTGTTATGCGACGCCCCGGTGCGTCAAATGCCTAGGGCGACCCGCGACTGCGCGCACGTAGCGGGTACTAGTGAGCCCCCCGCGTGTGTACTCTGCAAAGAGTACGGCCATCCCGCGAATTACCGCGGATGCCCCAAGGCGCCCAGGAAGCCCCGTATGGTTTCCTCTCGCCGCGTCCCCTCACAACCGAGGCCCGCTGCCTCTCGCGCCGCGCCCGTTCATTCCGCCGCAAATTTTCCACCGCTACCGAAAGCGGCATCCGCCATCGCGTTAACCCAGCGCCGCTTGGAGGAGGCCCGTACCGCAGCCAACAGCGCCCGTACCAACACCCAGTACTGCCTGGGGGAGGCCCGCGCCTCCTCTGACAGTGCCGGCTCCTCACCGCGTACGCCCCGCGTTAACTCAGATTAACTTAACTTAGACTTCATCGACAAACTCTCGGAGAGTATCGACCTCGATGACATCACGGCCCTCGTCCGCGACTTCAAAACGTGCAAAAAGGGCTCGCTAGGTATAGTTAGCGTGTTCGTCCGCCACGAACACACACTCGCCGCCCTCCGCCGGATGACTCCTTTGAATAATTCTACTAGACTCCTTTGAATAATTCCAATGGCTACCACTAGTAGAATTAGACCCTCTTACCTGTCGTTGGCGTTCTATAACGCTCGAGGCATCCGATCCCACAAAACTCTGTTCAACTTATTACTTTCGGAAATAAGTTGAAAAATATTGATGCTACAAAAAAAAGTTTCAGATAAATAAGTTAGTAAATTTAATTTAGAAGGGAAAATGTCTACAATTTTTTTGCCTAACACTAACCGTTTTCGAGATATCGAATTAAACGCGTTTTTAGCGAAATGAGGTACAGCTGACCTTCGGAGAACCCCTCAAATTGGAATTTATGTTCAGAATGCATCCCCTATCGATCCCTAATAATCCCAAACTACATAATTTAATGTTTAATGATTTCGTAATTTGACTGGACTAATATTATTGTTTGTGGACTGGGGATTGGGGGAGGGTGAAAGGAGGGGAGTAATTGAGATTTCAAATATAACTATAACCTAAATATTCCAATCGGGGGCAACAAAGAGTATATAATCACTACGTTTTAAGAGGTGGAACTCTCATACAAATGTCAATTCGGCAGTTTTATATGAAATCAGATCATTTTCAGAACCAACATAACAAAATAACAGAACCAACTTAACAAAATAAAACAAACTTAACAAAACCTAACTCTAACTGGAAACGTCAGATTGACAGCTAGTGTTGTGATAAAAACATCGACATTAGTGTTGCGCATTTTGTCGATTTATCGATATCGATTCTCTTCAGTTGGGGTCAATTTTAATTTACATAAATTTTCATAGCGAAATAAAACAATACATATTATTTTAATGTTATTTTATTTTCATTAACTTAGAACACATAAATTTACAAAATGCACTAAAATTATACTTGGCAAACCAAAAGTTATTCCTGGTAGGGCAGACAGACAAGGAAGAGCCAAAAGCTAATTGGATCGCTTCAAACAAACCGTAATTTGAGCCAAGTACTACCACTCCCATCACAAAGAACACTACAATATATTTAAAAAAATATATTTCTGTGCGTGCCAGAAAATAAATACAAAATATGCAATTGAAGAAATGCCAATAGCAGACTCATGCCAATACTACTAGTTACGAGGGGCACACTGAAATGATCGGGAATAAGAAAAACCACATGCACGGTATAGCTAAATTGTATTTTATTGTTTTTCGAAGTATTCTCCGTTCAACTTAATGCACTTTTCCATTCGTGCAAACCAATCATTAAAACAGTAATTCCAGTCTGAAGTTGATGTTGACAAAATGGCTGATTTGTACGCTTCCACAGCTGCTTCGGGGTCTTCAAACCGTTGACCGCGTAATAAATCTTTCATTCTAGGGAAAGGAATATAAAGAAATCGTTTGGGCTCAGGTCAGGACTGTACGGAGGATGGCTCATCAGCTCAACGTTTTCCTGCTTCAAAAAATCATTTGTCTTCCGAGCCGTATGGGAGCTCGCATTATCGTGATGTAAGATGATGCGACGTTTCTGGTTATTTTTTCGGAATTCGGCTATCATTTCTGGTAAACAAACCGTGATATACCACTCGACGGTAACCGTTCTGCGTTCCTGTAAAGGAATTGTAGCAAGCAACATGCCCCTTTTTTGAGACAAACGTAGCGACCATTTTCTTTGACACGCTGCGGGAGCGAACCACTTTCGTTGGCTTGACCTCGGCTTGACCTGATGTTTTCTTTCAGGTTCGTATGAATAAATCCATGATTTGTCACCTGAGACGATATTATAAACGGCATTTGACTTCCCTCCGTTGAAGCGTTGCTAAGTATTCCGGCACCAATCTACACGAGCCGCCTTTTGCTCTTCGAACAAATTGTGGGGAACCCAGCGGGAAACTAGCTTTCTTACACACAGCTCATTATGTAATATCGACTGAATTGCAGTCATTCTGATACTGATAACAGCCCGAATCTGCTCGTATGTCACATGACGGTTATCTAATATAATAGTTCGCACAGCTGCGATGTTTTCAGGCGTGACCGCTGTTCTTGGTCGACCTGCAGAAGAAACAGTGCTGAGCGACACACGACCGCGTCGGAACTCGGCATACCAGCGGTATATTGTCGTTTGACTGGTGCTTCAACATCATAAATCGAAACAAGTTCGCTGAGACATTTATCTTGAGATAAGCCGCGACGAAAATTGTGATAAATTATGGCACGGAAATGTTCACACGTGAGCTCCATTTCTGTTAACGACGTGTCAACTTTAAACCAACATAGTTTTTGTTTTTAATAAAAAAAAATAATTGTTTGAATGTCATTAAGATTCTAAGAGGCCAGTATTCAAATTCTAAAAAGGTTTTATTGTAACTCAATCCGAAATATTCTATTCCCGATCATTTCAGTGTGCCCCTTGTACTGTTTCTAATATACATAAATGACTTCCCGCGGCTACAAAGCATTATATGACACTGTTTTCTAATAACAATACCATTTTGTGTACCAAAAATGATGTAGTTACAAATTTAGAGCTAGAAATTAATGATTCACTAAAGTCCATTATAAAATGGCTTAAAAATAAATAAATAAAAAAAAAAACCTTTTAAACTTAGAAACAAGATTCATACAAAAATTAATTTAACTGTTACCTAAATTACTTAAATGAAACTATACAGGAAACAACGTGACAAAATTCTTAGGACTACACATTAATAACAAATTAACATGGAAAGGTCATATAGATAATATATGTTAGAAATTAACATAAATACATTTTCCAATTTTAACGATATACACACACCGGCATATTTAGCGGAACATAAAATAAAGGTTTGATATCAGTATCATATAAGGTTGCTGGCTGGTTTATACGTCATTTAATTTAAAAAGAAATATTTTCAAATTAAGAAAACAACTGAACATCACATTTTATGCAATTGTTTTAATTTTATTCAAATACACCTTATCTGGAGCGAACTTCGAGTATTTCTTCCTTCTGAGTTTGATTTAAAATTTCATTGAAATACTGTTTTTTGTTAGTTTTTTTTTAATCGCGTATCTTTCTGGAGTTGAGGACTGAATTATGCCTGACTTAGCCCCAACGGAGAGTGCCAGGGCACTCGAAATGCGAAGAAATTGTCAAACCTACAGAGTGATATCCAGAGATCTTCGTCGACCAGTTTCAACGATCCATCGCAGTATCCAACGATTCAGGGAGACCGGTACTTATGTGAGAAGAGCAGGACAAGGCAGAAAAAGACGCACTTCGAGTAGGGATGATCGTTTCATTCGGCTTCGTGTACGTAGGAGCCCCCGTTTGACGGCCGTCCAAGCCCGACATGAGTTAGAAGCAGTGCGGGGTGTAACCGTAAGTGAGCGTACGAAGAAGGTTCGAAGAAGCTGGTTTGGGTTCATTTATGCCCGCCAAGGCTCCAAGGCTCGAGGTAAATCATCGTAGAAACAGGTTAACTTTTGCTCAGGAACATCGACTTTGGAACGCGGACCAATGGAGTAAGGTATTGTTTAGTGATGAGTGCAGAATTCTCTTAAATCAAATTGACGGCAGGCAAAGAATATACAGACATAAAGGAGAACGATACATTCAGACAAATTTTGAAACTACAGTTGCATACGGTGGTGGATCAATAATGGTTTGGGCGGGCATTCGTTTGGGAGCTCGCACAGACTTGGTAGTGAGAGGGAGTCTGACTGCAGACCGTTTTAGAAGAAAATGTCGTACCGTTTGCCCCATATATCGGTGACGATTTTGTTTTTATGCAGGATAATGCTCGGCCGCATACCGCTCGGGTAACTCAAGCTTATCTTAATGATACGAATATCACTGTTATGGAGTGGCCGGCGAGATCACCGGATATGAACCCAATAGAGCACGTTTGGGACTTGCTGAAAAGAAAAGTTAAGTCCAGAATTCCAGCTCCTGCCAACGTGGGTGAACTGCGAATCGCCGTAGTTGAGGAATGGCGGAGACTATCCCAGGAGACCATCGATAACATCATTCTCAGTATGCCTAGACGGGTAGAAACTTTAATAAGAGCACGTGGAGGAAATACGCGATATTAATCACCATTTTTCTAATTTAATTAATTGTTATTTTAATATTAATTTTCACTTTTCCCGGTTACATGAAAAGTTCAAAAATGTACCATTTTTCACAAATAGCCTTTACTCGCAAAATCTGTTTTTAATGTGATCTCATTTTAAGTAAAACAAATGAAACTTTAAATAACAAAAGAAGTGTAGTAAGTAGATTTTAAAATAAAACCATATTTTTTTAATTATGGACCTTTTTTGTGTTCCGCTAAATATACCGGTGTGTTTATTTGTTTTTTAGATTTGCATGCCGCTTGTCGGTTGAATATGTGGACATATATGTATAAAAATTTACAACTTGTGTATACCATATTTAGCAAATAAATTATTTTTAATTTTAATTTGAAGGAAAAGCCAAACAAAAAGTAAACTAAGCCTCCACTGTCGGTCCATCCGCAAACCTAATTTTTTTGAAGTTGGTTAATAAAAATGTTCCAATTAGCTTTTTATTTGGCTTTTAAAGTAAAATAAGAGTCCCCTGTCCGTCCATCCCTAACCTCGTTTTTAGTAATTAGTTAATATTTTAGTAATTAGTTAATTTTCTATTGTCATTAATTATATCAATAAAATAATTATTGAATATTTCGCACATGGTGTCAGGATTCTCATAATTAACATTATTGAACTGAATTAAGTCAATTTGGTTAGAAGCTGGCTTAGGTTTTATGTTCTTGTTTATTACTTGCCAAACTGCCTTACATTTATTATTATCATTATTATTAATATATTTTTGGTTTTGAATCCTTTGTGATGTATGTATACATTTTCTTAATATTTTAATATACTTTTTGTATTGTCTCTGCGAGTAATTATTTGTTTTTTAAATTTTGCGTGACAAATACATACATTTTTTTTTAAACATGACTTTAATTCCTTTGGTAATCCATTTATTTTTGCTATTTTTTCTTTTAATTATTACTTTGATGTAAGGAAAACAGAGATTAAAAAAGAGTATCAATAAGTTATGTAGTACATCAAAGGCTTCATTTAACTCACTATTTTCGAATACTTCAGAAAAACTTAAGGAACATATACAGTTGTAAAAATTTTTAATGTTCTCTTCATTAAATTCTCTTTTCAAATCCTGCCATAAGGTGATATCATTTACATTTTTCATTTTAGTTGTAAATGTTTGCGCTGTTTCATGGTCTGAGAGACCAATATAGTGAATTCGAGACTGAAATTTAGTTAAATTGCTTGCTATTTGGTCAATGCAGGATAGATTCCTAGTGGGTGAAGTTATATGAGCAGACATATTATAATTTTTTAAAATGCTTGATAATTCTGTTGAACTTTTATTTGTTTTTGTGATGTCAATATTCCAATCACCGCAAAGTATTATTTTTTTATTTTTGTTTTTAATAAGTGCAGAAAGCAATAAATTTAGGTTGTTCAAAAATATATTTGGATTGCTCTGTGGGGTTCTGTGGGATAAATATGAAAAAATCTATTTTCTTTTTCTACATCCAAAAGATGTGCCCATTCTAGTTTTTTTCCGGCCATTTCAATAGTCCCGTGGTTGAGAAAATTATTTCGTATCGATTTAAAAAGGTGAGGGACATTAAATCACTTTGTCTCCTTATTCATCATGAATGAAATAATTATTTGAGCCATCCCCTCGGATGCTAGATGTGTCTCTCAATAATTTCAGGGCATCTAAATTTATTGAGCCTTGATCACATACTGTATTTAGTATTTTAAAGCCACAACCTTTCACTTCAGTTATTATTTTCTTTATGATATTTGCCAAATTAGGTGATGAAATTGTGTCTTTTGTGAAAAAGAATGCTATGGGTTGCTTATATTTTTGATGCAAGCCTTGCAACATACACACAAGAGCATGGTCAGCAACTTCTCCTGTGCGCCCTAGCTCCCCTAAATCCACGAATCCATCCACACAGTCAGTTGTTGGATTTAATATTAGTCTGGGTTTGACAGCCATTTCGTCAAACAGTAGACAACATACTTTATCTTTGTCGTTTTTGGCAGGAGCAATTTTTGTTAAATGCAGTAATACTGATTTGTTAATCCCTAGTTCCATTGGCACCTTTTTTAAAATATTGTGTAGTGTTCTTTGTGATGGGAGTGGCAGCACATGGCTCAAATAACGGTATGTTTTAGGCGATCTCTTGATCTTTATTTTTCATAGTCCATCTCCTACCTTTGGGTTTTCGATTTTGATTTTTTGACGTATTTAACACTATTTCTTTTAGGACAGGGGACTCAATTTTTTCTATCAAGGCGGCACTTTTCCGCAATGATCTTAAGGTACACTTAGTCTTAATTAAAGCTTTCACCAAAAACATTATAAATAAAATCGCAATTTAACTGAAAACAAAAATACGAATATTGTATAGATTGATGTTGTTTATACAAGAGTACTATTAAAGGAGCAGTACAGGTTGACCTGTGGCCCTGTGTACTTATTTTATATCCTTTTTTCAACATTCAAAGAAAGCATAGGTACCTGTAGTATCGAATGCCAATTTTCTTTTCATTCCTTTCTGATTCAATATTGGGGCTGAAAACAAGAAAAAAATACACTTACTATTTTTATTTTTCGTGTACATTTTGTTTTTCCAACAAATTTAATCATCATCATCATTAACATCTGCTCCAAGCAGATCTTTCCAAGCATGTGCCAACACTCGCGATCCACCGCCTTCCTCATCCAGCCCCAACCAGCCACAGCCCTTAGGTCATTAGACCAGCGGGCGCAAGGTCGGCCCACGCTGCACTTGGATGTCCGTGATCAAAAAGTGATCACTAGTGATCTCTAGTGATGCCTAAACCCAAATTAGTGTTATTTAAGAGAAATTGTGTTTAACTGGCCTGCCTTTTAATAAATTCTGTAGGGCTTTGACTGACTGGTTGTTGAGAGAATGTTTTTATTCTATTAAAGAATTCCTTGATAAATATCAATGTCAGTTTAATAGATTGACTTAACTGACCTAAATGAATAAAAAGGAAAAGCAGGAAATTAATAAAAATAAATAAGTAAAGAGAAATTGAATAGAATTTAATAGATTGATAAATACTGAAATGGATTATTGTAAGCATTTTAATTATTGTGTTATTGTGTTAAATAAATAAGTAAAGAGAAATTGAATATAATTTAATAGATTGATAAATACTGAAATGGATTATTGGAAGCATTTTAATTATTGTGTTAAATAAATAAGTAAAGAGAAATTGAATAGAATTTAATACACTGATAAATACTGAAATGGATTATTGTAACGATTTTAATTATTGTGTTATTGTTTTTTTTTTTGTTTTTGTTTTTTGTTTTGTATATATGTTTTTTATGAATTCTTATTAAATTTTTAAATTTGAGATTTATGCTAGACTAGTTAAAAATAACATTAAAAAAGAACTAAAGTTGTATATAGGTATGTCATGTGTCTTTTTTAATTTAAAGTATAATAATAAAATGACATTTATGTGTGATAGATAATGGGGTGTTAACTGAGTAATAATATCTATCAATTATGTGTCGATTATTAATGATGTCAAAATTTGCACACCGAATATCTATCGGTTGATCATGTAGGAACAAAAAAAGCTAAGTGTCATCTCTGGTATACCGATACCCCTGGTCATGGCAAATAAATTATTATTATTATTATAAATTTAATAAAATACAACAAAAGTTGTTCAAGATAATTATTACTCATCAACCTATCGATGCCCACTGCTGGACAAGAATTCATAAATGAAACAATAAAAATCTCATAGTTCTAGATTGCTTACTTTATATAGTGTCAACTTGAGTTTGCATACTTGTAGAAGGCAGCTCGGGATCGACCTCACTTTCCACAGGAACCATAACTATAATAAAAAAGATCGCAGTGATTAATTTATTTGTTGAATAAATCAATAATTTATATTTATTTAGATACATACTGCTGCATGGCATTGTGGTTTGCAATATTCTTAAATAAAAAAGGATGTTTACTTCCATATATTTACATTTAAAAATATCGACTGCCCAAAAGAATAAACGTGCAAGAGTTTTTTTACACGAATTTTTTTTTTTCTTTATTGGTGTAATAATGTGGGAAATGGTGCTGATATAAATAGAGTGTTCATTGCACAAAATAAATACATAAGAGCAATTCTCGGAATGCGGCTGAACGAGTCATGCAGACCACTCTTTGAAAAGCTTAGTTTATTGCCGCTTCCTGCGCTTTATATATTTGAAGTGTGCCTGTTTGTCTAGACACAAGCTTTGACAAGCAAATGACGAAACGAAAAAGCAAATGACAGACATCGCCGCTCTTGTCGGAATCTGGATCGACTGGTTCCGGATGATTACTCTAGACTGACAAAGCATAAGGGAAGTTGTTTGATAATGTGTATAAAAGTATATAATAAAATACCCGACATGAAAACAATGAATACTATAACTATTTAAAAAGCAACTACATTGATGACTAAGTGGTAAAAACTTCTAGTTTGAATGAATTATTTGACATTAAGTAATTGGTATGTTTTGTAACCAATGTAGTTAAGTACATAATACTGAAATGACACATACAAATAAATGTTAGTAATTAATGCTATTAACTTTGTGACATGTGTATACAATACATATTTAATTTACAAATTTTACTTGCATACCAACAACGGTTAAACATGTAAACTTACCATGAATTATTGTTTTAACACCTTCCTGGTAATGTTTAACGCAAATAAAGTATTTTTATTCTTATTTCTTAGCCTATCCTAGACCCTCATAAATTTTTTTATTAATTTTTCACTCAAACTACACGTACTATACTACACGTAGCAGTTAATTATTTTTTTTTATTTATTATTTATTAATACAATAGTGTTTCATTTGACTTAACATTGGTGTAAACAAAAACTCATTAGAGTTTTACCGTGCACCATGTGCCGATTACAGAAAATTTAAATAAACCTTCAGTTGACGCCCAACATACACTTCAGACTCCTCAATTACTTTAAGATACTTTAAGACTTTAATATATTATTTTGTGTCATATTCTGAATTGAAATATCTTACAATAATAATTAGTGTTACTTTTTTATAACTATTTTTGTATTGTTGTTAAAATTATATTTATCTGTAGTTAATTGTAAATAGTATTGTTTAAGCTTAAATGTGATGTCTTTGGGAGTTATGTCTCTTTCTAATGTTTTAGGTAGTTGATTTGTTAAATTCGGTATGACATAAGCCAGACGTCTTTTTCCGTAAAAGTTGTTATATTTGGGTAAATTGTATTTTGATTCATCATAATATAATCTAGTTGAGTAAGTTATTGTTGGAATTTTTAAATTTTCGTTAAAATTATAATACAATAATACAATTTTTTCTTCTATGGGTAAAATTTTACAAAATACAAATAATTTGCGATAATCTTCTTTAAATTTTTCTTTTAAGTTTTTAGGAATAATTTCTTTTAGAATACGCAATTGAAGTGAGAATATTTTGTCCAAATGGCTTTTAAAAGTTCTTCCGTAGCTAGATAGTCCATAGCTTACGATTGGCTCCACCAATGATTTATAAAGTAATAGAAGTAATTTGTAGGGTGTTTTGTTTTTTATTACAGAGAATTTCCCCAGTATGGCTCTCATCTTATCACACACATGATTAATATGTTCTATCCAATTTACGGTCAGTTACAAGAAAGAAATCATTAATGCGACATTTACTAATGCCTAATTAAATATAATGTCGACATTAAATTAATGGGCTTTGCAGGAACGTTCATTAGATCAACAGTAGGTTTTCATTTACTAATGTACTCGTAATGAAAGCATTAGGACAAAAGAGTGAATGATCTCAAAAATGAATGAATAGTTGCGTTTGGTTTTCAATAAAAATAAGTGCTGCAAGACAAACGAAACGTTATTTGATATTTCTGATAACCTACTATTATTTTATTTGTTAATTTAATGTTATTTCGTCTTTCGCGTTATTGCGTGAATTGTTTTCAATAAATGAAAATGTCTTTGAAAAAAAAACGTGGTGCTAATTATACTCCTCAAGAATCGGAAAAAAATTTGGAATTGGTGCCATAGTGAATACCTATACTACCTAGAGTGGTGTGCGTTCCGCAGAGCAGCTTATGTAAAATATTGTGTTTTAGTGCATTTTTTTGTAAATAGGTAATAAAAATTAAATAATAAATAATTAAAAATTAATTTAAAAACTTATTTAAATTGTTTCTTTATTCATACTAATATAATATTATAAATGTGAAAGTTACTCTGTCAGTCTGTCTGTTACCTTTTCACGCCTAAACCGCTGAACCAATCATCATGAAATTTTGCATACACGTTGTCAGGGATGCAAGAAAGGATATAGAAATACCTTTCATCTAGAAAAAAGTTCTGTTCCCGAGGGATCACTTAACGCCCTGGCAAAGCTACGAGTATAACTGCAATAAAGATGTTAGGCGTTACATTGCTCATATATTTACGCGGGCGAAGCCGCTGGCACCAGCTAGTTATTTATAAAACAGGAAATTATATCAATATTCATATTTATAAAACAGGAAATTATATCAATAACAGGAAATCATGTCAATTACCTATATTAAGAAAAACTGAACTTGATTATATTTAATTAGAATATAATCAAGTTCAGTGAAGTGAATATATTTAATTAAATATAAACAGAATTGATTCTTCTTTATTTAAAATAGGAAATTATAAAAATATTCCACATGTATATCTCAAGAAAAACTGAACTTACATTGGTGAGGTGATTGTATTTACTTAAATAAAACCTTAATGGGCCGCTAATGGCACGTATACGGCTCATTAAAAATAACTAATTAAATGTCAAAATAAATCCTCCATTAGCTATGAAAATTGTTTCTTGCAACAAATATAGCACATAATGGCGACTTTTGACAGTCAAAAAATTAACTTTTAATGAACATTAAAAGTTAAGATCAAAAAATTAGGATTTGCTGCAATAGAAAACATAAGTTAATGGAGCATTATAAATTTAATGTCGGCATTAAAATTAAATGATAGGTTCTTGCAACTGACTGTTAGTCGATCATCTATTACTAGTCCAAGATACATGTGTTTATTTACAACCTCGATAGTTTCGCATTCACATGATGCTTGATTTTTTCTGCTATTGAAATGAAGACATTGGTGGTTGTGAGCTATAAGATTAGGTTCAAACGTATATCTATTTTGGCTAGTACTAATATACATTACTTTCGTTTTATTAGCATTTAGTACCAATCCCACATCATGTGACCATTTAGCGAGTATATCGTAGTCATCTTGGAGTTCCTTGAGAGCCATTTCTATATTACCGGCTAATATAGGTTAACAGGCATGTATCATCTGCAAATTGGTATATTTCACAGTGTTTTATACTCTTAGAAATAATATATTTTACGGAATAATATATTCCGGAATAATAATATATAATGTTTTATACGGAAATAATATATTTTTATGAATAACATGTATGCTACTATTGTATATTTTGCTATTATTGTATATAGTTTCTATTTAGTTAGGGTTATGTCTTCTTACATGTTTATTCATGTAAAAATAATTAATCCAGTAATTTACTTGTTATTCCATATATAATCAATTAATCAATGATGTATTACATTAATGAGAAGTTGAGAACCGATTATATTAACACATAATATAAATAATCAAATAGCAGAATAATGTACTGACTTAAAAAGAAACTTGATTTACGAAGAATAATAGGGTAACATTAAACTATACATATTCAAGTTGTACATCATGATTGTTATCGAATCTCACGAATTTTACAAGAGTAAAAAATTAGATGGTTTTCCATGAATTTCTTGAAGGTCGGTTATAATTTTTTAAAAGTTAATATACTAGTGTAAAGATACTTTTTTACCTTTGATTTCATAATATATTATATGTACCTATCTACTACTAATATAAGCGTTATTGAAGTGTGTGTGTGTGTGTAATTATGAAAGTGTAGTGAAAATCTTCTAATTATGCAAATGAAAGTTTGTAGAGTGGCAAAGCTATGTATTTAATCACTATGGCCATGAGTTATGTATAGAAAGATGATGCCGTACTTCCAAAGGCACACTAAGCCATTAGTCCAGGTAGGCTAAAGTGGTTTTAAAACTCTGTAAGCAGGATTTGTTTGTTAGGCAACCCACAGGACAAGCAAGCTACTATATAAACACATTCAACAGTAGGTAATATACCTGTGGTATCATCAGCAGGAATCTTTGATGGCGTTTCAGGCTGACGGCTAGTTGATGGTGCTGTAGGTTGCATTCTTGTTGAAGGCACTTAAATAAATAAAGAGCTACTATTAATAAATTATTTGTTATGCAACTTATTTTGCTTTTATATTGTTTAATATGTTTTACTTGTAACATAGAGATTACTTCTTTATTTACCTAACTTAATATCTATGAAACTGCAAGAGAAAAGTGGTAGTCAAATAAATCAATAGGATAAGAAAATTGCAGGAAAGTTCTGGACTCGAAAGTCTAAAGATAAAGCAAAATGGAAGTATTTGGAGGTCTATGTCAACAGACAAGTTGGAGAATAATATGATACATAAATATAAATTATAATATGTAATAGTATATTGATGTAAAACCAACAATAAAGGCTCACATGTATATGTAACCAAATTTGTTTACATGTTATGCAATAGCTAAGGGCATCGCATCTGCAAATTTTGCCTAGTCCTCAAAGAATACTAGTGCATGTAATAATCATAAAAAAGAAATTTCGATTCATAAATTAAACAATAAAAATATAATAGTTACATATTGCTTACTTGATATAGTGTCAACTTGAGTTTGCATACTTGTAGAAGGCAGCTTTGGGATCGACCTCAGCTTCCACAGTAACCATAACTATAATAAAAAAGATCGCAGTGATTAATTTATTTGTTGAATAAATCAATAATTTATATTTATTTAGATACATACTCCTGCATGGCATTGTGGTTTGCAATATTCTTAAATAGAAAAGGATGTTTACCTCTGATAGTTCTTGCTATGTGTGAAGGGAATGGTGGCAAACTAACAATAAGTTTGGGTACAGCACATTTCTTTAATCGGATTTTGGTTTTTGTGAAGTCCCGTTTCTCAAAAAGTTTTCCACATACATAACGTAGATCATGAAGTTTTTCAATAGGCAAGTGTAGGAGATCTTCTTTGCCAATTAACTTTACCCATTGTTTACATCTGAAATTATAATGAATTTATTGAAATTTTGAGACATCAACACATTTCAATGGCAGCTACATAAACTATTGTATCTTCAGCGGATCTACTTCACAGGAGATGATATTGCTGTTACGATTTTTTACTTGGGATATGTTTGCATTCATAAAATGGTATGTATCACGCTACTTTACTTAGATATTAGCAATCTCATTTCAATTGTATATTGCACATACTTTAATATACTTAGCTAAAGTAGTGTGTTCAAATGACATATTTAATTTATAGTTTAGAGTTGGAACATAGTGAATAACACAAGAAGGGATAGTGAAGAAGTAAAGTGCATATTTAGGTATATTAAAAAAATATAGAATTTCCCTGAACACTTTCAAAATAATATTCTTTAAATCAATTGAGATCAAAACTTAGATACTTACTAATTTGAAAATTTTAAAAGCTAAACTAGGTAGATACTCTGAAAAAATAAAATATTTCCTAAGTAAAAGCTACATATGTATCTTCATGGATATGTTCTGTTTTCTTCACAGTAATAATAATTAACTATTTGTATCATAATATTTTAATTATTTAAAAATATTTAGTTATTAATAATATCAATGAAATATAACACAAAAAACTTTACTCCAAATCAGTGTTATTTGAAAGTTTAGTAGTACTTGAAACTGCAGATAATTTTTTGAAAAAAGCACGATGAATTTTAGGAATGATGCCGCTATTACAAAGGTGTATTAAATCATTCTTTTTAACTTTAGCTAAAGGTATTGGATTTTTGTAAAGCGGACCTACAGCAATATTTATTTGTTGTCATCTTCTCATGTGTTTGTTATGTTATGTAACTATTGTTATGTATTCTACATCCGTTAAATCATATTTATAATGAAGTTTATAGGGATCTTTAGAGAGCACATTCAGTTCTCTTTTCTTGGACCATTTTACAGTGTCGCCTTTCAAATTTTTGGACCAGTTTTTACCGTTTCACGTTTCTTTAGTCCAGAAACTTAGTATAATTCATTTCTATTACAATATAAGGGTTGCACTAATGCTTTGCCCATCTAACTAATGCATACCATTCAAGAGAATTGCATATATAGAGGTTCATGTAATGCATCCTCCGTGATGTACTGGCATGCATTCGAATCTGTTTTGAATATTTACATTGAACACATCACTATATACACTTTATATATATACACAAAACACTGTCACTAAAAATGTTCCTCAGGAATCTTCCAGAAATTGTGCTGATCCAATGTGAAGATGATAAAATCTTGAATCCTGTGTCTGCTCTTTCGATCCTCGCAGTCTCCCTCTGAATGCTCGTCGTCCTCTCTCTGCACTTGTTTCCTTTTCATTGCGTGTCAACTTCTCGTTCGAATTTAAATATTCAAAACAAATTCGAATGCATGCCAGTACATCACGGAGGATGCATTACATGAACCTCTATACATAAATTAGGTTGTTTTTTTTTTTGCGCCTTTTGCAATTAACGCGTGCACGTTGTCTCCTTGTTGTGTGTGTCCTTACTCTACGATGCTCATTTTTGTTTGAACATGGTTTGAACTTTCCTATAGCTTTTTCTAAAATAACGTCGTACATACAATTCCCACAAACGTGCTTTATACGTACTTGAGGTACTTACCGGTATTCATCTAGTGGCAATCTTGCAAAAAACAACTTCTCATTGCTGTCTCGTTCTGTATTATCACATTTTACACAAATTCTGTGAAGTTTCCTCATTATTTACAAAGTTAAAAACCCACCACAAAAAAGTCAAAAAAAGTCCTGTCTCATATGTAGCACACAATAATACACGGAGGAGATAAATCTCAACTCAACGCGATGAAATGTTGTGGAGTGGAAATATTACTTTATGAAAACAGAAACAAAATAATCAAACGGAATCATACACAAACAAACGTTTTCCGGAAAGGGGACGCCGGTGACGGACATTTTGTATGTAGTGCTGCCAGATAAATTTTATATTTTCTATACTTATTTTATCATTTCAAATATTTAAATTATCGAAATCTTTCGAGGTAAGTAATACATTATATACTTTTATTTACATAACAATGTTTTATTGTTGATAATTTTTAATTCTTTGACTAGGTATGTGTAGATTTTTACATCATGATTACAGTTTTACTTTTAGTATCTACTATTGGGGATCTTGTCTGTGATTATGGAAACACTGGGTTAATTCCGCTAAGTTGGCTGTAAAAATGATCTGGGTTCATACAAAAAAATATTTGTATGGAGTTTCAACCCGCTGGGGGGCAACCGCGTGCACCATGTATTTAAAAATAAATACCCACACTTGGCAAAAGTATAACGTCAGGCGTTATATTGTTTTACGTATTTTGCCAGGCGTTAATATCTTTTATTTTTCAAGTCGGATGAAGTCGCAGGCACCAGCTAGTAATTAATATTTGACGACAAAAATAATTAGGTAGGTGTTAAGGTCAACAATGTTTCCGTCAACAAACAACAATAATAATAATGTGCTCGGCTCTTGTATTCGTACCAACGTGGTGGCTTTAATTTATAAACACTTCAAAACTTCGATATAGCGATGGTAAATGCGACATAGCTGCAGAGCCTCAAGTACTGCCCATAACATTAACTAAGGGCACATTAGTGTTTCTTCACATTAGTGTTTAGTGCGATGACTCACTAAAAACAGCCTACATCTACAATCTTTACAAGGTCGTGATTACTTAGATTTATTAAGATCTGGATCAATTATTGCTAATATTGAATTTTCAAAAGATCACCTACAAAGTGTAGAACCCAACGTCTAGATTGGTAGTGCCTTACTAAAGTACCTACTTAAAACAAGAAAGTTGGCATGTACGTCAAGGCTCCTTTTATAGTAATGGAATTTGTATCTTTAAAAAAATATTTTATTTTAATTTTTCTTAAAATAAAACTACAGAGGCCTTCAAAACTTAGAAAAAGAACGCTGGAAAAAAGTGGAGGGGGTGAGTTTACGTATGGGTACACAAGCGCACGAAAGTACTAGACCTATTTTACTTTTAAACTAGCCTTTCCTTCGGGGCTTCGTATATTGGTCATTGGTAGGTACATTGAAAAATAGGTAAAATATCATTAAATAGAATTAAAAACATGTTTCCATTAAGTCGTCGTGGGTACCTTTAGATAGAGGTTTTTTTATGCCTTTAATGGAACCGTCTGTCCAAGAATGGTGAGATGCATGGGAACTATCGACGTATGATTCATCAGTATAAATGATAGATCTTACTTCCACTCTATATTTTTTATCTTTCTCAGCCAGGTATTCTATTCTTTGAAATCTATGATTCAACTTTAATGATAGGTAATTCTTTTTCGGTGACGTGGAAGTTATGGATGATTCTTTTCGTGTTATAAAAGCTCTGGTCAAAGTTGTCTATGTCTGTTATTGGTTTTTGTTTAAGTATTTTATTTTTGCCGGGAGTTCGGAAGACAGTAAGAAATTCCGAATCTTTTAAACCCTTTACAATTCGTCTCACTGTAGACTCGAAACATTTTGTTGCCTCTGCAGTCCATTTCATGCATTGTTTCAAATTATCAACTGCATTATCAGTCTCTCTCTTCATAAAACAATATACGTCATAAATCATTGCATGCGGCTGCAATGAATCATTCCCCTGGGGGATTCAGTTAGGGGATCCTGGTGGACCTGCTCCAGTTTTAGAGTAACTCGAGTTACAGCCCCTACATCTCGAGTAAACGTTTACGTGTTAATATGTGATAATATGAAAGAAAATACAAACATTTATTATTTATTTATTTAAAAAATTATGAAACAAAATTCGTAAATTGTTTCCATGTAAGGATGACTATCAATTAACTGTTTATCACATTTTATACAATTTAAATTGCAAACAAAATTAAGCTAAGTTTTTTATAATAGTCTTCTGTACTTACTTAGATTAATTAAGTTTTCAAGTTTATCTATTGATTCTATATCAATAGATCACATTTAATCCAATTTAAATTACAAATAAAATTAAACTCAGCCTTTTATAATAATCACACAGAATCTAACTTTTTTATTATACGTTATAATAATAAAATATTAATTATAATAAGCAATCATTTTAACTTTAGTTACTTATCAGTAATAGATATTATTAGGTGTGAATAAAATCACAAAATATAATTAGGTATTTTAAAGACAAATAAAAGTTCTTCAGTTTCTTCTGCCAATGAGTTTCTCGAACTCATGGTACAAAGACAAATTATTTAAAGTTTATACATCCTTCCTCGGAATCAACGTAACCTAAAGAGTTTTCGTTATATGTAAGGATCAAAGAAAAATAGGTTCACCATTTACAACAGTTTCTTTTTTCATTTCTTTCAATAGGTAGGCAGTTAAATTTATTCCAAAACCAAACAGTATTTTACATTTTGATTAACTCTATATATAAATTTATAGAACATTGTTCCTAAAATAATTCTATTAAGTACAAATTTTCTATGACAGTTAATTTCAAAATCACAACATGTTAAATTATTATATACCAATATAATAATTTAACATATAATAATGTTATATTATTATTATGTTAAATATGTATATATTTAACATATAATTGATAAAATAAAATATGAATAAAATAATTGATATACATATTTTCATTGAGACGGCCGGATTTTCATTGGACGATGGCAGAGTTAACGGACTCTCAATATCTTCATTGTAATATGTAAAAACAAAAGAAATTTTGCAACATTTACGAGAAGTAATATGCCTTTTAATATTCTAAAAGATAAGTAGGTATTTCTTTTATGGATCAATGTATACTTTATAATAACCTTCCCAAAATAGAATGTTCAGCTATATTTCTGCTTGATTTGATTTGCTTGATTTGGGTTGAAAGCTATGTATACTTACCAGCAGCGTCTCTTTATTTCAGGATGTATTTCAATATACTTTTTAACAGTCTCTGTTTACTCAAGGATTGTGTTTATTTTTCTACTGGGTTTCTGTTTTTTTTAAATTCGTTTTAAATTCTTGTTTATTTTTCTGTTTCTTTAAATAATATCTTTTAACTGCTTCCCTATTTATATGTGGATTTTTTTTTGCATATCTTTTAACAGCATCCCTATGTACTTGTGGATTTTTCTGATTGTACTTTAACACAGCTTTTAAATGGCTATTGTCAGAAGTAGCTTTTCGTCCCCTTTTTTTCTTAATAGGCCGACCGCGTTTTTTAGTAGAAATGGTAACTGTATGAAATAGTTTACATGGATCAGATATATGACAATTTTTGAACAGTAGATTTGTTCTTATGGATGGATTTATTTTTAAAAAGTCCATAAGAACAACGTAGGGAGTCTTTTTTGCCATTCGTTGCTCTAAATCTGTCGATATTGTTTCCTGACTGTTTCTGCCTCCAGGTTGATAGAACCTGCGTAAGAAATAAATATTTTTAATCAAGTCTATGTAAAAAATTATCCGGTTAAATTTTTAACCATTTTTTTGTTGGAAATGGAAAATGCAAATTCTAAAAATAAGAGCATAATTAAATCATCATTGTAAATCATAAATTTCAAATAAAAAATATTTTTAATAGCACTGTATTTACTTATTTTATTTTATACCCAAAATGACGAATAGAAATGGACATATGCGTGCTATTTATCAACGAATATTTGTATTTCTGAATAGATGATACATTCAATTATAAGTCATCACCTGTTTTATAAATAAAAAACGTAATATATATTATTTCAAACTTATAGTAAATGATAACAAAAACACAAGGAATATAATAAATGTACATAGTTAATAGTTACAATAAAGAAGGAAAGATAAGCTTACTTACCGATAGCAATGCAGTGAGAACGTCCTTTAATTACTAGGTACACTAATTAATCACAACTAATTTAGTAATAAATTTGTTCTCAATTCTTATGTTTATGTTATTTTGAAATTAGATTTTGACTTAACGGTTTAACTTAAACTCCAAACCCAAAGCACAGACCACGAGAACTCTGAATACATACAACAATAGTACAAACCATGTACAAACAGTATCTACTATTTAGTTTGTGGTACACATATATTTTATATAATGCTTATAACCCCGTAAGGGGGAGCCACAGACTATCATAGATGGGGGGAGCGTTGCCGAGACGGAACTATAGTACGGTCATTCTATGAATGCGTTTTTGACATTTCTTTATGTTCATTGCATAAAGTTCATTTCCGAATAAACGATACAGAAAATGTATGGAATTGACACCTGTTAGAACAGCACTCTTATAATGGCCGGAGTATACATATTTTCTCTCACTCGTTGATACTTGACGAGTTATGCGCATGCGTTGCGACAGTAGTGGGAGTGGGAGTAGTGAGAGAAACCCAGCCTATAAGGGCTATAAAATGCTTATTAGTTCTGGGACACATATCTGGGACCCCCACATCAAGCGTGTCAGGGACAGGGCAGCGTTCGTCCTGGGTCGCCTGACGTGCCTCATAGGCAGGGCAGGCGGAGTACAATGGCCCTTAGAGATAAGGTGACATTGTACAAAGTCTGCGTCAGACCGATCATGACGTACGCTAGCGTTGTCTTTGCGCACGCTGCTCCCACCCATATCCAATCCCTTCAAGTCATTCAGAACCGATTCCTGCGGAGAGCTGTGGGCGCCCCATGGTACATTCGCAACGTCGACCTCCACCACGACCTCAACCTTCCCTCCATTGTCAAGTGCATCAAGGACTTCGCCTTGAAGTACTACGACAAACTCCCTCACCATCCTAATCCGCTAGTGGTCAGTTCTCTTATTTACACTCCTGACACTAGCTATACTCTTTCTCGTTTCAGAAGACGATCTCGACACATCCTCTGGACCAGGATGACCCCATCACAGCAGCAAACGCGGCGTTTGCTGGTGGTGATGACAACGACGTGCAGCTGCTCCGTCATCGTGAAAGAAGAGGAAGACCGCCGCGCCGCTTCTCACCTCCGAGGCGCGACCAAGCCACGGCGCCTGCGAGGGACCTCCCGGCCCGGGGACCACTTGTACCGGCCACGGCCAACGCCGTGGTCGTCGCAAGTGGCCCTACAGGGCTAGCCGATCCCTCATAGCTTAAACTTTAGTTAAGTTCTTATTTGTAAGGGCCGGGCGCTTCTCGCCCCACCGACGCCCGGTGACGGTTCCAAAGTTCCCCTATGGACTAGAACCACACCCATTTCGAGGTGAGTTTTAGTGCGGTAAGAGCCCCACATAACCTCTATGGGCATTTGCATTGCATGCAGCATTTGAGCATAAGGTATCTTTTGAAGATTTCTCTCCTCGTGAAAAAAAAACACATACCTCGGACATGCGCACAAGGTTCGAAGTCTTCATGAGGGAGACAGACATATATATGTCTCAACGTTCTGTCGGCATCGGTTTGGTTAGCGATGCGCAGAGTTGACGATTTCGCTACTCGAGTAACTCGAGTTGAAATGGATACTAACTCGAGTTGACTTGACTCGGTCTCAATCCGCTGAATCGTGTGATGCAGTGCAGTGCAGCTAATGGTGTGGAGCGTCGATGATCCGAGTTGGCTAATTAATGACTCTTGTTTCGGACCGAGTTGGTTAAATCGATAGTAATCGCTCGCATACACGATTTTTGGATTGTTAAAATCTTAAAAATTCACATCACTGACATAGATGGCTCTGACGCGCGTTGTTCTTAACCGATAACGCCACCTACAAAAACGACCCGCGAAACAACTACCGAGTTGGCGCGACTCGCGAGCGACCGAGTCGACCGACATCGTTCGTCGCGCGTCGTCGGACTCGTCGGCCGAAGCTGTCTCGCTCGCCGCGTACACACCGAATCAACTCGGTTTGCAATAATCTTGACTCGAGTAACTCGAGTCAAAAGCTCGACTCGCTCATCGCTAGGTTCGGTGAACCCTACTAGCAATATAAGAGTATTAAGTATATGGTGGTATAAACCAAAGCAGAAAGAAATGAATGATTGGTTAATTGGATTGGAATGATAGCTTGACCTTATATTCTGTGGAAATGACTATTAACCATGGAAGTATTATATACTACGTATAGCCGTAGTATATAATACTTCCATGCTATTAACACAGTTTTACAATGGACCTCATAATAAGTACTTGCCTAGGTAATTACTATTTATTATTACTCTGAGTCACGGAGCTGTTAAAACGGCCTTTGCATTTGGCTAAATTTAGTGCACTAAATTCAGACAGTGAGCGTGGGCGAAAAAAAAGCTTGCTCTTTACACTTGATCTAATTAGCTTGCTAAATCAGCATTATAGAGTAATATAATATATACGGAACACAGTATAACAGCCAATTCCGAGCGTTGGCTCCAATTCCTAAAAATTGTCTAGAAGAACTCGTTGCCCCTCATTTAGGTCATACGATTTAGGTAATCTTTATTTTTATATTCTCTGTGGCTTTTGTCCCATAAATAGAGCATTTCTTGACTCAATTAATCGAAGAATTACTTCTTTTTCTCTAGCGGCCATCGCTGTTCGAAAGTAAAAAAAAAGTTGTCAAAGCTGTCATGTCTGTTATTGGTTTTTGTTAGATTCTTTTATTTTTGCCGGGAGTTCGGAAGACAGTAAGAAATTCCAAATATTTTAAACCCTTTATAACGTCTCACTTATATACTTAATACTCCTATATTGCTAGTAGGGGTCTTGAAAAAGATGACGACGAATGGTGCAGACATCGAAGTCTTCATGAGGAAGACATAATATGTCTTCCTCATGAAGACTTCGAACGTTGTGCGCATGTCCGAGAACTTATAAGCTTATAAAGCATCTTATAAGCTGCGGGAGATGAGGGGGTGTAGTGTCATCAGTCAGTCATTCATCGTTCTGCTTCGGAAGCAGTGCTTCCGTGTTCGCAGGTCGCCCGCTTGACGCCGCTCGTGCTGCCCTCGCCCACGTGATCACGTGGTTGCCGCGCACCGCTGACGTCACCTGCTGTGGCGGTTACGCATCGCCGCCCTCGCCCGCTGCTTCCACTGCGCGCTAGTTGCGCAGTTCTCCGGTTCGCGCAGCGCTAGTTGTCGTGTCAGCTTCAGTAGTTTTAACTATAAGGTTGACACATTCTGACAACTAAAATCCGCTGCGTTCTGCGGTCACACTGAGAGTAACCTAACGGTGCCAACAACTCGGTGTGGGCGTTGACCCAAGACGCCTGTCAGTCCCCCCGAGTGGGACTTACAGTACTTGGACGGGGCTAGAACCACCGGCCTTGGGGGTGACCCCTAGCCGACGCTAGCCGTCTCCCTCCCACCAGTCCGATACTTCATTTCCATTCTCTGCCAGACGTTTGGGCGGGAAATAGTGTTCGCGGCTCTCCGCAGGTTCCGCAGGTGCTCACGAGCCCTTGCGGAATCGAGGGGGTTGGAACACCCGACCCTCGTTGGTAGAGCAGTTAGGACTACTCCCCCGTAAAAGGGACGCACCTAGGTGCGTCCCTTTTACGGTAGGTACTCACCATCACTTACGCCGGCGTGTCCTACACACGCCGGTCCGGGGCTTCACCCCGTGACCTTCTTACAGAATGGACCGTGCCGTCCTGGTCCAACTTTTGCGGCAACTCCTCAATGAGGAGCCCGCAGCCTTCGCGGACCTCATCCGCGAAGCACATGAGCCCATCCCTCTGACCCCCGAGTCGCCGATGGATGCGTCATCGGCGCGCTCGCGGGCGCCCTCACCCACCCCTACCCTACGCGCCCCTACGCCGCTTCCTCCTGCACTCTCCGCTGGTGGGTCGTCGGACGAGGAATCATATTCCCCGAACGACGGCTTCACCAAGGTGGGGGGTAACAGGAAGAGGACGGTTAAAAAGAATACCGCCCCCGCTACAATACCGCCAAAAAAGGCGTCTCCATCTGAGGAGGACCCTAAGTCCTCCCCATCGTCCGTCTCAGGACATAAACCGACCCCTCCGCCCGCCCCTAAGGCTCCGCCGCCTGTAGTCATACAGGACACGGCCAGATGGACCGCGATCCGAAATTCGATGGCCCAACGGGGAATCAACCCCCTCCGTGCCACAAATAATGGCACCAACATCACCGTGAAGGTGCAGACGGTATCTGAATACCGTGCCCTCACCGAATTATTAAGGAAGGAGGCCGTCTCCTTCCATACTTATTCCCTCCCGGAGGAACGCCACCTCCGCGTTATAGTTCGTGGCCTTCCCGCCACCCTAGGCGATGACGACATCCTCAAGGATGTCCGAGCCCAGGACTTCCCGGTCCTCGAAGTCCACCGACTTGGTTGCAGGGAACGCGGCCCCCTCAACTTAGTACTGGTCGTACTAAGTAACAACCCGGATGGGAAGCGCTTCTTCGGCGCTTCCCAAATTTGCGGCTTGACCGGACTCAAATTTGAGCCCCCTTACAAGCGCGGCATCATCGGCCAATGCCACCGATGCCAGTATTACGGCCACTCGGCTCGCAATTGTTTTGCGAAGCCGAGGTGCGTAAAGTGCCTGGGCAACCACGGCACCTCCGAGTGCCAACGCCAGAAGGACTCGTCAGAGCCACCGGCGTGCGTTCTCTGCGGAGAACACGGGCATCCCGCCAACTACCGCGGGTGCCCGAAAGCACCTAAGCGGAAGGGCCATAAAGCCTCCCGCCGTGCTCCCTCCAATCGGCCCTCCCAAAGGCCACACCCGCCAGCGCTCAACAGCGCTGCCCAATTCCCGCCACTGGCCAAACCAGTGGCTACTCCACCCGCCTGGCTGAGGCCCACGCCAAAGCCAGTACCCGCTCCAGCATCAGCCTGGAGACAGAGGGACCCTAGGGCCCATATCCCCCAACCACCGAAGGCATGTGCGCCTCACCCCCTCAGACCGGGACCAGCTCCTGTGTCTTCGTCGACTTCGCGAGAATTCTCGGCGAGGCTGTTAGCATGAGAGAGCTCATCGCAGTCTCTCTCGAGTTCCAAAAGTGCAACGACACTTTTTCCTTTTTAAATTTAGTCGCGCAATACGCGCACGTATTTGAGGCCCTGGAACGACTCCAGGGTACTCCTTTTAATAGATCTTAAATGGCCCCTCCGGCCAAAAGATTAGCTCCCTCTTCACTGTCATTAGCGTTCTTCAACGTTAATGGCATCACTGCCCAAAAGACGGAGATCCAGGAGTTTCTCAATTCCCACCAGGTCGACGTCATGCTAATTCAAGAAACCTTCTTGAAACCTAGCAGGCGCGACCCGCGAATTGCCCAATATTCTATAGTACGTAATGACCGTACTCCCGCCCGCGGTGGAGGAACGCTCATCTACTACAAGAGGTTCCTACAATGCATTCCCATCGACACACCTCCTCTTACGCACATGGAGGCCTCGGTCTGTCGTCTTGCCATTACTGACCATCCGTCAGTCATCATAGCATCAGTTTATTTATCCCCGACGAAGCCACTGTTGAGAAGTGACCTCGAGTTACTCCTCAACCTCGGTGACTCATCCTAGCGGGAGATCTTAACTGCAAGCACGCCAGTTGGAACTGCCTCGGGGCCACGCCTAACGGCGGGACTCTGAGCAGACTCTCTGACATTCTCAATTTTAATGTCATCGCGCCGACAACGCCCACGCGTTACCCCACAAACCCGAACAACAGACCAGACATACTCGACATTGCCCTGCTCCGTAATATCTCCCTTCACTTAATAGGAATTGAGACGCTTCACGAGCTCAATTCCGACCACCGCCCTGTCCTTCTTAAACTAGGCCGGCAGACCGATCGCTTTCCGCAATTCACCACGACCATCGACTGGAAAAGACTGAAGAAGTCCCTCGGGACCCTCTCTCAGCATCTGGACCAGATTCCCGACACATTCAGTGGGCCAGACGGCGCGGCGGAGGCTATCCGAGGCCTTGGTTGTCACCTCCACGACTGCATCAGCAGCTGCTCCAGGGAGGTCCCAGCGGCGAAGAACGCCGCCACTCGTGCCTATGACTCATTCCCTTCCGTGGAAAACCGGGTGCGGTTACGCTCCCTGCAAAGGGAAGTTAAAGCTCGCATTTCGGAATTCCGCAACAACAGCTGGAACCGTCTGTTGTCCGACATCTCGCCTTCACATCTAGCATACTGGAGGGTGGCGAGATCGTTGAAGATGGATTCCAACCTGACCCAAACCCCACCACTAAACCGACCCTCCGGCCTTCCGGCGTTTGACGACGACGAGAAGGCCGAACTCCTTGCCGACTCGCTCGAGGCGCAATGCTCACCCAGCCTCCAGCCGGTGGACGTAAATCACGTCGCCCGGGTGGAGGAGGAGGTCGAGCGTCGCGTCTCACAAACCCCCACCGATTCCTTGGACCCAGTTTCCCTTCAGGAACTGGTGGACCACATAAGGCGTCTAAGCCCCAATAAATCGCCGGGAATCGACGGTATCTCTAACAAGATACTGAAGATCTTCCCGCAACTACTTTTGTCCCTACTAGTAAGCATTTTCAATGCAGCCTTGCAAGATCGCTTCTTTCCAGCCGCCTGGAAGGAAGCGATAGTTATCGGCATCGCAAAGCCGGGCAAGGGCAGATCCCATCCGTCTAGCTATAGACCGATCAGTCTCCTCAGCTCCATTGGGAAGCTCTAAGAGAGAATCCTAATGGCGCGCCTTTCGAATTGTCTAAATTCGAAAGGTGTCCTTATTAACGAGCAGTTTGGCTTCAGAGCCAAACACTCGAGTGTCCATCAGGTGCATCGGTTAGTCGAGCACATACTCGCAGGACTGACGAACAGACCGAAACGTGTTAGCACCGGAGCTGTCTTCTTCGATGTGGCGAAGGCCTTCGACAAGGTATGGCACGCCGGTTTGGTATACAAGCTATACCAAATCGGACTGCCTGAAAGTCTCGTACTTATAATACGGGACTTTCTGACCGATCGTAGCTTCCGTAACAGAATGGAGGGCACTCTCTCAACACCCCGACCCATCAGGGCTGGTGTCCCCCAGGGCTCAGTCCTCTCCCCTACCCTATACTCCCTCTACACAAACGACATCCCTCGCACCGAAAAGGCCGAACTGTCCTTTTTCGCTAACGACACATGTCTCTACTACTCCGCCCGACATCGAGGGCTACTAACGCGTACCCTCCAATCCGCCGTCACCTCCCTGGGTGACTCCCACGCATGCGCATAACTCGTCAAGTATCAACGAGTGAGAGAAAATATGTAGTTGCCGTCTCTCTTGCTCGGCAACGCTGCCACTTACGGGGACTAGCAAATAGGAGTATTAAATATATAGTCTCATTGTAGTCTCGGAACATTTTCTTGCCTCTGCGGTTCGTTTCATGCATTGTTTTAAATGATCAACTGCATTATCAGCCTCTCTCTTCATAAAATAATCGTCATAAATCATTTTTATTAGTTTTCTATGTAAAACCATTGCGTAATTAAAAACTTTTGTACGCGATGATATTTTGAGAAAGAGCACAACGTGGACAGTGCGCAGAAAGCAAAGGTCGACTGACGAACTAATAGCACACCGGCAAGCATGCGGCCGCGTCCCACCTCATATCACCAAATAGACCGATAGATCGCCTAATGCCCATCTTGACTAGGGTTTGCATTATCCGTTCACTTTTACTATACGGATATTACCCGGATAAGAATCTGAGTATCCGGATATCCGGATATTATCCGGATATTTAGAAAAATTAATAAAACAAGGAAATACGTATTTATTGTAGTGATTATACATAATCAATGAAGTGAGATCACAAATTATAAATCACAGATTTAGATAGATAGATAGATAGATACTCTTTATTGTACACAAAATAAAAAAACAAAAAAAAATATAAAATGACATTGCAATGGGCGGTCTTATCGCTAAAAGCGATATCTTCCAGACAACCTTTGGATGGACAGGATTAGAAGAAATAGAACGAGGAGAAATTAGCGGCGTACTTCCGGAGATAAATACATATACATACATATATACAATAATATATTATTATTACATAAGTATGCAATTTGAAAAGTTTTAAAAATACATATCTCTAAATAAGACGAAATATTAAAATTGTATAATAAAATATTTAAAATGACATGCAAAATCAACAAAAATGTAGTTCTTTTTCTTATGAATAACAAGTACCTAATTAAAATCTTAATTTTAAATATTTCTTAACAAAATGAGTGTCATAATATTATTTCTTAAATAATTAAAAAGAATATTCCAAATTAACAACAAAGATAGGTAGGTAACGCTATCATCAGAACAGTTCGATAAGTAAGTAATAAGTATGCCGGCTGTCCGTATCGTAACGTAACATAAATTTGCAATCAAAAATCTCCTCAAACACTGTCACTTCCACAGAAAACAAATGCACGGCCGCACGGCACGACTAAAGTATTTTTGTTTTTTTATTCGAGAGAGGAAACCTTCAAAAGGTACCTGCGAAGGGATAAGACAGCACTGTGGACTGCTTATATTCTCATGGTTATGTGAGATTTTTACACACTAAAACCTCTCCCGGTTTGCTTAGCTTTTAGTCCTAGGACTTTTAAAGCGTAAACGGACCTTGCCGCGAGCGTTTAAAAACACTCAGCCCTGCAAACACAGCGATCGGGAAAATCGCGAAATAGGAAGGGGGAAGCTGACAGTTAAAGGAAGCTTAACTTTGCTATATGGAGACCCGGGAGGGTCACGGAGGTTAACCTCTTTCTGGCACTCCGTAATGGCCTAGGTGTCGGTTGAACGACATTAACTAGGCGGTGGGGAGCGGCTTAATGGCCGTGAATGGGGACATCGGTATCCCCGCCTCATCGTATGAGGACGGGGGTTATTAGCGTTAAGAAGCGCTAACGCAGGGGGCCACGGAGACATCTGGGAGGTCTACCTCTCCTTCTGCCTCTGTGTGGACGTCTAGGTGCCGGTTGTACGGCATCATCTAGAGCATAAAGGACGGCATTTGCAGCCGTGATGTGGTCATCGAGGTCGAGGAGGGCGTGCCTGGGCCTCCTGCAGGACTGGATGTGTTTAACATCGGGGTCGGGGGTGTAAGATAATGTATCCACGATTAGTGGATTGGGGTGATGAGTGACTTTGTCGTAGTACGTAAGGGCGAAATCCTTAATGCACTCGACTATAGACGGGAGATCCAGGTCGTAGTGGAGATCTACGTTGCGGACATACCATGGACAGGCCACGGCATTTCGCATGAAACTGTTTTGAATCCGATGGAGAACGACTAAAGTAAGCGTACTACCAAATACTATATAAACTCTACCGAGTTGGAGTTTAGTATTTGGTACTACTGAAGTAAGCTTAAAGCGTCACTCGCTCCGCTCCCCTCGGCTTCCCCGTTCTCGTCTATCGGTCGGTACGGCAGATTTCAAATTCGAATGCTGCAACGCCATTGGTCCGATTGGACCGATGACTTGATGTTACGGCTCAAGTGTACGAAGCGCGCTATGAGAATAAATAGCGTGATAATAATATGTACTGTAGCTTCAAAATTTCTATAGAAAAAGTATGGGAAATAATAATTTGATATCATATATTTTAATACATAGGTAATATGTTGTATGTATAGGCATCATGATTGAACTAAATTGTTCTACTGACAGTTCTGACTTCTGACAACAGAAAACGTATGAATAAACGGAACATTTAATTCCTATGTGTTAGGATAATGCAACCACAAACTTTCACTGACTTCTAATTATATAAAATAAAACACTACACTGATATTTTGAACAAAAAGTTTTCTTTATTTTAATATGTGAGAATGCATTGAACAGACCGGTACACTGCGTTAGCGGGATATATGTAATTTAACTTAGGGGCGACATCTAGTGCCCAGACATAGCATCCGTACATATGCCATCTAACATACCGGCCCACAAGGACGAATCGTCCTTAATAAAGGGTACATTAACTAGTGACAAACAAACATTAAAGTAATAATCAATTTTCAAAAGGTAGAGGGCATATCTTAGTAATAGGTCGTTTAATTACATTGTTCTTACACCTTAAACTTACTACTCTGGTTAAGCCATCCTTTCCAGGGTGCTTTTCCAGAATTCGTCCTAAAAGCCATTTACCAGGAGGAAGTCTTTCATCCCTAACAAGAACTACAGTATCAATATCGGGTTCTGTTCTTTTCTCATCCCATTTGTATCGCTGTTGTAAATTCGTTAAATATTCGGAACTCCAACGCGACCACAAATTTTGGACCATTTTTTGAATGAGTTGCCAGCGATTCAAATATGATGACTTAACATCTTCAAGACTTACTTCCGGTACTAAGATCGGGCTTTCTCCTATCAATCATCATCAATAGAATTGCTAATTGGATACAAGGGTCTAGAATTAACACAAGCTTCGACTTGAGTCAATAAAGTAGCATATTCTTCGAAAGTGAGAAGTGTCTGACCAATAACGCGTTTCAAGTGCGACTTAATTGATTTAACTCCAGCTTCCCACAAACCGCCGAAATGTGGTGAGCCAGGTGGAATAAAATGCCAAGTAGTATTATCATTTGCAAGTAATTCAGCAATTTCTCCACTCACTTGAGACCTTCTATTCTTAAACATACAGTCAAGTTCTTTGGAAGCACCAATAAAATTGGTAGCACAATCGCTCCAAAGATCACTACAGTGGCCTCGCCTTGCAGTAAATCTGCGAAAAGCGGCTAGAAAGGCGGCCGTAGTTAACTCAGTGACTAATTCCAAGTGAATAGCCTTTGTGGCCATACATATAAATAAGCAAATATATGCTTTCATTGTACGTTGACATCTGCCAGGATACAATTTCAATGTCAATGGACCTGCATAGTCTACTCCACTATTCCGGAAGGGTTTACTCGGGTTTACTCTGCAAGTCGGCAATTGACCCATAAGTTGGTTAATCGGAGCAGTTGAGTGTTTGTAACAAATTAAACATTCACGAATACATTTCTTAATTAAATTTTTTGCACCGATTATCCAATAACCTTGACGGATAAGATTGAGTGTCAGTTGAGGACCACCATGTAAAGTTTGACGATGCGCGTCTCTAACAAGCAACATAGAAAAATTACACGTAGCAGACAAAATAATTGGATATTTAACATTAAATTTTAATTGAGAGTTACGCAAACGTCCTGAAATACGCAAAATTCCATTTTCATCCAAATAAGGCGTTAGTGACCTCAATTGACTTTGTTTCGAAAGTTTTCCTCCTTTTTTTAGTGTTTGTATATCAATTTTAAATTTAGTAAACTGTGAAAGACGAATGCAAACATTTTTGGCTTTTCTTAACTCATTGACTGTCAAATAAGGAAGAAAGGATTCTAAATTGCTTTGGTTTCCTTTGGCTGCAGTTCTTGTTCTACAAACATTTACAAACCTAAACATATAAGCTGTGACACGTATCAATCTTTGTAATGTTGAGTATCTATTTAGATGAGAAAGAATTCCGTCATCATTCTCAATTAGTGTTCCGACTGATATCAACTGTTTACATTCTAGTGATGTTTCTGGTATCATAGTTTTTGTTAACGGAATTATTTCTAATCCTTGCAAGAACTTCGGTCCATGCCACCACATGTCGCAGTCTGTTAGTGTGTCTGGATTTACACCTCGCGTTGCCAGATCTGCTGGGTTTTCTGCTGACTTTACGTGGTGCCATCGATCGCTACTCAAATTTTTTAATATCTCAGTAGTTCGATTGGCTACATAAGTTTTCCAATAGTTTGGGTTTTTTCTAAGCCACGATAAAACTATAGTAGAATCAGTCCACGCAAAAACGGAATCATCTTTAACTTTAAAACATCTTTTAACGTCTCTTATTAATTTAGATAAAAGGACTGCACCGCACAGTTCCAATCGCGGTAGAGAGATTTGTTTAACGGGAGCTACTTTCGTCTTTGCGAGCACTAATGATACACGGCTTTCATCTGAAGTGATAACTCTAACATACACGGCAGCAGCGTATGCTAAACAAGAAGCGTCACTGAAACCATGAATTTGGATTTGCTCAGAATCAACAAACCGAGTATATATCCAACGATTAATGTGTATTGTCCCCATATGGAGTATTTGATTTCGATATGTAGACCATTTCAAAGAAAGTTCAGGTGGCAGTTCCTCGGTCCAACCTATACCGCTAAGCCAGAGGTTTTGCAAGAAAATCTTTGCCGTTATGATTATAGGACTTAAATAACCTAAAGGATCAAATATTCGTGCAATATCAGATAGAACTGCAGACTTAGTAAAAGATTTACATTGTTGTGAAATATCTATTTTCAAATCAAAAGCATCACGTCGTGAGTTCCATTTAATGCCTAAAGCTTTAATAGTATTTTCCATAGTAATTTCAATACTTTCATTAGTAACTTTATCTGAATCTGGAATAGTTTTCAAAACTGCAGCGCTATTTGATGACCATTTGTGCATTTGAAATCTACCTTTAAACATTGCTTCTGTAAGTCTCTTTATTATAGAAATAGCTTTATCCTCGTCATTGGCACCAGTCAATAAATCATCCATATAAAAATCATTGTTAATAATCTCAAATAGATCTGGATATTCAAATTTTACATCTTTAGCAAGTTGTTTGAGGGTGCGAATGGCCAGGAATGGAGCACAAGAAGTTCCATACGTAACAGTGAGCAAACGTTTTTCCTGAATATTTTGTTGTGGTGAGGAACGCCAAAGAATTCTTTGATAATCCGTATCTTCTTTTGAGACAAGTATTTGGCGATACATTTGCTTTATATCAGCGATTAAACAAATTTTGTGAGTTCGCCAACGCATAATTAAACCCCGAAGATCTTGTTGTAGTGCAGGACCTATGAGTAATTCATCGTTGAGTGAGGTCCCGTTGTGTGGTTGGGCTGAACCATCGAAGACGACTCGAAGTTTGGTTGTTGTACTGCTCTCTCGAAGAACAGCGTGATGAGGTAGATAGTAAACCTTGTGACTAGGTTTATCCAATGGATTGATGTCTTCCAAGTGACCTAGATTTTCATATTGAGACATAAATGTTTTATACTCATCCGTAAAAGATTTCTGTTGAGCAAATCTTCTTTCCACGTGTAATAATCTATTCTTTGCTATTGGTTTTGAATCTCCCAATCTTTCTTCGTGTGATTCTCGAAATGGTAGGCGTACAATGTACCTTCCATCTTTGTTTCTACGATGCGTTTGTTCATAATGTTCTTCACATTGTTTCTCTAAAAGTGTTAAAGTTCTTTCATTTGTAGAATACTCTTCTGTCTCCCAAAACCTTCGTAGTAATTGATCCACCTCCGTCAATGTCGTGTTATCTATTATTGTAGGTGAAGGTAGGTCATCCTTTGATTTGGTTGTACCAGATACTAACCATCCTAGTTTAGATTTTTGAGCAATAAGAGATCGATATTTCTGGAAGCCTTCCAACAAAATCATAGCATATAAATCAGCACCTAACAAGAGATCTATAGGCCCAGGTTCGTGTAAGTGAGGATCAGATAACTTCAATGAGGTGAGACCTGGCCAAGTTGTCAAATCGAATTTTCTTGCAGGTAGTAATGGTGTCAATCTTGTGAGCACATGTGCCCTGACTTGAGAAACATGTGTCGAATCAACTGGTGAATACATGTCAAATTCCACAATGTGTCGTGATGTGAGAGCCTTGTTTCCTATGCCTGATACGTTAGATTCAAATGGCATCCTTTTAAGTTTAAGTAATTGAACTGCTGACTCGGTAATAAACGTAGCTTGCGATCCCTGATCTACTAAAGCTCGTAAAATGACTAGTTTGCCATTTCCATCGTGAATTCCAACTTGAGCAGTCGCAAGAATAACTTGCTTATCTCCGTTAGAAATTTTCAAACTAGTGATTGGAGTGACTACAGGTTGAGTTTCGACAACATTAGTATCTGTAATAGCAGGTTTGGCTGTGATATAATCGCAATGTAACAATGTGTGATGTTTTCTGCTACAGATTTTACATGTCGTTCGTTGTTTGCAGTTGTTAATTGTGTGCCCTTTGACCAAACAGTTAAAACATAGTCCATTAGTTTTTGCAAATTCTCTCCGTTGTTCTACGTGAAGTTGTGTAAATTCAGTGCAATGACAAATGTAGTGCTTCTTCTTACAATATGTGCAGTCAGTGTTTATTTCTGTGGTAAATGTTTTAAAATTCTTAACTTTTTGTGTTCTGTGTACAAACGGAATTTCCTTCTTCTCATTTCTTTGTCCTGTTTGTATCATTTCCATAGCTCGAAATCTTCCTTCTAGGTACGATATTAATTGGTTGAATGTGGGCAATTCTGTTGTAGAACCAAGCGATTGTTCCCAACATTTGTGTGTTTCGAAATCTAGTTTTGATACTATGATGTGAACAATAAACGGATCCCAGGTTTTCGTATCGATTTCCAAATTATTGAGGCTGTTCAGACATTCATTTGTTGTGTCGACTAATTCCTTTAAACCTTTGGAACATTCGGTTGTAAGTTTCTTCTGATTAAGGAGACGATTAAAAATAGTATTGACGATAACCCTTTTATTGCTGTATCTACTCACTAAAGTTTCCCAAGCCTTCTTATAATTAGCTTCTGTCACGTCAAAATGTCGAAGGAGCTGTTCAGCTTCACCTTTTAAACTCGTTCGTAAATAGTGATGTTTTTGAATATCGCTTAAACTTTTCTCCTGATCAATAAGTGATATAAATAAATCTTTGAAATTTATCCAATCGGCGTAATTTCCAGAAAATATTGGTAAATTAATTGGTGGTAATCTTTGTGAAGTTGGCAACATTGTAGGTTGTGACTGAGGTGAGGTGATACCGTGATATTGTTGAATGACTGTTCGAGGAAATTGTTTCTTTTAAAACAGTTTTAAATTCTAAATATAATTCTTCTGTTGCACAATATAATTCCTTTCATGCTTTCTTAGCTTCTCTAGGCAATTCGCTATTTTCCATACATTCCTGGGGCCTTAGACAAAGTAGCATTCGTTCCGTAGCGATGCGATATCGAAGTTCGTTATCGTCTCAGAGACAAAGGAATCGACACTGTAACACGTGATACCTTGTCATGATTTCTTTGTCTCTGAGACGATAACGAACTTCGATATCGCATCGCTACGGAGCGAATGCTACTTTGTCTAAGGCCCCTGATGTTTCATTATATATCTTTTCCAATATTGTTCTAATAGTTCAATTCTAGTTTCTAAATAACTGAGGGTATATCGAGAACTTGACGTCTTTTTGTAATTGTTGTAAAGTTTTTGTATATTTTCAAACAGTTCTGTTAATACGTCAGCCATAATAATGTACAAACTATAATTCTAACAATAGTTTTATTAATAATTGTTACTTGATTATGTAAATATGTAATTTCAAAATTTAAATTTCTTCAATGTTACTTTTAAATTTCACAGTTCAGTTCACTTGATTTTATTACTTTGGTTAGTTCTAATCTAACAGTAACTTCTATTACTCACGGTTATGCGAAAAATCGCGGCTCGAAGGACCAATGTTAGGATAATGCAACCTAGAGGTGAGCGTTTCAAACAATAAATAGTTTCAAAAACCATGTATCGGTGCAATACCTAAAACCCGGTATTGAGTTTCACAAAAACTATGTATCGAGCAAAACTATGTATTGGTAGCCGCTACGCTGCGTACGATAAGTAGTGAATGGAAATACCGAATATCCGATGTAACGCGAACGCGACAGAGACCGACATATATGAGTGATTATTACGCGAGCGAGAGCAACGGATCGCGCTGAAATGCAAACATATTTCCGCGCCCCCTGCCCGTCTCACATTCTCTACTAGGAGGAGGATGTAGGATTTAACACCTAATTTCTTTTGCATTAAGTGCAGTTATCGGCTATTTTGAATTAGGTCAATGAGGGTCATAGTTCAAGAAGGCAATAAATACTTATTTGGATTATTTTAGATTTAGTTTTCACTCACTTTCGTTTCGTTCCCGTTTCGTTAGCTTTCGCGCATGTCTTCCTGAGTTAAATCGACTGTTTCTGTAGTTTTAAATACTTATTTGGTGTGTTAAATAGTGTAAATAAAAGATAGTTTCATAATTCGTAGTATAAATATAGTCTTAAGTATATAAAATAAAAAATGCAAATTAAAATTTGCAATTTTGCAAATTTGGATGCTTATAAATAGGTAATAAGTGTAAAAAGTTGTGTAATTAAATAAAATATTAAAAATGTAAAAAAAAAAAAACTTGTAAATAGGGTGTAAATATGGACACGCAATGAACATAATATTGAAATGAAATGAACTTTTAAATACGCCTGCAATTAGAAGTAAACAAATCCTCCTAAAATCTCTGAATCTCAAAGCATACATCGAATAACCAACAATAAAAATTTGCAGCCAGTCCTAAGCCTGGTTAAAGCATGAAGGAAAGATCATTTCATTTGGCATAAGAATATTTAGAAAAATACTTAACAAACACAAATTATATATTTTTAAATTTTATTTATATCATAACTCAACAAATAAGACAAAATTTATAGCGGGCCCATCACTCTCGCTCACATATTGGAAACGTTGTTTTCAAATAAATACACAGTTTCAATTAAACGTTACCGTTACACACGAAAAAGACTTTATTCGGCAAACAGTTTCAACCGCAACGCTCTATAAAAACTTTATCCTCCAATACATAGTTTTTAAAATACATAGTTTCAAAACTCGGTATTGGGTGGCGATAAATAGTTTCGTTTTGATACGGCAAAATCGCGTACCGACCCACCTCTAGCAACCACCAACCACAAACTTTCACTGACTTCTAATTATATAAAATAAAACACTACACTGATATTTTGAACAAAAAGTTTTCTTTATTTTAATATGTGAGAATGCATTGAACAGACCGGTACACTGCGTTAGCGGGATATAATTTAACTTAGGGGCGACATCTAGTGCCCAGACATAGCATCCGTACATATGCCATCTAACACTATGTTAAATGTAAAGATTTGCTTACATGAATCTGTGTATGGAACTATGGATGTGTATCACATGTTTTTTATCACTCTGAAATGTCTAGACATACTCGTATTTGGATTAAAACATATAAAATAACATTATTTCAATTTTATAATTGGAAAGGAGATATTATTAATGCTCGTTGGTTGTTTCTGTGCGATTAATACAACATTTTAAATTATCCGGATATCCGGATTTTGTGGTACAAATTATCCGGATCCAAAATACGGCGGATATCCGGATAAAACGGATATCCGGATTGCAAACCCTAATCTTGACCACCAGCGTTATTTTTTGTGAGGCGATTTATAACAAAAAAATATTTCATAATTTTCAATGACCACCTCATTCAGTTATTTGGGGTCTAGGACAATTCGCCGCCGCCAATTCGTCGCCGCCCTTTCGCCGCCGCCATTTCGCCGCCGGCCATTTCGACGCCGGCCATTTCATCGCCGTATAATTTAGTTTCAGTTATCCTCAACCTATCCTCAACATAAATCGTGCGAATGCGGGCCGCACGATTGCAATATCCGAGTTGGTATAATTCCATTCCATACATGTTTTCATGAATTTGGTCTATATAAGTAACTGATGAAGTGTACTAAACCTCTATCCTTATTTTTATTTTCAATACTAGCGACGCTCTCCCGGCTTCGCCCAAGAAAATTTTAAGTAGTCTATCTTGTGTCCTGTACGTCTAAATGTTTATCTACCTTGGTATCAAAATCAAATCAATGAAAATCATGAAAAGTGTATCACCATGATTATTTAAACTTATTCCATGGAAATGGAAAGCGTAAGAACGCTTGCCGATGAAGAAGTGAGAAAGAGCTAATTGAATAATAATAAAAGTTATTTATAATAATATTAAAATAAATAATAACGTTTCGCATTTATGTAATTAATGTTTCTTTATGTTTATTATATTCTAGTGTATTAAGTATTACCTACTCATATTGCTTTGCAGTTTTATCACACTCCCAATTTATTGTATTCATAATTAGTTTACTTGCTATAAAATATCAGTTATTTAAGTTTTGAATTACATTTAAATGAAAAAAGTTTGGAACTGTGATTGTACTGCAAATAGATTTAGTCATACAATAAATGATTAAAATGCCTAATTACTTTAATTATTAAGAAGAAGTTTGAATTGTAATATTGAGTTTAATAATTATTGTTTTTTGATATTTTATTATTTAGCTTTTCAGTTTAAGTTTTTATATTATTGTTAGGTATGTTGTGCCATTTATTATAATAATAAAATAATTATTTTTATAAGAATAATTGTTGATTACGTATATCAAGTAGTTATTCGAATCGATCAATTGGATATTAGACTAATAATAATTGAGTTTCTACATACTCTGGAAGGAACAGGATTGTGACAGGTTTTATGTCCATACTTATAGAACGCTTATTATTTCTTTCAAGCCTTTCTGATTCTTCGCTCAATAAAGACAGCAGTTATTTCCTTCTTTAATGGTTTCGTCCATCTCGAATTCTTGCCATATAGTTTAGTGTGTGCAGTTGAAAATATTGTTAAGAAAGAATTATTAATTTCTTCTATAGCGGCGCGTTATAAAAAATAATGAAATTCGGTTACAAATTTAAATTTATAGTTTCTACAGGGTATCGACAAAGGGAGTATTGTCAATGCAAAAACAACCTTTTTTCATTGTTATTATGCAATGATTTATGGCCCAACACGTGCCAAAAGTGAACCTTTTTGTATTATTTCTTACAAAGCACAATAATAGTTAGTTTAGAAAGAAAAAAAACAAGGGTTATAATTTAACCACCTTAAGAACAATGACACACATGTTTTTTAAAACTTTTAGCATTTCTCTTTACGATACCATTTTATAACGAGAGTTTTAAGCAATAGACCGGGAGTTAACGACTTAAAATGAAATAGTTAAAATCTCTGAGATGAGTTTTATTTATGCAACGGAACAATAGTAGATTTAACAGTAGTAATAGAAAATTTAAGTAAGTATTTAAAAAAAATATGTAATTCGTTAATCGACTGAGGCCAAAAATGTCAATTAATTTTAGGTTTATCACTATTATACATTTACCTAATAAATAAAACAGGAAAGAGATATTTTAAGGGACTAATACTAACTAACACTTACAATAACTAGACTGATATTCGTATAGTGACCATACAATAACAAAAAATAAAGTAAAAATAATAAATTAGACCAAACAGTATTTTTCAATGGTGTAAAATTTCTTTTTACATCTCGCCTTGTCTAGGTAATGGTGCCAAGCCATAGCCGATGAGTAGCTTGTCCATGTACCAAACCTGAGTAGTAAAAGTAGTCACCCAAACTGTACCACACCAGCAATCAAGACGTGGTCAACAAACTTTTTTTGATTTGACCTGTTTTGTCAACCAGCTCCCGAACTAAATTATTGTCTCCCTGTTTATAAAACTCTCTGTTAACTAACACATTTGTGTTGTAACTTTGTACAAAAATGGACGTAAAAATTTTAAGTTCAAGAGGGAATGAGAAATATTCTTATGAGGGATATCTCTATAATTTAGATAAACATAGTAAACGTGACGTAAATGTTATTTTTTGGAGGTGTGAGCAAATCGGTCGCTGCAAAGCTAGATTACATACTAGACATTGTGAAGTGATTAAGACTTTAAATAATCATTCACATGATGCATCTGCAGCTAATGTAGAAGCAGCACTTGTTGTGACAAACATCAAAAGACGAGCGGAAACAAGTGTGGAACATACCGCTCAAGTAATAAACGAGTGTGTTACTGAATTGTCACAAGCTACACAAGCTGCAATACCAAATTACCAAGCTTTGCGGAAACTTATTCGTCGAAAGCGTAAAGAAATTAATGCTGCGCCATTGGACCCCAGTGTAATTAATGATTTAGTTATACCAGAAGAATTTAGTAGGGTAAGGTGGGGCACAGTGTGACAAAAAAGACAAATTGTGTTCTGAAATGAAATATATTTAATAAATTATCTTTTGTTTGGTCTTAAAATAATCAACAGTTTTTCTACTCTTATTAAACAAATAAAAATGGTATCAAATATAGCAAAAAATACTTCTAAATGGCACATTTAAGAGGTCCGTCGATTGTCACAAACAGCCCCGTATCTGGGGTACTATGTGACATACTCTGGGGTACTATGTGACATATCATGGGACGGTATGTGAAACACTACTAATTGTAAGAAAATAATAAAAACTTAGTGTTTATTGTAAATTAAACTTCTTCAAAATATTTTTAGGAAAAACGTACGAATCAGCTTGACGTTTGGTAATTTTTTTGTTTTTTTCAAGCAAAGGTAAAACAATTTCTATATCTTCCAAACCAACTGTCGCCATATCCGGCTCGAGTGGGAAATAAAAATTGTTATCTACCTTGCTACTTTTACGCAAATAACTTATATCGTAAGTATTTTCTTCATTGTCTGTTACGAGTTTCCCAATATAATGCTTGACTTTCTGCTGTTTGGTAGCAAATTTAACAATAACAAAATCCTCTCGTTCTGGTTTCTTATGGCAGGATAGGGGAATATCACAAGAATTATCAGACGAGATGGATACAGTGTCATCTGATCCTTGGAAAAGAACTTTTTTCACTTGCACTTGCGACTGCTTTGATTTTTTAGTTATTTCTTTGGCTCTCAATTTCTTCTTTTTGTCTATTAATTTTTTTTCTTTGGTTTTTATATTTTTAATTCTTTTTAAAGCCACTTCTTCAAATTCTTGTTTTATAGGTGTGTCTGTCGCAATACAGCTTCTTCCTCTTTTTCTTCCCTTGTTAGACTTAAGTCTTGGTTGAGCTTTAGGATAATCGCGACATCTTATGGGGCTTTTTAATTGATTGTCCTTGGTAGGAGTAAGGTGTTCAGGTTGACAAATTATCAAATTATTTGACTGATCTCTAGCAAGCAATTTATAGCCTTCTGACTCTTCGGGGTCAGTAGTCTCTATTAGTATAGAAGGGCTCAATTGGCCTGACTCGACCTCATCATCATCAGGTAGAATGACTTGTGGAACAGTTTCTCGGCATGTATTTGAACAAGACGGTGTCACATTAATTTCGGATTCTACAGGACGCTCAGAGGAAAAATCTGATTGTGAACTCCCACTTGGTCTCGGCTCTTCAACTCCATTATTCTGTACTGGTCGATTTGTTATTTCACTGGGCATGAAATCGTCCTCAGAAAAAACATCCTTATCAAAAGGAAAGATGCCAGTTTTTTTGAATCCGGATTTTATGTTGACAGGGGTCATTGCTTTGTCAAAAGCTTGACCTACTAATCCTGCAACATCATATATTGAAATAGTTTTTCCCGGGTGCCGCATCATCCATGAATCACCGGCAGCATTGTAATAAGTCTGAAAAGGACCAAAAACCGATACGTCCAGTGGCTGCAGTCTGTGGCTCGTGTGTGGTGGTATAGTCAACAAAGTGATCCCATTATTCTTTGCTATATTGAGAACTGCTGGAGCAAGATGGCTCTCATGATTGTCAACAATCAGTAGAGATGGGTTGTCTTTTGAAGATGAAGTTACCTTTATAAAATGCTTCATGACTTCTTCAAAAAGTTCGCCCGTCATCCACCCAGTAGGTTGCGCAAGGCCTAGAGTACCCACAGGTGCATCTTTTAACATAAACGGTTTGAAAACCTTTCGAGGGAAAACCATTGCTGGAGCCAGAGCGGATCCCGTTGCAGATATAGCACAAGTTGTCACAAGGGTGCCTCGTTCTGCACTAGTGACTTTGTTGAGTTGCTTAGCCCCCTTCGCAGCAAGTATCTTTTTTGGTTTTTGGACAGTTGTAGTCCCGGTTTCATCTAAGCAGAAAACTCTCGTTCCGTCAGAAAAACTCGGGTTACGACTCATCACTTCTTGTAAATTATTGAAGAATGTATTAACATTATGTCTATTAAATGAAGTAGCTCTTGTCAAACTACATGGCTCTGGTTTCCTTAACGTCAGGTCCGGATGTCTTTGTTTAAAACCATAAAGCCAGTCAATGCCTGCTATTTTCTTTGCAACCCAATTTTTAGGCATCTCTAATCGGTGAAAGACAGCCATTTCATAAGCAAGCTTTCGGCATTCCACTGTATCGAGACCATAACTCATTTTAGAACAAGTTAAAATATATTCTTTTAATTTTTTTTCTTGATCATTTGAAAACACTTTTCTATTGGCATAATTAGGAGTGAGATTTACGATTTTCGATTCAACATTACTTTTCACTTTCTTGACATAGCGACTTAATGTCATATAGTTTACATGTTTTTGGTCAGCGGCACTTCTCAAGCTCGAACCACTTTCGACGAGTGCAATAGCTTCACGCATATTTTGTTCACTGTGCTGGCCAATTGACGTCTTGCGAACCCGATTTCGAACCATTTTGAAATGGATCTAAAACAAACAAAAATCTAATTAATGTTATCATTTTACATCTAGTTATCAAATATTCATATTTATTACACTGACTTATGAACAGACAGAAGATGAATAACGCTATAAGGGTTATTTAGCAAACAGAATGTTATGGAACTACTAAACTCAATATTGGGGTACACTGTGACACTGTCACAATGTACCCCGTCACACAGTGCCCCATACAATCCGAAATAATAAAAAATAATTCAATTAATTATAGGTTAGGAATACCGGTAAAGTATTTATGTGTAATAAACCAGTAGTATAAGTATTTTTATATATATAAAACAACACTTACCTAAGTTCTCCTTGCAAGATTTAAAAAAAAGAAAAGCACAGGTCTTTTTAAAGACAAAACCACCAAATAAACAATTTTTTGGAAATTTCTTTCGGGCGAGTTATAAACAAAGCAAATTGTAAGCGTTTAAAATGGCGACTGGTTGTGCTTGACTGAACAACGTCTAAGCGCTAGGAGAATTTTAGAAAGAGACGGAGATAATGATGCTGTCACACTGTGCCCCGTGTCACAGTGAGCCCCATACGACCCTACTTATATACCACGACCAGGTATATCTGAAAAGTTTTTGCTATTTGATAGTGGACCAAATAATGGAAACCGGTTTTTAATTTTTGGAAAAGAAAGTTGGCTTCAGCATTTAAGCAATTGCATCTGGTTCTGCGATGGCACATTTTCAATAACACCTAAATTTTTTTCACAAGTTTATGTGATTTTGGTAAAACGGTTAGGTGGAGTTCATCCAGTGCTCTATGTGCTATTACCCAATAAACAATACAGACCAGATTATATGTGCAAATGTTTGAAGCCATAAAGAGCTTAGTTCCTAATATTAATCCGGTAGCTGTGAACTGTGACTTTGAACAAGCTGCAATAAATGCAATTAAAGTGTGTTTTCCCGGTGTCCCCATAAATGGTTGCTTTTTTCATTTGGCCAAAAATATGAAAAAACAAGTATAGCTGAAATGGGATTTACATCGCGCTATAATAATGACCCTGATTTCGCATTATATGCTAAGATGGTCATTGCTTTGGCATTTGTCCCTATAGCCGATCTGGATGAATGTATAGAAGTCCTAGGAGAAGTCCTACCAAATGAACTACAACCGTTGCTTAATTGGTTGGAAGACAATTACATCGGACGTCAAAATCGGCGTGGCAGTGGCAGGCGACCAGCTTTATTTCCTGCTGAAATATGGAATTTGCACACTCGAGTCCTTAACCAAGATGATCGGACCAATAATCATGCTGAAGCTGCACATAGACGTCTGCAATCAGAGTTAGGAGTGGCGCATCCAACTATCTGGGCTTTAATAAATGGATTAAGAAAAGTTCAAAAAGGTCGCGATCTTTATTATGAACAGTTAGTTGCCGGTAACTTGCCACCAGTGAAGTTAAAAAAATACCGTCAAGCTGATGAACGTATTTTTAGAATTGTAAGTGATTATAGAAATAGAACTAAATTAGACTATTTGCGAGGCTTAGCCTACAATTATCAATTTTAATCTGAAAACTATACTCCAAATAACATATAAAACATTTTTATTAATTAAAATATTCTGTATTAATTAACGACTAAAATTAGTCAAGGCTTTCATTATTATTATATTAACTTGTAGAGTCTGCAGCACTGTTTTATTATTAGTTATTACCTACTTGCTCAGCACTTAATTTTCTTGTATAATTATAAGGTGTTATTTCTTATAAGTAGAATGTAAAATCTTGTTATAATCATTGTTAACTGTAGTTTCATAAAATAAAATTCATAAAATAAAGGTGTTCGACTTGAATCACTTGACATACTTACTTGTCCTAAAATAAAACTAATCCTATATTTCATAACTTGTTTATTTCCATCTAAGTATAATAGTTTTTAATTACTTTTAAATACAACCATATTTAAATATGTTACCTATATTAGTATTTGTAAGGAACTGTTATTATTATTTTAATAATAATAAAATCAAATAAATTAAATTATGTCGTTTTATTTCACTTTATGTAAAGTTGAACCATAAATAAACATAACATAGTTTTCATAAAGAAAACTGGTGGGAAAAATATATGTGTTTGTACCTCATAATGTTTAAATTTGTGTGTTAAAATTAAATGTTTAAATTAAAATGTTTACGTCTTTACCTACCTACTAACGTGATCATTTGACACTATCATGTAAAGAATTATTCCAGGGGATTCATGAATTTTGCTGATATAAAAAGTAACCTATATTAATTTGTAGCCCCCCAACTATTCCTTTATAAAAAAAAATTATAATTCGTGTTGTCCCTCCGTCCGTGTAGGCTAGACAAACTCACAAAAACACTTTTACATTTATTATATTAGTAGGGATCGCATACCTACATGGTTACTAAATCAACATCTGTTATATTGTATACATCAGTTACATATTCTTGTTTTATTTAGTTCTTTTGATATGAATGAAGATAAATACTCAATTTAAAAATGCAAAACTTATTTTTTGTGAACTTAATGTTAAATTCAGGCAAGATCCTCTTAAACCTGTTACTTTATTTATAATTTATATGAAGAAAAATAGAGAATATAATAATAATTAATTAATATAATTCCAAGAAGATGTAAAAGGCGCTGCTTTGAATGCCATGTCTTTAGGGTTTGTCTCCATTTATCTACTCGATAGATAAGACTTGTCAATACTTATGTAAAAAAATTAATAACTGACAGTCAGGTGGTAGTTGTAAAAATAAAAAAGGTCCTTACTATTTTCATTTTAACTTAAACCTGTGTATTTTGCTGAGTCTTTCGTTTTTACAAGTTTTGATTTGATAGGTTAAAAAAAAAATCCTTAAATATCGAATTTTTTGACGATAAACATCTATTCTGGTAGTAATTATTTTGCTTTCTACAATCTGCGCATAATAAACAAAAGACCACATCGAATGGCGATGAAATGGCCGGCGTCGAATCGGCCGGCGCTGAATTGGCTTGGCGCTGAATCGGCGGCGGCGAATTGGCGGCGACGAATCGTCCCATCCCGAGTTATTTGTCATTAATACTGCAGATGTTGAATTTCCTATTCCAGGAGTTATCAATTTACATTACAATATCACTAATGTACATGTACATTGATTCACAAATTACTACGAGCTTTACTCTCATATCTTCACTTGCATAAGCTAGCAGGGGATCCTAAGTCAATTACGGCATACTTATGTATGTTGATCCCCTGAGGATCGACCTACATAAATTAGTTTTCTATTTAAAGATTAGTAGTGGAAGGGCACACTGCGTTTCGCAGTCACTTGGGCAGCCCGCCTGGCGGCAGTGACCACCCCCTTACAGAAGACCACCATGAAATAACAGCATATACGTGCTGTTGTGTTTCGGTGAGTGAGTAAGGGATGCTAGAGCCCATTTCCTTATTCCCTCCTAATCCCTTATCCAATCCTACTGTAGTCGGCAGCGCACTTGCAGCACCTGTAGCGTTGCTTGTGTTATAGGCGACGGTAGCCACCTACCATCAAGTGGACCGTCAGCCTGTCTGTCGACATAACATTAAAAAAAAAGATTATAGGAAAACCTATAAGAAGTCCATTATATTAAAATAACATGGTAAATCACTCAATATTGTGCGGATAGGTAATATCGTACGGAACCCTCTTCACGCGAGTTCAACTCGCACTTGTCCAGTTTTTATTATGGCAAGGTGTTGTCCACCATGAATTCGTTCCTCAAGGGCAAACAGTAAATGCTGCCTACTACATCATCATTTTGCATTTTTTCCAAATTGCAAAATGATGATAACGAGACACCACTGGGAGGATGTGGAAACAATAAAACAAAAAACGACGAGGAAACTAAAAAACCTAACTGCCGAGAACTTTCAGGGATGCTTTGAACAGTGGAAAAGAAGATGGGAAAGTGCCTAGCGACGAATGGAGAGTATTTTGAAGGAGACAAAATTAATGTAGATTTTGTCATGAAAGTTTTTATGAACCTAGTTCGGGTATTTATTGGACACGCTATGTACACTACGTACATGGCCACACTACGTCAGTGGCAAAGTGCGCGCTCCGAGACGACCGACCGCGACCGACCACGCGTGCGCGTGCAGACTCGCAGACGTGCGGCGCGTCTTTCCAGGCTGATTTGTAACCATGGAAGTATTATATACTACGTATTTGTAACTTCAAGTTGCAGTGCCCTCTAGGTAAGTAATTATCGCTGTATGAGTATGAACCAGTGACGGATGCCTGGTCTAGTCAACTAGTGTGGCTTCATATGCGTTTAGGAAAAACGTAAATTATATTTCGTGAGATTTTTTTAAAAATTGCGTTGACAAACATTAGATTTTTCACATTTGGGGAAAGAACGGTATTTTGAGTTGTACCTACTGATACAATAATTGTCGGTTGTGGTTGAATCCATCAGTACCAGAACGTAACGAGTCCAAAGGAATATCTTAATCGCGCGCCCTGGCGTCTACACCGCTGCGCCTCTTGGTCGCCTCCGCCTCGACTCTTGCAGTGAGCGGAGTCCATTACATAAATATTTATTGGGTAACTACTAGCTGTGCTCAGGTATTTCGCCTGAAAAAATTTTTACTTAAGTAAACTGTATAATAAATTTAAATGTAACGGATTATTTATAATTTGGCTTTCCATACAAGTGCCGTCCATTATAAAGTGCATCTACTACTATTGTCGAACTTAAGTAGAATAGGTTTGTGCGCCAAGGTTTGCAATGTCCTTCAATATTGGGTTGTCACCAAAAAGCCTTCAGAGCAAGATGTACAAAATATACAAAACGCAGAATGAAGATTAAATATACAGAAATGTAGTTTAAAATCTTTAGTTGCCGCTAACCATGGTAATCTAAGAAATAAAAATCATGTTTATTTTATTGACAATGATTTATTTAAAAAATAAAATATACATTTTAAAGGACATTGAGATATATTTGCTTTATACATGCGTCCTTATTTATGTATGTAAACAACATGTATGTGTCCGTATGTAAAGAAATAATATACCTTAATACCTACTTTTATAGTTCATTTTTATTAGGTTGAAACCAATGTTCTTTTTCTCAGGACATGCCGAAGCACTTGAAGGTAGATGGTGCCGTTGCCGATTAACACAGCCGATCCACGGGAACATGGGCTCTGGCATCCCTTACTCACTCGCCGAAATATAACAGCCCATGTGTTACTGCCCATGACTCCTGAATTTAAACTATTAATACTGCCACAATTGAATTTTAATTTTTAAAACATATTAATATGACATTTGCGAAAGAAATTACTATTATCTCTAGTTAGTATAGCTTGAGCATAAAATATTAAACAATATGCACAAAGCTTCAGTTTACTTTTAGGAAACATGGTTGTATGTTATAACCAATCTCAAGTGATGCTCCGATATAAAAATATAAATTTGTCTTTTTGTTTGTCGAGTCTGTCGAAATTACTGAACTAGTGATTGCAACCTGATCCAGCAGATATCTATGCAATCAAATCAATTAATATGACTTTTTTCTTAGATTGCTTTTCAAATATTACCTTACCAACTTTGGCATGAGCAATGGCTTAGGATCGATGCTTATTATAGCCATTAGCCACAAAATTATAATATATTGAAAATTAAATACAATGAAAATTGTAATTGGTTGTTTAATTTAATATTTACTTCTAATGTTACAAATTGATTCCGTATTGCAATAATATCCCAAAGATAAGTGAAATAAGTTTAAGAGATTATCTGGCGATTTAGAGCTTGCGGCGGGCGCGACGTGGGTGGTAGGACGGGCGGGGGGCTCTCACCCGCTCCGTGCCGTCCCCTGTGTTGCCAGTGTTGGGGGACTCCTCAATCGTCTCCGCGCGTGGGGTAAACAGCTTCCTTCTGCTACGAGTCACGCTGAAAGTTCAATTAATAAATCAATTTCCAAAATTGAGAGTTTCTGACGGTTTAATTTTAAGTAAGATATTTCAAAGGTTTGAATTATTTATATTTCCTTGATTTCTTATTCTGACTCTCTGGCTTCGCCCGAGTGTATTTGGGGGAGTTTATACACACAATGTTGGTCCATGTTCCATGTTCAGTAAGATTTTTTAAGTAGGTCCAATGGCTTCAGAGATAACTGTCCATATGAAACTAAATTTTACAAAATCTGTACTTTCTTTTTACAATTTGATAAAAACAATATTAATCAAAGGTTTCAAATCTGCAAAATTTTGTAATTTTTGTAAATGTTTGTGGGACCTGATTTTTCATTTTTCGAATATTTAATGCCTGTTTTCCTTGTTTTGCTGTGAATGTAAGCGTATTATTTACATTAACTATTACCATATTTTATAACACGATCTTAAATCAATATTATAAATATTTTTCATAACAAACTATGTTAAGACCGACAGACAGGCTGATGGACAACTTAATAGCACGTGGTTCTGTAAGGCGTTACAGCTACACGTGTCCCTTTCTTCACTATAAGATATGAGCTTTCGGTGAAACGACTATCGAGATAATAGCCGAATTACTTAACATTATTACTGTTACCCATTATTCCAGCCAGTAAATTTACGCATAAAATTTAATTGCCTGGTATAATAATTAGAAAAAATATACTAAGTGTATACTATGGATAAACACGAGGTGATGAAGAGAACCGAATTACTAGAATAACATTTTGCATAAAGTACATATGGGGGTCACAAAAAAAATTATTGGCTGTCAAGAAAATCTTTAAAGGAGAAAACTGTGCAACAAAAATTGTGTAAAAATATGTACTGGTGCAGTGTACAAAAATAACTCTGTAGTTATTTTTATACAAATAACTCTGTAGAAATCACAAAAAAATGCTCTGACCCAGGTTGATAAAGGTTAAAATTTAGGGTAAGGTTTTTATGTAAACTTACATGCGGGCTAAGACAAAAGCTAGTATTTTTACATACAACTCCGGTTCTGTAATCAGTGTGAATAAATTTATTCAGAGAGGTTTTTATCTCACGACGTCGCCTAGTGTTTATAATATACATGAAATTAAAAATGCAATTCGCTCTATAAAATTGAAGCAATTTTCTCATTAGTAGCTAAAAACATTCAAATGATGAATCGAAAGATTCCCGTCATAAAATAATACAAATTGTAATTTGATTTTACAATTCTACCTACATACATACCTAGAAAGACAAGGCTCCACATTCTTTGGGGGCGAATTTTCATCGGGCGATGGCATATCTTTGACTTCTTTTTTCTTAATTGGAATATCTAATGTGATGTCACTGAAATCTTTTTGTAGACAGGTCATATCTTTTAACTGTCTCTGTTCTTCAGTCACATTTAGAACTTTCTTGTCTTTTCTCAACCGTAACGTCCTTCTAGGTCTACCATTTGTTTCGCTTTCGGTTCTTTCTGTAACTGGATCATGGGATTCAACTTTGACTTGTGTTTCATCCTCTTGAGAAGTTTGCGAGATCAGAAGTTCAAATTCGGTAGCTCTCGAAGCTGTTACATCTTTATATATATTCTCAAATTGATCCAGAGTGTTATTTTTAATATTTTGTATTTCGGTGAGAATTGATTGCTTGTTCACTTCTGTGTTTGTGTGTATTTTGTCGTCATCTTTAATGACATTACCTTTCTCGGTGATAACTTCGATAGATTTTCGAATGGATTCATCAAACATGTCCTTCGAGTCGCGAGGGTGTGACACAGTTACGATATCATTTGGAGAAGTCACGTTGTCATCAATTTCTAAATCATATTGTGTTGTATTAGGAATGTTGTCGTTTGATAATACAACGGTAAATCTACTGTCTTTCGATTCATGGGTTTGTAACATAGTTACAATATCGTTTAGAGAAGTCGCGTTATCATCAATTTCGAAATCATATTGAGTTGTATTAGGAATGTTGTCGTTTGATAATAAAACGGTAGATCTACTGTCATTCGATTCATGGGTTTGTGACACAGTTACGATATCGTTTGGAGAAGTCGCGTCATCATCAATTTCTAAATCATATTGAGTTGTATTAGGAATGTTGTCATTTGATAATACAACGGTAGATCTACTGTCCTTCGTTTCATGGGTGTGTGACAAAGTTACGATATCGTTTGAAGAAGTCGCTTTGTCATCAATTTCTAAATTGTATTGTGTTATATTAGGGATGTTGTCGGTTGAAACTTCAACGGTAGATCTACGGCTTACAGATGAAGATTTGTTCTGATCATTTTCTTTGGTTATAATCATAATGTCAGACCCATCTTTAATTGCATTAGAACTAATGTTAACATCTATATTATCGAAGTAAATCTTTTTATCTTTAGACATTTTATGTCTCATTTTGTCATCGAAAAATGAAGATCTCCTAGGTTTGTTGACAGTTTTAATATTTCTTTGTGTTGCGCTTTCAATCTTTTCGAATTCTGCTAAAGAATTATAACCGCGAAGGGAGTGTATGCCTTGTGTAACAGAAGTAAATATCCTGTTTTCTGGTCCTTGCGGCTCTATAGATTTTTGTGATATGGGAGACATTTTATTTATTGTATCGCCCTTATTGTTCATGTCAATACTTTCATTACTACTGGAAGTCTTATGAATGTGGCCATGATCATTACTTGTTTGTTCAATCATAATACTTTGGCGATGTAGTAGCGATTGTCTAATTTCTTCAGCCGTAAATGTTGGTTCGAGTATTCCATCGTTCACTTCAACATCACTGTCATCTGACGAGGTCACAGTTATATCGATTATATTAGAATTTTCTTTTTCAATAATACAACAATCAGGTTCAACGTTTTCATTTCCTTTAATGTGGCTTTTATTTGAATAGTCATTATCATCCCGATTAGTACTGACGCAACTATTACTATAACTTTTTTCAGAAAGGTTTTCAATGACATCCGTGAAACTCTGATTTGGTAACCGAGACTGTCGTATTTTTTCTGCGACAAATGTAGTTTCATTGAGCGTTTCGTCGATCTGTAGAGATCCTGAAGCCCGATTCGATTGATCATTCTCATCTATATATGTCTGATCCGTGGTTTCCTCATCAGAATCCTGAAAAAAAAACAAATTAATTTCTTGTAACACCTACCTCTACAACTTTGTTCTTGGCTTTATGGTAAAAGAATCATTAAAAGAAAACCAAACGAAAGTTTTCTTTCGTACTTAGGAAGAAGTAAGTAAAAAGTGTTGACAGAAATATGCTAGGAATGAATATCAAAATTGATGCTGACATAGTTGTAACCCATTTTACAAATAGGCACAAAAACCAGCCGTTCTTATGTCAGACACCTTATCCAGTGATTAGAGCTTAGTGGTTATGAATACCTCCCACATTACGGGGAAGTTTCCCTAGAAGAGTTTCATATCACTTTAGGAATTATAACTTACTAGCGACCCGCCCCCGGCTTCGCCCGGGATGCAATTTTTATATACAAGAACATTCCCCGTTTATCCCTCTTTCCAATAGTGAAAACCAAATTAAAATCTGTCCACCCGTTCACGCGTGATGCCGTGACTAAGGGAAATAGGGATTCGTTTTTGTTAAAATTAATAATTTAATACATCACATTTCATTTAACTAGTAGCGCCATCTATCTGGTGTGTTGTGTACTAAGTGTATGATCAGCCAATAAAAGGGTAGTTCTCTGGTAGCCACCGTACGGGCAGTTTGTTTTATTTTTACAATAGGTTATGGCTCAGTTCCATTTAATTTAAAAGTCGGTTAAAGTTGTAAAGTTATAGAGGACTTGTTTTGTTAGTTAGCGTAGGAATAATAAGTGCACAGTGGACTAAGACAAGTGCGTGCGTTGTAGGTGCGTTGCTATATTCACTGTAGTGAACTTTGCACAGAACGCCGCGGGTGTGGTCAACAGACATGGCTTCTAGTACGAACTCCTTTATTGCTAATGTACCGAAACTAAAAGGTCGGGAAAATTATAGTGAGTGGGCGTTTGCTGCCGAAAATCTGTTAGTACTCGAAGGAAAGCTAAATTTTCTCAAGACTGAAGGAATCGACGTCAACATTGCGGAGGACGCCATGACGAAAGCCAAGTTGATCCTAACTATAGATCCGTCGTTGTATGTACATATTAAGAGCGCTAAAACTACTAAGGAACTATGGCAGAAATTACAACAGATGTTTGACGACTGCGGTTTTTCGAGAAGAATTATGTTATTGAGGACTTTAATATCAATACGTCTCGAAACTTCCGATTCTATGACAAGTTACATTACTCAAATTATTGAGACGGGGCAGAAATTATCAAGAACTGGTTTTTTGGTGAACGATGAGTGGATTGGCTGTCTAATGCTGGCAGGATTGCCTGAAAAATATTTTCCAATGCTGATGGCCATCGAACATTCAGGGATCGCCATTACGGCGGATGTTGTAAAATCAAAATTATTAGACATGTCCGGAAGTGAAGATTCGACGGAAACTGCATTATACACTAGAGGGCGCCAGCATGTCGATCAAAAATCGAAGTCGTTCAGTAAAACAGTGAACTCGCTCAAAGATGGCGCCACGTCAAATATTAACAACAATAAAAACAAAGTCATCAAGTGTTATGTTGTAAACAGATCGGGCACTACAAGAATAAGTGTAAACAAGTTCAGGATACAAAGACAAACAATTCGATGGTTGGTATTTGGACTCCGGTGCGAGTGTGCATATCACGTCAAATGTAAACAATATTCAGTCAGAACACATCAGAAAACACGAGTATAAAGGAGGTTACAGCGGCTAATAGACAAGTGATGCCTGTGTTATGCTCAGGTGATGTTGATATTGTTACAATCACGTCGAAAAGCAAAAATTTTATCACGGTAAAGGACGTGTTATATGTGCCTAGTGTTGCTACGAACTTGATATCAGTGAGCAAATTGATTCAAAATGGAAACAGAGTTGACTTTCAGAAAAATTGTTGCTACATCTATAACAGTAGAAATCAACTGGTTGGAGAGGCCAGATTAGTTGATGGTGTTTACAAACTTAATGTGGAGGAGAGACACGACTGTTTGTTTACAATATCTGACAGTGTGAAAAGCGAGTTATGGCATCGAAGAATGGGCCATTTGAATAGCAATGACCTTAATAAAATGAAAGAAGGTGCAGTTGTGGGCATAGACTTCAAGGATAAAGCTGTTATTGATAAAAGTACATGTGTTGTGTGCTGTCAAGGGAAACAGTCACGATTACCGTTCAACCATGTGAGCACGAGGAGCAATCAAGTACTTAATATCATTCATGCAGACGTGTGCGGACCCATGGAGATGGCTTCAATTGGTGGCTGCAGGTATTTTTTGACTTTAATAGATGACCACACACGCATGACCTTTGTTTATTTTTTAAAGGCCAAGAACCAAGTGTTTAAATATTTTAAGGAATTCAAAGCTTTGGTTGAAAATCAACAGAATAGTAAAATTAAAATATTTCGAACTGATAATGGTCTGGAATTCTGCAATGTGTTATTTGATAGTTACTTGGCTGAATTTGGTATAGTACATCAAAAAACTAACACGTATACCCCAGAACAAAATGCAATTAGTGAGCGCATGAACAGAACTTTGGTGGAAAGGGCTCTTTGCATGTTGTTTGATGCTGGACTGGACAAAAGCTTTTGGGCTGAGGCCGTAAATACAGCTGTTTACCTTAGGAATAGGTCACCAGCATCGGGATTACAGAACATGACACCGTTTGAGCTTTGGACTAATAGTAAACCAGATCTTAGTCACATCAGGATTTTTGGGAGCCAGGTTATGGTGCATATCCCTAAGGAAAAGAGACTGAAGTGGGATACTAAGTCCAAACCACATATTCTGGTTGGTTATGCTGAAAACGTCAAAGGGTATAGGATTTACGACCTAAATAAGAAGTGTGTGTTTGTGAGCAGGGATGTCATAATCCAAGAAAACTTGAAGAGTAACATAGATGATAAGATATCAGTTTCAGTGGGGGAAATCTCGGAAACGCAACAAGTTAAGAGTAAAATAGATGAGCCTGTCGATATAGTCACTAGTACAGAACCTGAAAATTATACTAATCAGACGGATAATATTGACCACGCTAATAACTCTATATTGCAGAATGTAGACGAGATTCCACTCCCACAAGAACCAAAGAGGATCAGGAGATCACCACAGCGTTATGGTTACACAAACTTATGCATGCAGGCGAATGCTGAGAATCAAAATGATCCAGTTAGTGTCCAACAAGCTCTAAGAGGCCCCGACAAGGACAATTGGATTACTGCAACGGAAGAGGAACTTCAGGCATTTGAAGTGAATGATGCATGGGTGGTGGTGAGTGAAGTGCCTCAAGGAAAAACGTTAGTGCAGTGTAAATGGGTTTACAAAAGAAAATTAGGTAGTGATAACAGTGTTCGGTATCGTGCTCGTTTAGTGGCAAAGGGCTTCACCCAGAGACCAGGAATAGACTATGAAGAGACATTCTCACCTGTAGTGCGTCACTGTACCTTAAGATTGTTGTTTGCACTTTCTGTACAATTAGATTTAAATGTAACTCACTTAGATGTTAAAACTGCTTTTTTGAATGGTATTTTGAAAGAGGATATTTATATGGTTTATCCACAAATTGATTTAGATAGTAATAATAATAGGAAATTTGTTAAATTAAATAAAGCTATTTACGGACTGAAACAGTCGTCAAGATCATGGTATGAAAAAGTTGATCAGTGTTTGACAGAATTGGGTTTTAAAAGAAGTGATATAGAACCGTGTGTGTTCACAAAATTTCATGATAATGTTAAAGTTGTTATTGCTTTATACGTCGACGATTTTTTTGTTTATTCGAATTGTAAGGTAGAGACAGATAATTTAATTTCAATATTGAGTTCTAAATTTAAAATTAAGGATCTTGGACAAGTAAAGCAATGCTTGGGAATGAGAGTAAATGTTGATAGCAAGAATAATGTTTGTACTTTGGATCAGGAACAATACATTGATCAATTGTTAATTAAATTTAACATGTTAAATTGTAAAGAGGCTAGTACACCTATGGAGTCAAAACTAAATATAGATAAAAATGATAATGTTAAAGATACTAATATTCCATATCAACAGTTAATAGGAAGTCTCATGTATTTGTCTGTGTTAACAAGGCCTGACATAGCCTTTAATGTTAGTTTTTTAAGTCAGTTTAATTCTTGTCACACTAGCGCTCATTGGAACTATGCTAAACGCATTCTTAGATATTTAAAGAAGACCAAACGTTATTGTATAAGGTATGTAAAAGGAAACTCGGAATTGTTAGGATTTGCTGATGCCGACTGGGCTAATAATGGTATTGATCGGAAATCATACACAGGGGGGGTCATATCATGGGAAAGCAGGAAACAAAGGACTGTGGCCCTTTCGAGTATGGAAGCCGAATATATGTCAATGGCAGAGGCATGTAAAGAGTCCATGTATTTGAGAGTACTGTTGTCTGAAGTTACTAATCAAGATGTATGTCCTATTACCTTATACAATGATAGTCAGAGTGCTCAAAAATTCATTGGTAATCATATTTTACATAGAAAAAGTAAACATATAGACATCCGTTATCATTTTCTAAGAGACGCTGTCGGTAATAACATTGTAAATGTTAAATATATGTGTACTAACGATATGCCAGCTGATGTACTCACGAAGGCACTTGGTGCAACAAAGCATTACCAATGTATTGAAGCCTTGGGACTTGTTAGTTTATAAAGATTGATTATTTCACGGTTTCATGTGATGTAGTGGGGGTGTTAAAATTAATAATTTAATACATCATATTTCATTTAACTAGTAGCGCCATCTATCTGGTGTGTTGTGTACTAAGTGTATGATCAGCCAATAAAAGGGTAGTTCCCTGGTAGCCACCGTACGGGCAGTTTGTTTTATTTTTACAATAATTTTTATATATAGAGATTACTAATAAGTTATACTTAAATAGCTACTCATGCAACTAGAAAAATGAAAATTACATTTTTCTAAATATTTTGCAACCACAAAGATACCTATATAGTCGTATAAAAAAAAACTAATTCTTGACGTCGACGACATTTTGATCTTCGACGACATAAACAGAAAACTTCAACAGTACTATAGATAACGATTAATCTCTAATTTTTAGAGACTTAACAACAACTTTGATGTCTCACCTTAGATTTTCTTTTAAACTTAGCAGTAATAGCCCTTAATTTCGCCTCATATTTTTCTTTTAGACCCTTTATCTGAAACATGGAATATATGATGTGTATGAGATTATTTTGTAAATACCGTTAAATTTTTCATTAATACTGTTTTAATTTTAATTTAAACTTGTCTTTTAATTTAAATGAATAAGAGTAAATTTTTAGTTCATTCTAAGAAAATACTTAAATAATTTAATGACGCAATAACTTCTGTATTTTCTTTAGCATTTTTATAAGCTTCCATATTACAAAAATATATACCTAGTATATCTTTAATAAAGCATCAACAATTAAGTCATCCACTGTTTTATTTTGGTACATGTATTTGGACAATTCATATGGCTTTTTAAGCCATTTTCCTACCGCCGATAAATCAACTTTCAACGATTCAGAAAATCCTATGAAATATGTTTTCATACGAATCTTCATTTACAAAAAGCGATGACTTTCAGCAGGATCTATTTCACGTTAAGAGTAAAAATATCCAGCAAAAACAATCCATCAGGCAGAAAATTCAATTTAAAAATGCCATCTTATATAAAATACTATGAATAAATTCCTACTTCTTTGTTTTTATACTAAGTCGGGCAGAAGAACTCGTGGCCGTATATAAATTCGAAGTGAGAAAGCTCACGAGGAGTTATAAATGACCACTTCAAAAGTGATGAGCGATGAGAGACCTATAGGAAGATTTACCTGGTCCTCGCACAATTCTTGAACTTCCTTAACCAGGTCCAAGCCCTCTCTGCGCTCAATGTTTACGCGCTCTTGTAATTGTTCCACCTCTTTCTCCAAACTAAAAAAAAAAAACGAACAACAAAACGCTTAATGTGCGTCCTGAGTGAAGGGCGTATCGCGTATGAGAAATCCGCCGCGCACGAAACGAATACTCGATACGCTCCCTCCCCACATACGTGATACGCCATAACTCAGGACGCACACTTAAACGAGCAGCAATTACCATATCAATACATATTTGTATTGGTAAACTCCTTCTTTTTCCCCTGAATGTCTAAAATATGCGCTAATTTTGGAAAGTTGTGAACGGATTTTGTTTATAGATGGAAAGAGGAATTTCGGAAGATGCTTTATGTGTATTCATCAATATCTTATTCATATTTACAGAGTTATCGTGGTTTTTGTCAAAGAAGGCGGGCGACCCACGCTCGCGTCGCAGCGAAGCGTGGCCGGGTCTCTGGACTGAACTCCTCTTAAACGGCTGGACCGATTTTGATGATTTCTTTGCGTGTGTGAGTGGGCCCCTGAATAGTTTATATTCACAATTGGACCTGATGGTGGTGCTGCAATCAGTTTATCGAGTTACGGCGGGACAACGTCTGCTGGGACCGCTACTTATCTTATGGAATTAAAAAAGTTTGCCAAAGTTTGCCATTACCAAGTAATATTCTAATTTGTATGAATATTAATGAACTTATTCATTTTATTGTGTATATTAATTGTTGGCTTTGTCACGATCATAATACCTATCATAAAATCGGGTTGGGTTCACAAAACCTGGTTTAACAAACCTCTTGTTACTACATAAAACATATGAGTTTGTAAAAACTTCAAAACGACTAAGAATTTAAAAAAAATCAGATCAAATAAGGCGCAGGCTGAACACGTTGGTTTGGCCTTACCTTATCCCTTACAAATCTTTTATCAATAATCTTACTATGGTCGGCACCTGTGTCGTTGCCTGTGTTATAGGCGACGGTAGCCACCTACCATCAAGCGGACCGTCAGCCTTATGTCTGTCGACCATAAAATAAAAAAACTACTAGACGCTTTAATAAGCTACTTACTCTCTTTTCTCGTAACGGATGCGCTCGATGCTCTCACGCAACTTTAAGTTCTCAATCCGCAAATCGTCGTAGTCGAAGTACAACTCCTCGTAGTTGTTGTTCAGCTGCTTGTGTTTTTCTTGCAACTCCTCGTACCTGATACGCAGCTGTTCATATTCGGCCATTTGCCGCGTTGATGGGACGCTGTCTTGCAAGCTCTCCGTTGAAGAGCTCAACATCGTCATCTGCATCGTTTGGTCTACCGCTGTCGTAGAGATAATAATATTTGTTGAGGTTTTGGTAACTTTTAAACAGCGCAATGTGGATACAAAGTGTTACCTACTACTCATAGTTGAACCTGCTAACTTGCTTCTGAATGGACTTACTACAGTAATAATAAATAAATAAAGCCTCCCCCCATCTCAGACCACTCCTGTCCATTCATTGCTACCTTACTCTACGTCACTCCTATCTTTTTCCAAATACATCATTCCATTTTTCCGCGGTGTTCTTATCTTTTCTTATCTTATCTTTCGACCTTTTCTTATCCCTGGGCACCCATTCTCCCACCACTTTTGTCCATCTGTTATCTGTAAGACTGCGGTTACGAATCGAGCGGAGCGGGGCGAGCTCGCGACGCGCTCCCGGCACGGTGTCTCCCGCCGCCCAGCTCCGCCGTCTTCGAAACCACCAAGCTTAAGTTACATAATATTTGTTTGATCTCCGTCGCACGCCCAGCTCCGCTGGTTTCGTAATCGCAGCCTTAGATGCCAATGCATATCAAGCTAAATAGGGAGATAAATCGGCTAGTTTCAGCATTCTAGTGTCATCTCAGTAGCAAGTAGCACTAAAAGTCGCTTTAAAACAATTAATATGTTTTTTAATGTTTCTTTTAATCAAATGACACATTTTAATGAAAAATTCTAATAAACTATATTCTCAATTACTTCTATATCACTATATTCTGGTTTTCAATAAGTTCAATAGCACTGTCACTGTCGTGTCGACAGAAGAGATAAACGAAAATGGAATAGTAATAAAGGCGGGTTATGCGTGCCACAACAATGACCGGAAGATCATACTCTATCATACTTCAGCACATGTCACATTAAGCCGTGGTCACATGTCTTTGTTCACTTGAAAAGATAATTACACAAAAAAAAAATAGGATTCTTCGCTGAAAATCAATTCTAAAATGATTCCGAGCTAAAACGAAAATCCATAAAAAACGCCATAAAGAATTCAAAATTTAAAGTTTACTGAAAATTATGCCCAGCATAATAAAGATTTCGTGACATCGATATTTTGCTACTTATCAATTAATTTTGTTAAATAAAATACGTTTAAGTTTTAACTAGTAGCACCAATTTTGTTGACACCTATATGTATTGATGACCGCCCCCGGGTTTGCACGGAGTTGAAATTTTTAAATATCCTTTCTTAACGGATTCTTATAAAACAAACCTATGTATGTTGTATATTTCAGCTTTCTAAACTTACTAGTTTTGGCTGTGCGTTGACAGTCAGTCAGGATAAACGATTTTATAGTCTAGATATAGTGAGAATAACTAAAGTGAAAGTTAGTTACGTATGTCCTTGGCGAGGTCCGCGACGCTGAGCACCTGTCGCGTCTCGCCGAGGTAGCGGTGCGCGGGGGTGATGCAGACGAGCATGGCAAGCGGTTGGGCGCCGGTGAGCGCGGCGGCCAGCAGGCGCGTGAGCCGCGACTCGCGCACGGGCGCCGGCCTGCGCAGCCGCGCCGCCCGCACGCAGCGCGCCAGAACGTGCAGCGACGAGTTGATGGCGCGCGACTCCGCTAGCCGCGCGCCCGCGTTCTGCGTGTGCGCTGCGCGCTCGCAGCCAGCCAGGTCGCACAGCCGCAGTTGCGACATACGCACCCCTGTCTCCACTGCAACCGATCTCACACTCTCACTCTACGGCACTCTTGTCTCTATCATGCATCTAACAAGTGTAAGTTATAAATTCTACCATCTATGTAAACTAGGCTAGGTAGACCAATAAATATATACTTTTTTCTTTAAGTTATATCGACAGACAGGCTGACGGTCTACTTGATGATAGGTGGCTACCGTCGCCTATAACACAAGCTGGCCTGGCGCACTCCCTACTTTATGTATAATATAAAGCTACAATTACGCGGCGGGCTCGACTCGCATATGCTACATATTATTATGCTCCCATTTGTCCATGAATATGGGAAATTCATTAGAGTGGAAATCAAGCCTTAAGTTGAATTCTCTTTAAATTGAATTCCACCAAAGTGTGTTGTTACCACTGAACCACATGGTACATGTTTGGCGTGATATTCAAGCTGCGCGATAAGTTGAGCATGGACCGCGATTTGATAAGTTATGCAAGTGATGTGGCTATCACCACAGGTTTAATACTCGAATCCTAAATCACCGAATATATTTCAGTCTCATGGAAGGATTCCTCAATAAAGGTGACAATTTTTATAATTCTGTTGTAGTATAGGTATAGGTAGACACATAAGAATAAATAAGTAACATGAGCTAAAACACGTATACACCATATAACCACACCATATAAGGAAATGGTAATGTAAAAAGAGACTTGTAAGCTAAACTAACACCCAACGTCCATATTTGGATCAGCGATCCAAATATGGACGTTGCTTATAACAATAAGACACCTCAGCCTAACCCTAAGATAAATATTGTAAACTGATATAGATTATTATTATTGTGTAAATACCGAGTATAAAAGGGGTACATTTATTTATTCAGAATAAAGGAGTAATAAATCGGCACTCAATGGTTTCATTTAGAACCTCTATCGTATAAAGTCGCACTGTAATGTTGACACGATTTTTGAAACGACATTAGACCGATGTAATAGGAACACTAAACAGGCGTAGGGATAGGAAACCACAGGATATGAAAGTCCTTATTGAAAAACGTGTTGCACGAGAACAACTGGTAAGCCGACATTGCGCTGACATATCTGTACTTGCTTGGAAAGATGTTAAATTAGTTACCACACTGTCGACTTATCATAACGCAGACATGGTGCCTGAACGAAGAGCGGGCCAGGATTGTTTAAAGCCTAGAGTTGTGCACGACTACATTTGACTAAAACAAGTACATGGGTGGTGTAGATGTAAACGATCAGAAACTATCCATGTACTAATTGGAACGTAAAAGGGGAATGTATTTGAATAGTATTTGAAAGTGTTCAAGAGGTTATTAAACATTAACATTTTGAACACTTATGAACCCTCTTCACGCGAGTTCAACTCGCACTTGTTCCGTTTTATCAATCGTTTTTGTGATGTTATATGATTGTTTCAGATAATTTCTTATACCCATTATGTATCTTGAAGTACTGTGATAAAAATATTTGTATAAAATGTAAGTGTTAAGGGTGAATATACCTAATTTGTATTATAGTTTTTTTAGTAATAGCCTTTTTGATTTTCTTAATTTAAAAAATCATTCGACCTTTTTGTTCATTTAAAAAAAATATAATTTTTTCATGTATTGTTTAGTATCTTATTTGTTTTGTTAAATAAAACCATTCTTTGTCCCTTTCAATTATTTTCTATTTTAACAGTAAGTAGTTAAATAAATGTGTTGCGTAAAAATATATTATTTTATTATAAAAAAGTTGTCATTCTCTATAATATCTTATACAACGCTTAAGAGTTGAATCTAAAAGTAAAACAGCCTATATATGAACGCTGATCAGGGCTACAGCATACGGGAGACAATTTTTTTTATACACCTCACGCACACACGGACAGGCATATTGTAGAATTTACAAAACGTTTTCTGCTATATGTTTACCGATTTCTTTTTGTTTATTTTGAAAGAAAAAAGTTAGGTTTCTTACATCAAAAGAAAGCTCAAAGGTCTTATATTTCTTAAATATTGTAATATGAATAAGAACTATTGATGTTTTGTAATAAAAAAACTGGTAATAAAATAATCGTGGAGAAATTTCGTCTCTTACTTTGTTTTTTTCTGCGATTGGAACCCTACAAATTAGCAGAATACTGGATAAACCATACTTATATTATTCATCCCTTTTCCAGTAACAGTAAAGACCACAAAGTGCATAAATTCGTTTATATTTCAAGAAAATAAACGTCACAAACTAATCGCCGGCGCCATTATCGCCCGGCATATAAGGTACAGCGCCATCTTCAAGCACACGAAAGGTTAATAATGAAATAGTATTTGCAGGATAAATATTAATGTACAATGACATCTAAAACGTAGCCTATCACATTGTATGCAATGAACTATCAAAAACTATAACATTTATTACACCGATTTATATAACGCTATCGTATTGATGATAAATTGATAATAAACAAACATTCGACCGACCTGAATCCGTGACGACGGTGATAGTAAAAATGCAGTGAGAGCGCGAAGAACGCGCGTGCACGCCGGTGGCAGCCACCTGCAGGTTCATTTTACCGGTCACCAACACGTCGTACGCATCTGCTCCGCTTCGTACAAAGACTTGTAGAGCATTCTGAAATATTTCATATAATTTAATTTATTAAGAAGCACTTAACACATGTTGCAGTTGTTGCTTATTATTATCTCATCATCATCATTTCAACCGTAGGACGTCCATAATCTTCCAATAGGATTGATCAGAAACAGCACCTTATTAGATCATTTGTCCACCTTGTAGGTCGTGGGTAGACGTTCTATACTGCACTTGCCAATACGTGGTTTCCATTTGAAAACCCCCGTACTATGTGTGCTGCCCACTGTCACTTCATTTTATTAATCACTTGGACCAGTGACTAACATGGAGTGTTCATATAAATAAGAAAAGGGAAGAGATCAACCGCCAATTCAGAAATTTTTTATGACTTTTGGGGAGGCAGTCTGCGTTATCCTTGCGTAATAAGCTGCTGATTTATAGCTCTATTCTGAAACCCATATGAACTTATGAAATCCAAATGTGGTCCATTGCTAGAAGTCAAATATCGAGCACCTGCAGACAGGTCAAAATAATATACTAAAAGTGATCGCTGGGGTGTCCTAGTATGCTCGGAACAGTGAGATCCACTCATATCTTGAGAATCCAACAATTGCGAAGGAAATAGAACGTCATAGAAAAAGTGACAAGGATCGGCTTTGCTTCCATCCATATCCGTTTGCTAAAGTTCTGTTGCAGACTGGATAAGACTTTTAGGATAAGGCATTGGTCTAATTCTATGTAAACGATAAATCTACTTCACCAAATTTTATTATAGGCTAGCGACTGATGGCAAATTAAGAACAAAACAAAAAAATAAATCTTATTACACCGCCGGGTTATGTCAATCATTTCCGTTCGTCTACGGATCTCCTTATTCCTGATTCAATCTCGCAGTGTAAACCCGAGCATAGCCCTCTTCACAGCTCGCTGAGCGTTGAGCCATAGCTCGTTGAGAGACTGGCAACACACTTTGGTCGAAAACTTTTTGTTCGAGACCACCGCGCTCCCCCGGGCACAATGTAGTTTCTAAAAATACAGGCAGCGCCTCGCGCCTATTAAATTATAAATATAATTGTTATAATAAATTATAATTTGTTAGTCATTGAATATATATATTTTTTTAATAGTATAAAGTAACGTGCCATTTAAAGAAACCCCAAATTAGGGTAAGTGATTTTGGTATCATTGCTTAGCCTAGCTTCTATTCTCTTGCTAGCTTCTGCTTATTTAACATTGTGTAGTGTTGTGTGTCTTTCCTTATACAGGCAGTGCTGTCCTGCTGAGCGGACGAGGGCGATAAAACATCGCCGCCGTCCGCACATTAAATGTACTTGTATATTTCTCATTGTTTAAATTCATTTTCTTTTCATTTGTAAAGGTCTCACGCCACCGGCCCGCAGTCATGGTCTTTTTTTCTGTTGGTGCTCGTCGGGGCCGGTGGATGCGTGAGATCAGTAAACTGAAATACTGTTTACGACGGCCCATTCGTTGACCAATTCCAGAGTCCCAGGTCCCGCTTAAGGATACCCTTCACGTCGGCGCTGAGCACCGCCGCGTTCCCAGGTCCCGCTAAAGGGAACCCTTCACGTCGGCACACGGACACGAACACGGACGCATGACGTAGTCGCTACTACGACAGCCCGAGGCCGCCAAGGGTGGAACGCCAGGTCACCGCGGATCGTCGACGAGCGTCGTAGACTCCTCCCACCCGGTTCCCGACGTGCGCGCGACTCCAACAAGTTAAGCAGACCATTTCATTGACCCATTGTCGATGAAGACTGTTCGACTTTCAGTAGCCGTGAGCTACCCTGACCATTTAAATAGCCGACCTATTATCATCATAATTAGCATAGCATATTAGCATAGTTAGTTAATAATGTAAAACATAGGTTTATATATAATAAAATATTATTGTTCGCACTTTTCTCAAGTCTCATTTATCTCACTCACTTTTTTTGACCCGCGACACAATAATTATACACTTTCAATAAACTGTGATGTAAAAGTAAATATAAATTGATATTCATTGTCCTATGCCCCTAAGAGTAATGGAAAAAACTTACCTCCACATATGCAGTTCCGTTTGCATCCTCCCTGATGCGTAATCGGGGTGCTGTTTTCTTATCATGATTACCAAGCAAGTCATATACAGCTTCATTGTATACTTCAATAAAAGAAACCTGAAATATTAAAAATAAATTGAGGATTTTGGGCGAGTTATCAACAAATAATTCCAGATTTTCAATATTCTGAATTTTTTTTTTAATTCTGACACACAAGTCAAGGGGGTTAAGGTGCTTGCTTCAATCTATTGTCTCAAGAGATCCCGGGTTAGAATTCCCGGACTAACCAACTACAATAGGGCCAACTTTAGAAATTGCTTTTCTGGATCTGGCAAGTAGTGGTAGGGCACACTGCATTTTGAGTCATTTCGGCAACCCGTCTGGCGACAGTAACCACCGTGAAATAACAGCATCAGTGCTCTTGTGTTTTCGTGACTGAGTAAAGGATGCCAGAGCCCATTTAATCCTACTATGGTCGGCAAAGCTTTTGCAGCACTTGTGGCATTGCTGGTAATATAAATGATGGTAGTCACCTACCATCAAGTGGACCGTCAGCCTGTCTGACGACCTTAACATAAAAAGAATTAATATAGGAACTAACAAAGCTAAATAACAAATTGTGTCATTTTTTTTTTTTCAAAGAAACAATAATGTCAATTAAGTCTAAGGCCTTTATTTTTGCTTTATTTAGGCTTGGTGTAGAACACTAAATTGAAATTCTTACCCAGACATAATGTTTCGTTGTTTTGGAGAGATCCAAATGGCTAACACCCTGCTTTAGTTGATCATTTTTTAGTTGTATGCTCATTCTATGGTATTTTTGCTTTAATGGTATAGCTTCCGGATAGTGTTTTAATAAACTTAACAACTGCAATTAATATACAAATCAACACATTAAGTAACATCTAGATTAATAAGGAATAAAGCAATTTATCATAAAATTATGAACACAAACATTAAAATGGCAATTCTTGAGTAATGACGTACTATGTATCATGTAGCTAAAAGATTTTCAATATATTTCCACATAGCAGCTTTCAATTTGATCTTTATCATATGACAATATTCTCTACTAGCTTTTGTCCGCGACTTCATCGCTTACAAGAATTTACATTTTTAGATGATCCCTTGGGAACAATAGTTTTTTTCTGGAGGTACATTATAAGTTCATGATGATCTGTCAAGTATTACGTTGGGGAAAAGGTCCTTTCGCATATAGTATGTATAAACTTGTAATAAAATCTCTCTTTGGATGTCAAAATGAGTAAATCTAATGAAGAAATTGATACTTATTACAAAAAAGGAAAAAATGCAACATAAGCCGCAAAAAAAATTTGTGATGTTTATGGACCTAACTAATGCAGTGTCAGTAAGTGTAGCACAAAGTTGGTTTAAGCGTTTTCAATCTGGGAATTTTGATGTCAAAGATGCACCTCGCTCTGGTCGCCCCATTCGGATAAATTGGACGCCATTTTTGAAAATATGGAGCACGATCGGTATTGGCGACGGTACGTAGCTGGCCAGGTCTATGAGTTTACTCCGGTTGACTTGCCGACATCGATAACCCTGGGGGGTGGTGAACACCCTGTTGCAGGGGACCGGCCTAGTAACCACCCACAATAGTCGTCCGGAAGAGTGAACACCCGGCCTCGCCACCCGGCTTAGTAACTTTTCCGCGACGACAACAGAGGGTGGAGCCCGTCTCTCGGGCTGCAGCGATTGCTGTGGAAATATCAGGTGGAAAACCACATTGGACCGCCCACCCTTAATGCTGTAGAGATGAGCGGCCACTGAGCGGGGGTTTTCCGAGAGTTTCAGGTGAAAGCACGAGGAAACACTGTGGGTTTTTAGTGAGTAGAAGTCCCACATACTCGCAAATTTTAGATATAAATCAAGCTCGCAGATTTTCCCATGCAAAAAAAAGTATTACAATTCTTATTGAAAGATACAGAGACTATTGATGGTTCTTTGGGCTCCGAGTGATTGTAAGCGAATATAATAATGATAGCCTTTGTACCCAGTGGACACGTCATTTTAGGTATACCAATAAGTAGGTATTTTGAAATTTAGGCAATTTGCTTTTTAGACATGACATTTAGACATTCTGATCATAATTGCTTTTATATTCTCTAACCGTGCTTGCCTCGATTTTCATCCGCCTCAGCCAATCACATTTGCTTCTGACTTGGAGTTTAATCATTTCTTTCAGGCTATCCTCAGATCGTTCTCGCGGTTCTAAAGCCACATGGAATGCAGTTGGCAAATATTTACAAGGAACCGCAATAAAACCTTTACAATAGCTTTAACAATAGTTCACAACAAAATAAACAAGCAAATTAATAAAAATTCCTATCCCACTATCATACATCTGGACACTCTTGTTCTTATTTTGGGTAAAGGTTTTATTACTGCTCAACAAATATCCTATACAATTCTATTTAACAATGGAACACATTGTTTGTGGCCTGACTGTGGGAACATTACTTCTTATATCTACGGGTGTTACAATTAAAATTCCTAAACTAACCAATATTACTTTATATTTAAAGTTATGTATTTAGCACCTAGTATTACTAACTTATATTTAGACTTATGTTACTTTAGACTGTCGTCCGCGACAATCGGCATATCAGCCCATTTGAAAAAAAGCTGGGTACACAAAAATCTCGATATCTGGGTGCCACACGAGCTCACTGAAAGAAACCTCATGAATTGTTTACTTATTTGCAATTCTTTATTGAGACGTAAAGAAACCTAACAGTTTTTGAAGAGCTTGATAACTAGTAATGAAATTGATCACATGCGACAAGAACTTGCGAAAAAGGTCGTGGTCAAGGGTTGGTCTGGCTTCACAGACTGTGTCAAAACCCGGGTTAACTCGCAATAAGGTGATGCTGTGTGTATGGAGGGATTGGAAGGGCATTGTTCGTTATGAGCTTTTACCGCCGGGCAGAACCATCGATTCGGATCTCTACTGCCAACACCTGATGAGATTAAAGCAAGAAGTTGATAGGTCAGAAATGATCAATAGGAAGAGTGTCGTCTTTCATCATGACTACACACATCTTTAGCCATTCAGCAAAAATTAAGAGAGTTTGGATGGGAGGTGTTAATTGCATCCGCCATATAACCCTGACTTTGCAACTTCAGATTTCCACCTGCTTCTGTCTCTTCAGAATTTTTTAGGCAGTGTCAGGTTAACATCAAGAGAGGACTGCCAAAACTACTTGTCACGGGATCATGTCACTACCTATATACAAGATGGCAAAAAACCATAGAACAAAATGGCACATATGTACTGTAATTAAATGTAAATAAACTTCATATAGTCTTGAGTTTTCATATAAAATGTGAAGAAACTTTTCCCCAACCTATAGTTAAGGTGTGAAAGCGTAATAAAGAAAGAAACTCACTTTCCCATTTATAATATTAGTTAGGAATGGGATTATAATAAGAAAACTTATGGTATCAAATAATAGTCAGAAAACTTCAATACATGCCTGTAATTCTTTATCTTGTTGAAGAGCACATAACATTTCAGCGCCATGGCCATTTGGCTTGTACAGTGGAGTTTGAGCACCATCAATAACGCTGAAAATATACTCGAGTGACCGAGGCGTCAGTCCCGGATCATCCACGGTGCCCATAAGTGTATATGTTTTGCCTGAACCGGAGGCACCAAATGTGACGAGCGTAAAATTATGCCCCTGTGGTAATTTCTTCAAGTTGGGCTTGACAACATGATCAAAGATCTCCTAAAAATTAAACAAAATGCATTTTTATACCATACGCATTTTAGCAGTTGATTTAACAACTGCATTTAGAACCCAATCCAGCCTTGTACACAAAAGTTACCAAGTGTGTCTACTTACTTTTTGATTTGACTGTGATCCAAAAATATGAGAAAAAGAATACATTTTTGATACAGATTGCTGTTGTTTTTGTCCATAGCCCACGCTTGTGTCTAAAGATGTTATGAGATTTTTGTCATGCATTACTCCATAAACTGGACTGGGGGTTTTGCATGGTTTTACTCTCAAGTATACTTGTACCAAATCCTTGTCTTCGCAGTTATCAGTTTCATCAAATTTGTTAGTCTGATAGTTTGAAGTTTGAGGTTGATCATTTTGGTGACTCTGGTGATTCTGGTGAAACAGTTTAGTTCCCTTCTTTAGCTTATTTTGCATGAAATGACGTCTGAGTGGTTGTTTTGGTTCGATGAAGGAAAAGACATCTTGCCTGTTGTCTGCCATAATTAGTATCAATTATAATAGAAAAGTATAATATACCCTGATAATTAATTCTGCAATGAAAAAAACAATTACTTACTTAATAAATTAATAATATTTGTTTACTCTTTATTAAACTGTATGTTATCAGATAATCGCCAAATTATGGCCCATTGCAATTTGCTTCTTACAATGTACCCATTTTTTTTAAATTATTTGTGCAGTCAAAAAAATGCAAAATGTATGTTCAACTTGATTTACAAACATATTACTACTACACTAGCTGTTGCACGTGACTTCTTCGCGTCTAGGTGAAAGAATTTTTAAAATCGGTCCAGTAGTTTTTGAGTTTATTCATTACAACATACAAATCTTTTCTCTTTATCATATTAGTATCATCGACGTATTAGTATAGATTAATAGTTTCCTCGTAACTCTTATTGTGTGGTAAGAAAATAAAAATCGTTTAGGGACACATTTAGAGAGGAAAATTATTCCAGCGTTAGAGGTGCCTGATTTTGTGAATCACTTGTGAAAAATAAAAAATGTGAGTTGTGAATGCTACTTTTATTTTGAATGAATATAAATTGAGCATTAATCGACATAAAGATAGGCGAATAATGACAAATTTATACTGCTTACTTCAGTTGGTGTTGGTGCATTGGCGATTCCGAACGAAGTCATCTAAGTATGAAGTTTACATAAGTTCAAATTGTAAAAAAATAACAATGAGAAAAATCCTACTGCGAAGCTAAGAATATTATAATTTCACCACAAAACCAAACAAAAAAATACCGTAGCTTAGTTTAGACTCGACCTGACTCAAGTAAGTATAGTAATAGTATCACTATATAGTTTGTTTGTGACCGACTACAATACAAAAACCAGTCAATAAACGGTTTAAAATTTAAAAAAATTATCGGCCAGTTTTATGTTGGCTTGCGTCACTCTTATTCAATTTGCTGTCATCTGTTAGTCTATCAGTCACGCATGATGCGGGTGACAGTTGTCGGTATGACGTTGACATCTGTCAGTACCGCGTGACTAGGGATGTAACGTTCTGCGATTAATTTTTATCGCTATCGATACTCGTAGTATAAATCTCGTTCTCTTTATTGTTATGAAAATATTTTAAAAAGAAAATTATTTGAATATAAATTGTTGAATTAATTAAATAATTCAAATTTTTTTGGTATTTGATATTTTTTTCAAAATACAACATTTTTGCTCTATATCGCATCGGCGTGGCGGCCATTTTGTTTACCCGTGCGATGATGTCAGTACGAGTGCTAGCGCCTTGTATGTGACACGTATTTCCATTTCATTATTTGTTTTCATTTTCGTTAAATTATTATTTGTTATAGTTTGTTGAGTTTGTTGTTTTTTTTTTTTTGTTAAAGTTTGTTGAGTTTGTTTCCATTTGATTGTTTGTTTTCATTTTCGTTAAATTGTTATTTGTTATAGTTTGTTGAATTTGTTGTTCTATTTGTGGTTATTACCATGCCTAAGCATACGAAAAAAACTGTTTTGGGTAGTCAGGCCAGGGAACTTGTTGTTCGCCTCCGAGACTTGAAAGAGAACAACAAAATAATGGACCGTTGTTACCACTGAATCGAGTTGTAGAACGAGTAGCCGAAGCTCTTGATATTGGTCGCAATACTGTTTCGCGTATAACACGTGAGAAAATTGGCCAAGAAGGTTCGTCCGAAAATAAATTATCGACACCTAACAAAAAGCGGACCAAGGTGAAGCCAATCACAGATTTAGATGATTTTGATAAGGATGCTATTAGAAATCATATTTATGATTATTATAGAAGAATGGAGCTACCCACATTGCTCAAGCTTTTAAAATCACTGAAAGAAGCTGACTTGTTCAAAGGAGGTATTACTTCGTTGCGGCAACTTATAAAAGATATTGGCTTTGTTTTCAAAAAAGTTAACAAAAGGAGGATTATTATGGAAAGAACTGATATTGCCCTAGCAAGATGTACATTTTTAAGGAAGGCAAAAAACATAGGTGATTGGAGCAAAGTTGTCTTTTTAAATGAAACGTGGCTAAACGTCAACCACACAGTGGGTAAAAATTAGACCGACGATACGGCACACTCGTGTAACAAGGTGCTGGAGGGTTCTGGACGCGGAACCCTCCGACACCTATAGTTCTGTATAGTTTTGTATAGTTTCTGAACACGGCCGCGTCAATCTTCCTATCCCTTTCCTTGTCCCGTGCACGACCGTCCAGCGAGGAAGAGTAGGAAGAGTATATACCTTATGTATGTTCTGTTGTTTTATTTATATAATTATAGACTTTTTAAAAATAAAAAATAAAACTTCGCACAATATACGTTTTTTATTAAAAAAAATATCGACTATCCATCGTAGCAGTACATCCCATCACTAAATACATCTTTGGCGTTACGTTATACGCATAACACTGCTTAATTTTTCTTTCAATTTGATTGTATTTGTAGACTAGAACTACTACACTACTACTACTAATTTACTACTACAGTTATTAATGTGATTTAATATATTACGGATGTGGTACAGGTGAATTACTAAATCATTATTGTAAATCGCGGCAACTTTCAAGAGTGAAACGAAACTAGTCGTAACTGTCACCCGCACCATGCTACAGCGCACGGAGTATAACATTTTGTACTAAGGAGAACCTCCGCTTTACAAACCAAATTTTAGTACCAAAAATCTGCTTTTTTTTTTCTAGATCAGCCTAGCTAAAACTTAGCCTCATTAGCAATGGCCAAATACAAAAAATACGTAATTTTTTTTGCCATAGACGCACCTTGCTATACTCTGTGTATTGGTGTATGCTATTCTTGGCTATACCACAGAGGAGTAATACTGCTCCACTCTATTCCTCTGTGGCCCGAGCTTGACAGAGGTGATAAGTTGGTAAAGTTGGTAAGAAGTGCAGCTAATGTGCAGCTGCAGAGTAGTGCAGAGTGCAGTGCACCACAGAGTATCTTTTTATGCAGTGCACTTCCAGTGGCTCTAGCATGAGTTCACGATACTACAATCGCTAGCGAGAGCGTAAAATATTTATATGGAAAACAAAGATGTTGTATTAGTACAATTATCTTTGATGGAAAATTAATAATTTGACATTGACAGTTCACGATTTTCCATACAAAAGTTTTACGTTCTCGCTAGCGAGTGTAGAATTGGTGTAGTATCGTAATCGTAAACTCATACTAGAGTAGAGCCTCAGTTCAGTGCAGTGAGTGAGTAAGTTAAGTAACGAACTGAGGAACTTGTAATATATTATATATGTATTATTGTTTCGTCTAAGTATTTTTAAAAGAAAAAATTAATAAATGAAACCATAAAAATAAATAGAACATGTTTTAATCCTAGATTAAATTGGAAGCATACGCTACAGTGTTCTATTTGCACTAATATGCATTTTAAATCGTTTTTGTGTTTCTTAAATGTTTTCAATAGTGTACTTTGTAGGAACCCCTCTTTTCAAGACGTAAATAAAATAAGTTTTAAAAAAATTAACGAATGTCAACGTTGTAGAGTTTTAGCTAACTCCTTTGACGATTGGCTCCAAAAAACCTCTAGAGGAAAGTATGAAGGCCGAGATGCTGCCTGGGAAGAAACAAAATTAAAATCATACTCTCGTAGTGAAATACGTTTAACCGAGATACAGGAGGGTTTATGTTCGGAATTAGAACGACATAAAGATCACTGCTACACTTTGGCTGAGGAAGCAGAACAGGCAATAGAGAAATGGTGGTTCCACGAAGATCCATCATCAGACTTCTACACTTGGTTATGTATCGAGACACTTCAATATTGTTGTCCTAGTAAACACTATGGAGCACTTTGTAACCCTTGTCCTTTAGATAGTTATAATATGGTATGTGGTGGTAACGGCAAGTGTGATGGAGACGGCACAAGAAAAGGCAACGGTTCTTGCATTTGTAAACAAGGTTATACAGGCGAAATGTGTGACCAATGTGATAAAAATTACTACAGTGCAGATGCCGGTTTATGCTACAAATGTCATAAAGCTTGCAATGGATGTTTTGGTAACGGACCAGACTACTGTAACGAGTGTAATTCTGGGTGGACTATTAATGAATCCGGTGTATGTATTGATATCAATGAATGTTCAGCTCCGAAAACTTGTAAAAGTAATCAGTTCTGTATTAATATCGAAGGTTCTTATACTTGTAAGAAATGCGATGTAACATGTAAAACTTGCAGCGGAAAGAGTGTTTCGGAATGCACATCATGCAATTCAAACGATATACTATTGAATGGAATTTGCATGAATGATAACGAAAAGACCATTATAATTATAAATACTCTGTATAGATTGCTGTTATACATAACACTTTTTGCTGGAGTTCTTTTTTTCTTCAGTTCTTCAAAATCACTAACTCTTTTAATGGCATTTCTGTCTATATTCATATATCATTTTGAAAAAAATTATGTAAATAACATTTTTGATGTGATAATTAATTATATGTTATCCTCTAATTCGAATGTACAATAGTAAATTAAAATCAATTGGGAACTATAATGTTGTCTTTAATATTATTACACACTAAAAATATTAAAACAACCATTGGAAAGGTGTATTAAAAATACATTTTATTTCAAAAGGTACATAACTACAGTTTTAAGTGTCAATTTATATACAAAAATTAAAATACAACTTCTCGGTAGGTACAAAAAACTAAATAGTGTAAATATTATAATACAGAAGTTAAAACTAATTCAATACATTTTTAACAGATAAGAAAATCTTTTTGAAAAATTTGGAATTACAAGGTAACCAATACAAATGTTATTCTAGATTTTTCCAGTAAAGGTTGTTGGCAAATATTTTGGCAGAAAAACACAAAGATTCCATTTTAATCCAAAAATGGGTTTTTTTTTACTTATTTTTTTATGTGATTTCACGAAAAGAGTGAAACAATGTAATCAACTGTTGCATTTCTACATTGGTATTTGTGTGCAAAATACAGATAAAAACGCTCTTTGGTGAAGAGAATATTAAGATACCTATTATTATTTCCTATACAAAGTGTGCTTAAACAAAGTTTCAAATATATTAATAAAATTAGTTAATTAAACATTAATTAAAGTTTGTTACAATAATTAAGTTGACAAAAAAATAATACAATTCATAAATGGAAGTAATTAAACTTTGTTCTAAGATGTTAAGATATTTTTGGTATTACTTAAGTACATACTAATTATAACACCACTCTAAACCTACACGTTGAAATAAAATCCTAGTGTTATGATGCTAGTAATAATTGTTCGCTAAAGTGTTCAAGCAAACAGCAGAGTGCATTCACAGGGATGAATTGTGAACTGCTCTATCAAATATTTAAAGTGCATTGAAATAAATCACTATAAAAAAAACATACGATTAGCATATCAAATGCTACCACATATACAATACACAAGAAAAATTTAAACCATTGGGTAAGTAACATTTGAGAAAAGTTAATACACAGCTAGCGGAATATAAAATACAAAATATTAATATCAGTCTGCACCAATTAACAGCTATAAGCTATACAGTTACTTTTCGGTCCCTTTTATAATACTCGCAGAATACTTTTATCGTTTTTGAAAAATAAAAAAAATGCATATAAAACGAGTACCTATGCAAAACATGCTAATGTTAAATATATTTTGCCAATGTTAATTACGATATCATTTCTAATCAATAATTATAAATTCAGTCTGTTTTTGTGGAATGTTTTGGAAAATTCGTTGGATTAACCTTTTGGGCGCGCTCTCGTTGGATTAACGGCATGAGGGATTCTGCAGTAGCTTTCTACATACAACTTTAATTTTTATACAACATAATACTTTAATATAAATAATTTATACTCGTAATTCATAGTGTGCATAATTTGTGATCTTGGTTTTTTACAATGAATGGTTTTTATGATTTGGAATATTCGTGAAGGAACGTGATAATATGTAACGACTTAATCGAATATGTGTCGAGCGGACACATATAATTCGATCCTAAGAAATCTCTCCTAAAATAAATGCCAGGACAGGGAATATCTCAATTACTGACAGCAACTTTTTATGTTTATTTAATATTTTCTCGGACTTTTGCCAGTTTTAAATAATAAATTAAATTGTTTACATGATGACATAATTGTATTTCATATACACATATGAAATTATGTTTAGGAAGTGTTTAAGTCTCTTTCAAAATAACAATGAAATGAATGATACAAATAATATCACTCACAGATCTTGTTCATTAAAATATCGCTATATAAAGTGGCAGAATACACTGGGTTAAAGTCATAAACCAAGCAGCCTATCTGACAGCAGTAAACACTCTAAAATGCTGGTCTGGTCCTGATCGTGTTCAAATGTCAAAGGCCATTAAACTATCCTTGTCCTTGTCCCTACCATTTAACCCCCAGTAAACGCCATCTGCCCCTTACAGCGTTACGTCGTATGCCGCATTACAATGCTGCTCACTATAGAAATGTACTATTGCGGTCTCTTTCACACGCTGATGTCGGCGTTTGGCCGTCGTAGGCGGCGTTCAAACGTTTGACGCTACGTCTAGTTATATCGAACCATTGCAGTGCGAACGGCGTGTCTAACGTCAGTACAAAATCACATATAAACTACAGGTGCACTGTTTGTCAAATATATTGTGATCAAGACGTCGTGCGAAATATTTACGCTGAACTCGCACGTCACATATAGCATTTAATAGGAGCCTAAACTATCTAGATCGACAGCGCACTTGCATCTCCCCAGAGTTGCTTATGTTTATATGCAACATTAGCCACCTACTATCAAGTGATATGTCAGTGTTATGATGTATATATCTTTTTTTTTTAAAACTAACTAAAAGCATCAGTTTGACAAACAATTAAAATTTAAATGTTTTATTTTAAGTTACAATCAACAGAAATTATCCTAGTCAAAATTTCCGTATGTCAACAATGTATGGCTAAACACTGACTTGATTTTTGTGACCTATTTACACAGCCTAAATTATAAATAACAGCTCAAATGTTTTAGTAATCGAGCCTTTAAATATTATTAAAAGTTAATGTCTGTTAGTAAAGTGTAGGCACATAATGGTGTAAGGACGAATTGTACCAACACTGTTACAAAAGTCGTGAGGAACAACTTAACTAGGACATTTTGAATAAATATTCTAGAAAACGACATAGATTAGTCAAAAACTTTGTCTCATTACTAATTTTCCTTTGTAAACTCAAAAGTAAGACGTCATATTATATATATTTATATATACACTAAAAATATACAAAATTAACAAAAAATACTCAGTTAGTTGTAAAGAGTACACAACATACTGTCCCTAAAGCATCGATGGAAAGAAAAAAAATGTAAAAGCTGTGTTTTTGATATAATTTTCATCTGACTGCATTGCGGACATTAAATCCTTTTTTAATTACTTGTCATTTTGAATCTCGTTAATATTTTCATTAATAGTTAGGATAAAGAATTCAGTCAAAATCAAGGTTGGAAATCAAGAAAATTGCAGAAGGTTAGCTATCACTGACATTAGACAGATTGCGTTCTCTTAAAGACTTAGCTGAGTCTGAAAGCAGTGCATTGCGACTTATTTCGCCTGTACTACTTGAAGCTCATTTCAACAGCAGTCAGTACCGCTTTACTAACTGGGAAATCGTAACTTAAACAACCGCGGTAATACGACAAACATTGAGCAAGGAGGTGTTGGGTTATGCAATTTGAATTATAGAGTACTAAAATTAATTTAAGGCTACATTTCACCTGGATCTTTTTTCGAGAAAGTCTATTCTATATCATTGGTAATGAGAAGTAAAAAATTACACAGGGACTTGTCTAAAATCTAAAAAATAATATGTCATTAAGGGAGAAGTCGACGCGCATCGACAAGTTGCTGCAATGCAATGACTAGAGGCGTTACTCACGAAAACAAGACAGCGAGAACAATACAGATTAATAGCTACGACAAAGAGTAACCACAAGTGGAAGATATAGGGGCGGTGGAGGGACGACATTCCTAAGAGTAAAAAAAAAACTTCGTGTGCTTATTGACCACACGATCTATGTGATAACTTCTAATTTTTCAATTTCAAAATATATATGGCTGATTCTGTTCTGTTACTTTTTGATTAAAAAAAAGTCGAGAAGATTTCGCTACAACTTTAAAATATCGAGAATGAGAATTTAATTTTGACAGCAGATAGTTTTTCTGAAGAATATCTATCAAATTTATTTAATGCCAGTACCGTGGATGAATGAGTCACTACCGTGGATTAGTGAATTTAGATTATCATTCTCGATATTTTAAAGTTATAGCAAAATCTTCTGCGACTTTTACAGTAAAATAGAGTAATAATATGTATAAAAAAATCTGTAATAGTTTTACAGAAAAAAAAGTAATTAAAACAGAATCAGTCATATACTGATACACGCAAAACGTACTGACGACTGGAGCCGAGCAAACCCGATTCAGCGTCATCGATCCGAGCGTGACAGTTCACTTACGTTTAACAGCAATAAACACGCCTAAAGAAGTTTTCACTTCAAAAATGTTGGTATGAAGAAACCTGATGGTTTAGTCGAGCAACGTGGTGCGGTGATGAGAGGAGAGCTGCGCGGCGAGCTGCCTATGTTGCAGCAGACAGTAGAGTATGCCGGCCTGAGCCATGGCGTCCACTGTGCCGGCTGCTAGTAAGTCCGTGCGCTGCTTGTGCCCCGCGCCGGCGCTCGCTGGCCTCAGCAAAGTCGGCCCGAAAACCGTCGCCAGATTGTGCAGCGACATCTTGTTGTCGGACTCGTGGCTGTTCACCTTCACGAAATGGTTCAGCAGGAAGTCAATGCAGTTCTTGTTCAGGTCAGGCAGCTGCGCGTAGCACTTAAGCAACGCATGTCGTCGGGTTTGAGCCGGGCCCGACTCCACGGACGTTCCCACACCCTGTTTGAAAAAAAAAAAACACACACACTTAGGATTGGTATCTAAAAGGAAATCGGCCATTTTCGGTTTGATTAATTACAGCTTTATTTTTTGTTTGAATTTTTTTTATTATTTTAATATTTGCAATAAGGAAATAAAACACATTTCTTCATCACAAATTGATCAGTATGTCTCATTTTGTTCGTTTTCAGTTCATATGTCAGTTCGTGTCAACGTTGAAAAGAAGTGAATATGTTCTATTAAAAAAAATATTGTGACTACAAAAAAAAAAAGAGTTCATTTTTTTATTATTTTTCCCTGGGTAGTCGTTAACTTGTCCACTCCCTGGTTCCACTTACGTCACTTACGATTGAATTTTGGGTCACCTTGTAAAGTCATGCTATTAAAAATAAACAACAGGACGTTAAAACCGTGGTCAGATAGACATAGACCACTTCTTTTAGACTTTTCTTCACTACAATTGACACTACTTTAAATATTGTAAACATAGGTAAGATTTTTAACCCAATGATATTTGCGAGGATAATACTAGTCAATCCCCTTCATATTAGTTTTTTTTTACATAACAAAAAAGAATACACAGTAAGAACTTGTATTGGGTCCCGCGGTTACGTCGCTTAACGACGTACTATCGAACTATTGATACTAAATCTGCAGTCTTGGAATCTGTAGCCCTTTTTGTTGAAGTAACATTGTTATTACAAAAAATGTTATCAAAAATTAATGAAATTGATTATCAACGCAAATTAAGATCATTTCAATAAATGCTATATATAGTGATTTGTATTAATGCTATTAATACAAATCACTATATCTCTCATTAAACCAACTTAACAATGAGTTGACTTTGTAACATATGTTCTAATGTCACCCAGAATTTAATTTATTTGTCCAGTAAGAATGTATTTACCTGAGTAGCGCTCCACGCCCGCAGTAACTCCGGATACAGAGCATCAGTGAACAGTGCTTCGGGCAACTCTCTTAAATACAATTTCAATACACCAGTCACCGAATGAATGTCCACTTCCTTTAACAGCTGCTCTGCTTCGTATGCGTCTGTAAAATCGATAAATCACAATAACCTACAGCACACCATTTTCTAATATCAACACTTTGTAATATCACCACAGCCTTTAAGTGTTACAACTTCGTACGCTTGGTATTCGGTATACAGCGTAATTTTTTGTTTGTAAACCGATTGGAATGAAACAAACACTAAATGTTATCGGAAGCTTGCTACAATACATCAGTGAAAACCGTAAAAAAAATGCTAAAAACTATTTTTTTGACCTCGTTAACATAATAAATTGTTTTTTTGAAAAAACATTTAATGTACAGACAGACACGGCTCGTTTACGATTTTATTATATGTATAAATTCGTTACACCAGAAAAAAAGTAGTTTTAGGCAAATAATTGTGATCTTCAATACAAACCAATATTTTGGAGATAGAACCTGTCTCAAATCTGTTCGTTCTGTGTTATTATGAATTGAATTAACTATTAAAAATATAATCTAATATATAAGTAGTGGCAGGGCGTTTCGCAGTCATTCGGAGCCCACCTGACGGCAGTAACCACAGTGAAATGCTGTTGTGTTGTGTGTGCTGTTGTGTTTCGGTGAGTGATTAAGGGATGCCAGAGCCCATTTTCCTATCCCTCCCAGGGTAATAGAATACGATACATACTAGTTTCGAAGCTTTTCTTGAGTCTGTTGAGATCTGATGCGCTGCCGGACACTCGATAGATGCCCACCTCGTGTATGCCACGTCGTTCCACCTCACGAACGCATGCGCTTATAATAAACGGAAGGCTGCGTTTCTCGCGTCTGTAAATACGCAATGAAATAATGAGAATTTTAGTTTTACTTCATTCATCAACGCTGGTCGGCTCTGCACCTTGTTATCGTGTCAGATTACATTTGTAGAAATGCAGACTGTCTTTAATGATGAGGAAACCTGTGTGTCTTTTATTTTCAGTCATGTGAAGGAGCTATTGGCTAATTGAAAAAGACTAATCTCATTCTTACTCATACAGATAGTGGCCAAGATCAGCAGTAGGGCATAACATAATGTTATTTTATAACGTAAAACATAGGTATAGACACATTAATTATTGATATACTATATATGTGTGTCAATTATTAACCTTATCGGATCCATAGATATGTATGAAAGTCACAAGTGCGAAGTTAATTATTCATGTAAGTATTTGGGACAGCAAAAAAACCATGTAATGGTTTGAAAGCGTAAAAAATCTAACTTCCAATTATGTATAGGCCATGTTGTTGTTGATCTCAAGTTAATGCTGTTGACATTGTGTGATTTTTGAAATTGATATTACATGCAAATGTTTGTACGGCATGAACACCGTAAGCATCTACTGCAATGTTAATGCAAATCTGAGCTTTTATAAATCTGATGCTTTATGAAATATATGACTGAAATGACAAAAATGATATGCAGACAAAAACAATTGTTGATAGAAATAATATAAGTGATTAGAATGAATGGAGTTACTTGGCGACGTGCGTGATCTTGGCGCCGAAGAGTGCGCCCGGTTTGGCGGAAGGCACGCGTCGCGCGGACCGCTCGGGCGGCAGCAGGCGCAGTCGTAGAGGTAGCGAGCCGCCGCCCACGCACACCGTGCGCGACACTCCGCCTCCGCTCTCCGACGCCCACTCGCGGCTCAGCTGAATATCAATCAAACTTCATCTCAGTCACCTCCCCCACTTTAGTCAATCGCTCAGGGTAACAGCAGAAATGTGCTGTGATTCTCTTATGTCGTGGGCGAGGGACTCACTCAACTTGTATACCTATCGCGCGTATGCGTTTCTAATCTTACTAAAACGGCGCAACTAATTGTTCTATTCCATTGCACTCTGAATCAATTCACTAGAGTGGGACTAAGTTAAGGACTAAAAATTAAGTGATTTATAATTCCTTATATACATATTAGCTCATATTTTTTTAATTAAGGAATGTGTGTTAAATAAAAAAAGCGTCAGTTTCAGCTCCAACGCTCCAACCCAGCGACTGGAAGTTTACTCCTTTAAACAAAACATATACAATTAAATGTATAAAATTTTCCTCGTGTCAATAGATAACTCTCTTGACAGGTTATAACGCGCTATGGTTTCGTTCCTCAACGCGGTCTACACTTTTCATACAAGATTTCAACGTTTGCTTTTATAAACTCAGAAAATAGAATTAGGGAACATAAATACAGCTGTCAAACAAATGTCAAAGTGACAATGTAACACTTATTAGTTAACCTTTGTATTAATTTTACTCATAAAATTTCCATACAGGGGGCCTTATATGAAAATCGATTCTTAAAGAGTAAACTTTAACTAAAAAATAAACACGGCAGAATAATTTACAGCTTGTCAATTATTCAATTATTTTATGCAAGGTCAATTATTTTTATACACGTCTATTTGACAGACTATAGTGAGTCCACTCCTTTGTGATAGTGCAAAGTATTAAAAAGCGTTTAAAAAAAGAATTAATTAAAAAAATGAAGTAATTTTTAACATTAATGAAAATAACCATTAACATAAATATAAAAAATATGTTACTTCAGTAAATAATATACAGGCTCGGCCTATTTAGGTTTAAAAACAAACAATGTTGTCATTGTTCATGTAAAACAAATACCTTTCTTCTAAACAAATAAACATATAATTGTCTATTTATTAAATAAAATTAAACTATGTATATGTTGTCACCTATATACAAAACATATTTATCTTTCAAAATAGTGTTTGCGTAACATTTAAAATACACACTCTAACAAATGATGAAACCATTTAACTTTGTTTCTAAAGGAGCGTTAAGGCATTTTTAATGGATATGCTGTTGACAGGTAATTTTCAACATCATCTTCACATTACAGTTTACTAAACTAACTACAAAAACATAAATTTTATTTATTTCCACATGTTTGTATTAAAAAAAATTTTGGATTTCACATTTAAAAAAAAAAGAATCTGAACCAATAAATGAAATTTTAGCCTTAGCCTTTTGAGATATTGGCATGATACAGGCAAAATAGATGGGGATTTTTTCGTAAACACTATTATTTGACGATCAATTGGTCGAGAGGTCTTAACGCTAACTCCAGGGTTCGAGCCCAGCAAGGACAACTTCAGAAATGAATTTAAGTTGACTCTGGTCTGGATCGCAGTCATTTGGGTAGCCCGTCTGCACTGCGTTTCGCAGTTTCGGTGAGTCCGTAAGGGATGCCAGGGCCCATTTCCCTATCCCCCTTCCTCTTATCCTTAATTCTATTATGGTCGGCGGTGCACTCGCAGCCATATGGCGTTACTTGTGTTATAGGCGACGGTAGCTACCTACCATCAAGTGGACCGCGTTAGTCTATCTGATTGATACACTTAACATAAAAATAATGCCTAATTTTAATTACAACAATAAGACATGTTGTTGTTATTACTCGGTAGTGTTTGAATCCGTTGTTTTGTCTAGTCACATAATTACGAGAGCATCACAGAGGAAGATTTTTATTGCAATCTTTTGAAATCACCTTGAGCGTACACTTTCCTCTGAGCACAGGACGGGCTGCATCCTCGTAGAGCAACAGGCGCAAGTTCTGCGAGCCCTCCAAGTCGATCGTGAAGCTCTCGTTCCAACGCGGCTGTGCGCTGCGGCATACCAACTTGGACTTCCCCTTGCGGAAGTAGTGGCCATATGAGTCCACCTCCACCACTATGTAGTAATCTAGAATGTGGACGTTCAAAACACGTTAGTCAAGGCAATCAAAAAATACCGCACGCATATAGATATGGGTGGCATCAGGGCTAGCTGGCTCCAAACAAACATATTTACATTTATATGCTAGTATTACAGGTATCTGCAACTATTACATTTTATAATTTTTATTTGCTAGTAATGTACTAGCAATAACCAATAACTAAGTATTTTGACCAATAACGAGATGCAATGCGTGACTTAAAATTTAAAAAATTATGGAAGTCAAAATAATAATAAGGTAAATTGGATATGTCAATAAAGGAATGGGTATTATAAGAAAACTAATCATTCAAAAATTTTAAATTCGAGTTTCAAGATGTCAAGATTTGCACACCGAATACGAATTGGTAATGAAGGAAAAAGAAAACTAAATGTCATCTCAGGTATCAGTTACCCATGGTAACGTCTTAAAGTGTTAAAGTAGTCGCTAGAGACCTGCGGCGGTGTCGAGCGGCGCCGTCATGCCACCGATGTGCAGATGCAGATCACCCAATAGCAGCGAGTCATCGCGACCGCTGCGGAGTAAGTACGAGCCCATGTCCGTCTGCAGGTAGCTGCGGCATGCAGTCACCCACGACTGTAGCTCAAGCATCGTCACCGGGTGCGCGCCCACTGGTGGCGTCGACGACGCCTGCACATTACACGTATTTAGGAAGATGTTGCCCAGAATCCTCAGAGCACAACAAAAAAACCGGCTCTCCAACCTGCAGAGCGTGTATAGAATCCACCCATTGAGTTCTTTCGTATTCGGAGCTGAGAAAGAAGATGTGTTGCCTCTGCAGCGCGGATCCGCCCGGGGCGCGTGCTCCCACGCGGAGCATCAAGTTGGGCGAAGCCAGCACCAGCTGTCCTTCCAGCTCTGCCAGCTTCTTGCGCTGCTTCTCCGCCACGCGACCGCCTATTCTTTTCTGGAACGAAGCACGGACCCCATAAACAAACTACATATATTCTATTGTATACACTTCTTGTTGTTAGTCGATATTGATTAGAGGAAACAAGCAAATCTGTATCCTAAAGTCTATGAGTTAAATAACTCTTTACCATTACATAAGATGTCACTAATATGCCTGTACGAGTATGGATATCGCTAGAAGGTTGCAGTGGCGTCTATCATCACGCAAAATAGGTGTAGGGAGAAAAAAGGTATTGGTAAGGGGAAAAGATGAGCACAGCAAGATTGTCTCTGGCATCTCTTACACACGCACCGAAATACAAGCACATGACATGTCACTTCTCGAAGGGTCGCATAAACCCCGTGTGTTCGTGTTTTATCTCAACAAGTAATACAATCATCTCAACTTGGTGCTCCCTGATAACTGTCAAAATTTAAGAAAATAAATTCGCCGACTTCTGCATTCCACGTCATTAGGAGCGAGGTTTTGACATCAAGTGTGAAGTGGCGGCACAAATAGGTTACTTGTGATATTTATTAAAATTTATCACGAACTAGCTTTTTCCCGCGATTTCGTCCACGTTGAAAAATAAAAAAACATAACGCCTGTATGAGCAATAATTTATTCAATTTTTATTGCTGTTATTGGTTTGCCAAGCGTAGTCCTATGCACTTTTCTGTATCCCTGAAAATGTGTTTGCAAAATTTCATGATGATTCGTCGAGTAGTTAAGGCGTAAAAACGTTACAGACAGACAGTTACTTTCATATTTATAATATTAAGCATGGATTTAAGAGTGCTGTGATTAATAAATAATAGGCATAGTTAATTTATTCATTAACTGAATAACAGACAGATTATGGAAGATCCACAAAGCAGCTTTTATGAAACCTTGTCGTCGAGGCTCGCCCGCTCCTCAGCAAGTATCTGGTCGCGCATGGTGGACGCCTGCGACTTGAGCGCGACGATGTTGGCGGGAGAGGCTTCGCGGGCGTCTCCAGCGCCCCCCGCCTCCTCCTCCACCACCACAATGTCCGGCAACGCGATGAACCACTTCAGCTCGAACGTGAACTTGTCGCGCCCCGACGCCTGTAACAAAACACAACAGAGAGATTTATTGTGGGATATTTATCATTCATTGACCCTAGCTTGGACGATGTAATGGCAGGCATAAACGATCAAGTCAATCGTACAATTCATTGAATTTTGCATGACACCCATTCTTGTAATGCAAAATTACACCCATTCATCGTCAAGTTGGTTTGATCAAGCCAAATGTATCATGCTGATTGGACGATAGACTTGATCGTGTATGGCTGTCATAATCGAGTAAAAAGCAATATGCCAGATGCCAGCGACAGGGAACCATGAAAAGGATGGTTCTAGAGCTTCCTTAACTAAATTTTTAACAAGCAAACATGTAAGATTGCATGATTCCACAATTCGTAGATTATTTAATCAAATGAATATGAATCTTGTTAAAAGGTTCTGAGTAAAAACTTAAACTTTTATGGCATCAAAAGCATCATTATATGGCATCAAAATCATCATGTAAACAACATCTCTAACAAACATGGTAAATTAAATACATAGAAGAGAAAACCATAGTTTCCCTTGAGTAAAATTAGCTATTTCAAGCATTAAGAGTGCTTGCATTTCATACCTTCAGGTACATTTAAAAAATTCCATCCAATAGCGTGCCTTTTCATTGATTTTCAGGAATATTTGATTCAAAATATTATTTTCCTTCCGAAATTACGGTAAAAGTGAAGCCAAATAACTTTCAACGAAACTACATATTTTCAAAATAATTAATAGTTAGTTATTTATTAAAAAATAAATTGAAATACTGACCTTATATTTGGCACAAGCGATGACGTCATTGAACAGAAACAAATGCCTTAATTTTCTGTGACCGTCTGACAGTTCCACTATGAAAGAATTCTTTACAAGTCTTCGTTGTGCGCGATCTGCAAACTGGAATACAAAACCCTAATTATTATTATTGTTGATTATATCACTAAACCTTTCTCATTGTTGTGTATTAACTTGACATTCCCCTTTTTGATAATTACTAATGTTTTTAACAAAAACGAAAATTGAGATTTGAACATATGCAATTATCATATCTTACATTAAAAGTTAGTTTTAAAAGTTAATATTTGAAATGTAAAATGTAAATTTCACTCTAATATAATTATAATAAGCACCACACGATCACACCAATCGTATACCTCTAAATAAAGAACTCTATGGGCATTAGACACATTATGCCATAATTTAGTAAAAACGTGAATAAGCAAAATTAGTGTATTGGTGTGTTATATCACAAGTGGGTATTTAAAAGCAATTTTTAGCTTTTAAAAATGCGATTCGAGAATGTCGTGAAAAAAAAACGTAGAGTGCGTAAGCCGTGCGTGGCCTAGTATTGAGTAAACAATAATGCCCCCTGACACGATGGATTTGTATGGAAAGCGTTGACCAGACCGTCTCTAGTAGAGGGCGGCGCAACGATTATTATCTCTGTAGTCCTATAGAACCGATTATGATACAGCCAGTGTAAGGGTAACTTTTAATATAGTTAATTTGGCTAAGAATCCACCCGAAGCTCTCGAGTCAAATCACGCGATCATAACTGAAAACTGATCATAAATTCCTTTAAGAACCTTTCATTTTTTGGACATTATTATACAGTAGGTAAATCCAATTAATTGGATAAACCAGCCAATTGCGGATTGATAAGGTAAGACTTCTCAACAGTAGCTATTCTAATCGGACTTTCTAACTTTTCTTTCATATTAAGAAAGTAATACTATTATTCATTAGAATGTTAATTAAAATGTTAATTTTTTTCATTAAAATTATTTTTTAACAAATTTCTGGAATAACAAAGTACACAACAATAATTTAGGTTGAATAATGTCACCTTATCTGGAACGTTTTATTGCTGTACTAAAAAAAATTCAATACATTTTCACATGTTTCTCATTAATAATTTACTTTCCACAAAAAGAAAAAAAAAATACTTACTGGAAACATAGACTTCGACTGGATGAAGTTAAATTCATCGAGGAAATTCTGAGTCATGTTTAAGGCATCAGTCAACATTGCATGGTCCGGATGACTAGCTGGTGTGTATTTGATGAGATCCTGTGAAAACGATTAATTGTTAAGTAAACAGACTAAAAGACACTGTTGTTAAAAGTTTAGCAGTGTTTAGATGTGGAGTAATGATTTAATTGACATTGGATTAAGCAATTTCTTTTTTAGGAAAAAGAACCTAAAGACTTTACCGGAAATTTGCAGTGACCGAGCCGATCTTAGGATAAGGAACAATATGAGGTAATGCAATGGAATTTTTATATTTTTTATTCACGCATCAATTAGCACAGAAGATAGGCTGTTTTTGTGATTTAATTTAATGAATAAATTTCAGCAGAATATTGTGCTTTTGCACGCCGAATATTTGGTTGAACATGTTGAATCAATAACAGGATGTCGGATGGCAAATAAAGATTATTATTTATTTATTTTTACCTAAAAAACAAATTAAAAAATAAAATTTAGAAAAACAATTTTATTGGAGCCCCTACCCCCCTTTAAGCAGCTACCCTATTTAGATCTTTGACGTTATTCTTCCAATTTAAAATTTAAAAATATATAAATTCCATTTTAAAACGATAGCGGTACACACAAAGAATCTAAATTAAGATGGCATACTTGTAACAGTCCTGTCACAATTTTATATGTGAATTTAGTTGCAATGGTTTTAACACTAAATGATATACTGACGTGCAAGACGAGGGCGTTCTTCTGGACCCGGGCGACAGGCTTGTGCAGGAGGTCGTCGAGCGACATGGGCTGTCCGCGACAAGCGATCTGTCGCGTGAGGTCCGCGAAGCGAGACGAAGTCGCGCACCGCCGCCGCACTGCGTCCGTCGCTCGCATGTAGTTGTGTAGGAACGCGCCATACACGTTTATGTTCTCCGCCTATAACGTCACATAAGAATGATTGATATAATATTTTTCCCATAAACACAAACAACGCCAGGATACAAATGTGAGGCAGGCAGGATAAAGGCAAAATAGAGACAGAGTGGGCTCATTGTACCGCAAATAAATAATCACCAGTTGTATACCATACGTATCGGGCTTTACATACATAAATTAAAAAGGTCGTAAAGTAGTGAAACGTCAACTTCAAACAATTTTTTTACATATTCTTAAGAACGAAACATAAAAGGACACTATGTAATGAGGTTTCGTCAAATCTTCTAATAGTTATCTTAGGAATTTATAAGTAGACAATTATAATGTACAACTTCCGAAAGAGTTCAATTAACCTTCACCACAGTCTTCTTCTGCACCATATTTGGTTTAGCATTGTGTTTAGGTGGTTCGCGGTAAGATGTAACTATTTTATGATTATCGCATAGTATCCACTTTTATCGCATGTTACAATAGGATTTACAAATTACTTATAGATTAGACGATTTCGTCTTGTCATATGCAGAAATATAAACATTCTCATTCAATAAACACGCGTGGTATATGATAGAAATTCCCGATAGTTACCATTTTTTTAAAGTGACTGCCGACTGATAGAGGCTCCTCCCAACTGGCGATTGCCGCCTTCAAACCTTCTAGAAAGTTTTTATGCAGTTCATGAAGCTCCGATATTTTGTAGAATATCGTGTTGAATTCTTCTTCCGTTATGACAGGCTGGGAGGTTGACAACGTTGCTTTTATTGCATTCATATACTGGAATTTAAATAATATATATTTCCTGAGTTAATGCAAGTAATTAATTAAAATAACGGAACAGACAAATAAAGATGGAATGGTAATGTAGGCTAGTCGCGCGTTCCACAACTATAACCGGAGGGTTATACATACAGTGCGCCGTAGAACGGAGCTCCTCTAAAATCACACATAATGCCGACTAGCGCGATTATTACTTGCAAAACAAAAAGTACAACCTCAAGCATTAAATGAGATGAGAAAGTATATCTTTACGCGGTAAGTTAGAAATTTTATAATAAAAACTTTGTTATTTCTTAGAATATGTTAACAATTATTTATGAAATTCCCAAACACTAACGATATTATTGCATATTGTTATAAAAACATACATTGCTTGATATGTACGCGCATACTCATTGCCAAGTGCACGCCGGCTCGCAATGTATTGCGTCCGTAGCCGTATCGTTTTATCTCTCACTATAGATTCGCGTCGTAGACAGGACGTGTGAGAGTACTTTCCTTGCAATAGTTTGCACTATTGTGGGAACGAATTAACAAATCGAGCTTTTTGAGGTTTTTGTTTGATTAATGAGGAGAAGTGGGTGGAGTCAAGCGGAGATACATATCCTAATACAAAATATAACCGATAACCTTTCCATTTTTATTTATCTGTTCCGTGATCCAAGTGTATCAACAGCTTCTGTATTAAGACTAAAGAATTAACTTAAAGTCAATTAAGTTATATGAGAAATAATAGATCAAAACCCTAAACAGAAAACAAGCAAAGGTGCCGAAAAAATAGATAATACCTTTTCCATAACGTATAGACATTCTACATAGACAGTTTCGCTCTCAATGATACTAGTAACGATGCATCTATGCATAGTAAGACGTTCAGCCTCAGCATTGTTACTGTTAGTTGATTCCTGTAAAGAAAAAAATAAATCATATTATTGCACACACTTTTGTGTTACATAAGTTGTTTCGAAGTACAATAGGTTTAATGCTTTTTGTTTGTGATAACAATATGTTGGACTCCTAAACATTTGTACTTGCAAAGGTATATAAAACTAATCACGGAACAGTTCCTATTGCAGCATTGTTTGAATTTAAACGATATGACTTTTTTGTATTTCTTACTGTTACGAATAATTTTATTTGACTTCACTCGTTGCAGTGATTCTGAAAGTAAGTAGTTTTCTTTGTACAATTTATGGCTTGATTCCCCAGAGGCTTCTTTTCTTGTAAACTTAATTATCTTTAAGATTCTTGTAAAACTTTTGTTTGTTGTGGTTCTTGTAAGTCAATTATAAATGCACGTTTTCTTATAAAAAAAAATCAACAGGTTTTGAACTCAATGAAACGGAATGGTCTCCACTGTATGATGCAATTATTTTTAGAGACATTACAGATATCATAAACGAATTAGAAAATAACGGGGTAAGTGTACTTATAGTTTTAATCCTCATTAAAAAAAGATATCAAGGTAAAGACTTTTTTGTTGAGACTAAAGATTAACTTAGGGAAAATTCCACTGTCACTTTAGGGAAAATTCCGAAGTTTTACCTTACATTTTCAATATAGTTTCGTCAGGAGCAACGTTGGTAATAGTTTGTGATATAACAGCTGTAATAAAAGATCTATTTTATTATAGGACATTCAAATTTTGACATATTAATGTAACAAAATTTCGTTTCCCTTTTAGATTTTGCCGTTTGATTCGTTAACACCAAAGATAGAGTACGACAACACGGAAGACTTACTGAGTGAATACCATCGTCATTTAGAAAAAGCATACAAACAAAGGCAGAAGTATCTAAACGGTTCCGATAAAAAAAGAAAAACACCCACATTAAAACATGACAAGTTGTTAAAATCTAAATTTAACATAGACAAATATGACAGTAAGTTTGATAACATATTAAAATCGAATGGTATGCTATTTCCACCGATTCCGAACAGTTTTTACAAACCACTCGATTACTTGATACCGTTTGAAGTAGACTTACAAAATACAAAAACCTCATCGTTCGAGCCGAGGATTTATCAGGATGAGTTAGCTTCGTACAAAACGGCTTTTAGTAAAGAGAATAATTTCGATTTCCCAACAGTTACACGTAATTCAGCAGCGAATAAGATACCATTATCATGCTTCTGCAAAATCGGAGCAATACCTTGTCAATGTGCTTGTAAAAACTGTATTTTGCCACTTGGAAGGGATTATAGGAAATATGATGAATTCGGTACAATTTCTTATTCCGCGACAAATAACATGCAATCCGAAAATAATCCACTAGCTGAAAATAATGAAAGCGTTCTAAAGACAAAAACGCCGGCAAAACTCGAAAAAAATCTAAATTTACACATAAAAATTGATCTTCAAATACCAAATGTGCAAGACAATATTAAAGAAAACTTCGAGGCAGCCAGCAGTTGGGGTAAGTTCGGTGAAAATGATGGCCTCAAAGAAATAACCCCCTCTACAATCAATTTATCACCACCCGTTATTAATTTACCCGCATTCAACGAAGGATATAAAAGATCGTCAGAATTTAACACGCAAAACACCTCTCCGTTTTATAAGGTATTGACTATTCATAAGAAAAAAAAGGCTAGATCAAATAACAATATTAAAAAACAACGAAAAAAAGTTATAACATATCATAACAACTTCATCAATTTAGAGCCTCAAAAGACATTGGCAACTTGGAATAAGGAAAGTGTTAATACAAGTAACGCTAGAAATGTATCTGTTCACACAAACGAATCCACCATTGTAAATACAGCAGCCACTAGTGAAATACCAAAAGAAATTTTATTTTTGGATTCGAATAATAAAACAAATCACCCGAATGACTTTCAAGCAGCGTATAAAAACAATGAAATAGAAAACGATTCGACAACCAAATATATCATAAATTCGACAATTGAAATCCCTTACATCAATATAAGCGAGCGTGTCAAACGAAATGTAGCACCGAATACAACAAGAAATGATTCAAACGCTGCAAAAGTTTTGTCGAAAATTTCGGCTTCTAAAATCAACGATACCGATAATATGAAAAAAGTAGTGACCTTAAAAAAGGGTTTATTAACGGACGCCGAACTTTTACATTGGCCAGATAGCGCTAATTCTTCTCAAGCTACTGGCAATTTTAAAAATGTGACTACCCTTTTACTGGAAATAGAGAAGTTAAAAAGTAAAAATAATTTTAACGTAACTAAGGATATAATTCGTTTTAATCATACACAAGTATTACAGCAAGCGATATTCGGTGACGTGGACTGGAATGACATAGACACAGTGGCACCCGTGATTGTATCTCTTTTTGGTAAATATTTAAAGGGAGTAGTAACACTTTGTTCGAAAAATATTTGTCATTCCATGAAATGCGAAGAAAAGGAATGTTTGTACAGAATTTGCAAGCCTGGAGACAGATTTAAACAGCGAGGCCATTGTGCGGGATCTAATAATACTGGTAAAAAAAGCCCAAGTTTTGTCAATTACTTTGTTTTTTAATGTAAGGTAGGCTGACGGTTCACGTGATGGGTAGCAACACAAGCAACAACATAGGTGTTACACGTGGGCTGCTGACTTTAGAAGGATAAAGGATAACTTCAGAACTTACTCAATTGTGCATTTAACTATACTGTGAATTGACAGGGCACATCGCGGTCAAAAATTAGTTGGCCTGCAAGGCTTCAACCACGAAATAAAGACACATGTGCTTGTTGTGCTTCGGTGAATGAGTAAGGGACGCCAGAGACAACACCTCAATCGTTGGGTCCTCTGGCTTTTATATCATAATTAGTTTTCACTACATAAAATTTTTAATTAATTTTCACATTTTAATTACTACATTAGTTAAAAATTTTAAAGTATAAACAACATGTTAAATGTGACTGTTATTGACGGATAACAGTTGGCGATAGAAGCACAAGTATATTAATTTCAGCTATGCACATAAATGCATGTTTTGTGTGCATTGTATGGGGAGTACCAAATAGTGTAATACAGGTCTTGAATTTTTTTTTTTGAAGAAGAAAAATCTAAAAGAGAAACGTTAGAAACAAAAATATCAAAAATGCAAAGTAACCACACAAATTCGTCAATCAGTATTAACCGAAATATTTAATTTGTTAATATTTCTACAATCTTCTATTCTAAACTGTGCTAGGTGTATATTATATTGAAATGTTTCAGAAACAATACCATCATTGGCGCCCGTTTTGGAAATGCCGTCCAATATTGCTTCTACAGTAGTTGATATTTTACAAGACAAACTCTTAGGAAACATATATGGCAAAGCAACAATCTGTATCAGTTCTAAATGTGTCACAATCATGGCGGACAAAAAGATATTTCTACATTACAAATGCACAACGAAGAATTTAAAAGATGGATATTGTCCGAAAAACAATCAAACGAATACAGTTGCTTAAGACACATAGACATAGGTATAGGTAGATAAATACGTAAATAATAAATTAATTTCGAAATAAATCTTTGAACTTTGCTAATTAAGTCAAAATATATAATTTAAGTATCTCGTTTTTTGGAGACGCGGGAGAACCAGGAATGGGTGGGTAGCTATTGTGGGGGGAGTGGACTTATGTTTACCTATAGTGTATTCAAAATCTGACAATGGAAAGTAAACGGTTTTCTGTAAAAAATAACAATGCAAGCCTAATCTTAACTGTTTACAAAATAAAATCGTGTATGAATAAAATTTTTTTATTGCTCAAATAGCCACAAAGCACTATAATTTCCCTTCATATTGTGCAATCAACGCCGACATTGCTCCTGTATGGTCGATAAAATGAAAATTTGTACATTAACAATTTTATTTATTAAATTACTTTCGACGAACACAGAAGCACCAAACAAGCAAATTGTGAGTTTTTACCCCACATTTGAAACAATACTTTGATATCTTTGGTCAAACTAAACAGTGACGCATTATTTCGTAGGACTTTCAAGAGATATATTTGAGCCCTTGGGCGAAATTAAACAGATCTAACACTCAAATAATAGACTTCGACCCCAAAGGTAGAATTATAGTAAGAAAAGTCCCCAAGCAGAGTATAATAAGTTTAAGGAAAGTGATGGAGCTGCTAGACATTCCAGCGAGCGAGATAAACCCGGCAGCAATACAAAACATTACGAAACAAATAAACTCATCGAGAAAAAACATGAAGATAAAAGTTTTAACAAACTGTAATCGTATGCGCACAATGTGTAGATTTTTAACATGTCGCAATGTTAAGAAACACTGTTTGCTGTGTGAAGTGAACTTAACAAAGGGCAGTGCGAACGGCGCTATATGCGAAAAGATTTCCACGGCGTTCTTAACTGAATTAAAAGGAAGTAGATACTTTAAATGAAAAAAAAAATTGTAAGTAGAAAATAAAAACATTAGAAAAAAGAAATAGTGAACATTTGATGAACTTCCACAAGTTTGAAAATCAAATATAATCGATTTTATACGAGTATCTTTAATACAATCTTCAACTCACACAGCCAGTGTTTATTTTTATGATAATATACACTCAGACCGACAAATGTATCGGTCTGAGAATATACATTAATTTAATATTTCCCGTAAGACGTAGTGCGCGCACTAGCGTTTTAATGTAAATTTTATTGATATAAATTGCAAGAAATATACATCGATTAAACCTAAATGTTGTGTGGTCATTTAAACAAATTAATACCGCATAAGAGTAATTTATGAATTGTTATCTAATCACTTTACTAAATGACATACATATGACAACTAGCCACCCGCCCCCGGCTTCGCCTGGCGTGCATTTTTTATATATATGAACATTCCCCGTTTATCCCTCCTTCCGTTAGTGAAAACCGAATTAAATCGGTCTACCCGTTCACGCGTGAACGGGTAGACCAAGGGAAATAGGGATTCATTTTTATATATAGAAGGATTGTTTCTTTTTTTTTATGTTAAGATCGGCAGACAGACTGACGGTCCACTTGATGGTAGGTGGCTACCGTAGCCTATAACGCAAGAAGAACCCAAAGCTGCTGGAAGTGTGTCGCCGACTACAGTAGGATTAAGGATAAGGGATTAGGAAAATGGGATAGGAAAATGGGCTCTGGCATTCCTTACTCACTCACTGAAACACAACAGACACGTGCTGTTATTTCACGGGGGTCTTCTGTTAGGGGGTGGTTACTGCCGCCAGACGGGCTGCCCAAATGACTGCGAAAACGCAGTGTGCCCTGCCACTACTTTCCAAATCCAGACCAAAGCCAAATTTGAAAAGTTCATTTTTCAAAGTTGACTCTGCCGGGAATCGAACCCGGGAACTCTAGAACAGAGCGTAAAGGCAAGCACCCTAACCATAACCACTCATCCAACGGACTCGTCATAGTTTACTGAATTGATTTACTGAAATAGGAAATAGATGGCGCCGACAATATTTCTTTAGTTAGAGTATAAACAGGGTTGGGCAGTACCTACGTGAATTAATTGTAATTAAAATACAAATACATATTTGGTATTTGTATTTCAATAATTTCCTAAAAATGTAATTTATAATTGGTGAGGTATTTTGTAGTTAGTATTTCAAATACATTTTAACATAAAATACATGCAGCGATCTTATTAATTATAACTTTCGTAAGCAGAGGCAAGAGGGTAACAAAATAAAGGCGTTTGTCTGACAGTACATTTTAAAGTCTAGTGTTCATGGAAGGAAATTCTTCTTTTATTGATTAATAGATCTATTCTATTAATCAATAAAAACAAATAATTACATTAACAAATAATGAATTTTATAGGCAAATTTTTGATACCTTGTTGTTGTATTATTGTAATATATCACTCGCTGATAATGTAGCTTTCTATGGGTGAAAGAATTTTTAAAATCGGTTAAGTATTTTTTGAGTTCATTCATTACAAACAAACACAAAAAAAAACTTTCTTCCTTATAATATTAATGTAGATAATGAAGAATTAAATAATCTTTCACTCAGTACTCGGCTTAGTTCAACAATGTGATCTCCGAAAAAGCAAAGGGTTTCCGTGGTCGTTTGTTGCTCATTAAATAAACATTCCCGCTGGAATCTTATCTAACCGTAGATAATAAGAGCATACTGGTTCCCTTTGTTGAGACATAAGTATAAAAGCCACATCCGAACTAAACAAACAATTATTTCTGAGCAAAGACGCTAAACGTGTACGTTTCAAAATGTTTCTTTCCACAAATAAACTATTTCCTCTTTTTCTACTGTGCCTAGTGAATAGCTCATGGAGTAAGCCAATAGAAAGTAAGTTTGGAAATCAGTAAGATTTTTCTTTTAATTACATTATGCAACCTTTTTCTTTATGTTAACCAAATTCGTGATAATAGTAAACTAACACATGCAGCTGACTTAATCGAGTTTGCAATTGCAGGTCGCGGGATTGGCTCCACCGTTTGGGGATGGATAACTTATCCGTTTACGGGGTGGTGGAGTTCGGAACCTGATCCCGACAATGCAAAGTCTTACATTGATAATCTGTATAAGAGTGGCATTTTAAAGCAAAACGTGTCAATTTGGTGTGACGAGCAAATTTGTAAGAGTGAAAGATGCGATAAAAACGGCTGCAAAAACGCAACGTGCAACATTTACGACACAGATCTGTACGGGGAATGCAGATATTATGACACAGCAGAGAATGTATCTATTTCGAATTCAGAGACTACGACAGACACCACGGAAAACATACCCGCGACGGTTCAAGTAAACGGTGAATTGGGCGATGAACGTCCGCTTGAATTGGAAGCGGTCATATCTTCAACTGTCCGTAAAGAGGACAAGACCACAATTGGACAGAAACATAATAACCCAATAAGTCAACACAACAAAGTCAGTATACTTTTCCAAATATTTCTTTTTTCTAATTATACTAAGAATACTAACTATATTTTTTATTAATAACAATAATCGAATGTTATATCTGGCAAGTTATCCCATTGTGTGCACAAGTTAGCGTTCCATAATTAGTACATTCGGCATGAAACTTCAAAATATGATCCCCGGTTTGTTAGTAGTATTTTTCACGTAAAGATCGCCAGACAGGTATGCAACGCCACAGGTGTTGTAAGTGCGCTGCCGACCATAGTAGGATTAAGAATAAGGGATTGAGAAGGCATAGAGAAAATGGGCTCCAGCAGCCCTTAATCACTCACCGAAACACAACAGCATATGTGCTGTTATTCCACTGTGGTCTTTTGTAAGGGGGTGGTTACTAACGCAGCGAAACGCAGTGTGCCCTGCCACTTCTTACCAGATCTAGACCGGAGCCAACTATAAAAAGTTCATTTTCAATGTCTTTCCACCTTAACTACTCTTGGTCGACAATAGCGATTCGACATATCTTCTAAGATTGACAGTTTTCTCGGAAACGTTGTACGAGCTCTAATAAGAGCTAATGATAGTTATTTTAAAACTACTAATGAAAATGAAGACTCAAAGCTAGAGGTCAGACCATAATTCGAAACTCCGTTTGCTTGGATGGCAGCTGACAAGCCCGTTGGATTAGGGTGCTTGCCTTAAAGCTCTGTTCTAAGGTTCCCGGGTTGGATTCCGAAAAATGTACTTTTCAAATTTAGCTCTGGTCTGGATCAGGAAAGTAGTGGGCACACTGCGTTTCGCAGTCATTTGGGCAGCCCGTCTGGCGGCAGTAACCACCTCCTTACAGAAGACCACCGTGAAATAACAGAACGTGTGCTTTTGTGTTTCGGTGAGTGAGTAAGGGATGTCAGAGCCCTTTTCCCTATCCCCTCCTAATCGCTAATCCTTAATCCTACTGTGGTCGGCAGCGCACTTGCAGCAGCTTTTGCGTTGCTTGTGTTATAGGCGACGGTATCCACCTACCATCAAGTGGACCATCAGCCTGTCTGCCGATCTTAACATAAAAAAAGATTACATGCAAACAAATTTTAACATAACATACGTAGGCAAGTCTAATTTTTTGTAATTTTTTATGTCAACAGGTGTAATCGAGACTGAAGAAGAAGGAACGCTCTCATTAATTCTGGTTGGAGTAGATAGCATGATGTCAAACTACATAAACTCAGTGATCAAATACTATGCAACGAGACTAACAAATAAATTAATTAACGATTTAGATATGAACACATTTTGTAACGACGGTACGTGTTGCTATAAACTATGCGAACACAACTATTGTAAAATTGAATATTGTGAATATCATTTAATGACAAGCGAAGAGAAATGTTCTCATAAAAAAGGATTTCAATTTTCTCTAGATAGCAATAACTTCAAACAAAACTACTACACGTCCGGTGAAGTAAATAGTGAACATTAGGAAGATAATGAAATAAGTGCATTATCAATAATTAAAATTATAATTAAATAGGTCAATAGGGAATATGCACATTTTTTTAAATATTTTCATACGATAGGTTATATCGTTACATAACCGTAAAAAAATATTGCGCGCCAAAAAACAGAAATTTAATAACAAAAAAAAAATGTTAAAATTAACTAACAGCTACGGGCACTTTAAACACCCGCCCTTTTGGCGCGCTTGTCGTGACGTCATAGTCTACAATGACAATGCAATGTTATAAATAAAAATGACAAACATCTACCCGCTTGTTGACATTTCGTAGACTGACGTCACATTGGAATTGACCGTTTCAAGTATTTTGAATTTCCCACAATTTTTTTGCACTTTTTAATAAATTATTTTCTTAACGAAAAAGAAACAATATTAAAAAATATTTACATAGACTTAATTGTAAAGCAAAAATGTTGATAAAAAAATATTTAACCCTTTTTTTGAATTAGACGCATATTCCCTATTACAATAACAATTTATAACATTAAATTTCATGAAATTAAAACCATTAGTGAATGAGTGGCCTAAACTTATTCCTGTTACAAAATGCTTTAGATAACATATGGTTTGTATTGTTTAGACTGAAATAAAAATATTGAATGCAAAGGCTTGTTTAATTTTACTGTACGAAATAAAACCCTACAACATGAAAAGTTTGGTAATTTTGACTTATAAATCAATATTTCACTTTCTTCTGTAGTTCAAGCGATTTGAAACCTTTGCATTGAGTCTCTCTACGAGTCTCGAGTCGAGCAAAGTTTTTATGGCTGTGACGTCGACTCTTTATTCAAGGCAACTAATAAGTTCTATTTTATTCTATACATTTTAATATAATATTATAGTCAAAACAAATAGGTCACATTATTTGATCGAAGGCATTTTAAAATGGAATTAGATATTGAATGTGCTTACGCTACGCTAAATTTTAATAAAAACACGATTTATTAATTTTACAATAAATTAACTTGATTTCCGACTTTTTCCGAATGTGAAATGTTATTATTATTTATGAATTATGAAAGAGTTATCTTCTTTTTTTTACTTTCAGTATTAAAAAATTTAAAATTGACTAAAAGTGGCAGATTTTTATTCCTTCAATAAAGAATATGTAACCTCTTTATTGCTCAGGTTCAAATTTCATCACTTAGAAACGTCACATTTGAATTATATTGTTATGACTCACCATGTAACGTTCTAGAAAAGCGTTCTCGTCTGTCAACAATTTTCCACCCTAGAATAGAAGTCACGCCACTGTCCGGTTATTGTCAAAGGAAATTGGTCCTTATGTACACAACATAGAGTTCACATTCAACAGAAATAGCGTTCCCGAACTTTCAATTAAGTTGTTTACAATACTTGTTTACTTGTATTTGTTTATTGTTTGTTTGTAGTAAATTCTAGAAAGATCTAGAAGTTTGACGGCGAATATAAATAGGAGAGTGGCGAGGTGGCGAGTTCAGTTCGACTCTGCGATTCGAAAGCGATACTTCGAAACTTACCTGCGACAGTAAACCAGCGATTCATTAAGGAAATCATTGACGACTTTTGGCAAGTTTAACGGTTTTATCGGACCTTTCGTTTAGCCCTTTTGGAAGTCATCTTGGTTTGTGGAAATAAATAGTTGATTTTCGCCCTTACACGGCAGATTGACTCACCCCACACGTAACAATATCATTACAATGACCAGCGATTTGGGATTCTGATGAAGATGAACACAGCAACAAGGTTCACAGATTTTATAAATACTAATAGCAGTCAAATAAAATCAACAAAACATTAGTTTGTTGAGGACGAAAAAGAGTTTGGTTTCAGAAATGAATGTACATATTATATTAAATTTTCTAATTTTTATAACATTTGTTGTTCATTATGACCACAGCGAAAGTGAATTTTTCAACTGAACACAAATTTGTAAAAACAAATGACAAATTACATCAACAGCTTCTTAAAGAAATCTTAATTCGAAATTTATGTTTATTTTTCATTTCTGTCTTTACTTTCTGGCCAGTTCTAAAGGTTCAGTGGCGTTAGGTCCACTGTATCAAAACGACCACTGTAGCAAAATGTCTACTCACAAAAAAAAAACTTCAAGTGCGGCCATGTATTGAAATAAATTTCTAAATTCTAAATCTAAATTTCATCAAAATCGATTCAGTGAATTAGGCGTGACACATGGTTATTTGGGCGTTTATATATTAAAGGATGCTTTTATTTTTGGGTACAGGCTTTATAAGGAATCCCGCACACAACAGACAATCACTGACCGATCTTTTATCTGTGATTACCTGACTATACATCTCATACATTAATGTACGTGTTACATCTCATACATTACTACAAATAATAACTCCATAAATCGAGAAAAATAAGCCCGCCATTTTGGTGACGTAATCCGTAACACATTCAAATCACACTAATGATCTATCTAAGTCAGGAAATAAATATCAATTTTAAAAAGAAACACAATTGACTAACCATCTCCTTTGTATATAGTGTTCTGTGTAAACCATTTATTCTGTCATTCTGTCGACACTGACATGTGACATCTTCCTTTCCTTGAGTAAATGACAATTTAATGTGACAAACAAGGTACAAAAAATATATACTAACGTTATAATACCTAATACCACAGAACACTATATTATATACTCGTAGCAAGGAGCATAGTAATACATGTTAACCACAATATACCTAAAAATATTTTATTCTGTTTTAAGTAGTTAGTTTATTTTAATCTAAAAATACCCTAAATATATATTTTAATCCAAATAATAGGTGCTATTTTACATAACCTCAAAATTTTTAAACCAAAATATCTTTAATTCCAGACTTTGCTTAGTAGTAAACCTAAGACCAGTTAGTTCAGTAATAAAAACTTTTACATGTTTTTTATTTGTAGACGCGAAAAGTTTGTCTACAAACATTTGTATGGGAGTTCGCCATTGTTCTTTGATATAAATACACTGTATGTGCCAAAGACACGATTTGTACGGCTCTCAATTTCGACAGACAAACACTATAGATGAAAAAGCAGGTAGTCGACGAACTGTTCTGAGTAGGTCTGATAATCAGTGTCATGTGCGAAACTACGTATTTTCAAAATGGAATACCTGATGTTGGAGTTTCCTCAATGCTGGCGGGGTGGCGCTGGCGTCGGTGTCCGAAGAAATGGTTCGAAGAAACAGTGGCGTCTCATTAGAGTCCGTTATCTCGTTGCTAGTGTCGCTCAGCTCCGTATTCTCAACACCTTGTCTGAGGAGTGTAATATAAGTTATAACTTCCTCAAATTATTCATCTATGAACCATTCTTTCTTATATTGCTTTTCGCCCTTAGCACACTTGCAACACAAGACCTATGTCGTTCCTGCCGTCCGTCTGCCTGCAGACCGCATGACAATAAAAGACAACGGTTATTATACACCATAAAATGAAAAATATACTATAAATACAAGAAGTAATCAGTTTATTTATAAACATGTGACTTTCGAGATGTTACTGTTTACATTTAACAGGAAAATTAATACTCCCTCAATACTTCATCGAGAAAAAAAATGTCGGGAAGAAGAATGTCGGGGAGTTTACTCCTTTAAACATATAAAATTAAATGTATACAATTTTCCTAGCGTCAATAGATAACTGGATACCTAATTATTTTATATTATTTAGTTACACTCTGCAGTCAGATGTCACTTGTTCGAACAAAATTTTAGTTACGTTCGGTATACACAGATGTCACTACGTTTTATAAGTTCAAATAGTTCATTTTTCGACGACAGATCTCACTGGTCCAGCAGATTATAACGCGCTATCGTTTCGTTCTTCAACGCAAACCTTTTCATACTCGACGTTTGCTTTTAAAAGCCCAGAAAATATAATTAGGGAATATAAATACACTTGTCAGCTGTCGTGTGTCAAAGTGACAGATAACGTAACGCTTTTAGTTAACGTTTGTGTTAACTTCACTCCTCATACAATTTTCATACATGAAAATCGATTCAGGAGTCCAAAAAAATCCTTAGTGTGATTTTTAATACAGCCTTTACAAAATAATCATCTTGGGGAATATTTAATTGCACAGAAAAAACAGGGCGCAAACAAAAAAAGGCCAGAGCCCATTTCCTTATCCCCTCCTAATCTCTTATCCAATCCTACTGTAGTCGGCAGTGCACTTGCAGCAGCTTTAGGCGTTGTTTGTGTTGTAGGCGACGGTAGCCACCTACCATCAAGTGGACCGTCAGCCTGTCTGTCGACCATAACAAAAAAAATAAAATAAAAAAAACGTTGATTTATTGTCTACAAGCAAAAATATTAAATTGCACATTCATTCAATGGATTCATTGCCAAAGCAAAGTGTGTATTGTAGTCTATGATGCCCTTATATTAGGATGATTTTATAAATCGTGGAGCCAGAAATTCACGAAGATGGCTATTAATAGTACATAATTTTCCCTATAAATTTCGTGTATCATATTAGATAGATGATCACGAATCGGCTGACGGACCACTTGATGTTAGGTGTCTTCCGTCGCAAATAAATATAACCAACATCACGAGGCGATGCAAGTGCGCTATTGACTTTGATAGGATAAAAGAAAAGGAGATTGGGTTCTGATATCTCTTAATGACTTGCAGAAACACACCAGCGCGCCTGTTTGTGGTTACTGCCGCCAGACAAACTGCGAAACGCAGTAGATTGATGATCATGAAAATATGTAAATACATACTGTATAAAATAGTGTATGTTGACGTAATTGGGCGCTTGAGCTTGTGCGGTGGGTGAATCGGGGGCTGCGGGAGCGGAGGGTGCTGCCAGCGGTAGGGTGCTTGTGCCGCTCGACGCGTCGTCGGCGCTCGAACCGGCCCCACCTGACATATTTAAAAACACCTCTTATAATGGCTTTATCGGCGGCCTGCCACTAGTTCAGGTTTATTGCAGTGCTTAGGTCACGCGAGTTCAGAGTTTTTCCCCATCCTATAAGTGCCCAATGTGCCTAAACTTCAAAAACTTATGATGTGCCAACTTTATTTTGGGATAGGTCAAATGATGTTCGAATTTTATAACATCGGATATAAGACCTAGTATTGGATTACGTTATTACTTTCTAGCTTCTCAGATAAAAAAGAACATACATAATTATCAGTGTATACCTGCTTGAATGTAAACATATTCTCCGTCATTTATATCAACGGGTACTTGGTCGTAATAGGGCTCGTCCTCAGCGAGGGGAACGGCCGCTGGAATGCTTTCTAAGGACGCTGGAGCGGATTTGTCAGTATCCACCTCTTGAGCCTCCGGCAAGTCGGGTGTAGACGTGATCACTTCTTCATCTATAGAGCGTGGGGTGGCCGCTCCGCCGGACCGTTTGCGTTCGGACGACAGTGAATTGATTGATTCATAACTTTTCACCTAAAAATATATCAAGTAGATAAGGCTCCACAGACTAATATTGGTGTGCTTTTACAGAAATAATGTCAGGCTATAGGATTATAGGATAAGGGGGAACGGCAATTTTAGAAAGCTATATCTTAATTTTTCCCATTTACCTCTGACTTGTGTCAACCTTATGAGAATAGGCATAAATTTTGAACTTTTAATTCATCATCGTCATCGTCATCAATGGCCTATTATATGTTCGCACTGCAGGGGCACAAGCCTACTCTCTTAACAAGGGTGTATGGGCTATATGGTCCACCACGCTGACCCCCAGTGAGGGTTTGTGGACTTGCGCCTTAGAATTTATTCTTTGGCGTTTGCAGGTTTCCTCACGATGTTTTCTTTCAACGTTTGAGAGAAGTCAGTAAATGCACTTAAGTTTTTAGAAAAAATCCCATTGGTACATAGGATGAAAACATTGGTACAGGAAAACTAGTTGGACAAAACAAAATATTTGTCTAAGAATATGACATATTATTATTAGGTTAATTGGATCCTCCTTTCACTTAAGAGGATCCAAATACCTAATTTTTACCTTTGAAGTAAAAATTAGGTATTTAAGTCTTACAGAATTAAGATGTCCAAGAAGATATTTGATAATGAAATATTATATATATCTGAAATTGGTTATTTTTAAAAAAAAAATTTTAAGTTAGGATCGGCAGACATGCTGACGGTCCACTTGATGGTAGGTGGATACCGTCGCCTATAACGCAAGAAATGCCAAAGCTGCTGCAAGTGTGTCGCCGACTACAGTAGGATTAAGGATAAAGGACTAGGAGGTAGGAGGGTATAGGGAAATGGGCTCTGGCATCCCTTACTCACTCACCGAAACACTACAGCACACATGCTGTTATTTTACGGTAGTCTTCTGTAAGGGGGTGGTTACTGCCGCCAGACGGGCTGCCCAAATTACTGCGAAACGCAGTGTGCCCCACCACTACTTTCCAGATCCAGAGCAGAACCAAATTTGTAAAATTCATTTTTCAAAGCTGACCCTGCCGGGAATCGAACCATAGAACAGAGCGTTAAGGCAAGCACTCTAACTACTCATCCAACGGGCTAGTCAGTATTACATACATGTCTTATATATATAGAGTATGTAGACTCTTGTTTTAATCACTACCAGACCTACTGTTTTTTACCACTTAAAAAAAACAGCTTGACACACGAATTATAGAAAATGTACAACTAATGTTTACTGGTTCGTTAAATTACATTCCATAATAATGTTAATTGACATAACAGCCTCATTGACCACCATAACTACTTAAATCCTCGAATGATATGAATATTTTAATTGCTACAAACAATAAGGGTAGACTAACCCGTTCCATGATAGATGGTGTTGATGCTCGACTGGTGATGGACTCCTTGGACTCGGCTGCATGTATCCTACGGCCTAGAGATGAGGGTGGGCTGTCTTCAGCCAACCCCGTCTCGGGGAGAGAGGCACCTCGTTTGCTGAACACTTTCGGTGGTGGCCTTCAAAATACACAATTTATGAACTTTTAACATAATATATTTGTATAACATAATATCAAATCATTTTGTTAGTTTAATTTGTTATCTAGCTCTTGTTTTATCTTTCTATTATCTGTAGATATGCTTCTGGAGAATAATATATTTTATTTTGTATCCCAAATATAAATAAAACAAAACATTTAAAAACCAAACAATAAAGGGTTTTCTATGTTTACTATGTATCATATAATATAACTGACAAGTAAAGTATGACATGATAATTCTGTCTAGCTTGATTTAAGATTGTCAATTATGGGCCGTAATTTAAAAAAAAGGAAGAAAACCTTAAAATCTTTGGAGACAAATGGAAAAAAGTCTGTTAGGAGGTATAGCTTTGAGATAGATTGAGGAAGGAAAAACTAAAGTAAGTGATATTGACAAAAGATAAAGATAAGATAAGATTCTTAAATGGAATGGAAAGGGGCTGAGCACAACGCCAGACTTAAAGATAACAGATGGACAAAGGTGGTGGAGGATGAGCAGAATAAGAAAAGGTCGAAAGGGGGACCACGGAAAAGATGGTATGACATATTTAGAAAAAGAAAAGGGTGACATGAAGAAGGGTAGAAACCATTGTCTCAGAGGCAAATAAAAAATATATTAAATGCAAAAGTGAGTTCATTTGTTTATTATGCTTTCACGCTTAACTACTTATCCTATCATCATGAAATTTTGCATACACATTGTCAGTGATAGAGAAAAGGACATAGAGAAAAGGTACCTTTAATCCAGAAAAAAGTTCTGTTCCCCAGGGATCATCTAGAAATATAAAAAAATCAACGCCTGACAGAAGTATTTGAGCAATAAAAATAAATATATTTGTCAGGGATTGAATTTTTTATTTTTCAACGTTTAAGAAAAGGGTCACAGACTAAGTCACGACCAAATTGCACTGATATTCTAAACTGTTATTGCAGTTAGGTAAGCACTCAAAATCAGTTTGATTACTTACTTTGGTGGCACTTTTTTCTTAGCAGCAGCATTGGGGTCCACTGGGCTCGTTTCAGAGGACTGAGAGGACTCCGTGGCTTTTCTTGCATTTTCAGCCAATTTAAGACCGTTAACCTCTATAACTGTTACAAAGTCACCAATTTGTGATGTCGGACGGTTTTTAGTTTGAGTTGGACTTCCTTGTTCTACTGCTACTGTAATAAAAACATTACCGTATATTTTATGATATAAGGGCGAAGCCACACCGCCAAAATGATGTCGCACCGCAACGCGATACAATGGCGCAACGCAAAAATATCTTCGCATTGTACGAGTAGACGTTAACTATCAGTTCAGGTCGTATTGAGACATGGATTACACTGAATGTATCCTACTTCTGCTTCATTCATTGTTCAAATTTTCAAAGACCCTTTTGGATACCAGATACATGCATTATAGAATAAACTTATGTTCTAAATTTCAGCTTTCTAGACTTAGTACTTTTGGCTGTGCATTGATAGTTAGGACAAACGATTTTATAAGTACAAGACAAAAGACAACTTTAACATTAATAAAATATTTGGCTATTGCTGATAACCAGTCAATCAACAATAACGACAACAACCAATCAAGCAGTCTATAACCGCCACAATCAATGGAAGGACCTGAAATATTCTGAAGTAATATATAAAGTTTGTGAGAATGGATGTATGAAGTGAATGTACGCTACTTGAATCCAAAAACGACTAGCAAATTTTTATAAACTTTATAGTTTATACATAAAAATAACATAAAGGATATAATTTATAAGTAGACACATATAAAGTCTAGTAGTCAAAATAGGGCCACGTGTTTCATGAGAGTATCAATGTTTCTCTGTGTGCTTCAAATAAATTCTATGAAATGGCGGGTTTGTCGATTTGTCACAGATAATCTAAGGTGCTTTTACTTACAATTAGAATTGTTATCAGTTCGCTGAACCACTTCACTGTTACATCTTCTCCTAGCTGCCTCTGCCACAAGATTAGAAGAAAGTTCATTTATGCATTGATTCACAGAGCTCCTTTCCCCGACATGTACAGGCTTCTTCCTAAGCTGCACTTCTTCCAAATCAGCTGTGTCTGATGCGGAATTATCACTTCTACTGCTACTTTCAAGACTACCGCCACTTTTCTTCGAAGAGAAGTCAGTGTTTGAATCCTAGAAATTATTTTTATCTTTTTTTGTAAAATTTCAGAATGGCATTAAAAAACAACATAAATACACTACACATTTAGAGCTAAATAATATATAGTATATATTATATCCACATATACATATTTGGTGTATTGTGACAATAAATATATTTTAACTGTAAATCACAGTGAATATAGTATCAATAATTTTATGAATTAATCTGCACTAATAAAATATGGAGTTTATATAATGTAAACATCACAAACTATGGACATTTAATATTGTATTATAAATATTACAACAGATATAAGTTAAATAAAATTAGAGATTTGCAAAAGCTTTGCCAGAAACCTAAATAGACAAGGAATATATTGACTCGTTTTGTTACACTGATAGTGGAATGATAAAATTAATGTTATCAGATAAATTTTCATTGATAAAGCTTGTTTTAATTGACTTTGTTAAAATAAAGTGCTTGACTATGTTTAATCAACACTCATTCTACCAATTGAGGTTTGCACATAATAGTTACCTCATACATTAAATAGGAAAACGTAATTTATATTTTAGGTTCTAGTGTTTAAATAGTTTAAAACTACATTCAACAAAGGATTCTAAGTTAAGACTGTCATATTGAGTCATATCAACCATATTTGAGATAACTTGACAAACCAATAAAGTCCACATGAATAGATTTAAGAAAATTGTGCATAACCTCATTTATTTTAAAGATGATTAAAATTAAAGTCTAACGGTTAAAATTATAATAAACAATGTTTAAATTATTGCTATTAAATTATATTGTATTAATGACAGGCTCATGTATTAGTTTACAGTTGTCAAGAAAGAAATAACACCTATTCTATTCTAAATATTGGTGAAAGTTTTGAAGATTACTTCCTACATACAAACCTTAAGGGGGAGACAAACCCTAAATACTAAAAATTTACATTGTTTAATGAAAATGTTACAAGAAATGGACAAGACAATTGCTTTGAAAAAAATATATATTATACTTAAACATGTGTAGAACCAATTGTATTAATTAGAATTTTCGTTAAAGTAATAGAAACTCCACAAAAAAAGTTAGAACACAAGAAGAATTTGACTTTTATTGAAAATTCTCTCGAAAATGGCTTATTGCACTCATATTAATCCTGTACCTATTAATAAGTTAATATCAGATTAAAAAATTGTATTAATAAAAAATTTTATTTTGTGTATTGTTCTAATGGTAAAAACAGAAAAACACCATTTCTAGGCCTGTTGAATTAGATCCGCCGCCAGCGAGTTCTATAGTAAATGTCATTTGCCTCAGTGAAGCCCTTAAAGCAAGCTTATTTAGTATATTAGAAATTGTCAAACCAAAATCTGCTATGTGCAAAAAGTATATTTTTGAGATATTAACAAAAAAACGTTTTTATATGAAGATTTATTTTTATAAAAAGTATTTTATTTGAAACTTAGGGGGTTTAACTTATTGATCTTTTAAACATGAAAATTTAATGAATTATTTATTATATTGAATTGATAATGGAGTAAATTTTGTACATAACAGATTCTAGATGCTGCACATAGCATGAGGTCGTAATTCGACAAATAGTGCTCATAAGTACTCAGCAGTATTTTTATATGATAGGACAGATAAGGTAGTGGAACTATTCACTAAGGTCAAAATGTTAGTCTCAAAAAAGTGCACATAGTATATTTTGGTTTGACAATGACGATATGTAGATTGTATGTTTGTGGATTGTATGTAAAATTAGATTTTTTTTCTAATAAATTCATACAAAAGTATAATTCTAAGTTCAGTATAAATTAATTTGTGAAGATATGTTCCAATGGTAGAAGTCTATAACTACTTACAATACAAAAACTGTATACAGTTACCTGATTAAGTATTCATTTCATATTGTTCATGAAGTAACCGCTGAACAGAAATAATCAATAAACTGATTTGCAAAGCATATTATGCATAATTAATATTAATGAATCACTTAAGTTAGATACTGTTAAAAGTTCTTTTAAATAAGCTCTAGTTCACATTTTTACACATTATAAGATTTTTTAAATTTAATGTTGACAGACAGGTTGTCTGTCCATTTGATAGTAGGTGGCTACAATCGTCTAAAACACAAGCAACACCAAAAGAGCTGCCATTGTGGTGCCGACCATAGATTGGGAAGAGATAGGAAAAATGGGCTCTGGCATCCCTTACTCATTCACTGAAACACAACATACTATTATTTTCACATTAGTATTCTGTTAATCAGTTACTAAGTTCAGACGGGTCGCCCAAATGACTGCAAAAAGCAGTGTACCCTGCCACTACTAGAATATCTACATGTATTAGATACATGTTAAAACATTACTATAATATAACGTATTATACATCAAAGTATAAAAACCATTATTAGCCAATCATTAGTCACCTCTGAAGAGAAATTTGATGACAAAATAGTGATGTAAAGTAGTCAAAATATGCATTAAATTTATGAGAACATTGGAAGAAAAAAATTGAACTAAAGAGAAGCTGTAAACAATTCAAAACAGTATCAAATACTTGACAAATATTCAAAAATACTACCTCTTTGCTATCTGGATTCTTATCGTCATGTTCACTCACGTCAGGGCCCGAGGGCGGAGCCGCACGATTACTTTGGGAGGCTGCTTTGTGTTTCTCTACATCGGACAACAGTGTTTCTAGATATTCCACATAAAATTCTTCCTTTTCTAATTCCTCTCTAAGCACGGCGACCTTCTGTTTGTGTTTCGCCAAATTGGCCCTGACATCTTCCTCCCAAGCGGCTGGCAAAGCACTTTCGGGGAAACGTTGCACCCACACACGTTGAAAATCTCCGAAGACACTCATCTCTCACAAAACGATGTCATGACAATTTTATGTTACAAAATATCACTATATGAACGTACACAAACTAAATTTATTACAAAAAATACCACAGAATTTCTGTCATATCAAGAATCAACACAGAATGAACAAACAAAGAGAAATAAGACACAGAAGCACAGAATACTATATTACTCACAAGGACCACAGAAAGTTAAAGGACTTCAAAATAAAATTTGGAAGAAGGTAAGTTAATTTTTTTTTTTCTAAGAAGGTAACATAATTACAATATTTTATCATATTTATTCCATCTCTCATTATACTTAGATTTATTTAAATACCATTTATAAACCGTTGACAGAAGCTAACTGAAAGAAATTGAAAATAAATTCCTAAAATAATTGTTAAAAATAAATTTTTAGCTGCTTGAGATTTTTTAACACAATGCACAATTACAAAAAAACACATTTTATCATATTATTTAAATTATGTACTATTTATCAATTATTTAATTTTTGTTATAATTTTAAATACAATCAGGAGAGCCCTTTTGGAAATAATCAAAAATCAAATTCAACATTAATAATTTGTGACGTTCCAGCCTTCCAGCCCCAGCCAGCAGCTGTCAAACAAATGTGTCAAATAGCGGTGGGCGATTATGAATGATTGGTATAATCGAATTACTTTGTAATACTAATGTTGATAATCGATTATGAAATTAGTAACTAATATATTTTCATAATCGAATGACGTTACTAATTTGTACTACTAATCCTGTTATAAAAAGTTGAGCGGCGAGTGACTCTCTCGCTTTTTTTAGTTTATCAGACGTCTGTTTTGTTTTGTTCCCGTGGTGTGTGACGTAACCTTGGTGGGATCATTTATCTTATCTTATCTTAGTGGCTATTTCTGTCTGCTAGAGTACCAGTATCACTTCGTCCATTGCTGAAATATTGTGATCGCCACGTGAACTAAAGCTCTCTACCTATGCCTACCACGTTAAGGAACTGTAGTACTTTTTTGATAGAGGCATTCTTCACATCTTCACAAGCCATTGTGTGGCTTCCTAGGATGTGACTGCGCTTGTGCATCAGGGGGCCACATTCGCACAGGATATGCATTGGTGTTTCTTCTGCCTCATGGCAGAAGCGACACTCTCCCGTACTAGTGAGCCCCATTACTTTTAGGTGCCTATTGAGGCGACAGTGCCCCGTTAGTGCCCTAGATAGCATACACAAATTGCTCCTACTAAGCGACTTAGCCTGATTTGTCACGTTTCGACTATAGGCTTTAATAAGCGCTTTGGAATGGTTCAACCCTGGCAAGTTAATCCAGCGTTGGTAAGATTTAATAAAGCACTGGTTCCATATGGTCCAGCGAGCTAGGCTGTTTGGTAGTCCGCACATAGGTTCAGGACCTATTAGCCTACCTTTTGCGCCTACACGAGTCGGCGGCAATTTCAATCGCACGAGTCGGCGGCAATTCAAACGGCAATTCGTCGGCAATTTCATTGCCTTCGATCCCCATATGGCCAGGCACCCATCTTAGGACCACTTTGTTCTCGCGCCCTAAGGTATTTAAGTAGTCTACACAGTTTCGCACAAGCTTTGAGACTGTAGAGTCTGAGTCTAGTGCTTGAAGTGCAGACTGACTATCTGAATGAATGTAAATTACACGGTTGACGTAGTTTCTTTGCAGGTTGATTTCCGCGCATTCTAGGATGGCGAAGACCTCTGCTTGGAAGATGCTGGCGTACTGTCCCAAGTTTACACTGGTCCTGTAATCCTGGTCACCGCCATACACTCCACAGCCTACGTCAGGTCCTGATTTGGACCCATCAGTATACCAAGAAAGGCTACCTTCCTCCCAAGAGATCTTGTTATTTGACCAGTTTTCTCTTGAGAGTAGCTCCACAGTATAATACTTTGCTTCTATGTACTGTGGTACCATTGTATCAGTAGGCATGCCTAGGATGGGATCCCTTAGTACTGAGTCTTCTAGAGCTCTGAGTACCTTGGACAGCCAATTGTGTTTACCCCGATTCATCATTCTGTGCATACTGGTTCTCGCCTCCTTCTCTAAAAATAGATTTAGAGGCGGTAAGCCCAGAATAGCCTCCAGAGATGCTCCGGGGGAACTCGACATGGCTCCTGTTATCATCAGACATGCCAAACGCTGTACGCCATTAAGCTTGTCGATGGTCGTTTTCTGGTTGGCTTTTCTATACCATACTATAGAGGCGTATGCGATCATCGGCCTCACAATAGCAGTTTACAGCCAGAGGGTGAGCTTTGGACACGGGCCCCAACTCTTCCCTACCATTCGACGACTGATAAATAAGGCTGCCTTAGCCTTATTTATCACATTTCCAATGTGTGCATTCCACGTTAGTCTCTGGTCGAAAGTAACTCCCAGATATTTGACCTCTGTGGAAAATTCAACTCGTTTACCATTTACTAGAGGTGGCTTTAATTTGTCCAGTAGCCTCTTTTTGGTAAACGGTACTATAGCGGTTTTATCACCGTTAACTAACAGTTCATTTGCTGTGCACCATTCGCAAATGATGTTTAAAGCTTTCTGTAACAGGGCCGAAATTGTGCTTTGGCAGAAACCTCTTATGATCACCACTAGGTCATCAGCATAACCTAGGGCATCGATCTTGTGTTCTGTCAGCCTGTACAGAAGCTGATCAACTGCAAGAGTCCAAAGCAGTGGTGATAGAACACCGCCCTGCGGGCATCCTCTTGTAGTTGCTACAGTGAGCGAGGTATCGTGTAGTTCGACCTTCGCTTTACGTTTGGATAGCATGGCCTTTACCCACCTAACTGTAGTCGGGTCCACATTTTTGTTTTGAAGTCCCCTCACTAACGTGTTGGTGGGAGTATTATCAAATGCGCCTTCTATATCCAAAAATGCGCACAGAGCTATCTGTTTATCATCCAAAGCCCTTTCCGCCCTGTCAGCTAGTTGGATAAGGGCCGTCTCTGTGGACCTTCCCTTCTGATAGGCGTGCTGGGTGGAATGAATGGGTTTCAAGGCCAGGGCTTTGTCCCTTATGTATTTATCTATAATCTTTTCTAGAGTTTTAAGCATAAAGGACGTTAGGCAAATTGGTCTGAAAGACTTAGGCAGAGCATAATCCCTCCGACCTGCCTTAGGTATAAATAATACCTTAGCCCGGGTCCATTGTTCCGGTATATGTCCCCAGGCATAACTTGCCCGGTAGATCTTTACCAGATACGGCGTGAGTACGTCTATGCCTTTCTGTAATAGAATGGGCAACAGTCCGTCTTCACCACTGGACTTCAGGGGTTTAAAGGACTTGATAGCCCATTTCACAACTTTGGGTCGGATGAGATCAGCCGCTCTGTTACGGTCCTCATTTCGAGGCCTTTGGTGTAAAGGCGTTCCATCTGATCCGGCCGAAGAGCTCTGAGCCCCCGGAAAGTGAGTTTTTATCAGCAACTGAAGAGTTTCCTCTTCAGTGTTTGTAAAGGAGCCATCAGGTCTCTTAAGCAGCCCTAATTGACTAGGCTTGTCCTTCGCGAGCAGTCTATGGATTCTGGCCCCTTGAGGCATTTGTGTTAATTCCTCGCAGAGCTTTCTCCATGCAGCACGCTTGGACTTCCTTATCTCCTTATTGTATTCAGTCAAGGCCTTTTTGTAGTTTTCCCATTCAAGGGTTCTTCTTGCCTTGTTGAATAGTCGTCTGGTATTCTCCCGAAGCTTCTTGAGCCTTGAGTTCCACCAGGGTACATTTCTTTTGGAGTGCTTTGTTCTGAGCGGACAGCTTTCCTCAAAGGCACTCTTTATTGCCCTCGTGATAGCCTCCACTGTATGTTCTAGCTCCTCCGGTGTACATATACTTTTGGGGAAGTCCTCAAGATTTTGCCTTAGTTTGTTGTTATAAACGTCCCAGGCTGTAGCTTTTGGATCCCTGTATGTTACAGTTTGATCTTTCGTAGATGTTGCTAGATCAAAACGGATTTGTCTATGATCAGACATAGAGCTTTCTCCACTGACATGCCAGTTTGATATAAACTTGGCCATGTTGTCAGTGGCGAATGTTATGTCTAAAACTTCCTGCCTTGCAGTTGTCACGAAGGTCGGCTTGCTCCCTCTGTTGAGTACCTGTAAACAGTTAATTAAGAGAAAGTCATGTAGTAACTCACCTCTATTGTTTGTATCGGTGCTGCCCCACGTTACGTGATGGGCATTGGCATCGGCTCCAACAAGTAGCTCGGCTTTATGATGATGCGCGTACGCCACCAAACGCGCAAGCTCCACCGTAGGGTCATGTCCGTCATAAGGTAGGTACGCAGAACAGACGATGATGCGTGTTCCCTCCCTGCCCTTGATGTTGACAAAAGCTGCCGCCATGTCGTCAGTACATAACTCTGGCACTGGCAAATATTCAATATTTTTATTGAAAACTATGCTTGCCCTGGGCTTTGAGCCGCAGGTATTATGAAGTATTTTACCTGCAGACTGAAGTCCCAGAACCGCTCCATTTTGGGTCCAGGGCTCTTGTATGAGGGCGATATCAACCTCACCCCGCAGGAGAAGGCGCTCTAGCACTGCTGTGGCAGCCATCGCATGATGAAGGTTGATTTGAATCACCCTCATCTCTTTGTTTTTTTTTTTTTTTTTTTTTTTTTTTTCCTAAACGCCCTTTTTTGTAGAGGGGCCCTTGGAGCCGGCTTTCGTCTTTGGCGGACGTCGAGTTCCACCTATAGTCTTAGCCTGCCCTCTGATGACCCCCCCACCTCGGTGCGACCCACGCCCCACCGTACCAATCCCCCTGCCAACGACCTGAGAGGCACCTGCCTGTACAGAATGCTGTACAGGCTGCTCTCCCTCGCGCCGGCTGGAGCCCTTCTTTGGCTCGGTGGACTCAGCTGTGTTGTCATTGCCGCTCTTGACTTTAAAAATTATCTTCTTAAAGCCAATCGCGGCCTTGTACTCCGCAGCTTTTAAAACCTCGGCAGAAGGGTCGTCTATAAAGAAGGTCGTTATAGTGCCGCCCTTCTCAGCCCTACTGCTGATGGTTTTCCAGTGCTCTGTGTTGAGCCCTACATTTTGCGTCCTCAGCAGCAGCAGAGCTTCATCCAGGCTCTCCGCTTCACTGCTGGGCACAAAAGTGGTGCAAATCGTAGGCTTAGGCAATTCCTTCTCTGGTATATATGAGAGGTTTGCCTCAGGCCACGGTTTAAGAAACGGTATTCTGCTCACAAGCCACTCCTGGCTATAATGGTTCTCACACGTGATGAGAATCCAGCCAGGCTTTTTGGAGAATCCCAAGAACTTTGGACCAGTACCTTTTTCAGCCCTGGTAATAGCGAGGATGATGCTGCGATGCGTTAGCCTCATTTGTTCTTCGCTCATGGGTTCGCTATTGCGAATACCCACTCGCGAAGCTCCCACTACCTCTCCAAACGTGGGCCTAGCCCTCGACGGACCAGCCCGCGTTTCCTCCGTTTTCGCCGTCTTTTTTGGCTGATTCGGAGACTCCTCTTCCGAGCGTTGGCGTTTCGAAGCAATTGCTTTGGGTGGCACTGAAGGAGTTTTATTATCACCCTCCTTGCTGCTCGCCCTCACCTTCGTCGGATTCGGAGGGGGTCTTTCAATATCGAGCTGATTCCAGGGCTTTGTAGCAATAGCCCTGGCCTCAGCTACTGAGTAGTTGGCTGCGATAAGCCTCTTCAGGCGTTTCCTTGCGGCGCCTGAAAGCTTTTTAAGCGGCTTCCTACTGTCTTTGGTGCTGTCACGGACCGAGTCTGTTGCCATAGGCATTCCAGCGGCATTTGTGTCCACTGATTGCCCAAGGTCTAGCCTCTCATCCATGCCAGCTTCTTTTATCGAGGCTGTATTGGAGGCGTCGGAGCGTCCTCCAGGCGAGCCTGATTCTGATGGATCATCGAGATCCAAACCGGAAAACAAAGATGTTGTTAAAAATTCATCCATATTGTTCCCACGAGTAGATACGGGTTATAAAAACGTCCAGTCGGCCTTCCCGTTACCGACTAAGGGTATGTACACTCCGAGGTCCCCAGGTATCGGAGGTTGACCGCTAGCGACTGAGAAACCCCTCAGCCATTCACCCTCTTGGCGCGCGTCATACCGTAGGGTTGGGGTAAATTTTTATAGAGGCTTTCTACCTCGCGGTCCGGGCGGTTAAGCCAAGACCCCCGTTCCTGTGAGACATGACCACAGGCTTACGGTGTAGTAAAAGAGGGCATTTCCTCACCTCCTTTGAGCCTGCTGGTTAGGCCGGCTACAGTGTCGGGTTATTTGCCGCCGCCCGAGGTTCGGCGTTGACAGTTTTACAGGCGGAGTTGGTGGGATCATTTAACAGTAAGTAATTTTTTTATTTTTTTTTATTGATATATTGCTATTAAATAACTCTTAGATGGCTATTAACAAAACAAGTCAATGTGAATTAACCTCAACTAACTAAATGTTTATTTTACATAGGGTATATGTTCATATATATACTACTCAAAACAAAATAAGGGCCACTAAGATTTTTTGTTGTACCATGAAAACAATAAAGACATTAAATTGTTTAACTTATGTAACTACAAAATAATGTTATTGGTTATAATATAGGCTAACAATTGTTTAAAATAATGATCATGAACTGTTTTTTTTAAGTTCATAATGAAATTGGCCATTTTGAATGAAAAACATGAACAAAAGAAATCACCGGAAAAAGACAAAATACTGTTCTTGTCACTTTTGTTTCTTCTTTTTAGTAACGAGTATGTCCTCCTCTCTTAACAATACACTCCTGAAGCCTCGTATGCATACTCTGGATCAAATTCCTCACGTTTTCATCTGGAATCTCCTCCCAGGCACGTTTTAAAGCGTCAATCAGCTGCTGTTGGTTGTAGACCCCTGGCTCATTCTCTCTAACCCTTCGTTTCAATTGGTCCCACAATTGCTCGATTGGATTTAAATCCGGACTGTTAGCTGGCCATGGTAATACCTCAATATGAGACCCTTCTAGGACAGTTTGTGTCGATCGAGCTGTGTGTGCACGGGCATTGTCTTGCACCAGGATGAATCCAGGCCCCACTCGCTGTGCAAATGGGATCACTTGAGGCCTGATGACGTCTTCGATGTAACGTTTTGCAGTTACGGTACCCGCATTTAAAATGGTGAGCTCGGTTTTACCGTGTAAACTAATCCCACCCCAAACCATTACGTTGGGACCACCGAAACGGTCAACTTCGTGGATGCAGGACTCCGAAAAACGCTCGCCGCGTCGTCTCCACACCCTAACACGCCGATCATCATTAAAAATTTTTACTTTGCACTCGTCTGTAAAAAGCACCTTGCCCCATTGATTAATCCCACAGTTAAAATACTGACGGCAGAATCTTAAACGGTTTGCACGTTGAACCCTAGTCAGAGGAATTCGAACAACTCGACGTCTTGACATTTGCTGGTCTTCGTGCAATCGATTACGTATAGTTTGATCACTGACACGGGTACCCGTTGTCAGCCGTAGGTGGTGTTGTAACTTACGGGCCGTTACTGTACGATCACGACGAGCACTTAGTTGGACGTACCGATCCTCGTGCGCCGTTGTTACACGAACTCTACCTGAACCGGGTCTCCTGGCAACACTGCCGGTCTCTTGGAAGCGATTCCATACATTTTGGACAGCTCTTCGAGAAAAACCCAATTGCAAACCCACGTAACGCTGAGAACGTCCTTCTTGAATCATAGTTATGGCTCTGGTTGCTGTAATTGTATCCATGTGCCTTCGTACTGGTGGCATGATTAACGCGAGATGAGAAATGAATCAATTAAAATTGAAAAAGTAAAACTTTTCCTAAAATAACCGAAACAAGTTAAGAAGACAATCGAAGAAAAACATAAGGATAACTTCCAATTATTATTTTTTTCTTAAAACGATGGCTAATATTTTTCAAATTAGGAAGCATAAAAGAGATCAAACACCAAAGAGTTCGTAATATCAATATAATGCTACTTATCAGTTACTTTCAGTTTACTAAAGTGCACTTAATGTAAATAAACTAGTGGCCCTTATTTTGTTTTGAGTAGTATATATACGCATTGTAGTGAAGTTATTGTCAATTTCGTGGCTTGTTTATATTATGTCTATGTAATAAATAGTTACATATTTATTTAAACAATCTATGAATCATTTTATTCTCGAACCAAGAAGTCTGATACAATATTATTCAGGACGAGCGGCGTAGTACACTGCTGTGACGATATCCGTGCGACCGAGACAGCGCACAGCGCTCGCCTCTCGCCTTGCATCTACTCGCGATCGCGACTACTAACTAAATTAGTAACTACTAACCTTTATAATCGAGATATCTCGAGATATCTTCATAATCGAATGATTTCATTAGTATATCTCATAATCGCCCACCTCTAGTGTCAAATTCTTTTTTATTGATATCGACGGATGGTATTTTATTTACTTTGTTTTGTTTTTTTGTGCCCCCTAGTGTTATTTTATGAAAATAAATATCGATTTTACTTTATTTTTTACTATTCGTAGTTAACAAGAAAGTAACAATTTATTTTAGTGTTTTTGAAATTGTTTAGGTTATTTTTTTTTTTCAATCGTTGGAATTGGTGCCCCAAACAGCGCTTTTGTGGCTTTTACTTTTGAGCCTTTTGAGGCTCAGTGAACATTTGTGAAGATTTGGCGTAGGTATAAGTAAAATTTGCCGTATCGACAAGAAATATTCGCTTGAATGATTCTATGTGCCTACTGTAGGCTCCACAAAACGAATGATGATAAAATGAGCACCAGAATGGCACCAGACTTTAATAAGATGACAGACTATTCACAATGATGTATGATCTCTTAAATCTTAACTGAAACCTTTTAACTAAATAGAATAGCAAAATGGATAAAAGTTATGTAAAATCTACTATAAAGGGACTGAAATCCCACTCATCCTCCCAAGTACAAGAAACCCTACTTATAATAAAAAGTAAAATAATTGTAAATAGTACTGGAATTAAATTATTTCGTGAATGTGGCGGTTTAGAATATCTATTACCTCATCTCCGTAAGCCTAATGAAAGAATTCTGTCTATAACTTTAAGCATACTTGGAAATTGTTGCTTGGAGGAAGAAAGCAGCCTAAAGGTACTCTATTCATTTCTTTATGAACAAATCATTATTCTTCTATTTGTGTAATTTATTTGTTTTGAAGTAATTACAATATTAAGGTGGAATCTTCCTTGATATTAATCATCAATTAATCTTTGATAATAAAATTAAAAATGTGAACAGAAATAAAAGAAAATCAATGACATCTGCATGTTTAGTAGTTGTATTTTATCAAAGGGACTCATTGTTATATTTTGGAAGAAACCTCTTCCGAGGTAGGAGCAACAGTTAAGAGTTCACATGAGACAGATATTGTCATAGAGATCTTGAGATATTGATTTACAATATTTTAAAACTGTCGAAATAGAGCTGTCTCTATATTAATTAGTAAATATGTGAATTTTATTTTTCAAGGTAAAATCACAATTTTGATGTCATGAGATATTGCATGACACCTCTCTAAATAATTTTATATTTTGTGTGTCTGACATATGCAAGCATAGATGATGGACAGACAAAGCGGAGTGGCTTGCTGTGCACCCTCGCTTCACCACAAACATAACATATTGCTTAATATGGCCCATAAGTAACAAATCTTTAGATATAAATCATAATAATAATATGACCTGATCATTTTTTTATAAGTCATATAAGTCATTTTTTTACTGAAGTCACATCAAGCTAATACATTATACACCTGTTTCCCAGCTCCTTTGAAAAGTTGTGTTCATTTAGGGATATGCATAATTAAACTCTATGGATAATGTACAAATTAGAAAAAAGCAAGAATTATCTCATAGAAAATATCTTCTCATTCTCCAAATGACAAAATATAGGTACAATGTAGCCAAAATCTTTTGTTGGTTTTTTATTTTTTGTATCAATTGTAAATACAAACTTAATAGGAATTTATTATTATAATAATTTACATAAATATTTTTCAGGTTGGTAGTTTAAATAGCTTTGGTCCTTTAGTATTAATACTAAAAAATGTATACCATGATAGCATTATTGGAAGAACGTGTCGACTCATCGGCAACCTAGCACAGAAATGCACTAATGCCGATGGTTTACATAATCATGGGGCTGTTTCAGCCCTTGTTACAGTTATTGAAAAAAGAGACAAAAATACATCATATCCTACTCTGGCAATGGCTGTGCGAGCAATCAGGTAACATATTGACATTATTAAAAACTCTCCATTTCTATATGTACAATATTACACTCTCATAATAAGGTGTCACACTCATAAAAGGTATTTTCATTTATTCTTATTGGATTAAAGTGTTATTAGGCAATTTATCAAAATATAAATAATACTTGTTTAAATTCTTTTTGTTAACTATTTTAAATTTTAACAGTATACAATTCAATAAGCTAAATGAGTCACCTCGCTGATATGTGTGAGTGAATACAAGTTTTATAGCTATAGCCAAGCTATAGTCATGTCTCACGTGAAGCTACAGTAATAAAGAATAGTCTAAAACCTGAATTAGTAGTCAATGCCAGCGACTTCGTTCCCATGGACTTCATTTTAAGATATGAATATATAATTTTATAAACAAAAACTAATATTGTAAAGTAAACAGAAAAATAAAATGTGTAGATAGGGCTGTTTGCTCACACTATGGTTTTATTTTTACTTTTAGCTTTTTTTATACCCCTCATAACTTTTAAGCTAAAGGTTTTGATTCAAATCATTTAAAGAGGAATTCATATGTACATAAATCAACCTTGATCATTATCTTTCTATTTTACCTGTGTTTTGATTTACTAATTTGAATAAAAAATGGTTATTCTAACAAAAAAGGGTTATTGCAAAATTGAACAAAAAGGGTTATAGCTTTCTATAGGTACAAGAATTTATAAAATTGGTTAAGTGGTTTACAAACAAACATACAAAAAATCAAATCTTTCCACTTTGTAATATTAGTATAACTAAATTAGTTTTTGCGTGTGATCTTTTAAGGTGTTTGTGGCTGTTAATAAATCGAAGAGATGAAATGCTAGAGCAAAATGCAGTCAGATGTGTTGCCCTGTTAATGACAACCGAATGTGAATCTGCTGGTATAATTATGTCTGCTAATGGATTGAAGGAACATATTGGATTTAGAGACAGCCGAAAGGAATTAATCACTGGAATACTAAAATGTGTAGGATATTTTACGATGAATACATCTTCCCAATGTGCCGAACAGGTGATTTCTTTTTTTTTGTATTATTTGCTTTTAATTCAATAATTCTTAAGACTAAATATCAAGTAAAGGTAAAAGTAATGATTACTAGAGTTAGTCTTGAAAATTGTACATTATTTTACTTGTTCAGTGTTTCAAAAAGCCAAATACAAGGTGTATCCAATAAATACGCGAACTAATTCAATATGGCGGCTATGACGTGCCTACTACTCCACGTGTTGCCTAACAAGCTAATGAGCGGTCAGTACAAACGCTAGAACGGTCAGCTTCTAGCGTTTGTTTCTGTTGTACTTGTTTTAGCTGTCCATAGAAATGGAGACGCCAAGGACCTCTTGTGTTGATGAAAACATTGATCGTGTGAAGTCCCTTGTCCTTACTGATTGTTGAAAAACTGTGCAGATTAGGTAAATCAACAGCGCACACAATTCTAGCTGAACATTTGGGTTTAAATAAACTCAAGGTCATGGTTTTTTTTATTTGCAAGGTGTTGTTCACCATGAATTCGTACCTCAAGGGCAAATAGTAAATGCTGCCTTCTACATCACGGTTCTCAAGCGCTTGAGAGATCGCGTGCGCTGTGTGCGATCAAATCACTATCCTTGAACACCCTCCTTATTCGCCAGATCTTGCCCTCCGACTTTTTGCTTTCTCAAAAATGCAAAATGGTGATGAGAGGACACTACTGGGAGGATGTGGAAACAATAAAACAAGAAACGACGAGGAAACTAAAAAGCCTAACCGCCAAAGACTTTCAGGAGTGCTTTGAACAGTGGAAAAGAAGATGGGACAAGTGCCCAACGAGGAATGGACTCTCCATTTGTCCATCCATTTTGAAGGAGACGAAATTAATGTAGCTGAAATCTACATAGGAAACACCTACGTACGATAATCTTTATTCAGGCTATTGCTACGTGTTAAAAATATATTTGTTGGAGATGATGACGGATTACGATCAGGGTTAGGGTTGATGTCAACCCTAACAGCGAGTGTTGATGTCCAAGTCAATGTCAATACTTCAGCGACAATATCATGCAGAATAGCGATAAGGCGGACTAACTAATACGCATATTAAACTGAAAAACTGTCAAGGTACAACCAATAAATAGTGGTTCATAAATTGGCCAGAATGACGCTTGTGTAATAGGTGTAGTGGTGAATTGGTATGATTAATAGGGTATTTTAGTCTATATGAATAGACTAAAATATAGCTTAGGCAAAAAGCAGTCGGAAAATGTTAGTTTTAGTTCGTAAAATAACAAAATTAATTTTAAAATTAAATTCAGTTTTCAGAATTTTTAGTCTGTTCTTAAACACAATGAAATATGTAGTAGCCGCCATGTTTACGTCATACGGTTGTGTAAAAAAAAAAATGTCAGTCAGTGTCATGTCAATTACCGGCGCATTTGTTTACACAGCCAACTGACGTCATGACCACGGAGCAAAATAGTTTCCAGTGTTTTCGTCAAATTACGCGCGAAATTTGAAAATATAAATTTTAAATGCATTTTTATTAAACTTATTATCGATTGAATAAAAATTTGGTGTTTTTTTAGTGGTTCATTAGCACTACAGAATCTAATTGAGACACTTTTTAAAAATGGGTGTAATACCCTATTGGTTCTGTATTTCACGAAACCATCGTAAATTAAATGCTACTAAAGTGTCTCCTATTTAATAGCAACACTTTCTCATGTATAAGGTCTTCCTTACCTCTGTTCTCCATGGACAATATGCTACACAATGGAAACCAAAACATCAACTAAAATTTATACAGATATTTATAACAAATACTTTTATTATAACTGAGGTAGATGTGGTGTACTCTACCAAATGAAAACTACACAATCATAATAGCTAGGCAACCATATGATGTTGTATGACCCCATGTGTACCCTTTTATTTAAATCACATTTCAATCAAATAACAGGTAGGTGCAGAATTTTACATTGTATGCTTTTACTTACACTTACACTATATGCTTTAATAAATTGACAATTAAGAAGCCTGCTATTTGAGAAAAATCACAAATGAAAGGTGATAAGTCTATAAAATTGATATATGGGACAAAAAATTCCTTACAATTAAATAAATCTTTTTTTACAGATTCAAGGTGATGGCAGGGGATATCAGTGTTTGGTAGCATTAACAAAAAGTTTTGAAACTTTGGCACTGAAGTGTTTGATGAATTTATGTTACATTAGTTCTTGTCGACCTCTATTGGGTACCGCTGGTTTGGTCGAATGTTTGGTGACTATTCTCAAGAGCAGTTCAGGTATGTTAATATCTTTTATCCAACGAACTGTTTTGTGTGGTAAATCTAATTTTCACAAGTTGCTGTTTAATATAGACTAGCAATATCTAGGCTGCATTTTGTAGATTTTTTAACCGCCGCATCTAGTAGTCTGTTATTTCTAATAGAAAACAGACCATTAGACATCAATAGAAAAGAAAATTGTGTGTGCTTATGACCACACGAATGAAGTGAAAACTTTTAATTTTCCGATTTTAAAATTTCACACATTCTGTTATTTCACTATGGTCTTCTGGAAGGTTACTCCCGCTAGACGAACGGCCTAAGTGAGTACGAAACTCAGTGTGCCCTGCTACTACTGCCAGGTCCAGACCACAGTCAATTTTTAAAAGTTAATTCCAGAGTTGGCCCTACCGGAAAATTACTAAATGTTAATAAGGTTTTATTATTTAGATGTCATGGGACATTTGGATAAGAATGAGGTTAACGTCCGGGTTTTTGCACCACAACAATATACAGGTTGTGACAAATTTTTGTTTTTTTTTTATTTGCTTGATTGTATCTTATACAAAAGGAGATTTATAATATATACTGATTCCAACGTCATAACCTAAATTTAACTACTGGAACTTGTCAGTATTTGTTTATGTATATCAAAATGTCATTAGAAGTGTCATGGTGGCCCGAAGGCGCCGCGAGAGCCCTTGCTCATCTCAGTGGCGAATCGGTGAATCGATCGCGTTTGCGCTACTGCGGAGGGTTGCCTTTATTGGTCGCCGCTGCCAGAGACAGCCATCACGCTATGCACGCTCTCCTACAATATGTGTTCGATGATTCCTGTAAGTACATTCAATCATTTGTAACAGTTCCAGCCTTCTAATCGTTTATTTTTTTAATATCGCCTCGTTTTTAGGGTTCCGAATAAAAAAAAAACGGAACCCTTATAGGATCACTGATCACTCGGGTGTCCGTCTGTCCGACCATTCTCCCCTCCCCCCTCCCCCACTTATCTCCGAAAGTACTGAACCTAAACATTTGAAAAAATACAGAAATTAGTTTTCTACTTATAGATTATAGGAAAACCTATAAGAAGCCCATGATATTAAAATAACATGGTAAATCACTCAATATTGTGCGGATAGGTAACATCGTACGGAACCCTCTTCACGCGAGTTCAACTCGCACTTGTCCCGTTTTTTTTACTATCTTGTACTAAGAGTTAACAAGATTATTATGGATTCTATAATACAACATAATACATTTTTTAACCTCTTTTTTGTCCAGCATTCCAAATCCTTATAAACGGTGGTCTCGTTAACCTTCTAACTGATGAATTGACAAAGTACCTTACATCGATGGAGTTTGAACATAACAATATGGATAGAAACTATGCAATGAATGAGAGTAAAGGGAAAATAAAAGATGATAATGATGATAAGTTAAACTGTAGTAAAGTCGCAAAAGACAATAACGAGATCGATAAAAGTAAAGAAGCTAACAACTCATCAAAAAATGTAAACGAACTAAAAGTGGTAATAGAAAGAGATAACATGATTGTAGGATTTGTGGATGCGGTAGATAGCGATGCATCGGATGATAGTCAAAGTGACGACGAAAAACATCCAAGAAAGAAATGTCTCAAAAGAGCTAGATCAGTGAGCCCTAAAATGTTGAAAAAGGTAACTATTCCACTCCAATAATTCAATAATAGTTTTTTACTACCTATTTATAAATCAAATACTTCTCCATTCCATTTAAACGATTTAAAAAAAACTAAACTAAATGTGTGAGTGGTTTAGTAGAAACAGAACTAATTGGAAAATGATAAACGAAATTAATAATCGTAAATTCAGCAATTACAACATATTATTACATGTATTGATACCTTATTCCTTAGAAATTTACATTTTCATTCATATTTTCAAATAATTTAACACCATGGATGACTAATCAACTACCTATAATTTTGTTTTTAGAATGCACAAACAATAAAGATGACAAAAAAAGACTGGTCAGCGGGTGTTTATTGGGAACCAAAGAGCCCTGAGTGGCCGTCTACCCACAAATCTGGATCTCATTCTGCATTTAACTTGGATAGACCGGACCATAGTCCTTTGTCACCATATTCTGATGGAAATCAATCTGGATTTAGTCCTGAATATAGAGGATCTTGTAGTAAAAGACCTAGATTTGATTGGAGTCCCAAGTCAGATGTTAGTACCAGTGAAGGGAGCTTTTCCTGCCTTAATTGGTTTGAATGTCAATGGAACATAGGAAATTTTAAGGGTCCCACGCCACCTTACAGTGCTAACGAAGGTAAGTGAATTAATAAAAAAAATCTCGTTATTTAAAACCTAAGAATTGGTTACTTAAATTTTGAGAATTGACTTAAAAAATATATATACTAACGCCTTTATATTCGATTCCTTAGTTTTGTTGTAAGTTATTAATTTTGTTTCATTTGCTCTTTGATTTGATTTCACCTCTAGTATTTATCATTATCTTAGGAATCCTAAGATCCTCCATCCATAATTTTCCAAAAGGACCGATTAGAAGCATCCAGGCGGATTCAACGTCGACCCGCGGCCAACATAAACCCATTATAAACCCTCCCAAATTTCTGGCTATTTAATGGGTTTCACTGTTGGGCACGCATACAAAACAAAGCTTAAAATTTGGTTTCAGTGTGAGGGATTATTGTCCGTAGCTTAGTTTAATTTGCCTCATTGATTCATAGCTTTCATTGGGATGTTTTTCCTTCATCATAAAGATGACGTTTGACTTAAATTTATAAATTGTGCTACAACGACTCCAATTGTTACTACCTACAATTGTGTATTTTAGAGAGTTCCGACTCGGAAATATCGGGAAGGTACTCGCCCGTGTGCAGTGAAGCTGAGCCGGAGGGACAAGCGGACGGTGAAGTGAGAGGAAGCGCGACGCTGGACGTTGCTCAACAAGTCGCGCAGGACCTCGACGAGCTAATTATGGACGACGATGAGAGCGATGACGAACCGCCACTGGAAGGTAAACTTCAAAAGTTACTTATAAGATAACTTGTATAGATTTCAGAAATCTATACAATTTTACGGGAGGGCCTAATCTTTTAATATTCTAAACTAGCTGGTGCCCACGACTTCGTTGGCGCCCCTTTAAAAAAATATAACCTCTGACAAAATATGTTTGGAATAATTTATTCATTCTTTATTGCTGTTATGGTTTTAGTTTTACAAGGCGTTGGATTTTTATTTTTATCATCCCTTTCTGGACGAAAGAGGTACCCTGTGTTCTTTTCTGTATCCTGACAATGCGTATGCAAAATTTCATAATGATCGGTGAAGTAGTTAAGGCGTGAAAATGTAACAGACAGACACAAGTTACTTTCACATTTATAATATTAGTATAGATTCTCATTCAGAAATTTCGATTATATGAGTTGTTTTTCATTATCGGATTTGGGTGAAACAGCTTGGTGATACATCTGTGCATAGTATGCTCCAAATTGCAAACCCTCGGGAACCTAAGGATAAAACCTTAACGAATTATACAACTATAAATTCCTCAGGAATCCCTCTGTTGACAGATGAAAACTGCTATAAAATCCGTTCAGTAGTTTTTGACATTATCGCGAACATACATACAAAGAGACACGAGACTTTGTTTTATAATATATAAAGATATCTTCCAGTATTATATGTGGAAGTATGTGCAAATGTAATTTACTAAATCACGCGTACCGTTAAACTATTTAAGCTAAACGAACGATGCTTTAAGTTTAGACGGGTAAATGCCATACCAGGTAATGGATTAACACATTGGATTATTCCAGTGATGGGTTTCCTATAGTATAATAGTTAAAATTTAGATAATATTATGTCTCTTGTGCATAAACCACAGGTTGTATCGGCGCCATACAACCATAATCTCGATATTATGGTTGTATGGCCAATATTCCAAATCAAGCTGGATTTTCCAGAAGCCGCCAGCAAAATCGACGCTAGCACTCAGCACTCACGAATAGCTTGTGTGTTCGTACTACTGTTCCGCATATCGCACGGGGCATGCAGCTCGCACGGATACAGGCGCGAGGAACCAGTCGCCAACCATACGTCGGAACTGCTCACCGGACAAGACTGTCTCAATGCTCTGCTCGATTATGTACAGAGATGTAAGAAACCTTTAGGCAGAGCGGCCCGCATACTACTACGAGTCTTGAAGTAAGCAATATTATACTGTTTATTTTTACACCAAGGTCGACAACCAGGCTAACGGTTCACTTGATGGTAGGGGACTACCGTCGCCTATAACATGCTGCTATTTCATGGTGGTCTTCTGTAGGCGGTGGTTACTGCCGCCAGACGGGCTGTCCAAGTGACTGCAAAACGCAGTGTCCCTACCACTACTATCCAGACCAGAGTCAAATTTGAAAAGTTCATTTCCAAGGTTGACCCGACCGGGAATCGAATCCGGGATCCCTGAGACAGTGGTCCAATGGCCTCGTCAAAAATCTAAATCAAAAAGTCAAAAATCTAGTCCAATGTTATACTATGTTTAATTTTCGGGGAGTCAGGGTTTTCGTAATCATTCTTTGAGAAGATCATTAGCTTAGAAGTCAATAAATATAATAATTAGATTCACACCATAATTAACAGATACGTAGAAAGTAAAACTACTAGAAGCGATTCTAAAAATTTATCATTTATGCAAAATATGTTAAGAAAATTGAATGTATTCCAACATATTTGTGTGTGAATTAGAGGAATGTAAAATGTAGATGTTTTCTCAGAGGCCTTGGGTAAAATTAATTAGCGTTTTAAAGTTTACAGGTTCTGGGTAAGTTTTGGGGCCACCGCGATACCAAAGTTTTATATCTTTGAAATTGTTGTTTATTATTGGGAATTATTTTATTTTCTGTTAGGTATCTTATTTTTTAAATGACTAATTCGATTTAAGTGACATGAGATCAGTTGCTATTTCGACCTCGACTTATAGTGTGTTTCATAAATGTAGCGACTAATTTGACTGTCCTAATGTCAGATTTAAAATAATTTTACCAGCGTTTTCGTTCTCCGTAGTGATGTCCTGATATCGGTTTTCATTGAATAGTTTTACTATTTTTCGGTAAACATACTTATTATCTAAATTTAACAGCTGCATTACTGTTTTTGTTAAATTTCAAATAAATTTTAATATGGGTTTTAAAACTTAATAAAAATAACCAATTTAAAAATGTAGAATTAAGTAAGTCTATAGTGGAACTTGAGCGTTACATTATCAGTCGCTTAATTGAATATGCAATTTCTAAAACGTTTTAAATTTTCATACATGTCCAATGTATGAAAATTTTAAAATGTACAAAAATGAAAAATGAATATTAGCAGTGAATAAAATGAAAAAAGAAACGTTTATATATGTGTATACATATTTATATACCACCGTATTCGCCATGGCTTTCTCACCCATTGTAAAATAATAAAACAATGTAATTTTTATCACTTCTATTCGCCAGATTTAGCCCCTTGTGACCATTTTCTGTTTCCGAATTTAAAAAATGGCTTGCTGGGAAAAGATTTGGCTCCAACGAAGAGGTCATGCACGAAACCAATGCCTATTTTGAAGGGTTGCCTAAGTCGTATTTTATGGAAGGGATCGAAAAACTAGAGAAACGCTGGGTGAAGTGCATTGAGCTACGCGGAGACTACGTTGAAAAATAAATAATAATAATTTAATTAATTTTACTCCTTGTTTAATTTTTACCAGACTTATCACTCCGCCCCCGTAAGTCCGATTAATTAACATCTCTATTTTTGAATGATCAAAATTTGCAACCCAGGAAATGTCAAATTAGTCCTTCGAATGTTGGAATATGTGCTGCCATTTCAGCGCTTTCCGCGCTAAATAATAGCGCTTATCAACTTTAAGTATAGCTTCTAATAAATTTAAGTTATTCTTAGAATGTAACTGGGTATCTCGATTTTATAAAGCTTAAACAATATATTGAGGTTTTGTTGAGATCTGTTTCCATAATTTTAAAATCAAACAGATTAATTGACATATTTAAGTGTACAAGTTTGGAAACACAAGATAATATGGATAAGTGGTTAGGCTTTATTGCTGTATAATAAAAGGTGTAATGCTTCGGGTGAGGCACTAAAACTCGGGAATGTAGGCACACTCATTTATATTTAGAGAACCATTTAAAGAATATCAACAAAACATGAACACAATGATACAGGTATACTTGAACGCGGGAACGACCGAGAGACAACGCCCTATTTAATACAGTCACAAGGCGCGAGAGCGCGCTGCTCTCCTACGCAATTGTCTTTGTATCTAGCGGGACGGCGAATGTGGCGCCCTCTTCGAGAGCGCGTAGATTTAAAATTACCGCCTGAGTACTTACTTGGCGCTACAAAGGCATATTTAGATTCTTAAATATGTTTTTTCTTTACAATTCGTGAATATAATTTAGTGCAGAATTTATCTTTTGATGAACCGTAAATATTATTTATAGAATCTAGCTCTATTTCAAGTGTTGTTAGCTTTAATCGGGTTTGTTGATTTGGCAGCATTGTATGGAACACACTAAAGCTTGCGAGGCAATAATAGCCAAAAATTACATTTCTTTCGAAGAAGTGCTTATTTTGAATGTAAAATGTTGAAAATATTTGTTAATTTTGAATAGAACTGACAGTATGGCTAAAACAAAATGGCGCTTGTCTTCTTCGTTCTGATTGGTTGCGCCTTAGTAAACTGATTGGTCACGCTTTAGGCCGGCCGCATACATACGTTTCCCGAATTCGATTTCCGAATACGTTTTTCGCGTTCGGAGACACGAATGCATCAAACCGATAGAAAATACATTGACTGCCGCACACATTCGTTTTTTTCCGTACGGAATATATTCCGTACGTACGTTTCGAATGTGGGCCCGTGCGTTCGGAATCCCCTTACGGAAAAAACCTAATGACGTCATTCGGAACGCAGCGCTTGCATACATTTTGTTTGTTTCGGCGCACACGTTCGAAAATTTCCGTTCGGAATCGCGAGTTGTTTGTTTTGTGTTGTGTGTTTTTCACGTCTCATCACGAGTGCATCAATACAATGTGTGAAGCAGAAGCTTAAGTTTAGCTGTTGAAAAACTTAAGCTTCTGCTTCATGAGACCCGAATGCTGATGCATTCGGGTCTCCGAACGCGAAAAACGAATTCGGAAAACGTATGTATGAGGCCGGCGTTAACTGCCCAGCAATTTTTTTATTGTCCTTAGTCCTCCTTTTGGTGTTTGGACATTGTCGGTTGCGGTGTGCGTATAGGAGAGTCGATCGACATATTTTTTTTTTAATAATGGAACCATTTGTAAGCAATTTGGAGAAAAGTTTTTTGAAGGAATTAATAGGTAATTTAATTTTTAGCAATGCTTCCTGTTTAATGAGTATTCTCAAGCATAGAATAACTCTAAGGCTATATAACATGTCTGTTAATTCGGAACACCCTCCGCCAAAGTGCCAACAATGTAGACAAGTAAGTGAAAGTTACTCTGTTAAAAATTTTGAAAATGACCCCATATTTGTATTTTGTATGTATTTTATTTATAACGGACACAACTTCTGTTCCAGATTGTAAGGCTAAGCAAAAAGTTATTGTCTCAGTTGTCGACCTTAGTAGAGTCGAGTTATGGTACCGGTGAAATAAGTTACCAGCTTTTGAAAGGAAGTTCATCTATGAAGAAAACTTTGACATTGACACTTCCATATATTATCAGGTATGTATATGCAAAGATCTTATACCTAAACAAGATTGTGCACTTAGCTGAAAAAAACGAGCCGAGCGAGAAGGTCTTAAGGGGGAGTGCGTCTCTGTCTAATGTAATGACCATGCGATTTAAATTTTTATGGAATCTCCATCCCTGAGTCCCTTTTACGAGCCCTTTACTGAGTCTCGAATGACAGACGAGCATACATACGGTCCGCCTAATGTAAATGGTTGCCGCAACATATTGATACTTTGTGTAGTAATATTAGAGAAAAATGTACCACTGTATATGTACCACTGTACACTAGGTATACGTTTTCTGTGATAAATAGCTTCATTAATATTACTAAGAAGTACTTATATTTTTTAACTGTCAGTTGAAGCCAAAATTTTAAAATTAACTGCTCAAATGTTTTAGTTGTTACAAGGCTTCAAACACGGATTTTTTTCACTTTTTACCTACAAACTAATGAAATGCAAGCGCTTTAGATTGTAGAATAGGAAAATAAAACTAATTTGATAAATTAACAGATTTATTATAAAATAAAATAAATTCACTACATATTACTAAATATAATAGTTTTACGGAGCTTTTGTCGCACTGTAGCTTTATGGCCAATGATTTTAAGGGCCTAATTTTTATCAAACGCTCGCAATCTTAATGTAAGAAATGTCCTCGATATATCCTTAATTATTTCTATCTCATGCCTGTTTTCACACTTTATTGATAAAACAGGATGAATAATTTTTTTATCGAGTTTTGGGAAAAAGTACTGCGTTATAATATTAAGCACTTTGTATATGAATCACACGAGGATTCACTTGAAGTTTTCAGCGTATTTAACTACTTTCAAGCCACCTTTGTCAACAAAAGCAGTAAATGAAGAAAATTTTTAAATATCCATGACATTATCATGGTCGACGTGCCTTGCCTGGATAATGTATAACAGCTAGTCAAATTATGTGGTCACCCTACACTGTATTAGAGAGATAATCCTGCATAAAGTTCACTTTTACACAAGTTTTCACCATTTGCTTAAAAAAATTAACAAAATAACTCCACAAATTAACACATAAACATAAACCAAAAACCACGTCCAAAGATCTTACCACTTCGAAGCTATGCGCCATATTGGTTTTAAATCAGTGTTACCAATTTAAAATTATTATTTTTAAATTCATTTAAAATGGACAAAATGGTAGTTCACAAATTCAGAATGTAAGATAGTAAATGTGTGCCAAAATTGTCATCATTAAAAGGGTTTTCGTTAAAATACCCTGTTATAAATTCATTTCTAAATTCTACCACCCAAAATAAATTTTAATGCTTGCAACAATGTAAAAATCAAAAGACAAGGACACACTCCCCCTTTCGTACCTCTCGTTCGGTTCGTTTTCCCCTTTTATAGCATGTACAGAAACTTAAACCTTATGTCAACAAAACTGAGTTTAATTTGCTATGTACCGATTATGTCAGTGCACAATCTTGTTTAGGTATAATGTCTTTGTTTTTTTGTATATGACAGATAGATGATAGTAGGTATAGATGTGGTTCAAATATTTTTAAACAAAACAATTCAATTATGGGTAAATGCTTGAAACACGGCTTAAAAAAAGTGATCACACAAAAATATAGACTACAATTGATAAAGTGCATTCTAAGAAGTTAATTACAAAAAATACTCGTATACCTCATACACTCTTCCTGGACCCCCTGCGTTAGCGCTTCGCCCCCCTGCGTTTGCGTTTCTCAACGCTAATAGCCCCCGCCCTCATACAATGAGACGGGGATACCGATGTCCCCATTCACGGCCATTAAGCCGCTCCCCACCGCCTAGTTAATGTCGTCAACCGACACCTAGGCCTTTACGGAGTGCCAGAAAGAGGTTAACCTCCGTGACCCTCCCGGGTCTCCATATAGCAACAGTTAAGCTTCCTTTAACTGTCAGCTTCCCCCTTCCTATTTCGCGATTTTCCCGATCGCTGTGTTTGCAGGGCTGAGTGTTTTTAAACGTTCGCGGCAAGGTCCGTTTACGCTTTAAAAGTCCTAGGACTAAAAGCTAAGCAAACGGGAGAGGTTTTAGTGTGTAAAAATCTCACATAACCATGAGAATATAAGCAGTTCACAGTGCTGTCTTATCCCTTCGCAGGTACCTTTTGAAGGTTTCCTCTCTCGATACAAAAAAATTTTTTTCCTGGATAATGAGATATACCATATATCTCACATAGCGGCTGCCGTCGCACACGGCTAACCGCGCTAGTGGAAACAAGTGATAAGCTCCAACTTTTGAGACACATTCCTGTCTTTCTTATGAAGACTTTATACATAAACTAAACTCTGTCCTCATTAAATTAAAATTTTGTTTTTCGTTTTCAGAAACGAGAAGCAATTGAAGAAATACTTTCTAGACTATAATGCGCTCAATTTACTGTGCTCTATAATTTTGGAATCGAAAGAAGATTTAAGACAATGCGTGACAGCTTTAGCGAAATTAGCCACCAATGTTGGTATCAAGGATCCGAAGACTTTGGAGAATCGTTTTAAGAATAAGGTGTGTGTCAGTTACGATCCAATATTGGACAACTTGACGCAAGAGGATATCGTCACTTTCGAACTTGACGATTCATCGACGGTGCAAGCTAATAAAGTGTACCTTTGTCAGAATTCTGAAGTGTTCAGTGCAATGTTGATGGGTCGTTTCAAAGAGTCCACAGACTCTCGTGTTCGATTGAAAAATGTAACGAAACTGGGTCTTGAATACCTGTTGACGTTGCTACATTCTGGATTGGACAACCCAAAATGTGAAGTGGTCATCTTTCCATTGTCGGACAGTCTGGAGACAAATCTAGAAGTCCTTCTGTTAGCCGATAGGTTTCTGTTTGAAAAACTTAAAGGTTTTTTGACCAGTGCTATATTGCAATTTGAACTGTCGCCGAAAACGGCCGATAAAATTTATGTATGGTCGCTGTGTGATGGAATGGGATTTTTGTGTGTGGAGTCTGTCGCATACATACTGACGGGTGAAATGGGTGATGCGGATCGCACTCGGTCCTTCGAAACAATACTAAACTTAGAATACAAAGAGCAGTGGTTGGATGATATTAAGGCTTTGATTTGTCGTCAACTTGTAAAATAATAAAACAATGTAATTTTTATTACTTCTTTTGCAAAGGAAAACATCACGAATGTTCGAGAAGGTAGAACTACCTGATACTATTAACTATCTTTTTTTGCGGAAAATGCTCTCAGAAAATTTAGAAGATCGGAACGTTATGTCCCATATCTTTTTACAGTCAGCTTGCTGCTTCTAACATTAATTATTAATTAATTAGTCCTTAAGCGACGGAAACCAACTGGCATCAAGTGGATCGTCAGCCTGCCAGCTAGACTTTATATAATACGTATAATATAAAAAATATATAATTATGAAATTTTAAATAATAAATATTATTTGACAGATAATGCAAAGTATTTTAGTTTACATAGACAGGTTTTCATGGAAAATTGATTTAGATGTGAAGTACAATGTTAAATTGATTATTTTATCAGTGAAATTGTATCTTTGTATCGGATTAATAAAGTCACAGATATTATTTGCTTAGATTGTGAGAATCCCTACTTAGACGCTTTGGGACATTATCATGAATGAAAACTTTATATAAAAGAAAATGTATGAGAATGGATACACAGAGATCCCATTTCATTAATGTAAGCATTTTAACATTGACATCATGTAATAAAAATATATTTGAACCTGCCATATAGATTTGTTCAAGCATTATGTTAGTGAGCGCCGTTGCTGAACCTTACCATTCCAGACTATTGAATGAAAGTATATTCTGTGTTTTTTCTTGAATATACATATAATCTAACACCGAAAACAATAATTAAAATGGGCGATTTTAAATAGTTTAAAATACATACCAATGAGTTGTGTTCTCCGCGAGAGGATACCATTCCAGTTTTTTTTTATGAAACATAGAAGTTTTGATGTAGCATATTATGAAAACTCCCATATTAACTAAAGGGTTAATGAATTGTGTTTGTATATTTCCGTCATTGATGAATATTACATAGTTTTAATTAATAATTATTATGGATTGTTAATATGAAATGTGCCCACGAGGTAACTTTTAGGTAGGTTCGCAATATCAAAATTTGTATTTATAATCGCCATGTAAAGACTTAAGATTTACAAAGCAAGCTTATTATTACATTTGTTATATAAGATGCGATTAGATGATTTCACAAGTTCGTTTGTTATGTGACAAATATAAAAATTCAAAAAAAAATTGAAATTGTATAACTAAATCTAAATACACATTGAATTCATATTAAATATTTTTCATATTAACAATAATAACTAGTTACTGCAATTTTAATATATAATAATATGTCGCCACATTCCTATTTTTAATATGCAGCGTTTTAAACTTTTGTATTTTTCTCAATTTTATTTGTCCATTGCACACAATATATGAGAATTCTATAGCTCGGATTTTTAATAGGTGAGGTTTAACGATATAATATTATATAAAAAATTAGCACTGTAAATGTTTAGAAATAATAATTGTTTTAAAAATAAAAACAACAGATTAATTGAGTAATTTATTTTATTATATCAATTCACATAAAACACGTGGATACATTTGAAATTGATTTCATTTTATTATAATTTTATTAGTTATAATTAGTCTCTTCTCAGAGATAACGATATTTCAATGGGTCTATTTGGGATTAAAACTTGAGAAGTAATAGCATTTACTTCAGTCTTGTTTAAACATTTTATCTCAAAGTTGTCCACAATCTGAAAAAAAATTAATATAAATATGTGTTAGGAATAACTTTGCGATAAACTCTTGCTAGTACATAGTGTGTTAAACTGCATTTATTCTATAGAAAAAACGAAAACAATAGTTTTATAGTGCATAGTATTATAGAAAAACTTAAAATCATCTGTACCATTTTCAAAAAAGTTTGTTATGGCTAGTTTTATAACAAGCTGTCGTTTCTGACAATGGGAATAAAAAAATTATGCCTTTTTGACCAATCAATGATTGGTTAGTGAGGTATTAAGAAATTAAACTCTGTTTAAAATTATTATACCTACTTGCTGAAATACGAACAAAGAACTTGGGGAGTACTACTCATATATCCACAAACTGCAAGACATCAACAAAAAAATGACATAGGAAATCAAGTGGATATACATATGTATATAACTCTTTAGTTGAATATTTAAAAGTTTGAAAAAATTGTGACAATTATTCCTAAACTATGTTACATATTTATTACGCAGTTGGTCCATTGGTCAAAAATAGTTGTACTGTGAGGCAAAATGTTAAGGTATGTTTTAATTCCTGAAAACTAGTTGGTCCAAGGGTCAGAAACGGAAGATGTAATGATTTAGGTGTCTTTCATCTCAAATTACCACCCTGCATGTAAATACATAGAGTACTTTACCTGGTGAGTGATCTCTGTTAATTGTAACAAAGCAATCTTTTTTCCAATGCAAGATCTTGTTCCCAGGGCGAAAGGCAATGAAGCAGATGGAATGTGATTTGTTAGGCTTTTTCTTTTTGGGTCATTCCTGTCCCATCGGTATGGTAAAAACAGGGTTGGTTTACTAAAGTTTTGTTCATCACGTCCAGATGTGTAAATGGAAGCTATAACAGGTGTCTAAAATAAACAATGTTTATACTTGTGGGTATATAACATACATAAATTGAATTTTGACTAGCACATTGCATGAATGGGTAAGGTGCTTGCCTTAACTCTCAAACTTTTCAAAGTTGGATCTGGACATTAGTGACAAGGCACACTATGTTTTGCAGTCATTTGGGTAGTCTGTTTGGTGGCAGTCACCACTCCTTACAGAAGATCACTGCGAAATAACAGAATCTGAGCTGTTATGTTGAGCGAGTTAGGGATGGCAGAGCCTATGTCCCTAACTCACTTCCTAAAATGGTAATAAAAAATTATAGTACCTATTTATAGTGAAGATAACATTATATTTATAGAAAAACATTAGGAGAATAATAATACTCATAAGCATAATAAATAAGTGGATTTTATTATGACTTTTTTGGTATAACACTTTCTAAAGTTTGCTTAATTGTTTGTCTTATATGAACATATGGATTTTCAAGTTCACTGGGTGCTTCAGGTATTTTTAATTTTCTTCGCAGTGATGGAGATAGAAGGACTAAATTTTGAATGAGTCCAAATCCACTTGAAGTCATCCAGTAAAGACACATACAGGATGGCACACTTGCCGCTATAGGTATCATTGCTATTGAAAATACTCTAAACCCGTTTGTAAATATATTGTAAATTCTCGATGGCTCTCTAAGCTTGGACATCCTTTGTAATTCAATAATGACTAAATTAGTTAGCCCAAATGCTATAGGTATGATTAAAGATTGGTCTGGCTCGGTTAAATTAGGTATCCAACCGAATCCACCGGCAGATAATTCCATGAAAGTAATTAAAGCGCTAGGATCCGCCGGTTGCATATAGACTAGATTTCTTAAAGCAAATGACATGCAAATCCATACGGGTATTTGAAACCAAATCACTAAACTAGCTTTCATCGGATGGCAGTTGTCCCTTTCTATGAGCTTCTGCCATTGTTTTTTAAGCGATCTTCTGTACAAAACTATGCACTGCTTGTCTGTCAACTTATATACTTTTTTAGCGACTGCAGTTTCTTTTTTTAATTCATCGGTTAAGTCTTTTAACTCAAGACTAACATTCTCCACTTTAGCCAAAATATAATTCTGATATATTGTAAGAGGCAGCGTCATAAACGCTCGTATAATGAGCGTGGAAGACACTATAGCACCCCACCAAGATAGTCCGGTAACGTCGTGATAATAAAGCAATCCATCCTGTATTAAACTAACGGGATAACTGTTTGAAATCGTAGCATAAACTTCTCCTTGCCACTTTAAAAATCCTTCATATGTTAGAGATCTTTTAATACAAATGTAATTAGTATTAATTTGACTGTGAATTAATTCGCTATTATTGGTGGCGCGTTTGTAGTTTGACACAGCGCTAAAATGTCTCGAATTTGTTACTAATGATGTACTGTACACTTTGGTCACTAATTTATAAAACTTCATTATTAAAAAATTTTGCTTCTCAACTTTTTATTTTATCAACAGAAACAAAACATAACCTCAAAGTAGTAAAGTCACAGATCAACGATACACTAGCACTACATATGTGTACAATGTATATACATATGTATGTTTGTAGATTCCAGCTTTCACAGACTATATATAGACATGAGCTGTCGATGTTAAGGAAGAAAAAAGAATTACTTACGCCTTTTAACAGTTTATATGAACCAAGAATGCAATCTTTTGTTAATATTCTTGTTAAAAAGGGTGCCACTGGATATAATCTCATAGTTTCTTTTACTACATGCTTTGTATAGGAAGGATCCCGCATACGTAAATCCATTAACACATCTTCATTTTTGCAGAGCATGTATATTATCCAAAGTGTAGTATATGCGGTCTACAAGAAAGAAATAACAATAATTAATCCCAATCGATACACTAACATTTATAAGGAAACAGTATTTACAGCTTCTAACCGTATCTCCGGCAGCTATAACAAAATCAGCAATAATTCTTTGTATCAATTTGTCGTCAATATTTTCTTTACGTAGTTTACATAAAAGTCCATCGCCATTATAGTGTGAGGTCTGAATTTCGTTTATAATTTTTTTAGCTAAAACAAAAATTGGCATAGTATTATATTCATTTAATGACGATATATTATTTGAAGACATCTGTACTATTATTTTAAATTAAATAAATCTACCCACCTAGAAAGAGTGACATGTCAACACTGTTTTTAAAATCCCTCCAAACTTTCAAATTCATACGTTGACACCAATTAACCGGGAGATTGTATAGTTTTGTAGTGGTTTTAAATATATCTCGAACTGTTTCGGAAAACAATACCAGCAGTTCCTCATTTTGATTACTCGCTTTTATTGACGTGCCATTACCAAGTAAAATGGCAACGATAACTGTAATATTAAATGTAATTACATTAGGTGTTGGGTACTTAAAGAAAAATGTTCAATAAGTTTTATCAAATATTACAAAAATACCCACTATCAATAGATAATCTATAAAACGAAGATTCCAATTCAAAAATAACATTATTTTTCGCAGCTTTTGTCTTCCATTTTGTAATGAAATTTTTAATAGTTGTGTTTATCGGTCCTTCAAGCCACTTATGAGAATCTTCTCGCAGTAAATGTTTATTCATAATGCGTCTGTTACTTAACCACTCTTCACCGTTCATAAAGAATAAACCTCTTTTAGATCCATAAAGTTTTTCATATAAAATCCAAGGTTCTGGTAATATGTGTGCCGGATATTTTCCTTCGAGATTTAAAAAAAGAGATTTCATTAATTCAGGATCGCTAACGAAAACTAATTCCGTGTTCCCGCCAAGCTTTTCGTAAAATATTGGACCTAACTGTTGATGCCTTCGGTCAATGTAATCGTGTATCCTGTTGGTGTAATTGTTATTAAATGAATTATTTTAAAAATTACTAATTTCCTAAAAAAGTAAGTTTAATATATACAAAATTTATATTACCTTGTTCCGCTTCCTGCAAGAATAAAATCTAATTTTGTTCCTATTATTGGCAACGATCGCGGGTGAGGCATATCCTTCAAAGTCGCAAGGGAACACATAGTTCTTGCCGAGAATTTGTTCCTGAAGATACATTTTAATTTTATACTACGGAACATAATGTTTAAAAATATTTTCATGTCTATAATTCAAAATTTATTAATATCACTCGGGCTAATATATTGTACATTCACATTTATATTTAGAACAACGTTTTCTTAGAGTAAGTCCAATTTTGTTTCTGAATTTACACTAGCCATTGTAGATGGACGAGTGTTAGTTATTATGACACCCTCAAGCGTCAAATAACGGCGTGAAACTGACGCTAAAGTATTTTTGTGGGTGCTGATATTAATTCTGTATGATAATAAACCAGTGAATTATTTATTATTGACAGTAGTACTATACCTACCTATTGACATACCTCCCTTGAGTCTGGATTGGCGAGAGTTTATTTAGGCTGGAGGCAGATGATAGAAAATAAGTAGGTATTTTAAAACTAAAGCTTCCCATAATGAATTAAACTAAAGATAAGAGTAATCGTGTTTTTTGGAATACAAATAAAGTAATTTAGCAAAAATTTCAAGCAGATATTTAGCAAAAATATGGTTCAAAACAATCTTATTTAAAAATAATGTGTTATGAGTGAGTACCATGCCTTAGATATTTTATGGTAATTGTATGCAAAAAATCGAATAACGGTTTTTTGTTCGTTTTAGTTTCTCGATGGAACCAACAATTTATTTATTTATTTGTTCGTTTGCAATGAATGACCATCAATGACCTTTTTCTTCACTTTTTGTAACTATAATTAGTTATTACAGTACATGTAATGTAGGTATCTAACTATGGGTTCCTTCCTATATCGACTTTCTTGTAGCCTATACTAGCTGGTGCCCGCGGCTTCGCCTGCGTGAAAAATAAAATTATAACGCCTGACTAAATATATGCGCAATGTAACGCCTAAGATCTTTATTGCAGTTATAGCTTTGCCAGACATTAGATGATCCCTCGGGAACAGTACTTCTTTAAGTACGAAATTAAGCCTGAAAAGGTAACAGACAGACAGAGTTACTTTCACATTAAATCTATACTAATATATTGTAAAACTGTGCTAATATTATAAAGCTGAAGAGTTTGTTTGTTTGGACGCGCTAATCTCAGGAACTACTGGTTCGAATTGAAAAATTATTTTTGTTTTGAATAGTCCATTTATCGAATAAGGTTATACGCTATATAACATCACGCTACGATAAATAGTGTTATATAAGCAGTGTCCAGTACCGCGCACCCTATGCGCACGCCGCCGCCGCTGTATGGGCCGCAGCGAAGCGTGGCCAAGTTCAGCTATTTTATAATATTAGTATGGACTTTATTACAAATTTTTTTTTTGCTTATTTCATGTATGGATGATTTTTATGCATGTAAGATGTATACGTTATCTCTGGAATATATGTAGGTAATCCATAATCCTATCAGAGATAGCTTATGATTATAATGGCTTACTTGTATTTTTTATACATTCATGGGGCCATATTTTATTTGGATAAATGTTGGTTTAATTCTGAATTTATTTTTTGTTAAATAAAAACAAGAATTCTGTTGCTGCATTTTTATGTAGAATGTAAGATATCTGCACACAACAAACGTGTACTACATAAATATCAGTCCGGTTTCACCCGCCGTTAGTTCTAAAAAAAATCGGATTCTCTCTATATTACGCAACTCTCTGTGTTAGATTAGAATCTAAGGGATCTCACGGTAGCATCGATTAGCGAACCACAGAATCACTACCCACCCTATAGCTTCATTTTCGCTTAGCGTTTTTTCTTGCTTTTTCCATGGGCCTGTGACAGTAGTGGCCTAGGGTTTAACATCTACTTTTTTAATATGCGATATTATTTTATTGTTTTTAACAGATTCAGCAAACTAATTAGACAACCCACTAGTAGGTTAGGGTATAATCACCCTCGCTAGAGAGTATATAATTATGTTCCTTGGTCATCACTGTACCATAAGAATAAATACTATTTATTCTATGATTATTCTATACTACTATTTATTCTTATGACTGTACTTTAATTCAGCTAAGTTTTTATAAGTATTTCAATGATTTTTTGAAGTCAACAGTAGTATTCGTATACCTATAATATTAATTTTTTTTATAAAAAATAAAATTATATAACATTAGAGGATATGGAAAAATACAACAACACCTATCTAATTTGAATAAAATTTTTTAGTAGGTGCCTATCTGTAAAAGGACAAAAATCGATTCATCATGGTCGAAACGCCTTTAATGTAGACTTTAAGGTAGTACTATGACAGATCATTTTCCTTTAAGTTTGTGAACTTTTAATAATAATATAATAAAACGGCAAAAGATAAACATAAGCTAATGCACGTAAAGATGCAGATTTTCCTTCCTTTTGGTTTAATGGCTTAATTTATCTATCACTAAGATATATTATTATTATAAAAAACTTTGTTCTGGTTTGTCTTGTCTTTGTCATTTATCAAATCAAATCATACTTGTCAAACTCGAACAGTGATCAGTCAAAAATATAAGTCAATCAGAATTTTGAGAATCATCGTATTTTGTGTGCAAACTTATTGTATTCTAAAGTAAGTGCTTATATATTTTAATTAATTAAAATGACTATTCAAAATAAAGCGGAGGAGCCCAAAAAAGAAAAGACGGAGCCAACACCGGCCACTGATGACCTAGTAAGTAACACTACAATCATCTAAAATCCCGATTTTTTTTTTGGAGTACATTTTTCAAATTGATTTCAGTCTGAAGAGGATAAACGTCTTCAAGAAGAACTTAACATGCTAGTTGAAAAACTAACGGTATGTACATTTTTTGGCTTTTTTCAATACTTATATAAACTATTTGACTCGAAAAAGAACATTAATAATTACAGGGAAGCGATGTCGATCTGTATTTCCCGGCTTTGCAAATGCTGAGCAATCTCATCAGGACGTCAACAACTTCTATGACCTCAGTGCCGAAACCATTGAAATTTTTAAGAGTACACTATCCTGCTTTGAAGGAAGTTTATGACAAAATCACTGATCCAAAAACTAAAAAATTTTGCGCTGATGTCGTTTCTGTGCTTGCAATGGGAGTCAGCGGCTCGCCTGTAAGTTAATATACATTTCTCATTCCCCCTAAGTCCTTTTTATTAAATTTTAACATGTTCTCACACATTGTAAGCTTCATAGTATGTGAACATCGTATAACGCGATAGAATCATCTTCAAAATATTCATATTAAGATTATCTTTTATGTACGTGTGATATTTCTTACTTAGGTACTCATAAATATCTTGTATTCAATGACAAATCATTTGACCAAATTGAATATTTTGAGTTACATACCCCTATATTACATGAAATTATTGATTATTATACTGTAGTTAATAATATTATATATGACACATTTTTTAATAGCTGTGGGCCTTAGAAGAGATCATAGTTTTACTTTAAAAGTAATATTTTGTGTAAAAAGTGGGTAGTAATTTAATTAGCTCTTTTGTGAATTTTTATTACAAATATGCATAATATTTCAGGATGCTGCTGAAAAAAGGGAGTGTTTGAAATATTGTTTGCTTGGTACTATGTCAAATGTGGGAGACTGGGGACATGAATATGTCAGGTAATATAAAATAATTGTAGGAAGTTTTGAAAGAACTTATTTTTCAACCATGCAAGCAATGGAGAACACTTACTAATTTTTATCTATTATAGGCAACTTGAAGGTGAAATAGCAGAAGAATGGAATGTTGAGAACATAGATACTCTCTTGTCTCTGGTAAAAGACGTAGTCTCCTTTGACATGCAGCATTCTGCCGAAATCCAGGCTTGCGACTTGCTCATGGAAATCGACAGGCTAGATTTACTCACACAACACATGGACCAGAGTAATTATCCTCGAGTCTGCCACTACCTTATTGGGTAAACCTTTATATTTGTATAATCCATATGCTTGCATTCTTTATGAAAGGTATGTTTGCATTTCCTTGACAATTTATTGTTATTTTTTATTTCGAAAATAGGTATGTATATGAATGTTTGCCTTTTATTATTATTTTTTAATATAAGTCTCATTTAAGGAGAAGGAATAGCCCAGTTTATTTATATTCTATTATTAAAATTAATATTCCTTGTGTGAAATCTAATAAAAACATTAAAATGCCATGTTCCTTTCAGATTAAAGTATTGTCCAAATTATAATCTTTGCTATATAACAACTAGAATAGTTTGTTTTGCAAGATTCAGTTCAATGCTTATCCTTACATAGCACCAGCTAGGGTTTATATAAAAAGGACCTGCCCATATTTAAACTTTATCATTGTTTAATTTAAAACGGCACTGAAGTGAACTGATGCTATCACTAATTTATCTTTGAAACATAGTTTTTTTTTTTCAGATTCTTCCTAATAGCGTTAAGCATTCTGAGCCAGTGATAATTGTCAAAAAATTTATATTACTTAAATTTGATCCTTGCAATAATGAATGTTTAATTAGTAATGGAACTAGATTATATTTTTAATTCAGTGTATTTGTGTCTTATTAGAGTCAAACAGGTAGCATCAAAAAGTGATAGTACTATACTGAATCCTGACTGTTTACAATGTAAATTACAGATGTGCTAGTTATGTCGTGGAGCCAGAATCAACACAGATTCTACAAGGTGTTTTGGATACATACTTGCGTTTTGGTGAATATCCCCGTGCACTTCTTGTCGCTATGCAGTTGCACGACAATGCTAAATGTGAAGAAGTCTTCAATGCTTGCAATGATCCGTAAGTAAAGTAATCTTTAAATTTTAACTTCTAGTTGGATTTAAGTATAAAATGGGAGATACTTCTATAATATTTAATATCATTTTCCTATCCAATCCCTTATCCTTAATCCTACTGTAGTCGGCAGGGCACTGTGGCGTTGTTTGTGTTATACATAAATAATAATAATATATTGGCAGTGCTGCTTCTTTCTCTATGAAAAAATATATGTATTGTCAATGTAAACTTTGAGTTCATACCTACTATGTGTAGTATTGTGTATATACTGTGATTGTGTATATATTATAATTGTTATATATATATTATTTTAAAGATGACAGAAAGAATGGTATCCTGAGTTTCTTTCAGAGCACAAGGTCTATTACTTATAGACCTTTAACTTTTAACATAGTTTTCTTAATAACTAATGTAGGGTAGCTAGGCATTCATAAAACCTATGCAATTTATACTGCTTTTAGTTTCGCTTTTGGAATCTACCTGTAGTGTGCTTGCAGTTTATATGTTGTAGATACAATGATTTTGCAATTCAAAGGTTAGTGGCGGTTCTGTATGAACCTAATGAATCCTACCTTGTTGAGTGATCTGTTTACACTGTGTTTATTTGTAAAATATTAACTACTAGCGACCCGCCCCCGGCTTCGCCCGGGGTGCAATTTTTATATCTATGAATATTCCCCGTTTATCCCTCTTTCCATTAGTGAAAACTGAATTAAAATTTGTCTACCCGTTCACGCGTGATGCCGTGACCAAGGGAAATGGGGATTCATTTTTATATATAGAATTACATATACATATATTTATATATAGATTTTTATATATATACTTACAGTGCGGTTTACCCGTACTATATGAAAATTTGGATCTCTTTTCAATTGTTTCATTGGCAGTGTAAATATTTCGCTATGCTAACACCTTTTGCATCAGTAATATGCTTTCTTAATAATTTGTCAAATGTTCAAAAAATTTTGTTCCAGAGTGTTTGAGGAATTCTATTTAATTATTCAGAGACTATAACTAAATCAACTCACGCAATTCTGTATATGGATGTGTCCAGTTTACCTTACCAGTTTACGAAAACATTCTCCTATTATCTGTCAATGCTTACTGATTCCTTTTTTTTTTCAGATTAATTAAAAAGCAACTGTGTTACATGTTAGCACGCCAGTATGTACCTCTAGAACTGGGGGACGAAGATATGCGTACGATTCTTTTGAACGCTCATATTAACGATCACTTTTTGAGCTTGGCTAGAGAGGTACATTCATAACTTTCTATAAATAAATTGCTATTGAACACTAATTGTATGGCCCCAAAGTAAGCACTATTAGGCTTGTGCTATACTATGACCATATAACGGACAGGGGGCGAAACCCTGACTAGAGTCACCTTTGAAAAGATCATTACCAAAATTAGCCCTAAAAAGACTGGCACCCGGGACTCAGGTCCCGGTAAGCACCGTGACCAACGGGCTCGACAATAATTTCAAGTGTGGTTTGGTGTACAATTTTATATAATTAAGATGAGCACTTTACCATAGTGAAAAAAATACGGCATTACCAACAAAACAATACTCATTTTATATAATCTATACTCATTTTATAAACGCGAAAGTGCTATGTTTGACGTATTACATTTTTTCGCCAAAACACTGAACTCATTTTAAATATAAATTGGGTACAAAGTTAGCTTGAAGCGATTATCTTTTAAAATGATTAGGATTGAATATTTAAACACAAATTTTTTCTTTGATTTCTTTATATATTCTAATAAACTGTGTTTCATTGAATATTATAAATCTTAAACTAAAAAAAAGATTGAAGAAGAATAATCTTTTGTAATGTGCATTGGATAAGGAATTTTTTAAACTTATGTTATGTTTATGTTGTATAAATATTTTTTAGTTTTACATTTTCTAAAAATTTTTTAATGTTAACTTGATGGTAGGTGGTAACCGTCGCTTATGACACAAATAACGCCACAGGTGCTGCAAGTGCGCTGCCTCCTAGTGATTAGGAAGGGATAGGGCAATGGGTTTTGGCATCCCTTAGCCTATCAGTTGGACACAGCCGCCGGTCGCGACGGGCAGCGGATTCGTGGTCGCATTTACTCGCCATAACTGTGGGACGTTTTAACTGACTTATAGCCTTCAGTTTACTTTGGTAGTGATTTGCGTCGAAAGATTCAGATTTCTTGAAACAATATTATTGCTTTTGAAGAGGAGGACGACAATATATTAATCAAATAAAAGCAGAAAAAGTACAAGATGTTTAAAAATAGAGAAAATGAAGGCGATTTTCATATTTTGTTTATATAAATAATGAATTCAAGTTTTATTTTTTAAATTTCTCCATGTTGTCTAAATAATCACCCACCAAAAGATTGCATTGCAATGCACATGCTATCATTCCATGATTGTCTTCTGTAAGGGGGTGGTTACTGCCACCAGACGAACTGCCCCCGTCTGCTGTACCTACCTAGATGACTGCAAAAGTTAGATTTCCAACAATCCAACAACAGAATGTTTAGCCATGTTTTAACTGTAGGACATTTTCCAATTGTCCAGCTCGATATTATGGAACCTAAAACACCAGAAGAGGTATACAAGACGTGGTTGGAGTCTGCTGGGTCAGCCCTCCGTCCATCCCTTTTAGCGGAACATCCTGTGGATTCTGCCCGACAGAACTTATCTGCCACCTTCGTCAATGCCTTCGTTAACGCGGGCTTCGGAAGGGATAAGTTGGTCACCACGGAAGATGGAAACAAGTGGATGTATAAGAATAAGGATCACGGTAAGCATTTAATCAAAAGTCTTTAGAACAAATTTTAGTTTGAATGTTGGAATTAATATATGTAAATACAAAACAACTTAGCGATGTCATATTTAAATTAAAAGAACGAATAAAGGTAAAATGGGCTTTGCCTTTGCCTATTTTTTTGTGTATAAAATATATTAAATCGATAATAAATTTTTTATGTTAAGATTGGCAGACAAGCTTACGGTCCACTTGATGGCAGGTGGCTACCGTCGCCTATAACACAAACAGCTGCTGCAAGTGCGCTGCCGACTACAGTAGGATTAAGGATTGAATAGGAAAATCGGCTCTGGCATCCCTAACTCACTCAATCGAGCACACATACTGTTATTTCACGGTGGTCTTCTGTAAGGGGGTGGTTACTGCCGCCAGACGGGCAGCCCAAATGACTGCGAAACGCAGTGTGCCCTGCCACTCTTTCCAAATCCAGACCAGAACCAAATTTGAAAAGTTCTTTTTTTTCAAACTTGACCCTGCCAGGAATCGAATCAGGCAACCCTAGAACAGCGTTAAGGCAAGCACCCTAACCACTCAATGGGCTTAAAATTAAATTATACTACGGTCATTCTATGAAGGCGTTTTTGACATTTCTTTATGTTCATTGCATAAAGTTCATTTCCGAATAAACAATACAGAAAATGTATGGAATTGACACCTGTCAGAACAGCACTCTTGTAATGGCCGGAGTATAAATTGTATATATTGCCTTTTAATTAAAATGAACATTTCAAAGGCAATAAAGTGCATAATTTTTTTAAAAATCAGTGATGTTATTCTCTGATAACAGCTATACACAATCAAGTCTATCGTCATACATGACAATACTTCACATTGACTTGCAAAAAAATGTTCGCATCAACACTGAAGCTGAAATGTTCTTCTTACCTTTTAACTATTGTTTTTTTTTAAGTGAAACACCTTTGCGCCTGATGAGTGTAAAATTTCAGGGTCGAATTTTGTAAAAGTAAATTTACTATTAACCATTTTTATTTTATTTCTCTATCTCTGATATCTACCGCTTATGTTCAATTTGTGTTCAGTTTATGTTTCAAATTTTGATGAGTGTTGTTCATAATCTGTTGAGTCAAACCGCCAGATTATTGATAGTGTAAATGTGGTAGGCATGTTGTCGGCCGCGGCGTCCCTCGGGATGATCCATCTGTGGGACGTAGACGGAGGATTGACGCCTATTGACAAGTACCTTTACACCCCCGACGAGCATATCAAGGCCGGCGCTCTCCTTGCCCTCGGTTTGGTCAACTGCGGAGTGCGAAACGAATGCGATCCCGCCCTCGCCTTACTCTCGGACTACGTGCTGCACTCCAGCTCCAACCTCAGGATTGGGAGTGTTCTCGGTGAGTTTGAATAATACATTATATATCCTTCGATTAATTGGCCGAACCGATCAGTTGGTTTCAATGAAGGATATTTTCAGATTTTTTATTTATGATTTTATTTGTAATGGGTGAATTGCCAATAATCATTCCAATATTTCCAATATTTTAGAAAAATCTTTATAGATAGTAGTTATCAACAACGCAATCTTAAAATTAGATTATAGCTAGGATGTTTTCATGCAAAATTTTTATTGATTTATAAACCTTCGTATGATATCCCAGAACTGTGTTTTTTTATGTATTGCTACAACCAATAATCATAGAATAATTACGTAGAATGGAATCGAAGAGGCCCCCTTGTAAGCTCTTAACAGTTAAAAAGTAGCGACTAGGCTTGGATTAAGGAATGGCTTCTGTAGTCCTTCCTGCCTCTTGTGTCGGGAAAAATAAGACTTTAATAATTTTTTTATAGGGTTGGGTATTGCATACGCCGGTACGCAGCGTGAGGACGTGCTGTCACACTTGCTGCCAGTGCTAAGCGACACGGCCGCGCCTGCAGAAATTTGCGCTCTCGCGGCTATCTCATGCGGCCTCATCGCGGTCGGCTCCTGCAATGGCGACGTCAGTATCTCTTTGTTTCTCTCCCTAAGGATCAGCTCACACTGAGACAAGTAATTTTGAGGTAGCGATACAATATAGAACTAATTTACTTCACAGATAAGTATACAGTTCAGTGAGTACGCATCTTGCGACAACGCACTGCGTATCGCGGAGCACACGTGGTCATGTACTACCCACCTTTTTGCATAGTAAATAAGTCATATATTGTATTGCTGCCTTGAAACAAGCTCATTTATCTGCCAATGTATGGCTATTTAAATCTGTGTCAATTATTTCAACACTTAACATCATTTTTTTACTTAATAACACGGTCACGAATTAAATCAACAAATTGGGCTACACATTTGTGTTAGATTTTCTTCGAGGTAGTCTCATAAAATATGAGTTGCTATCATCCGTAGCAATTGTGCTTCAACAAACTGATTATGAATCCAGAAATGTGTCTTCATTGACACAACGCCATCTGTTACACGCATTACACGTTACAGCATGTCAGCTGTAGCGTGTAATGTGAAATACAAACTTTCGTTATGACGCGATAAAATAAAAAACAAAATAAAGCAGTATATATTTTTTAGAATAAATGAAATTTGTTATTTAAAATGAAATTATGAAATAATCACTGAGTTGCTCCAACATGAAGATATAAAATAGTGAATTTGTATATACATAGAATTCATAGAATCCTCTTTATGTTATAAAAATATTTTTCATGTTACAGAAATGGGCTCTATGAAATTTCCGTATCTTTAATCCCACTATGGTCGGCAGCGCACTAACAGCACCTGTGGTGTTGCTTGTGTTATAGGCGACGGTAGCCACCTACCATCATGGACCGTCAGCCTGTATGCCGATCTTAACATAAATAAAAATTGAACATGAAAAATAGAATAAAATTCGCTGAAGTTGTTGCCGAAAACACCCGAGAGAATTAGCAAGCTCAAGTAGCAATGGGCCGGTCACATCTATCCCTAATAAACCCACAGGCGAATCCACTTATTCTTAACCAAAGAATTATTTTTAAAATTGTGGTATATTTTAGGTCACCTGTGCAATCATCCAACGCCTCATCGATGACAATAAAGATCTGCATTCATCTACTTATGCACGGTTCTTGCATTTGGGACTTGGATTGTGCTTTCTAGGTAAGTGTTTCAAGCAAAATGGCTGATCGAATCTCATTTATAACATACTTTTGTAAATACGTTTATTTTAATAGGTTTTTTTTTAACTACATCACATTCGTGGTTTACTGTTGTCTAATACATTTTTTTTGTCTCTCTTGTATACTCATACTTAATTTTTTTATGTTTTGATATTTATTATTAATTGTTTTCCCTCTTCCCTGATTCTCTATTTTAGTGACATTTCCTAACCTATTTAAAGTTGGCAGCTTTGCAAGGATTTCAAATCCCCCAACGTTGGACAGCCATGGAGGGTCAGGAATGGCAACCCCATGCTGACGGGTATTCATGAAGATTTTCCAACGTTTTAAAAAAAAAGGGCTCTTAAACTCAGTATCATTGCAATTATTTCTGATCCATTGTGACCTCCTTCTTGGCATAACTAACTACTAAAACCGAATACAGTAAAAAACTCATACAGATACTTGTCCGTAACATTGTTTACTTGGGCTGAATATGTAACTTCTCAAGAGAGTAACAGCTTGTTTCCTCTTCCCTATGACAGTCAGCATATCCTCCTGTCACTTTCCAATAGATCTTATTTGCTTATTAAGTCCACAATGGCATTTTTTCCTCTAGTATTGGAGCAAGTGATAATCTAATCCACACATTAAAACTAAATAACTAAAAGGTGCATGCACTGCCAAGTTTCGAATCTCCCTGGTTATTAATGAACTCCAGTATAGTGTGTATTTTATTATTATTTTTAAATGGGATAACGATTGACCTCAATCTCACCTGATGGTAAGGGAAGATGAGGTCAAAAATGAAGTTCGCTTGCCCGTCAGTAGTCTATTCACTCTTTTCTTTAAGAGTTCCAAGTTGTATATTTCATGTATGTTGTGTACGTGTGTAATCTGAATGAGTAATATATTGTTCGTCAGGTTGCAAGGAGAAGACGGAGGCAACAATGGCCGCATTAGAAGTGCTACCGGAGCCTCAGCAGTCTCTGTGTCAGACCACGCTTTCGATGTGCGCGTACGCCGGCACCGGTGACGTATTGGTCGTACAGCAAATGCTGCACATTTGCTCCAAGCACTACGAGACCGAGGTATAAGCCAAAAAAAAGCATCAAGAGACCAATTTAAGACTGCGAATAACACAAACACTTTTCTAAAATGAGAGTTTTAACACATAATATTACCTTAAGAGTAAAAGAATGAACCAAAAAGTCTGAGAAGCTCCTATCTTTTTTACCAACTACTAAATTTTGTTGTAGTGAAAATTTGTTAACACGGTATAAGTTTTGAAATAAATTCACAATTAATAACATTTATAAAAACAGTAAGATAAAGACACAGTGACCCACCGTGTCTTTATCTTACTGTTTTTATAGTCGTAGAGATCATTATAGACATAGCAACATGAGTATCTTACTAGTGCTATGTGGCCAATAGAATCCTAGAGAGAGTATCTTACTAATATTTATGATCAAAGATAGTGTAATTTTTTTTAACAAACACTAAACTATCCTCCTACCGTATTTGAGCCATACGACCTGATATACTAGTACTAAAACGATTATATTTTTTATCCTGTTATATTTATATTTTTTATTTTTTTAGGGAAAAATGGAGTCAATGATGATGTAGATGGAGAGTTACAGAACATAATATATTTTTTAATATTAACAGGCTTGATGGTAGATGCTACCGTCATCCATAACACAAAAAACGCCGCAGTTGCTGCAAGTGTTCTACAGACCAAGGATAAGGAATTAGGAAGGGATGAGAAAAATTGGCTCTGACATCTCTTACTCACCGAAACACGAACAGCACACATGCTGTTATTTCACTGTGGTCTTCTGAAAGGGGGTAGTTACTGCCGCCAGACTGCTTCCATTACCTAAATGTCGACTAAAAAAATAGTTTAGTGGAATTTGTTTGACTTATAGAATTATGTGGTGTATTTACGCAATTTTTTTATGAACACTGATTTTGGGCACAAATTATTACTGATATCGTCTATATTATGCTTTTTTTTTTCAATCAGAATGAACAATCTTCATCCGAAGATACTGCATTTAAGAAACAGGACAAGAAGGACGCTAAAGAGAGTACTAGTACCGCCAGTAGTTCAAAGGATGACAAAGGAAAGAGTATGTATAATATCAATAATATCAAACGTCTAATAGGGTATTAAGGACAGCCTGTTGGACCATCGTGCGTTCATTTCCGTCGCACGACGAAAACGCATCGCGTGCTCGTACGATCGCCGCCAATTAGGACAGCGCCTTACACCCATTTTTAAAAAGTGTCTCAATTAGATTCTGTAGTGCTAATGAACCACTAAAAAAACACCAAATTTTTATTCAATAGATAAGTTTAATAAAAATGCATTTAAAATTTACATTTTCAAATTTCGCGCGTAATTTGACGAAAACGCTGGAAACCATTTTGCTCTGTGGTCATGACGTCAGTTGGCTGTGTAAACAAATGCGCCGGTAATTGACATGACACTGACTGACACTTTTTTGTTTACACAACCGTATGACGTAGACATGGCGGCTACTATTTCATTGTGTTTAAGAACAGACTAAAAATTCTGAAAACTTTGAATTTAATTTTAAAATTTATTTTGTTATTTTACGAACTAAAACTTAACATTTTCCGACTGCTTTTTGCCTAAGCTATCTCAATAATATACTTTTAGATATATATTTTTTCATATACACTAAAATACCCTATTATTCAAAGTGATTCCATTCTTTAGGCTCAAATTATATGCATCCGCGCGACCGAGCAGCCGAGCCGCTCCGCTGTTGAGATTATATGAAACTGTTCGTGTCGAATTATATAAGCAGCGGCGCGACACGTACATTTAGGCACGAATTATATGCGTCCGCGCTACCGATCAGTCGAGCCGCTCCCCTGTTGAAATTGTATGAAACTGTTCGTGCCGAATTATATGAGCAACGGCGCGGCCGCTCGGAGCGACACGTACATTTAGGCACGAATTATATGCGTCCGCTCTACCGAGCAGTCGAGCCGCTCCACTGTTGAAATTGTATGAAACTGTTCGTGCCGAATTATATGAGCAACGGCGCGGCCGCTCGGAGCGACACGTACATTTAGGCACGAATTATATGCGTCCGCGCTACCGATCAGTCGAGCCGCTCCCCTGTTGAAATTGTATGAAACTGTTCGTGCCAAATTATATGAGCAACGGCGCGGCCGCTCGGAGCGACACGTACATTTAGGCACGAATTATATGCGTCCGCGCTACCGAGCAGTCGAGCCGCTCCACTGTTGAAATTGTATGAAACTGTTCGTGACGAATTATATGAGCAGCGGCGCGGCCCGGCCACTTGGTCGCGCGGACGCATATAATTCGAGCATTACGCATGCATCGATTTGTAAGAGCCAATTTGGAACAATATTTTCCATTATAGTATTTTCACTGTATGATGATATGCGTGACAGTTCTCACTTTTTCATGTCACGCATACTGTTTTCAACTAAAAAAAGGCACAAAAAAAATAATTAAACAAACAAATGTATGAAAAAAAAATCTATTCGAAAAACACAAAGAATTATCACTTTTATTATTATGTAACAAAAAACATATATTTTAAAAGTGTCAAACGCGTGGAACGGAACTTGTGTCAACAGGGATTGACCTCTCGTATGTCCGACACAGATCTGTGTCATGTGAAGTCGAGTTGAGTAAGTTGAGTGAAGTTGTCGCAGGCGCAGATCTGTGCTCAGAACGACTTGCTTCATATTTCACTCGATTTTAAATATTAATTCTCTCTAGATAAAGTTGAAATTTGTACAACAATTACGCGGCACGTATCTTGGCCCGACCGACTTGCACTCGATTTTAAGTTTTAATACTCTCTAGATAAAGTTGAAATTTGCACAACAATTTCACGGCACGTATCTGCGCAACTCCGCGAATGTGTCCCCGGCACGTAACTTGGCCCAGATCGACTTGCACTCGATTTTAAGCTTTAATACTCTCTGGATAAAGTTGAAATTTGTACAACAATTTACCGAACGAATTGACCGAACTGTAGAAACACTTTGTTTCTTTTTTATTTCACTCATTTTACTCGTTATGACCTTGAAACAGACGAGGGGTTGACACTAGGGATATTCACTTATATTCGATATATCGAAAGTACTCTATATTTGTCATTGGATATTCGGAGATTTAACAAATATTTTTCTATTCCATATATTTTTAAAAACATCGTATTTTGATAATGAAACTAAAGTTGAATAATAATAACAATAAAACAAAAGTAAATTTTGTTCTGAGTCTGATACAAGTTGTCAAGTTTCGAGTTCTGACAGTAATGAATATATAAATTAATATTTTAAACAGACTGCATTGTATTCTATAATTTATTTAACGTAACCTTTATTTCTAATTATTAGAATTTATTTCTAAATCTGAAAATCTAAAATCGGTAGTTCGATTCCATTTGCTTTGACAACTGATTCGATATTCGATTAAATGTCGTTAGGTTGCATCACTAAAATTGTCAGTTACGAACTGTCACGCATATTATCATACAATGAAAATACTATAATTTGAAGAACTTTCGTTTCCGTAATCGCAGTGTGAGGGTTGTTGACAAAAAACACTAAGAATGATAATGATAAAAAAAAGCATTAAAAAAATTAGTATTTCCTCTTACCTGATGTTTTGAGGAGAATATTCTCTTGATTGTAGCATATTAGAATATTTATAATTAGATTTTTATTATTATTCTTTTTTGTTGATAGAATTTTGATCCTTCTTTTTTGGGAGACTATCCAGAATTACATTGATTAAAGTTCTCTAGTTTTAACACACTGTGCTTTGTATTTGATGTTATAAGTGTGTGTATGAAATAAGTGGCCGTTACTTATGACATCTGAATGCCTTGTCTTTTCCACATTTGTTGAGACAAGTGAAGTTTTCTTATTGCATCTGTTGTTTGTTGTCAGGCAAGTCAAAGGACAGCAAGAGCAAAGAGAAGGAGAAAGAGAAGGAGGCGAACAAGGAGCTGTCGTCGGTGCAGGCGGTGGCCACCCTCGGAGTGGCCGTCATCGCCTTGGCCGAGGAGACCGGCGCCGAGATGTGCACGCGTATTTTCGGACAACTGGTACAATTTCATTTACTTAAAACAGCCTTTGTACATGTGACATCAGGACCTGACAAGTCTTTAGAGGATTGCTAGTTTCACACTCGAAGGTTTCTTTTTTTGTTTTCGTTCGCCATTAAAATAAGTGGTCAAACCCACACTAAATCGATGAAGCTGATATTCGTTATCTTTTTATTTACATGTCGGGTCTTCCTCTGGTGTATGCAGCACCGGTGGTGTTGCATAGGCGACGGTAACCACCTACGATTAAATGGACCGTCAGCCTGTAGATGCAAAATGTTTTAGGGACGCTATGGAGAGCCGATGGTGCGGCGCGCCGTCCCGCTGGCGATAGCGTTGTGCTCCGTGTCGAACCCGCAACTGTCTGTGATCGACGTGCTAAACAAGTACTCGCACGACGCCGACAACGACGTGGCGTACAACGCTATCTTCGCGATGGGGCTGGTGGGCGCGGGCAGCAACAACGCGCGGCTGGCGACGATGCTGCGCGCGCTCGCCCTCTACCACGCCAAGTCGCCCGTGCACCTGTTCATGGTGCGACTGGCGCAGGGGCTGTGCCACGCCGGCAAGGGCACAGTGACGCTGTGCCCCGCGCACGCCGACCGCCGCCTGCTCAACCAGCCCGCGCTCGCCGGCCTGCTAGTCGTGCTCACCGCCTTCCTCGACTGCAAGAACATCGTGCTGGGCAAGAGCCACTACCTGCTCTACGTGCTGGCCACGGCGATGCAGCCACGCTGGCTCGTCACCCTCGACGACAACCTGCAGCCGCTCAACGTCAGCGTGCGCGTCGGACAGGTACACTGCTAACCCTTTCTCTGCACTTTATGCTGGATTTCCGGACACTCGGTGACTTGAGGAAAACTACACCATTAGTCTATAGAAAAAAAACGGTTTTGTATGGAGATGCGTACGCGTCTAGCTGAATAGAACAAAAAAGCGGGATTTACATAGAAAGCGTTGTATTGGAAATGGGTTATTGAAAAGTTCCCATACACTTCTGAACTACAAATTTAGAATTTCTATAAAAATTATAATGACTGCAAATGCAAATAATAATCTACTGTTTTGATTACTAAGTAAATCTAAAAGTATTTTAATTAATAAAATATGATGCAGTGCAATTTGAAGTCATTATAATTATTACAGAAATAAAGGTTGTTGAATAGGTGCTTTCATAGACACTAACTAAAATAACTGAAACTTGGTTTTACATGAGATCTCACAACTTTTTTAGTAGAAGTACTGGCTTGTGAGACTTATTTTCTTTCATTTTATATTTTTGATTGGATCTGTTTCTTTTTGTATGTCATCCTCCTTTTTTTCTCAGGTCCATCAAGCTACTGATTTTCCTAATCAATTTTAATATTATTCAAATAATATCAATAAATAAATAAGCCTTTCAATCATCAAACCGGTAAAAGCATTCTTTTTTGTCGATAGAAAACAAAAGAATGCTTGACTGCCAGCGTTCTGTTTACGCGACGCGACTTATAGCAGACTCGGATATTTTGATATTTATTATAACCCTGGGATATGATAATGTTACACATTTTGTCTTATTACAGGCTGTAGACGTAATAGGCAAAGCGGGTACTCCGAAGACGATAGCGGGCTCGCACACGCACACCACACCAGTGCTGCTGTCCTTCGGTGAACGCGCAGAGCTGGCCACGGACGAGTACATCCCTCTGTCGCCTGTCATGGAAGGCTTCGTCATACTCAAGAAGAATGAGGACAGTGTAATGGCGTCAGTTCAATAATTCTTACATTATTCTTTATACATACCTATATTAATTCTGTAATTTCTAATAAAACCTAAAATTATGATTCATATTTGGTTTTCTTTTTACAAATTCAACAAGCAACGCAGCCAGTGGTGGCACTAGACCAAATGTGTAACCACATTAGACTAGCGGGCCCCCTTTTCTACACAATTAAAGGATAATTTTTAAAAATTGAAATTTCATCCAGCTCACGGAAATCGGAAACGGAATTAACAGAAGCACGAGAAATAAAAAAAAAAGAGAATTATACTAAATTCTAGCTAGTAAAATAAATAGAGATATTTGAATTTCTTCTGTCTGGGTTTAGTCAACTTCGTATTAAGTCGATCTAAGAAATTGGGAGACTTGCAGCTACGTTTGCCTTCAAGAAAGATCACGAAACAGCGATACATGAACTGCCTACAGTAAAGCATGCCATAATTCTGTATGAGTTGTAGGTTTCCGGGATGATGGCCCAGGTCTGTTGGAAATTCTTCCAAAGGTTTCGTCAACAACTGCGGTTGACAAAATCTAAGGCTACACAAAATTTGGTATCCGGCACTACGCAGGAATAATCATGAAAGAAAGAGAGGGCATTATAACCCCTCTCCTAGTGACCACACCCCACTAATTCAACCACAGGGTGGGGATATAAATATAGAAACATTCCAGTCGACGAATCAGTCTCGCTCGAGAAGTCAAAAAATGCAGAAGTGAAGTGCAGTGCAGTGTGTCACAGTTTGGCGCATTGCGGTGCAGTGATGTGATGTACTTCTTTTAATACGGACTACACCACTGAGGATGTCAACCGCAGTTGTTGACGAAACGTTTGGAAATATTTCCAACAGATCTGGGCCATCATCCCGGAAACCTACAACTCATATGGATACCGGCCGAGAAAACCTACATTCTACTATTATGCTATAATTCTGCTGGATGCAATGTCAGTAGTAACAGCAATTAAAATGGCTATAGAAAATCGACCAAGCATTTGAGATATTCACTAAGATTTACACTTGTACTGCTTTGTGCATTACATTCGCGATGAAATTAAAAAGTTTATAAGCTAAAATTTTAGAATTATTTTAAAATAACACATAACGCCTGCAATGGCGAGATTATATAATAGGTCGGGGAAAAAGTTTCTTTGCATTTTATGTGAAAACTCAAGACATTTTTTTAAAGTTTATTTAACTACATTTAATTACAGTTTATACAATATGTTTGGCACAACGATGTAAACTTCTTAATGAGTCATAGCTGTCATTTGCAACATTATGACCAAAATTGTCCATACAAAAATATTATGGTTTTTGAGATATTGAAATTTTTCTATATTTTTTATTTTTCCCCAAAAATTTACTATTAAGTATTAATAACTTTTTTGGTGATTCAGATATCTGTCTAAAAAGTTCTTAAATTCTGACTTAAATATATTTACTAGAAATAACAAACATATTTAAATAGCAATAAAAAAATATATGACATAACTTTCATTTACATTGTACTAAATTAATTAACAAAGTTCAAATTTAAAGTACAGTTTTATAAAAAAATATTGATATTTAGGTTTTTCAAATTTGTTAAAAATTTCCTTAATTTATATTCTTTAATATGATCTACACCACGTTCATAAAATTTTCTTTAAGTTCTGCTCAAAAAAACGCAACAAGTAGTTTTGGCAGTCCTCTCTTGATGTCAACCTGACACTGCCTAAAGAGTTCTTAAGAAAAAATTTGACTAGAAAAAAAAATTGAACAGGAATAAATTACCTCAAAGTATGTGAGAATTCTCCTGTTTTTATAATATAGAATAAATTTTAATAATTATATTGAAGACATATACTTATTATTGTTAAACTTTAAATTGAATTTAGAATTTCTACTAAAATACCTTACCATTTTCCACTTTATTTCTTCAGCACGACGCCGACGACAAGTCTGTTCTAGAGTGTTTTTATCAGCGAACTTAGCTTTCGATGGTCTTTATAAATAAAGCTCCATATTTTTATAAATACTGTTACGTGCGAGTGAATTACAATACCGTGTAAGGGCGAACCAAACTATTTATTTTCACAAAACAAGATGACTTCCAAAAGGGCTACACTTGTCCGATAAAACCGTTAAACTTGCCAAAAGTCGTCAATGATTCTTTTAATGAGTCGCCGGTATACTGTAGCAGGTAACTTCGCGAAGATTCGCTGTCGAATCGCTGTTACGCAACACAACTGACTCTCGCCTGCTTGCTCCCTTAGTTATATCTGGTGCCAAACGTCTCGATATATTTCGAATTTACTAGAAATATAAACAAAATTGTAAACACGGAATTTTTTTCTATTCCGTGATTGTAAACAAGTCCATTGAAAATTTGGGAATACTATTTCTGTTGAATGTGAACTGTATTTTGTAAACATAAGGACCAATTTCCTTTGACACTAACCGGGAAGTGACGTGACATCTATCGATAGGGTGGGACCTTCGAGACTTTCGGCCGGCGCGAACGTTTTTTTCAAAAAAACCCATGGTTAATAATAACAATACTTTAAAAATAAAGGTTGTATCAATTTTGATTTTATAAATAGAATTAAAAATGCTACCTCACGTGAAGGATGTCTTTTACAAGGATGCTTTATTATGTACACAATATATTGTCTATGTCTCTAAGTTTTTATCTTAAATTGAAAAGGTTATTTCTTCACAGGAATTCGTAAAGTTTTGGATAAATGTAGACAAGGATTAAACCAAAATGATCTCACGAGTCTATCCAAGGCTCAAAAATCTATCCAAGACCGCTTTCTGCAATATTGTCTTAAACAAAAGTTCAATTATGGCGGTGAGTTATGCAGTCATTTACTATTATTTGTGATTGGTAAAATATTTCATTTTATGAATAATCACTTGAATGAACAATTGTTTCCTCATATGGTCTGATCAATGAAAACTCTTATTACCTTAGTATATTTAATCCCTATGCACTTATTTTATCCTTTTCTGATGTTTCATCACATGAACTCTCATCAGAGTTATTGCTACTATTAGCATTGACTTCATTCCGTTTCTGTTCTGTGCCATTCTTATTGTCGGTTTTAGCTTTCTTAGCTTTCAGCTTTTTCTTTTTCTTCAAACGTTTTGCTCTTTTCTTTGCTGTTCTTTCTTCGGCAATTCTTTTATTTTCTTCTATTTTATTTTTAAATTCCTCATCGAGCTTTTCCTAAAACAGACATCAAATGTTATTGAATGAGTACCAACACAGGAGGTCTGGTCGCCCCCTGCATAATAGTGATATTATGTAAAGGTAGTACAGGTAGTGGTTATTACTGATTAAAAATATATAATTACTAGCTTTGCCCCGCGAATTCGTACGCCTTGAAAAATGAAAGTAAATGAGGTATAAAGCCTGACATTTTTATAGCTGTATTTTTTTACGCCGATTATTTTATATTTTTAGACGATCCCTTAAGAAAATTGTTCCAAAAACGAAATGCCCAGAGGTAAAAGCTCATAATTAATAATACCCTTAGAATTCCACCATACACACAGCACCACCTTATTGCGAGTTGGGTTTTGGAGTCGTTATAGAGAGTTAACCTGGAGTTCAGTCTGTGAAGCCTAACCAACCTTTGACCACGATCTTTTTCGCATGTTCTTGTCGTACGTGATCCACTTTTCATCATCAGTTATCAATCTCTTCAAACACGATTCGGTTTCATTACGTCTCAATAAAGAATCGTAAATGAGTACAAAATTCATAAGGTTTCTTTCAGTGAGCTCGTGTGGCACCCAAATATCAATTTTTTTTTGTGTACCCAGCTTGTTTCAAATGGGTCAAAACTGTTTCGTGGTCAATTCCCAGTTCTTCAGCTAGGTATGTCGTAACTGGTGATATGCCGATCTTGCTCCACTTTTTCAAAAATGGCGTCCATTTTATCCGTAACAGGGTGACCAGAGTGAAGTGCATATTTGACATCAAAATTTCGGGATTGAAAAAGCGCTTAAATCAACTTTATGCTACTCTTACTGACACTGCATTAGGTCCATAAACGACACTATTTTTTTTTCGCGGCTTGCGTTGTTTTTTTTTCCTTTTTTAGGGTTCTGTACGTCCGAATAAAAAAACGGAACACTTATAGGATCACTCGTGTGTCCGTCCCTCACAGTCAATTATCTCGGAATCTACTAAACTGATTAAGTTGAAATTTGGTACACATATCAATTTCTGTGACCCAAACGCAGAGGTGTGACGTGAATAGATGAAATATGTATATGGGAGGTCATTTTTGGGGGAAGGTGGAAAATTAAAACAATAATTTGAAAACTGCATCGTGTGACATATCAAATGGAAGGTCTTGTTGTGAAGATCTTAAATGTATTTTTTTTATAATTTTAAAATAAATAGTTTCCAAGTTATTCAAGAAAATAGACGAAAATTGACCATCCTCCCCCCCTCTTATCTCTGAAACTACTGAACCTAAAATTCTGAAAAAAAAATACAGAAATTAGTTTTCTACTTATTGATTATAGGAAAACCTATTAAGAAGTCCATGATATTAAAATAACATGGTAAATCACTCAATATTGTGCGGATAGGTAACATCGTACGAAACCCTCATCACCTGAGTTCAGCTCGCACTTGTCCCGTTTTTGTAATAGAATTTTAAAATGTATTGAATTTCTTCATTAAATCCACTCATTTTGACAGAAAGAAAAACAACATTTTATTAATTTGTTTCTTTTTTTGAAATGTGACCTTTTTAATGTCATCAAAACCAGCCAGATACAATTAGTAGAGCAAAAGAGATTAATATTAACAATCATACTTATTATTAATATTAACAACCAACCTAATATTTAACAATCAAAATTTACATTGAAATCTCCAGCTAGAATCAACGGCTATACACAGTATAGTCTTTAACCCTTTTTTGAGCTACTCCAGTCAGGTGAAAGGGCCTCTTGACAAAATTTGATACAGAGTCCGTCTATGGCAAAGCTACGCCACGTAAGAAAACATCATAGACATGTGCATGCATTTACTCAGAAAGCCACAACTGTATTGACACTGATCACCAATAAAATCAAATATTAATTTATGATACAGGCAGACAGGCACAGTGAATGTTATTCAGCAGTTACTGTCAGATTTCAAAAACCATCTTGGTGGGCTTTTTCGTCACACTGACTAGCCCTAGCCCATTGGATAAGTGGTTAAGACTTGCCTTTACCCTTTTTCTCAGGCCCTCGGGTTGAATTCCCGGTAGGCCCAACTTTAGAAATGAACTTTTCATAGTTGGCTCTGGTTTAGAATCTAGAAAGTAGTGGCAGTATGAAGACTTACAGAAGACCATTTTGAAATAACAGCATGTGTGCTCTTGTGTTTTGGTGAGTGAGTGGAATGCCAGAGCCCGTCACCCTATTCCTTCGTAATCCTTTATCCTACTATTGTCTGCAGCACACATGCAGCACCTGTAGCCAGGCCTAAGGGTGCTTACATAAAGAAACAGGTTTCCGGCACAGATAAATCTGTGCGGGTCGGTACCGATCGGTGCAGGGTAACTTGTATAAAGAAACAGGTAAATCTGTCCTTAGTGACAACTATGGCCTCCACTTCGTCGGACGACGATTTTTTACTTCTGGATAATGTTTATTTTAAATGTAGAAAGAAAAAAACAGTTAGTGTCTCTAATATGAACAGGAGAAGAAAAGAATATGGATCATACTATCATTTATTTGAAAAAGACATAAAGTTTGATGAATACAAGTTTTATGATTATACAAGGATGACACAAGAAACATTTAAGTACATATTAGATAAAATCGAACATCGCTTAATTAAGAGATGGTGTAACTGGCATGTTCAACCCATTTCACCCGAAGAAAGACTCTTAGTTACTATCGGGTAAGTAATAATATAATATATAATTAATAATAAGTACCTATGAGTTAGGATAATGTGGTACCAACCAAGGGCATGAAGGCCGAAAGTGGCGCCACTATCAGTTTTTCAACTATTTTTGGAAAAAATAGCACACTGAATTTGTAGCACATATTGCAACATATTTTATATACTTAGGTGATTATAACGGACGTTCTGCGGTTTATGGTTACTTACAATCCTACTACAAATTCAGTGTGCTACTTTTTCCTTTTTCGTTTTAAAATACTTAAATGAAATAGTTAACAAACTGATGGTGGCGCCACTTTCGTGCACGATACACTCTTAAAAGCAATTTGGTGATATTACCAAATTGCTTTTTTGCACCCTCCATCCTGTCGCATACTAATAACATAGTAATTAAAAATCTTAATTGACGTCACAGTAAGATTACAATACTTATTAGTTTTAATAATCAATTATATAATAATCAAATTGGAGATTTCACAGTGGGTATCTACTATAAAATTCTGAAAGAGATTGGTCATTCTGCACAGACTGAGTAGATTCATTACATTCTGTAACTTCTTGGTTGTTTGTAGATTCAATATATTGTCCAAGATTTATTTGGTCGGAGGTTTCGGGAGTACTATTACGGGAAACATTACTTAAATGAGAATAGCTTGACGTCGTAGAGTGATTATCATATCGCAAAGATTGATACGCGAACTCGTCAACGACACTTTGGATGCGGTTTCGAAAGGAAAGTAGCATTTATGTTGAGGTATTTTGTCAATGTGTGGTAACAAGCTTTTAAAAAATAAAAGATGTTCATTGTCTGCATCTGTTCGATTCTGTCGCGATTTTTCCTTTTCTTTTAAAAATTTAAGTTTTTGATATTCAATCTCCAACATTTGGTCATTCAGTGATTTTTTAGGCTTTTTTGAAGCGGTAGACATCGCAGGAGATCTCGCTGTTGGTCGGTCACACGAATCACAATCTTCCGTGTTCCTTGGTGATGGTGAAGCAAAAAAATTGTTGTCATTTGTATTTTGGGAGTCTCCCATTTCAGAATCTGGCGCCGCACTATCTGATGGAGATCTTCGACGTGTCAAACTTCCAGTGGTTGTTCTTGCTTTCACAACTGGTTTTAAAAAAAGCAAGGGCTTAAAATAGGGCCACTTAGGATAAACTGTAGTCGCCTCATCTCCAGAGCGAGAAGGTGGAATCTTTCCTAACTCTACGGCGAATTGATCCCTCAGATATCTCCATCGTTTTCTTATTTTATTTTCTGAAACATAAATGTAAGTACTGTGATGTAAAACTTTGGACTTTTTATACGACTGCCAAAAAAGGAGTATAATGTTTTCAGGGTTCATGTATAAACATTGACATGTGAGTTTCTAATTTGTTATTATGGCCCCATCGTGTACTCCGATGATCCTGCCAATGTGAGTTTCTTTATTCTAGCATAAGTCCTAAACGTCTTAGCCGGTTTTGATAAATGAGGTATCGTTACAATCTTTACGTCAATCCAAGTGACATAGCATAGGCAATGTGGCGTTTTAGTAAAAACAATATGGCAGATAATATTCACCAAAATGTACCGTCGACAAAAGCAAAAGCCGTTACAAAAGGGAACTAAAGTTAGAATTGAAATTTGCAGTCATTGGACTTTTTGCTATAGGTTTGAATAAATGTTTAAGTATAAAGGTCTTCAGTTACTATGGGAGGCTAAATGTATTTTTAAAGATCTAGGGCGGCTTGCAATAAAATTTCATTTAAATATCCACAAAATACATTTACCTAAATTGATTTAAGTCATTAATATGTTTCGTTTAAGCTCGTCTTGCACCAAGGTCATTGTTACTTTGTTTAGTTAAAAGTGTTGAGGGAGATGGCAAATTTACCTGATACGTATTGTCCCACGTGCACATCACGGCAAGACAGTTTTTTGTAGTGATTTTGTAAAGAAACGTAAAAAAACTTGCGTGAAATAGAATTTTTTCAAACTAGGGACAGACTTGCTTATATTCTACATACTACCTAACCTAAACTAGAGCTTGTTTCAAAGATTTGAAAATTTGTGTTTCTTATAATATTTTAGTTTCATCTATTTAAAAATAAAATGGCGAAATCTACTAGGACACCAAAATTCACCAAAGACCAATTGTTGCTCGTTGAGGTGTTAGAGCCGTACCTATTCGTATATCATTATATCGTATATATTCAATAAAACATAGCCAACAAGTCAAAATCAAGAAAAGTTGATAACCCATTCCGACATTAATACCTAATTCTTTATTTTCAGGTATCTTGCAACTGGAGAATCATTCAAATCACTTTCATACAACTTCAGAATAGGGGTGGGTAACTATAACATCGAAAATTATAGAAGAGACGGTTGTTGCAATATGGGAAGAATTGTATCCCGTACATATGCCTACACCTACCAGAGACATATTTTACTCAATATCTAATGATTTTAATAATATTTGGAATTTTCCTCACGTCATAGGTTGTATAGACGGCAAACATGTGCGCGTAGTGTGCCCAAAGAAATCGGGATCTATGTTTTACAATTATAAAAAATACTTCTCTGTGGTATTGCAAGCAGTGGCCGATGCCAATTATAAATTTATAATGGTAGAAGTTGGAGGTTATGGCAAACAAAGCGATGGAGGTACCTTTAGAGCATCAGACTTGTATCAGTTTCTAAATGAAAGAAAATTAGATATTCCATTACCCGCTAATTTACCCAATACCCAAGTCTCTGTTCCTTACGTATTTTTAGCTGATGATGCCTATCCATTAAAAACTTATTTGATGAAACCCTTTGGGGGGGGGGGCGCGCATTAACAGAGGACCAACACAATTTTAATTTATCGCGAGCGAGAAAAACAGTGGAATATGCGTTTGGTAGATTATATTCAAAGTGGCGTTTGTTATCTAAATGCATTGAAACTGATATTGAACTAGCAGATAAAATAGTGAAGACTATGTGTTTGTTGCATAATATTGTTATGACTCACCAGGGAACGTTCTAGTTATGACTCACTATGGAACGTCCTAGAAAAGCGACTTCGCCTGTCTACAATTTCTGGAAAAATTATTGTCAAGGGAAATTGATCCCTATGCACACAACATAGAGTTCACATTCAACAGAAATAGCGTTCCCGAATTTTCAATGACTTTGTTTACAATACGTGTTTACAAAAGTTGTTTACTTGTAATTGTTTGTTGCTTGTTTATACTAAATTCGAGAAAGATCTAGACAATTGGCAGCGGATATAAATAGGCGAAGTGGCGAGCTAGCGGGACAGTTCGACTCTGCGATTCGAAAGCGATAATACTTCGGAACTTACCTGCGACTCATTACAGAATTACGGACGACTTTTGGCAAGATTAACGGATTTAAAGAAGAAGTTTAACCCTATTGGAAGTAATCTTGGTTTGTGGCAATAAATAGTTGATTTTCGCCCTTACACGGCAATTTGACTCACCCCACACTTAACAACTGGTGTCAGAAGTGGGATGCCGTTAATGCCACGGGACGACGGAACTCGTACTCCACGGACCAGAGGCTCTAGTATGAGTTTACGATACTACACCAATACTACACTCGCTAGCGAGAACGTAAAACTTTTGTATGGGAAATCGTGAACTGTCAATGTCAAATTATCAATTTTCCATATAAATGTTTTACGCTCTCGCTAGCGAGTGTAGTATCGTAAACTCATGCTAGAGCCACAGGAGACAAGCGGAGATGGATGCTGCGAGGCAACGGGCACGTGAGGAACCGGAGGAAGGCTCCGATGCTGAATTGCTCCCTATAACAGCACCTCCATCAAACCTATCAATGGACCTTTCTGCACTGCTAGCTGCCATGCAGAACTTACAAGCCAGTCAGGAGGCCGCTCGCCGTGAACAGGAGGCCGCTCGCCGTGAACAGGAGGCCGCTCGCCGAGAACAGGAGACCGCTAGCCAAATAATGCTTTCGAAATTGGACGCAAGCCTTGAAATAATGTGTGACAAGGTTAAAAAGGTAGAGTCCGAAGTCAAAGAGGTCTCACTGAAAGTCGAAGGCCTGGAAGGGAGACTCGACCAAACCGACAGTCGCCATCAAGTGCTCGCCGAGAAAATGCAGAAACTGATGACGAGAGAGGCAGTCCTCACTGCACCGGTACCTACACAAGGCAGATTGGACCTGCCACGGTTTGATGGCACATCATCCTGGACAGCCTACAAGTACCAGTTCGAAACCCTCTCTAACTGCAGCGGCTGGACTGAGGATCAAGCGTTCATGGCGTTGACTCTTGCTCTAAGAGGAGACGCCCAACTGATCCTGGAGCGACTTCCTACAGAAGGAAGGTCTCTGCAAGCCCTTTTGGAAGCTCTTGAGACACGGTACGGTGACAAGCATATGGAGCACACGTATAGGGCTCAATTACGAGATCGCATGCAGAGGCCCACGGAAACACTCCAGCAGTGTGCTGACGAGATCGAAAGACTAGTTCGTCGCGCTTATGTGTCAACACCGTCTGCAATAGAAATAACTGTGCTTTGTGGACGGGATAAGGGACAGCGAAGTTCGTGCAGCAGTGCGATTGGGTCACCATCAGACCCTGAAGAGTGCACTGGCACATGCACTAGAAGTAGAAGCGGTCCGGCGTGACACAAGGCCATTTAAGGTCAGAGAGCTGGTAGCCGAGGAGCGAAGAACTCGCTATGGTCCGACATGCTACGACTGTGGTGAAAAAGGACACATTAGGCTGGACTGTCCAAAAAAGAAAAGAACGAGGGTCTCAGAGATGAAGACCCAAGTTGAAGAAGGACAGGTAGCACGGTGGACTGAGCAATTGCGAAAATTCAATCTTGTAACGGAACATCGAAGCGGAAAAGGTCATGGTAATGCTGATGCTCTGTCGAGAAGACCTTGTCCTGAAGATTGTAAACACTGTAGAAAACAAGAATCTCAAGAGTCAGTAAAAATTATCCGGATCCAAGGATTAGACGACGATTGGAGTGGCGAAAGTATGAGGAAGGCTCAAGAGGGAGATGATGACTTGAGATTGATTTTAGATTGGATGAAAAGAGGGACTAAACCTGAGTGGGTGGACGTATCCGCCTCCAGTCCTGTCACAAAGAGTTATTGGGCTCAATGGGATAGTTTGACCCTGGAAGACGGAATTTTGTGCAGGAAATGAGAGTCTAATAGCGGACATCAGGTTACGGTACAGGTTGTAGTTCCTCGAAGCAAGGTATCTCCTCTACTACGTCATATCCATGACGGGGTGTCTGGTGGTCATCTTGGAGTGAGGAAAACACTGTTGAAAGTGCGCCAGAGGTTCTACTGAATCCATTGCCGGGAAGACGTCGAAGATTGGTGTCGTAAATGCAACGCGTGCGCTTCAGTCAAGGGACCGCAGACAAGATGTAGAGGAAAACTGAAGCTCTACAATGTAGGAGCGCCATGGGAACGTATTGCAATTGACGTGGCCGGCCCTTTTCCGGAAACTGAGGATGGCAACAAATACATAGTTGTAGTACAAGACTATTTCAGCAAATGGTCTGAAGTATTTGCAACCCCCAACCAAGAAGCTAAAACTGTTGCCAAGAAACTAGTTCAGGAAGTAATCTGTCGGAATGGCGTACCCCTGGAAATACACTCTGATCAGGGAAGAAATTTCGAATCAGCCCTTTTTCAAGAGATGTGCAACCTCCTCGGAATACATAAGACCCGTACGACACCAGCTCATCCTCAGTCAGACGGAATGTTTGAAAGATTTAATCAAACACTGGAAAATAACCTGGCTAAAGTAGTCGACTCACATCAGAGAGATTGGGACCACTACATTCCTTTTTTCTTGCTGTCTTATCGCTCCGCTGTACACGACAGTACTGGTGTTACCCCTGCAAGAGTGAATTTTGGACGAGAAATAAGACTACCAGTTGACGCAATAACAGGCTCTCCCCCGAATAGCCCGAAGCTTATAAAGGATTATGTAAGCGATCTTCGCGAACAGTTAGATGAAGTGCACAAATTAGTTCGCGAGTGCAGTCTCAAAACCGGTGAAAGAATGAAGACCCGTTATGATCGGAAAGCAAACATCAACGGTTTTGAAGAAGGAACGCTCGTATGGCTTCATAATCCCCTCAGAAAAAAGGGCAAGAGCCCAAAGTTGCAACCGCGATGGGAAGGACCTTACAACGTAGTTACAAAAATCAACGACATCACCTATAGGATCAAAAAGGGACAAAGAGGAAAACCAAAGGTTGTACACATTGATCGTTTGACAAAATATCACGGCACGAATGATGATCGGGACGATCATAACTAAGAGGGGGGTAATGTTATGACTCACCAGGGAACGTTCTAGTTATGACTCACTATGGAACGTCCTAGAAAAGCGACTTCGCCTGTCTACAATTTCTGGAAAAATTATTGTCAAGGGAAATTGATCCCTATGCACACAACATAGAGTTCACATTCAACAGAAATAGCGTTCCCGAATTTTCAATGACTTTGTTTACAATACGTGTTTACAAAAGTTGTTTACTTGTAATTGTTTGTTGCTTGTTTGTACTAAATTCGAGAAAGATCTAGACAATTGGCAGCAGATATAAATAGACGAAGTGGCGAGCTAGCGGGACAGTTCGACTCTGCGATTCGAAAGCGATAATACTTCGGAACTTACCTGCGACTCATTACGGAATTACGGACGACTTTTGGCAAGATTAACGGATTTAAAGAAGAAGTTTAACCCTATTGGAAGTAATCTTGGTTTGTGGCAATAAATAGTTGATTTTCGCCCTTACACGGCAATTTGACTCACCCCACACTTAACAATATTATTATTGATAAAGAGGGTATTGAGAGAAACTTGACTCCGATAAATCTTGTACGGCGAAGATGGCATAATCAGACACCGAGTCCACCTTCGAATGATGCTACAAACGTCAGGAATAATTTTGTTCAATATTTCAGACATAATTACTTGTTGTACCTACCTAATAATTATTATTAATAAGTAATAATTAATGCAAATATATCTATTAATTAATAAAGCTACTTACCATCCTGTTTCATTTCTTCACTAATCTCTTTCCAACACTTATCGGTGACATTTCTGTTGCTATGAAACTTATTTCTTTTGTCCCATAATGGTTGTTTATCAAATACCAAGGCTATCAAAACTTCGTTATCCATATCCATTTTCATATATAAACACAATACACACCCTACACCGGCAAACGCTTGAACCCGTTTGGCTCAGTCCAGGTATTCGGCACTCGGCACTGACAAGTTTAAAGTTTTTTTTATTATTTTTTTTATAAGTGAACGCCTAAATATTATACCTGCACCGATCGCACAGATATATCTGTCCCGGAAACCTGTTTCTTTATGTAAGCACCCTACTTTAGATATGAATCTACAAGTATGCTCCAGGCTCCACTTGTACCATCAACAATAAATTATAACTCTATGACATAAAGCATGCTTAACAATCAAACCAGAGTTTTATGCTGCATTTTGAACACGTTAAAAATTTACATTACTGTCACTGTCTTATGTCGAGCTGAGTGAGATGGAGATAACCTTCCGATCATCGGTATTGGAACAAATACTAGTCCAGGAAAATTTACAAATAAATCATATCAAATTATCTTCTAGAATCTTATATTAAAAAGACCTGAGGGTCTCAAATTTTGATTAAATTTTCCTGGAATATACCTTAGAATGCGGACCCAGATTACTACTGTGTTTAAATTACACACAAATCATCCAGCCAGCTCCTACACTACCATAATAATTTAGGGAAATTTCAACTATTAGGTATTGTTATATAGTTGAAATCATCCAGCATTATGATTTTTAGTTGTTGGCTCCTGGACTATTTTGTATGTCATTTCGGATTTGATACACATGTATCTACCACCTATGAAAAGAGATATTTAGTTTCATAGACAAAGTACACCCTAACATATGCCCTATGGCTATTTTCTTAGGTTAAAGTACCAATGCAAACATTGTCAAAATTAAATTTTCTGATCTACACATGACTCAGTACTTTAAAAGAAGACCACCTAACTTCATCAGAAGATATAAATTATGCAATGGAAAGATAGGCAACTTCTATGTGAATAAAACTGTAGGTAATTAAGGCTGTGTCACCTGAATTGCACTGTATTGTGTAGGTGCAAGAGTCACTATTTATTTTGATGACGTAGCGGAGTGAATCTTTTGTACTTGTACCATTGTTTTCTGTGCTGTGACATTACCTACTTATTATATGCAATGGTTGCCACCTACCATCAAGTGGTCTGTCAGCCTGTCTTTTAATCTTACCAAAAAAAAAAAAACAAACAGGCTTGGGCTCCCTTTTGATGGGCTTTCTTGATAATGATAAATGTACAGAATATATTTGAGCTGGAATTATTGTAACGTAAACAAAAATGTGGTTAGAATATCACGAAGCCAGCTAAGAGTTTGAAAAAAGGGGAGAAAATAATACTTTCTATTATTTAAAATACTAAACCAAAAAATACCTTTTCACTTTTCTCTTGAATAAATTTTTGCCTAGCATACTCCTTTCTTCGTAGGTGTCTATAAACGTGAAATTCTCCTGAGCCAGCTCCGGCACTAGAACCCATGACATTTCGGACAAAGTCTGGAGGTTGTGATAAAGATTTGTCTTTTGGCGGATCAGGTATAATGACAGGCTTTAGCTGAAAAAATCAAATAATTTAATTATAAATTGTTTATTTTGCGGATATAAAAAGAAGTAAATAGTAAACAATACCGGATTGCTCATAAGCTTTTCTAACTTCAATCTTTGCAAATCTACAGCCTTTTTGACTACAACGACTTTTTTCTCTTCACATTTCGATTCTTTATCACTCATTTTTAGTTTTGCGTATTTAATAAAAACTATTCATATAAAGTTATAAATGAAATTCAATCTTTGTAAAATGACATGACAGCACAGCAATAATTTCATTCAAAAAAGTGATTATAATTTTTTTTGTTTGAAAATCATTCTTTATTTACGCCATAGAGTAACTTATTATATACTGATTTACGCACGATGCGCGCCCTCTAGTCTACGCTATCGACGTTCAACTTCAAACAAACAAATGAATCCATCCAAACACTTTATCCACGCATACTGTATACCAAAGCTACAATACATGCTGTATACATGCTGTATACTCACAAGAAGGTTACAGCACAAACTAAATAGTAGATACTATGGGTTACAGTCATGGAAGTAATAAGTACTATATACAACAGGAATGACCTGTTGTCGCAAAATTGAAGCTGAAAGAGAGATCAGTAACTGTACCTCTTATCCCTCTCTGGCGATGGTGAATATATTGAAATATGATTTAAGGACAATAATTATAAAAATGATTTGTGATTTCACCTACTGGTCCTTGTGGGACACGACATGCAGCTGGACTGAGATAAAATTACGATAAGCTACCTATTGTGGTATATTTAATTAATTAGGTAAGAAAAAAACAGTTAAGTTTATAACCGCGAAACCTCTGCGGGGCGTTAGGGCTCCGCAGGCGTTCCAACCGTTACTCACCGACTGAAACTCAGGGGTAGACACTACACGAGACCAGTGTTAACTCTCAGGGCGCCAACTACCTGGGGTGGACTTAGACAAAAGAAAGCCAAGTTCAATCACACAACACTTTACTATACCAATAAATTTACACACTATATAACAAATGAAAATTTATACATGAAAGAGAAAACAATTTAGTTTAGAAGGTTGGTCCTGATCCTCCTCGCAGAAGGCGGGGGATGCTCTTAAACACTCACTTGTAGACACAAAGAAATCTGAAATTGAACCCGTTATGTTAATAGAGAAAGGAATAAAAAATGCATAGGTATTTAAGTTATTTGTTCTTGAACTAGGATTGGATAGTAATGCATGGTCACCCTAATTGTTCACTAACAAATTATGTTTAAAACTATTACCTGTGAAAAGATAAACCACAATCAGGATAATACTCGCTTCCGCAAGCCTCCACGACACAAATTCTCCCCATTTTAATTAAAATTCTTCAAAAATATCACGAAATCAAAAATTTCCGCCATTGACGTCAGAGTCGGCGATTACATGTGGGGTTGTCAGGTCAGGTGTCCGTATTTCATACAAATAAAAGAAAACCTATACGCCAATCGCAAAATTTTTGCGTTAATAAGGCTTTACACGTAGCAACAAATAATATTGCTTTAACATGTCGGTAATAAATTATTATTTATGTTTAGAAACATTTTAGAAGTAAATGTTTTTACTTCATTACATTACATCAATCGCATATTTTTCTACCATTTCTACCAACTTAACTCTGGCAACTCTATAGAACGGGACACAGCGTTCAGTGGTGGCCCTCTCACTCGGCTTCATTTTTATTTTGCGCGCAACAAGACTCTTACGACCTTAGCATAAGGTTTTATTTTCTTTATTTTAGCTGCAAGATGCACAGATAGAGCTTATTCCTTATATAATACTTCCATGGTTACAGTACAGTGATTCCCGGAATATAATAAAATTATCTTGGACCAATAAAAATGCTCAAGAAATTAAAAAAGAAACAAGAGTTTAATTTCCTGTTAGAATTGAATTAAAACCTAGATCTAAATTGTGTTCTATAATGGCATCTACTATTATTGTGTTATATTATCTACTATGGCACAGAAAACATAATAGTAAATGTATAGAAAATTCTCTCCGTGAAATCATTCAGATAAATAGCGATTCTTGCTCAGATTAACTGTGGATTCTTGCTACGACACTACAAATTCACCTATTATAGAAGTGCCTGTCTTTCTATCGCAAACTCTTATCCCTTTTGAGTTTGATGACGTTAGGGTTGTCTTCTTTTAATGAATAATTAATCTAAATAAAATGTTTACATTATAGTCCACATTACTTTAAGAGCCCCCGCAGACTACAGACTTTCCTATCGGCCGATAGTTTGATCGAGTTGTGCTGCTCGTGCGCACACTGGGCCAACAAAACAGTTGGGTTGGACGTGAGTGCGCAGACCAGCCAACCAAACTGTCGGCCGATTGACATTCGCTAGAAATTGGTGAAGAAATCAGTCGCGTGGAATGTTGCCTATAAATATTATTATTGCTTTTCTGCGAAGGAGAAGAAGGACGAAGCTGATTCCAATTAGGAACAGTTACTTCACACACTTCTTCCCATAATTTTTTTTATAGATTACTCTTTTTTTTATAGAGTGCGGGTCTTGCTTCAATTTCCTGAATTAAATTTTCAATATAAGTTCCGACAAGCAGGGACGAGGTTGAATCCATCATGTGCAGTCAGCTTAGATAATCTGTACCATCTAAAATCTATTTGATGCTGATTGTACGCACGACCTTTCTCACATTCAACGCAGAGTGAACCTAGTATATTTATCTATGGAGGGAACTGAAGCTAAGCTATCGGCCGATGAAACAATCGGCAAGTGTGCGCGCGCGGAAGGGCGCCATACTGTGGCTCTAGCATGAGTTTACGATACTACACTAATTCTACACTCGCTAGCGAGAACGTAAAAATTTAGTATGGAAAATCGTGAACTGTCAATGTCAAATTATCAATTTTCCATATAAATGTTTTACGCTCTCGCTAGCGAGTGTAGTATCGTAAACTCATGCTAGAGCCACTGATCAAGCGATCGGCCGATAGTTTAGTTTGAAGGCAATCGGGTAGCGTATCAAACTGAATAATCGGCGTTAAACAAATCGTTGTAGTGTGCGCACTTCCATACATCTTCAATTCCATCCATACTGATTAAAGCAACCGATTGAAAAATCGGCCAACAAGTCTGTGGTCTGCGGGGAGTTAAAACAACACGTTCACGTATCACGTAGTTAAACAACACAGAACAACAAATATTGAAAATTATTTTACCGTCAAAGTACGTATATTAGCAGTCAACAATATTGAAGTAAGGCCCATCTTCATCTGTAAGGAAAGCCCTATTGTCATTGTCTTGTCACCTTGAGAAGGTCAAAAGCATCACCGACGAGCAGAAGAGGTTCCGGTAATCTGAAACAATCAAGACATTTTCTCAATTCTTATAAGACTGACAAGGTAAATTCAGTTTTTTTGATTCATTAATTGAACTGTTCTTTTTACTAAATTTAATGTTGCTTATATTACAACTTTCTTGAAGTTTGCTAATAGTTTTCACAATTTTAAACTTGGATCTATTTTACGATGTTCGGATGTTTTAATTAATTATTTTGCAATAAATACTTATTTCAATTATCTATATTTTAAATTATTGAATATTGTGTTAAACTCAACTGATATTGTAACTGCATATCAGTAAGCTTATATAAATTAACTACAACCTATATTTGACCTTGCCGGTTGTAACTCTTCTCTTGAATCTTACTGCATTTCTTTTATATTTGTTCTATGAAATGTTTTATTATTACAGAGGTCTCGCACATTTCAGCCACAAAATGCCAATCAAATCTATCAAGGCTCGTCAAATTTTTGACTCCCGTGGTAATCCTACGGTTGAGGTTGATTTGGTAGGTATACATAAATTATTATATTTTGACATACGTTCTTTAATAGCCGATTTAATTAATACTTATTTGTTATTTAATAAATACTATTAATTTGTTTATATTAGGTTACTGAGTTAGGCCTCTTCCGTGCTGCTGTGCCATCTGGAGCTTCCACTGGCGTCCATGAGGCCTTGGAGCTAAGAGACAATGTGAAGGGGGAGTACCACGGCAAGGGAGTCCGCACAGCAGTCAACAATATTAACAACATTATAGTCCCTGAGCTTCTCAAACAAAATGTGGAAGTTACCCAACAAAAGGAGGTACCTAAGAGTTCATTAATAATATTATAGATGCATGGGTTACTGCATACGACATTAAAAGAGTCACGGGGAGTCGCTGGCTTCAGGCGGCCCAAAATCGTGGTGTTTGGCGGTCATTGCAGGAGGCCTATGTCCAGCAGTGGACGTCCATCGGCTGAAACGACGATGGGTTACTTTGGATTCAATAAGATAATAATGACTCCTGACCTATGAGCCAACGTTAAAGTCTGATAGTATAATATTAGGATGAAAAGAAATACAGTTGGGCCAAATGCCTCTATAATCCTCCCCTGCTTCTGCAAGCTGCTGTTTCACAGAATCTTACAGTGCAATGCAGTGCTGTGTCATTCATTTTAGGTATCATATCATTCATTTTATATCAATTGTAAGTAGATACATATTTCAATTAAAAAAAATATAGTATTGCATAAATTGAGGGATAGATTTATTTTCTATGTAGTTAAACAACACTTGTCCAAATGCTATAAATAGAGAACTAGCGACCCACTCCGGGCTTCGCACAAGTGCAATTTTTTTCCGAAATTTTTATATAAAAACCATCCTTAATGCTCCTTAAACTAAACATTTAATGCTAAACATTAGTGAAAACTGCATCAAAATCCGTTGTGTGATTCGAGTTAAGAGAACATACATGGAAGTGGGCAGTGACTTTAGGTATTGACTATAATACCAGAATAGTTAAAAAAAATAAAAGACTATAAAAATCTTTCATTCAATTAAAAAATTTTTAAAAATACATACTTACATCACAAATGTTTGATTAATCTAAACAGTGTATGTATTTTGTACAGTGTATTGGAGCCCTACTTAATTTTTATAAACAATAGGGAATATGCGTCTAATTCAAAAAAGGCTTAAATATATTTTTTTATCAACATTTTTGCTTTAGAATTATGTCTATGTAAATATTTTTTAATATTATTTCTTCTTCGTTAAGAAAATAATTATTAAAAAGTGCATAAAAATGTGGGTAATTGAAAATACTTGAAACAGTCAGATCGAATGTGACATCAAAGTCTATGGAATGTGACGTCAAAGTCTATGGAATGTGACGTCAACGTCTGAAATGTCAACAAGTGTGTAGATGTTTGTGATTTTTAACATTTGATTGTATTGTAGACTTTGACGTCACGACAAGCGCGCCAAAAGGGCGGGTGTTTAAAGTGCCCATAGCTGTTAGTTAATTTTAACTTTTTTTTTTGTTACCAAATTTCTGTTTTTTTGGCGCTGAATTTATATGAAAATATAAAAAAAAATGTGCATATTCCCTATTAGATTGAAATAATTTATTTGATAATTTTTTTATTTTATTGATGTCGTATGTTACTACCTCATAAGTCCAATACCTTCTTTATTGGGTAAATTTAAATTTACTTTGTATAATCATTACAGATTGATCAGTTCATGATCAACTTGGATGGCACAGAAAACAAGTCCAAGCTTGGTGCTAATGCTATCCTCGGAGTGTCACTGGCTGTCGCTAAGGCTGGTGCTGCAAAGAAAGGAGTACCTTTATATAAACACCTTGCGGACTTAGCAGGGAACAATGAGATTATCCTTCCTGTGCCTGCCTTTAATGTCATCAATGGAGGCTCACACGCTGGAAACAAACTGGCCATGCAAGAGTTTATGATCTTGCCCACAGGTACATTTTCTCTCTGTTTTTGATACTGTTGGATTGATGCACTAAAACTCATAATTTGACATAAGTCAAAGGTTTTTATTGAGATTATCAATATTCAGCAGTTCAGATCATCTTTGTTAAATGATAGTAGTTTTAGTAAAATGATATGCAATATTCTAAATTGAATGCTATTTATTATTGGGTGATAATGATCAAATAATTGAACTAAGAATAATATATGAAAGAAACCTAGTATATTTTTTATTTATAAGCTTCAAAATGTGTTAAAATATACCCATCAGAGATTTTGAAATATAAAAAGCAATAAAAAATTCAAAATATAATGCATAAATTAAATAGCACAATAAAAGAGAAAAAATAGATCTCATAGTTGTTTTCCTAAACTTAACTCTCAAATAAATGTTAGAAATTACACATTTTGACTTATAAAATATTACGTAAGAATGACTAACACAGGTGCTGCATCATTCAGTGAAGCCATGCGCATGGGAAGTGAAGTGTACCACCACTTGAAGAAGATCATCAAGGAGAAGTTTGGCTTGGACTCCACTGCTGTCGGTGATGAAGGTGGTTTCGCACCCAACATTCAGAACAACAAGGATGCTCTGTTCTTGATCAGCGATGCCATTCAACAAGCTGGATACACTGGCAAAGTAATTTTATTTATCTATGACTATGTGGACGGATCAATTTTAACCTCTATTATGTCAATGAGGTCATTGGTTCAGCAGACACATTTACATAACATGCTTGTATAGAAATACTGCTTATGGTCTGTAAGTTATTAGAATTACACATATTTTTTTAGTTTTTTTAGTCACACAGTCACAATTAACAGTGTTGCCACATTGGTGGCACTAATCCAGCTATTTTGGATATTTTGTAATTCTAAAAATTGGAGTAAAAGTGTGAGCTTGCAATTGCAATTAAATATATTTTATGATATTTTGTGATTTCACTGAAAAAAATTCTAAAAAAATGAAGTCTTAAAATAGGAATCTTTTAACAGATTGAGATTGGCATGGATGTAGCTGCATCTGAGTTCTACAAGAACAATGTATACGACTTGGACTTCAAGAACCCTGCCTCCAATCCCTCTGATCATCTGCCATCGGACAAACTGGCAGAACTCTACCTGGACTTCATCAAGGACTTCCCCATGGTTTCCATCGAGGATCCCTTCGACCAAGACGACTGGGCTGCATGGTCCAGTCTCACGGCTCGTGTGCCCATACAGATCGTCGGAGACGATCTTACTGTAAGTATTCATGGACACATGAAAATGTGAATTTCTCATTTTATTTCTTATTTAAAATATAAATGCACTCTACATATGCAGCTACAATAAAGAGATGTGATATTGCAGTAAGTAAATCAACTAATCATTTTTATAAAATATGTGTAAACATACTCTGTTTTAACTCTTTTTTGAGATTTTTATTTAAAGGTTGACAGGCAAGCTGAAAGCTGAATGGTAAGGTGGCTACCGATGAATATTAAAACAAGCAGCGCAATAGGGGATGCCAATGTTCTGCCAACTTTAATAAGATAATAGTCAATTGGTAAACAATAATAATATAGAGCGTTAGTGGCGCAGTGGGAAACACGCTGCCTATCATGTCGAGAGGTCCGAGTCCGATCCCCGGTCATGCCAAGTACCAATGGTTTTTTTTTTTTTAAAAACTTAAGTGCATTTTACTGATTGCTCTCAAACGGCGAAGGAAAACATCGTGAGGAAACCTGCATACGCCAAAAACGAAATTCTAAGGCGCATGTGAAGTCCACCAACACGCACTGGGTCAGAGTGGTGGACCATATAGCCCATACGCCCTTGTTGAGAGGGTAGGCCTGTGCCCCTGCAGTGGGGACATATAATAGGCTGTTGATGGATGAAATAAAACTCAATTGAAACAAAGTTGATGTATTTAAGTAATTAGGTAGTGTAGAGAAAGTTCAATCAGTTATATACCATACATTGAGTAGTTTAGGCTTAAAGCAAATTCTCTCCTTTTCACAAGTTGTAAAGACTCGTAATTATTTAAAAGTGTATTTTCTCACACTTGTAGGAACATGTGTAATGAACAGACAAATTGCAACCATTATGATCATTATTTAAGAATCGAAACAAGCTCTTATTTCACTGTAGGTAAAGCTGCTATCTCAGGGCTTGCACAGTTTATGACTGCAAAATGCAATATTCCTCACTGATAAATTTTTAACCATAATTTTCTTGTAAACAGGTGACAAACCCAAAACGCATTGCCACCGCTGTAGAAAAGAAGGCTTGCAACTGCCTGCTATTGAAGGTGAACCAGATTGGAAGCGTCACAGAGTCAATCGACGCTCACTTGCTGGCCAAGAAGAATGGATGGGGCACTATGGTTTCCCATAGGTAAGGTCTTAGTGCTTCTACTGTGTAAATGGTGGCCTATCTGTCAAATCTAATCAACAGAATTGCGTAAGATCGTGTTTCAAACTAAACTACAAAACTAAAAAGTGTTAAGGTTTGGACAAATATCAGCATGTCACAAAGTATGATAACTTTATGTATAATGATAATGATAACTTTGCTATGGTGGGTCAAATAATAAAAAAGCAGCAGTACCCTTATCCCTAATCCCACAATGGTCGGCAATGTACTTGCAACACCTATGGCGTTGCATGTGTTGTAAGCGATGGTAGATGGTAGCCACCTACCATTAAGTGAACCCTCAACCTATTCCGAATCTTCAGATTAGCCCAGCGGATGATTCTGTGAAGTTTAGTAGTCCGATAAACAGAAATATTTTTTATTTGTTTTTTTTTTTCAATTTAAAATAAAAATGAAATATTCAATGCCTGACAAAAATATATGAGCCATAAAGACTGAATAAACTAACACTTAAGAAAAAGGGGCGCAGACGGAAGTCGCGGGTGTAATCTAGCATTAAATAAATGCTGTTTAATTTTTTATTTTGGTGATGCCATTACTTCCTAGTCAATAAAATCTGTCTATTAGTCAATGTTTGTTTTTGTGAAGGTCCGGTGAGACTGAGGATACTTTCATTGCGGACCTCGTGGTTGGCCTGTCCACGGGCCAAATCAAAACTGGAGCTCCATGCCGCTCCGAACGTCTGGCCAAGTACAACCAGATCCTTCGCATAGAAGAGGAACTCGGTGCCGCTGCCAAGTATGCCGGCAAGAACTTCCGCAGACCTGTCTAAGGAGTGGAGTCACCACATAATATTATGACTATGTTCTGTATAACTGGATTAATGTAATAGTGACTCCCTACTATCGCATTTTGTTTTTATAAACGGATAGTATGGAACTAAAGTGTATGTATACAAATGTTGTAATTTGTGGTCGATGTGTGTTTGGTAGTAAATGTTGTCGTAGGTACATACAGTGTCACAGTACGTAAAATTATCGCTTCTCACATTCATAATTGTATTGTTTATGGTTAGGAAGTTGAAACACCTATTTATTAAAAAAAAATACTTTAAGTAAACTAAATTATTTCCGATATTATTACATCTATCCAGGTCGATGCGTAAATAAAGATGTAATCTTAAGTCTGATTTTATTTGAAACTATCTACCCTTAGGTTTTAACCCGATGTTTTAATGGAAAATAAATCGCTTAGACCACCGAGTATCTATACAGAGCGACAGCTCCCTAGGAGCGTAAATTTTACTAGCCTATTCTTGTAGGGTTGTCGCACAGGGAAAATAAAAAAAATATTTTTTGTTGGTAAATTTAAGTTTATTACAAATGGCTTGCATTTTCAAAAAATTTTATTTTTGAGATTCTTGTTATTTCGTTTTACGATGTAATAAATTCTTAGCCTTATGTAAGGTTTTTTTTAATATTTAATTAATGAGGGTTTTCTGAAAGGGTCTAATTGAGATGGCAGCACTGTAACGTCAGGTCCAATGAACTGTCAAAATACATACGCGAATTGCAATTTTCTATGTATTTTTTCAACATAAATTATTAAACCAACACAATAGAATTTCAATAATTCATGTTTAGCTCAGATTATCACAACTAGATGGAATCAATCTGAAGTCACGAAATGTTAAACAAGGACTGTTGTTACAATAACGCCTTTGAAAAAAAGGGATGCAAATATAATTTTTTGTCCTTATCGTCGTGGCCGGTTTTCTGCCCTCACAAATGTCAAATTGTGACAGTTGTATGGCCAACAACATTAAATGTTGTAATATATATAATCGAAGAATGCAAATTAAAATAGCTGTCACTTCTTTTGGACTGTAAAACCAAGAGGAATAGTCTTTTAACAATGCTGGAGAAATTTTATCTTTTAAAAATGCCGGAGATATTGGCTGTAATGAGATTTTCTATAGGATGTCGGGAAGTTATGGAACTTAAACAGTTTCGGCCGTGCCTGCGAGGTAGAAATAGCGAGGGATTTTATCAAATTAATTAAGCGTAGAGTCCCTAAAACATTTGACAATCAAGGAGGATATCTAATAGGTGATAATCATCAATATTGTTCCGAAAAAAAAAAGCAATGACTTGGAGATATTAAAATATAGGATAGGAAGCATTTGCAAAACCAATGTAAGCATGCATAGGTAGGTAGATGGATTCTGGGCCAAATAAGTTGAAGTAGTTAGTGATAGTGAAATTAAAATTACTCTATGAAAGATTTTCAATTGTATAGATCGGGCAAGACGAAAGAATACGTAATGCGACATTTAGAACCACGTGGTACAAAAATCGGTCCATCGCCAACTTTACAAGGCTATTTATAGTTGATTCAACATAACGAACTAGTGGAGCACTATCTCTGTCAAACATTTCCATATAAAAGACAAGGACCGAAAATCCCCTCTCTAGGACAAGTGGGCGTCAACCACTGCTTAGAAACGTAAAGGCGCGTTTATATTGCGCTGTTTTTGAATTTTAATTTAATATATTAACAACTAGGTATATTTTTAAATGAAGTTATTTATATTTTTTAAATATTAAATTGCGATAATTTAGAACGAAGTTGACTATACGTATGTAATTATGATTGTATTGTGAAAAGGAAAATTGAGAAACAATTAAAAGCAAACACATTTTTAAACAAATTTAAAAAAAAGTACATAATCACATATGGTACATCGTTCTAAAATATAAACATGCAAAGTCACAGAATTAGTCGATAGCAGCGCAATAGCGTCCGAACAGCACGGGTCGCACGAACAGACTAGTGATGGTTAATATAACGTATAGCTGATAAAAATAGCACGCTATTTACTTGCAACGAATAGCGTCCGCTATATAAAGATTTAGATAGAGTTAAAATTATAACGATATTTTATAACGTCGCGCGGCGCGCGGCTGGCGGGCGGCGCTGCTACGCACGCTCGTCCCGCGCAACGAAAATAGCGCGTTGTAAAAAATAGCATGTTAAAAGAAAACAATTGTTGACCGGTAACTGGCCGTCATGTTTGACATGGGCGGAGGTCGTTTAGCGATTTCGCGCGCTTTTTTAGAAAACCGTTAAATTTCGAGTGTGTATTAATATGAAACTTTGTTATGCCAGTTGTGTTTTGTAAATAATGTTTTTAAATGTAAACAAAATGTAAATAGATATGTATATAAAATGAACTTTTAAATGTCAATGAATTTTGAACTTAAATACTGGCTGACTTAAAAAGGTTTGATATTCAAACAGCAAAAAAGAAAAAGTATAATTTTATGACTATAATTATAAATTAAGAATTGAAGTAATCCGAAGAAGTGAAATCCACAAGATTAAATACGCCTATAATTTTAATATCCATTTCTATAAAATTTCGATCATACATGAAAACCAAAGAAATAAAATTATAGACAGTCCTAAGCCTGCAAAGTATGAAGGATAGTTCATTATAATAGGAACATTTTTTAAAAATAATACATTTTTATTATACTGCTCATAGAAATATTCATGAAATCGATAATATGGAAACGTTATATTAATTAAACCACCATGGTAAAATTAACAAATTCGATACATGTTATAAGTTTAGTAGAATGTTAATTTAGCGGCAGTATTTAATATAACGTCGCCAACGTTACAACGCGTACGGCGCGTGTTTTAACAAAAATCTTATCGTTATAATATAGCGTCAAAAATAGCATGCTATAAAAATATAGCATATTCCAATCAAATATAGCCGTTAAGACCAACTTTAGAACAGACTAACTAAACTAAAATCACTCGCGCTGTAAACGTAGCCTTAGCGTCGTTACTCCGGCCAATCACAGACAAGCTCATTTTCTCAGTACTAGTTCGTTATCTTGAACGAACTATAGCTTCGCCATGGTTATCCTGATTACGGCAATCAGGATCAATATTTTTATAGGAATATTTTCCCAATGCCGTATATTAGTGTATATATTTAATATTTTTGGTCTTTATAATCTGTGTCTTTTGTTTAAGACATCTGTGGATGGGTGACATCTGGCTGGCTGTATGACAAAACTGACAGGTTTTTCCGGTTTTTCTTTGTGTTAACCACAGATAAGTATATATATTAGGCGTTATGTATGTTACAGACAGACTAATACAACATCTTTGGTATGTAACAACACAACCAGAGTATATATATATAATTACTATGCTGAATAGTTTTTATAATTTGTGGCTTACTTAAGCGCTTACTAACGGTTTAAAAACATAGAGAAACTTTTTATTTTATATATTTTGACATAAAGTTAGTAAACATTTTGTTTTTAATTAAATTAATTAAACAAAATAGTTAAAGATAACCCCTTGTGTAATTACTTGGCCTCAAAGAAGTGTGCAATACATTTGCTTACAATTAAGTATTCATAGTATTACCCCACCCAAATGTCCAGTTTGCTCAAACTAAACTAAAAATGCAGATGCAGTGATTTATTCTCAAAAGATAGATTGTAAATTGTTCATTTAAAATACCTACATATACACACACCTCACAACATCTTTATTAAAATTTCAACGGTTACGAAAATGCTAGCACCAGAAGTTCTTTCACTGATAAAAAACAAATATTCGCAATCATCATCAAAGACTGTTTATATTGCTGTATTTAAATCTCCCGTTGGCGACATAGTTGCTGCAGCAGATAACGAAGCCTTATACTTTGTAAAATTCAATGATTCGCTGTGCATAGAGAGTTTTGAAGAAATATCTGAAGATCTGTGCTGTAATTTTGTGTTACAAGTGAACACAGTGTTGAGGAAGTTTGAAGCAGAACTCTTATCCTATTTTAATGGAACCCTCAAACAATTTACTGTATCAATACAATTTACAGGAAATGTCAATTTCAAGGTTTGCTCTTTTTAGTTACATACTTATTCATTTGTACATATAAATAATATCCTTAGTACATATAAATAAAATTGAGTGTCAAAATAACTGCTTTTTATTAAATGGGACTTTCACTGGCAGATAGCTGTATAACAATGTTATAAGAAGCAACTTAAGCTACTTTTAGAAAAAAAAATTATATAGACAGTGACCAGTATTGCGTGCGCTACAAACACACATTGAGTTAGCTGTTTTTCTGAAATCTAAATTTAAATGCAAAAATTTTCAAAATATTCTTTGTTTTCAGGAAATATGGCGGAAATTGATAAATGTTCCTTTTGGAACAACAAAGACATATGGAGATCTTGCAGTAGATGCAGGTAGAACAAAACACCATTCTAGATATATTGGGACAGCTTGCAAGAATAATAAGCATGTAATTGTTGTCCCTTGTCACAGGATAGTAGCTTCTAACCCTAAAAACGGCGGTTACAATGGTGGTGTTAATAGGAAGCAATGGTTACTAGAACATGAAAAAAAAAATTCAAAATAATTTGTTAAAATTGTTATATTGCAGTCTGCTTTTTTAATAAATACTTACAGTTAATATTTTCATTTTATTGGTATTAGACATCAACATTTAATATCAGAAATGAGTTTTTCATATTCCACATTCACTTTATATATTATATTATAATTATGACAGCATATTCCCGGCAGGGTCAACTTTGGAAATGAACTTCAAAGTTGGTTGTCTGGTTCCGGCAAGTAGTGGCAGGATACACTGATTTCCTCAGTCATTTGTGCAGCACCTCTGGTGGCAGTAACTGCCCACTTACAGAAGACCACTATAAAATAACACGATGTTTGCTGTTGTGTTTTCATGATTGCCAGAGCCCTTTCTATTTCTAATCCTTTAAGGATTATACTCATTCAGTCAAATGCCGATCGGTGGTTTTTGAAATATCAGATCTAGGTGCGGCTCACGCATTTGATCAAATAATGACTTTCAAATAATAATTGAATAAAATTCAAATAAAATCAAATAATGATTTGGAGTAACAGTAGGTATGTATAAATTAAATTTTAATGAAAGTATTATAATGTTGTGGTCGCAGTTTGTGTATATTTACAATGTTTAAAAAATTACGAATTCCTTATCAGGTGCTGGAGCTGGACACGCCGTCCGGCATTTTCCAGAGACTGTCAATCTTTACAGTTTTAAATTGTATACAATGAATTTTAAATTGTACTGATATTTGTATATTATGAATTTTTAATGTATACTGACATTTCTATATACTGAGTATTGAGCGTTAGTTTTATATCAGAATAATAACACGACATAATGACATAAAGTCATTGCCAAGAGAATTAGCAAGTTGAAGTGGTAATGGGCCGGTCACATACCAGATAACCGATGGGGGTAGAAGAGTTATTGAATGGAGGCCACGAATTGGATAGCGTAGGACGCCTTGCGGTCACGTGGACAAACGACCTGAAAGGCTTCACGGGAAGCAGCTGGATGTGAGGGACAGAGGACCATGCGTGGTGGCGAGCCTTGGAGGAGGTTTACATCAAGCAGTGCAGAGAAATGCCTAGTTACATGGCAGTCTCATACCAACATGACAAATATGTACGTCAAATAATAATAGTACCAACCTAACAGGGCAAATAGTGCAGCTACCCTATGCGTTTCTTTTTGTCGATATCGATACAATGTAAAAACAGGAAATGGAGGATATGTTAATATATTTTTTAATTAATATGAGAATAAAACTACTAAAAATATACAAATACATAATAATAATTTTATTTTATCATTTCGCGACGCCTTGTGATTTTTTAACAAAATCTTCTATTGAGTCCGCGACATTTGCAAACGAAAGTTTCAAAATATGGCATTCATTTCGTATTAAAAGATGACTTAAGGGAACTAGTAAAAATACAGTAGATGATCTTTGTGCTCATTACAGGTCCATAACAAATTGTCACATTTTGTCAACATCATCGTGATGGCTTGTTGAGAAATGTATTTCATGAAGAATCGGTTTAACTTCAGCTTCAAGGTGTAACTTACATAGATTTGTTGTGGGATATATAAGATTTTTTTTTCTTGCCACCACTCCCGAAGTTTATGTATTATTTATCTGGATCATCTATTCTTAAACCGGATTTATTGTAGGATCACCGAGGCACAACATACACAGTAGGCTATTTTTTGAACATTTCGAACACACTATTTTCCATCTATGACAATTCCACATCAACGTCGTGCAACTCGAAATCGTCGAGTAAGTGCAGAACAGTATCATCAGTTTCAGGTAGGTGAAGAACAGGCGCTTCAGCACCTTTTCAAGTGAATAGTTCTTAAGCTCAACTGCCTTTTGTATTTTCAAGAGGTTGAATGAAATCTTCAAAGTCAATAACAGCTTCATTATCATCGTCTTCGCAGTTTGCTCCTCTAACAACTGGCGTACTTAACGTCGTCAAAATGTTGAACTTCAAAGCAGCTGTAAAATGGTGGCATGTTGGATTACGGTAGTACAGCAAATTTTTTTAAGGAGACTTTTAATTTTATTAAAAGCTCGGTACTCAAAGTGATTTCCACATACATATTTTAATGTATGCAGTTTTTCTATGGGAATATATATTAAATCAGCTTTTCCCATAACCTCAACCCACTGTCTGCATCTGAAAAAAAATTTTAATCCTCGAATAATTCAATTATTTAACAATCGCTCGTCGCTAATTCTTACGAGGCCCGCAAGGAGAGATGGGGGGGGGGCGTGCTATTCAAACTCGGTATCACTGGAATAATATACCCATTAGGAAGAAATTCGGAAAAATCATTAAGCATATCGTATGCACGGCTTGGACTTTTTCAATAAAAATGATAAAAATGAGCATTAAACTTTTTTATTCAGATTTAGAGCCAGTAGCCTCTTTCATGAACCCTGATTTAATACATTTTTGAATAACATTTTAACATTGCACTATCTTAATAAACTCAAATGTAACTCTGTAGTTATCGATAGTCACAGCACATCACTAGTAAACCATAGTAAACAATAACAATAAAAATAAAATATCAAATCTTGTTTGTTTTAGCCTGCTGTACTTACATATAGCCAAAAAATATTTATATCAGTTCTTACCGGGCCACGTCCAATAGGAAATTTCTGTTAAAAATTTTTGGTTTGTTTAAACACTTTTGCGTGCCTACACTCTATTTCTTTTTGTTGTGGGATCCAGTCTTCTTTCTTTAAATTAAACTCATTTATTTTATTATATACATACACATATATTAATCCATTTCTTATATACCTTAAAATAAATAACACTATAAAATTCTATCCTTTACATATCGTTTCTAAACTTCAACACATTCTCACTAATTTTTCTCACAATGACATCTTACATATATTTTTAAAACATTCTTATTTTAAACTCAAACCTATATAAATATATATTGCCAGTATTTATGTTCAAATACATCAACAATTTCGCCATAAACTTCCTTTGTTCGTGATTTATACGACGGACTCCATCTCCTCAAATCTCACATGTTATAAACCGTCTTTTCGGTGGCATTTTAACAAAACAAATGTCACTGTGTATTTATTTAACAGCGTTCGATCACTTTATGACTAAATTAAACCTATCACAAATTATTATTTGTGATAAATATACAAAAACAATGTTTTGAAGTTGCGACAGCGAGTAACGTATTTGTTTTGTTTGTTGTAGACTTGTAGTAGTGTTATTTAATTATAAATAAAGTACTCTTTGGCTCAAAGAAAGAGAAACTGCAGTGAGGGAGTGGGATGGCATGATCCGCCATTATTTGCCATGCAAACTTCATATTAAAAAAAATGTTTTGAAGTTGCGATAGACTGCTGTCAGCCTATCACCCGCAGTCCGCACCATGCTACAGCGCACGAAGAATAGTTGTGATTAATTTGAGGCTGGACTGGAACGCGTTATTTATTAATATTAAATTAGCAGAGTGCTATATGACTTTGCGTATATCTTGTGTATCACAGACACAGAGGATAGGTATTAAATTATGTAACTACAGTATAATTTTTGCCACCTGTGAACACCGTGAAAACCTGCGGGCAAGCATATTCGCCCTCACAGCAACGCTCTGCGTTCTTTTTCAATGTCTGCATCGTCCCTAAGATCGGGAGTCAGCATAGTATGCAGTGTTGCCAGCCGGGTCCCGTTAAAAGTTACCTGACATAAATAAAAAAGTAACCTTTTAGCGTAAAAAGTAACCTTTTATTTATTTTTTGTGAAAACGTATTAAAAATTGATAAAATATATGTTGGTTGAATTATCTTACACAAATATGAATAATGTAGTTGTATTTTCACTTTTAAGTTGCATTTTACCAACTACTTTTTCAAAATATCTGAAATTAAGAACAGAAAATCTTATTTGTAAGTGGAAAAAAAAATTAATTCAAATTTATCTAATCTACAAAAATGTACAGGATTCACTTACCAAAATTCTGTAAAAAAAATTATTATTTAGGTAGTTATGTAAACTTATGTAAACACACTAATTTGTACACTTCCAAGTTTCCAACTCTTTTTTCATACAAGACACTAACACACAAACAAAACTAAGAACTTCACAACAAAAATGACGAGATAAGTGAGTTGTAAAATCTGGAGATAATCTGTCTATACCTAGGAAGTGTATGTATATGAAACAAGTAGAGTAGGTGTTGCGCACACTCTAATAACAACCTGTGAAATTTGAATCGGATTGATCGAGAGAGTAAGCAGATATGCCGTGAATAATTTGCGATTCTTTAGTATGAACGAGAAAGACATATTTAATTGCATTACGAATTTTTGTGTTGTTTTAATTTGCGTTCTGTTCTACATAGGTTCTTGTAAGATATTATGAATTAATTCTACAAGATCCAAAAAATCACCTATAAGTAACCTTCTGAGTAGTGTAACCTCGAAGTAACCTGAAGGAGTTAAAAATCACCAAAAAGGTTACAAAAGTAACCTTCTGGCAACGCTGATAGTATGTCCCAAGTTCTTATAGTAGACGCATAATCTTTTTGGTACACGGACAGATCCTATGTTTCTTTTTCTATATTTTTGTTCTGCTGCATTTGTGGTTCGGTGATCGGTGTCGGTCCCATTCTGTACTAATACAACATCTTTGCTGTTGAATTTGTTGTGTGCAAAGAGTATATAATCTTAATCATAATTCATACGTAGTGATGTGATTATATACTCTTTGATATTCATTCATAATCGCTACCAATCGCTACGTTTGTGTTTGTGTAATGTGTATTAAAGTGTATTTTCTGTTTTAATTCCTGATAATTCTAATTCCTTTAGAAACAACCCTAAACTTACATAATAATGCTATAAGCATAAGCAAATAACTTGAAATTTGGTAACTTCATTAATCTTGTAAGTCAAGTGATCAAAAACTTATATGAAGATAAATAAGTATAATAGAGGTACCCCAAATTGCAGTGCTTTAGAAAACATGTAAAAAAATAATGGGTTTATTGCATTGCTATTTTATCTCAAATGACAAACCGTTATTGAACATTTAAATACTGATTTAAATTTATCGTTATATTTGTTAATATACTTTACTAATATGTCTTCTGATAAAATCTGAATTATTTTTCAGAGCTACAATGGGTGGATGTAAATGTTCATACCGCAATTGTACGGTGAAATCTGATGGGAGGACTCATTTATTTCATTTTCCTGTATTTGACAAAGTGAGATGCAATAAATGGTTGAAAAATGCTCAACGCGATGATTATTTGAATCTGAAGGTGACTCAACTTAAAAACAGAGTTATATGTCAGAATCATTTTAAGGATGATCAGTTTATGAACTTTAAAGTAAGTATATAATTGAGACTTTTTAGTCTTAATCCTACCTTTTATGTACAACTTTATATTTGATCAACTTTTGCCACCATTAGCTTTATGTGTGATAATTATAAAAAAAAACTCATTTACAAACAGTGGCAGCAATATGGAAAATTTTGTGATTAAATTGGTTTAAATAAAAGTATAAGAAGACCACCCAAGTAGCACAAAACACCATTATAACAAACATCTAATAACACAAGTTCATGCTCAAAGCATTATAAGCAAATCTTATATCAGCTGTATTTCTTTTGTACGATTCTTTTAGGTAAAATTTGGCCCCCCCCTTTAGACAGCTTTGAGCTTTATAGAGGCTGTTTAATAGCATTACAACTATTGTATTACAACATTAATAAAGTCAGTAAAAAGCCTATCGATATACTAACGGCATTTTTTGCGACTTTTACACAATTAATATGTAGCTTTAAAAATTACAACTTATTAATGTAATCTCTTACAAGGCTTATGCTTTTATTTCCTTTGTAAAAAAAACCTAATGATTTCAAAAATACATATGATGCTGTATTATGATCAAATGTTTATTTGTGACTTATTGACTTAGAGATTGATATTTGAAGGAATAATATTGAAAGATTATACCACTTTATTTTTGTCTTTTATGGGTGAAATGACATGTCTTTTATGGGTGAAATGACATGCGTGTCAGTGTGTCGGATAAAATATGCATGTTGTTGGTAAAGAATAGACGCGCCCTCCCAAATGTGCTTTATTATTAAAACATTTTAAGGCATTTTAAAGCGGGTAGATCAAAACCTAACCTAGTATAAAATGTGTTTTAGGATTACAGCAAACATAGTTGTTTTTATAGACATCCTTGCACAAAGCAAATGATCACTACGCTTTTTAATCAGATTTAGGTGACTTTAATTATTTTTGTAAGAAAAGAAGACGAAAAGCAAAATGTCGGCAAGAGAATTAAAGTTTTAGGCATTCAACAATGGCGTAATAGTGCTTTTAGTTTTAATATGGCCAGACACAAAAATTAAAGCTTATATTGTTACTATATAAGACACTTACATAATATGTTCAGCCATATTACAACACTTCAGAAGTATATTTTAATGCTTGTAGCCATAATACGCCATAGTGACCGATTGTTATCATGTTTAGTAGGGTACAGCTCATATGGTAAAAACCATGTAAAAATGTAATTATCCGAGATTTTTCTTATTGAGCGACTTCAAAAAAGAGGATTTTCAATTCGACCCGTATGTATCTAAACCGTATTAAACCGTAGGTATCTAAATTGTTTCTAAGCGAGTAGGTATCACTAAGTTTTAGGTATAATAAATAAATATATACAGCGCCGTTTTTTTAGTACTAATTTTTTAGTTTTGTTTCCAATTCTTTTTGTCCATTGCTATGTGTACATTCACGTTAATAATAAATGACCGTTTGCAAACTGAAATTACGACATATTTATTACTTGTAGTTCTAACAATACTTTTATTTGGATCAGAATATAGCTGTAGATATTATTAAAGAATGGATTATGAAGAAAACGGACCTATAGCTTTTATTTGTATTTAGTCAATGCTAATATAGGATCAGCATTAAATTAACACAACCATAGACCATAAGAAAGTTTTTATTCTTAAAAATATCAAAATAGGGCTAAGTTCACTTTACAATAATTTCGTAATGCTTATTTAATGCGTAATGTTTTTCAAATTACCGTTATAAGAGAACAGTCTTAGTGTAAGCATAAAAGCTGTTTAAGAAGCTGTACATTAGTATTATCCGATGTTTAATTACGAGTTTTGACATTGTAACAAATTTTGACTAACTGTAATATAGCATTAAGCATTGTTAAGTGAAAAAAAAGCCTCTATACAGATTTCAAACTTGGCTAGTGCCGATTAACAGTGTTATTATGACTTTAGAACATAAATATATATCTATTTTAGTTAATATACAAGTTTTGTGTTACTTGGGCATGAAATAACAGCATGTGTGCTGTTCTGTTTCAGTAAGTGAGTAAGGGATGTCAGAGTCTATTTTCCCCATCCTTTCCTAATCATTAATCCTACTAAGGTCAGCAGCGTGTATTTGCAGCACCTATGGCATTGCTTGTGTTAATTGCTGATGGTAGCCAACTACCATCAAAGTGGAACGTCAGCCTCTCTTACAAACTTTTAAGTAAAAAAATATATTTAAAAAGGAATACTCATTATTTTTAAACATTATTTGATAATGAAAAATAAGTAGATGACATTAAGTTAGTCATCTTAATCACATTGTGATTTTAATCTGATTAAGATGACATTCATCACTAATTGCCTCAAGCAGCACTCTTTGTGTTGTTGAGTAGTTGACTGCTCCTAGAGCACTTGACAACCGATCCGCAATTGAAAGACATTCCACATTGCCATTGAAAGACTACTCCAGTAGTTGACATTAACTACATAAGTAGTCGACTGAGACTTAACAATTAACTGCTTAAAGCTGCCTGAATATGGCAACCCTGAATCTAGTAAAATTTGTCTCTAATTTATGAGTCTCCCTGATTAACAAAGTAATGACAATTTAATGTTAATTTCACACAATTGCACTGAATGAATAACAGTTGTGGATGGGCGCAACTGTCAAAGAAAGTAAAGAAATTCCCATACAAAATTACAAATTGTGATTTTTACCGTTTTTTAGATGTTCCTTTGGATTTTTCCTAATTTTGTTTTTTTCTTAAACCACCCCAGTATTCAGGGGAACAAAACAAAGACAAAAAAATCAAATCAGTCGCCCTTTTTTTAATCATTTCATTTGAACGCACACCATATATAAAAATTAATGCACAGTAGTTAATTTTTATATACATATACAATATAGAAATCAGTTACAAGACACTGTAATTTAATTATTGTCAAATATTCAATGTGTCAATTATCCAAATTGTTCAACGACCAATCTAGATTGGAATGACCAATTATTGATTTTATTTATCATTTTCTGTATAGAAATTGACGTGATATTTCTTGCAATTGATTTGTGAGATAAGTTTATCAAGTAGTTAAGAAATATGAAAACAATTTTATTGTACTAGCCGAACTATGCAGACATTAAACTGCCAGTATATTTATAAAATCTTTCATGTTTTTATACTGTCCATTATTTATAAAGACAAACAGAGGAAGTAGCAAGGAAAATGTAATTTAAGAATTTATTTTCGCCAATTTCAGAAGGACAAGCTCAAATTTGACGCTGTGCCAACAGAAAATGGCCCATTTTGCAACCAAGAGAAATCAAAAAATGATGGCCCTTCAAATAATGCTGAAATTTTAACATACCCAATTACACTTGAGGACATTGAAAGTGATACATATACGGTAGACAAAAGAGCTGTGCCAACTGGAATGAAATATTGGGACTTCTTAACTAATGGCGAGTTGTCAGATCTTGATTGTCTTACCTCTAAATTAACCGTAAAGGAAGAGGACAACAATAACTTTAAAAAAGAAAACCAACCGCAAACAATTTCAAATCAGTATGCCCCTTTGAAAACTAAAGATACACCGACTCTTGTTGTCCAACCCTATTCTGAATCGTATCAACCAAATAACCAAGGTGTGAACCCAGTTGTAGTGGACAATGTTCCCATTACATTTGAGCCGCTAGACCCTAACCAGCTTCAAAATACAGAATTTAATCAGACTCCTGTAGAACCTAGTTTTACACCAAAGGTAAAGGAACCCAAGGTAAAAATTATATCGGAGAAGAAAATATCTGAACCGTTGAAGTTAGTTGGTATATTTGAACCAGTCTCTCCTAACTTAGTTTTACCTGTCAGGAAATTAGAGGAAGACAATAAAAAGGAAGTGACTCCGGTGACTGAGTACTTGAATTCGGAACAAAATAAAAACTCAGCAACAATTTTCAATGACAGCTTCAACTATATCATTGGTCATGAGGATATTGTGCCGCAGGAGACTCTTAGAGGCATGTCTGTGCTGAAAAATAGATTGAGCCCTAACAAAAATACTGCAACTATTAAAAAAAAAAATTTGATACTAAAAAGAGCTGCTGATATAGAGAAGAAGAGAAAATTCAATATGAAGTTGAGAGATGTTTTAAATGAAGGTCTCACAACTTTTGAGAATCGGGAACAATTTACACTTCAAAAAACGCCCACAGATCGGCAACCTATTGTTAAAGCAACAAAATTAAATGTAGATCAAGAAGAAAATTATAGTTCACAGAAAAATATGTTTATGTTACTACAGGAGCAGATGAGGCAAATGCAAGAAGCCCTTATGGATAGGATAGAAAATAATTCCAAAGCGATTTCAGACTTGCAAAAAACATTTGTTCCACACAAAAGAACATTTACTGTTTCTACACAGACTCAAGTGAATGATGAAATGCGTAAGAAAGAACTTTTCCGCGAAATGTCTCAGTACCTGAGTCCAGATACTAAAAGTGCAGTTTATGAAGAGTTGTTCATAAATAAATATGCCCGTAAATCATATCTTATATATTCACCGATTAAAAGAAAGAAACACAGATAATAAATGAGGAGCTGCAACTTATATGTATATTCAGAGATGGAAGTTTAACTGTAGAAGTTTTGTTTATTAAAAAAACATAATGTTTTGATTGGTTCAATTTTATCAATATCTGCCAGGTGTTTGTGATCCATTTTTTTAATCAATTTTAATTTTAAATGAACAGCCATCAGATTATTGAATTTTTAATTTTAGAAAAGGTTTTGTGTTTGAACTAATATTGAAAATATGATTGTTTACTGAGGTATAATAACAGCATAATGATATGATTTGTTTATATCATTGAAACATTCATCATATAGAAAATGTGAACAAAAGTGGCCTCAATCATGTTTCTCAAATCCAATGTCCATGTTGTGCTCACCCTAGTAACAATTTGAAATTCAACTCTTCAGTACATCTTGAGACAAACAGTCCAATGAGGTTTTCTGAAACGGTCTAATTGAGATGGCAGCACCGTAGCGTCAGGTCCAATGAACTGTCAAAATACATACACAAATTGCAATTTTCTATGTTCAATAATTTACGTTTAGTACCTACGACTCTGTGCTGTCTTACAGCTGTTTAGACCTGACGACTACAAAGCGCCGCCTGGTGGCAGAAAAAGTATCGAAAACCCTCATTAGATAGAAGCCAACTTCGAGAAGTAGATCCATCATCGAATCGAGCATGGATGGGCAGCATTCAGGAAGCTCCGAGACATTTCTTCCAAAATTCCTCAATGTCTTAAAACAAAAGATTTCGACCATGTGTGTTTACAGTGATGACATTGATGCTCAAATGTTGACTCTAACTATGGACCTCGTAAGAAAGCTCACGGATCGGCAAGCGCAGTGTAGAACGTCCACCCACAAGGTGGACAGATCTGATAAGGGCTGCGGATCAATGGTGGATCCGGGCTGCTTCTGATCGGTCTTTTTGGAAAATTAAAGGGGAGACCTTTGTCCAGCAGTGGATGTCCTACTGCTGAGATGATGATGAATAAAAGTGAATGCCATATAAACCCACCAGAAGTAATTATTTCTTATTACACTACAAAACACACAAGCGTTGAAAAGTGTTATGTTGAAGGTTCATCTTCAATTGTGACTTCAGGTAATGATGTGATGTGATAGCTACGCCTCTACGGTACTTGCGATTTAACTTTTATTTTGTTACGTTTAGTAGAATTAATATATTATCTTCAACTGGAACAAAATTTAATTGTTTGTATTTTCTTTTAGAATATGTAATAGAATATTTTGTAAATAATATTATAATGAATGCCAGGGCTGTTGGCACAAGGGGCCATAAAACGTTGGAGCAGCATTGCCAATATCGAATGCTCTCTCGCACTTACTGGCCTTATGGCGAGGACTAGTGATGCGCCGTGTTACTATCGATTATGTAAATAAAACTTTTGTTTTATTATGAATAAATAAAATGTAACTTTATTTATTTATTAAACAAAATTCATAGGCCTAAAATTATACACAATTTAAAATATGAAACATCATGTTTACAATATTTACAATCGCTATATACTAAGAACGAAGAATTATCAACATGCTTACAGTCGATTCCAGATTGCTTACGGCTGCAACAAATTTCATTTGCAACATTTCCAATTATTCTAGCAACTGATTGTAGATTAAATTGATAAAAATATCTATCTTAGCAATGAGTAGGTACTCAAAGTATCGACAGTGCGTGCAGAACATGCACAACCCTAGAGTTTGAATGACTTATGGCCCCATGTGCCAACAGCCTTGGCGTATACAATAGATATAAAGTTCTATGTACAAATTCCTCAATTCAACATAACTTAGGCTCTAAAACTTAAAAATTAATGTTCACACTGAATTTGTGCAAGTTTAAATAATTTGGAATAAAAATTGCTATTAAGTATTATTCATATTTTTTTGTTGAGTCTGTACTTATCCTTAAATTTACCTTTTAAGATGTGACATTCAAAAAACTATACAGTGATAGGTACAACATTAATATTAAATTTAGAGAATTTTTCAAAATTATTTTTTTCGAAAAATAAATAAATTTTTCAAAATTAAATTTTGAGAAGAACATTAAATTTTTCACATTTGCTAGTTTAGGAGAACGGCTTTATTTGGTACAGCTTTTGCCCTCGCCTGACAAAATATATAAGTTTATTCATTCAATCTTTATTGCTGATAGTTTTCCTGCATCGCCTGATAGGCGATGCATTTTTTTTTTTATGATTCCTTATTTAAATTTCTTCATACCAAACCATAATTCTATACTAGATGGTACCCGCGACTTCGTCTGCGTTGAAAAAGAAAATATATGAGTAATATAACGCCTGACATCTTTATCGCTGTGACAACAGTGCCGTCACCATGGCGACGGTAGCCATTTTTTTATATTTCTAGACGATCCTCGGGGAGCCTAACTTTTTCCAGACTAAAAAGTAGGTATCCTATATCCAGGTAAAAAATTATCTGTGTGCCAAAGTTTTGCGTGAAAGCGTAACAAAAAAATATCCTTCCAAACTTTCGCATTTAATAGTAGTAGGATTTCTATTGTTAGAAATTATTTCTTTCTCTCATACCAAACCATATTTTCTGTGGTTTGTAATCGAATTCCACTGATCATGCTTCAGCGATTAAGTACACATATGCAAAACAAAGCAATAGTTATTTTTAATATTAAATATACCTATCGGTGTCCAAAAAAAGTGTCAAATAAAAAGATAGTTTGTCGTATAATTTTTTAATTTTTTTTGAGCACGGAAATTGACTGAAAATTGCACTCTAATTTTTGAAATATTTCAAAATGTGTAGCATGTAGCACATTACTTCCATTTTTGCAGATATCCAGTTTCAAAATTTCAAAAAGTTGTATGGACTAAAAAAATGTATTGGGGGAAAGGAGGTAGTGGTCTCATAACCTCCGATGACCCTTTATGATATTTAGCAAACCTCGAGTTCTTAAGTTTCATAGTTTCCGAGATCCTGTCGCCGATTTTTTACCATTTCGCAATCTTCAAGGTTTTAGATTTTTCTGGTATTCACCGAGCAACCTCCTATACGACCAGGCATCATGGTAGACCCTCCATGACTCCTTCTGGGAGAATAATTATGTCAGTTTGAGTCAGTAGTGAATCGGTAAAAACATTTTAAAAAAAGGTTGAAATTTGAACAAATGATAAATTCAAGCGCCGCCGCCCGCCACCAGTCAACGGTAATTCGGCTCGCTGGCGTTGGGCTTACAAGGGTGTCTCGCTCGCTGCAGTGATGGCGTGTTTAAATTTATTCGAAAATAGCCATATCGTAGATAGGCATTATTGTTACGAAATGTATCGGTATGTTGCACAATATCTAAACAGGCGCCCAGTACCGACGTAACGGGCATAGATAAAGCAATAATATTATAGATAAAGCTAAACAGAGGCTTTGAGCTCCTGTCACCGGAGGACGATGCCAGCCATCTTTACATGGAGGAGGAATTAACGAAGTAATATTAAACGGTATTATTAACTATTCAGAGACCCAACGGTGAGCGTTCGTCGTATAGCAATATATCACGGAATTTCCAGGTCAAGTGTATGGAAAATAATAAAGATACAAGGCCTTCATCCCTTTAATTACAAAAGGGTACAAAAAAAAAGAGAGATTACCTGTCGCGTATTATTTTTTGTACCTGGATTTTAAAACAAGAAACCGCCCACAGTTTTCACAACGTATATTATGGACAGATGAAGCAAAATTTACGCGAAATGATATAACTAATATTAGAAGCCTAGACAAGGCCTCATTACCCTCGAACGTTACTCACCGACTAAAACTCATCGGTATAACGTGAGAGTGATAACTATGATCTCTGCTCTGAAGAACTTGCAGATGAATTCATAGACAAGGAAAATAAATAATCCAAGGAAAAACGACGCCTAAAAGTTACTGAATAAGAAGCGAACACACTAAACAAAGCTAGTTGCTGCACTTAGAACCAGCAATCATATACAGGTCGAAAGGAAGAAATCGAGTTTGATTTTTTTTTTTAGAGATTATCCGGATTTTTGGTAATGGAAGACTGTTAAAAAATTACTAGAAAGAATTAATCGGATTTTTTTACCATTTAATAGCTAACTAAATAAGTAAGTAATAAAATTAAAATATATTCCATATTTGTATTTGGTTTTCAACTTTATCGATTCAAATTGTCACATAAGTTACTAATTTTTTTTTCTTCACACAAATGTGATTATATTATCGAATCGATAGCGTCACTTGTTAACATGGATTTTTGACGCTATCCATAATTAAGTGCTACAGTAGCGATAGAAAACTTCTCAATCGCTTTTATACTACCGAAATGAGCCCACTTTATACAGGCTACAAGGCAAAGGTTTTAGGTTGACTTGTATTTTCGTTTCGACTGTGTACTATAGGACGTTGTGGTAACTTTATTTAAGAATATATTGCGAATTAACTACTTACCTATGTTTATTTTGAAAATTATGACATCTAAGATAAGAAAAGTGATTGATTCTAAAAACGAATAAATTCATTATCGAACACTGTAATGGCGTGTTGTGCCAACATCCTTAGACGTATAATATCTCCACTTCAACGGTTTTAGTTGGATCGCTATTAATCACTATTTTAGAGATTTAATATCTACAATAAGGACAGTAAAATAGCCTTTTTTACTCTTTTGTAGGTACAGTAGCACTTCAAGTCTCCTTTATAGCCCTTAAACAGTTAAAAGATAAAATTAAACCTATACAAGTTTAACTATGTCAATGGCAATATAGAAGAGATTAGTAACTCTTTCAGCCATATAAGACATTCTTAGAATGTTGTATCTTTTTGCACTAAAGCACAAACTTGCCTTCCGCTAACTTCATCAAGCCCTAAACAAACCAAAAACGAGATTTATAAATGTTAATTTACATTTTTGGTTCACCTAATACTAGCTATCGCCCGTGATTTTGTCCGCGCCCCTTTTTCTTATGTGTTAAAACATGGTTAAAACAGTTGTTTAATCTTTATTGCTATTTTTGTCAGGCGATAATTTTTTGAATTATATTTATCGATGATCCTTCGTGAACAGTAGAACTTTTTTTATAGATGAAAGATAACCTATGTATGTCCTTTTCTGTAACCCTGAAAACGTGTACCTATGTAAAATTTCCTATGTAGGTAATCTATGTATCTCTCATTTATAATATTAGTGTAATTACGTTTACAAGATATTAAGTATAAGGTATAACAGTAACAGGTATTTAGGTCTCTCTTATTTGAACATTTACTCGGCCATTTTGCAAAATGCAAAATGCAAAATCTTGATTTATAACAGCCATTAGGTAAGCTATTCTTATAATCTAAAACCACACAAAAACAGATAAATTATCTTAATGGTAACGAAATATTGAATACCTACGTCAAAGAATTTCTAGACAATGGTTTTATGACTCTTCTATTGCACTCAGTCGTATGCCAGGATTGTCTAATGTTTTTTATAATGCACTTATTTATAAAAGAACTATGTAGGATTAGGTTACCTGCTCCCTAGCAGCACCAGTCATAAGGGATGTACTCAAATGTGTCATGACAAAGATGACCGCTCCCATCCAAGAATAATCAATAACAAAATCTTGAATGGTGTTCAGGAAAATTTCATCATACTTCAAGCTACTTCGTGGCTTTATGGTGTGCAATCATCACACAATCATACTATGTTATAAGTTTCGCTACTAGCGTGATGAAATAAGGAGTCGTCACACATGATGCTAAAGCCGATAACATAGCCACAGCAATAAATAATTTGTCATGTTTTCATGAAAATTTGTATTGTAAATTATAATTAGTAGGTACTTATCCCGAATAAAATTAAGTCACATAATAAATACCTAAGTATTAAAATTTATTTAATTCTGAGTCCATTGAATTACTGCAATGTCTTCAAAAACTTATAAAGCAAAAGCTTTTGCAAGCGACTTCGTCCGTGTCTCTATAAAATATTATTCGTGGAAAATGGCAATTTTGTATGGAGGGGATAAAGGGGGAGATGGGAGTAGCTTATGTTACTCGCCGATAATGTAGCTTTCTATTGGTGAAATAAGTTTTAAAATCGGTCCAGTGGTTTTTGAGGTTATTCGTGGAAAACGGCAATTTTGTATGGAGGGGGGGGGGTAGAGGACTGAGATGGGGGAGGGTGAGTAGCCTATGTTACTCGCTGATAATGTAGCTTTCTATAGGTGAAAGAATTTTTAAAATCGGTCCAGTAGTCTGAGTTTATTCATTACATACATTTGCATGGAGGGGGTAAAGGGAGAGATGGGGGAGGGTGAGTTTCATTTACACTATAAATGAAACTGTACATTTTATCATTTAATTCAATAGTTTCAAAGGTTTTTGATATTTTCGTAGAGGGTCCAGAGGTCCAAAGTCATTCGGTACTCCATGGATTTGTTACGTCGCGTCTGCCCAAAGACACCCTTTGGGTAAAAATATTGTTATGTTCTTTTTAATACATAGTTATTCACGTACGCATTTTCATGACACATTTTCTCTAATAATTGTATTAAATGAATAAGAAAGAAAGAAATAGGTAATTACCCCTACGATTTATATTTTATTAAATGCTTAAAATTCATCCTAAAAACGATCACCAGATTGCGTTGTTTTAAATTGATGGGAGACAACATTTAACAGCCCATCTTGCTGCAGTATCCATCCCCTTACAGCTCTTACATCTTAAGCTCGTGTGCTGTTGTGTTTCGATGAGTGAATAAGGGATTCCAAAGCTCTTTCCCTTTTCCTGTCCTTATCCCTTAGCGACTGTATCGACTGTAGCCTCCTATCATCAAGTGGACAGTCCTGCTCCCCGACCTTTATATAGAGTAATCCTAAAAATCTAAGACACGTGGTTTTTTTGTTTACCAAAACGTCGTATTGGCGACAAGTGGATCTGATTTTTTTTTAGTTTCCTTATGCGACCAACCGGTAGAGACAAGTAGGACATGTCTTGGAGACAAGTGGACCATGCGGTTTTATTTCTTTAGTACCTAACAAATAAATTTTTGGAATTTACGAAGTTAATTGATAAATTATCAGAGAGCGTTGACGTACTCGCCAACTTTCTTGTTTTGAGTACTTTAATAGTAACTTGTACTAGCTGGAATCCGCGTTCCATTTAAAAAAATATAATTCCTGACAAAATATATGAGCAACAATTTATTCAATCTTTATTGCTGTTATTAGTCTTTCCAGGCGTCAGATTTTTATTTTTTATGGTCCTTGGGAACAGTACCTTTTTCTGGATGAAAGGTCTCTCGTTTTCTGTGTCCCTGACTATGAGTATGCAAAATTAAATGATGATCGGTTGAGTAGTTAAGGCGTGTAAAGGTAACAGACAGACTGAGTTATTTTCATAATATTTATACAGGTAAAAAAACTAAAAACAAAACATTTTAAATTATTGCTCGTGTAGCTGCGACGCACCCCTCTCAACAAATGTTTGGCAAAATTATAGTGGGCGTCCCTCACTCTTAACTTTGACCTAATTGCTGGCAATCAAATTGTTAACTGGAGAACCAATTAAGTGAAATAATAAAGTCGTGTTCACCGCCTTCAAAAATAAAGTTTAAATCTCTCAAAATGAGATGCAGTCTGATCTTCGATATCGATTGCTTGATCAGTGCTATGCTCCTTAGGAAAAACGGAAATCAACTTTTACGATTCTAGAAATGTTATATTTATTAAAAAGGTTCTTCTTTATCATCGAAAAAATAAACAATTCATTAACCTACCTAAATTATTGTTAATTACTAATTACTGTTTCAGTCAATTAGGTAGAAACAGTCCAATTAGGTAGAACCAACTTCGAGAAGGTCAATCGTAGAATTCGAATGGGCAGCGATCAGGAAGCTCCGAGACATCTCGCCCAAAATTCCTCAGTTGACAAAAGCTTTCGACCATTGTGTAATGACATATATTATGGCGTTGAAACGTGGTCTCTAACTGCGGTCTCGTAAGAAAGCTCAGTGTCGTTCAACGAGCTATGGAAAGGGTAATCCTCAGGGTTACACTGCGAGATTGAATCAGGAATGAGGAGATAATTAGACGAACGAAGTTTACTGACATAATCCGGCGGATTAATAAGTTAAAGTGGCAGTTGGCAGAACACATAGTGTGGAGAGCCGATGGCCGTTAGGGCAGAAAGGTTCTCGGGTAGAGGCTTCGGACCGGCAAGCGCAGCGTAGGACGTCCACCGATAAGGTGGACAGACGACCTGATAAGGACCGCAGGTCGACGGTGGATGTAGGCTGATTCTGTTCGGTCCTTTTGGAAAATTAGGGGGGAGGCCTTTGTCCAGTAGTGGACGTCTTACGGCTGAGGTGACGACGATGAAATAAATAGTGAGATATCTAATAATTCTATAAAAAGCACACTTCATTATATTATATTTAAATTTAAATACTAAAAACTAAAATTATCTAATCCAAAAATAAATTAATATTAAATTGATTAAAAACTAATAAGTGCCAGCTCTTCGGTCTCCCGTCGCATCAATAAGCCTCTTCGAGATGACTGTCTTTGAAGAGGCTCATTGCTGCAGGGCCCCACGGACCGAGTGTCTCGACTCCGAATGGTACAAAACCATATTCGGCGCCGATATTTATTAGACTATATTTAGAGATTTTATTTTTTTCCGCCGCCTCTGCTGCGGCTGCTGCCTTAGTGGATGTTCCATGGAGATGCGAAGGATCTTTAAGCCTCTGTTGGTTTGAAAGGATTTCGAGCATAACTGACATGGATGTGCGTTTGACGACGTAATATCTCCAGATAGGGTCGCGGTCTGCAGCATGTAAGTGAACTTAGAAAATTAAAAATTAAAACTAATATAGAAAACTAATACTTATAGAATCTTAAAAACGAGAATTTAAAAAATATATATATACTATATGTGTAAAAGAATGTTCGAATCAGATGAATTTTTCACAGTTGTTTCTCATTATGTGAATAGTTTCATGACGTCTTTGCCGTTAGGTGATATACATATCTTGGGGTCCATGCCAAGATAGAGCTGTTGAGCTTATTTTCACAATAGCTGTACGCAATTCCAAATCCAATACCGCCACCAATGTACATGTGCTCCATGTGCTACCTTCTGTAGCCACGTAGAAAGAATCCTTTAGGTAAATTACTTATAAGACAACCAGTAGCAACTTTGAGTCCGAAATCGATGAAGCACGCGGAATATCTTTCCTCGAATTCTCTGCTGTCAAGGTTTAGGCATTTCACTGAACTAGTGAATATAAAATTCTTATTTCCTATATTTCCTATAAATAAAGCATAATTTTATATTCACTAGTTCAATGTTCCTATTCCTAATGTTTAGGGGATACTGGGGAGGATTGATCCCCTCTTTTTATTTTTGTCTTTATTTTTTTAAATATTGTATATTAATGAAAGAAAATTTGTGAGTTGATTCAGTATTTCTTTGTTTACAAATAATGTAAAATGAGGCCGGGTTCTGTAACATTTGTAATCGTAAATAAAGTAAATGTAGTGTCTTAGACTTTTACCATGTATCCCCTATGTCTGGGAGAGTTGTTTCCCCCCCCAATGGGAGACTTGATCCGGTCTCCCAGATATAGGGGAGACATGGTAAACCATTTTCCCATTCACAGAATTTCGCGTATTTAATATCAAATAAGAATACAAATTTCGCATAATAATTTATTTTCATTGAAATAATCAAGATAGTAGTGTCTTAACTTTTACCATGTGTCCCCCACATGCTGGGAGAGTTGTTTCTGGGAGCAAACTGATAAGCCATAGTACGAACATTTTTTGGTGTAAGGCCGTGATATAATTTACTGGAAACTCCGCCAAGTCTTTTTCCTCTTTTTCCGTAAATATTTGCGATTTTTTGTAGTTCGGCTCGTATTTTATTTCTTCTGTCTGTTCTTTTTGGCGCCTAGCGTACCTTTTTAGAGTCATCAGAGGTACCTCGAACTGTTTCGCATTTCCTTTTAAAGTTCCTCCAGCCAAAACTGCAGCTACAGCCCTTTTTAACTTTTCTGGGTCAATTGGCTTTCTTTTCTTCGACCCATCTTTAGTTTTATATTTTCGGGGCATGTTTTCGTCCTAAAAATGCATGAAAAATAAACAACAAGTTAACATATACTGTAAAATGTGAACCGATAATATTCACCAAGGGAGAGTTGATCCGGGATCAAATCACCCAAAGAAAAGGAGCAAGTCTCCCCAGATATAGTTAGGTTATAAATTGTGTTTGACTCGGGACTTCAGATTATCAAAGACTTAGATATTAAGCACTAATCTACAGTAAAACAAACATTCTCTACTGTAAGCGCACCGAAAATAATCTCATTTTAAATCTTCAATTGCAAAAATCGTGTACAAACTTACCAAAAATTAAGTAAATCACAACAGAAAATTTTCGCCGGCCACCATTTCAAAACTATGCACAGCTGTCAAACAAGTCTATAACATAAAGTGAAGTTTGCCATCAACAAATGAGTGTTGCCAGTTTAAAAAAATGTATTAGAATCTAGGGAAACACAAAATAAAGTTACCAAGTGTCCCCTAGGGATCAAGTGTACTCACCCTCCCCTACTAAAAGCAATAAATACTTAGGTAGGTACTGAAAAAAGTCTGCTTTCCCGCCTTTTTTATTTTTTATTTTTTATTTTCAATGAGTGCAAAGGAAACGCCCCCGCCTACTACGCCTGTGACAGCGGCGGGCGCGTTCGTGAAGACTCGTGAAACTTCGGGTTTCATCGGGCTGAGCAGCGGCCAGGAATGAATTTTCATACAACATTCTTGGCCTAGGCCGAGAAAGAAATGCATGAGCCAAGAATTACAAACTTCGTGTCTTGTTTTTAGTACAAGAATGCCTACATTTCCGAGCATGTTTGAGAAATAGTAATTTATTGCGAAGACCAAAGTATAAAGCGTACAATAACAGTTTGTTCTCAAAAGAACCCAATAACATAAAGGAATTGCCGGATCCCAAAACAAGAACTTTGATAGAATGGTCATTAGGTTTTTGCTACCATGACTTTAAAGAATGTTGTAATAAAACACAACAATTCATTTATTTTTACATTAAAAGATGTTAGCTATTAGAAAAATAAAAAAATTACAATACTTAAATCAAAACAATTAAATATAATTAATAAATGCACGCAGTTGTCGTTTAGAATACATACTTTGTATATTCTTCATTTCTTTATTCCATCAAGTGGACTGTATGTCTGCCTGTTAAATATATTCTTATGTAAAAAATGAAGTGAAGTGTTTTTTTGGTATATTCTAATCTAATTTTAGTTCAAAGAAGTGTCAATTATATTTCCTATAATATGGTGAAAAAAAACTATATTTTTAAAAATTAATAACATTATAGTAAGCATCTGAAATTTGTACTTAATATATATTGTTTTACTTTAGTTTATTCTTTATTCAATAGATTTCAATAGATAAAAAGGTTTTAATCCTTTCAATTTTAATTGTTGGGGAAATTAGTAGCCCGGCGGGGTGCCGCGCATTCTTCGGCCGGTGCCTTAGTCTCGAAACGAACGTTCAACAACTACGACGCTAGCCGGCCGACTCATACCGCTATCGCGACTCTCCACCTTATCTCTTATCATTATAAAAATGATACATCGAATTACCTCATGAGTACCTCGATAACGGCCACTTCGTCCGTGATAGACACTACCTATATAGCTGATTAGTTTCCTTTTCGAATTAAAACTGAAAGAACTTTTAAAAAAGAAAACAATCATGTGTGAAGTTTTAAACTTTTCTTGCAACTCGCTCGCTTAAATAAAGAACTTTTTAATGTTTTGTTGAAGTTACATTTTAAATAAACAACACTATGAATATATTAATTTTCGTGACACGTTTGTTTTTAATTGTCCTTTGTGTGTACGGGGACGATCCTTGTAAAAGGGCAGAAAGCGTGGATGTGACCGCTGGTAACAAATATGACAATGGTTCTATAGTTCATGAAGGTGTGGAATATGTTGCTGGTACTTGGTACCAGGGCGAAGAGAACAATATGACGGTGCTACTGGGATGTCCTTGTGTAGGCAGAGTGTGCTTGTGGAAATGCTGTGGCCCCAACCAGGCGAGGTTCACCAGGGACTGTTCGGACACCAATCAGTCAGTAGTAAATCCTTTCAGTCCGACAGTATTTAAAGGAGATATTCCGTCAGGAGTTGTAGCACACGATCATTTCTTCTACATGTATACGCAGACTTGTGAAGACCGCTACATGGTCGATTCAAACACTAGTTACGAGGAATTGTACATTCAAGAGGTGAGTATTTGAAAGTATTAAATCGTTTTATATCCATGAACATGTTTCAAAGGTACTTTGATAAATTATATCTCAGTTGATAAACCTCGGCGGTGCGTGTGATGATTTTTAACATTATTAGACACTAGTGATCCGCTCTCGGCTATAAATGACAAACCCTCCTCGTTTATAGGTCTTTCCATTAGTGATATCCACTTCAAAATCCGTTGCGTGGTTCGGTAGGAAAGTTTTAAGTAGGCCGAACTCTGTCATTTTATAGTGCATGTCTTAAATATTTATTGGCAACAAGAAACATCTCGTGCGTTCCCTATATTTATTTTAAATATCTTAGTTTACTCCAAGATGTCGAAGTTGACGCCTCGTGACTTACGTGTGATAATCATGTACAAATTTAAGAGCGGTTTAATAACTCTTCAGTTGAATCGGCTGAAACTTTAGTTAACTATATATTAACATCTGTAAAATGACGATGATTAAAAGTTTCTATAAAGTTAAAAATGTGATGTTTAAGTTTATGTGATTTTAAAATTTTGCAATGTAAGTTGACCTCAGATCCATATGATCAATCATATTAAGTAAGGTATAGCTTACGCTGGTAAGTGTTAATCTTTTTTTTTTTCTATATATAAAAATGAATCCCTATTTCCCTTGGTCACGGCATAACGCGTGAACGGGTAGACGGTTAGCGTGAAAGGGTAACGATTTTAATTCGGTTTTCACTAATGGAAAGAGGGATAAACGGGGATTGTTCTTATATATAAAATTGCACCCCGGGCGAAGACGGGGGCGGGTCGCTAATCTATAATAAAAATCGTTGCTTGCCTGTTACGCTTTTGTGCACACTAATTTCAGAAACGGCTTAACAGATTTTCATTTGGTTTCCACTGAAGTGTTGTAGCAAGCTTCCGATAATATTATTCTAATATACTAAAAAAAAATTAGACGTTATTCCGAATACCAGTATGAAGTCTCGGGCACAGCTAGTTTTTAATAATTTTAAAACAATAATGTTCATTAAAAAAAAATATTTAACCCTTTTTTAAATTAGACGCAATATTCCCTAAGGTAATATTTTTCAGTATAACATTGATTTTCATTCAAACTTGCAACTTAAAATTATGTCGATTGTAATTTTTAATCAATCCGATATGAGTACACCTTTGCTGACTACTCTACATAGATATGCAGTTTTAAAATGCGCAGTGACGTTTGCCGTTGCGCAGGTGTCAGATAAAAGGTTTTTCAGAATAATTTAAATATAAATAATTCTATACCATTATATGTTCAGATTAAATCGTACCACTAAAAAGGATTTGCCGTTTGTGGCCTTGAAATAGGTATAGAGGCATGTTGATTCAGGCGTTCTCAGAAGTACCATTTTGTTTATGAAGCCAATACTGTCGCGGGAAACGGGTCACGTAATGTTTACTTTACTATATTTTGAAAGATTAAAAGCAAACACATTGTGGTTTTGTGAATTTTAAGTTCTTTTTTTAAACATCCGCGGGCCAATTTAAATTTAAAAGTGTACTGTTCGAGGCGATATTAAAACTGGCATTATACGAATTTGGAACGAATTATTCACAAAAAATATTTGACACCAGCGACCAGAAATTTAAATTTAGAACCTCGTAGTAATAAATATATTTATAACTAACTGGCTGTAGTTATATAATTTCAGCGTGTTAGGCATTGTCTTATTACTTATCACACGAAAATAAAGATAATTATACTCTAAGATCCCACCGTAAAATTTAAAATTTTGTACCTATATGTTATTTGATCGAAAAGAGACCGTAGATGGGTCACTTTTCTATGGTCTTCTTTTCTATAATCGGTCCTTCTCTTTTTTAGCACCTGGCAACCCAAGAGTTACGGCAAACTAAGAGGTGGCAACCTTTTTTTTCCAGTATTTAGATCTGGTTCTTTTCTATGGTACTTCATGTAGCTTTTTTTAAATATTAAGATCAGCAAACAGGTTGACGATCCACTTTATAATAGGTAGCTACCGTCGCCTATAACACAAGCAACGTACTGCTGCAGTTGCTGCAAGTGCTAAATCCTTTATCCTACTGCCGACTACAGTAGGATTAAGGATAGGGGACTGGATAGGAAAATGGGCTCTGGCATCCCTTACTCACTCACCGAAACACAACAGCACACGTGCTCTTATTTCACGGTGGTTTTCTGTAAGGGGGTGGTTACCGCCGCCAAACGGGCAGCCCGAATGACTGCGAAACGCAGTATGCCCTGCCACTTACTTTCTAGATCCAGACCAAAGCCAAATTTAAAAAGTCCATTTTCAAAGTTGACCCTGCCGGGAATCGAATCGAACCCGGGAACCCTAGATCAGAACGTTAAGGGCTCGTCAAACAACAAACATCAACAAAAATTCTAAAATAATTATGGTAAAGGTACTTGTAGCAAGATTTTCCTAGGTAACCTTACGGCCTGCGGAGGAGTGTTCGTCCGACCTCGCAACTTCACCATTAGCGGATGAGGAGGACGCCAAGAGATTTAGTCGGTAGGTCTACCCCACTACCATCTCGGGGCAGGAGTCCGACATAACCCACCCGTTTGTCCCCAGGCCGGTGGGTATCTATCCTCTAGTAAAAAAAAAAAGGTAACCCTACGGCGTTGTATGACCCCACGTATAAGCTTTTATTTGAATCACATTTCGATCAAATTACACATAGGCGCAGAGTTTCACATTCGGATCTTACCCTAATATATGAGCAAAAGACCAAAAATGATCAATATCAGACATATCAGAAAAACATGTATTAGTTGTGGATAATCCATTTAGCAAGGATGAAGTCGCAGAGTGGTAATTGTCAGTAGGTATGTAAACGTTAAGTTTATAAAAATCTTCCTATGACATAAATCTTTATCCTAATTTTTTGTTCCATTCCCCTATTTCTTAATCGTTGTGGCGTTGGGTGACGGTAACCACTCACCATCAAGTGGACCGTCAGCCTATCAGCCATTTAAAAAATCGAGCTCTCACTACTTTGCTTGTATTAGGCGACAAACAGCACCATAAGTTGCTCTGTCTACGTCTGAATTTGCCAAACATTCAGTAAGTTTTTGCTACAAAATGTTATTTGTAAACATTCCTAATTTAAATGAAGTGTAAAATATAAATTGTTATTTTTTTATGGTAACATTTGTAGTGCATTGTGTTTTTGAGAAGTGTGTTGTGTTTTAACGTGTTTTAAAGAAAAACTCACGGCGAATATTATGTAAATAGTTAAATAAAAGCAGTACAAACTAACTTTAGTTTTACACATTCGGAAATCTAACAAATGGGGGCTGAGGCTGAATAATCTTTACGCAGTGTAAACTGTTTATTGTTACATCTGGCATGTTCTTCTGTTGTATGTTGATACCAAATCGCTGTACGTTACGTGAGAATTGCCATATGCTGTGAAAAAACTCGAGTTTTTTTTTATTATATTGTACTTTTAGTCCTTCAGCTTGCCTATAAAAAAATATTATGCTATAAGTATGGGGGAGTGTGGGAAGCAAGAGCAATTTCTGTAAATCATCTAAATGTACAAAAAGTACCAAATGTTTACGAGTATAAAGCCCAGCATCTATAATATGTATTTATTTTAGCTGCTACTGCGACTTCGTCCGCGTTAAAAAATAAGTAAAACATATTATGCCTGACAAAATATTAGCGATAATTTATTCAGTCTTTATTGCTGTTATAGTGTTGCCAGGCGTAGGATTTTTATTTTTATGATCCCTGGGGAACAGTACCGACTCATTTCTAGATGAAATGTCCTTTTGTCCTTTTCTGTGTCCGATGATCAGTTGAGCAGTTAAGGCGTGAAAAGATAACAGACTCTTCACGCGAACTCGATCTCGGGACCCCTGAGCCTGAGCGGCACCCTAACCAACTAAAATTAATTTGACAACATTGTAGAAATATCGAAATAAATTTACTGTTACAACGCCAAACATCCACTTTTATTTATTATCTCTCAGTATTTAGTGCCGTCTGGCGGCAGTATATAACCGCCCCCTACATTCTGTAAAACAGTGAAATAACAGCATATCTGCTGTTGTATTTAGGTGAGTGAGTAATCGATGCCAGAGCCCATTTCCCTAAGTGTTGTTAACAGGCAACGGTACCTACCCTCAAGTGGACCGTCAGCCTGTCTAATGATCTTTACATAAAAAAGGCTATAAAAATACATGTTGCATTCGTAAATATATATTTGGATAACAATTTTAACCTACAAGAACGAATTGTCGGGACTAAAAGAATCCCATGTGATGTCTCTGTGACAAGTTTGGTATATACAAATAGAGTAACAAATTTTCGGTTTTGAATTTTACGAAAGGTTAGTAAGATACACGACATATACGCGATTCGTGGGGATGTATGAGATATAATCATTTAATGGACCTACCATCAAGTAGACCGTCGGCCTGTCTGTGGATCTTACACAGAAATTTAATTCCGTATAAAAAATTTATATATGTCACTAGCTGATCCAGCAGACGTTGTCCTGCCCGAACCCGAAAATAACTCTGTAACCCGATTGTGGCGCCAACTATAGGGTCCAATTTTATTTTCAAACCATATGTCAAAGTGACGCGACACTTCACGTCAATCAACGCGACGGTTAAACTATTTGGATATTCATACAAAAATACTGAAATTGCGATTAAAAATGGGGGTGGGGGTAGGAGGGGAAAATACTTTACGACCTATTCTCATACCTATCAAATATACAAAAAAAAAATCATAAAAATCGGTCCAGCCGTTTCGGAGTAGTTTTGTTACAAACATGTGAAACGAGAATTTTAAATATTAGATTTGATTTCATTTAAGACCATATTTATATTAAACAAGTATTTGTAAACCATATTTACCGATACCATTCAATATGGTTATACTACGGACCTTCACAGTAACATTTAGATGAAGAAATGGTCTCATTATGTCATGTCTTTTCGTACTTGTAAACAATGTAGCGCAATGAAGATGGTTCTTTGACAATCATAAACAAACTTTTCAGAAGCGAATGATTAATTCAGTACAGTTGGTACTGTTACAGTTGATTCATTCTGTAAACAACTATCATCGGGCAGATTAACGAACTGATTAAAAGCGTCTCAACTTAAAAATGTATAAACAGATTTATTTCTGGTATTATGTACCTAAATGATAATGTCAAATTTACGGTTGGAAAACGCGTTTTCTTTTGAATATCACTAACAACATAGAATCGCATCACAAAAATTTGGCGTCACAAAAATATTGGTTACGTCATCAACGCCGTTGTAGGGCCAGAAAAATTTATATCCCAGGTTTTTAGACTCGTCTGCCCTTGTAATATCTGAATACAAAAGGGCGCATTGGTTGCCAGATTTTAAACTTATTTCAGCTACCTAACCAGACGAATAAAGTTAGAAAGAAAGCGAAACCCATTTGTAAAAAATTCTTATTGAGAAGAGTTTTAAATCCTCAATTTTTCATTAACACAATTTTAGTTTTCAGAGTCTTTACCTTTAAGAGAAAATGCGGTTATCAATATTTTTAAATTTTGATATTGTATTTGGAGATTGGTAATTTTTTCAAAACAATTTGTGACTCTATACTAATTATGGTAAATTTAAAGTATTTTTTGATTAAACTAATGTCTGTCACAGTATAAAACGAAACTCTTTAATTAAAAGATCTAATTTGTTTAAGGTAAGTAGAGAACGGCCACGTGTTTATCTATTTGAGTAAACAAAGATACCTAACCTGGTTGAGTTTAAAAATGTTCTTGAAATATTTATAATCGTCTATTTTTGACTTTTATAGGATATTTTTTGAAGAATGTTTTTGTTTACATACATGCACTTACAGAGTAAACGAAGACTGACAACCAATTTAGTCTATTTTAGACAGGTTATGTATTCATAAATTTTATCTTGGTCTGCCTTCTTTGGTCTCATACATAAAGTTTAGTAATGTAATAAATAATATCGTGGTTTCATTTTAAATTCGATACGTATGACATTAATTAATAAATCCATACATATAATAAAAACAAGCCGTGTCTGTACGTTAAATATTAAAAAAAAAACAATTTATACACGTACTTATGTTACCGAAGTCAAAAAGATAGTTTTTAGAATTTTTGTCTGTGCGTTTGTTCGCGTTAATCTCAGAAAGGGCTTAACCGATTTGAATGCGATTTTCACTGATGTATTATAGCAAGCTTCCCTTAACATTTAGTGTTTGTTTCATTCCTATCGGTTTACAAACAAAAAAGTTTTGTAAATTTAAAAATCATGTCCAACATTTTTTCCATAAAAATGTAATAAAATAACTGTTCGGTTGAATTGGTTAACTTTAGTTAACTATGTATTATCATCTGTAAATAATGATGACTGAAAGTTTATATAAAGTTAAAAATAGTCAGTTTACGTGATTTTGAGTTTCCAATTTAAGTTAACCTGAGATATATATGATCAGTCATATTAAGTAGGGTTCAGCTTAGGCTGGACATTTTCATCTATACATATACAATATACATATTACTTATAATAAATAAAATCGTAACTTCATATATAAACTCGTTTATAATAAAATCGTGTTTTGCCTATTATGCCTTTGTGCACGCTAATCTCAGAAACGGCTTAACCGATTTTCATGCGGTTTCCACTGATGTATTGTAGCAAGCTTCCGGTAATATTTAGTATATATTTCATTCCAATCTGTTTACATTCCGAATACCACGCGTACGCAGTCGCGGGCATAGTTAGTCTATACATATAATAATATCGTAAACGAGCCTGTCTGTACTTTAAATATTTAAAAATTGTGCATTTTTTTAATGTCAAGATCGGCAGACAGGCTGACGGTTCATTTGATGGTAGGTGACTACTGTCGCATATAACACAAGCAACGCCAAAGCTGCTGCAAGTGCGCTGCCGACTACAGTAGAATTAAGGGATTGGATAGGAAAATGGATATGCAATCGCCAAAAAAATTTAATGTACAGATTTGTACAGATTGTCTCTAATAAGGAGTGTCAAATAAAGAAAATTAACAGTTATTCCTCAGATTTATCTCTACGTTATATACATACAAAGAAAATAAATACAAAATTATTGCGGGTTTAAGCGGATTTAAAAAATCAAACTGTAAAATTAAAGTGTATGTTTATACTAATGTACATAGAAAATTTGGAGGAAAACGTGGGTCCCGTTTGCTTGTAAAATGTAAATCTGTGTTTTAAAAGAGGTTTCTTTGATTTGTTTTTTCTCTTTTATAAAAGTTTACCAATCTTGTAATCCAACTGACAAAATGAAGTCAGTAACATGAAGAAACAGATTACCAATCATCACTTCCATATGTTTTGTCATTGCTGAGAAAAATCTAAATCCCTGCCATGAAAATTTCCAAGTCTTTTTCCTGCAGGGTTTGGTGACTTCATTGCCTGTAATATCCATTTTCGGCCCTGGTATCGCGAGATACAAGGGCCGAAAATAGCATGTCCACTGCTATTTAAGAGTTAAGGTCTGTTTAAGAACATATATAATGTTGGTTTTATTCCTTACTGTTTATTTTCTGTATCTTTCTTGATTTTAGTAAATCAAGAAAGATACAGAAATAAGAAAGATTCTCTTAATAATGCGTTGGCAGGTTTTAATTTTTTTATTATTATTAGAGAATGTTCAATTTTGACTAGCATATGTAATCTTACATTTAGGTACTGAGCTCAGAACCGATAAAGTCATCTTTATAACCGATAAATAAAAATTTCAAAATAGTTTATGTAATTGTGGCATTATTTTTTCCGCGTATTCTGTAGGGAAATACAATGCTTGTATTAAATGCAATACCAGAAGTAGGTTGATTAGGTAATTAAAATTAACAATTAATGAGAGTGGATAATTAATTTTCATTACTGCACGGTTATACAGGAAGGTATGACATGACTTAATTATTGCGTATGGAATAATCAGTTAAAACTATTCTTTCTTTTTGTTATTTTGGGTTCAAACAATTAATTTATTTGTAACAGAAAACGCATTCAGTTTAGAAAAAAAGATTATGAACGGGGAAAATTTACATTTTTTTTTCTTGAAACTTCCATATTTTATCTATTCTTATTAGATGTACATTCGTCCATATTATTAGTAATATGTCGGATCGTTAAAAATGTAGATCTATCGATACGGATAACAATACGTATCATATAGAGTCTACTTAGATCTAGTCTAGATCCGCGGAGATACGGATACGTACCTCAACCTAGATCCGAAGGATACGCAGCTCAGTGAACTCAATCACAAAGATTTGGAGTTGATATTGGTAACTCACTGCAATAAATGTTTAAATATTTATATATTGCAATATATATGTGCGAAATGTGTGATTTCAAGAAATTCAAAAATTAATTTAAATAGAATCTAATTAATATTCATATTTAGAATTTACATCATATAACATTAATACAACATACATTTAATAATATAAAAGATCCATTCAAGAAATAAAACAAAAAGTAACGGATATGTACGGATCTTTTTTCTAACTCGGATATCCGCGAACACGTATTCCAGACTAGACCGTATTTTTTCATGTATATATTTCAATGAGGAAAAAATACAGTCTGTAGTGAATTGTCTAAAATAGAGACTTAGCCAAGGAGATTATATGAAAATATGACTTTTATATACCTACTTCATACTTAAAGGTTACAATTTTTTTGTTTTCGTAAGTATCAAGCAATAGCTAATGATTAAAATAACTAATAGGCCCCAATGCCACTTATGTCTCTTATTATTATATATAGCAACCCACTCCTGGCTCCGGGCGGATGCTTTTTTCTATAAATTATATAGAAAAATATCTCATTTCATTAGTGAAAATCGTATCGAATTAGGGGAGAAACGGACAGATAATATGTAGATATAGACCATCAGAGACTCGAGATAGCACTATGCACTATAATAATAGTAGAATGGGATGCACTATAATCTGTGAGTATTAATTTGTATTTATTTTTTAGAATGGCACGTTATTAGAAGTAAGAAGAAGCCGACCCCAATGGCACTTGCCGAACAGGTACTGCGTCGATATGATGTTTAACGAGGGTTCGGACGAGTCCAGGTTGATTGCAGCAGTTTGCTATCCAGAGACAGTATCAACGGACGATAGTCCTTACTTGTACATTGCTTACGCTACAGGTAAACGAGGAATTATTATACTATATTTTTATTTTTTTTATTTATAGACGTTTTAATTCTAAGAATGGATTACATTGTAATTGAATTATGGATTACAATATTGTATTAAAATATACAATATAGATAGTACATAAGTATGTTCAATTCTTTCATAGAAAAATGTAAAATAAAATAAATATTCATAAATGATGAAAGCAATATTGTTTGCTAAGTAATTGGTACAGTTGGTATAATATTCAATCAAAAAAGAAAATTACCTAGATATTATTTATAGTATTTTCATTGTATGATGACATGCGTGACAGTTCGTAACTGACAATTTTAGTGATGCAACCTAACGACATTTAATCGATTGTTTGAAAATATCGAATCAGTTGTCAAAGCAAATGGAATCAAACTACCGATTTTAGATTTTCAGATTTAGAAATAAATTCTAGTAATTAGGAATAAAGGTTACGTTAAATAAATTATAGAATACAATGCAGTCTGTTTAAAATATTAATTTATATAATTCATTACTGTCAGAACTCGAAACTTGACAACTTGTATCCGACTCAGAACAAAATTTACTTTTGTTTTATTGTTATTATTAGTCAGCTTTAGTTTTATTGTCAAAATACGATGTTTTTAAAAATATATGGAATGAAAATATTTGTTAAATCTCCGAATATCCAATGAAAAACATAGAATACTTTCGATATATCGAATATAAGTGAATATCCCTAGTGTCAATCCCTATTGACACAAGTTTCGTTCCACGCGTTTATCACTTTTAAAATATATGTTTTTTATTACATTTACCTATTATAATAATAAATTAATAATAAAAGTGATAATTGCTTTTGTGTTTTTCGAATAGATAAATTTTTTTTCATACATTTGTTTGTTTGTTATTTTTTTTGTGCCGTTTTTTTTAGTTGAAAACAGTATGCGTGATATGAAAAAGTGAGAACTGTCACGCATATCATCATACAGTGAAAATACTATAGCGTATGCTATATAAGCAGACACTAGTTATTACATACTGCAATAAAAGACAGATATTAATTAAAATCATCAAAGTTCTCATCAAAAAAATTTAAACAATAGGTTTAATAGGTATATAACAATAGGTATACTGCAAGTTAGTACAAGTTACCTAAATAGTTTTAGGGGGCATTTAAAAAAAAAGGGGACAATACGCCAATAAATGAAACCAATGACGGCTTTCATTGTGTCAATGCTTAATATTATTCTGCAATAATATTCTACAAAATAAGTGAAAGAAAATACGTGAAGTTAGTCTTATTTTTACTTATCTTTCTCACCTGATAGCTCTCAATTGGCCGGCTACCCAACTTAGCAGATAAGCATAAGTTCAAAGTACGTACAAACAATACTTGATTCCCCATATTTTGTCCTTTAGAAAATAAGTTAAATCTGGCATGCCTGGGATCTTGGGCCATAGTGTATAGAGCCAGGAACCGGCAAGTGTAGCGAAGTTGAAGCGAAGGATGTTCAGCCACAAGACGGAAAACGACCTAATAAGGTCTGCGGGTTGACGCTGGATACAGTCTGCGTTCCACCGGTCCTATGGTAAACCTATGGGAAAGCCTATGATCCAGACATCCTTTCTGATATCAGACTAATGTCTGATTTTGTGTTAGAATATTTATCAGAATTAATTAGTAATACCTCACAATCACAAAAAAAAATTAAAAAACACTTCAAGCCTATAAAGTTTAAAAATTCAAGTCTAAAAGCTGTTAGAACCTTTAATTTTTTTTAAATAGGTACACGCCACAGAAAAGAAATACATTATAATTGTTCGAAAAAACTTAAAGGAATTTTTGAATATACCTAATCGCCATTGAATCGTAACAATAAAGTTTTAACACCTCTGCCAATAAACGTTTATGGCAATCAATATTGGGTTAATCGTTCTGAATGGATTCTATATCGTTATGACTGGTTTTATTGCACTATAGTTGTTTATAATTAGAACAAATCCATGTTACGATTATGACTACTCTTTTTTCCCGTACATATTAAATTTTCATAATGGCAATTAAGTTCACCACAGACTGCTAACTATAATAAATGATTATATCATATAATCTCGTGACTCGCGTTTGTACATTATTGTGTAGCTCGTGCAAGAATAATATATTTTGCTTGCTAACAATAAGTATTTTTCAAAAAGTGTTTTACCTTAATCAATTTTAAGCCATAGTTTTTTTTTTGTTTTGCATAAATAAAATAATCGGATAACAAAGATAAAACACAAAAAATCACGTTCAGATTTTGCCGCCTAAACACCCATACGTCGTTACATGGCCTAAACACCCATCGATATTACATATCGTCTAGAAGCTTATTACAAAAATGCCCCTGATTTTAATTTTGATTTGTTAGTAAATTTTCTTGGACTATTATATAACTAGCATAATTTTTTCGAAAGTAAGAATCTTTATTAAGTATCATATGGCATCGAAGCCGATATGTTTGGCATTACATATTACTTCAAAAACCTCCCTTACTCTGACAATGTGAATTTAGCAAAAAAGTAATGTGAATATTTTTATTTAAATTCCCTATCCACTCCTAATCCCCTATCCTTAATCCTACTGCAGTTTTGGCGTTGCTTGTGTTATAGGCGACGGTAGCCACCTACCATCAAGTGGACCGTCAGCCTGTCTGCCGACCTGACATAAAAAATAAATAAATTAAATTCTATAAAATATTTGTATGAAACTTTTTTTCTAACTCTTACCATTTTTGTATAATTTGCACCTGTTTTTAATTTTTTTTCTACCCCTTATACAGGTTGGAATCAAAATTTCTTTCACCCATCGTTACTTATTACATATCTGAAAGCTCATAACAAAAATGCCCCTGCGGGACCCAAATTTTGATTTCTTATAAAATTTTCTTGGACTATTATAGAACTAGGATAATTTGAAAAAACAGTTCCAAAGTAACAATAATTTATATAGCTAAATAGCATCGAAATCGATATGTTTGGTGTTATATTTGTATTATACTTCAGAAATTCGTTACAATATGCGTTCCTGAAAATAGTACGTTGACAAAGACAACGTACGGTTTTAGCGCAATTTATCGCCAATTTTTATATACTAAAATTAGGTCGTCTGTCCACTTCGCGGGTGACATTAAGGTGTGGACAGATGACCTAATAAGGCCCGCGGGTGGACGCTGGACCCAAGCTGTTTTTGACTGGTCCTACAGCTAATATAAAGATGATAAAATTTCAATATTTTTTTTCCAATCTCATTTACAGGATTATAACTTTTTTACAGTCAAACGTTGTGAGATATTTCTTTTTACATCTTTAATAAGAAATTCGGTTAACATTAAAAAAAAATCCAGAATACTTCCAGAAACATAGCGTATTAGGTACTCGAGATTATCGAGTCGTTCTTATTGAACACGAATATTTAAAATTAGTTTGAAATACTTATAAGAACTTACAGTATGAAGATTTTCAATACCTAACAACTTGTTTCAGGTCTCCTTCTCTCAGTTCCGTTTCTTCTAGCAACGTTCCTGGTATACGCCTTTATTCCTGAATTGAGGAATCTTCACGGAATGTGTTTGATGGCCTACTGCGCCGGACTCATTACGGCGTATCCCTTACTGGCGTATCTGAAAGTTAATATCGGAGAAGTAGGTGTAGGCAAGACCACTTGCTTAGTTATTGGTAAGTTATAACAAAAACATTATCTATACTAATATTATAAAGAGAAAAGTTTTGTATGTATATATTTTTGTGTTTGTAATGAATAAATTCAAAAACTACTGGCCCGATTTTAAAAATTATTTCACCTATAGAAAGCTACATATCAGCGTGTAATACTTTATAAAGAGACGCGGACGAAGTCGCGTACAACAGCTAGTATCCTAATAATATTATAAATGCGAATGTTTGTTACTCAGTCACGCCAAAACAGATTTGGACCAAATTTGGCACACAGGTAGTTTATTACCTGGATTAACATATAAGATACTTATTATCCTGAAAAAAGATAGGGTTCCTGTAGGATTTACTAAAAACTAACTACAGCGTGTACGAAGTCGTGGGTACAACTAGAATTATTTTTTTTAAATTCTCTAATTTATCTTATCTTATCTTGTCTTGTAAATTATCTTATCTTATCTTGTAAATTATCTTATCTTGTCTTAGTGGCTATTTCTTTCTGCTAGAGTACCAGTATCACTTCGTCCATTGCTGAAATATTGTGATCGCCACCAGAGGTAAATTAAGTAAATCAGTTATTTTTATAATCAGTAACAAAGAGCTAATTTCATAAAAAAGAAAATTTTGTTCAAGTATTTGTTATTTAATCCCTTATCATTAATCCTACTGTCGGCAGTGCACTTGCAGCACCTGTGGCGTTGCTTGTGTCATGGACGACGGTAGTTATCTACCATCAAGTGGGACCGTCAGCCTGTCTGTGGACTTTAACATAAAAACATAAAAAAACTATGCTTTTATGTTTTTTATACATTATATAAAGGTAGTCGCGGGGGCAGTAAAAGTTTCAGCAAGGAAACATTTTTCTTTCCTCGTATGATTTTTTTACGAGCAATAAAAATGAATATTTGCATTCAGGCGCTCCGGAAAGTAAAATAGTACTTCAGTATAAGACACGTCAATGTTTTATTGTTCTGTGGTTTTTTGGCGCGCTATTTTGAATCAAATACAAGGTGCAGTCAAATACCGTCTGTATTTGAAATCTTAAAAGGGGTAAGACAGTTAGGAAGAAGCAGGATGGAAAATGTAGAAGCGGAATTTGGAATCTCAATCCAATTTTAACATTATAGTAAAAAAAATCAACTTCGAGAATTAAAATGTAATGTTTTTTATGAAATCTATGTACAGTTTCTTCAAAATATTTAAATACCTTTAAGGTTGTGAACACTTGTCAAATTGTATATCTAAGTATATAAGGTGTTTTATGTTATCTATCTATCTATATGTATATATTACATACCTATTACAAAAGTCACTGGTCGCAGTAGACGCAAACTTTTTTTAAACCATCCAACAGATTTTGATACGATTTTCTCTAATGGAGAGAGAGATAAACGAGGAAGATTTGTGTATATAATTTGCAGAAAAAACAGAGGGTGTGTGTGTGTCAACAGACAACTAGATACCTAAATACTTTATATTATTTAGTTACATTCTGCATACTCAGATGTCACGTGTTCCACCAATAGTTATATTAGTTACGTTCGGTATACACAGATGTCACTACGTTTTATAAGTTCAAATAGTTCATTTTTTGACGACAGGAGTCGCTGTGCCGGCATACAAGATACAAGATTTCGACGTTTGCTTTTATAAACCCAGAGAATTTTATATTAGGGAACATAATTATAGATAACGTAACGCTTTTTAGTTAACACCTGTATTAATTTTACTCCTCATAAAATTTCCATACCGGGGGCCTTATATGAAAATCAATTCTTAAGGAGCAAACTCCCAAGAGTCTGCATCCGGGGGTCGTCGGTGTCGGTAGATAATAAAATAAAGAGCAATATAAAATCCTTGTTCATAAAACACCCTTAATTACTTACAGACATACGTCATGCGATACAAATCACTTGCGATTTCCTCGTTGATGGCCACACAATATAGCACCACCACGCCCATCAAAGCTAATTGATGTAAATTAATTGCGTCACAGTGTAATTAGAGAATTATGTGGTGCCTTGTACTAATTTAATTAAAAAAATTTTTTGGTCGCGTCATTACATATTTAATCAAGGCTCTGTTGTATATTTATTTATTTAGATTAATGTTATTTACTAGCTGAGCCCGCAACTTCGTACGCGTGGTATTTGGTTAGTGCGTAACTTTTTTGTTTGTAAACTGATTCAAATGAAACAAACACTAATGTTACGGGAAGCTTGCTACAATACATCAGTGAAATTCAAATGAGATTAGCGTGCACATTACGCACAGACAAACAGATAAACAGACAAAAATTCTAAAAACAATTTTTTTTGACCTCGGTTACATATCTGCAACGTGTACAAATTGTTTTTTTTTTTTTTTTAATATTTCATGTAATTCGTTTACGATTTTATTATATGTATAGATAGATGTATACTAATATTTATTTAAAGTAACAGAATATTGTTGTCCACTTGATGTTAGGTGGCTACCGTCCCACAGCATCACAAGTGCTGGGGTGTGTTTCAGCACTCCTTCGGTCATGGCTAATTTTGCTCTACTGTCATTTGATCATACCCATTCCGGCAGGCAGACCATAATTAGCTCTGACACGTCTACCGGAACGGATATGATCAATCTTGTTCAGATCAAATTATGGATTAACCGATGGAGTACTGGAGCACACTCTTGAAAATGCACTGTCGACCATAGTAGGATTAAGGATAAGGAATTAGGAAGGGATGGGGAAATGGGCTCTTGCATCCATTACTACCTTATCGAATCACAACACTGTGGTCTTCTGAAATTAATATACCTACCCAATTGCAGTAAGAATAAGAATGGGAAAATTATGAATATTACAGTTTGAAAACATTCGGAAAATTACAATTATCCTTGGATTTTCGCTTAGAACTGCCCTTCTAAACAGATTTATACCAAGTAAACAAACTGTCCCGTTAATTAAAATTATATTTTCCTTATAAAACGACTTATAATTTTATCAAAATAATAACAAGCTAAGGCAGTTATAAATAATAATTCGTCATCAAAGACGTTAGTCACAGTGAAGTGATACAAGATAAGCGTAGGAAATGAGTTGGGCAATTCCTAGAAATACATTCATTACAGTTTAATGCATTTCATATGAACATTTCATTGATAAGTCGATAATATTATTGTAGGCACCTCTATTTTGAAAATGCTCACGGAAATATTAACTTGCTTTTGGCTAACTGGACTGATTCTAATGTTATCGCATAACAATTTAAAAAATAATAGGAGTCACGTAATACATGTCACTATTAAAAATACAAAATGCTTCATTACATAGGATGCAATTTTCCATGTTCGTAAACCAAGAAACCTCTAAATAGTATAAAAATATCCGTCCGCCTCTGTTTGTCTCTGCTAATTTTTTCAAGCTAACTTTTTTCATAACTAGTCAATTTATTATAAAAAATAATATTATAAACTAATAAAAAAATAATACGTTTAGGTTACCAATAGACTAAGTAGGTATTTTTATGCCTACCTGTCGTAACTGCTAATTTCGATTCAAATAATTTAAAAAGGATTTTACATATATTTTTTTATGTTAAGATTGGCAGATAGGCTGACGGTCCACTTGATGGTAGGTGGCTACCGTTGCCTATATAACACAAGCAACGCCACAATTGCTGCAAGTGCGCTGTCGACTTCAATAGGATTAAGGATATGGGAATGAAAAGGGTTAGGGAAATGGGCTCTGGCATCCCTTACTCACTCATCGAAACACAACAGCACATGCGTTGTTATTTCACGGTGGTCTTCTGTAAGGGGGCGGTTATCTACTGTCGCCGCCAGACGGGCTGCCCAAATGACTGCGAAAACGCAGTGTGCCCTGCCACTACTACTAAAACTTGGATGAGGATTCATGTCATGATGAGTATTATAAGCATGAATAGGGGATCGGACAGTAATCAGATTAAATCTAAAATGTACTTAGAAAGAAAATATATAATTTTTTACGATTATTTATCGAATAATAATTTAATATAATTCATTTAAATATTTTTAAATGAAGAAATAAAATTTTATTACTTACAATATTTTTAATCTATACCGAAACACCAATCACAGTGCGTGACGTCATTTGTGGGCAATCATTGTCTTATGCCAATACAGCTGTTTTGTTATGATATGACCACAAATGACGTCACGCGCTCTCAGATGAACTATCGTGGCGTTTTGGCGGCATTTTCAAACAAATAATATTAAAACATGATTTTGAGTACCTAAAAGGCTGTAATAAATAAATAAATTAGTATTTTTTATGGGAATAAATATCAATGAAGATTAATTTAAAACACTCTCTGAAAATTTGTCCGATCCCCTATTGTATGTATTTAAATTTCTACTTAGTGCTACTTTTTGATAATTGATGTATTCACCTGTAAAGGCGTATCTTTTGGATCTAGATTTTACAAGTGTATAATATTTTTGTAACTAAGTCGCTGGTGTATCTATTCTAAATAAATAAATAAATAAATTTTATTGATGTAGGTATCATCAATAGTTCTCGCTGCGCACGCCATATAATGACTTTTATAGGCAAATTTTTGACACCTTTGGTTACATTATTGGAATTTTCGTAGAGATCTCAAAAAAAATCAAGTTCTTAATAAACTTTTTTAAAATAAAATTACAGCCTGCTTTACCCTTTACCTTTATAGCTTCTTATAGGTGTAAATTTTTCAAAATCAGTTAAGTAGTTTTTGAGTATATCCATTGCAAATATATATTTTATTCTCTTTATAATATTAGTTTTATAATTATTTGCAATATTTTTTAAATTAATTTGATTACTAATAACTAAATCTATTAAAGGCAAAAATAACCTAGCCATACATTTCAGAAACTTTTCCACAGTGTTTCAAACACGGATAAATTACTCGTAGGTACATGAGCGGTAGAATATTATCTCGTGTTTCATAGTTAATTTGGTAAGAACAAACAACGTTAAGTGGGGCGTGAAGATGAAAGAAAATATCGTGAAAGTGGATTGGAACGGATGCGACCAAATATGTCTTCTAAGAAATCAATCTATTTCATTAACTTGTGTTTATGTTTTGCTACTTACGTTGCAGGCTTGGCGTGTGTTCGTTAGATTATCTTCAAGGCGGAAATTAGTACTAATATTATGAGTAGTAATATTTTTGGGTGTTGATTTACCTAGTTATTTACTATTTTGTTAGACCATGTGTTAATTTAATGAAATAAAAAAGAATTATAATGTGCAAAATTATGTCATGAATTTAATTTACATTAATTACATGAAACGCCTCAGAAGGGATGAACCAATTAAAAAGCTCCAATTAATAATTTTTTTTTCAAAATTTGAGTAAAAATGTGTATAAAATGTCATACCGATAAATTAGGTACTCTAAATGTTCGGTCTCAACTTTAACGTTACAGAACCCACATAGGAAAATAACTTACTTAAAACGCTATTGTGTAATTATTTCTATTAATTTCGAAAGATACATATTTCGGGAACAGGCCACTTACATCAATAATATTTAAAAAGTATTTACAAGATTTCACTGTAGAATTCCATCTGATTCAGAATTTCACCGATCAGATTGTTTCATCTGTCACTTGTTTTTAAATTGTATGGCGTCATTTTAAAAATTGCGTGTTTATATCACCATGAATTTAACTCGTGAAAATTTTCGTAGTATGATTTTCTACGATTTTAAATGTAATATGACAGCTCAACAGAGCTTAGCTCGGCTTCAAATTGCTTTGAATTAAACCAATTCACCTTCTGGTTCACCACCAGTTCCCCAGAAGATGAGCCCGTTGGATGACTGGTTAGGGTCTGTCTCAGGGGCCTCGGGCTCGATTCCCGGCAGGGTCAACTATGGGAATGAACTTTTCAAAGTTGACTCTGGTCTGGATTTGGAAAATACTGCGTTTCGCAGTCATCTTGGGCAGTCTGTCTGGCGGCAGTAATCACAACATATTTTATTTTGTGTTTCGGTGAGTGAGTTAAGGATGCCAGAGCCCATAGCTGTGGCGTTGCTTGTGTTATAGACGACGGTAGTCACCTAATGGACCTGGTGTTATTTCGCAAAGGTCTTCTGTAAGAGAGCAGTTCCTGCTGCCAGACGGGCTGTCGAATGTATTCTACTGCAAAACGCAAATAATGCTACAAAGTTTAGGCTGCGAAGTTTCACTCACTTGTTCCTTACTGAATTAGTATTAAGTTAGTATTTCTTGCGCATAAAGCAAAGTAAGAACACTGAAAAGTAACTTTAAAGTTGTATCTAACAACTGATTTCGAAAATGATGTTTTCACAATATAATAATAGATATTAAAACATATTTAATTTTATTAATGTTTTGTTTCAGCCTTCATCATCTATTACGCGTTTCAGACCAGCTTCTTCTGGCTCAATGTCATGTGTTTCGACATATGGAGAACATTCAGGTATGCACATAACTCGTATCTACTCTTACACTCCATCAACATTCCCAACACGTTAAGTTTATAAAAGACGACGTTTTGAATTTGTTAACTGACATTTTCGAATCTGTCAAACATTAAGTGTGGTTTGGTGTTACTTTTAAAATAACAAAGACACAAGCGTTTACTAAGAAAATTTTAAAATTTAATTAATACTTATGTCCTACAAAAAAAATTCAACATAATAATTTATATCTTCAAAGCACACTGGCTTTATATTTCGTAGTGGGAGGGCGGGCAGCCCAAGTGCCCACTTGGGCTGCCCGTCTGGCGGCAGTAACCACCCCCTTACAGAAGACCAACGTGAAATAACAGCACGTGTTGTTGTGTTTCGAGTGAGTAAAGGATGCCAGAGCCCATTCCCATTTCATTATCCATTATCCTTAATCCTACTGTAGTCGGCAGCACACTTGCAGCATCTGTGGCGTTGCTTGTGTTATAGGCGACGGTAGCCACCTACCATCAAGTGGACCGTCAGCCTGTCTACCGATCTTAACCTAAAAAAAATCTACAAATGACGTTCTTTTATTTTCAATATGTCATTTTTGAATTAAAATAATATTTTTGAATGAATTGAAATGTTTAAGTGAATCCGAATATTAATATTTAATGAAGCCATTTTTAATGTAACAACTGCTAAGTCGAGTTAATCGATTTTAGTAGAGATTAGCTACGTTGTCGATAGATGTCGCTTTTGCGAGATCGGGGTGAGTGTTTTTATTGAGTCTTATTTATGTCCAGTGGAGATAGTGTCAACTTAATAAAGTGATTAATATCATATCCTGCGATTTATTGCTTAACCTTAACAACAAACCACGATTTATTAACGATTAACGAAATATATAGATAAAAATGTATAACTAAAATTTAATATATACCTAATATTACTAAATGGTGGTTTGAAACTTGTGGTTGAATGGTGGTTGTTTATCTGCCATTTTATAGTCCAGAAAAAAATAATAATTAATCAAAATTTGAGTCCCTCAGCGGCTTTTTCATATAAGTTTCTAGAAGATAATAATATGTAATATCGACGGGTAAAAACTATTTTTGATTTCAGCTTGTGTTTTTTTCTAAATTATATAAAAAATGGCAACGGTTAGAAAAGAGTTTCAGACAAATATTTTAGAGAATTTAATTTTACATAAAAAAGTTCATATAACTTTTTTTACTAAAATTGATATTAACAGAGTTAGAAGGGTTAGTCCTTTTTGTCCGTTGGCTGCGAGTAATATGACCGAAACTTAAAACCGTGACACTTTTTATGTACATATATTTATAAAAATACATATACTTAAAAAAACAATAACAAATTAATAATAATATTAAAAAAGGTAATTTAATTAATCATTTTATTAAAATTTTATTTTACTAAGATGAAAAAATAATATATAAAAAAAATTTGAACAAATTTAATGCAATTTTTTTTGTATATAATGTGTCCGAACAACGCATTTGAAATTAAATTTATGTTGAGAATTGGTTAGGTAAAATTGGATACAAAAATAAACACTTAATGTATTGCGGGGAAGCCTTTGTAACCTTTGCCTGAATTTTTTCAAAAAATCTCAGTGAATTTTATTTTCCATAAATTGTGTTGGTATTTTTACATGTAAGTATGCCATTCTACTGTTTGCTACGTACCTATTTATTTTAGTGTTGGCTCACGTCACGAATAAGGCAATATTATTAGCAGCACGATATTTGCGGGCAAATGTATGCCACTATGAATTTCACATTGCACACGTAAACGTAATCTAAAATACACTAATGCTAGACTTAGGCCAAGAACTTTCAATCATCTGTACTATATTTATGTACCTATTTCATTCTCGTTTCCTGTTTCCGCACAGTTACAACTTGTTTTTTCTTTGTCGTTTCATATTATTTACACTAAACAATTTCGGTGATAAATAATTTTTAAGTAAAATTTCACTTTTTACTAGGCTATGCTATAGGCTAGGCTGTATTATTATTGTTTAAACTAGGCTGATTAGCGAAGTTGAACGCAGTCTCAAGTTTTAGTTGCGTTCAATACGATCTATTTTTTTTTTCTTGTAATAATATTTAATATATGACCAAATTTCGACTAAAAATATACCATAAAAAGGGAATAATATTATGATACTCTCTATTGATGTCGGTTTGTATTTACCGTCCGGCTTCCATAATGTCGTAGGTGTTTTAAATCGTTAAAGGTCATGATATATTTAAATGTCGAATGTCCTATAAATAACATATTTACCAGTTTAGGAATAAATGTTATTTCAGACTGCTAGAGAAAACAAAGATAGTTCAATATCGTTATCAAATAATGTACATAATATATAGCGTTACTGAAAATTAAATATGTTTTATAATGTTTTTATATAATTATAAAGGATATCCAGTTTGGTAAATCAGTAATAAGAAATGCATATAATTATTTAAAATTAACTTTATTAAATTTTATATTTACATTAAATTTAATTTACTGTTTTATATCTATGAACTTTTTTCTCATAATAATAATAATTGTGTAAGTGACCGTTTAATCTTAATTTTGATTTTAAATCTTATTAGTGGTCAAGTTTAAATTATAATAAATATAAGTTACAATAATTTTGTATGTTTTTATATACCTATGTATATTAGTGTTTACTTAATGTAGGTAATTAATTGAACTAAACTTACTCGAATTTGTACTTGTAAGATTACTCGTGGTCTTACTTTAGTAACAATTTAGAGAATTTGCATTATAAGGAACTATAGCCGAGTAGGACGAAAGTATAACGTCTCTGCTTATATAAAAACACAGTGAGCAAACCAGCGGCTTTCGAATACTTATGAATCTCTTCTGACAATCCGCAGTTCGATGGCTTATAAACATACCTTCTCTCAAACCCATATATAGGCTGATCAATCCAAATGGATCAGTGAGGCCGAATTTGAAATCATAAGAGATACGAAAATTTGTTCTTAGGAAGTAAGAATTCTCGTTTTGAATTAAGAAAGAATGCATTTGAAAAGCTTTTTTAAATTACGCCCATACGCAACCAGGAATCGAATGCTGTGAAATCTATATAAAAAAATCGATATTATTTTTATTCATAGTTGAAAGTGTGGGTTTGCTATGGAACCTACAATTGAAATAATTGGCAAAATCATATCCATTATAAGGAATCAATTATTTGAAAAGGTCGTGTGTAATTTTTGTCATTTTTAAAACAAGCTTCCAATAACACTAACTGTTCGTTTGGATTGATCAGTCTGTATATAATACAGATGGTGCCCGCGCTTCGTTCGCAATGATAAATAAGTCTTAATAGTCTTAGAGCTAGTGAACCATCCGAGTAACCTGTTTCCCACAAAGCTAGAATTTTTAAAAATTATATTTTATTATCGGTCAATTATGAAAATACGAGTCTGGCAGGCATCTCGCGGTTGCGTCATCATCCCTTACATTTTTGAAAATGTAAAAAATTTTTTTTTATCTACTCCCACAAGGCTACAATTTTAATACGATGTAATTTATAAATAAATTTATTATATCTTATTTCGTTAAGAGTAACTTCTTTGCTGCCATAAATTTCACAGACAAATTTTCCAATAATTGGAAAAACGTCACTGCCACGCCCTATTATATAAGCACTCCTAAGTTTTTTGAAACCTTTTTGTTATTCCAAATTTTTCTTGAGAATTGAAAAAAATTAGATTGTCCTCTTCGGTACAAACTAATATTTAACGTGAGAGAACTCACATAGGAAAATTATTTACTTAAGGCTCGAGTCTCCTAAAAATTAGTGTTCTTGCATAATTTACAGAAAATAAATGTTTTTTTACAGTTACTAACAAAAGAATAAAATGAAATATATTTTACATTTATTGAAAGTGATGGATTTGAAATTTCAAAAACACTTTTTTAATTTTATTTTGATGCACATTTTAATAGCTCTATTGGGCGTTAAAAATGCCTCTATTTAGGTTGAACGCGTTGAAGGTCTCATTCAAGCACATGCTACATAAAAATTATAACAAAAATACGAAATATATTCAGTTTACATTTATTCTCATATCGTTAGCAATAATCTAAACTGGTTACTTTTTTGATAAACGCTTTAGTTTTCTTATTTAAAGAGGTTTAAAAAGTTGTAGTTTCATGAATTTTACCACTGCAAATACATATATTTTTCTGTTGAAAAATTTTTTTAATGCAGTCGCTCTTAAAACCACTTAGTAATGACCTATTTTTTAATAAATTAATGAAAAAAAAAATACAAAAAATATATTTTTTTATGTACTTTTTAATAATTGCAATTCATAACAAAAAAGACGCGTGAAAGTGCGCTTAGTTCAGTTTGCTAAGGTAGAGTCGCAAAGCGAGACCGGAGCCTTAAGACGCTATTGTGTCATTACTAATTTCGAAACATACCTATTAAGATTCCGCAGTAATTTGGACAGCCCGTCTGGCGACAGTATCCACCCCCTTACAGAAGACCACCGTAAAATAAATAGTAAGGGATGACAGAGCTCATTTCCCTATCCCTTCCTAATCCTTTACCCTTAGTCACCTGTAGCGACGGTAGCCATCAAGTGGACCTGTCTGTCGACTTTAACATTAAAAATTATCTATATACCTACGTATCTCAGTAAAGTTGTAAGCACCGATGAATAAGTGGTATGCGTTGCAGATCTGCCACTCCTGTGTCGTCCGGTTGCAGAGGACACCTGTAGGTCCAAGTGACTAGCTTTCAGGTCGATGTCTGTAACGCCTGCATGATTGTCAGTCGTGTATAGCATGTCAATTATTTGTAGCTATTTTCTTAACATTTTTCCTTATTTACTTTATTTTTATTTGAGATACAAACGAAAGTAATGTCACAGTGTATGTATGTAATAATTATGAAAATTAATAAACATTATTCCGAAGTCACATTTACACATATGTAATACACAATAGAAGGAAAATAAATTAAACTATATATCAGTGTTAATAATGAAACTAATATAATGAATCAATTATAAACTAAATAAACGTAATAAGTGTAGGTACTATCTACATGTATATTATTATACAAGTTTCATCATAAGATTCCCTATCTGCGTGATTGAGGACAAAGGAAATGCGTATTATATATATGTAATCTTACAGTTTTATAAACGAACGTGTTGGCCCTATAGCTACTCTATTGTGGTGGGTTATTAGACAAGTTAACACTTATAGAACTGTTCCGGGGATACCCGAATGGCATGGTGCAAAAAACACATTGTATGTGTAACATAGGTTCACAAAGCTTATCTTACAAGACTCCTGAAAATGTAGAACTGGAACGAACCTAAAGAATAAGTTATCAATTTTTTATTGTGCTCTCCACTCCATTTCAGGCTTGGCAACATTATGAGCTTGTTGATAAATTATACTAGAATATTTCATTTTTTTTTTCTTATACTTTGTCACATCTCTGAAAACACTTACGATATGTTCATATTATGTTAAACGTTGTATTTATTGTAACTTAACGGTATTTTTATGACATAGGTTCTTTAGTTAGGTTACATAAAGCTAATATGGGCTTGTAGACGCCACGTGTCATAAATTATCCCTTTTGCGGGTTCAATTATGGGCCCACCCAGCTGACATAAATTACAAAGTAGAGTTTTATAATGGCATCCGCGTATAGAATTGAACCTCTCATAAGGGATAATTATGACACGTGGCGTTTACTAGTAGAAGCCCAAAACCATAGTTTGAATAGTTGTCTCTTATTCCTTTGAAGGCGTATGTTTTCTATTATTAGTTTTAGACGAGCCCGTTGAATGAGTGGTTAGAGTGCTTGCTTTAACGCTCTGTTCTAGATATCTCGGGTTCGTTTCCCGACAGGGTCAACTATGAAAATGAACTTTTCAATGTTGGCTCTGGTCTGGAGCGGATAAGCGCGGGCCCGGCCTCTCAGCGTCTTTAGAATTATATGTAAGTTGACAACCACGTGGTATTTCCACAGTATATTAATTTTTTTATGAAAATTAATATACTGTGGTATTTCTATAGGAAACTTGTAAAATATTTCATAAATTAAGCCCCAGAGCTAATTTAGCGGAAGAGATTTGTATTCAACCCGTGCGTTCCATGTCATTAATTTTCATTTTGTTTTTCTGTACATTAGACAATGCTAAATATTGTTTTCATTAGGATTAAAAATGATATTTACTTTTAATGATTAATTTTTATGATTAATCGTATTAATTATTGCGGGTTAAAATGTTCTTGTATAATGTAGTGCTTATTATTTAACGAATACATTGGACTTAAGAGCGATAGATAAAATTCAATATTCCATACAAAGTAAGTACAAGCAAGAAAGTTGTAAAATATATCCAATTATACCTAACTGTTGCAAAAGTAATTTTTTTTAAATAAAATTTGAACAGTAGATTTAAATGATGCTTTAGAATTTAATTAAATTCAATTCCGTTAAAATTTTAAAAGGTATTTATTTTGATATATAATATTTCTATTATTTATTTTTACATCATGAAAATCATAATTTCTCTGCAATGATTTTAAGAATTTATCTAACTAAAAAGGTAAATCCAAATATTATATTGACACTTTTTTTTATGTTGAGATCGGCAGACAGGGTGACGGTCCACTTGATGGTAGGTGGCTCCCGTCGCCTATAACACAAGCAACGCCACAGGTGCTACAAGTGCGCTGCCGACTACAGTATGATTAAGGATAGGGGATTGGATAGGAAAATGGGCCTGGCATTCCTTACTCACTCACCCAAACACAACAGCACACGTACTGTTATTTCACGGTGGTCTTCTGTAAGGGGTTGGTTACTGGCGCCAGACGGGCTGCCCAATTGCGAGCGAAACGCAGTGTACCATGCCATTACTTTCCAGATCCAGACCAAAGCCAAATTTGAAAAGTTCATTTTTTAAAGTTGACCCACCGGGAATCGAACTCGAGAACCTTAGAACAGAGCATTAAGGCAAGCACCCTAACTACTAATCCAACGGGCTTTCATCTTTAATCCTTTACTTCGGAATTTTTTGTAATTGTGCATATTATGTTTATCTACGATGAGAATGTGAAAATGATCCTAAGAAAATGGCTTATAATATCGTATATGGCTCTAGAACTTATCCACTATGACGTCACAAACATTACACGTGATACTTATCTATGATACCATAACAATAACATTGAAGTGTTACACAGTCTTATTGAAAGTTGAATTGAATGAAAAACTGTTCGCTTCATTTATAGTGTAAATGTAACTCTATCAATGATTAGAGACACATTGCAGTATTTCTTGAAACAACCAAGTGAGTCAATTTTTGTAACAAAGCGAGACATTCAAATTTTATTTATATTCTCATAAATCATTATACTAAATAATTATATCATAAATCATTAACAAAAATAACTCGTCAGAAATATAGACAAAGAAGTAATGTAATTATGACTTGGCTTTCTTACATTGGCTTTATGTTTGAACGAGATGAATAGGGAAAACAAAGCAATGAAAAATTTACGTTTAATTACTGTACTTTAGGCTTTAAAGCGTTATAGGTTTAGGTCTATCCATAGATACTAAAAATAACATGTAGGTACATGTACATGAATATAAATTTTATTTGCTTTATTTTATTATCGCTACGATAATATATTCAGCAAAACGATTAAACCGACGAAGTTTGAAATTTAAATTTATTATAATACTTATTAATTATAATTAACGCTAGATTTTACAGTTGTAGTTTATGTGCCGCATCAAAAATGTGCCGATTTTTGATAATGCAAATTATCAAAAATCATAACAGGGAATATGCACATTTTTTTTAATATTTTCATACGATAGGTTATATCGTTATATAACAGTAAAAAAATATTCAGCGCCAAAAACAGAAATTTAGTAACAAAAAAAATGTTAAAATTACAGCCCGTACTAACAGCTACGGGCACTTTTTAGCACTTCACACAGCTACGGCATTTCCCACAATTTTTTTGCACTTTTTAATAATTACTTTCTTGTAGAAAAAGAAATAATATTAAAAAATATTTACATAGACATAATTCTAGAGCAAAAATGTTGATAAAAAAATATGTAAGCCTTTTTTGAATTGGACGCATATTCCCTATTTAAACCAGCGTTGAAACGCTTGGTAACAAAATTCAATATTAAATGTGATTTATTACAAGCATGATTATCAATATACTCATAGTAATTGTTGCGACATCTAACCTAATTATGCAGACATAACGATACACTTTTAAACCTTTTTTTTCTCAATATTAAAAAAGTTCATTAGCATTAGCTATTGGGCTGAAAACTAAACATTAATACTTATTGTATTAAATTCAATTCAAACTGAACTATAATTATGGTTATAATATATTATAATATATTTATTATAATATGTTTATTTTTATTATAATATATTTATTTTATTTATTGTTATATTTATCAATAGCGACCCGCCCGCGGCTCCGCACAGATGAAATAGGGTATTACACCCATTTTTAAAAAGTGTCTCAATTAGACTCTGTAGTGCTAATGAACCACTAAAAAAAACACAAAATTTTTATTCAATCGATAAGTTTAATAAAAATGCATTTAAAATTTACATTTCCAAATTTCGCGCGTAATTTGACGAAAACGCTGGAAACCATTTTGCTCTGTGGTCATGACGTCAGTTGGCTGTGTAAACAAATGCGCCGGTAATTGACATGACACTGACTGACACTTTTTTGTTTACACAACTGTATGACGTAAACATGGCTGAAAATTTTGAATTTAATTTTAAAATTTATTTTGTTATTTTACGAACTAAAACTAACACTTTCCGACTGCTTTTTGCCTAAGCTGTCTCATTTTTTTTCATATAGACTAAAATACCCTATTCGTAAGATTCTATCTCGGATATAAACGAATATTTGAGAAAAAAAGCCGAATTGATCCACTTGTTTCCGAGTTTTACGCATAGCAACACATTAGCTACTATTCAATTTAATTCAATTATATAGATTATTTTTACACTTGCCTCTTTGAATCGGGTATTTCATATAAATCTATTAATTCACTATAGGTATACGTGTATTAGTAAAATACTTATATAATTCAAAGTTAAATTGGAAATAAATTAGTCTGTAGTACTAATTAGCACTGAAGTACAGTTTACTTTCAGTGCATATTAAATCGAAGGGATAACTCTTTTTCAAGTAGCCGGGTTCACTGAGATAGATCATTTGTTGTGTTTCTGTGAAGTAACGCTATCATTTTGTCCTTAGTCCTCCTTCATTACAATAGTATAAATATAAAATATAATTAACATCAAAACGTTGACAACGGACCTCAAGAGGTGACCTCAAGAGGTGACTGCGTGCAACGTGGGTACACCAGCGCAAGCGAGGCGAGCCGTGGTGGGGCCTTCAGCTTTAGTCGCGACTAGGCTGAACTGAAGGCAAGGCAACGAATTTTCACAATATCGTGCGTTCTAGCAGGTTGCGCGATCTAATTTTATATAAAAAAAAACCAAAATCTTTATAAACATTAATTATAATTGCGGCTTATAGGAAGCACTATCGCGGTTATCAACACTATCGCAGTTCAAGATCTCTACCGCGCGCGGTTTAGCTATTTACCATCGGCAGGACGACCAATATCACGCCTGGCTACGATCAGCCACGTCTACCACCTTCGTCGGCTGGATCTCCCAGTAGAGCACCTGCACTGCAAGCGAGAGCAGATGGGCCGTATACCCACGACCCATAAATTCGTGTCGCCTTACCGACTGTTTTTTTAAATATACCTGTAAATTGATCGCGGTTGGTGGTTTTCTTATTATTACACCAGTTATGCGTGGTCGCAGCGAAGGATGCAAAAAAATATACTTTATTTCTTACAACTTAAATTAATTGTAGTATTACAAGCTATGAACTAAACCTAGTGTCTTCGACCGATGTTGGGAACGAAAGCGAGCGGCTGTCGATTCCGGTCGTAACTTATACCCTCGGATTGACGTCAATGGCTTCGGGTTGATGTCCGTGGGGTGCAGCGTCAGCTCCTCGTGGATCGCGTGATTCTTGGTGTTGCAACCGCAGACCGTATTGAGGGCAATGCAAGTTCAATGATCTTCATGCATTGGGCTTGCGTAACATCAATGGCTTCGGGTTGACATCCGTGGGGTGCAGCGTCAGCTCCTCGGGAATCGCATGATTCTTGGTGTTGCAACCGCAGGCCATATTGAGGACAATGCAGGTTCAATGATCTTCATGCGTTAGGCTTGCGTAACACACCCAGAGGCGACATCATACATTTATTGTTATGTATACGGAAAAAAATCACTGCAGTTTATAGTTATTTTTGAGGTTTTTTATCCTCTCAATAAGATAATATTATTAGTAAGTTCATGTCAAGTTCTCTCCTAAAGTAAAGTATGCGGATGCACTTTCGTGCTTCTCCCGAAGCTCCAACCCAGATGCTAATGAACTCGTAGGTATAGTGATTTTTTTTGGAAGTTTACCTAATTGTTGATTCATCTGCATGAATTATATTAATTTAAATAGACTGAGCATGTTTATGACGTATCTGTTGTATTTGTGATAAGTAGACTAATTTAGCAATAAAATGATAATTAAAGATATAAACTAAAATATTACTTAGGCGAGTTTTCACTTTTTAAACGGAGTTTAGTGTAACGAATCACTATTGATGTTCATTGAAATAAAAACATAAGTTAACCTTATATACGTGACAATGAGGCTAAATGACCCATAATGACTTACCTATTCAAATTAAGTGCGTATTATAGCGTTAAACACAACAACGCGCATGGAAAATTTGGTGAAATATTTGATTTTTGGTGCAAGTTGGTCATAGAGTTTTGCCTCATTTCTTATCATAAACGATTTTATTAATCACATATTACTGTTACATTATATGTATTTGTGAATATTGTTATATGTCGTCCCGTGGACTGATGATTTTATGTCAGCAATACACGATCAAGCCAATTAGATGGTGTATTGACGCCATTTTGCATGACGAGTATCGTGCCAAATAACACCCATACATTTGGCATAAGAGAGCGGTTGGCGTTGAATGGATGCAGAGGGCGGAAGACCGAGTCTGGTGGCGCTCAATTAAAAAGACCTACATCCAACAATGGTCTGATAATGACGATATATTATATTATATTTGATATTATATAAAATGTGCGAAATGTAAAAAAAATCGTTTTACATATTGCATAAAGGATGATTGTGAAACAGTAATTCAAAGAAACACTTTTAATCGTCAGTCTATTTTTAACAAAGTTTAAAAAAAATAGTCGAGATGATGACGATCCTGATAAGAAACCAAGGAAATCAGAATATCTTTCTTTTTTTCATCTTTAATATCGAGTATTTTTAGTCGCTTTTAGTATTTTAGTACCTACTATTATTTATTCTGTACTTCTAGATCGCTTCTCAGGGCCGCCTTTAACCTATTGATAGCCTTGAGCATTCTAGAATAATGGGGCCCCTATGACTATGATAGAGGATTATTTTATTAAAATAGCCAAAATTATTTTCTCCATCTCCATTACTGCTCCACTTATCATTTTCAGAATCGGTAATATTGGTTACCGAATGATGATCTGACAAGAACTAGGGGGCCACACCTCATCGATGGCGGGCCCTTTTTTTACAAGAGGAATCCATCATGGACACCAAAGTCACTCGTGTGCCATAACCGATAATTAAGCAAAACTGCTTATGTCCACTTTCAACTGTTGACGCTCTTAATAGAATAAAAAAATAATAACTACCAATGAACAGCTACGGGCGTCTAATGACCGCCCGAGGTATAACAACTAACGGTTGATCCAAAGTACATAGTCATTCGAATTTCGGATTAGATAAATCTAGTAAAAAAAAACGTCTTAGCAAGTTTCCTTACTTTTTTTTCTAACATGTTGAACATTGGTCGAAATGCATATTTTGATAACGGGGTAGCCTTAAGGGTACTAATTAAATTTTTGTAGTTTACAAAGTGAAATCTCGCCTAATAAATTTAAAAGATTAGCGATGATTTTAGTTTGTTTATTTCATTGGATAGTATGATTTTTAATTGAATAAGTATGTTTGCTAATCCACAAAAAAATACTCATTGAAATAAGCAACACAGACTGATCATTTGTAAACAGTATGACAAAAACTTTAATTTTTTTTAATGCTGTCCACAAAGAACCGGCAGTATCGCTTCTTCCCAACACTCGAATTGGTAAGACAAAATTGTATTATTAAATCAACTTATTAAATTGAAATAAAAATGACTACTCCACTAACTTATGTGATTCGTAGAAATGAGTGTAAAAATGCAAATAACATTAAAACTTATTCGACAATATATAAACCTAAAGTTCGCGTGACTGATAATTGTTTAGTTAGCACGAAGCATGCCCAAAATAGACTTACGAAAGCAAACTTAGGGCCAGCGCACATTGGAGGCACGGCAAAGTATTAAAAAAAATTCAAAGTATTTTGTACTTTAAGGGGCTTTTAATATAATTGAAATTTCATTGTAGTAAGTTACGGCGGAATGTCACAGTACGCTGATTCTTGCCTTATCATAATACAATGAAATTTGAATTTTATTAAAAGCACTTAGGTACAAAATACTATGAAAAAATTCAAATACTTTGCTTTGCCGTCCACCAATTTGCGCCGGCCCTTAATGACCTAATTGACATCGATGATATCATTATTACCGTACTTACTAATTTAAAACATAAAACGCTTTTTCGTAGCAGTCACTACATACGTTGAGAATTGTTAAAAGTTCGTAGATCACCTACGACGTAGACGCTGCCTGAATTTGGAATTATAATATAATAATAAATTATAACCATGCATAACATAGGTAACACGGTTCGCTAACTTTTTTAAATTAATGGTAAGTGAGGTCTTAAAGCAAACGAAACACGAGATTAAAACTACAAAACTTGTAAATGGATATTTATTTATAGTAAATTCACTTGTTAAAGTGTCTCGAACATTTGAGTTTTCATACGCTTCATGTGGTTTGATTGCATTTACATTTTAGATTGTTTTATTTATTATTATTATTTTTTTAGATAACTTATTTTAAATTGTTTTTCTCTATTGACATGAAACATTTAGACATCGTAAAATTTTTATTTTTATTTAGAATGTTTAGATAAAAAGAAAATCAGAGTGATAAAATTTAAAGATTAGAAAAAGGTAAGCTTAAAATTATTTCTTTTTATCCTACAACAATAATTATCATCATCAGCCTGTGTCTCTCCGCTCAGTCCTCTTCTAAGGCTCATCACCACGTACGGTCTTCTGTCTTTCGAATCTAACCGCTTCCCGTGAAGCCTTTCAGGTCATTTGTCTATCTGGCCGCAGGGCGTCCCACGCTGCGCTTTCCAATTCGTGGCCTCCATTCAACAACTCTTCTACCCCATCAGTTATCCGTTCTGCGAATGATGTGGCCCATTGCCACTTCAACTTGTTAATCCTCTTGGCTATGTAGACAACCTTGGTTCTTCGGCGAATTTCAGAATTTCTGAGCATAGCTCGCTCCATGGCTCATTGAGTGACTTTAAGTTTGTGGATCGGCACGTTTCGGCATCATACGTTATCATTTGCAGGATGCACTGATTATATAACTTGGTCTTCAGACATTGTGGCAGTGGTGACGAAAACAGATGACGTAGCTTCTCGAATGCAGCTCAACCCAGCCGGATTCTTGTATCAATCTCTTTGTCAAAGTTGTTCCTGCCTAACTGGATCGTTCGTCCCTAATAGACGTAATCTTGCAGTTGAAGCTGTCAAAAGTCACACCTTCTACGGTAACAGGTCCTTGAACATGACTTTCGTCTTGACTAAATTCATCACAAGGCCGGAGGTGAGAGAGATATTCGCCGTTGACATTAACTACTTGCGTTTTCCAGTCCAGAGTCTTTAATACATATTCCAACGCGTTGGTAAACAGTTTCGAGGATATCACATCCACCTGTCAAACTCCTTTTCGCAGTTGGATCGGGTTAACAATAATTACAAGCATATAATATTATCATGACAATTGTTGTCCTATATTCGGCTAGATAAACATCAAAGTGTCAAAGCCGAATTTGGATGTCTAGGTGGAATTGATATTTGGATACTAAATTAATCGTGTATTTAGTATCCAAAAATAGAGTTAGTGAAGCTAGCTAGCTATAATGGAAATTTGATAAGGCAAAAAATACATTACATGCAGATATTTTATAAAAAGCTGTCATTATATCATATCTCTACTTGCCGTACTCTTCTATAGACTCGTTCTATTATGAAGTCTCTTACCATTTAGTCCGCTTTATGATGGCTATAGAGTAAAGCCATCATAAGCCGGACTTCTTCTCTCTAGTACGATCTTTCTCTTAGACAGTTTGCTGATCTCTCTTTTAAAACTCACAACTTAGAGTTCTGACTCTTTCTAATGTCGATTTTCTTTCCAATGTCGATGGATATAACGAGCACTTCAAGTAGAGACTTCAAAATCTCAATCCCAACTAACCACAAAAAGTCTTACTCTCATCGTTTTGGTTATTTCTTATTTTCTTATGTTTATACAAAATTAGTTTGTCTTCTGAATTTTAAAGATATCTTTGTGCGTTAATAAATTCTACTATTCAAAATTCTTCTGGAATAGTATTATGCCGAAACCTAATAAATCATCTTAAAACTTTAAATGTGCTTTTACTTCTTAACGAAATCTCAGTCCCCATACTTTCACGTACATTTTAATTAGTTATTTCCTGCTTTTCACGGGACTCGCTTACCCTGGGAAATTTTCCTACATAACATATGTTTTTGGAATTAAACAAATAAAATAAATAAATAAATATCTTTGTCCTCGTAAATTTGAAACGTTGCTATAGCTACGTGCCATTTATACATCACACACTTTCTATAATATAAATAAGCTTAGATAGCTTTGTCATATAATACCAGGCTTTATCGCCAATGAGATGGACAGATCTAGTGAAGGAAGTCACCTCTTCTGCTACACTCTGAAAGACGGTGAAAGGCCGATGGAGGTTTAAACTGGGCTTTCGTGACCACGATCCTTAGTAATGAGGGGCCGACCGGAGAGAGAGCTTTATCATAATATTTTTCTATGGACCATCTTCAGTTTTGTGGTCTTTTTCTTTCATTGTCGAAAATCCTGCTACCCCATGTAGCTTCCTGTATTCATAATCTTCGAAAAATTGTATGAAAACTCGAATGTCTTCAAACACAAAACTATCTTTTCTAATAAACTTTATACTTAATTAACGCGAGTCGCTCCCATTCACACCAATTATAAACCCTCAGACTCAGGCATACAACTACAAGTTGCTAGTACTAGTGTTATTGGAAGCTTTAAAACTTTATATGCATAGTGTGATCGACTCATCCTACAAACTGAATATGAATAATATGACAGAAGGTTCTAGAAAAGATTTTCGTGAAAATTTTATATAAAACCTTCAATGGTGATAATGTTTTTTTTGTAATGTCTAGTGGCTATCGTGGAGGTAGCACGAACAAGCGTCGCGAGAGAAAACGCTTCGCGTTATATGGCGCTTACGCTTGGGGAATTCCTGCAGTTCTAACAGCTTGTACTGTCACCATGCAGTTTGTTGGCGAAGTACCTGGTTACGTCATAAAACCAAGATTTGGAGAACGACGATGCTGGTTTGATAGTATGTATTTTTATTTTGTTTTTTTATCGCAGGAAACAACGACACATACCGTAAAATTGGTCAAATGAGACATATTTTGAGAGGTTAATTTACAAAAAAAATCATATCTAAATCTATACTATAATAAATAAAATTAAAATGTATTGTAATGTCAAAATAACTGCTTATTACTGAATGTATATCAAAGTATATACAGTACTTATAACAAAAAAAAACTATTTTAAAAAATTTTGTCCGTCTGTCTGTTTGTTCCGTCTAATCTCCGAAACGGCTGGTCCGATTTAGGCGAACGATACCTGATGTTATAAGGAGTAAATTAGTCTACTTTTATTTAAGAAAAAAAAAAGATAAGCGGTGTCCAGTACCGCGCGTGCCCTATATTCTCACACATAGTATATAGTATTTTTATACATGACATGCATAGATTAACTTTTATTTCCTCATAATTAAATTTGAATTTTACGAATAGGCGTGAATGGAAGAGTCCTGAATTTTATAAATTGCAGAGAATAATTAAAGCAGCATTGGAGTTCACTTTATAAAAAAAATCTGCCTCACTGGACTTTTGAATGAAAAGATTTTTGATTTTCCTAATAAAACATTTTTTTAAAGTGGTTATTGCTTCTAATTTAAAAAATCCCCTGTGGAAAATATTTTCAGATAATAATAACCCACCAGACATTACATAGGGATTTTTTTCGAATACATTTCTTGCTTTTTAATAAAAGATGTTATTTTTAACAGATTGGCTGAGCGAGCTAGTATACTTCTTCGCTCCTGTTCTCGTTTTGGTAGCGTGCAACATTACTCTATTCTCTATAACAGCTCACCGGATAAGATCTATTAAACAGGAGACTGCTATTCTGAAGAGCGCCGAGTCAGCGCGCAGTGACAGGTTGAAGAAAGACAAACAAAGGTATTCTACTCTCATTTTTTCGTAAAAGAATTCACAAGCATAAGTCATTTTGAGTAGACACTTCTAGATTACAGAATTCAATCATAGATTTTGACGAGAGCCCGTCGCTCTGTTCTAGGGTTCCCGGGTTCGATACCTGGCAGTGTCAACTTTGAAAAATAAACTTTTCTATTTAGGCTCTGGTCTGGATCTGGAAAGTAGTGGCAGGGTACTGCGTCGCAGTCATTCGGGTAGCCCGTCTGGCGGCAGTAACCACCCCCTTACGAAAGACCACCGTGAAATAACAGCACGCGTGCTGTTGTGTTTCAAAGAGTGAGTAAGGGATGCCCATTGCCCTATCCCCCTCCTAATCCCTTATCCTTAATCCTATTGTAGTCGGCAGCGCACTTGCAGCAGCTTTGACCTTGTTTGTGTTATAGGCGACGGTAGCCACCTACCATCAAGTGGACCGTCAGCCTGTCTGCCGATGTTAACATAAAGATCAGGTTTCCAACAACTGTATGCAATTATGCAAGATTTGTATGAATTTACGTAGAACTAAATTTTATTACCGTCGTATTTGGTGACAGCAGTAGGCAGATCACGCTTCGAATCTAAACTGATAATGAAGAAAGGTTCTTACGGTTTTTTTAAATGTGGTTATTAATAATTAAAAGGAAAGCGTAGAATTAAATTATAATCGTCATGTCATATGACCTCATGGTTCATTTAAATACCTTAGGTATATGCCTCAAATCTTTGTCACAAAAAAAATCTGTTTTAATAAATTAACATTTTTTAAACAAATATTATTTTTAGTAACTGAAATAGTAGCAGGGCTCACTGCGTTTCGCTATAATAAATTGGGCAGCCCACCTGGCGGCAGTAACAGAAGACCACCGGGAAATAACAGAATGTGTGCTATCGGGTTACGCTGAATGAGTAAGGGAATCCTGTATCCTATCCTTAATCCTACTAAGGTAGGCAACGCACTTGCAGCATCTGTTGCGTTCCTTGTGTTATTTATAGGAGACGTTAGCCATTTATCATCAATGAACCGTCAGCCTGTCTGACGAATTTGACAATATTCATATAAATAGATAATAAATGGATAACTCCTAATATGTGGGAAAGTGAGTTTGTTATACTTTTGCGCCTTATCTGTTCAAAAAGTACTAGGAACGAAGTCGTGGGCAAAACCTGGCAAAAATAGTCTTAAAATATGCATATTAAAATTTTTAATAGCAATTGCTTAATTAAGTTGGTTCTTTGCTTTTTCAGATACGGTTTATACTTAAAACTTTTCATAGTTATGGGTGTAAACTGGGCAGTGGAACTGATCAGCTTTGCGGTTGGCGGCTCCAACTGGTATTGGGTAGTGATCGACATATCAAACATCATTCTCGGTTTCTTCATCTTTTTCATCTTTGTGTGGAAGAATAAAGTGCGCAATCTGGTACGAAAAAGGTAAGATACCAATATTTGATATTAATTAACTTCCAAGTTGTCTATATTACAGCAGTCTTTTTAATATATAAGCCCCGCAATTTGCTATTGCGCCTAGCTGCCATTTTGGTGACGTCATCTCATGAAACAATCAGTATCTTCAGTTTTGTTAACTGTATTTTCTAGTTGTGAGTGACGTTACATGGATGTTAATGTGACAAGGTTCCTATTGTCAGTTTTAAGGCTTGTTTCTTCTAGTCTAGAGAGAAGTAAGGAAAAAATGTTCCGGAAGTTTTATATGTGTAATTCATTCTAAGTGTTTTTCAACGGTATGAAAAAGTGATTTAGTGATCGCTCATTTAAGATATTGACATTCGAAAACCTTATATTTTCGGAAATTCTTACAGGATATTTTAAAAATAATAATAAATCTGTAAATAGGAGCAACAACATACAATTAAGTTAATAGTGAATATCTATTCAAGTTCTTTATCATTTATATTATTAGGTTATAAGGTAACAACATCATAATCATAAACAGCCTATTATATGACCCCACTGCAGGGGCACAGGACTACCCTCTCAACAGGGGCGTATGGGCTACATGGTCCACGACGCTGGCCCAGTGCGTGTTCGACTTTACATGCGCCTTAGAATTTCTTCTTTGGCGTATGCAGGTTTCCTCGCGATGTTTTCCTTCACCGTTTGAGAGCAGTCAGTAAATGCACTTAAGTTTTTAGAAAAAACTCATTGGTACTTGGCATGATCGGAGATTGAACTCGGACCTCTCGATAAGACAGGCCACGTCTTTCCCACTGCGCTACCGACGCTCAATATAAAGTAATATAAGTTCGCCAAAAAATAAAAACAATATTACAGTTATTCACTAAAACAAACATTATTCTATTAACCGCTTAATAATCGACTTTGGATAGTGGCGGGCACAGTGCATTTTGCAGTAATAAATTGAGCAGTAAGTCTGACGGCAGGAACCACCCTCATATTGTGAAATAACAGCATGTGTTCCCGGTGAGTGTGTAAGAAATGACAGAGCTCATTTCTCTATTCCTTCCTAGTTCCTTATTCTTAATCCTACTAAGGTTAGTAGCATACTTGCAGCACTTTGAGGCATAGCTTGTGTTAATAGGTGACGGTAAAGACCTAACATCAAGTGGTCCGTCAGCTTGTTTGACCACCTTTACATTTTTTTATGTTACAATCGGCAGACAGGCTGACGGTCCACTTGATGGTTAGGTGGCTACCGTCGCCAATAACATAAGCAACGCCAAAGCTGCTGCAAGTGCGCTGTCGACTAGAGTAGGATTAGGATAACACTACAGCAGTCGCCGAAACATAACAGTACACAAGGTGGTATTCTGTAAGGGGATGGTTACTGCCATCTGACCAATTTAAGGCTGAGAAATGCAGTGTGCCCAGCCACTACCAAAACACCAATATCAAACTTGGGACCACTGAGTGAGAGCGCTAACAACTTTAACTACTAGACCAATGATTCGGTACTTAAAAGTTCTATAGATATGCAAGTTTCCTAATAGTGCATGCATCATGCTACCACGGCATTCGTCCATTGTCACTTACAAACAGACCACAAAATCAATATATTTTCAACATGGTACAACACTGACCCACTTTAATGCCCCTAGTAATGTGTTACACCTACGTACACACAATTTATTGCTCTGGCTTTGTTAGTGGAGTCAATTTGCTCATCAGATTACCTACATCTAGAACCAACTTGTCCACAACAAACTCGAACAGTTTATATGCAATCAATTAGATTATCTAAGCTAGGCATATTAGCATAGAAAAGGTTTGTTTTATCCTTTTGGGCCTTTTCTAAGTATATAATATTAGCTTTCGTCTTGTGCATGTAAACTTGTGATTGTGGATTGGCGAACTATTTTTATTGTTCCTCATAAGTAATCTAGCATGTAATAGCGCTTATGGTTGACATGGTAGCCAAGGTGTGGCTCCATTGCAGGCGCATATTGAGATTGGCTGTTTAATACTATTATATAGATGTATGAACCACAATATACGTGCATCTTCTAACGCGCTATCTAACCGGAATTTAAAAAAAAAAACTATTTTAGCTTATAACCCAGGTGGTATCTATCTGTATGCCTGTTATCTGAAACAGCAAAAATTAAATATAAATATAATATATAAATACGACATTATGAATTAGGGCCGCATAAGTATTTTGCCGTTTTGCACCGTCGACGCCGGGGAGACAATATCTCGTTAAGAAGCCAATCAATATGGTTGAAATTCCGAAGCGTTGGCTATGATGGTTGCTGCTGGCTCCCATTCATCCTCCGTCGTGAATCCAGCGATAGTGGTCAAATAAATATAAAAAACCTCGCTGATAAACAGCCCTTTTTAGGGCTATTCCAATATATCCGTTAAAGGGTTGTGTATATATTTATTTCCACACCTTCACTCGGTACGGTAGCTACTATTGTATAATATACATTATATAATATACAAGAAGGACGCATATTCCCTGAAATGGAATGTAAAGAATTTTGTTCGGCAACAATATTGAGTTGAAGTTACGAGAACATTGCTAAGTACATAAGTCTCCTCGCTATATGGTATATTATGGAGTTATGTGTGCGAATTTTGATCATAAATTGAAACCCATGAGCATACGATTTCCGACAAATGTCCCTCTAATAAATCAAGTATCAGATATATTGCTCTCATATTGAACGCCGGGTGGGGTAAGATAGGTATTTGGTTTAATTACAAAATCATTATATTTTACTTTTTTCCTCTCTGTGAACGAGTTTTTCTTACAAACGTGTTTTAAATTATTTTTTAAAATACAAATTAGCACTGTAGGAAAACAAAAACCTTGGTCCGAACCCTTTGGTCGAGTGGTTAAGGTGCTTATTTTAACACTATGTCTCAGGGATCTCGGGTTCGATTCCCGGCGAGGCCAATTTTCGAAAAGAACTTTTCATAGTTGGCACTGGTCTGGATTTAGCAAGTAGTGGCAGGCCACACTAAGAAGTTTCGCAATCATTTGGGCAACCTGTCTGGCGAATCGCCCACTTACAAAAGCTGTTGTGTTTCTGCAAGCGAGTAAGGGATGCGCAAAAAGCTTGATTATTTCATAAAAAAATATTAAAATAATCAATTGAAATCATTTATTTCCGCATTAAAACTGAGATCTAATTAATTGATTTAAGTTTTTTAATAGATTCTGTTTTGAACGTCACCGTCCTTTATAGTTGATAAGCCAAGCCCGTACGCTAACAACGTCAATACTTGAAAGTAAATATGGCCCACAAAAATGCGAAATACAAGAAATTCTTAGTAATTCATTCTGTGGGTTTTATTTAAATCTTTTATCTTAAAAGTTGAATTTGCCATTACTACTAATCATACCAAGGGTATTCAGAAATTGAATGATATAAAATTAAATGACATTAAGTTTAAGAGGCGTTCTCACACGCCATAGTCGTCTATACTTGAACGCAATAATTGATGCGGTGTGTACTACTGTGTAATAGGTAATATTAATCAAAGTTATGAAGATTTATGTGAAACTTTCATCCAGAATATATATATCTACTGTTTTATTTTAGTTTTGTTTGTTTATAGCACCCTGTTAAAGTGTTTTCGTTATTTTAAACTATACCTCCAGTGTACTGTGTCTAAGCTATTAATATAGTAATCTAAGCCTTGGTTTAAATTAACATGTTTTATAATGAAAATTACAATAGATACTTTTACCATTTCCGGTATTCTGACAATCTGTCCTTTTGGGAACAAACCCTTTGGCATACTTAAAAATACCACAAATGTGGTTGATATAAAGTTTGATTTTGTTGATTTTAATAAAACAATCATAAGGCTGATTTTTAAAAAACTTTCTAAAATCATCTAAAAATCCACAACAACCCTAATCCCTTCCGAATCTATTATCCTTAATACTACTATGGTCCGCAGCGCACTTACCACACTTGTGGCGTTGCTTGTGTTTTATAAGCGACGGTAGCTACCTACCATCAAGTAGACCTTAATAAACGTCGTCGTGGTGGTTCACTATGAAAAATTAGGATAAAGTAATTTACTAGCGACCCGCCCCCAACTTCGCAAGATTGCATTTTTTTCTGCAAATTATAAATACAAACCTTCCACGTTTTTCGCTCTTTCCATTAGTGAAAACGATATCAAAATCTGTTGAGTGGTTTAGAAGAAGTTAACGGAGAAACAGACAGAGGCGGGCAGCGGCATTATTTTATAATTTGTGTAGATATGTAGATAAGATTGGTATTGTACTCGTGGCAACGGCTCATTGTGGACTGGAATCCCGTATGGCTCAACTGAGGATCCCGTATAGCTCAACTGAGAATCCCGCATGGCTCAACTGAGAACCCATATGGCTCAACTGAGAATCGCGTATAGCTTAACTGAGAATCCCGTATAGCTCAACTGAGAATCCCATATGACTCAACTGAGAATCCAATATGGCTCAACTGAGAATCCCATATGGCTCAACTGAGAATCCCGTATGGCTCAACTGAGAATCCCGTATGGCTTAACTGAAAATTCCGTATGGTGGCAGTAACCATCCCCTTACAGAAGATAACCGTGAAATGGCAGCTTTGTGTTGTTTTTGTGAGTGAGTAAGGAAAACTAGTTCCCACTCCCCTTTCCACAGAAACGGGATGGGACGCGAAGATGATGCTTGAAGAGGTCAGTTGTTTCGCTCTGCGCATCGTTACCGCGAGGCAACATAGCAGCGAGACGCATCGCGACGCTTTGTAAAGTAGCGTTCGCGCTGCGTCTCGGGACGCTGCGACGCCGCGCTGTACCGCGATACGCAGCGCTACGTTCGTTCGTCAAGAGGCATCGGAGCGCAGCGTGAAGCCGCCGACACCACTTTCGCGTACTCACTGAACTGTAATCCTTTTTGTATAGTCCCATATTGAATTGCTACCTTAAAATGAGCGCGCCGCGTCGAGTCGCGTTTCGGTGTGATTTGACCCTTATTTTTCAACCTATCAAGGTCGGCAGCGCACTTGCAACATGGCGACTTCATACGCGCTCAGTTATTTTTTTTCTTAAGTCCTTTTTTTTCTGAGATTCAAATGTACAAATCAGAAACAAGTTAACTCTCACTTATGCAAAACAAATTTTACAAGCAACAATGAATTGAAATTAATTAATTAATGTAAAAGGTTTCAAAATTAAAGAGATTTTTACTGCTACAGTTAGACGTTTGATTTGATTTTCATGATTCTTGTTTTGCCTGCAGGTTGACTGGTAAACGAGGCATTCGTTCGGTACCCGACAGCGGAACAAATCGATGGACCACTCGCTCGTCATACATGACGACGGAAGACACACGAATAACCAGCACCAACAGTAACACAGAAGAGACAGCAGTCCGGTTGAAGGATTTGCACTAACCAAAGAAAGAAATATATTTGCTTAAAATGTGAGTACAAAATAAGTTCACAATTAAATAATATCCTATACACACTCATATCATTAATAGTGGCGTACAAATATTATTTACTAGCTGGTCCCGTACCGACTTCGTCCGCGTTGAAAAAAAAAGGATATGTGTAAAATAACGCTGCGTCTGCATAAAGCGAGTCCGCTTGAATTTATTTTGTCGCGCGTACTTTTTAATTTACGATAACTCCTAAGATATTCATTTAAATTGTATGGTGCACAGGGCTAAACTCGTGATAAATAACGTATTTATCTATTTGGATAAGGATTAATATCATGTTTATAAAAACACCTTCACAAATAATGCATTATTTTAGAACAAATTTGATTACCACAAAAAAGGTTATAGTATAGCCTTTACAACTTTTGAAGTTAATAATATTATAATAATATTTTATGTTAATATTATAAACTCTTCAGTTTTATAATATTAAATAATAAGTATAGATTTGTTAAAATTAACACTACTTTATTACTTTACTATAGATTACAAGATAAGTCTTATACATTAGCTGGAGCTACTTCCGGCGGATCGGCTGGGAGAGGGGATCGCCTTCCCGCTGCCTCTCCGCCGTTTCATTTTTACGCCTTTAAAAGTGGAGCTTCGCTTTTTCGTCTGCCGGCAGCAATCGAAAAAAAAAGCAACAATATAATTACAATATAATATAATAACAATATAAAAAAGCAACAATATATTATGTGGTGTGGTGGCAAGATTCGAACCGCGTTCCTTTAAATTAGAACGCAAGTCACACAACCACTACGCTAACCATGACACTATTGAATCTAGTCTATTATTTATTCTGTGATTTAGTGCAAAGCGGCAAAGATTTTTAACTTTTTTAATTTTATAGCAATATTAATTTTTTTTTCAGATATACTACCTACTACGCTTCTCTGATCACGAAGAATCCTCAAGGCTCTTATATACTTAACAGCAAGAAAAAAATATTTTTATATATTGAATTTGAGATAGGTTGTCGAAAATGATTTAGCGAACCGACGCAGCCGCGTTTGATATAATTAGTAAGATTGCCTAGTAAAGTATATTTAATAATATTTGATAATAAAAATTGTTTTTCACATCATTATTTTTAGATTCAATTAAATGTCTATAATCTCTCAGTGCACAGACGCTTGTGGTCACAGTAAAAAATAAAATAAAATGAACAAAGTTTATATTTAATGCAGAGCGGCCCGGCCGTTTGGTCGCGTGGATGCGGATGCATAGAATTCGAGCCTTACGCGGAATCAACAAAGTGCAAAAGACTAGTTTATGCAAAAGATAAGAAGAACCGCGGCCAGTCGATGTCTGCCACAACACAACCCACCGTAGCGCGAAACATCTTATTATGAATGTTTCATCATTCAAACTATTGCTAGTCATTTTTACCGAAAATTTTATTACTATTACTAAACTAAGTAAGTTGTGAATTTTTTTGCTATTGTTATTTTCTACACAATTTCTGGCTATAAAGTTTTTAGATTATAAGCATAAAGTAATTTACATAAAAATTGTGAGTTTTTTAGTAGGTACTTAGTTAAGCATAATAAAATAAATATTATATTACAACACAATTATGTCATTAAGCCCTCACCAAAATTTGTTGTGAATTGTGTGTGCGTGACGTCTTCAGCACAAAAATGAAATGGTTTTAATCAACAATTTGCAATTTTAGATTTTAAGAACAAGCTATAATTAAAAATTATAAATTACTTAACCCCCGACTTTCTAATGAGAACGCTATATCTGCTGTAAGTTGCTGAGGAGTTGGGTATCCCGCAGACTATTTGCTGCTGCACCATCAAATCAAGGTTACCATGCCATGGAAATACCACCGAAGTAACAGTACACCAAATTTCAAATCAAACGAAACTAGGTTAGCTGATGATCTTCAAACGCATGAACAGATCTTCATAAATTATAGCTAAACAACCATATGATATCGATCACGTCAGCTTTCAAACACAAAAAAAAACTGGATCAAAATATCCGTTTTGGGAGCTACGACTCCACAGGCAGACACACAGATACGCAAACACACAGGTCAAACTTGTAACACCCTCTTTTGAGTAGGGCGTTAAAAAATCAGTTTTCGAGAAGTTAATCTTAAAGGGGAATGCCCATAAAATGCCTGGAATGGACAGAAATGACCAATAGTCCTAAATTCTGCTTAAAATAAAATAAGAATGATTAAATAATGCTTATGTCAGGATAAAATCAGGTAAAATCAGGATGAAAATATTATTTTATTTCGTTGTCGTTTAATTGGCTCCGGAATGATAGTTCCCTTCATTCGTTTCATCGCAAGATTAGTCTAAATTCATTTGGCCTTTTTAGTTATGAGAAACCTAGAACTTCCTACTGCAGTTACCCCAATTTGTACGTCTTTGTGGTATGTATCAATTTGCATGATTTAAATTATAATCTGTACAAACTCCCCAATTTCAGCAAACATTCAGCGACAGCAATAAAAGCAAATACCGAGACGCAGGGACTAGTCCTTCCTCCCCTGTAATAGATAATCGGAAAAAATCTATAATGTGGATTCAAGCACATGTAAATCCATTATAAATGTGAAAGTAACTCTGTCTGTCTATCAGTTACCTTTTCACGTCTTAATTATCCAACCAATCATCATGAAATCTGCAAACACGTTATCAGGTATACGGAAAAATACCTTTCATACAGAAAAAAGTACTGTTCCCGAGGGATCATATAAAAATAACAAATTTAACCTCTGACAAAAATACATATCGTCGCCTTAGTGATGAAGTGAGCTATCCCCATGCTATCCCACACTATAAAATTGGTTCCACGATAATGACAACTGAAATAACTTACCCACAAAAAAATGTTTTTTTATTTTATCTTCTGAAGGAAAAAAACAACTTCTATTTTAGCTATCTCTTAGATCTCTTCACCACTAGAATCTCCGTTTAACGCTGAGTATCATGATGTTCATAACTCATTTAGTCAAAAGTGTGGGTTAGCTCTTTTCACCACTAAGGCGACGATATATCCATTAACAAAGTATAAAACAATATTTGTTTATTGCTTTCTATGTTAATTTTACATTTTTTTTAGGTGAATTTAGTCCACAAAACAGACTTCAAAATACCGTTTAGGCACAAAATAAATTTCCAAAAAACAAAAAAAAATGACGGAGCTCGAAATTGTTGAGACTTTTTTTTTGCAACTTTGTAACCCTTCCACTTCCTTACATCACGCTGAAGTCGTCAGATTATTAAAATGCACACTTTTCAGGATGTAATTAACCCACAAATCTGACGCGCTTGAGCAAATCCCAAAATCCCTTCTTGGGCTCCTCTGCTATAAAGGGTGGCGGATATTATTCGGACTCCGGACTTCCATCCGGAGCAGATAAATAGCTAGATCGCGTATATTTACAATACATGCACTCATAGCGTCGCTCAAGATTAATTGAAAAGAGATTACATTTGTTTAGTTTCCTGTGTCTCCTGTGTGTGAGGTGCGTACACACCGAGCCAACGAAGGGCCGAAGGCCAACGAATCAACGAATGATAATTAGCGTTGGCTGCCGTTGGTCTCCGGAAGTACGAGCCAATCAGCCAAGCCAACGCAATTCAGTGTTGCCGTTTTGCCAATTCAGTGTTATTAGATATAATATACCACACTGCCACCGGATGGGCTGCCAAATCACTGCGAAACGCAGTGTGCTCTGCCTCTCACACAAGAAATATTAATTAAAGATATTTCGAATAATGAGTATGTTTGTATGTTTTTAATAAAGCCCTGAAAAAAAAATTATAAATAAAGCACAGGCAACCCTATATTTAAACACTAATCTCGATTTGAAAATGGTCACACTGGGGTATCCGTTTGTTGACCTTCCGGCGACCCTCCACATTGAGCTCGATTCTTGTGTTTTCATTTTTAGGGATTTCGCCCTTTTTTAGGGCGAAACCACTAATTTAAAGTATAGCTTAGGGCTATTTTATATTTTTTAGGGATTTGGGGATATTTTGTGTAAAATCAAATATAAAATGACGGTAACACTATTTTATCATAGACTTCGATGTTTGTATGTGATCTGTTATCAGCCGAAGTCTACTGGAATAAATTAAAGTTTTAAGCTTGAAAGATCATCACGGAAATGACTGACACCAAGACCTAGAAGGTGTGATAACACTTCTGTTAACACTGCCATCGTCGCACATTGAGGTGGAAAAATATTCAGTGTACTAAAAAACTTAAAATCCATCAGGAGAAATTGGCTTCATAACGAAACCCTCAATGGTTCGTTGTACACCAAACTCGGCATGAAAGACTTTATTTTGGAACCCGAGTGTGCTATGACGAATACAGCTAAAAAATTAAAATCCAGTGCTTCAGCTTCAGTTTCATATTGTCCACCGTCTACTTCATTTCATGATTAATTGCTTACTACAAGTGGTGTTGCTCCGTTGCAACCGTTAAGTTGATATGAAAGGGACGATACTACAATACTGCCACTTTTTAATTATTTCTTGGAAACAACGTTGTCACAAACGTTTTTATTAATATATTCGGAATTCACAAACGATTTCCGATCGATTGACTACCCGGAAGCCTATCTTAAACGAATTTTTAATATTTTTTGGCTAATCCGTATGCCTTAATTAACAATTAAATTTCTAATTAACTACGTAGTCACAAACGAAATGAAAGGCGTCACAAACAAACGTTCACAAACGATTCACAAACGATTGATCAAAGCAAAATTTTAAAATTTGAATTTTTTGATTTTTTTTGGGGCTAATTCGTAGAGGCTTATATGCTTGTTTGTTATATGCTCTATGGTATTAAATTATTAATTTAGACAATTTTCTTTTCTGTCTGTTATTTCCAGCGTTGCCAGAAGGTTACTTTTGTAACCTTTTTGGTGATTTTTAACTCCTTCAGGTTACTTCGAGGTTACACTACTCAGAAGGTTACTTATAGGTGATTTTTTGGATCTTGTAGAATTAATTCATAATATCTTACAAGAACCTATGTAGAACAGAACGCAAATTAAAACAACACAAAAATTCGTAATGCAATTAAATATGTCTTTCTCGTTCATACTAAAGAATCGCAAATTATTCACGGCATATCTGCTTACTCTCTCGATCAATCCGATTCAAATTTCACAGGTTGTTATTAGAGTGTGCGCAACACCTACTCTACTTGTTTCATATACATACACTTCCTAGGTATAGACAGATTATCTCCAGATTTTACAACTCACTTATCTCGTCATTTTTGTTGTGAAGTTCTTAGTTTTGTTTGTGTGTTAGTGTCTTGTATGAAAAAAGAGTTGGAAACTTGGAAGTGTACAAATTAGTGTGTTTACATAAGTTTACATAACTACCTAAATAATAATTTTTTTTACAGAATTTTGGTAAGTGAATCCTGTACATTTTTGTAGATTAGATAAATTTGAATTAATTTTTTTTTCCACTTACAAATAAGATTTTCTGTTCTTAATTTCAGATATTTTGAAAAAGTAGTTGGTAAAATGCAACTTAAAAGTGAAAATACAACTACATTATTCATATTTGTGTAAGATAATTCAACCAACATATATTTTATCAATTTTTAATACGTTTTCACAAAAAATAAATAAAAGGTTACTTTTTACGCTAAAAGGTTACTTTTTTATTTATGTCAGGTAACTTTTAACGGGACCCGGCTGGCAACACTGGTTATTTCTGTTCTGTAACTGTTGCCTATGTTCACTATGTTGTACATTGTCTTCAATCAAAATAAAATATTATTTTATTTATTTTACAATATTTTGTAAATACAGGATAAACTTTCAAGCTCAGTTGATTTTTTAACTTACCAGATTTTATTAACCTTTTGTTGAATTAAAGATAGGTAATATTACTTCGTAATCGGTCTAGAAGAGGTTATATATTGAATAAGTTGGTGAATATTATTACATTTTATTTATTATTAGCAGAACTTTTATTTATTTTTTACTTTTATTTTTTATTGTTAACACTAAGTATTTATATTTACTCTCAATATTACGTGTTTCGTTTACAAATAAAGTTTATGCCTGAAATTAGGCGACGACCTTTGTGTCGATAAGAAAAACTACACATATCTAATGTAACAGTCAAAATTTGCCTCGTCAGATAGTGATTATGCTTTCCTTGCCATTACGTGTTCCCATTGCAGTTGCTTTTTTTTCAATCACTGTTTCGTACGTTTATGTGATGAATAAAATGAATTTTTATAGAAGAGGTTGGTATATGCTCCTCTTTACTGTTTATAAATATATTTCTTAAAGCTTGAAGCCTATTACTGAGACATCCTGATTACTCTAAACTATATATCTCAAGTTGTATACATTATGTTTTATTTATTTGTACAAAGGTATAATACCTCTTCATACAATTAAATTTACAGATGAAATGTCAAGTACCGGTTTGCTCTTTATATCCAGTGTGACCAAGGCTCATAGTTTTTGTTTGAAAGCGGCCAAATTTGTAAATAAGGTTTTATATGTGAAATTTAAAGGGAACACATCTAATTCTTTATCATTGATAAGCAAGGAAATAGAAAGCCTTTATTCTAAAGTAAGTCCTTATTTATTATAATTTTAATTTGTCAAAAAATGCCAGCCAGTCTAGCAGCAGAAACCACTCTTTACAGAAGACCACTCTGCAATAACAGCAAATCTGCAGTTGAATTTCAGGGTGTGAGTTAAGGATTACTAGAACCTGTACCCCTATCCTAACTCTTATCCTATTTGTTTCCTTCACCTTTTTTGCATGATGCTTATGCATTTTTCAGATCTCCTTTATCCTGCTCAGATGTATAGTCATTATCCCATGAAGAATGGCTTTCTTTATCTTTATGAAAAATTTGAAATAGCTTTATACCAATTTGAATAATTATTTCTGTTTAGGAAAGCCATGACCAGGCTGTTATAGATGATTGTGAAATATAGTAAATACAGTTTGAATAAATGGCGAATGAACATGCAGTGTTAGATATAGGCAAATGTATAGAATTGTATTGCTAAACTTGTAGACATTGTTATTACTTTTATTATTATTACAGGTGGGCATGCCATACTCACTTATTGGCTCAAACCCTGTATATGCTTGGCATGGCTGTCACTAATTGTGACATCAATATCTTGTATACATATAGGCCACTTTTCTGTGCAACTTATTATCTTTTACCAAATAAAGATCTTATACAAACCATAGTTTTTGGGCTCGCTTTGGCCTCCCACTGAACAGCAAGACTAGCAAGGCGCCTCTTTAGTTTGGGGTGCAGTGGAGCTACAATTATGGCTGCATACAGGTCCATAGTTATTTGATTTCAATGTAGCTGTATTTTTTCAACAGGCAACTCCACAATTCAAAAATTTAGACATAAGATTGATCTTGAAACCCCATGTGACTGACACTAATATCAAAACAGGTCAGCCTGTCGACATTGTGTTGTATGAAAATAATTTATCAAAGGAAGCTGAAAAATTCAAGCAATGCATTGTAAATTCAGGTGGTGGAGTAAAACTGCAAAACATTGGTAAATACACTGCAAATTTCTATAATATTAAATATCTAAGACATTTGAGAAGAGAAATCAAAAAAGTCTGACACATTTAAACCTTATTAAATGATAATAATTCAAATACATGAATTGTAATAACTTTATTTCATTTAACTTAATAAATTTAATAAAAATGAATTGTTAAATCTTGTTCTTAAGCGCAAAACTAGAGAAGGGCTCAATCGGAGAAAAATTGCCTGGGAAAAAATCCCATTTTTCTATTTCCCATACAAAGCCTAGCTGACAATTATGCATCTGCCGTCGACCAAAATTTTTGACAGAATGACGTTCTTCAGCCCAGCTAGTTATACATAATATTATTTCAAAAGTTCAATTTGTTTTTAATAACAACTATCTTATGTTGTAGTCTTGGATTAAGGAATAAATAATTTAGGTAAATCATCTATTAGTCCAATCTGTAGCGACATAAAAGGCCTTACATTTAGTGGAGTACAAACAAACCATTTTGATATTATATTGTTTAGGTGTGGATCCTTAATAAAAATTCAAATTTTCGACCTTCAGATTCACGAGCCGCCATCTTGAATTGAATGTCCCAAAATTGGTCTTTTATTTTAAAACTCCTGAACTATCAACTCTGGCAAAAATGGCTGTGAAGATTATAAAGAAGGACAAAACTATCAACATTTTTTGTATATATTGTTTATGCATGTAATATGATACAAAATAATTTTGCCTCAATTTGACTTATTAAGCTTTACTTAATAGTTAATCAAAGTCGAATCCAGCTAGGATGGGCAGCGTTCAGGATGCTCCAAGGCATCTTCTCATTCAAAATTCCTCAGTCTTAAAACAAAAGTCTTCAACCAATGTGTATTGTCAGTGATATTGCATATTGTGCAGAAGTGCATATGGGCGTCGTAAGAAAGCTCAATATCGCTTAATGAGCCATGGATGGAGAGGGCCATGCTCTGTGTTACTCTGCGAGATTGATTCGGGAATGAGGAGATCCATAGACAAACAAACCGGGCGGATCAGTAAGTTGAAGTGGCAGTGGCCGGAAGGTTCTCAAATTTTGGCCAAGGACCGGCAAGCGCAGCATAGAATGTCCACCCACAACGTGGACAGACGAAGGGGGTCCACGGTGGATCCAGGCTGCTTCTGACTGGTCCTTTTGGAAAATTTGGTGGGAGACCTTTGTCCAACAGTGGACGTCCTAGGGCTGAGATGATGAATAGTTAATTATTAGCTAATTTTGAAATAGGAATGCACATAATATATAATATATGCATAAAAATATATATATATATATATATAATATAGCTCTAAAATTAGCTATCAGGACAGGCATTCGAACAAAATATATCAAAATAAACAAAACAAATCATTATGTTTGGATGCAGTGGTAATAATTTGGATTTTCTTTTAGATGACTGTGATATTGAAGTGATCGTTGATAAGGAACCGGTACAACAATATGAATATGTGGCCCTTGGAGGCACATTTGATAGATTACACAATGGACATAAGATATTACTCTCTCAAGCTGTTTTGAGATCCACAAAACATGTTACAGTTGGAGTTACCGATGTTAATATGATTCAATGTAAGAAAATAATAATTTAAATATCTTTCAGTATACAAGGTATGGGTTTCCCATCAAAATATTCTGTAGTTTGTTCTGAAGTAATATTTTTTTAATTTTTTTAAGTTAATTTTTTTTTGTTTATATTAAAAGCAATATTTTTGATAATGTATTTTCTATATAAGTAGGGTATTTTCTGATTGAAGATATTTATTATAGCAAATATTTTATTAAAACGATGGTATTTACAATATCTGTCTTTCCATTGATGAAAACTGCATCGAAATATGTTGACTGGTTTAGAAAAAGTTAGCGGAGGAACAGACAAATCGTAAAAAAATAAAATCGTTGGCTGCCAAACGATTTTATTTTAAAATATGTATGGATATAATTAACTTTTATTATAATGGTTTTGTATCATAACATGTAACTATAGTTTAAATTCTCCATTTACCAGGAGTTTTGATTTTTTTTTACCATGGAGTTAAATAAATCCGATTATTTCTCAAATTATTAATCTATGACTTCTGGCGTACATTAATTACATAAAAGGGCTATTAATTTTTTACAGCTAAAAAACTCTTCGAGCTCATTGAACCATTGGAAACCAGGATGAAAGCAGTATTAGATTTCCTCAACGATGTTAATTCGGACTTGGATTACAACGTTTTTCCTCTACATGATCTCTATGGACCGACCAAAGATGACCCTAGATTTCAGGTATACTATTTTCTAATATCATATTTTTTATTAGTAAATTATATTACTGACACGTAGGGCAGAAACGAAACTCCAGTATGCTCCGGACGATGACGTGAAGCATCAAGAAGCGCAAAATTTAATATGTTCACGTTCTTTGCCGCGACAGAGGTATACTTCAGTTAATCATGATGGGTAAGGTGGAAGGGAAGAGACGCGATAGGCGAAGAAAGAAGTCGTGGCTACGAAATAATCGGGATGGGACTGGAATTGCTTCAGTTGAGCAACTGTTCCAGTTAACTATTGACAGAGACCTGTTCAGGGAGTCGACGGCCAACCTTCAGACTGAATAGGCACAGAGGGAGAGAGAAAAAAATAGAGCCAGGCGAGCTGACAGTCCACTCAATGGTAAGTTGCTGCTGCCGTCGCCAGTAAACGAAAGCAACGGTCGGGAGATAAAAGGTTGAAATAAGGGAATGGACTCCAGCATCCCTTTTTCACATGTGAAATAACTGCATGTTTACCAGAGCCTATGCCGTACCAAATTCCTCATCCTTAATCCTACTATGGTCTACTACTATAACCTGTGACTTTGCATGTGTTATAGGCGACGGTAACCACCTTCTATCAAGTGGCCCATCAGCATCTCTGTCGACCTTAACATAAAAAAAATCTGAGGCGATACAAAGTTCGCCGGGTCAGCTACTTATGAGTGAAATATTGTGTTAATAATATTGTTGTAAGCAACCTTTAAAAGGTTGCCTTACAAAAATGTCTTTACGAGCTTCTGTCATTAAAGTTTTGATAATGTGAAAATATTTTAGAATTCTTACAATTAGTAGTGGCAGGGTACACTTCGCTTCGTAGTCATTTGGGCAGCACGACTGGCGGCAGTAACCACCCCTTTACAGAAGACCACCGTTTAATAAAGGCACGTGTGCTGTTGTGTTTCGGAGACTGAGTAAGGGATGCCAGAGCCCATTTCCATGTCCCCTCCTAATCCCTTATCCTTAATCCTATTGTAGTTGGCAGCGCAATTGCAGCACCTTTTGCGTTGTTTGTGTTTTAGGCGACGATAGCCACCTACCATCAAGTGGACCGTCAGGCTGTCGGCCGATATTAACATTAAAAAAAATCGATTATAAGTCTGATTATGAATTACATTTAGATTGCTTTTATGACTACTCTCCGATTGTCTCTTGTATCTCTCGCTTTAATAATTATTGTAAAATATTGACGAATGTAAGGAAAAATTGCAGTTGATAGTTGTAAGTGAAGAAACTGGGCGCGGCGCCACGAAAATTAACGAAAAACGCATAGAAAACGGTTTAAAACCAATGGATACTTACGAGGTTAAACTTGCTCAAGACTCGAGGCAGTCCGAAGAAGAGGAATTGAAAGTTAGCTCCAGCAACCAGAGGATGAGGTTATTGGGTACAATGCTGAAGCCACCAGTGGTGAGATTATATGCAAAAACTTACCTATATTAGTGAAATAGGTAATAAAATATAAATAAAAAATAAAACAAAAATAAAATAGCCTTTATTTGCTGATACATATGTTTAAAGTAAATAATGCACATCAGTCCGGTTCCATATCAGCGTGTCTTGCTGACACATAGGCCTCCTCTAACTTTTTCCAATCCATACTGTTCCGAGCCAATTTCATCCATAGGGGTCCGGCAGTCCATAGTGATCATATGTCCTGTCCAGCGCCATTTCAGTTGTTTTATTTGTATGCATACATCCACAAATTTTGTTAATTTCCTCATATCAGTAGCTCGTTTTTTATCTCTTCTACGATATCTTAAGATACTCCTTTCCGTACCTCTCTGACAGGTTCTCAATCTGTGCTGTAGTTTTTGTGTCATAACCCATGTTTGACAACCATAAGTTAGTATAGGCAAAATGCATGTATTGAAGAGTTTTCTTTTTATTTCCAAACCGTATTGCTTATTCTTCATTATGTCCTTAAGAGACCAGTATCTTTTCCATGCATTTATTATCCTTCTGTCGATTTCTTGTGTCATTTGGTCTTGGAAAGCTATTAGTTGTCCCAAGTAAAGGTAGCTTTTGACATATTCTATTTGTTCCCCATCTGAGTATACTATGCTAGTTTCTGTCCTGTTAGTCATTGCCTTTGTTTTACCTTTGTTGATAGTTAGTCCGACCTCTTTACTTTTAATAGCAAGATCTTGAATCATAATTTGAAGTACTTCTGAGTTGTCACTTATCAGTACAAGATCATCTGCAAACCTGAGGTGCTTGAGTTTTTGACCATTGATATTACTCCAAAGCGATCCCAATCGACTTTTCTTATAACTTCTTCCAACACCGCAGAAAACAACTTTGGCGAAAGAGGGTCACCTTGTCTGACCCCCTTCTGAATCTGGAAGCTTTCTCCGTGTGTTTCAAGTCTGATGTCCGAAGAACTGTTTGCATAAATATTTTTAATTATTCGTATACATTTGAGATCCACACCTTGGTTTTTTATAGCTTTCCTAATATGGTGGTGCTCTAAACAATCAAAGGCTTTGTTATAGTCCACGACAATCAAATATAAAGGGTAACCAAACTCTTGGCATTTCTCTACAGTTTGTTTCAGGGTATGTATATGATCAACCGTTGAATATCCCGCTCTAAATCCTGCTTGCTCTATAGGCTGATTAAAATCCAATGTTTTAGAGATGCGGTTTAAAATTATTTTTGAAAACACATTGTATATATTTGAAAGTAAACTTATAGGACGATAGTTTCCTATGTCTTCTTTATCACCCTTTTTATGTATCAAAATAATAGTACTGCTTGTCCATTGGGTTGGAATGTATTCAGACTCTAAAATTAAATTGTATATTTTCGTTAGTCTTTGTAGGTTTTCTGGTAGTGTAATTTTTATAATCTCGTTTGTTATAAAGTCTTGTCCGGGTGCTTTATCGTTCTTTTGTGTTTTAACAGCGTGAGCAACCTCCTTTTCCAGAATTGGGGGAATGGCATCTTCTTTTTCTGTTTCTAGGTTTACAGTGTCTCTTTCTGTAGTCTCCGTTGAGTAAAGCCGCCTGTAGAAGTCAGTAGCGATGTTTAGTATATTTTTTCTGTTTGCTTCTCGGTTTTGTTTTTTGTTCTTTAGTTTTGGTATCCATACGCTTGATTCGCGTAATTCTTTGAGAGCTTTCTTTATTCCTCCTGTTCTTGTTATATGGTGGTTAATACAAGTAATTGCTCTTCTAACTCTGTCCTTCTTCAAATTCTTGCTAATTTGTTTGCTTATTTTGGTAATCTCCCCTAGTGTTGTTTTATCTTTTTTAGATTTGAGCAAAGTTTTTCTTTTTTGTACTAATTCCTTCGTAATTATGCTTAACCTTTCTAGTTTGTTCTTTGTTGGTTTTGTTGTGTTGTACATTTCTGTAATTTCAGTGTCGTATGTTTCTTGGATGGGGTTGGTACTATCTTTGGTAAATCATGGTAAAGTTTGCAAAAAATTGTGGTAGCACTGTTGATTGACGTTTTTCTTATATTTTCTTCGTTTGGTATAGTGTAGTGTTGCTCTTACCATGCGGTGATTGGTATTAAAGTTTAGTTGATTTAACACATTTATGTCATGGAATGTACTAGGTTGGTCACTCAAGATATGATCTATTTCGTTACGGTAAAGACCATCTGGTGAGAGCTAGGTCCATCTTTTTGATGTTTTTTTCTTGAAACAACTGCTCATGAACATTAATTTGTGTTCCAAAGCCATATTCGCCATCATTTCTCCATTGGGACTTCTTTTTCTTGTTGCAAATTTTCCCAATGTAAGTTCTTCTCCTGGATTTTGTTTCCAATTTTACCATTGAAATCGCCCATGACGATGATGTTTTTACCGCAGGTGTCTAGTGTTTCATTTAGTTTTGTGTTCCTTCCTTCAGTTCAACATCTGAAGTCTCTGTTGGTGCATAGATCTGAATTATTGACCAGTCATTGTTGAAACCAGGCAGACTCACGTTAAGTATAGCTATTCTCTCGGAGATACCTCTGAATTCAATGATGTTCTTCTTGAGTTCTTAGTTCCTTTTTTATCAAAAAACCTACACCATAAAGTCCTTTTGTCTCGCCATTATAGTAGAATATATAGTTACTATGCTCCTCGATTTCCTCACCCAGTCTTCTTACTTCACTTAGCCCTAACATGTCACACTTGACATCCTCCAGTGCATGTTTCAGTTCTTGTAGTCTTTCATCGGTTCTTAAGGTTAATGCGTTCAAGGTTGCTATGTATAAGTTTTTGTGTGTGTTTTGGATATATTTTTTATTTGTTAGAGGGTTGCGGTCATTTTTCCCCACGGAGACCTTAGTCCGGCTTGGGGATTTTTTTTTTTCATATTTTTGTGTAATTTTGTAGTTTCTTGGCCTCCCGTTTCTGATGTGCGCAGGTTGTCATTGTTTGGTTGTGCTTGGGATGGAATTAGCTCTTGTGCGGCTTGGGAGCTCCAGTGAGTCTGTTTTATACATTTTTGAAGAAGCTATTATTCTATGTTTCTCGTTATTCCCCTGCTGTGAAGGTGACTCGCTTGGTAACCTCTTTTCGCTCTCTTTAGTTGTTATGTTTTTCTCTGTAATAGTAGAATAGCTAATAGGAATCTTTATATATATATAAAAATCGATATGTGTATTATGTTTCCTATCACAATATACACATCGATTTTCTCTCGCTCTTTGAGCAAAAGTTATTTATCTTGTCCTGTTTCATTTATTTAAATTTCATGGTATTACTTTCATTTAATTTCATTTCATGTCCGTTAGAGAGATTTTGATTGACCCAATTGATGGAGGCCATAAAAATACAGGCTGTTATTTTTTCGGATTTTAGTTAGTTTGATTCCCCGGGTTAGGTAAGCTTATAAGACTTTGAAGGCAGTTTTGCTTTTTTTTTTAAATAAACTGAAGTTTCCTTTGAATAAAATTTGGTATCTCCAGTATTTAGAGTACTTTCCCTCCGGTAAAAAAATCCACCTGTATACCAAAAGAAATATTTTGGGCGCTTATTGTAAGCCGAGGAAAATCTCATAAATAAGCAAAATTCAAAAATAGATTTTTTTTTAAATTTTTAGCCAAATTCAAGAATACCAGACTGGCCATACGTAATCGGATTAGCCGGAGGCATTGCAAGCGGAAAGAGCTGCATTGCGGACAAATTGAAGTAATTTAATATAGCATTGTAAGTTTAAATCCGAGACTTGTTAAAGTGATAATAGAAATTAATTTTGTTTATCAGAGCCAAAGGTGCAGCGATAGTTAATTGCGACGTGTTAGCTCACGACTTGTACAAGCCGGGCCTGCCCCTAAACGCAACCTTAGCGGACAATTTCGGAAAACATATAATTACGGAAACCGGTGAAGTGGACAGGAGGAAGTTGGGCCAAATTGTCTTTAGTGATACAGTAAGTTGAATATCAGTGAACTGTGCCCATCATTTCTCTTGAAAATGAGATTAGTGTCGCTTTTTTTAAAATTTCTTCCTTTATAAATTAATTAAATTTCAGAATGAACTTGAGAAGTTGAACCAGTTGGTGTGGCCGGCCGTCATAGAAGAAGCTCGGAGACAAATAAGAGCACTCGGTGCCAAAGGTCATAGAGTGGTCGTGATGGAAGCGGCAGTAATGGTTCGAGCCGAATGGTACCAATACTGTCACCAACTGTGGACGGTCATAATTCCACCTGAAGAGGTCAGTCAGTTTTCAATGTTATTCTGCTGCGGTCTCATTCTTGCTGATGTCAATATTGATCAATCAACAAATATTTTAGCTGTCTACCTCTTTTTTCTTGTTTCTAAGGTCACTTTCCTAAAATGGCAAGACAGTGATATTTATTTATTAAATTACTAGCGAGACCCGCCTCCAGCTTCGCATGGAGTAAAATTTTTACGTTTTACAATAAACCTATTTTTTAAATTTCAGTTTTCTAGATTTAGTAATTTCGACTGTGCGTTGATAGTCAGGACAAACACTTTTATATAGGAAAAAATAACGAACCCACCTTTAGCTTCGCACGAAAATTCAAAAACGTTATAAAATGTTATTTGAAATTGAGCTTGTTCAGCGAAGCGTGACCGTGGTCACATAGTTATAAATAAATTGCCAAGATTAATTGACGTTCGTGTTGAGAGAATAGGCCTGTGCCCCTCCAATGGGGAGGCTGTTGATGACAAAACACATTAATTGTAAAATAAGCACTATTAGGCTTATTAACCATACAACGTATGGGGACGAAACTCTGCACACCCTGCAGTGGCTCTGGCAACTTTGAAAAGTTCAGTTGCAAAGTTAGCCCTGCCGGGAATTGGACCTCTGAGTCAGAGTGCTAAGGCAGGCTCACTTTTTTTAAATTTTTATTTCAGGCTATAAAAAGACTGCAAAAACGAAACAACCTCACGGAGGAAGAGGCTAGACAGCGGATAGAGGCTCAGCCCTCAAACTTAGAACAAGTCGCACTAGCCAATATTGTATTCAGTCCATATTGGAGTTACGAATATACCCAAGGTCAAGTGGATCGAGCGTGGCAACATTTACAGGAGTTTCTCGATAAACGGGACAAGATTTGACATAAAAGCGAGGTTTTCCCGAAGAAGTAAACTGCTGTAGTTTATACCGTATGGATTGGCAATAAAATTAATTGATTCTTCCAAATATTACTCTGGTTCAAAATATAGGCTTTGCAAAATTTAATCATAAAAATTCTCTCTTGTTTATAGTAAACATTGACAATGATTTTTCTATAGATTATAAAAGGAAATATCATTTCATCAGCATCATTATCGTAGCATGCAGCATGGACATAATTTTGTTTATGTCTTATACACTCCTCTATAATTTTTCAGTATAACGGTTCAGAAGCAGGCTGGATCCAGCGTCGATCCGCGGCCCTTTCATATTTATGCTGTATCTCCATACACACGCAAAAGCCTGGGCATCAAAACTGGTATATCAAAAGGGTCATAACTCTAATTTGGTTATGTTTGAGGACCGAATTGGCTTTGATCTGGATCTAGAAAGTAGTGGCAGGGCACACTGCTTTCCGCAGTCATTTGGGCAATCCGTGCGGCAGCAACCACCCCCTTACAGAAGACCACCGTAAAATAACTGCACGTGTGCTGTTGTGTTTCGGTGAGTAAGTAAGAGGTGCCATGCCAGAGCCCAATTTCCCTATCCATTCCTAATCCCTTATCTTTAATCCTAGTGTGGAATGCAGCGTACTGGCAGTGGCGTTGCTTGTGTTATAGGCGACGGTAGCTACCTACCATCAAGTGGACCGTTAGCATGTCCGCCGATCTTAACGTTTAAAAAAATGTCCGACGGGAATCAATGTACCTTATTGCCAAATCATTTGGGACTGACTACAGTAGGAAAATTCCAAAATTATTATTATTGATATCTGCCAATTGCCATATGACTGTTTCTACTTAAGCAATGAAGCTGAAATTATATTAAAAAGAAAAAATATCAAAATTAATTCTTATGGTTACAGTTGAGTAGTTGGTGAAAATTTTGTTAAGTTAAGTGATTTGTTGACCTTGTTTTGTAAAACCATCAAACAATAGAGACTACGTATAAGATGACTGAAGTTATTGAACTAATCATAGAAATGGGTCAGTTGAAAAATAATATTTGAAAACAAAAACATTTCCAACTTATAACTTGACTAGCTGTGCCCGCGACTTCGTACGCGTGGTATTCGGAATAACCCGTAGCTTCTTTGTTTGTAAACAAATTGAAATTCAATATACACTAAATATTTCCAGAAGCTTGCTACAATACATCGGTGTAACCGCATAAAGCTTAACCGCATAAACTTTTGCGTAACTTTAACCGTTTGGTTGTAGTGTGATGTTATATAGCCTATAGCCTTCCTCGATAAATGGACTATCCAACACAAAAATAATTTTTCAATTCGAACTAGTAGTTCCTGAGATTAGCGCGTTCAACCATACAAACAAACAAACAAACTCTTCAGCTTTGTAATATTAGTATAGATAGATTATTGAAGTTCCAATATTCACGGTTAAAAAGAAATTTAAAAAGGGTGCTTTACATGGTGAATCTTAGAATTAATATTCTTCAACCTATATTAATTTGTCAGAGACAACTCTATAATTATTACAATTAACGCTAATTATATATAAATTTAATGGTAATGGTGGAAGTAGTTAGTTAATGTAGCATTTCGTAATAACAGACTGTAAAGTCTGCATTCGTAAATACTGTAAAGAATAAAACGCATCCAAGCAAAACTATGTTATTAAAACATGAATGTAAGCATAATTTTGTATTGTTATTTTAGTTGCACGACATTTAATAAAGAATTTTATTTTTTCTATACATTTTATTTATTTTGTCTATGGTTTTGAAATCTGGTTACCTTGACATGATTGCTTTGACCTTTCGAATTTTTAAAAATAAGGTAAACGACACCTAATATGGCTTATATAGTATCCCAATATTTGAAAGAAAACGTGGTTTTTTTTAAACCAGATGGGCTTCAAAGACCAAAGATGGCTGCAATGACGGCCTTTGTTTTAAAAAAGTATGAAACAAAACGCATAAAACCAGATTGCAATTGAATTGTTATATTTCGCAGTGTACGATTCCTTCCTGTATCTCAAATATAAGTTAAATAGTATCTATCTTTCCATAAAAATTTGAAATTTAAAGACTAATCGATTATCTGAAGGTTGCGGTTAAATAGTTAGGAATAAAAAAATTATTATTATTTTTATGTTAAGGTCGGCAGACAGGCAGACGGTCCACTTGATGGTAGGTGGCTACCGTCGCCTATAACACAAGCAACGCCTAAGCTGCTGCAAGTGCGCTGCCGACTGCAGTAGGATAAAGGATTAGGAATGGATAGGGAAATGGGCTCTGGCATCCCTTACTCACTCACCGAAACACAACAGCACACGTGCTGTTATTTCACATTGGTCTTCTGTAAGGAGGTGATTACTTCCGCCAGACGGGCTGCCCAAATGACTGCGAAACGCAGTGTGCCCTGCCACTACTTTCCAAATCCCGACTAGAGCCAAATTTGAAAAGTTGATTTTTCAAAGTTGACCCTGCCGGGAATCGAACCCGGGAACCCTAGAATAGAGCGTTAAAGCAAGCGCCCTAACCACTAATCCAACGGGCTCGTCAAATCGAAAATTTGTACATGATTGGGTTAGGTACTGTTTTTAAAAAAATAATGGTTCAAACGCGACATACGGTTTGTCATTCATGCTACCGACCATAGACATTAATATACTATCGGCTACTGTTTGAATATGGTTTGAATACATTTGCCTCTCTCTTTAATTACACCTATTAAATATTGGAATTGTAGCTGTGGCGTGAGTATTGTATGTTATGTAGTTTGATCTAGCCCACTTGTCAATTGCGCCAGTCACGCAATGGACGACGAAAAATTTATAGAATCGGTTCGTTTACATACTCAAATTTATGATCATTCGCATATAAAGTAAGTAGGCAGTTTAGATAAAAAAGATGTTGAAACAATGTTTCTGTCAGCTGTCAGATCATCATTCGATAGCCAATATTACCGATAAGTATTTGTAAACAAAATATCGATATTCAATTGACATCCTGACACACGTCTCAGAGTATATCCATATTAAAGGCAGCCACTTTTTAGTAGTGGTAGGGCACACTGCGTTTCGCAGTCATTTGGGCAGCCCGCCTGGCGGCAGTGACCACCCCCTTATAGAAGACCACCGTGAAATAACAGCATATATACGTGCTGTTGTGTTTCGGTGAGTGAGTAAGGGATGCCAGAGCCCATCTCCTTATCCCCTCCTAATCCCTTATCCTTAATCCTACTGTAGTCGGCAGCGCACTTGCAGCACCTGTAGCGTTGCTTGTGTTATAGGCGACGGTAGCCACCTACCATCAAGTGGACCGTGAGCCTGTCTGTCGACATAACATAAAAAAAAAGGAAAAAAAAATCCAATGTGCCAATTTTAAGTCACGCCCGCCGGTTGTGTAGGTATGCCCCGGTCCATATGTTATTCTTTATAGTCATTGCGTGATACTACTATACTATGTAGTTCTTGCAATGACTAAAGAACAACATAAGTAATTCTTTATTCATTGAGTTTGTCATACTTTATTGTTGACATTGAGAATAGAGTTAAGAAGAACCAACTTAGATGGGTGTTAAATTGAAAAACTGGCAAACTATAATATAATATATCCATTAAATAGTGATTCATAAATTAGCCAGAATGGCGCTTGTGTAGTATTGGGGTTTGGTAGGAAACTGTGAAGTTGCAAATGAAGGACCTAATTCTGCAGTGAAATTAAAAATAAAGTAAATTAAAAAACTGCTTAAATTCGCATATGCGATATATATCAGTTTCGGTTTTAAATTATTATTTTTATTACCTAAGATATACTATATCTTAGTTTATTACCATATACAAATAAATTGGTAGAATTTTTCATCTCTTGTATTTAAAATTGTAATTTTAAAATTTAATAAACTAACTACTTAATAACTATAGTTTCTTATATTGTGTATCTAACATAGGTAGGTATTAAAAAGCTACCCACAGAATAGTCGCGTTCATACATTAACTATATTGAAAACTGATTTGGTTAATGATACGTGAGTATTATAATATGCATATCGGTACTCAAATCTGATTGAGCATTAACAATTTATAAATCATTGTAATGATTAAGGTCTTCTTTAAAAAGAAGTTTTTAGACAATATATTTCGTTATTCTTCGTTTTATTCTACCGTAGATCTGAAATACCTGCTCCCTACTTACCGTCATGAAATTTTTAAAAGCATTTATGATGATAATATTTATAAGTAACGAGAGTTTTTCTGTTGTTTTTGGAAACATTACTAACATTTCAATGAGAAAAAGTACTGAAGAGGAAAGAATGCGTTTTTTAGTAAGTGGAAATTAGATTTGGTTATTGTTTGTTACGGCAAAAATGATTTTACATATTTATTGTTTTTTTTAGAAATTGCTGGAATATAATGACAATGTTTGTTTTAGGCCGCGGTGGTTAAGACAAATCTCAATTCAACAAAGTTCACCAATATTTTGGTTGTGGGACATTTTGAGGATATTTTCTATAAGACGGTCCAAACGTCAGGGTACACATTTAGTGTTACAAACATTGAAAATAAGGATCAAGATTTAAATGAAATTGTTGAATATCGCTCAAACACAATTATAATTAACTGTTTAAATTTTGAGAATTACGAAAAGGCCCTTTTAAAAGCAATAAAAAACCCCTACTATCATGCATTGTCTAAAGCCATTATATACTATCAAGTGAAAGAAGAAAATCTCGCAATTGCAAAAATATTTTTTATATTGTGGTATTATAGAATGGCTAACGCAATTTTAATTCAGTATGATGATGCCGAAGGGACTGTTTACTTGTCTTATTACAATCCTTATATCCACGATAATTACAAGTTACAAAATAATTTTGGTTGTCGAACAGCGAAAAAGATTGGTTTTCCTTTAGATGGATTTGTTAAATCATTTATATGTGAAGAAGGATGTCAAAATGTCTCATTACATTCAAATTACAGGAGAAACTTTTTAGGAACTTGTCTGGGATTTAATACGTATGCCGTATCGGTACACAATTCGACAGCTTTACAAGATATGCATTTATTTATCGAAAAGGGTAAAAATTTACACGGTTACACTCTTAGGGCTTACGTTAAAGAAGTTTTACCATTCTTGAAAATTACAGAAATAAATAATGGTAGCTATATTCTTGAGTCTAGGGATGGAATGATATGGCGAACTTTTTCTCAACTGTTGAATTTTTCTGTAGACCTTTCGCCTAGTGAGAAAGTAATGAAACTAAAGTTTAACTATGACTTGATTATACAGCAGATTTATTCATTTTCACACCGTAAAACAGATTTATATATAGGTCCAGTATATCAAATGGATTTGGTTATTGTTGAATTAGATTATGCTACTGCTCACAGGGACAGTGGCGTTTGTATATTATCTCACAGAGCTGACTTTGAAACCATACTTTTTGATTTAAAATTATTGCAAGATAACTTCTTAGTTACCGTAAAATTCTTATTTTGCTTTTTTGGCATATGGTTTGTATTCATTCTATTTAGTATAAAACATACAGGAGATATAACTTTACATCAAGCTGGAAAAAATTTTGTGAATACAGTAAGAAATGTGTTATCAATTAGTATACAAAACCTGCCCAGAGGAGACTTGTTTCGTATATTCTTTGCTATTACTGTATGTAGCTTTTTTATAATGAATTTCGCTATTCAAGCTGCAATAACATCATTTTTTACGACTTTTAAAAGAGGCAAAGAAATAGACACGTTTGATGATGTAATTGGAAAAGGATATCCAATTGAAGGTATGGCTTCACCCGATGTTGTCCTTCCTGAAACTGAAGAAAAGTATGAAAAATTAAATTCTAAATTGGTTGCTGTGGATAATATGTTCGAATGTTTACGACGAATGCCAAATGATAGTCAAAGATTTTGTTTAATAGACTGCGCGTTAGGTCAATATCTAGTAAGAAATCAATTGAATAGTAAAGGTGAACAATTTTTGCATCTCATTAAGGACAGGATTCACAATTTTCCTCTTTGTATGATATTTCATAAGAATTGTCCCTTAACTTATTGGTATAATAAACACATTTTAAGAATGATGGAAGCTGGTTTAGTCAAGAAATGGGAGGAGTATCGATTTAACGATATAAAAGATGAAGTTTCTTTTAAGTCTTTAGGTTTAGAAGAATTACTAGGGATATTTGAAGGTTATGCTCTTTTGTGTGCGCAGTGCTTCGCAATATTTTTGTTGGAAATAACAATTGAAATAATTATTTCAAAGACATGTCGTTTTTATTGTAAATTAGCCAACTGTATTAGAAAAAAATAAGTAACTAAAAATAAAATTCCAAAATGGTATAAATTAATGTTAACTATAGGTTTCTTTAAATTTTTAAAACATTATCAAATAAACTAAATATCGTAGACTAATATTTTTTTATTATCTAAAGGTATAATATGTAGTGGTATAATATTATTTTTAGTAGTTTTATTTTACTCTACCACATCATTTGAGTAAATTAATTAATGGCAATCTTTAGTTGTCTTTTTTGATCTTTCTTGACTTATGTCAACATGTAGTTTTAGTCAAAGATAATTGTATGACTAATACAACATCTTTGGTTTTAGTCAAAGATAACATCTTTGGTTTGGACTGTTGCCTTCAATCCGCAACGACGACGAATATATGTATATCTAGGTACAGACTAATACAACATCTTTGATTTTAGTAGATCACCTGAGATCACCATTTTTTAAAACGGTCACACTGCTTATGTTTCATTCAATTCATTCACTTGATCTGTGGAACTCGATTGATTGTTTATGGTTAAAATTAGGTCACGCAGCATTTTTATTGTAAACTAAAATAGAAATAAAATTTAGCTATAATTATGACTAGGCTTGTAAAAATATTAGTTTAATGGGAAATTCGCAACACAAAAACAGCCTGGAAAAAAACCACAAGCAATCTGCACACCCGGACCGTGACGCTCAGACATTCTCGAGTCAAGTAAGTAGGATGAATGAAACTCGCCAATATAATATGTAATGTCATTAACAGCTGAATAACGTAACAAAACAAAAGATTCGCACTAGCGTTTTACATCAAGTATCCACTTATTTTATTTGTTCATTTGGCAGACGCAATTTGTTTTGGCTTTGTTAGCGGTGAGAGAGAAGACGCTGTTTTTTTCGTCACTTCTTTGTTAGACACAATTACAATATATTTATTTTTGTGTACAGTTCAGCTTGTCCCATTTCATCGGCAATCTCAGCGGACGTTCCTTCGTCAGTGTAACAAGCAACCAGTCAGTTTACAGTGCATCACGACCTTGGTCTCGTGTTTCTAGACGAAGGTTAGTATAGTATAATCTTTTTTAACTCATGAGATTCATCATTTAATTTTTTTTTGTCTTATTTCGTTATTACAATGTAAACTGCACCAGTATATTTTGTTTATGATTTCATTGAAATACCATAAATTTAAATTTTAAATTAGTTTATTTTATACTAAATGTATTTTCTGTAAATACTTTACATGAACGTATAAATACATTAAGTAGGTATAAAGATTTTTATTTAACATGATATACAGAAAAATGATGAATAAGTTGAAATGTATCGTTGAACACAACCTGAAACAAAAATTAGAAGGATGTTTTTATTTTCATTATTTTTTGGCAATCTTTCAAGTATCTATGGAGTTTATTTAAATGTCACTAGAAACTGATGGGTATTTCCTAAGTGTTTTTAAATGGCAATTTTTTTGTTACTCATTTAGTTTTTTTTTTAAGTGTGCAAACTTTGTGTACTATGCTACAGTACCTTAAATTACATGAGAAAGAAGCTGAAAAGGACCACATCCGAAACAACACCTTCCTTGTGTTTGAAATATTATTTATTATATTATAGATAGAGATATTTCTATGACACTAGTACCCAGTAACTTAAAAAGAAAATTCATCCAAAAAAAAATGTTATTTTAAAAATCATTGATTATAGCTATATACTATTACTAACGACCTGTCCCTGGATTCGCACATAGTTGAAATTATGTGCACAGTTTACGTTATAAAAAAACCTATTTTTTTTATAACTTCTGCTTATAAACCAAATTTCTACTTTTTGGACTTGTGTGTGTGTTTTGGTTGTGTGTTGATAGTCAGTCAGGACAAACATTTTTTTAGGTATAGATTAGTTATATCCACAATTAAATAAGGAAATTAAATGAAAATTGTAATATTGTGCAATCACACCTTGTTTTAGATGGAATGACTCGACACTAAAAAATCCTTTGGAAGCCAGCAAAACCGCTTGGCCCGTCGCCCACAAAGAGTCTATTTTCCTGCCAGAGTTCCCGATAACCACTGATTTAATTCAAAGAGAGTATCAAATTGAAACAACAATTGCAAATGGTGCTTTTGGTGAAGTTTACAGAGTGAACAAAACCAATAATGAGAAAAAATATGCTTTAAAAGCACTCAGTAAAGCTCAGGTATGTTTCTTATGAACATTACAATGCCTTCTTTCATAAAAAGTATAATAAAAAAACTTTTTATAATAGCCAAAATGTCTTTTGTCATTTTAATTCAAAATACACTTGTTAGCTACTTTTTTGAAGTCGTTAATATTGATGAATTATAGAATGATATTTGAAGTCATTAATAATTAGATACATTAGATACATTTACATTGTTATTCTTTCAAAATAAAAAGAACAGATGAATAATAAAAATAAATTAAATGACATATTGAGTTAAATTAATTGTTAAGAGGAGTAAAATACACACAACGTTCAGAATGAATTAGTATTTTCTGAAACAATTTATGAGTTAAAAATTTATTTTGTAGGTATCTCTGCCATACTAATAGTGTAAAATTATGTGAAAGCAACTCTTTTGTCAATATCAACTTTGTCCATACTTGTCTCTTAGGATTTTTAAACTGGTATTGTAGACAACTGTTTAATTAAAGTTTGTAAATATAATAGACATTGACTTCTTAAATATTTAACAAAAGTAGTTAAGTATACAGTTATAATTAGCACCCTAAAGAATGATACAGAGTGCTTTTTAACTTATGTTTAAAAAAATGTATATAAAAATTATCACTTTATCTCTAACTTATCTACACATACCACAATCTACAATGGCTACATATGTATATTTTGATTTGGTTTTTATTAATATATTGAGATAAGCTTGCCTTACAGTGTTTGTTTAATTACATTTTTTAAATAAAAAATAATAATTTTTAAATAAAAAATAATTCGTTCTGGAGTTATTGCCCGCCATATACGGGCAATATGGCTTCTAGCTAACGGAGTTGAAAGTCTTAAAATGAAAATTACAATTTTGTTTTAATTACTTGTTTTAAATACTTGTTCAAGGTGAAGATGAGTCATTACTTGAATTTACCTGTTGATCAGGTATTATACCTGTTGAAATGAATTGAAGTCGAAATGTTATAACAAATCTAATATTAAGAAATAAAGTACAATCTAATATTATTAGATTATAATCAACAAATCTAATATTACCTATATTAAGAAATAAAGTGAAAGAAGATTTCTGTTATTATATATAGAGAGACAATTTATTAAAAAGTTTGCAACATCTGAATTAGTTACACTATATGGCAGTTTGATGGTTCACTTGATGGTAGATGGCTACTTCTAATACAAGCATTACCAGGACTTACTTACAGCAAATTACAGCAGATATAGCGTGTATGGCTCATTAGAATGGCCTCAATAAAATTGTTGGGGGTTAGTTGATAATTTTTTATTATAGCCTGTCATTTGACTTTTACTTGTAATAGTTTCGCAACATACAATTTTATACTATTTTTAGTTGCAATCCCAGCGCACTTGCAATCCCTCTTGATGTTATTATTATTATTATTATCTTCTTAGTGGCTATTTCTGTCTACTAAAGTACCAGTGTCACTTAGTCCATTGCTGAAATTTTGTGATCGCCACGTAAACTAAAGCTCTTTGCCTATACCTACCTTAAGAAACTGTAGTACTTTTTTGATACTCAGCATTCTTCACATCTTCACAAGCCATTGTGTGGCTTCCTAAGATGTGACTGCGCTTGTGCATCAGGGGGCCATACTCGCACAAGATATGCATTGGTAAATTGTTGCTTAATGTTTATAGGCCAACAAGTCACCTACTATCAATGAGAGTTTATTAGACGATCAGACTGCCTGATGATTTTTACATTAAAAAAATTGATTATTCTTTGGGATTCTTTTTTTTCTAAGTTTCACCATAAAATTTTTGTGCAAGTACTCGTTTATTGATAGACTTGTTTCACGTGAGGTACATATGTACTGTGACACTCCTACATTACTGCAATATCCAAGTATGTTAGACAGTTGCTCCGATTGGTTACATTGAACTAATAAAATTGTATGATTTCTCAAATCAAATCAAACCATTTATTTGCCTGTACATGGGTGTATAACCAGATCTTACAATAATAATATCCCAGGGTGTACCACTACCACATATGGTGTGCAAAATATAAATCATAAGTATGCAAAATATAAATCTCTTGGGTTCCCACCACTTCAGACCGACGAATTTACCGGGCCGGTAAAACTGCCGAGCAACCGGACTGGAGTAATGTGAACGAGCTCGCAACTATCCCTGTTCCTCGTTTGCCCGCCGCGCCGCTTTAAAATTAGCAGGCAAGGCGTGAAGTATGTTTTATACTGTTACGATCTGAACACCTTCATCCGGACGCCGTTTTCCGCCGAATCCTCCGGCCGGCGCGGCGCAGTGGGAACCTGGACTTATGCTTATCAAACTAACCTACTTTATATTGAAACCGTTTGAGTTTTATTCGATACGTAGGCCGCTAGGAAACTTTTGAGACTTGTTCATACGCGAGCCGAACTGCACCATACTCTGTCATTTTATAGTGCATGTCTTAACATGTTTATTGTCAACCAGAAACATCTGGTACGTTTCCTCCAAGATGTCGAAGTTGACGCCTCGCGACTTACGTGGGATAATCATGTACAATTTTATGCGCGGTTTAACTGCTAATGAATGTGTTAGTGAGATGGAGTATGTATTCCATGAAATAGCACCAAGCCGTAGAAGTGTGTTTAGGTGGTACAAACAATTCGAACGTAAGGACTTTAACCTGGACGATGATCCACGGTCAGATAGACATATAATCCTACAAGCAGTTAGAGGAAATCTTGCACTTTAATGCACCAGCTATTCGCGATATTCTTCATGACCACCTCAAAGTAACGAAGCGGTGTATGCTTTGGGTATCCCATGATTTGACTGACGCCCAAAGAGAGTGTCGCATCAAATGGTGCAAAAATATGCTTAAAATGTTTGACCACAAAGTCACAGTAATAGTATAGTAACAGGTGACGAGTCTTGGCTATATTACTATGACATAAAAAGTATGTCATAATACTAATAAAAGTATGTCACTGCTCAATGGTACATAACAGTTTGTCTGCCTTAAGGATGAACTAGCCGCGGGCTCCAAGTCACGCGTGGGGGCGGCCAAAAAGCACGCTGTCTCACCTAGCATCGTGTCCGACAGAGATTATTTAGTGAAATGCACGATAATTCAAAGTAAACCGAGAGCGTAAAAATATACGAAATGTCCTTTGAAAATATTGATTTATGCATATTATAATTGATTTATGCAGAAGTTTTATGAAAAAACTTCTGCATAAATCAATTATAATTAAAGTTTATTGAAATCCTCGATAATTGAGCTTTGTCGGTGCCGATTTTGTTTTGGAGATTTTACACTTCTTTTATTACTTATTTACGCCCAAAGTTGCGTTAAAATTATGAAGTAATAATGAGTACAGACACAAGTAATAATGAGACAAAACGATATCAGGTTTAACTTTGGATGTACAATGTCAAACAGTGGAATAAAAACCCCCCCTAAATTTGTATGGAAAAAGTATTGAAGAGCTTACAAAACTACGTCTGAATTCGCGGTTGGATACATGGCGCCTACCATCAAGTAGACAATTTTTTTTTTATTTGACATAAAATAAAAAAATTCTTTCTAATAATTGCTCAATTTCGTTAAATATGCTTTCAAATATACCTATTTTAGTAACTAGTTTTTTATCGACACTTTAGATTATTACTAGCAAAGGACAGTGATTTAAATAATGAGTGTAATTTTCTACAACTTATCTAATGGATATTATTTACTATGAAGGAACAATATGGGAATTGTTTGATCTAATTAAGAAATTTTAACTATACATGTTTTTGCCACGAATTAAGTTACATCTGACATCTTTATCGCTTTGACAACCGTGGCGCCAAATTTTTATATTTTTTGACGATCCCTCGGGAATCCAACATTTATCCAGGATAGAATGTATCCTAAATATTAATTCGGGTAATAAATTTATCTGTGTGCCAAATTTCATCCAAATCCTTTCAGCCGTTTCTGCGTTATTGAGGAACAAACATCCATAGAAACTAGCATTTATAATATTATTAGGATATTTGGATTTTAGTAAATAATGCTGATATTGAATTACCAATTTAGAATATAAATAATCCTTATTACGTTTTTCTTTAAAAATATTTCAATATATTTTTAACTATCACGTCATCGTATGACGGATCGAATTTATCTAGATACCTACCATCCTAAAAAGTCTTAGCAGATTAGTAGCTATGTTCATTGTTTTTATTAGCAGACATTTGTAATTAAGTCGAGGAAAACATTGTTATCAAGTTAAACCGCCTTGGTAATAATATAATGATATAATTTTAAAAAGGAAGTAGCACCGACCTTCAACCAGTTCAAACAAAAAATCGCGGATCGTAGACTCGTACTTATTAGCCAAGGAGTAATGAAGTTTTTATTGCGTCTCAATTGAATATAGGTTGCAACTATACATACCTAATATATGGACTTGAGTATGATTATTATAGGATATTCATGAGCCTAACTCATCATCATTTAAATTTTTGCTCAGAGTTACTTAAATTATTGTATTGTTATTAATTTATTATCTCTATTTTTAACCTGTTGCATTTTGAAGATACGTTTTTAAATTTTCTTTTTTTTTTTAAAGTGAACGCTGTTTATTGCTGATTTTCCTTTTTGTGAAAAGTGTCGATTGTCCTTGTATAGGCAGGCTGATGGTTCAATTGAATGTGGGTGGCTTCCATCGCCATAAATATACGAAACACCAGACTACCCTGATTGATAGGATTAAAGAAAAAGTTGAGAAAATAACGAGAACCAAGACAGCACATGTGCTTTTATTTCGCCGTGATGCTTAGAATGGGAGCGGTGACTGTTTTTTTTTTCCCATTTTCTAAGTTCATTTAGAAGGTGTAAAGGGTTGACGTGTTTACAATTTTATTAACAAATGACGTATATTAACGCGTGTTCTCTAAGAAATAGTTCCAATGCTGTATGGAACAGTACTAACAGTCACAGAGGACGTGATCAATGTACTTCAAACTTTTTGAAATTTTACCTGACCGATCAGAAAGTGTCACGCAACCCATTTGTTAATAACCCCTAAAATAGCGATTCGCCCTCGGCTTTGCACAGAATGAAATGAAATTTATTTTTTCTGCAAATTTCCCTCGTTTATCACTCAACCTATTAGTGAAAACTGTATCAAAATCCATTCAATGAAGTTTCCTCATTTCATAATATCTATAGATATATGTAATAACTATCTGAGCCCCCAACTTCGTACGCTTAGTGTTCGGTAAGCGTGTAACGTTTTGGTTTGTAAATAAATTGGAATGAAACAAATTAAATGTTAGGGGAATATTGCTATAATACATAAGTGAAAACCGCTTTCAAAACGTTTAAGCAGGCAGGCAAACAGGCAAAATATCTAAAAACATTTATTGACATTGATAACAAGTACAAAGTGTACAGACACGGCTCGTTTACGATTTTATTATGTGTATAGATATAGATAGATATGAACTATTAAAAAAATAAACAGATAATTAATTATAGCCAATAATAATCGGTTAGATGCCAGGGCTGTTAGATTTTATTTAATTATATAAAAAAGCAATTTTGTGTCACGACCGCAAGTCATGTTTCCTAGATAAGCATTCGTATGTGAAGTCTTTTAAAAAACTTGTTGAGCTTACATATCGAAGTCAACGAACTTTAACTCAATTCAAGCGGGTTATGACATGGACTTTATTCATTACAAGTTTCTATTTTATTACGCTCTGATATTAAACTAATTGAACAACTAAGGTTTCTCTAATCGTATGTTGATGATGAGATGTCTTGGTGCTTTTTCATAATATCGTATAAAAAGCACCGTGAAGCTTTCCTACGGCTCGTCAATAGCCGCTAAGAAAAGAATATCTTGTTTACAAGCAAACGGGACGAAAGTACTGCACTGTCTTGTCAACCCATTTCTTTTATGAAATTTGCAATACGCGTTTAATTTAAAAAAAAAGGGTAATAAATTTTTTTTTATATTATTTCTTTTTCGTTAAGAAAACAATTATTAAAAAGTGCAAAAAAAATATGTGGGAAATTCAAAATATTTCAAACGCAATCCAAATTTGACTCACCTCCGTTACATTTTTCAATATAACAAATTCAAGCGATGGCGTTTTTGATTTTCTGTCAAATTATGGGGTATATCCATCTAGTACAAAGCTTCCTCACGCCTAGATGTTCGTGTAAGAGTTTATGCACTTGAGTTTGACCGAATTTGTTGGTATGTCACTCTTTTATCTGTTTCAATCATGAGTCGTATAGCACTCAAGTCATTTTCGTTTGTCGCCGTAGATGGACTTCCTATAAGAAAATCATCAGTGAGAATACTAAGACCACGTTTGAACTCGCTGAACCAGTTATAAACAGTGGCACGGAATGGGGCTTCGTCATGAAATTTCAATCTAAGTCTATCATAACTTTGTTTTGCAATCGTTGTTGGTTAAGACCGCAACAAAAACATACGGCGAAAAATTTCTCTCGTCAAATTCATTTTTTCGCACGACACACACATTTTAAATGAACACAAATTTGTAAAAACTAATGTCAACTGAATGAAATTATATCGACAGATTCCTAAAGAGTTACTTTCTGGTCTGTCTTTTCTTTCTGACCAGTTTTAAAAACTTTCAGTGCGGCCTATGTAATCGTGTCATCTATTTTGTTTTAACACATTGCATATAATGCCATTTTAATAAAACCCTCCTTATTGTTTTTCCCAATTCTGAGGATTGTCATTGTATTTGTATTTAACTTGTTAATCGATGCTGTTCTTAGCAATAAATTTATTAATTTCAAAACCAATTTACACGACCTGTTATTGATATATTTATATTTTACATTACAGATAATAAGTGAAAACGCAGTGAGACAAGTGAAAGAGGAAGCCCGTATTCAGGCTGCTTGTGGCCACCACACTTTCCTCGCTGGCGCTGTATCACGTTGGCAGACTAAGAAGAGGCTTTATATTGGTAAGGATATCTCTATATCTGATGCATTCGCGAGCTGAGACTTATCACATGGCTCGACGCCTAATAGCGTATAACGCGCGTACGACGACGCATGCATACGAAAGCATGTCGAGCGCATACAAGCATACAACTCGCACACAGTCGTCATCGTCGCGATGTGCATGCAACATCACAATAAACGCATTCCGGTGGTGGCTTTAACAAGCGCACATAATCTCATATATAAAAATTAATCCCCATTTCCCTTGGTCACGGCATCACGCGTGAACGAGTAGACCGATTTTAATTCGGTTTTCACTAATGGAAGAGGGATCCATTGGAAATTTATTAATTTTTAAAATATGAGGTTTTTTTAAATTTAAAATATAAAAATACCATCCAAATCGACTTTTTCCGTGGATTTAAAAAAAATTCATGCAAACCTTGTCCTGACAATTTCGAACACACAAAAAAATCAACATAATCGTTCGTGACATTCCCTGGTGATGCTCCTTCATCCCATGTACCAATTGATGTTTACTTATATTCGTACAAGATCCACAGTTCTTTTACTTCATTCTATAAACATTTAGAAACGATTATATTGAAAAACTCAAAATTGTGTCGCCGCCTTCTACTAGTTCGAAATAATAAAATAACAAGTCTTCTTTCTCGGAAGACAAAGATGATGCGTTTTCTTCTAAAGTTTGAGTGATGGCACAGAATAGAACAATAGTACAAGTACAGAAGATTCACTCTACGAAGACATTCAAATTAATAGCGACTCTTGCTACGATACAATACAGTGCAAATCAGGTCGCACAGCACTAATTTACCTACAGTTATATTCACCTAGTCGTAGAAGTTGCCTCTCTTTATATCGCGCAAGACTATCTCTTCTGCAACGTTAGGGTTGACTTCCCAGTTATGGACATAACTGGTAATTTTATCTTTTGTGAAAAAATGACTTATGAAATTATTTAAGGTTTTTACTTATTTAGGCAGATTATAAAATAAATAAGTTTTTAAATAAGTTTACAATTTCTTTTTACAAAAAATAAAACAATTATTTGAAACAAAATTTAATTTTTTATATCCAAAGTGTTGGAACCTTTGACTTCATCCCACAATAAAAAAATAAATAAATAAAGATAATAAGATATAAACTTAAAAAAACAAAATAACGAATATTTAACTATTTGTAAATAAAGTTTTTAATTTATTTTTAATGCATGAATGCAATATGCTTTTGCCTTCATATTAGAAAATAGTTTTATATGACAAAAACGGACGACCCGACGCGACGCGTAAGTAAATATTGAAAAGTGCGATCGGCGCGCGGCAGCCCACTGAATGAGGCCCGTCCAGCCGTGTACTTGTAGCTTCATACCTAAAGTACGGAGTGCGCCAGGCTTGGTGATGGTCATATGAACCGTCGCGTCGCGTAACCATCTCGTAGTAGAGTGTGTGAGTACGCTCTGGCGCGACGAGTCGTATGCGAGGGCTCTTAAGAAAAGCATGTGCACAACACGCCACTGATAATGAAAGTTTAAAAGGTATAAAAAGTTGTCTATGTGATAATAGAAAGGCACGGAAAGATGTATAAATAAATCTAGGATTGAAAGTTCACCAAACTTTACATTATGTCAGATGTGTTTGTTTACAATGCAAATACAAAGTAACACTTGGTACGTCCGTGATTGTCACTACGGCGACGGATGATTCTGTTATCTTCCTTACTCTAAATAAACTCACGCGAGTGCGGATATCGAGCGTTTATTTAATTTTAATTTTAATTAAATTATTAAATTAGTCACTAGGTAATTCGTGTTCTGTGAGTACATATTTATAGCCGTTTTCAAGTTCACTGTTAATAAGTTTCAGAAAAACTTTAATATATTTAAACAATTTAAGGAACCATTAAATATGAAATATATTTAATGTAGATTTAAACATAACAGTTTAAGAACTGTTATGTTTAAATCTACATTAAAGTGTCAAACAATTAATTTCAAGATAACTATATAAGAATTCTATAATAATCTTACTTGAACGTTTCCCAAAATTATTTTTCTATATATTAATATGTTATTTGTAATGGTTATTTACAGGATTTTAATACAATGGTTATTTAAAGATTTTTAATAATTTTTTCCATTAGTGCCTAAACTGACTAAATCTGCAAACATTACTCCTTAATTTGGAATCCTTAATCTTTACATACATAAATAGAAATCGCTGCCCGCCTCTGTCTGTATATTTGTATATACTCTAACTCGGCCTAAACCATGCCGTTTTCACTAATGGAAAGTGCGTTAATCGAGGAAGGTTTTTTTATAAATAATCCGAAGAAAAAATTGCACCCGTGCGAAGCCGGGAGCGGGTCGCTAGTGTTATATATGTAATTATTTTCAATTTTAAGTGACTGTAAACCTAATGAAGATCCACATTTAGGGAGTTTATTGACGTGAACAAACAATTTATATAAGTTTGTTTCTTTATACTTTGGACATTGATATAACAAACATAATCAAATAATGTTTATGTAATTTTGTTTTGATACCTACGTTTACCTACGTTTCCAGAAGAGTAATTTATTTAAAACATTTGTGAAAAGCAGGAATTGTGTGCTAGGAAAGTATTATCTATACATACAATAAAATAGTAAACAAGCCGCACTGTCTGTTTGTCTGTGCGTTTGTGCACGATAATCTCTGATTTGAATGCGGTTTTCACTGATGTATTGTGGCATGCCTCCCGTAAAATTTAGTGTTTGTTTCATTCCAATCGGTTTACAAACAAGAAAGTTACGCGTTATTACGAATATAAGTAGTTTTATGAGAGATGTCTCCCGTCGGCTTACTTAGGCTAATGTTTTAAATCGAACCATTATTTATTACTAAGCCCATTTGAATTATTCAAAATGACCTTTCCTCATATAATATATAAATTATGTACCGTCTCGATAATCGATGATCAATAAGTGTGTAGTACTTAAAACTCATTATATCAAATGGAAGTTTTTGTCCTAATTCGGTAATCGCGATGCGTTATCTCCACTACCTTATCGTATTTTGACTAGACATTACCCACGTGTATACATCAGGGTCACATTAGTTAATTTTACTGTGTCATATCATAATATGCGCTTATTAACGCATTAATAATTATCGCAAATGAAAGGTCATTGTCATTCTTATGTTGATATTCTTGACTTGATGACTCCCTCGCCTTACGTAGGTACTGGGAATATCTTCGGTGCGTTTGTTATTATCGTATTGAGCTGTGGACAGGTTTATTTAAAGTTACTTTTTTTATTATTGTAATAAAAAAAAAATACATCTAATAATCCACATAAAATTCTTTTAGTTTAAACTTAAATTTCACTTGAAGTTTGCTTAGCTAAGTACATAGATATTAAATAATTATTTCATATATTAAAAATAATAATTAGACATATGATTATCGTTAGGGTAAGAAAGGCGGAAGGTGGACTGATTTGCAGTTTGATAGTAGCTGTGGTGAGGCCTGTTACTCATGAGATGGAATCCGTAGACGAACGAGAGATACCGACATAAGCCGCCATAATTTTATTTTAGTTGTTACTGGAACTATATGAATGAAGTTGCGAAATAAAGCTAGTAAAGATTGTATGCAATGCAAAATGTGTGATATAAGGACATACTACAGTGTAAATTTTTAACAATATGTATAAATTAGAAAGGAATTGGTACAATTTTTCAATAATGACTGCTAATATAAATTATTTTTCAAATATAATTTACACTCAAAAAATTAATATGATGTTTAGAAATGTTTGCTTAATCTTTTCTATAATTTGTTATAACAACTTCCATAACTTGTCAATTTTATTTTGACTGCAGTTTTGTTTATGGTGTAAACTGCACGCGAATGCTTCTTTGTGTTGCAACACCATAAGGACAATAGAAAAATACATAGATATCGAGCACTATGTATTTTTTTTGTCTCTGACTCCCATTGTACAGTGGGCCTCATTTGTCACTCATTCAGGTAGGCAGAAACTACCTGAATGTTATATTTTTGTACTTAATAAGGACAGACAGAGTCTTTATGTATTTATTGTGTGCAGTTTCAGAATACATTCCCGGGGGAGAATTGTTAGCTTTAATTAACAAATACGCAAAGTTACCAGAAGAGCTTGTGAAGATTTTTGTTGCAGAGATTGCTGTTGCTATTGGTAAGTTGAAAGTGTTTTCTATTTTTGTATAATAGTAGACCAAACAATTAATAAAATAACGTGAATATTAAAAAAAGGCGAAGGGCTACTATTAGTGTCATCTTCTTCAATGAATAAAAATTAAAAATCAAATTGTGAAATACGTGAAGATAGGTCTGCTATACGCTATAGGGGTCTCAAGTTCGCTGCCGACCTTTATAGGTTAAAAGGAGGAAAATAGAGGAATAGGCTTACTCATTTACTCACCGAAATACAAGAGCGCTTGCTTTTATTTCATAATGCCCTTCTGTAGAGGGGTTGGTTATTTTCGCCAGATGGGATGCCCAGTTTATTAGTGTTGGGATGTGTTCTAGCACTCTTTCGGCCAAGGCTAATTTAGGTCTAACTGCTGATACACGCTGTTCCAGAACTTTTATCTGTTTTTTTTTGCTTGCTCCGATTTTCAAATTTCAAAGCCTTGCAATAGTAATTCATGAACGAATTTTCGCAGGCAACTATACACTATTGAAGCTGTAATTTTATAATTAAATGAAAAACTCTCTTCAGATCTTAGACCATCCATATTTTATTTGCATACCTAAAGGTGAAGCCGAAATTAAAGCTTCGGTAAATTGAACGAAGCCATAATTACTTAATCACACATAATTACTTTTATTAAATACTAGCGACCTGGCTTCGCACGGTTCTACAAGTTATATACACAAATCTTCCTCGTTTAATTTGTCTTTCCATAAGTAAAATCCGAATCAAAATCTGTTGAGAGTCCATACATTTATAAAGATTAAAAGACCTTCTTTGTTATATGGTTTAAACACTTGTACAGATTTCCTGCACAACGCTGGTGTTATTTACCGCGATCTGAAGCCTGAGAACATATTGTTGGATGCTGACTATCATATACGTTTGGTAGACTTTGGACTGTCCAAGTGGCTATCTCTCGGATCACGCACCACCACTTTCTGTGGGACACTCAAATATATGGGTCAGTATATAGTTCATTCAAATATTAGGTAGTACATATATGCACTCTAAATCCTTGAACGTTTTTTAAACAATACCCCAGCTTTTGAGTAATTTGCTAGTGTATTATTTGGTTTTATAATTCAAAAGCTTTTGTATATAGAATTTTTATTTTTGTTCATATTTTAGTAAAATATTACTCATGGAGGCGTTGTTTGCCTCTGTCATTTGTAATTAGAATGAAAGGGACAAATGATTCTCAATAAGCGATTTCTATTGATCAACATCTCATATGAGCCATATTGCTTTAGTTTTAACTCAACTCTTCATTATTTGATTAATATTACCATTATTGCTAATAGGCCACTTTTGACTGATATCAATTTTCGATTAAATAGTTAATGTATCCGTTTTAGTGAGTTAATAGTACAAGATAAAAGTGATAATTATATGACTATTATAATTATGATTATGATATCCTAGCTCCCAAGTCAATCTTATTACAACTTTACATCAGTTTGAAACTTACTAAAATATTTATACTACATTCACAATTTTTTTTTTTTAAGTTGCAATATTTCACAATTTTTTTCACAATATGTTAAGTTCGTCAAACAGGCTGACGGTCCACTCTGTAAGTGTTATAGGCGACGGCTGGTGGCAACCGTCGCCTATAACACAAGCAACTCCACAGGCGCTGCAAGTGCGCTGCCGACTATAGTAGGATTAAGGAGAAGGGATTGGGAGGGGATAGGGAAATGCGCTCTGGCATCCCTTACTCACTCACCGAAACAGCACACGTCCAGTTATTTTACGGTGGTCTTCTAAAAGGGCTGCCCAAATGATTGCGAAACGCAGTGTGCCCTACCAGTACTTTGATCCACAATTTTGAAAAGTTCATTTTCAAATTTGACCTTGCCGGGAATCGAACCTGGGAACCCTAGAACAGAACGTTTAAGGGCATCCAACGGGCTCGTCAAATTTCCGAAGTTTTACGAAGATGAACTTCGTTCTTCGTTTCCGAGGAATTCGTACAATTTCATTTAAATCATAATTTTTAATTGTACACAGTATTGTGAGTGTATAAAAAAATAATAATATGATTAGTAAGAATCGTCTTACCTTGTATTTGGTAAAATCTCTTAGCTAAAATTTTTAGTAGTTTTTTTTTTAACATTTTGTGTGTTTTATCAGCCTCCTAGTCAGAAGTGGCCTATTCGAGTGTCGCATTTCGCTAAGCCCTCTAAGAGTGATTTATTTTAAAAGAGTAATTCTCGATTACAGTGCGTGAGTTGACTCCGTATATTGATATCGCGATGGCCCTTTACACCGCTCGCTCCGTCCGCTCTGTGTTCTCGTTGAAATCCTTCACTCAGTAACCGGGTTGTGGCATTGGGTGTGATTATGTTAGTGGCGAGTGTGTGTCGATACGCGTCGGGCAACTGACCCCCGCAACATGAACGCGCGCAGTATAGCGTTCGAGCTCAGTATGGAGGGGAGGCAGGTGGACGAGGTGGTCGCTAGCATCTTCCACACTGTACTGTTCCATCGGTCCAGTGGCAAATTCACTTACAACAACGAGGAGAGCTACTCGATACGGACCGTCAGCTATGTGGACGTGGACTGCGACTTCATCGATTTCACCTACGTTTGCTGCGAATCGGAGGAGCTCGGTAGAAACGTGAAGAGAGAGATATCGGCTTTCTCCGAGTTACTCAGGGCCACGGACGCGACCTCATCTCCGCCCAGAGGTTCGATCAGTTTGGAATTCTTTCAAAAGCGCAGAGCTCGTTGGCCATTTCCTCCGGAGTGTGTGCCGTGGGAGGTTTGGACGGTGTGCTGCGAGTTAACAGAGTCACCGAGCGACCACGATATTCACACGAAACACGAGAACATCGTTGAAATGTTGCAGGACAAGATCGTTTTCATAACGGAGATAATAAATAGACACGAATACGTACCGAAAATGCCCAGTTACTCGGACGCCGAATCGATATTCGACACTACGTACAGCGACATACAGCCATATCTATTCAAGATTCAGTATAACTTGTCTGGCACTCCCCAGACCTCGGTCGGTAACACCGTGCGGAAACTCATAAGTGGGACCCTGCGGTTCTGATGTACGTTATTCGCGCCATCTGTCGCTTCGATTTTGTAATGCCGCGGTCTAGTGTGAGTTTATAAACGTTTTCTATGCTATACTAACACTGGCCGGTATCAAATGTCCACAGCGGGTGCTTTTCAGTTGTCCATATACATAAAGCGAAAGTCAACCAGACCCGCAACAATATAAACACGTAATAATACTCACATTAGACCTACTTGATAAAATATTTTGGAGATAAAATTGGATATATGTTTTATTGTTGAATGCGATTCGAAATCTAAGAAAGAGTTTAGCTCTATAAATAAATGTCTTCAAAGTTTAAGTAGGTCGTTAGGAGTTTGTCATCCAGTTTTAACTACAAAATACTTGATTTTCGATGTTATTCATTATCAGCAATAAATATCATCGACTTGATGAGTCATATTTATATATACCTATTTTTTTCGTGGCGATTTCGTTATTTACGTTAACGGTCTAATTGCATCGTAATTATTTTTATTATTTAACGAATAATATATTTACAACTTAATGTACTAAAAAGGAGATGAGATGATTGTTATTATTATATATTATATGGACATCGAAAACCATTTTAGTTCAATGTACTTATTGTTTTGTTTTATGCGCGATGTTCTTTCGATGCGTGTATGTATATAATTCGACTTTTATGTTACCTGTCTTAGTAATTTTTTTTTTAATTTAGCTAAGGTATTTTATAATGTTATCGTTTAGTTCGCAGTGTGCTACTAACGTTTTATGTACTAATCGTTTATATATGTATGTGTAATAGTGATGGGGGCATCGTTTTGTTCGAGCGCGACTAAGATCTCAAAACTCGTATATTTTAATGATTTTTAAGTACATATTACTATTTAAGTACCTATGTGTAAGATAATTTTTGGATTTCTTGTCTCGCTCGAAGCGAAACACTCTGAAACTTTTAATTTAATCATAATGATTTCAGAGTAATGACTCGAAAGGCTGGTTAAAGTGACCATTATTTTATTTTACGACATAATAAAAAATGCACTATGTTTTATTTACAAACGTATTGAAGCGTAGAATTAAGGTTTGTAAAATATAATTATGCACCGTGTAAATTGTTTAAAGATGTATAATATTTGAGTGGTGTTTGAAGAAATTAATTAATGCTGGCCCAACATTAACTAATATGTACCTTATAAATAATATTATGATATTACATGTCTAAGTCTCTAGAGTTAAACTATTTTAAATCTAGTGAGTTTGTCACGCTCACTGTTATTGTCAATCAATCAATTTGACTATTTTTCTCTCGGATGTTTTATGTTTTTTTTTATATACTAAAACGCTTTGTGATAACGTAGACGAGAATTTGAAAAATGAATGAAAATCGTAGTTTTAGGTATAGATACCCTTAATGCACTTTAAGTATGTACTTTATGTCTCTGTGTATAGTAATTATTGATACATTAATATTTGAAAACGTTTGGATTATCGAGAGCTTTATACGATTCGGGGTGTGTGTAGGTGGGTAGTTTTAAAATATAATAGTACATAGTTCGACACTCGGAACTCTCATAGCGTGTAAGTGAGCTTAGATGATTTAATTTGTTTTGTGTTAAGAGAAATGGTTCTTTGAAGCTGAATTTCATCAAACCCATTGAATACTGTGACTTTGAAATTAGTTTAAGGTTAAGATTGTTGATATGCGTCATTATCTCTGACGTAGGAAGACCACTGTTGGACTTAGGCCTCCCCCTAATTTTCCAATAGGACCGAAAAGAAATAGTCTGGGTCCGCCGTCGTCGAGCCGCGGCTTTTATCAGATCGTTTGTCTACCTTGTGGGTGGGACGGCCTACGCTGCGCTGCGTCCGTAGTTTCCACTCGAAAACCTCGGTACTATGTGTCCTGCTCATTACCACTTACTGATCCGCTGGCCTATGTCGGTAACATTCGTTCGTTTACAGAGATCCTCATTCCTGATTCGATCTCGTAATGTAACCCCAAGCGTATAGCCCTCTCCATAGCTCGTTGAACGACTTTGAGCTTTCTTAAGAGGCCCATAGTTAGAGACCACGTTTCAGCGCCATGTGTTGATGCAACACAAATTTGAAGGTTGTTTTTTTTCGATTTGACATTTAAGGTTCTCATTTTGAAATTATATAATATTTGGATGTTTCTGTCTATCGGCTTAGTTTCAGAGTCACAGTTTATATAGATTTTATTAATTCGGGCCGTGAAATGAGTCCATCCACATTTGAAACTTCTATTTATTTACTATCCTACCTCATTTGTCTAGCCTTAAGTATATTTCCATCTCATATATATATATACCTACACACACAATCATATTTCTTTGTATTATGTTCATGTTTGTCGTGTCATGTTTGTTTTTTGTCACCAAAGAAGAGGCTGTACATAAATTCGCGCTTTCATTGGAAAATACGCTCTACTACCCTGAAGTTAGGATTGATTTTATTTTGAGAAATGCCTGATTTACATCCAATCTTTAAATATAAATTAAGTTTTCGTGTAATATACATTATACACATTATGGATCTAATTTATGATTGGCTCGTGATTATATTTCAGGAGTTAAAATTTTATATGATTCGAGCTGTTTGCATAATACGATATTTATGTAAGATATTGTACTTGGTTTATTTAAAAAAAAAAAAAAAACATTTTTTACACTGACTTGCCAATTGAGAATTTAATTATTATTATTAACCTTATTATTGTTGAAGAAGAAATTATAACTCATATCAAGAAGAGAATGTTTCTTCGCATTGAGTTTGCTCTTAAGCTCTGGTGGTATGACAATATTTGAAATCCCATTGTAATACCTTGACTGTGTGCCTCATTATGTCTCTTCGGTAAATCACAATTTCAAAAACTATCTACAGCGCCTTTAACAAATTATGTTTGCATGTGTTTCAAAGAGTGGTACATTTTTCTAATGACACTTTTGTTGTATTGCCCTTTTCTAACACATAATAATTTCTCTTTTACTAGTGGTTTTTCAATTATTGTTTAAAACTAAGTTTTAAATCTCTGCATTTTAATTTTTTTTTTAAATTCATTAATATGATTTACCTTAAATTATGGGAGTGATTCACGCTTTGTAACACGGAAGCCGCTCCCTTGAATGGCCATTTTATAACAAATTAGCGGCCCGCCCCCCGTCTTTGCACGGATGCAATTAGGTTTTATTGTATATATAAATTTTTAATCGTATACGGTTATCTTTCCTTTCCTTTGTCGCATCCATTTTAGGAGTTAGCGGATTTACAGACAGACAGACGAAGGCAGCGACTTTATACCATGTAAGGTTTAAAATATTTTTTTGTAAAATTTATTGTTCATTTGATATTAAGTAAATATTCAATTTTGTAAAAAAAAAAGAAAATAATACGTTATTCCTATAAATGGTTTTTGCGCACTTGTGATATAAATAACTGTAAATATTCTTTTTTTTATTTTGAAAACTGTTGCGTAGGGTTGCCACAAGTTAAAAAATAATATTAGAAGATTATATATATATATGTATTTGTAGGGGCACAATTTTAATGAATATTCTTGTATTTTTTTTCTTCCATTACACTCCCACCTAGTGTATATTAATTGTGTAACATGCAAACATAATGTAAAAACACTTGCTATGGCCTTATTTGAAAGATGACTAGATATGTATTTATGTCTTATTGGTCAACACTTCACTATATTCTCGGCACCGTTTCGCACTAAAAATTTATAAGTATTATACTAGTTAAGTATATTTTTTATACTGACGAAATCATAGTTGAAAATTGGGTTTAAAATTTGAGTTGTTTAACAAAGTGATACTGAAACTATTCCGACTCATATTTGGACGTAATAGTTTTGGTTTTTTAGCGCCGATACAATGCCGAGTTGATAAGTGAGTCGACAATTACCCTTAATGTGCGTGTAAAATAATAACGGCTGTTATATATTAGAGTCTATGATAAACGCGACAGGAGGTATATGTTGTGATGTAATAAGTTCAAAAAAATTACAGAAAAAAAAATCTTAGTCTTGTGATAATTTATATGAACATATAAATAAATGATGCTGATGATGAGTATTTAATAGTTTTATTTGTAATGACCTTGACGTTGACAGCTGTCGTGTGGAACTTGGATGTGTCAGCCTAGATTTTCAAACAAGTTTAAACCTAGTCTACTAAAGTCTGAAAATTCATTATCAACTCCTAACATTGAAGGCTTAAAACTCGAATTTTTTCCCAGGTTTATATGAATGTTTATATCAGATTTATATGAATGGAGATTGTCCAATTAAAACTAGTGGTTTTTTAAAATTTAAATCTCATTATTTTTAAGACGCTTTTGTTTATTTGCAATGGCAAAATATACCTCATGCATTGTGATGGCAAAATGAGTAAAGTCGTAAATCTCGCTAGTCTTCATAAGCTCTTTACAATAAAAGTAGAACATAGTGTTAAATATAAGAAAATAATTAATATTAAAATTTGCTTATTTTGTAGCGATAATAATAATATAAATAGTTAAAAATTTTGCTAAAAATATCTACTCTTACGCTAAATACGGGCGCACGAATGCTCATGAGCATCACGTAATGGTGATATAATTATGTAACTTAAAGGGCACATTTTTCCATTATAAGAACATGACCTGCAAAGTTGTAATTTATTTACCAAAGATGTCTTAACAAAATTACCTAAACCCTCTGGATTATGACAACAAATTTACTCTATATATTTACTCTTAACAAATACAAGTAAATATAATTTTCCTGTATATAGTCTGAAAATTACATAAAATTAGGCCGGCCTTGCATCCAAAGCACTGCATCACATCGCATGATGTTAACTGGCGTATAACTTTTTTTTAAAAATAGGGCTATAAAATGCAGAAAAATAAAAGCCAAATCGACTAGTGGTTCCAGTGATTAAAAAAAAATACCTGTTTTATTTCTATAGAAATTCAATTTTTCTATGGTGCGTGTATTGGCATTGATTTAGCATTTTCTTACTTTCATTTATTCGTAGTGATTGGTCGAACGGTTTCCTAAATTAGAAAATTGTGAATTGTGACTATTAAAGTGAAGATATTCAAGCAGACCTCGTGTGCATCACAAGAAGACGTGCCTTCCACTTAAAGTAAATATATATTTGGTCATACTTAAATAATTATAAGTACATATTTTGTAAATACCCGAGGAATGCGAGATGGAATGGCTGTTGCGTGCACGGGGAGTGTGAATGAATATTTTTACTTAAATAGACTAACGTAATGGTTTTTAACCCCCGACGCCCTGTGTGTCTTTAGATAGCATCGTAGCTCCCGAATGGATCCGATATGGACGGCTTTTGATCCGGTTTTTTTGTTTGAAATCCAACATAATTGAGATAGTTCTTGCCATAGTTTATGAAGATCTGTTCTGGCGTTTGAAGATCATTAGCCCATTGACGAAGGGATTTCACTAACTTCCACGGGTTCGATTAATGTGAAATTTGGTATGCTGTCACTTTGAATGGTGGTGTTTCCATGACATGGTAACCTTGGCCTGATGTTGCGGCATCAAGTAGTTTGCGGGACACCCAACTCCTTGGCACTTACAGCAGAGATAGCGTGTTTGGGTTCAATAGGTTGGTTTATAATTTTAATTAATGTTATCTAGTAAATACTAAATGTAATTTACCTAGTTAATTTTGTTCCCTACAATAATATCGGTGAGATTCTAACGTAATAATAATGGGTAGCCGTAATTCTAGTGTCTTGTAAGTTAACGGATATAATATCGATGTCGACAACCCCCTGCTTCGTTTGGCTTAGTCTGTTGCAAATTCCAGATCTAAAACTCGTGGCGCGATTATCCACTTGTGCTATGTATTTACTAATCATAGTATTAAAAGTATCCTATGATTAGTCTATGACTTGATTTAAAAATAAAAACTATAAATAATGTTGAAATAGATAAGTAGCGACTTGCAGCAAGTAAGAATTCAACGAATTAATATTATAGGCGACCATACTTCCTTGAGATTTACTCTAATAAAATTTATACGAAAAAAAGGGGGTTATTTTGCGGCTGTTCGATGTAAGGTTTTGAAAGGCGCTTTGGTTGCTCGTGTCTAATGACCCTAAGCGTCAGTTTACACCGTGGCGACGCGATGCGCTCGTTTTAAGGTAGCATTACAATAAAGAACTTAATAAACAAAAAGATTCGCGCCGCGAGATGCATCGCTTACTCACTATACTCTATACCCATTTGTGTTGTAAATTAGTTTTGTACTTAAAATGTGCTCGTAGCGTCACGTCTCGGTGTGAGCTGACCCTAAAGCTTCAATCAACTTTTACACGAAACTATTCTTATTATTTAGTTTTATTGTTTAGTTCTTAGTGTTTATTGTAATATTATAAAGTATGTATGTTTTTTTTTCTTATCAGCTCCAGAAATACTAAGTCGAGAACCGTACGGCCACGCTGTTGATTGGTGGGCTCTTGGCGTCATTTCGTGCTACATGCTCACGAATGAGGTAAGTTTTACTCGTAGTATGTATCATAAACAAGCTCAGGCTTGTCCAAGAAAGTATAGTTATTTGAATTGTCTATTAATTAAAAAAGTGGCTGGCAGGCTAACGCTTCACTTGATGGTAAGGTGGTTACCATCGCCAGGGGACACAAGCAACACAAGGCAGGTGCAGGCGTCCCGCCACCTCTGCAGGAATTTGTTTACGGCTCGCTTGAAGAAGGCCATATTGTAGCTAGATGGAAATACCTCAGAAGGGAGATTTTTCCAAAGTTTGCGCGTCCGCGGATAAAGATTCTACTCATTCGGATTGCGCGCAGTGGTACTGTGCCCATTATCCAAGTAATGAGGATAACTTCCGCATCAATGACGCCCAGTATGGTGATCAAAACTCTGGGAAGGCATTAATTGGTACTACATCAGAGCTATCGGTAGATAAAAAAGAGAGGCTACATCTCTTCAAACTAAGGGGTTCTAACCGTTGAATGTTGTGTTATATCCTTTCCTTCCGCCCACACACTGTCCTATCATACACGATAAAACTGTTGCATAAGCGACTATTCTGTCGCTAGAGCGATCAAACGGGCACATGCACATACAAGTTCAATATCATTTGAACTTTCCCTAACTTCTGCAATCATCTATTCCCAAAATGCTAATTTATTTAATTTCTCCATCACACTAATCGCACACTTTTAAGTCTGCCTCTCATGGAAGTTGCATAAACACTATTTGATTTCCTTCATGAAATCAGTTGCCGATGGCGACAAAAACAATCGCACACGCATCTGTACAGTTGCGAAGTTGTCGCAAGCAACAACAAAAACAATGGAAGACAATCCGCGTTGCTCGCGCGATAGTTGCTAGGTGTGTGGCTTTAGTACAAAATCCGGCACAACTAGTTGACTGCGCTAAAGCAGTCAATGTCATGCAACGCAGCGACTACTCGCTAGAAAGCAAACTATTAAAAATGTAGGTAATTTCTATTGCCTCAAATTTATGTGCGATCGCTCCTGGCTTGTTTAGGAATACGTAAGTTACGGCTATTAGGCTATTTGACAGTATTAAAAATAATGTGATTATTAATATACGTTTCTTATATATAAAAATCTCTGCATACAGGCTGAAGGTCCTCTTGACGGCAAATGAATAATCTTCGACCTAGTAACACAAGCAACATGAGAGTGGTTGTAAGTGCGTGGCCGACCTTGGTACGAATAAAGGATGAGAGAATGAGCTATGACATCCCTTACTCGCTCACCGAAACACAACAGTACACGAGAATGAGCATTCAGGCAACCTAGCACTACTAATTTTAACATAAGTAGTCTATTTATCTATCAATAATGACATATTTTCAATTAATATTTGCTTTCTTGTAAAGAAATACATAAAGAATTTCATATTTTGGGTTCGTTAATCAACACTCGATAAATCTCATATCAAATATGTTAAAATTAAGCTTTCGACGTGTTAACGCTATAAATAATTCATATTTTTTATTAAAGGAATGACTATGTCAATCTGACTAATATCGATCATTGTTGAATTAAATTAACGGAAAATTTTGAATACACTTACGTATGTATTCACTTTACGAATTCTTAAATCTTTGGATTGGAAGCAATGAATGTTATAAAATTAAAGTTATGCTAATGTAAATAAAAGTTTGACCAATCATAGCTTATTGGGTTAATCGTTCGACTGTTGAAGCGGCAGACACCGGTTCGAATCTTGCCAGGCTTGCACTTCTTGAAAATCAATATACGAAATACATATATAAAATTGATAGAAGTCTGATATATTTTTTATTGTTTTCAGTTTTATACCGCATTATTGGCCATCCCAATAATACTTTATTTATTTATTTATTACTCATGAAATAATTAGAAAAATATTTACAATGTCCCATAAAACTGGAAAGCAGTTATAATTACCTCTGTGTGCTATCAATACGTATATTATACAATTTTAAACTTTATTAAAAAAAGTTTGTTTTGTGAGGCACCTACTATCTCAAAAAATATGTGCTGATATGGGAAAAGGTTCAATGGTTTTAGCCTCTCGATATGTATGTTTTACTTAATCTCTCCCTAGTAATCTTATAAATTAGTAACTTTATCTATATGTTACATTATTTGGATCTGGAGATAACATGAACACTGGAGAAGAAATAAGACTACTTAAAACTCTTTATGTGGCTAGTCATGAGATAAACTCGGTACTGAAACGAATTAGTTCCAATTGTATAATTTATATTTTATTATAAGTACATCTATATGAACAGCATTCACACTCTTAAAAAATATCTGTGAATTGTGTTTTTGAGATAAATATTGTGATAAAACATGTGTTCCAATTTTTTGGCCTCCATAGGAAGAACAAATGAATCCAGAAGTAATGTTAGCTAAACCTATGATAATGTGTTCGGTTTTTTTTAGATATAAATAAGTAATTCGTACATCTCACAAACAAAAATATTTCTGATCTAGGTAGGTAAAGAAAAAAGTCGGTGTATATTAAAAAACATATTTTATTACCTTATAGTACCGGAAATTCGATAATTTACTTTGAAGGATAAATTACAACGTAGGTAATTTTTTCGTTTCGGCTACTTAAATAAGTCTCTAGATCCTAGTGAATAGTCGGGGGATGTCCGCGCGGACGCGTCAGCGAGGCAATCGCCATTCACTCACACACACATTCATGACACTAGAGCACAGCGCGGGTGGAGCCGGCGGCAATGCGGTGTCCCGCGTAACCGCGTCACCGGGCGGCAGGCGCGTGTCGAGGGATGTCGACACACGCTTGCCGCTAGCCGCACTTACATTACTTATCTAAGACTTGGGGGCACCCTCCTTCTTGGAAGGCTCCTCGGCGCTCTCCTCTGACGAGCTGTTTTCCTCGCTGTCATCTTTTTTTTCGCTGCTTGCTTGGACTTGTGATGGGTTTTCTTCGGAACTGTTTGAAGGTCCATCGCCTTGGGGTTTCTCGGGTTCGGGCTCTTTAGGCTTAGCTTCTGGTTTGGCCGGTTCGGGTTTGGCTGGTTCAGCTGGTTTCGCAGCTTCGGGTTTGGGTTCGGCCGATTTGGGCGAGGCGGCCGGTTGCTCGGGCTCAGAAGGTGCAGGCTGTGCAGGCTGGACCTCCTTTGCTGGTTCGCTGGGCTTACCTGGTTCATTAGGTTTCGCTAGTTCATTAGGTTTCGCTGGTTCATTGGACTTAGCCTCCTTGACGGATTCTTCCTTTTTTTCAGGGACGGCCTCTTTGGGAGTCTCTACTTTCGGTAATTCGGCTACTTTAGGCTCGACCGGTTTTGGTTCTTTAGGAATACTTGCCGCCTGAGCCTTTGCCTTATCGTCGACTGTGTCGCGGACGACTCGTAAGCTGTCCTCTGATGGAACAGGAACATCGGCTGATTTAGGTGCAGCTGCTGGAGCAACCGGTGCAGGTGCGTCTACTGGCTTCTCTGATGCTTTAGGAGTAACCGGTGAGGATTCTATAGGCTTGGAAACTGCTGGTGCGTCTTCTTTCTTAGGCTGTTCTGGAATTGCCTCTGCACTTTTACCAGGTACAACAGGTAAGTCGATTTTCTTTTCGCGCGTAGGTATGATTGCGGCAGCATCTATAACTTCATCAGCTACTGCAGCGGGTGACTTAACAGCAGTTATGACATCAATTACTTCCTCGGGAGCAGAGGATTTTGCAGTCGCTACTTTCGGTACTTCTTTTACTTTTGCTTCCTGTTCTGGTTTCTGTTCAGGTTCGCCCGATTTTTCTTCGGGTTTCAATTCAGCAGGTGGAATAGCTTCAGGTTTCTTTTCAACAGCTTTACCATCAGCCTTTGCCTCAGGAGCAGGTTCTTCTTTCTTTATTTCCGGCGCCGCTTCTGGCTTAGGCGCTTCAGGTTTCTTATCTTCAAGCTTTGGTTCTGAGGGTGCACTCCTTGGTGCAGGCTCTGGGGATTTTTCTGGCTCTTTCTGTTCGGGTAATGATTCCGCGGCTTTTTTTTCTTCGACGGCTGCTGGTTTAGCGTCGGGTTGGGGTTCTTCTGGCTTGTCAGCTATCGCAGGCGCAGGCGCAGCTGGGACTGCAGGCTTGTCGTCAGCTAGCGGCATCGCAATAGTCACAGCCAATAAGGCCATGGATAGTAGTAAGACCTTCATCCTGAAACGAAAAATATGTAATTAGTGGTGGAGTAATCACAACAAAATTGTTGTAAAAACGCATTCACGTCTGCAAGTCGTGAGTGCGATAAGGCCAATGTTACGCGCCGGCCGGCTTCAACGGTTCAAAGCAATTTTCCTATTAAGAGCAAATCATCTAAGGGCCCGATACGCTGGGGAACGGGTTGAGTATCTTATAGTCACGGATTAACGTTGATGTGTATAAGTAGGATGTAAACTATTTGTGAAACTGGGCTAGTTAATCTTTCGAAAACAATTTATTATAGCCTACGTATGCATATAATAACATAAATAACACTCTCTAGTTGATCGTGTGATGCGTATACTTTTTATGGCTTAGTGAGCACCTTGTCTATTTATCATTAGCTAGTCGGGTCGTGCACCCCGACAGGTTCTATTTATAGCCTCTATATGTTGAAGGTAAGGCATAAAGACTATATCCCAAGTCCTACTGGAATGCGGTTTGGCGCCGCATTGTAAATAGTCTAGCCTCCGCCAGACATTAATCGGTTTAAATTACTATTAGATTAAACTTACGTGAGCTATTTATAAGTGCATAGGTGCATACTCAATTTTAGTTTGGAAATGCATTTTTTTTTATGGCCTTAGCTAATGTCTGTTACAAATTGCTCTGTAAGTAAAGTATTACCATGTGCATACCTATAACTAGTTTTGCGCCGTAAAGTAGATTACGCATATAAACGATTAAATATACACAATATGATTGGTGCTTCCTTCAACATGATCATACTATTAATTCGTCAGTTCCTACGCCGGATGCGAAATGCGCGATATAAATACGGACTATAGAAACACACCAGGGGACGTCACATTTTCTGATTTTTAATTAACTCATTGAATTGAATTGGCAACTTGAACGTGTTAGAAGCGACGCATGAATCATTCACTACACCTGCCATTATAGTCCCTGTTACAATTTTAGATCGCTTTTTATCACAATCGTCGTATTACTTATATATGTATATATAAGGGCAAACGCACATGTCCAGCTTTTTTCAGTTCGATTACAAAGATGGATATTTCAAGTTTATTTTTATGTCGTCAGACCCGTCTCGTCGAGGATTCCAGTTTTCAAGTTCAATACGTAATGAGAGCCGGTTTCGTAACTCCCTTCTTATGCGTTCTTTCTGTACTTACTTCACATAATTGGCGAACATTCGAATTTTTTGTTTCGAACGCAGGGCTGCTGCAACATTCTTTGGTGCATATTATTACTAGGTTTTATTGCTTGTAGATCTTTGGCGACATTACGAATTGTTTTATCGATTCCCGATTAACTCTTGTGGAATATCATGTACGGGTATAATTAGCAATTATATATTAATTCTACGGGCTATTGTAATTTCTGAAAAAACTGGACGGACAGCCCTAGGGAAAATGAAAGTACTGGACGAAGATAAAAAATAAAAACGCCCATCGAGATTGCAAAACTGGTTCCTTCCATAACCGATGAGCTATCTGCACACTGAGGCCAATGCCTCCACAGCCATGACGATATCATGTAACCTGGGATGCTTTTCAGATAACGTTAAATTTATTAATATTGCCTGTCCGCTGATCACTATCCGACCTTTTCGGGGCGTAAGATTTAATGCCTCGTAAACGTGACTGGCGTGACTTTGAACACTTTATTTAAGATACATTTTGTGAAGTTATTTTCTGGAAGGATATCCTCGACTGGTCTGAGGGCAAAAATTGTCGCCTTCCCACACCGCACGGCAATCTTTCAATTGAAGCTCAGCGCATGCCGGCTTATTGCGCCAATGAAAAAATTTGCTGGCAATCGTCTGTTACTATATGATTTCTGCTACTGTCTTGCACAATATTGCTTGAAGACATTTACCGCTTAATTTAAGACTTCAACTAATCGAAATAAAATTGTTTCCCTCATTAATAATTTGTTTCAAATCACTCTTATTACTACAATTATTGAGTGTCACAATGGCGCAAACATGTTTTTACTTTGTTTGCACTTACATTTATTTTTAAAAAAATTTTTATATTAAGATCGGCAGACAGACCGACGGCCCACTCGACGGTAGGTGGCTACCGTCGCCTATAACACAAGCAACGCCAAAGCTGCTACAAGTGCGCTGCCGACTAGAATAGGATTAAAGATAAGAGATTGGGAAGGGATAGGGAAATGGGCTCTGGCATCTCTTACTTCACTCACCGAAATACAACAGCACGCATGCTGTTATTTCACGGTGGTCTTTTGTTAGGGGGTGGTTACTGCCGCCAGACGGGCTGCCCAAATGACTGCGAAACACAATGTGCCCTGCCAATTATGTTTACTAATCCCGGCTTCACAACGCAATATATACACTAACCTTCTTCGTTTATCGTTCTTTCCTATAGTGTAAACCGTATCAATTTCGGTAGGGTGGTTCAGAAGTAGTTAGCGGAGAAACAGACAAAAGCGGACAGAGACTTTGTTTTACAATATGTACCTACAGACTAGGCGTTCGACCCAATGTAAGGTTACATTATACACTATAGTAGTAAGTCTTTTGTATTTTAGTCTATTATGTTCATTTCATAGTAGTTTCGTCATTGTCGTTATGGTTCAATGCTTATATTTACGAAACGCACATACACATTTTACTAATTCTAACCATTATCTCATTCAAATCGATACGTGTAGTAATTGTTGGAGACGGGATAAACATTCGATTCCTAATTATCCCTCGTAGCTAAAAAACCCTTTTAAATTCTTTTGGTTTTTTACTGCTTTAACTTTCGTCTTCCATTAATATATCTATAGCCTTTTTAAAATCAATATTGTGTATAAGCTAATCAAGATGCATTGTATATTTTATTTATATTTTGTAATTTTTTTCTACTATGCAATCATAGTTTATCATAATTTGTTGCATCAGTGAATACTGACATTTACTGTTGTACGAAGTAAGTTCTTCAAAATGTTACAAGGGCAAATTGTTATAAGGGGTATTATGTGCATGCGTCAATCAAGCTACAAGTATAATCATCCTGATAAACATCAAAAAGTCTTGATGTTGGCTCTCATCTTGTATATAGAAATAACATTGAAACAAGTTTGGGTTAAGGCAATTTTCAATATCGATCATTGAATTAAGGTTGTCTTGTTTTTGATAAAAAACATATTAAGTAAGCGAATGTTTCTTTTAACTGTACGAGATTTAAAATGTCAAGTCGTTACTTCTTTTCGGCATGTTTATTCCAGGCTTAAATTCGATAATTTTATCAGAAACATCATGACTATTACAAAATTCCCAAACAGGTTTGGCTTTCTCCGTCAGAGTGCAGCAATTCTTGGGAAACTCGATGAAATTAATTTACATATAAGCATGCGTCGTTGCATCATTTGTTTAAATGATCACTGTACGTTACTGTTATGACTTACAATCGATGTTAGATTTCTTTTTACATATTTGGTATTATTTAAAATTTAAATCACACACCGTTTGAAAGTTTCAAAAGACGTGATCTGGATCTATGACCCAGACATTAACTTGTTCACGTTTAACGCTTTCTCTAAAAAAAATGACGGTCTAGGTCGTGGTTAGTCCACCTACTTTCTAACGGGTCTAATTTTTATTGGTAACACCGAAATTGTTATTAACCATTCACTGGATAGTTGTGAACTAGCCAGAATCTATAGCGTACATTGTGGAGTGCATAGCCTGTGGCATAGCGAAGCTCATGAGGAGCGCTTTGCAGTTGTATGTCGAAACCCGTTATTCGAAATGTGGGTTGATTGTGCAATGTTCGACCCACGGTTCATTGTGGACGGATTGAAACACATCGATCCTATTATTCCATCGGTTAGAATGACATCTCTCTTTGTATAAATCAATGTGTCAACTAAAGATTTCAGTGACGTGAGTTATGAACTCCCCATGATTATTCATAACATTACCAGAATTTACATTATAAACTTAATAACGCTGCTATGTAGTTAGATGTAAAGAATCGATTATATTTATTCAAATGGGAACCGGTCACAAATGAATAAGTCTGAGGAAAATTATTACTTCATAGTGTCTTTTGTAAGTTGGAAAATTATGTATATTTTAATCGCCTGATATATGGAGATAATCTCTTGAGGTGAATATAAATAAAAAATACAAAATTTTATTTTTTATTTCGGAAATATCGAATAGCTGCAAGATGCTATCAAGATTTTACTTTACTGTTGGGTTGTAGCTTAGGTCAATGCCAGCGGAAGACGAAGCCGATAGTTTGTCTAACGGCACCACTCGGTTTGAATAAGTGTGAAATGTCAACACTTTACCTATTCCATATCAAATACTGGTTTTTGAGCGCTTAAATAAATAATATAACATTTGCATCTCTTCTATTTGTTCTTGCTGTTCGTATTTTTATAAGGTTCTTAAATCTTATTTTTATTTTATTTATATTAGGGAAATATACAATATTTTGATACACATTATACGCATACATACAAGAAAAACATAAATCAGCAAAGTTTCCACTAAGTTACTAAAATATATTATAATCTCTATCTATTATATAAAAATGAAGCCCCATTTCCCTTGGTCACGGCATCACGGGTGAACGGGTAGACCGATTTGAATTCGGTTTTCGCTAATGGAAAGAGGGATAAACGGGGAATGTTTTAGGGCATATAAAAATTGCACGCCGGGTGAAGCCGGGGGCGGGTCGCTAGTTTACAATACATTACAGAATATTGGAGCTAGGAGAAAATATATAAAAAGGCAAACAAAAATAAACATAGAAAAGAAAGAGAAAAACAAATAAACTGGTCGCTACAAAATGAAAACTACACGAATATATTTTCGAGGGCCTGTTTAAGGCTTCGTTTATAGGCTCCTATAGGACAACTGAAAATATTTAGATCTAGTAAGGTTCATTATAAAATTTCCTTATATTAAATGTCTCTTAGAAATGTTTTTAAAATGACGTCAATCCACTGCATTTTTTTGTTTACGTTTATTGTGATAACATTCGCGTCGGTTCTTTGCGTATAATTTTGGGAATACTGTTTTCCGTTTATACTGTTTGACCATTGTTTTGTCTAAATATTCACGATCCGTGGAAATCGTTATCATTATGTAAGATAATCGAGGCGATAAGTTGCCTTGGTTCACGTTTCTTATTGGACAGTTTGGTTTTTGCTCTGTTCTTCAATAACCCGTTCGTCGTTGCGCTCGAGTTAGGGTAACCACAAGCATTTTGCGTATTATTGTTTTCCGTAAACTTGGCACTTGATGAATTTAATCGTTAATTATGTGCTTTATTGTTTTAGTCACGGGTTATGGAAACGTACTGCGCAAATTGTGTTACGTGTGCGTCACAATCATCGTCCGGAGCATGTGCAAGTCGATAGCATATTGAATTTATGGGTCCGCAGTCTGTGACGGTTTTATTAAGTCGTTTTGTACATACATTCGCTTCATGTTTCTATAGATGTTTATGTTTGGTCTAATTTGAATAAAGTTGATTCATCGAAGCGCATTTTTTTCCTAACACACACGTGCAGTGCTAGGAATATATTTATTTTAATCTAATCTTTTTATGATATTTCCGCGCAACCACAGTTTTAATACACCCTATTGTGGCTTCGTTATTAACGTTGTTGCGTAAAGAAGTTGATCCTTTGTGGTGCTTCACAACGTCAATGTTGATCGTGTGGAAATGTAACTAACGCGTAACCGTTTCTTACACGGCTAATATTTTTAGTGACGTTTGTTGGTTTCAGTAGACTAGCGTCATCTAATAATTCTTTAGCATGTTTATATTGATGACATTGTGGTTTTGACGAACAACGGTTTTCAAGTTTCACTACTCCATTAACATTGGACTTGGAAGCCCTAAGACTTGGAAGCATTGGACTTGGAATCATTAAAATGTAATATTTTAATGATTAAATAAAATGAAATCATTTTTTCCCTTTAGAAGTACCTCAGCTGTTGACCGTGAGTCGGGTTTTGACCATTCTCATAATCAAATTCAAATAATCCGTTGTAAATTCCAAGGCATTTATGGTTTAAATCTTGGCATTCGTTTTGCATATTCATACGTTTTATTATTCATTTCCTGCATATATTATGATTTTATGTTGTTTATGGCGTACTTATAATAATATTTTGACAGTTTAATCTTAACATTTCCACTTTAACAATAGGTGTTGACTGCGGTCGGTAGTTAGTTGAGATTTTTAATAAGGTTAATATCGATCTCGTTAAAATTTATAATGTATTTCATTTAAGTTAGCAAAGTAGTTTCCGCTCGTGACTTCGTCTGCTTTGACTTTAGAAAACACAATGAATGTTTTCTTATAAAAAATTTCACTTTAAAACTAAATTTCACTTTTAATCTAAATTTTATTTAAATACAATTATCCTTATTAGGCTTTATAAATTTGTAAAAACTGCATCTTAAATGTAAAAACTAGGTACCCTATATCTTATAGTTAATTTTAATTATATCTACTCCTGACTAATTTGTAGTGCTTGTATTTTAAGCGTATTGTATGCATTGATTAGTAATCGCACGCTGATAATACAACCATGAGACGCTTTTTATATATAAACGATCAAAATGAAATACATACCTACCTAAATGTTTATTTTATGCAAAATATTGACTGTATCCGTGCCGAAATTTGGTTCTTGAGAAACCTGTATCGAGATTATAAATTATCTTTACTTCAAATGTAACGATATTTTTTTGTGTTAGAAATAAATGCAATTCACGCGTCAATAATCTTTTCAATTGATTTAAAAAATTAGACCGTCAACATCAAAGTCAGTGTCACCTCTAAAGACCGAAGAGAATCACTTTAATTAACGTAATTTCTTATAAATCTGATGAATCAGGGGCGAAAAAAGACCTGTTCGTTGGTGTTTCAGTCGTCGCCCGATCTCAAATCGATTTATCACGCATTAGTGACGGATTCTGACTCCGGCTGTAGGAGACGTGAGCAAGTTCATGAGTATCTTTGAAGGTTGCATTGTATTGTTTAGTTTTTGACAATAATATTACGGAGAATTAAAGGTTGCATGAACATCCTATCACTTTGACATTACATGCATTTTGAACATTGATTACATGCATATAGAATAGATAAATATATATTGACATTAATTAATTTGATTCCAAACAGAATCAAAAGGTTCAAAATGGCACTAGGCGTTATTGTTTTAACGTTTTTTTTATAACATTAGTAATTAAAAAAAAAAGAAAAACGTTATAATATGTATCTTTTTAAACAAATATATTTTTAATTTTCTTCGAATTGTAGGTGAAACTAATCCATCCCATATATTACATTTCAATATCAATATGCCTATTAACGTAAAGGACGAATCTGTTTACTTAAATATATGACCATTAATAATAATAAAAAATATATGAAATTAAATACGAAAAATAAACAAAATATCTTAACGAGTTTCGATAAAGCTAACAGTTGATAACATTGAAAGCTTTTGTTTAATAAAATGTGTTACTCAATACGTAATAAAATGATACAGGGTTGCCAGATACATTGGCAAAAACGAAAAAAGAATAGGTATGGCACAAATAAATAGCATTTTCGGTGACGAATTCATTCTAAAATTCTCACACACACACACGTGTGTGTTATAGTTTGTTAAGAACTGGACATTTGGCAAAAACTGGTAATGGGATTTATTTATTTTGTTTTAGATATATTGTTAATTTTTTACTGCAAATTATTTATAAAAACCAACTTCATTTAATGCTCTCTCCATTAGTAAAAACCGCATCAAAATCCGTTTCGTGGTTTAGGAGAAGTTAGTGAACACACAGACGGACAGACAGACGCGGGCAGCGACTTCAATTTTATACTATGTAAGAAGGTTATACTTGTATTGAACAAAGTGGTTAATTCAATGCACAGTAGTAATCGAAATTACGAATTCTTTATTATTATAAATTTGTACAATAATATCATCCAAATTGCACAATAATTTTCGAAATGCTTTATTAAATTGATAGTTCTACTTTATTTATAATACAATTTAGTTTATTCATAATTGTCTTCAAATTATTAGAGGCATTTTTTTAAAATAAAAATTGTATTGATTTGTGGAAGTCAAATGGTAGGGAACAAAAAATATTATCGAGTTATGTAATTATTGTTTTATTAAACAAAAGGATTGTCTTTACTGCTGGTGCCCGCTACTTCGTCTGCGTTGAAGAATAAAAGATATAACGCCTGACAAATTTGCCAAGCGTTGGAATCCCGCTACTACTAGCTACTACAAGCTACTAGCCACTAGCCAAGCTAGTGCCCTTGGAATATTTAGCCTATGTCCATTTTTTTTTATTAAAGATGGGTTTGCTCTTGACCAGCATCTATCCATGTAGGAAGGATGAGGCCGACGATGGAGCGAGCTCACCCAGAAGATGCCTATTCACTCGAACCTTGAAAAGATTTGGGTTATATGAGCTCGGAAATACAGACGCCGGTAGGGAGTTCCAATCTTTAGCAGTGCGCATCACAAAAGATGTTTTAAAGCGCTTGGTCCGAATTAGAGGGGTTTCGACAAGGACAGGACAATTCCATCCTGAAATTCTGTTCTAACTATTGGTGAAAGATTTTTTTTTTAAAACGGATGAGTATAGTTTCGAATTACCTCTACATACATACAAATTAACAAGCTTTACCTCCTTATAATATTAGTATAGATTGTAGGAGTCGTTTCTTAAAAAATGTGGATATTTCTGTAATTTAATTTAAATTGTTAAACTTATTGTTGACTAGCAGAGCCCGCAACTTCGATCGCGTGCTTTTCAGTATAGCGCCATACTTTTTTGTTTGTAAATCGATTGGAATGAAACAAACACTTAAATGTTACGGGAAGCTTGTTACAGTACATCAGTGAAAACCGCATTCAAATCGGTTAAGCCGTTTATGAGATTAGCGGGCACAAACTCACAAACCGACAAAAGTTCTAAAAACTATTATTTAATGCAACAGATACAGCTACTCGTAGTTTATGATTTTATTATAAGTACTAGTTGAGCCCGCAAATTTGTACGCGTGGTATTTGGTGTAACGCGTTACTTTTTTGTTTGTAAATTGATCGGAATGAAACAAACACTAAATATTACGGGAAGCTTGCTACAATATATTAGTGAAAACCGCATTCAAATCGGTTAAGCTCTTTCTGAGATTAGCGTGCACAAACGCACAAACATACAAAAAATCTAAAAACGATTTTTTTTTTACTTCAGTAACGTAAGGTACAACTTGTACTAATTGTTTATTTGAAAAAAAAAATGTACAGACACGACTGGCTTACGATTTTATTATATTATATGTATAGATTGCCTGAATGTTATTTTATTCTATTTAATAATTCATTATTCGGGTTACTCAGACCCTAAGTCTTAGTAAAATTATTGAGTCATTTTTTTTCTAAAAATATCTTCTGTATTTGCATACATAAAATATAGCAGTTGAATAAAACATTACGAATTTTAAATGTTATAGGCATTATTTACCAAATACATTATTAAATTTCTGTTTTGTGTGTCGCGTTATAAAGGCGTTGAGGTGTAAGCGTGATTGTTCATTAACTGTGACATGTTTACTATAACATCGGCATTGTGCATTGAACTAGAATGTTGGTCACCCTACCGTGAAGGGTCCTTAGAATAAACTAGATAGGCTTTTGTTACCAGTTTGTATTTAAGATTGGAATTACAAAACAGTTTGAATATTCGAAGGTCGCCACCACCGCCTTAAAGGTTGCACTGGTCGCTTGTCTTACTTTAACCTAGCGACTTCTCCCCGGATTCGCACGCAGTTGAAATTTTCAAATATCCTTTTTAACGGATGCTTACGTTATTAAATACACTTCTGTTCCAAATTTCATTTTTCTAACCTTAGTAATTTTGACTGTGCGTTGATAGTTATTGAAATTGATATTTGATTTTTAACCGTCATATTATTAACCTCAATGTTTAATTAATAAAATATTCTCTATATATAAAAATGAATCCCCATTTCCCTTGGTCACGGCATCACGCGTGAACGGGTTGACCGATTTTAATTCGGTTTTCACTAATGGAAAGAGGGATTATCGGGGAATGTTCATATATATAAAAATTGCATGTTGGGTGAGGTCGGGGGCGGGTCGCTAGTAAAATATATAAATGATAATTTTCTTTATCATTGCGTACTAATAAAAACGTCAAAATAAATTCAAGAAAAAGATTAATGCAATTTTAGAAATAAATTGATTTCACGCCACGATGATAAGAATAGAAATTTTCATCTAAAGCTATTTTATAATTTTATTAAATACTAGCCGAGCCCGCAACTTCGTACGCGTGGTATTCTGTATAGGGCATAACTTTTTTGTTTGTAAACCGATTAGAGTGAAACAGACACTAAATGTAACGGGAAGCTTGCTACAATACATCAGTGAAAACAGCATTTATATCGGTTGAGCCGTTTCTGAGATTACCGTACACAAACGCGCAGACAACCAGATAAACAGACAAAAATTGTAAAACTATAGTTTTTGACCTCTGTAATATAAATACAACGTGTATAAATTTTTTTTTTTTTAAATATTTAATATTTAATGTCCAGACACGGCTCGCTTACGTATGTTTAAATAGATATAGATGTATTAACATCAAATAACAGTTGATAAAAGTCACATTTCAAAAATAATATTGTATTTAATATTTTGGATTTAATTTTAATATATTTTCTCTCTTTTTTTAAAGTAATGTTCGTTTCATCAAAGGCGTTCAGTGCTAACTAACCACTCCCGAAACTCACCTGTAAGTTGGTCCTGTAATTGATAATTCGCCCGAAGATGTTACCACTGTCACAACTTAGCTAATTGAAATAAAAAAATCGCGTTTTCAATTTTTGTGTGCGTCCGCTGTGACGGTCGGCAATGTATTGGTGGCGGATTGATAATGCAGACGTTTATATAGGTAATACCGCAGTAGGCGCGTTGACACAGCCGAGCCGATTCGAGTAGCCTCTGTGGCCATCTCTAGTGGGAGCTTCACGTTATTAAGTCTTGAGACATCAATCAGCCCTTTGTCCAAATTCCTATTCAGCTTATACACTGACGCAGTTAAGGCTTGTTTAAAATAAAATCGCCAAAGTCTAGAGTTGTGCGCATTATTGGAGTGCAAGCCGATATTATAGAAGTCTTATTAATAATTCTTGTTTGAGACAAAATACCATATTACTGTTAATTCTTCATTATAGTCAAAGAAAGATTAGCGGCAAACCCACGCCTCTCACCGGCTCTATTAAGTAAACGGCTATTTTAATCTCGATTAAGAATTCCCGATAATATTTTTATAAGAAAGACCTTTTTCAATTGTTTTTCTTATTAATATTACAATGCGAAAGTTTTTATGTTTGTTATTTAATCACGGCTAAAAAGATTTCGATGAAATTTGGCACACAGATTACCTGTATTAACATGTAGGATACTTTTTACCCTAAAAAAATATTAGGTTCCCGAGGAAAATGTTAGAAAATGGAAAGGCTAGGAAAATGTTAGGAAAATTTGGAAAAATGTTCTAAAAACATAAAAAAATCAGCGCCACCGTCCTCACAGTGATAAAGTTGTCAGGCATTACATTACTCATATGTTTCTTTAGGTTTTGACGAGCCCGTTGGATGAGTGGTTAGGGTGCTTGCCTTAACGCTCTGTTCTAGGGTTCCCGGGTTCAATTCCCGGCAGGGTCAACTTTGAAAATGAACTTTTCAAATTTGGCTCTGCTCTGGATCTGGAAAGTAGTGGCAGAGCACACTGCGATTCGCAGTCATTTGGGCAGCCCGTCTAGCGGCAGTAACCACTCCCTTACAGAAGACCACCGTGAAATAACAGCACGTGTGCTGTTGTGTTTCGAGGAGTGAAGTAAGGGATGCCAGAGCCCATTACCCTATCCCTTCCCCCCAATCCATTATCCTTATTCCTATTGTAGTCGGCAGCGCACTTGCAGCAGCTTTGGCGTTGCTTGTGTTATACGCGACGATAGCCACCTACCATCAAGTGGACCGTCAGCCTGTCTGCCGATCTTAACATAAAAAAAAGAAAAAAAAAGTGTTATATTTTTCATTTATCAACGCCGACAAAGTCGCGGGCAATTAATTTTTAAAAATTTCTAGAGCCAGCCAAATCAAAAGCAGTTGTGATATAGGCTATTGTCATTATTAAACTGTTTATTAATCACCTATGGCGTTCCTTGTGTTATAGGCGACGGTAACCACCTACCATCAAGTCGACTGTCAGCCTGTCGATCGGCCTTAATCCACCTTAACATAAAAAGTTAAATAACTGTTATTTAAAACAATATTTTTTTAAAATTATAATGAAAAATATACTGTATTAGAGTTATTATTCTTGTCCTTGTTTTATAATATTTAATGATACTGTTAACGCTATGTCTTATGTTTATTGTGTATGAACCAACTGTTCAACCCAATATAAAACATTTAAATTAATTTTCGTTTTATAAGAACATGCAGAATATAGTATGTATATTCGTCAAAATATATGGGAAATAGATATCACAGTGATTGGGTATACAGCGTGATCAATCCAAATGGGTCAGTCAGTGAGGGGAAATCTCAAACCATAAGAGATACGAAAAATTGTTCTTAGGAACTAAATTTAAAAAAAAAAAGAAAAAACTGCATTCAGACTTTTTAATTTACGCTCATACACAACCAGGAATCGAACTTGGTCAAATCTCTGTAAAAATAGTATTTTTATTATCGTAGTTGATAGTGTGGGTTATAAGAAATAAATGTATAAAAAATAAACAGAAATAATTTTAATAATTGGCAAAATGTTATATAAATTCATTACAATAAATAAAATTTGCGCACCACGTCGCATTTCGGTTTGAACTGACCCAGGCTTCCGATGTTGAATTAAGAAAAACTGCATTCATACTTTTTAAATTACTCTCATACACAAGCAAAAATCGAACCTGGTTAAATCGCTATAAAAAAATCGTAATTATTTTTATTACCCTAGATAGTAGAGTCATAAGGAATAAATTTTGCTATAGAAACGTGTACATAAGCAATAAACAGAAATGTCTACAATTTAAATAGTAGCTTGGGGAAAAAGTTTCTTCGCATTTTATATGAAAACTCAAGACATTATTTTCCAAAGTTTATTTACATTTAATTACCTACATTATATATGTGCAATTTTGTTCGATAACTTTTTGCCATATTGTAGGTAGTGACATGATCCCGTTGCTGTAAAAAAACTTGGGACCTCTGATCATAAAAACGCGACAAGTAGTATTGGCAGTCCTCTCTTGATGTTAACCTGACACTATCTAAAGAATTCTGAAAAGAACGAATCTATTCAAATCTATAGGTATCCTAAAATCTGGAAATCTGTAGGTGCATGGTCAGGATTATAATAGCGGATGCATTAACACCCCCCAGCCAAACTCTTAATTTTTGCTGAGTGGCTAAAGATGTGAGTGGTCAAGCGTTGTCGTGATAAAAGACCTCACCCTTTCTATTGATCAATTCCGGCCGCTTTCTCTCAACTTCTTGCTTTAATCTCATCAGTTGTTGGTAGTAGAAATCCGAATCGATGGTTCTGCCCAGCGGTAAAAGCTCATAATGAACAATGTCCTACCAATCCCACCATACACACAGCATCACATTATTGTGAGTTAACCCGGGTTTTGACACAGTCTGTGATGCCTGACCGACCTTTGACCACGATCTTTTTCGCACGTTCTTGTCTTACGTGATCCACTTGTCATCACCAGTTACCAATCTCTTCAAACACGGTTCACGTTTCTTTCAGTGAGTTCATGTGGCACCCAAATATCGAGCCTTTTTGTGTACCCAGCTTTTTACAAATGGCTCAAAACTGCTTCGTAGTCAATTCTCAATTCTTCAGCCATTTCGTAACTACTGATAAGCCGATCTTGCTCCACTTTATTAAAAATGGCGTCCATTTTATCCGTAACAGGACGACCAGAGCGAGATGCATCTTTGACATCAAAATTCCCGAATTGAAAACGCTTAAACCAATTTTGTGCTGCTCTTCCTGGCACTGTATTACAAATAAAAATAGCTGGAAACAACATTTTACTAATTTGTTTCTTTTTTTGAAATGGAACCTTTTTAATGTCACCAAAACTAGACTGATACAAATAGTACAGCCAAAGAGATTTTATTTCAAGTTTATCCTACTATATGCGAAAAGGCTTTTTCCCCGACCTAATAGTGAGCCGGCTACGATTGTTGCAAGGAGTTGAAATTTATAATAATCCTTTCTTAGCGGATGCTTACATTATAAAATAAACCTATGTTCCAAATACAGCTTTCTAGACTTGGTAGTTTTGGCTGTGCGTTGATAGATAGTCAGTCAGGACAAACAATTTTAGAAGTAGGTATAGATTACTCGCTTTAGGTATACTTATCTATTTTTAAAATAATAATTTCCATATTCGCATAAAGTCAATACAATTAATAACGTTAGTTTAATAGGAAAAAAAAACACGATTCATCCATATACACATTTTCTTGATTCTTGAAGTTTCCTCAAATGCGCCTAAAGTAATTTACATGTTGAGGAAACCTTGATAAAAAAAACTTGGTACTAGGCTATGTCTCATAAGGTGTCTTTTGATTCACCTATTTGTAAAAATCACAATCGATTGATAAATGGATTCAATAACAGTTGGTTTTCCGTAAATTCCTCATTAAAAACTCGTTTTTTTCCGATTTATATTTTTGGCGAAGGATATTTTTTTATGCTGGTTGAATTTTTATTGTACATTAAAAAATGTATCATTCATGGCTTATGATTAGGTGCCATTCGGATGGCATGACAAGTTAGTTGAACTCTGAGGTTGTTAAAGAAAATTGTCTCATTTGTCTATACATTTAATAAAATCGCAAACGAGCCGTGTCTGCACATTAAATATTTTTTCAAAAGAAAAAATTTGTACATTTGCATATTGTGCTTTTGTTACCGAGGTCAAAAAAATAGTTTTGTCTGTTTGTCTGTGCGTTTGTGCACGCTAATCTCAGAAACGCTTCCCTTAACATTTAGTTTTGTTTCATTTCAATCGGTTTACAAACAAAAAAGTCTTGATGTTGGCGGCTACCTAAAAACTGAAGTTCCCTTAAAAGTTCGCTGCTTTGAATAATGGATGTCTGTAGAAAGATAAGGGAATAGATGGAGAATTCTGGCATATTTTTTACTCACACCCGTAACATTGGCAATAGGATGTACTAGGCAGCCGGGCTGCCCAGTTTACGCCTGACACGAGGAACGCTGTTATTTGATATAACAGGGGGCAGTATACTCTGTTTTGATTCATAAGTAAGCAACTAAGCAAGACTAAGTAGTAAGGACTCAGAGCAGTCAGTAACTATTTCTTATAGTAATTCAAAATTTGTAAAACTTATACTTATTGCCTAACGTCTCAGGGGCCTCGGGTTCGATTCCCGGCGGGGTCAAATTTGGAAATTTTAATGTAATTTTCAAAATTGACTCTGGTCTGGATTTGAAAAGTAGTGGTAGGGCACACTGCGTTTCGCAGTCATTTGGGCAGCCCACCTGGCGGCAGTATAACCACCACCTTACAGAATACCACCGTGAAAGAACAGCATATACGTGCTGTTGTGTTTCGGCGAGTGAGTAAGGGATGCCAGAGTCCATTTCCTTATCCCCCTCCTAATCCCTTATCCAATCCTACTGTAGTCTTGCACTTGCAGCAGCTGTGGCGTTGCTTGCTTGTGCTATAGCCGATGGTAGCCACCTATACCATCAAGTGGACCGTCAGCCTGTCTGTCGACTTTAACATAAAAAGAAAAAAAAATGTTTTCTAGCAGTTTTTTTCTTCTATATGCAAAAATGACACACATACAGATACTGTCCACCTATCATTTAGAATTGTTTTGATTCCATTTAAATTTAATATCTGTTTACATAATCAAACGCTCTAAGTGGCAATCTAATTAGTAATGCTGTCTCAATTGGGCATTTACTGGGTAAGCGTGGTCCACCTTCGGCCGCATCTGCACCTCATATCAGGTGAGATAGTGGTCATGCGCTACCTTGATTTAATAAAAAATAAAATGTTCAAAATGAAATAATAAAAAAAAAAAAAATTCACATTGCCTATGAATTAGGGCATGGTATTTACTATAGTAAAATTCCTTAAAATTTGGTGAAAGCTCAACTACTACTATAAAAAAGATTTTAGTCTTTCTAATGAGTTCCATAGACATTTGACCAGGGATAAAAATTGATAATGAAAAATTGAGACATGCGATTGACTTTAATATACTCATCTCAAAATTAGCTTGATTTAGCAACAATATTCACGATAAAATAACCTACAATATTAAACCGCTTGTCACAAATCAATAAAGTGAGAAAGTTAGACAAGTGGGTACAGGAATAACTAACTGAAGTACCCAAATAAACGTTACACTGAACCGTCTTTTTCTAAGGCCGCCTTTAACCTATTGGTGGCCCTGGGGCCTCCAATAGTAACATTTTAATAACGATAACGAAGTTCGAAAACAATAAAATTTTTCGGATTGACATATGCCGTCGCTAAATCCCGTGATACATTCCATACATTTTATTCTTGCGAACTTCGTTATCGTTTTTAAAATGTTACTTTGTCTAGAGGGCCACATCGATGGCGGGACCCTGGGCACTTGCCCAGAGTGTCCAATGGGAAAGAGGTGCCTGCCAGGCAGTATCTCTTTTGGGTTGAGTAAATTGGATAGTACGAGTAAGTATGATAGTTTTTTTTTCTGAAATCACTCCCAAGAGCCACAAGGAATGATAATTTCACAATGCACTCGCATGTTTAATTATTAAATCCTACGAAATGTAAAAATTTCTTTTAAGCTATATTTGTATAACCCATTATACAAAACTTAACAATAATTATATACTATCCATGTTATTTAATGTAATCCATGTTATTTCACAATTAATAAAAAAATGTGTGTAATACAACGTTATTAAATATTATTGGTGTAATAGCAGTATCTGCCTTTTAGTTCACTGACTACAGGCAGACTAACGCTCACAATCTGAATTTCTTGAAATACTATGCTTATGCAATATTTGAACATGCCCTAAAATATGAATGATTATAAGTATTTCATCATATTTTTACTTGCTATGAAAAATAGATATTATACAACAATCCTTTAAGCTTTATCAATGGTTGTTTTCAAGCAGCTAAACCGAATACGAAGCACACTTCTTTTGAAAGTGACTTAAAAGTTTTGTTTGGGAATTAAGAATAATTTCTTAAAGAGTGGCTCATCTATAACTGCTGAAGTCATCTACTGTCGCCAATTTAAAGTGATAATTAAACACTTCTGACACAGTGCACAGACTACACCATACACAGACTACTATATACCATACAAAACACCATATTCACTATCCATAAAACAAAAACTACAATTGGAAACTCTTCCAATTCTCTAAAGCGGCTAAAGTGTGTGAATTTAGATTGAGTTTATAAATTAATGTTCTTTTAATTTCCTTTCATTACGACCTAATGTTATGCATTTAGAATAACATTTTACATATTTAGTATCTTGAAAGTACTAGAATTTCAGATTAGTTTTTCTTCCACTTCCCCTATTATACTTTCACATTTATATAAGTAACACTAACGCTTTGCACGGATGCATTTTTTTTTTGCAAATTATATACACTAGTCTTCCACGTTTATCGCCCTTTGCATTTTTCCATCAGTGAAAACCATATCAAAATCCTTATATGTGTGTATATATATATATATATATATATATATATATATATATATATATATATATATATATATATATATATATATATATATATATATATATATATATATATATATATATATATATATATATATATATATATTAATTATATTATACTGTAAAATAATGATAGATATATATAGAATTGTGTTTGCATATCAAGACACTAGACAGTTACAATCTTAATTTTTAGTTTACTTAATATTGAGATTATTGAGATTACTTAATATTACTTAATATTCTTTAATTTTTTCATTCTATTTCAGAAAGTTTCTATATGCAATTATGATTCTTCTTCTTAGCGTGCCGCTTTTTACGAAGGTTGGCGACCATCATGGCTATCTTGACCTTGGAAGGTTTTTAACCAGGACGTCTTTCTCCTGCCTCTGTTACGCTTTCTCTGTATTTTCCTCTGCATCATTAGTTGGAAAATACCTACGATATCATTCGTCCCTCATCACGTGCCGAAATATTGCAGCTTCCTCGCCTTTATCGCTCTTAGCATTCTCTTTCTCATTCGATGCAAAACTTCAACATACCAAATTTACGAACGAAGTTCAACACAAAAAAGTAGCAAACCTTCGTAGAAGATTGGCGACCATCATGTTATCTTTACCTTGGAAGATCTCTTAAATTCTTCAACCAGGACGACTTTCTCTTGCCTCTGTTACGCTTTCTCTGTATTTTCTCTTGCATCACTAGTTGAAAAATACGGAATCTTTCTCCCCTCATCACGCGCCGAAATATTGCAGCTTCCTCTCCTTTATCGCTCTTAGCACTTCCATTCCATTCCTCATTCGATCCAAAATTTCAACATTTGTTACTGCATCCATGATATCTCGAGTATGCACCTGTATTTCTTTCTTATGCTTCCAATTTCGAGCACAATGCTGAAGTTAACGTCCAACACTCCACCCCGTAGAACAAAACATCCAAAACGTAAAAGGGGACCAATCTCAATCGTCTGCATATAAAGTCTTTCCCATTTTCACAAAGGCACCTCTGGCCTATTCAAAAAAAATATTAATTTGTTTATCTAGTATCTTTTTAATAAATGAATAAATCACTAATTTGTGGTACTAAGATCCACACGTGAGATTACTATGTTTATGCATAGTAGTATGTAAAATGCAATTTTACAATAATAATGCAACGATTTAGCATGTTGATATTGTATTGACATTGACTTTTATGTGAACACGTCCTTATGCAACACATTTAAAAGAGGTCATCTCTTGAGATCAGCTCATAAGTCTAAATTACAGTTCTAACTTTGGAAAACGTTAAAAATTTCCGTCCAACTATTTTTCTTCTAAACGGTTGCGTCATTACAAATACAATAGTGAACTAATATAAATGATAACAATAGATTTTTGCACGAAACTTGGCTTCATTTTGAACAGTGCAGCCAAACTGAAATCAATTTTATTGCATTCGAATAGGGAACAATGTTTGCTGATGTTCATTTAGAGCGATATGACATTTCGATTTGACCTCGAGCGCCTTCATTGTCACATGTTAAAAAATGCTTTTCACGAGATTTGTTTTTCAGTGACTTGTTAATTTGTACGAATTCATATGAGGTTTGTCTTTATATCATTCTTATTTCTGTTCGTATTTTGTAAACTGTACAGTCGCTTTGGTATATCTATACAAATTTGTACCCTGTCATATGGTAAATCTCTTATGATTCTTCTTATAAATAACAAAAACTATATGTAACTTCATCTTCTTCATCTTCATTCAAAGCTCTCTTCATCTTCTTTACTGAGTGTACCTAAATGAGTTTTTTTTTGTTAATTGGTACCCTCTTAACATAAGTTAATTCTAATCGAGTGTCTTGTATAAACTGTATAATTTTATATAATTTATATTTTGAGTTTAGGTAATACATTTTCATTATTTTTTATTGCAAGAGTATTATAGTCATCACAGAAAGAACATTTTACAGCATATTTGGGTTTTTAATAAATAAGGCTATTTAATAATAAGCAATATACAATACCATTTTAAATTTAATTTTGATATTAGTATCCCTTAATATCAAGGTAAATAACTTAACATTAATATGTAGGTAAATAATTACTATCTCAAATAAAATCTTAAATAAAATCTATACATATTAGTTCGGGGAAAAAGTCTTTTCGCATATTTAAACTTGTAATAAAATCTCTTTGGCTGTACTTTTTATATCTGGCTGGCTTTGGTGACATTAAAACGGTTACGTTTCAAAAAAAGAAACAAATTAGTAAAATGTGAATCTAATGAAGAAATTAGTTACATTTTAAAATTTTATTACAAAAAAGGCAGAAATGCAATGCACACACCGCGAAAAAAATTTGTGACGTTTGTGGACCTAATGCAGTGTCAGTGATAGTAGCACATTTTCAACCCGGGAATTTTGATGTCAAAGATGCACCTCGCTCTGGTCGCCCTGTTATCGATAAAATGGACGCCATTTTTGAAAAAGTGGAACACGATCGGCATATCACTATAGTTACGACATAGCTGAAGAACTGGGAATTGACTACAAAACAGTTTTGACCCATTTGAAAAAAGCTGGGTACATAAAAAAGCTCGATATTTGGGTGCCACACGAGCTCACTGAAAGAAACTTATTCGTGTACTCATTTGCGATTCTTTATTGAGACGTAATGAAATCGAACCGTTTTTGAAGAGAATAATAACTGGTGATGAAAAGTGGATCAGTACGACAAGAACGTGCGAAAAAGGTCGTGGTCTAAGGTCGGCCAAACTTCACAGACGTGTGTGTATGGTGGAATTGGAAGGGCATTGCTCATTATTAACTTTTATCGCCGGGCAAAACCATCGATTCAGATCTCTACTGCCAACAACTGATGAGATTAAAGCAAAAAGTTGAGAGAAAGCAGCCGGAATTGATAAATAGAAAGGGTGTGGCTTTTGATCACGACAACGCTAGACCACACACATCTTTAGCCACTCAGCAAAAATTAAGAGTTTGGCTGGGAGGTGTTAATGCATCCACCGTATAGCCCTTCAGATTTTCATCTATTTAGGTCTCTTCAGAATTCTTTAGGCAGTGTCAGGTTAACATCAAAAGAGGACTGCCAAAACTACTTGTCGCGTTGTTTTTGATCAGAAGTCCCAAAATTTCTACAGCAACGAGATCATGTCATTATCTACAAGATGGCAAAAAGTTATCGAATAAAGTGGCACATTATACTGTAATTAAATTTAAATATGCTTTGAAAAAAGAAATGTCTTGAATATAAAATCCGAAGAAACTTTTTCCCCAACCTTATTATAATAAAATCGTAAACGAGCCGTGTTTGTACATTAAATATTTCTTCAAAAAACAATTTGTACACTTTGTACTTATTTTACCAAGGTCAAAAAAATAGTTTTAGAATTTTTGTTTGTTTGTCTGTGCGTTTGTGCATGCTAATCTCAGAAACGGCTTAACCGATTTGAATGCGGTTTTCAGTATTGTAGCAAGCTTCCCGTAACATTTAGTGTTTGTTTCATTCCAATCGGTTTACAAACACAAAAGTTACGCACCATACCGAATACCACGCGTACGAAGTTGCGGGCAAAATAATATCTTGAATTATTAGATAATAATATTATCAAGTTTCTATTTATCAATGAATTAATAAAAGTAATTAAATTCCTAATTGAACTAACGGGGATGGATCAATTTTATCGTGAATTCAAAGTTTATCCCCATATAAAAAGGTATACCTAAGAAGCCGCTACTCAAAGTACGGATTGATAGATATTATATACATTACTGAAAGTCCGAAAATTTGAAGTTCGAGCTAAATCCACCATCATCGAGTAGACCGCTGCTGCCACCGGTCTTCCTGCCTTTACCATTATAATTAGACCGTACAATCAATCAATACGATTATATGATTGACATCCATTCGTTCCGTTAACACTTTAAAAAAAATGAACTGCATAAGTACAATATACTTTCAATTTTTCTCATAACAAGGCCAAGACGAATAACAATTAAATTATTAAATTACAATTAATAATTAAATTACAATGATGGATACAAAATTATTTGCTCGAAAAGTGTTAAGGGTTGCTATTAGGATTCGTCTAAATCTAAATATTAATTAGTAGTAGCACAGTCTACACTGGATAGCCCATCTGACGACAGCATCACTCCATTACAGAAGACACCGTGAAATGTTGTGCTATCTCTTTTTCTTTTTAATAATCGCAAAAACTACAGAGTGATCAAAATTGGATTAGTTTATCAGGCGATGGTAATATCCTTATTATAATTCTAATTCTAAAATTTATAAAAATGCTAAGTCGTTCACTGCAACCTCGTGAATACTTCCTCTTGTATATATGTTTTTGTTTATACGTATATATATAGTTTTAGAAGGTCTCTTTAGTGAGAGTATTTATTATACAGGTTCTAATGTAAGGTGATAGGCTGACAAACATTACAGACAATCTAGTACACACTAATCTAAATTTAAATTAGATTCTAATTTTAAAATTTCTCAGCCACTTACGTTTTTAAGAGCGTGCAGCGCGATCGAAAATCTTCGAATTGGAGTAGCGGTGACGGAACGCACACAAAAATAACTTTACAGATTAGGCTCAACACAGAGTAAAACATATTTTTACTAATTTTTTTTTTTGGGAAAAATTAATGTAATAAATGATAATAGAATGTAATATATGTAAATAATAATTAGTTATTATTATAATATAACGTAATATTCAGCTGATCACTGTGTTTTGTTCATTTCTTATAAATAATTTTACCTATGTATACTTACCTGCATATCTGGAAAAGAATAAATAAAGTATGAAAGAAGAAATGAAAAACTGCAAAAAATAATAAAAAGTTTTTATTATTAAATTTGTGATGTTTGGTTGTCGTGGTATTATCGTTATTTTGTTAATTGTCGTTTATTTTTGACCTTATCTTTCGAGTGCTTTCAATATATAATCAGGCTCCTTAATTGCCATTTTTCTATCCAGTCTTTTTTCGTATGAAATATTTACGTATTGAATTTTTCCACTGTCTTGATTATCCGAGGATGTTTGAATTTCTGCTATTGGTAGCCTGAAATAAAATTAAACGAAATAAAATGAAATAAAATAAAATTAAGTGTTTTTACAGCCTTAAAGAATATTTTAACGACAAGGAAAAATAACTAATTAAATGAACAATAATGTGATTAATTCGTGGTATAATGTAATTTTATAATTTTCTATATTTATTTTATAATTGTTTTTTAAATTATAATACATATTTGCACGCCTTAAGGGCAGAATGTAGCGACCAAAATAATAATGTAAAATACATCTATGTTCTGTAAACCTGCATTCAGCAAATAAACTATTCTTATTCTTATTCTTATTATTCTTATAAACACTAAAAACGACAGAGAGCAAATTGTAAACACCGTTAGTTTATAATAAACATAACTGACGAATATTATGAAAGGAACATTGAATTTAAAATAAAACGCTTAAAAGTTGATAGTTTATAACCTCTCCGTTCCGAAATTGTCTACGAACATGCACTGTTCAGTACTTGGGTCTATCAATGAACAGTTTTACAAATTTAATGCGCGGTTTCAGTTTACAGTTTCGTTATAAACGGCTGTTATCAAAAGCAAAAAACCTAATCTAACCTAACCAATAAATGTTTGATTAGCTAAGAAACCTATTTGGTGACCAAGTACTAGACTAGGTCAACCAAAAAAAGTTGCTGACCAAATAAATATTTTGCTGAAAAAATATATATTCCTATTACAAACTAACATATGCAATGTTACCGGATAATAGCCTAATTGACAAAATTTGGAAATTAGTTTGAAACTATGGCTTAGCATCTATTTCACCCCAAAAATATATTATTTTAAAAAAATAGGTCTTTTACATTAGTATTTTGAGTTTTTAGAAATGAACTTGAAATTGACAGCGAAAAAGGCCAAGACTGTCATGGCGTCTTGAATGACGTCACACCTCGCGAAACAGCCGTGTTTGTTTATGACAGTCAATTGTGTTTTTTAATAAATAATGAATTCCTCGTATTATAAATACTGTATAGTGCCCCAATATAAAAGTTCAACGATAAAAACGCCAAACAAATTATTCATATACGTTCCAAACAATAAACAATAACAAATTGATGAAGTTAAGGTTATTACAGCTCTCAACAGCCACTATCAATACCTCGTTGTGAATCTTCAATGCCAGAGATCTAGATTCACAACAAAGAGATTCGAAGAGCACTACGGAGTCTTGACGTGAACAAAGCTAGTGGACCTGATGGCATACCTGTAAGGGTCCTGAAGGAATGTGGTCCTGAATTGTCTCCTGTACTTACACGCTTGTACTATCTCTCTCTCAGGACGAATACCGTGCCGGCATTTTGGAAGCTTGCCAATGTTCAACCAGTGCCTAAAAAGGGTAACCGTGCCAACCCCTGTAATTATCGACCAATCGCCATCACTTCTGTACTCTGTAAGGTTATAGAGAGAGTACTGAATAGTAAGCTGCTGACATATCTTGAAGTTAACGACCTGCTCAGTGATCGCCAATATGGATTTCGCCAGCGACGTTCAACCGGAGGTCTTCTGGTATATGTCACGCAATACTGGAGTGAAGCCATCGAGAAACATGGCGAGGCTCTCGCTGTGTCACTCGACATATCGAAGGTCTTTGAGAGGGTTTAGCATGCACGTTTACTTGGCAAGCTTCCTACATACGGCATCCCCTCCGGTCTCTTTGTAGCTGGATTTCTGATTTCCTAAATGAACGGTCAATTCGAGTAGTCATTGATGGCTGCTCCTAGGACCTCATGGCAATTGATGCCGGTATTCCTCAGGGATCTGTTCTCTCTGCAACTCTTTTCCTGCTTCATATTAATGACTTACTTCTTCCAGGAGTAGTTGTATACGCAGATGACAATACGGTCATAGAGAGATATTTGTCCAGGATTCGTTGGGGGGCAATGGTTGAGCGAATTAACTGAACCTTAAATCTTGTATGCCAATGGGGTGACAAGAATCTGGCTGATTTTAACGCCACCAAAACCCAAGCGTATTTGGTTTCTGCAAAAAGGAGCCCTTTCGACTTGGCTCCAACTTTCCTATGTGCATCCGTACCTGTGGCCAATGATCTTGAGCTTCTTGGTATGAAGTTGTGCTCAAATCTCAACTTTGGTAATTCTATCGAGTCCAAAGCCCAAACAGCGGCCAAAAAGTTGAGCATCCCAAATAGAGTGAAGCGATGCTTCACACTTGGACAGCTCCTCTCTTTATACAAGGCACAAGTCCGATCTTGCATGGAGTATTGCTGTCACCTTTGGGATGGCCCATCAAAATACCAACTTGCCGCACTCGACTCGGTGGATCGCAGAGCTAGGAGGCCCATTGGCGATGATACACTAATAAGAACTAAGCTGCAGAGCCTAGCACATCCCTTTCTTCTATCGGACGTACAGACGTACGGCTGGTTACCATCCTCACCTTGTCGAAATCCCTCTAATTCGGACCAAGCGCTTTAAAACATCTTTTGTGATGCGCACTGCTAAGGATTGGAACTCCCTGCCGGCGTCTGTATTTCCAAGCTCATATAACCCAAATCTTTTCAAGGTTCGAGTGAATGGGCATCTTCTGGGTGAGCTCGCTCCATCGTCGGCCTCATCCTTCCTACATGGATAGATGCTGGTCAAGAGCAAACTCATCTTTAATAAAAAAATAAAAATAAATAAAACTTTGTATTCGCTTACCTCAAAGTCAGCGGTTTTGAGTCAATGTCAAATTAGAAAATAAACGTAATCACCATTTATTAATATTGTCAAGTTAAGTTTTTACTATCGTATTAATTGTATTTTTATATATTTATTGTCCTGATATCAGTGGCAAAAGAAATTCATCGTGTTATTTGGTAAAATAGCTTGAAATTTACAGACGCGCCACCATTTAATTGTAATTTAACAGGTGAAGTTGAATATATATACAGATATAAACAAACAATTTTTTTACATTTTCTTGGCTTCTCAGCTCAATATTACAACATATTTTATATTGAAAATACTTTTTTTTATTTAGAACAAACTTTAAAGTAAGAATACTTTCAAAAAGTAAATCTTTAAATGTTTTAAAAATTTTAGGTTGTAAAAGCATTCTAGTCACAAAAGTTATAAGATTGTGTCGACAAGTGTCGACGTGTATTTAACAACATGGTGGAACACATTTTTTGTTTCCACCGGTTTTCAAATTATATAAAATACCATTTTCCATGGCGCTCATCAATGAGGGTTTGGCTCAGTTCATATCAGTTGTACCTAGTATATGGTTAAATGAAAATTCTGTCCAGTTTTGGTCAAGGGCAAGAAAAACCGGCGATCTTGAGACGGCTGATTCCACAGTAGGCAAATGCCACTCTCTGACTGGTAACTGCTAATTAAGTAAGACTTTGTTTGTTCTTCACATAATACTTAGATAGAAGTTTTACCATTGCGGAATTCCGATGAACAATAGTCGGTGTTCACTGCAAAAAATTGTCCAAGCATAACGGCGTCAATTTTGGGCAATATACTGCTGTTTGTTTTGTTAAATCCTGATTCCATGGCGAATTATACCTGTCTTTCAAGATTAAACTAAAAACGAACTGTATTAATTTAAAAATAATTGCTGAAAACTCGAAATAACCTGTTCACTTTATACGAAAATGACAGCCACAACGTTTCGCGAGGTGTGACATCACGCTTCCATGCGCTTCTCTGATTGGTGTTTAATGTCACATAATTAAACGCCTCATTTTGTCGATTTTATTTTCCAAAAATATTATTAATCTTTTATTATTTTAATAGAAAAGTTGTTTTTTGTTTACTAATTATCATGGTTAATCATTAGAAATTCTAAGCCATCCGATTTATTCTCAGTGGAAACAAGCCTGTATTTACCTGTATGCATTTGCATGTTCTGCGTTCGCACTACTCTGTACGGAATTCGACTCAACTGCAATATTTTATTTTGCATGTCCAGATTTTCTTATTTGTCTGAAAGTGTAACCAATGACATGATTAATTTTATTAAGTATGCAAATTAGAAAAAAAACAGACAATTACGTTCTCCGATAAAAATACTTCCAAATAGAAGTCTACTTACCACATTATAGCAGCATTCTTAGGATAAATTTTTATTTAGTCACTTAGATAATGATTATTTTTCTGTTTACCCATCCTTCACTTTCAAAAAACACTTAAACATGTGTAAAATGTAAATACAAAATTTATAACACAGCTGACTTGACATTGACCTCATGACGTCATGTCATACGACAAATAAGTGCGCCTAGTGATTTTATTAGAGCAATTTTTTTTGTTTGGAAAACCATCAGGCGTTTGGGTTAAATATTGAAAAGTCTTAATATTTTCATATTTATAATTTTATAATGAATATTAAGAAGGGGGGGATCTGCGGAATATCAATACAAACATTTTCATGTGAGAATTAGTGCTTCATGCGTAAAATTTAAGAAGTATTCGAAGAAATAAATTTTTAGAAGTCGTTCTGTTTAAGTATTTTTTATTAATTTTAAATGTATTTGTTTCAAATTTCAACAAGGCGGTGACCTTGTGCAAGGATCAGGCTAACCTACAAAAGTTACTTTAATGTATTTAACTAATTCAGCGCATAGTACTAGTCACTTAAAAATGAGTAAATTTCCAGAATTTTGTGCAGTATCCTCTTAAGAACACAAACACGGACGAGTAAATATTTGAAACTGATGCGGAATGGTTGAAATTCGTACGTGCCAAGTAGTTTAAAAATATGATTTTGACGTTATTCTTTCTTAATAGTTGTATACGTAAGTAAGTATATAATGTAACAGTAGTGTCCCGCCCCCGCTTCGCGCGGATTAATTAGGACGAAATGGCCATTCCACAACAGCACACATGCTGTTATTTCACAGCGGTCTTCTGTAAGGGGGTGGCTACTGCCGCCAGACGGGCTATGCAAATGACTGCGAAACGCAGTGTGCCCTGTCACTACTTTGCAGATACAGATCAGAGCCAACTTTGAAAAATTCATTTCTAAAGTTGACCCTGCCAGGAATCGAACCCAAGAACCCTAAAACAACGAGCTCGTCAAAATGTATAAATTGTCATTTTCCTATAAAATCAGAAATTTGTAAAGTTCTTTTGCTTCAATTGTGAGGTGTAACTTCACGTGGAAATCTGCGCGTACGAAACGGCGAACAATCTTTAGAGTTAGAGAAATGAAAACCGAATGGGTTTAAGCCATCGAAATAAAATAACTTCTGGGTTAAGCGGCGAATTACAGCCCAGAAAAAAAAGAGACATGTGCCCCAATAAAATTCACATATTATGTCGTAAGTTGGTTATTTTATTTTATTGTACTTTATTTGGGAAAATAAACAATCGTACGTTGCTAATGTATTATGTAGACAATTAGATCTATCAGCTTATTACTCAACCGATCGTCATGAAATTTTGCATAAACGTTGTCAGGGATACAGAAAGGGGCATAGAAGGGGGTACCTTGCATCTAGAAAAAATTACTGTTACCCGAGGGATCATATAAAAAAAATATCCAATGCCTGGCAAAACCATAACAGCAATAAAGATTGAAGCATCCAACGAGCCCGTTGGATGAGTGATTAGGGTGCTTGCCTTAACGCTCTGGTCAAGGGTTATCGGGTTCGATTCCCGGCAGGGTTAACTTTGAAAAATGAACTTTTCAAATTTGGCTCTGGTCTGGATTTGGAAAGTAGTTGCAGGATACACTACGTTTTCGCAGTCATTTGGGCAGTCCGTCTGGCGGCAGTAACCACCCCCTTACAGAAGACCACCGTGAAATAACAGCATGTATGCAGGTTGTGTTTCGGTGAGTGAGTAAAGGATGCCAGAGCCCATTTCACTATCTCTTCCTAGTCCCTTATCCTTAATCCTACTGTAGTCGGCAGCGCACGTGCAGCAGCTTTGGCGTTGCTAAGTGTTATAGGCGACGGTAGTCGCCTACCATCAAGTGGACCGTCAGCCTGTCTGCCGATCTTAACACAAAAAAATATATGTAATTATTTCTCATATATTTTGTCAGGCGTTGTATTTTATTTTTCATCGCCGATGAAGTTGTTGTTATAAATAAATTAAACGCTGAACGCTGGATGTTGTTAATACACCATCCCAAATAAATACAACAACTCATATTGACAGTAATAAATAAGTTAAAGTAAGTGTCCACTTAATTATGGGAAACACTTTAAGCAAAGGTCGCGGGAGGTCGCATAAAAAGTCAGGAAACATCGGTTTCGATGCGCAAACGCAACACCTGGCTCTGCTTTCAACCAATGAACGCGTCGCACTAACATTGTATTTAATTCAAACTGTTCTTTGTGCCGCAATTTTACCTGGTTCTTCAACATACAGTGTGCCTGCCACTTTCATTAGTCTACTACTATCGCTCTCTTCTCTTTCTTCTTATGGTGCCACTTCTCTACGAAGGTTGATGATCATCGTGGCTATCTTAAACTTGGAACCTCTATGAAAGAAGTCTCTGGAGTCTCTTAAGAAATCTCTGGAGCAAGCAGTGGCTAAATTTTCCATGGAAACTGCGTAAATCCATAGATTCGTGACAAACTAGATTAAAGGCCTGAATCAAAGCTAAAAGTGGCCATTTTGAATAGAATTATTATTATTATTATTTTTAGCTGAGACTTCAATAAGTATGTATATATAAGTTTTGTAAAGGTTACCCTTACTTCATTAAAAAATAAACGTTCATTTGTAACGAACATATGGCTGGACTAGGCATATATACTCGTAGTTAAATTGCGATTAACTCTTAACATTAAACAGAAAATATAGGTTTTGATGCAACAAGGTTAAATGTTGTCAATTACCTAGTTGAACTTACAAGAATTGTTTCCTGCAGCAAGAAAAACCCTATAAATACTATAAATAATGTAGGAAGATATTTTTGGTCTTTTGCCTAGTGACGTGTTTATACTTTAAATTTATTTGTCGTTTTTAGCGCATAAATGAGCTGTGTTTTTTTTTCTTGTTAAGTTTTCTATGTTAATAAGATTCAGTGGAAGCATCTTTTTTTTATGGAAAAAATTTAAAAAAAAAACATTTTTAATGCGAAAATGTTCGTCGTAAAGTTCGTCGGCAGGCTGACGGTCAACTTGATGGTAGGTGGCTACCGTCGTCTATAACACAAGCAAGTCATAGATGTTGCAAGTACGTTGCCGACCTTAGGAAGATAAATAATAAGTGATCAGGAGGGGATAGGGAAATGAACTCTGACATCTGTCAAAGAAATACAGCAGCAGACTTGCTGTTAGTCCGCTGTAGTCTTCTGTAAGGGCGTAGTTACTTGTACCTACAACAGACCAGCTGACCAATTTACGACTTCGAAATGCAGTGCGTTCTGCCACTTCTAAACGTCAGATTTGCTGGAAATTGTATCTTACTTTCCAACTGTAATTTACTTCGGTTTCAAAACGTTCAAATAAAAGCTTAGCGCGTTTATTTTTCAATAAAAATAAATCGGTTATGCTGTTAAAAGAAAGCCATAAATAGAATTATTATTTTGCAAACGACATTTTAAAGTAGCAAGCAATTTCTTCTGGCAAATGTCTGGCACTAAACCGTATGAAATAAACTCGAGGCAACAACAGAACGACATAACTCGGAAAGTAATTATTTACCGCGTTCCGGTTTACCCGTTCCGTCGCTGTTAACCGTTAACGAATTACTTAATAGCTAACCCTACTAGCTTAAACCCGTGACTTCTGTCTATAGGTTGTCAATCGATCTATTAAATAAGTAGGTTTAAAGTTAATGGCAAAACGTGTTTCTTGTTACTGAACGGATATTTCAATGCTTCAAGGATTTTCTTTCTGCGTATGGAAAGAATTCAAGTAGTCCTGCTAAATCTTTTAGCTAAGCCGTTCAGATATCGCCATCAGATGTATGAAATTGTTTGATAACTGTTGTTGATAAGAAGTTGATGTTCATAATGTGGCTAACACGTTCGTTTATCTTTGATATTCTATATTAAATACATTTTATTAAAAAAAGTCGCTGTCCATCTCTTTCTATTTCTCTGCTAATTTTTCTAAGCCATTCAATATATACGGTTAAAAAATAGTGCATCCTTGGGAAGCTAGGGCGGTTCGCAAGGAGAACCATAAAAAATAATAGGCATTTCTTAAGTCTAGATCCTTTTAAGTGCACAATCACACAGTTATAAACGTATATTGAAGCTTGAATACAGCACACTTATAAAATTAATATACATTAGTTTAATTAAAATTAATTAATTAATTATTTTAGCTAGGTTTTTTAATAGATAATAGACGTATAGATAATAGATAATAGACATATCTTTACAATTATAAATATTTAATAAAATAAAATGTAGTTGTAAGGGCTGCCGATAGCAAATTATCGGGTTTGAGCCCAATACGGCGGGTGTGGACTGTATAGGTAGCGGGAGTTCTATTCTATTACTTACTGTTGTGATCCGCGGGATTCTTCTGGGCTTGAGTCTTCCTCCAAAGCTTTGGATTCTTCTTTTCAGCACTCGCGACGCGAATCACTCCAGTTTTGGTAATAGAGATAGGTACGGTGATGGATGATCAAAGAAGACAGCGGGTCTTTTTGATCTGCGGGTTTGCTCACTTGATAGGAGCAGAAAGAAGACGGCGGGTCTTTCTATCAGCGGGTTTTTAGACTTACTCTATTATTTATTTATGGCGGTGGACTCGAAACAGGCGGTGTTCTCTGATTGGCCCACAATGACGTGCCCCCTCTTAGCCAATCAGAGCGATTCTTTATAAATTTAAATAAAGCCAGCAAAGTGGCGCGAACAGTAGTCGCTCTCCGCTTCTGTCTCTTTTAGCTTATTTCTTCTAAACCACCCAACCGTTTTTGATACGGTTTTCACTAATTGAAAGAGTTATAAATGAGGAGGGTTTGTCTTAACAATTTGCAGAAAAGAATTTCATGCTTGCGAATTCGTAGGCGGATCACTAGTTATTGACATTAGAGAAGTTTAAGGTAGGTATTTGTTTTTTTAGAGATTGTTATGTAGTCTGTGGATTATGTTGGATAAGGTCAAATAATGTTTATGATCGACCGTTGAGGGTTTGAGGTAAATCTTCGACCGCACAATTAAGGTTAATGACAAGTTAGAACATACGGAAGTACAACAAAAGATAGTCATTGTAGTTATAGCAATGTTAAATGACAATGAACGTCTCGGAAGCGATGGGTATTATCGTAAGGAGTCGTAAAATTGGTTATTTTAATGTTCTCGCTAACGACTTCAACGTTTTGTTTATAAATGAAATAAGGAAAAGAAATGTCTTATAAGCTCTTTAATTGTTAAAAATGATCTCTCACTGACACTCGTGTTAATAATTTTTGATTTCATTATAATTTTAGAGTCCATCTTGTAACTCCAGTACACTTTCCTTTACAAGAGTTATATGACTATTATAGTACGGTCATTCTATGAATGCGTTTTTGACATTTCTTTATGTCCATTGCATAAAGTTCATTTCCGAATAAACGATACAGAAAATGTATGGAATTGACACCTGTTGGAACAGCACTCTTATAATGGCCGGAGTATAAAAATATTCATACTAGTTGAGCCCGCAACTTCGTACGCGTGGTGTACGGTATAATGCGTAACTTTTCGCTTGTAAAACCAATTGAAATGAAACAAGCATTATATGTTACGGGAAGCTTGCTACAAAACATCATTGAAAATCGCATTCAAATAGGTTAAGCCGTTTCTGAGATTAGCGTGCACAAGCGGACAAAAATTTTAAGAACTATTTTTTGACCTCAGTACCGCAAGTACAACGTGTACAGATTGTTTTTTTTGAAAAAATATTTAATGTACAGACATGGATCTTTTAGGATTTTATTAAATGTATTGATGGTATCATAGCCACAATTTGAAATTTATTAACAAAATTCTTTCATAAGTTCAATTACACCATATGAAGTAATTATATCTTTTATACCTTTTGTATGTATGTCTTATATTTAATTTATTTTTTTAATTTATTTGGTAATTTATTTATTTTATAAAGTCATAGATAGTAAGTTATACATTCACACGCTTGCACAAGAACTTAAAATTATGCAACAAGGGACCTACAAAATTAAAAGCTTTTAAATGAATTGTTGACTGTCCTTTGATTTCCAAGCTAGGATTACCGGTGTTTTGGAGATCAGTGGAATCGCACCGTGGCAGTTGATATTCGCATTGAAGCTGTGATATAAATATAATTTTATCTGCCGTAGGGCATCTTTGTTGGAAATAAGCCTCCCCTAAAACTTTTCATTAGGACCTAGATCCACGTCAGGTCCATCTTTTGGATCAGCTTCGGTCTCAGCGGGCGTCAGCTCTCAGTCCTGCCCATTGCCACTTCAACTTACTAATCAGCTGGGATATTTCAGTGACTCCCGTTTGACTACGGATCTCCTCATCCCTGATTTGATCTCGCATAGCATAGTAACCCCCAGCATATCTAAATTATTTTTGTTCTCTTTCTATTTTTATTAAAAATTGCTGGACTAGAATTTTCTACCGTTCTTATGTTCTCTCTGCTCTTAAAGTTTTTATAAGTTACTTTTATCTTATTTTTTCTAAGGTCTAGAACAATTCACCGTCGATTCATCGCCGCCATTTCACTGCCGCTAAATCATCGCCGGCCGATTCGATGCCATTTCATCGCCGTTTAGTTAAATATCAACGTTAACATCACTTAAAAAGTCAATGTCTTGTAACACATTTTGTAATAGACAGTCTTCTCTCCAAAACCAGAATTCCAGTTGTGCTCGCTCTGCTCGCATTTAATTTCACAAATATTCTAAAACCTAATTTAACTTTGTTTTTAGTACAAATAAGTCTTGTAACACTTTATGTAATAGACAGTCTCAGATCCGAAATCACATTTCTTTAACTATGTAATTCGCTAAAATAAAATAAAAATACATATATATCACATTTTATGAAAATTTACGTCTTTTCTGACGATAAACATCTGGTAGTAATGCTTTTGTTTTCTACAATACAATGTTTTCTGGTAGTAATGATAAACAAAAGACCACAACGAACGGCGATGAATCGGGCGGTGCTGAAATGGCTTGGTGATGAATCAGCGACGATGAATCGTCCCATCCCACTTTTGCTATACTTATATTCCTGAAAACCGTAACTCCCTTTGACATCGTGTCGCGACTTTACAATATTTATTTACTTTGTATTATTTTGTTATGTATAAAGCTAATAAGCAAATACACGCTTTGGATTAACATATAATTGGTATAATACGAGTAACGTAGAATATAACATTCAAGAAAATAACAAATTACTGCAAATAACAACAATAACAAGTCGACAGTTTATCATCTTTAATGCGAGTGTACTTATCCTATTATAACAACCATTGTAAAGATTCACGGTTCAAACTGTTAGCTTATAAATAATAAATTTAAATACCAATACTGGACATAAATATGGTAAACAGGTCGTATTTACGGCGTACGATTTGTGGTTTTTAAACTGACAACTTTAGTTGAAAGTGTTACATATAATTTACAAGCTGACTTTTCCACTGACTTTTTTCGTCAAGAAGAAATACTTGTACCTCTTATCTCATTATCATCCCCATCTTAGGACGTCCGCTGCAGGATATAGGCATCCCCCATAATTTTCCAATAGAACCGATCAGAAGCAGCCTGAGTCTACCGTCGTCGATCCGCGCCCCTTATCCAGGTTGTCTGTCTACTTTGTGGCCTGCCGCTGGCTAGACGGCAGGAGTATGTGGGGGTCGCCCAGCGCCAGCGTCTGATCATAGCGGCACTGGGAATACCCACTAAAACTCCCCGGTGTCTCCTTGCCCTTTGAGCGGGGTGGACCGGGCTCTGCCGAGGCAACAACTCCGATCCACCCCAGGGAAGTGGGTGGACGTTCTGCGCTGCACTGGCTAGTCCGTGGCCTTAACTTGAGAACCTTCCGGCCTCCTGCCTTCCGCACTTACTGATTGCTGGGTTCGTTTGTTTACAGATCTCTCATTCCTGATCCTATAACCACGAAAATAGCCCTCTCCATAGTTTGTTGAGCGACGTTGAGCTTTCTTACTGGGCTCATATAGTTAGACTACCTTTACTGGCAACACACGTTGGTCGAAAACTTTTGTTTTAAGGCACTGAGAAAGTTTGGACGAGAAGATGTACCGGAGCTCCCGAACGCTGCCAATCTATTTGGAATAAATACATTTTCTCCCACTTGTTTCAAAACGGATTCATTGTTTAATTTGACGAGCTCGTTGGATGAGTGGTTAGGGTGCTTACCTTAACGCTCTGTTCTGGGGTTCCCGGGTTCGATTCCCTGCAGGGTCAACTTTGAAAAATAAACTTTTCTAATTTGGCTCTGGTCCGGATCTGGAAATTAGGGCACACTGCATTTGGGTAGCCCGTCTGGCGGCAGTAACTACCCCCTTACAGAAGACCACCGTGAAATAACAGTACCTACGTGTGCTGTTATGTTTCGGTGAGTGAGTAAGGGATGCCAAAGTCAATTTCCCTATCCCCTCCTAATCCCTTAACCTTAATCCTACTGTAGTCGGCAGCGCACTTGCAGCAGCTTTGGCTTTGTTTGTGTAATAGGCGACGGTAGCCACTTACCATCAAGTGGAACGTCAGCCTATCTGCCGATCTTAACATAATAAAAAAAAAAGAATAAGTCAATCGATTTTTTCTGTCCGCATATCAGCAAATCAAGAGGACAATAATGAAAATTGCTAGATAGTTTTAAAGCGTGACTAATTAGGTAGATTACATCACCGAGTATTAATTGGTCATTTTATCCCGATACATACATATATTATACACAATGTTACAAAGTATTATTTGCTCGAGTAAACACACGCGAGCAATCTGGAATCTGCCTCTAAATTTAGACAGCAATGTTTATTTAATCGTCTGACTAAATATAGCACGTATTTTTTTTTATCTATAAAATAGTAGTTAGATATTGTTTAGTGATCAAGCGATGTACAGTTAAGCACTTTTGACGCGTCGTCACGATCCCGGCACCGGCGCCGGCTAGTCAGAGGTAATGGCAATGAATTTACGCGCTAATGACTCTTCGCTTCATTACCAGTGCATCTCGAACGTTCTTTGTTATATTTTTGTACATTTTTTGTATCTGCTGATAGAAAATTGCGGTACAACGCATAGGTAAGAAGATCATAACATGTTTTTACGCGGGGGGTCAATGAAATATAATTCTTTTTCTGTCGAAACTGTCAACATGAAATGCTGTCCATACCCCTCGGAGCGTTTGTTGATGGTAATCTTAGAAATGTCTGTACAAATTTAGTTTTTGTTTTAGTGAAACGTGAACAAAAATTTAGGTACAGTGTCATTTGATTAATTTGAAAACAGAATAAAAATTTGTTTATCATGTTATATCAAACAAATATAGGATTCAAGGAATACTGTTCGTACATGGGCATTACTGTAACGTACGTTTTGCGAAATATAAAAAACTAGCTTTTACACGCGACTTCGCCCGCGTCTCTTTATAAAATATTACTCGCCGATAAATGTAGCTATTTATAGGTGAAAGAATTTTTAAAATCGGTCCAGTAGTCTTTGAGTGTATTCATTACAAATATATACATTTGTATGGAGGGGGGGGGGGTGTAAAGGGGGGAAATGCGTAGGGGGTGAGTAGCCTTTGTTACTCGCTGATAATTTAGCTTTCTTTAGGTGAAACAATTTTTTAATTCATTACAAACTTACAAAAATACATGCATACAAACCTTCTCTCTTTATAATACTAGTATAGATAAGTAAAAACGCAGTCCAGAAATCTGTATCAGCCGTAGGACCTCCCATAACTTTTCGATAGAACCGGTTTTAAATATCGATTTTTTTCGATAGATTTTATTTTTAAGCAGCCTGAAACAGCGTCGACCTTTATTAAGTTCGTCTCAGTCAAAAAAGTTTAATCACCTATTACATTTGTTTTAATATATCTTTAATTTCTTGTAGTAAAAAGGCTGACACATTTTCCTGAGATATGTCATTAGATGACGCTTTTGACTTGACAATTAGATAATGACAACATAAGTGTACCTATCTTTTTAAATTAAGTCCTGATGGACAGACGTCAGCGGCCTTCGTAACATTGGTAACAATGCGTCGTCAATCAAGCACAAGAATCAAAAAGTTGTAAGGCAAGGGACAAGTTGGAGATTCTAATAGGCGATTACTTGAATGTGGTGTTGACTAGAACTGTCTAGAATAATAAACACTAGTGTTCTGGTCGATTTAAATTTGTAACAATTTCAACACTTGTCTAAAAGCAGGAAGCAGTTACACCTATTCTATGCATTATTTTCTACGCAGCTAAATAAATAAAACAGTGCATTTAAGTTTTAATTGAATCGGGGAGAGTTTCAAGGGCGCCATTCTATTTTCCAGCATTTTTAGATCTCTGTGTTATGTTAAATAAATCTATACTAATTTATAAAGCGAAAAGATTTGTTTGTATGTATGTTTTTTTTGTATGTTTTTAATGAATAAACTCAAAGACTACTGGACCGATTTTAAAAATTCTTCCACATATAGAAAGTTACATTATCCGCGAGTAACATAAGCTACTCACCCTCCCCCCATCTCCCCCCTTTACCCCCTCCATACAAATGTATGTAATGAATAAAGTCAAAGATTACTGGACCGATTTTAAAAATACTTCCACATATAGAAAGTTACATTATCCGCGAGTAACATAAGCTACTCACCCTCCCCCCATCTCCCCCCTTTACCCCCTCCATACAAATATATGTAATGAATAAAGTCAAAGATTACTGGACCGATTTTAAAAATTCTTCCACATATAGAAAGTTACATTATCCGCGAGTAACATAAGCTACTCACCCTCCCCCCATCTCCCCCCTTTACCCCCTCCATACAAATGTATGTAATGAATAAAGTCAAAGATTACTGGACCGATTTTAAAAATACTTCCACATATAGAAAGTTACATTATCCGCGAGTAACATAAGCTACTCACCCTCCCCCCATCTCCCCCCTTTACCCCCTCCATACAAATGTATGTAATGAATAAAGTCAAAGATTACTGGACCGATTTTAAAAATTCTTCCACATATAGAAAGTTACATTATCCGCGAGTAACATAAGCTACTCACCCTCCCCCCATCTCCCCCCTTTACCCCCTCCATACAAATGTATGTAATGAATAAAGTCAAAGATTACTGGACCGATTTTAAAAATACTTCCACATATAGAAAGTTACATTATCCGCGAGTAACATAAGCTACTCACCCTCCCCCCATCTCCCCCCTTTACCCCCTCCATACAAATGTATGTAATGAATAAAGTCAAAGATTACTGGACCGATTTTAAAAATACTTTCACCTATAGAAAGCTACATTATCAGCGAGTAACATAAGCTACTCACTCACCCTCCCCCCATCTCCCCCCTTTACCCCCTCCATACAAATGTATGTAATGAATAAAGTCAAAGATTACTGGACCGATTTTAAAAATACTTTCACCTATAGAAAGCTACATTATCAGCGAGTAACATAAGCTACTCACCCTCCCCCCATCTCCCCCCTTTACCCCCTCCATACAAATGTATGTAATGAATAAAGTCAAAGATTACTGGACCGATTTTAAAAATACTTCCACATATAGAAAGTTACATTATCCGCGAGTAACATAAGCTACTCACCCTCCCCCCATCTCCCCCCTTTACCCCTCCATACAAATGTATGTAATGAATAAAGTCAAAGATTACTGGACCGATTTTAAAAATTCTTCCACATATAGAAAGTTACATTATCCGCGAGTAACATAAGCTACTCACCCTCCCCCCATCTCCCCCCTTTACCCCCTCCATACAAATGTATGTAATGAATAAAGTCAAAGATTACTGGACCGATTTTAAAAATACTTCCACATATAGAAAGTTACATTATCCGCGAGTAACATAAGCTACTCACCCTCCCCCCATCTCCCCCCTTTACCCCCTCCATACAAATGTATGTAATGAATAAAGTCAAAGATTACTGGACCGATTTTAAAAATTCTTCCACATATAGAAAGTTACATTATCCGCGAGTAACATAAGCTACTCACCCTCCCCCATCTCCCCCCTTTACCCCCTCCATACAAATGTATGTAATGAATAAAGTCAAAGATTACTGGACCGATTTTAAAAATACTTCCACATATAGAAAGTTACATTATCCGCGAGTAACATAAGCTACTCACCCTCCCCCCATCTCCCCCCTTTACCCCCTCCATACAAATGTATGTAATGAATAAAGTCAAAGATTACTGGACCGATTTTAAAAATACTTTCACCTATAGAAAGCTACATTATCAGCGAGTAACATAAGCTACTCACTCACCCTCCCCCCATCTCCCCCCTTTACCCCCTCCATACAAATGTATGTAATGAATAAAGTCAAAGATTACTGGACCGATTTTAAAAATACTTTCACCTATAGAAAGCTACATTATCAGCGAGTAACATAAGCTACTCACCCTCCCCCCATCTCCCCCCTTTACCCCCTCCATACAAATGTATGTAATGAATAAAGTCAAAGATTACTGGACCGATTTTAAAAATACTTTCACCTATAGAAAGCTACATTATCAGCGAGTAACATAGGCTACTCAACCTTCCCCCATCTCAGCCCTTTAGCAATCCATACAAAATCCATCTATCCATACAAAATTGCAGTTTTCCACGAATAAACTCAAAAATGTTTAAAAAAATAAATGTCCACCCGTGCGAAGCCGGGATAGGCCACTAGTGTTAAATAAACTGGTTCTGGAATTTTAAAATATATAATTCATAATAACTTGTAATATATTAGTTATATGTATGTGTTATGAACAATTAAAAGATGAATCTCAGTTCTTTAAAAATCTTTTCAAGGATGTACAAGGGATTTAGTAAAAAAACAGTGTTTACAGTGTTTTAATATTAAAACATTATTAATTCTATTAAAACACGAACTACTCAGATTAAAAAATTTCATCTACACAATTGAAACGGTTATGTTTATGACTCAAATGACGTCATAATTCAGTAAAAATCTTGTTTTTCCCATCGCAGATTTTCTTTTCTTAACAAGCATTTGGTAAAAGTGATATGGCGTTTCTGTCGACCTTTGTGTTATTAGTTTATTATACTATTTCAAATAGAAAAATACCAATTTACAAGGAAATAAATTTATTTAGCTTAGCGACATAGTATTGTAAATGTAATAGTCGAAAAGTCCATTGTTAGATCTCATTTGTCATAAATAAATAATCTACTATTTGGACTTATGCTAAATAACAGCAAATGTGCTGTTGTGTTTCGGTAGTCATCTACCGTCAAGTGAACCGTTAGCCAGCCTGTCTGTATTAAAATGAATAATGAACTGAGATGATTTTAACATAATATTGCCAATTATTAAGATTGTAGACATTTCTGTTTATTATTTACACAAGGTTGTGCTGTTGTGTTTCGGTGCAAGATTTCTAAGCAAGATTATTTCTATTTATACATTTGAATCTAATTGCTGATTGTACACAAAGTGCGGCATAAATGTAATGTAATGTATACGTAACGATTAAAATTATTGCAAAAATTCCCACAAATATACCACCAAGTTGCATACATATTTCAGAAAATTATCCCAGTCATTTCCCGTGGTAATTTCAACATCTAAAAATAGCACAGGACGCTCGTATAAGCCGAGAGCCAGACTTATACAGTTTAAAGCACGAACAAGTCTTACAGCAGCTGTAGGATCTGCCCCAGGGTAATTATAGTTAATCGCTATTTGAGTTAACGATTCATAATCGCAGGAAGGTTGTTTCCGCGTCGTTAACATATTTGTGGCGAAAATACTAACAGCTTTAAGGAACATTGTTCAAGAGTTGAATGTCAGCTGAGACAAAGCGATCAACGAAGTCTAAACGATTCTACTTATCTTGCGTCGTATGAAAATTATTCTAAATTACATAATTTGATGACGAATTCCCTCTAGACTAGTTTTTAGCGTAGCATTTAAAGTTTTTTTTGTTAAGATCGGCAGACAGGCTGACGGTCTACTGGATGGTAGGTGGCTACCGTCGCCTATAACACAAGCAACGCCAAAGCTGCTACAAGTACGCTGCCGACTACGGTGGGATTAGGAGGGGATCAGGAAATGGGCTCTGGCATTCCTTACTCCCTCACCGAAACACAACAGCACACGTGCTGTTATTTCACGGTGGTCTTACTGTTTTGTGTAAGGGGGTGGTTACTGCCGCCAGACGGGCTGCCCAAATGACTGCGAAACGCAGTGTGCCCTGTTTAATGTTTCCAACTAAATTTTAAAAGTTACATAAGAAATTATTAGATTTAATGTTGTCAAGTCCAATAGTCATTACTTGCAGCCATTAAAATAAAACTTTATTATTTGTTAACCGAGAAACTGTAGAAATTTATGTTCTAACTAAGAGCGGCAAAAGCATAAAAATACTATTAAAAATTAAAAGAGACGGTACAATTGTAAACATTCACATTCGCAGTAATGATTGACGGTGTTGAAATAAAATGTAACCGTGTTCTGTTCGTACTTTTGTCTCCATAAAATAAAATAATCTATTATTGATTTATGGCACGTCCATTTTTACCAGCAGCCGAATCAAAACTGACAGTTGACCGAACCGAATTGCTTGTTTTCTCCGAACAACAACCGATCTTGCTGAAGACCCCGCTTTCTATACGGCTATTAACCTGTGTGCCACCAATTATTAATTTATAGTTACTCGAACTTTTTTGTTTCGAGACTGCTTATCATGTTTTTTGATATTGGATAGATTCACTATCTAATTTATAAAATATTGGATTTTTGCAAATTCAAATGTGTTTTTTTAAATTGCTAATTTACTTTAAAAGATTGTAATTCCTAGCAGCAATGAAGTGTAAAGTGGAAAATTTATGTTTTCTCTCTCCCTTTAAAGTGTACTATAAGTGTGCTGAAGGCGCTTGCTGAAGATAAAATGGACCGCTCGTCGCACTAATGTTGGAAACATTAATGTCCTAAAAGAGATTGGCATCAAACAAAGACATGTTATGTCGTGATTGATTGTGCAAATTCTTAAGATGTTTGGACATGTTATCCGCAACGAGAGCTCTTTGGAACGACTTAGTGATACAAGCGAGAATGGAGGGGTAGTGCTCTCGAGGCCGATCACCCACGAAATGGACATGATCATATCTGCAGCATAGGTTCGCTCACTGAGTGTACTCGTAGTGCAAGTGATAGAGAGAAATGGAGAAGACTCGCGGAAGCCGTGTCAGATTCAGACATTTCATAACTGCGACCGCTCCGACATTCAGTTGTGTACGACTGAACAGAAAGAGATAAAGTGAACGGTTGATAATCTTAATGATTTTAATAATCTCATCTAGGTAAATCGTAAACGAGCCATCAAACAACATTAAATATTAAAAAAAAATTGTACACGTAGTACTTATGTTACGGAGGTTAAAGAAATAGATTTTAGAATTTTTGTCTGTTTGTCTGTGCGTTTGTGCACGCTAATCTCACAAAAGGTTAACCGATTTGAATGCGGTTTTCACTGATGTGTTGTAGGTTGTAGCAAGCTTCCCTTAACATTGAACATAGACTCCCACGATACAAGCACAGCTTAATGTGGGGGTCAACGATAACTTAAGGTCATTGTAATTTAATTGTTTATTACTATCCTTATTTTAACTCGTCTCCCCCTCTTAAAGCCAAAATGAGGGGGAGACGTTGTAACCCCCGACAGAAGCATTAGTTGGTCGGGGTTCAGGGCGACAAGGACAGAAATTGACGTACTGTTCTGGCCGTATCGAGTAGCACCGGGAGGTAACCGCCACGGAATCCCAACCGTCTCAGGTTGTCCCTGAGGCTGATCGGGATTAAACCATTCACGGACAGAACAACTGGGATGATTTCAGCGGATACCACGGCCCACATGTCGACGATCTCGTGGGCCAAGTCGAGGTACTTCCTCCTCTTCTCGGTTTCAGCCTTCACGAGACCATCGTCATGCGGGATAGTGACATCCACCAAAAACACCCGCGACTGCTCCCGGTCCATCAACACGATATAGTGTTTGTTTCATTCCAATCGGTTTACAAAACAAAAAAACTTATGTTCTCTTGATACCTACGCCTAATAAGTTACAATAGTGATCTTGCATTATTTACCGCATAAATACTTTCATCGGCATACGCGATGCGGTGATCGTGAGTTTAATTTTATAATCTATAGATACACTCTATAGGAATCTATAGAGTGTATAATAATCTGTCAAAGGCAACCAGGTAGTCTTAGAGGTACATTCGTGGATATAAATAAACTCCAAAACGGGTACAATGTCAAGGCCGTTGACCGCAAAACCCGAGCCGCTCGCCGTAGTGTGTTTTCCTTGCGCCTGTGCGCCTCTTTTACTTTGTGTTAATTCATCCACAGCACAGAGGAATACTTGTCCATAGATCGCATGGCAGAAAGTGGTTACATTTAAATGGAGCAGTGTAATTTTTAAGAGATAATTTTTTTATTATAAAAGGCACTACAAAAATATATTAAAATATATGAATCTGTTTTACTCTGATATCATTTTCACACAAATATAAACAATAAGTTTATTACAATAGCTCTTTATTCTTATTAATCTCTTTAAAATTAACTAATTCTGCTCTGAATGCGACCCTTAATCTATACTTAATATATAAAGCTGAAGAGTTTGTTTGCTTGTTTGAACGCGCTAATCTCAGGAACTACTGGTTCGAATTGAAAAATTATTTTTGTATTGAATAGTCCATTTATCGAGGAAGGCTATAGGCTATATAACATTACGCTGCGATCAATAGTATTATATATAAGCAGTGTCCAGTACCGCACGCCCCACGCGTACTCCACCGCCGTATGGGCCGCGACGAAGCGTGGCCGAGTTCAGCTAGTGGAGAATACGTACACATTCATTCTAAATTAAATGTATAAAATAACCAATTAGGTAAATTATTATTATTATTATTAGGTTCAAATTAAGTACTACCTACATATTTCATTGCTTCCTATATAAACAAATAAAAAAGAAGAGAATATAAACTTAACTTTTATTTTGTTAACTTAATTTAGAAAGAGAAATATTATTTAGGAATTTATAAGGTTTATATTACTATTAATCGTCACTCTATTTTTACTAGGGTTTCGGAAAACAGTAGCCATGATTATATTATAACGATCCTGAAAAAAAAAACCCGAAAAAAATTCAGGATATCAATTGTTTGTGTAATGTTGAAATAAAGCATATACTTAATAATTACATTCCTTGCCATTTTTACATAACTATTATATGTACATAAATCATAGTATATTCATGCTAAACAAAGTATGAGCTCAGAATCTTTTAAATCCAAGTTTCATAATCGCTCTAATAAATAATCAGGTTAAATTAACTAAAAAACACAACTTAGTCATCTATACCAATATTATAAAGAGGTAAAGGAGATCAATCAGCTTTGTATGGAGATCGGGCCATCAGTTTATGGGTATTTTCGTATAAATATCTTGTAATTTGGTAATGGGGTTTCATAGATATTTAAGTTTGAAAATATTAAAAAATCCAATTGTTCCAATTAAGTAATAAGTTTTTAATTTCCGAATTTTATCCCCATTTACAGAATCTGAAATATTCACAGGAAATTACTGAAATAAAGAAAGACTTATTATCAAAATCTCCAAAGCGTAAGTTAAAAAAAAAGAGTTGATTTTGAACGATGTCCTTTGTATGTTTGTTTGTGTATAGGAGGTAATCTTCGAAAATACTCATACGAGTTCAAAAAATCTTTCACCAATAGTTAGAACAGAATTTTGGGATGAATATAGGCTACACTTTCCACGCGGGCACCAGTTATCTAAAAATTAAGATGCCAAGTATGAGGTCTTTATATTGCTTTACATATTTTGTCAGGCATTACATCTTTTATTTTTCAACGCGGACGAAGTCGGTGGCAATATTTAATAAAAGTTTTTGTAGCGGACGTGATCATATGTTTAAATATTGGAATTAGTTAAATGAAAGATGTAAATTGATATTAACGGTTTTGTTATAAAAATTATATTTTAATTACTATTATTCCAATTAATAATTTTTTTATTAGACGGTTCCCAGAGATGGGCTTATCTCGCTAAGCAGTTAAAATGTCGCTATCCAACGACGTAATTAGATTTTGTAAAATATTTATACTTAGTTATTTTAATATCAATTTTAATATCGAGTTATCAACTCGATAGTTATCTATCGAGTTATTTATTTATCAATATATACAGCCTATAATGTATTAAAACAATATTAAAACATAAAAATAAACATTAAACAAAAATATTTAAACAATTACTAAATATTAAAACAATTAATAAACAGTTGTAAAAATAAATTAAACCTTTTTTATACCAAAGAAACTTGGTTTATCTTTGGTAAACAAATGTCTATAACTAATTAATCTGGAATTTCTTATACCTTTTTTTTGTGTGAGAAAATCTGCGAGCCAGTCCCCGCCGGCCATGGGGAGATCGGTGGGGTATGTGGGACTTCTACCCACTAAAACCCCACGGTGTTTCCTCGCGGCGTCTATGGAAGGGATCGAGGGTTCCGCTTCTACCTGAAACCCTCGATAATCCCCGCTCACGTGGCCGCTCATCTCTATGGCATTAAAAGTGGGGGGCCCAAAGGGGGTTTCCATCAGACATTTCTACAGCAATCGCGGCAGCTCGAGAGACGGGCTCCACCTCATGTTGTCGTCGCGGAAGAGTTACAGCCGGGTGGCGAAGTCGGGTATTCACAGAAAAGAGACCGATCTATTTTTGGTAGTGAATTCATATCATGGTAGTGAATGGTGGTGCATTCATATCATTTGTTTAGAAAAAAGGCATAATAATAATTATGGTAAAGGTACTTTGGCAAGATTTAACCATGCGTGTAACCTTTTATGTCCCCATGTGTAACCTTTTATTTAAATCACATTTCGATCAAATAAGAGATAGGTGCAGAGTTTTGCGGTGGGATCTTAGACTATATCTTTAAGTCTCGGAATTGTAGTGTCGATGACTTGGTTAATGTGCCAACATTCCAACGACGCAACAAAGAGGTCGAGAATGTCCTAGTCCATGTCTTCTTGTCATTTCTTGTAAAGTCCGTTTGTTGTGTGTCTTGTATACGTTTTTCTTAAAATACCAGCACCCTAAGATTTCTTTATGGTCCACTTGATGGCTACCGTCGCTTATTAAAACAAGCAACGCCAGCGCCACAGGTGCTACGCTTAGTAGGATTCCAGATAAGGGATTAGGACGGGACAGGGAAATAAGCTCTAGTATCCCTTACTCACTCAACAAAACACAACAGCACATGTGCTGTTATTTAACGTGGTCTTCTCTCGTGTTAAATGATAATAATACCATAAAACAAACACTCAAGCCATGCGACAAGCTTTAATAAAGTGCAAGAAAAAATAAATTGAAAATTTATACATAATTTTAAAGTATGATTCCTACGCTCTATCATGTAAAACAAATTCCCCGCCGTGTCTGTCTGTATGTATGTTCTCGACAATCTTAAAAACTACTGAACAGATAACGTTCCGGTTTTCACTAATGGCATGAGAACGGTTTTTATAAATAACTAGCGACCCGCCCCCGGCTTCGTTCGGGGTGCAATTTATATATACAATGTATATATATATGGACATTCCCCGTTTATCCTCTTCCCATTAGTGAAAACCGAATTAAAATCGGTCTACCCGTTCACGCGTGATGCCGTGACCAAGGGAAATAGGGATTCATTTTTATATATAGAGATTCCCCAGGAGCGGTGGAGCATAGGAATCATACTTACCTTTCTCCGCTAACTTCTTCTAAACCACTCAACATATTTTGATAAGGTTTTTACTAATGGAAAGAGCGATAATCTAGGAAGGTTTGTGTATAAATTTTGCAGAAAAAAATGCATCCATGCGAAGCCGGAGGCGTGTCGCTTGTTGTATTATAACAGGAAGGTGTTCACTTTTTATTCTAGATTTTACTAAGATTTTATTAGTTTTACTACTTTTTTACAACTTGTTATATACCGAGAAAAAAGGGAATATCAGTTCCATTTCCTATATCTTTTCACTTTATTAGGTTGGCGGCCCTCTTAATACGACAAGTTTTAGATGGTCCTTGAGGATTACAAGGCACTGACATTCACAGTTCCAACGTCTGGCCATTTTCATGCTATTTGGTGAAGTTGATACTAAAAGAACTGCGGCATTACAGTATGGGTGTTTAAGTATCGCAATGGATGGCTTTCATTGAGTAACTCATATAACTCAATTTTCACGGATACAAGTGGATACCAATTGAAGGTTTCTTTTTATTTTCTCGCTAACAAGAAAAATGTTTGCCAGCACCCAGTAGGCTGTCCGATTGTCTGCAACTTGTTTTGAAATTAATAGAAACTGCTATAAAATTCATATTCAATAAAAATCAAAAATCTTACAACGTTATCAAGATTTTCGATAAAAATGATGACAACAAATTAGTAATGTCTACCACAATTTTTGAAATTAAACCTGTTGCGAACGATAAATCGGGGCCGTTTTGTGTCATTGACTTTTTGGGATGTTTCGTTTTCATCTACAGCATGTTACTAAATGAAAGCGATACCACAGATTCCGTACAGATTACCTGTACATACTAATGTCTAAAGTTAAAGAGTTTTTTGTGTGTTTGAACGGCCTTAATCTCTGAATCAGCTTTTAATATTTAATAACATTATTCTTAAGGAAGTTTATATTCGACCCTTAGGAGAGGAGCCAAAATAAAATAGTCGGGAAAACTCTAAGCGCGAGATAAGGGTTATGTTGCAGTGGGTTTGTGACTTATTTCGGCCGCCCGACGAAAACCAAGCATTACCTAGCAAATCCCCCCAATTTGTTCCGAGCCGAGCCAAAGCGCGTCAGTCTAGAAATTGTTACGCCTTTTCCGCGGTGTGAGGCGGACAGGCGGACAATATAAAAAAAGGTAAATGAAATAAAAAAATTGTCTCTGGTAAATAAATATGTATTAAAAAAAACACAAAAGATACCAGAGAACTAAAATAAATAATTTATGCTATACAACAAAATAAGTTATATATATATAAAAAAAAAAACAAAAAATATCAGGTACCTTGTGGAGATTTGGAGCCTTAAAACCTTACCACTGAGTGAGAGCCGTCGACGTGATATGGGAATTCTTCACGGATGAAGTCACGGCCAAAAGCTACTTATTTTATAGTTGCTGTATAACTAGACGACCCGTTCGATGAGTGGTTAGGGTGCTTGCCTTAAGGCTCTGTCTCACTTGTTCAATTCCCGGCAGGGTCAACTTTAGAAACGAAATTTTCAAAGTTTGCTCTGAGAATTTGCCGTTTGGAGAATTTGTCCTTATACGAAGTTGCCTTAATGCGAACTTGCCCTTCTGCTAATAAGCCCTCTGGTCTGGATCAGGAAATTAGTGGCTGGGCTCGCAGACATTTGCTCCTGGCTGGCGGCAGTAACCATCCTCTTATAGAAGACCACCGTGGCATAACAGCACGTGTGCTGTTGTGTTTTGGTGAGTAAGTGAGGGATTCTAGAGTCCATTTCCCTATCCCTTCCCAATCCCTTATCCTTAATCGTACTATGGTCGGCAACGCACAACTTGCAGCACTTGTGGCGTTGCTTGTGTTATAGGCGACAGTAGGACCATCAAGTTGAAAAAAAAGAAAACTACATACGAACATTATAGTTTGTGTTTTGTGGTCGGGATTAGTTGAGGACTCAAGGAGTTCAAATCGTACCTATGTACATGATTTGTTCATACTGTATCATAGGTACATATCTATAAGTTTGAACTCGGACCATCTGCTTCAATGCATGCAAAAGCAAGCTATATTTATAAATTAATTCATACATAATGTGCATGTTATTATTTTAAATCATATTAAGTTAAAAGATTAGTTTTATATATGTTTTATTCAAAATATAAACTAATTTAAAACTGCCTGAAAATTGGGTAGAATGATGAACAAACGATATAAGGATTGAAGTGATTAGTAAGGGCGAAGCTCACTCTCTTTCGCAGTTGACAAGGATTCATAATAATTGTTGATAACATATCCAATAAACATCACCTAACGATTTTAAATATTTTTTTAATATTTATAAAAAGTAGTTTTTGTGGAGTAAGTATAAAATGCTGTCATTGACTTTTTTGTAGGCATCATCGAGGTGTTCAACTTTTCTGTAGAAATCAATCATATATCTCTTACCGTTAAAGCAACGGTAAGAGATTCTAAGATTACCTCCCCCAAACATACAAATTTTACCCCAAACATACATACAAACAAACAAAAATACAAATTTTACTTCTTTATAATATTAGTATTGATTTACTATACCGTCATATATAATTTTAAATTCTCTGAAGTTAAAACTGTAAAAGAAAGAACGCACAGAATTCCTTAGAATAGTATTGTATTTGTATACGAAATTTATTTACAAATACAATACTCGCGTATTCTAAGGAATCGTTTGCAAGTCAAAAGTCAAGACCACGTTGAAATGGACAGTCACATGTGTCATGTAATCAGTACGCAGAAGACCACCAATTAACAATACCGTAATGTTACGAAACTTTCCAAATGATATTTCACGAGTTTTAAAGATACCAAAGGTCACATGTGTTACTCGTATGTGTGGAACATTGTTAATGTGAGAAATAATTAATAAGATCAAAAAGCTACTACTGTTTTAGATAGTCCTTTTTTGGATAAAATATGTATGTCCTATAAATATATATGTAATAAAAAATAATTGTTTTGGTTTCAACGGACTAGGTACTGAACCAATTCTAATAATTCTTTTATCGATAGATAGTTAGGTATCTTTACTATCTGTGATTATAATTATTTTAATTTCGGCGAAGTACGTTATATAATTTAATATTTTATAATAATGTATAACACATTTAAGGAATTTAGTTATTTAAGTAACATACATCCATTTATTAAGAAATTTAGAAATAATGTCTTAACCATTGAGGATTTACCTATCTTTTTCATAATATGTGATTTGTTGCCTTTGACGTGCCCATTGGATGAGTGGTTAGGGTGTTTGCCTTAACGCTCTGTTCTAGGGTTCGATTCCCGGCAGGATCAACTTTGAAAAATGAACTTTTAAAATTTGGCTCTGGTCTGGATCTGGAAAGTAGTGGCAGGGCACACTGCGTTTCGCAGTCATTTGGGCAGTCCGTCTGGCGGCAGTAACCACCCCCTTACAGAAGACCACAGTGAAATAACTGCACGTGTGCTGTTGTGTTTCGGTGAGTGAGTAAGGGATGCCAGACGAGCTCATTTCCCTATCCCCTCTTAATCCCTTATCTTTAATCCTACTTTAGTCGCCAGCGCACTTGCAGCAGATTTGGTGTTGCTTGTGTCATAGGCGACAGTAGCCACCTACCATCAAGTGGACCGTCAGCCTGTCTGCCGATCTTAACATTAAAAAAAAAAGTTTACACTGTGCAATATTACCTGTTACTTCAGAGTAAAAAGAAAACATATATATGTCTTCGCTTAGTCATTGTTGACTAAAAAATAATAACTAAAAAAAATATGATCATTCCAATGTTAAAAAATAATAAAAGTGACATAAATTGCTGTTGAAACAATCCGAACTATGGACCTCGTGAGAAAAAAACATCATTTAATGAGCTATGGTTACTTATGTATGAAGTAGGGCTATGCTCGGGATTACTCTACAAGATCGAATCGGGACTGAGGAGAACCATAGACAAACGAAAGTCACCGAGGTATCCCGGCGGATTGTTAAGTTGATATGTCAATGGACACATACTGAGGAGAGCCTATGCCCGCTGGGGCCGAAAGGTTATCTAGTGGAGACCAAGGACAGGCAAGCGTACTGTATAGGACCTCCATACACACGATGAACAGACGACCTAACAAGGACCGCTGGTCGACGCTAATCCAGGTAGCTTCTGACCAGTCCTACTGGAAAATTAAACTGAAGGGAAAACCGTCTGATCGTTTGTTTTATTGTTGAAAGATAATATCCATTATAAAGTATAACAATATGAATAACTTAACCCATTCACTACAGTGTACTGCTTATATTTTTAATAAAGTGTTTACTTGAGGCATATTGTATTGTTCAATTGGCATTCACCGATGGGTATTGAAGTTTTTTAAAATTTCCAATGTGCTTATAAAGCGACCTTATTATATTTATAAGCGACCGGCGTGTAATTTTTATATATGTGAACATTCCCCGTTTATCCTTCTTTCCATTAGTGAAAACCGAATTAAAATCGGTCTACCCGTTCACGCGTGATGCCGTGACCCGTGATGCCGTGACCAAGGGAAATGGGGATTCATTTTTGTATATAGAGATTTCGTTCGCTTATAAATTATAGACTCCATGTTGTTTTGACGTGGGTATACACTATACTAGCCGTTGCCGCAACTTCGTCCGCGTCCCTCGGGCACTACTTATTTTCTTTTCAATTTTTTTGAGTTTACTTCTTAAGAATTGTTTTTCATGTGAGGCCCCCGGTATGGAAATTTTATGAGAATATGCAGTATCTTACTACCGTAATGGAATCACCCATTACGGTAGTAAGATTATACTCATCATAGCTTGTTCTAATGACAAGAATTGCCATTAACACGGTGTTAACTAAAAATAACTCTCCCATAATAACTATAATCACTATCAACGAGATAATCAATCTCTATCACAACTTTTACAATAAAAATCTCCGTCTCCTGTCCAGTTTCGCAGTGAGCGTCCGCGATGATTATTACATCGTGTGCTGATGGATGAGGGTCCGATGATCAATCACGCATTGCGCTTCTACAACCGAACTGGAGGGCTCTTCGACGTGGGAGTGGGGATGAAGCATTAGCATTAATATGATAATGCCTTACGCTTTCACAAATTGACCTTCGCTTCCAACAAGTCTAAACTCTAAACCCTTTGTTACGATGGTTATATATTATCCTAATTAATATTATAAATGCGAAAGTGAGTTTGTTTGTTTGTTTAAGGCTTTTACGCCTTAAATAACTCAAGCGATCTTCAGGGAACAGTAAAGGACATACAGTATTTTTCATTCAGAAAAAATACTGTTCCTGAGGAATCAAAAACATATGAGCTAGTTTTAAATATTAAGGCAGTTGCTTATGCCAGAATAATTAACGTTTGCAGTATTTTTTTTTTTTTCATTATGAAATAAATCTTTAGTTACTTACCTACCTATAAGTATAATTTTACGGTTACAATTGAAAACCATTACAATCTTTTAATCATATAATTAGTGTTCAGTATTATATTTTGATTAGTACCACAATACCAACTGTAAAACTTGATATAATAGTATCGGTCGTTTTGTCTAGAAAAAACTTAGTCTATCTAAAAGCCACTAAATTCGAAATAGGCTATAATCTTTATCTCGCGTCCTAACCCGGATAATTAGTTTAAGGTTGCTTATGTCCAGGACCACCTTCTCCAGAACCATTCCAAGGTCTATCTGTCTGTTAAGTTTTATCTAAATCCGTTTAGTGTTCTAGATCTGATTTAATAACAAAATTTTTTTAAATTGAACTATTCAAAGTTGGCTCTGGTCTGGATCTGGCAAGCAGTGGCAAGGCACAATACGTTTCGCAGTTATTTGGGCAGCACATTTGGCGGAAGTAACCTTCCCCTTACGGAAGACCACTGTGAAATAACAGCATAATATTAGGTTGCGTTTCGTCCTATACTTTCCTAATCCCTTATCCTACTGATCCTAACGCACCTATGGAATTGCTTTTGTTATAAGCTACGAGTTTACCTACCATTAAATGCACTGTCACCCTCTCTGAAGACCTTTACATAAAAAGAAAATACTTTTGTATTAATAATAATATATGTTAATATATCTCTATATATATTTCGCATTTTAATACTAACATGATTTTCTAATATGAACATTCCTCTAATTCCCCTGCCAGGCTTATTGCGTGTATATTTGCTGTAATTCTATCGCAATATGCACTTATTTAATTAGTAAAAAATAGTATTTTTTTTAAAACAAAGACTGGTTAGTAAAAATATGCACTTACGAGAAGATCATATAAGATGAATAACAACATTTTTTCAAACAAAACAAACAAGCCACGATAATAAGTCCCAAGAAAACAGTAATCGGATAACGAGATGTCAGACTGTCGTCAATAGAGGACAACTGTGTAGTACTGAGTCATTTTTATCTGGAATTTAATTCTTCACAAAACATCATTGTTTATAATACGTAAGATAATTATTTCATAGACAGGAAATAATTTCATATAGCAGAGGTATTCTATTATTTGTGTCTACTTAATTTTTATTATTATCAAAATATGTACAAGAGTAATTTGTTTACCAAGAAACCATCAACGTCTTAATGGACTCTTTTAGGATGCTGACAGGGTTGCTTCGTTTTTGTAGTGCCTCTCAAATGTTTACCAAAGCACTAACTGACGCCTTTCATGAAATCATTGCCAAGAAAATGGACAAATAAGTAAATCGACATTGTATATCTGATAAGTAAACATAGTTTTAAGAATTTTTGTCCCTTTGTCTGTGCGTTTGTGCACGCTAATCTCAGAAACGGCTTAACAGATTTGAATGCGGTTTTCACTCATGTACTGCAGCAAGCTTCCCTAACATTTAGTGTTTGTTTCATTCCAATCGGTTTACAAACAAAAAAGTTACGCGCCATACCGAATACCACGCGTACGAAGTTGCGGGCTCAGGCCTCAGCTAGTACGTTAATAAAATAACTACCAAAATGAATCACGTTATCTGAAAATAAATAAATATAACCGCGTTTATTGGACTTTTTAAAGATTTTTTTTGTTAATTACAAAATTATAATCGATAAAGAAAAAAGTACTGTTCTCGAATAATCATGTAAGAATAAAAATAAAAAAATCGACACATAGAGCAATAAAGATTGAATAAATGTAAAAACATTTACGAAGAAGGAGCGCATGCAAAGTCGGGGACAAAAGCTAGTAATATAATATGTAGAGTTGTTGATAGATGTTTTATACAAAATGGTTTTCTAGTAATGTGTTGATCTGATTTATTAATAACTAGATTTTATCTGCAACTTCCATAAAGAAAAGTTGATAAGACTACATCATTTCACACGGTTAGAGCTATCTCCGTACGAATTTAAATCTAAATCGGGACTTCTAAAGATTATTTGATCTCCTAAAGTGTAATTGAGAGGATTAGGAACAAATCTGAGACGAATAGTAACATGGCAAGGCTCCATGTGTCTTGTCACACGTAAGAATACCGTGTTATCGGAAAAATGTCCATCTTGCTTATAAAAGTGTCAGAAATTCGGACCCAATCGGGTGTGCATTAAGGATACTGGAGTTTCTGAATCTACGAGGCCTTCTGAAGCAGGCTGAGAAGACTATTTTTTTAAACAGTTTCTTGTGGAAAAATTTAAAACTATAAAAAAGTGGCCAAATAACATTCTTATAAATATCGTTACTTATTTTTTGAGATATTTTTGTGAGTAAAAGTGTGTAATAACGACCCGAAAAACTATCAAAATTCCCTTGTTTTCGGAATATTTTATATGATTGGGTGAAGTCAATATTGAGTGATTTACCATGTTATTTTAATATCATGGACTTCTTATAGGTTTTCCTATAATCAATAAGTAGAAAACTAATTTCTGTATATTTTTTTTCCAAAATTTTGGGTTCAGTAGTTTCGGAGATAAGTGGGGGGTATGGTCGCCCAGACGGACACACTAGTGATCCTATAAGGGTTTCGTTTTTTTATTCGGACGCACGGAACCCTAAAAAGTCGATCAAAATCAAATCCAGAATGTTAATTTTTTTACTGTTGACTCAAAAATATATCCTTTCTACCCTTTAGACCATCACTTCTTTTTGCTTCTTGACCTGTGTAAAACCGAGTGCGTCTTCACAGTCAACCTGTCAGACTTTAGTTAATCGTAAAAAGTCTTGATAATTTTTGATCATCCAACTTAATTGTCGTTGTCGATAACTTTTTATTACCAAGAAAAAAAATGAAGAATGCTAACATGTTTTCGCTAAACTAAAAATAGGATAAAATAATATGAATATTCTAATTAAGCGAACGTGTTATCAAGTTATTTACTTGAAAGTTTTCTATCTGTGGTTCATTCGTTCTGAGAACTGTACATATCTTATTATTCCTATTTAATTTTGAATTAAATTCATGCACTAACGTAAACAAAACAGTGCGTAAGCATTACTTGAGTGTATAAATTGGCGCGTTACAGATTTATTCTGATTTATCGTCATAAGTTAAATCAATTAGCTCGGCTCACCGATAATGGTTAAATAAATCAAGATAGATATTTTTAATAACTGTATTATGAGAAATATAAATTTGCTTTTTTTTTATATGTTATGTCGACAGACAGGCTGACGGTCCACTTGATGGTAGGTGGCTACCGTCGCCTATAACACAAGCAACGCTACAGGTGCTGCAAGTGCGCTGCCGACTACAGTAGGATTATTAAGGATAAGGGATTAGGAGGGGATAAGGAAATGGGCTCTGGCATCCCTTACTCACTCACCGAAACACAACAGCACGTATATGCTGTTATTTCACGGTGGTCTTCTGTAAGGGGGTGGTCACTGCCGCCAGGCGGGCTGCCCAAATGACTGCGAAACGCAGTGTGCCCTACCACTACTTTTCAAATTCAGACCAGAGTCAATTTTGAAAATTACATTAAAATTTCCAAACTTGACCCCGCCGGGAATCGAACCCGGGGCCCCTGAGACGTTAGGCAAGCATCCTTGCCACTCATCCACTCTTTCAAGTTGCAACAAGTACGTACATAATTGAATTTAAAGTTATTTACAACTGTTCTTAAAATATTGATAAATATAAGAAATTTAATTAGTACATAATTGATCGTGTACCTTTGACACGGATTACTAATTCTTACAATAGTAATTTCACTAATGTTTACATTTTTAGGCTGTCCTATGCTTCATACAAGAAACATAATCTTGGCTTCTTGATATTGGTTGATACTTTCTTGATGTTTTTGACCTTATTGTTATTTAAGTTGTGTTATTTTTTTGTTTCTAAATTATAATTTGTGTATAGCGGTGCTAGTGTACAATATGTACTTAGTTGCTTGTGTTTAATTTATGTATCCAAAATTGTTTATTGTCCTGAATAAAATAATACTTATACATATACATATAATAAAATCGTAATCGAGCCCTGTCTGTACATTAAATATTTTTTAATGTAGGTAAGTACCTAGGTCAAAAAAATAGTTTTTAGAATTTTTGTCTGTTTGTGCGTTTATGCACGCTAATTTCACAAACGGCTTAAATGCGGCTTTCAGTGATGTATTGTACCAAGGTTTCCATAACCATAACATGCCAATCGGTTTACAAACAAAAAAGTTACGCGCTATGCTGAATACCACGCGTACGAAGTCGCGGGCTCAGCTAGTATAAAATAAAATGATAGAATTTATATTTGCATGCCGAATTTTCCGTAGGTCTTGTTGGAGCAATAACAAAACGTCATCTGTGTTTATCCATCATACACCCGGTCATTGTAAATATAAAGATTATTTTTATTATTAACGGAATTTTTAGGCGTTTAGGCATTCTTACAGGAGTTGCAATCAATTAAGTAGGTTTGTGTGGCTACCCTCATTTATAAACACAAGTAACGCCAACACGCTGCCAAACTACAAGACTAGCAACCGGCTCCCGGTTTCGCACTGGTTCTATTTTAGCACCAGTGCGCTATTTTTAGCACCTTTCTTATTTAACGCTCTTTCCATTGGCGAAAACCGCATCAAAATCCGTTGCGTGGTTTAGGAAGAGTTCGCGTTAATACAGACAGACACAAGCAGAACTTCAATTTTTACTATATGTATAAGAATACTCGTACTGAACGTAGTAAAATACGCAAAAGGCTATGGCATCCCTAATTAACTTACCGAAACACTACAGCACATCTGCTGTTACGAGTACTTCACGGTGGTCTTCAGTTCTATTCTGTTCTGGGCGGTTAATTACATCCGATGGGCTACCCATTTGCAAAACTAGGTACTGCTATTTAGCAGTATCATGCTTTATATTAGGCATTCATACATACAATACTATCTACCTTTTGCTAGCGATTTCGTTCGTGTTACTTGGAAACAGTACACTTTTCATCCAGAAGGTGTCTAAGTCCTTTTTTGTATCCCTGGCAACGTATATGCAAAATTTCATGATGATCGGTTGAGTAGTTAAGGCGTGAATGCGTATCAGACAAAAAAGTCAATTTCACATTTATGATGTTTGGTTCAATCCAAAAAGATTTTAAATATAATATATTAATATACAGTTAAAAATCTTGGCTTCAATCGTATGCGAAAGAGCGTTAGATTTATTACGATTTATAATAATTATTCATTGACCCGATTTACATAGAAATTCGTACGGAGATAGCTCTAACCGTGTGAAAGGATGTAGTCTTATCAACTTTTCTTTATGGAAGCTGCAGATAAAATCTAGTTATTAATAAATGAGATCAACACATTACTAGAAAACCATTTTGTATAAAACATCTATCAACAACTCTACATATTATATTACTAGCTTTTGTCCCCGACTTCGCATGCGCTCCTTCTTCGAAAGTGTTATTACATTTATTCAATCTTTATTGGTCATGTCAGGCGTCGAAATTTTTATTTTAGATGATCCCTTGGGAACAGTACTTTTTTCAGCTTGAAAAGTACTCGATGTCCTTTTCCATATCTCTGACAATGTGTATGCAAAATTTCACTTTAGTCGGTTGAGTATTTAAGGCGTGAAATTTTAACAAACAATCAAACTCACTTTCGCATTTATGATAATTTAGTTAGGATAAGTAGTGGCCCCTTGTCGTGGGATGAATCACAGGCTCGAACACGCACTACTGACGTGGTGCGCACGAGACAGTGTGAGGAAGAGAGTAAATAAACTCATACACTACAGGATAAAATAAAGTCGCTGTCCGTCATGTCTGTTTCTCCGCTAATTTCTTCTAAACCATCCGACGAATTTTGATACAGTTTTCACTAATCGAAAGATCGATAAACGAGAAAGATTTGTGTGTACAATGAGTAATTCACGGGAAGCCGGGGGCGGATCGCTAGTACATAATAAAAAAATATCCTCTGCAATGATGCAAGTGATTGAACAGTGTTTATAAATTCAATGCAACATTCAATGAGTGTATAAAAAATTGAAATGATGATTCACAATTTTTGTTTGTATAACCGGAAATTCGAAATGGCCTTATAAACATCAGAGCTTCATTGCAATTTTATAATATTTATTTTTTTGTGAGACTTACAATGTCAATTGTTAGGACAACCTTCAGACTGAGAATCGTCGAAGTTTGAAAATATCTAAGAAATCGTCGTGTCGGCAGGGACGGTGACAGTCTGCATAATGGTGGCTACCGTGCATAGCAATCGAGCAAGCTTGATACGATAATGGATGAGAAGCATATAGGGTATGGGTTTTGGTATCTTACGAAACACAACAACCTTAATTAAACAAACTTTAATTTCCTTGTGGTCTTGTGTAAGTAGTAAAATATTTGACATAATTATTGTTCTCACTTGTAAGATTGATTAGATATTATACACCTTTTATTATGTTTTAACTGCTTTATATTTATTAAAAACAAATAAGTATACAATTAGATACTAAAGCAACTGACTCAGCTACTGACTAAACAACTAGTATTTACGAAAAACACCGATGGAAATATATTGTTATTTATATACTGATAGCTCTAACTAATCTATTGGAGTAAGATGCCAGACATAACTTATTTTCTATAATAGGAAAAATGTGGGGAATCGAGTAGTGTTCCTGTGTACTTTGAACGTATGCGTATCTGCTAAGTTAGGTAGATGGCCAATTTAGAGCTATCAGGTGACAAAGGTAAATAAAAATAGGACTAACTTCACTTATTTTCTAAAGGCTGATTTTTATATATGTTTTGTACAATATTATTACAAAATAATATTCAGCACTGCCAGACACTTCCCATGGGCCATAACTTCTGCCAGACGCTTTAAGACCCATTACATTCTGCAGCGTGTCGCCGCCGGTCATATAGCCTATGTCTGTCCTGAAATTATACTTATTCTAACTATTGTTGAAATTTAAAAAAAAAATTAAATCTGTAGTTTCGAAGAATACCTCCTACATATAAACATACAAACACACTTTACCTTTATTAGTATAGATGAATAAATAAAATATCTGAGGCAATAATTCTTTATACCTATTGTTTCTTACGCAGGTACTAATGTTTATAATGTAAGGTGTACATACAAAATTAATTTGTTCAAATATTTCATAGATAAGCTGTTGTTGACATTTCAAAACCAATACAACGGGTGTACCGTTTTATTTTGATGTACCGCTACATCCACTGGCTTCTGTTTGTTAGAGAACTCGTCAAACCGGATCAGCTTCACCAAAAATAGGGCCTTTATTTGTACTTTTACATACGAACGAGTAATTTTGCTTGACTATTCTCAGTGGACAACTTTTTACTTGGGAAAAATTTTCATGCGGGATCTTCTTTGGCATAAAAGTGGCGCAGAAGGCGATATTTCTATATATAGTTTTTGACCCAGGATCTTCATATTGCTTATACTCAAGTTATATTAGGAACTAACTGAGCCCGCCACTTGGTATTCGATATAGCGTGTAACTTTTTTACGTGTAAACCGATTGCAATGAAACAAAAACTAAATATTATGGGAAGCTTGCTACAATACATCAGCGAAAACCGCATTCAAATCGGTTTCTGAGATTAGCGTGCACAAAAGCACAGACAAACAGACCAAAATTCTACAAACTTTTTTTTGACCTCGGTAATTTAAGTACAACGTGTACAAATTGTTTTTTGAAAAAATCTTTAATGTACACGGTTAGATTACGATTTTATTATATGGGTGATTCTATTTAAGAAGGACGAAAACCATGTTAATTCCGGCACGGGCTTTTTATTTGCATTTTAGGCAAAAGAAGTAGTTTGAACTATAGCTTAGATTGTTTCTATATTGATCTAAAACGCGCCAGTCAAAAAAACAAACTGTGTGATTATTAATTGCCTTTAAAAAAAATATTAGTGTCCAGGAGACTGAGACTGGGAACAGGGTACTGAGATTTCAAATAATAGGTCACACTTGCACCCTTGCATGTGATAATAGGCGACGGTGTATTATATAGCACACTACCATGAATGAAGCGTCTACCGTTCCTTATCTACCGTCCTATCACCCTGTCTATCGTCCCTTATCATAATGAAGAAGAGTGTTCTGCCGTTAGCAGGCCGAAATCGATGACCCTGAGGGATGAAACCTTTTAAACGGTTCTAGAAATGAGCCCCCACATCGTGATTCGACGACACAGCGAAAGACGCGAACAGACTTTGAATACAAATGATTGCTTGAAGCAAAGAATTTAAATCTTTGGCTTGAAGTAGGTTATATCATTCTTCTGCAAAAATTGCCAACTAACCCCTTGAAAAATTTCCTTAAGGGATTCACTGAGGCAAATGACATTTACTATAGAACTCGCTGGCGGCGGAGACAATTCAACGGGCCTAGAAATGGTGTCTTTTTTATTTTTACCATTAGAACATTACACAATTTTTTTTTCTTAATACAATTTTTTAATCTGATATCAACTTATTAATAGGTACAGGATTCATATGCGTACAATAAGCCGTTTTCGAGAGAATTTTCAATAAAGGTCAAATTCTTCTTGTGTTCTAACTTTTTTTGTGGAGTTTCTATTACTTTAACGAAAATTCTAATTAATACAATTGGTCCTTCACATGTTTAAGTATAATATATATTTTTTTCAAAGCAATTGTCTTGTCTATTTCTTGTAACATTTTTATTAAACAATGGATATTTTTAGTATTTAGCGTTTGTCTCCCCCTTAAATAAAAATTGCGTACAAATACTTAATAGACGAGCAAAATCACTCGTTATTTTTGCAGTAATTAATAAATACTTAAGTCCCTATTTTTGATATCACAAGCAATGACAGTCTATATTAATAGTTGAAAACCTAGGGCCATTTTAACCATAATGTTTTTTATAGTTTTTTGACATAAATAATAAAATAGCTTCCTGACACATAACGTTCGTGAAGAGCGCGTGTTCTTTGCAGAAAAATGTTTACAAAGTAAAAGAGTTTGTTTCCCTTTGTATCACAGGTTTGTATGAATGAAAACATCGATATCACCCTATAGTGAGAGGGGCGCTGGTAGTACACGGAATATCGTGATCGTGATCCGCCATTTCTAATATTATATATATTTTTTTATTTAATGTTAAATTTTTTTTTTAAAGAAGTATTAAAGCGAATCAATATAAACGTGTGTTATTATCGACATATGTATCTGCACTTCTGTATTCTCAATTCTTTAAACGCACGTCGTCCAGCGTATAGACGTTATGTGCATAGGCCTTTACTTTGGTGCCTTTGACATCTACTTATAATACATAGACTATTCTGTATGGCCGACAATGGCCTTCGATTTCATAAATGAGTGGTTTCAATAACAAGCTTGTCAACCAGAATGTTTTAAGAGGATTTTGAAACATAACTCAAACAATGTAAAAATTGTAAAGGTTAAATTATTATTTTTTGTCCTATGTTCTATTTCGGTCTCTTCAGAATTCTTTAGGCAGTGTCAGGTTAACATCAAGAGCTACTTCAAAACTTACCAAAATTTCTACAACAACGGGATCATGTTACTACCTACAAGATGGCAATAAGTCATCGAACAAAATGGCACATTTATACCGTAATTAAATGTAAATAAATTTGAAAAAAAAAAAAAAAAAACTGGGGTTTTCATATAAAATGCGGAGAAACTTTTCCCCCAGCCTATTTACATAGTGAATGCGTTTAAGGTCTCTCAATGCGCACCTAAACTCGTGTAGGTACTTGTATTTAACAAATGCGGCCGAATCGTGACCAGATCGCAACGTAACAAGCATTGTACCTGCGACTGATAAAGATAAGAACTGATTGGTAGTCATACCCGTGAGTTAAATATAACGGTTCTTTGTTCTTAATTACAATTCTCGTTTGAGCACCTAGCTTAATACCCATTAAACGTTTCTACTTGTTGACTTTAATGTGTTTCAATTTTATATTTAATTGAGTTACATATCAAACTTTATCATCGGATTTTATTGCTTTTCATCTATTCAGTTGTAAAAGTTTATGGAGTATCAACTGCTTCACTTATAATATTATTAAACACTAGCTGTTGCAAGCGACTTCGAACGATTTTATTATATACCAGCGACCCGCCCCGGGATTTTTATATTACATAAACATTCCCCGTTTATCCCTCTTTCCATTAGTCAAAACGGAATTAAAATCGATCTACCCGTTAGAAAGTTATGGGCGTACATACATTTCGAAGATCCATTTTTTTTATATACATATATAGATGAAGAAGAGTTACCAGCCTAAGCTGAACCCTACTTAATATGACTCATCATATATATCTGAGGTCAATTTAAATGCTCAAAATCTCCTAAACTGCCTATTTTTAACTTCATATAAACTTTCAGTCATCATCGTTTTACAGATGATATATATATATAGCCAATTCAACCGAAGAGTTATTTTATTGCAATTTTATCGAAAAAATGTTGCACGTGATTCTTTAAATTTACATAACTTTTTTGTTTGTAAACTGAATGGAAAACTATTTTTTTTTGAATTCGGTAACATAAGTACGAGTATAAATCATTTTTTTTTTTTTTTTTTTTTTAATTTTCAATGTACAGACACGGAAGTCATAATACGTTTTTCGCGATTCTTGCGACAATTGTATGAAATTGTCGCCTCACTGTTACGAAGTTTATATGACTTTATAGTTAATTTTATATGCGAAGTATGTATTCCCTAATGTAATTTTTCTTCACCGTTTGAGCGAATAAAAATTATTTGTTTCGCAACTCATGTAGCCGAATTACACATATTATATTATATTTAATTTAAGTGGCGCCCCCACTTTTTGGTTATTTAGTGGGTAACCAAAAATGAAGAGACACATATTATTACTTAATATGGTGATATGGGAAGTGCTAAAACGCTAAAATTCGTGATATTAAATTAAATAATAATCGAAGGTAATGGAACAAAATATTATTAATTACTTAGGTATGTTATAATAAATGCTAATTATTAAAATAATTCATTATGTAGATACGGAATTTTGTTCCCTAAGTTTCAAAGAAAATACTTGTAAAAAAAAACATGTAAAGTTTTTCAACAAAAGTTTTTTGTCAATATCTCAAAAGAATACCTAATTTTTTATTTTGGTTTGAAAACGACGATATACCTACTGGCTACAGGAAGGTCATTGCCATGTTAATTTCGTATAAAATAGCATCCAAATTTCCGACTTATCCGGTGGATTTTCCAAAAAAATTCATTCGTACGAACCTTGGCTGGCCTGACAATTACGAACACAACAACAACAACAAAAATCACTTCACTTCACTTCTTCTTCAAAAAATAACAACAAAAATCTGTCGTCCCGTTCTCAAGCGATGCTCCGTCATACATGTGGCAATTGAATTTTATTTAAATAGATTTTACTCCATCACATTGCATACAAGATACAATACTACAGTTTGGCAAAATTTCACATCGTTACTCTTCGAGCAGGACGGGCATATTTTTTCGCGATGTTTTCGTTCGGCGTTAAAACAAATTATCATTATTTCTCTAGTCACACCGCATGAAATTTAAAATCACATCAAATTGAAGGCTGCAAACTGAAATATCCTTTTCATCAAATAGAAGTTCTTTTAATATTTTTCTTTTGAATATCCTTACAGCTTTAATTCGTGGAAAATCGCAATACGCATAGAATCAGATTTGTAGATCGCCCACGAGGGATGTTTTTTTTTTCGGGACAAACTAATATTAATAGTGCTATAATACTTACTCGTCAATATATTTTTAAATGACCAAAAGATTAAAGGATCAAACAGCAAAGGGCAAAGCTGCGTCGCAGTGATGCTAATAAAAGAAATGTAGAGAGAAATAAAATAAATTGTAAGGGATATCACTGACTTGGTCATGCAGTGGAAATTAGTGACATATGGGCTGCCCAGTTGCGACGTTAATAGCAGTGTTCAAAAATCTGAGCTCATTCTTGAGGAGTCTTATCACCATATATTGTCACCATATATCGTCCTCATATTATAGTCAGTCATCTCTTATTCCATTTCACTGGTTTTAGCCGTTTGTCTGACGTTTTCTCTGAAAACAATTGACATTTTATTGTGTTTTAAGCGAATAGTAGAATGTAGGTTTTCTCGGCCGGTATCCATATGAGTTGTGGGTTTCAGGGATGATGGCCCAGGTCTGTTGGAAATTCTTCCAAACGTTTCGTCAACAACTGCTTTAAGCGAATAATCATGTTCGTCATGTCTTTGTACTTTTAATGATAAATCTTTTTAAAATCTGTTTGTTTGCACAATGTAGAGAAGGACTAAGAAACGCAATTATTATGTGAATAATAGTCACCATCAAAATGTAATCGTTCAGTGCTATGATCTTCTGCTAATTTTAGAAATTCGAATGGCTTTTACGTTAAACAATAAATATAAACCAAGCCGGTTTTAATTTCTAAATAAACATAATCAGAATATAATGTGGTACCATTTACTCCACCATAACTTTAAGATGCATTTATCTTGATGAACTTGCAATCATTAAAACGTGCTGTAAATTCCAAGTGTGCGTTTAAAGTGCAGGATCCCTATTTTTAGCCGGGTTTGCTCCGAGTAATTTTTTTCTTCGCTCAAATGACGCCGGGACTGGTTGTGGTGTCGTTCGTTAGACTCCTTACTTTATAGAGACTTACGTTTTTTAATTCGTTGAGATATGCGTTTACCCTACCTTAAGTCACATAAATACATAGGAATATATTTCTTCCTAAAATTGCAGAAAATCTGATAGTCTTAGAATTTATAAGTGTTCTTCTTTTGAATATAAAATTATGTCAAGTTTTAAGAGTTATACCCTCAGACCAAAAAAAACTATAGACAGAGCCCTTACGAACAAAAACGTTTTAAAAAGTGAAGCCGGTTCTCTGAAGATGTGTGCGTAACCTTTGTCGTATAGTGGCCATGCGTTTGTGTATGCAGTTAAAAATGTTATCCACTAACAGCTTTTATCCCAATTAATTATTATAATATTTATTAAACAAAAAATATAGTTAGGTATATCAACTATTCGCGTCAGACTATAGAGCGTCCGTCACCCTATTGCAGAATCGTCTTCCTATTACCTGCCTCACTTAAGAGTGTGTATTGTTCCGTCTACAGTTTTTGTCGGTCTGAGGTTATACCTATCGAAATTTTAATTTCATGTTGTAGATACAAATACATATATCAAATAAACAAAATTAATTTTTTCTTAAAAACCTAGAGTATCCAAAAGTACTAATATTATAAATATAAAAGTAACTCTGTCTGTCTGTCTGTATGTCTGTCTATCTTTTCACGATTCATACAAGTTACTCATGAAACTTCACGCATACATATTGTGAGGGATACAGAAAAGTACATACAAGTTTGCTTACTGTTTCCGAGGGATCATCTCAAAATAAAAATCCAATGCTTGGCAAACTTAATAATAATAATAATTTATTTGCGATGACCATGGGTATAACTGATACCAGAGATGACGTTTAGTTTTCTTGTTCCTTCATGACCAATCTGCGCTCGGTGTGCAAATCTTAACATCTTGAAACTCCAAATCTCGAACATTGAATTTTTGACTGATTAGTTTTCTTATAATACAAGTACCATTATTCCTTTATTGACACATCGAACCAACACTATTATTTCATTATTATAATTTTGACTTCATAATTTAATAAATTTCAAAATTCATGCTTTGCGTATAACAGCAATAATAATGTCAGACGTTATATATATTGCTCATGTATTTTGTTAAGGGTTGTTCTCTATTTTTCAACACGGACGAAGTCGCGGGCACAGCTAGTAATTTATTATTACGTAGACATTGCGAAAGGCATTATTATATTATACTAGCTTTTCGTTTTCGTCCGCGTATCTTAAGATAAATTATATCTTGTCTTTCAAGCTGGAACCAATCATACCTACACACAAAATTTCATTGAAATCGGTTTTTTTATGTTAAGATTGACAGACAGGCTGACGGTCCACTTGATGGTAGGTGGCCTACCGTCGCCTATAACACAAGCAACGCTAAAGTTGCTGCACGTGCGCTGCCGACTACAGTAGGATTAAGGACAAGGGATTGCACAGAATCGCATCCCTTACTAACTCATGACATCCATTACTAACTCACCGAAACACAACAGCACACGTGCTGTTATTTCACGGTGGTCTTCTGTAAGGGGGTGGTTACTGCCGCCAGACAGGCTGCCCAAATGACTGCGAAACGCACAGTGTCCCTGCCACCACGGTTTGCCGGCTTCGGAGATTAGCTTGAACGAACATCGTGACATGTGATTTTTATATATTAATTAAACGGATATATACGAAATTACCATTTAATGTGTTTAAATTAAAATTAACTTTTTACTAACAGACGGGATTGATGCTTGATGGAGTATTTTACGCTGTGACAATATTTACCGAGTGCGAACTCCAAAAGCGAATCACTTGAAAGATTAGATTAATAAAATTGATCTGTAATTACTTATAATTTGTAATTAGTATTTTTGGTAGGGGAAAATAAATGTACGTTTTTTATCTGCTATTAAATTATCTCCCATTTATGTTAGTCTTTTTGGTAGGTATAAAATGTACTTAGTAAAAAAACAGCATTTCATAAATTTTTATCATCGACTATTAAAGAAAAGGAAAGTTTTAGAACATTTATTGATAAATTGAATAAGCAATTTACGCATTTACTTACCTAATTTTATATTACCTATATATTTTTATATTACCTAAGCTTTGTTATATTAGATTATTTTATGTTAAGATCGGCAGTCAGGCTAACGGTTTACTTGCTACCGTCGCCTATAACAAAAGCAACGCCCAGCTCCTGAAGTGCGCTGCCGACTACAGTAGGATTAAGGATTGGATAGGAAAATAGGCTCTGGCGTCCCTTACCCACTCACCGAAACACAACAGCACACATACTCTATTATTTCACGGTCATCTTCCGTAAGGGAGTGGTTACTGCCGCCAGACGGGCTGCCCAAATGACTGCGAAAAGCAGTGTGCCCTGTAACTACTTTCCAGGTCCAGACCAGAGCCAAATTTGAAAAGTTCATTTTTCAAAGTTGATCCTGCCGGAAATCGAACCCGGGAACCCTAGACAAGAACGTTAAAAGGCAAGCACCCTAACCACTCAATTAACGGGCTCGTCAAATTTCGTTATTCTAGAATCGTTATGTAAAAAGATTTGATGAAACTCTTACATTAATTTATAAATTTTTGTTTTCAAAATAGTAATTACATGCACATCATATGTATGACAAGAGAAGTGCAATAGGTATTGCATTGCACAATGAACTTGACTTTGGTAAAAAGTCTCGGTTTACTTATGTTTCTATTCAAATTCAGGAGAAAAAAAAACTACTTATCCGCGTTTAATTATCTAATTAACATCGACCTTTTACTTGGGTACATTTAAAAAAGGTTAATCTATTGTAGCAATTTGTAATGTTTCCAGGTAACTGGTTTTCTAGAATGTAGGCAAACATCGACATGTTTACTTAAATGTATAGTTACATATGTAGATATATAAAAAAAGGCGTGTATAGACCGATTTTGATACTTGATTTGTATAATTTGTCTCGGTACCGAATAGCAAAATAACTATTAAAACATCTGAAATATTAACGAAAAATTTTTTCTCATAAGTTTCACATGGAGCGAGTTTGAGGCGGTACGAAGTTCACCGGGTCAAGTAGTATTTTATAACTTCGGATATTAATTAATTAATTGTTTTAAGCGGAATTTGTCACTGGACATTATTCGGATAACAGTGTTTTATAACTTTTTACCTTCGTATTACCTGTCTGTTATTAGATTAGCATACCTATTTAACTAAATTTTTATTGTACAACCATCTGAGCCCGCAACTTCGTATGCGTCGTATTCGTTAAAGCGCGTAACTTTTTTGTTTGTAAGCCGATTGGAGTGAAACAAAACTAAATGTTACGGAAAACATTCTACATCAATGAAAACCGCATTCAAGTCGGTTAAGCCGTTTCTGAGATTAACGCGCATAAACGCATAGACAAACAGACAAAGATTATTTTTTCTTGACGTCAGTAACATAAGTAAAACGTGCACAAATTGTTTTTTTGAAAAAATATTTAATGTACAGACACGTTTACGATTTTATTACCTATATGTATAGATTATTTGTTGTTTTGAATAAAATAAAATATAAATTTTAAAAATTGTATTGAAAAAATATAATAAATCTATACATAGGTATAATAAAATCGTAAACGAGCCGTGTTATACATATAAAAAAAACAATTTTAACATGTACTTATGTTACTGAGGTCAAAAAAATAGTTTTTAGAATTTTTTTCTGTTTATCTGTATGTCTCTGCGTTTGTGCACACTAAACTCAGAAACGGCTTAACCGATTTGAATGCCGTTTTCTCTGATGTATTGTAGTAAGCTTTTAACATTTAAGTGTTTGTTTCATTCCAATCGGTTTACAAACAAAAAAAATTACGCGCTATACCGAATACCACGCGTATACGAAGTTGCGGGCTCAGCTAGTAAATTACTAAATGTTAAAACTTGTTCCATTTCAGTTCCCAGCGCCTGCGGTCGGTTATAGAGCAAGTGAACACGCACAAGAAACTAATACACGTACTAATCAGAACAGGTACGTTTTTGAAATTTTTTATTTAATATCACTATATTGAGTTAATATTGTAGCCGTTTTTTACGCGAGCTTAGATTTTTACGCGTATGGTAATTATATATATGTTGTGTTATGTTTGTGTACTGTTGTGTACTGTTTGTGTACACAACAGTTACACAAACTTATGTGTTTGTGTACCTACTTCATTAAATAAATAAATATGGTTTTTATTAAGGGCAGTGACAGCTGGCGTAGATTATTGAGTTTATTTAAATATATCACGCTAGAGGGCGCTAAAGCGTGAACAAATATGTATATTTAGTAGTGACTGTGCATACTGTGTTTCGCAGTCAATCATAAGCTGGTGAGCTCAACTGGCAGCAGTAGATCTTTCTTTTCTCTATCCGCACCTTATCCCTTATCCTTTATTCTATCAATGTTGGCACCGCACTTGCATCACTACTAGCGCTATTTATTTACGTGTAACCTATTTATAGGCGACGGTGGCCACCTTCCATCAAGTGGACCGTCACATCTTACCAATCTCTATATAAATACTTGATTGTAAACTGCAAGTGCATTAAAACACTATAGACAAGTTAGTATTAAGTAGGTACCTACTAAAAATTAATGCTTTAAGTATTGTCATACGAGTACTTAAAGAGTCTCCAGTAAGCAGCGCTCAACTCCGCGTTGAGATCACGCGCTAACGCTTTAAAATGTTGTTGTTTCACCTAGAGTGAGACAGGGCGTAAACCAAGGACAAAGGGCGGCGCCTACCGCCCTACCTCATACCGTTCCCCCGCGCTAGAGTGATTCGCTGCAGATTCGCATCAAAATTTTGTAGTTTTTTTACTGATTTTCGTAGTTTCGTTCTCATTTGAAAACCACAAATCAATTTTGAAAAATGCTTTTTCTTATGAAACTAACATAGATTAATCGATGTCGGAAATAGATTTTGACTTCGATCTAAATTATATTTTGGCTGTAGTATTCAGCCGAACTGAACAGGGTTTTGGGGGCTAAACTTGTACTCTTTCTATTTTCTTTTTAATAACATTTCAAGAGTCATTAACTAATTTCAGGCATAGATATGTCTTATCTCATTGTATTTACAAAATTTCATGATAATGTAATGCGTTATTTTAAAATAAGGACGTAACTACGTTTGTATGGAGAATTGAGCTTGCTGAGGACCCTTAAATTCAAGCAAATATATGAAGATTTGCACATTGATATTTTTTTACGACACAAGTGTCTTGTGTCCGTGAGACAATTGTCTGTGCGCTTGTGCACGCTAAACTCAGAAACTTGACTGCTGTGCGCTTGACGAGCCCGTTAAATCAGTGGTTAGGATGTTTGCCTTAACGCTCTGTTCTAGTGTTCCCGGGTTCGATTCCCGGCAGGGTGAACTTTGATAAAAGAATGAACTTTTCAAATTTGGCTCTGGTCTGGATTTGGAAAGTAGTGGCGGAACACACTGCGTTTCGCAGTCGTTTGTGCAGTCCGTCTGGCGGCAGTAACCACCTCCTTACAGATGACCACCGTGAAATAACAGCATATGTGCCGTTGTGTTTCGGTGGGTGAGTAAGGGATGCCAAAGCCCATTTTCCTATCCAATCCCCTATTCTTAATCCCACTGTAGTCGGCAGCGCACTTGCAGCAGCTGTGGCGTCGCTTGTGTTATAGGCGACGGTAGCCACCTACCATCAAGTGGACTGTCAGCCTGTCTGCCGATCTTAACATAAAAAAAGAAACGACTTAACCTATTTGAATACAGTTTTCACTGCAAGCTTTAGCAAGATTCCCGTAACATTTAGTGTTTGTTTCATTCCAATCAGTTTACAAACATACGAGTAAAAGTTACGCGCTACGAAAATCACGCATACGAAGTTGCGGTCACAGCCAGTTCTAATAAGTAGAGGACTAGTGTCATAAGCTTATAAAACAGAAAAAGCACTCACAATAATCTGTTTGATAACATAAAACACCTTCCATTTTTAAACTACATAGGCATTTTTTTTTCATGTGATAGGCTGATATGGTAGCTCATACTTTCGCACAGAGGAAAGGCGGAATATAATCTCTATTTGCTTGTAGGCATATATGGACGGACGACCTACTAAGGGCCGCGGGTCGACGCTGGATCCAAGGCTGCTTCTGATCGATCCTACTGGAAAATGACGGAGAAGGCCTATGTTCAGCAGTGGACGTCCTGCGGCATGATAATGATGAAAATATAATGCTTTTATGTAATATACACATAAACACCGTTTTTTCTGAGTATTACCATATATTTTAATTAATCTTCTCTATATATAAAAATGAATCCCCATTTCCCTTGGTCACGGCATCACGCGTGAACAGGTAGACCGATTTTAATTCGGTTTTCACTAATGAAAAGAAGGATAAACGGGGAATGTTCATATATATGTAATGTGAAAACACCTTATTTAAATTGTGGTTGTAAAAACAAAATTGTGTTACTCTGAAAAGAGAAACATTTTATTATTAAACTAAATTGATTACACATCTTCTACTATACAAATCTTCACCTACATTAAATAAAAATCTTACCTGAAAAGAGAAACAACATTCAAGCTATTATTTCTCAACTTTACAAACACTTAACAATATACTTTATAATTATTTATTAAATTTAACTTTATTTTAACGATTCGTATGACATTTATTGGTACGTTTTTATTACCGTTGTAGGTAGCCACTTTAAATATAACGAATTACCTACTTAACTTATTAAAAGTAAAAACGCGGCAAATTCAAATTAAATGAAGTCAATCCAACTTCATTTACATATATAAAAATTGCACCCCGGGCGAAGCTGGGCGCGGATCGTTAGTATCATTTATAATTCTTCTGTAATTCTTTGTGTGTGTTTGATTAGGTCCTTGAATGGGTTAGATTCACAATTGAACCTGATAGATGACGCTGCGATGTGGTTACAGATGTTTAATAAGTTTTCGTTCGGACAGGAAAGTCTGCCGGGTCCGCTAATAAATTTATAGTTTTAACTATAGACCACAATAGTTGCCATGTTTATTTAGTCGAAAATCTAAATGAGTTACAGTACCCTAATGTTTTAACAGTGGCTGGGATGAAAACGGTAAATCACCAGGAACTCTCCCCGACTGCGCTGTAGAGATCTCGAAAGCTGCTAGAGGTCTCTTAGTACGCTTGTTGGAACCTGAGCCACGAGTCCGCATGAGAAATCTTCGGCAGCTTCAGCAATCTGCTTTTTATTTGGGATATAACTTTGAACATGTGAAGACAAAACAGGTTTGTAATGTCAATGGCTCCAATAACACTTATTTCGTACATTAATACGCAGTACTAGTTAATATGGTATCTCGCTGCTGTTACCGGGAGCGTTATGAACTTCTTACAAAATGCCAATTGATGATAAATTCCACTAAGCTAATCCAATATAGTCATCGTGATAGACCACGTCAATAGATTGAATAAAGACAGTCGAATGAAATACATAGAAGTATTTCATAATTTTCTAAACCAATACCTTCCTTCACCGTTCGTGCGGTGTGTGATCGATCGTTTCTAACCAGTCAGACACGCACGGTAAAATTCTTATGGAAAATCAAGATCATCTGCCACAAGGTAAAATGAAATTTGATTGACCTAATCTTATCCTCGGTGATATCCATGATCTACCACATTCTTTTAAAATGCAAGTATTTATTCTTCTACTTCTAACATATCCAAGATTTATTTATGCATTAGAACAAAACATTTTCAACGTTTAGGATTAGGATTTTAGGATTTGCTCTACAGCAAATCCTAAAATGGGTACGCAGAACCTATGGGTTCCCTAGATAAGTCCCCAGGGTCAGGGTTCTGCGAAATTATTTATTTTGGCTGTTAAATAATACAAAGTTAAATATTAATATTATTTTGAAATTGCTTAAAATATGTAATGAGAAAAGAGCCCATTATTGTTATGTGAGTAGGTAGGTAGTCAACGAGAATTTAACCTGTTCTATGGAGTAGTGCACGAGTGCAATGCGGGTAATTTGTAATAATCTTAATAATAATAAAGCTCTTTATTTCGACAATGTCTGATCATTTGTTAGTCATTCAATTTAAGGCTATGCTAGTACAAATATTTTAAGTTGACTTACTGCTGTGCTGTTACTCATAAGTCAGTAGCTGAACCATAAAACAATGGTTCAGATATCGACAGTCAAGCCTTTCGGAATTGAGGATGCTATTGGAGCTGATCCGAACCCTGCGCACCAGAGATGCACACCGTTTCCTCATAGTTGCATAGAACTCTGGATTCAGCGAACATCCCTAACGCACTACAGAACCTTATTGGCAGTCTCCACAGCACCCTAAACGAATTATTATATTGGACTCACAGGGCGTTATAGTGTCTCTGGGTAAAACTCATCCATATAGACTACTCGTATAAAACGACGTACAGAATGCTTTAAAAAGGGTGACCTTGACAGCCATTGTTATTGATATCGATATCGATAATGATTTGTATTAATTTAATATGGAGTTCCGTTAAAAAGGGATTTGGTGAGTGATCTGTTATCTTAAAAGTTTAGGAACCCCTACTGTAGACAGCCGTGAGTTGCCGAGCTATATTATTTAAAAAACATGGAATACTATAGTAAATAATAGATACTAACAGGACAACCTAATAGGAAACAAATATCGACTGTGTCAGATTATCGTAGTATTGCTGGTAACAACTGCACCCTCTCTTTCTTAGTTCACAAGTAGTTAGAAACACAAACAAAATGTATTAAAATCGAGTAATAAATCGCTACAATTTACGATGGGCTTTACTTAACTGAGTTGTAAATAGTAACAAACTATTAGATTTTAAAGTGAACTTTTTGTTACACAATCATGGTCATAATAATAGAGTAACATCTCAGGCCTGCCAGACATAACTTATTTTCTAAAGGACAAAATCTAAGTCTTTAGAAAATAAGTTATGTTTGCCATGCTAGGGATCTTGGACCATAAATGATTTTAAAGCGAATGCCACTTTAAAGCATTGGTCATAATCAAACAAATAGACTTATGTGAAGACCAGGTTTGAGTGTTAGTGGAATGACTATATGCGATTTGACTCTATCCTTCGACATTTCGATGCTAGAGTAAGAAGTGAGCCTAAGTGCTCATTTTCATTGGTCGATACACAGCATGCTAGGTCCAAGAACGGACACAACTCAGTGTATCATATTTGAATCACAACAGTTAGAACTACTGTACACAACATTAATTTTTGATCTCTGGTAGATTATTACCATTTTTTCAAAGCGAATGAAAAAATTTTGCACAAATTCCCGTAAGCGGGGACCATCGACCAATGAAAATTAGCCCTAAGATTAGTTTTTTACATTGCTAGAATTTCAGAAATCAACAGATGAAACTTCTAAGTCTGTCTCCTTATCAGACACACTTTTTTAAAAACATTCCATAATAATATTCTATGAATGGTGAATATATCACAAATGAACGGTGAATCTAGATATTTTATATTATTACAGATAAATCCGAAAGCAATTTTGGAGCAACATTTCCCTGAAGGCGTTTCACCAACGACATCGCATGTTCCTGACAACGATTTTGCAACGTTCGACCAACCTCACTTTGACCAATCTCTCTAAAGTTAATTTTGAAAATAACTTATATTTTTATGCAGTAACCAAATAATAATGGAACATTGAAATTAGAAAAAATATAATATACCTATTATAATAAGGTCATATAACAAAACAATGCGAAAGATTTGTGCCATAATATCTTCTATACATAATAATAGAAAAGATCTGTTGTATCACGAGCCTTGGCAGAATGCATTTAATGAGTAAGTTATCTTAAAATGTAAATATAAGATCTTAAATCGATTTCTAACATGTACATTTAGTTAGTTAATTGATAACCTAATACATTCCAAGTGTTTATATTGTACACCATAAATAGGTAAGTATGTACTCTAATGCCAAATACAGTCATCAAATAAAGTTTTATTGTCCAGAAAATATGCGTTTGAATTTTGAAATATGTAAGGAATTTTTTTGTAAAAAGGTACATACTAAAAAGAACTACAGATGCTAGGATTTTTAGGGGCATAGATAGAATTTATTAAATATTGATCTATAGTAAAAATGGCATAACTTTGTTTACAATAACTAAACTCTATAATGTTGAATGACAATTTGTTAAGTGGGTAGTTTACTCGGTAAAATGCTTTTGGATACAGCTGATGCAGCAAGAGAGTTGATTTCAGCTGAGTATAGCCAGTGTCGTATAGCTCGTATAATTTCCCTTTGTTATTTACAATTTACATTGTTAATAAAATATACACATTAATCTATAATAATTTCATAAATAATTGATCTCGACCAATGCTTAGGGTGGAGTGGGGGAGGGGGGTGTACCCCTAACTAACTAAATCAGGATCCTTATATACCTTCATTTTGTAAACCTAATTGTTTTATTTGCTTTCCTAACTACATATTTCTACGATCTTTGTCATCATATATTTAATAAATTTGTGTTTGATTTCCCTGTTAAATACAATTTTAGTCATGTTATCTTTTTCTAGTTTGAGATTATTGTTTAATTCAAATTCCAAGCGCGTCCCCGCAAATATAAAGCATCGGAGTAACAGGTGTTCCACCGTTTCCGACACCTCAGGCTCGCACAGGCAATCAGAACTAAGATTTCTTTTTATATTTCAATTAGTAGTCTGAAAACCCACCGTGGCTCGTGAGCGCCTGCGCCAAGGTTAGCTTCATTCTAATTTTATTAATTACACTATTTGCTGCCTCCGCGTAATGAAAGATCGTGCCCCCGACCGCCTCGCCATTGGCGTACATTTGCTTCCATTTGGTAGGTCTCATCCCTTATCAAGCGCTTTATACATATTATTATATGACATGGAGCACTTATGGTAGCTTAATTTTAACTTTGATTTTAGTACTTTGCTAGGAGGTCAGCTCTCTCGTTGCCCCATATCCCAACCTGAGCCTTAACCCAGAAGAACCTCACCCTCTGACTTGATTTTGCGCTGATTTTCTTTTATTGCTCAAGCCAGAGGGTGGTATGTGTTGCAGATCTTCAATAACCCAAGTGAAGACTGTGAGTCGTTCAAGACGCTTATCTCTCCATACCTGGTATTCTTTGCGATGACTGTCGCCTCATAGAGAGCATATAATTCAGCTTGTAATACTGTACAGAAAGGTTCCAGTCGGTACTTTTTCGTTCTAGTCTCCAAACCGTCCCTCCAGCAGAAAAATGCTGCGCCGATGCTGCCGTTAATCTTTCTATCATTGGTATACTCGATAGTTCTAAAATCCTCCGCTCCACTTCCCTTCCCTTTAAATATCACAGCGGTTTATCTCTTCTTGCCTCATAGATTTACGCTGCTTCCGCGACGCAGAGAAAAAAAGGCCCGACAAAATTAAGGCAGCATTTAGGTAGACAGTCCGGTAGGTTTCGCAAATTTTCTGAGCGAAGCCCCTCTGCACGGCATACTGCAATTTTTTAATGCTCCTGTTTATGACCGAAGGATCCTAAACGCTTGCGGGTATACAGTGTAATCGGTCAAATTACCGACATATTCATCGTCCTGACTCAGCCCCCATGTCACCTTAGCAGTTTGTGTTAATTGTGTATAAATTTTTGTTGCCTTTTTTGCAAACTTTTTGGACATGGGAGCTGAAGGTCAATTTCTTTTCTTTGGTTAGACCCAGAATCTTTATTTCATCTACTATTTTTATTTGCATGAAGAAAAGAAGAATACTAACACTGGGTGGGCGTTTCATTAGTCTCTTCGTTACTTTCACTCATTTTATTTTATAATAATTTAACTAAAACTCAGAATAGATATTTATATTAACAATATTTATATTTTCTAATTATTACAATATTTAATAATATTTGTCTTTCCTATAATAATTCTCAATAGTCCCACCCATGGGTATATTTAATTCATATTCGTCATATTTAATTTTATGTGTTATAATTGCAACTTTGTAACTTTGTAGACGCAAACTTTAGTTTATTTTTTGTTCCCCACTCACACACATAGGTGAGAGCTTTTTCTTCTGGGCCCAACATATTTGCTCCGGGGAATACTAAACGATGGAGTCCAAACTGTATAGCAACGTTCCAGAATGTAGGATCAGTTATTGACCCCTACACACATCCCTTGGTAGTCCTCGTTGTAAATTCCCTTCCAGCATACACAATCCAGCAAAGTACTCAGCTACAAAATCCTGCAAATTCACTGAGCAGCGTTTAGCGGCCAACTGGCATTTTATGGCTGGCCACCAAGCGCTGTCGAAAGCACCCTTTATTTCCAGTGAAACTACAACGTTTATGAGTTTATTATCAAGACTGTTCTTGTTGAAAAAGCAATGCGAAATGTAATTTAATCAAAGATCACTTATGAAATTACTTACTAAATGGTCACGCCTGGCAATTACAAAAGTGTCACCTACCTCGCAAATGAAGGAAAATCTGTCACCTACCTCGTGAATCATCAAGTCCTTGGTTCTCCAGCGGCGAAGACAGCAACGGGCCCGTCACACACAGAGTCCAGAAGCTCCAGAACTTCACCACTTCAATGATTACACCGCGGAGCGGGAAACGTGACCAAATAGATAAACACAGTCACGTTGCCTGATAACTTTAGCGGATGAAATAAATTCAAATCTTGCGGGTCGACATCGGCGGATGAGTTTACGCGTGTTATTGTTACGATGTTTTTCTTTGACTGACTGCAGTTTTAAAATGGCCTGCGCTGGCGATTGATATATTGGATAGATATATGATGGGAGTGAAACAGCACATACCATAGCGAGCAGTTAATTTGAATTGACAATTGGCTTTAAAAAAACCGCAAATGGGCTTGTATTTTCTACAAGCCCATCAACTACTCCGATGTTTGACTTCTAGTTCCTTATCGGTAGCGATTATCTTCACTATTTGCATTATAAATCAATTTAACCAAAACAAAACAAAACATCTTTTGTATGTCAGATGGAGATTTTATTTAACTAAAAACATAAAAATTTATGGGAAAACAGTAGTTGCAAGGGAAAGTCACACAACTGAACTTTTGTAGAAGACTAGGATGTGTTCACATGGCGCCAAAGTATTACTTTAATTAAATCTCAATTGAAATCTATTCCAAAAAACAGAGAAAATATACATTATAACAAACTTTCAGTAATAACAAAACATAACTGAAGTAATGAGGATCTATCTTTAGATTATGGCCAATGCTTTAAAGTGGCATTCACTTTAAAATCATTTATGGTCCAAGATCCCTAGCATGGCAAACATAACTTATTTTCTAAAGACTTAGATTTTGTCCTTTAGAAAATAATAAGTTATGTTTGGCAGGCCTGAGATGTTACTCTATTATTATACCATAATTGTGTAACAAAAAGTTCACTTTAAAATCTAATTGCGGAGGTAAATTACAATTACTTAATGTAGCTACCGTACCAAGAGAAGGTGTGGAAATAAATATATAAAAAACCCATTAACGAATGTAAGTATTGGTGTCACCGCGGACACAAATATTAGTAGGTCGCTGGTTTTGGAGTTTTTTGTGACGTCTCAGAAAAGAAGAACCAGGTTGTTTTCGCTTCAGACAAATTTATTGATTACGTTGAACATTTGTATTAATTAAAAAGCAGGCAGGTAAATCGAATTTTCCTTTTATTGTAACGGTTTTTTTGACAGTTGTCAATCGACGTCAACAGTTAAATTTGGTCGCTCGTCGTTCCGTTCCGTGACAATTGGAATAGCTCTGAAAAGAGCTGTTTATCAGCGTGTTTAGCTACACTTAATATTAATTTAATGTGAATTAGTTTTGGAAAAAATATCAGTCTCTTTTCTTTTACTTTTATCATTTTTTTTCGGCACAGTCAGCTTCAACCAAAAATATATAACATTAGGTTAAATAACATTAATTTGATCCCATAGACAAACTGCTTTCCAGTTTTATAGGACATTGTAGATATTTTTCTAATTATTTCATGTATAATAAATAAATAATAAATAAATATAGAGGGCATTGCCAGAACATATTCTGCTTCCATGTTTAATGATTTGGCGAGAGACAGAACTGTCAAAATAATAAACGTATATTTACCCTTCATTTGAAAATTAGTAATCTGTCATAGAAAATTATAAAATTCGAGTAATTGTTTTCAAGAGACAGGAAAAACACTGGATAGTATACATTTTTTGTGAAATAGCTCAGTTACGAATGTGCTCTTTGGCTGCTATTTATTCTTCTGTGGAATTAGTCTGACATGACACTTGACAACTTGACAGTAGAGAAAGATAGACATTGACAATTGCTGTTATCTCTTATTTCACTAATTTTATTTTATGAAATTTATGCAGTTGTTTTATTGATTGTGAGAGACTTTATTAGAGAGAAATATGGCTTCGATTCTGCAGAGGGCTGCCATTTCATACCTTAGAAACAACGCGCGTTCTTCCACGCACTCTGCCACTGCTGGCGGACATGGAGGTAAATTAAAACTTATTTGAATTATGCATTATGTAATCTTTTTAACCTATTATTTCAATTGCCTTTTCGGCCAAATTTGTCAGTTGTGTAAGTATATGTTTTGCTAATAAAATTCTTGATGTACAGGTGGTTATAAATTGTGGAAGAAGCTATCATTCTTCGTTGGGTTACCGGCGGTCGGTCTTGGTATGCTGAACGTTTATCTGGCGCATCAAGAGCACGGCCACGAACGTCCTCCCTTCGTTCCCTATGAATACCTTCGCATTCGCACAAAGGTATTTAATATTCCTTACGATATAGATAAATCAGGTAAAAAAAAAATTAAAGATATATATTGTTGCTAAAGGCAAGCCTCTGGGAATCAGGTTGTATAGTCTTCGGCAGTAAAATCCAGTGACCTTAATTATGTTTTTATTAATATGTGAAGGTCGTTAGACTGGCTGATGGTCCACTTGATGGTACGTGGCTATCATCTATAACACAAGCTATGCTGCAGGTGCTGCAAGTGCACTGCAAACTATAATAAGATTAAGGATAAGCAATTAGGAAAGGATAAGGAAATGGACTCTGGCATCCCTTGTTCACTTATTGAAACACACAGCATTTATGCTGTTATATTACTGATCTTCAGTAAAAGCATGATTACTGCCACAAGATGGGCTGCCAAATAACTGCAAAACGCATTGTGCTCTGCCTATTAATTCAAAGAATTCATTTATTCAGAGGTTTAATTTTGGTAATTCTGTACTTTGCTTATTGTATGCAATGAGCACAGTAGTTTCTTACTGATACAGCTAATTTCAGCTGTAACTGTATTTGTTATGTTATACTAGCTGTTCCCCACAATTCCATTAAGCTTGAAATTTAACAATGTATAAATATTTTCTATGAAAAAACACTCTCAGCTAGTTTCTTTGGATATAGGGTAATTGCGCTGGTTTGCCGTCCAGTTCCACTATTCGTCCATCTGACTGAGCTGTATCAAATTCGTGTGTAAAATTTGAACACAAACCTACCTTCCCGCGCAAGTTTGGACTTATTGCGATCTATAATGTCTAAGCAACAGTTCTACCAAGATGAAAATGTGATTTACTTAGTAACGACTTCAAAAAAATTAAAGTCAGTAGCCGCTTCGCATCCATCTCTTGCAGACGTCATCGCACTAGGAAAAAAAAGTGGGGACGGAAAAAGTTCATGATAAGTTTTAATTATTATTTTAGCTAGTTTGCGTATTGTTTTTGGCATGTATGTCTATTTATAATCATAATAAAAACAATTTTAAGTGTTTTCTATGGTTTTTTTATGGAAGTCTTAGACAAATTAGGTGGACTAATACTAGCATACCAATTTTGCAAAATATTTAGTTTTCGTCCACGTGGACGGAAACCCAAACAGCTAAGTGAATATTTGTAATGGTTATTTTACTTCAACGGACCTATAAAATACTAAATATTTTCTCCCAATATGATCTTTATTGCTATTAGATTAGACATTTTAGTTTCCGTCCACGCCTTTGTCTGTGTAGCGCAAATAAAAAAATATTTAAAGGTCGTGGACGAAAACTAAAAATAGCTTTAAATGTTGTTTTATTTTTCGTCCATAGACGTATTATTTGTGGGTAGACAAAAACTAAACTTCCTAACATTTGTATTTAATTACCCATACCAGTTTTCTTTCCCGTATCTTCCTCACATTTGTAAGGGCAATGTGTTTTAAGTAGGTACCCACTATTTATGAATAATTCTCCTTATGGGGTAGGGTCAATTATTCATAACATAAATGAGGGTAGGTCAGGCATCGTATTCTTCTTAATTTTGTCTTCAGTCAGACAGATGCAGTATTTTTTTTGTTTTATTATCTACTTACGGAACTTACCCTAAAAACAATCAGGTGGTATCAGAGCATACCACCTGATTGATTGGTGTTTGGGCAGATCTGAATCAGGATGGAGACGTATTTTTTGAATACGTCACTAATGAGTTTAATAACTGGCTAGAACGCAATAATATCCAATAACCTGTCCTCTTGCTCGTAGACAGACACAAATCCCATATGTCACTGATGCTCACACAGTATGTGAACACTTAATTCGTTATATCAATAACATTTTATTAATTTATGTTGTAAGTACCGACCGCGTTTTGTACAACGCCTTTTGTACAACAAGATTTCCTTGTACAATAAGATTATATTTTTAATTGTTTTAGTTGGTCACCATAAACGGTTAAAACATTGTAATACGAATGTTTAAGACAGAACAAGATTTATTTTTGTTAATGTGTTTAATTATAGCTAATAAAAGTAATAATACCTAAACGGTAGAGAGAAATTGTCAATAACACGAAGAAATTACCATAAATAAGTATATAATTGGTTTTTAACTTAATACTTCAACTGCACTCCTTTTTCTACATAGTGGTCGAAAACTAGCTCACACTAGGACGAAAACCAGTTTTTTTGGACGAAAACCAGCGAAATCCTTACTTTTGAAAAAATATTTTTTATAAAAAAAGGCGTGTAAATGATTTACTGTCACGTAATATTAACCTAAAGAAGACTATATAAGCAACAAAAATAAATATGATACATTTAAGTAAGAGTACTTCAAGATATTCATTTCGCATCACAAACCTGGCAACTCCGATAATCGGACGAAAACCAGCGCAATGACCCTACAACCAAAATCACATTTGATACACTTGTAAAGAGAAAAGAAAATGGTAAATTCTCTTAGCACATTCCAAAATATGATTTTTTTATTCTTATAATTTTAAAAATACAAAATGGTTTTTTACATCAGAGATACATTAGGCAACAGGCACATAGTAGGTACATTAAAAAAATATTTAAAATCACATAACCTTTTTACATGATAGATGCAATGCACATGATTTGTGAATGATGATTGCCTATAAAAGTATGTAGGTATGAATTTTTCTATCAGCCTGATATCACATGTTGGCCACTACACATTTCTCTTTTAATTTCAATCAATTTTATTTGAAGAACATCGATACCTTTTGAAGAACATGGATTCCATGTATACAAAAGAAACTGCAAGAAGGGCTAAGTTAATGAAATGTTACCATCTGTACCTAAGCTAGTCCTGTGTTGTATGTATTAGGTCGGGGAAAAAGTCTTTTCGCATATAGTATGTATAAACTTGTAATGAAATCTCATCTCTGAGGCTGTAGTATTTGTATCTGGCTGGTTTTGATGGCATTAAAAAGGTTACATTTCAAAAAAGAAACAGATTAGTAAACTAGCTATTTTTCATTTGTTTTTCTTGCTGTCAAAATGATTGAATCTAATGAAGAAATTCGATATATTTTAAAAATTTATTTAAAAAAGGAAAAAATGCAGTGCAAGCCCCAAAAAATGTGACGTTTATGGACCTAATGCAGTGCCACTAAGAGTAGCACCAAGTTGGTTTAAGCGTTTTCAATCCAGAGATCACTGAAAGAAACCTTATGAATCGTTTATTAATTTGCGATTCTTTATTGAGATGTAATGAAACCGAACCGTTTTTGAAGAGATTGAAAACTGGTGATGAAAAGTGGATCACATATGACAAGATCATATGAAAAAGTTCATGGTCCAAGGTCGCTTAGGCTTCAAAGACTGTGCCAAAATGTGGGTTAACTCGCAATAACTGTGTGTATGGTGATATTGGAAGGGCATTGTTCATTATGAGTTTTTATCGCCAGGCAGAACTATTGATTCATATCTCTACTGCCAAAAACTGATGAGATTAAAGCAAGAAGTTGAGAGAAAGTGGCCAGAATTGATCAATAGAAACGGTGTGGTCTTTCAATACGACAATGCTAGACCAGACACATCTTTAGCTACTCAGCAAAAATTAAGAGAGTTTGACTGGGAGGTGTTAATGCATCCACCATATGGCCCTGACCTTGTACCGTCAGATTTCCACCTATTTCGGTCTCTTCAGAATTCTTTAGACAGAGTCAAGTTAACATCAAGAGAGGGCTGCCAAAATTACTTGTCGCGTTTTTTTGATCAGAAGTCCCAAAATTTCTACAACAACGGGATCATGTCACTACCTACAAGATGGCAAAAAGTCATCGAACAAAATGGCACACATTCACACATATAATGTAATTAAATGTAAATAAACTGTGAAAAAATGTCTAGTTTTCATATAAAATGCAAAGAATCTTTTCCCCTGACCTATTATACATATATGTATGTTTATATTGTGTTAGCTCACGTACATACATTATATGGGTCAGTGTTTTTCTAGAAGGAAATATTGAGCTCGTTTCTGTGCTTGATCAAGGTTGGAGAGACAGTTAAAATGCAAATCAATTTTCAAATTGTAAATATCATGCATAAACATTGCCACACTGCCCATAGCAAGACTGACTTCCTTAATGAAATGAGAGCAATGTACTATGGCTTGACCAACTTTTAGGCCCGACATGAATTCTGTTGAGAATTTGTCAAGCTTGTTGAGTGGAAGATAATTCCTCAAATCTCCATGTAGTTCCGAGTTGGTTGACCAAACTAATGAGACTTGTTCCAGTAGTCCGGTAGTTAATTAAATTGTAATTATTAATTACAATCAAAACTTCATGCAATTATGTGTATTCCGAGTTGGTTGACCAAACTAATGAGACTTTTTTTCCAGTAGTCCGGTAGTTAATTAAATTGTAATTAATTATAAACTTAATCAAAACTTCATATATTTACTTTATGTGTATTTTTAAAGAGTAACCCCAAAAAGAGTCAACTTCTAAGTGACCAATGACAATATTTTGACAATTTCAAAGTTGTATTTAACTTACACTTTGGATATTTTGGCGATAAAAGCCTTTCTTAATTTCAGTAATCCTGTGAATGTTTCAGATTTTGTAAATGGAGATAACATTTGAAAATAAACACATTGAGCAGTGCGCAGTTCAAGCAGAATTTTTAATACTTTCAAACTAAATACCTACCTATGAAACCGCATTACCAAATTACGAGATATATTCCAAGATAAATCTATAGTTTCTTCTCACCTAATGGTAGAAGTTTCAACCATTAAAACGAAAATAACAATAATCTGGTGGCCTGATCTCCATACAAAACTGATTGATCTCCTTTAGTACTAAAAGTCAAACCACAAAGTGTAGGGTTGGAATTTTTAAAATAAATCTATAGTTTAAAAGAATCTCATTATGTTACAAGTTTTAAAGGAAGACGATTAAATGATAAAATAGGTTATGAAAGTTTGAAGAAATCAAAAAATATATTTTATAAATAGTTAAAGGAAATAAGTGCCCTGATTAAAACTAAAACATTTTTTAAAAGTACAAAATTATTTGAGTAAATTTTAATTATAGTAGTTATTTGCATCGATGAACTTAACAAAATTATAATTTAATTTACGACAGGATTATGTACTGGAAACAAAATTGTCTCATTATTGGGGTTGATTGTATCTTAAATACACTATATTTTCTAAATCCTTTATTTTCCTTGTTCTTCAAACATTGATTATTTATTTATTTATTTATTTTATTATCTCATACATGATTCAATACACAATGTTTACAATGTCTGTAAACCATTATTGGTTTGTCTAGACATTTACTTCACGCCAATACACATTACACTATAAATCATATATACAAGAAATTACAATATCAATGTTACACTCAATTTAAAAGATGCAAAACCGGCCGACCGAATCATCGGCACACATCGGTATGCTTTGTGCGTGTGCAACTCGCTACACAGGCTGTCCCATTCTATGCAGTCATGTGTTTTTATAGAATAATTATTTAATTTAGTTATATAAATATAATTTTTAATTATATTATTCAATCCAATAAATTACTGAACTGATATTAATGAAAATTGTATAAAATTTTTACTATTAATTTTTAAGTAGTCACTAATTACAGGATTCCGTTCTGATTTACCAATATGATTCACCGTATTGGTATCATGGGGAATGAGAAAATACTGAATTAAAAATATCAGATAAACTATTCATTTTAGAAACAACTCTATTTATGAAGTTTACATTTAAATTATTAGTATTATTATTTATTGTTGCAGTATTGTATCCCTTAAAACAAAAGTGGGGGCCATGTAACCCAAATTTTATCAAGCTGTTTTTTCTTAAGCCTCATTTTACTTTAATAATTTCAGCGTTTCCCATGGGGTGATGGCCAGAAGTCCCTTTTCCACAACCCTCACGTAAACGCCCTGCCAACTGGTTATGAAGATGAACATTAATTATTTAAAAAATAATTATGTGATTTAAAAAGGTTATTAGAATGAGACTTGTGTTATAATTAAGAAATTAAACCATCAAAACATTAAATGCATTTTATTATTATTTTATTAATTGTATACTTATAACGATTATATTAATAAAGTGTTATTTAAATGGCTGATTTTATCAAATTCAATCTTAGCTGTAGGTATATAAACAATTCACGCCTTTTTATTTTCTCTGTGGTTATTCTTATTTGATTCCAATTACTTATGTTATTTTTACCTTTGTTTTGTATACAGTTACTTACAATTAAATGTGTTTTGTGTTCAAAATTTGGACCACTCTGTTAAAATATTCCTTAAAGTTTTGACTGTTACCTATATCAAGTGAAGGTACATATATGTATATTACGCCATTTCTGATTATATATACGTATATTTGTAATGATAATAAAACATTTTGGGCCATTTTATCATGGTAGATTTTAAATGGTTAAACCATATTTGCACATTGCCATGCCATGCTGCATTCATTTTCTTGGTCCAAACTATCTGCCGACCAGGGGCCTTAGACAAAGTAGCATTCGCTCCGTAGCGATGCGATATCGAAGTTCGTTATCGTCTCAGAGACAAAGGAATCGACACTGTAACACGTGATAAACACGTGATACCTTGTCATGATTTCTTTGTCTTCTGAGACAAAGGAATCGACACTGTAACACGTGATAAACACGTGATACCTTGTCATGATTTCTTTGTCTCTGAGACGATAACGAACTTCGATATCGCTTCGCTACGGAGCGAATGCTACTTTGTCTAAGGCCCCAGGTTATCTTAATAAATTAGTCTTTAATGGCTTAGTTTCAAAATTTCTAGCTCCTTGGTATTATATATTTACTTGAAGCTTCTCTGGGTCTTATTTTTGAATGTTTTTGTTTTGTTTTTTTTTTCTTTTTATGTTAAGGTCGACAGACAGGCTGACGGTCCACTTGATGATAGGTGGCTACCAACAACAACGCCTAAAGCCGCCGCCTAAGCCTAAGCCTAAGCCGTCGCCTATAACACAAACAACGCCTAAAGCTGCTGCAAGTGCGCTGCCGACTAGTAGGATTGGATAAGGGATTAGGAGGGGGATAAGGAAATGGGCTCTGGCATCCCTTACTCACTCACCGAAACACAACAGCACGTATATGCTGTTATTTCACGGCGGTATTCAGACAGGTAAAGCTCCACATTACGGCGCTCACTATAATATTTATAGGACCTACTTTCAACCTTACGACGCGACATTTTCAGAAGGTAGGTAGCAGCCAGGAAGGAAAAAACTGATTTTAATTATTGTCCATGAAATCGTTAGGACTATAGTTTGATACCAAGTTTATAGTTTTCAATGTATGAGCATGACAAACTTACCTTCAAACTGTAATAACTCCGGGTGAATCATACATATTGTAGTCTTTGGGGTGAATTTGACCATAGATAAAATACTACTTTACTGGTTAAGTAGTATTTTATCTATGATTTGACAAAACTCCCACTTTTTCAAATATATTATGCTAGTTTCGGCTTGGTTTCGGCAGACCTATAGTTCAACTTCATCACTGGCGATTGAGACTGGTGCTGCCCTCTGTAGGATGCACCATAAAATATTTATTCCGCACAATTGATATGGGTGCAATCCGTAAGATGGCGCTAAACTTACAAAATGCCTTTTGATATACGATATACGATGCCTTGGCTTGAATTAGTTGTATAGCAGGACCATCATAATAGCACAGTTTAGTTGTGTGATTTTACGATACCTACTTTGACTTACTTCCTAATATATAAGTAAATTCATCCATGAAAGTTCAATTCAGAATTCTACGAACGCCTACCATGGCAGGGGCGGATCCAGGATTTCATTTTGGGGGGGGGGCATTCTGACAAAGTACGGAGTTAGGGTTAATATCACAAGTAATTTTTTTGTGTATTTTTTTACTAGTTGAGATGCATTATGGTTGTATTGCATATACTTTTAACCCGCGTAATCGCGTATTTGAATTGTCTCAAATGTCTGACATGAATTATGAAACTTTCGATAACTTTGATTGATATGGATTATATTATTCTATATTCAGTTCATATATGAATTGAATTGTACTTGAATTGAATTGAAAAGTTAAGTCAAAAATATGGAATTCCTGGGTCTTTGGGGGGGGGGGGCATGGCCCCCATGCCCCCCCCCCCCCCCTGTATCCGCCAATGTACCATGGGATTGAATGGATGGAGAGAGATATTATGGGGCCATTATAATACTGCATGTTGCGGACGGCGGCTTAAAGTAGTATAAGTTTAAATATAAGGTGTAGGTACTAAATATGTAAATATGAGATAATAATATTGTTTAGTTAGGTATGTTAATTTTGTAATATAAGAAGCAATGTTCCCACAGTATAGGGCCACAAACAACGTGTTCCATTGTTTGACAAAATAGTATATTTTGCGAATGCGCTTTGTTTGTGCGGTAATAAAATCCGTACCCAAAATAAGAAGAGGCCGGATGTAGGACAATGGAATAGGAATTTATATTGGTTTGCTCGTCTATTTTGTTGTGAACTATTTTAAAGGTTATTGTAAAAGTTTATTACGGTTCCTTATAAATATTTGCCGACTGCACTCCACGTGGACAGAACCGTGAGAACGATCCGGTGAGGGCAGGAAGGCCTCACCGGAAGGAAGTGTTCACTGGAGATCATTACCCATTACGATTACCACTACCGCTAGCACTCGGAGCCTAAAGAACCATCGTTTATCTCTGTACCTTCTGATAAGATTTGCTATACTTAACTATAGTTACAATTGCTGTAGATAATTAAATAAGAAGTAAACGACACTTGCAAATATTCGCTGTCTCCTTCAATCTTCCGTCCGGCTACAACTTAAAATATACAGTCCACAACTCATATGGTCATCGACGGCGGCAAGTCAACCGGAGCAACTCCATAGACCTGCCCACCCAAGTACCGTCGCCAACACTGCATGTGCATAGAGATAGACTGGAATCCCGATGAGCGAAACCGCGTGATATTGTATAATAAATACGATTATATTACTAATAGTATTACTAAATGCTGGTCGATTTTTTATGATATTGAGAGTGAAATGTTTAGTAATTCATGCAATTCCTCGCTCGCTTGAACTTGTTACAAGTATTGAACTTAAATACTGGCTGAATTAAAAAGTTTTTGTAATTCAAACATAGAAAAAGAAAATGTTGTTTTTGACGTAGAAAAAAATTAAAGAGAGTTTTTAGAGTTTGATAGAAGAGTTGGTTTTGTAATATGCGTTTTGTTTGATATGTGAGTAAAAATGTTATATAAGTGATTATGAATATTATAAGGCATTTTAAAGTAAATAAAAGATGTGTGCACCAACAGAGATGATCAGTTATTTTATTTAGATCACAAAACGCAGTGGATGATACTAAAGATTTGTGAGTAGTAGGTACCTATTTTTAATATAAAAGAGTGGCTGAGAGCCCACTCGATGGTACCTACTTGGTTTTGCTTAGCAACACCAAGCAAGTATCAACTTACAAAGTAAAAGGTAAGATGATAGAAAAATGGGTTTTGGTATCCTTACCAACTCGCCCGACAAAAAGAAACGTAGACAAAAAGAACAAAAATTACGTGTGATTATTCAACATAGTCTTTTGTTCCTAAGTGGGTATTGTATTCCCGGTGCCCTGCCTCAACAATAAACGCATATTTTGTACCTGGTAGTAGTGATATTTAAGAGTAATTTTGCGACTAAGTATTGCAAGAAATACACAATCCAGTCAGTCATTAATCATTATAAGGTTTATATAAGCAGAGAAGCAATGTTACGTTACGTATAATATATTATGTACATATATCCATAGATAAAATACTACTTAACCAGCACAGATTATTAACTAGTACTGAAGTATATAGATGGTCACTCACGTACATTGAAGCCGTACCCTATCCAATTTCGCTTATATCTAGATGCCGCCTGTGTAGTTTGTCGCTTATTTGTTGTTATTAAAAATCCGCTAGAGTCGCTGCAGTCGACCATTCAGTCAATTCTCATGTACAAGAGATGGCACTACTAAAATTTATTTAAAATATAAAAGAAGTGGGCACGAACAACGATAAAAGGGCCGTATGAACGGTATAGGTTTTCTAAAAAATAGGGCAATAAGGAACTATAACGTTAATTACCGACCAATTATATTCTATAATAGAAAAACGTCTTGTCAATGGATAAAATATTATTAATTATGTTTTTGGTTATTTGTATTCATAATCTTTACATACTTCGATATAATTTTGCTTAGGTACGTATGTTTTTTTTTTTTTTTTTTTTTTTATTCTCGCAAAAACAATAGACACTTCGCCACTATTGTTTGCGGCGCTTGATACATTTGTTTAAATATATCAACTAATAAATGCGAAATTTAACAGTATTTGCCTATCGACCCTAGTTCCTACGAGAAAATGATGGCTAGGGTCTTAGGGTTATTGAGTTGGAGAAAATTTATACATCATGCGTTGAAATCTAGACTTATGACTTGTACATTTTTTAGTCAAACTAATTATGAATATAAAAATAATTAAAATTAACATTATGGATATTTACAAACCGGAGAAATTCTAAAGCATTCTAAGTTAACTTAATAGTTGTTTACATTACATAGCTTTACAAAGATTACAGAAAAGTCATTACGTTGCATAAACAAAATTAATCTTATAGCTTCGAGCCGTTTCTTCCGGCGACAGATTTTACGATACTGTCTGCGAACCGCAAAAAACGGCTCCGGGTGTTCCTATGACCCATCACCATCGGCAGAGTGTTCAGATCTAGTTTTATATCCAAATCCATCTCTAAATTAAATCTGGGGAGAGAGTAAATGGGGCAATCAAGAATGACGTGGAGAATAGTTTCTTCTGTTGTACAATCACATGGGCAAGTCGGATCGTCCATCAGACAAAACCGGTGAAGATAAGATCTGAACCCTCCATGTCCTGTGAATAATTGAGCTCTTAAGTTTGTTGTCATTCCCGAATCTCGAATTATTTTATAGGCGTCAGCGACCTTGGGGAAGAAAGCCTTCGTGTTAGCTGCAGTCTCCATTTCGATGTAGCGTTTCTGCCAAATCTCAATCGTGGAATCCCTAATGAGGCGCTTCGCCTTGGAGAGAGGGAATCTATCGTAACGCGGAGCCCTTTCGCTAGTAAGCGCGGCCTCCTTCGCTAATTCATCAGCACGCTCATTTCCCTTAAATCCTACGTGTGCTTTAATCCTAAATAATTTAATAATACATCCCTGTCCTTTTAACTCTTGTATAGACCTTCTTATATCGATAACAATCGGATTCAGGGATGTACCCAAACAAATAGCCTCTACAGCTGATCGGGAATCAGATACAATGTCAATTTTGGGATATATGCCAAATGAATCTATTGCTTCTTTTATGGCTATTAGTTCGGCCTGATAGACTGAACAATAGTTGGCTAGATTTATTTTCAAAGAGTGTATTTCGTTTTCTTCTTTCCTTGCTGAGACCGCGGCGCCCACTTTCCCCTGAATTTTGCTTCCATCTGTGAATAGTTGTAACGAGTTTGTGTTCAATAGGGCTAAATCTTCTTTGTTTTCAATTAACTGGTAGTTAAGAACTTCCGCAGTGGCAGGATGACCCAAATCAATAAATTTAGCTTTCTTTTGAAGCAGGCTGTCCGGTAGCTCAGCAAGGTGTTGACCCTTTTTGACGTAATAAAGTTTTTGTACTTCCCTTGCCCTGAGATCCAATGGAATGATACCAGCCAGTACAGCGGCTGCGTTTCCTGATACTGTACGATGTGCTTTGGCTATTTTGATGGAAAACATCCTGGTAAGTCTATTCAGGCGTTTAACTACATATTTCTTGTGTACCACATCTGCCCATACGTTGGCACCGTACAGTATCAGCGGTTCAACCGCTGTTAAATATATTGTCCTAAGAATTTCAGAATTGAGCCCCCATTGTGCCCGAGCAGCCCTGGCCATAAGTTTGTGAAGAGAAATAGCTCTTTTGGTCACTGCTTCAAGATGAGGCCGAAAATTCAATTTGCGATCAATTATTAAACCCAAAACTTTAAGTGTGTTAGTAGGGGGGATCAAAGTATTTCCGAAAAATATTCTGGGCTGAATGTATTTAATCTTGTTGGTGACTATTAGTAGCTGAGTTTTGTTTTCAGCGAATTTTAACTTGTTGAGTGCGCCCCATCGGCCTACAATGTCAAGGCCTTTGTTTAGTCGCGTAGCAATTTCCTCGCCGATCTCCCCAACAGCTATTAGCATTAAATCGTCGGCAAATGCTTGTATATGGACATCAGTATTAGATTGTACTTCTTCCAGAAGAGGGTCTACTAGAAGATTCCAAAAAGTTGGCCCACACACTGAGCCTTGAATGCATCCTCTACTGGTAGTTCCTTGAAAAGCTGATCCCGCATACGCAATCTGATAGCTCCTTCCAGTTAGATAGTTGATTGTTACCTTCTTGATTGTTAATTGTCTGATTATCAACGGCCACCAGGCACCGTCAAAGGCTCCCTGAATGTCCAGGGAAACTAAACCAACTATTTGTTTCTTGCAAAGGCCTGTTTTGATTTGTTGAATGATGTTGTGTAGTGCGTCATCAGTACCCTTCTGTGGGGTGAATCCATACTGCTGGTCATTTAATTTTCTTTCAGAGAGGAGTTGCCAAACAATTCTATTTGTAATGATTCTCTCGAAAACCTTCCCAAGTATAGGGAGCAAACCAATAGGTCTATGGGCTTTTGGTGTTGTGTAGTCATCTCGATTGGGCTTAGAAATCACTTTGATTATCGCATGCTTCCAGATTTTGGGAAAGTAGGCACTTCTAAGACAATTATTAAGAATATTCAATAGTACCTTTGGTGCTGCCTGGAAGGCTCTGTAGCATATATCTGAAGAAAGACCGTCGATACCCAGGGCCTTTTTTGGGTTCATTTTTTTGAAAGCATTGTTAACCTCAGTCTCTGTGAAGTCGACTATATGAAGGTTGATTTCCAATCGGATAGTAATGTCCAGGTCTTTAGCTGCTAGTCTGATATCAGCCTGATGCTCGTCATCATCATCCTCTAGATCCGTCGGAAAAAATCCCGATGCTAACAATTTTACTGATTCAGTAGGATCCAGCGTTGAGCCGTGACAATCTCGAAGTAGAATGTCGGGTGAATTGATCGTAGTCTTCTTCAATATTTTATAGGAGCTAACCCAAATATCCTCTCGTCGCTGGCTGTTGCAAAACGGTCTCCAGCTAGAAGTAACAGCAGACTCAACTTGGGTTTTATAATGAATTTTTGCTTCATTGTATTCTGCTATGAGTGCTTTCCTACGTTTTGAGTTAGCCTGCTGAATGCGACGTCTAATTCTGGTAATTTCTTGTTTTTGTTCGTTGAGGTCGTCAGTCCACCATGACGGCCTACCCGGTCTAAGCCGGCCCTTCTTCACAGCGATAGTTTCATCGCTAGCTTTTATTATTGTTTCAGTATATTGTCTGGCCATATTATCCAGACAGTCGATGTTGTTGACAGTATCAGTATTTAATTGGATGAGTCCTACCATCTCGAACTTATTTAGGAGAATCCTGTCAAATTTATTCCAATTTGCCTTCGAGGTATTATATTTCCAGGTTTTGTTTAAAGTATCCGAGTTGGCAAGGGATGCACTCAAACACATCCCAAACATTATAGCCCGATGATCAGAAAGGGTCAAGCTATCTTTTTCGACTGTCCAGTCAGTGAAATATTTCAAAAGGCCAGAAGAACACGCGGTTACGTCAACTATACTGGTGTACAATTTGTCCCCTCTATAAGTATGAAAGGTCGGTGTGGAACCATGATTCAGTACCTCACATCCCTGTTCAGCAAGAAACTCCGCGTACGCCAGACCCCTCCCATCCTCAGATCGGCAACCCCACCAAGGACTCTTAGCATTGACATCACCACCAATGAGATAGTTCTCCGCGCCCATTGTAGAAATGACTTTAGAAAGCCGCCGCAAGTAGGGTTCAATGTCTCGATCTCCTTCCATATATATGCTGATGAGTCCATATTCTCTTGCTCCAACAACAAACTTAAGAGCTACAATATTTTCATCAATACAATTGGTATCAATAACAATATTAATTAGATGATTGGCCACAAGGACAGCCGATTTAGCAGGTCGTGGGGAGGCCGATGCCTGCACCACCCGAAATCCTGCAGCCGCGACGCGTCCTATTGAACCCACATAGGGTTCTTGTAAAAGTAAAAAATCAATTTTGTTTTCCAGACTATAGTTAAGGCATTCTTTGGTAGCTGCGAAGCCCCTACCAAGGTTTGCTTGTAGGAATTTGTAACATTTTTGTAACCCAGGGACGCCTTTAGCAATATGCAACCGAGCGGCGGGCTATCCGATCCCATTTTTGCCATTCAGGGCATTGGTTGCTATAAGCTGGATGTTGATTATCCGCTTGGTTTTGTTTAGTGCACCAATGGCACCTTGGAGAGTACTCCCTCACCTGACACTCTTTGGTGTCGTGGTCTCCGCTGCACCCGCAGACACGTGCAGCGCTGCATTCTCTGGCCATATGGCCAAAACCGAGACATCTGTAACACTGCAACACTGGAGACTGGTCTACTGCTAATACAGTCTGATATCCCAGCCGTATCCTTCTGTTGTTCAGGCCTTGCCATACCAATGGGGAAACTTCGACAATTACATTTTGCAAGACATCAGTGCGTCCTTTTACCCGGCGAACAATCCTTACGTCATCCTCAGCCGTTCCCCCCAGAAGTGTGGCATTTTGCCTGATGATTGCAGCTGCTAGCTGCGAATCATTCAGGTCCCTGGCAACCCCGAGCAGACGCAACTGAGGCCTGCGCTGTGTAAGCGGTTTAGTGGAATAGTCTTGCCTGGCTTTGGCTATGGCCTCAGTAAGCACGTCTCTTCCATCGGCAGTATCGCATGTAACCGCAACCCTTGCACCCCTCAGCTTGCGTATTGCTCTAACCCCCACCCCAAGGGCGACAACGTCAACAGAGTCTTTGACTCCCTTGACGACGTCTTCGCCTGTGTGCCTGGGGTCAACAGACTCAACAAGCACGGAATACGATGGCGCCGCTGCCGTAATCTCTGCATACGTAGATGGATCCTTCTCTCTTTTCCGAGCAGCATTCGAAGTCCTAGACATACGTTGCGGACTAACAGCCCCAAAGCCGGATCTATCCTTGATTTCGGCCATCTGTTCGGTCAATTTCTTTATTTGACTGAGCTTAAGCTGAGCATCAGCTCGCATTTCTCGTAGCTCAGACAGTAAATCACTATACTGAGGATCTACCGCAACCTTAGTTTTGATTTCCTGAAGGATGTCAACTTCAAGAGTTTGTCTAATGGACACTACTTCATTCTTCAACTCCCTTAGTTCCTGTTTGGTGTCAGAGTTTTTTACGATCTCTTCTAGTGCTATAATTCGACGCTGGTTAGCTTTTTCAATATTCAGTAGTTCCTGAGAATGCTGTGCCCTTAGTCTCTCCACCCTTGAGGAGAGAGTTCGTCGTGATTCACTTAGTTTTAGGACAATTTCGTACATTGCCGCTAGGTTGGCAATGACCCCCTCCTTAGTGGTGATCTTAATTTTACCCGATGCCTCAATCTGGCTCTTGGCCTCCTGCATCAGCTTGTTGGCTGCGGCGGGGAGGGTATCCAGCGAGGAGTATGGGCCCGCAGACAAACGCTCCGAGGTGATGGACGGTGTTGGGGAGAGCGCCGAGAACATCACCGTATCGTCAGCACCGACATTAAAAGTAATATCGGTAAACTTGGGCGTCTGGGAAGTATCACATGTTGTCTGTCTATTCTCTGCAGTCTTGGAGATATCTCCAGGTTCCGAGCATGTCCCAGTCTGTTCAGCCGCTCGGACCGTAGCAAGCCTTCTGAGATCATCAGTTGAGACAGAGGCACCAGTCCGAACGGCAGATCTCGTTTTGGAAAGAGGTGGTGTTCGTTCCATATTTTTGTAAAATAATTAACAAAGTTAATGGAAAAGTAGATGTAGATTTACGGCTAATGAAACTGTCTTCAATCCAAAATCGGCAAGCACTGATTCACTCGTAATTAGATATCTTTTTAATAACTACCCTCAATTCTACACTGATCCACTATTTCCTAAATATCTCCACACGCGATTCCACACGCGAACACTCATTCGTTTCGATTTAATAAGCCGCGTCGAATGATACCACTTTTAAATATATTAACGATAACACAGATTATTAGTTATTTTTGATTCAAGAGCACTCTCAACTTCGATGTTTACTCATCCGCGGTAGAACGTAAAATCCGCGGTACGTATGTTTGTGTTCAGAAAGCTGAAAAACTGGGTGATGGATTAACTTAATTTTTTTGCAAAACGATGCATTTTATCACAAGAGTGTTTATATATACTTTCTATTCCGAAGATTCAGCGGAAACGAAAATAAAAATGAGCTTACAGCAAAGCGTGGCCATGTTCAGTTAGTTATAACATAGATAAAAATTAACCAGTTTTTGTCGATTGTGTTACGAAGAAAAAAATGATAACTCACACATTTTAATTTGTTATTTTTGTACTATGGTCATTATGCATTTAATTGTAAAACAAATCAATAACATAATGTTTTCTGATCATTTTCATTAAAATATGCATGAAATGGAACAATATCATACATAAAAGTACTCCCAGCAACGTCGCCCTCTAGTTATTACCACGATAATAAGGAACTATAACTGCGGATTGAATTTGTTGGTTATAATTTTTAACAAAATACCTACCTACACATTAACGTTAAATTCGAGACTATTAGTGACATCTAGGGAGTCGAAATCCCAATATGAAATTGGCTTCAGATCGTTATATGGAGGTTGACCATCTATACTGGTTAAGTAGTATTTTATCTATGATATATCCTAAGGTAGGTACATACTTCTAAATTGTCGGTACTGCTACATTACTTTAGGTACGTACCCTGTTCTTTGAAGATAGGCGATTTTTATCTATGATTAAATCGGTGTTCCACGAATTGCTGTAAATTCGTTTTGCGGTACTTCCCCCATTTCAATAATCTTTGATAAATACTTACCTACTTCTAAATTGGCGCTACTGCTACATTACTTTACCTACGTACCTATTCTTTGAATATAGGCGATTTTTATTAGTGATTAAATCGGTGTTCCTCGAATTGTTGTAAATTCGTTTTGCGGTACTTCCCCCATTTCAATAATCTTTGATAAATACTTACCTACTTACTTCTAAATTGGCGCTACTGCTACATTACTTTACCTACGTACCTATTCTTTGAATATAGGCGATTTTTATTAGTGATTAAATCGGTGTTCCTCGAATTGTTGTAAATTCGTTTTGCGGTACTTCCCCCATTTCAGTAATCTTTGATAAAATACTTTGTATCTAGGCCACTTATTTCGAAGATTTACAATATAATATATACATTTTAAAAAACAAGTAAAAACATTCAAAGATATCAACAAATTTGTTGTAAAAGTATGTAGCCCTAGCCCGTAGCTCCTTATGCTTGATGGCGATCGACTCGTCCCTCCCGCACCGGCCAATTGCTTGTTCAGTCCTTACACGGCCTCTCCTCACATGTATCGTCCCTGACCGCTTCCAAGTCTGGTATGATTTCAGTAAATGGGTAAGGTATCCCACTATACCTTACCCATTTAGCCTTATGGTTCAGTAACATCTACATCGAATTTCTGCCTTGTAAAGGGTGACAAGAGTACCTATGTACAATATACATACGTTGCACACTAACTTTCGAAAAATTCTGCACACAGCTCAGGGCATCAGTTCCAGTCAGGCTCCACGTAGTCATATAATGTTTCACTGCCTCACATGTAACTTTCCCATAGGCCTCACTCAACAACTTCGATTCGTAATGTCCGCTGGGCAATCCCTTGATAACTCGATGAGGTCCACGCATACCGAAACCTAATATTTTATTAAAAAACCAAAATTTCTGAGGACTCTAAAAAACAAAATTTCACCAGTTCTGGACTTCGTTGTCGGCGGCCTAGGCTATTTACGTCCTTTTTTGGTTATTTGATATATGTATACAGTTTTAGTAATTATGTGAGTTCGGTTTGACTTGACCCAAACTGATACCTAATCTTAATCAACTTAATTAGTTATAACCTTGAACCAAACTTTAAGTATAGGTAAGTAATTTAATTTGATCAAGAATTCTGCTTGGTACGGGTTTATTATGATTCAAAATTGTTGTGCAACGGTAAGCTTTTATACCTGCATTTAAAACATTTTAGAATTTGGGTGTCGGTTTATTTGTGGTTTGCGATTATCATGTCCAGTTTGAACGGGCTTGGCATAAGTTGATTAAATTAAATTAAATTTTCGGTGGTCAAGTGAGCTGCGGCGTGTGTGCTTCAGCTATGCCCCTAATATTTATTAATGTTATTAACTATAACCCTTTAACTATACGTTTCTGCAGAAAAGACAGGCAACAGTATTGTGAATACGTGGTTTAATTATTAGATGTAGTGCACATTACTTTAAATATTTGCTAATCAAGCCGACGCGAACAAAGGGGTTTAAATTCCTACTTAAAGTTAGTCCAGGACCATTATCACCCATTCATTTAACCAAGTTTAGCGTCGCTTTTTAACATAATGTTGATGCCAGTCGCGAGTCACGATAAGCATTCACGGTCAACTTCGTCGTAGAATGCATTTATTTATATCATGTCATGTACGCTAGGGTCGAAGTTGAAACATAATATTGTGTATGGGGCTGTTTTAATAAATTTAACACGTATGCTAGTGCTTTAGCATTCGTATTACATTCTTCACTTGTGGGTTTAGAGGCGGCAGCGTCATTGTTTACATTTTGGATGCCCGACACACAAAAGCTCATTTGTTATTGACCCGGGAGTATAGTTACACTGAGACGCAAACAAAGTATTCGATTCACTTTAACTCCCAACCAGAGTTGCCAGATTTTTTTTGGCAGAGCGGGATTTTGAAGCTGTTTGAGTAAAAAAAAAGCGGGATTTTTTCGTCGAAAGCGGGACATAGTAAAAAGCGTACATAAACAGTAGTTTTTAAATACTTATCTTTTTATTTGAGTTTTAAATTATGTTTACATGACAATAGTTAGCAAAAAATAGCTATGGAAAATGTATTTTAACGAAAATACGTTACTTTAACAATATCTGATTTACCCTATGGTTAGGCAGTTGAGTCTTCAGGAGAATAATAACCATATTATGTAATAGGTAATAACTAAGTAAGAATTATTTATAAGAATTACATAATCAAAGATTTAGCTTCTTTTAAAGTTTCCTTTTTTTAAAATATAGATGAAGAACTCTGCAAGCTTTAGATTGAACTAGATGAATAATTCTGCTTTCATCATTTTAAATTGATTTGGGGAAAAACGCGTTCGGGAAAGCAGTTTGATTTTGGGTTAGCGTCGAGTAATCCCCGAAAAGCGGGACTGAGCCTGTCCCGCGCGGGACATTTCATTTTGATTTCAAAATCGGGACGTCCCGCCAAAATCGGGACGTCTTGCAACGCTGCTCCCAACCCAATAGAACAAGGTATTTGATTCATAATCCCGGGAACTGAGTTTCCGTTGTTTGCTGTACAATTATTTCATTCAAGTAATTTGTAGGTACCTACTCTTGACAGAATCACATTTAATGAACGCTGCGTTGTTCTTGAACGCTATTTATATAGTTCACAAGTTCAATTTTTTTTTATTTTTATGTTAAGGTCGACAGACAGGTTAACGGTCCACTTGATGGTAAGTGGCTACCGTCGCCTATAACACAAGCAACGCCACAGCTGCTGCAAGTGCGCTGCCGACTACAGTAGCATTAAGGATAAGGGATTAGGAGGGGGGATAAGGAAATGGGCTCTGGCATCTCTTACTCACTCACCGAAACACAACAGCACGTATATGCTGTTATTTCACGGCGGTATTCTGTAAGGAGGTGGTTACTGCCGCCAGGCGGGCTGCCCAAATGACTGCGAAACGCAGTGTGCCCTACCACTACTTTTCAAATCCAGACCAGAGTCAATTTTGAAAATAAATTAAAATTTCCAAAGTTGACCCCGCCAGGTATCGAACCCGGAGCCCCTGAGACGTTAGGCAAGCACTCTTGCCACTCATCCAACAGGCCGTCAAATTCTTGATAAAGCTTGGTTATTCTTGATAATTCTTTGTGTTAATTCTTGATAAAGCTAAAAATATTGGATTCGGAATGATGTCTAAAAAAATGTAAGTATTAAAATGTTTTATCCGCACGTAAACAATTGCAAAAGTTATAATCAAATTATAGAAAAAAAAATGTATTTAGTTTTTCGCTACTGACTCAAAAACTATAAGCTATAAATCAAAATCGAAACAATGACTCAATAGTCAATTTAATGTGACGTCACATAGTCTATAACCAGCGTACGATCAAGTGTTCCAACGATATCTCATTTGTCAACTTATGACGAACAGATGAACATACATACCGGTCAAAATCATAAATTTCCTTTTCTAAACTCTAAATTATAAATATCGAAATTGTCAGTTCTGTTACATTACTTCGGGTTAGTAAATCTTTGAAGATATGCGATTTTTATCTCTGATTAAATCAGTGTTCTACGAATTGCTGTTACCCGTATTGCGGTATTTTCCCCTTTTCGGTAATCTTCGATTAAATACTTGGTAACTACGTGGATTTACTCGTATGAACCTGAAAGAAAGCATCAATTGGCAATTTGTGTCTTCGAAATTGATGTCTAGCCAACGAAAGTAGTGCGTTCCCGTAGCGTGTCTAAGAAAATGATCGCTATACGTTTACGTTGGTTTTAAAAAAGGGCATGTTGCCACAATTCTCTTACATGAATGAAGAAGTGTTACAGCCGATTGGTACACTTGGGTTTCTTTACTAGAGATGATGGACGAGCTTTTTAGAGGCAACCCGACACGTCGCGTCATCTTACATCACGATAATGCGAGCTCCCACACCTGTCGCGACCTGATTTACACAGGTTATGTGGATTATAGAATGCCTCCGTCTCAGGTATATATATAATGGATCATTAATACAAGTGGGCTGTGGGCATACACAATTAGCATACATGTCGCGAATGGTGCCTTGTTCAGAGAAAATAAAAAATATTATCTGATTCTTACCCTGTTATCTTCCTACACCAATAGGCCTCAGGACGAGATTTATCTGCTTCGCTCTGACCTTTGTATGCTACGTTAACACCACCTGTAAGTACAATACACAATGACACCAACCGCTGGCAGCAGTTGATGCCACTAAGACCGAGTCCTTCTCATACTAGTTGATGATACTAACTAAAGGCGTCTCTACTGAATGGGCAATCAATGATGTTATTGTGATTATACTGATGGTAGTTAGAGATTGGTCATTCTGTCAATTTGTCTCAAGTTAGTCAATATCAGCAGCTTGGTGGATCTTAGAATACTCCTGCGAGGATGCGATAGGACATCTGTACCCAGATGGGTCAGACCCTCTTTCAATGATGCGTCAGGACATCTGCCCCCGGATGGGACAGATCCTCTTTCAGTGATGCGTCAGGACATCTGCCCCCGGATGGGACAGATCCTCTTTCAATGTTGCATCAGGACACCTGCCCCCGGATGGGACAGATCATCCTCTTTCAATGTTGCATCAGGACATCTGCCCCCGGATGGGACAGATCATCCTCTTTCAATGTTGCATCAGGACATCTGCCCCCGGATGGGACAGATCATCCTCTTTCAATGTTGCATCAGGACACCTGCCCCCGGACGGGACAGATCGTCCTCTTTCAATGTTGCATCAGGACATCTGCCCCCGGATGGGACAGATCATCCTCTTTCAATGATGCGCCAGGATACCTGTCCCGGAAGGGCCAGATCCTCTTTTAATGATGCGCCAGGATACTTGCCCCGGAAGGCAAGATCCTCTTTCAATGACTAACACATGACGCTGAACATAAGTAGGTTCGTACTCACATTATAGCAGCTGGAAACATTTAGTTAAACTTAATAAACACACTTGAGAATACTCAGTAAATAGTAGTAATTACTTAGACACTCAGATACTTAGCTTTCAATTACTTGCAGGTGTGTTTTATCTCTAAACCTTCCTCTTGAACTCTTGATACACTTTACTAGTATAGCCGCACTTTCGAATACAGAAACGTTAGTCAACTTCCCACAGATTCATTCAGTAATGCCAACATCACGGATAGAATCTTAATGTTGCCAGTCATATATTTGGAGTGCTTCGCGACCCGACTGACGTCGCGACAACACCAACCGTAATACATTGATTAATTTTATCCATCCTAATTAATTTATCGAATTATCCTATTAATTTATCTTAATTAATTTTTTGATTAATTTTATCAAATGATTTTTTTTACATTCCCTAGATTTATTGCGTGGTCAGCGGTTTGAAGACCCAAAAGCCGCCGTGGAAGCTTAAAAATCGGTCATTTTGCAACGTCTACTTCAAACTAGAATTACTGCTTCAATGACTGGTTCGATTGATTCATTCATTGCAAGGGGAATACTTCGAAAAACAATAAACCAAGATTTATGTAGGTATCACCTGCAAATAGATTTTTTTTTAAGTTTTCCCTAACCTGCAAATAGTTTGCAGACAGATCTCAACCATGTTTTTTTTGTAACTATGTGTGGCTTGACGTTTAGGCTGTCCCGAAAATAGGGCTAAAGGCTAAAATAGGCTAAATAATAAAAATTAGCTATCAGTGTGACGCCAAAATAATGCGTTACCGCAACGATTAAAGTTGTATATAACTTTTAATTTTCTGGCTACACAATTGTAGAATCACTATTACGTCCACTATTTAGAGATTCAATACCGAAGTTTATGACGCCGCCAGTGTGGTGAAGGTAAGTGGCAGAGTACTAGCTTTCCCGTGGTGCTAACTAGTTACTCTACTCTTCCAAATTTTATTACTTACCTTCTCTTCTCTACCAAGTCAGTTTACAATAGAATAGTTATTACACTACCCGTGTATATTAGTAGTAGGTTTTAGCATTCACGTTAGTAATATCTTTACTTACACTTGGGCGTATCTTATCTTTATAAATGGACGTATCTACGTATAGCATAGCTACCTTGTACGTAGAGTTTGGAGCTGGAGAATTGGATACTCATAGTGCCTCAGTGCCTGCCTGCCTGAGTGAAGAATTCATTCATTTTCATTCCGCCGAGCTGAGAAGTCGCGTGCCACTCGTATTCCGAGCTGTGTCAACTTTACAATTCTTGTGTTTGTTTTGAACATAATTTCAGGTATGTAATGTAAACTTCTACTTACTTTATACTTAATTGTGCAATACCAGTGCACAATTAAGTATTTAATCATATTGTAAGTGAGGAGCAAAAGAGATCATTGGGCCAAAAATGTAACCGAATGGTGTCACAAACAAAATAAAAGAAGGAAAGGGAGGCAGGGAGGATGGGAGAACAATATTTGGAAAATAGCTGGGGTTACTTGGAAGAGGATGCCCATAACCGGAAAGAATGGCGAGCTCTCTCGTGTAAAATAGTAAATATATACGTACTTAAGATTACCTACGTCATTAATGACTTAGTTATTTTAAATTTACTAATATTGTTTTTTTTTTTTAATTTTTTTTTATTAAAGATGGGTTTGCTCTTGGCCAGCATCTATCCACGTAGGAAAGATGAGGCCGGCGATGGAGCGAGCTCATCCAGAAGATGTCTATTCACTCGAACCTTGAAGATTTGGATTGTATGAGCTCGGAAATAGTACGAATATTTATGTTTTATAAGATTGTTACATATACTTAGGCTATTATTATTATTATCGCACTTAAATACGCACCAAGTATTTATCTCCTCAATAAAAGTGTTTATATAGTGACACGCTGAGCACAGCCCCAATTAAAAAAAAACTTCAATCAATTGCCGAGTAAAATTTTTGCCGCATTTTATACCTATCACTTAGTCGTTTATATAGAATTAATTTTTTTAAAGCTGCGAACAATGTTTTTTTTAAATAACTTATAATAGAATGTGAGGCAATAAAATGTGAAAAATTCAGTCTTTTTTTTTTTCATTTTTTGAAAAATTCAAAATCAATAAGCACCTCCCTATTAAGCTAAAAACCATACTAAAATTAAGTGTCTTTATAAATAAATAGATTTAGAAATTAATTTTTATTAAGTATAAGCACACGTCTAAAAGATTTTAATTTTTGTAGAGCAGTTATAGTACCTACAAAGTACCTTCTACCCGGGGTAATGGCATGCTAATTATAGTGTGATACTAAATCATTGTGTAAAATATTTAATGGTACTTAAGATTCTTTTTCACAATTACTAACTTACCTACAATTAATACAAACTGTTTCAGTTAAGAAATCGGGTTTTTAGCATATACCGCAGTAACCATAGCAGGAGGCGCCGCGATTTATTTGACTGGGGGTGTCGCTACTCCGCTGGTGGCATCTTTAAGCGGTATTAGCAGCACTGGTATTGCGGCGGGCAGTGCAGCTGCTGGAGCGCAGGCCTTTGTAGGCAATTTAGCCGCAGGCAGTATCCTTTCGACACTGCAAGCCGTTGCTATGGCTGCACCTACACCGTAGGATCTGTCAATAGGTACTAAACAGATTTAATTTACTAGTTTCTATTGCGTAACATAAACGCGAGAATAATTCTGTATGTTACGTTTTTACGCCTGAACCGCTAAACCATAGATAAGTATGTGTATATTAGGAAACGCTCTACGATAAGTAGGCCTACCTTCCTCCTTTGAAACACAGTTAGCTATTTTTTTTTAAATATTTCAACCTCCTAAAGATATGTCAATAGCGGAAGAGAGTGAGCAGGCAAGTACTATGGAATTTTATTAGTTCGAGAAGAACAAAATTAGAACCACATCCCTTATAGCAAATTAGGTACGGCTGGAAAATTAGGGTAAAATTATTTAAATAATAGACATCTAAGCACGTATCTCCGAAAGTGGATAAGTTTTTCAAAAATTTTTTCGCTTAAGTATATTTAAATTTTAAATTTATGTAATTCAATGTTTAGAACAAACCGTCAGTGTGAACATTTATAAATTCAATGTTTTCACGGGCAAATGCTGGTAATACATAATATTAATTATGTATTAAGTACTTCTGTGCAACTATAATTTCAAAACTTTGTGAAGATTTTTTATTTTTATTCAATAATAAATTAATCGCTGAACCGAATTGGATGAAACTTGCATATACATACACTAGCTGAACTCGGCCACGCTTCGCTGCGGCCCATATGGCGGCGGCGGCGGCGGCGTGCGCATGGGGCGGGCGGTACTGGACACTGCTTATATATACTATTTATCGTAGCGTAATGTTATATAGCCTATAGCCTTCCTCGATAAATGGACTATTCAAAACAAAAATAATTTTGCAATTCGAACAAGTAGTTCCTGAGATTAGTGCGTTCAAACAAACAGACTCTTAAGCTTTATTATATTAGTAATATAGATATATCCTATATTTAAGTTTATGTATTGGGTTTAAACATTGGATAGGTTCCCAATTATGTTTTCCATTTTCTTAAGTATTCATATATGGCTGTCCGTCTGGGCGCCGTAACCAGGGCACCGTGAAACTAACAGAAAGTGTGCTGTTTTGTTTTAAAATATAAGTAAGTGAAGCCAGAGTCAATTCTTACTCTTATTCTTCAATCTCTATCTTGTCTGTTATCTATTCTATTTGCTCTCCATGCCTTCATGACTTTTGTTGCAAAATCAAGAGGTGTGCACAGGTCTATATAAGTGAAACTCATTCATTTAAGGCGATTCTCTCCATATGAATTGTCATAAAAAATACCATAAAAATTCTGGGAAAAAAAAGATGTTATGAGCTTAAGTTGAAGTTGTACCTATAGATTTTAATTTCAATATTCGATTTTTTTTTGTTCCAGATGAAGTCGACGCTTCTCATGAAACGTCCAATGATAATTTAGATTGAAAAATAAAATAACTATATAAATATTGTGTATTTATTTCTTATTCATTTAATATAAGTAGTTAATTTTTAAAGAAAATCAAACCTAGACTACATACATTTTTCATTGTACCTATCAAATTCTATAAAATGTAGTATATAATGTACCTACCATCAATACCGACACATCCATGATCAATACCGACAACTTTGCAAATGTCGAAAATTCTAAAAAGAATTATAGAAAAAGTACATTCAATAAGTATTTTAAATATGTCTGGTAACTTAACTATGTACTTTTTCCGTGTCGTTTTACTAAGTTGAGAACTAGCAATGTACTATCCTTGCTAATATGTAAAATAATTCCACTTGCATAACATAATATGGTTGACCGGTAGATAATGCCTTAAGGCATTAAGTTGGCCTTTTGTACGATTGTGCAATAAAGTTTAAATAAATAATATAGTCCAGTTTGTAGGGACATAAAAGTGCCTTGGCTTTGGCTTTACAAAAGGTGGAGTACAAAACAAACCGTTTGGACATAATTAATTATATCGTATATAGGTGTGGATCTTTAACAAAAATCCAAATTTTCGATCACCTTTTTTCATGCCGATATCTTGAATTGATTGCCCCGATTCGTCTTTTAAGATAAAAGATAAATATTAAGGTAAATAACATAAAATTACCTAAAAAAAATTAAAAAGTTAAAAACAGATAAAAAGTTAAGTTTGGTTTGGTGAAAATAAAAAAAATAAAAAAAATCAAAATTTTTTAAACTTTTTTATGGTTTAAGTTAATGTTCACACATTAAAAATTATTATTGCACACACCAAATTAAATCAAAACAACCAAGCGCAATTATTTTAGGACTCGCTCTTAACTATTCATTTAAAATGTATTGATTTCAATAAGGAAAATAAAGTTAAAATTTCGTTCCCATTTCTAGAGCTCATTTCCCTGTTCCTTCTCAATCCCTTAATCCTACTATATTCGGCAGCGCACATGCGGCATATGTGGTTATGCCTGTGTTATAGGCCACTGTAGCCTCCTCAAGTGGACTGTCAACCTGTCAGTCGACCTTAACATAAAAACTACAATTAATTTTACATACTGGCAATATGGTAACACTGATTTTTTAAACGGGACTTCCCCATTTGAAGGTACAATGAACCATTAAGAAATTACTACGATAACTCGTAAATAAAAATTTTTGCACTTCGTTCTCTCCTGACTAGGAGTAGAGGTATGCATAATTTAACATTGTGTAATAATCTAATATATAAAAGAAAGTCGTGTTAGGTGTTAGTTACATCATTTATAACTCGAGAACGGCTGGATGGATTTTTATGATCTCTGATTTGTTGAATTTGTCTCCGCCCCGAATAGCGGAACAACTACTCGTATTAAATAAAACATCTGAAATATTCACGAAAAAACAAATTGTGAATAAAATTCTTTTTCTCATGTATTTTGTATAGAATGGTTTTTTGTTGATATGTCGAGAACGGATTGACAGATTTCGATGATTTTTTTTGTTCGTCTCGGCCTCAAGAAGTTTCCTCGCGTGTTCCAAAGGTTTTTTATCTTAAGGTTGTCAGACAGGCTGACAAAAGTAACTCCACAGTGCTCCAAGTGCACTGCGATCGTAATCATGATTTCATATTTGTTCCCATATGTGAGATTTTTACTCACTAAAAAACCAAGGTGTTTGCTCGCGCCGTCTATGGGTGATGAATCGTTGAGAAACGCAACAAATCACAAAAAAAAATCGTAAAAAAACGCCATGTCTGATACATAAGAGATACAAACATTATATTTTGATACACGAATTATTTCGATTCGCTTCAATAGAGAATTAGGCACATTCATTTAAATGTAATTAAAACACATTCAATAAGGTATTAAATTTAATTCAGCTAATAAGTTAATACAACATTTATTGATTCTGAGATTGTACGAAGTTCGCCGGGTCAGCTTGTTTAATCATAAAAAACAAGAAAAATAGGACGGTGAGTAGGATGAAGAAATAAATCCTTCATCCGGATGGGAGAATAAATCCATGAATTCATTAAAGTCAAGTTTAATTTAGTTTATGAGGCTTAATTGTTGCCCCAGATGACATATAAAACATAAGTCCGAAAAGCAACTTCGAAATTAAATAAGTATAAGTATCGCCTATATTTATTATTCTTTCGAGTACCAACAGTAGGATGTCGATTGAACGATCGTCAGCCGCACCGCAAAGCACACACATAAATATTTCTTCTTATGTAAAGACACACATGCATAGAGCTGGCATAATTTGCGCATTTAAGCCTGTTGTACATGGGTAGAGTAAACAGTAGAGTTTTCTTACGTAGGTACTAGGTAATCTATCAATTCCAAGTAGGTACTCTACCAGTTTTAGTGCATCGGTGCTCCGCTGGTGGCATCCTTATGCGGAATAGGCAAAACTGGTATTGCGGCGGGCAGCGTAGCCGCCAGCGCGCAGGCCTACGCAGGCAATCTAGCCGCAGGCAGTGTCCTGTCGACGCTGCAGTCCATTGCTATGGCTGCACCTACACCGTAGATACTAAACAGGTTTAATTTACTTACGATTTTCTATTGCATTCTAATAAAATTATAAATGCGAAAGATTTGATGTTTTTTGTTACACAATCACACAAAAACAGCTGAACGGTTTTGAATGAAATTTGGCACACAAAATATAACTGGATTAACACCTGGATTTCGGCCGCCACAATAATCACAAAAGTTGTTGTATGGCGAATAACCAGAAAAATGTCTTTTATTTCGTGATAATTTCGAGATAGGTTTACAATGATGGACTTAGCTCCAGTAAATCCTTGAGTATATTATTCAGACACGAATCTCCCAAAAATTCAATTAGGTATGTATTGTGTTCTTGACGATAAAATTCTTCTTCCGCCATTCTGCATTCGGTTCTTCTGGTACATCTTCTTCTATAATGCTCAACACATTTAATTCTCCCAATAGGGACTTCCACGTATTTATATCTTTCACCATTAAATTGTTGAATGTTCCTTTTATTTGAGTCATAATGATTGTATTTATTTATTATTAATTATGATAATCTTCGTTTTTAATATTTAATAATGGGCTCATAACCTACTGGTAAATGAGGGCAGAGGTTATAAAGAAAACAACCACTTTTGTTCTATTAAATTGACTTTATTATAAATGAATCGACTCAGTGAAGGATAATATTTTATAAACAATGAAATAATTGTTTATGTTTTTAGTAAGTATCTTATCTCCATCTTGTCTCATCCTATTTGCTGTCCATGACTTTATGATTTTTGCTGTAGGATCAAGATGTGTACACAGTGCACAGGTCTATTCTGTATAGGTGGAACTCATCTAATGGATTCTCTTCAATCAATTGCCATCAAAGATAGTATAAAAAATTAAATACACTAAAAAACATTTAGTGCATTTAAATTTCCATTCTGTATTTGATTTGGAATTGTACCCACCTTTTAACATTATATTTTTTTTTTGTTTCAGATAAAGTCGACGCTTCTCATGAAACGTCCAAACAATGATAAATATAATTGAAAAATAAAATATAACGACATACTTACAATATTGTGTATTTATTACTTATTCATTTAATATAGTTAATTTTGTAGTGGCCGGGCACACTCACTTCGTTTCGCAATTATTTGGGCAGCCCGTCTGGCGGCAGTAACCACCCCCTTACAGAAGACCACCGTGAAATAACAGCACGTGTGCTGTTATGTTTCAGTGAGTGAGTAGGATGCCAGAGCCCATTTCCCTATCTCCTCCTAATCCCTTATCCTCAATCCTACTGTAGTCGGCAGCGCACTTGTAGCAGCTTTGGCGTTGCTCGTGTTATAGGGGACGGTACCCACCTACCATCAAGTGGACCGTCACCTCACTGAGTACTTGAACAGGTTCAAGTGCAAGGAGAGCTCATCGACGTGCATCTGTGACCCACGCAAGATGAGACCGTTCCGCACCTTATACTAGACTGTCCCTCTTCGGAGGCGGACAAATTAGATTTAGAGATTAGGATAGGAACGAAAATTACAAAGGAAAACTTCAGGAAATTTTGTTAAATAAAGAAGAGAGGACTTTTTAAAATATTGTATCAAAATAATCAAGAGGACAATTGAGAGGAATAAAACCTAAGAAAATATTATTATATTTGTAATTTCTATTTATAGAATTGTATTGTATTTTGAAAATTGTATTTTATTATTGTTGTCATTATTGTAATTACTTTAAGGATTGAATTTTATTATTTTTATTAATATCGCTGTAAAATCTTAAAAACTCCAATTGGAAAATTGTGTATGTATATTGATAAATAAAACACAAAGATGTTGATTCATTTCCCTGGGAATAGAAAATAGAAACGAATATCAAAATAGCTAGAGTGGGATTAGGCGGGAATCCCACCCGCATGGTATGAAAGAGATTGAATGCAAGAAACATGGAGAATGGAAGTGTGAGAAGAATACAAGCGAGAACTGGTATGCAAGAGTAAAGTAGAAACAGGCTTCAGCGCATACCTGCTGGAGGGATTTGTATAAAAAAAAATTAAAAAAAATAAGTGGACCGTCAGCCTCTCTGCCGATCTTAATATACAAAAAATTTTTTGAGAAAAAACTCGGTCTTCCACTATGTACCTAGTATTCTTTTCAGTGGTGGGCACCAGCTAGTTATTTTTATTAAATAAAATCGCTGTCCACTTGTGTCTGTGTCTGCGCCAACTTCTTCTAAACCAGCCTGTAATTCATAAAGAAAAGCGGGAAATCTCGCGAGCTAAAGCTGGTTTATAACTATTAATGTATTTATTATAAAAGCAACCTTGTAAAGAAGGTTTAAAACCACTGAAATCATAGAAATATCCGTAATAAGATAATAATTCAAAAACGAAGAGTATAAGACACGATTTCTCGGAAAAATACTATTTTACCCAGTTTTAATCTTTACTTTACTGTAGATAAAGTTATTAGTGATTTGCTCAGATTTGATTATTATCCTTTACCTAGGTGCTTAGGATTTTGTAAGAATGAATGAAACAAAATAAATGTTACAGGAATCTTGATCAGTGAAAATCGCATTTATACATAAAAATGCGAAAAAATGGGCGTAAATACTCGTCCCCTCAACTAGTATCAAACACGTCAAACAACAGAGAGAGTCGATAATGACCATAATGAGTCACTGCTACGCATCCACATCCGAACCGAACGCAGTTTGGATCAACTGAGCGGTTATTCCCCCGTTCAGTTGATAATATTTTGTAACATAACAAAAAAAAAAGGGAATCGTTGATTGAATAAATACAGGTGTATACAATATGTTTTTGCCCTTGACTGTACAATAAAATCGTTAATATATACAAAGAACAAGAACAAAAATGGACCAAGAATTGAGCCTTGGGGCACGCCCATTTTAACTACAGAACCCAGGAACTTTTTACTATTTACAATCAACTCTCTGAATTTTATGGCTCAGATAAGAAATCAGAAGATCAAGAGCCTTATTCCTAATTCCATAGTGGTGCACTTTTTTTTATTAAAGTATCGGCACACCACACAGTCAAATCGCAAAAAATACCAAGAGCATACTGAGAATTTACCCTTGCCTCAAATATATTTTTCAAGAGTTCATCACCTGTATCTGTAATTAAGCGACCCTTCGTGAAACCCTATTGCCCTTTAAAAAGTAAATTGTCATCATTAATTGACTTAAAATAATTTTTTCAAAGACTTCACTAAGGGTCGGAATCATCATTCAAAGACTTAGTATCATCCGACTTATTTAAGTAGGCACACTGCCAATTTTCATTAGGTCAGGCACACTGCCAAAATGTTTTCACTGAGATGCCCCAAAGATCCACAGTTTTTTTTTTAAATATCATTTGCCTTAAAGAAATTTACCAAGTCAAATGTTCAAATGTTGTATCATATTTTTTCACGTTCTTTTTTAATAGATTCTCAGCAGCAATTGACGATGAATTTAATGTCGGTGTAATGGTAAGAGGAATATGAAAAAAAAAAAAATTCTAACTCAGTCGCCACTGCCATATTATGCCCCTTAAAGTCCTAATCATTTATTTTTAAATGAAGCTGCTAACGTGCGTTGAATTCCTTCCAGTTTTACCTTTAATGATGTTCCATGCAGCTTTTATTTTATTTCTAGCATTTCTAATTTTGTTTTTTAGATGAAGAGATTTTTCCATGTAACATATTAGGAGTTTTACACTGGGTTACACTTTCCTAATTTCTACACCTATTCCAACTAACCTTAAAAAGTAAAGGTACACTAAACAGATAAGCGATACTTATACACAAAAGTAATATACAAACAAATATAATAATTTCATGTTATTTTAAGCTCGTAACTATATGGGTTTTTAGATTGTACTTAAGACTTTCCAAATTTTCCGTCAAATGAAATTAATTTGTGGAATTATTTTCATCAAGAGAACATAGCGAACAAAACTTAATGTAATCATATATATATCAATCCTTCTGTTTTATACCTTCTCTGTTCCCTTAAACCATTCGATTTTAACCTCGCTGAACCAGCATTTCTGCTCATAAAGATCTGTCTGTCTGGCGGCCATATTGACCAGAGGTTAATAACCTCTGGTCAGAGGTTAACCAGATTCAACCCAGTGGTCAAATCGCACCTAATTTGTAGGTACATTATAGTTTTCCTACTTTTATTGAATAATCTATGAGTTTTCCTAATTCTCAATCGTTGGCAGTTTCTTGCAAATCTACTGTTAAGAAGAAAATGCAAAGTAGGTGAAATTTATTGGATTCGTACGCTTCTGACAGAAAAATAAAGGTTGATGAGCTTTTTATGCCAATTAGAAATAAATTGGAAGACAATAAAACATCTTAAACTAGTTCCGAATATCTCCAAGTACTTTTAATTATCTACTGTTTTAACTAATTTAGTTCGTCAAGATATAGAAATGAGTAATTGCATAACTGCAAAGAATCGAATCTGTTACTATTTTTGACTAGTAGGCTAGTAGGTACCTAACTAATACGACTAACTATTTAACTAGGTATCATATCGTGCGATACGGTCCGTTGTGTGTCGTCAGAAAGCGTTACATTCTTGAATTCATACAGAAAACATATGAAAGCACTTATTTTTGAGTTCTCTTAACTGTTATTTTAATATCTATCGATTTCAAAAATTAACATAAAGTCAAAATTAAATTTTATATAATATGTGCATAATGACAACATTGATATTTTAAACGGGACTTCCCCATTTGAACCATTAAGAAAACCATTGAACCATTAAGAAATTACTACGATAACTCGTAAATAAAGAATTTTTGCACCTCTTTTTTTCATGACTAGGAATAGAGCATAATTTAACATTGTATAATTACATTGTAAAAATAGGATGAAGGTTGATAATGATGAAAGAAGAACGGATGGGGGAGCATCGATGTTGGGGAGGAAATCTATGAATTCACGTCAAAGTTAATTAATTTATGAGTTAAGTCATAGTCAAGTTTAATTTATTTTATGAGGGCCATTGCCCCAGATAATCTAGAAAACGAAAATCCAAAAAGAAACCACAAAATTAAATAGGTGTCGTTTATTTGATTGTTCTTTCGAGTACCATTAGTAGGAATAATGTTGGACGCTATCCTCAGCTGTATACCGCAAAGCTCACGCACCAGACACACGTGGGAATTTAAGCTTGCTAAACACGTGTATAGTAAACAGTCGAGTCACCTAACGTACTAGGTAGGTACTCTACCAATTTCTACTCTACCAGATTCAGTACCTAGATTAACTGTGCCATACTACCATACAGTGTTTTTTTATGTTAAGGTCGACAGACAGGCTTACGATCCACTTGATGGTAGGTGGCTACCGTTACGGTGCGCTGTAACGCTACAGCAACGTTACAGATGCTGCAGTGCGCTGACGACTATAGTAGGATTGACGATAAGGAAATGGGCTCTGACATCCCTTACTCACTCACCGAAACACAATAGCACATATGCTGTTATTTCACGGGGGTCTTCTGTAACGGGGTGGTGACTGAATCGAAGTGTGTACTGCCACTATTAAAAAAAAAACAAAGTTGGTCAAAGTGATCAGGAACTCAAATGCTAATAACCACACGTTTTGTAATTGTATGTCGTTGTGTAACTTTTATTTAATTTTACTTATAAAAATGGTGAATGGTGTCGTCAAATCGTGCAAATATACATACTTATATCTAAAACACAAAACAAAACTTTTCTAATTAGTTTTCATTGGTATATGTACAAATATTTAAATTTAAATTTTATAAAAAAAAATCTACCAATATTGGAATTCCTTATATTTACTAGGTTCGTTTGCTTCTCTTGAAGGTAATTTATTGTTATTTTATGTAATTATGTGTAAATTTGTATTATTTTTTTTTTAGTCATAGAAACGCTTTTGAAAGAGCGTTATGAACGTTAATCGTCGAAAAATTATAAGAACCGCTTCAATAAATTTAACGGACTTAAAACAGATTCAGCATTACTTTAAAAAAGGAATTAAAAATAGTTTGGCTAAAGAGGAAGTAAAAGTATAAAAATTAGCTATCAGGGTGATGTCAGAAATATTTGAGAAGTTGCTTAAAATAGTCTGTGTAAAAACTAAAAAAACACATGTCAAAATCAAATCGTTTATTTCTCAAAAATAGGACAACAAGATCACTTTTTTGAAGTGATTACATATTTTACCAAGATTTCGGAAAAAATTGCCAAGATGATGACGCTCCTGAGAAAAAACCCCGAAAGAAACTCAGGATACCATTATTTTTGTAATCTTTGAATTTACTATTTTCTTTGAATACCGACTTTATTACTGACATGGAAGACTGCGGATCTAGTTTGTAGATGGTTCTAATGGCCCTTTTTTGTAGAATGAAGATAAAATTTTATGTCCGCAGTGTTACCCCAAAGAAGAATCCCATAGCACATTTTACTGTGAAAGTAACTGGAATAGACAATTCTAGCTGTAACGACATCTGCTAGGCGTCTAATCTGTTTAAAGGCTGTGAGCTAAGCCTTTTACTTAGTTTTTCAATATGGGGACCCCATTGTAGTTTAGAATCTACAGTAATACCTAAAAACACTGTCGATTCTATGGTCTTCCATTTTTCACTACCTGAAATCATATTTGTTCCAATATCTTTAACATTCAACAATGGGGATGGCATTACCGCCACGAATAAAAGTTGGAAGTGATTTTTAATTTTCTAGCTACAGGAGATACGAGTAGCTACTAGAATCACTAAAGAGCGTCTACTCAACGTCTACTGTTTCGAGATTCAATCCCGAAGTTTGTGACTCCATTAGTGTACCACAAATGGGACAAAGCGAACTTGCTTTGTCCCATTTGTGGTACACAGATGGGACAAAGCTGTGGTAGAGTAGTCATCCCGCGTTGCTAATTACGCTACTCTTCCAAATTTTACTACTTACTCCTCTTTATCAAGACTGTTTAAATTAGGATAGTAAGTACTCACTGTGATACTATATATCACTCTACACGTGTATAGCAAGCTTAGCACTAACATATTTCAGTCTAGTGTTATCGCTATACACTGACTGACCTATGTAGCATAGCTTATAAATATACATATGTGGCTTGACTTGCTTGACATGAATCTGAATTTTGAATTCATTCTTTTTTATTCCGCTGAGCTGAGAAGACGCTGATATTCTGTTCGTAGTAGACAGCTCTATTTCCGTTATTGTATTCAGTTAATAATTTCAGGTACCTATGTAATGTAAACTTACTCTACTTACTTTATACTTAATTAATAGTCCAATAGCTGTACTTATTCACACAGAAATTTACATCTCAGTAAAATTCACTGAGAAAATCCCCTGTCACAAAAATCACTTCGAATAAACCTTTGTCTCATTTGAACATCCTGAAAAAGGCGTTAAAGGCGAGAACTTAGCAAAAAAGCGTTATTTTCGTCGCCTAATTTGACTTCTTAAAGTAAAATTAAAAGAGCATAGGTAATAGAGTATAAAAAGTTCTCTTTTCTGAGAAAAAAAAAATAGTAAATTACAGCCTAAAATAACCTTTCGTGTCACAGTAGGTAATAAAAAATTTCAGTGGCATAAAAAAGTGACATAAAAGTACTTACTATATACATTTGTTTTTAAGCTTATTAATTACTAAATTAAGTAGGTTTTAATCGGCTACTTTTATTTCTTTTTTCATATTTTACACAATATTTAAGAAAACCTCCCAATTTAAAATCCGTTCGGTTATATCCCAGAAACTACAAGAAATTGTTGTGCTATATTGCACGTTAATACATAATTTATGTTAGGTTGCGCTCTTTTTGGTAAAAATTGCGTTGGGTCTAAGTGGTCTAAGGTTACTTAGTCCTTGTCTTGATAAATTATAAAGAGCTAAAAGTCACAGTAAAAATAGTTGCCTCATTTATATTTAGCAATTTTCGTTTACCAAGTGTGTGGTCTTTATAAATAAATAAACTTTTTTTTTAAATGGACTTTGTCTAAAAAAAATAAACACTTGTCTAAAAAGATCTTCATTCATTTAACTGCTGTATATGAATTAATATTTATGTATACAAATTAAATAAATTTATAGTACAAAGTACCTATCTATCCTATTCTAGCCGATTCTAGCCGATCATATTATAGTATAGTGTGATAAAAATGATTGTATATGGTATAAAGTATGTGATGTACTATCATTTAACTGCTAAAGGAATAGCTACTCGAAATTAGATATACAGTTATTGGGATTAAAGACATCAGCCAGCCCAAGCTGTTTTATTTTTCCTTACACTAAGACAAAAGATACATAATAAAATGTTTGCTTTCAGTTAAGATGGATTTTTTAGCAGCTTCTGCAGTAACTGTAGCAGGAGGCGCCACCGTTCATGTGACGCGGTGTCGGTGCTCCGCAGGTGGCATCCATGTGCGGGATTGGAAGGACTGGTATTAAAGAGGGCAGCGTAGCTGCCAGAGCGCAGTCCTATGCGGGTAACATACCCGCAGGCAGTGTTCTTTCGAAGCTGCAGTCTGTTGCTATGACACCAAAAAAATAGGAACAGAAGGTACTATGTTTAATTTGGTTTAATTTACGAGTTTTAGCTTTTATTGCATACCTAATGTTATAAATGTGAAAGTAATTCCGTATGGTATGTTTTTAAGCCTGAACCGCTAAACTACCATACCTTGAACCCCGGAAACACATTGGGTTACCTATGTGAATAGAGAAAAGCATGTGTGCGGTGTGGCCGCGCCGCAGCCACACCGCACACACCAGTCGTCTAATTGCATTCACATCAAATCAAGCACTTGCTTAATTTGATGTGAATAATCATTTTACACCTGGCATGCTTACAAAAAATAGTAACTGCTTGTGTTCTTCACCTACAAAGAGGTGCAGCGGGTGCGGCGGGAAACATGTTCCAACTGCAAATCAGACTAGCGCATTTTAGACTTTTTCGAGTTGTGATTGATTATTTGAATTAATAGAAAATGTCTGACACGGAAATATTGACTCTGATGCAACCTCGGCCAACAGTTTGTTGATATAATTTCAAAATATCCAGTGTTATTAAACAAATCATCAAAAATAATGTTCGCATTTGTTAACGATTTTTTTAACTTATTCAACAATTACTAAGCATCTGAAAATGCATCTACTATAAATTAGTCAAGCATATGCTGAAAGTAAAAGTAAAAGTTTGTTTTTATTCATACTATCAGAAGCATTTGCTACGTGCTACATCGTTTTAGCAAAAGCACTTACTTACTTGTTTATTTATTCACCTAAAGGGCAAGTATTTACTTAAATCAGGCTAGTAAAAGCATACTAGGTATATTAAGGCAAGGGAAATATTAAAAAAGTTTAAAATTATTAATATTTATTTTTTAAAAATATTAAAAATATTTTAATTTTTTTTTATTTACCCCTAAAGAGGTATCTACTAATATCGATAAGGAGCGAGTAGGTGGCATGGAGTTTTATTAGTTTGAGAAGAAAGAAAAACAAAATTAGACCCATACAGGAGCAAAGTAGGGGTTGAAAATTAGGGTAAAATTAATTTTTAATGTATGTCATGCATTTCTGAAATTAGGTAAAATTTTCAAAATTTATTTTTAAACGAACCGCCATGCGCCAGGGTGAATTTTGTAAACTTAATGTTTTCATGTGCAAATTGTAGTACTTAAGTATTTATGTTGGTAAATACTAAAAATTAAAATCTTTGGAAATAGTACAAATTCAAAACTTTGTGAAGGTGTTTGATTGTTATTCAATTATATTTTGATATACACATATTTACATATACCTATATCTTATGTTTAAGTTCATAGGTTTTAAACATTGGATAGGTTCCCAAGGGATAATATTTTCCAAACATTGGTTTCTAATATTGTATTCATAAAATGGACTGCCCGTATGGGGGCAGTAAGCAGCACGAAACAGAAAGGCAATATGAAAGCAATAGCATGTGTGCTGTTTTGTTTCTGTATATAAGTGATGCTAGAGTCCATTCTCTTATCTTATCCATTCTCCGTTACTCTTTATTACATTTGCTCCCCATGACTGTGATTTTTGTTGCATGGTAAATTTTTGAATAAAATAGCTGTTTTCAAGCTTTTCCGTGAGATATCCGGCTTAAACATTTAGTGCATTAAAATTCCCATTATGTTTTGTACCTATGGCTTTTAAAACCCATTTTAACATTCGATTTTTTTTTGTTTCAGATTTTGTTCAGACGCTTCTAATGAAATGTTCAATGTAACTTTTCAATGAAAAATAAAATGACGATAAATATTGTGTATTTATTTCTTATTCATTTAAAAACGTTAATATTTGGAATAAATTAAACTTCTACTAGAAATGTACCTACCTACATAATTAATTCATGGTAGATAATAGTGGTGATTATTTATCAAATTCTATAGAACATTATTATGTAGGTCTAAATCGATAATTTAAATATTATTTAATATGAAGGGACATGATTAGGGTCCTCTTTATCATTGGTCTCCATATTATTTGATCACAGACATATAGGCGCGAATAGTCGGGAGCGGAGAATATAACTCAACATTAGGTCATGCGTTGTAATTCTAAACCAAACGCTATAATCGGCACAAAATAAGTCCTCGATCGCATTGTCCACTAGCCAATCACACCAAATCGGATAACACTCCAGCAAACACGTAGCGTTTGATGTAAGCCGATTGCCTTCCCGTAAGGTACTGTTCGGCTGCCATGCCTCTGCGCTAGCGCTCGGTGTTGTGTCAAAGTCCACAACAATGACATTCCGATCCCGCTGTCCAGTTGACAACTGACAGTTGTCATTGCTGTTTATTTTATGTTTATAGTGCAAATAAAGAGTTTTAATAATAATAATAATTGACCGTCTCGGCGAACGGTCTTATAGCGTAGAGCCTCGACCAACATCTCAAGAGGCTCTCATTAGATGGCTGGATCAAGGGACAGATACAGAAGGCGGTACTTCTTGACACGGCACGAATTGTCAGGAGGTTCCTTACTCTGCAGCCCTAACTACCGGTAGCTTGGCCTTGCCCCGCTATCTGCGGAATCCTAGTTTTAAGTTTTTTATGAAATATATTGTTGTTTTTTTTTAATATTTATTAAATATTAATAATATAATAATAACTTTGCAAATTTCCAAAATTCTATAAGTATTCTAAAATTCTAATATGCCATTCTTAATATTGAACTGTGGATGACACTGGAGAAATTAATAAACATTTATGATGTAGACATGTTGAGAAAAGAGGTTTTTAACAATTTATTATACACATTGACTTGGTTGCCTAGGAACCTTGTTGATATTATATCTGTACAAATTTTATTAAAATATATTTCATTCCATACAATTATTTATTGTCTTTCTCGTATTATAAAGGACAAAAATTTTATTAATATTTTTTTCTAATGTTTGGTTAGATATTGCTGTATTCCTTGTGTGATTCGGACGCAAATGTTGATATATTTTATAGTATTTATTGGTGACATTTTTATTCTCAAAATATATAAAATCACAAAAAGTAAATTTTGTACCATGACATATCTTCTTTTTTTTTCAAAATTAGACATCCTTTCAATAGATAAATAAAATAATGTAGTAAAGAAAAATCCATACAACTCCAGCAACATCCAACCAATCTACTATTGATCAAAATGATTTAATTCAAGTATATCTTCCTGTCAAGTATATCTTTTTGGTTTTCATGAATTGACTTTTGTTAAACAAATAATTCTAACGCAGTGTGCGCCTTCCCATACTTCATCCTAATGATGAGCATGGCTCCTGTCTTCCTGAGCCTCCTGAAATTCTGATTTTGAAACAAATTGAATAGGAATTTGCGGAATTTGTTTTGTTCGTAAGGGTCAGCTAGTCAGCTCACACCGTAAGGCTTAGCACGCACTGCGATTAAACGCAAGCGTTTGAGAAAAAGCTGAAAACGCAAAACCGCATACAGGCGCGCATTGCGGCTGGCGTTTGGCTTAAATTTATTTCAGTACCACCATGGATTTCTGGCGAGGAGCGTGTGTTATATAATAAATATAATATATAATTAGGTTTTATAATAAAAAATAGAAAACGTAAAAAGCGTCGCCGCCATAGGTACTGGGTACACCCACTAACAGATCAAAGACATTTGAAAGAATATTCAACGACGTGCGACAGCATCTAGATAAATTTTTTAATTTCTATAGAATGTCGATTGGTACTTTTGATAAATTATTGCAAATTGTGGACCGGTGTCTACGACATAAAGACACTCCCTACCGAGGCCTTAGCCACTACCTCACACCAATATCACCTGAAGAGCCGAATGCCAGACTGAATAAAAAACCGAATGCGGTTAACCACCGTGCGTGCGCCCCCATACTATTACTATGGGACAGAAAAAAATCGCGCGTTTATAAACCGCGATCGAAATGTAGCAAGTTACGTTTTATATAATCAGTTTTGCGTTTTCAAAATCAGTCACTGAAAAAAGTTGCCAATGCGTGCGCTTGTATAGAAAGCTTTGTGTTAGATTTTTTTTCGCGGTTTCAGACTCGCGATAAACGCGTGTCTGAAACCGCAGTGCGTGCTACGCCTAACACTTACATATTTCTATTGGACTAAGTTTTGATCAGGTAAGTAAGAACACAGAAAACATTGTATACAAGTTAGAGCTGATTTAAAGTAAAATTTTCTGATGTGTCACAACATGTCAAAAATGGACTTTGCTGGTTATGACTCTCCGACTTTTCATGATTGATTAATTTTTGTACAACCGGTAGGTATTACGTGAGAAAAAAATTTAATTGGCCTCATTTTTACACAGTAAGGTCTATCTTTATACGGGTATTGGTATGGTTTTGATTTTTTACTTGAAAAAGAACTTTATTGCATACCATAAATGTTGTTTGTTACGATGAATAGCATTAGCATATTATGTTTACGAAGAATATTAATCCTCGGAAATAAGTCATAACAATAAAAAACTGAGACGACTTGGCAACCTGAAACGTGTGACTGCAGTGCTGCCATTTTGGCGCTTTCGACGCTAGATCTAGCGGAATTTTAGGATAATCAACTCTCATTATTAGCAGTTGACTCCTATTAAATTATTAGTGGAAAATCTGTCGCTGTATCGAAATTATTGTTAATTTATGCCGTATCGATGTAACCATTTCAATACGAACGTAATTTCCACTGAATGTTTTTGAATTTATTCAGTGAAAATGTATTTAAAGCAACATGACACAACTACGTCAACTTATTGAAGGGATTCCCCGAGCGGTTTAGTGTCGCACAAACAAACAAGTCTTTTTTTTAATATTAATAAAAGGTGGCAGACAGGCTGACGGTCCACTTGATGGTAGGTGGCTACCGTCGCCTATGGACACAAGCAACACCAGGGGGGGGTACGTGTGCGCTGCCGACCTTGAAAATCTTGAATATGGTCTCATAAATTGATCTTGGTAGATGAGAACGTGGATTGACGTGACCTTAAAAAAAAACTTACAAACAACATTATAAAACTGAATGGGAAGGTTATCCCAAATTAAATTCTACTAGAGCTATGTGCAATTATGCCAATTATTGCAAACCACCAATTATTGAGATTTTGCCGACCACCATAGTAGGATTAATGATAGGCAAAATCGGCTCTGACATTCCTTGCGCAATCACCGAAAAACAACAGCAAACATGCCATTATTTCATGGTGGTATTCTGTAATGGTGGTTACTTCTACCAGACGAGCTGCAATGAATGCGAAGTGCAGCTTGCCTTGCCACTAGATAAATAGGTGCATTTATGTGCTTTCTACATACGTGAAGCCGCTTTTGTTCAGAGCGAAAACGATAATTAGGTACCTACTTGAAATTACGAAAAAACTATACCTCCAAGCACAATTTTTTTGTTAAATCAAACAATATATGGGTGCAATGTGGAACACATCTATTTAACTCCTAATTTAAAAAATAAAATTATAATTTAGCGCTTTTTTAATCATACTTGTTTAGCGGAATCTAGCACTTTTTTGAACTAATCACGCCCGACACCCAAACGGACCTAGCAACACTTTGAATAATTTAATGACTGGATGCTGGTTGAGTTTGAGTGCAGACTGCAGCAGTGGTTGACTTACTCTTTGGGTTGACTGGAGTGGTTGGTTAGCGACCGTGTTGCGTAAGACACTTGTTTTGTGTTAGGTAAGTTTATAAATATTTACTCTCTCTATTTTTACAAAAATTTGATCATGTATAGCCGAAGCGTTCCGTAATTAATTTTGTTTTGATATACATATAAGACCAAAATATTTATTTGATATCGTTTATATTTGCCTATTCATATTTTTATTGAAATTTTATTTTATCCTCCGATTATAACAAAATCGGAGGATACAGTTTGATGCTGTAGCTACTATCTATCATCTATATCCAAATTAATTAATTTAATTAACCACTCGACAGTTAAATTATCAAATATTTTTTTGGTATTCATACTAATATTATAAATGTGAAAGTAACTGTGTCTGTCTATCTGTCTATTACCATACCGCCTATACCGTTGAACTGATACATACACATTGTCAGGGATGTAGGAAAGGACATAGGGTACCTTTTATCTAGAAAAAAAGGACTGAATTCTCTCCTTTACGCAATATAATAAAAAAAATAGGTACATCCACTACTAGACATTATAATAATAAACGAACTTACGTTTTCCTTGGAATTATTAATTATTATTAATTTCTTCCAAAATAATAATTTAAAATTTCATATAAGTAATTGACTTATCTGTCTCATCACGTTTGACGTATAGCTGAAAGAAAATTAAATATTTATATCAATTGTAATAGAGTTCACAAATGAGGATTTAAGGATGAACTAGTCGCGGGCTCGAAGTCACGCGTGGGTGCGGCCAAAAAGCATGCTGTCTCACCTAGCATCGTGTCCGACAGAGATTATTGAAAAATGGGGTTTTATGAAAAAACTTCTGCATAAATAAATTATAATTAAAATTTATTGAAATCGTGGATAATTGAGCTTTGTCGGTGCCGATTTTGTTTTGGAGATTTTACACTTCTTTTATTACTTATTTACGCCCAAAGTTACGTTAAAATTAGCAAGAAAAATTAATCTTTGTTCGCTAATAACTTTTTATTTTACTATTCTGTTTCCGTACAGACAAAAGTAATAATGAGACAAAACGATATCAGATTTAACTTTTGATGTACAATGTCAAACAGTGGAGTAAACCCCCCCAGTGGAGTAAAATTTGCATGGAAAAAGTATCGACTAGTTCAACCTTAAGTAGATTTAGTTAACCGGAAATATTTTAATATGCCAAACAAACCGAAACACTGACAATGGATTATGAGAATCCATCTTTTAGAATTTTGAAAAGAGACAATTTAATCTCAGGGCGTGGAATCACTAATAGATTGGGCGCCAAAATGTAGTGTAACAGTTCTAGAATCACTGGGTGGCGGGGTGAAAGGAAAGATGGAGTGGCGGGGTGAAAGGAAAGATGAAGATTATATATATATAATTATCCTTCGTTGATCACGACTTCCGTGAGAACAGCTTTATGATGATGATGCCGTGCACAGCGTTGGAACGTCCCTTTCCGACAATCGGTTAAGCCGTTTCCGAGATTAGCGTGCACAAACGCACAGACAAACAGAAAAGAATTCTAAAAACTATTTTTTGACTTCGGTTAATATATAAGAACAACGTGTATAAATTGTTTTTTTGAAAAAATATTTTCGGCTCCTTTACGATTTTATTATATGCATAGAATTATATACTTATGTGGAATATTTTGTTTTATTTTTCTAAACTATTATGTTATGTTTTATGCAAGGTAAAAATAATAATAAATTTATTTATGTAAGGTAAGACACTGAAGGCTGACGTCCACTTTATTGTTGCAGATAAGAAGATGGGGATAATTGCAGCCATCATTGTGAATTTGGTGGGAGGTTCAGTGTTATTTTTGACTTTTGGTTTTGGTGCGCCTCTGGTCGCGTCTTTGTTTGGGTTCAGCAGCAGTGGTATAATTGCGGGGAGCATGGCTGCAAGTGCTCAGTCTTGGTACGGGAATCTAGCAGCTGGCAGCATCATTTCGATGTTGACGTCCTATGCAATGAGTCGGTAAGCATCTACTGGTTGAATTTTCGTTTTTCTGTTTTTCCTAACCAGAAATAATACTTCTAAAGCTTCAAGCGTACGCTTGAACCATGTATATTAGTTGAGCACTTTTGTCGGTATAAATCACTCAGTCAAGACACTCAATTTGGTCATAAGATAAAAATAGATAAATTAGTTATATTTCTAAATTTCTTTTCATGAGAGATTCTACTTAGTATGAAGCAGATTAATACGAACTCTGGGTTAAACTTAGGTATTTGTAATATTATTATTATCTAGTCCTTCTCTAGAGGTAAAATAATTGGTCATTTATAGTCTTCAAATGTTATAAATCTCTTTAATGATCTTCAATTCATAATACCTTTAAATGCTTCATGGATGTACCTATAGATAGACCGTTTAAATGAGTCCTCGCCCGCGCGGTACAGGGGCGCGGGGGCGGGTGCGCATAGTGTGATATGGTGTGATACATATAAGAGGTGAAATGCGCCCGCATCCCGCACCTCTCTCAGTCCCCTTTGTCGTCATACCCCAAATTGGAGTTGTTTAATCAATTTCGTAAAAAAAAAATTCGGACTTTAACAAAACGTGACGAAGGCAATTTTTCAATACTTATGTTAGATTCAATACTTATGTTAGGCTGGCGGTTAATTTGATGGTAGGTGTTTGATGGCTACCGGGGCCTATACCTAACACAAGCAACGCCACAAGTATTGTTACAAGTGTGCTACTGAAAGTAGTAGGGTTAAGGACATGGGATTGGGAAGAGGGATAGGGAAATGGGCTCTGGCATCCCTTACTCACTCACCGAAACAAAACAGCACACATATTGTTACATATTTCACGGTGGTCTTCTGTAAGGGGGTGGTTGCTGCCGCCAAACGGTCTGCCCAAATGACTGCGAAACGCAGTGTCCCATGCTATACTACTTTTCAGACTTATACCAGTTTTGAAAAGTTCTTTTCCAAAGTTGATCTTTTGAGACAGAGTGTTAGGCAAGGTTCAAATCCATTTAGTCATTTATTTAGTCAGTTTACTTGCCTGATGCCGGGGTTTGAGTTACTGCAGGTACTTAAAGTTAATGATTGACGACCTACTGTAGGTACTCAATCATTAATTTTAGGTAAGTACCTTTAATTTTTCTGAATTATGAACTAATCTTCCTTATTAGGAAAGGGAACAATCGGTCTTTCCATTAAAACCAACCAAACGGACCAATTAGTTGTGCAGAGTACCTATGACTCGAAATAAGACATCTTTTCTTCTCCAATTAACCAGTTGATAAAAGAAGTTCATTTGATAAAACAACTATGCAACGAACAAAATATATATTAAGTATTTCGCATTTTTTATTAATTTCGTGTATACTGGATAAGGCAAAAGGTTAATGTATATAATTGCCTTTTCCGGAACGATCAAACAACGAAGTTGTTATATTATACTATGGATTGTAGGTATAACATTTCGAAAATTTAGGTTAATTCTGTTTCACAACAATAGCTTTCTTATTTAATAACTAGCAGCCCGCCCCCGGCTTCGCCCGTGGTGCAATTTTTATATACTAAAACATTCTCCGTTTATCCCTCTTTCCATTGGTGAAAACCGAATCAAAATCGGTCTACCCGTTCACCCGTGATGCCGTGACCGAGGGAAATGGGGAGTCATTTTTATATATATAGACTAGCGTTCCGCCCCCGGCTTCGCCCGGGATGCAATTTTTACATATAAGAACATTCCCTGTTTATCCCTCTTTCCAGTAGTGAAAACCGAATTAGAATCGGTCTACCCGTTCACGCGTGATACCGTGACCAAGGGAAATAGGGATTCATTTTTATATATAGAGAAGATTAAATCTTACATTAGGAAGAAATATTATATATAAAAAATTGTGTGATTTTCATTTTAATTCTACATTTTGACAATTTTCTCTTTGGTTTCAGTTAAATCGAACTCATCGTGCTGAAACTTCGCCTCGGTTCCGTATTTGATAAATATTAAATAAAAAATTTGGAATTATGTTTATTTATTTATTATACCCTTTATTATTTATAGTAAAATTTAAAAAAAAAATACTTACTAGCTGAGTTCGCAACTTCGTACGCGTGGTATTCGGTATAGCACGTAACTTTTTTGTTTGTAATCCGATCGAAATGAAACAAGCACTAAATGTTACGGGAAGTTTCCTACAATACATCAGTGAAAGCTGTATTCAAATTGGTTAAGCCGTTTCAGAGATTAACGTGCACAAACGCACAGACAAAACGGCCAAAATATCTAAAACCTATATTTTTGACCTTTTAATCTTTAATGTACAGATACGGCTCGTTTACGATTTTATTATATGTATATCTGACTTTATTTAATACTTCCTACATTTATTTACTTACTCAAAATCCACAGTTCTCAATATACAATTTATAAACAAAAATAAAGCGTATCTAACAGCCAATTAGGGATTTTACATAAAGGGACATAGGGTATATAATACAGAAATATGATCTAAAAGTTAAAAAAAAAATCAACGCCTGATAAAATCGTAAGAGCAATAAAGATTGAATATAATGTTTACACAGTCGCAGGCAAAAGCGAAATATTATTTGCTGAATATAAGTGGGTTACAATGGTTTTTCAATAAATAAAGCTCCCTATACATTTTATCCTTTGAGTGTGTGCAAAATTTTAAGAATTTAACATAAAAAAATACAAATTATCAAGACATATCAAACAATCTATTATTGTACATAATACTTTCATATTATATTGGGGATTGCTAATCTAAGAATAGCTGTCGAACGTGTCGAACAGCACAAACTTAACTTGATGTTTATGGAGTGAAATGTAAGGCGCGCCTACATTATGTTTTACAAACAAAAGCCTTTGTGCGAACAACATTCGTGCCTAACCGCCTGGTAGGTACGTATTAACCTACGTTCGTTTATTTATAAACACACGCACCGCGGACAGTATTCATGCGAACAAAAATTTATATAATCCATTGAAGGTCGAAGCGATGATAACCCTATTGAGTAGAACCATAGTAGAACAGATTGACTCAGGTTCGAAATCTACACATGGACGCTAGTACTAGTAGCTAGTACTCTAGAGTATGTATAGGTACTGTGCTATGGGTACTGTATAGGTATATAGGTATTGTGGTAGATATTTTTAAGAAATTAGTTTCTTATAAATCTTATTTTAAAAATTTCCCACGCAAAAAAGGCCACACTGCGTTTCGCAGTCATTTGGGCAGCCCGTCTGGCGGCAGTTCACCCTTTTCGTGAAATAACAACACGTGTGCTGTTGTGTTTCGGTGTGTGAGTAAGGGATGTCAGAGCTCATTGCCCTATCGCTTTCCTAATCACTTTATCTTTAATCCTGCTATGGTCGGCAGCGCACTTGGAGCGCAATGTGTAGTTACTTGTGTCATAAACATTAAAAGAACTTTCCAATGCACGAGGAAACGTCTGGAAGTCGAGACAAACAAAAAAAAAAATATCGAAATCTGTCTCGACATTTCAACAAAAAAACCGTTCCATACAAAATATATGACAAAATGAATTTGTTTTTTTCGTGAATATTTCAGATGTTTTAATCACGTTTTAATAGTTATTTTGCTATTCGGGCGGAGGCAAATTCTACAAACCAGTACAGCCGTTTTCGAGTTATAAATGGTGTAACCAACACGGCTTTCTTTTACATAATATATTATTATAGTAGATACTGACTTGATTGACAGAATAATCTGGAATGATGTGAGATAAATCGATTTGACTTTTTTTTAAATTAAATCATTTGTCATTTGTTTTATATTTAAGTAGCTTGTGAACGCACGCATAAATATTTGACAACCAATATATATGTCAATCCTTTTTCATTACTGACATTATTCTACATTTTTAAAATCTAAAATACGCCATTCCATTATCCGAATATTGTGGATATATCTTGTCGATTAGAAACCTTTATTTAAATACGTTCTTTATTTTGAGTGGAGGGTTTACCGTATCGACGGGATGAACATTTAAATGTTTGACAGTTACAAAATCCATGAACATTTTGTATAGGGAAATGTTTTTTCTATTATTTTATTTTTTCGCCAATTTTCCAATGTTTTTAATAGTTATTCTGCTATTCGGGACGAAGACAAATACATCAAATCAAAAACCATGAAAATCGGTCCAGCCGTTCTCGGGTTACAAGTGTTTAAATGAACAACCCCGACTTTGTTTTATATATATTACTTAGATTATATGTATTTGCCAATAAATGCTTTTCCGTTATAGATTGTACACAAATATTATTATTTAGATATTAGATATTAGATTAGATATTTCAGATATTAATATTTTAACCATGAACCTTACAGGTGCAAGCCTTAGAAAAAAGAAGTGACCCACTGCTACCCAATTTACAGGTATTACAGGTATTATAAGCGGGTCTCCTGTCAAACCAAATCTTTTCGAAATACAAACTTCTGAAAAAATGTTTTAGGACCATTGTCAACAATAAAGAGATAAATAAGAAACATAAACAGCATACTTTAAATCAATAGGTCGGCGAGTACCTACTTAAAAAATCGTTTGTCTTGACTGACTATCAATGTTCAGCCAAAACTACATAGACTGTCAAACTAATAGTCTAGAAAGCATCTAGAAAGCTTTTTGAAACAGGTTTATTTTATAACGTAAGCATCGGCTAAGAATGGATTTTTGAAATTTAAATTTTGAATTTAAAATTTAAACTCGGGGCGGGTTGCTAGTCTATATTAAAATCGACTTTTTTTCGATAGATATACGTTGGCGTCAAGTCTAAGTTGTTGAAAATAAAAGAACATTAAAATAATATGTAGGTATTATTTTGTTTTATTTAGTAAATTAAAATTGACCCCGATTGAAGAAGGTATTCCGATTTCGATAAAATGTACAACACTATAATATTTTCACTGTATGATGATATGATATGCCTGACAGTTCTCACTTTTTCATGTCACACATACTATTTTCAACTAAAAAAAAACTGGCACAAAAAAAAAAACAATTAGATAAACATATGTATGAAAAAAAAATATCTATTCGAAAAACACAAAATAGTCTGGCGGAAAAATCACAAAAAGGGCCTGTGGCTCTAGCAATTAGCATGAGTTTACGATACTACACTCGCTAACGAGAGCGTAAAACATTTATATGGAAAATTGACAATTTGACATTGACATTTCACGATTTTCCATACAAAAGTTTTACGTTCTCGCTAGCGAGTGTAGTATCGTGAACTCATGCTAGAGCCACTGCTTTCAACAGTTAACGGCAAATAGTGAAACTTTTTGCCACCGAACGGAACGGAGCTTGTGTCAATCCCTATTGACTTATATTCGATATATCGAAAGTACTCTATGTTCGCGAAAGGATATTCGGAGATTTAATAAATATTTTTTTCTATTCTATATATTTATAAAAACATCGTATTTTGATAATAAAACTAAAGCTGACTAATAATAACAATAAAACAAAAGTAAATTTTGTTCTGAGTCTGATACGAGTTGTCAAGTTTCGAGTTCTGACAGTAATGAATAAATAAATTAATATTGTAAACAGACTGCATTGTATTCTATAATTTATTTAACATAACATCCTGTTCACACTTTATATTAATGACATAGGAACCTGCTTTAGTAACTCTTGTCACCTTCTATACGCAGATGACACAAAAATCTTCAAAATCATTCAATCTGAAGCTGATTGTAGGCAGTTGCAAAAAAATCTAGATACCTTTGAAAGATACTGTCGATTAAATCAGCTATTTCTCAACAATGATAAATGTTATACTATTACATTTTCTCGAAAACGAAATCCTATTTTTTATAACTATACACTCTCGGGTAACAAAATTAAAGTTGTTAATCAAATTCGTGACTTAGGTATTATTCTGGACTCTAAATTGCAATTTAATCTTCACATTGATACTATTGTAGCTAACGGTTTTAAGAAACTTGGTTTAATTCTGCGTCTAGGCAAACCCTTTCAACAGACAAATACTTTAAAGGTATTATACTTCGCATTTGTACGCAGTATTTTGGAATTTGGAAGTGTAATATGGAATCCGCAATATGAGGTGCATATAGCTAGGATTGAAAAAATACATAATAAGTTCTTGAAATCGTTAGATTATAAAACAGGAAATGTATTCACCGATTATAAAACAAGCGCTTTGAGACACAAACTGTATTCCTTAAAGGATAGGCGGGCTTATCTTGACGCAGTCTTCCTATATAAAATAATAAATAATCACATTGATTCTTCCTCACTCTTAGAATCTATTTACTTCAAAGTTCCAAAACTCGGGACAAGATCAAGAGACACATTTTACATTCCCTACTGTCGAACTAATTATGCTAAGAATTCCTTCCTACATCGTTCCAAATATCACTATAATAAGGTTCTAAATGATATCGACATATTCTCAATTAATTTAACATCATTCAAAAAGAAAGTTGGCGAATTACTTTTTAAAAAAATAGTTATTTAATTTTTTTTCTTTTATTTTTTTTCTTTCAATATTTATCACTACATTCCATTCTAATTTCTTTTTCTTATCTTAGTTTTAGTTATCTCTTTAATCAAATTATGGTTCTTTAGGCCTATTTGTACTTTATTATAATACATAATTTAGTTTTATATAATGGCTGTATGTAACCTAAATAAAATAAATAAAATAAATAAAAATAACCTGTTTTTTAAGATTTAAATATTTATTTCTAAATCTGAAAATCTAAAATCGGTAGTTCGATTCCATTTGCTTTGCCAACTGTGGCTCTAGCATGAGTTTACAATACTACACTCGCTAGCGAGAGCGTAAAACATTTATATGGAAAATTTTTAATTTGACATTGACAGTTCACGATTTCCCATACAAAAGTTTTACGTTCTCGCTAGCGAGTGTAGTATTGGTGTAGTATCGTAAACTCATACTAGAGCCTCTGATTCGATATTTTCAAACAATCGATTAAATGTCGTTAGGTCACATAACTAATATTGTCAGTTACTTTACTAACCGTCACGTATCACTATTTGTCAATCTGACGTTTCCAGTTAGATAATAAATAACGAATTGTTGTTAATGGCCATTTTTAAAATGAGCCGTATTGCCATTTTTTGAAGAAGAAGAAGAAGAACGAATTGTTGATTAATTGTTTCATGTATAAGTTTCTTTTATTCGTAAATAATTGAATGCCATAATTTTTTTATAAAGTGTGGAGTCATACATTTGTAAAGAGAAAAACTAAGAAAGAGAAAAGAGAAAATCTTAATGTATTTATTCCAATGGCCTGAGAGATAATTTTATTTAAATTGAATCACGACAAAGTTTGATCAAAATGTCAACAATTTCTGTAAAAGAGTTCAGCAAATCTTGGTGGATTGAAGTTTACAATCGTATTATTGGTGCTGTGGTTTTCATTGATGATGCTAGCGCTGAGTGCTTGCATTGGGATGGGGGACTCTGCCAATTGCTATCTGGCGGTGCTGTTGGCGTTAAGAGTTTATCTCCATTTGAGGTAGGTTGTGATTGCGCGAACCTAAGTTATTTTTTTCAGTGGAAGTGACAAAAAACCCAATTTGGCGTCACTTAATAAGCACTTGTTCTGATATGGTTTAGTAGATAGTACCCAGAACACTTTTTCTCATATTTTACTAACTGTTTCCCATGGATTTGTACATCAGCCAATCCGAATGAAGCCTTTAGAAGTATGCAGCTAACAATGAGAGAGTGTGTAAAGTCAAAAATTTGTACTTAATTTGGGAAACTATGCCTGTCAATAAGTATTAATTACTAAATTATCTATTTATTATTTATATGACAAAACAAAACTTATGACACAACCTAAGTATATAAAATTACCTCTCAAAAGAATCTCCAACAAAATAGTTTATTATGAAGATGTTGCTGATGAAATTTCTTGAAAATATTTATGATACACCATTATTAATGAAATCACTCTTCACATTTGTAAGTATCATGTTAGAAATGAATTACAGTAGAGCCTCGCTAATCCGGACCCCCACTAATCCGTTACTATTATGTAGTAGTAAGTAATTTTTTTACTACATATACTACATATATTTACTAGTGTATCTTTCAATAATAAAAAATAATAACTAAACACATAAATTAGTCTTTCATTTAATTATTGGTTATACATATTTATGTACATACATATAAACTTCAACCAAATTTTGCAGAAGACAATCCGGACACCTTGGTAATCCGCCAAGGGGCGATTTTTTGCCTGTCCGGATTAGCGAGGCTCTACTGTATTATGTTTTTATGTTAATGGTAGTGAGAAGGCTGATTTTAAATAACTATCTGTTTTTGTTGGTCTGAAATATGGTGTTGTATTTATTACTTTTTGTGGTATCTAATGCCATCAGGGATTCCCTAGCTATGTTGGGCAAGAGACCACTTTTCCAAAATGAACTGATACCACAAACCCCCATAGCCAAATTACTTTAAAAATCCTATCTCTAAAATACAATTACTAATACAAATTAATTAAAAATACTTAAGTAGGTAATTATTTAAGGGTAGGTAAAAAAAAACATTAAAATCGTAAAGTAAAGATAAAAAAATACAGAGTTTTTCATCTTGTATGAACTTTGTGCACACTTATCGACTTGTTTGAGTTGTTTTGAAATACAACAATGATACTTCCTACTAAAATATTAGTCATTTTCATACCAAGCTGGTATATGTAACACAACTTATACAGCATCTTGAAAGTTTCAAATAAGAACTTGTGTTAATTAATAGGGGTAGATTCTTAGACCTATAGACCTCAATATTATCAATATATTTTTTAATTCTATATTTTAATCAACATATATTTATATATATTATATATATTTAAACCACACTAGCAGCTATTGAGCTGATGCGTGTGTATCAAATAGGTTGAAGATTATATTTTCATCCATTTTGTCCAGTCTGTTCTTAAAACAATTCACTGATGGCGCCATGACAACATTTTCAGGAAGTCTGTTCCAGACCGTCTCCACTCGGTTAGGTAAAAAATGCTTCCTAGATATTTTCTTACTTGGATTTTGGCATAGTTTTAAAGGGTGTCCTCGCAAGAATTTTTGAACTTGAAACAATTTTTTAATTCTTTTTTTATGTTAGTTGTTAGGCAGACTATCGTCAAATTGATGGTAGGTGGCTACTGTTGCCTATAACAGATGCAACACCACAGGCAGAGGCGACTGTAGCTCATGTAGTGCCCGTGTGCAATGAATACCCTGGCGCCCTCTCCATCAGTATGTTGAAACTCATTTAATATGTCTTATTTTTGGTTTTATAACATTTTAAATGTTTTAAACTGTTGGCGTTGTTCATAATATGGGGACAGAGTCTTTGAGAGCGTCGTTACTGCAGCGACACAAGCTCTTTGGAGGTGTTGCGAGCGGGAGCGGCGCTTGCTCGGCGCCCCCTAATCCTGCGCCCGTGTGCACGGCACACCCTGCACTATAGGTAAAGCCAGTCCTGACCACAGGTGCTGCAAGTGCACTGTCAACCTAGTAAGGCATAAGGCAATGGACTCTGGCATCCCTTACTCACTGAAACAAAACAGTACATGCTGTTATTTCATGGTGATGTTCTGTAAGTGCGTGTACACAGCGGCCAGAAGGGCTGCCCAAATGATTGCAAAACGCAGTGTTCCCGGCCACTACTTGCTGGATCCATACGAGAGCCAACTTTAGTAAAACAACATTACAGAACATTTATTTATGTTACCAAGTACTAACATAGTGTATAATTGCATATTGCTAAATCTTTGCTTCTTCACACCACAGCATGCCGATAAAGAGCATAGAAAAGCTGTTTTTATCACGCAAACAACTTCAACACAGTTACGAACAATTCATGAGATTATAAAGAACAGTGACCTTACACACTGCACTTTGATTTCGTGTGTAAGTTTCGACACAATATATTTGGAACTTAATGAAGGAAAAGATGTTAGTGATGCAGTAGCCGCTGGAAAAGCACCCATAGAGGCTGTAAAACAATTAGAGGGTATGCTTATTGAGTGCATTGGAAAGAGGGTAAGTAAATTTAATGATTTTTTTTCTCAATTCTCATATCTACTCAGTAATATTTAAGATCAAGTTACCTACTACTTTTAAATGCTCATTAAGAGAGTCAAGAGGTTAGTCTCATACAGTGTAAGACTTTGACAGTGTGAGACTTTCACAATGTAGTTCCCATACATTGTCAAAGTCTTAGGTTTCAAAATAAGAAACAATATACCATAAGATACATTACATAGGATACATAACATTTAACTTTTTTCAAATAGCCTTTCAATGCTCTGCAATATATTTTCCTTTGATCATATTAGCTACAATAGTATGTAGGGAATGCAATGTTATGAGACTACCATATAGGGCCTACCTGGAAAGCACATATAACCAGACAAATTATATAAGTCCACATATGATTTATTAGACCTAAACCAGGTGGTATCTGTTTTTAGGTTGGATAAGTTGGGTTTTTGCTGGAATCACTCCCAAAAGTCATACAAAATGATAATTTTAGTATGCACTCACACGAAACCATGGCTTTAATTTTCTATTAAGTAAATAAAATGTAAAATATTGAATACCACATTTTTCTTTCTATTTTCCCATTTGTCTCAGTATATGTCAATTGTAGAGAAAATTATTATAGAACAAAATAGTTTTTGAAATTGTATATAAGGTACAATTAATTGCAAAATATTTTCTTTTCTTTTGCAAAAATGGTACAAACCATTGAAACATTTCACACTTTTTGTTATTTAAAAAAAAAACACTCATTTTAATCATAGGGCTTTTCATATTTAGCATAAAATAATTGTGGATATTATAAATTTATACACCAAATTTCAACAAGATTGGATTTATAGTTTTCGCACAATAATTAAGATGACATAATTATCACAACATTGTTTATATATGAAGCTATTGTTGCACTCATATTGGAACTAATTAAAAGTTTTATTGGAAAATGTTATATTAAGTTTTTATTCCTTGTCTAATATATGTATACCTACACAATTAAAACAGATATTTTACTTGTCCCATATTACAGGTAGTCTGTGGTACCAGATAAATTAAAATCCTTTACTTATTAAATTCCTATTAAATTTTCAGCAATGCGCAGTAGAAGCAGTGCATGTGCCAATCTTTGCGATATCACCAACAAATCATATATTCCTCACTCCGTCACATTGCAAAGTATATCCAACTTATAATGGAGAGTTAATACCCGAGACGGCTTCCACAGACCTATACACTTTAAATACCGAGGAGAGATCACAGATTAGAAGATTGGCGAGCGGTTTGAATAGTATGATGGAGTCGTTGAAAATAAAAGAGGATATTTTCTATATGGGAAGCTATAGTTCTTTGATTGCTGGCATTTTAGAAAATTCTCCGGTTTGCTTGGCTAGGAGAAAGGTAATGCTTCAACCCGAAACAGCATTATTTAATACTGTAATGATTGTTCAGTGAATGATAAACTTCAGAGTATAATAATTTTCACACAAAATACGGACTTTGCTTAACGCTCTGTCTTAGGGGTTCGTGGTTCGATTCCTGGCAGGACCAACTTTGGAAATTAACTAGGCTCTGGTCTGGATCTGGAAACTAATGCCAGGGAACACTGCGTTTCACAGTCATTTGGGCACCTTGTCTGGGTGCCCAAATGAAACATCAGCATGTGTGGCTGTTGTGTTTCGGTGAGTGAATAAGGGATGACGGGGCCCATTGCCCTATCCATTCACTAATACTTTTATCCTTAAACCTACTATGGTAGACATCATACTTGCAGCACCTGTGATGTTGCTTGTGTCATATGTGATGGTAGCCGCCTACCATCAAGTGGATCGTCAGTCTGTCTTGTCGACCTTCACATAAAACTATAAAAATAACTAAAAAAAATATAAAAAAACTAATGTTAAAAGTTGCATGCAACTGCATATTTACGAGTTGCTACAAGTGTTTTTTTTTACATTGTAGATTTGTACTAATCCAACATCTCTGATAATAGTGGATCGTACATTAGACTTGTGCGGTGCAACCAGTCATGCCACAGAATCAGTATTGGATACCATCATGTCAGTGTTGCCACGCTTCCCCGGACACTGCACAGACGTAGCAGTGGACATGTCAACACTCTGTGAAGCTAATGTGTAAGTAAGTAGTTATTATAACCCGCACAGATAAAGAGTGGAATTGAAAGAGCGTCGCATGTATTCGCTTCTCGCTCGCACACTATCGCTTCTCGCTCGCACGCTACGCTTTTTATATTCACACTTGTCCAAAACGATAACAACTCGATGGTCATTTCCTCGCATGATAACCATTTGGTTAAGTTTTAGTTTATTAAATGCTAGCGACCCGCCCGCGCCCCCGATTTTGCACAGAGTCGAAATTTTCAAAAATCCTTGTTTACATTATAAAATAAACCTAAGTTCCAAATTTCAGCTTATTTGAGTTAGTAGTTATGACTGTACGTTGATGCGTGGTCAGGACAAACGATTTTATCAGTATATATATTTGATAGAAATTGTGCCAGTTCGAAATTACCTTAGTTTCGAAACAATACTGTATTAATTTGCCATAGATAATAAATAGATTTCGTGAAAGCCTTCAATTTTGTACCTGATTTTTCTTAGTTCCTTACTGCAAAGCCAGCTTGTTCTACCTCAACTAGTTACAATTTCTTAACTAGCTTCTGATACGATTACATTTACTTTACAGTACCTTTTTGTTTCAGTATCTCACACCCTGACGACGTAGCCCTCAGCCCGGGATGTCTCTTCCACGCGCACGACGACGCGTGCATACAAACATATGACTATATGATTAATAAATCTCAGAAGGAGGTAATGTTTGATTTGTACAATAAATTATCGAAAATTGATGTACAGAAATCGCCTGGACCGAAAACTCTGTTGAAGGTTACACCGCAGAGCGTCGAGAAAATAGTCACAGCCACCAAAGGTAATACCAGCGACCACATTTTTTGAAAAAGGAATTCCAGAAGTAATTACATGGCACAGCTCTCTGACGGCTGTTCCCATCCTCTTATAGGACACATAGACACACTAGATGGTAGGTGCAGCAAGTGCCCTACCGATCTTAGTAGGATTAAGAGAAGGGATAGAGAAATGGGCTTTGGCGTCCCTTACTCAATCACCAAAACACAACAGCACACGTGCCATGGTGGTCTTCTGTAAGGGGGTGGTTACTGCCGCCAGACGGGCTGCCCAAATGACTGCGAAAAGTAGTGTGCTCTGCCACTATTAAAAACTTGTTAAAAGTTTGTAACTAATATCAACACATTCCATTTTAATATCCCAAAAATTTTGACAAAGATAGAAACGGAAATTTGTTAATATTCACTTATGACATGTTCCAAATTAAAAATTATATCATAAATTTTTTGTAACAGTATTTATGGTCAGAAAATCCTTTTTTGTAACAGTGCCTACTCAATGAAAAAAATCCTTAAATAAAGTAAATTGATTTCAGGAAATTACGATTTGATAGATCAGCACTGTGGAGTGATACAGCAGGCTTTGGGTGCAGTCCAGACCCTCAAGTCTCCAGTGAGGGCACAGCTGGAGTTACTGAGTGGTCTCGAAGGTCAGGTCTTACAGAACCTCGCCGCCAGTAGAGATTCTACCAGCGTATTACATCAGGTAATACTGTTGAGTTGATTAGAAGTAGAAAATAATCACTAATACAATAACCTCTACCTTTCACGTTATACAGTAAAGTGAAAGGTAGAGGTTATTCTGTTTATTTCTCTTAATAAATACGTTCCTTACCCAACGTGCCACCTTGGTATTCCACTGTCAAATTTATATACCTGTAATTTATTTATTTCTAAGATTAATTGTTTATTGTTAATCATAATTTTCATCTATGGTTTTACCAGTTATCTCAGCCCTGTAGAGGTAACAACAGTTACTCGCAGAGGCTCAAATTGCTATAATTTTAGAGGAAAGGAGGACTTCTTTTTGCATTAATAGTGACAATGCGTTATTTAATATTAATATCTATTTATTGGTGTATTAGGTATTTGTCACAAAAATAAATAATTCCTTCCGTCCCCTAGAATTACATAAATTTTAGTCCTTTAAAGGGTCCATAATATAGCTATTTTACTCCTACAGGGTCCACAGTAGAGCAATTTTTAGAATCCTACAGAGTATACAATAAAAATTTTAGACCCCTGCAGGGTCTACGATAATCTTACGCATTTATAATGATACATTGACAACCATTATGATCATCTCATGATTTACTCAAAACCACAGATAAGTACAAAAAGTAACTGGAACACCAAGATAGTACGTTGTTAGACACCATGGATAATAAGGAATAGAATAACAGTTAAAAGTATAATTAGAACCCACAGAAAAGAAAGTTTTGGGTATTGTAATGCATATCACTAAAATGAATTCAAGTAATATTACTGTTCTGCTCCAAATAATTTCAGTTTGTATTTAAATAGAAAAAAAAAAAATGGATCCAGAGTCAAATACAGGTCGGACTTGCACTTCTGAGGCTTTCATTTCATACTATGTGGATTAGACATACCTAATGATGTCTACCAGTGAAGAAAAACATTAATGAAATTTCATAAAAAAAGACTAAATTTGTCTTCTATAATTTCGGATTATCCTATACTCTGTAAATTGAAATATCATACTCTATTTAGGCCAATGATGATTTGTCCTAATTATAGTTGTATAGTATTTACTGGATATGCTGTATATATCGTTATAGACAGATACACGTACGTTAGATTGACGGATGAAATAATTATGCCTCTTTACAGATTAGCACTCTAATAAAAAGCCGCAAGTCCCGTAATTTACCGTTGGAACGTCTGTTGGCACTCACGGTTCACGTTTACTCCCTCACCGGCTCAGAGGTGTCGTTCCTAAAAACTCACGAGGACAGCCTCGCCGAGTCGCTCAGCGTGGCGATATTCGAAGACCACAAGAGTCTGTTGGGAGTGGAGGCAGGTCACGTGTTAACACCTGAACAGTGCGAGCACATATCGCAGAAAGTGATCGCCAGGTTAAAAGATATCGCTCAAATGAGGAAAGGATTGAAAGAGTGAGTTTTTTTTTAATATTTTGTATATTAAAATAATTTCTAATTATATTTTGGAATTGCGGGAGTGGAGGAGCTGTTCCGAGTGGCGCGTGATAGAGAGGTTTTTTTTGAGAGTGATCGCCAACGACACTTCAGAGAAAAAAGAAATTTTCTAAAAAGGGCTCTATGCTCAGGGTTCCTCTGCGATATCACGTTTCTGGATTACGATGCAATTCCAATTTATCGTTTTTCAATTTAAAGGCAGCGTTCGGGAATCTCTGGTTTCTAAATATGGGCCTCGTAAAAAGCTCCACGAGCTACGGCTATTCTCGAGGTTATCATAAATAAGACTCACAATGTCATGAGCGCGGGGTTTAGATAAATATAAGTGCATCATAAACTAACTGTATGCACATTAAGACTGCGCCGAGCGAAATGTGCCAAAAAAGGCAGTCTCAGTTAAGTTGATAAAATGAACAGTATTTGTTTAATACATAAATAAAATATACATTTACCACAACGAAGAATGTGTTAACAATTACTCCGTGGAAAAAACTTAAAATGATTAATATTTTAGCCTACAAAATTACGTAAATTTGGACGAAAACTGCAAAAACGTAAGCAGGCGTTAAGTGATTTATTAGATTATAAAAGGAGAAATCAATATTAATTTTCAGTTCAAACGAAACACAGATATTTTTGTTACAATTCGTCCGTCTCAAATATTTAAATTATTGTCTGACAATTAAAATATATATTTATCAAAAGCGCTTCAAATCCGCCATACATTTTTTCTATGGCGGCCGCGCGTCGATTTAAATATGCGCCTCATTTGCTCGGCGATTCAGTCGTCCGCGAGTGTTCAGAGAGAGAGCACGTCAAATTGCAGAACGATCCACCGTCTCGTCGTCGTCTCGTGTACGCATATTTGCAAAACGATGTAAGTATTTTTTTTGGGAATTTTATATTTATTGCTAACTTTTGCAATATTATTTCGAAATTAAAAAACAATATTTATTTCTTTCAGTAAAATGGGAAAACGTAAACAAAGATATTATAAATTAATCAGTAGCTCCAGATTCAAGAAAAAAGGGATTTGTAACAAGTACGTTTAAATTAAAGTAGTAGTTTATTTTATTTCGATTAATTACCAATTTGAGTGATGAAATGAGCCCTGAAAGTTGTATGTATGTATGTAAGTATATATTGTATATACGTATTTAGGTAGGTTTTATGCTTGTATACATGTTTTATGATTTAATGTACACAATCTACCTACTACTATCCTATTACTAACTACCCTATATGACATAAAAGTTTGTTTTAGGATTACGAACCAAGATAAAGATGGTGAATTGGCACAAAGTTCAGCTTCAAATACGTCGGAACTTGATAAAAAACAGGTCAGTTCTTCTAATTGTAACAAATTGTAATTGTAATTGTCTGATTCCGTTATTGTAATTGTAAATTCAGTTCTTCTAATTGTAATTGTTCTAATATAAGTTGTAAAGTTTTCTTACACATGATTAAGATAACTACATATTTTTTGTAACTACTAGTAACGCTGTTTTTTATTTCAGAAATCACTGGAAAATACATCTGATTTTAAATTAATTATAGAAAATGAAATTGAAGAGCAAGAAGAAATTATAATAAATGGAAACAGAATTATAGCTTTTACGTACCTTTATCAACAGCTACAAGAAATTTCAAGTCATAACTCAGCACTTGGCTGTAATATGAGTTGTTTATAACTTTACAAGGAAATAAAGAAAGGGTTTCTTTCAAAATTTAATTTTATATGTCAAATGTGTCATCTGAAATTCGAATTAAAAAATGTCCAGATTATGGTAACTCCACAGATTTCACCTCAACGATAATATAGTAAGCAGTTTTATGTCTATAGGTGCTGGGTTTTCTGGTTTGGAACTTGTTTCAGCCAGTCTCAACATACCATGTATGTCTGATAAATTGCAAAGTGCCATACCAAGGTCTGTGAACTATGGGAACTAGCTAAAGAAAAAAACATGACAGATGCCTCTAAAGAAGAGTATGATTTAGCTATATTGAAGGGAGAAGTTGATTCCAATGAAATACCAATGATAACAGTGGTTGCAGATGCTTGCTGGTCAAAAAAAATCTTACCGAAAAAATTATAATGCATTATCAGGTGCCGCTGTGATTATAGGGTAAAGGACAAAAAAAGTTTTATTTATGGCGGTGAAGAATAAGTATTGCATGGTTTGTGCTCGAGCAGAAAATAAAAAAGAGGCAACGCCAGATCATACTTGCTTAAAAATTATACGGGCTCCTCAATTGGTATGGAAGCAACAGATTTGGTTTAAGGTTTTATAACTTCAATGGAAACGCACAAACTGATATACTCTAGACTGATAACTGATGGTGATACAAGCACGCATAGCAGTATACAAAAAGCTAAACCTTATGGGAATTTATTAGTGGAGAAAATTGAGTGCACCAATCATTTATTAAGGAATTACTGCACGAAGTTAGATGAACTGACCAGAAATACCAATTATCCAATAAAGTATCGAAGAGCTCTACAAAATAATATATTAAGTTTAAGGCGTACTGTTACTGGGGCTGTAAAACATATAAATGCTGAAGATAAAACTTTCGAGGAGTACTTCAATTTAAACCGCATTTGTTGAATGCGCCGCACCACGTCTTTGGCAACCATGCATTGCTTCATGCAAACCCTATTATTGCACAAAACTCGCAGAAAATGAAACACCAGAAGACAATTTAGTATGAAAAGTAAAGAGGCTGGTTTAATTTTTTCAGCCATAGTAAAAATCCTTTCTCGCCTGGTGAATAATGCAAAAAGTCTAATGCACTGTGTGAATAGCAATATAGCAGAGATTTTCAATAGTGTGATTGCGAAGTTTATTGGCGGCAAGCGCATTAATTATTCAGGCAGACAGTCGTATTCAGAAAGATGTGCAGCATCAGTTGTTTCCTTTAATTCAAGACTACCGCAGACTTACCTAAGTAAAAAAGTTTTATTACAAAGCCCAAACAAATTAATCGAACGACTTGAATGGAAAAGAAATGTAAAAAGAGTAACGTTGGCAAATCGTAGACTTTTCAAATCTCACAAATCTACAGGCCAAAAGTCTGTCAAAAAACACAACGACGAGAACTACGGCGAATCTTGTCAAAAACCTGACCGAAGCGAGACTGTTTTTGACTTTGCTCAAACAGAGCACTTAAAAAGCATTACCATATCCGAAGACGATCGCCACGCACTCGAAAAAAGAACCATTCTGCAGGCCGAATCAATGGAATGGCGCCAGGAGAGAAAACTACGGCTTACGGCATCTGTATTTGGCAACGTGTGCAAACGAGGACTGAACAAATGCGGACCTTTGGTCAAAGATTTAATGACTGAAAAAAATTTAGAGCATGTGAAATCAATTACTTATGGTAAAAATAATGAACATCTTGCACGCGAACAACTAGAATCGCAACTTAAAAAGCCTGTCAAAATGTGGGATTTATTCATTGACAAAGATTTGCCATACTTAGGTGCAAGTCCAGATGGACTTGTGGGAGAAGACAGAGTTGTCGAAATAAAGTGTCCATATGCGGCTCGGGAACTAAGTGTCGACGATGCTATTATTTTAAATTAATATTATAATAATTTTTGGAAAATAAATAAAGATGGAAATACTATTTTAAATAAAAGACACGATTGGTTCTTTCAAGTGCAGGGACAACTTCACATTACACAAAGAAAAACATGCATATTTGCCGTTTGGACAAATGTAGATAAAACTATTTTGGAATGATATGGAAGAAAAATTAAAGAAGTTCTATTTTGATTGTCTTCTTCCAGAATTAATTGACTCAAGATTAGATAGACAGATGGAAATTAAGGAATCAGATTATATTCTGGAAGCAATCGATAACAGAAATAACAAAGAAAAAAAGTGGAAATTAGATGAAACTTCCCGAGAAACAAAACAGAAACAAAAAAAAACTAACTATGTACAATCAATTCCACTAGTCAAGTCCATGCACAAATCATAAAAAATGGAAACATATCAAAAAGAATGCAATCACTACCGTGAGCACACCATGGCATTTGTAAAATAATAATGTGGATGTAGTACAGATAAATAAAAGTTATAAACCCTGTACACGTGTATTACTATCACCAACATACAAGTATATAAACCCTGGACAACTATCCCAGATAACATTTAAAACTGTATAAACGCTGTATTATGAAAAATTTGAAGACTTTAGGCTGTTTAACTTTGCTGTATTTGGACTGTATAGCCGGATATTCAGTCGTTGTAACCCCAAAATAGGCCCCAAATTATACAGCCCTAAGTGTAGATCTAGCTATCTTACAGCTGTGTAATATCTGTACAACCCGAAGCAATAGCTGATTTAGAGCGTAATTAGTTACCATTATACAGACACTGTTCTCCAATTTTGCGCGTTTTACTCTTATATACAGTCTCAGGTTTCTAAACGTCTGAATATAAGAATTCTTATTAATTTATTAATAAAACTGTACGTGTTCGTGGATGAATTTATCAAACACCAAGATTTTATATATCAAACACGCGGCGGCCATTATAATTTGTGAAGTGAACTTATTTTGCTAATGGTAAGTACCCATTATTTGTTCCTTGGTTGTTATTTTGCTTGCGGCTGTTACTTCTTCGTGAATATGTATACTAATAGTAGGCCAAAAACTCATGCGCTCTCGAAATAATAGATATTATAGAAAATGACTGTGTAAAAAAACGGTTTAACCCAACTTGAAACTAGCATTATGAGGTCCTAGTACTTTTCTATTGAAAATAAATTAATTGTGTAATAGTATTCAGTTAAAATTCTCTCTAAATTTCAAAGAAATTTTGAAAAAATTATTATATTTTAAAGTACATATTATGAAACCATGTTTAGAGGTTAGGTTTAATGGCGTTCTCAATTTAAACAGCTTTTACTCTTTTTGTACTCTATAATAAAGCTTTTTGCGTAACTTAGTCGTAATTTAAGTATATTATAACAGCTTAACGTGTAATATTAGCTGTATATTAGAAATTATTTGCTATAGTAGCTGCTTAAAAGGATAAATTAAGTAAATATTACAGCAAATTAGGGTTCAATTAAAACAAAGAAGAAACCCATTGTACACGCGTAATTATTTTATTACATATAGGTAACATATTGAACATAACTGGATAGGTAGGCAAGGTCTATACTGAATGTTTATTTAACTACTTACATGCTAGTTTAACAAAATAAAATTGAATAAATTGCAACTATGTTAATGCATAAGGTATGATTATGTTTATCTGACCCTATGCGCATATCACATTTTTTGTCATCATCGCAAATTTGGCCAAATCGATCTACGCGTTGGATCTGTTGTTAGATCAATTAGTCAGTCAAGGTAGAGCCTTTTATCGACAACGTTGCATTAGATACGTAAACTATAACGTCGTAATAGGGTAAGACCCGTTTAAATAGGTACCGTAGTTGAAAATGATAATGTATTAGCATTTGTGTACAGTTTTACGCATTGTAATAGCACAATAGTATAAGTATACTATGAAGACAGCACAATACCCAAGTGGGTCTTTGCTTACTAAATATACCTACATGTTTCAAAATCTTCCTTTTTTAGGATCAACATGGCATTCAAGATTGTTGAGACATTCGAAAAAGGGAAAGCTAATTAATTCATCGTGCCAAGTCGTTGGGCAAAAAGAAGTCATGAAGATTCCGAAAAAGATATAACGACAGATCCCAAGGTAACCGACAAAGAAATTGAAATACCAACAAGGAGAATGAAAATACGGAAAATAATATTGATCAAGGTGAAAAGGAACAACATAAAATCTACAAAGAAATACCCGTTTGGGTCTAAAGATTTAGTACAGGTGAAAAAAACTTTAATTTGAATTAAGTACAAATGTGATTGTGCCATTATAGTTTTAAGAGCTTTAAAATTATTGTACCCTAATGCGAAAAAAATAAAACGTTGAAATTTTAATACAAGACTTTTTTTACACAGTATGTAAGAGGTATAAAATACAATTCCTTGCTATGTTCAATACAAACTACCATAATAAGTACCGACCAAAACTCGTTTTTGGAACTTTTGAAAATCGGCAGGCCATCAAAATTTATAATCAAACTCACAATGTTCGGAACATCCGCCATATTATCAAAAAGGTTAAAGAGTCTATTATGCCAATATTCACCATCACTGTCATTAATAGATTTAATGTTAATGTTCGTCGCTGTATGGAGAATTGTTCATCTTGCAGTAATAAATCTGGAAATCTATCATTTATAATTTCAATTAAATTCTTTAACGCAGCTTGAGAAATATTCGTCTATGGCCCATTTTTTATCTTACTGCGAAATAATAAATTACGATCTGCTTCGTCTTCATCTGATTCAGGAATTTCTTGACAATCTTTGGAAATAGACTCACTATTTTGGTCACCGTCCATATTACATAATTGTGATTGTACGGAACCTTCTTTGCTTGTTACCAATCCAACATGCCTATCTTCAGCAGTAATGGCTATATTATCATGGTCCAATAATTTTGGTTGTACGGAACCTTTATTCTGATATAGTGACAATACTAAGTTTTGATTTGGCTCCCTTGTATAATTATCTCCTGTAACACCGGGGGCTGTACTATGGGAAAAATTTACTCTAATCGCGTCAGCTTTAGAATATGGTAACACTAAAACTCTTATGCAGCAGACAGCAATAGATTACACTCTTGTAAAGGGATTTGCTTTCTAAGGGTTTCCTAGATAACCACTGAACAGCTATTATTAAGCCTAATATAATGTCTTTACAATAGAGTAATTCTACACCAATATTCAGATGATAGCAATATTCAATGCTCTTGTACAGAATAAGGCAACACAAAAGTAGAATTCAAGAGCAGTATTCAGCCTATATGCTGCTTTGGTCTTTTAAACTTGCTTATAGCGGTTTTATACACTACACGCTGTATTTTAGTGTTTTTCAGTGCTATTTAAAAGCCAAAAGTAATAATTTCGATTATATACAGCCGTATACCAGCATTGCTGCATAAAGTTATACAATTTATGCTCTAGTACAGCCTTAAAAATATTTTTATGCTTTTGTTCATCGTATATACAGCTTCTAGCTGTTAATGTACTGGGAAAAAGATATTTTTTCAGCCTAAATGTTTATTGGGATCTGACGGTGACCTACCCACATACATACAGATATATGTATATATCTACATACTTAAATGATCAAAAAAATATGCATATCCATCGTTTAAAAATGCCTACATCTATATATCTATATACATACCTACACACATACTTATATATAGATTACACATCTACATACTGCAACAAAACAAAATTATTTCACATTACGCATATCCATTGTATAAATCTAAATTCACGATTTCTTATAAAAATTTGAAATAAAATATTTATAAAGTTTTTTATATAAAAGACACTACCTATACTAGTACATCATTGTAAAAAATATGAGTTACGTTTTTTTGCGTTCGGTCGGTCGGTCAAGCTAGGCACACTCGCTGTTGTGTGCGTTCACGCACACATCTAGCGAAATACCTAAACAAGGCCCGCGTCTTACGCTCGAAGCAGTCTTAACTATCTCAAAACGAACACTTTTTTCTTGTCGTGGGGTAGTCTAACTTCCTCTAGTAACGGTGGACAAGCGCAGTAGTAGGGAGAGGGATTGGAAATATATGGGTACCCAAAATGTGCTAATTAGCGAAACCATATTTCTTAACTTATTAGCTGTAAAAAAATATTAAGTTTCTCCAATGAATATACAAATTTACTTATATTTAAAATATACGACTCACTTTAAATTCACAATAGATTAAATATGTAGTAGATGTAAATCGTTTTGTGATAGCGTAATTTTTATAAATCCTTTTGAGTACAATATTTTTTTTTTCAGATTTAACTCTGTACTGAAACCCTGCGAGGCGGGTTCTGGGTATGAATATCGCGGCGTGCTGCAACAATTGATCGAGTCACTGGTGGATAGCTCTCGACCAGAGCTAGTCGATTTGAAGCATAGGAATGAAGGCATCAAAGAACTATTGCGCACTGGGCTCAAGTAAGACTACAGTTATTAACTTATTACCAAATTTAATTTAATAGCATACAGTGATTAAAACGAAATGAGTTTGATGATATTGTTTTAATTGTTTATAGTCTGAGTTATCTGACTTAATTCATTTGGTTTTTTTTTCAGCATAGCAGTATTCAGTCATAACGTATTACTCGTACAATGAAATTTTAATTATATTAATAGTACTTAAGGTATAAAATACTTTGCCGTGCCGTCCAGCTATTTGCGGTGGCCCTTATTCACTGTAGGCATAACTATGTTCTTTGTATTTACTACTTTTAATGTATTACTTTTTTTTTGGTCGTCAAACAGACTGACGGTCCCTTTGATGGTAGGTGGCTACCGTCACCTATAACACAAGCAAAAGCGCTGTCGACCATAGAATGATTAAGGATAAGGGATAAGGAAGGGATAGGGAAATGAGCTCTGGCATCCCTCACACGAGACCACCGTGAAATGATAGCATGTGTGTCCTATTTCACGGTGGTCTTCTGTAAGGGGGTGGTTTATGCCGCTAGACGCATTGCCCTGTGATTGCGAAACGCAATATTCCATCACCAAAATATTTTACGTATTTAAAATAAAATATAATTAATTAATTAGAATTTATGATTTTTCCTTATTACAAACAACTATTCCCAGTTTAAAGTACTTTGGCGATTAGGTTGATGGAATAATACCCTGTAGGTAGTATGTACAGGAATGCTTTAATTCTAAAATTACAATATACAGTTTTTACATTGGCATATCGATAGGTATTGTTATGCGACGACGTATGCCTGTTATCTGAGACAGCAAAATCGCGGTGTGCGCATAATGTTTGCTTATATGCGCGTGCACATTCCGCAGCGATGCGACAATATAAGTATGGGCTACGTAGGTATTTGGCCCTTTTGCGCCGCCGACACTAGGGAGACCACATTCATCGATTGGCCATTCAACGTCGTCGAAATTCCGAAAAGTTGGCTGTGACGGCTGCTGCTGGCTGGAATTCATCCTCTGTCGTGAATCCAGCGATAATCCTGCTTTCCTATAAGGCATATTTTTTTGTTACAGCATATTAACAAGTAAAAAATCACGCAACTTAAAACACCCCCTGGACAACCCTACGGTAATACTCTTCGTGGTGGGAGGTGTGACTGCGGAGGAATGCAAGAGGTTACAACGCACTGTGATCACTAGTGGCGTGGATACGGCTTTCGTCATTGGTTCAACTAAGTTCGTCACTCCGGTGGAAGCTATGAAAGACGTGCTGGTGTTATAAAATCTTATAAGGAACCCGGGTAGCAATCAAATCGGCGCGCGTCGGGGGACCAAACAAGCCGCTCGCACGCTCTCGGGCTCATGCCGAGAATATATTTAATTTTAAAATCGTGAATTTATATGCAAACACATGTGACAATCGTCCACGGGATGGTGGCTAGCATGAGCACAATCAGTCAAGCAGTACACACTCGTGCTAGGGACCGTGCCCGTTGAAAGTCGCATTGAGTGAAAGCGTGTGAGCGCACCATGAAAATAAATTATATGGTGTATTATTTATGTAATTTAGTTAAATAAAAAAATATTATGTAAATTATCTCTTCGTTTCCCACATGTGAATATTGGATACATAATAACTTCAAACCTGCAATTCTTGTACATATATTTCGCGTATTTCGAAAATGGCTCTAACAATTAGGATGAAATTTTGTATTTATAAGGTATATTGCTTTTATTATTTAGTGTTTTTTGAAAAAGTTCTTTTATAACTATTTCTCGTAAATTTTTGTGGTAAGTACTTTTATTGTTGCAGATAGTTGATAATCAACTGTTACTTCAAAATTTTGTGAGATAGCGCTGTATGATTACGAATACATTTGCAATGCAATTATTGTGACGATCGTAAGTCCACGTTGGAGTAAAAAAAATATGGAAGGCATCTCTGTCGCCCAGGTAACGGGTACTTTTATTTTTAATAGAGCACCTAAGGTCTCCGCCAATTTTCGTACTGGAGAAGTGATGTAATTACCTACTAGGCTATGTGTCTTGTCATTTAGAGAAAATAACGCCCGAGGTTTAGGCGCAAAGTACTATGTTTCACAACCAAGTGACTACGTTATTTTAATTTTGTGCTCGAAGTGGCTCGAATGAAAATAATCTTTTACAGAAAACAGCATGAAATAATAGCACGTGCGCTCAAAGTATTTGTTTCACGGTGTAAAGCATGACGGAGCCCATTTTCCTGTCCTTATCGCTTATTCTACATTCATTTCAAACCTTTTTCTGTTTATGACCTCGCCACCCCAACGATTTCTTCGCGTTACATTCATTCTGTAGAATTTCTACAGGATTATTACACGTTCACCATAAAAAGTTATATAATTTGTAAGTCATATGCCTAATTAATTCAGCGTGGACAGACGACCTGATAAAGGCCGCGGGGCGTCGGTGAATCCAGGCTGCTTCTGAACTGTTCTTTTGGAATATTAATGGGGGAGCTCTATGTCCAGCAGTGGACATTATGTGGCTGAAATGATGCCTAATTAATAGTAAACAAGCTCACGTTACTTTAGTCGGTTGCTGGTGACAGTAGCCACTTAACATCGATACTAATGTCGTCTATAAACACAATCACACCAGTAGTAGTGGCAGGCAGGGCACAGTCCAGCTGCCGCCAGTAACGATTTCACAGGACGATGCCTTCTTTTGCGGTTCGACTTCTCAATATTTTTATGCAACTGGTACACCATGCATTAGATAGCACTGTGCCAAAATATGTAACCACCCCCTCACAAAAGATCACCGTGAAATAACAGCATGTGTGTAGTTAAAAACTGGCTAGCAAAAATGTCAAAACTGACTTCTACTCAGTTTTTACATAATGATTAAGTTTTAATGTTATTATTTTATTTTTGAGTTTCAATTAAATGAATAGGTGAATAGAATCCCGTGAATAGGTAATTCAATTTATTCATATTAAACAATTTTTTAATGGCTGACGAGAATTCTCTCTATGACTTCGAATAATGTACCAAAACATGTACTGTATTACTGTGTTACACTCAGTCAACTTGTAATTAAAAAAAAAAAACAAAACAATACTAACATGTAAAACTTTATTCTTGAAAATTCCTATCTAGGTATTTAAGATATTTAACCATTAACTAATATGGTATCATATACCTTTGATAAAATTAGTCACTAATACAGAAAACATCGATAAATGCTGCAATCAATACTAAAATAATACAATTGTGTAAATAAATAATCTAAGCTTTTTTAACAGAGTTTGTGAATTTCCATCAAATCGATACGTTGTACATCTCGAAAATGATCTTTTTTTTTTCATTTTCACAGATCAACCGATCTTTTTGTGACTTTTAAACAAGTATTCAATTTTGCTTCTTCAATTAAACTTATTTATCTACAAAAATATATCTAAATAGGTAGTTACTTAAAAATATTCAATAGTGTAGTTTTTTTTAAACTGAAAACTATTTGGTTAATTAAACGAGCAACGTTATAAATATCCGTAGAATTAATACAAAAAGTAAATCTTATTTGAGATTTCGCTTCACTATTAGAGAATTATTTTTTTAATAGTATGTATAGTTCAAGTTTTTAATAAATTACATTTTATCATAAACTGTTAATACAATGAAAATGGAACAAATTCTTGTTCTAAGTATGTAGGTATATCTGACTGATTTATTTGTAATAATTCAACGATTTATTGTTTAAAAAAGCATGTTAAAAGGGCTTGTGAAGTGAATTAATGGTAGTTATATGTTGTGTTTTTAAGGGTATTTCAAAACTGTTTACACTCAAATGAAATTCGGCTTAATTCGTCAAAGCTCTAAATGAAAATATACTTCCGCGCCTTATAAAAGTTTATTTATAGTTAAAAGAGTTTAGATCCAGGATAGCGATTAAAAACCAGTCAGACTTTTTTTCTACAATCCCATCAAGATCTGTGATCAAGAAATATTAATTTAGAAGTAATGTTTTCTTGACAATTGACAAAAAGATGGCACTGAACTAAACACTAATACATTTATGTCAAAAATAAAATTTATAGATATATTTGTGACAATTAAGTTTTAAGTAGCAACGCCAGACAATTAATATTTCTAATTATATTACACGACGCGATGTTAGGTTACAAGTAGGAAAACATTTCTTTTAAGAGCTCTTTTTTAAATACCTGCACAAATTAAAACCAAAATTTTGAAGCCATTGAACAATTTGAAAATGTGTATGTTCGCTGTTTATATACAATTTTGTATTAACCGATATAGTGAACTATAAAAAACAACAACTGTTTACCGTCTGCCTATCCCTACTAATGTATCCCCACTGCTAGGGATAAACTTAATTTTCGTGGAATGTGATAACGGTCTGACCACTGCTTAACAGCAGTGAAGGAATCCGGTGAAAGCAAGACAACATGGAAGGAGGTTTTGCTGTTTCGACAGCGCCTATCTACCGTCAAATGGACCGTCAGCCTGCATACAGTTATAATATAAAAAAGTGTCAGTTTGTTATCTATCCGTAAATAAATATAAAATTGTTTGTCATAATCTCGCAATATATGATGCTATAGGTTTGATAGAAGCTTTAAGCTGCAACGGGCTTTTGATATGTGCGAAGCGGTTTGAATTTATCCATCTCATCATTCAGTGCGGACCGAGGCTTATGGGCCTGGTATGTTTTTTTCAATTCACACGTAACGCTTTTTCCATACGAAATTAAGTTATTAGAATTGTAATCCATTTATATAACAAAAATGTGTTTATCTAATACTTGACCATACACGCGGTGAAGTCTGTGTTTACCATGAGAAATTTTTCTACGCACACCAACTGCATTCAGGCGCAAAACCTCGTACCGCACTAGAAATAATTTAAGTCCCTTTTAAGTCACATGTCATCTTTCCTCTTTCAATTGTCAATTGTAATGTCAATTATCAAATTGTAGTATCAAATTTGGATTTCCATTGACTTAGTCCAAGCCGGCAACATCTCCACCTTTTCTGAAATCGGCATTGGCGTAAATCCCCGTTTTGTTTCGATAGAGGGCGCAGACGATAGATCCCCTCCCGCGGTAACGAACCATTCCGTGACCCCTGTCTCGGAGACCTTTGACTATATCCTGGAATAATAAAATATAATTTCATTAATTTTTCACCAAACAGTAGACAGGTCTTTGGCATTCAATATATTAGAAACTAGCTGAGCCCGCAACTTCGTACTCGTGGTATTTGGTATAGCGCCTAACTTTTTTTGTTTGTAAACCGATTGGAATAAAAGAAACACTAAATGTTACGGGAAGGTTGCTATCATACATCAGTGAAAACCGCATTCAAATCGTTTAAGTCGTTTCTGAGATTAGCGTGCACAAACGCACAGACAAACAGACAAAAATTCTAATAGCTATTTTTATGACATCCATACCGTAAGTATGTGTATAAATTGTTTTTTTTGATATTAATTGATTTTTGATATTATAAATATTTAATGTACAGACACGGCTATCGTTTACGATTTTATTATATGTATAGATGGATAACTTTAAGAATTAATATTCCTTCTCATTTTGACTTTTTTCGTTTACCTAATAGGATTATGTGATCAATTTAGTAGCGTTACCTCAGTTATCCCATATTCATATTGGGCGTCCATCGGAAAGACTTGATGGTGAATGCGTGGCGCGTCGACAGCTTCCTTTACGTTTTGGCCAAACCACAGCTGGCGTACGATCACCTGATATTCAAAATTATAATTTCTTTTAAAAAGTATTTAAAGTAGTAAATTTATTTTATTTTTAAAGTAGTATTATTTTCTTAAAATAAGTAAATTATAATGTAAGCGCACAGTATAATCTGTTATTATAAAGGCGGACACTCCTTTGGCGGCAGAACACATTTCGTTCCAGAGCAATAAACAGGTCAGTTCGTTTGGGCTATCCCCTTACAGAAGACTATCGCGAAATAACAGCATGAGTGCTGTTGTATTTCGGTGAGCGAGTAAGTACATAATAACAGAGCTCATTCGAGTAGAACTATGTAATACTAATTTTAATTGACTAAGGATTTGTATACTTACCAGAGCCATGGCCGATATAATCTTTGTGCCTCCAGAAGCCCCGATCACCATTTTAGCGTTTCTGTTTGCGTCCAAGATTATACTGGGACTCATGGAGGATAAAGGCCGTTTCCCGGGAACAATGAAATTAGCCTCTGACGGCTTCAGGCCGAAATAGTTGGTGATCCCCGGCGAAGAGAAGTCGTCCATCACATTATTCATTACGATGCCTGTGTCGTGTGTCGTGAAACCGGCTCCGAAGCTGAAATGCAATAACCACTTAGTTACTTATTTATCTACCTACCTCCTAGGTACTTATTTAAAAATTTCACTTCATTGGAGAAGTTTACCTAATTTAATCCCGGGAATGTATTTTGCTACTTTAAGGCAGCATCAAATCAATATGTAAGTCATACAAAATTTAATAGTTTTTTTTCTTTCTTTTATTTATGTTAAGATCGGCAGACAGGCTACGTCTGTGCTTGGTTTTACGTATTGTTATATATATAACCATATTATGTTGTTTTAGAGTATTTGCATAACAAACCCAGATTTAATTTGCGCAAGTAAACTTAATAAGGGCATAAGGGCCATTACTCCACACAACATTAAGTATTTTGGAATTATATACCTCATCAATGTAGCCAATAAAATCATTTACAACTAGTTATGCCCCGTAGCTTCGCCTTTTTTTAATTCGGATTTCTGTCGTTTGTGATCACGCGTTCAATGGCACTCCTAAAAAAGCAGGCTGCCAAATAATGGTAAAAATAACTCCCGGTACAACAATGGCGACGCTTTTTTGACATTGAGAGATATTGGATTTTCAAAGAACAAACGTATTTTAGTTTAGCCTATGTTGCTAACTATAGTAGATAAATATAGTCAAGCACGTATACAGAGGGGGGGATAGTTGGGATTTATCCCCCCCCGAAATCTGACTGAAAAAAAAAACTTTTTTAGTCGTCTGTTTATTCGCTTGCGTGTTCTTTCATGAAAATTTATTGGGAAGAAAGGGTTGGAGAATCACTAATAAAAGCAGAGTACATAGTATGTGGTGTGCCAAGTGGAAAAACACAGATAAGAAACCAGTCGAAATTATGGAAATTTTAGACACGTGTGACAAAATTTTCTTTCCTACCATTAACAGGCTAATACATATTCTGGCCACCCTTCTGGTTTCAACGGCATCTGTGGAGCGGTCATTTTCATGCCTAAAGAGAATAAAATCCTTCCTAAGGAATAGAATGGCGGCCGAGAGGCTTACTGGTTTCGATTTATTGTCTATTCATTCCGCTTTGGCGCCAGATCCTGATATGGTACTAGACGTAATGGCTGCCAGCGGAAACAGAAAAATACTTATATGTATAATACTTACATAAAATACTTATATTAAAAATTATTGTACAGCGATTACAGCGATTTTTACACAGTTCACATGGTTGTTTCAATGTTTGTCCCCCCCCGAACCAAAAGTCTGGATACGTGCCTGAATATAGTGTATAGTAGAAAACTATAGTAGATTAATTTTTAAATCCTTTTAATTTTATAGATTACTTAGCTCTGTCCTGCCGTTTCACCCGCCGCCGTTTAGTTAAAATTGACAAGTGCATTTACATTTCGATACTACACGGTATTGCTCGAAACGAGCCTCGGCCCCAAAGTCCACGCGTCGGATTTCATGGCCCGCGCGCACTATTACTTCGTCTTCGTTTAGACCCCCCGCGCACTAGGCAGCCAGTTTAACATATGATGGCGTAATGGAGCTCGCGCACTAAGCGACCATGTATTCCTCAACGCGTCTGATTGCACTGCAGCCCATTGACTGCGCGCAACCAGAGCGAGTGTATGTATGGTTATGTGGCTGCCGTTAGTCTCCGCGCACTTGTTGCAGCTGCCAGAATTTCTTATATTTTCCAAAAGGTTATCAAACGATTGGCTTGACATTCTAGTGTAGTTAAGAAATCAGTCTGAGTAGATATTTCCAAATATCCTTAAAATAGGTAAGAAATAAGCCTTTCGAGTGCCGTTCTAGAAGAAGAGGATAATTTTTTTTTATGTTAAGGTAGGCAGACAGGCAGACGGTCCACTTGATGGTAGGTGGCTACCGTCGCCTATAACACAAGCAACGCCAAAGCTGCTGCAAGTGCGCTGCCGACTGTAGTAGGATTAAGGATAAGGGATTAGGAGCGGATAGGGAAATGGGCTCTGGCATCCCTTACTCACTCACCGAAACACAACAGCACACGTGCTGTTATTTCACAGTGTTCAACAACGTATAACAATACGTATATAATAATATATGTATGTTGCTAACTGCTTGGTAATCGATATACAATATTATTTATTAAGTAATTACAGTCATAGGTTATGGCAAACATTATACAAGAACATAACTTCCAGAAGCAATCGTCGCTGTTCTAAATTAAGTAAAATTAGGTAACTAGGTAGAATTTGGCTATTAAATGCAAAAAATATTTTTTTAAACACGACTGGTAGTTCCAGAGTTAACCAGAGCGTCACCTACCATCAAGTGGGAGTGTCGGTTTGTTTGCCACCATTTATATAATATAATATAAAAAAGTAAATGTTACTTACTAGTAGTTGATGGAGCTAGTAACGGAGACCGCGTCCCCATTAGAAGCAATGACAGAGATGTGCGCTGTTCCACCATCATTGGTCGCGTACACCTCCGCGCCGTACGATGACGTGTCGTTGGACGTCGAGCTGTCGTTGATCCTCAATCGGATCTCTTTGCCGATTTCGGGTGATGTCACGTTGTTTATTAACTGGAATGTCGATATTATTTTAATTTTGGTATGTAATAACTTCAAACGAGCAATTCTTGTATATGTTTTTCTATAGGTATAACTATTTCGCGTATCTCGGAACGGAAACGACTAACGATTTATATGTAGATATAAGGTTTGATTTTTAAGTCTACCTATATAGTTGTATTTCTTGTTTGTGGTAAGTGCTTATATTGCTGTCAATGGATGATAATCAACTGTTACCTCAAAATTTTGTTAGATGGCGCTATATGAATACGAATATGCTCAGTTCGCATCGGCGTCGATTGCAATCGGTCGACTACTATATTATGTAATATAGGAATTGATTTCCATTCTATCAAGGTCAGCAGAGAATTGCTTCAGTCCAGGAAAATTTATTACCAAATCAAAATTTGAGTCCCTTAGGAGCATTTCTCTTATATGTTTAATTATTAACAAAATAATTAGGTAATTATTTTTTGCTTCAATTTAAGCAAGCTCACTACAGCAACTTCGCTAAGTAACAACTCTACAAACAAGTCTTGTTTTTGTAACAAATTTTTGTGTTTAGTTAAAAATTCGGATTGAATAAAAATCTCACCTCTTTCAAATCCAAAAAATCCGCATCACCAAGTTTGGTCCGAGTTGAGTAACCGTATTTAAAAGCTTCCAGTATCCTATGATATGTTAGTATTTGATTGGAGGTGCCGTTGATATTAGCTGCGTTGAAGCGGTACCCGCTGAGGATGTTCAGTATTTGCGCCAGAATCGGACCACTGCTTGGGGGTGGTGGAGCGTAGAGAGTGTCTCCATCGAAAAGTGGGACTATCAGCGGCTTCGTTATCTTTGGTCTGAAAGTCAAACGTACATTACATTAATCTTGAGAAACTGTGTGCTTTGTGGTAGAACCTACCACTCGCCAATAAATCTATTGAGGCATAAATAAAATTTATATTATTAACTCTGGAGAAGTTTCAATCGTATTTTCATTAAAGATGGGTTTGCTCTTGGCCAGCATCTATCCATGTAGGTAAGATGAGACCGACGATGGAGCGAGCTCACCCAGAGAAGCCTATCACTCGAACCTTGAAAAGATTTGGGTTCTATGAGCTCGGAAATACAGACGCCGGCATTGAGTTACAGTCTTTAGCAATGCGCATTATAAAACATGTTTTAAAGCTCTCGGTCCGAATTAGAGGGATTTCGACAAGGTGAGGATGGTAACCAGCCGTACGTCTGCATTTTCGATAGAAGAAAGGGCAAGGCGGTATGATCTCATGCAGCTCCCGAGCACACTCTCCGAAGTACACTCTCCGAATACAGACAGGCTATTTGCCAGGCTCTGCAGCTTGTATACGTATGTATGTAAAGATAATGTAGCTTTTATTTATTTTAGGTAATATTAATTTTTATAGTCTTAATTAACAAATAACTAACTTGAAATACAATTATATAAATAATACTAGTTGACCCAGCAGACGTCCTGCCCGAACCCGAAAATAATTCTGCAACCCGATTGTGGCGCCACCTATCGGATCCAATTTTATTTTCAAACCATATTATGTCATAGTGACGTTGTTACCCCAATGAAATGCGGATTTAGATATTGTTCATACAAAAATACTAAAATCGCAATTTAAAAATGGTGGTGGGGGTAGGAGGGTGAAAAATACTTTATCACCTACCAAAGATTTTCAACTATATAGATCGGGCAAGACGAAAGAATCCGTAATGTGACATTTAGAACCACGTGGTACAAAATCGCTCAGTCCATCGCCAACTTTACAAGGCTATTTCGCTACGCCATGACCATCCTGATTACGGCGATCGGGATCAATATTTTTGTAGATAAAATTTCCCAATGCCCTCTCTATATATTCTACATATTTAATCTTTTTGACAACCTACCAAATTTAAAAAACAATCAAAAATCGGTTTAGCCGTTTCGGAGGAGTTCGACTACAAACACTGTGAGACGAGATTTTTATAAATAAGATTATAAAATTGTAAATATATATTTAGTAGTAGGTGTGTATATAATATAATGTATAATGTATTTTTATTATCATATAATCTTGCTTTGCGTCTTAGCCTCTTTGCTAAGGTGTTCGAAAGACTTCTTTACCCACTTTTTAACAGTCACTTTGGGCAGTTGTTCTCTTCCTGTCAGCATGGTTTTATGAGGGGTCGCTCGACATCTACAAATCTTTGCTCTTTTATCGATAGGGTAAGTAGTTCGGTGGATTCTCGACGACCAGTTGACGCCATATATACAGATTTCGCCAAAGCGTTCGACAGGGTTCAACACCATGTATTGTTACGTAAACTTAAACAATATGGTGTTTCTGGCAATGTCTTGGGTTGGTGTCGGTCATATCTGGATGGTAGGGTATCGAGAGTGATTCTCAAGGGTTATCTATCTGGCTCCTTTGCAGTGCACTCGGGTGTACCCCAACGATCTCACCTTGGCCCTCTATTTTTCAATGTTTTTATTAATGACATCGAATCCTGTTTCCGACATTCGCAGTATTTGCTCTTCGCCGATGATAGTGTGAGACTACAGGAGGATCTCAATAGACTAGCGGACTGGTGTCGGTTTAATGATATGTCACTAAACATTGATAAATGCTTCCATCTGCAATTTTTCTAGGGGGAGATTCCCACCGGGACAGAACTACCACTTTGATGGAACTTACTTGCAGAGCATGGCCTCTGCAAGGGACCTTGGAGTTATGATAGATTCAAAATTTCGCTTTAATGTCCATATTGATAATATTGTGAAAAAAACGTTCAGGTCCCTTGGTTTTATTATCAGAAGTTGCAAGGAGTTCAAAAACCCATCCACATTGATAGCTCTTTATAATGCTTACGTACGCTCTGGTCTGGAATACTGCTCAGTTATATGGAATCCACATTATAACATTTACATCAAACGCCTAGAGTCAGTGCAAAAGCGATTGCTTTGGCATTTGTCTTACAGGTGTGGTCTAGCTAAGGCACTTTCTAGCTACCCAGTCAGAATGAATCACTTCAATGTTGATTCACTGCAGTCCCGGAGGCTTATGCTCGATGTTTTGTTTTTCTGCAAACTGCTGAGAGGCAGAGTTGATTCGCCCGAGCTCTTGTCGCGTATAAACTTTGGGGTTCCTAGTCGAGCGCCCAGACCGGGCAGATACACACCATTTCGACTAAATTATTTCAGAACCAACTTAGGCCGTTTTTCCCCATTAAATCGTATTATGGATGTTGCCAACTCCCTGAGTCACGATGTTGACCTGTTTAACGACGCATTTTCCAAAATTAAAAGACTCATCTTTGTCCGTGGTTCAGATAATTAACACTAGTTTATTTTTGACATTTATTCCAAATTTCCGATTTAATTATATTTCTATGTATGATTTTTTTTGAATAAATTTTTCATAATTGTTTTGATATATTTTTTTTCTTTTCTCTAGTTTTTTTTTTCGAAATTTATTGCCGGGATGCTACTTTGACTTTTATTGGCGTAGGCTGTGCCTCCTTTAATTGCGGCGGCATCTGTCATGTTATTTTTTTCCTGTTCCTTGTTGTGTGTTTTTTTCGGTGCCTGCCTCGTTGGAGGCCATGTAATAATAAATAAATAAATAACCTACAATTTTATTTGTCACTTTTTTTGAGTCACATTCGTGCGATTAATTCTAGTAGGTAAACAATTTACTTGTTTGTTTTGCGACAGAACTTATCTGTTAGACTAAATAATGAGTTCTGCTTGATATCGGAACTAATTGGGCGCTTGTAAGTTTCCGTTTCGTATGATGTGGAATTGTACCGATCAGAACATTTAATATTGTAATTATTATCGGTCAACAGTAAAAATTATATTAAATTAAATTAATTTAAAATATAACAACTGAACAACACAAAACTATGTTAGGCATTGGTACTTCTGAGACTCTGAAACTCAATGTAATGTGTTTTTATTTAGTATTGGCATAGCAAACTCTCCGCGTGAAAAACCATCCCCTTATAGAAGTGTGCTGAAGTCTTTCAGTTAGTTATTGAGAGATACCTGAGCCAATTTCTCTATCTCCTCATTTTCCATTACACGTTTATCCTGGTAAATACTCCTAGCGAAATACTTGTGTTTATGGACAACATAACACCAAGTATTATCAGCCTGTCTGCCGACCTTTATTAAAAAAACTAGCTGAGCCCGCAACTTCGTACGCGTGGTATTCGGTATAATGCGTAACTTTTTTATTTGTAAACCAACTGGAATGAATCAAACACTAAATGTTACAGAAAGCTTGCTGCAATACATAAGTGAAAACAGCATTCAAATCGGTTAAGCCGTTTCTGAGATTAACGTGCACAAACGCACAGAACAGACAAAAATTCTAAAAAACCATTTTTTTCGATCTCGGTAACGTAAGGTAAGTACAATACAACGTGCACAAATTGTTTTGTTTTGAAAATATATTTAATGTACAGCCACGGCTCGTTTACGATTTTATTTACGAAAAGTTTTCAATTCTTTGTTTAGAAGTAAAATTATTGGACGTGGAAATTTTAAGTTTTAATTTTTTGATAATTAATAGTTAAAAATTTCACTTCTCGACTTATTATACAGTTACTGCGACTAAAGTGTCGTGGATAATTAAAATTCTTTTGTCACCATAAAATTACAATCAATGAGTCATACCGTAAAGTATATTTCTCGTGTTTTCGTGAATTTCACAACATTTCGTGTGACATTTTTACGTTTCAATACAAATATTCATACACTTGAGTAATCAATAACATTTGAGTCATGTCTACTTACATTGAAACGAGGCAAATAAATTAAAAACACATTCATTGATTAAAGTTTTTCTTAATTAATGTTATGAATTTTATTTTAAAAAGTGTTTTTTTTTAATATTCTACTTTAATTTTAATACCATTTCATTTCAGCAAATTTGTCAATGAACTATTAGGCACAGTTTGATCGGTCATGTTTAACATTGGTGCCAAAATTAATTACTTATTACGTTTTATATTCAACTGGGTTTGCCGGCGACTTCGTACGCGTGGTATTCGGTATAGCGCGTAACTTTTTTGTTTGTAAATCAACTGGAATGAAACAAACATTAAATGTTACAAAAAGCTTTCTACAATACATAAGCGGAAACCACACGAAAATCGGTTAAGCCGTTTCTGAGATTAGCGCGCACAAAGCATAATAGGCAAACAACGATTTAATCATAGATTATAAAAAATTTAGAACAAATTTGATTACCATAAAAAAGGTTATAGTGAGTCAACCTTAAAAGATAGACATACAGTACAGTGCAGTACTGCTCTCACCTTTGGGATTACTGCCTGGAGTCTGGAGTCTCTGGAGTATTGTAGGATGGAATACTAGGCTGCCAGTACTCCATGTGGGGTCTAATTTGAGCCTTATAAATAATAAGGAGCTGCTCCAATGAAAATATTCGGGATTCTGTTTAGATATATCTCTGATAATGATTATAATGGGGCCTGCTGATAGCTTTAGTTACTGCCGTATCAAAGACCTACTTAAAGAAATTTACACGTAAATAGTACTTATCAAAAAACTTTATATTGATAAAATAAATTTCCAGTATAGGAAGGTATTATGACAATTAAAATCAGTCGCTATCTTTACTAAATATTACATAAATAGGTTAATTGAAATAAGCTGATAACCGTAATTTATTTGTTGATAAAATATAAGGTAGGTAAACACCTATGTTTATCATGATAAAAGTATAAATAAAATGTTGAACGTAGTGTTATATTTATTTTTCTTTAATTATTGGAATATTACTAGTATCTGCACAGAGTAGGTAAACGGAACAATAATTTATAAATCCTAAATAATACATATTATAAATGTGAAAGTGAGTTTGTTTGTGTATTACGTTTTAACGCCTTAACTGCTGAACCGATCATCGTGAAACTTTGCATACACGTTGTCAGGAATAAAGAAAAGGACATAGGGTACCTTTCATCAAGGAAAAATGTACTATTCGTAAGGGATCATCTAAAAATAAAAACATCAAATGATCCAAAGGGACATACTCTTTGTTATGTAATGGTTGACAGGCAGGCTGACGGTCCACTTGATAGTAGGTGACTATCGTTGGCTATTAACTTAAGCAAAGCCTTATAAGGATTACAAGTACGCTGGTGAATATAAGTCACGAGAAATATATAATAGGCTCTATTTCTCGTGACTGAAACTTATTTTACAGTGATCTGTATGGGGATAGTGTCGTCATTAGGGGTTGCCTGTTTTTAAAATGCCAGCCACTACTAAAAAGCTTGTTTATTTATATTTTATATCTAAAAAGCTTTGAATTTTTATTCAAAGCGACGCAGCCGCAAACGGAAGCTGGTATATAATTACGTAATAAAGGTTAATACTGACACAGATATTCTTTTTTAGATATAGATGTTCCATTTTTTAAATACTCACTGGTAATTGTTGAGATCTTCCAAGGTGATGATGCTACCAGCTCTCTCCAAGTCTTTCGCAAAGCTTTGTGCCAGTGTGCCGTTGTAGAGTTCGTCGCCTCCCTTGTCCGCTATAACAGAGAGAGTGGTACAAAGGGCTTCCGATGGTTTCACGATAGTTCCCGGTTTGTAGAAATCTTTCTTCCAACTGTCGTAGTACATGTTCCTGTAATTATCGAAATTGTTAGAATATTATATAATCATTCAATTCAATATTTTAATATATATACAAACAAACAAATTTTCAGTTTATATATATATTGAGTAAAAAAGATCTTACGAGGTTGTATTGTGATAGAAATGAAATCGCAAAGTTAGCCCTTTTTTATATCTATACTATACATATAACAAAATCGAAAAATATTTTATGGTACCTACATAAAATATTTAAAAAAAGATGCTGTCTGCAGCTGCGTAGAAAATATAGCCTATGTCCATCCTGAAATTCTATTGTAACTACTGGTGAAAGAATTTTTTAAATCGGATGAAGCAGTATTTAAGAATTATTACCTCCTACATACAAACAAACTGTATACCTCTTCACAATATTAGTATAGATTTGCTTTTGCTCTAGATTTCTTTCACGTATCTGTATAAATTATATTCCTCAAGAATCATACACATTTTTTTCTTTTAATCTGTCTAGATCTTAACTTTGTGATTCAGTTCCAGGTACTAACGCGCTCAACGATAACAAACAAACAAAATTTTCAGTTTTATTATATTTTTAGGTACTATGTATTTTAAAAAAACTCGTGACAGATTAGTTTGCCAACACCATTTGCTATAACAATTAATATCACATTCAATTGGCAATTCAAGAAATAAAGCTGGACTACAAAACGCGTTGGACGGTAGGAATTTCAACTAGGAAGAGAAACTTCACCTTGAAGACCAGATAATGATGCCACATTATACCATGCCACTAAATGTTTTTTGTCGTAAAAAAACTGTATCAGGAAGAAACGCCAAGGTTTTTTTAAGTACGGTTTACCAAAGAAATAATTCTAATTGATATTTGATAAAATCAATAGATAATTGATAGATAAAATTTGAACAAATGTGCCATATTTTGCCTCTATGTTTATACTTTATCAAACGATAAACGGTGGCAGGCGGGCTGTCGATCCATAATCTATATGATCAAATGTGGACTCCTTAGGTTATTCGATCCAAACCCATTGGTCCGGGTAAATTCAATAATTTTATTAAAATCTACATAAAATTACCCATTCTCCTGTCTATTATTTTATATTCCCCACTGGCCCGAGGAACATAAAATCGGTACGCTTAGCAAAATGAACGAACTAACTACTATTTATTTTCTAAATGGTTTATTTATTAGCAATACCAGGGTAAAAGCAAGTGAGGTGTCAACCGTGATAGGATAAAGAGTAAAAAATACGAAGTGAGAATAGAAGAATGGGAATTGGACATCCATTTCTTACGAATCGAAACACAACACAACACATGCTGGATCTTATGTACGGAGGTAAGTCTACTTGATAGCGCAGAAATAGTTTTAAGTCACTTGTAATTATTATTATTTTTATTGGGAGACCAACAGTAAAAAATAATAATGCAGAATTAGCAGTCAATAAAAATTGTAATATCAATAGGGAGACAATTTATGGGTTCTGATTGAATAAGTTTAAGTTAAAATACTAATATGTATTATAAATTTTAGGAGTTAGTTCGGTTAAACGCCTTAAACTAGAACCATCAATCGGATTTAGAGAAATTCTTTCTGCATTTGATAACCAAATTCTTGAAGGAGTGCTATAATTTATAAAGCTACGCGAACGTAGTCGCGAGCAAAAGCTATAATTTTAGATAGATAAAAATATCTCATAAAAATACCTCAAAAGTGGGTCGTTTTGTATGAAGGGCGCGCTTAATATTCCATCCGAAAGCGCTCTAGACATCGCGAAACCGTTTTTGCAGAAGGTTAACGTTGGTTCGACCAGATCTCGCCATGGCAGCTTGCCCCATCGTTGATGAGCTGCCCACATACCTCGAACCTCTCCAGGAACACCAACAGCCAAAGGACCTGCATTACGAGTTAAAACCATTGCATGAATTTAGCATAGGTAGGTAGCTATTAACTACAACAATAATAATAATTAATCATTCTTTATTTTCATCTCAGGCGTAGGACGTCTCAGCTGCTGGACACAGGCCTCCCCCCTAATTCTCCAAAAGGACCGATCAGAAGTAGCCTGAATCCATTGTCGACTAGCGGCCTGGTCGTCGATCCACCTTGTGGGTGGACGTCCAACGCTGCCCTTACGGTCCGTGGGGGAAGAACCTTCCGGCCCCAGCGGGAATCTTCCGGCCTCAGCGGCCGTCGGCTTTCCCTACTATGTGCCCCCTTCCATTGCCACTTCAACTTACTAATCCTCCAGGTTATGTCGGTAACTTTGGTTCGCTTACGAATCTCCTCATTCTTCATTTGATCTCGCAGTGTAACCCCGAGCATATAGCTCTCCACAGCTCGTTGAGCACCGTTGAGCTTCTTTATGAGGCCGATAGTTAGAGACCACGTTTCAGCGCCATATGTCAACACAAATTGGTCGAAAACATTTGTTTTAAGACACTGAGGAGTTTTGGACGAGAAAATATCTTAAGAAGTCCATGATATTAAAATAACATGGTATATCACTCAATATTGTGCGGATAGGTAACATCGTACGGAACCCTCTTCACGCGAGTTCAACCCTAAAATTGGTTTGTGGTTTTTTGATTATTTTATGTTATCTTATTTTATATAGCAAAGAAATTATGCTATATTATTATTATTTACATTAAAATGTTGGAACTCTTCAATTTTTAACCATTTATTGATATTACAATAAATGGTCTATTATAGGTCTTTTAATATTTTTGAATTTAAGTTTATATTCAATTACCTGGTATACATTATATTATGGAACAATTTGTAGAAAAATTAAATGTCTAATAGCATGGCGTAAATATTTTAAGTAATTTGAGGTGTGAAATTCAAGAAATCGTTAAAATATCTTTCGATCTGGTAGAGAGGTAAGACTCTTAGGTGTCTCGACTTGCTTAGACCAGATCCAAGAGAAAGTTTGGAGAAATCTTAAGTCGTGTTAGCTTTATAAAATGTCAAACTCGACACAATAGTCAGTAAAATCAGATAAGTACATTTGCTGTTTTAATCCAGCTTACTGACTACTTAATTAATTATTTACAAGTACATACATAATTAAACTGTTATTTGTTTTAAAGTGGAAAGAAAGTAAATTAAACCACTTACCGGTCATCCGATATTCCGGATTGTCAACTAATGAAATGTTTGCATAATTCATTAACACGTTCTTTTTATTTATTTCACTTAAAGTACTGCAAGTACACATCAATATTTAAGTATAATATTAAATATAGACATCTGAATCGACATGCTGATTTGTATGACCCAAGTAACACAAAACTTGTATATTAACTAAAATAGATACATATTTATGTTCTAAAGTCATAATAACACTGTTAGTCGGCACTAGCCAAGTTTCAAATCTGTATAGAGGCTTTTTTTTCACTTAATAATGCTTAATGCTATATTACAGTTAGTCAAAATTTGTTACAATGTCAAAACTCGTAATTAAACATCGGATAATACTAATGTACAGCTTCTTAAACAGCTTTTACACTTACACTAAGACTATTCTCTTATAACGGTAATTTGAAAAACGTTACGCATTAAATAAGCATTACGAAATTCTTGTAAAGTGAACTTAGCCCTATTTTGATATTTTTAAGAATAAAAACTTTCTTATGGTCTATGGTTGTGTTAATTTAATGCGGATCCTATATTAACATTGACTAAATACAAATAAAAGCCATAGGTCCGTTTTCTTCATAATCCATTCTTTAATAATATCTACAGCTATATTCTGATCCAAATAAAAGTATTTTTAGAACTACAAGTAATAAATATGTCGTAATTTCAGTTTGCAAACGGTCATTTATTATTAACGTGAATATACACATAGCAATGGACAAAAAGAATTGGAAACAAAACTAAAAAATTAGCACTAAAAAACGGCGCCGTATATTATTTATTTATTATAAAATTTAGTAATACCTACTCGCTTAGAAACAATTTAGGTACCTACGGTTTAATACGGTTTAGATACATACGGGTCGAATTGAAAATCCCCTTTTTTGAAGTCGCTCAATAAGAGATATCTCGAATAATTAGATTTTTACATGGTTTTTACCATATGAGCTGTACCCTACTAAACATGATAACAATCAGTCACTATGGCGTATAATGGCTACAAGCATTAAAATATACTTCTGAAGTGTTGTAATATGGCTGAACATATATGCAAGTGTCTTATATAGTAACAATATAAGCTTAAATTTTTGTGTCTGGCCATATTATAACTAAAAGCACTATTACGCCATTGTTGAATGCCTAAAACTTTAATTCTCTTGCCGACATTTTGCTTTCCGTTTTCTTTTCTTACAAAAATAATTAAAGTCACCTAAATCTGATTAAAAAGCGTAGTGATCATTTGCTTTGTGCAAGGATGTCTATAAAAACAACTATGTTTATTAAAATTATGCTGAAATCCTAAAACACATTTTATAGTAGGTTAGGTTTTGACCTAACCGCTTTAAAATGCCTTAAAATGTTTTAATAATAAAGCACATTTGGGAGGGCGCGTCTATTCTTTACCAAAAACATGCATATTTTATCCGACAAACTGATGCGCGCATGTCATTTCACCCATAAAAGACAAAAATAAAGTGGTATAATCTTTCAATATTATTCCTTCAAATATCAATCTCTAAGTCAAGTCACAAATAAACATTTGATCATAATACAGCATCATACGTATTTTTGAAATAATTGCGTTTTTTTTACAAAGGAAATAAAAGCGTAAGCCTTGTAAGAGATTACATTAATAAGTTGTAATTTTTAAAGCTACATATTAATTGTGTAAAAGTCGCAAAAAATGCCGTTAGTATATCGATATGCTTTTTACTGACTTTATTAATGTTGTAATACAATAATTGTAATGCTATTAAACAGCCTCTATAAAGCTCAAAGCTGTCTAAAGGGGGGGCCCAAATTTTACCTAAAAGAATCGTACAAAAGAAATACAGCTGATATAAGATTTGCTTATAATGCTTTGAGCATGAACTTGTGTTATTAGATGTTTGTTATAATGGTGTTTTGTGCTACTTGGTAAGCTATAATTAAAAATTATAAGCTAATCCCCGATTTTCTATTGGGCCCAAATAAGCTATATCTGTAAGTTGCTGAAAAGTTGGGCGTTCCACAAACTACTTGATGCTGCAACATCAGGTCAAGGTTACCATGTCATGGAAACACCCCCGAAGTAACAGTATACCAAATTTCATGTCAATCGAACCTGTGGAAGTTAGTGAAATCTCTTCATCAACTAGGATATGAGCTGATTATCTCCAAATGTCTAAACAGATCTTCATAAATTGTAGTTAAGAACTATGTCGACTATGTCAACTTTCAAACTAAGAATCCGAATCAAAATCGGTCCATCCGTTTGGGTACGATGCCACAGACAGACACACAGACTTATAACACCCCTCTTTTGCGTCAGGGGTCACACTTTGTCAAGGGTCACAGAAAAGGGTAGCTTTACTGACGAAGTATTTTTAATATTAAAAAAGAGTTTATATGTGTGAAACGAGTGGTCTTTTTTCATTTTTACTCTAGGTTCATATTCTTCAAGTACTATTATTTATACTATTATATATTATTTATTCTGTGAGACAGGTTCTTAAGAAAAAAAAAAGTTTTCTTACTTTACTTTTCATTTTAGTGAGAGACTGAAATTTAATCCTATGCACCAAACAATTACTTTATTGTATACTAGCAGAGTCCGCAACTTCGTACGCGTGGTATTTGGTATAGGGCATAACTTTTTTGTTTGTAAACCGATAGGAATAAAACGAATACTAAATGTTACTGGAAGCTTGCTACAATACAATTCAACGGTTTTATTATATAGATAATATTATATTAATAATTCATAAAGTCGTCTGCACAGCAGTACCTACATTCTGTAAATAGAATCTCTTAAAATAACACCAAGAAACGATGTCAGCTCACATAATGTGTAGTTCATCGACGAGCAAAATGAAACTATTGGTAAAAGGCTTAAATATATCAAATTAAAATGCAACACCGGTTTGCGAAATTGCATTAAGATATTTTTTGTGATACAAGAAATATATTATGTATAAATCTGTACACATTTACTTTTAACTATTACACATTTACGTTTTAAGGGGGAGACAAACCCTAAATACTAAAAATATCCATTGTTTAATGAAGATGTTACAAGAAATAGGCAAGACAATTACCTACTTTGAAAAAAATGTATATTATTCTTAAACATGTGAAGAACCAACTGTATTAATTAGAATTTTCGTTAAAGTAATAGAAACTCCACAAAAAAAGTTAAAACCCAAGAAGAATTTGACTTTTATTGAAAATTCTCTTGAAAACGGCTTATTGCACGCATATGAATCCAGTACCTATTAATAAGTTAATATCAGATTAAAAAATTGTATTAATAAAAATTTTTATTTTGTGTATTGTTCTAATGGTAAAAACAGAAAAACACCATTTCTAGGCCTGTTGAATTAGATCCGCCGCCAGCGAGTTCTATAGTAAATGTCATTTGCCTCAGTGAAGCCCTTAATGGAATAATCGCTAACACTTTCTCATTAGGGTCATCATCGTCATCATCTCAATCATAGCCATGGACAAAAGCCTGCCCACTAATCTTCTAAAAGGACCGATCAGACGCAGCCTGGATCCACCGTCGACCAGCGGCTCTTATCAGGTCGTCTGTCCATGTTGTTGGTGGACGTCCTACGCTCCACATGGGAACCTTCCGGCCCCAGTGGCCGTCGACTCTTCGTACTATGTGTCCTGCTCACTGCCATTTCAACTTACTAATATCCACCTGGTTACGTCGGTAACATTCTAGGGATCTCCTCATTCCTGATTCGATCTTGCAGTGAAACCTCGAGCATAGCCTTCTCCATAGCTCGTTGAGTGAAGTTGAGCTTTCTTACGAGGCACATAGGTAGAAATTACGTTTCAGCGCCATATGTCATCATTAGGATAATGAAGCTAAAACCGATCTATTTTCTGCAATACCACCCGCATTTTCTGGAATACCAATGTCAATTCTATGCGGGGAATTGTGGGTATGTATCGAAATAGGCGTGAAACAAAAAATATTTTTAATAATCACTTAAAAATGTGTCATGGATAACTAAAACCGAGAATAACTTCTTTCGAAATGTTCACTCATTGGATATAAAGTTTATACTTTAATATTACGATTTTCACTGATGGATTGTAGCAAGATTGCTATAACATTTTGTGTTTATTTTGTGAAAAAAAAAATGTACACGTTGTACCTATGTTACCGAAGTAAAAAAAAATTGTTCTTAGAATTTTTGCCTGTTTGTCTGTGCGTTTGTGCACATTAATCTCTGAAACCGATTTGAATGCGGTGTTCTAAGATTTATTGTAGGAAGCTTCCCGTAACATTAACAGTGTTATTACAAAAAAAAAATACTAAACTATATCAAAACACGTGTTTTGTTAAACAGCGTCTAATGATACTTGTTAACAGTGTTAACAGTTTAAACCCTGCCTAAAGTAATGTCTAACCTTCGCTATTACAAAACAGTGTTTGTCCTTTGACTAACTAAGACATCGCTAAGCAACCAGTGTAATTTTAAAATAGCAACATTACAAAACTTTCGTTCAACTTAATTTGGTTCATTCCAAAACGTTCCTTTCTATGCAAATTATTTATTGCTCTAAATACACCGCCATAAGTATGTTTTGGAACCAAAACTTATGTATATGATGGGTACATTGTACACATAGAACAGTGATCAGTTGAAAGAATGGAATGTGTTTATCAAGACTTGTCAATCGTCCTCACTCATTGTCAAATTTTACTATTTTTTTTAATAATATAAATAAAAATTATTTCCCGTAATATGGATAAGTGCACGTATGGCAAATATGGATAAGTGCAATATTTAAATAAAAATTCATGAACATGACGAAAATTGGGTTCAAGAAGAAAAGGTAAAACAACCCGATATTTCGTCGTAAATTATCATGCTGCGCCGCCGAGAGCATGTTTCATAATTTGTTTTTATATTAATTCATTTTTCAAAAACTTCAAAATGATTAAATTCGTATACAATTCACTTGATTGTCTCGAAAGTTTTCCATATAATTCAATTCTTGTAAACCAATATCATCAATAAAATCTGCAAAGTTTAATTCCATCACTGATTATTGATTATTTAAATTTAAAATGCACACCACACCACTAAATGCAACTTGCGAAAATTAGAGATAAAGCAGTTTAGACTAACTTTAAGTTATTTTTTGGCCTTTAATTGACATGTATTTAAATATGAAAAGTATTATTTAAACCGTGCCTAAATTTAACTGCACAATTTTGCACACTTTTGCAATACATTTTTTTTAGACATTAGTTCAATGTCTGTTTATCTTTTTTGTAATAACACTGTTTCAGTCGTACTTATAAAAATCGACTAATCATCTTCTTAGCAACTGTTTAACTAATTACTACTTAACTCCCTAATCAATGATTAAATATTTTCTACTCAAAAACATTGCTTAAGTACAGCTTAGCTAATGAACGGTTAATTACAAAAAAAATATATTTTACTCTGTCAATACTGCAAAATGTTGACAGCATAAAATTTTTTTGCTGCTAATGTCCAACCTAAAACGCTTATAATAGCAACATTCTGTCACTCAATTTAAACAACTGTCATTGTCAAAAAGGTTGTTTATTAAATTATTATATTTTGTTTGAATTATTCAAAGAAAGTTTTTAACGTTATGATTGTGGAAGTTTTGGGTTTGTATTTATAATGGAAACTTCGACAAAAAAAAAGAATACGAATTAGGATGAACAAGAAAAGGCATTTTTAATTATTACACTATTTTATTGCAGCTCAGCGTGTTACTTTATTTGATGGCCAAATAAAAATACCACGGACGTAGGTCATGAATAGTTCTCTTTTTAAAACCTACTTAACTATATATTTTTTTGTAGAGATTGTTGACAGCTAGTCACAGAGAGAATGTATATTTTAGAAAATAAAGACACTTAAACCAATACCAACATTATGAAGAAATCTGCTTGGCAAGATGTTTATTTAATAAAATATTCATTTTATTAAATAAAACGACAACTTTCTCTATCCACAAAATAAACTCAAACGCAACTACAAAATTTGAAACAATAAACTCGAGCTAACTGAAATTAATTGAATCCTATTGTCGTCAGCTGATACACAACCGCCATTTTGTTACTTAGTGTCTTTAACAAGGAATCGCCGTTCGTTAATTTGACAGCTATTTAAGTACGTTACTAAGCAACTGATTAAGGTTAAATAACGTTTATAAGTAAGAAATATTCCGAATTATGGCTACTAAGTATTCGTTAAATTTTAAGTATCGTTTATAAGTAAGGCTATTAATATTTAATCGATTTACAAACAAAAAAGTTACGCTCAGCTAGTCTCAAATACTTAATTCATTAATATTATATAAGAAATACATTATTATTATGAAATAGAGTTGCTTGCCACTTCTGTCTGTGTCTCAGACAGAACCCCCGCAACTGATTTTGATACGATTTTCACTAATAAAAAGAGTCTTAAACGAGAAAAAAATTGAAACGAAGCGCGCGAAGCCGGGGACGGGTCGCTAATTACATATAAATAAAATACACGATCTTATTTCGTACATACTTAGTAAGAACCATTTTTAAATTTGAGGCGTGGCAATCTGTAGAAAATAGATTTAAGAACTATGAGTTCAACAAACTCTACCGAAGGCAAACCTCTTATATTGCGAGTTTAAAACGCTTATAATGCGTATTGATTTTTATTTCTATAAATTTATAATATTATATTGTTGCGAAACTGGAACATTCAATATAAAGACAATGTTTGCAGTATTTGCATGAAATTCTATATCGGTTTATAATACTGTTTCAACAATTTGAACAAATGCTTTGTCATATAAAATATCCGACAACGAAGAATCTAGAACACAGACAATATGCATTTATTCAAGGAAGTGCGTAGATATGTCGTATTTAAAACATACCTATAAGGTTGAATTTATAATAGAAAACTTCGTGTTTTTTTCAATAATATTTTGTTGTTTGTTGTCGTGTTTTTTCTAATAAAATTTTGTAAGAAAATAAAAGTTTTTGTAGCGACTACATACCTATACGTATCTGTACGTAGGAAGATTGAGCACACTGTTCACCGATAAGTTAAGATTGTAATAAGCACGTATTATCATAGTATATAAGCCATATTTTATCCAAAATAAAGCAGACTTTATCACAGCTTGTCTCGTTATACTTATTGCCATAATAATTAGGCAAAGTTTTAGTGTATTAAAATGTAGCAACGCTCAGGGTCCCAAATAACCTGTATTTGAAATTAAATCTATTCGAAGTAATTGTTTAGAATTAGAATTTATGGGTAATTTTTATTTCTTAGAATTAGAGGACCAATAACACACCCTACAATACCTATATATAGTTTCAAACTGGGCAGCCCGTCTGGTTACAGTAGCCACTTCCTCAGCGCAGGCCCTAGCCCTTGATCTGGATAGAGCGATATTGTCTTTCAGAGTCCTTTGGTGGACGCTTTGACTTCACGCAGATTGCACTTCGGTTAGTCCTGGTTCCAGCTGTGCACAAAAGAGCTGTCACCCATGTAATTTCACTACAAAAAATGCGGTTTGTGAACTAGGTTCAAGGCTAGTCTAGCCGCTCAAAATAGTCAGATTTAGCTTTCAAATAAGTCCGTAGATCTACGGATTTATCTAGATGCAATCTACGGAAATCCCAAAATCTAGGCTCCATCAAAATTTTAATTACAAATTCGCCATGGTAAGAGACCAACGAGAAAAGACATGAAAATGCCTACAGTCGGCGAAGATATTATTAGATATATAACAGCATATATAAGAAAAGGATTTCGAACCATCCAAGTGTATTGACTCAGAGGTTAATGACTGCTCAAACGAAGACTCAAACGTAAGATGACCCAGGATGTGATACTTTTTGCGAGAAGTGAGTACGCGAGGCATATGCCGCTTCGCCCGGAGTCGGCGGACATAGGGTCATCTTCCGTCATCACAACACCGGACAACGAAGGGAGACGTGCTATGTGTTTCCGGCACGTGTCTCCACGGCGCGGAGGCAAGTTTGCGCTGTCCTCGTCTGGCGGGGGTAGAAAGGTTGATCAACGATCCCTGACCTCTGCCCATAGATGACGCGAGGAAACACAGTGAGGTTTTAGTATGTAAAAGTCACATAGTACCCCATCGATCTCGTCATGGTCGGTGAGGATATGACTCACAGATTTTCCCATGAAAAAAAAAAGGACGTGATACGTTGAATATCACAATATATTAGCAGCACGCGACACAGGTCGAACTCTTGAACATGTCCACGACACTCGGCACTGTCTGTAATATCCGATCGATGTGACAGATTGTAGTAAATAAGGAAAAGGACAGAAAAATCGGTAATTGTGTAAGGGATGCCAGAGCTCATTCACCTGTCTCGTTCTTATCCCTTATCCTCTGTTATATCACTGTGGCGTAGTTTCGTCTATGCAAGGTCACCTGCCGTCGAGTGGACCATCAGCCACAAAAAATTATCGTCTGGGAGGGTCCTTAAACTGTCTTATTAATGTACATACCTTTTGTTGCTTTATCAGAATTTCCGTTGAACATGTCTCTGTGAGCTGCTGACGGCGCTTTCTCTCTAGCGTTCAATGTGAAAACCTCCTCTTCCGCCTTGATATAAACTGTCATGAAGAAACCACCTCCGATACCCATGCTCTGCTGGTTGAGTATACCATTGCAGAACATGGCAGCGATGGCGGCGTCCACAGCTGAGCCATTCTTGGCGAGAATTTGTCTGTAATGCCAAAAATCTGTGATCAAATTCTATCTAACACGAGGGGAGTTATGCGAATTTATTTCAATAAATAAGGAATATTCGAGTCTAGTCAATAATCACACACTGATGCTTATTCTCTAAATTATTTGCTTTTTTACACCTTTTTACGGGTCTATAACGTCACAGCCTCCTCTTGCGTTACAAGATCAGGTGCATATAATTTAATTTATTTTCTATAGCAACGTGAACTTTCCATTTAAACGTGATGGATGAACCGCTCAACGAGAGGGAAACCAGAAAATGCGAGTTAATAAGAAAGTAAAAATATTTATTCGGAACAAACTTAAATAACAATCTCAAAATTATAAAAAACACAAATGTAAAACTATTTAATAATATTTATACAAAATAGAATTCAAAAGGCAAATCAGTAAAATTGTAAATCGTCAAGACTGCAAGTCGTCAAAAGATCTTAAAACATACCTACATACATATATGCACGTAATAACTTTCTAGGTCGCAATGGATTTCAGGTCAGCCTGTATACCTAATATTGTAGTCGAGCTGATAATAATAATACCTACTAGCATAGTATTGCCATTATTATGGTGATATTTATTCATGTAAAATAACTCTTACTGTCTTCAAATTTTCTTGTTAGAATGTAGATTTTCAAAAATTCATTCTTATCGGATGAAGGGGATAGAAATTATTATTTTAATAAATTTACATTATTCTACCTTCAAAAGTATATCACGATATGAGTAAGTGGTATTTTGCTTATTATTGTAGGTAAATTAGGTATTAAAGTTGGCCCAGCAGAGCACAGTCTTTCGCAGTCGTTTGGGTAGCTAATTTACTAACAAATGATATAAAATATAAGTGTTTTTCCAAATTATACAAAAATGGTAAGAGTTAGAAAAAAAATTCAGGCAAATATTGTAGACAATTTAGTTTTAAATAAAAAAGTTCATAAACTTTTTTTTTTTGCTAAATTTAAAATTAACAGAGTTAGGAAGGTTAGAAGGTTTACACTGTGATTTTAAAAAAATCTACGTATCATTTTTTATCAACATTTGTCTAAAACTTTTTTCTAACTTTTACCATTTTTGTATAATTTAGAAAAACAGCTATTTTTATTTTTTCACAGAGTGAAATTAAAAATTTCTTCTAGAACCTTATATCAAAAATACCCCTGAGGCCCTCAAATTTTGATTTGTTATTAAATTTTCCTGGACTTTGATGGCAATAGGTAACCGTGAGATAACAGCAAGTATGCTTTTTTGTTTCGATAAGTGAGTAAGGGCTGCCAGAACCCATTACCCTATCCTTTCCTAATCCCGATTCTTAATCCTAAAATGTTCCGCAGCGATTTTGCGGCGTTGCTTGTGCTATAGGCACATACAATTAAGTGGATAATCAGCCTTTCTGATGACCTTTAAAAAGTACATAAAATTATTACCTATTTATTAATATTTTTTATTTTTAATACTATTATTAATACTGAAAAAATACCTATACCTATAAATGTACGTTCTTATATCCGGAAAGTTTATTCAAATTAAACGTTATACAACACTTACCTACCTAACAGAGTTGTGGGTGTCATTGCTCCCGACTCAAAGATGGAAGTGCAAAAAACCAATGTTTATACCGTTACAAGTATTTTTTCTTTTATTAATTACTAACTATATTATAATAATTAATCAAACAATCCTGCATTTGATTAACTTTAAACATTATTTTTGAATTGAACGATTTTTTTAATTTGGCCAACTGTATCAAGAAATGAAAAGATTTTTAAGAGTGGCTTTTGTTGGAAAGTCAAAGGATCTACTAGCAAGATCCTTTAAAATCCTTTAAAAGGAAATTAACTAGAAATAAACATTTCTAGTTAATTTCATTTTAGTTAAGTAAATAACATCCAGACAGACAACACAAGGTAACTAATCGGTCATAACTGCACTAATTCTATATTTAAATCATCTAATATGTTAAACCTAGCTTCAACATAGTATTCAGACAGACTTCAATTTACACTAGGTATGCAAAGATAAGGAAACTATCTAATTGTAAACGATAAGATATCTTATTATTGTAAATGATTTACAATAACATGAAGATTTTTTAATTACTACTTAAAAATCTGTTAAAAATATTGTCCAATTAATGCCAATTTAAAGAGTTAGGTAATATTACTTGGGTAAGTATGTGTAATGTTTTGTAAACATAAAACGTTCTCGGACGTCTACTCAAATAGTCCTTCTGCAATAAGTAGTTCGTTCTAAAATAGGCATTATAGCTTTACTGTAATCTCGACTTAAATACATTTTTCCACGTACTTATACGGATTCCTAATAGCATTTTTAATGATATACTCGTATGTGCACTGGAAACGTGTTAAACCATACTTTAACAAGATTATTCAGTTAAAATACTTTAAATAATATTCTTTTTAGTAAATGAAATTTAATATCTCTGGATCAATTAAACAAAATAAATAAATGTCATTTTATTTGAGAATAATTTCAGGAATTTCATACACGAAAAAATACATACATATTATACTTATTACATTGGGAATTATATTTGAACTTGTCGAGGTTAAATTATATAGTGTAAAATAAAAAAAAAATTGTAGTGTGTATTTACTTTACATTAGTATATATATACTTTAGTTTAAAACAGATGTAAATTATTATTCTAATAACAGAAAAATTTGAATGTCTCCCAAAAATGTGTTGTTTTTAACAAATGATTTAAATTATTTCAGGCATCGGACACTACAATAAAATGGAATATGTATTATACTTAAAATAGTCAAGGTTACATTGTTTAGAATTTCATGACTAAGAAATACGCTATGCATAAATACATAATCATTGAACCTTGAATCTATGTATCATAAATTATTTAAATACTTATGTATTTTCTTATAAAATTTCTTAAAATATGTACTTAGGTATACAATTCTTTAAAAAAATTTCTTAAACAAAAGCCTTACAGCACCTATAAATAAGTGAGACCCAGAAATAAGGAGAGTATTTCAATGAATAATCCATACAAAGCGTTGAGGTCAAATCATGCTTCAATGTTTATGTAGGTTGAAACAATTAAGAAAAAGAAAAATTAAACGAAATCGCTATTTGCCTCTATAATAGTCCACTTAAGTTCTCCTAATCTGTTTTCACAGCATTTAAATGCTGTTTTCACTATCATTTAGGGAATCATTTTTACGAAGAAAACAATATTAAGTTAAATTAAAAATTAAGCTAAATTTAAGTATTTTTTTAAATATTGGCAGATATGCTGATGGTCAACTTGGTCGCCGCGTTAGAGCAAAGGCAAACGGTAGGAACAGGTACTCTGGAGACTATGCAGGAATTTGTTTACTGTTTGCTTGAAGAAGCCCATATTGTTAGGCTTTAAATAGTTATACGAAACACCAATGAAATATTTAAAGAATAGATAATAATAAATATCCTATTCAACCGATTTGTTTGTTACGCTTTCATGCGTATTCAACCGATCACAGTGAGTTATTATGTCTGTGGATCGTCATGGAATTTTGCATACCGTTGTCAGGGATACAGAAATTGGATAGGCACTATTCCCGAGGGATTATCTAAATAAATAAAAAAATAACGTTAGAAAAAACTATATAGGTATTTTTTTATGTCAGCATCGGCAGACAGGCTGACGGTCCACTTGATAATGGTAGGTGGCTACTGTCGCCTATACACAAGCCACGCCAAAGCTGCTGCAATTGCGCTGCCGACTACAGTAGGATTAAGGATTGGGGATTGGGAAGGGTTAAGAAAATGGGCTCTGGCATCCCTTGCTCACTCACCGGAACACAACTGTGCACACGTGCCGTTATTTCGAGGTGGTTTTCTGTAAGGGAGGTATTATTGCCACCAGACTGGCTGCTCAATTGACTTCGAAATGCAGTGTGCCCTACCGCTACTATCTAGACCTGAGCCAGATTTGAAAATCGAACCCGGGAACTCCAGAACAGCAGAGCGTTAAGACAAGCACCCTAACCACTCATCCAATGGGCTCGTCAAATCGCAGGACAAGGTAATAATGATTGAATTTATTGTTTTAATAACTAGTAAAAGAGTTGCCTTCGAAGTAGGATGCAAAAGCTAGTAGATAATAAATACATATTTAATTATATAGGTAGATGATATAATTAAATATGTATTGATACCTAGATGATTTATATAACTTGTCAACTTTATCTTGTTGACAAGAAATAAAACAGTTCTACGCGCACACAAGTCTGGCGTTGATACAACGCAAAAAAAAAGACTTGATAATTGCTACGAGGCCAACCACCGACATCGGTCGGTCTCAAGGTTGTTTTTGTGTATAAACAGCAGTCATCCGTAGGTATTCTCTATTTGCCTTGCATGTTTTTATACGCATACAAAATTATAATTCTCATCGAGTACAACGCACGAACTCGGACGTTACGTGCAGCGTCTCAACGTTCTCTAATATAATGAAACGAACACTATCAGTTTAGTTATTAATTTATTAAACCTTAAATTAAATTACAGTCATTTGCTATACCTTTTCACCTTAAAACATATAACAGGCAGAAAAGATAGGAAACAAAACGTATGTACATCTAACTAGGAATTAATAACACAGCAAATTTTGTGGGCTTTGCAACAAGCCCGCTTAAATATTTGAGATCAGTTTTTTGGAACGGTGTTAAGTCCGAAATAGAAATGCGGCCATGTTGGGCCGACGCGTGACGAGTCGGAACACACGCTACCTTTGCCTCGAGAACTGTCGTAACCGCGTCCTCGTGTTTTGGTTGGCGAGATAAAAACCCGTCGTGTGCAGAAACCGCCTCGGAAGTTCCACTGATCTTGGCGACGTCCAGTTGCTACTTTCTTCTGGTATCCGCCACAATTTTCTCCTTTCGCTTGGCATAAAATCGGCGGTCCTTTCGCAAGCCATTGTCGTCGCTTTAAACTTTCATTTAGTGTTTGTTCGAGGCCTTCTTATTGTTTTCGGTGTTGACTAGCTTGGTTAAGATCTTTCTCGAATGTCCGGACGGATCGAAGTGGTTGGTGTGCTCGTGGACTTCCTTCTTCGTGCGCTGCTTGCCGCTGTGTCCGGAGAAGATGTGCTTGTCGTGATCGAAATTGTAATAGTCGTACTCGTCAAAGAAGGCTTCGGACATAATTATTTACTTTGTGAAAAATGTTTTAAAAAAAAGTTACGTTTATCGTCGAAACGACCGATAGGTGCGCAGTTTTGTTGTGGATTTATTCGCTGGCAGCGCCGCGAGACGCTTTTATACCCGGTTCGGGACACGTCACTGACCGCATGCGCGTCGATAAAATGCTCGCAACCGGATTGGTCGAGAAATATCGGCAGCGGCACGATTATGAAAGGCTGTTTGTTATTGAAACGGCGCTCATGTGTGCGTTAGCCAGTTGGTGATACCAGAGCAAAATTAATAATTACCCTTCACACAAATACGAAAACAATTATTAACAAATTATAAATACAGTTTACTACTTTTATGTAACTAACAAGTGTAGGTATTTGTGTTATTTCATCAATTGTCTACGAAATTTTCTTTTTTTTGGTAATAGCTATTGACGAATTATAGTGATCATTAAGAAAATTGACAGCAACTTTTGCCCACATTTGGAATGAATAAGTTCGAATTTCATCCATTTCAACCATTCACACTTACATTAATAATTTTGTCGTAGCAGACTTTTAACAAAGAGAATCAAAATTCATTTATTTCATTAACCTTATAAATTGTTAATAATTATAAACCTTATAATTATTAACAATAGGGGATCGGACAAATTTTCAGAAAGTGTTTTAAATTAATCTTCATGGATATTTATTCCCATAAAAAATACTATTTTATTTATTTATAGCCTTTTAGGTACTCAAAAATCATGTTTTAATATTGTTTGTTTGAAATTGCCGCCAAAACGCCACAAAACGCCAAAACATAACAAAACAGCTGCATTGGCATAAGACAATGATTGCCCACAAATGACGTCACGCACTGTGATTGGTGTTTCAGTATAGATTAAAAATATTGTAAATAATAAAATTTTATTTCTTCATTTAAAAATATTTAAATGAATTATATTAATTTATTATTCGATAAATAATCGTAAAAAATTATATATATTCTTTCTAAGGACATTTTAGATTTTAATCTGATTACTGTCCGATCCCCTATTATAAAAATTCTCGTAAAACCTGATATATTTGTTTTACAAAGTAGAACATCGATCATGACCGCTCGGTACGAAACTTTTGACAGAGAAAGGTAGAAAATTGTTAACAATATGATTAAAATTCTTAATGCCAGAAAAACTAAAGATGTTAAAGATAAATAAAATATTATGAGCAAACGCTTAGTTTCATAGAAAGCTACACTAACGAGCCGATGAAATCGTAAACGAGCCGTCTGTACATTAAATATTTAAAAAAAAATGTACACGTTGTACTTTTGTTACCGAGGTCAAAAAAATAGTTTTTAGATTTTTTGTCTGTTTGTCTGTGTGTTTGCTAATCTCAAATACCGCTGAACCGATTTGAATGCGGTTTTCACTGATGTATTGTAGCAAGCTTCCCGTAACATTTACTGTTTGTTTTATTGCAATCGGTTTACAAACAAAAAAGTTACGTGCTATAACCGAATACCACGCGTACGAAGTTGCGGGCTCAGCTAGTTTCAAATGTTATTTTTAAGTAAATGAAGCTGTAAATTATTCGTAGTAAGCACAGAATTATTAATCACAATTAATTTTATAGCGTAAAGACGCAAGAAAGTGGCAAATTTACTTTATATGGTAACACACACGACATAACAGCACACATGTGTGTTTGACACGTAAACCCGCTAGCGCGGCTCATGTCAGACCATGCTATTCAGACCCTTATGGGGAAGAACTTAAAAGTTAAAATACATTGTTTAGCTTAATAATGCAAACAATAGTCTATCGAATGCTGTATGACTACGCCACCTATCTATAATCTATGGGTGATGCAATTAATTAAATTTTTTAGTATCTTTTCGATTTTTATACACTTCTCACCAAGAAAATCGAAACACCTCTGAAGTTTAGTTTTGTATGAGTTTTATGTAACATTTCTTTTAAACAAAAAGAAATGCTAGTTATTGGCGGATATTATAAGGTATCGTTTAATGAAATTTAAAGTTGCAAATTAAAATAAATTTTCTTTAGCTATCGTGTTTTGGGCAACAGGTATGTTGTACCCTTTAAAGAATTTATATACATAATGTTAGAACAAATGTTGTTCTTCGGTGGTCTACCGTTAATTTTGGGCCATTAGCTGGTTTATGAGGTTCAGGCCACTCTTCTTCTAATGGTAGAATCGCTCACAGTCAATTCTGGAACCTCACGGAGTCGCTGCTGCTGCACTTGAATAGACTTGGGCGGCGTCCGTGGAGCGAGGTATTCATATTTGTTAAGAATAAATCTCTTTGGTAGGATGTCACAGAGCTTAGTATCGTTGCAAACAACGATATTTTTTGCAAAGAGGGAAATACACGTTGAAAACAATATCTTTTATTAATTTTTTGGTTGAAAATTCGAAAATTTTTAATAAAAATTTGAATCTGTGGTACACCATTTGTAGACTAAGCTGCCAGCTATTCATTGGCGTATTTTTAGGGTTCCGTACATCCGAATAAAAAAACGGAACCCTTATAGGATCACTCGTGTGTCTGTCTGTCAGTAGTTTCGGACATAAGACCTAAAATTTTGAAAAAATAAATAAATACAGAAATTAGTTTTCGACATATAGATTATAGGAAAACCTATAAGACGTCCATGATATTAAAATAACAAGATAAATCACTCAATATTGTGCGGATAGGTAACATCGTACGGAACCCTCTTCACGCGGGTCAACTCGCACTTGTCCCGTTTTTTAATGATACCCGGTTCTCTTTTTTATTTAAAAGCCGCCTAAATAAGTACTTGTAGTCTGTTTCGATTTTTTTGATGAGAACTGTTTCTTCTTCTAACTTCTAAACCACCCAACAGATTTTGATAAGGCTTTTATAATGAAAAGAGCGGTTTTTATAATAATAAATTCATTTTTATTTATATAGGTAGATAACACCTTTGAGAATAGTTCCCTACGGAAGGGATTCCACAATACGGAAGGTAAGGGTAAGAACATGCCGAAGAAGGCTCAGTGCAATTGCGGATTCTGGGGTTGCTCGCTACCTCGATGTCACCTTGTAAAACAAATGCATGCAAACAGATACGCACACACATGCCCAAAAATACCTCACGGTTTACATGGAGGTTAATGACGATGACTACGTGAAAAGAAATTTAATATGTCGTATTTACCATCACGGCCCGCGATTAACTCGTGATTGGTCAAATTGATTTGCCTTCAGTATTCAGCTCGCTTCAACTTGATTGCTCGTTCGTTCGTTTGTTTGTTATATATTTTATTATAATGGAAAAGGAGTTATGAAAAGGAGACTGATTGAATATTTTTGTGGAATGAGAGAGGCGAAAACCATCACAACAGATATGTAGATTAGGCATAGTGCAAAGCAGCCACCATTTTGCGCTGGCTGACATGAATTCATCGTCACTATCACTATCATTATTAGACAACAACATCTTTTTTTGAAGGTACTGTACAACACAGAAATGAGCACATGTCTGAGTTCCGCATCCAGGTGCGACAGACCCGACATGTTCGTACTGTCATCCATATAGAAATCTACCCTAAAGAGGTTCCAAAGAATGTGATAAGTATTGTGAACATAATATTTCGAAAAATGATAGTAATATCATGAGTTTTCTAATAAAAAATAATATAAACTCAGTATACACGGGTTTTGCTTATACAGCAAAGTTTCCAAAATATAATTCAGCCAATTAAGATCAAGAATTAATCTTCAGCTCTGATAAAGTCAGAATTAAGTCTATCTTACCAGCCACGATGGATCAAGATGACGAGCCCGTTGGATCAGTGGTTAGGGTGCTTGCCTTAATGCTCTGTTCTAGGGTTCCCGGGTTCGATAACCGCGGCAGGATCATCTTTGGAATTAAACTTTTCAAAGTAGGCTCTGGTCTGCGTTTATGGTCATTTGGGCAGCCAGTTTGGCGGCAGTACCCTTACAAGAAGACCACCGTGAAATAATAGCACATGACAATGTGCTGTTTTGTTTCGGTGAGTGATCCTATCACCATATCGGTCTTTAATCCTACTATAGTCGGCAGCTAACTTACCAACAAGTGGACCGTCAGCGTGTCTGTCGTCTTTAATATAAAAAAAGATTTATGAACCAGTAAACTTCATGTTATTCATAACCATATTGAAGCCCGATAAATACCTTTACGTTGTATGTTATAGCTTAGGGCATGAACTCGACCATTCTGATTATTAAAATGTTGCTGAATAGTAAAAAATATAAATAAACACTTATAATTGAGGCCACCCACCTCCCGATCAGTGAACAGTGCGGCGCATCTGTACACACCGCTGCCTTCTGGAACACATGGAGCCATGACGCGGAAGGCAGGAGCGCGTGTACAGGGTCCGGAGGCTCCCCAAACTTCCACGCCACGTAATCAGCCCTGCCAATGAAGAATCCCGCCAAAGCAGACCCAATCACAAGAATGATTATGCCGACGATTGTGACTATGGTTTTGAAGTTTTTCGGTCTGAAAATGAAAAGGTTTTAGTGTATTAATTTTATATATTTTTATATGTATTATAAATCTATCTTATATATGTATATAAAAATGAATCCCTATTTCCCTTGGTCACGGCATCACGCGTGATATAAATTATAAATGGAAAAGTTTATATGTTTGGATGTTTGTTCCTCAATAACACAAAAATGGTTGAACGGAATTGGATGAAATTTGGCATACAGATATAGGAAATTTTTATTCTGGAAAAATTTTAGGTTCCCGAAGGATCGTCCAATAATATAAAATATTCGGGCGCCACCGTCGTCACAGCGATTAAGAAGTCCCGCGTTTTAACTCATATTTTTTTATTTTTCAACACGTACGAAGTCGCGGGCACAGCTAAAAAAAGCACCCAAAAAACGGGTAAATACTTTGGTATTTTACGATGTTGATCACAATGTCTAAATTTCAATTCGTCTATGAAGCAAAATGTCTAATTTGTAATTATCTATAAAATATAATTCCGAAGTTCATAAAATTATACCGCAATGTATTTCTGATGATTATAGAATTTTTTTTAATGTAATATAATGTAATAAAGTTTTCTTTGTTTAGTATCTCTCAATACTAACATAAAATTATTATGGTATTCTGCTATGGTATTATGGTATTATGGCTACACTTGAATTATTATGGTTTTCTGAATATACCTAATGGTCATAAAAATGTCAACCTCGCAACCCAATGGGAACAATGGCTAAGGTCAAGGTATAAGACTAGTACCTATACATAGTAATCACCACCTCAAAGAAGTCGATCTCTTGTGGCATTGTGTTGAATCAGGGTTGTCACAGCCCATATTTTTCCCTATCGCCACCTTGTCACTCTTACTTTTCATAAATTAGGGTTGCCAGGATCATTTACCATAAGGTGGACAATCAACCCACCTACAACTTTTGTGACCAAGCGCCCCAGACATCTTAATCTACATAATATAATATATAACAAAAAATAAATAGATTTTTTAAATTAAAGATAGGTTTGCTCTTGGCCAGCATCTAACCGTGCAGGAAAAATGAGGCCTACGACGATGGAGCGAGCTCACCCAAAGATGCCTATATATTCACTCTAACTTTAAAAAGATTTGGGGTGTGAGCTCGGGCATACAGAGGCCGTCAGGAACTTGTAATCCTTAGCAGTGCGCATTATGAAAAATGTTTTAAAATAATAGGGATTTCGACATTTAACGTGAAAATTTGGTATTAATATTTTTGTAAACACTTCTTTATAAAACGTAGTTACGTATCACCAAATGTCTATTCCATATAGTTCTACTAATTTTCTTCAACCGAAAAACTAAATGGAATTTTTTCCACATAGTTCTATTGATTGAACTAACATATATTCTTTAAATTTTATTCATTGTAATGTATCGTAGTGGGTACAAATATATTAAAAACCATCGTTTCGTGAACGTGAGTGTTTCCTCAACCTGACGACTTCCTCCGACTTCAAGTTCGCGCCGCGCGACCGAACATCTGTGACTTCCCGGTATACTGCCGCCAGTACTGCGGCATCCAGCTAAATGGAGGCGTACCGGCCAGTACACACGCCGCCTCAATAGAGTTGGTGCGGTACCCCCTCTCAATCCTGACTGCCATGGCCATGATGCAGTGTATTCTGCCACTACTGCTTCGATCTCTTCAATTTTCTTTAATTTATATTGTATTATGTATATTTTGGATATATTTTCATTATATAGAAATAGGGATAAGGATAGACAGTAAGAGAGCCCAATTTCCTATCCCTTATCTTTAATCCTACTATGTGCTTGCAGCATCCGTGGTAAAATAAAAATATTTACCATGCAGCATGAAATAAAAATATATGTATATAAAATAACTTTCCAACCTTGTGAGTGCACGAATACAATAATTATAATATTTATTAGATTTTTTACATGAGCCTACCGTTCACGTAACGACGGTTTTTAATATGTTTGTACCCACTTATTATTACATTACAACGAATAAAACCATTATTAGAACTATATGGAATATATTTAAAGTGTTAGTTCAATCAATAGAACAATGTAGAAAAAAAATCATCATCAAACAGCTCAATATAAAGGCGATGAATTCTAACTATAACTACTTATAGTTGTAACTATACTAATTACAGCTACTTACTACTAAGTAACTTCGAATTAGTTACTTACAAAGGCATACTTTGGTATTGCATCAGACTATACACGTTCCAGTGTCTTTCCATATATATTTTTTTAATAAGGAGGTAGGTAAGATAAAAATCCCTATATAACACGAGAATAAATAACAGAAAATACCAGTTTATAACACTTATAATATTTAAAGATAAAATATTACACTTATTGTACAAGTAATGCCTATTATTTGATTTCGTTGGTCATGCCGCGAAATGAAACATTAATGTCACGTCAAAAACTTCAATTTAGATATTTCCAGATGGATTTTAAGGCGGAATTTTTCGTTTACTCACACTGTGGTGCGTTCCTCGTAAATGTGGCCGTGTGCGAAAATTGTAAACCTATTTATAGGAGAAACCAAACGGAGTGTGTCCATTGGGATCTCGTCAATTTGGGCACTAATGAAGTTACGACGGTGCAGACCGGTGCGAAACGATTCCATCTTTGAAAACACTACACGGACACCGGTAAACACTTTAAGAGTACATTTTATGTTTACATTACACGATCTTCAGCGTTTTCAGTAACGAACTAAGCGAATAGCCAATTCGACTGAAAGAGTTCACTAGCCGACACATTATTGACTTTAATACAATTATAGTATGGCGTAATTTGACAACACCATCAAAGGGCACTTTCGACGTAACTACCGACGTCAAAACTGCAACCTGTATTGCGGTGAACTTGCTTGTTAGAAATCAATATCACAAGGGAACAGCTGTTTAGCCCGCTCAGCGCTGGTTAAAGGTTAACGCATTAATTTCGTAACGGCCACACAGATGGCGTTATAATTGTAATGAGTTATAAAAATGAATAAAACGTAAAATAGTGATTAGATTAAAATTAATGAGTTACTACGTCTAAAATAAAAAATATAGAGCAAAAATAATTCTGAAGTTGTATTTTTGCTACGATAAAACATCAAGGCGTAAAGGCGACCACCGTGAAATAACAACTTGTGTGCTGTTGTGTTTCTGTGAGTGAGTAAGGGATGCCAGAGCCCAATTCCCTATGCCTTCCTAATCCCTTATCCTTAATCTTACAATGGTCCGCAGCGCTATTACAACACTTGTAGCGTTGATTGTGTTATAGATGACGGTGGTAGCCATCTATCATCAAGTGGACCGTCGTCGTCGTCGCGTCGGCCTGTCTGTCAACCTTAGTATAATATATAATATAGTATAATATATAATAGTTTTTTTACTATAAAATTGTATAGGTATGTATAAAGAATGCATTAACTTTTTTTTCAGACAAGCTAACGGCCCACTTGATGGTAGGTGGCTATACCGTCGCCCATAACACAAGCAATGCCAAAAGCTGCTGATAAGGGATTAGACATCCCTTACTCACTCACCGAGAGACAACAGCACACGTGCTGTTTTTTCATAATGGTGACTGATAAAATACTTTCAGAGAATTGCGGTTTTGAATATTGTTTTGAAATTTTTTTAAACATAGTATAGACACTTAAAGAAATTTGCAACACCACTTTCTAAATATTTTTAATCTCATAACTTTGAGATGAAATCTATTTTTGTTTAAAAATGTCAAAATTTTAATAATTTATTATTTGCTTTTATTCACATTGCTTTTATTCGCTTTAATGGTGTCACACGATAAGTTGAACTTTATTTATAGGAGTTGCCTAGTGTCTCCACATGTTACCTATCTGGCGCAATACATTACAATGAATAAAATTTAAAGAATATAATTATGTTAGTTCAATCATATGCGACAATTCTATGAATTACATGTTGACTCAGTGAGAAAAAGTAATCAAGTAGCTGAAGTGATGACCGAAACCCTACGCTATAAATGTTTTAGAGCTCTCACTTGGATGAGTAGAAAATTTATCCATCTAGCCACAATATAGGCTTCTTCGTGCGAGCCTTAAACAAATTCCTGCAGGGTCGACAGCGCAACTGCCGATGCCAACTTAATGATTCTGCTCGAGCGACCACCCACCACAAGTGGATCGTCAGCCTGCCTGCCAACCTTTATAATATACAAAAAAATGCTGAAACACTTGTCTTTAACCTTGTATCCACTGATAAAGATTGTAGAAAATGGTATCTAAGGGTTCGTTCACACCAAAAGGCGACGTGATGTGACGCTGCGTGAAACCGCCGACACCACTTTTGCGTACTCACTGAACTGTATGCCTTTTTGTGTAGTAAATAAGTTCTATATTGTATTCCTACTTTAAAAAAGTGCGCCGCGTTACGTCGCGTCGTGTTGCGTTTCGGTGTGATTCGACCCTAACATGATCTAGCTTATTATTTTATAAGCATATAGGCCGCACTACGGCTAAATCGTTGTGGTTTTTAACCGTGTGATACAAAACTAATACAAGCGGTCACACTTGCGGTTTTTTCCCTAAATTGATTTTAAAACAGTAAAATGTTACAAAATGGCTCACGGGTAAAAACCGCGGCAAATTGGTAATCCATAGAATTTTAGTCGGTGCACACAAACTGTGCGTTAACCGCAGGCGGTTTTTTTGGTAAGTATTCGGTAAACCGCCGCGTGAAGATAATGTATGGACGCACAACTTGTAAAATTTTATCGATGTTGACAACTGACATCCGATAGTAATTGAAAATTTTCTCAGGATGTTATTTTAAAATATGATATTTATTATGACACAGACCTTTCTTAAATCTACGACTAGTGAGTGGATGCATCCAATATTTGCGAAATTTGCGTTCACGTCTTTTATTTCTATTTCTTAGTATTAGGCTCGGATTTATGCATCCGCACGACCGAGCGGCCAGGCCGCTCCGCTGTTGAAATTGTATGAAACTGTTCTTATGGATTATATGAGCGACGGCGCGGCCGCTCGGCGCGACACGTACATTTTCATACAAATTCATAGCGGAGCTTCGAGCTTTAGAGGAACAATACATACTGCTCTCTTGAAATCCATCTTCAAATTGTGAAAATGGCGGGCAGTGTCGCGGTTTTAATCGTAGTGTGTGCGTCTCGAGCGGTTTGGCGGTCGTAGCGGTTAATCGCTCGCTGGAAAAAACTGTAGTGCAGCCTAAGCCTTAAAAACAAAATAGCAACTGAGACAGATACACACCTATCTCCCTCTTTATCTGGCGCGTTTATAAGTACATGTCGTTCCGTTCTTCTTTCATTGACGTTCCTATTAGGACTCCTTAGCGAACTTTTCCGTATATACTGTTTATCGCACATTATTACATTTAACACTTCACACTTTAATATTCGCACAATCACATGCCCGTCCTTTGTTCGTAGTTTAATATTGTGAAATACATATTTGTTTAACTAACAAATAGTCGATGTTTACATACTTAAAAGTTTTCTTTATTAGTGTTTTTTTATTTTTTCAATAAAACTAATTAAAAAATAACAAAGTAAAATAAAATTCATTACTAAAATCATTTACAAATAATATATAGAATATTGTTTCAGATGTTTTATGTACAACTAGCTGATGCTCGCGACTTCGGCCGCGTTGAATATTTCACCTGAGAAATATCCCATCTTAATCGCTGTGACGATGGCGGCGCCACCACGGCGACAGCGTACTTTTATACGTTTTTTATACTTTTATTTTTTATACTTTTTTACATTTCCTCGGGAACGTAACATTTTTCCTGGATAAAAAATATCCTATATGTTATTCCTGGTAATAAACTATATGTTTGCCAAATTTCATCCAAATCCGTTCAGCTGTTTTGGCGTGATTGAGTAACAAACACACAAAAATACAAACTTTCGCATTTATAATATTATTAAGATAAGCAGAACAGAAATAACGTATCATTACCTAATTAAGGCTATTTTGAGCAAATTTTATTATGGCAATATATAGTGAAATAATATTAATTGGTTCGTTTGATGGCTAAAGAACTGTTTCTACTTACTAAGATTTGCTGTACGTAATGTTATTCCGATTGTAATGACCCAGAAAATATAAAATCTAATCGTTAGTTACTAAGTAATGCTATACTATAGTTGCGTTGCACAGAGAGCATGCATGATATTTTCCTACTCAAAAGTGACCAGATTAAAGGAAACATTGAAATTATAAATGTAGCTCATAGTAAAGTTCTACATAATATGTAAGTTAAGAGAAAATTGTGGACTCAGTGGCTATTTCAATTAAAACTGTACCGAAACAAATCTATATTTTGATACAGACCAAGTCATCGAATTTAAGTAACATAAATGTTCTTGAATAATCTCTATATATTTACAGACGAACAGGTAACCATATATATTTAATATATTATATATTAATACATATATATTTAGGTTTAGGTTTTTAATTTAGGTTACATTTATTTTTAAATTCAGTTTTATTTTATTTTTGATATTGATCCCATAGACAAACTGCTTTCCAGTTTTATGGGACATTGTAAATATTTTTCTAATTATTTCATGTATAATAAATAAATAATAAAAGGAAATAATAATATAAAACACCTTCGTTATATGAATTGAGTGCTTAATTTGAAAAATTTAGATGGTTGATTTTTGAATTTTTTTTATGTTGACCTCGGTGATTCGACGATCTTCGTACCGCCTCAGAATAAGAATCGATTCTATACAAAATGTATGAGAAAATGAAAATTTTCGTGCATATTTCAGATGTTTTAATAGTTATTCTGCTATTAGGGGTGGAGACAAATTAAAAAAACCAAAGATCATTGAAATCGATTCAGCCGTTATCGATTTATAAATGATGTAGTTAACACGCCTTTCTTTTATATAATACAGGGTGATCGATCTGAATTGGTCAGTAAGAACAAATCTCAAACTATAAGATATACGAAAATTTGTTCTTAGGAACTAAGGCTTCGATTTTAACTGCACTGAAACTTTTTAAAATTACGCTCCTAAGAACCTCCTAAGAACATATCTCTTGATATGTTCTTAGGAGTTTGAGAGTTGTCCTCACTGAACCATTTGGGTTGATAGATTAGTGAGGTCATTTACTTTCAGTGTTACAAATTTTTAATGGGTTTAAAAAAAATCGGGTTTTTAACTATATGTAACTTTTAAAAACGTAAAACCTACAGGCATCTTATTTTTATTTATCTGAAAATTTACATATAAGTGAGAAGATTGTAAATTAACATGTTCAAAACGTGCTAAGGCATTTCCTTATTTAAACTATTTATTGAGTTTTGAATAGATAAGTTACGTAACCAGTAATTGAGTTGTGTAAACACATTTTAATACCAGCAATAATATTTATATTTGTAGAAATTAAACTAAATTATTTATGTTAAGATTAAGGTATTGTCAAACCGAATCGTAATCGCAAAGGTAACTAACGATAATGCGTATGTTAGAATGGAAAGGAACCCTCGTTTATATGCTTTTTCATTGTGGGATTGTCATTATGAAAATTGCGAGTCAGCATTACAATCTTACTATTTAATTCGAGTGAATTTTTAAGACTTGTTTCGTATCGTTTGGTGAAGAAGCCTCATCTCGTAAATCTTCATATCCTTTACTAACTGATGCTCGCGACTTCGCCCGGGTGGAATATTTGAAAGAAAGAAAGAAAGAAAGCATCTTTTATTCCTCTAAATAAACACAATATACATATATGAACAAACAACAATTACAAACAAACAAATATATGAACAAGTAAGAAGAGGAAAAGGAACCCTGACTCAGTATACAGTTGTGGTGCGGACCACAACACTGATATTCTGCCAGGGACCAGAAATTGAGAAAAAGAAAACAAAAAAAAACATTAACGCGGGACAATTCATAACATGATTACAATCCATGGCTGAAATCATTGCAAATTTTCTTAAAAACTATTGAAGGCTTTCACTAGCTAGTTATCTATATGGCAACGTCACTGTAAATATACAATAGCACACGAGAATGTACAAAAAATGGACCGGCCGCCCCCATAAACTGTTTCGTCTAAGCGTTTCTCTGCACATCCATCAATGATGAGCGAAATCGTTTTTTAAAGCATCCCAGAGATGTAAGATCGCGTAGCGGGGGCGGAAGATTATTCCAACATTTCGAGGCACGGTAACGAAAACAGCTTCTGAAGAAAGCGGAACGGAACCTGGGAATGGACAAAGGGTGGGGTATTTCAACTATGTCCATCCTGAAATTCTATTCTAATTAATGGTGAAAGAATTTCTTAAATCGGATGAGTAGTTTCGAAGATATTGTATGTAGGTAGGCATCGAAGGTTCCCTACCTACAATACAATTGAATCGGTTATTTCAAAAACCTCTTAAGTTACATTTTTTTCCAACATGCTTTTTTGCTGAAAATGGTTTCTTAAAGAGAGATGCGTATCAAGATAGCATTCTGGAAGAGCATATATATGCCATTTTATAACAACATTTTTAGATGGCCAACTGCAAATGTTGAAGATAATCCAGATGAGAATGATGGAGAATATGACTATGTACCATAAAGATATTAAAACATGACAAATGAATACATATAAAATGATAATAAGATTTTTTAAGCGTAATTCTCAATTTATAAGCAATAAAAAATATGATTACTACTATTGTTTTGGTTAAATTATATATACCACTAACCCTATTTCTCGCTAAAACAACATAAGTCAAGAACTGTTATTCAAGTTTTTTTCATTATTTCTATTAATAAGCTGTAAAAGTTATTCGCTATTTTAATTTTTTACCACTCAAATACTAAATTGAACATAAAAAAGTCCTTTAAAACTCATTTGTTTGTGTATGAAACAGTTTTTATTGATTTCTGAAAAATTCTAATTAAGTGACTTACGAGGTTTTTGAAATGACCGATTCAATTGTTTATAGGAGGTATACTCTTCGAAACTACTCAACCGGTCATCATTAAATTTTGCATACACGTTGTCAGGGATACATGAAAGGAGATACCTTTCACTCAGAAAAAAAGTAATGTTCCCGAGGGATCATCTAGAAATATAATGGTGACGCCATAATTTTTTTATATTTTTAGATTAAAAGTTGAATTTCATGACGTTATAAATAAAATTCATACGAATACAAACATACAAACTTTACATCTTCATAATATTAGTATAGATTTAGAATCAGAATTTAGAACTTTAGATGAATTTAGTTGATATGAATTTAAATGTAGATGTGATCATCTTCGATGCGTCAATGTCGTTTAGCGACTTCGGTAATAGATTCGTGGTGCATACGACAATAAAAGGATAGTCAATCTTCAATATATACAAAAGATTTTGTATGTTTATCTAAGTATTCAGAAGCTTTACAATTATTGGATAGCGTCTAGAATGGTGTTTTAAAATGAGGAAAGTATAACCATAGATAAAATACTAAAGTAGTATTTTGTCTATGGTATAACGGAGGGCAATAGCTGAGGTTTTTATCTTTATTTTAAAAACGTTGTAAGTGGTAAATAAGTTAAAGCCCGCAATTTAGTCCGCGTGGACTACTTCATTTTGAGATATGAATAAATAATTTTATAAACAAAAACTAATATTATAAAATAAGCAAAAAAGTAAAATATGTAGGTAATTAAATAGACTAAGCGTTAAAAGACTCGCTCACACAGCCGCATTTATTTAGCACTTTTAGCACTTTTATACCCCTCGTAACTATCAACGCAAGATGCGATTCCAATAATTTAAAGACCAATTTACATGTACTTAATAAACATTGATTATGAAACTATTTAGTTGGATAAAAAAATCATCATCTTTTTAATTCTACCCGTCTTTTGATTAACTAATTTGACTAAATGGTATAAGTAAGTAATAGGCTAGTAAATTTTTTTGTACTATAAACATGTAATACATTATTTTATAAATCATCAATAGTTTTATTAATAACTAGCGACCGCCCCCGGCTTCGCCCGGCGTGCAATTTTTATATATAAGAACATTCCCCGTTTATCCCTCTTTTCATTAGTGAAAACCGAATTAAAATCGGTCTACCCGTTCGCGCGTGATGCCGTAACCAAGGGAAATGGGGATTCATTTTTATATATAAGATAAGATCTTTGTTATCATGAATCATCTTTCCATTATATCCATGTTTTATTTTTGAACAAAGAACGGTTATTGTGACTTAACTATACTTATAATAGTTAGTTACATAGATATAATAATATCGCGAACTGTTTTGTATGTAATGATGAGTTTGATGAGTACCTAGGTTATATCAATAAGTATCAATTAAGTAGTTTTCGCAGCGCACGCCAAACAATGGGCGTATGGGCAAATTTTTGATACCTTGTTGTATTGTATTGTGTGTTGTATTGTAATTTTCATAGTTACTCTAATTTTTTTTTGAAAATAAAATACAGCTTATATTACTCGCTGATAATGTAGCTTTCTATTAAAAGATTTTTTTTTAAATCATTTAAGTAGTTTATGAGTTCATCCCATTTCAAACCTATATTGAAAAAAAAAAAAACTTTCCTCTTTATAATATTAGTTTAGATTGCTACTGAATACAATATAAAAAATGTAATTGTTTAGGAAAAAAATCAGGTATGTATCTGGATATTTATCAAACACAAAGTGTTTCTTGTTTAAGGGCTATATTTGAAGGAAACGGATTCGCAGTCATTTGGGCAGCCCGTCCGGCGGCATTAACCACCCCCACAATACCCCATACAGAAGACCATAATTGAAATAAAATATGTGTTCTGTTGTGCTTTAGAGAGTAGAGATTCCAGGGTTCATTCTCACCTATTCCTTCCTAATCCCTCATCCTAAATTCTACTATGGTCGGGAGAGTACTTGCGTGCCTATGTCGTTGCCTATGTGATGGCGACGGTAGCCACCTATGCTCATCAACCTGTCTGACGTGCTTTGCATAAAAAATATGTTTAATTATTGCTTATTTACAATTACTGTTTGAGCTCAAATATACGTATAACTAACTATAGGCTTTACTATCTGTTAACGATTTTTGAAAATAAAATAAATTGCCAAGAATGTGTGGTTTATATGTGGCCCCCAAAGTAACCACATATAGGTTTTTGTTATAGGATAACCGTACAAGTCAACTTTGAAAAAATCAGTTCTATAGTCGGTCTTTCTGGAATCGAACCCGGGACCCCTTAAAGCTAGAAGAAACAAAATTTCGAATCTGTTATGTAAGTACATTCTAAAGAATCAGTTCATCTAACTCATTAGTTACACTTTCATAGAAATGTTAACTATTAATGAACAACGAATCGTCAAAGATTCTGTTTTAATTGCTTTGAATTGATCAAAAGTCTCAACTTTTCGAATTCAAAATTAATTTGTGGTAGAGCGGCCACCTCAAAGACAAAGTTTCAAATCAAATTATAAGACTAACTTATTTATCGACAATTCGTTTAACGCATCGGCTAAAACTCAAACAACATTCTCTGTGGAATCTAAACTTGTTTTTGCTTCAATAAAATAAATCTTCAAGAAAAGTTTTTAAAATCCGTGTGATGTAATGATGATAAATATATTATTGAATATTTCTTCAAATGAAATAAGAAATAGGAGCAGTATATTGGCAGTATGGTAGTTTTGAGACTTGTTCATACGCGTTAGCCGAACTGCACCATTCTACGCTAGTACTATTATTTATTCTGTGACCATACTCTGTCATTTTATAGTGCATGTCATGCACTCTCGTGCGTTTCCTATATTTGTTTTAAATATCTTAGTTTACTCCAAGATGTCGAAGTTGACGCCTCGCTATTTAGGTGAAGCTTGTACGTAGCTTGTAGGTAAGAAAAAACTATAGATTTCACTAGAAAAATGTCGTGTAATTTGATAATAGGGTTTCGTGGATATTTAAGTTTGAAGGTATAAAAAAAAGTTGTTTTAACTGCACACTGACTCGAACATCATATCGAGTACTTACGTGCTTCGCGCTCAATGTGTTTTCGAATGTTGTCCCCATTCACAAAATCTGAAATGTTCGCAGGGAATTACTGAAATTAAGATTTTTATTACCAAATTCTCCAAAGCGTAAGTTATTGATGTTATCAGAAACTATAATTGTCGAATTAGACCAATAATTTTTCAAGACATATATAAACAGAAATAACAATGTCCTGCAGTTATAACTTGAGCAGATCTCCTGGTGGCATTTGTGGTCTGCTAACAGAAGACCTTTTTTGTGTAAATCTCGTCAGTTAAGCTGACGATTGATGGTAGATGGCTGCCGTCGCATATAATATAAGCAACGCCATAAGTGTAAGTAGGTACGCTGCCGACCATAGTAGGATTAACGATAAGGGATTAGCAGGGGATAGGGAAATGGGCTCTGGCATCCCTTACTCATTTACCGAAACACAACAGCACACATCCTGTTATTTCACGGTGGTCTTTTGTACGGGGGTGGTTACCCAAATAACTGCCACACCAGCCCCGAAAAAGGGGTGGTTGGCCCAGTCGGGATTAGAACTCCTGGACAGAGCGTTAAAGCAAACATCTTGACCGCTCCACCAAGGGGCTCATCGAGCACTGAATTAACAGAATGTGTGCTGTTATGATTTTGCGAGGGTACTATATATATGTATATACGAGTATAGTACCCAATATATATCCTCATATTGTCCTTTTATTTTTTATCAGGGTCGCCAATACGCAAGGAAACCCCTGGTTTTGCTTAGGTTTCTAGGTGACGACGACAGCCACTTAGCATACGAGCATTATAGTAGACCTTCAGACTACCTGTCACTATTCATCTTAAAAAATGGAGGTAAGACGCAAAAAAGCCATTTAGTGAGTATCTACTAAGTATCAAAATATGGTAGCAACAAAAATTACTCGTGTACCTACCATGTATGTATATTGATAATTGTACCTTGTCGGCCTCGAACTCGTAAAGCCTTTATGAGGCCAACTGTCAGCACGATTTTTTTTTGTTTTAAACAGGATGCCTATATTAATCTGATGGAATTCATATTATTAATAATAAAATAATAGCGGCCATTAATTGTTGACGAATTATTCGAAGTATGACAACATTCTATTATTCCCTGTTATGTGGATCACGCGAGAACAGAGTTAGAGTGAGGAACAAAAAAAAACGACAAAGACAAAAAAAGAAACAAAATGAGTAGAATTAATCGCCTGTAAAATTATGGCCATTGTATAAAATTTGATTACAAGTTTAAGTCCATATATGTATAATATACTTATTACTTATATCATCGTTTACGCAAGAAGCATTTTTTTTTAAATTGAAAACTTCAACATCAAAATGATTCAAAAATCCTACAATTTAAAAAATACAAATGGATGTTTGTTACTTTTTCTTTCAAAAACTAGCGGATTTTGATGAAACTTTACAGAAACATATTTACAAAAAATATTAGCTTTCATTTATAAGATTTTATTTAATTTGTGACATAAAGATGTGACATATTTTTATATATATATCTTTACACGTATTATTATTATTACTTGTTTGAAAATTGTTATATTATTATTATTTTCTTTTTGTAATATGTAATATAAAATAATTATAAATTGTAATATGTCAGACCTAGTAATAGGCTTTGTAAAAATTTAATTTAATTTAAAATGTATTTGGAATTTTTTGTATGCTTGTAAGGTTTGCTATTTAATAAGAAATATAAGTGGCAAGAACTACTGAGTAGTTATACCTACCTATATAATGAAATAGAAGTGATTTTTATTCTATATATTTATTATACATTTTTATTATTATGTATTAATATATATTTATTACCAATTTTTTATACGCTTGGCTGGTCACTCAAGAGATTAAGGAAGTTTCATGATTAAAATAAAATCAAAAAATATAAAAATTTTCGTGTATTTTGGAAATTACATTTAATTTTTGACAGGCATTTTACACAATAAAAAAAACTACCAAATCGATTTACGAATCCGATTCCATTGGGAAATCCCATATAAACTGTTGTTGTTCCCGAGGTCTTGGAGTGAATCATCTCAACTTTCATTTTATTCTAAAATTCTTTGAGAGCCCTTTTTTAAATGTTTGTATAGTGAATAATAATTAAAAATATATTTTAAAAAATCTTATAATGTTATGATTAGAAAAAAATCAGTGTAATATCAGAAGTATGTATGCATGCAGTTGATTACTCTACTATCGGCACCAAACATAACATAACACATCTAAGTTGAATTAAAAAGAAAATACCGATAAAGAAAACTGTTGCGAAATCGTAAGTTAACTTTTAACTTGTCACTGGTAACTTGCGTTCACAATTCACTATAGCGACCGTCACTGATCGACTTATCGTACGTCGTCACTGATAACTTAAAAACGTGTAACTGATTCAGCTCAGAGGCTTGTCGCGAACAAATTTCACTATTATTTACTCTATGTGATGTCGCTAGTCATCACGGTGATGACTCGGGCAGTAGTGGCGGAAAATAAATATTTAAGTGTCGGTTTTAAGTTAATGACCGTGAGTACGGTCACATGACCGCTAGTTTTAAGTTATCCATAAAAAAAGGCTTTTAGAAAATATTGGAATGTCACGTGAAAATAAGAATACAAATTTGCGATAAGCTTTTTATGCGTGCACTCAATATTTCAAACTAGTATTTTCAAGGTGCACAATTTTTTTTTAACAAAACCGGTATACATTATATATTATATACAATGCTACTCGTACCTATGAACCTTGCTTGTTTTTTAGCGTAATCGATAACACGGTGAAAAGGAAGTAAGGTACAATATTTGAAAAAACATAGCAAAGAGTCAGAAGGTAGGTACAATATTGAGTCTGGTGGCAAGTACCCCTTACACATCACCCCTTACAGAAGACCACCGTGAAAAAATTGCATGTGTGCTCCTATATTTCGGTAAGGGAGTAAGCGATGATTGAGACCAGTTCCCCAGCCCAATGCCTTGTTCTTTAATCCTGCTTAGATTGGCAGTACACCAGCAGCATCTATCACGTTGCTTTGTTTTAATAAACAACAGTAATCGCCTAATGGCAAGTGAACGCTCGATTACAGGCTTGGCGTAATCGATTCGATTCCCGACAGGTTCAACTTTAGAAATGAACTTTTTAAAGTTGACTCTAGTCTAGATATGAAAATTTTGGGCAGCCCACCTGGCGGCAGTAACCACCCCCTTACAAAAGACCACCGAACAGCAAGTGTGCTGTTGTGTTTCGGTGAGTGAGTAAGCGATGCCAGAGCTCATTTCCTCTCCCAATCCCTTATCCTTAATTCTACTGTAGTCGTCAGCGCACTTGCAGCAGCTTTGGCGTTGCTTGTGTTATAGGCGACGGTAGCCAAAATCAAGTGAACCGTCAGCCAGTCTGTCGAGCTTGACATAAAAAAGTCATTAAATTTCCTTTGACATTTGTCGCACAAAATATCAAAAATTTTGTGATATTATTTTTTGTTGTTTTTTTTTTTTTCTGTGCAATTTTCAGACGATAGCTGATAATAGTCGACAAATTCTAATACACTATACTTTTTTTGTTTGTATACGGATACAGATACAGATAATTATGTGACGATTAATTAGACCTCAATGGTCCGGTATGAATTAAGAGGGGAAAATTTAAATCCTGTTAATATTATAAACGCAAAAGTTTTTTTAGATTATATATAATTATAATTATATATAATTAATATAATATAATTATAATTATATATGCCATATAATTATATATGGTTGTTTGCCACTCTTTTGCGCAAAAGCTACTGATGGGATTTTGTAGACAATTTACAGTAATATAGTTTACTAATCAGAATAACATCTCTATATTAATATTAGCAAAAAAGCAGAGCTTTGTGGGAGCTCGCGAAGTTTTTCTACCTAGTAATAATTTTTAAGACAGTTTTTTAAAGAGAATTATCTTTTAATGTATGGATTATCAAATATGGGCTTCATTTTTAGACATTTTTCCTTTTATCCAACCATTAAATTTTACTAAGTAGGTTACTTAAATACTTAATATATCCATATCTTAAGTTAAGACTTTTAGACGATATTGATACCAACAGGATTGCATCTTTAGTAGGGCTGTTATTAATTTAATTTTGAATTATATAAAAAAAAACAAGTATTTCGTATTTAAATTCTTCGAATCGGTAATCTGTATTATTTTATATTAACAATTTAAAACATTAAATATGTTTGGAAGATCCAGTAAATTCAAAACGTATTTAAAAAATGGTTGAAGCATAGAGTAAAGTAATATAGAAAGAAATCAAGTTCTTTACATAGTAATACCGCCATGTCTTACTAGAGGGCGCAATATTCAATTTATTTTAGGTTTATTTCAAAGTTCCATTTTGAAAAGTATAATTTTTTTTTGAAATTATATCCACCGGTATTGTTTCTAAGTAAATATAATCATATAAGTAAATATAATAATAAAATTCTAAGTAAATATAATATATTTATCTGCTTTTTTAAAATAACGCTAAGCGGCATCTATGAAATGTTATTTGAAATATAAAATTGAATAAGACATGGTAGGTACCTAACAAGATAAATAGTGTCGTTTTACCTTCGCAAGAAAATAGTGTATTAGAGCGTTTTCCCACGATTGACAACTAAATTGCTGTTTGTTTTACCTCTCCAACCTTTATTTTTTGTACAAAAAGTTAGCAACCATACGGAACATAGGAATGGGCTGACCATGGAAGTATTATGTATATACGTAGTATGTAGTATATATAGTTACTTCCATGGGGCTGATCTTGCGTCCGTACATGAAACACTGGTAAACACGAGTGGCCTGCAGTGTCGTTGAAAAATCGTCGCTCGTGTGTAAGCGTACAACGACAGGGTACGTCGCGTGGCGCCGTCGATCGTCGGAAAACGCTCTTACGTGATAGCAGGCTTGATTCGTCAATATCAAAATTATTGACGGATATCTGGCACAATATCACCCATTGGACAGATATTTAAAGAATATTTCTTTTACCTTGACCAACATCGTTTTCTTGAGGAGTCACGTGAATCTGTTACAGAGAGGCTTTGCATTGTCATTTTGGTAACCTAAAACAAAGAAAAAAAAAACAGTTAATATCAACAAAAGACGCATGCATACCTACTTAATATGGTCTATGTCCATTTGGTCTTGATTTACTTAATGTTATTAAAGCAAAAGTGAGCTTTACTGATCCGATCATCATGAAATTTTGCACACAGAACAGGACATAGGGTACCTATCATAAAAAAAACTGCTCCAGAGGGATCATTTTAAAATTAAAATAGAAAATTCAACGCCTGACAAAAGACATAAGCAATAAAGATTGCATAAATCTAGAATTCTAGAAACCGACCTTAGAACGCGACCCTTTTTTCTAGCATCTAAGAAAAAGGGTCGCGGACGAAAAGCTAGTAAATTATAATGGGTGGCAGGTTGACGGTCCACTTGGGGCAGGTCTACCAACCCTGTAGGAATTTTTTTACGGCTTACTTGAAGAAGTCCACACTGTACGTAGGTAGAAACAGGTCAGTGCTGGTTCGTGAGATTACCCTTCACATACACACATAAAATAAAGATTTTACGTATAAAGAAAAGGCTCCCTTTTTACATAAAGATCTCGACCCGCGGCTTGGCTAGGCTAAAAATTTGGTTTGATTTTATTTATAGTAAAGTTCACAACCTTATTAGGGTGGTTCCTGTTTGCCCCAAATCCTGTCAGCCTCAAAATTTGGTCTTGACCGGCACGACTTGGTCTTGACTGAATAAAGAAATGATACAGTTAGCGTCAGAAAAAAAGTATGTGTTAGGATCGCCCATCCTCGATGTTTTTGATGCTGTCTCACTCGCCTATATGAAATATGAGAGAGAAATTGAATTTCACCCCACCAACCTGGTGATGGTGTGTGGGGTGGCGCATGGCCAACATAGCTTTTGCTTGTGTGTATGACGTGGGTAACGGAGTTGTTTAAATTAGAAGTGTTTCAGTTATTAAAACATTTATATTTTCAACCCAATGGTTATGTTTTGTTACTAATGACCTAGTTGATTATTTGTAATATTGTTAAAACTGATTTATAATAATATACTTTGTGTTCCACGCTGTTTTAGAACTAACTCTATTGTAAAAATATAAAATTTTACTATAAGTAGATTCGATTGAGCTACGAAAATTTCAAAAATAATCAGTTTATTTTTAATGACAATATACAGATAATATAAATACATATTGATACATAATACATATTGATTATGTATTATGTATGTAAAGAAAACCACTTCCCTCATTTTCTTTACTTTAGATTTAAATTTACCGCGCTTTCTTTACATTTGAATTATATGCCTACGAGATGTCACGACTGCCAGTAAGGAGATAATGAGAGTGGGTAATTAGAATTAATAAATTTGCTTTGCCATAAACTTCCCTGAAAGATATAAAAGACGTAAATAAAGGCTTTGAATGTTGTTTCTTCCTTATTTCAGGTGAGTGAATTTTGTAAAACTGAAAATGTACTTTGTTAAATAATAATTGTAAAATCAGTGTAAAATATTGTAAATAAATCTTCCTTATTTCAGAGAAACGCAATCACGCCTTCATTTTCCTAAACTGTTCAAACTTAAAAACACCATTTCATAATACATATTGATATGTATTATGATAGGTACATAATACATGTTGATATCTAGGATTTTTCCTAATTTCCTTTACATTAACTGATTTATCCATCAAATAATATAAAATTAAAATTGTCTAAGACTTTTTTAGTTACTTGTACTAAACTGGGTCAATTGTGAGTCGTAAAAGTTATTAAATACCAGCTGGCGCCCGTGACTTCGTCCGCGTTGATAAATGAAAAATATAACACATGAGAAAACGTATGAGTAATATAAGGGGGTCTTCTGTATTTTTATGTTACTTAGGTACATAAAAATTATATTCGTGTTTTGTGAATTATATGCCTATGAATTATTTTTGTGAATTATGAATCACTAGCCGTGTATATCCATATGTAAACCTTCCATGAAAAATCAGTGAAAATCGCATCGCGTTTTGGAGTTAGCGAATATACAGACGGACAGAAAGACAGACGCAGGTGGCGACTTAAATTTATACTATGCAAGGACATAAAAAAAGCTAAGACATAAGCACTGAAATATATTAACATTTCAAAGATATTTAATGAATTCGGTAGACAAGTAAAATTATTAACGTACATATCTATAATAATTACACCCGTAAACTCCTACATTTTACACAATAGCAAATAATATCTGCACGTTGATTTTGCTGTTATGTTTTATATATTAGGCTGTGTTATACTTTTTTTAATGTTAGGGTCGGCAGACAGGCTGACGGTCCACTTGATGGCAGGTGGCTACCGTTGCCTATAACACAAGCAACGTCAAAGCTGCTGCAAGTGCGCTGCCGGCTACGGCAGGAATTAAGGATAAGGGATTAGGAGTGGATAGGGAAATGGGCTCTGGCATCCCTTACTCACTCATCGAAACACAACAGCACACGTGCTGTTATTTCGCGGTGGTCTTCTGTAAAGGGGTGGTTACTGCCGCCAGACGGGCTGCCCAAATGACTGCGAAAACCCAGTGTGCCCTGCCACTACTTTCCAAATCCAGACCAGAGCCAAATTTGAAAAGTTGATTTTTCAAAGTTGACCCTGCCGGGAATCGGACCCGGGAACCCTAGAACAGAGCGTTAAGGCAAGCACCCTAACCAATCATCCAACGGGCTCGTCAAAATGTAAAATAAAATTAATTGAAAAAAACAAATAAAAAAAAAAACAATTAATTATTCTACAATCAGTTGAAAATCGTTCCAAAATGTACTGAAATATGACGAAGAAGTATAAAAACTAAGTATTAGGTTAACTATAAGTATTTTGAATTGAATTGGATTATTATAACTTTTTTTTTTTCAGAGTTCATCCTTGGTAATTAAATAGCACCCTTAAAAATCTGTATAATCATTGTTCTTTGAAATCACGATAGACGATTCTTTTACTCTATTACTTTTTCTTTCAAAATTTTAATATTTTCGTCTTTTGTCTTCTTTATTTTAATTATGTTTTAGCAACTTCTCACTCTACTTTTATTTTAAATATTTAAACAATTTCAGTTGTTAGTTGTGATTGGTTAGATACATCAGAATCAAACCAACTTTTTTTTCTCCTTTGCTTATTCTTTTCTTTGCACTTCTTTGCTTCTCGGTGTTCTCGTGGAGTTGTATTCTTCACAAGCATCCTAGACACCTTTTGTTTTTCTTAAGATATTAACTTATAATCTAAGTTACTACGGGTCCTTTTTGATTCCCTCTTATCTTTTATCTATCCTTTTCTCTTTTTTATTTCTTGATTTTTTTTTCTTGGTGCCATGCTCAAAATTTACATAAAACGCGACTGCACAAGATAAGTAATTCTTATCTTTATTTGTGTATTGTAATTATAATAATTGTAATTGTTATATAACTGTAACTGGTAACAATGGCTGTATGTAACAAGGGGGGTGAACCAAAAGACGCACAACGATGGGGGGCAAAAGCGATTTTTCAATGGTTCAAAAGTTATTGGTGTTTTTGTGAAATTTTATTAAAAACCTAATTCCAGACAAAGATTCATTATTACTGGTAAACTATTAAATCTATCCTTGTGATTTCTTCTTTTTCTAATAGAGTACAATAGTAATTTTTCTTTACTAATATACTATCTTAACCCAATGCCTTATTAATTTAATAAAAAGAAGTAATAAATTATCTTCAATATTTAAATAATTTAATTTTTTCTATCAAACTTTCAAGGGCTCTAGAATTAAAAAAAAAATACTTTTTTTTTTAATATTATCTTAAAAACTACTTACGTTCATGTAGAATAAACCCTGAAAATTTCCATTACCTAGGTCTAGTGGATCAGGTTAAAAATGCTAACTTCAGATAACTTTGAGTTTGGTTCCCTGTAGTAAATAATAGTTGCTAAACTATTATTATAAATGTGAAAGTTTGTATGTTTGTTACTCAATCACGCAAAAACGGCTGAAAGAATTTGGATGAAATTTGGCACAGAGATAGTTTATCACCTGGATTAACATTTTCGATAATTTTTATCCTGGAAAAATTTTACGTTCCCGAACTATCGTCTAAAAATATAAAAAAATTGGCGCCACCGTCGCACATAGCGATGTAGACGTCAGGCGTTATTATATTACCCAAAGATGTTGCATTAGTCTGTAACTATAGATGGATCACAAAATGCAGCAATATTTTATTCTTTCTAACACATTCAAATTGTCATAAGATTGAAAGAGACATACATATATAATCTGTCGGGTCGAAGTTGAGTGAATGTCTCCATTTTGACTATACAATGCAAGCTAAAGTTATAGCGTATAATAGTGCTGTGCATTTTTATTGATAACTAGATATCGTTGATACAGATTTTAAATATATGACGGATAAAAAGTATGGCTAAATGCGTTTCAGTGTACTGTGTGGTTATTCAATATAAATAAAATGTGGGTGCGTACTGGTACTCGCCGCATTGCTAATCGGTTGTATGAGATTGTATGCAACCTCTCGCATTTATTTCACCAAAATATTTCAAAAGAATAGTTATTTTTTGAGTAGAAATATTTAGAATCCATCCTTAAGGGGTAGATCGGGAGTAGGTTTTTATTACGAGAGAAAAAAAACTCGATAATCTTAAAGTTTTATTTTTAGAAACGATATCACAGATTGGATAATCTGTGATATCGTTTCATTTTAATCCGTGATATCGTTCATCTGTGATTCGTCAACATTTTAATTTAAAGACTTGCAGTTAATGTTGACGCTTGGGTATCCACGTATTTATTAGTAAGTTTTCTTTTTCTGGGTAATTTCTGAAAAGAAATAGTTTTTGGTTATTAATGATTCAAAAGATTTTCATAATTTTCATAGATTGAAGCATAACTTCTTTATAACTTATAGATATTACTTACTGGTTTACACGATGGTGGTAATATTAGGAATATTGTCGGCACTGCATACGAGTGTAGAATTTTACGCTGATATCCTTGGCGAAAGCAAGAATCTTCAAAGTTCATCGAGCATATTCTTGTATATTGCGAAGCTCTCCAATCGTCGGCTTTTCTTACATTTTTTGTCCACGTTTTTTTTTTAAATCGATGTCGGTGGGAAATCTGTTATAAATTGATAAAAATTACTTTCAACCTGCAGTGAATGCTAGAAATTGTCAACACTCTACTAAAAATAAATTAGTTATCGATATCGATAAACTTATCAAGATCAGACTACAGCACTATAAAGCAAGACAAATGTCAAATATTCCGATTAACTTTGGTTTTTGTAAATTTTAGTTATAAACACCAGCTTTTCTTTAAATAAATCAACCTTAGAGCTGTGTATGCATGTACAATGATTCATTTTTAGTAAATAATTATAAAAATTTGTTTACAAAACACCAAAGTTAATGAGTGCGAGCTGTGCGACTTACCGGTGAAATGATATGTTTCCATTATTCTCCTTCAAAACACCCACTCTACTTGGACAAACGGGAACAGTACAAGCCATTCTTGGCAAGCAACAGATTTATGAAATCACACTTTCAGATTTTTAAGTATTTTAAATCACATAAAGCTAAACGCGCTTGTTAACCAGCATGATATAAACAAATATGACGTTGCCTCTTTTATGGCGCGCAGCGTTTTTAGACGTCATATTCGGCTATTGTTATCTCTTTTTAACATAGACATGCAGCCATTAGAAAGACGGGTATCGAGTATCGAAGGAATCTTCAATTTTTATTGTTCCATCTATACACTAATACAATTATCTTTGATATTACCTATATATTTTCTGACGGGTTATATTTTTCATTTTCCAATGTGAACGAAGTTCCGGGCCCTAGCTATACATATATATATTATCATTATTTTGTCAGATTCGTGAAATTTGAAATTGACAGGTGACAAGTGACAGATGTAAAATTTGTAAAATAAAAATAGACAATATGCCATGGGGTTAAGGAATATCTAATTTATCGCAAAATTCTAAAAAAGGATATAGGAAGAAGTCAAGAGACTTTTCCTCAAGCAGAGCTAAGGGAAATTGAACAAGCTAGGCGTCAATCAGCTTTTCGAGCAGCTGAAATGTCAAAGCAGACGGATTATAGAAGTCAAAAACACATTCGTCTGTACAACATGTCACTAACAACTACATACATACATATATTATCTTATGGGGGAAATCTTCATCAAATAAAAACTTTAGTTATATATGTGCACATATATTCTATGTACATATTTCTTTCACATTCAAATATATATTAATACATTATAAACTAGTTAATATACATCATAACAATACAATTAAAACCTGAACCAAAACTGTTTTTCATATCTCTATCCAACTTCTCAAGTACACTTCTGTCAATACGTTTTTTTTCTTTTTAAACTATAAACTATATGAAGTTTTATGTGCCAGTACAAATTCTCATCTCTAACATATTATACATACATACATAATATAATCTAAGTTTATATGGCTTCAACAGCTTTATTACCTATATTCATTTCAGCCGTAGGTTTAGATTATACCATTATATTCATATAAGCGAGTTAAAGACACGCCGGGATTTCCCCTAAAGTTGGCATTTACAATGACCATTGATAAGCTATTCATTTGGGCACTCCTTGCTTCTCACAAGGTCAGTTGGTTGTTCTATAGTATTGCTCAAAACTTACACGTATTGGCGGAAAATAATAAATCACTATAGAAGTAGATATACTAAATTAAAATAATTTATCGAAAATGTTCTATTTCTCTGATGCAAGGGTCCTGGGTTCACTCTGATGCAAGACAATGCTCGAGCAACCCAGTATATACTGGATTGCTTTTATATACAAGTGTTACCGTGGCCGGCGAACAGTTCGGATTTAAATCCGATAGAGCATATTTGGGATCAATTGAAACGGAAGCAAGAACGGAGCAAGAAGGATCAATTGAAAGGAAGCTCTAACGAAAACGTTAGAGACAGTGAGCATCTCTTGCTCACTCTCTCTAACGTTTTCGTTAGAGTCGAATCGCAACCATCAGCAGCTAATTTGATAAAGAGATTCCAGCTGAATACATGAGGTAATTGATCAAATGATCAAGAGCATGCAATCCAGGCTTCGGGAGTGCAGAGCTAAGAGAGGAGTGCATACCCATTACTAAAAGTTATGATAAGTGAAGATTTTTTTAAATTTTTCAGTCACTTTCTATAGTTTGTTTTTCATAGAAAATTTCATTTTTTGCCTTAAGTTCAATATATATCTTTTTAATAAGCATCATTTTAAATAATCATTAGCCTTAATTGTAAGCAAAAACATTGTTTTACTGCTATCTAAATAAAAATTGTTTTTAATTATGCTACATCAAAATCAAAGGTGCATCAAAAGATGTTTATAACATCTACACAGGTGTCGAATCGTGGATCTATGCATAATAGAGCCTAAAACCAAAGATTCAAATGTCTTCCAAAAAGAGCAAAAACCAACAAAGTTGTTCGCGTAAAAAGCACTACAAGCAAATGATTACCTGTTCCTTCGGAATTACCGGTCAGGTGGCAACTGTGCCATTGAAGGATCGTAAGACGGTTAATTCTGAATGGTACACGATCATTTTTTGCTAGAAGTCTTGAGAGAAATTTGAAAAATTCGAAACGCAGGCGAATCCTACGAATAAGGCGAATCATTCTTCATCATGACAATGCGAGCCCTCACACATCGGATCAAAGAAACGATTTTTTGTACGGCCAAAACATCGAATTGATCCTCCGTACGGTCCTGACCTTGGCAATTAATGATTTGTTTTTGTTCTCAAGAATCAAGGACAAATTGCGTGGGTAGCGATTTTAATCAGCAGAAGAAGCTGTTGAAACGTTCAAAAACTACATTTTACAGATATCTCAATCGGAGTGGAAAAAGTGCTTCGAAAATTGGTTACAAACAAAAGTGTTTCGATCATCATGGAGAGTAGGATATGAAAATAAAAAATAGGACTAATTTCAATCATCGATATTTGTTTTTTCATTAGTAGGCTCAATACATAAGTAGCGAACCTCGTAGGTATACGAACTAGTTGTTGGACGCGCGTCGCGTCGTCAGTGTAACTTTATAAAATACCAGCGACTCGCACCCGGCTTCGCCCGGGGTGCAATTTTTATATATATGAACATTCCCCGTTTATCCCTCTTTCGATTAGTGAAAACCGAATTAAAATCGGTCTACCCGTTCACGCGTGATGCTGTGACCAAGGGAAATGGGGATTCATTTTTATATATAGACATAGATAAGATATTGTGGAGTTATTTTAAAATTACATCTCCTAAGATATCCGTTGAATCAAGTTATGTCAAGGGCAATTTTGTTCCAAATGAAATACTTGTGATGAATAACGTATTTATTTGGATAAGGATTTAATATCATGCTTATAAGAACACCTTTGCAAATAATGCATTATTTTAGAACCAATTTGATTACCATAAAAAGGTTATAGTGAATCAACCTTAAAAGATAGACATATACTGTCGCGGAGAACTTTTAAAGGGAAACAAATTCCGTCATACATGATTTTTGCGTAACTTTAACCGTTAACGCAGCGCACGCAACGGAAGCTCCCAAAAAGGGATAATTTTCCGGTTTTGAAAGATTTTTCGTTGAAGCTCCGCTCCTATTGGTCGTAGCGTGATGTTATATAGCCTACAACCATCCTCGATAAATAGTCTATCCAACACAAAAAGAATTTTTCAATTCGAACCAGTGGTTCCTGAGATTAGCGCGTTCAACCAAACAAACAAATTCTTCAGCTTTGTAAATGTAGTATACAGATATTACAATATTTCGATTTAGAAGACACATTTCAAAGATGAAATTTGTATAGTCGCCGTAAGCCCATTAAAACAAGGAGAAAATACAAGTGTCATTAGCATTAGGTACGCGTGCACTCGACAACAAACTAACGAAACTCACCAAGTCACAGGAAATATCCAATTCGTGTCTTTTGATGCGAGATGAAGAGAGACTTGGATAGATACTCATCTGAGTTAACAATCTTCATGTAGGCGTTGACTTGCGCAATGTCGACGCGCGTGTTTAATATAGGTTCGTTTAAAAGTTTATTTGCACGACATTTTTGTAGTAAATAATTATAGTGTCTGTATAGAGGGTATATTTGTTTTTCTGTGCAGGCTAATCTCGAAAACCCAAGAGTGTGTATTTCCCACCAGTTTTGACTGATTCAGTAGTTGAATTTTATGTGTATGCATATTATAATTTAATTTGTAATTACAAAGGATTCTCTAATTAAATGGACAATTATTTTGGTCCTTCGGAAATTCTAAAATAAATTTGTCCTTTACTCAATTGCACTAAAGTAGGGTCGGCTAGTAATTAACAGAAAATACTGTTACGTGCGGGGCGAGTTAAAATGCCGTGTAAAGGCGAAACGAACGATTTATCTTTATAAACCAAGATTAGTTCCAAAATCACTAAACTTGTCCGAGGAAACCGTTAAACTTGCCAAAAGTCGTAAATGATTCCATTATTGTGTCGCCGGTTCACTGTCGCATTTCCCTTCGCAAAAGCTCCGAAGAGTCACTTTCGTATCGCATGTTATCGCACAACTCAAAACCCACTTGACCGGCCACCTCTTATTTATATTTGGCGTCAAACGCCTCGAAGTATTTCGAATTTACTAGGAATATAAACAAGATTGTAAACAAACCATTGAAATTCGGGAATGCTATTTCTGTTGATATGTAAACTCTATGTTGTAAAAATAAAGACCAATTTTCTTTGACATTAATAGGAAAGGGTCGTGGCTATCATCAATAGGATGGGATGTTCGAGACTTTCTGTCGGCGCGAACGCTTTTTCCAGAACGTTCCATAGTTCGTTGTAACAATACATTAAGTTAAGTCCAGACTATATATGTATAACAAACCATGTAATAAAACATATGGCATGTTATTAAATTGTCATGTTATTATTTTCATTAAAATTCATTAATTTGCTGCAAATGATGAAAGATTTGTGATGAAGATTGCACGTTTAAATACCTAATTATTCCTTTTGTTGGATTTTTCAATTATATTTATCTATTTGGCAGTCTAGAAAAACTTAAAATAATTCTCCTTTGTTCTTATCGTGTATGTTCTCGAAGCACCGTAACAATTATAAAAAAAACACGTCTCGAAAGATGTTTAGGTAGGTACTTATTCGCTATAAGTGGGCGAACACGTGTTTCGCAATACATATAGGTTTGTGTGAGTTTGAGTCATCGGCATCGTTTGAAAATAAAATTAGTGAGTAAAGAATAGCATTGGTTCTTATAACATAGGTTTTCTACTTTGTGAAAGGACTAAAAAGCTAGTCAATTGTTCATTCTTAATTGAAGTCGCTGCCCGCGTCTGTCTGTCTGTCGTCTGTCTGTCTATATGTTCTCCTTCTAAACCCCACAACGGATTTTGATGCGGTTTTCATTAATAGAAAGGGTGTTAAATGAGGAAAGTCGGTACAGCCTATTCGGAAATTACCCGGAACAAACAGACAGACAGAGAAGAATTTAAAAATAGTTTTTTGATATGTATATTTTGATATTACATTTAATAAAAGCAATTATTTAGGGGGGAGGCCTTTGTCCAGCAGCGGACGTCCTATGGCTGAGATGAAGATGAGTTATTTTGACGTTACAAAGAGACACACAGCAATTTTATTTATTAGTATAGATATAAAAAAAGTTCACATAGGTATGCTTTGAATTAGGGACGTAGGTGCGAAAAGAGCGGGCGGTGTTTAACTAAATAACAGTGTAAGATATGTATGTAAGTGTGATTGTATCATAAGAATAAATAAGACAATTTCTTCTTATGATTGTATGTAGAATAGAGGATTAGTCACTTGAGGAAGTCGAGTGGAAAAACGAACAGTAGAACTAGACACTATAAAATAAAGCCTGGATTCGGATTTCGGATTCTCGCTCGGATCTTTTCGGTTGCGATCGGTTCCCGACTGCAATATTTTATTTTTTATATTATGGGCGGTAGGCAGACTTACTTGATGGTATCCACTTGTCGGTAGGCGGCTAAGGACACAAGAGACACCAGCGGGGATAATGCGCTGTCGATTATGCAGGAATTTGTTTACTGCTCGCTTGAAGAAGTCCATATAGTAACTAGATGGAAACACTCAGAAAGGAGTTTGTTAAATGTTCGCGCGTCCACGGGACAAAAAGTTTCCACTGAATGTACTAGCTTTTGCATTAGGTAGAGGTACCCTGTAATTATGGTATTGTTCGGTAATTTGAACAAATAACGAATTTAATAAATATAATAAATAATATAAGCAACCTAATTGTGTTATACTTGCTGTTAAATTTGATAATGTTATTTCTGTTAATTAATTTTTAATACAGTTGCTCAAAAAGTGGCGTATTGCAGGGACGTATAGCGTTCGGGATGTGGGCTATTACCATGGAAGTAATAAGTACTATACACACTCGTGCTTTTTTTTTACCTTTCCCGCACTCGTGCGTTCTCTTTCCCAACTGTCAAAATAATGTCTATTAAAAAGAAAACCAATCATGAAGTTTTTATGATTCATGCAAATATTTCTAAAAATAAGCTACTAATTTGTTTCAATATCAGATTTAATGATTTGATTGAATGAGTTACGTTAGGTTTCATTTCATTTCATCTCATTAAATTTCATTTTCATTTCATATCAATAAAAAAATTCTACTGAAGACTTGGCTGTATGGGCATAGTTTCCTTTGCCTACCAGAATGGGTGAAGAAAAAAAAATTTCTGCTTATATTCTACGGTTGGCGCCATTTTCCAGAAATTTTCTTTGCGAGTTTAGTTGTTTGTTTTATTAAATTGCTTCATTTTTTCGCAACTGTATTAAAAATAGTCGTTCAGTACACGTGCGGAACCGTCATTGCAACTTGTTCCGACTGTCAACCCTCGCCTTCGGCTGCGCCTCGGCTCGGGTAGACATTTGTCGAAACTCTTTGCAATGACAGCCTTTCCGCACTTGTAATGAAATATACTATTTTGCATGCCTCGTAAAACGGCGAAATATGATGTTCCTTTTGTAACCCTTTTGCACCTTCTATACAATGTTTTAAGCAAATAAATGAACTATTATTATTATTATTATTATTATACATACATATATTTATTTCTTTTCTTAATTCAAATTTTTTTACAATATATATATAAAAACAATAAATATAATAAAAAACTTAAAATTAGATATCCACTAGTAGGGGGGCAAGGCCCAAGCTACCGGTGGTTAGGGCTGCAGAGTGAGGAACCTCCTGACAATTCGCGCCGTGTCAAGAAGTATCGCCTTCTGTATCTGCCCCTTGATCCAGCCATCTAGCGAGAGCCTCTTGAGATTTTGGTCGAGGCTCTTCGCTATAAGACCGTTCGCCGAGACGACTATCAGGACGATAATTGTCGAATCGACGTCCCACATGGCGGTCACCTCGTGAGCCAAGTCGATGTACTTGGTAAGTTTTTCTTTTTCGGCTTTCACGAGGTTTTCGTCATGCGGAACAGCGATGTCAACAAGTATCGTCCGGCGCTGGGATCGGTCAATAACCACGATGTCAGGCTTATTGGCGACAATAGTCCTGTCCGTGATTATGGAGCAATCCCAGTAGAGCGTAGCATGACCATTTTCGAGAACTGGCGTAGGCAAGTACTTGTAGTACGGCATCTCAGCCTCGATAAGACCGTATCGAAGGGCAAGTTGCTGATAAATGATCCTGGCTACTTGGTTGTGTCTGTGCGAATAGTATTATTATTATTATTATTAATAATATTTATACAAACAAATATACATACATTCACACTTAGGCATGCGTTTGCTATAATAAATAATGCCGTGTAAGGGCGAAACGAACGATTTATTTTCACAAACCAAGATGACTTCCAAAATCACTTAGACTTAAACTTGACTTTAAACTAACTAGACTTAACTAACTAACTTAACTTAACTAGACTTTAAACTTGCCAAAAGTCATCAGTGATTCCCTTAATGTGTCGCCGGTTCACTGTCGCAGGTAACTTCGCAAAAGCTTCGAAGAGTCGCTTTCGTATCGCTTGATCGCTAACTGATATCGCCCGCCGGCTCTCTTTTTTATACTTGGCGCCAAACGCCTCGATGTATTTCGAATTTACTAGAAATATAAACAAGATAGTAAAGAAGCCATTGAAATTCAGGAATGCTATTTCTGTTGAAAGTAAGCTCTATGTTTTATACATAAGGACCAATTTCCTTTGACACTAATCGGAAAGGCGCGTGGCTACCATCGAGAGGGTGAGACGTCCGAGACTTTCGGCGGCGCGGACGCTTTTTTCCAGAACGTTCCATAGTTAGTCGTAACAATACATTAAGGTGAGTCCAGACTATATATGCGTTAATAAAACATAGTTGTAATGGCATGTTATTATTTTCATTAAAATCCATTTGTTGCGAATAATGAAAGATTTGTGTAAAAAGAACTTTTGATTATTTCTAGTTTTAAGTAAGCGTTTAACTAGTTCTAAGTGGAACGTGATTTATGTAAAGTCTTAAGTATTTAAAACGTGGTAGTTTCATTAAGTAATTTACTGAATAGTTTATAAACAAGCCGTTGTAAAAAAAAAAAAAATATTTTTTTAACGATTTTATCGTCAACCAGTTAAACAGGCCTCAGTTATTTTTTAAAGGAAAATCTTAAGACGTCATATGCGTCATATATGGTCATATGACGCAATTTTAATCCTAAAATAACGGAATAATTGCAACCACTCCATTTTAATTGAATCTTTTTCCTTATATCTAGATGAAATACACAAGGAGTATTTTCATTTAAAATTCGGACTTCTTAATCAGTTTATTAGCTAGTTATTTTGATCACAAACTATGAAAATGACTTGACCTATAATAATAATATCAATACTTACATATAATAAAATCGTAAACGAGCCGTGACCGTACATTAAATATTTTTTTGAAAAAAACGTTTCAAAAAAATGTTACTGTTTGTTTTGTTTACTGAGGTCAAAAAATGTTACTATGTTACTGAGGTCAAAAAAAAATAGTTTTTTATTTTTTTCGTCTGTGCGTTTGTGAACGCTAATCTCAGAAATGGCTTAACCGATTTGAATGCAGTTTCCACTGATGTATTGCATCAAGCTTCCCGTAACATTTAGTGTTTGTTTTATTTCAATCGGTTTACAAACAAAAAAGTTACGCGCTATACAGAATACCACGCGTACGAAGTTGCGGGCTCAGCTAGTTTATAACAAAACAAATAATTACGTAACAATATATCCATACATATTATATAATAAAGTGAGAAGCCGTGGGCGGGTCGCTAGTAAATGATAATTACGACAACAACGTCGCCTGTCTGTTTCTTACTAACCTAGTAAGAAATTTCCTTATAGTAATCAATTTTATTCATTTGTGATGCAATAATCAAAGATTTATCCCAATATTCCCAATCAGATATATCTTTAGAGTATTTACCAGTCTATATACCTTAAATAACATATTTTTGATTTATTTTTTATTATTTAAATAATGTCCTTAAGAATATTTATTTTGTTTTAGAAGCGAATGCTTTTTAATTAAAAATTCACTAAGTAAATTATGCAAGCCTATTTCCGCGATTAACTAATTTTCTTATCTAAAATAAATTGTTTTCTGATTTTTCATATCAATTATTTTTTAATATTGCGTTTTGAAACATTTATTTGGAAAAATATTTTTTGGCATTTAAAAAAAAAACAGTTTTCACGTAATCAAATAAATCAACCTACCTTTTCTTATCAAACAGAAATGTACTATGCGCTTGTTTATCAAGCTGTCACTAATTCACTTTCTATTTTGCAATAACACTCCACCACTGTTTCGAATTTGAGTCACAGTATACTTTACACTTTAGCGAATGCTGAAATCAAAACCTTAATGCACATATTTTAAAATTCAAATTGTAATGTTTTATTAAATTCGGAATCGTACGCGAGCGTTGCACGTCCTACGCGGCGATCATACGCAACCGGCAACCGCAGCCTGCCAGAACGCTACTAACTGGCTTGCTATAATACAATACAATGACTTGTATTACCTACTATATGTATAGTTAAAAGTTTTTTATACACTCATCCTTTAGGGTTCAGTAATCAGTACATCCGAAGCGGCGAACCAGTTTGTAACAAGTTTCTCACTTGACCTACGCCTTTGTCTGACTGTTACGCAATCGATCAACGATTTTGTCAGTCGAAGATGACATTTTGGCAGACAAGAACTAACATCGGAGACAACCGAACAGTGCCTTTATAAATATATGCTTTACCATGAGTTTACAATGACCGTACTCGCTACCGAGAGCGTAAAACATTTATATGAAAAACTGTCAAATGTCAATATCAAATTGTCAATTTTTCATATAAATATTTTACGCTCTCGCTAGCGAGTGCGGTGAACTCATGGTAGAGGTACATACAGATTTAAAATTGGAAGGTTTTTCTTAAATCTCTATATATAAAAATGAATCCCCATTTCCCTTGGCCACGGCATCACACGTGAACGGGTAGACCGATTTTAATTCGGTTTTCGCTAATGGAAAGAGGGATAAACGGGGAATGTTCTTATATATAAAAATTTCACCCCGGGCGAAGCCGGGGGCGGGTCGCTAGTATTGTATAAAATATGAAAAAAGAAATAATTTTATAAAAAGAAATAAAAAAGAAAAAAAGAAACTAAAAAAGTAGCCGATTTAAACTTTAGTACAGAACTTAAATTAATTAATAAGCTTAAAAAATAATATAGTTGTCACTGAAAATTTTTAAAATTGGGACGAGAAATTTTTCTCAGAAATATAATTTATTTTATAAATCTGTCCGTATCAAACTTTTTTAAATACAGTCTATTATGCTCTGTATTTTTATTTAAGTTTTTATTTTGCTCTAACAAGTCAAATTAGTCTACGAAAATAAAGCTTTCCTGCTAAGTCCTCGCCTTAACGAACAATAAATGGCTATAATGGCAATAAAATAAATTTAAAGAAATGATTTCACAATAACATTCATATTAGCACGTGTTACAAAGTTACTGGAACAGCAAATCGGAAATGAATTCCTGTTATTACAATGTAAGCATTTGGTAATAGTAATAACAAAAATAAGCATAAAATGATAAAAATACACGAGTCTTTTATGAAGGCTTTTCCCAGCGATTTCGCGCGCTCATCTTTGTAATGTTATTTTGTTTTATTACTGTAAACTTTTGTCATAATCCATTGAGTAGTTTTACAGAATTACTTATTGTATAGAGGCAGATTAGGAGAAGACAGGTACTTCACGTTTTGTTGTTACAGTGACTACTAATAAAGTGCCTTTGGCACTAACGTTCGCTCGATACGTATTTTGTGTAACATAAAATTTTGTTCGATCGGCCTCAAAGTTACTTCTCCACCTACTCAATCAGCCTCGATCGTTGAAATTAGTCGACAATCTAGCTAGCAATAAGTCAGTTTCCTTTAAAATGTGGGACGACAGTGATGTGTTATTTGCTACTTCTGCCTATATAATAATGTCTTTACTCCATAATAAGTTTCGCCCAAGACGTTTGCGGATGCGTCCATCTATACTTTAATAGCGATCGACACAGGTGGTATGGTATTATTTATAATATTATTTTAATATTTTATTATAATATTATAATTTTTATTATAATATTTTAATATAGATTGTGCCCAATTGAGTATGTGGAGAGGCACCTTAACTATTGAGAACCACGCGTTAAGAGTAACTCATACTAAATGTAATGGACGATGGTACTAATGAGAATAAAAAATCCAATAGTACAATTAATGGTACTAATGAGAATAAAAGAAAGAAAGCCCGGTGATTGGTTGTTGAAGTTACAACTGTTACAACAACCAATCACCGGGCTTTATTTCTTTCGTTTCGTAAGTACGCAAAGGAAGCTTTTGCATCTCGGCTAGGGCCCCAGTAGTACCATCAATGGTATTGCTCAGTGGTACTACTGGGAATGTGTGGTTGTTGCAAATTTTCGCATTGATAATAATGTTCCCACTAGTTACACTGAATTGATGTAACTAGTGGGACAAAATTTTTAAAAATCTTTTGTTTGCTCACAAAAATAATAGCACTTTCATTAGAAATAGTGATGTTCATAGTTTAAATACTTTAATCAAGCATAAGCTACAATTGTATAAATCTCGTCTCCACAAAATTGGCAACTTTTTTATGGGACAATATATTGTACGCTTTTACTTTTACTTCCTGCTAAATATGCAACAGTTATCTATAAGTAAATTTAAAGTTAATATTAAGAAAACCTATGCAAAAAGGGATAAAGTACCTATTGCGCTGAATTGGCTACTTTCATGAAAAAGCGGGATTCTGTCCCGCTCAGCGTTAAAAAACGGGACGTCCCGCCAAAAGCGGGACATCTGGCAACACTAGCGCTCAGTCTCAATAGTCTCGGGTTCGATTCACAGCAAAGCTAACTTTGGAAATAAACTTTTCCAAGTTAAATTTGGTAAGGATCTGGCAAGTAGTGGCTGGGCACATTGAGTTTTGCAGTTCTTTAGGTAGCCCGTGTGGCGGCAGTAACCATGCTCTTACAGAAGACCACCGTGAAATAACAGCATGTGTGCTGTTGTGTTTGGTTGAGTGAATAAGGGCTGGCAGAGCCCATTTCGTTAATCTCTCCTAATTGCTTATCTTTAATCACACTAAGGTTGGAAGCGTACTGCAGCACTTGTGGCGTTGCTTGTGTTAATATGCGACGGTAGCCACTTACCATCAAGTGAACCGTCAACCTGTCTGACGAACTTACATAAAAAATATTTTTCATTTGATTATATTACTCGTACTTTTGTGAAACCTAAACGGTATTAAAATTTAATACTTACTTTATTGTTACGGTCTAATCAATCGCATACATCACATACATACAATGGAATATAAAAATATTATTGTGAAAAATATTAGATAGATTTTAATAATGAACGTGTATTATAATAAATTATAAAAAATATTTTCTTTGTTGTCTCGTTTTATGGAAATAACCGAAGCTAAATACATGTTTTCCAGTGTTGTCCTTCAAAAATCAAATAATAGGTACTTATTTCTAAAAGGAAAATGACACGAATTATTAAAACGGGGAATCATTTTATACATTCATGATTGTCTCATAATTCTGACGACTTTTTCGTTGCGTTCAATTGATTAGACTCAAGCAAGAACTAATTCAGTGCCAATTGCTAAATACAGATATAAACTATGATGTCATGACAAGATGATATAAAAGAAGACATTGTGTCCTGACCGTTTTATTGATCGATTCATAAAGAACCAAAAACTTCAAACTTTTTTTAAACTAGCTGAGCCAAACACAAACGCACACTTACTTTGAGATGTAGAAATTGTAACTTGTTTTTGAAGACTTTCTACCAAGTTCTTGGCTATGATGGTCCCTCCGAAGCGCTGGTAGACTCAAGACATGTAAAAAAGCCCGCTGCGGCCTATTTGCCGAATAAACTTTTGAATTTTGTTCAGTAGATCTTTCAAGGTTAATTAAAGTCTAAAAACAAAGGTTGCGTTGAGTTCGAATAACTACTCACTGGAGCAAGACGATTTCGCAGATTGTCGATAATAAAACGATCCCACACAGTTTTTTCAAACAATCGGAAACAATACTTGCTTTGATTCCCCAGTGATTGATTCTGAATGAGAATTGTTTTCAATCGACAAGCGTGGGGACGTTTTCATCAAAATATGTCACTGCGTTGTTCACAGTTAACAATTTGTTTACTCAAATAAAACCTTTTTAGGGTTCCGTACGTTCGAATAAAAAGACGGAACCCTTATACTATAAGGCTTATAGGATCACTCGTGTTGTCCGTCCGTCACAGTCCATTAAGTTGAAATTTGGTACACATATCAATTTCTGTGACCCAAACGCAGAGGTGTGACGTGAATAGATGAAATCTGTATATGGGAGGTAATTTTTGGGGGGAAGGTGGAAAATTAAAAAAAATATATTTGAAAACTGCATCGTGTTACATATCAAATGGAAGGTATTTTTGTGAAGATCTTAAATGTATTTTTTTTGTAATTTTAAAATAAACAGTTTCCAAGTTATTCGAGAAAATAGACGAAAATTGACCATCCCCCCCCCCATCCATCTCCGAAACTACTGAACCCAAAATTTTGAAAAAAATACAGAAATTAGTTTTCTACTTATAGATTATAGGAAAACCCATAAGAAGTCCATCATATTAAAATAACATGGTAAATCACTCAATATTGTGCGTAGATTTAAAAAAACATGATAGGTATCATCGTACGGAACCCTCTTCACGCGAGTTCAACTCGCACTTGTCCCGTTTTTTATGTAAAGGTAGTCAGATTGGCTAAACGTCAACTTGATGGTAGGTGGCTGTCATCGTCTATAAAACAAGCAACGCCAAAGTTGCTGCAAGTGCGCTGTAGGATTAAAGATTACGGATTAGGAAAGGATAGGGTATGGGCTCTAGCGTCCCTTATTCACTCAATGAAGCACAACAGCACACGTGCTATTTCACATGTTCACCGCTAGATGCGCTGCCCAAATGACTGCGAAACGCAGCGTGCTTGATTTCACAATAATTAATATTTAATTTTATTCCCTTTTATAAGGTGCGTCTATCGTTACTCTGAATTCTGAAATCAAAATAGCTACTTTGATATTTAGCTATGTAAAGCCTCTGGTGGATTAGCCAATTCAGACATATTTTTTTCAGAAACTCAGTATCACCTTCACGCTGTGACGTTACTCTTTTACGTAAATAAATAAAATAAAATAAAATAAATCTTTATTTGCGCGAACACATGTTTACAGGATTTTAATTTGTATACAGCAGTTACAGTACAAAGTATGTTCTACCCGCCAAGGGCATGCAAATATTTGTGTTTAATTGTTTGTAAACTAATATATTAATAAAGGAATTAATGTTTCTTATTATAAAATTCTTTAACATCATAATAACAACAATCTAATAACCATTTTGTTAATGTTCTTGTAAATTTAGGATCCGGCAATTCTTTTGTATTATTAGGTAGTTTATTGTTTGTTTTAATTGCCATAACATAAACATTTCTATTAAATAGTTCTAATCTACATTTTGGTCTTTGCAATAAATTACCTTGTCTAGTTATTTTGGTTCCTATTTCGTTATTTTCGACAAAACAGTTCGGATATTTTCTAACAAATATACACAACGTCTTTATTTACAAGCAAGGTAAGGGAAGTATATGTAACTTTTTAAATAGTGGCACACAACTCTCCATAAAGCCGACGCCACATATTGCTCTGATGCATTTTTTTGGGCCCTAAAAGCTCTTATTATTTCGACAGAGTTACCCCATACCAATAATCCGTATGTCAAAATCGAAGAAACGTAGCCATGATAAGCAGTGATTGCTGCCTCAATAGACACAGTCAATTTTAATCGACGTAGTGCATAAACAAATCTGTCTACTTTATCACAGACCAGACCGACATGAGATTTCCAATTACAATGTTTATCTAGCATTACGCCTAAATATTTTATACTTTCTACTTCTTCAATAATTTTACCTTTGTCTATAACTTGAAGAGGTGTAAATTTAGTTTTATATGTTACGAACTGCATTAGCTTACTTTTATCAATATTTAGATGAAGGTTATTTTTATCTAACCATTCTGTTAAATTTGTTAGTAATGAAATTATTTCCAACTTTTGTTGGTTTTTATCCTTGTTTTTTAATACAATTGTAGTGTCGTCAGCGTACAGAAATGTGCTATGATGTGTTATGTTGGGAAGGTCGTTTATATATATTAAAAACAAAAATGGCCCAAGTATACCGCCTTGAGGGACTCCCGATACATTTATTCTGAAGCTAGATCTCCTTGTTATCTTATCACCTACTTCAGATTTATACTTCTGTACTATTTTTGAAACTTCTGAACATTGATATCTATTTGATAAATATGATTTAAGCCATTTCAATGTAATTCCTCTCATTCCACATCGTTCTAGTTTATATTCTAAAATTTTATGATCGACAAAATCAAATGCTTTGGACATATCGAGAAACAGGGCAGCAACACTTTTTTTGTCGTTTAATCCCTGAGTTATTGTTTTGATTAGGTTGAAACATGCCAGAGTGGTGGAGCTATTTTTACGAAAACCAAACTGATCTGGGCTTAATATTTTATTTTTTTCAACGAAATCATTAAGACGTTTAAGCATTGCTTTTTCAAAGATTTTTGAAATTATTGGAATACGTTTTTTGTAACCACAAGTTATTCCAATTTACATTTTCTATTTTGACAATGTCTTATTGTAAAATTAATTTTATTCTTGGAAAATGTATGGCGGTTATCAAGCAAGCAAAATATTATATACTTTTGCAATCAGTATACAAATGGTAGACATTTCAGTGTGACAGACTGATAAAGTTCAGTAACATTTTCTTGTTTGTTTGTGAACCGCTTTTATTTTTCATTTACTATTGATGAGTGTTGTCAATAAAAATATTTGCAATCTTTTTTACTTTCGAAATGATTATGGAATTTCGGTTTGTGGGCGATAACTTTTTTATCATTTTTAGTTTACATTTTATCATAAAAAAATACTTGATAATTGAAAAAATAATAATAATAATTCGAAAGTCTATTTATAATTATTCAATCTTTACTGCTGTTACAGTTTTGCCATGCCTTCGATTTTTATTTTTATGATCCCTCTTGAACAATACTTTTTTTTGGATGTACTTTTCATAGAAAAGTACATAGGTAGCCTATGTACTTTTCACACGTGTGTGTGTGTTTGTGTGTGTGAGTGAATGAGTGAGTAGCTACAACAAACGATGAGTAGGAAACGCCATACAGGAATATTTAAATTGATTCATTCTATTAGATATTCCCACGGAGCATATACAAAGAGGAGATGTTGTTATTGAATTTTTCTATAGAACGGCGCGTGACTACTGCGCGGGGCAAGGAGGAAGTTAGACCCCGCCCAATTATACTTTTTCCATCTAGCGGTAAAAAGAAAACTTTCGTCTATCGACCTTTCACTACGTTGTTTAGCTATGTATTGCTAGATGGCACTAGTATCGAATACAGGGACGTACTGAATATCAAAGAATTATTTATTTTTCAACTAATTATTTATTTACTCAAATTGTACGGCTCCTAAAACTTAATATACAGAAAAAAAACGTAACTAATAGCCAATTAAAGATTTTATTTTGTATAAAATTAAAAGTAAAAATGAGCGAAATGTACAATTAAGTTATATACACATGTATTCACAACTTTTTAATGATTTTTCAGAAGTGGTACAAATAATACATGTTTTACAAAATATAATGTTTATTTACAAAATTCAATTACCTGTAAAAATAATTGTTTTAGTTAGTTGTTGTCGATTGGTTGCTCTATCGTTTTCTATGGTTGCAAAGTGTTTAAAACGTATATCTATATACTTTTCAGCAATAGATTTTGTCAGAAGAACAGTATGATTAGAAAAAGGTGACTGGTCAAACATATGATTGTCTAATTCTTTGAAATAATTTTGTCCTATAAGTGATGTAAGGGTCTCGGATACAATTTTATGTTTACTAAAAATAGGAGAATCTAAAAATCGTGATTTTACAGATCGGATGCTGCATTCGCTTCGAATACATACGTTTATGACATCTTTCGATGGGAAAATGAGTCCACCTTTATTTTTAATTTTTATCATATAATGGTCTTCTTCGTAATCATTAGCATATAAAGCAGAAAGACAACTTTCACATTTAATTTTGGGATGTAAATATTTGACGACAAACCCAGCAATATATGCAATTATTTGACGGCGTAAATTATCATTTAGCGTTGCATTTAAATGTTTATCAAATTCTAACAACAAATCGACGGGCACGAGTTCTATTTCTACCAATGCTTCCTCACACGAGTCTGTCTGCAACATTCGATAACGTTCTGAAGAATAATTAAGATTGGTAATGGAAGATGCATTCAAAATAGAAATATTTTCTAAAGGGATACAATTTCCTCTAAAGCCATCTTTTAGTTCTGTATTTATTAGAGTTTTTTTGTAAGCTGCTTTAAATTGCCGTGCTGTAGGATTATTATTGGCCCTGCCATGTGGCGGGTTACCATTTCTTGGAAATACTGCCGAAGTAAAAGTACTAAATTTCCATAAATCGAACCTGTGGAACTTAGTGAGATCCCTTCGTCAATTAGGATATGAGCTAATCTTCACGCCTTAACAGATCTTCATAAATTTTAGCTAAGAACTATCTCGATAAATAAAAAACCTAGATGTCCATCCGTTAGCCACACCCATCTTTTGCGTCAGAGGTCGGGGGTTTAAAAATGTGTTATTTGATATTTTTTTAATATTATAAAGTGTGGCAGACACATACAGAAGGTCCACTTGATATTAGGTAGCTCCTGCACCTTAAGGATCCAAGCAATACCAGGGGATAAGCAGGTGCGTTGTCCACCTTAAAAATATATTTAATGATAGAATATGAATATTTTCACAAGGTGGGATACAGGTCCGACCAGGATTTGTAATCATAATTTCGTGACATTTGCCAGGGGAAAATATGAAATCTCCCAATCCCCTTAATTATAAGAAATAATATGTAAAGGAGATCAATCAGTTTTGTATGTTGTAAGGTGTTGGTACCATACATCAGTGTCTTTTTAACGGTTGAAATTTGTACCATTAGGTAAGAAGAAATTATAGATTTTACTAAGAAAACATATTGTAATTTGGTAATGGGGTTTCGTAGATATTTTAGTTTGAAAGTATTAAAGGTAATTAAAAAGTTCCAATTAAGTAATAGGTTTTTAATTTTCGATCGTTTATCCCATTTACAAAATCTGAAATATTAAGAAAGTGCAAAGTGTAACCAAAATTTCCAAAGTGTAACTTAAAAAATCAATGGCCTAGTTTTGAACGATGTCCTGCGGGCTAAAAATATAAAAATTGCAGAAATGAAATATTATTCTCCATGGGGTAACCCATGGGGGGAAAAAGTACTCGTGTTCTCTTCTTACAGAGGTCTTCCATTGGGGGTGGTTATTGCCGTCAAATGGGCTGGACCAGTTTATGGAATATTAATTAGTCAGTTACTGTTTATATCATTTAAAGGGAGTCTTAGATTTATAAGATTAATTAAAAATACCACAAACACTGTAGCATTAAAATAATAGTACTCTTAACCATCTTTAATATCATACAAAACTTTATATTTAATTCCATCTGTTTTTCTTATCAAAATTTATTAGAATTAAATAACTTTTTATTGCAAGAAATGTTACGAATACATTAAAACGTTAAATGTATGTGTTTAAATGTCAAATACTATCAACTTATTAAGCGTTCTTTAATAAAGTATAAAATAAAAAGATATTTTCATTACAAGCATTCATCATCATCAGCCCGGTTCTCTCCAAATCTGGATGTAGTCCTCTCCCAAGGCTCGCCACCACGCACGGTCCTCTGCGTTTGGCATCCAGCCGCTTCCCGTGAAGCCTTTCAGGTCATCTGTTCACCTGGCAGCAGGGCGTCCCACGCTACGCCTTCCAATTTGAGGCTCCATCAGAGAACTCATCTACCCCATCGGTTATCCGCACTGCGACAGATGTGACAAGCATTAAAGAGGTAAAAATATGGAATGTGCCTTGGCTACTAATTTAGTGACCTCCAAGGATGTAATTTTAATAAAAGAAATCATATATGTATATGCTATACAATTTATTGTAAAAATATACAAAAAATATATAAATAAAATTTTAATTTAAAAACTTTACGAGTATGTACGGTTTTGTCGACATCGAAACCTACCCCGTAACGTTCTTAACGAGCAAGAGTTTACTAAGAATAATTTTATCAAGGTGGAATCTATTTATATGAGGTCATTCCGTATCCACACCCTATCAGTTTATCTTAGTTACCATTGAATTTCCTATGAGGCAGACGCAGTTTGACGATAACAGCAGTAAGATAACCCATAGCTTCTCACACAGCCTCACACAGGATATAGGATGTATGAGGTAGGTATACAAAATACGGTGGAATGCGTGACAGGAGTTACCATCACGATGCAAGTTTCCGACTACGGACGAGGTTCTATAGAAAACCACGGTGGTATACTAGTAGTATCATCATAATACAGTGAAGTCCATCTTGTGGTGTTGGCCTCTGGTGTTTCTGTTGTGTTAGTTGAGGGAGTTGTGGTAGCGTTTAGAGCGGCCATTTCTGTAAAAGATATAAAATAGTAAAATAAAATTAATATATAATTTGAAGACAATACAAAGTAAGGATTTTAAACACTGTGGCGATGTCTTTAGAAACTACTTTCATTTATCTATTTGTGGAAAACTATGTACCTAGACGATTGCACATGATTGCAAAAAAAAATGAAAAATAATAATTGTGAAAACCTGCTCGTAAAAGCTAAGTTTTTATGGATGCGAAAGTCAGTGTGCTTAGCCACATTAATAAACAGCAACACATGATGCCTCAATCAAAATTGTGCTCGTAACAAGTAACAAATACTTGCTTGTTAAAGGTTGGTTGGAGCTTGGGGCGATTTTAGCCTACGTATTTCGGACTGTTGGTTAGATACTGGACAAGAGGACCAGGGTTGTTGCCGATGCGAATAATAGATTTAATTTTTAAGTAGGTATAGAAATAAATGATTGCAATTAATGATTTTTAATATTTTTTTAAATAAATAATCAAACTTTTAGTAGCATATTGAAACAAATGAAATTTTAAAAAAAAGACAAGAAAAAACTGAAACAATTCCATAGTTCATCCTGGGGAAATCTGAAATTTAGGACTATATCCATATTAGCATTGATTATTATAAAGCACTAGCGGCCCGCCCCCGGCTTCGCCCGGCATGCAATTTTTATCCATTAGAACATTCCCCGTTTATCCGTCTTTCCATTAGTGAAAACCGGATTAAAATCGGTCTACCCGTTCACGCGTGATGGCGTGACCAAGGGAAATGGGGATTCATTTTTATATATAAGAAGCATATGCATTGAAATTATCTCTGATGCCAGCTGAAAGCGCTGAAAGCTCTCTTTAGGTACTCTGAGAATGTCAAATAAATATTTTTTTTGTTATTAAGATTGAGTAGTATCTTAATAAAAGAATGTAAAAGCTACACTAATATGAAAAGGAGAATGCCCAAAAATTGAGATTTTCCCCATTGAGATAAAATTCAATTCCCAGTAAAGGTTTTTGGTGTTCTGAATAAGTAATTATAATATAGGAAAAGATTCGAAACACCGAGCGAATTTTAAGATATTTTAAAAACAAAAAATTCAAAAATAGCGCATGTTAAAAATAAAAGGAATAATTAAATAATGTCAAAAGTGATACTGCTGGTTTTAAAATAGTGCCTACATATATTTTAGAGGAAAACTGTTTTACCATAAACAGAAAAACGCGGTCTTGGAAAAAATGATTTCACCTTATCTTTTCCCCTGTCGCGGTCATATTGCAAACGCCAAACGTATTACGAAACATAAACAAAATAGTTGATCCATTATAAAACAGAAATGCGCAAAGGTACTTTTTATTTTCAAATCTTACGGTAACCACCTACCATCAAGTGGACCGTCAGCCTGTCTGCCGATCTAAACATTAAAAAAAAAATGAGCCGTCACGGGACGCCTGGTACATGTGAAACATCGAGTGAAATAAAATGATGACTGTTTATTTACTTATTAAACGTTTATTTTTATTGAATACAAAAATTTAAATATTTGACGGCGCTTTTGATTAACGAGAGTAAACAGCAATGACAACTGTCAGTTGTCAACTGGACAGCGGGGTCGGAATGTCGTTGTCCTGGACTCTGACACAACACCCAGCGCTAGCGCAGAGGCATGTCGGCCGAGTAGTACCTCACGGGAAGGTAATCGGCTTACATCAAGGGACTTGTGCTACGTGTTTGGTGGAGTGTTATCTGATTTGGTGTGATTGGCTGGTGGACAATGCGATCGAGGACTTATTTTGTGCCGATTATAGCGTTTTGTTTAGCATTACAACGCATGACCTAACGTTGAGTTTTATTCTCTGCGCCCGACTATTCGCGCCTATCTGTGATCAAATATGGAGACCAATGATACGGAGAACCCTAATCATGTCCCTTCAAGACCAATGTTACCGAGGACCCTAATGTGCCTTCATATTTATTTCAAGTTGCAACAACCACCAACAATCACAACAACAACAATCACCACGGTACGCGTTGCCACACCGTACACACTACGCATAGACTGTACATGTATATACCATGGTATAGCGTCGCCACGCTATCAATCAGTTTCACCCGCGCCTATAGATGTTTCACATCAAAAAACAAAAAAAAAACTCACTTAATAACATATGAAATACACTGGGTGCCTTAAAATATTCAAGCGTGTTTTTTGGACATCGTCGTTACTCTGGGACCAATACGGGTAAATGTATGCACAATCGGAGTAAATGCGGTGTTTGAAAAAAAAAAAAATAAGTCTCACTTGAAGAATAAATACAGACTTTTAATTATCCTGGTGTTGGAAGTTAGCATTTTTGTGTGGAATCTTCGTTTTTTGGTTTATAGCAGTTCAGGTTTAAACATAGAAACTTAAAAATATCTACTATGGTTGTGAAAAAAGAAATTAACTCTTCTATAGCAACAAGGCTTTTTGAACAACTGGTTGCGTAACAAAAGAATAATTATTCTTCTATCACAACTGGTTGCCATGCATGACTGAAAAATCCTCGTAGACGTGTAATCCTAATCGTGAAACGTTGCAATGGCGGCCGAAAGCGATTTTGTTTTATTTCTTTGTTACCTAATTGTTTAATAAAATCCATTACCCTTATCCTCAAAACTACTATGATTGACAGCATGATTGTTTATGATATAGGCGAACTATGCAATAAACAGTGGACGTTCAGACTTTTTGACGACCTTTTCATAAACATACTAACTGACCCAGCAGACGTTGTCTTGCCCGAACCCGAAAATAATTCTATAACACGATTTTGACGCCACCTGTCGGGTTCAATTTCATTTTCAAGCCATAATGTCAAAGTGACGCGACACTTCACGTCAATTAATGACGGTTAAATTATATGGATATTGTTCATACAAAAATACTAAAATTGCGATTTTTAAATGGGAGGTGGGGGTAGGAGGGTGAAAAATACTTTACGACCTATTCTTATACCTACCAAATATTAAAAAAAAATCATAAAAATCGGTCCAGCCGTTTCGGAGGATTTTTGTTACAAACACTGTGACACAAGAATTTTATATATTAGAATATATAAAAGTAATTTCTTTTTTAAATATACCTACATTAACAACATTCATGACGTATTCAGTTTCAAATCAGCTGAGGTAGTCAAGCTGTAGGCAGGCAGAAAAGGAATAAAAATACCTTTTATCTTGAAGTCCACGTAGCAATAGTGGTAACCGAGGCCGGCGCCAAACACAAGCATTAAAATCAATGTCGCCATCATACACATTACTAACGAAGCCAATGCAAAACATCCGATAATTCTGGAATCAATTCTTCATTTTATAATTCATTCATGCCTCGTTCGTGTAGACTTTTTAATGAAATGTTATTACATAGAGAAGTCGACCTGTTCCACTGCTCTATAGTGTAACTTGCCTACCGAATGCTGGTTGTAATTAATCTTTGTATAATCTCTCATGCTATAAGTGGAATTTTTTATTATGTATGTATTTCTATTTGAATATATATATATCCATATGTGTATGAGTAAGTATAATTTAAGAAGGGTTTTACCTTTCGAATACATGAAGTATATAAGAAATACAAGCGCTAATTGAAGATCGCGTTTCACACATACTGTTACAATATTCTTCGAGTATTTGTAACGAATGAAGTTTTCTTAAAAAAAAAACCTCTATATTACAAAAATCTGTAAAACGTTCTTCTAAATATCCTAAAACTGCAAAATATAAAAGACGCTAGCACTACGCGCCCTTGACATTATTATTCTCATTGACAAGATCGTTGACAGTTCGCCACTATTTTTCTTCTTTTGCCAGCGTAAATAACAAAAAAAAATCATAAATTTTTGATTTGTTTATGTTAAGGTGGACAGATAGACTGACGATCAGCTTGATGGTAGGTGGCTACCGTCGCCTGACGCCTATAATACAAGTTATGCCACGAGTGCTGCAACTTCGCTGCCGATCTTAGTATTAGGAATAAGGCCGGCCGCAAACATACGTTTTCCGAATTCGATTTCCGAGTTCGTTTTCCGCGTTCGGAGACCCGAATGCATCAAATCGATAGAAAATACATTGACTGCCGCACACATTCGTTATATACGTTTCGAATGTGGGTCCGTGCGTTCGGAAACCCCTTACGGAAAAAACCCAATGACGTCATGCGGAACACAGCGCCTGCATACATTTTGTTTGTTTCGGCGCACACGTTCGGAAATTTCCGTTCGGAATCGCGAGTTGTTTGTTTTGTGTTGTGTGTTTTTCACGACTCATCACGAGTGCATCAATACAATGTGTGAAGCAGAAGCTTAAGTTTAGCTGTTGAAAAACATCCCTGCTTATGGAATATACACGATACAACATAGATAAAGCTCTCTTTAGATAATGCAATCGCAATTAAATCGTTGTTCTCCATGGTCGTGTGTTCACAAAGCCACCACTGAACGTACTGGCAGTATAATATTCCGAATGCAAATTCCGAATGTCTGCGCTAGTCACACGGAATTCCGAATACGGAAAACGAATTCGGAAATCGAATACGGAAATCGTATGTATGCGCCCAGACTTAGGGACTGAGAAGTGATAAGAAAATTGGCTCTGGCATCATTTACTGAATCACAGAAACACAACAGCACACGTGCTGTTAATTCACGGTGGTCTTCTGTAAGGGGGTAATTATTGCCGCTAACCGGCTGCCCAAACACACTAAAAGGAACTAAACTGTATGGGCCTGTAAGCTCCCCTAAATGTGGTTATGGCACGGCTGTGTACCTGCTAGTGGGCAATGCTCCCGTTACAGAAGCGTCGATGGTCTAGCCGATTCGGCGGTTAGGCTGAAATGAGTGAGTAAGGGTTCCAAGAACAAATTTGTATTGGTTACTAAGCGAAGACAATTTATTTGAAAAAGTTGCGGCTTTCTATACAATTATGTGTATAATTTAATCAGAGGATTTATGTGCCATTATATGCCATTACTTTTGCCATCTTGTAGGTAGTGACATGATCCCGTTGCTGTAGAAATTTTGGGACTTCTGTTCAGAAAAACGTGACAAGTAGTTTTTGGCAGTCCTCTCTTGATGTTAACCTGACATTACCTAAAGAATTCTGAAGAGACCGAAACAGGTGTAAATCTGAAGGTGCAAGGTCTAGGCTATATGACGGATGCATTAACACCTCCAAGCCAAATTCTCTTAATTTTTGCTGAATGGCTAAAGATGTGTGTGGTCATGATGAAAGACCACCTCTATTGATCAATTCCTATTGATCAATTTCGGCCGCTTTCTCTCAACTTCTTGCTTTAATCTCATCAGTTGTTGGCAGTAGAGATCCGAATAGATAGTTCTGCCCGACAGTAAAGGCTCATAATGAACAATACCTTTTCTTTTTTTGAAATGTAACCTTTTTAATGTCTTGATGAAATGTAACCTTTTTAACCAGCCAGATACAAATAGTACAGCCAAAGAGATTTTATTCCAAGTTTACAAGTTTTTTCCCCGACCTAATATTATATACACTGGGTTACAATAAAGTCGGGTCAAAGGATCAAAGGAGTCAAGTCAAAGGACTGCGAGATTCATATTATGTGTCTACATATTTTATCAAGTTACGGTATGTTTAGAACTAAATCTTTTACGTTACCTACTTACACATTAATTGCAATAGAAGATTTTTTCGCCTTAATCCGATTTTTCTTTTGTAAAAGTCGTTGGACGTTGATGGTAGGTGGCTACCGTCGCCTATAACACAAGCAAAGGCTACAGGCGCTAGTGACTTTAGTACATTTAAGGATAAGGAATTCGGTAGGATAGGAAAATGGGGTCTGGCATCCCTAATTCACATTAATTAATATCGATTCCCCTTTAATCAAATTAGGTATTTGTCCTTGGTTTTCTGTTTGTAGTCTAAGATCCTATTTAAGAACCTATCTGTTATTTGATCGAAATGTGATTTAAAGCGCAATACACACTAAAGCCACACAACCCGGCGGCTTATTTGAAAAGAATCATAATTATGGTACTGCAAGCAAGTAACATAATTATTTATGACACATTTTTTAACGATTGAACTTATTTGTATGGAAATAATATGAAGTGCCACAGAAAAGAGCCATAAACTCCGCAAAGATTACGCCAAGTCCGCCTGCGCCTTTTAAGAAATCAAGCTTCGAATATAAATAAATGCGAAATATGCTAAACTTGTGAAGATTTGGTGTGGTGAAGTGATAATAATCTTCCTTACATACTATAAATTGAACTGGCTGCCTGCGTCTGCCTTTCTGTATATCTGCTAACTCCTCCTAAATCACACAACGGGTTTTGATGCAGTTTTCACTATTAGTTAGATAATTTCTCACGGAAAGTTATAAAAAAAAACACAAACATCCTTTTAAAGGTAAAAATAGTTTTTTCTGTTAAAAAATTTAGAAGACATAAATATACGCGAAGATTATACTCTTTATTCAGTATTAGAAAACTTCATTTATCATCATCATCAGACTGTGTGTTTCCACTGCTGGATGTAGGCCTCTCCCAAGGCTCACCACCACGCACGGTCCTCTGCGCTTCGCATCCGGCCGCTTTCTGCCAAGCCTTTCAGGTCGTCTGTCCATCTGGCCGCAGTCGTCCCACGCTGCGCTTTCCAATTCGTGGGGTCCATTCGAGAACACCTCTACCCCATTGCTGAGGCGGCGCTACAAGCAAAGAGTTTAAGAATCGTTTCCAGTTTTCATACAACGCCATCCAAACACTTTCCTTGGAAACGTCAAGCAGTAAGCTTGGATGCGGTCGACGCGGGACTAGCAGCCTTGACGTGAGGTTGCGAATAAGAGAGAACGCCTTTGAATCGATAAAAGAGAACGCAATATACGAGCAGATTCTAGAGAGAGCGTTCGAAGAGGTGCCGTGTCGAGCTAGTGAACACACCCCGTTTCCAGTAACTTCAATTACTAACGAAATATACGATCTTGCACTACAAGCACCGAGACTTATTTCGTGTTTTCGGGTATTTCTGAGCCCGATGAGGCCTGTATCCCAGACATCAAAACTGGGATTCGAAATCAAAAGTGGGATTCGAAACATATATAGTAAAACTTATAACTGCATCTGTGCGAATGCAATAAAATTTTATTGAATACGTGATGTTCTTTCACGGTGAGTGTCAGACAGGCTTCCCAGTTTATGACAGTGCGCCCTGCATTTACCACGCCCTAACTCGACTGTAGTGTTATCTAAAATGCGAAATACCATACTCTTTTAGGACGTTAGTTAACAAGCATTAAGTTACATAACTAAAAAATTATAAGCAGAATAAGCTGAATCCGTCTGAGTATTTGCTCGAGTGCCTGACCGATTTCCAGTTACAAATAAAATAAAGCCAGTATCTATTCTAATAAGTGTTATAAATAGAACACAGATATTAAAATATCTAGGGCGCGTTTCGTTCTATTCTTCTTTCTGTCTGTAATTTCCGTTCTCGACTTGGCAATTGTTTTACGTTACGACTCAGGTTTTTAAGAAAATGGATCATCGATTGACATTATATTAAACTAAACGCAATAAGGGCACTCAGTAGTCCTTTCTGTAGGTAGGTATCAACATAGTTTTAATTTATCATTTATTAATTGTAATACTAACTCAAACAATAAAGAATTTGTATTTAGTCTCAATAAGAATCTATCACAGTCTTGTTTTTTTTCCCGTGAAAACGTCAAACTTCAAAGAATTGTCTACCACGCTAGCCTATGGTGGATTAAACTTTAGTAGAAATTCATATTAATATGTTAAAGGATATTACTGATGAGAATTTCAGAACTTAATACTGTACAAGAAAGTTGCAGAGATTTAAGACTGATCAGAATTTCAGAACGTAATACTGTATAGTAAGTTGCAGAGATTTAAGCTTGATCAGAATTTCAGAACTTAATACTGTACAAGAAAGTTGCAGAGATTTAAGACTGATCAGAATTTCAGAACGTAATACTGTATAGTAAGTTACAGAGATTTAAGCTTGATTAGAACTTCAGAACTTAATACTGTACAGTAAGTTGCAGAGATTTAAGCTTGATCAGAATTTCAGAACCTAATACTGTACAGTAAGTTGCAGAGATTTAAGCTTGATCAGAATTTCAGAACTTAATACTGTACAAGAAAGTTGCAGAGATTTAAGACTGATCAGAATTTCAGAACGTAATACTGTATAGTAAGTTACAGAGATTTAAGCTTGATTAGAACTTCAGAACTTAATACTGTACAGTAAGTTGCAGAGATTTAAGCTTGATCAGAATTTCAGAACTTAATACTGTACAGTAAGTTGCAGAGATTTAAGCTTGATCAGAATTTCAGAACTTAATACTGTACAGTAAGTTGCAGAGATTTAAGCTTGATCAGAATTTCAGAACTTAATACTGTACAGTAAGTTGCAGAGATTTAAGCTTGATCAGAATTTCAGAACTTAATACTGTACAGTAAGTTGTAGAGATTTAAGCTTGATCAGAATTTCAGAACTTAATACTGTACAGTAAGTTGCAGAGATTTAAGCTTGACCAGAATTTCAGAACTAAATACTGTACAGTAAGTTGCAGAGATTTAAGCTTGATCAGAATTTCAGAACTTAATACTGTACAGTAAGTTGCAGAGATTTAAGCTTGATCAGAATTTCAGAACATAATACTGTACAGTAAGTTACAAGGATTTAAGGACGTAATTACATTTTTGACGCGCTCGAATTCAGCTAACTGCGCCAGCACACTACAGCAAAGTGCCCACACACACATTGAAGCCGCACGGTGTACTTTGGAACTTTGTCGTTCTAATTATTTAGAAAAAAAGGCGATACACCCGTATTTCCACGACCGCATCTGAGCGGGGAATGGTGAACGAAACCTACGGCGAAAGAGGTCGCAGTGCGATCCCTTAGAAAAATGTATGGAGAAAATATAGTGCGTTTTTTAGTGTCCTATTCTTTCTCAGAAATGAAAAAGTAATTTATTTGAGTACAAAATAGTAAGCTAGACGTATAGAGACTGTATAAGCTACAATTTCTTATTATTTTCATGTTAAAATATGCAGCGGATTTAGCTATTTATGTACCTATCCAGACACCATTTTTCGATATTTTTAGCGATTCTTGCGATGGTAAAAATGTATTTATATGAAAATTTTGTATTGGGCTGCCCAGTTTTTATTAGCTATCTTTAGAAATGAATACCTTACCTTTTATTTTATACCATGGCATCTCTACAGTTGTGCTTCCTGGATATATAAATGGTACCGAAAAACCATTGATATTTGTGAATACGTCCTTAAGTCTAATCATAATTTCATCCTCTCCTTGCCGTGTAGACTGACGATAGTATATCAGCCTTGTTGATCACAATGTTATTATATTATTATAATAATACTAGCTGACCCAGCAGACGTTGTCTTGCCAGAACCCGAAAATAATTCCGTAAACCGATTGTGACGCCACCTATCGGGTCCAATTTTATTTTCAAACTATATGTTACAGTGAAGACCTATTATCATACCTACGAAATATACAAAAAAAAAAAATCGTAAAAATCGATGTCACTTTGTGAAATAATGTTGCCATGTTCAATGTAATAGTGGGGCGTTCAGTTTTCGTTCAATCACAGGAATTAATGATGATATGAATGAGTACATCGTTAATCTTAAGATAAAAAGTATCCTATCTTTTAAGTTGGACCAAATAACAGATATTTACGAAGTTTGATCAAAGTCGGTTCAGTAGTTTCAGAGTTTATCGCGAACATACATCCTGACACGAGATTTATATAAGATCACAATCTTATATATATAAGATTGTGATATTTTAGACTAGATACATGAATCTAGCCTAAAAAGATAAGCTGTCAATCAAACTAGATTTCTCTGATATTATTTTATTTTGCTTTGTCTGTGGAATTTTTTAGAATTTTGAACTGAGATTGTTATTTCTGTAGAGTCTACATGAAAGAACTAAAAAGAGTTTGAGTCAATTTGACACAAAGTACACAATTTCTAAGCTTTATGATTTATTTTCTCGTAAACTTTGATTTTATCCGAAACAGAACCGAGAGAGCGGAGTTGTACTATTATTGTATTCTGTGGCGGAGTAGGTAATAAATATGCTTAGTTGCGGAGCGCTCCGAGTTGAGTCCCAAATTGAGATAGGTAGGTATTAAATTTAAATTTTTTCTTTAGGTTTAATGAAAACACATTAAATAAAGTTCAAAAATTTAATTTATATTCCAATACAACATAGATTATATTTATTATAAATACAATATACATAATTATATTAAATTAAAATAAAAACTAAAATTATCTAATTTAAAAATAAGTTAACACTAAATGGATTAAAACTAATAATATAAAAATGGACCCTGTGGCATTGTACCAAGTACGCTGGCAGCATTTCCTCGTTGAATAGCCAAACTAATACGTTGGCCGAGGAAAGTGCCAGCCAGCTCTTCGGTCTCCCGTCGCATCAATAAGCCTCTTCGAGAGGTCTTTGAAGAGGCTCATTGCTGCAGGGCCCCACGGACCGAGTGTCTCGACTCCGAATGGTACAAAACCATATTAGGCGCCGAGGCCACTATTTTTAGACATTTTATTTTTTTGCCTTTGCTGCGGCTGCTGCCTTAGTGGTTGTTCCATGGAAATGCGAAGGGGCTAGTGTGTCTACACAGGTAGCATCCCACACCAGCACTCTTCCCAATCTCCAGGGAATCAGGGACATCTAATATAGCTGGTACATTGGCTGACGCAAGAGACCGGCGGAGGATGTCGTTTAAAAGTTTAAGCTCAAAAATAAAATAAAATATCTGCGCAGTTTTGACGAGCCCGTTGGATGAGTGGTTAGGGTGCTTGCCTTAACGCTCTGTTCTAGAATACCCGGATTTGATTCCCGCCAGGGTAAATTTTGGAAGTGAACTTTTCAAAGTTGGCTCTGGTCTCTACTTTCGCAGTCATTTGGGCAGCCCGTCTGGCGGCAGTAACCACTCCCTTACAGAAGACCATAGTGAAATAACAGCACGTGTGCTGTTGTGTTTCGGAGAGTGAGTACTGTAGTCCTTAATCTTACTGTAGTCGGCAGCGCACTTGCAGCACCTGTGGCGTTGCTTGTACGAGTATTATAGGTGGCGGTAGCCACTTACCATCAAGTGGACCGTCAGCTTGTCTGTTGACCTTAAAATAAAAAAATAAAATTAGAATTACCCGCCATTTTTCATTATTTTTCGGGTCTCATTTTTAAAAAAAATCAGCTTAGAATGTTGTTTATAAAATAATCAAAGTAGATGAATTTGCTTCCTATTTTTATGTTAATTTTGAGAACGGGGTTACTAGGGTTAGAACGGTTTATATGAAAAAACAATCTAGGCGATATCATTTTCTTTTCTAAATACTTCGACATCCTAGGGATATTTGAATCCATTAGTTAAACACAGAGTTGGAAACTTAACAGTATTCTCGAAACCATCCAAGTCTTGCATGTTTCAAAGTTTGCCCGGAGTGCGTTATACAACGAGGCTACATATCTTTATTTCCTTAATCTCCTTTGTTTACTATTGCAAATTACACAATTCTTATGTTTTTAAGGTGTAAAAAGCAGAGAGTGTATTTTTTATATACATCTGGAAGATGGTTGGAAGTTTTGAAGTAATTATGAAATAAACAAGATGTGTGCACTATCCAAATAAGTAATTTTAATTATTTGGATAAATTCTTAAATTTCTTAAATAAAATTTAAGAAAAAGTAATCCGAAGAACTGAATTCTACAAGAGCGTGTACTTGTGGTAAAGTATTTGTGAACCGATAATCCAAAGTTGCGGCTCGCGATTAACTCAGCTCATTGCTAAAACTATAAACTGACACAATATCAAAATACTGTTATTGCCATATTCATCATAAATCATGTTTTGTTGATAATTGAGATTATCCGCGTAGGACGTCGCAAGGTAGATGGCTGATGCTTGCTAAAACCCAAATTACGGACTCACAAAAAGGGTGAATCATAATGCTTAGATTTAGGGAATTAATTATTTGAAAAGATAAATTCAATAGAAATAATTCCACAGTTAAAAACTGGCGTGATGTAAGAAATGGTGTAAGAAAAAAAAATTATACATTTGCTTTTTACATAATTATTAATATTCTTTCGCTAAAGAGTAGTATATTCTTTGTTGACATTCTTCCAAGTTGAACAAGTAAAAACTTGTCATTCATTTGTCACCTGTAAAACATAAATAAATTAAATATGCTGTGAATATTTCAAAATATTACATGAGCAATATGAATATCAGATTTTATGACTAATGAAATTTGACTCCTATGGCTTCTTCGAAATTTATTGGAGGCTGCGAAAGTTGCAGTGTCATATATAAACCCTGCGCCGAATAGAATGTGGTGAGTTCGTTAAGAAATCCAAAGTATCTTCAGAGTAGATGAGGTAAATAGTATTTTGTTTACTAAAATACTATTTATTATTTACTAAAATACTATTTACCCCATCACCAGTGCTTTTTTGTATCGGAGCGTGAGTAAACAACTCTAGAGCCAATTCATTTTTCCTAATCTTTAATCTTTTTCTTATCATAATTATTTCTATTTCCTACACATTTTAAAGGATTATCTGTCTGTTACTTAAACGAAAGGCTCATGCATTTTTTTTAATTGATTCTCTTACAAACTATTTCAGGCAGTAAAATTAATAGAACCACATTAAGATTTTCAAATAGGTTTAGACTTAAAAGTAGGTGTAGCTTTGGTATAATTAAAGACATTAAAGCCTAGTTGATGGTTGAATTGGATTCTGAACAGACGTAATTCATTTCTCCTCATAAAACTCGACATGGTTGTAAAAATTGGAGAGGGAAAAAGACTATTTTAGTAATATTTAAAACGCTATTTAATGGTACAACGAACAAAACTGAATGACTTCAAGCTACTGTTAATGAATAAAAAATTGTCATGATGTTTTTTCTTCTTATAGTTAGTAGAGCCCGTTGGATGAGTGGTTAGGGTGCTTGCCTTAACGCTCTGTTCTAGGGTTTCCGGGTTCAATTCCCGGCAGGGTCAACTTTGAAAAATCAACTTTTCAAATTTGGCTATGGTCTGGATTTGGAAAGTAGTGGCAGGGCACACTGCGTTTTCGCAGTCATTTGGGCAGCCCGTCTGGCGGCAGTAACAGAAGACCACCGTGAAATAACAGCACTTGTGCTGTTGTGTTTCGGTGAGTGAAGTAAGGGATGCCAGAGACCATTTCCCTTTTCATTCCTAATCCCTCGTCCTTGATCCTGCTGTAGTCGGCGGCGCACTTGCAGCAGTTTTGGCGTTGCTTGTGTTATAGGCGACGGTGGCCACCTACCATCAAGTGGACCTTCAGCCTGTCTGCCGATCTTAACATTAAAAAAAGTTAGCACTATAAGAAGTAGTATACAGTTAAAATAACCGGGTATTTGATCTTAGTAAATCTTTATTTTTCTATGAAGATCCAAAACATCTATTCTAGACCTAAAATTTTTAATAAACACATTTGCATTCTGGCTATAGGCGGCAGAAAAACTGCATAAACGGTTTTCATACGAGTTCCACACAAAAAAATTGTCTCTGAGCGATCTAAAAGGTACCCTAAACGAATAAGAATGCTTGTACTCTGGCTGGATTTATAGTCCAAACAAGTCAAATTATGTTCTAGCACCTTTAGGTCCAACTTTCTTTGTTGTGATAGTAGATTTGTAGTAATAGGTTATAGTGTAGTAATAGGGATCTGTGGTAATACTTAACAAATCTTTAACCATCGGGTAACCTTCAGCAGGGCCGCCTTTAACCTATTGATGGCCCTGGGTACTTTAGAATCCTATGGGCCCTAGGGGATTATTTTATTAAAATAGGCAAAATGAATTTTCTCCATCTCCATTACTTTTCCACTTATCATTTTCAAAGCAATACTTATCGGTAATATTGGTTTTGGTAACACAATGATGATCTAAGGGGCCACATTGATGACGGGGCCCTGGGCAGTTGCGCAGAGTGCCCAATGGAAAAGAGTGGCCTGACCTTCGAAGCCTATTTTTATTAGATTTACTTTCGTAATTGATAGCGATGCTTAAACATTTCCTGAAAGTATTCTAACTAATATTATAAATGCAAAAGTGAGTTTGTTTGTTAGTTACCTACGATTTCACCTTTTATTATTAGTGAGAGATACACAAAAGCACATAGGGTACTTGCAATCAAGAAAAAGTACTGTTCCCGAGGGATCATCAATAATATAAAATCAAAGATTTAATTACCTTTAAAAAATATGTGAGCAATAAAGAAAGTCGGTGGCAAAAGCTAGTTGTTAAATAAATTGTTATCTGTTCTTTGGTGCAGTTTTCGTAACATAATAATTGGAGGTGGCGGCAGCAGTGGCGGCTGCTGCATACCGATCCCGAATCCGTGCTCATGTTGCTTTAAATGCTGCTTACAAATTATACTGCGTCTTCTATGTTGCGCTTTAATCATTGCTTTAATATTTGGCGGTGTATTTCTTCTTGCTGAATCATTTTTATGTAAGTAACATAAGTGTGAACGTTTACATAATATTTTGTAATTTAGAAAATTTTAGTAGTTTTTTGTAGTAGGCCGTAGTGACTATTACGAGCAGTGACTATGAAAATCGTGTACCTTTATGTAAGTTTTCGTCAAGTAGTTTACCTTTCTTAAATTTAGAAAACTATCCTAAAATAGTCCCCAAAATTACGACACGTATGCGGTTTTATTTTCGTGTGTAAGGAAAGAAAGAAAGAAAGAAAGAAAGCATCTTTTATTCCTCTAAATAAACACAATATACATATATGAACAAATAATAATTATAAACAAACAAATATATGAACAAGTAAGAAGAGGAAAAGGAACCCTGACTCAGTATACAGTTGTGGTGCGGACCACAACACTGATATTCTGCCAGGGACCAGAAATTGAGAAAAAGAAAACAAAAAAACATTAACGCGGGACAATTCATAATACGATTACAATCCATGGCTGAAATTATTGCAAATTTTCTTAAAAACTATTGAAGGCTTTCACTAGCTAGTTATCTATATGGCAACGTCACTGTAAATATACAATAGCACACGAGAATGTACAAAAAATGGACCGGCCGCCCCCATAAACTGTTTCGTCTAAGCGTTTCTCTGCACATCCATCAATGATGAGCGAAATCGTTTTGTAAAGCATCCCAGAGATGTAAGATCGCGTAGCGGGGGCGGAAGATTATTCCAACAAGGGATACTAGAACATAATTTCCTTTGTTATTTTACTTTTTGACATAAGAGGTTAAAAGGTAAAAAACAAAGGAAAGGAAAAGGTGAAAAGCGCACCAAGGAAGACCAGGGAAGACCACCTGGTGGTGCTTGTGGTTATCGGTATAACTATCTCCAAGACTGTAATGTGTTATATGCGGCATTTTATCATAAAATTATCAAGTAACATTATGTCCTCTCTATCATCCTAAATTTTTTCTGGGAAGGTCCTGACGAGAAGGCAGCCAATGCAACAACGATTGCTTCGCGGACTGCACAATTAGGCGAAGAGGTTTGTAAGTACCTATAAAATTAAAATTAAATTATCTTTCAAAATTACCTACCTGTCATTCTTCTACAGAGAGCTTCGTGACATATGCTTGACACAAGTCAAAGTGTGTTGAAAACGTTTGAAATGTATGTATGTACGTTTACGTAAAAATCATATTTATTTTTTCTATTTAACAAAGTGATGTGGTAAGTATCGATATTGCTGTTGATTTTAATGTATGTAATGTTAAAATGTTAGTCTTGAAATGTTTTCTTGAGAACGCAAAGGATTTGTTAGTAAAGCCACTTTCCATATTAAAGTCAAAAGAATAAGTATTTTAAGTTAATTTGGCTTACTTATGACACGTGAATACATTATGCATTAGTTTCAGTGCTAGCAAACTAATAATGTGTTCATGAATTGGACAGCACGCGTGGCTGCATAGCCAAGTACAGAAGGACACCAAAAAATAAGAGCATGTGTGGTTTTTTATTTAGTTTTGTGAACACGGGTTTCCCAAATCCTTTGTTCCTCATTCATTATCCCGTTGAGGTCGTCACTTGGCGTTGCTATAGTGTTTATAGCCGACTATAGTCATCTACCATCAAGTTAACCGTTAGCCTGTCTGCATAACATATTTATCATATAAATAGTATATTTCATTTTAATTTAAGTTAGTTAATTTTACTTAAGTTATTGTGTCTAAATAATCATTGTAAGCTCGTGGGCAATTCATTCTCCAGCAGCCGTCCATTAAATTTTTAATGACGTCGTGATTCTTGACTGAATTAACTCTTCTTCATTACACTCGTTGTAGGTATAGGTACCACAAAATAAAAACTTTTATGGCTTTTATGGGGCATACTAAAACGTGGCAATATTATATGTTTTTTTTTAATGTTTGGTCGGCAGACAGGCTGACGGTCCACATGATGGTAGGCTACCGTCGCCTATAACACAAGCAACGCTACAGGTGCTGCAAATGCGCCGCCGACACAATAAGATTAAGGATAAGGGATTGGGAAGGGTTAGGGAAATGGGCTCTGGCAACACTCACCGAAACACAACAGCACACGTGCTGTCATTTCACGGTGGTCTTTTGTAAGGGGGTGGTTACTGCTGCCAGACGGGCTGCCCAAATGAATCGCAGTGTGCTCTGCCAATGCATACTAACTATTATTGATTTTATTGATTTTAGGCAGCTAGCTTTGCAAATTTACACATTTTCGCATTCGTGCAATCTGACAACATCACAATGAATAAATATTTAAATCATTAGTTTCGGAAACTTTCCAGATGAGAATCATTTTTGAATACTTAGTTTTCATAGAATCATGTTACAAGAACAACAATAAGATTCATAGGGCTTCCTAACTACAGGACCCTGGACCGACTTTGTATTAAAATTCTTGCATATCCGTACTTAAAATTATAAATAATGTGAAACTCTGTCTGTCTGCCTAAACCGCTGAACCGATCAACATGAAATTTTGCATACACGTTGTCAGGGATGCAGGAAAGGACATACGGTAACTCTCATCTCATGCTTGCCTTAACGCTCTGTTCTAGGGTTCCAGGGTTCGATTCCCGGCAGGGTCAACTTTGAAAAATCAACTTTTCAAATTTGGCTCTGGATTTGGAAAGTAGTGGCAGGGCACACTGCGTTTCGCAGTCATTTGGGCAGCCCGTCTGGCGGCAGTAACCATCCCCTTACAGAAGACCACCGTCAAATAACAGCACGTGTGCTGTTGTGTTTCGGTAAGTGAGTAAGGGATGCCAGAGCCCATTTCCCTATTCACTCCTAATCCCTTATCCTTAATCCTACTGCAGTCGGCAGCGCACTTGCAGCGGCTTTGGCGTTGCTTGTGTTATAGGCGACGGTAGCCATCTACCATCAAGTGGACCGTCAGCCTGTCTGCCGACCTTAACATAAAAAAGTACTGTTTCCGAGGGATCATCTAACGCCTGGCAAAGGTGTAGCTGCAATATATGTATTATTAGGCGTTATATTGCTCATAAAATTAATCAGGCGTTATTATTTTTAATTTTCAATGCGGGAGGAGCCGCGGGCACCAGCTAGTAATAGTATAAATTAAAGACGCTGCCCGCGTCTGTCTGTCTGTCTGTCTGTCTGTATCTGTTAATTCCTCCGGTTGTTAATGCGAATTTCAATATCAGTTAGATAATTTTTCATGGAGTTTTATATTACATTATAACATTGAAAATCTTATTTCAGTTTCAGAAACCTATTCGTGAGCAGCGACGCATTGAACATCGGAGTTCAATTTGTCGTGTGTTTAGTAATATGCGTCATTATCTTCCTAGTTTTCTTGTTCTATTTGGGTTTCAATTGTAAGTTGAACTTTTTATGTGCTTTCAAAAAAATTTTAAATATTTTTTTGTATTGAAATGTAAATAGCTTGCTAATCTTTTTCAGGAAAATGGTAATGAATAGATTAAAAAGAAATTCTCACTTTGAATGTGGTTCAATGAAAAGATTACCACAGGAACTATTTTATGGACTCAGTTGGAATTTCAGTGAAAAAATTATTTGTGGTAAAAAATCGAAATTAATATATTTTGTATATTTTTTACGGAGTTTGTGCACTGTTTTTGTATTAAATCAAAGTTTACAACAGAGTTTTCAAAGCAATTTTTGTTTATTGAATAATTTGTTAATCTAGGAGTTAATTTTTTGTTATACAAAGGACATATTCGTCGGGTTATTTTTAGTGTATGAATGAGAGATTTTGTTTCAGTCAAAATTTCTGCGTAATGTGTATAAAGATCTTTTTGTCCATAGAAAGAACCTAATTCCGTATATTTATTAACAATATAAAGTTTCCTGCATACTTCTTGATCCATTGGCTTCTAAAAATTTTCGCTACTATTAGAAAATTGGTAACTTTTGGGTAGTCTCATTTGTAAATTCACATACATAATTCTAAAAATTACATTACTCACTTTTTATGCATTTGAAAATTTTGCTCATGCATAAAAGGAACGTCAGGTAGATAAAAATACTCTTCCTTTGTTTAATCCAAACATATTGAAATTTATCTAACAAAAAATTATTTACGCAATTATTTACACAGATGTCGTCATAATTGATCGCTTTGTTGAAGCACACCATGAATGAGGGTTTGTTTCTCGCTCTGGTTGTGCGAAGTCAGGGCATCGCGTTTTACTATCATTTTAACCCGTTATGTAGAAGTACTTAGCTAGTTAAGTAGGAATATCAAATATTTCAGTTTTTCTTTTGATCAGCTCTCGCATAAAATGAATTGTTCCCCTTAATTTATAGTTATACAATGTTCATACGGAGTTTGTAAAGAGTAAACAAGCCAGAAGTTTGAAGCGAAACCTCGAGTGGCCGCTGCGGGAAATCAAAGGAAACTATGGCAAGGAATAAGTTTATAAGCGTAGGATGCCTTTTGAAATGTGTATACTTATTAAACATAGAGGGGTCAGATGCGAAGCTATGATATTTATGCCACAGAATTCAACTTCGAAACCACAGAATTCATTAGTGAACTAACTTCAAGCATTCGTATACTTACCCATTATTTGTTTTACTTAGTGAACAACAAACAAAAAAGCTTGTAGCTTAGACTTTAGGTATTGAAAATTAAATACTACTTACTATAGATACCTAGACCATTTAAATCAGTCCCAGCCCGCGCGATATATGGGCGCGGGGGTATGACGACAAAGGGGACCGTGAGAGGTGCAGGCGGCAGGCCTCTTGTGTATAATTAATTAGAAAATCTAAAAAACTATCAAAGTTACAATAAAAAGTTATATAAATCAATCATAAGAAATATATACATATATAAATCAAGGACCGATTTATTATTTTGTACGAATTTTTTTTTGTAAAATTTTATACATTTTATAAATGTATCCACATTTTCCTCAAAAATCTCAATAACGTCAACCTTTACTATGTTATCATAGCACAATTTCATCCGAACGAAATGACCTGTAAAAATGACATGCCATAAAATATTACGGCCCGTGTGTTGTGTAATAAAATTTCAATGTATATTTTATAATACGGATCATATCAGGTAAAAAAATCTATATCTGCACTGTCATAGTTTCAAGAACTGAAGGCGACCTCTTAATAAGAAATGTAGAATTAATTAGTACTCTCAACGAACCAATTCTACATTTTTTACATACATAACTACACTAGAAAAAGTATATGGGCGTAACTAGTGTATACATATAAGCAGTGCTTATCAAGTCTGCTTCGAATATGTTTTTTATTATTATAAAGAGTGGTAGGTAGGCTGAAGTTCCACTTGATGGCAGGTGGTTATCACTTGATGGTTGGTAAGGACACAACCAACATCAGGGTTTATACAGGTGCGTTGCCGATCCTGCAAGAATTTATTTTGTAGAGCCCGTTGGATGAGTGGTTAGGGTGCTTGCCTTAATTCTCTGTTCTAGGGTTCCCGGGTTCGATTCCCGGCAGGGTCAACTTTTTAAATTTGGCTCTGGTCTGTATCTGGTAAGTAATGGCAGGGCATACCGCGTTTCGCAGTCGTTTGGGCAGCCCGTCTGGTGACAGTAACCACCTCCTCACAAAAGACCACAGTGATATAATATCATATGTGCTGTTGTGTTTCGGTGAGTGAGTAAAGGTGAGGTTTCGGTGAGTGTCTAGGCAACATGAAAAGCCCTGGGCCGGTAATACGGCTGAACCCGCCGGGCAAGGTCGGCGGCCTCTCTTAGCTTGTCAGCGGCTTATGGCCTATCAAGCAATAGTGAAACCCGCCGGGCCGGCGGCTTTGGTATGAAGACACCATAAGGGATGTCAAAGCCTTATCCCTTATACCTTATCCCTTATGCTTAATCCTGCTATGTTCTGTAGCTTACTGGCAGTGCTTGTGGCGTTGCTTGTGTTATAAGCGATGGTAGCCACCTACGATCAAGTGGACCAGCCTGTCCGCCGATCTTAACAAAAAAATATCTTATTCTTACTGAGACTGGTTGCACTTGTTTTTATAGAAACGTTTAAGTATAATAGAGTTTTCTACACTTAACATTTATAGTGAAAATGTATGTGGGTAACCGCTGCTTTGACCACATTTGCGCAGACAATTGACTAAGAAGAGGATTCGAATAGGAATTCGAAGTCGACAGTCCGAATAGCCACCAGTTAATAAAAGTATTAGTAAAAATAACTCAATCGCATAGCTACAGGTCCAGCTGCGGTGGCCGTAGGCGTCAGATGGGTCTTTCTGTCCAGCTTATAGACAAAGTTTATACAGATCAAAGTTTATACTCTTTTTTGGGTTCCGTACGTCCGAATAAAAAAACGGAACCCTTATAGGATCACCAGTATGTCCGTCGGACCGACCATTACCCCTCGTATCTCCGAAACTACTGAACCTAAAACTTTGAAAGAAAGACAGAAATTAGTTTTCTACTTACAGATTATATGAAAACCTATAAGAAGTCCACGATATTAAAATAACATGGTAAATATTGTGCGGATAGGTAACATCGTACGGAACCCTCTTCACGCGAGTTCAACTCGCACTTGTCCCGTTTTTTTTTTATTAATAACTAGCTGGTGCCCACGACTTTGTCCGCGATGAAAAATAAAAAATATAACACTATCATTTTGAGAAGAACTGCTTGGTGGTACACCTGTGAATATGCTCCAATTTGCAAACTCTCGGGAACCTAAGGATAAACCTTAACGAATTATACACCTATCGATTCTTCAGGAATCACTGTCTTATAGATGAAACCGCATGAAAATACGTTCAGTAGTTTTTGATAATATCGCGAACATATATTCAGACGCGGCTCGGGAGTTTTTTTAAATAATATTTAAAGATTCTAGGTAAGGTTATCTGGTTATAATTTTACCTTTATTAATAATAACAAGTTTTCATAAAATAAATGTAAAAGTTTGTTCAATATTATGATAATTTATTACTAACAATTATATTTTTGCTATACAACCTCTGCCCCATCGCTTCGCCCGCCTTGAATTTGTCAGCATCTAAACTTTCTCCATAAATTTGATATAAACTTAATTAATATGAAGTACGTAGTAGGTTCAACCAAATATTGTAAATAGTTTATTAATAGGCGAAGTCAATTTTTATGTGTATAGTAATAATTGACGAGCTTTAAGTGCTATCAATAAAGGAAATTTTTCTCCCCACTATGGTCGAATTTCGACCCGTGGACGAACACTGCTAATAATAAATTCATTTAGAAATAGAAATAGCTAATTGTTTACAGTGTAAACATTGATCAGTATTTAATAAAAGGTAAATTTCAAAATTTTGTGTAGGTAGTCATAATACCTTGCACTGCTTTAATGCATAATCCCGTGGTAAAAGCATAAACCGGTGAAGCGAGTAAAATTAGATTTTACTAAGCGGATGAGATTTACCAGGAGATATTAGAGAAAAAATAACGCCCCTCAAAGCTTTAACAGAAACTAGAGCAGTTTTATTTAGTTAGTATAAGAATTAGTATAGCAATTTAAGGAATATATAAGGAAAGTGGATTTCTCACAGTTCGGGGTCTGTTTGTGTTTAAAGTAATGGTGCATTCACATCGCTATGTAATTAATTCAGTTGATTATGGAAAAATGCTTCGAAAACGTGTTTTTAAGTTACCCGTCCCACCCATCAAATCCAAGCATGCCAGAAAATACAGCATCTTCCTTCACTCATATATCTACAATAAGGTCCAATCACGTTGTTGTATAAAGTACTGCACACTTCCAGAAATGAAGATCAAAGTTATGAAGTGGATTGCCACACTTTCTTACATCGAACTTGAAGAACTACTAAGAGAACTCAAATGACTGTTAATCATAACAAGAAATTAACTAAATCCTCTATGACTATATATCTATCAAGTATACTGCCATTCACACACACACACACACACGCACGCATGCACTCTGAAAGCGTCCTTTTAATGGCATTTTTAAACCCATGAAAATCTTAAAAATCTTAATGCAATATTCGTTGAACTGATTGATGTCGCGTAAATGAACAATCTTGGTAACCTTAGATCATCTACAGGACAGGCCTCGCCTAGTGTAGAGATCATTGTAATAATGATTGTTGATACGTTTCCCGTTGCCATGTTAACATATTTACTTTTTCATTTTTTTAACTGTTTGCTACAATAAAACATGTACGTATTATGTTAATATTGTGAAATAAAATAAATGTATTAAAATGTAATGTATTAATTTCTGAACGAATTTCTTTAATTGAATTTTTGCAAGCTTTGCAGCAATTGATTCAAAAACGTGTCAGCAGAGAAAAACGTAAACATTAAATAAATAAATAACAAACAAAATTTATTTATTTAAATAAATAAATAACATTAACAAATAACGCATACATGGTTTAAAATTTCATCAAATGTATATTACCTATGGTCACAAAATAAATAATTGAATTGAATTGAAATTCACGAACGGAATCGATTAGTTGTTTTTCAAATTATTTTTATAATTTGAAAATCGGAGCAAGCAAAGATATGCGATAGAGATGCATTAATGGTACTGTGCAGTGTAATAGAGAAGGACGTAGCAGAACAGCTAGTTTTTTAATTTTTTTTTTCATATTATTCAGGGTGGCAGGCAGGCTGACGGTCCACTTGATGGTAAGTGGCTACCGTCACCTAAGGACTCAAGCAACACTAGGAGGGGGTACATATGCGCTGCGGACCCTGCATGGATTTGTTTGCTGTTCGCTTAAAGAAGCCCATATTGTAGCTAGATGGAAACACCTTTGAAGGGAGATTGTTCCAAAGTTCGCGCGTTCGTGGGATAAAGTTTCTACTCATCCGAACTGTGCGCAGCGGCACTTTATCCAAGTGCGGATGAACTTCGCATCTATGGCGCGTAGTGCGTACTCTCAATATACTTATATAGTCTTAGCCAGTGCGGTGGTAAAAGTTTGAAATAGGCATTAATTGGAACAACTCATCCGAGCATTCACCACTTTACAGTCGATAGAACACACAAAGAAAGCTACATCTCTTCTTAAACTAAGTGGTTCTAATCGTTGCTCTATGAGCATTTGATCCTAAACAATTCGAACAATTCGTCGCTGCAAAGTGTCAAATGGATCTAGTTGGTACTTAGGCGCTTCAGCCCAGAGATGAGAGCAGTACTTCATCTGGGGCCTAAATTGGGCCTTATAAAGAATAAGGCGCTGCTCCGGTGTGAAATACTGCTTTGCTCTGTTCAACACGCCAATTTTATTTGAAGCTAAAGTAGTCTTAAAGTGGCGCTGGACGAGCGTGGGAACTCGCTAATAGGTATTTGGAAGAATTTGTTGTCTCAACTTACTATAATGCGAATAACCGAAGACAGAATGCGACACAACACATTCGCGCCACTTATTCAACTCGCGAAAATAATAAAACATACGCCAGCAATTCCAATATTTTAGAAAAACCTTTATAGATGGTAGCTATTGACATCCCAATTTCAGATGTACATCATGGGTAGGATGTTTCCATGGAAAATTTTAGTCAGTAATTACAAGAATTCCACCCGCGAATATGTCACAAATTCTGCACATTTTAGAAATTAATTAGGTATACTAGATATAAAATTAATTTCAGTTTTTTGTTGCTATACAAACCTTCAAATTATATCCCATAAATGTCACGTTTTTTATGTATTGCCACGACCTATAATTAATGAGTAATCAAGGCATTACGTGGTTTGGATAATTAAGGCAACACAATCGCGATTTAATCTCTCATAGATAACAATTGATGAAATATACTTTTCGTGTAGTAAACAGATGGGTGAAGGACGACATCTCTTCGGATCTCAGACTTTAGACGCTTACGGTCACCAGACCGGCTACCCAGTTAGTGATTGCATTGAAGTATTCCTGTATTATTAGTATAACGAGTGTATTATCAGTACTTATTATCAGTCTACTAATACTAGTATTTGACAATTTAACAATTTTATTATATTTAAGGGATGATGATAGGTGGACCGAGGGGTATGTCTGTGCAGTGCACTGCTGACGTTTATAAGATAAAGTATGGGAGACAAGATTGCGGGTATGCCATCCGGCGTGCGGGCTTTGTAATCTCTTATTACTCACATAAGACGAGTAGGTATTTTTATATTTATTATACACATATTAACATCATAACTAATGTTATAAACAAGGAAGTGTTCTGTTTGTTTATTTGTTACACTTTCGCCCCTTAACTACTCAACCGATCGTTTTGAAATTTTGCATAAACGTTGTCAGGGATACAGAAAAATAAATACATCTAAAAATTAAATGATTAATTCAAGACAACAATTTATGAGCAATAAGATTGAATAAAAGTTTCAACATCTAATAAAAACGAACATGGATGAATTCGCGGACAAAAGCTAGTATTTGATATTTTGTTGTTAATAATGTCAGTAACCAATTGGTTACTGTCGCCAGACAGGTTATAAGTTTCCATGTTTGTAATTGTTAAACGCATAATTATATTATACCTATTTAATATTAAATTGCAATATATATATTTTTGACATGTTGCGTTGGTACAGTTTAATGAATCAGTACCTATATATATTACTTGTGGCTAATTTCCCTCGGGAGAAAATCCAATACACTCAGAGACGTAACGCAGCTAGCTGTTTCATATACTAGACTTCTGTATCTGTACTGTACATATCTAAATTGTGCAATTTGGCTTGTTCATATGAGTACAAAGAAAATTATATTCACGTAGTTTTTATATTGAGAAAAATATACAGGGTAAATCGGCTCCTCTCCATCTCTACTGGTAGCCGCCTAGCAGACGTTCATTGTATACTATTTATTGATTGTGCCACAAACATATCGTAATGTCTTCGCAAGCCCAAAAGCGAAAGCACAACTAAAGACGATATTTTGAAGCGTATAAATTATAATGAATTTCTTGTAGTATATTAGGTATACATGTAGAATCTTAACAATAATATGTTTTTTGTCGGATAAAAAGGTACATACTCTTTTTCAAAAAAATTCGATCTACAAGGGTAGTACAAAACGTATGTCGGATTACCGCGAGTCAATTATATTCGTTAATTAAAGTATTCAGAGATAATCAAGAAAAATATTGTGTTTCCTATAAAGACTTAAGAGCTCAGTTCCCACCGTGATCTTATCGATTCTATACTGCGTAATTTCAAGATTATAGTTATTGGTTGTAGCAATACATTAAAAAATATGATGGATCTGTGATACATATGAAAGTTTGGAAGCAAACTACAAACTGAAATTAATTTAATATCTAGGTAGTACAATTAATTTCTAAAATATATAGTAAACTAGTTGACCCAGCAGACGTTGTCCTGCCAGGACCCGAAAATAATTACGTAACCCGATTGTGGTGCCACCTATGGGGTCCAATTTTATTTTCAAACCATATGTCAAAGTGACGCGTCACTTCACGTCAATGAACGACGGTTAAATTATTTGAATATTTTTTATACAAAAATACTAAAATCGCGATTAAACAATGGGGAGTGGGGGTAGGAGGGTGAAAAATATTTTACGACCTATTCTCATACCTACCAAATATACAAAAAAAAACATAAAAATCGGTCCAGCCATTTCGGAGGAGTTTTGTTACAAACACTGTGACACGAGAACTTTATATATTAGATTTAAAACTGGGTTGTCAATGACTACCATCTATAAAGTTTGTTTTAGAATAATTATAATAATGGAGTATGTTTTATTATTTTCGCTAGTTCAGTACTTGCGTGGCATTCTGTCTTCGGTTATTGAAGTAATTTTAGACAATAAATTCTCTTAAATACCTATAACTGACTTCACTCTCACGTATATTCACCATCTGCGCTCACTTTAAGATTTATAATTATTACCATAATTAAACGTTAAACACACCTGGACGGTAAATTAAAACATTAAACGACAATGCAGATTAAAATTTTACTTTATATTTAAATTTTGTGTTAATAGTAAAAAGTAGCATACAATAATTACAGTATTACACGCGTGATTACACGCGAGATATAGAAGATATTCTGAAAATACACTTATATAATTGACTCAGCCGTTAAACACAATTTTTTTATTGACACTTGAATAAATCTATCGGAAGCCTTCGGTGCAGTTCCTCGTTAAAATAACTCATCATTATTTTTCTGATCAAAGTACTTTAGATGACCCTTTTACGTGAGAGGCATAAACTTTTTGAATTATCTTGGATCATATTATGACACGGTGTTTCTGATTATAGCTTAAAAAACCTTCCAGCTTATTTCCAGCTAATATTTCGCAAAAGGCGAACAATTAAAAAAACGAACAATTAAAAGGCAGCGGATAATTTAAATACACATAGTTTAAAAATAGGAATCATTGGTTTCAAGTTTATTGAATTTTATTCAATATCATTGAAACTTCAAGTTCAAATTATATTTTCAAGTTAGCTCACCGTGTATTTTTGCTTCACAAGAAGGAATGAGTAGAAAATAGCGCCTAGTATCAGTAGTCCGGTTATTAGTCCGGTTGACCGAACTAATGAGACTTTCAGTCTCAGTAGTCCAGTTATAAACGTCACCCGGACTATTTAGCCGCCTCTTGTATCAGTAGTTCCGGGCTAATAGAGATTATTCCAGCACTTCGAGACGCAATATTCAAAACTAACTATGAAAGAACATTAACGAAATAATTGTATTGCCAAAGAACTAATATTTTTAGGGATTTTTTATCTATACTAACTTTTGGCCTTTTTTTAGGTTTTAAAATATTTCTTCAATCTTTTATTGCTCATGTATTTTTTGTCAGGCGTTGAATTTTGTATTTTTATTTTTAGACATTCCCTCGGGAACAGTTTTTTGTCTTGATGTAAGGTATTATAAATCCTTTTTTTTATCCTTGACAACGTCTATGCAACTTTCGTAACTATCGGTTGAGTATTTAAGGCGTAAAAGTGCAATAAACAAACTCACTTTGGCATTATTGACATTATTTAGGATCTATTCAGATAGCGGAGATCTATAGCTGTAGTTTTCAGTATTAAAATAACAATAATGAATTATCTGAAGGTCTGAAGCTCAAACAATGTACCAATTCCAATATTCGCTAAACCAGTTTTACGATCTTTAACGTGAATTAAATATTGTCTATTTCGAATAGTTTATTGTACAAACTAGATCTGAATTTACGATTAGTTAATCTGTAGGTGGAATAATTAACCAGCTAAATTACTGACGTATTAAATTACGCCAGCATTTCGCATAACATTTACGATTTGCTAAATCAAGGCTCAGTAAATCCCATTGCCTTCAATAATGTGTATTGATTTCAGAGTTCATATGTTAACTGGAAACTTAACTAAGTATATTTATCAAGTGATTATTAAGTATTAGGGCGTATTTATCAAGTATATTTTTAACCTTTTGCCTTCAACTTCGTCGGTGTATCTTTCTGTAGCCTATGTGTTAATCTGTTAAATTATATTACAGAAAAGTTTTATCAAAAATTTATTAAGTAGTTTTTGTGTGAAAAAATTACAAACATCCGGTACATTCATTCTCACATGGAATTATTCAATTTTTATATTATATATAAGGATTGGTTTGTCAATATTTATTGTTCTTGTTATTATATTTAATTCAGGAGTTACGGCTAAGGATTGGAACTCCCTGCCGGCCGTCTACATTTACGAGCTCATACAGCCCAAACCTTTTCAAGGTTTGAGTGAATAGGCATCTTCTGGGTGAGCTCTCTCCATCGTCGGCCTCTTCTTTCCTACATGGATTAATGCTAGCCAAGAGCAAATCCATCTTAAAAAAAAAGAATTTTAACTTTAATTTTTAGAATAGTACCTACTTTTTTCTGGATAAAATGTACCAAAATATGGCTTTTATATTTATCCCTAACAACGTGTATACAAAATTTACTATCCCTCGGGAACGTACTTAACATTTTTGCAACATAATAAGTATCCTATATGTTAATCTGTGTAATAAATTATTTGTATGCCTAATTCCATCCAAATCCGTTCAGTGGTTTTTACGTGAGAGTAATAAACATCCATACATCCATTCATCGAATTTATAATATTAGTAGTTTTACAAACAATATTCCCATGTTCGTGGATTGAATAAAAGAAACTGCTTGTTCATATTATTTACTGCTTTCATTTAAGTATATAATATAATATATATTTAATTAAATTAACACATATTAAAACAATTTTTGACTAGAATAGGATAACAATTCGTATTTTTATCATTTCAGCTACCTAAACATTTATCATTAGATAACGACATTTATAATCTTATAATAAGGAATTCTAACCACGGTCTAATAATACACAATATACAAATCACTAGAAATCATTGCTAAAATCAAAATAGAGAAAAAGTCATATCAAATATTTGTAGAAATACAATGGCTCTCAAAACATAACACAATAACAGTGAATACTGAAAAACATTATTCTTCTTCTTCTTTTGATTATGGCTCCATGAGATCTTCTCCGTATATTTTTTGCCAGTGCCAGTTGTAAAAATAGCAATTTAAAAAACTCAAAAGTCAAATTAAAATCAAAAGTAGCAGATCCCGAAACTAGTCAATCAAGTCAAGTACTTCTTTAAATTTTCAAAACAGGTCCGTCGAGTCTGAAAACATTCTAAAATAAAATCAAATAGCATCATTTTCATCTAATTTAGGCATTTTTTCAAATCTTAATAACAAAATAATATTTATTTTCAATGTTTTAATTAAATGCATGAAAAATACTAATATAATAACAATCTATATTTTTTTTAAACTAATATTGATAAAAAATAAGAAGAATTTAAGAATTAGGGCCGACACACAAAATTGCGATGCGACGTCGCATGTATATCGAAAAGTACGAGCTTGCAGAATGCATCGTAAGAACGCGCACATTGTGTATTTCTGCGATGTCGGGATGGGACTATTCATAGCCGCCGCCGATCCATCACCGCCGATTCCTCGCCAAGCCATTTCAGCGCCGGCCTTTTCATCGCCGTTCGTTTTGGTCTATAATTTATCATGCGCAATATTGTAGAAGGCAAAATAATTCCTTTTATGGAATTTTCATAAAATATGACGTAAATTTTCATATTTTATGAAAATTTACGTCAAAAAAGACGTAAATTTTCATAAAATATGATGTGTTTTAGTTTTATTTTACCAAATTAGACAGTTAACTAACAGATCCAGCAGACGTTGTCCTGCCAGAACCCGAAATTAATTCCGTAAACTCGATGTGGCGCCATCTATCGGGTCAAATTTTATTTTCAAACCATATGTTAAAGTGACGCGTTACTTTACCTCAATGAACGACCGTTAAATTATTTGAATATTCTTCATACAAAAATACTAAAATCGTGATAAAAAAATGGTGGTGGGGGTAGGAGGGTGAAAAATACTTTACGACCTATTCTCATACCTACCAAATATTTAAAAAAAATCATAAAAGTCGGTCCAGCAGTTTCTGAGGAGTTTTGTTATAAACACCATGACACGAGAATTTTATATATTAGAAGATTTGGAATCACATTAATTTTAAGAAATGTTATTTCAGAATAAACGTATAAAAATAAAGTACTTGTTTTGGCAAAAAGACTGTTTATTACAAAATTTGTTACAATACTTATCTGTACTGGAAACAACGTTAAGGTTGAGTTCTGGGATCTTTGAAATTAAATGTGAGCGAAGCGAGTATGTCGGCAAATACTGTCTATTACAAAATGTGTTACAAGGCTTATTGTGCTGGAAACGTGTGTAACATTAATTTTTTAAGTGATGCTGATGCTGATATTTTAACTAAACGGCGATGAAATGGCCGGCGTCAAATCGGCCGGCGATGAAACGGCCAGCTATGAAATGGCAGCGGTGAAAGGGCGGCGATGAATCAGCGGCGGTGAATTGTCCTAAATCCCTACGTTGTTACGTCTCCCTTCCCTTCTTGGAAACGCGACGCACGAATCGCATCGTAGCAATACACGTCGCAGTTTAGCATTGCGAATTCGCATCGTGTCAATTCGCCTTTTGTGTGTTGGCCTTTAGTTTGCGTCGTTGCCATTACTGTCACAAAAGCATCGGTGGGTTATATAGAAAATAACTAATTTATCACAAAAAATATTTGAGATATACTATTTATGCAATGGAGCAATAAAGATAATTAAAACTTAAATATCCAATATTTTTTACAATTTTTCATTGATATTATAAATTGCTTTGGACACGAGCGCCTTCACGATCGTCTAAACCAGAAGTTCCCAGACTTTTTTCTCATAGACCACTTTCAAAATTTAGTTGGTTCCGGTGGACCCCCTGCATTCCTGAACTCATATTCCCTGAACTCAACGAAACATGTGAAGATTAGGTCTGAATATGGAAAATTGCGTTGCGGCTGAGTTCCAAGCACGAAAGGGGAGTTTTCTAAATGAAATAAGTGAGAATTGATTGTTTTTTATTGTCACCCCCATTTTTTTTTTGTCACGCCAATGTAACCCTCGTCGAGTCTCCCGTGAACCCCTAAGGGTCCACCTGGACCACTTTGGGAACTAATGGTTATACACAAATTCGATTCATGGCATTAAATTTTTCATTAATTATTTCTGTGAATCTATTCATGCCATTGTAGACGCTATAAAATGTATGTTATTCCAGATAAGTATTATTAACTATAAAAAAAAAAAGCTAGAAGAAAACCCAATATTGATGTTCTTCTCAACAATGTTCGAAAGGAAACTAACTCTTAAGTGGTCTTGTATTTTTTATATCCAGATCATCAATGAAAGCTGACATTAGATTATAAAAATTCATGTGATTTTGCTTTGATTGCAACCGAAATCTTGTTTTTTTTTATGGTAAAATTATAATTATAAGTATTTTCATCAATGCGGGATGTTAATACTATTTTCATCAACCCTAGGGATGTAAGTAAATTTAAAACTTCAATATCAGTACAGACGTAGTTATTGTATTATAGGAATGCATATTACGACATATATTCTTTGGTATTTTTGAGTGACCACAAACGCTGCTATAAATATTTGCGTCACGAGCTAGTAATATATAAAATATTATATATTACTAGCTGACCCAGCAGACGTTGTCCTGTGCGAACCCGAAAATATTTTTCTAACCCGATTGTGGCGCCACCTATCGAGTCCAATTTTATTTTCAAACTATATGTCAAAGTGACGCGTCACTTCACATCAATCAAGGACGACGACGGTTAAATTTTTGGATATTGTTCATATAATCCGGTCAATTTAGACATTCGAAGTTACATCAATTCTCAATAAGCTGAAAATCGGTGAAATCGTTCAAAATATGATTATAAACAAAATCAGAAAGTTCCCCATCCCTCCCGTTTTTGCAAAAAATTTTATTCAAGGTTAAAGGTCGAAAAAATGAGTTTTTTTGCGATTTTCAGCAAAACGGTAAGTTTTATCATAAAAATACTTCAGACAAAAATTGTAGATCATAAAATTATCTACAAAAAATGTATAAATACTTTTTTTCCTACGAGCCACCGTTTCTGAGATATAACGATTCAAAAAGTTGTAAAAGTTGTCATCGTCATAATATGCACACGTTCCCCGCCACCTATGAGGTAGTGTACCTAGCGCGTTTTTTTTTAAGTTTAGCACAAATAAAACAATGTTCTGACATTTTTGTTATAATACTCAAAACAGCACGATATAGGTTAGCATAAACACGTGTTTTCACTACAGAGTAGCATTCAAGACTAACGGTATTTCATTTGTTATAGCAGGTATAAGACCCTAGCCACGCACGCAGTCGATCAGAAGACAAATGTTCTCTCAAGGTCATAATTGGCGTATAATTTAAGGGACTGGGTTTCTTTCTACCTGATTTTCTTATAGTTATAACTTATGTATATTTTATATTTTAAGTGTAAGTTATAATGATCGATAGAAAAATATTTAAACATATATTACAACTCGGGAGATGTATATACGTGGCGCACTCATGCATATTATGACGATTACAACTTTTACAACTTTTTGAATCGTTATATCTCAGAAACGGTGGCTCGTAGGAAAAAAAGTATTTGTACATTTTTTGTAGATAATTTTATGATCTATAATTTTTGTCTGAGGTATTTTTATGATAAAACTTACCGTTTTGCTGAAAATCGCAAAAAACTCATTTTTTCGACCTTTGACCTTGAATAAAAATTTTTGCAAAAAAGGGGAGGGATGGGGAACTTTCTGATTTTGTTTATAATCATATTTTGAACGATTTCACCGATTTTCAGCTTATTGAGAATTGATGTAACTTCACTCTTATTTTTTGGTCTAATTTGACCGGACTAATACAAAAATACTAAAATTGCGATAAAAAAGGGGGGGGGGGGATAGGAGACCTATTCTCATACCTATTAAATATACAAATAAAATTTCATATAAATCGGTCCAACCGTTTCGTAGGAGTTTTGTTACAATCACTGTGACACGAGAATTATATATATTAGACGGCATATTATAAATAAATAGTAAACATATGAACTTAGTAGGACCGTCCTCAGTCAGTGACGTCCTCAAGATATAATTATTTTAGCATCCTTACACTGTGTGTGGTACATTGCTTAATTTATATTGATAGTTTACTATATTAATCATCATCATCATCTCAGCCGTAGGACGCCCACTGCTGGACATAGGTCTCCCGCCATAATTTTCCAAAAGAGTTGAACAGAAGCAGCCTAGATCCACCGTCAACACGGGGCCCTTATCAGATCGCCTGTCCACCTTATGGAGGGACGTCCTACGCTGGGCTTTCCGGTCCGTGGCCTCCACTCGAGAACCTTTCGGCTCCAGCGGCAGTCGGTTCTCCATATACTGTGTCCTCCCCAGAGCCACTTCAACTTACTGGGTAAGTTGAAGCCGGGTTATGTCGGTAACTTTCGTTCGTCTACGGATCTCCTCATTCCTGATTCTATCTCGCAGTGTACATAGCCTTCATGAGCTAGCTCGTTGATCGACATTAAGCTTTCTTATGAGGTCCATAGTTAGAGACCACGTTTCAGCGCCATATTTCATCACTGGCAACGCAAATTGATCGAACAGTTATTTAAGTTTAATTTTAAAACTTTTTAAAATTTATTTTTGACCTTTTACTGGAGCGTTTAGTTTCAAATTTAACTGTGAAATTTAACAGGTACATAGTGAAAAATTATATTTAAAATTAACAACCTTAATTACTACTTACTTATAAATAAGTAATTACACAAAAGCAACAAAATTAAAGACCGAAGGAACATAGACCAGAATACATTAAAGCTAATGGTCATAATCCACTTTAATCGCACATGCTTAGCTATTAGTTCTACAAAAAATATAATTTATTTTTCTACACAGTATAGAATATAAATATGACTAGTACAGTATTTGGCTGTAGATGGCTATATTGTTTGTCTTTTACACATAACACTTAACTTTAGAATAATTTTTTGCTACTTAAAGTAAGTACAGAGAACAGGTGATCAAGCCACAAGTGTATCTTGCAATATAAATTTAAATCGTATAGTTGGACGGTGGTGTTAAAAGCGTTGCATTTTGCTATCGGTATGTAATTAACTTTAACGACTATTATTTCCGTGCAATTTGCATAAATACCACCACTGTGAACCTATTTGAATATCTCTCAATAACAACTGTTCATTTAAATTACTATAGAGAAAATATAACAAAAATAAATATATATCCAACAATATCTTTAAATATTTCTAAATTTATGGAATATTTCAGAAATTATCTTAAAAATATACTTTAAAGAAGTAATACTTCGGTAGGTAAAGCTAACGATATGGAGGAACCCTGTAGGAGAAGTCGTTACATCTACTATTCAATACCTAATTCAATATAGCAAATAGTCGTAGGAAATCGTTTGGTCACTGATTGGTCTGAAGAGTCTAGTGACAACGTACAAAGCGACAAAATAATCATATTATAGATATATCAAGCACACAGTCGAATTTTAATCGCACATTCAATTATTGTCCTTAAACGCACATGTAATAGAATCTATAACATCGTTTTAAAAAGCATCCTGAGTATTAACGTGAGGCTGATGTTGAGGCCACGATAGCAAAAGTTGCTGGTCTGGGTGGTCCGCGTTTATATTGTCAGACACGGCTGGGGAACACGACAGGTGTCCTATTAGGGCACCGCTGGAACGCGATTGCTGACGACAGAGCGGTCGACGAGTCGGAGATTCGCTTTCGTCAGACATCGCTCGAGTGACAGTGATGCGTGGTGACCTTCGTCGTCGTCGATCCCTACCAAAATTCTCTTCCAAACCGAGTGCCCTGCCTAACACCACATGAGGCGGCGCTCGAATTATAGGAATAGCTGATGTACGTTGTCGAGGCATATCGTCTTCCTGAGAATCTTGCAACATGTTGCATGACGCGGCACGTTGTGCAGGCCTCTCTGCACCTCTCGACCCCATCGCTGCGGCATCAGACAACCGTCTTGTTGTCGGAGGTCTAATGCTTCCGGAACCAGCCGATAAGGATGGTCGTCGCGATCCACAGGCGCTCGGGGTTCGCGCTTGAATCTCTTGTGTAACTTCACTTTTCGTCATTCGTTTTCGTCTGTAATTTCTTAGGGAGTCCCGAAGGGCGTGGCTTCGGATACCATAAAGAATACCGTTTACTGGTGGCGCCGCTGCCAATAACGCAGCTGATAACGCCGCTACTGATTGAGGCGGGTTAGCAATCGCTGGCCATATTAAAACACAGTAATACGGAAAGTAAAGAATAGCTAGAGATCCGAGAGGTTGCAGCACGGCAGATAAAGCACGGTGTCTCGGAGGAGGTGGTGCTGAAAACGGATTGCGCTGATGTGTAACAGTCACTTGTGCTGAGAGAGTTACTTCATATATAGCTGCGGCTATCCTGTGACGATGATATCGAGCTATGCGTAGTATCTTGAGACTGCAGACCAGTACGAGAGCAGTTGGTATTAATAGTGTCAATATGGCATAGAGGAGGCAGAAACAAAGTGCGGCTGTTCCGGCACCGCAATCCGGTGCGCAAACTCCGAGACCAATGCTGTACGCGAGTGGAGGCTGTGCAGCCGCAAGAGGTGCGAGGAGAGCCACTGTCGCGATCCAACCACTCGCTACACATATAATCACCTGAAAGTTGAAAATGGTTAGATGAGTACTAGAAAACTTTCAGGAGAAGGCGGCGATAATAGGCATGATGACAGATTTTGAAATTCTCTTCCATAATGTAGATACACGTCTACCATATCCGAAAAAAACAATATTTCAGCAAAAAAAAAACTAAATTTCAACGCGAATTATTGAATGTTTTTAAATTTATTTTGAATTACGCGCGAAAACGCTCTTAGGTGTCATGGCGTCGCGTCTGATGGAACGTGACATCACCGACATCTCATCAGATTTTTCATTCTCTCAAAGCAAAGTCAAGCAACACGGTGACACTTACCTGGGCGTGACGTTATTCGCTCTGATTGGTGTTTCAGTTAACATGGCCGATTGCAGTTATTTATACTTCTATTTTATTGAAAATCTTATTAATCTCAATTTTAATACAAAAATGAGTAATTTTTTAGACATCTTTCAACATATATTTTTCTTCAATACCATTTATTCTTTGATTCTTTAATACCGTCATCATGCCTATTGTGTCTCAGTCGGAGATTTATTATCATTTGAGCCCTCCGGGACGATTAAGTAAACATAATATGGTATGATTAAAAAAAATCTATTATAAGATTAATAACGGGGACATTTTGAGTTAGAATTTTTTTTTCTGTGTAAATTTAGGATCTTCATGATTTTTACGTCATTAAGTAGAATGGATGAAAATTTAAAAAAAAAAGTGTTTTTAAGATTATTTTCGTCAATGTACCTACTTTTTGGAGAAAAATCTCTGAAATTTTTTTCTCATAATATTTGGATGATATTAAGTGATACTAAGTGATTCCAAGATTTTTAGGTTATGTTTTATATTGTAAAATCTACAGAGCAAAGAATTGCCGCGCCGCGCACTATTAGAGACGGCAGTAATAATAATATTAGCAGTAAAACTCGGGGAGCATTTGGTTGCCAGTTTCTATTTGCACGATGTGGAGTAAATAAAGCTATTGAAAAGCCTCATTGTGTTGTGAGTTGGTGTAATAATCAAAGTAAAAACGCGAATAAGCAAAATTCTGGAGTATCGTATCACAAGTGATTAAATTCAATTTTTAGCTTTTAAAAATGCGAGTCGAAATTGTATTGGAACACAAAATCTAAACACGTGTACTCGTGTGGAATAAACGCGCCCCCTGACACGTTGGATTTTTATGTAAAGTGTTGACCATGCCGTCTGTAGTAGCGAGCGGCGCGGCAATTGTTGCTCTGTGGTGAAATCCGAGCAATGGAAGTGCACGCGCAAATAATACTTATTGTGAATCTAAATACGTTAGTGTCAAAAATCAGAAGCAAGGTGGTATTTTTATTTTAACAACAAACCGTTAGCGGCTCCGACATTTCTATCTCATACATCTGTCCTTTTATTATTTCAATTTATTGATTATTTTTGAAGGTAATTAAAGATTTAACTTTGTATTAGGGTTGTTGCGGATGCCGATTTTTTCACAATTTTTGAAGTCTCCCATCCGTGAATGCGGATGTTTAAGATCTTATTTAAATAATTATTGTATATGAATTAAGAATTAAAACAATGATAAAGTAATTATTAACATTTTTATTAATGAAAATTAGTATTAAGTATAATGCTCCTATTCCTTTTTAAACTTTATTTTTTTTTAACTAATTTTATTAGTAAGTGAAGTTAAAAATAAGAGCATTACACTAAATAAAAAGTAATATTGCCGCCTTTTCTGATTCAAGACAGTTATGCAGAGGTTCGTAAATTAAACCCGTGCTACTAAATAATATCCGTGAATATCCGCATTGATTATTGTGGATGCGGATGTCAAAATCTATGCGGAAGCTCCGCATTTTGTATATGAAATTAAAAACTCACTTTTTTAGCAGATACAATGGCAGCATAGTGTAGTGGCGCGGCGATGGCAGCGGCACGATCAGCATGCAGACCACAGACAGTCCACAGCTGCAGTGGATGCAAGGCGTGGAGTAGAGCACCACAAGCGCACGCCCCTCCACCGCCACAAAGCGCTGCACCGCTTGCTAAAGCGCCTACAGCTCCCAGGTGTACTAGTAGCACAGACGATGCTGACGCTGGCTGTAAAAAAGTAAGTTATTACCTATGTAATGTAATTAGATTTATTGCTACTTAAGTTAGGATTCGATCGTTTACTTATAATAGAAACGTGAATTGCAGCAGCGATGTGTAGAAAAATATTAAATTGTAGATTTAAGAAATGTAATAAACAAAGATTTTCAACTGTATAGATCGGGCAAAACGAAAGAATCCGTAATGTGACATTTAGAACCACGTGGTACAAAATAGCTTAGTTATTCACCAACTTTATAAGGCTATTTAGCTCCGTCATGGCCATCCTGATTTCGGCGATCAGGATCAATATTTCTATAGGAAAATTTTCCCAATCCCAATTTTCCTTATATATTTAATCTTTTTGGTAGTAGGTATATAAGTTATTTCAACATTAAAGAAAAGTGAGATAAAAATTAGGGGATTTTATATTGAAATTATAGCATTTTTAAGCTGTCGTATTTTATAAAATAATGGATTCGTTTGCCTGCTAAAATTACTAAAGGGAAAACTACGGACACAAAATATAATGAAATCCTTTTCGCAAGCAATATTATGAAGAGTAATCGTTATAGGTTCTGGTAGAGGTATATTATACATAGATAAAGGTCATAGGAGAAGATGAGGAATCAAGGCTAGATTATTCGAAGTCAACCTTTTGATTCAACGGTAAACAATTAAATATTCTAAATGTACGGAAAAAATGTATGTAACTTTAACAAACATGCTTGAACCGTTAAACACGATATTCACAACTTCCGATCATAATCCGAAAACAGGGAAATTTTCATCGTTTTTCGGATCGTAATTAAAATATATCACACTTTTACTCACGAAATAATTTAAAAAAATAAGTAATGATGTTTAAAAGAATATTATAATATGGCTACTTTTTCTCAAAACAGTTTTTAATTTATTAATTTAATTGCACACGCGCGAAACGGTGTGCGCGGGGTAAAGAAGCGCCTACTGCCTCATGCGCTCGAATATCCTGGCCTTAAATGGAAAATTGAACCTAACTATTTTCTTTTATAACACGAGTGATTATTGCTGTTAGACAGCCCAGTTATGCAGATCCTTTGCCTTAGACTTACGTTAGAAAGAATATTTATTTGAATTCACAAACACAACCGTTCTACATGTAAGTAATACCAGCCAAAATAACGTTACATTTGTTATGCGTCCTTGAAGCATCGCGAACCTTTTATGCGCGCCTGTCTTGTTTTCTTGAATTATTTAAACCTGCTTTGAGCAGTGTTTACATAGACAAGACCTACATTGATATAATCGACATTAATGTCAAAGTTAGTCGCCAGAAACCTGCGTTGATCTTCACTGTAAAGAACCAAGTAGCGATTATTACAGTAATTATCGTATTACTTGGCTAATGATTTTTTTATACAAACTTTTTATGTACTTTGGCTCGAGTCTGGATCTAGAAAGTAGTGGCAGGACACACTAGATTTCGCAGTCATTCGCATCGTCATCGCAGTCGGAGATTTATTATCATTTGAGCCCTCCAGGTCGATTAAGTAAACATAATATGGTATGATTAAAAAAAATCTATTATAAAATTAATAACGGGGACATTTTGAGTTAGATTTTTTTTTCTGTGTAAATTTAGGATCTTCATGATTTTTACGTCATTAAGTAGAATGGATGAAAATTTAAAAAAAAAGTGTTTTTAAGATTATTTTCGTCAATGTACCTACTTTTTGGAGAAAAATCTCTGAAATTTTTTTCTCATAACATTTGGATGATATTAAGTGATACTAAGTGATTCCAATATATTTAGGTTTAAATGTTTTATATTGTAAAATGTACAGAGCAAAGAGTCTTGTTTTCTTGAATTATTTAAACCTGCTTTGAGCAGTGTTTACATAGACAAGACCTACATTGATATAATCGACATTATTGTCAAAGTTAGTTGCCAGTAACCTGCGTTAATCTTCACTGTAAAGAACCAAGTAGCGATTATTACAGTAATTATCGTATTACTTGGCTAATGATTTTTTTTAAACAAACTTTTTATGTACTTTGGCTCGAGTCTGGATCTAGAAAGTAGTGGCAGGGCACACTAGATTTCGCAGTCATTTGAGCATCCCGTCTGGAGGCAGTAACCACCCGATTGCAGACCATAGTGAAATAACAACATGACGTGTGCTATTGTGTTTGGTGAGTGAGTAAGGGACAGGGGCGGATCCAGGATGACAAAGTTCGGAGTTAGGGTTAATATCACAAGTAATTTTTTTGTGTATTTTTTTTACTAGTTGAGATGCATTATACTTTTAACCCGCGTAATCGCGTATTTGAACTGTCTCAAATGTCTGACATGAATTATGAAACTTTCGATAACTTTGATTGATATGGATTATATTATTCTATATTCAGTTCATATATGAATTGAATTGTACTTGAATTGAATTGAAGAGTTAAGTCAAAATCCTATCCCTTCCCGATCCCTTCCTATCCTATCCCTTCCCGATCCTTAGTTCTGCTATGATCGGCAGCGTATATGTGTTTGGCTCCTACCCTCAAGCCTGTCTGTCGACCTTATCATTAAAAAAAATGTGTTAAGCGTCCGGGCGGTTCCAGTGCTATTGGCCTTATCTTAAAGCGTTTCATAGGGAAAACTAGTGATTACAGTGTTGTGGATTACTTCTCTCAGTATTTAAGTGTAACGGATACAAAGAGATAATAAAGTCGGCATGCTAGGCACCTTGCCAACTGCAGCCAATTTATTTTTGCTTTCATAATTTATTAGTGTTTTCTTCTTTCTTTTTTCCTAATTTTTGCTAATTTTAATTATTTTAATAATTACTTGTTACTTTAACTTGTATTTTTTAATTTGTAAGACAATAAAGTAAAAGATAATGTTAAAGAGTGTAGCTCCGTGCCCTGGCTGCAGTGTGGTTACTTACATTCTTAAATTTAGAGGATACAATCATTTCACAGAAAAAAGGATTTATAAGAAACAAATACTTTATAAGGAATAAAGGTATAAAAATATTTCATATAATTTAATATAATATAAAAAATTACGTTTTCAATGAAAATTGTTAATGTTTTTTATTTTTGGTTCCAGCATGTATAATCCTACTAACTTTATATATGAGAAAGTTTGTTTGTTTTAGTAACATAGGGACCGTCTAAAAACTTTAAAAAATCGGCGCTACAGTCGTCACAGCGATAAAGATCTCAGGCATTACATATTACTCTTATGTTTTCTCAGATATATTTTTCGTTTATCAACGAGGACGAAACGCTGGCACCAGCTATTTTCTTATAAAAATCTTATAAATACGTTTAAAAATTGACTAAACTCATTCTACTACTCAGTTTAATTTAATAAGTGCGATCGTGAAAAGAAACAAATTTTATTTAGTGATTCTTTAGATTTTCTGCAGTTTTAAGTCTACATACTAGTTGAAAATGATAAACTTTTACGAACTAATTGAAGTTTACATACTTAAGGAAATTAGGAGAGAGCAAATTAAAACAGGCAAGTAAATATACACTTCGTAAATGTTTGTTAGAAAGGCTTTCGACGTCCTCTCGATTAAACAATTACGCGAAGTTTCCAAATAGGTTTTATTAATTAGACATTATTAGTGAAGTATCTCGGCCTAACACTGGACCACCGCTGGAGTTTCTGGTGGAGTCCCAGGTGCATCGGCATCGGGTCGTCGCAAGGGCCCAAGGAGAAAGACCCGTCGCTGAGGAAGTGCGACGGGTCCGCGAAGAAGCGCAGGAGAGGGCCATGCACGAATGGAGTGAGGCACTACGTGAGCCTACCGCCGGCCACCGGACGATCCTCGCGGTTCGACCGGTACTGGAGGAATGAGTGAGGCGCCGACGAGGTGTCCCCACCTTCCATATGGTGCAAGTAATGACCGGACACGGTCATTATCTGTACCATATAAAAAGGGAGGAGTCGCCGCAGTGTTATCATTGCGGCGATCCTGACGATACGGCCGAGCATACGCTCCAGATATGCTCGCCCAGGAGATCCCAGCGCCGGGAGTTGAGGGCGGCGCTGGGTGGTGGAGAGATCACACTGTCGAGCATGGTCGAAGCTATGCTTGATAGTGTGACCAACTGGAAAGCAGTTGCTTCCTTCTGCGAACACGTGATGTTGCAGAAGGAGGCAGCTGAGAGGGAGCGAGAGAAAGAGGCCGGTCTCGCTTCTCTCAGACGTAGGCGGTTGGGCAGGAGAAGGCGGGCATACGAAGCCCGTTTTCAAATGCCTTAGGGGACCTACGCACATGGTTGGCTAACTATGTGTGCTTGCACAAGGTCCCCCCCGTCTGGGGATTGCCTCGGTGCCTTCGGGCAATCCCCCATTGGAGTTAGCCTAGTCAGCAATGGCTAGGCTACCCTGGGGTGGATCGGAGTTGTTGCCTCGGCAGAGCCCGGTCCACCCCGCTCAAAGGGCAAGGAGACACCGGGGAGTTTTAGTGCGTATTCCCAGTGCCGCTAGTATCAGGCGCTGGGCGACCCCCACATACTCCTGCCGTCTAGCCAGCGGCAGCAGATCTGTAAGCGGATTACTCCTCGTCAAAAAAAAAAAAAACAATAGGGTCGGCTATAATAGCTAACCTAATGACCCTTAGAAAGCATTGCATATGTTTAAAAAAAATCACATTAGGTAGAGTTAAATATCACAGATTACAATTATATATAAGTATCATAAATAACATATACTTGGGCAAATAATAAGTACATATCTTAGGTAAAATGTCTCTCCATATTTCTGCTTTCAAAAAGTTTTCAAACATGATAAACTTTCAATATTTTAAAAATAAGATTTGAAGATTTTACAAAACAATGAAGAGTATATAATTTTATGTTTACATAAGGTATTAAAAAATATATATGTGGGTATGTACATCTTAACCGTTTTGAATGCGGTTTTCACTGATTTATTGTAACGAGTTTCCCGTAACATTTAGTGTTTGTTTCATACCAAACTGTTCACAAACAAAAAAAAAGATAAGTTATCACGCGTACGGAGTTGCGGATATTTACTATATGGGAACAGACTGATTTAATAACGAAAGTTTCAGTATGAAATGTGAGATGACACAAATAAACACGTCGTTACAATAAAAGCGTTTGAAACGATCACAATTCGATTTACAGATACGTGATCACCAGCATGACATTTACAAGTAGAGGTTAGAATAATTTGTCTCAATATTGTTATGGATTGCGAACTCGTCGGCAAGCGGTGCAATACATTTTGTAAAATTACATGTACCTAGTAGATACATGTATTTCACGGTTTTGGTTTTGATTTAATCGCAATCTGTTTGTGTACCATATTAATATACACGTATTTTTACATAATCCACTCTACTGTAGAAAGGGTATCTACTCACAAAAAATATAAATGATTTATTGTTTTTTTTAACCATTAAATATTGTTAATTTTTACTTATTAAAGTTAAAAAAAAAGTGACAACAAACTATGTAATAGGTATTGAGTCTTCAATTATCCGTAATCTATATCTTCATATAATATATAATCGTTAACATATAACATTTTTATCCTGGAAAAATGTGGGGTTCCCGAGGGATCGTCTAAAAAAATGTAAAAAATTCGGCGCCAATGTCTTCACAGTGATAAAGACGTCAGGCGTTATTTTTCAACGCAGACGAAGTCGCAACCACCAGCTAATAAAACAATAACCTTTTCTATTTCTATTTATCCGTTAACATCATGTGTTGGTTTTCATTACATCGGCGAAGGTTAAGCCAAACAGTGGTAAAAGGAAATACTATTAACACTGTAAGGACGATACAAAGGTGTGCACAGTACAAGAGTAAGAGCAGTATAGTATGTATCTTACTTAAATTTATTAAGTTTTACTTGCTAATTTCGGCTTCCGCTGTAGGCATGGTTGTATTATCTTATAATGATGTGTTATAGAACTGTGTAAAATATTCTTGTTTAAAAGTTATTAAACAAGAATATTTTGTGTCCACATTCGTAGCTTGTTTTCATAAAGTTATTGTGGCGAACAAATACGTCAATAACTGATGTTACAATATTAATTAGTGTTATTTAATGGCTATATGTCATTTATGAAACACAGTTACCAGGGTGGAATGAAGGGTTTGAATGGGCTATAATAGATCTATTATGATCATCACGCTAACTAAAAACGGTTAGGCATTCTGCCCAATATGCCTTCGCATTTCCTCTAAGATTGTTAATCTTGTTAGTAACACATGCAGGTTTGTTCACATTATTTGCTTTTACTTAAAGTGCAACTTAACATTATTTTTAACTAGCTGGTAACCGCGGCTTTGCCCGAGTTGAGAAAAAAAAACGCCTGATTAAATATACGAGCAATGTAACGCCTAACATCTTTATTGTAGTTATAACTTTGCCATTCGTTAGATGGTCTCTCGGGAACGGCACTTTTGTCTGGGTGAAAGGTACCCTAAGTCCTTTCCTGCATCCCTGACAATGTGTATGCAAAATGTCATGATGATCAGTTCAACGGTGTACAGATAGACAGACAGACAGTTACTTTCACATTTATAAAATTAGTATAGATTATTAAATGAAATTGATACAATCAGTAACACAAGTTCGACATGGATGTGTTCCACCCAACAGTCTATTTTATTATATTATATAGCTGTATTACAAAGTTATATTTTGTAAAAAATAATGTATGTATTCATATAGAAAGGAAGAAAGAAGGAAAGCAATTTTTATCGCTTTCCTTCAGACCAAGCGCTTTAAAACATCTTTTGTGATGCGCACTGCTAAGGATTAGAATTCCCTGCCGGCGTCTGTATTTCCGAGCTCATATAACCCAAATCTTTTCAGGGTTCGAGTGAATAGGCATCTTCTGGGTGAGCTCGCTCCATTGTCGGCCTCATCCTTCCTACATGGATAGATGCTAGTCAAGAGCAAACCTATCTTTAATAAAAAAAAAGTACATATACCTACAGATATCACAGCCAAATACAAACACTATAAGAACAAATAAACTGGAATTACAAACAAAAGAAACAAATAAATATATAAACAAATAACCCGAGGAAAAGGTACCCTAGCTCGGTATATAGTTATGGTGCAGACCACATCACACAAACACAACACAAGTTTTATCCAGAGGTTTTTATCCTGAGGAAGGCGTAGGTGCATAATTCGTTAATGTTTTTGTAAATTGGTTGAATTATGATGATTTATTGGTAAATATGTCGGAAAAAAATCGTGGGGTTGTTTCTTTTTTATAGGTCTACAAAAAGTCTGCGATGCTATTTGTCATAGCATATAAATAAAGATAAACAGTATATAAATACTGTTTATCTCTCTACTGTGTTGGTGTCTTAATGAAATATTCACTCGTGTCCTTCACAAAACGTTCCAATGTCGTGCTACAGTACAACTAACCACCTGCACATTATGAAGACTAATAGAGTTTTAAGCTCTGTATTTTATTTCCATGGCCTTCACATTAAAAAACAGGTCGTTATTCGTTCATTATTCGATCACCTTAATCGTTCGTTATTTGATCCATTGTGTGAACATTTAATCCATTCGGTTCATTGAGAAGCAAGAGAAGCTAAGCCCTTTCGGTGTATATTGAAAACGTGTTCTTAGACCAGGGTCGATAATTTTTGAAACCAAAAAAAAATAATAGTAGGATGAAACCCATTGGAAAAGGAAGAGAATATAACAAAAATGAAAGGAAAAATAACGGGCGATCTAAGGTCGGGAAATGGAGGTGGGTGAGTTTCGTCTCGTCACAACAGTAAAAATAATCAGCAAAAAAACTACATTTTGTATTGCTTATAATTAACTTAAGTTCTGTACTAAATTTTAATCTGTTACTTTTATTTCTTTTTTACACAATATTTTTAAGAAATTTTAAATCTATTCCGTTATCTTCGAGAAGCTACAAAAATTTGTTTTGCAAAAATATTATAAGTACCTTAATTTTATTATATTGAGCTCATTGTTAGGTCTGAAGTTAGTCCTTGTCTTAATAAAGACGAAACCTATGGTAGAAGTTGCATTTAATACTTATATTACGAAACATATGGGAAATCATGAAAATAACAGCAGTTCATATTAATATATACGTATATTATTTCTGCAAAGTTGCACAGGGTCAGAACATTAATGTTTTTTCAGATAACATTAAACGTAGGCGCTACCTCGCGCGCTTGGTCACCGGATATTACCGAGGGTGTAGTTTCCTCGCACGGAGGCTTCCGGTACGATGGTAGATCGTAGCAACAAGTGGGTGATGAGGGAGGCACCCAAATGCCGAATGAAATTGTATGGACATACCATACCTTTATAAATATTAGAAAATATGAGTTTTTGCAGTTTATGCCTTAAGATTAAGAATAAAGTTTCATATAAGCCCCCGAATAGAATTTCATTTTAATGGAAATTTTATAAGGAGTAAAATTAATATAAGCGTTATCAGTCATTTTGATATTTTGATATTTGGGAATGTAGCATTTAGCTACATTCCCTGTTTCTGTTCTCTGGGCTTATGTCGATGTCGAAATCTTGTATGAAAAGTGAAGAAAAAACAATAACACGTAATAACCTGCCGACGTAGCGACATCTGTCGTCGAAAAAATGAACTATTTGAACTTTAAAATGTAGTGACATCTGTGTATACCGAACATAACTAACGTAACTTTTGTTGGAACACGTGACATTTGAGTATGCAGAATGCAATTAAATAATATTAAGTGATTAGTTATTCATTTATCTATTGACACGAGGAAATCTATAATACGTTTAAAGAAGTAAACTCCAGTCGTGCGTCGGAGCTGACACACTTTTTTTTATTTATTCACAAAGATTCGGTTTTGTAGCACCGGCGTCAGTGAAAATTTAGGAGTGTCCAAATGACTGCTGCGGCCAGACGGACTGCCCAAATAACTGAATAGTTCATTTCCAAAGTTAATCTTGCCGCGAATCAAACGTGGGACCCCTGAAACAGAGCGTTAAAGCAAACACCCGAAGAGGCTCGAAGTTGAATTATATAAGGGTTAAGTTGCATTCAATGAATCTACCCTTTTTAGGGTTCCGTACGACCGAATAAAAAAATGGAACCTTTATAGGATCACTCGTGTGTATGTCTGTCCGTCCGTCACAGTCAATTATCTCGGAATCTACTAGACCGATTAAGTTGAAATTGGTACACATATCAATTTCTGTGACCCAAACGCAGAGGTGTGACGTGAATAGATGAAATCTGTATATGGGAGGTCATTTTTGGGGGGAAGGTCGAAACTTAAAAAAAAATTTGAAAACTGTATCGTGTGACATATCAAATAGAAGGTCTTGTTTAGAAATTTTAAAATAAATAGTTTCCAAGCGCGCGAGGTAGCGCCTCCGTTTAATGACCTCCCATATACAGATTTCATCTATTCACGTCACACCTCTGCGTTTGGGTCACAGAAATTGATATGTGTACCAAATTTCAACTTAATTGGTCTAGTAGTTTCGGATATAATTGACTGTGTGCGACGGACAGACGTACACACGAGTGATCCTATAAGGGTTCCGTTTTTTTATTCGGAAGTACGGAACCTTAAAAAGAAAAAAAAGAAAAAAACGTTTTCGCGGGACAATTCAGAACAAGATTATAATATAAATGCTTGAAACCTCGGACTGAGGTTGGGACTAACAAAATGATCTTAGAAACCCTTTATAACCAGAAAATCCTCGTCCATTCATTTTCCTACGCTCAAAAACCACCCTCGCACGTCTCAAGCACTTATGTGACCTCCTCGTCATGTGTGTTCTGATTTGAGTGTATCAAATGGATATAGATTGTGGTTTCCCTCAAACTCGACTGTAACGCACCCAAAAGTAAGACTAGGTTTATGCTTCGTCGGACAAATGGGGCCGAAATATATTCAGTTATTCTCGTTGGCATCAAAAGAGGATGCATGTAACTGAATTATTATTGACTTTGATGGAAACCGTTTTTGTACAAACTAAAATAAGTCTTAACATACAAAACATAAAACTTCATTCGTCCAAACTTTACATTTTTATTGACACTGACAACTATACCAATCTTCGTTTTGGGTTTTTGTGTTCAAGAAATTATTTTAAATTTATCAACGAAATGTCTGATGTGGTAGTAGGCTGTGTGATCTGATTATAATTGCTAAATGAGCTGGGGTGAGACATGTTTATCATTAAGATCTATTCATAGTCGAGACATCGCAATTTGTGTATACAGAATACGAAATTCTGAAAAGCAAGAAAAGTGAAGTAAAGGTATATCTGAATACTGTACGCCCTTTTAACTGGAATTTAATTGGAAGCTTCCCATAGAAACACTTAGATAAAGCAATTATAGCTTTCTTTACAATTAGGAAATCTTTATTTGAGTTTATTTTAAGTTATTCTATTTATCTATATCTTATACTGGCTGTTGCATGCGACTTCGTCCGCGTCTCTATAAAATATTATTCGTTGAAGACTATAATTTTGTATGGAAGGGGGGGGGGGATAAAGGGGAAGATGAGGGGAGGGTGAGTGGCCTATGTTACTCGCTGGTAATTTAGCTTTCTATAGGTGAAAGAATTTTTAAAGTCGGTCCAGTAGTTTTTGAGTTTATCCATTACAAACATACATTTGTAAGGAGGGTGTAAAGGGGGGAAGATGGGGGATGGTGCCTATGTTACTTGCCGGTAATTTAGCTTTCTATAGGTGAAAGAATTTTTAAAATCGGTCTAGTAGTTTTTGAGTTTATCCATTACAATTGTAAGGAGGGGGTAAAGGGGGGAAGATGGGGGAGGGTGAGTAGCCTATGTTACTCGCTGGTAATTTAGCTTTCTATAGGTGAAAGAATTTTTAGAATCGGTTCAGTAGTTTTTGAGTTTATTCATTACAAACATACAAAAATACATACATACAAAACTTTTCTCTTTATAATATTAAGTGTAGATTTTATCTATACATATTATAAAATGAACTCGCTGTCCGTCTCTCTCTATTTCTCCGCTAACTTTTTCTAAACCACCCAACGGATTTTAATGAGGTTTTATGTAATGAAAAGAACGATAAATGGGGAGTAGTTTGGAGAAAAAAGTAACATCCATGCGAAACCGGGGGCAGGTCGCCAATTTCTTGTAAAGTATGAAATGGAATTTTATGTTTTTTTACTTTAATTTAGCCATTTTTTTAATGTTTATATGTTTATTAATATTCAATTCTCCGTTTGCACTTTCACTGTTTCTCCAAGTACCTACATTTATGTAGTATATTTATATACATACTAGCTGACCCAGCAGACGTTGTTCTGCCCGAACCCGAAAATAATTCTTTAACCCGATTGTAGCGCCATCTATCGGGTCTAATTTTATTTTCAAACCATATGTTAAAGTGAAGACCTATTCTCATACCTACCAAATATACAAAAAAAAATCGTAAAAATCGATGTCACTTTGTGAAATAATGTTGCCATGTTCAATGCAATAGTGGGGCGTTCAGTTTACGTTCAATCACAGGAATTAATGAGTACATCGTTAATCTTATCTTACTATAAAAGATTATTTCAAGAACAAAGAACTTACAAAGAAATTATTTCTATTTTACTGTATCCGAATGTTGTATCGATAAATTAATCTACAGCAGGCCTACCATGAATGTCATTCGAAGTTTTCTCTCTCTATCGTACTTATGTAAGAAGTTGCAAGTGGGACACAGAGGGTAAACTTCGGATGCCGTTCATGGTAGCGAGGCAGAGCCATCTATTAATAATTCATCGAACTAACCTATAAATGGACACTACTGTTGTATAATAGACATTTAATTTGCAATAACAAATATTGATGTCAATAATTAGGATAAAAACCTATCTTTTCTTTTAAGTTGCACCAAATAACAGATATTTACGAAGTTTGATCAAAGTCGGTTCAGTAGTTTCAGAGTTTATCGCGAACCTACATTCTGACACGAGATTTTTATATATATATAAGATAAATTTTAGTTATATATAATACATTACATTATTTTAGTTAGTCACTTCCCTACCATAATAAAGGCTTAGCCAAGTGTGATTTTGGAAAGAAAGAAATGAAATAGGTAAATTTAGTAGGGAAAAAGTAGATGTTTTAACCAATTCTTTTTTATAATCAATTATTATACATGTCTACATAAATATCTTATTGTATTACAGATCTATAACTAATTAGTATATAAATAAGGAATGCATATAATACAAGAATGTGTTGCATTTTCACCTGTTGCGGGTGGATGATTGATCTTCTTCAAAGGTAATCTTCTAGTTGTTGAAATATTTACTAAAAAAATGGTGCTCTTACTCAGTAATGCTTTTTTAAACTATACTTATAACGTGGTTTTTCTTGTAAAATATTACTCTAAAATTGTATTATATTCTGTAAATATGACCCTTCTAAAAGCAACCTAATTATTTTTTTCCTAAATTTACTAATTATTTTAATTTTTTTTTACTGCATGAGATCCATAAAATTTTCAAGAGAATTGCGTTTATTTTTAAGCATTTTTTTTTCATAAAAGAGTTCGGTAGCCAGATTAACGGTACCTTTTATGGTAGACAAGTAATATTATATTAGTAATTATTATACACTGCCAGTAACGTAAAAGTGAAGATAAAATAATTGGCTCTGTATATACGAACTCATATAAACCAAATCTTTTCAAGGTTCGAGTGAATAGGCATCTTCTGGGTGAGCTCGCTCCATCGTCGGCCTCATTTTTTCTACACGGATAGATGCTAGCCAAGAGCAAACTCATCTTTTTCATAGGGACAATATCGTCAAATATAATTCCCAATTCTATTAACTTGATAAGATTTAAGTAAAGGCCAAGATTTTATACGAATATCTATTTGTCGGTGCTTAATTTATTTATATTTTTGCAGATTATGGACGTTTACGATGTCCTGCTTAATCAGTTCGGCAGTGTGCTGTTCTCTGCTGACTGCCTCCATGTCGGGGATCGCTCTTGGCTACAACTATTCGCTCGCCGAGTACATCGATTTAAAAGGTTCGACGATTTAAAATTTTATTCCTTATTTTATTTTATTTCGAGACAACATTGCTATAATTACATTGCCACTTACGGACGGGGTTTCATTTCGTAAACATATATTAAATAAAAAAAGATATTTTGTACAGGTGGAAAATGTTCAAATGTAAAAACTTATCATTGTAAATTTTGGATAATCAATGATATACAATGTTGAGGTACATAGTAATTGGTTCGTGTTAGCGGGACATTTTAACAAAGTTTTACTAAGTTTAACAAACTTTGTGAGAGCTAATCTCATAAACTACCCTTTATTTTTACGCGTTCATTATGTTAGCACATCAAAAATGTAATACTTAACAAAATATATACTTGATACTTATTTACTTGTAAGAAGATTTTAAGAATTTAGAGCGCGTATAAATAGAAATAGCTAATCCTAGATTTGAATTTCATCTAAGTATATAAAGTCAGAATAAGAAAATATATATATAGATTAATTCATTATAAATAAAAGTGAAATGTCAACAGAAAACATTATACGATGAAGTTTTCTCGATAGAACAAAATCACCAAATTACCTCTCATTTTTATCGTTTTTTGTTTTATTTTCAAAATGACACATATTACAAACCTAAAAAATTATGAGTAATCTCACTTCACAGATTATCTAAGCCTTTGTTTATTAATGTTTCATTTGAAATTATAGTTTACTAGACATTATTTTTTTTTTTAAATAAATTATATTTATTATATAAAATCTAAATCTAAACTGTACAATTATAAATTATCATATGTAGTTGTAATGTACCGTATACCTGGTTTCCTGTTTATGTATATTTTTTAGTAAATAATAAATAAAAAAAAAAAAAAACTATTTACTACATTTTGAGTAATATTTAGTGGGTGTTTGGTATAGCGGCTCCGTTGTCAAAGCCCAGCAGTTTCTCTGCGGACTTGAATCGGTGGCGCGTTCCTCTGATACACATGCTGGTGGCGCGAATTATTGAAGTGCTTATTCTTGTTCTAAGCCAACCTAGTATGGTGCTTACGAGACATTATAGTTTACATTTGACATTATGACATTATATTGAATACTTGCACTTATAACATTTTTATTCTGCGAAATGCGATATCTTCCGTCTCATGTCAAGCATACTTCAATGTGCATGTTTCACATGATCAGTCACAATCGCTCCATTGAGACGGGAAGATTATGTTTCTGTGCGCTAGAATATTTAGACGTAATTTTTTTTAATATGACTTATTACAAGTGAGTTGTGTATAGATTGTTTCATATTTTTTTTAACAAGATTGTGTAAATAAATATGGCTAATTAAAGGAACTCTGTTGTGTTGGTATCGTGTCCATTCAATTATGGGGCCATGCGGGTTAAATTAGATTTTTTTTTTGCTTTGTACGCTCCCTTAAGTAATAGAGGTTAAAGTTAATTGAGAGAATACTTAAAAACATTCCACATAGAGGATGTTACTGCAGAAAGTCTGTATTGTTCATGACTGTGAAACATAATGTGCTCTGCCACCACATGCCACTCTCGTAGGGCAGATGTCAAGGTGCATGAACATTGAAAATAACATTGAAATGCTTTGTGATTTTTTTTAACTTTATTCAGAATAACTATTTTAAAAAAATTAAAAAAAACAATATTGTATTTTTGTGTTTCAGCTTATCTTAAAATAGATCGTTTTATACGTTTTAAGTTTGTTTAAAATAGATCGTTTTATCGCATTACACCTTTGCTTTCTAGGTGTTGTTGCAATATGTATTATTATTCTAAAAGTGAGTATACAGTCAGTATTTTCTTAAATATTTCCATCCAATGTAACTCTTCTGTGTACGTATGCTTGATACCTATGTTCGATAACGAAGTAAATGAGCTTCTACTTGTAACATTAAAACATTTTATTTTGCGTTTTTTTTTCTTTGTGTAAATGTCGGATGTTCAGATCGCATGTGCTGCGTTTATTTGATCACCAACAACAACAGCCTATTATATGTCCCTAATGCAGGGGCACAGGCCTACCCTCTCAACAAGTGCGTATGGGCTATATGGTCCACCACGCTGGCCCAGTGCGGGTTGGTGGACCTGACGTGGGTCTTAGAATTTCTTCTTTAACGTATGCAGGTTTAGTCGCGATGTTTTCATTCACCGTTTGAGAGCAATCCGCGTTTGAATTCGCGTTGCAAGTTTTGTTCGCACTCGTGTCTTTCGTCGGCGAATTCTAATATCGATTAGAGCTTATTTTATGTGCTCTTTTTTTTTTCTTTTTTATGTTAAGGTCGACAGACAGGCTGACGGTCCACTTGATGGTAGGTGGCTACCGTCGCCTATAACACAAGCAACGTCAGAGCTGCTGCAAGTGCGCTGCCGACTACAGTAGGATTGGTAAGGGATTAGGAGGGGGGATAAGGAAATGGATAACAAACCATTATCATAGATTAACAAACCATTATTATAGCATATACTCACCTTAAAGCAATTTTAGCTATTTTTTTATGCATGCAACCTTTTGCCGTTTTACCATTGATCGCCTTTATCTCCATTTTTATAAGAGACTAGCGACCCGATAGGGGATGCAATTTTTAAATATATATAAACATTCCCCGTTTATCCCTCTTTCCATTAGTGAAAACCGAATTAAAATCGGTCTACTCGTTCACGCGTGATGCCGTGACCAGGAGAAATGGGGATTCATTTTTATATATAAGATATAAGATATAGATTTATATGAGTAATATGCATAGCAGTAATTTATTTAGTGTATGATTTAAATTTCTTTGGTTTTTATTTTATTGTGTACATAGTGCTCGGGGCAAATAAAAGCCAATAAAGTTTATAGGCGTAAACCCAATATACTCAGATTTTCGTTAATGCATTAATGTTTAATGATAGCTGTACCCCACAACTTAAAATTATTTGTTAATTTTAAATTACTTAAGAGAAAGAATTAATTTTAATTTAGAACTTTAATTAGGACTCCCGTCATGCTTCTAGCTTGCATGAAGTATTCATTGAACAGTAGGAAAGCCTTCTCTATTAAAAACATTTAAATTCAACCAGTTTCATTGTGATCGATTAAACGGTATCGGAGTCTACAAATCTCGGATAAACCAACATTATACGTAATACTGGTAGAACGCGCTATATATTACATGTAATATGAGTAAATCCCGATGAAATTGGATAGAAATCTATATCCCATCCTTGTCCATATGTCCTCGAGACCGTGACCTTTTGTTAGGCTATCAAACAAAAGTGACACAGAAGTCAAAAGACCATATAATATGTCTGCTTTGCAATTTGTGGTTATATTATGTTTTCTTTCTTTATAAGGATGTGATAACTAAAACAGGCAATCCATATCAATGGGCATGAAAATACTAAATCGAACAAAAATATATTTTCGAAGATTGATTTTTATTTTAAGAAAGAAAATGACATTTATTTATCACATAAATTACTCATTATTTATTTCATTTATTAATTTAATAACATGAAAAGTGACATTGACACGATACGACAAAAAAGTAGCCAAGACCAAACAATAAGAAGAAGATGATAAAAAAAGATGGAGATATATAAACAAAAAGTTTCGGGAAGAAGGTGACTTAAAAAGATAAATGGTGGGATTTAGGCCACCCCTAAATTCATTTATTCATTTATTTCTTCATTCATTCATTTATTTATTTTGCAAAACGCATACATACTCAGACGACTTCAAATTCTTACAATTGAAACGAATTAGAAATACAATAAAATTAATAAAGTTACGTCGATACCTTCACTTAGAACACTTGTGCTGATTGTGCTTCAAGGTGTTTAACCTACCATCAAATGGAACAATTATTTTTATTAATGGAATATTAATTAACACCATACAGCCCGAATTGCGTGCCGAATTTTTCTTGGATGCCGAGTGTATAGTCTCAGTAGGCGCCGTGGATATGAAGGAACACTGTTTTTATTTCAAACATTTAACTTTACAACTTCCACACGAACGGAGCCTTGTACGAGACGTTTTATAGTATCCCATAAAATGATCAATAAACTCGCATTCCTAGTGGAGACATGCTTTCAAAAAAGTTTTCGTGTAAGCAGATTTAGACCAACAAATACACTACTGAATGAGGTGACGGCTTAACTTCTCAAAAGACTTACTTAAGTGTTTGCGGAAGGAAAGTTTCGCATTCAAATCCCACTCGAATCAAATTCCCTATCAACTTTAAACCGAAACACTCCGTTATTATTGGTTCCGCATCTCAAAAGGAGTACATAGGGACTACTATATTATGTTTCCGGAACTGGCCACTTACATAAACAATATTTAAAAAGTAATTACAAGATTTGAAAATGGAACTCTTTGGCTGTAGAATACAGTTTGTTTCACCTGACTGTCACTTGTTTTTAAATTGTGGCGTCATTTTAAAAACTCGTAAATTTTTTCGTAATATGATTTCCTACGATTTTAAATATAATATCACAGCTCAGCAGAGATAATATCACAGCTTTTAGATACCTTACTATGAAACTGAATAGTATGTACCTACATATACAACTACATTGGTAGGTTTCGACCTGGAACCATGTTTGGGTAGATTGCCAGTACATTTGACCGAAGCATTTATTACATATTAGGCGACGAAGACAATAATACTTCTTTATAAGTAAAAAGCTGTTTTTATTTTCTAGAAAGCAACGTCTCCGTGTACTTGAAACGTGGTGTTTTTGATGACGAGGTCAAAGACGATATGTCGTGGCGCAGAGCCGGACATTTGCCTGTCGCTGGACATCTAGCTGATCGGAACTGTAAGTCTACGTCTGTCTATCTGTAAGTCTACGTCTATCTATCTGTAAGTCTACGTCTAGCTGATCGGTCTACATTAAGACAAGGATTAACATCAGACCGCAACCTAATAACCTATGGACTAAGGTGCAATCTCCGAGATTTAAATTGGAAGGTTCTTAAATATTATGTAAAATATGAAAAAAGAAATAAAAGTAGCCGACAACAACTTTAGTACAGAACTTAAGTTAATCAATTGCTTAAAAAATAATGTGCTGAAAATTTTATTACTGTGATGAGAAAGCTTTTTTTGAGTAGTAATTTATTTCTTAGAAAATATAATTTCTTGTATAAATCTGCCCAATTCAAATTTTTTTATCTAAGTTTTTATTTCTCTGTATTTTTATCTAATAAGGAGAAGACAAAGGTGTGGGGTCCTCAAATCGAACGGAGGTCCCGCGTGCAGTTAGCACTCAGTGAGTGTATACATATACTCAAACCACCTCAAACCCTAGAGCGCACTACTTAGCCGTCACCGAGAAAAAAAATTCCTGAATATTGAAAATAACTCTTTTCTGCTAAGTCCTCGCCTTAAACTTTTACTTTGTTAAATATTCCTTATTTTCCTTTACACTCTTCATAATTAGTTAAAGAACTACTATTAAAATTGAAATATACTTTGATGAATTTGTTTTGATGACTTTGTTTCACTGAGTAATGGAACTCAAGTTTACTGAAACTGGTATTTGTATTTTTTTCTCAAACAACACAAGGGGGAAAGGGATTTTTGAGAATTATCGTTTTCACATATCACTATAGGAGGCGTTACTGTATTGTAGTGATTACCGCATCACCTGAAGAAGACTCAACACCGCTGCAGTCAGGAAGGAGGTTGGATGACTCAATATTTGAGTCAAACGATGCTAATAAGTTTGAAGGTGCTCTTTTAAAATTGACTGCGAAGGCGCCAGATCCCAGCACTACTACTGAAGGATACACGAATGATTTGGAAATGGCTGAGGTTCATTTTTTTATGTCTACTAGGTTTTTTATCTACTAATAAGATGAAGCTGAAGGATTTGTTTGTTTGGTTGAACGCCTTAAACTCTGGAACTGCCAGTCGGTTTTTTTGTATTTGATCGCCTATTTCTTTAGGAAGGTTATATATATATATGTAACATCACGCTAATAGATACGCGGACAAAGTCGCGGGCAAAAGCTATTATATAATATACATGACTTTATTAATATACATTTTATACAGGGTGACCCAGCATCGACGGATCAAATGGGGTGTGGTGGTAGAGGGGCCCAATACCTATCCAATGGACCCCCATGTATGTTCAGCGATTATTATTAGATTTCGAGTTATTCAGTTTTTTGTGCTGCTTTTATGTATTTTTCTTATAGCCTGATACTATAGCTATCACATGAAAACATAATTTAATTGATGCTATTGAACTACACTGAATAAAAAAATATTGTTGATAGGTATTGGGCCCCTCTACCACCACACTACATTTGATCCGTCGATGCTAGGTCACCCTGTATAAAACGATGACAGTAATTAGTAGCAAAGTGACTTTGATTGAAAAACTACAATCTACAGAAATATTAATTACAATAAACAATTAATACAAAATAAAAAAAAGTATTGATCCGAAAAATCCACAGTAGTTTATTGATAAATCTCATTATTTTTTAGATAGTTCGTAAATATCCTTCCGGTGCACTCAACCAGCTTAAAGAGATTCATAGCCTTGTCAACAGAAGGAAGTCTGATGCACCCTCACAAGTCACTGACGGCAGAAGGAAGTTGAATGTAAGCTCACTTTAACGTCACAATAATGACTCCCAAGAATATGGGATCGGACAGTAATCAGATTAAAATCTAAAATGTACTTAGAAAGAAAATATATAATTTTTTACGATTATTTATGGAATAATAATTTAATATAATTCATTTAAGTAAATATTTTTAAATGAAGAAATAAAATTTTATTATTTACAATATTTTTAATCTATACTGAAACACCAATCACAGTGCGTGACGTCATTTGTGGGCAATGATTGTCTTATGCCAATGCAGCTGTTTTGTTATGATATGACCACAAATGACGTTACGCGCTCTCAGATGAACTATCGTGGCATTTTGGCGGCATTTTCAAACAAACAATATTAAAACATGATTTTGAGTACCTAAAAGGCTATAAATAAATAAAATAGTATTTTTTATGAGAATAAATATCCATGAAGATTAATTTAAAACACTTTCTGAAAATTTGTCCGATCCCCTATTGCCTGGGAATGCACTGAGACCTGTGTAAACCCTAAATCTCTATAGCAACTAAACGATAATTCAGTCCAGCCCGAGATCGTTAAGACGACGCATTGGAAATATTGGTGGCAGGAATTTAGATTTTTCTCAGCAATGATAAAACATATGAAAGTGGTGTTTGGTAATCTGTTTCTTCATGTTACTGACTTCATTTTGTCAGTTGGATTACACGAAGGGTAAACTTTTATAACAGAGAAAAAAAATTCAAAGAAATCTCTTTTAGAACACAGATTTATATTTTACAGGTAAACGGGACCAATTTTTCCCTCCAAATTTTCTATATACATTAGTATATACATACACTTTAATTTTACAGTTGGATTTCTTAAAATACGTTTTACTTTTTATAATAAAAATCGTTTTGTCGCATACGATCTTACGACATAAGCAAGCGCGCTCTCGTTTTTGTCGTATTCATTGTTTATCACTGCGTCGCCTTAAGCCAGGACAATGCATTGAGGCAAATATCTAAAGGTAAAGCAAAGTTAATTCTATTGTCTTGCTAAATAAGGTTTTCAGTGTGGGTTTCTATAGATTTATGTTGCTATTAAAATTATTCATATTTTAATAGCTTCACATTAAATAAATTAAATTAAATTTTCATAAAGAAATCTCTTTATGAACAAGCTTATTTCGAAATGGATCCACTCTACTGTTCAATGGACTGGCAATTACCTGGAAACGTCAAGCAGCCGTTGAGATTTTTTGTAATGGCAGGACACACAGCGTTTCGTAGTCATTTATGCAGTAACCAACCAAGACTACCGTAAAATAACAACAGTGTGCTGTAGCATTTCGGTAAGTGAGTAAGGGTTGCCAGAGCTCATTCGCCCAATTCTTTATTATTCCTTATCCTTAATCCTACTATGCTCGACAGCGCATTTGCGGCACCTGTGGTGTTGCTTGCGTTATAGATGACGGTATTTACCCACCATCGCCAGCCTCCCCCTGCCATCGACCTTCACTTAAAAACATATTTTATATAAATTATGTATTAAAAAAGTTTTTTTTAATGTTATGATCAGCAGACAGGCTGACGGTCCACTTGATGGTAGGTGGCTACCGTCGCCTATAACACAAGCAACGCCAAAGCTGCTGCAAGTGCGCTGCCGACTACAGTAGGATTAAGGATAAGGGATTGGGAGGGGATAGCGAAATGGGCTCTGGCATCCCTTACTCACTCACCGAAACATAGCAGCACACGTACTGTTATTTCACGGTGATCTTCTTTTGGGTTACTGCCGCCAGACGGGCCGAAACGCAGTGTGCTCGGCCACTACTTTCCAGATCCAGACCAGAGCCAAATTTGAAAAGTTCATTTTTCAGTTAACGCTGCCGGGAATTGAACCCGGGAACCCTAGAACAGAGCGTTAAGGCAAGCACTCTAACCACTCATCCAACAGATTAAATTGGATGTATGGTCATTTGCTGTTATCGAAGATCTTCTGTAAACAGCTGGTTAAAGGCTCCTCAGTTTACGATTGCTGCCACAAACCCTCAAGTGGATGATCAGTTTGTTTGACGACCTTTAAAATGAGGATATAAAAAAATGCTCATCACACAGCTTGACAAGCAACCCGGGAAGCAACGCGGCACGCAAACCGCCATGATTTATGGGGGCAAAGCAAGCTGTTAATACGCGCTCGAGTACGCTAGCCAGTACAAGCAAAGCGAGCATGCCGGGTGAAAACCCGGCATTGTGGTGGCTATTGCGTTAGGTTTGACGTATTTTTATTGAAAGAAAATAAGTGAGAAATCGACGACGAATCCAAAGAAAAAGAATCGAATCTGGTGGATGATAAAAATTGTACCAGGTATAGGGTACGATTTTTAGGAATCATATATTTTATACATTTATACCTATATAAAAGAGACGATAAAATATGCGCTCAACCTCCTTCAATTTTCACCCATTTTATTATTATCTTTATGATATTTGTGATGTATTATTAGCATTAGATGTATATTCGAGGAAATTATAAAACTAGATCAATTAACCATTCCAACATACTTTATTTTAACTATTATGAATAATATTTGCCCGCCCAAATTAAATACAGATCATTCGTTCGATACGAATTCGCACACAATAATAAATTTCTAATTGCTTTTACAGTATCCTCAAGTTGATGAAAAATACCTTTCTAATTACCCGGCATACCTTTCGCCCGATAGCAGGCGTTTAATGAACCCCAGGGAACCAAATTTGCCTGGCAGCTCGTTAAGAAAAGCTGTTCCTTCCGAATTTATTGGACAGAAAAGCAATTGGATGGCAAAGCATCCAGAAGCGTTCCCTCCTGATCCATTCGCAGTCGTAACGTTTCCTTCGCCCGTAACTCCCAGACCAGGTATAGTGAAGTTAACGAGGCCCAAACCAGAAACAAAGTTTGTTCAACAAATGTCCGTGCGAACAAAACCAAGCACGCCTCTAAAGCAGGAAACCAGTCCGCCTCTCTCGAAGTCAATTGATGAAGAAATGGATTCATTCAAAGAAAAACTTCTTTTGCACAAACTGGATAGTAGTGAGTGAGTAATTTGTACACCTTTAATATCACTTATCTTCTTTATAAATGAACATTTTCGCATGCTTATTCTCTATGAGTTTCTCCTATAGACAACAAACGTGCGATAGAAATATTATGATAGAAGTAGGTTGTTCTGTATAGGGCTCAGCTAGTAACTAATATAAATAGTATAATTCAGCAAACCCTTCAAATATAATTTAAATGTATGAGGATTAAAAATAACTTACATATAATTTGTTTGAAGTGTGGAACAAATCGTGAGGAAATCGAAGAAGAATTTTAATGTGAAAATAAAAAAATTTACAAAATTACTTATCCAGGCATAAACTGCGCAACCCGTGTGACGTTGATAATTTAATCCCTCAGAAAAACACAGTGAAATAAAGGCTCGCGTGTTGTTGTGTTTCAGTAAGTGAATAAGGGATGCCATAGCCCAATCCTCTTTCGCCTCTTTATCCCTTTATCCTCTATGCTATCAGGGTCCGCAACGCACTTGCAACCCCTATAGCATTATATGCGACGATAATCACCTACAGTAGGCGCGCGAGTTCATATCCATCGTGGCCTAAGTCTGTGTATGACTGTTGTCGAAATCGAATATTAGTCCCTAAGGAGTTTTTTTTTTAAATAAACTATGAATACTCCGCTTGCAACAAGTGCAAATAGAAAAAAAAAACCTTTTTTTAATTCACAATCGACATTTAAAATGGTAAAAAATACAAACAACAATTTGGCTTTTTCTGTTGCTAATAAATAAATAAATAAAGTCCATTTATTTCCAATCTACAATTACTATTATATACATTTTAATTACCTAATTAAATATGTTAAAGATTTAATGAAAAATTTTAAAATGATTTAGTTTTTAATATGACATGTTGTAACTTAAAATATAAATTATAAAACGGTTTGTTTTAGTCACTTTTTTTATGTTAAAGTCGGCAGACAGGCTGCCGGTCCACTTGATGATAGGTGGCTACCGTCGCCTATAACACAAGCAACGCCAAAGCTGCTGCAAGTGCGCTGCCGACTGGAGTAGGATTAAGGGATAAGGGATTAGGAGGGGGATAGGAAAATGGATCTGGTATCCCTTACTCACTCACCGAAACACAACAGCACAAACAGTTTAATTACATTCTCAATTGTCGACTGATTATCGATATTGTCTGCATTACTATAATTGATTAGGTCACAACACTACCCGCACTCCTCAGGATGGAGATGAACTCGTGCGCCTACATTAGCATTACTGCTGTGCCGATTCGATTATTTTAATAATTATTGATTAATCGATTATTAAAATAATCATAATCGATCAATAATCGTATATTAATTGATTATGGACGATTATTTAACAGGATAATGGACGAGGACTTAACAGTCCTCGAAAACAGCCATGCCAAGCTCTACTGGGACCGGCCCATCATCACGGACAGGACTATTCTAGCGAATAGACCTGATATCGTGTTGATGGACCGGGAGCAGTCGCGGGTGTTTTTAGTGGATGTCACTATCCCGCATGACGATGGTCTCGTGAAGGCTGATACCGAGAAGAGGAGGAAATACCTCGACTTGGCCCAGGAGATCGTCGACATGTGGGCCGTGGCATCCGCTGAAATCGTCCCAGTTGTTATGTCCGTAAATAGTTTGATCCCGGTCAGCCTCAGGGATAACTTTGGGCAGTTGGGATTCCGTGGCGGTTCCCTCCCGGGCCAGATGCAGCGAGCGGTGCTGCTCGATACGGCCAGGATAGTGCGTCGGTTTCTGTCCTTGTCGCCCTGAACCCCGACCGACTGTTCTTCTGTCGGGGATACACCGTCTCCCCTTCATTTTGGCTTTTGGAGGGGGAGACGAGTTAATATGATAAATAATAATTGAAATGCAGAAGGCGGTGCTGCTCGATACGGCCAGGATCGTGCGTCAGTTTCTGTCTTTGTCGTCCTGAACCCCGACTGACTATGCTTCCGTCGGGGGTAACACCGTCTCCTCCTCATTTTGGCTTTTGGAGGGGGATACGAGACCAATTAAGTTGAATAATAATAATTGTATTTATTTAATTATTTTAGTCAAGACGTAGTTAGGCATTACCTACTGTCTATATTTCATATATTTCATATAGACAGCATGTCAAACTTAAAAAAAACATCAGTGGGGACCTATAATTGGTTCCCTACATTATATAAGTTCGTTTATTGGTATAATTGTCATATGAACTGTAAAATTTAAAATTTTTTGGCTGCTCCTCTTCTAAAAAAAATTACGCATACCTAGTGTAAAGGTATGTATGTGTGGATTTTCACACCCCGATGTAAGACAGAGAATGCATTTGTAAACTGTTACATAACATGATTATTAAAATTTTAGATTGAAAGAAGAAGATTTTCTGAAAAAGAACAAGGGAAAGAAATATGATGCTGATGATTATGAAGACGACATAAGAGGTCTGCCGGTGCGTAGAAAAAGACAGGTTATTGAAGAAGCCAAAATAATTAATTCCATTGCATTCAAGGAAACTTCAATTGGAACAAACACTGAAACTGAACTTGGAAAAAAAGGTATTAAGTTTCATGGTCCGGTAGCAGTGACTAAATTAAATGAAACACGAAATAAAGACACAGTTTCTTCAGAAAGATCGTTTAGAACTTTGGACACAATGGCAACAAATGCGGGCGATATATCGAAAGACATTGAAACAACTTTTACGACTATGTCCACAACTTCTAAATTACTTTATAAAATTGTTTCTTCAAGTGCCTAGGTGTTTGTGTTATTTTAAATGTCTTATTTAATTTGTTGCAGTTGCTTTTATATTTATTAGTATTGTGAATGTATTTTTGGCCCTGTTTTTTTTTTAATATAAATAAATGTATAAAAAGGGAAGATGTTATGTTTGGTACATACATTAAAAGTATAAACCCTATTCACAATTATCCCCCTATGGCAAACCTGATTTCAATTGTTTGGTTTGCCTTTTGTGTCCGTTTATCTTGGTCTTCGTTGGTGGCAGCCAAATATCATGACCGAATTGTTCCGCCTTTTCCTTCACAACACTTGGCGCCGAATTTTACAAGTATTTTATAAACACTTTAACGCTACGCCAATTGCTTCCACTCAAAATACACAACGGACACACACAGAGAGTTGCCACATCCCACAGGCTATCATATAAATAAAAATGTATCTTCGAAATGTATGTACGCCCATAACTTTCGAACGGGTAGACCGATTTTAATTCGGTTTTGACTAATGGAAAGAGGGATAAATGGGGAATGTTTATGTATATAAAAATTGCACCACGGGTGAAGCCGGGGGCGGGCCGCTAGTATATAATATATATTAGATGCATAGAGTAAATTGTATAGTCTGACAATGACACATAGTATATATTAAACAGAAGGTGTTATATAATATTACTAGCGGCCCGCAACCGGCTTCGCCCGGCGTGCAATTTTTATATACCCTAAAACATTCCCCGTTTATCCCTCTTTCCATTAGCGAAAACCGAATTAAAATCGGTCTACCCGTTCACGCGTGATGCGGTGAGCAAGGGAAATAGGGATTCATTTTTATATAATAAAAGATAGAAGATTACCTACCTATAAATCAAATGACATTTAATTTGCATTATCTAAATTAGCAATTATTATTTCATTATAGTCGTATTTTAATTAGATATTATTATAATGTAACCAGTAACTAGATTTCACATTGGTCAACGCATTAAATATTGTGATTGATGAAAGTCAGGTGCACAAACTAAATTGTGACAATTTTCTGACACATGGTGTTTATCCCAACAGTTTGCATTGTTTTGCATTGAACTATTGTTTTGCAGCCTGATAATGTGCTATAATATCTACACTATTACTTTAGTCGTTTTTAACGTAGTGTTAATATAATAGTGAAAACACAGAGATTTGAGGGAAAGAATCTTTGCATCGAGTGCGCTTTTAATTTTAAAATTAAATAAATAGGTACAGGAACTTTAATCGATAACTGTATGTACTGTAAAGAGCGCATCATTACTGTAAACAGTAATAAAGTACGCTTCGTGTATTCCGCTAATAGGTAATAAATTCTACTGTGGTTTCCGATGCATTAGGAAATCACGGTTTTTATTAGCGTTTAAACCCAGAAGAAAAGCAGCGAATTAATTAACTAAATTTGGTTTACAGGGTTGGGAGATAGAAATATTTTGTGATATATAAATATTAGAGAATTTTTTTTAAGTTAAGGTCGGCAGACAATCTGACGGTCCACTTGATGGTAGGTGGCTACCGTCGCCTATAACACGAGCAACGCCAAAGCTGCTGCAAGTGCGCTGCCAACTGCAGTAGGATTAAAGATAGGGGATTAGGAGTGGATAGGGTAATGGGCTCTGGCATCCTTTACTCACTCACCGAAACACAACAGCATACGTGCTGTTATTTCACGGTGGTCTTCTGTAAGGGGGTGGTTACTGCAGCCAGACTGGCTGCCCAAATGACTGCGAAACGCAGTGTGCCCTGCCACTACTTTCCAAATCCAGACCAGAGCCAAATTTGAAAAGCTAAAAAGCTAGAATGTTAAATGAAAAATAATATAATCATAATAATAAAACAAAACGAAGCTTGTTTACAGAATTATGCAAATAGATTTAAGGAATGAAAACCGTTTCCATTTTTATTAATGTTGAGCTCTGTTACTTTTAGAATCGTGCGAACATACGAATTACTTACGATGTCGATATTTATTTTTTGAGTCGAAGGTCCTTTATTGGGCAAGTGCTTGATAGTCTGCACCATATTGAGAAATGGCTTTGTTTCCTCCACTGAGCGGTACCAAACACACAACACACACACGGCATACGCGCACACAGTTGTAACGCACACAGGTCGTAACGCTAATGCGCGTGTGTGTCACTCAGCGCGTGTGCGTCACTCACCCTCGTACACATGCTGATTAAAATCATCGATATTCTGTAATAGGGAATATGCGTCTAATTCAAAAAGGCTTAAATATTTTTTATCAACATTTTTATTAATTTTAGAATTATGTCCATGTAAATATTTTTTTAATATTATTACTTTTTCGTTAAGAAAATAATTATTGAAAAGTGCAAATAAATTGTGGGAAATTCAAAATACTTGAAACGGTCAGTTCGAATGTGACGTCAAAGTATATGAAATGTCAACAAGTGGGTAGATGTTTGTGATTTTTAACATTTGATTGTTATTGTAGACTGTGACGTCACGACAAGCGCGCCAAAAGGGCGGGTGTTTAAAGTGCCCGTAGCTGTTAGTTAATTTTAACTTTATTTTTTTGTTACTAAATTTCTGTTTTTGGCGCTGAATATTTTTTTACGGTTATATAACGATATAACCTATCGTATGATAATATTTAAAATGTGCATATTCCCTATTGTTAAAACAATCTATTTTCGAATGTGTACAGGTGTTGGGTGTTTTGGTTTTTCAGAAGGAAGAGATTCAGAAATATTAACTTTATTAAACGTGACTTAGGTGCATTCTTTATAACCGTTTATCAACATGGCTTCAATCAACTAGACAGACTTCATATTGTTTTCATAGCAGAACTTATACTGGTTGCATTTATGGCTGGTTGGTAAGTTGATATACGTGTACCTCTGAAATATGGAGTAATAAGACTACTACTTTTGACGGCCCGTTGGATGAGTGGCAAGAGTGCTTGCCTAACGTCTCAGGGGCTCCGGGTTCGATTCCTGGCGGGGTCAACTTTGGAAATTTTAATGTAATTTTCAAAATTGACTCTGGTCTGGATTTGAAAAGTAGTGGTTTCGCAGTCATTTGGGCAGCCCGCCTGGCGGCAGTAACCACCTCCTTACAGAATACCGCCGTGAAATAACAGCATATACGTGCTGTTGTGTTTCGGTGAGTGAGTAAGGGATGCCAGAGCCCGTTTCCTTATCCCCCCTCCTAATCCCTTATCCTTAACGCTACTGTAGTCGGCAGCGCACTTGCAACAGCTGTGGCGTTGCTTGTGTTATAGGCGACGGTATCCACCTACCATCAAGTGGACCGTCTGCCTGTCCGTCGACCTTAACATAAAAAAAAATACTAAAACAAGAAACTTCTTGTTCTTTAAAACAAGAAGTTTCATATTTTAATGTTCATGAAATACTAAAAATAAATAATAGATCGATTTGGCACACTTAAAACTATTATTATACAACATAATAAGAGAGATCTTGGATAAGTAGTTAGGTAGGGTGCTCGTCTTAGTGCTCTGTTTCAAAGGTTCTGGATCCAATTGCCGGCAGGGTCAACATTGGAAACGAAATTATCAAGGTTGGCTCTGGTTTGGATCTGGAAATTAATGGCAGGACACCACACACCACCCCAATGCAGATCATCGTAAAATAACGGCACATGTGCTGTTTTGTTTCGGTGAGCGTGTAAGGGTTGCCAGAGCCCATTTCTCTACCTAATCCCTTATCCTTAATCCTACAATTGTCGGCAGCGCACTTGCAGCATTTGTCGCGTTAATTGTGTTATAGGCGATGGTGGGCACCTACCATTAAGGGGATCGTCAGCTTGTCTGACAACCTTCATATTACATTAGGGTACTAACTTTTGCCAACAACTTTGCAACTTGCCCCATTTTCTTAGTTGTTAAAATATTTATACATTCCTTATTGCTCTGTATTTTTCTGGCGTTGAATTTTTTATTTTTAGATTATCCCTCGGGAATATTTTGTTCTGGTTGAAAGGTATACCCTATTTCCTTTTCAACATTCCTGACAAAACATTCCTGACATGATAATGGGTTGACTATTTAAGGCCTGAAAGCGTAACAAACAATCTCACTTTCGCATTTATTATATTTGTTAGGTGTATAACGCACATATTGAAACCGGGCTAAGCCAGTCTTTTCTTTATATATAAAAATGAATCCCCATTTCTCCTGGTCACGGCATCACGCGTGAACGGGTAGACCGATTTTAATTCGGTTTTCGCTAATGGAAAGAGGGATAAACGGGGAATGTTTTAGGGTATATAAAAATTGCACGCCGGGCGAAGCCGGGGGCGGGCCGCTAGTAATATATAAAAAACAATATATTTTTGAATATATTCAATTATTGATATATTGAAACCAAATTAAATGTAAGAATAATTATGTAGGTACTATTATAATGTAATTTTATGGTCTCCATAAGATAATGATTAATTGTACCAATGTCAATTAACCACAAGTATAATCTTTATTGACGTTCTATTGACATTCTACATACAGTAAATACCGAGCTTATCAATTTTGTTATTATTTTTAAAAGGGATTATTTTCGGTAGCCCGGTCCCGTAGCTGCTACGACGTTATTATATTTCGATGGCTACGATGGGCTACGCGTACGGCTTTAGTAGTCCACCGTACGATTTGAATGAAAGTAACCGTAATTAATTGTTGTTAATTGATGATTTCATTAAGATCCTGCTTATGTAATGTTTTTAAGGTTGAGCAAATACTAAAGACAAACTAAATTGCATGTTTTTGATACATATATAGTTTTAACACGTTAACAATATAATAATATACACATATTTTCACTTATGAAGTTCGTTGAAAACATATAAAATAAAATCACCATAACATTGTTCTATGGAACTGTAGGGATAATCACCCAGCTCAGAAAATCTCTTTGTTAAACCCAGCTTGGGTTGGGCGGCTTTCGGGAAGCTATGTATACTATGTCATCTTTTCTCGTCATCGCTTCCACAATGTCTGAAGACCAAGTTAGTGCGTCCTGCCATTAATGACGTATGATGCCGAAAAGTGGCCTCTCACGGCAGGACCGGTCCACAAGTCCAAAGTCGATCAGCGAGCTATGGGGCGGATTATATTCAGAGTTTCCTTAATGGATAAGATCAAAAATTCTGTAATTCGCCGAAGAACCAAAGTTGTCAACATAGCGAAACAATTAGCAAGCTTAAGTGGCAATGGGCCAGTCACATCTGTCGCAGAGACAGATATAACCGAGTTCTCGAGTGGAGGCCACGAATTGGAAAACGCAGCGTGGGACTCCCTTTATTATTTTTTATATATTTTTTATATTAAGATCGGCAGACAGGCTGACGGTCCACTTGATGGTAGGTGGCTACCGTCGCCTATAACACAAGCAATGCCAAAGCTGATGCAAGTGCGCTACCGACTACAGTAGGATTAAGGATAAGGGATTAGGAGGGGATAGGGAAATCCCTTACTCACTCACCGAAACACAACATCACACGTGCTGTTATTTCACGGCGGTCTTCTGTAAGGGGGTGGTTACTGCCGCCAGACGGGCTGCCCACGTGTCTGCGAAACTCAATGTGCCCTGCCACTACTTTCCAAACCCAGACCAGAGACAAATTTGAAAAGTTCATTTTTCAAAGTTCAAAGAGTTAATAAGTTACTTACTTAAGTACTTACTTAAGTAAGTACTTGTAGTACGTACAATTACGTGCCTACGCCCGTTCTCGAAAATGCTCATACTACGCTCTACTGGGATCGTTCCTTAATGACGGACAGGACGATTATCGCCAATAAGCCTAATATCGTGGCTATTGACCCGATCCCAGTGCCGGACGATAGTTGTTGACATCGCTGTTCCACATGACGAAAACCTCGTGAATGTCAAAAATGCAAAGCTTACCAAGTACATTGACTTGGCTCACGAGGTAACCGCCATGTGGGACGTCGATTCGACAATTATCGTCCCGATTGTCGTCTCGGCAAACGGTCTTATAGCGAAGAGCCTCGTCTCTCGCTAGATGGATGGATCAAGGGACAGATACAGAAGGCATGAATTGTTAGGAGGTTCCTCCTCTGCAGCCCTAACCACCGGTAGCTTGGGCCTTGCCCCGTTACCATATGTATAAAAATGTCTGTCAACAGCAGTTGTATGTGTGGGCGCAATTTAAATTTAAACAATTAACAAAACAATTTAAATTAATTCTAGATTGAAGTGAGGTTTTTCGGTGATGGAAGTGATTATACCTAAATATAAATTGTGGTTGTGTTTGTGGATCGTGGAGTGTGGTTTTCGGAAGCCAACGCCTGTTTCTGAAATTTGTTCTCGTAATTGGTAACATTTCCTAGTTATCCTACTCGTTATTATAAATATTGAGCGAGACAAATAACAGCGCCTACATAAATTCATAAAGCAAAAAGTTGTTATTCATAGCAACTTTGTACTCATAGGATATCTCTACTAATAAATTTTATGAGGGGCAAGCTGTCGTATAGTAGTTGCAACGATCTAGTTGAAGGAGCACATTGTAATGAAGGTCTTCACTATCACTGTGTTGGCATTACTGAACAAAGATACCGTAAAAAATTACATCGTGGCGTTGTATGAAGTATAATCAGTTGGGACCCTCAATGTTGACATTGCAGACACCAATGTCTCCTACAGGCGGTGACTATTCTTACTTGTCGGATGAAATAGGGGCACTTGCTGTGAAACTGACACCGCTTGATTCTTTGGTGGAAGATGTAAAAGCTTTAAGGCAGGAATATTTCTGTGCTGTTTTCACTGGTGAGTGAAGCCAACAAATCTGTTAAGGAAATCTCGGTTCGGTTAGTCGAGGTCGAAAGTAAAGTATCTCAAGTTGAAGTCGTCAAGATAGATCAAATAAAAATTCAAACGCTGTTAGATAAAATAATGGTCGACCTTAATGGTCTAGAATGAATAACATAGAGTTGAAAGGTGTTCCAAAAATGAAAATCTCTACGATATTTGTATATGTCAAGGTCGGCAGGCATGCTGATGGTCCACTTGATGGTAGGTGGTTACCGTCGCCTATAACACAAGCAACGCCACCGGTGCTGCAAGTGCGTATGCCTGCAGTATGCCCTGCCATTACTTATTATATTAACTGAAGTTGGAAAGAGAGTGGGCTGAAGTTGGAAGATGCAGGTAAACTTCATTACAAGAGTAAAATCCCGGGATAACGACCAGGTTAGACAAATAATTGCTGGATTTATCAATAGGAATGTGAAGGAGGACTTAGTGGCCGCTGCTAGAACCGAATCGAAGAAATCTCCTATCTTTGTAAATGATTTAAATTCCATAGCCGTCAAAGAATATTTGACAACACATAATAAAATTCTCCTTTCCAAAGTAAAAAAGCTGGTTAAAGCATAGGATTTTCAATGAATATGGGTAAAGTATTCAAAAATACACGTGCGGAAAAACGACATCTCACATGTTTTAACAATAAAGTCAGAAAGGGACTTGTTAAAAATGGGGTGACTGTAATATTCATTTTATATTTTTCTAATATTCGTTTCTTATTTTTTCTATTTTTTTTCTATTTCATTTTTCTATTTTTAGTTTTGTATCCTTTATTCCATAATTTTTTGACCACTTTTCACAAAACACTTTTAGATATAGTTAGGCACTTAAGGACCAATTCTTACTCATTTATTATTATTTGTGTAACGTGGAGCAGGTGGAAGTCTTTCAACATAACACTTTCAATCAATATTAACAATTCATTGTAATATTTACTATATTAACGAGGCGCAAGGGCTACATTTGTATGGCGGGAAAAAATATTTACTTACCACTTATTGGACGAAGTAACCCATTGTATTGACAAATAACGAATGTCCTTATGTCATGCTCATTTAACGAATGTGTATTGGCGTTGTATCCATCCTAATATTTTCACGGTTTTTTTTTATTGTATCATAATATGCTTACTGTGTTTTTATTTTATTTTTTAGCTGTACATTTTATACTATATTACTAAGCAGATAAATGGAAATGGCTGCATTTAATTTTAACTATCAAAATGTTCGGTGATCTCAATGTTGCTTAAAAAAAATTAACACCAATTATTAAAATATAACTACAAAGTACTTGTTTCACTATTATTACACAACACAAACTATAGTTATAAAGTAGGACTATAAGTCGTACTTTTACAGGGTTTTTGAAAGCACAAACATTAATGATGCTCCCAAGATAATGGCGAATAACTAAGTTCTAAGTAAGGCCAATCTAGTTCGGCATATAGCTAGAACCAGATGCATGGCGTCATCTTTTTCAGAATCTAATATGTGAAAAATTATCCCATGGGATTAAAGATATTCATTGTTATAATCCAGGGCCCTAATTCACTAACGCCACTTAGCGATTCCACGCGATTCCTTACTTCGAAACCACGTCATATACTCAAATTGTTACGATATCTGCTAAAAAGTTATTCTCTTACATTCTATAAATGCCATGACAAGACATCACGTGTTTTGATAAGGTAAGACAAAAGCGTGAAATCATAATTGCCATACAGAATCAAGGCCCAGAACATAGACTATCTTTGTGTCAAGTTTCATTCCGACTTGTTATTTGTTTTATAGGTTAATCAGTAGATAATACAAACTTGAGTATATAATAATACTTATATTTTTCTAAACATAAAATTACAAATTTCTGATAGAAATGATAAAATAGTTAAATTCCTTTAAAAATACTGAGTAAACAAAATTGTTCTTTGAAGTGATTCTTTTGATCGATTCCTAGGCACGGTTATCTAAAATTTAACACACTCCAGTTTCTCTTTACAAGGCACGCTCTAATTTCATAATCATGTTTTATCTCGTCAATCTTATATCAAAACACCCATCCCACTTACCTGTGATCCTGACGTCAGTCTCTCGTCCGTGAAACTGACACCACCGGTTGAGGTTCGATAATTCCGCAGAGATTAAGAAGCAAGTGCCATTACTTGGCGCCCTTCCACATGGGTCGATAACTTTCGAGGAAAAATTGCACTTAGAATACATGTATTTTTTTACCTACTACGTTTGCAAACTAAGTAAGATTCCGACTGTAACTATATACTGTCGAGGTTAATATGTACATTAATTACTCTCTTTGTTAGTTGGTCTCCATTCTTTATCCACGCCACAATTTCAATACAGAGGATAGTCAACAGAATCCGGATTTTTCAATAAGCGAAATGTTAAATGCCGAATACCCGAAAAATACGTGTAATGAGAAATTTAAATAAAAAAATAAATAAATTTAAAGTTAATGCAATGTCGAATATCCATGTTGCGCCTATATAATATCGTTAATTTTTCTTGAACTTCGGTTGGGCGCGAGAGAGGGCAGCAGTTGTTCGCTTGTCGCCGTCCATTGCGGACGCAAACCCGCTCGCTTCGCTTATAAACAATAATTCATTTAAAAAAGCTTTATGAACCTAAGCAACGCATTATAATTTTAACTGAGTGTTTTCATTGTGGACAATAATTTGTGTTGGTGACTGACACCGAGCTGAACTTGCTCATCTGGAGGACATCTGGACCTGGATGCATCCGTCGAGTAGGTACTGTTACTCGATCGCTCTTAATTTAGTGTGAAGCGGTTTTATGGGTATACCACAGGATACCCATAAAAAGCGCTACCGCACACGCATACAATGGTGGTTAGTTACACAGCGCCATCACAAACTTGGCAATCTTTTGACAGATAGGTTAGCGTTCGGGAAATTATTTTACTCAATTCCTAAAATCTATTTTTTTTTTGTTAGAGTATGTTCCCAGTGATGATATCTTTTCACTTTACCTACAAATTTTTGTTCAATAAACAAATTATTTACTAATTGAATGCGTCGCGCTAACAACTTAGCAAACGACAAAAATGTAAAAAGCTTTTTTTTATGGAACCTCGTTGCTTATACTAATACTTACCCTAGTCCGGTCGTGGGACAATAAAAAATAGTCATAAGTTTGGAAGTGTCGGATGTTGTTGATTTTTGGTAAGTAGATAGATAATGTATATTCATGCTTAAAACAAAAAGATCAGAAATTTTGAACTGTTGCGTTCAGAATAATATATGATTTTCAGTTTTTTTGAAATAAAATCGTGACTATTGAATAGTAGTGTAAAATTCTTTCAGTATACTATTACGTAATATGCTGTTTTGTAGTTTTTGCCTTTTTGGACAGATCGCGAGTACGGGTTATTTCAAAACTGAACTTCAAACATTGGTATTGTCAAACCTAATTAGGAAAATATTATGTATATGTTTTTGCGCACATGTTGTTTATTACTAACATTTTGTGAAAACTATTAGAAATATTATAACCTAACCTAACCTAACATGCATAACCTAAACAACCTAGGTATATAGTTCGAAGGAGAAAGGCAGTAAGCAGCCTAAGTCAGGTTGCTGGATGCGTGCTTTGTGTGTGTTAGGTTATACTAAGTATAATCGTATCAAAAAAAAAAAAAAAAAAAAACAGATCTTATACCGATTACGGAATAACCTCATAACAAAACAGGTTTCTATCCTGACCGCAGCGGAAAATGTAATGAAAAAGTATGGGATGTTTCAAGCGCCCACACTGTTTTAAAACTAAGCAACGTTGTTCCTTTTTTTTTAATTTCTCAATATTTTTGTAAATAATAATTTTGATACATAAAAAAATTAAAAACAAAAATATGGTTTTATCAATTTTTACATATTGTCGTTTGATACGTTCTTTGCGCGACGCATACAAAATTGTTATTATTTAATTGCTTAATTAAATAATAAGCTGTACTTTAATGTACAGGTTCTTATTAATAATAATGTAATATAACATTAATAATTATTAATATTAATTATTAATGTACATTAAAGTTTAAAAAAAACAATTTGTACACGTTGTACTTATGTTAAAAGTCAAAAAAATAGTTTTTAGAATTTTTGTCTGTTTGTCTGTGCGTTTGTGCACGCTAATTTCAGAAAAGGCTTAACCGATTTGAATGCGGTTTTCAATACCGAATACCACGCGTAGGAAGTTGTGGGCTCAGCTAGTAATTAATATTTCTCCCGATTTCAATTAGATTATTTAACTTAAAAGTGTCCGTTTGATATTAGGTAAATTTTAATACACAAATACAAGTCGTGAATTTTGGCATACTTAAATTTGACCCTTGTTGTCTATAGTTGACATAATATTATATATTGTATGCAATCAAGCAATGGTTTCTATACCTTACAAATAATGTAAGTGTGATATTAAAAATAAAAGATTTAGAAATTTACTTAATATTTATGGAAAATGTTCAATATTACTCTCCTATGTATAAGCAAATTTCTCAATAGATCCTGTTAGGTGTCTTTCAAAAACTCAATAAAAAAATACCGCTATGTTACCCAGAATTATACAACTGTTCATAGCCTGTTTTGACGAACCCGATGGATGAGTGGTTAGGGTGTTTGCCTTAACGCTCTGTTCTAGGGTTCCCGGGTTCGATTCCCGGCAGGGTCAACTTTGAAAAATCAACTTTTCAAATTTGGCTCTGGTCTGGATTTGGAAAGTAACCACCCCCTTACAGAAGACCACCGTGAAATAACAGCACGTATGCTGTTGTGTTTCGGTGAGTGAGTAAGGGATGCCAGAGCCCATTTCCCTATCCACTCCTAATACCTTATCCTTAATCCTACTGTAGTCGGCAGCGCACTTGCAGCAGCTTTGGCGTTGCTTGTGTTATATGCGACGGTAGCCACCTACCATCAAGTGGACCGTCAGCCTGTCTGCCGACCTTAACATAAAAAAAAATTAGAATACTTACTTACTGGTTTTTGTTTTAGAACATTATTTTTACAATACTTATATTAAATCAATTCTTCAAACAAACAAACCTTTATTGCGTTGATTCCCAGTGAAACTTGGTAAATGTTCTAAAACAACATTTACCAAGTTGGTTTAGTGCGGTTTGGCTTGCACTTTAGATACTTCTACTGACGCGCTTTACTCGGTTAAGTCAACTTAGAAATTAACTTTCCTAGCTATCCTTGGTTAAGAGAGTATAATTTTCAGATTGGTGTTTGATTTCAGTAAAATTAGTTTGCGTTTACTATGGGATTACGTGATTCAGTTTTAAGGGTGTATAAAAATATTTTGTTTACAGCCTTACCTGCTCAGAGCTCGACAACAATTTTATGTAAATACTAGCTTTTGAACGCGTTTCTAAAGTTTTCAAAAACTTGTTCAAACTTTATTGCTCATCGTATGTTTTTGTCCGGTGTTGAATTTTTAGAGGATTCCTCGGGAACAATACTCTTTTTTTTTGCATCTCTGAGAGTGTGTATGGGAAATTTTATGATGATCCTTTAGCAGTTAAGACGTGAAAGCATAACAAATTTACTTTCGCATATATATTTTTTGTATATTCGGCAGACAGGCTGACGGTTCACTTGATGGTAGGTGGCTACTGTCGCCTATAACACAAGCAACACCAAAGTTGCTGCAAGTGCGCTGCCTACTACAGCAGGATTAAGGATAAGGGATTAGGTGGAGGATAGGGAAATGGGCTCTAGCATCCCTTATTCACTCACCGAAACACAACAGCACACGTGCTGTTATTTCACGGTGGTCTTCTGTAAGGGGGTGGTTACTGCCGCCAGAAGGGCTGGCCAAATGACTGCAAAGCGCAGTGTGCCCTGCCACTACTTTCCAGATCCAGATCAAAGCCAAATTTGAAAAGTTCATTTTTCAAAGTAGACTCTGCCGGGAATCGAACCCGGGAACCTTAGAACAGAGCGTTAAGGCAAGCACCCTAACCACTCATCCAATTAGAATGTAACGGACAATCAAACAGCATCCATACTTTAATATTATAAATGTGAAAATAAATCTGTATGTCTGTCTGTCTGTCTGTTACCTTTTCACGCCTTGACTACTCAAAAGATCATCGTGAAATTTTGCATACCCTTTGTCGGGGATAAAGAAAAGGGCATAGGGTACCTTTCATCCAGAAAAAAGTGCTGTTCCTGAGGGATCATCTTAAACTAAAAATTCAACAGTTGGCAATACTTTTTTTATGTTAAGATCGGCAGACAGGCTGACGGTCCACTTGATGGTAGGTGGCTACCGTCGCCTAATAACACTGGTTGTGTGTTTAGGATAATTAACTAATACTATCTGCATTAAGGATGTCGGCCGTCATATTTTCAATTTTTCAACGCAGAAGAAGTTGCCCACCAGCTAGTATTAGATAAATTTTGTGTACAATGCCCAGACACTCACGAAGTGGTCGTCGATCACGTAATAGGGTACGATATGGTGAAAATTGAAACGCAAAATGAGCTGTTGTTTGTCCAGCCGCAGATAAGTTCGACCTGTACTTTCGCAACTAACTACAATGATTACTTATGTTGTAAAGCCTCTAAAAATATAAATAACAGCAAATGTTACTGCATTATTTTAATTTTCCACGTACCCACGTTTCTTTGTGGATGTAAATATCCTAAGAGAGTCGCACGAAATTCGAAGTAAAAGCGGTTAGGATAATTCAATGAAGCTACTTGTATCCTGCTTGCAAAGATAAGCCGCTTTTAAGTGTGCGATTAGCCGAAACACTCCCGCAATGGGGTGTAATGTTAACGAAATTGTATAAATTTTGCCAGAAAAGTGCTTATATTCAATTATATTAAAATGGCATTTTTGCAGAGAATTTAGGTTTAATATTACTGTGACCACAGCTAAACACGTCTCTTTTTATAACTAACTAGCGACCCGCCCCCGGCTTCGCCCGAGGTGCAATTTTTATATATATGAACATTCCCCGTTTATCCCTCTTTCCATTAATGAAAACCGAATTAAAATCGGTCTACCCTTTCACGCGTGATGCCGTGACCAAGAGAAATAGGGATTCATTTTTATATATATATATATATGTATATATATATAGATTTGTATATGCAATAATTACAGGAGCATCTTAGGGTTGGATTCTTCATATTATCTGAGTGAAATATACAGATTTTAGAAAGATGCTGCATAAGGCGAAGGCAAAGGTGAGTATGTGCAAAGTTGATTCAACTGTATAAGACGGAATCTGCACATCTTCATGTCACAGTTTCCAATGATTGCTTGTCTTAACGCTATGTTCTAGAGCTCCCGGGTTCGATTCCCGGCCGGGCCAAATGAACTTTTCATAGTTGGTTCTGGAAAGTAGTTGTAGGGCACACTGCGTTTTGCAATCATTTGGGTAGCCCGTCTGGTGGCAGCAATCATCCCCTTATAGAAAACCATCGTGAAAGAACAACATGTGTGCTGTTGTGTTTCGTTGAATAAGGGATACCAGAGTCCATTTCCCTGACCCTTCCTAATCCCTTATCCTTAATCTTATTGTACTTAGTCGGTGGCGCACTTGCAGCACCTGTGGCGTTCCTTGTGTTATAGGCGACGGGATCACCTTAATCCTGATAATAAACTATCTGTGCGCCAAATTTCATCCATATCCGTTCAGTCGTTTTGGCGTGATTGAGTAACAAACATTCAAATACGCAACATTTATAATAATACTAACATTCCGCCCCCGGCTTCGCCCGGGATGCAATTTTTATATATAAGAACATTTCCCGTTTATCCCCCTTTCCATTAGGGAAAACCGAATTAAAATCGGTTAATCCTACTAATAGAATATAGTAGGATAAGTTTACGTAATTTAAGCGGAGAAATGAAATCAGCTTGTCGTCGTCTTATTAGTCAACGCGAACACGCAGCACCACAATGTTTTGCAGCATTTTGTCAAGTTAATTAAGAGTCAGAGAGACATCACTTCGTTTAATTAAAGAAGCCGTTTGTCTTTTTAAATTTTTGTAAATACTAAATATCAGGGACACGTAGTAAAAAAAAAGACAAGAACATGTATTGCTACTTCTGGAACTTGTGTTTCTACCTCTACTTTATAATTTCTTTCATAATCGGATATTATTAATTGAACGTTAAATAAATAATCACTCATCAGTTTATTTTCACCATTTATAAGCTTTTTTTACATCAAATTAATTATTTCACTACAAATAAACTTTAAATTATTTTTTCTTTCATTTTTGTTATATTTTTTCCTTTTTCCAATTGGTTCCATTCTAATATTATTTTTTTTGTTTTCAAAAATTATCGACCCTGGTCTATTAACGCAATTTCACATTAGCTCACTCTTTTAGTAGAACATGCTGCAGCCAGTAACGAACCCCTTAATAAAGACAGCCTTTGATGAGTAGATTGAATAATATACAGGCAAAATGTTTCTTAACGATTGCTATTAATAAAAATTAAAAGAAGAAGAACACCTACCTGTTTAGTAACAATGATGACGAATAATATGTATACGTTGAGCAGAAGACCAATAGCGGATATGACTGTGACGGCGACGCTGAGTGCCAGAGCCACTGCGGCTTCTTCGTTGCGAGGCTCTGTCCCATTCACCTCCATACTAATTATCTTCTGCTCTTTTTCCTACTACTTCGTCCATAGTCTCCGATAGAGTGGCATATTTTATAATCGTCATCTTACTGCAGCCGCTGCATTCCATCGCATCTTTACTTGGTATCTGTAATTAAAAAGAATTCCTTAAAAAGAATAAAAAGAATCCAATTTTGGTATTAGATAAACTGCAGATAAACCAATGGTCCACTTCTTGTTAGTGGAATTAAACCATACTAATTGATATGCTAATGTCCTGATATGATAAAGGGCTAAGAAATATTTGGAAACCCTTACTTTAAATTTAAAAAAACGGGACAAGTGCGAGTTGAACTCGCGTGAAGAGGGTTCCGTACGATGTTACCTATCCGCACAATATTGAGTGATTTACTATGTTATTTTAATATCATGGACTTCTTATAGGTTTTCCTGTAATCTATAAGTAGAAAACTAATTTCTGTATTTTTTTTCAAAATTTTAGGTTCAGTAGTTTCAGAGATAGGGGGGGGGGGGGATGGTCGGACAGACGGAGACATGAGTGATCCTATAAGGGTTCCGTTTTTTTATTCGGACGTACGGAACCTTGAAAAGGCTGCTATGTCTCTGCAAGGGGCTGTTTATTTCCACGACACGGCAGCTCAGATTTTGACTGTGCAGTAGACAGTATTTTTATTATGTTAAGGTCGACGATATTAGGAAGGAATAGGGAAATGGGCTCTGACATCCCTTACACACTCACTAAAACACAACAGCACACATGCTGTTATATTACGGTAGCTGTATAGGGTTGATTACTGCCGCCAGACGGCCCTGCCACTACTTGCCAGATTCAGACCAGAGCCATTTGTGTATTCATTTTCAAAATTGGCCCTGATGAGAATTGAAACCGGAACCCTTGAGACGGAGTGTTAAAGGACTTTAAAGTCAATTCAACTGAAAGTCAAGAGTTGTTGGTCAGTGTGACAATTCAATTTCCTTTATACTTTCTTTCGTCTAACTGCATTTTACTTTAAGTAAATCCGTCGATTTATAGCAAATAAGGACAATCTTTGTAAAATGCAATAGATGATATGTTTCGATATCGTGATTTATAATGAAAGTTTCCATTCCAAATTCATGATTTGGCATAGGCGATGTTATGGTAACGCAATATCCGAGACACTGTCAATGCATTATGGTCGTTTAGCGTGTAGCATGTTATTATGGTTTAACATATGTTTATTATTATGCTAATACAGATTTTGTGTTATGGTTATGTGAATGCTTGAAATTGTTACAAAATGTTCTACGCAAAATGAAATTACTAGTCTTGCCTGACAAGACCCACCTCTTACGTCGGAACCTCTTCGAAGATATTGCAATTTTTCCGAACACATCTTTTGCATACAATTTGTAAGAGGTAAGACAAGTGGTTCTTTATATATCTTATCAAAATAGTTTTCGATGTAGCTGATACTAGTTGATGTGCCTCTTTTTTCGCTTTGATTTCTCAACAAAATTGGGGAGAAGTGGCACATTCTGAGTCATAAAATTGAATATTTACTCTCATTGGAGGAAAAGTCAAAGTAATCAGGAAGAACTTAGTGAAAAACTAACACTTGTTATGATCTGTTGCGTTTCTACTTTAATCGTGACTTGTGGGGAGATGTTAAATGTTTCGTCTCATACGCGTCATCGCGGTACGCTGGTTTCTATGCAGACTGTGCATGTTGTATGTAGGTTGCTAACCTTTGCGACGGCTGACTCGTTCGATAAAGTCTTAAAGCCCGACTCGAATATATTACACCAAGTACTTATACTGACTGCTTGTATGTTACATTTTTGACAACTGATTGTTTAGAGACATTTTGTCTCTAATCGTTAAATGGATAATTCGATACTCGATATCAATTCAATTAATAGTAGTTCAACTAATAGTGTGCGGTCTCACTCCCACTGTATACCTATCCATATATTTGTCGCCACCGCAAGCCGCGCGAGCGGCCATTAAAACCGCAGTCAGTTTAAGTAAAACATCGTATCGATAACACGCGTACAGACTAATCCCGCCGATCTCGATCCGCGAGATTTGAATTTATTTATCCGCTAATATTATCAGGCATTGTGCTTGTAATTTATCTAATTGGTCCCGCTTTCCGCTCCGCGAGTGTAATCATTGAAGTAGTGAAGTGCTGAGGCTTCTGGACTCTGTGTGACGAACCCGTTGCAATCTTCGCCGCTGGAAGACCAAGGACCTAGTGACTCACAAGGTAGGTGGCAGATTTTCTTTCATTTCCTCGCCCTTTGATTACATGTACCACCAACAAAATAAAATACAGTCCATTTTTTACAATCGAAGATATTCGACATAATCATACTCGAGCAGGACCAGTACCCTTGGTCGAGTGGTTAACGTATAAGTCGATATTAGCGTATCCACTGTCTCAGTGGTTCTGGATTCGATTCACGGCAGGCTCAATATTAGAAACAAACTTTTCATAGTTGGCCTTGGTCTGGATCTGGCAAGTAGAGGCAGGGCACACTTTGGACAGCTCATCTGGCGCCAGTAACCCGCCCCTGTACAGAAAACCACCGTGAAATAACAGCACACGTGGCCGTTATATTCCGGTAAGTGAGTAAGGGATGCCAGAGTCCATTTCCTTATCCCTTCATAATCCATCCTCAATCCTAGCATGATCGGCAGCGCACTTGCAGCGTTGTTATAGGCGACGGTAGCCACCTACCAGTTATCAGCCTATCTGTTAAAGCAACAATTATTGATATTTTAAAGGCAAACTAAAATAAAACGTACTCTATCTTGCATTTCGATAAATGTTGATCAACAATTTATTATTCTGTTTTATTTTGGTTTTAAGTAGCTACAGAAATAAAATAAGTCGTATTTTATTCATGGAAAACCATTTGGTTGTTATCGGAAAATAAATTATTTTCTCAATTAGATTCCCATAAGCGGGCCGGTTACGATCAAGTCGATACGAGGCAAGGTCAAGGAGCAAGCACAGCTCGATTTGAATCAATTACCCTTAAAAATAGCCGATCGATAAAACAATAGCCTAGTGAATATTTCATTCAAGTACCTAGGGCTACTTGACCCCAACAAAAATAGTTTCCTTCCCTATTGAATTTTTCTGTCAAGTCTTTCAAATATCCAATTAGTTGTTATAAATTAATTAAACTCAAAACTGTTTTGGAAGTTATTAAAATATATTGCACACTGCGATTCGCAGTCATTTGGGCAGCCCATATGGCGGCAGTAACCACCGCCTTACAGAAGACCACCGTGAAATAACACTACGTGTGACGTTGTGTTTCGTTGAGTGAGTAAGGGATGCCGGAGTCCATTTCCCTATCCCCTCCCAATCCCTCATCCTTAATCCTACTGTAGTCGGCAGCGCACTTACAGCAGCTTTGGCGTTGGTTGTGTTATAGGCGACGGTAGCCACCTACCATCAAGTGGACCGTCAGCCTGTCTGCCGATCTTTACATAAAAAATATTAAACTTTCAAATATAATAAATTAAGCAAGAAAAAAAGAAACTAAAAAAATAATAAGTACATTGTCAAATGCCAGTTTCAGTCAACGAATGAGATCATTCGAATAATCCAAATTCATTTAATAACGAAACATTAATTTTGAACAAAATTTAATAAACAAATAATAATTTCTAAGCACCAAGATTTTATTATTTTCACACCGTTTCTTTAAATAATTAACGATTAAGAAAATTCTAAATAAACAGTTAAAATACTCGAGAATAAACTCCATCGATAACGGACAGACAAAATTAACTTCCACAGTCCCTGGTACATTAAGGCGACTCCGGCCGCAAAACTCGTTCTGTACTGAATTGACGGGACTGCTGAGGGGGAGTCGCTATTTGCAAATCTCGGAAATATCAATTTAAAAATTAAATAAAGTACTATTCAAATTTTTCTTTTGATGAGTCTTCAGATAGTGGATCTTAAAATTTATCTTAAGAATTAGCTATTTAAAATATTGATTACATACAACATCGATTTTCAACATTTTATCCAAACGTTTAGTCGACATAACTGGCGATCCCAGAGCTGGCCATTACCTCGGTCAGCAAATCAGTCTTGCAATACAACGAGGTAATGCAGCCAGCATGCTTGGCACCCTGCCTAGGGGACCAAAGCTTAATTTAGTATATAATTTGTAAATATATTATTTAATAAATTAATAATAGGTTTGTATAATAAAAGATTTAACATCGATATTAGACCGCAACTTAGTAATTTTTTATATATATAATTAAATATAATTTAAAAAATAATTATGATGTTCTTTCATATATCCTGCAGATGATTTGAGTATATTTTAAATTATAATTATTATGATAATTTAAAAGGAAAACGGTTACAAATAAGTGGATTTTTTTATCATTAGGGGCTGGCGTCGCCTTAAAGGCGAACGGGAAAAGGTACTCTCTCCCACCGCCGCCGTCATTGCGCAAATTCATAAGTCGCCAGCAAACGCCAACAAAGAAATTAAATTGTACCAGCGGCGCTCCATGCTGCTTTGTTTTATTACAAGAAAATTGGTTTAAAATTAAATTAATTATTCACAAGGTGTTCTATAAAGCATGTCCCACTGCAAATTTATTTTAAAAACTCATTATAAATAGTGCTAGGTAGTTTTTTTCTATGATTGATTTTTTTGAAATAATAAGTCTCTCAAATTAAATCATCTATATATTCTCTTCTAAACATAATACATATTTGTATCTGTTTTTCCGCTAACTTCCTCTAAATCTCCCAACGGATTCTGATAGGGTTTTCACTAACTAATGATAGAGCGATAAATGAGAAAGGTTTGTGTATATAAAATTGCACATTCACACGAATCCGTAGCGGATCGCTAGTCCATTTATAAATAAGGTTGTCATAAAATATGTAATAAAGTCATAAATTAATACAAACGGTTTCAATTTTAATTACATCTATTCTATACATATTGTACATTAAATATTTTTTCAAAAAAAAAAAAAAAAACAAAAAAAAAAATACAATTTGACGGTATTTATGTTACCGAGCTCAAAAAAATAGTTTTTAAAATTTTTGTTTGATTGTCTGTGCGTTTGTGCACGCTAATCTCAAAAACGGCTTAATCGATTTGAATGCAGTTTTCACTGTTTTTTTGTAGCAAGCTTCCTGTAATATTGTTTATTTCATTCCAATGTGGCCGAGTTCAACTAGTTAAGAATAATTTAAAATCGTTAGGTGATGTTTATTGGTAATATTTATCAACAAAATTATTAATCCTTATCAAAATCAGCAAGTTTATCGTCACGAGTATTCAATACATGTGATTTTTGCTTTTTAGTGTTTTGGACGAATAAACAAACTGAATTCCACGCGGGCGAAGCCGCAGACACAGCTAGTATGTGAATATTATGTAAATATTTTAATATAATTTCACCGTTCATCCGGTTCATTGTGAGTTACAACCGTAAACAAGATATAATCCAAAACTAACTTTTACCAGCGAATTCGCCCACATCCCTCGGTACCTTTGTTCTAAATGAAAGTTCCTTTTCTGTACCCGGGTACCTAATACTACGGGTACCTAAAATTTCATGATGATCGGTCAAGTAGTTAACGCGTAATGGTGTAACAAACTTTGGCATCATAGAGTTAAGATTACATTTGAATCAAATCTCAAGTAGGTAATATTTTACCAAATTAACAATAATAACATTCGGCAACAGTAGCGCAAAACAAATTGCAGCATTATTTTAGTGGCTAATTTCAACTTGACATGGAGTAGATACTGCCACGCTCCTAGATCCAATCAAATCCAGTTAATGCACTAATTAGTATGTATGTGGGCTGTGTACTGTGTGATCTTTTTCTGTTTGCATAACTTTTTAACGATTATTAAACTAGCTGAGCTCGCAACTTCGTAAGCGTGGTATTCGGTATATAGCGCGTAACTTTTTTGTTTGTAAGCCGATTAGAATGAAATTTAACTGGAAGCTTACTACAATACATTAGTGAAAACCGAATTCAAATCGATTAAGCCGTTTCTGAGATTAGCGTGCACAAACGCTTAGACAAAAATAAATAGACAATAAATAGACAAAATTTTTAAAAACTATTATTGAGGACGTCGTCTTTATTCGTTTTGTAATATATAATTAACAATCGTCTATGGGTTTTTATGGGTGTATTCTCGTTGAACGTTTACATTGTGATAAAATCTAATATGTAAAATTCTCGTGTCACAGTGTTTGTAACAAAGCTCCTCCGAAACGGCTGGACCTATTTTTATGAAATTTTATTTGTATATTTGATAGGTATGAAAATAGGTCGTAAAGTATTTTTCACCATTCTATCCCCACTCCCCATTTTTTAATAGCGATTTTAGTATTTTTGTATGAATAATATCCAAAAAAATTTACCGTCGTTCATTGACGTGATGTGTCGCGTCATTTTGAATTGGACCCGATAGGTGGCGCAACAATCGGGTTAGAGAATTATTTCCTGGTTCGGCCAGGAGTGGCCAGGACAACGTCTGCTGGGTCAGCTAGTTAATCTATATATATTGTATTGTATGACGGTTTGCGGTTGCTGAAAATCTTCGGGTAATTTGGGCTACGTTCGGTTAATGCTTTAACACCTCGGTAACATAAGCAACGTGTACAAATAGTTTTTTTTTTTTTTTTTTTTTTTTTATATTTAATGTACAGACACGGCTCGTTTACGAATTTATCATAATAGATAATAATTTATTATGAATACTATTTTAAATTGTTACAATATTTTTATAGTTTTATTACATTTTTAATTCGTTAGATTTTTTAAACTTTTTTCTACACTTTCTGTACTTATTCTCTTATTTATTATGCTCTATTTGCATTATGAAATCCAATCGGTTCAGCTGAAATGATTACCTTTAAAATATAGAAGTACATATTTTAAAAATCCATAATTCGCTTCCAATAAGATATCGTGTTACATTAAATGGATTTTATCGTATATCCGCTGTAAATTTAATATCCGTTGATACCGAGACGAAAGCTTTATTCGAACTGAGGTATAATAGGCGCCCAGTAACTTTCATTTGAGATTCATTTGAGGTAAGATAGAAATCACAAAATAGATAATATGGAAATTGAAAAACTTTTACCTAAACGAACCTAAAGGAATGTAAACAATGGAATTGAGGTTCACAATAAAATGATTACATTTCCTGGAGAACTAGAATCCCACTAATAAATTTAAACGCGAAAGTTTGTGAGGATGGATGTCGTGGATGTTTGTGCGTGTTATTGCTCAAATGCTATTTAATGATTTTGTATGAGAAACTTTACTGTAACATAGTTCAATACTGACCCAACTCAGTTCGTATAGATCCATTTTTTTCTACAAATTATGTACACAAACCTTCCACGTTTATCGCTATTTCCATTAGTGAAAACCGCAACAAAATGGTTTGGAAGTAGTAAAAAGAATAAATAGACAGAGGCAGAGAGCGACTTTGTTTTATATTGTTTCATATTAGAGTTTAATATAAAATCAAATTATAGTATTATACTAGCTGAGCCCGCAACTTCGAACGCGTGGTGTTCGGTATAGCGCGTAACTTTTTTATTTGTAAACCGATATTTTTTTTTACTATTTCTTTTAATTTTTAGAACTATTAGCTTACAAAGGCATGTCAACTCCATCAACCCCCTGAGCAAAGTAATAACAAAATATAACGCTTAAAAGCTTAATTTTAAGCGTTCGAATTTCTTCATTAGATTCACTCATTTTGACAGAACGAAAAATGAAAAATAGTGGGAAACAACATTTTACTAATTTGTTATTTTTTTTTGAAATGTAACCTTTTTAATGTCATCAGAACCATCCACATACAAATAGTACAGCCAAAGAGATTTTATTAGAAATTTATACATAATTTATAATATTAGTAATCTAAACTAATATTCTAAAGAGAAAAGGTTTATATGTATGTATGTACATTTGTAATGTATAAACTCAAAAACTACTGGACCGATTTTAAAAATTCTTTCACCTATAGAAAGCTACATTATCAACAAGTAATATTTTATAAAGAGACGCTGACAAAGTTGCGTGCAACAGCTAGTAATTAATAAAATATATATTTTTATTTTATTAGTATTTCACCGCACTGGCCTTACTTTCAACTTAGTGGCCGCACTGGCTTGACGAGCCCGTTGGATGAGTGGTTAGGGTGCGTGCCTTAACGCTCTGTTCTAGGGTTCCCGGGTTCGATTCCCAGCAGGGTCAACTTTGAAAAATCAACTTTTCAAATTTGGCTCTGGTCTGGATTTGGAAAGTAGTGGCAGGGTACACTGCGTTTCGCAGTCATTTGGGCAGCCCGTCTGGCGGCAGTAACCACCCCCTTACAGAAGACCATCGTGAAATAACACCACGTGTGCTGTTGTGTTTCGGTGAATGAGTAAGGGATGCCAGAGCCCATTTTCCTATCCACTCTTTGGGATGTGGTTACTGCCGCCAGATGGGCTGCACAAATGACTGCAAAACGCATTGTGCCCTGCCACCACTTTCCAGATCTAGCCCAGAGACAAATTTGAAAAGTTCATTTTTCAAAGTTGACCCTGCCGAGAATCGAATCCGGGAACCCTAGAAACAGAGCGATATGGCAAGCACCATAACTACTCATCCATTGGGCTCAAACCAATTTGAAGATAGAAACATGATGACACTTGCTGATGTGCACATCGCAAACATATGGGACCTTCAAATATAATTACGGCACACGGTCTCTGTGGCACACATGTTGGTACACAAAATTGCATTATCAATGCTATGACGTCTAGTATAATTGACGACAATTTAATTAATGCTTCTGTGATATATACACAAAAATTATAAATATAAAATACATAATAATTAATATTAGGTGAGTTATTTTTTATGATAAAGATGACCACTTGACGATAAGTAGCTACCGTCGCCCATAAATATATACACGTCCCTATGCGTTTCAAAAAATCTATTGTTACACCCGAGGATGACGTTTGTAATATTAACAATTACAGACCAATTACTTTAATTCCAGTATGTCCATAATTTTGGAAAAGGTTATGTTTGATAAATTATACAATTTTCTAACCACCCACAATATTTTTAGGGAGGAACAGTATGGCTTCAAAAAGAACAGCTCTACTGTCTTGGCATGCTTTTCTCTCATTAGAAATATTGTAGAATGTTTTAATTAATAGAACTATATTATTGGATATGTCTAAGGCTTTTGATTTTGTTTCGCATAAGATTCTACTTAACAAGCTTAATAAATGCGGAATAAGAGGATCAGCTTTAAACTGATTAGCTAATTAAATGATAGACTTCAAGCAGTGGAAACTTCCAGGATATTAAGGTGACATAAAGTTACATTCAGATCTACATATTCTCGTAATAAATGTGGAGTAGCACACCATTTACCAGACTGTGTTAATCATGGTTGCATCTTATTTGCTGGTGATACAATATTAATTATAGAATGTAAGATCAAGATAATTTACAATCAGAAAGCAATAAGTAACTGGCAAAGGTTATTGAATGGTTGAACTATAATTATTTAAAGATAAATTTATCAAAGACAAAAGCTCTCTTATTTCAACGTAATAATCATTGCAATATATACAATCCTTATTGTAAAACGATTGGATTAAAACAAACACTAAATATTACGGGAAGTCTGCTACAATACATCAGTGAAAGCATCATTCAAATCGGTTAAGCCGTTTCAGATATTAGCCTGTACAAACGCTCAAACAAAGAGACAAAAAATCTAATAATTATTTCTTTGACCTCGGTAACAACGTGTACAATATATTTTTTGAAAATATTTTTATGTACAGACACGGCTCCTTTACGATTTTATTATTTATAGATTATAGATTATATACCTACTAACTGTATGACCGCGAATTCGTCAGCGTTGAAAAATAAAAAATATAAGACTACTGATGGCGCCATCTATTATACTACAATAGAATTAGGTGAAGCGGCGACATCTATCGGATTTGGATAGGACTGCTTGGTGATACACCTGTGCATAGAATGCTCCAATTTGCAAACCCTCGGGAACCTAAGGATAAAAACCTTAACGAATTATACACCTATAGATTCCTCAGGAATCAATCATTCTGTTGATAGATGAAAACTGCATGAAAATCCATTCTGTAGTTTTTGAGATGATCGCAAATATACATACAGACAGACGCAGCGGGAGACTTTGGTTTATAATATGTAAGAATATTATATTTATATTATATTTTGGGAGTATCTCCTTGTTTCGTTTATTGTTGAGTCGTTATCCTTTCCTCGTTATCCATTTATTTTATGCTCGTTATTTTTTGAATCGCAGGCAGTTTTGTAATTTGGAAAATCCACTATACTCCGTAGTCCGTAAAGTCAAAATTCGCATGTAGATCTCATATATTATGTAACTCCTCCCAGTCACATTGTGCGCCAGTTGAAGTTTCAAGTTTTATTATACGAAATACCAACTATACCAACTATTTCCTTTGTGTACATTGCTACTGTTACACCTTTTGTTAAGACTAGAAGTGGTACTTTCAGATTGAAACTGCAGATTAAACAATAATGTTCTCAAGACAAAATACACTAACAAAATTATAAAATGAACCTACTTCTTACTTATAAATAAAGTGTATTTTTAAGTTTACAGTTCGACGAGCCAGTTCAATGAGTGGTTAGAGTGCTTGCCTTAACGCTCCCGGGTACGATTTCCGGCTGGGTCAACCTTGAAAATCGAACTTTTCAAATTTGACTCTGGTCTGGATCTGGAAAGTAGTGGCAGGGCACACTGCGTTTCGCAGTCATTTTGGGCAGCTCGTCTGGCGGCAGTAACTACCCCCTTACATATGACCACCGTGAAATAACAGCACGTGTGCTGTTGTGTTTCGGTGAGTGAGTAACGGATGCCAGAGCCCATTTCTCTAACCCTTACCTTACCCATATCCTTAATCCTACAGAAGTCGGCAGCGCTAGTGCAACAGCTGTGGCGTTTCTTGTGTTATAGGCGACGGTAGCCACCTACCATCAAGTGTACCGTCAGCCTGTCTGCCGATCTTAACATTTAAAAAAATTTGTCGCCTTTTGTGTATCTCGGTCACTGTTAACTTTGAACGTAATCAAATTAAAAATTAATCAAGTTGCTGTTAAGTTTACTTTACTTAGACCATGGCAGTAATTGTAATAGATTACTTCGAGAGTAAAATTCAATTTATCTCGCTGAAACAGTGAGAGCTTGTACAAATCTTACTGGACCTAAACTGAAAAACATGCATGTTTTACGATTTTTTATACACCTTATACATAATGAAACCATGTATATAATATGTAAATACTTAGTTGTCAATTGATCGTCGGAACTCTTTTACAGACCATTTCAAGTTTTACTGCTTAAGTAATGTTTTATCGATAGTATCAATAATAATTTACAGTTAAAGGATTGGTTTATGTCCAGTAAAAAATATATAAATACACTAATATTCAAGTAAGTAAAATTATTAAAGTTATTTTTGATTTTGAAAAGATTTAGGAGGTTATCTCTGAAACTACAAATTCCATTTCAAAAAATCTTTCACTAATGGATCGATAAATAATATATGTTATGAATTACGAATTTTTGTAATGAATTTTTGTATTAAAATTGAGATTAATAAGATTTTTAATAAAATAGAAGTATAAATAACTGCAATCGATCATGTTAACTGAAACACCAATTAAAGCGAACGACGTCACGCCCAGGTAGTGCCATCGTGTTGTTGCTTGACTTTGCTTTGACAGAGTGAAAAATCTGATGAGATGACGGTGACGTCACGGTTCATCAGACGCGTCGCCATGACACCTAGGAGCGTTTTCGCGCGTAATTCAAAATAGATTTAAAAACATTCAATAATTCCCGTTGAAATTTAGTTTTTTGTTGAAATATTATTTTTTTCGGATATGGTAGACGTGTATCTACATTATGGAAGGGAATTTCAAAATCTGTCATCATGCCTATTAAAAAAGCCAATGTCTATCGGGTCATACAGCTATCAAAAACGCTTGTAAGCTGATGATAAATATGATGATAAATCACGCATTATTTATTATTTTTTATGACAATCACTTATTTATGAATCCAAATCTGTTTTCTGTATTGCTACATCTAGCCTGTGAAGTATAATCTGCTGTAGGTATAAAATCTAGATCTGCTTGTACGGAAGTGAGTCGTGGACTATAAAAGAAGACATCAGTCATGCTCCGTATAAGCTGGACAGCGTGCCTGTATGACCAAGATATTGTTACAGACCGTAAGAAAGCATAATATTGAATTTCTGGGGCACATAAAGATATTCTGGCTACGTAAAATCAGGAAATGGACCGGGATCTCCACTGTAGAACATTTGGTCCCTTTGGCTCAGGACAAGCATAAGTTTTCACAGAAAAAGCACTTTAAGAAGATCTATGAAAGTCTATCAATTTAACTATGAAAGTTAAAAATAACTTAATTCGTTTAACTTAACACATTAGAAATGAAAGACTTCGTAATAAAAGACTGACTTATTAAATTTGTTGTGTATCTTCACAAAATATTGGCGATAAGCGCGCTTATTTTTTTATTTCACCTTCGTTAACTCAGACAGGGGATACGCTGACAAATATACGATCTTTTCAGATACAGATTTTATTTTCCGAGAGGATATCACGACCGCCCTGTTTAAGGGCGTTGTTGCATGACTAGCGAAATTATTTTTTCAATATCCCTATTTCCCTTGGTCACGGCATCACGCGTGAACGGGTAGACCGATTTTAATTCGATTTTGACTAATGGAAAGAGGGATAAACGGGGAATGTTCATATATATAAAAATTGCATCCCGGGCGAAGCCGGGGGCGGAACGCTAGTAAGTTATATATTTATCAATTGTTACCTTCAAATATACAACATAATTATAACATTATAATTTTCATGATTTAATTTTGAAATATAAAAATTACAAAGGCATCTATCTGAGAGTATAATACTCAAAGGAGATCAATCAGTTGTGTATAGAGATCGAGCCACCAGTGAATGGTATTAGGTCCTAACATACAAAATTGGCGTTTTGTAAGGTAATGATTCGATTTAAAATCCCTTCATTATTATGCCGATTGACTAATGTAATGCAGCAGTCTACGCGCGTTTGTCGATTTGCTCCACTCAATTCGTGAGAGGTCCCTCAAGCTTTTTCAAGCTTGAGGGCTTTCAAGCTTTTTCACCTTCCCATTTTGCTTCAAGTGGATTAAAACAGTTTTGTCACTAACACCGCAGCCTGCAGCTAACTCGGACGTGGTTTACGATGGATCCGCTTCCACAATAGCCTTCAATTCTTCATTATCAACCTTGGACTCCGGCCGCCCACGGGGCTTGTTTTGCAGGTCGAAATTTCCAGAACGAAAACATTGGAACCAAAAACGCACTGTGTTTTCTTTTGCGACACCACCGCCATACACATCATTAATCCTTCGAGCCGTTTCTGCAGCACTGGTGCCACGGCAGAACTCGTACTCGTAAATAACGGGATATTTTAAGTTTTCCGTTTTGTAAAAAAACCAAAGATATGGATAACATATGAATTACGGTTTTCGAAAAACAAATGCATGAGTAAATAGCTGTATAAATTTGAAATTGGAATTCCTAACCAAAGGGGAGATATTTGAGATCAAAGTGGCCAGTACGACAAAACGCCCATTTCTTATGTAAGGACCTAATATTTTCGTTTTAACAGTTGAAACTTGCACCATTAGGTAAGAAGAAATTATAGATTTTACTGGGAAAATATCATGTAATTTGGTAATGGAGTACCTACCATATGTATTTCAGTTTGAAAGTATTAAAAAAAATCAATTGTTCCAAAAAAGTAACAAGTTTTTTAATTTTATTAAACAAACTTTTTAATAACAAAAATGTGATATAAAAATTATTTCGATAATTACTTAAAAAGATAAAAAAGTATCTGGAAAGGAAATTAGAAAATAATAACAGGACATTTGCACAAATTCTTCGACTTATTAATTAATTTCAAATTTTCCTCTACATCTCAGTTTTTTTAATGTTAAGATCGGCAGATAGGCTGACGGACCACTTGATAGTAGGTGGCTACCGTCGCCAATAACACAAGCAACGCCAAAGCTGCTGCAAGTACGCTGCCGACTAAAGTAGGATTAAGGATAAGATATTAGGAGGGCATAGGGAAATGGGCCCTGGCATCCCTTACTCACTCACCGAAATACAACAGCACGCGTGCTGTTATTTAAGGATGGTCTTCTGTGAGGTTGCAATTTTTCTCTCGGATTGCTTCGGCGTCTATAGGGGAAAGTTGCGGCTCGCCGAGCCTTGCATTTTGGTGGGCTGAACGGCATGGTTCTCACCATCCGTTTAGAAGTTATTGATTTTAAGGTGTTTTCTGGGATTTTTGTTTTCGTCAATTTTCTCGGTTGTTTTGGTTGTTTTGTCTTGCAGTTCGCAAGGGCCCTTCTCAGGGCCACTGTAAGACCATTTGTTGTTGCTATATTTGTTAATTTGTTGCTGTTTTCTATTGATTTTTGTTGTAGTAGTTTTCTTTCATTGTTGTTAAGTTTTGTTGTTACTTTTTATTGTTGGCGCCGCTTCTGGCGAGCCTGACCGAAAGTGGAGTCCCCCACTGACTCATTAATCGATAAGGCCATTCACTGGCCGATGTCGGACGGGTCGGGAACGGGTGAAATTTGTCCTCCGAGGAGGGGTGAGCGTAAGCTCTTATACTCATCGGTCGTCACTAAACCGGTTACACGGAGGCACCTAGGGGCTAGTAGCTCTAGAGACATGTGCGCTACGGAGACTAAATCCGCTAAGAAACGGTCGAACCGATCACAAGCGGCTGCGGAAATGGAGGAGGATTTGGTCCCACTAAAGGTGACCAAATCTAAAAATGGCAGAGGGAAAGCTTTCGGCCACAATGAGGGCACCTCTCGCGCGAAACGCGAGCTTAGGGAGGGCGGCGGCTACGAGTCTGACTCGTACTTGTCGGATTACTCCCAGGCAATGGTGGCACGCTGTGATAGAGCGCTTGCGCTCGCCAATCTCGCCAATCGCGACTACGAGTCTGCAGATTCTGAGCACAGCGAAAAAGACTTGGCGGAGGAGGTGGACAGGCTCCGAGAAGAAAATGGTTATCTTCGCGGAAAAATCGAGAAGCTGAAGGGAAAAATGAAGAATCTGAAGCACGAATTAACTGAAAGGCCCTGCCAAGAGGCATCCTCGGAGGACCTCATGCAGAACAAGGAGCCGCCATTGACAATGGCGGAAACTCAAGTCCTGTCTAGGGCGGAGTTTTTGGAGACTTTCGGCTCATTACAAGAGGAGCTTGTCACTCACTTAGGCGTGATGATGGACTCCCGTGTAGCTAAGCTGGAGTCAGAGCTAAGATCTCTTCTGGAGCAACGGTCTGCAATACCGCTGGTGGAGCACACATGTAATCCGCAGGAGTCGGCTCACATAAAACAGAAGGTGACGCCAACAACACTTGCTCCTCCGGCTAACCTGCCTAAGGAAGCAAGAGTGACCAAAGTGGCAAAGAAGGTGGTTAGCAAAACCAAGGAGACTCCGAGAGAAGCCGCGGATGGCCCCTCCGGGGCTGACATAGAGTGGACTGAGGTGGTGCGGGGCAAGAAAAAACTGTCCGGAAACCCAGCCGTCCCAAAACATAAGAAGATCAGGCTTCCAAAGGAGCCCAAGACGCTGGCGGTGGTGGTAGCTCTGAAACCGGAGGCGGTCGCCGAAGGTGCTACCTATGGAGAGGCAATAACCAAGGCGAAAGCCTTAGTGTCTTTAGACACTATCGGCATAGGCCCTCCAAGGTTTCGAACAAGCTTCACGGGAGCCCGCATTATGGAACTCCCAAAGGAGACCACTGCCGCACAAGCGGATAAGCTAGCGGAGGAAGTCCAAAAGGCAATAGGGGAGCTGGCTAAGGTCACCCGGCCGGTAAGATCAGCCGACATCCGAGTCAATGGACTCGATGACACGGTGTCGGCTGATGAGATTAAAGCTGCGCTAGTGGCAAGCTCGGGCTGCAAACCCGAGCAGATAAAAGTCGGCAAAGTGCACGTTGGGCTCAAAGGAGTAAACTCGGCATTCGCCTCCTGTCCAGTGGAGGCCGCAAGGAAGCTGGCTAACGCTGGACAATTAGCAGTAGGATGGAGCCTCGCCTCCATCCAGATAATGGAACAGCGCCCCATGCGCTGCCTAAAGTGTATGGGGCTCGGGCACCCAGCGGTCCGATGCCCATCCACTAAGGACCGCAGCGGACTGTGTCACCGCTGCGGAGTGGATGGGCATAAAGCTAGTGGATGTCAGGCGACTTTCAAATGTGCCATTTGCACCGACGCAAGCCTCCCAGCAACCCATAGAATGGGGGGGTTAAGTTGTAACCCCCCAACGGTAAGAGGTCGGCTCATCGTGGCCGCTCCAGCAGGACGTAAACGGGCTTCCCCGTCAGCACGGGAGGAGCCCATGGAATTGGCCCAAGGCCAATAATTCCAGCCTAGAGGGAGCGGGAGGAGGAACTCCACCCGCTCCTAACGCAGACGAGTGGGCAGGCGAAGACGGGTGTGTGACGCCCCCCTTCAACTGCCCAGGACCTGCGCGCATGGCCTGGCCGCTGTGCGCGCGTTCGAAGGTCCCCTCGTCCGGGGATTGTCTCGGTGCCCCGGGCAATCCCCCCTTTCTTGGCATTAGCTTGGCCTTCGGGCTAAGCTGCCCAGAGTTGGATCGGAGTAGTTGGTCCGCCAGAACCCGGTCCAACTCACAAAAGGGCTTCAAGGGGTCACCGGGGAGTTTTAGTGGGTAGGACCAGTCCCTTCAGGGCTGGGTGAGTCCCACATACCCCTATCGCCTAGCCAGCGGTAGGGCATCCGTAAATGGATCTCTCCTCGACAAAAAAAAAAAAAAAAAAAAAAAAAAAAAAAAAAAAAGGATGGTCTTCTGTAAGGGGGTGGTTACTGCCGCCAGACGAGCTGCCCAAATGACTGCGAAACGCAGTGTGCCCTGCTACTACTTTCCAGAACCAGACCAGAGCCAAATTTGAAAAGTTCATTTTTCAAAGTTAACCCTGCCGGGAATCGAACCCGGGAACCCCAGAACAGAGCGTTATGGCAAGCACCCTAATCACTCATCCAACGGTAACTTAATATACCAAAGGATATGGTTTTTCCATAGCTAATTTAGCCTTCTCTTTTAAATTAGGCGGAGTGCAATCCATTGCAGTGTCGCTTTCATCACTAGAACTCATTTTACATATACAGTTTTATTTAGAATAAAACAAACGCAAATGTTTACTAAAAGCAATAAATATTTAGGTGGGTACTGAAAAAAGTCTGCTTTGCCGCCTTTTTTATTTTTTATTTTCAATGAGTGTAAAGGAAACAGCTCAGCCCAGTCATGAAAAGAGCGTGCGCTCGCCCCCGCCTACTACGCCTGTGACAGCGGCGGGCGCGTTCGTGAAGACTCGTGAAACTTCGGGTTACATCGGGCTGAGCAGCGGCCAGGAATGAATTTTCCTACAACATTCTTGGCCTAGGCCGAGAAAGAAATGCATGAGCCAAGAATTACAAACTTCGTGGCTTGTTTTTAGTACAAGAATGCCTACATTTCCAAGCATGTTTGAGAAAACATTATTTTTATTAAAATAAAAACAACACCGACAACCAGCCATTTTGATCCAAACATCTTTCAGTCAATTAATGTCACAGTTTACTAAAATCATTTTTGATTCAACGAATAAATCCAGTACGAAATAGGGTTGGCATAAATATTCGTAAATTTTAACAGTTTTGCCCCAGCTTAACAAGACTAAAACTTAAGTTATGAAAGATTACTTAACGATGAAGAAGGTTTTACTTTGCTCAAAATTAATATAAAATTTCGTTCTATGAGTCTAATCTGGTAGGGTTTATTAATTGTGTATTATGTACTAAATATTAAACCAAATGGTATATATTTATAGTTATTAGGACTTAAAAGTAGAGAAATTTAATTATATTTTTATTTAGTGTTAATTTGAGAAAATGTGCGTTAAGATTTGTTTTAGGTCCATGTGGAAAAATATGCCGATACATACAAAGTTATTCAAGCCTTTCGGATTTACTTGCGAAATTGTATATAGTTCTATCTTTATTACACCGTAGGTACTACTAATCAATAGGAATACTAGATAACCCGACGAACTTCCTACCGCTACAAACCCCTTCCATACAAAATGTATGAGATTTTTTTTTTCATGAATATTTCAAATGTTTTAATAAATATTCTGTTATTCGGGGCGAATTCAAATTCAACCAATCAAAGCAGACTGAATCCGCCGTCGAATCGGGGCACATCAGGTCGTCTGTCCACCTTTTCTAATCTTAAACATACAAATTGCTTGTTACATAAAATATACTAAATTGTATCTGACAGCCCTAGCAGGGAGTTCAATAAAATTGCTAGCGAGGCTTGGATTCAATTTCAAACATAAACAATTGGCTCCTTCTTTCAATTCGTAGGTGTTCATATACATATATATGTAACGTTGATTAATCAAAACAATAGTAAATTTCTAACATAAATTAATGTTATTCTTATATCACATTAGTAAAACTGTATAAATGGTTAATTTATCCAAATAAACCTTTCACGTTGTACCTAAGTGAATAATTATCCCAATATTTTTTGAACTTTTTCATACTTTTAATTATACTGTTTTCTATAATTCACGTGAAAGTACTTATTCACTTAGTCCGTAAGTACAGACTTGGTTCCCGAGGTCACCGACATGTTGATTAGACAATCATTGTCTCGATAGTGGTTTCGGCTAATATTTTCATAGCAAAGAGGCTCTCATTAGATGGCTGAAAAAAGGGAAGGATACAGAAAGCGATACTTCTTGACACGGCGCGTATCGTCAGGAGGTTCCATACTCTGCACTCCGAACCACTTGCCCCGCTACTTGCGAAGCACTAGTTTAAGTTTTTTTTTTATATATATATTTTTTTTTAATTTATATTGTAAAAGCTTTAAATAACAAAGATTTTCAAATGTATATTAATATATTAAATATATCCTATATATTTAATATTTTTGATAAATATTCAACGAACCCCTTGTGAATAGGCAACGACACCCTTGTGAATTCTCAACTTCAAAGCTTGCAGCATCGCCGAAAAGTAGCGTGCCTATCGATTTTCTATCGTCTACACTTTTGCACGAACTAATCCAAACCATTCCCCTTGCGGCCCACGAGGCGTGGACGGGAGTTTCATCCCTTCGTTGTCAATGTTCCTCGGACTGCTAAGGAGTGGAACTCATTCCTTCGTCTGTGTTCCCACAAGACTACAACCTCGGGTCTTCAAAACCAGGGTGAATGGGTATTTACTAGGTTAGGTAAGCGTGGTCCACCTTCGGCCGCATCTACACCTCACATCAGATGAGATAGTGGTCAAGCGCTACCTCGATTTAATAAAAAAAAAACCTTGGTAAGCTGTAGATAATGATATAGAATTCTATTGTTAATTAATTAATTTTTCATTATCATCATCATCTCAGACGTAGGTCTTCAACTGCTGGACAAAGGCCTCCCTCCTAATTTTCCAAAAGGATCGGTCAGAAGCAGCCTGGATCCACCGTCGACCCTCGACCCTTATCAGGTCGTCTGTCCACCTTGTGGGTGGACGTCCTACGCTCGAGAACTTTCCGGTCTCAGCGGCCGTCGGCTCTCCGTATTATGTGTCCTGCCCGCTGACGCTCAACTATAATAATAATAATCATTTATTTGCTGAATATTGCGAATATCAGTAGCTTTAACTCTGTTTCTCAAAGTGATTAACTGATGCAACAACCTTCGCTCAGAGACTGAAGTGGAAATGGGCTGGCCTGGCCATGTGGCAATGTACACAGACGAGAGATGGACTCATGCACTAACAATATGGAAAGGACCACAGGGAAAAAGACGCAGAGGTCGACCATGTTCCAGGTGGCAAGACGAAATAGAAGCAGTTGCTGGCAGGGACTGGATTGAGAGAGCGAAAGACAAGGGTGTTTGGCATTCTATGGAGGAGGCTTTTACCCGAGAGGGGCCCATACAGAAAAAAAAAATAGTAATTTAAATGTTAGACTCAAATGACTCAAAATCACTAATATTCAAAATACTAAAGAATAAATTTTATCATTATTATACTTGACTATCTGACTTTTTGACTATGTATGACTAATATATGTATGACTAATATTTCAATGTATGTTAACTTTGTAATTATTGTAATTATTGTGATTATGTATGTATGGGATAAATAAAGCTTTATTATTATTTATTATTATTAATATAGGTTGCAATAATTTTACAATAGATATTTCTCGCTACGCACCCCTTCGAGGGTGTACAAATATTTTAAGTACATTAAATGAATAAAGCTAATTAATATTACTAATTATTACAATGAATTATCTACAACTACATTGTAACTTTCGTTCGTCTACGGATCTCCTCATTCCTGATTCGATCTCGCAGTGTAATCCCGAGCATAGCCCTCTTCATAGCTCGTTGAGCGACTTTGAGGTTTCTTACGAGGCCTACGGTTAATTTTTACCAATCACGAAATAAAGATGAAATTTACCGAACATTTACCGATAAATAGTAGGTTTACGTGTTCAGTTAACACACCAGAGGCTCTAGTATGAGTTTACGATACTACACCAATACTACACTCGCTAGCGAGAACGTAAACCTTTTGTATGAGAAATCGTGAACTGTCAATGTCAAATTATCAATTTTCCATATAAATGTTTTACGCTCTCGCTAGCGAGTGTAGTATCGTAAACTCATGCTAGAGCCACAGGCATAGTAATGTCACTTGTATAGATAAAAAAAAATTACATAATAAACACAAGTACGATGTAACAGAACAACACATAAAACCTTTGCATAGAGAACTCATTTAAATATAAACTCTCACAATTCTAATTCACTCTGAGAATCCCAAATGATGGTAAGGTTCTACCCTTACAATATACCCACCAAAGTAAAATTATATAACGCTATCGCACACAGAAAGTAAAGTGAATCAGGTTTTTTATTTCGAATCCAATCTTATTTTGTTTATAGCGAAAGCAACCTGTACCCAGTAATTGAATGGCATCCATTGTTCTTCGATTCCTGCAATCTTTCTTTTGAAATTCGAACACAATTGAATTTAGGAGCTCAATGGACTTGGTGCGCTTTGACAGTAATGAATGAATAAGAATTGTTCACTTTATATTTTAAGAAAGATAAGTCTCTTTTAACTCCATTGTGTTTTTATATTATGTTTATTCAAAAAAAAAAACACAACAATTCTAGTAGTTTAATGTACTAATTATTACAGGTAACAGTAGTACACATGTACGTATTTACACATTACTGTCTTTTGCCGGCAACTTTACCCATGTTTCTCGAGAACAAATACTTGTTTTCTCTATGTTCTTTTCTGTACCACCTACAAATGTATTATTTAATGACGATCCGTGGGTAGTTAAGGCGTGAAACCGTAAAACTCAATTTCGCATTTATAATATTAGGCATATAAATTACATGGGCTATATGTACACTGGACAGCCAGTCTGGCGACAGTAACCAACTCATTACAGAATATCACCATTAAATAAAAGCACGTTTGCTGTTGTTGACTGAGTAAGAGATGCTAGGATCCATTCTCCCGTTTCCTTTTTTTTATACTATGAAACTACCTTCAAGACCGCAGCCTGCCTTTGCATATAACCTCTGTGGATTTTCAGAACTTCATATGTCTTCCAGGGTTGCTAATCTCATGGTGTTTTACTATAGCCGTAACATTACTTGAATTATTATTTCTAACTTATTTTAAATTATAAAACAAAGTCGCTATCCGCATCTGCCTGTATCACTACTAACTTTTTCTGCTAACTGCACAGTTCTCACTAATGAAAAGAGCTATAAACGAGGAAGGTTTGTTGCCGGTTAAGTCGACCTAAATACTGTAATTAGTAGTGGCAGGGCACACTGCGTTTCGCAGTCATTTAGGCAGCCGGTCTGGCGGCAGTAACCACCCCCTTACAAAAGACCCCCGTGAAATAACAGCACGTGTGCTGCTGTGTTTCGGTGAGTAAGTAAGGGATGCCAGAGCCCATTTCCTATCCACTCCTAATCCCTTATCCTTAATCCTACTGTAAACGGCAGCGCACTTGCAGGAACTTTGGCGTTTCTTGTGTTATAGGCGACGGTAGCCACTTACCATCAAGTGGACCGTCAGCCTGTCTGCCGATCTTAACATAAAAAAAAGAACCTGTAGTTTCTGTCATTACTGACTGACTATGAAACACCATATCCCAAACCTAACCGTTTTCAAGATATTGGGACTTTTAAGATTTCTTATAAAACTTGCCTATTATATCTATTATTTTCTATTTCTTTAAATAATAAGATAGATGAATAAACGTACATATATTGAAAGAACATCTGCGACATAGTTGCCAAAATATTTTTTTCAATATTCCTCAAAGAAAAAAGTACCTTGAACAAATTTATTTCTTCATTCAACTATCTACCATCTACTTTGACCCAGTTTGTACAGTTACCTATAATTTTGGTAATTTAAAGAAATACAAAACAGTAGACAAAAAAAAATCTGCAATTTTTATAAAAAAAAACTTAAAAGTCCCTTTAAAACGGTTAGGTGTGGGATATGGTGTTTCATAGTCAAATCAGTCGGTCAAACTATAGGCTCTTACAGCAGGTAATAGGTCGACTAAACCAGTAACCCTTATAATTCACAGGAAAAAAATATTGCTGTGAAGCCTGGAACAGATCGTTAATAGAAACAAAGTTTTCTGGGATTCTGATATGTTCGCAGGAAGAATTGATTGTTGACTTGTAATGTTTGTTTCAGTAACGAGACTAGATCTAAATGACTAGTCATTAAATGAGAGAAAAGCGAGTGACTGAATAAATTAGCTACCAACTGGTCGCACTGGACTCGATTGAAAGGCGAGCTCATTGACAACGACACCCTTGTGGATTCTCAACTTCAAAGCCTGCAGCATCGCCGAAAAGTAGCGTGCATATCGATCAACCGGAACCGTTCCACTTGCGGACCATGAGGAGTGGACGGGGGTTTCATCTCTTCGTGGTCGATGTTCCTCGATCGCGCACGAAGCGCTTTGGTTCCACCTTCCTTGTTCGAACTGCTAAGGAGAGGAACTCATTGCCTGCGTCTGTGTTCCCACAAGACTTACCTCGGGTCTTCAAAACCAGGGTGAATAGGTATTTACTAGGTAAGCGTGGTCCACTTTCGGCCGCATCTACATACACCTCACAACAGATGAGATAGTGGTCAAACGCTACCTCGATTTAATAAAAAAAAATCTCTCAATAGCGACATTTAACGATGATTGAAACAAAACTTCCTTGTATAATTATGTATTGATTCGCCTGAACACTAGATGTTAGATTGTTAGATGTTAGATGTTAGATTCCTGTGATAGAATTCACACCGTCGTCAGAAAAAAGATAAACCTTATTTCTACTCATGGCATTAGATCTCAATTGGTTACATCAAAAATGACTTTACACTTCAGTAAACAAACATAATATTTGGTCGCTTCGTCGAAATATCTCCTACCTAAGCGTATCTCACGATGTGATTTTCATTACACATTTATTACTTTCTTTTGCCCGCGTCATTTCCAGTCTGGTAAGTAGGTTTATATTTTTAGAATCCAATAAACCTCTAGTCTAAAAAACCATGGCGGCTGATTAGGCCAGTGTATCACTTGTAAACGGTTACCGCAACTATGTTTTGTGCACATTTTAAATAACACACCGAGATATTTCAACATAATATAAAATTACTACTAGCTGTTATCGTACGCGCTGTAGTACGTTTTTTTAAAAATCCCACAGGAACCTTACATTTTTGCAGGATAAAAAGTATGCTAATCTAGTTTATAAACTATCTGTGTGATAATTTCATTCAAATCCGTTTAGCCGTTTTGGCGTGATTGAGTAATAAACATCTAAACTTTCGCATTTATTATATTAATAGTAATATTATTAGGATACGATTGATGTATACTTCAATATATAATATAGACTAGCTGACCCAGTAGACGTTGTTCTGCTAGGACCCGAAAATAATTACGTAACCCGATTGTGGCGCCACCTATGGGGTCCAACCATATGTCAAAGTGACTCGTCACTTCACGTCAATGAACGACCGATAAATTATTTGATTTTTTTTTTTACAAAAATACTAAAATTGCGATTAAAAAAGGGGGGGTGGGGGTAGGAGGGTGAAAAATTCTTTACGATCTATTCTCAAGTCTACGGAATATACAAATAAAATTTCATAAAAATTGGTCCAGCCGTTTCGGAGGAGTTTTGTTACAAACACTGTGACACGAGAATTTTATATATTAGATAATACACATTATATGTATTTATACACGTATTCAAATTATACAATATTCAAGATTCTTCTCGGGGGTTCTAGTTGTTTTTTAATTCTTTATTTTTGATGAACCACGGTCATATCATCATAATCATTTCAGCGGTTTAGTAGTGAAAACGTTATTTTTGGCTACCACCAAAATTAATTTTAGGTTCAAAGCTTGTACGGGTGAGTGGATATGTAATCGATTTTCTAACTTACCTACAGTCACCTAGTGTGCGAAGACCTTCGTCAGCGGTTGTTAATTATCTTAGCAGCGGTTCTTCGAGGAATGCTCCGAGGTTTGTCCTCGACCTGGCACTCGCTGGACGCCATTTCTTTTAATTTCTTTCAAATGGCGTTAGAAAATAAAATGAGACACTAAAGAGAAACTGCAAATTTACAACATGGAGTTTACATTTCAACCGAAATAGCATTCCCGAATTTTCAATGGTTTTTACAATCTTGTTTATATTTTCTGGTAAATTCTAAATACATCGAGGCGTTTGGCGCCAGTGTAAATAAGAGTGCGGCCGGTCAAGACTCGTTAGTTGGACGACAACAAGCGATACGAAAGCGACTCTTCGGAGCTTTTGCGAAGTTATCTGCGACAGTGAATGGCGACACATTGAGGGAATCATTGACGACTTTTGGCAAGTTTAACGGTTTCATCGGATAAGTTTGGTAATTTTGGAGGTCATCTTGGTTTGTAAAATAAATCGTTCCTTTCGCCCTTACACGGCATTTTAACTCACCCCGCACGTAACAATATAAATAAAAATAAATGGCTAAACGCGTTGTCAAGCGCAAAACTCGAAAACGAATGGACCAATTCCGCAATATTTTTTTTCAAGGAAGTTTCTAGTAACATTTGAAAAAATGCCAGAAAAATTGCATCGATGCCAAACTGAAAGTGGGTCGCTAGTTTATAATAATAATAATAATACGAACTTATCCGATTACAAAAAAGTATTATTTGTCTGTGACTTTTTTTATGATAATATCGGCAGACAGGCTGACGGTCCACCTGATGATGGGTGTCTTCGCCTATAATACAAGCAATGCCATAGGTGCTGCAAGTGCGCTACCGACTACGTTAGGATTAAGGGTAAGGGATTAGGAGGGGATAGGGAAATGAGCTCTGGTATCCCTTACTCACTCACTGAAACACAAAAGCACACATCCAGTTATTTCACGGTGGTCTTCTTTAAGGGGGTGGTCACTGTCACCAGACGGGCCGCCGAAATGACTTCGAAACGCAGTGTGCCTTTCCACTACTTTCCAGATCCAGACCAGAGTCAAGTTCATTTTCAAAGTTGACTCTGCTGGGAATCGAACCCGAGAACCCTAGAATCGTCATTAACCGACTAAACGAATGAATGTTTTATTTATTTAACCAAATAAAAGAACAAAACAAAATAAATATGTGTGAAGGAAACCAACTTATAAAGATGTCTAGAGGAGTTTATTGTGAATGAAAAATGAGCAGACACGTCAAAACTACAATATTTATGTCGGCATCTGTAACCGTCTTGTACATATTTTTCAGAAGATCGTATATTAGAACTAATTTATCACATTTCAAAACCTCTTTCGGTTTGACATAGAAACTTGTTTTAACAGTTGTTCTCTATGTCTGTTTGACATTGAAACTTGGTTTAACTTCGTTTAAACGTTGAAAAATGAAAAATATAACACCCGAAAAAATATATGAGCAATATAACGCCTGACATCTTTTTTTTTATGTTAAGTTCGGCAGACATGCTGACGGTCCACTTGATGGTAGGTGGCTACCGTCGCCTATAACGCAAGCAACGTCATAACTGCTGCAGGTGCGCTGTCGACTACAGTAGGATTAAGGATAAGGGATTAGGAGGGGAGAGGGAAATGGGCTCTGACATCCCTTACTCGCTCACCGAAACACAAGAGCACACGTGCTGTTGTTGTGACGACAGTAGTGCCGATTTTTTATATTTTTAGATGATCCCCCGAGAACCTAACATTTTTCCAGGATAAAAAGTATCCCATTGATACACAGAAATTTGTATCAATTGGAATAAACTATCTGTGTATCAAATTTCATCCAAATCAGTTCAGCTGTTTTGGCGTGATTGAGTAACAAACACACAAACATACAAACTTTCGGATTTATATAATTAGTAGGAACATACAGTTTAACATAATTATAAAACTGACAATATAGCACAAAGTCACATTTTTATAATTAATCACATTTGATGTCATTATGTCCAATATGAACTTTCTCAATGCCATATCGTGCATTGAGAAAGTTTACAAAATAAATGCTAAGTTTAAATACTTAAAACTTATAAAATAAAATTTCTAATTTAAAACAATTTAAACTTAATTATTGAAAAAATAGGCTATAGCATAATTATTGAAAAATAGGCTATAGCATACGTTAAAAAAAACATTAAAAAATTCATATAATAAAATCGTAAACAAGCCGTGTACATTAAGTATTTTTTGAAAAAAAAAAGTACACGTTGTACTCATGTTACCCAGGTCAAATTATAGTTTTTAGAATTTTTGTCTGTTTGTTTGTGCGTTTGCGCACTCTAATCTCAGAAAGGGCTTAACCGATTTGAATGGGGTTTTCCCTGAGGTATTATATCAAGTTTCTCGTAATATTTAGTGTTTGTTTCATTCCAATGGGGTTAACATTGGAATGAAACAAAAAAATTACGTTATTATACCGAATACCACGCGTACGAAGTTGAGGGCTTAGCTAGTAGTAATTAATAAACTTTCAACGTGTGACTGACGAATTTAATTCAGAAATATAAAATAATTAATGCAAATCGTAATTGATTTCAAAGAGGAAAATCTACAACTTCCGGGGCTTTTCAGCTACTTAAGGAGATTATACTTAATAAGATTATAGATTATATAGGGGCGAGGACGAAGTCAAAAGCTAGTAAGCTTTTCCCTTTCTCTTAGGTGTTAAAATATTTATCTAGTCTTTATTTCTCAAATAGGTCGGGGAAAAAGTCTTTTCGCATATAGTATGTATAAACTTGTAATATTTTTTTTTGGCTGTACTATATGTATCTGACTGGTTTTGATGACATTAAAAAGGTTTCATTTCAAAAAGGAAACAAATCAGTAAAAATGTTGTTTCCAGCTATTTTTCACTTTATTTTTCATTCTGTCAAAATGAGTGAATCTAATGAAGAAATTCCAATTTAAAATTTTATTACAAAAAAGGAAACTATGCAACGCAAGCCGCAAATTTTTTTTGTGACGTTTATGGACCTAATGCAGTGTCAGTTAAAGTAGCAAAGTTGGTTTAAGCGTTTTCATTCCGGGAATTTTGATGTCAAAGATGCACCTCGCTTTGGTCGCCCTGTTGCGGACAAAACAGACGCCATTTTTGAAAAAGTGGAGCAAGATCGTCATATCAGTAGCTACGACATAGCTTAAGAACTAGGAATTGATCACAAAACAGTTTTGGCCCATTTGAAAAAGCTGGGTTCACAAAAAAGCTCGATTTTTGGGTGCCACACGAGCTCACTGAAAGAAACTTTATGAATCGTGTACTCATTTCCGATTCTTTATTGACACGTAATGGCGAATAGGTCGTGGTCAAAGGTCGGTCAGGCTTCACAGACTGTGCCAAAACCCGGGTTAACTCGCAATGAGGTGACGCTGTGTGGTGGGATTGGAAGGTTATTGTTCTTTATGAGCTTTTACCGCTGAGTAGAACCATCGATTCGGATCTCTACTGCAACAACTTATGAGATTAAAGCAAGAAGTTGAGAGAAAGCTGCCGAAATTGGTTAAAAGAAAGGGTCAGCAAAAATTAAGAGAGTTTGACTGAGAAGTGTCAATGCATCCGCCATATGGCCCTGACCTTGCACCTTCAGATTTCCACCTGTTTCGGTCTCTTCAGAAATCTTTAGGCAATGTCAGGTTAACATCAAGACTACTTGTCGTGTTTTTTTGATCAGAAGTCCCAAACTTTCTACAGCAACGGGATCATGTCATTACCAACAAGATGGCAAAAAGTCATCGAACAAAATGGCACATATACGAGGGACACACTGAAATGATCGGGAATAAGAAAAACCACATTCACGGTATAGCTAAATTGTATTTTATTGTTTTTCGAAGTATTCTCCGTTCAACCTAATGCACTTTTCCATTCGTGCAAACCAATCATTAAAACAGTAATTCCAGTCTGAAGTTGATGTTGACAAAATGGCTGATTTGTACGCTTCCACAGCTGCTTCGGGGTCTTCAAACCGTTGACCGCGTAATAAATCTTTCGTTGTAGGGAATGTAAAGAAATCGTTTGGGCTCAGGTCAGGACTGTACGGAGGATGCTGCGTTCCTGTAAAGGAATTGTAGCAACATGCCCCTTTTTCGAGACAAACGTAGCGACCGTTTTCTTTGACACGCTGCGGGAGCGAACCACTTTCGTTGGCTTGACCTCGTCTTCGAAGACCCAAACTGCTGACTGATGTTTTCTTTCAGGTTCGTATGAATAAATCCATGATTCGTCACCTGAGACGATATTATAAACGGCATTTGACTTCCCTCCGTTGAAGCGTTGCAGAGTATTCCGGCACCAATCTACACGAGCCGCCTTTTGCTCTTCGGACAAATTGTGGGGAACCCAGCGGGAAACTAGCTTTCTTACACACAGCTCATTATGTAATATCTCATTATGTAATTGCACATAACTTATTATGTAAATGCAGTCATTCCGATACTCATAACAGCCCGAATCTGGTCGTATGTCACATGACGGTCATCTAATATAATAGTTCGCAAAGTTGCGATGTTTTCAGGCGTGACCGCTGTTCTTGGTCGACCTGCAGAAGAAACAGTGCTGAGCGACACACGACCGCGTCGGAAATCGGCATACCAGCGGTATATTGTCGTTTGACTCGGTGCTTCAACATCATAAATCGAAACAAGTTCGCTGAGACATATATCTTGAGATAAGCCGCGACGAAAATTGTGATAAATTATGGCACGGAAATGTTCACGCGTGAGCTCCATTTCTGTTAACGACGTGTCAACTTTAAACCAACATAGTTTTTGTTTTTAATAAATTTTTTAATTGTTTGAATGTCATTAAGATTCTAAGAGGCCAGTATTCAAATTCTAAAAAATGTTTTATTGTAACTCAATCCGAAATATTCTATTCCCGATCATTCTTGAATTTGCATATAAAATGCGAAGAAACTTTTCCCCAACCTATTATTTTTGTCGGACCTTGAATTTTTTATTTTTATTTTTAATTGTTCCCTCGGGAACAAGTGAATAGAGTGAACAGACTACTAATGGGCAAGTGAACTCCATCTTCGCCCTCATCTTCACTTACCATCAGGTGAGATTTTGTCAATCGTTATCCCATATAAAAAAAAAACTTTTTTTTGAATAAAAAAAAACTTATGTCCTTTTCTGTAACTTTGACAACGTCTATGCAAATCATGTGGATCTGTTGAGTAGATAAGTCTTGAAACTCGTGAAAGCGTTACAAATAAACAAACAAACTCACTTTCGCATTTACAACATTAGTTAGGATAACAATAATAAAACCCTTGCAACAGCGGTGGCCTAGGCATATTGGAAAAAATGATTTCGCAGTAATTTAACCCAAGAAAGGCTTCTGACTGTATATGCATGAATGACAGGGAATAGCTAATGCATGTTGGTAATAAGTTCGAGTGGCTCGGTAAAGGTACTGTGCACTTAACAACTTTTGTTATAAGAGCATCAAACTTAATATTGCTATGTGATATTACTGTGAAAGCCAAACGATGTTCTAATATTCAATATTGCTATTTGAAACTGAATGAAGTCTAGAATTTAAGTCTAGAATTAATATTTAATAAAAGATCTATAGTCTGCACAAATGCATAGTATCGAATTTCTTTATGTGGGATTTTTAGTATAATATTGCAATGTGGTATAAAACCTTATTGCAGATGGTTTACTTTTTTTAAAGTAATTTTTAAACTAATTCTTAAAAAGACAGATTTTCGAAAAAGTAGGGAGATGGGGAGGGAACGTTTTGAGATTTTGATGGATAAAGATGTAATAGTTGGTTTTGAAATAAATTTAATGTAAATACTTATAATGTGAAATAATAATTAATATATGGTGGTGTAAACAATATTACCTCTTTCATTTTTATTAACGAAGATTCTGGTGCGTCCCAGGGAGCTAGATCTGACCCCTGGTGCCGAACAGGCCAATGTGTGTTGACATATGGCGCTGAAACGCAGTCTCCAAGTATGGGCCTACAACGAGCTACGGAGAGGGCCATGCTCGGGGTTACTCAAATCAGGAATGAGAAGATCCATAGACAAACGTAAATGTTAGTATCCCGCCGTAATCCCGGCGGATTAGTAAGTTGAAATGGCAGTTGGGCAGGACACATAGTACGGAGAGCCGACGCCCGTTGGAGCCTGAAGGTTCTCGAGTGTAGGCCACAGACTGGTAAGCGCAGCGTGGGATGCCCATCCACAAGGCTACTTCTGACCGGTTTTTGGAAAATTAGGGATGAGGCCTTTGTCCAGCAGTGGACGTCCTTCTGCTGAAATGATGATGATGATGATGATAATTGTTATCGTTTATAAATATAAAACACTGTATTTAATTATTAAGGTTATTTAAAATGCAACATTGAGTAGAAGTTGTCAAGCTAAGACTTGTGAACATGTGTGTTGATCTCCTTAAGTGTATAAATTGAAGTAAGTATTCCAAAATATATGTAGATAAAGATGTTTTAAGAAGTTAAAATACTTCATTAAATGAATAAAAGTAGGACGAGAAGACGATTTTAAATACCTAATTAAAGTTGAATAGCTTCGTCATAAAGTCTTTAACACCACTTTGTTACCACAAACGCAGATTATAATTAATTAGTAAGACGTATATATAGGTCAATTTAGTATAAACTTAACTAATATTATAAATGCGTTAAAATACTATAAAGTGAGGTTGTTTCTTTTTTAAGCTTTCAACTTATTGGAACTTCATTGGAAAGTAGTGGCAGGGTGTGCACTGTGTTTCGCAGTAATTTGGCAGCACTACTTTCCATATCCAGACCAGAGCCAAATTTGAAAAGTTCATTTTTCAAAGTTGACCCTACCGGGAATCGAACCCGGGAACCCTAGAACAGAACGTTAAGGCCAACACCCTAACCACTCATCCAACTGGCTCATCAAAGGGTACCTTTCATCCAGAAAAAAGTACCTACTGTTCTCGAGGGAGGAGGATGAAGTCACTGGTTCTCTATTTATTATATTAAAATATATACTAATATTATACAATAAATAGGTAAAGTTTGTATATTTGTTTGTTCCCAAAACCACTCATCCGATTTAAAAAATTCTTTCACCAATAGCTACAATAGAATTTCAGAATGGACATAGACTAAATATTATGCTTTGCGAGGGGCTCGAAGCCAGGTTGCTACTATTGAATAAAAAGAGCATTGATAATGAAATAAATAAAAGTAAAGATTTTTTTAATAACTGAAGTGCATGAATCAGATGAATCCATAGAACTTCATAGAAGTAAGAATACGGCTTTGAATATTCATACTTCTATCGATGAATCAATAGAAAAACTAGACTAGAGCTTTCATAAGTTATTGTACTTCTGACACATATTTAAATCTAGGAAAATTATTAAGACAGTTATTTATATTGTTATATTTTTATTACATTTGGACATTTCGCAGTCATTTGGGCAGCCCGCCTGGCGGCAGTGACCACCCCCTTACAGAAGACCACCGTGAAATAACAGCATATACGTGCTGTTGTGTTTCGGTGAGTGAGTAAGGGATGCCAGAGCCCATTTCCTTATCCCCTCCTAATCCCTTTCCTTAATCCTACTGTAGTCGGCAGCGCACTTGCAGCACCTGTAGCGTTGCTTGTGTTATAGGCGACGGTAGCCACCTACCATCAAGTGGACCGACAGCCTGTCTGTCGACATAACATAAAAAAAAAAAGAATTACAGAATATTAAGCGATATATTATATGTATATGCTGTTATTTCATAGTAAAAGATGCCTCAGACGATGTTTAACAATCGAAGAAAGGTGAATAGGCTCCAAAAAAATATGATTTTGTTTTTTCAAGAAACGATAACATTTCTATTTCGTCATAAGTTAAAATGCATAAATAAATAGGAAATAACATGGCGTCTTTCTACAACATTGTATAGGTTCTCTACGTGTTAGAGCTACATAAATATAAAATATTATCTCTTGTAGTTTTTTTTTATTTAAAATGCGACTTCGATACAGATATCTTAAATGTTCGTAATTGCATAAAACTTTACTATAATAATTAAATTTTTGAATTTATGTGTTGAGGAAACCAAAATATTTTCTAAGATTACTTTGAAATATAGTACAATACAGAAAAGAAGTAAAATTTAAGACAAATAATATAAACTTTTTGGAACAATTTTCGCTTTTAGCGAAAGCGAAAGCTCTCATTATAGAATATTTACTTGAGTGGCACAATCTCGTTCGATTATATAGAAAAAAGCTTTTAGATTCTTAGAAGAGAAAACTGCCAATGATTAGCGTCAAAGTACATGTATTTTTTATTGTTTCGTAGGTACAGACCTGTTACTTTTATTCTAAAACTAGCTGTTGCACGCGACTTCGTCCCCGTCTCTTTATAAAATAATTATATTATTCGTGGAAATGAATAATTAATGAATCTTTTACAATTCATTACGTTTACTTCAGTTCACACAAGTTAATTAATAAATTAAATTAATCATTAATTTTATTACACCGAAATATGTCGTCAAACATTAAAATCTCTCCTAGAGCCATAGGCAACAAAATATCTTTGCAGAAAGATATAAATTTTTAAAACCTAATTATTTTATTATTTTTGCTTTTATGAAAAGTGACGGTATGTAGGGTGACGATCACTTGATATGTATCTACCAACGTCTGTAAAAACCAAAGAGATAAAAACAAACAACATCGAGGATATGCAAATGTGCTTCCAAGGTAACGGCGTAATTACTACCGCCAGGCGGGCTGACCACATTATAAATGCGGTACGTAGCAAAATCATAATTTTTATTTCATTATGCTAAATATGATTTTAGAGTTTCATAAGTATTACACGAGATCATATCTAACATCAATACATCACAAGATTCTTATTACATACTCCAAAATTCCAGAGCCCCCCAAATTTAGACCTTCATACTTTTAGCAAAGCTGTAATACTGAAATAATATGATAATTTATTTAATTATCTTATGCTACACAGGTTATCCTAGTGCAGGGGTTAGGGGTAAACAAGTGTAAGCAAAATGAATTGGACAATAAAGAAATTTATTGCTATTATTATTATACATTTATTCATTTAATTTTTTTTTTTATTTTAAGATCGGCAGTCAGGCTGACGGTCCACTTGATGGTAGGTGGCTACCGCCGCCTATAACACAAGCAACGCCAGCTGCAAGTGCGCTGCCGACTACAATAAGATTAATGATAAGGGATTGGGAAGGGATAGGGAAATGGGCTCTGGCATCCCTTACTTCACTCACCGAAACACAACAGCGCACGTGCTGTTATTTCACGGTGGTCTTCTGTAAGGGGATGGATACTGTCACCAGACGGGCTTCCCAAATGACTGTGGGCCTGCCACTACTTTCCAGAGACCAGAGACAAATTCTCATCCAATGGGATCGCCAAATTTTAAATATTTAAGTTTTTTTTTTTAAATATGTGTCTATCAAAAAAATATATATTACAAATAACTTAAAACTAGTTTGTCGAAGATAGCGGGCCAAGGTCCAGGCTACCGGTGGTTAGGGCTGCAGAGTGTGGAACCTCCTGACAATTCGTGCCGTGTCAAGGAGAACCGCCTTTCTGTCCCTTGATTCAGCCCTTGATCCCTTGATCACTAGATAGTGAGAGCCTCTTGAGATGTTGGTCGAAGCTCTTCGCTGTAAGATCGTTCGCCGATTCGACTATCGGGACGATAATTGTCGAATCGACGTCCCACATGGCGGTCACCTCGTGAGCCAAGTCAATGTACTTGGTAAGCTCTTATTTTTCGGCTTTCAAGAGGTTTTCGTCATGCGTGACAGCGATGTCAACAAGCATCGTCCGGCGCTGGGATCGGTCAATAACCACGATGTCAGGCTTATTGGCGACAATAGTCCCTTCCGTGATTATTTAATGGGTTCTTTCAAAATAAATTCCGTGGGTAATCATAGCATAAACAATTTCAATATTTTCAATGAATTTATTCTCGAGACAAAATTACAAAATAAGGAAAATTCTTTCTTTTTTTTTTTTTTCAATCACAGTGTAAAATATTACAGGCGAGTTCCTCCCCTCGTACCACGTCACATTGCAAAAGGTTTCAACCGATATTGAAATTCTTGAACAAGCAGATACGAGAGTTGGTTCCTTAATTAATTTCGCTTCTCGATGAGTACAGATATCAATATTGAATGACAGATATTCGTTTCATTACGAGTCTCACGTCTTCAATAGACGAAATCAAATTCGATTAGTTGATAACTGGTTTCAACTTTATCCATTATATTATCTTAATTAATAGAAGTCATGCTTCATTAAACAGAAGCTGTGTATGATAACCAAACGATCTCTCCTTTTTCCTTACTTACGGAAACCACGGTGACATAACAGCATTTATGTAGCTGTGTTTACGTGTGCTTCATTATCCTATTCCCTTCGTATACCCTTTTATACATTCTTTATCGTATACCATCTGTATGATCGAGAGATCCAGACGAGTCGTCTTTGGTCTTACAAGTTACAAATAATTATCAGATCTAAAAGTTCTCTGCTTGCTTATACTTTATTTAAAGTATAAGCAATTAGTATAAAGTATAAGCAAGCAGGAAATGTATTTATATTAGTAAGTTAACCAGACGTTGCATCATCAATTACTGTTTCCACTTGCAGCATTCATGTATGTAATTACCAGTTAACATAATTGAAAGCAGACATATAGCGATACCAATAAACTTAGATATTATATAGACATTTTTAACAATAGGTTAAGTCACATTTTCTAAAGAAAATTAGCAATCGAGTTAAGCTTGCTTAAATATAATTCTGCTTTTTTGGCAGCAGTGATCACCCTCATCCACATTAAAATTACACCACGACCGTCAGTTTGGTTGCAGCTCTGTATTTTTTATATTATATTCGGCAGATTGACGGTTCATTTGACGCTAAATAGCAACTATTATCTATACACACAGGTATGTGGGGTTGCAAGTGCGGTGCTGTACTTGACAGAATAAAGGATAAGGGGGTGACAGGGGAATGGGTCTATTTTACGGTGGTCTTCAGTAAGCAAGTGACTACTGCCTCCTAACTACATAATACATATTATAATGCAAAAGTGAGTTTATTTCTTTGTTATACGTTAAGTACTAAACCGTATACCTACGTTACCTACTAAGTAACCACCCCCTTACAGAAGACCACCGTGAAATAACAGCACGTGTGCTGTTGTGTTTCGGTGAGTGAGTAAGGGATGCCAGAGCCCATTTACCTATCCCCTCCTAATCCTTTATCCTTAATCTTACTGTAGTCGGCAGCGCAATTGCAGCAGCTGTGGTGTTGCTTGTGTTATAGGCGACGATAGCCACCTACCATCAAGTGGACCATCAAGTGAAAAAAACGATTATCATAAAGTTTTGTATTGATTCAGAAAAGGAGGCACCTTTCACCCAGAAAAAAGTATTGCTCCCAACGGATCACCTAAACATAAAAAATACAACTCCTGACAAAGATATATGAGCAATAAAGATTGAATAAATGTTTTAATAGCTAAGAAACGAAGTTGCGGGCAGTAATTTTTAAATAAGGAACGCTTTGAGTATTACCACTACTTGAAAATATTTAATTAGATAAAAAAATATAATAAGTATATATTATATGTAAAGAAACTTTGTATGTTCCTTTGATTTAAATATTTATTCTGACCGTATAAGTTCTATGGAGTATAAATACTTCATAGAGGTATGTAATGGTGACAAGTTTGAAAAATCAATTGTCATCGTCATTGTCATTAATTATTAAAAAATAATGTTGACTAAATAATATACTTCGTTAATTAAATGAATAGACTATAAAGAACTTATACGGAGAGAATAAATATTAAAATTAAAGACACGTACAAAGTTCTTTACATATAATTGGTTACTTTTTGAAATTAAGTTCTCCAAATGTAATCCTCAATAGTTAACTAACACGACACTTTCTAAACAAAACACTTACATGATAAAACCTTTTAGTTTCTATGCGATAATTGAAAATCATTCTTTCGTTACGCAACGATCAACACCTGATCTTTTCCTCCTATATTTTAAGCATTTTAAAAATTTGACGGGAAATTTCCGGTTATCCACAGCTGCCATGAAACAGCGAAACGTTCATTTATTTCGATGGACTTCAGGTACAGGTACACCTACATAATTATGATAATGACAAGGTAATTATAAGCTTTGATCAAAGCTTTATCTAATTTTAAGCTTTAAAGGTATACTTTCAAAGTGCTATAGAGAGAATTATGCTAGAGGTTACTCTGCAATATCGAATCAGGATTGACCAGATGCGTTCACAAACAAAAGTTACCGAAGTAACTCTACGGATCCATAAGTTGAAGTGGCAGTGGGCAGAACACATGGTAGCCATACTCATCCAACGGAGCCCGTTGGATGAGTGGTTAGGGTGCTTGCCTTATCGCTCTGTTCTAGGGTTCCCGGGTTCGATTCCCGGCAGGGTCAACTTTGAAAAATCAACTTTTCAAATTTGGCTCTGGTCTGGATTTGGAAAGTAGTGGCAGGGCACACTGCGTTTTCGCAGTCATTTGGGCAGCCCGTCTGGCGGCAGTAACCATCACCCCCTTACAGAAGACCACCGTGAAATAACAGCACGTGTGCTGTTGTGTTTCGGTGAGTGAGTAAAGGATGCCAGAGCCCATTTCCCTATCCACTCCTAATTCCTTATCCTTAATCCTACTGCAGTCGGCAGCGCACTTACAGCAGCTTTGGCGTTGTTTGTGTTATAGGCGACGGTAGTAGCCACCTACCATCAAGTGGACCGTCTGCCTGTCTGCCGACCTTAACATTAAAAAAAAGCCGACGGCCGCTAGGACTAGAAGGTTCTCGACTAGAGGCCATGGACAGGGAAGCGCAGCGTAGACCATTCAACCCACTAGGTGGACAGGGGAGGTGGATCCAGGCTGCTTTTGACCGGTTCTATTAGAAGGTTATAGAGGAGGTCTTAGGCACTTTTAAATTTTCTATATTGTGTCACTATAAATATAATCATAGTGTCGTTAGGTATCTAATATTATTACACCTTCTTCACAACCTAATAATTTATTACAGAACTAGAAGGTTCCTTTGACAAAACATTAACTTTGTCATTCTTCTGCAGAGGCCTTAAAAGTATACTACTTATCTGAAATTACAAGAAATCTAAAACTTTTTTTTATATTATTTAAGAAAAAAAAGACTAAAACATGTTAAAAAGATGAGTGAAATTCCCGGTCAGGAAAAAAATCCTTTTGAATTTGGAGGAAAGGGTGTTTGAATTTTTTTTACATTTATTATTTCTAATAAAATCATTATCTAAGGCAATTATTTTTAAAATTATTGCTTTTCACCTTGTGGCAGCCATAGACGATCGAGTCTACCTTCCAATGGGCACGACAACTATAGATTCCATGCAAAATGACAGCCCTACTTGTTGACAACCAACTTTCTAGTTGGCTTGATCAACCCAAACGTTTCATGCCGTTTGGAGGATAGACTTAAATGGTTGCCTTTATATTTTCATAAAATATAAATTGAGGTTAAATTTGCTGTTGCCAAGGGAAATAACACTCTAAATGCGCTTAATCAAAGTTCGTTTTTCATTTTAGCGGGCATAGTTCCCCTTCGAGCTTAAGCTGTCGCTTGAATTTATGAAATATTTCTAATGACGTTACATTATTTCGATGTCTTAACTTAACTTTTATAAATAATCTGTTTTATATTGCCAAAATGAAGACATTGTGTTACAAAAAAATATGTTATACATTTTTTACTAATACCTAACATATGCAATACGGTATTTGACTATGTATAATGAAAATATGAAACAAATTTTTACTAGACTAACTGTAAATATTTTTTTACACCAAATTAATTGACACAGTATTAAAAAATATGTACGATTTTCATAAGAAATCATTATTAAAATAATTAAATTTTCATGTTTGACCACGTGATTAAAAACGCAAGCAATTGGTGACATTTAGAGTTCGTCATTTGCTTTGTATACAGTGGTACATGAGCGTACTACGATTTGACAGCTTAATATTTGTTTGCAAGCAAGTGACGTAACTTGCTTGTAAACAAGTGATATCACGTGACTTAGCGTTTTGGTGGTCTTATTTATAATTTAAACTTTGATTGTAATTTTCATAGAAAATAAAGCAATTCACAAATAATGAATCAAATTGCAAGTGTATTATGGTATAATGAACAATTTGAGATATTTTCCTAAAATCTGTCAAATACCCTATTATGTAGATTTTTATTAATAAATTGATTTTGCTTCCTCTATTTACATTCGGCCATAATTGAAAATAATAAAGACATGATTGAAAATACAAATACTTGTAAAATGTTGCAAAGAGTATATTAGTCTAATTAATCTATGGAGCTTGTTATGGCGAGCACTTAGCAGAAAAACATTATTTTCTTCGCCTAATTTGACTGGAGTAAAATAAAAACTTAAATAAAAATACAGAGCATAATATTTTTTTTGTATAGGGCTGATTTATACAAAATATTATATTTTGTGAGAAAAAGAAGTAAATTACTGCCCAAAAAAGCTTTTTCATCACAGTAATGAAAAATTTCAGGGACAACTACATTATTTTTCAAGCTTATTAATTACCTTCTGTACTAAAGTTTTAATCGGCTTCTCTTATTTCTTTTTTCGTATTTTATACAATATTAAAAAAAAACCTTCCAATTTTAATGTTTCGGTTATCTCCGAGATGCTACAAAAATTTTTTGTGCAATATTGAACTTAATTCATAAATTTTTTAGGTTGCGCCCATTTTGGTAAAAATTGTTTCAGTCTGACGTTATTCCTTGTCTTAATATCAATGTTCAAATTGTTTTTCGTTTTTGGAAATAATTAAACAAGGAATCCAGGTATTTAAACTCATTAATTCTAATGAGATTTGAAACTTCGATTCTCTATTCAAACATTTTAGGCACACGCTTACAAAATAGATTTTTTCTTGTTACAGTCAAATTATAAATAATCTTATTAAAATAAATGAATAAACCGCCAAATCTAAACACATCAGTTGTGGTCCTCAAAGTAAGCACTATTGAGCTTGCGTTATGAGATAAGCATACAATTTACCAGGGGGCGAACCACATCCAGACCAGAGACAATTTTTATTTTTTATTTATTTATTCATTATTCGTTCATTAAAGTATACAGATATAATTATTCGGTGACCTTTAAACTAAGTGTAGCCTGAATTGCAAAAGACAAAGAGATGCAATTTAAAATTAAACAATAAAATCATTAAAAGGAAAAAGAGATTTGTGTGTATCGTGTTTGTGCGTGTGTGTGTGTTTATTTGTGAAGTTGGCCCTGCCGCGAATAGAATCCTGGACCCCCGAGTCAAAGCGTCAAGGAAAGCGCCATAAATACTTGACCAATGGACCAATTTGAAAATATGTCGTTTATAAATGACTAACTTTAACATACCCATATCCTTATGGTGACTGAGAACTCACTATTTCGTATTCCAACTACAAATAGCGAAACACACTTGTAACAGCAATGCTTAATTGACTGTCCTAACCGCATTTGCCTGCAGCATTGTTCTCTTGTGTTTAGGGCATTTCGTTTCAAAGCCTTCGGTGGCGTCGTACTTGTAAATACAAACTGTCTATGAGACAGAGTCTCTGTCCATTAATTAAGGTTGAACGATTGAAACAACAGTAGGTGCCAGCATTTAGAGGCTTCAGAATAATTGTAAAAAACGGGACAAGTGCGAGTTGAACTCGCGTGAAGAGGGTTCCGTGCGATGTTACCTATCCGCACAATATTGAGGAATTTACCGTGTTATTTTAATATCATGGACTTCTTATAGGTTTTCCTATAATCTATAAGTAGAAAACTAATTTCTGTATTTTTTTGAAAATTTTAAGTTCAGTAGTTTCGAAGATAAGGAGGAGGGAATGGTCGGACAGGCGGACACACGAGTGATCCTATAAGGGTTCCGTTTTTTTATTCGGACGTACGGAACCCTAAAAAACAAGGAAAGCTTGACATTTATTTTTGTTTAAAGGTTGGCAGGCAGGCTATTGGTCTACTTGATATTGAGTGATTATCATCGCTTATTAAAACGCCAAACCTAGTCTAGAGGCTCTTATTCAAAAAGCCGAACCTAAATCGGGACTTCTATCGCGAAAGGGTAATGAGCGAGAAATGACTAGCAGAACGGACTCCTTTTGCATAAAATAGTTTTAAATTTCCATCAACGAGCAGTTTGATCAATTGATTTGCACTGCCAAAGAGAATTGAGATGAGCGGAGAAATGAAAAACGAGTCTATTTTCACATAAAGTAAGTTTTTTTATTTTAATTTTGAGATCGGCAGGCAGGCTGACGGTCCACTTGATGGTAGGTGGCTACCGTCGCCTATAACACAAGTAACGCCAAAGCTACTGCAAGTGCGCTGCCGACTGCAGTAGGATTGAGGATAAGGGACTAGGAGATAGGGAAATGGGCTCTAGTATCCCTTACTCACTCACCGAAACACAACAGCACACGTGCTGTTATTTCACGGTGGTCTTCTGTAAAAGGGTTGTTACTGTCACCAGTCGGGCTGCCCAAATGACTGCGAAACGCAGTGTGCCCTGCCACTACTAATTCAGTTTAGTTTGGAATTGATTGCGTGCGGTCGTGTTCTGTCGCGAATTGGCGAAAGCGAGTCCGCTTCGAACTTGTTGGCGAACACATGCTGACGCAGCGGAACATTTTTACTCATTTGGTGCGATCCGCTCACCGCTTTCTCGACGGAAATCTTACTGTGTCATTTTCAACTCCGTAATGACTCCGCTCCGCTCCCTAGAAATGAGCGAGCTCATTACTCTTTTTAATCTTTTTTGCTCTCTTAGCCCTTTATCTCGACTCTTTTTTGGTGGAAAATCATGTATGCAGTTAATACTTACGAGTTGAACGGAGTTCGTAATGGATCCGTTCCGGTGGAAACCTCGCATAACTATCTTAGTCAAAATGTTTATATCTTTTGACTAGCTGAACTCAGCCACGCTTCCTGCGGCCCATATGGCGGTGGAATGCGCGTAGGGCGCGCGGTACTGGACACTGCTTATATATAATACTATTGATCGTAACGTAATGTTATAGCCTTCCTCGATAAATGGACTATTCAATACAAAAAGAATTTTTCAATTCGAACCAGTAGTTCCTGAGATTAGCGCGTTCAAACAAACAAACTCTTCAATCAATCAATCAATTTTAATCAATCAATTTCAATTTATTTGTAACTTATAAAACATACATACATTTAACAGACACAGAGAAAAAAGAAATAACAGTAACAGCAAGAAAGAAAGTTACAAAAAGGTCCCTCAGCATTTTGCTGGCATAGGCCAGCACTGATCTTCCGTAGGAACCCTTAGTTAATACACAAACACGGTCACACACCATGCTTTATATATTAGTATAGATAGCACTAGAAAGCTCTTTCCTGGAACATTAATTTTAAAAAATACCGAAAATACTAACTTAAAAAAAGTTAGTATTGTACTATGTAAAACATCGTTGAACGTATTTGAAATGATGTCAACATAATATCACGACTTGTATTGGTCCCTATGTCAGGAATGTGTATAACCGAGCGTGATGTGTTCGCGTGTTAGTACCGCACCCTAGAGGACTGTACTAACAAGGGTGCAGTTTATATTAATGGCTCTATTTAAAAAATGTATGTAATTGTTCCTCTGATATTACGGGAATTTTCTACTGGTTTTTTAAGTAGTTTAGACTAACAATCGGTTAGATTTTACCAGATGTTCCCCGTTTTCTCGAGCAATTAGTATGGCGATCTTTTTTTGTGTACATCGTCCCATTGTTAATATATTTTAATCCCAATGTTAAAACGCTGGACTTCTCAGACCTTGGTTGGTTCACCCTCTAAATGGTTTGCTCTCATAAATATTTTTAACTTGGTGAGCCAATTTTTGAAATTTAAAGGCATGTTGTTACCTCGGAAGGACAATGCGTCGACTCCTGACGACACACAGTTAGCATTGACTCCTTTTTTGTTTCAGACATGTTGGTAAAATTTTACTTCGACTTTTTTCTTTTTTTCTTTTTTGCCAATTCAGCTATTTTTTTTTTCGAATATTCGTTGAAATCTGAAGAAAAATAGAGAACAAAATCTGGTTATTGCACTGTGCGTAGTTACGTCTGCCTCTCCGCCGCCCTTCATCATAGGAAAACATAAAACAGTTATCGAACTTAACAACTGCTAAGCTTCCTTGTTCGGACTGTTAAGGAGTGGAACTCATTGCCTGCGTCTGTGTTCCCTCAGGACTACAACCTCGGGCTCTTCAAAACCAGGGTAAATGGACATTTAATGGGTAAGCGTGGCCCACCTTCGGCCGAATCTGCACTTCACATCAGGTGAGATAGTATCGTACATCAAGTCGATTGATAAAACCAAAACAATGCAAATACACGTTAACCATTTTTTCGAACTGAATAAAACAGTATACATTTTATTCAAAGCGATAGCTCCGGGCTCTGGGTCGAATGAACGTTTGTCAACCGAGGTGGAAATGAAAACATGGTCGCAAATTCATCACTATTTACTATAGTTCTAAAGATACCTTTTTCACTTAAAAATAACGAAGCTTTTTGAACTTTTTTCTGGCGAAAATCTTCTTTAGTACCTTCATTAGAAGTTTATATAGGTACTCGTAAACAACTAATGTAATAAAATTTGGATGACGTGGTTTTCTTAGATACTCAATTTTTGTTTATTTAAGTATAGGTCGGCAATTGGGCTGACGCGGTTACGACAGGAGAAATGCAAATCCTCTGAAGACTCTGATGAGAATAGGGGAATGAACTCTAGCATCCCTTACTCACTCACCGATACCGGTTACTTCCATTCTTATTCAGATTTATCAGAGTTTCAAGCCTTGTGATACTTGCTTTGCAGTGGACAAAATAAATGAAGTTTCTTTATGTTAAGATCGGCAGACAGGCTGACGGTCCACTTGATGGTAAGTGGCTAAAGTCGCCTATTACAGAAAAACGCCACAGGTACTGCAAGTGCGCTGCCGACTACAGTAGGATCAAGGATAAGAGATTAGGAGGATGTTGGTGTTCTTTGTGTATCGTGTGAATCATGTGGGCGTCAGGTGGGACGTCAGGTGGACCACGCAGTAATCGTGTGGCACGACGTTGACCTGCTGTTACTCCTGATGGGGTGGTCGACTACCCGGTCCAACACAAGGATATGCGTGTTCTAATAAAAAGACTATTGAATATCGAATACATTACATTTAAATAAAGCACATGTCTATCGTGCCCGCGAGTCAGGAAATAACTCTTAGCGCGCCCGGCGATGGTGTGCAAAACTGCCTTTTTCATGTGTGTATCGTATCCCTACAAGGTGATAGGGAAAATGGGCTCTGGCATCTCTTACTTAGTGAGTAAGTACGTGTGAGTAAGCACACGTGCAGTTATTTCACGGTGGTCTTTTGTAAGGCAGTGGTAACTGCCGCCAGATGTGTTATTGGGGAAATCTTCATCAACAAAAACTTTTGGTTTTATATGTGCACATTTATTTCATATTCAAATTTCTTTCACATTCACATATATATTAATACATTATAAACAGTTATACATCAACAATACAATTAAAACTTGAACCAAAACAATTTTCCATTATCTCTCTACAACTTCTCAAAATACACTTCTGTCAATACATTTTGTTTTTCTATTCTTTATTCTTTTTAAACTATGAACTATATAAAGTTTTATATGCCAGTACAAATTCTCATCTCTAACATCCCCTCTGAATTTGACTATAATAAAACTTTTACTTTGTACCAACACTGACTATACTACACCAAAATAATCTGACTGACTGTACTTCACCAAAATAAGCTGACTGACTGTACTATCTATTCACCTATAATATCTATCCATCACATACATTACTCCATACCTATCTTCAAATACATTAACCCAAACACAACACTAATTCCTACAACATACTAACCCCCTAAATATAAAAACATCACCTTCAAATATAAAAACACTTATGTTCTCCTCGAACTTCATCTTCATCTTATATGAAGATCATCATCAACAACATCTCCACCTTCAATTACTTCACTATATAAAACTCCTCTATCTTTAAACTTCAAGCCATCTCTTATTTTAACATTTTCCCCCTCGAATCTATAATCCTTTCTATATTTCTCTCTTCTCACCAACTCTCGATATTGCTTTCTAATAGTCTCCTTCAATACAGTCATCAAACTAAATTTCCTGAATCCTTTCGTAAATAATTTTTATCTCCATCAAATCTTTCAAAATATATATTCCATTTTCCTACATATTAAAATTTCTACTTAATCATTTATTCTTTTCAAAATCAATTTTGTAAAATTTTTCACAAAAATGTCATCAATTGTCAAATCAATAAATTTTCAATTTTCGTAGCCATCTTTTAATCTCCTTTTCATCATATATAATTTTCAATACTTTCTTCATTTAAAAACATTTTCTCTCCATAACATTTTCTCTATAATTTTAATTTTCTTCTCTATAATTTACTTTACGCAGTGGAAGCGTGCCTGGGTCCATGACCTTTTATTGGGGAAATCTTCATCAACAAAAACTTTTGGTTTTATATGTGCACATTTATTTCATATTCAAATTTCTTTCACATTCACATATATATTAATACATTATAAACAGTTATACATCAACAATACAATTAAAACTTGAACCAAAACAATTTTCCATTATCTCTCTACAACTTCTCAAAATACACTTCTGTCAATACATTTTGTTTTTCTATTCTTTATTCTTTTTAAACTATGAACTATATAAAGTTTTATATGCCAGTACAAATTCTCATCTCTAACAAGATGGGCTGCCCAAATGACTGCGAAACGCAGTGCAGATCCAGACCAGAGCCAACTTTGAAGTTGATTTTAAAAAGTTGATGCTGCCGGGATCGAACCCGGGGAACCCTAGAACAGAGCGTTAAGGCAAGCACCCTAACCACTCATCCAACAGGCTCGTCAAACAAGTGAACAAGTGAGTCAGTGGGTCGAACGCAAATGGTCTAGTTTTGAATCCTTCGAAAACTAAGTTTCTTGTTATTGGCACAAAAGCTCAAATCTCGAAAAGCAATAGTTACTCGCTTTGTATAAAATTGAAGGGTATTCAGACTGAACAGATTTGTGATGGAAAAACTTTGGGCGTAGTTATGAACAGTAATTTCAAGTTAAAAAGACATAATGTGCTTGGAGTTGTGAAAAATTGTTACTACAGGTTTAAAGTTTTATATCAAATACGGCAATATATATAAAATTTTAAAACAGAAAAAAGTGCGAACTCCGGGTGCGAGTCGCTAAATCTATACATATATTAAAATCGTAAATGAGCCATGTCTGTACTTATGTTACCAAGGTCAAAAAAGTAGTTTTTAGAATTTTTGTCTCTTTGACTGTTTATCTGTTTGTCTGTGCGTTTATGCACGCTAATCTCAGAAACAGCTTAACCGATTTAAATGCGGTTTTCACTGGTATATTGTAACAAGCTTCCCGTAATGTGACGTCACATAGCCTATATATAACCAGCGGACGATCATGACGCTTCCAACGATATCTCATTTGTCAAATTATGATAAGTAGTTTAAAAGTTTAAAAATCATAACCCTCCTTTTTGCTTCGCCTTAGTCGGGTAAATAATAAAATTGACACACATTCCAGAGGCAAAATAAAAGAAAAGAGAAGAGGCATAAGAAAATAAAAGAGGCATAAGTTTGAGCAGAAACAAAATTAAGAAACTAAGATAGAATTGACAAAACTTTTTTTTTTATGTTAAGGTCGGCAGAGAGGCTGACGGTCCACTTGATGGTAGGTGGCTACCGTCGCCTATAACACAAGCAACACCAAAACTGCTGCAAGTGCGCTGCCGACTGCAGTAGGATTAAGAATAAGGGATTAGGAGAGGGGGATAGGAAAATGGGCTCTGGCATCCTTTACTCACTCACCGAAAAACAACAGCACGCGTGCTGTTATTTCACGGTGGTCTTCTGTAAGGGGGTGGTTACTGCCGCCAGACGGGTTGCCCAAATGACTGCGAAAACGCAGTGTGCCCTGCCACTACAAAACATTAAAAACGAAAGAAATAAACAATGCGAACAATGCACAAAATTAATGTCAAAGAATAATAAAATGGAGAAAAGAAAAGTATATGTGCTCCCTCAAGCTCAAACATAAGTTTCCTCAACTGCACTCTAAGCTGCTCAATTGTGCAGCTGAAAGGATCCAACTGTTCTATTATACATACGTGTTGGCCACATAGTTGCATTTCGTAGGTGTGCCCTCGTACAAGTTCCTACACAAGTTTCCTTATTGCCTATTTAATATTTCTTTGGTTAGGGTTATAATTTCAACAAATCATTTCAAATTTAGCCTACAATATTATAATCTCAATATGTATAGACAAAAATATTAAATATGTAGAATATATAGAGAGGGCATTGGGAAAATTTTCCTACAAAAATATTGATTCCGATTGCCGTAATCAGGATGGCCATGGCGTAGCTAAATAGCCTTGTAAAGTTGGCGATAGACTGAGCGATTTTGTACCACGTGGTTCTAAATGTCACATTATGACGGTGTTGGAGAATCGGGGGTCTAAGTATATGAATAAATTATTTTGTATTTGTATTTTTGTATTTTGTATGGATTCTTTCGTCTTGCCCGATCTATGGGAAAAATTTCCTACAAAAATTTTGATCCTAATCGCTGTAATTAGGATGGTCATGGTGTAGCTAAACAGCCTTGTAAAGTTGGTGATGGACTGAGCGATTTTGTACTACGTGGTTCTAAAGATCACATTACGGATTATTTCGTCTTGCCCGATCTATGGGAAAATTTTTCCTAAAAAAATATTGATCGTGATCGCTGTAATCAGGATGGCCATGGCGTAGCTAAATAGCCTCGTAAAGTTGGCGATAGACTGAGCGATTTTGTACCATGTGGTTCTAAATGTCACATTACGCGGATTCTTTCGTCTTGCCCGATCTATACAGCTGAAAATCTTTAAGTATGGATGGACAAAATCAATTTTATATAAATACGAATCATCAATGGTTCACATATTAAACTTATGAAGGAGATTTCATTAAAAAAAAAGGCTAGAAATCTCTACAAATATCACATTAACCTTTTGAATTTGAATTGTATAACTTATATAAGGAGAAGAGCAATTCAATTATTATGTCCGTAGTTGGAGGACTTCGTGGCTCCAAACTTCGAGTGTCATATAGTTGAACATGGACACAACTACTTATTATTAAAGAAATATATTTCTCGGTTTGATAAAAAAAAATTAATGATGGTAAAATCCAACAAAAAAGACTTTACCTTGTGAATTTATTGTTGTTGGTTATTTTTTTAGAAATGGCAGAGTACACTGCGTTCCTTAGTAGCAAATTTTCAGCCCGTCTGGCGGCAGTAACAACCCTTGAAAGACTACTTTGAAATAGCAACATTTATTGTACTTTAATGATTCAGTGCGTGAGTAAGGGATGCCAGAGCTCTCTTGTTTATATTCCTGCTTCATTTTTTTATCCAATATCGACCAGCAGCACTTGAATCTTGAAACCATAGTGTTGCTTATGTTTATAGGCGACAGAGGCTTTACAGCCCATCAAGTGGGTGTTAGCATCACCATTTATATTTTTTTAAAAATCTATTAATCATGCCATCTTCACCTCTTAACTTTTTCAAGTGAAAAAATAATAATACATATTTTGGTAATTTTGCAAGTATATTTGTGATGGATGGATTCAACATCGCGATAAGCACGTTCTATATTCGAGACCATCCACACGATTTCGCATTCAATTTTAATTGAAATATGTTGATTGAGCCTTCCGTTGGATTGCCACTGAACGGAGTATCGATTGAAAACAGCCATGTACATATTATTATGGGCTAAACGTAATGGTCATGTTTTCAGAACATAGCTTTTCGAATTTACTGATGCTGCAAAACGGTCCAGCTATTGCAAACATGGTCGCCTGTTCTTTATCTATACTAATAAATAATATATATATATTATACTAATAAGTGTCTTTTTAACTTTTTAATAAATGTATATCAAAGTGAAATATGATAGTTATAAAAAAATTAACATTTTTGTCTGTCTGCTTGTTCCGGTTAATCTCCGAAACGACTAGACCGATTGTGACGGAACTTTCATTGGCAGATAGCTGATATTATGAGGACTAACTTAGGCTACTTTTGTTTTAGAAAAATATATATATACAGGATCTCCGGTCATTAATTGTTAACCATGGAATCCAAGATAGACCTACACATGACTTATCTATAATCAGTTTTTTTTTTAATTGGAAAATCGACACCCTCTGTGCCTTATTTACGTGCCGTTTCCACAAAAGAACGAATATTCGCAAACTGTTTTCTGTAAAATATTTCCAAGGAGTTGTGCTATTGAACGGTATTAGGTATTTTTCAATGACTTTTATAAATTTCTCGTTTATAAAATTTTATGTTTTATAAATTTTATTATATGATTTTTATTATATATTACATTATAAATATATAAAATTATATGTAACATATAATAAAACATTATTTCTTGATTATTATTTGTTGTTCCAAAGTCGTGATCTGCAGTAAGATTAATTTAGATTTTTTTTTAAATTGAATTTCTTAATTTAGTATACAATTCATTCACCTAATTTCGTATTACACATCCGGTGCCCTAGGAGTTCTTCCGGTGCCATAATGTATTTTTGTTTTATTAATTTATTGATAATTAAAAGCGATTAAATCACTTGTATCGGATAATAAAAGTACAAGGGTTCCATGATAATAAAAGTAGGTACAATAATAAATACATTTATTGTGAAATCCTCTTAACAAACGAAATGGCCACAAAGGCTTTTTATACACAAGTTACGCAACACACTATCTTGGCAGAATAACTGCATGGTTTTGGCCGCACGCCCCGTGCCAATGCTTGCTGCAATGGTTTTTGTTGAATTCCTTTTGTGATGCACTCTTTTACCCTGCCTACGTACTTATGTATATCCTTGCTTTTTATGAAACAAAGCCTTGAGAATAAATTTGCTGCATTTTATTTAAAACAAGCTGGTGACCGCAGCTTCGCCAGAGTTGAGAAATAAAAAATAACGACTGACTAAATATATCAGCAATGTAACGCCTAACATATTTATTGCAGTTATAGCTTTGCCAGGCGTTAGATAAGCCCTCGAGAACAGTACTTTTTTCCGGATGCTAGGTACCCTATGTCCTTTCCTGGATGCCTGACAACGTGTATGCAAAATTTCACGATGATCGGTTCAGCGGTTTAGGCGTGAAAAGGTAACAGACAGACAGACAGAGTTACTTTCACATTTATAATATTAGTATGGATAACTGTATTATTTAAGTATCGAGTATTAATTAATACAAATACAATTTCTTTCTAAATTCAAGTCAGTTATTCTGTTGATAGAATGAATCTCTGCCCACCTGCGGACCTGATTCTTGCCTGCCGACTGGCCTTTAGTTACTAGATTGTTGAAGACAAAACTCCGAGCCCTTCTAAGGATGCTACCATTATAACCACCCCCATAAAACTCTTAATTTGTGTAAATTAGTATGTGTATGCGTGTGATCACTTCGGAGGCGGCCTTGGCGTTGTTTCAACGAGATAAAACTGAATTTATGCCTCGTTTTATAACAGTAGACGAAACATGGATCCACCACCATACCCCAGAAACCAAACAACAATCGAAACAGTGGATTGCTACCGGCGAACCAGCTCCGAAGAAGGCCAAAGCAATTTTATCGGCCAATAAAGTTATGGCTACAGTTTTTTGGGATGCACGTGGAGTAATCCATATTGACTACCTAGAGAAGGGTAAAGCGATTAATGGCGAAAATTATGCCAAGTTATTGACCCAATTTAACACAATTTTACGTGAAAAACGACCACACTTGGCTAAGAAGAACGAAACCAATGCCTATTTTGAAGGGTTGCCTAAGTCGTATTTTATGGAAGGGATCGAAAAGCTAGAGAAACGCTGGGTGTAGTGCATTGAGCTACATGGAGACTACGTTGAAAAATAAATAATAATAACTTAATTGTTTTTATCAGACTTATTATCACTCCGCCCTCGTATACATAAAAATAAATGGTTGGTGTGAATATAATTCGATTATTATACAAAATTGAACGCCGCGCTAAGAGTAGGTAGGTCAAAAATTTATAGTCAAGTGGTACGAACGCTGTAAGTTCAAGTTGAAATCTTGGTCAGGTCTGAAACTATGAGTTCTTTATGTGTGGATTGGATTTCCTGCTTTAACGACAGTGGAAAACATCTTAAAACATCTTAGTGGACAGGAATTATGGACTACATCCAATACCTGCTTACATAAAGATAGGAGAACATACAGATAGGAGAACGTGAGTGCCTAACTAGGTTTTTACTTGAGTGCTCGACCCACTGAAACTAAATGGCAGAGTGGTCGAGAGCTAAGACGAAACTCAGATTTGTCAACGTAACGCCATAAGGCACTCAACTACTATGAGAATCATTACACAAGCTTGTGGGTGTCGTTTTATTTTTATTTTTAGAAATATGACCCTTGTTGTATTTCATATTTTTCACGAACCTTGTCTCTGAAGAACATTCATCACGTCTGATTTAATGGGCTACATAATAATGTTTTATATAAACAACCCTTAACCCGCGTGTTCACCTGCCGTTTAATTCAAAATAAATCGAATTCTCTCGGTAAAGCTAGGTTTTCTTTGAGCGGCCGAACTCATCCCAAGGCTCGTTTTCACTTGGCGTTCTTTATGACTTTTTTCTTCTTATTCGCTCCTAAGTGACTGTTTTTATATTAGAATTAACTATTCACTCACTAAATGAACTCACTATTCACATAGTGTCTATATTCGCCAAAGATTTTCAACTGTAGATATAGATCAGGCAAGACGAAAGAATCCGTAATGTGACATTTAGAACCACGTGGTACAAAATCGCTCTCGCCAACTTTACAAAACTTTTTAACTACACCATGGCCATCCCAATGCCCTCTCTGTATATCTCTATATATAAAAATGAATCCCTATTTCCCTTGGTCACGGCATCACGCGTGAACGGGTAGACCGATTTTAATTCGGTTTTCACTAATGGAAAGAGGGATAAACGGGGAATGTTTACATATATAAAAATTATACCCTGCGCGAAGCCGGGGGCGGGTCGCTAGTATTCTATATATTTAATCTTTTTGATCTCCTCAAAATTTTTATAAACTACAAAATTGATATTGATGCGATTTTCACTACAATTGAGAGATATGCTTTAGCATGTAATTTATGTGTACTTTGAAAAGTAAGATAAACACATCAAAAAAGTCTAAGCAACACATTCTATTTCAAATTATTAATCAATTATTATATCATTTCTTACCAAGTAGGTAATACCTATGTAAACTTTTTTGATCTAGAGGACATACTGGCTGGTTGTAAAAAAAAATTCGAGTATCATTTGTTTTTTTTGTTTTTTTTTTTCACAAATTCAAAAGCGAATGCATTTGTCCGAATTTATAGCCTTTTCTTTGCTTATTAAAATTTAGTATTCTGTATCAATTTTATGATTTAAACAAAAATTTGAAAAATGTTTTGAACAAATTTAGATTTTGAGACATTTTTTACGTCATGGAGCAACGTCATTTGAACGCAGATGAAATGCAAAGACTGTAGGGATGTTGCAAGCGGGAAGAAGTCAATCTCAGGTATCTCGGTATTTTGGTGTCAACAGAAGCGTTATTTGCCGTCTTCATCAGCGTTACACTAACACGGAAGATCCTGCTGAGCAGCACCCAGGTCGAGAACAACCACACAACCACACGTGTGTACAACCACACGGCAAGATCGATACATACAACTGACTGCAAGACGCCAGCCGATATTAACCGCCCGAGAGATTGGTTTAAGGCTACAAAATTCAAGTGGTGTTGTTGTTAGCTGCCAAACTGTGCGAAATCGACTGCATGAGTATGGTCTACGAGCACGACGGCCAATTAGGTGCCCACCGATACGTCACGGGAATCGCGCTCGTCGAAATGAATGGTGTAGGGAACACATTACATGGACCCGGTAACAATGGGATAAAATCTTATTTTGCGATGAGTCTCAATTTGGGTTCAAGCCTGATACTAGAAGGGTAAGAGTGTACCGTCGTCCTGGAAATACTGAAAGACTGAGGTGCGTTCAGGAAGTGCATCAACAGTTATGGTATGGGCGGGTATTATGAAGAACAGACGAACTGAGCTCGTTTTTGTAAATGGTAACATGAACGCTGTAAATTACTTTGAGGATGTTCTAAGGCCTTATGTTCGTCCATTCGCACAAACGCTTGGCTCCGATTTCACGTTTATGCATGACAATGCGCGTTCGCATACAGCTTTGCACACACGGGAGTGGCAAGGGAAAACATCCTGGTATTGCCTTGGCCTGCACAATCGCCAGACCTCAACCCCATCGAACATGGGACATGCTCCAGAGACGTGTTTTAAAGGACTCGGATGGAGTGACAACAACCCAACAACTGATGGACTTACTAAAATTTCATTGGGAACAATTGCCGCAGGATAACATTAACAGTCTCATCGATTCTATGAATAATCGGTGCCAGCAAATTCTCAATAACAGAGGAGGCCACACTTTGTATTAATTTATGCAATTTTAGTTTAAATTTAGTTGATTAGGCACCTTACTTTGTACTACGTACATACAGTACTTACTCGTAATTATTGTTAATTAAGATTATTAAAAAAAAACAATTGAGGTTTAATATCAAAAAAGCATTAAAATATAAATAAGAAAACACTAAGGATTTAATGCGAAAACACATTGTAAAATTGTAATTTGTATGTGTTGCTTAGACTTTTTTAATGTGTTTATTTTATGAATCTTTGAGGGGCGAAAGTAGATTATTCTAAATATAAACATAACTGTGCCTCAGTGGGGTCTTAATAATGAAGAATTCTATTTAATGGGAATGTCTGACTCTCTGCAGCACATATGTTGTGCAAATAAAGAATATAAATTATTATCTTTCTACATTTTATGACTGTATCTTTTTGAATCTTTTGATCTTATAATCTAAACGTATCATAAAATAAAGTCGTTGTCAGCTTTTGCATGGTTCTCCGCTAACTTCTAAACAACCCAATGACAGTCAATGACAGTTAATCATTACAAAATCCAATGAACCTAATTTGTGGTAAAAGTACGAAGTCGGCTGAAGTGGAATATGTGTTTAATAAAATAGTCAATCCTAATATTTCTTATTGAATCTCGGTAACTGCCTAATAAATGCTCCTCGAGCCGCCATTTACGGCTAGCAGCGAGCTAATAAAATGCTCGGAGGCACTCCAATGTGAATTCCAACGTTTTATTTGAATATGCTGCGGGTTTATACGCATTTCTATGGTTGTTGGAAAACTGAAATGGAAATAATGAACCAATTTAACATACACATTAATATTAACGCATACGTAAAAAATAGCGATAGTAAATAATTAATGAAATACTTTTTATTGCATCAGACCAAGTGTGTGTTATTGTGTTTCGGTGAGTGAAAAACTGATGCCAGAGAAAATTTTCCTTATCCCTTTCTAATCCCTTATCCTTAAGGCGACTCCAGCCGCAAAACTCGTCCCGCGCTGAATTGACGCCACTTGCAAATCTTGGAAATATCTATTTAAAAATTAAATAAAGTATAATTCAAATTTTTCTCTTGATGAGACTTCAGATAGTGGATATCAAAACTTATCTTAAGAATTAGCTGTTTAAAATGTTGATTATTAAGCAAATCGCACGGTTACAACATCGATATTAAACCCCAACTTAGTAATTTTTTTATATATATAATTAAATATAATTTAAAAAATAATTATGATTATCCCCTTCGGTATATCCTGCAGATGATTTGAGTATTTTTAAATTATAATTATTATGATAATTTAAAATAAAAACGGTTACAAATATATGCATTTTTTTATCAATAGCGGCTGGCGTCGCCTTAATCTCACTATAGCAGGCAGCGCACTCGCAACACCAGTGGCGTTGCTTATAACGACTAATGGCTGTCATCCATTCTGATGACCTAGATGTTTTAGGACCGGCGCACATTGGAGGACCGCAAGGCAAAATGTGGGAAACGGAACGTAAGAATGAGTGAAAAGTATGAATGGATAGGAAAGAAAGGGATAGATAGATATTTGGAGATAGATGGAGACAAGATGGCGAGAGTAGTCGTAAGATTTTATGTTGTGCCGGTTTAAATTAAAGTAAAATATTATTAACGAAGAAAAACAAGTTTGACTCTAAACATTTATCCCACATATTTTATATATTTCAATTTTTTCATAGTATTCTTAACCTCTGTAACATGCAAAAATCAACCCTATTAAAAAATTCATAAAAATTATAATTAGGCAACGCAAAACACCATCTTGCCTACACATTAAGTTTTAACTTGGCTTGAATTAGTTGATGTTGAACAGTGTCATCTACCGCGTGGTGGGGTCAACTAACACGCCGCGCCGATGCGGCCGGATCGCCAAAGAAAAACAGCTGTGCGGTCCCTCGGTATTAAAATAACGACATCTAGCGGACAATACAACAGAGGAGGGTTTGGCCGATGCATAGACCTTATATACTGGGATAGGGTCGATTTTGATCGTCGATAAAACAGCTCTGAATTATTCTGTTGCGACCTCGACATCTGGGTAGAGGAAACAATTTGGAAATCGAACATTCTGGAAGGTTCGCGATTTGGGAAACGGAAGTCGTGCAGTAAGAGGCGAGATTATAAGAGAGTCCGTTGGTGATTCGAGGCTTTTGCCCGTGCGTCGGTTGTAAAGTAAGACGTGTCCATGTATAATAATAAGTCTTCTGACCATGTGGATTTAGAATCGTGGAAAAGTGAAGTTTCTTTTCAATGGCTTATTGCCCCCATATTAAATTATAGTCTGGCTACCGAAATATATAAAATACCGAAATGCCTTTGTGAGGGAAAGAGTTGCACATCCGCGTCAATCTATGACATCCTGTATGGTTGTCTCCAACCCCGTCGAGTTCAATAAGCTCGGTATGTCAATAAGCCGGAACTTTGCTTGTCAATAAGCAAATACGACGAGGTGTGGGCGCAGGATCGTTAACTGAGGCGCCTATTCGGCCCACCTTTCTGCACGTGTGCCCATAATACGTGAGCGGTGCTCCTGGTTGCTATAACATCCACCAACGTCAGGTGGATTTTTCCTTATGTGTGTCTTCGGACACGTGTTATGATTGGTGAAATAAAAGCTTTTATGTCTGCCTAAATGTTTACGAAAAGTGTGAAATTGAAATTAGAATTTACATAGGTACTTTATTGCCATAAGCATAGAAATATATGAATAGGCGCGCGCGCCCGGATAGAAGCACCACAAAACGTTAGCCGTCTTACCAAGCATACACTACCAAAGTAGTGTATGCCCTGCGCGAGCATCAGTCCGCTTACGTACGCTGACAGATTCGCATCAGAAGAAAATTAAAAGTTTTCAGCTCAGACCGACAAAAACTATAGACGGAACAATACACACTCTTAAGTGAGGCAGGTAATAGGAAGACGATTGTGCAATAGGGTAACGGACGCTCTATAGTCTGACCTGAATAGTTGATTTACCTAACTATATTTTTTGTTTAATAAATATTATAATAATTAATTGGGATAAAAGCTGTTAGTGGATAACATTTTTAACTGCATACACAAACGCATGGCCATTATACGACAAGGGTTACGCACACATCTTCAGCGAACCGGCTTCACTTTTTAAAACGTTTTTGTTCGTAAGCTCTGTCTATAGTTTTTTTTGGTCTGAGGTTTTCAGTGAAAAAATGGCCGAAAAGTGCAATTAAGCAATGCAAAAACAATTCTAAGAATCCCAAAATAAAATCTCGTGGGGTTACTTTCCACATGTTAGTAGTTTAAACTTCATATTATTTTAATATTTTACAAATATTGATACGCCATTACTATGTCAAAATATGACGGTCATCCATAGTGTCCTGTCATCGATAGTGCTGTGCTTGCGTCTTCTTTACAAATATCGATTAACAAGATTTATTACTACACATAATATCTTAGCAATATATTTATTTAATTAAATTAAGTTTGTGAATGATAAAAATACAGTTTGTTCAGTGTTAAATTATAACCGTATTTTTATGAACTATCATTAATTTATTATTACGTAAAAATTATAAATATAGTATAGGAAATAAGTAATTTACCCACAATGTTTATTTATATTTAGTTTTGGAGTTCTTTATTTATTTATTATTACTTGCTGCAGTTTTCCTAAGGCTGTTTCAAGGTTGTTTTCTCGCACAGTGTTTTGTAAAATATTTAAAATTTTGGTAATAAAATAAAAATTAAATACAATTTTTTTTACCCCATTTTGCATCATTTTTACCCCGTACACGACTAAACTAAATTTTCTTTTATCCTTTTAATCTCTCATCGATATATCGACAATCCAGAATCGACACAGTTACGCTCTATTCTTTCACTACCTCGCCCCCGCCTGCACTTCAGACCCCGCGCAGATGGCTCGCACGGTTTCTATGCATTTCATCTATTACGAGACTTCTATTGGTTTAAAGCCGTATTCGTACTTCTATGGCCATAAGCGTCTTCCGCGTGTGTAGTGTGTATATATGTGTGTAGTGTGTATATATGTGTGTGTGTATCTATATAATTAAAGCGTTATAAGGCAAGTTCTATGTTTGTTTGTGTATCTGCTCAAATATCTCTTCGAGTAGAAAACCCCTTTGAGATCATAGTTATCACTATCTCATGTTATGAGTTTTATTTAATCCGTAGCGTGCTGAGACATTTCGCCGTAGCATAATTATGTTAAATGCACCTAGAGTATACTATGAAAAAATTTAAATACTTTGCCGTACCGTCCCAATATGCGCCGGCTCAACGTCAGCAATTCCTATTGCTTTTCTTTCCTAAAAAGAAAGAAAAACCCAGGGGTGCACGGGAAACTTGACTGGGGTCTACGTTGGCGTGACAAAAAAAACTAATCAATTCCCACTTATTTCATTTAGAAAACTCCCCATTCGTGGTTGGAACTCAGCCGCAACACAAGTTGCCATATGTAGATCTAATCTTCACGTTTTTTTGACGAGTTTTAGGAATATGGTAGAAATGTAGCTGCAGTGGGTGCAGTCCACCGAACCAGTCTGGGAAAAAAGTCTGAGAAACTGATTTATACTAATATTATAAAGAGAAAAGATTTGTATGTATGCATTTTTGTAGGTTTGTAATGAATAAACTCAAAGACTACTGGACCGATTTTAAAAATTCTTTCACCTATAGAAAGCTACATTATCAGCGAGTAACATAGGTACTAACCCTCCCCCATCTCCGCCCTTTACCCCCCTCCATACAAAATTGCCGTTTTCTACGAATAAACTCAAAATATTTTAAAAATAAATGTCCACACGTGCGAAGCCGGGTAGTATATAGATAAATGTTATTCCTTCTAAGAACTCAGAACGACTTTACAATATATGAAAGTATTATAACTTGGAAAGCGAAATTAAAAATTAAGTAGGAACAAGTCTCTTAACAATGCCGACATCGAAAATCCTCATGAGCAACTCAATAAAGTGAAACAGACGTTTTTCATACTCCCCGACCTTCTTAATCCAATTAAACTTGCCTTGAACTTAAAGCCCGTCTATTGGGAATCTTCAATACTCTTCACTGATTTATGTACGCGAGTAATGAAGGCGAAAATGCTTCTTAAATTTGTGTAATTAAGTGTTGGTTGCCCTTGAATTTGGGATCTGATTTCTTCCGATCGAATGAGCAAATTATTTTCTAATATCCTAATGTTACGTAAGTCGCATGCAGTGCTTTTTTTTATGTAAAATTATCAGACAGGTTGACGGTCCACTTGATGGTAGATGCCTACAAGTACTGCAAGTGCGCTGTCGACTATTAAAGGATTAAGGATAAGGGATTAGAAAGGGATAGGGAGGGAAGGGGGCGGGTGTCCCTTACTCACACATCGAAACACAACGACACACACGTTTTTATTTCACTGTGGTCTTCTGTAAGACCGTGGTCACTGCCGTCAAACGGGTCGCCATAATTACTGCGAAACGCCTATGCCCTAAGACTACTTCAGACACTAGTCTGATTGAAACTTGATTATGCCAGATTTGTAAAGTTGTTATTTTTCAATTGCTGTTATTAAAAAATTACAACGTTCTAATCGTTCTTAATTGTGACATGGAAGATCAGCTCTTTGTCAAATAAGCAATATGCTGAGTCGGGACGGTTTGATAAGTGCTTCTGCATTTTGTATTGTATTTTTTTATGAATAAAGTTAAATTCATTTTAATCTAATATATAAAATTCTCGTGTCACATTGTGTAGTGAAACAACTCTAGATCACTGTAAGGGGTGGCGGGATGGAAGGAAAGATAGAGACTGGAGGAAACACCACACTTTAATTTCACTAAGGTCCCTATATGTACACTGGTAGTCACCGCAGTCCTTATTAATCTTCATAAATATTTATAAATAATTGTCCTCCGATGAGCACGTCTTCAGAGCTAACAGTTTATGAGGATGATGCTGTGCACAGCGTTGGAACCGGATCTTCGGCAAAAATACGAGGTTAATGCTGAACTCGTCGACTTAACGAAATAAGTTTCGGATTTGGTTTATTCCGATTTCTTTGAAGTATATCTGAGTCTCAGTTGTAACCAGTCAACCTTCTCTTTTGCAAAATTCCTCCAGAATCCTTTCCTCCGTCAGAAAAACCTGTCAAATCATTTCTCAATCTTTTTTCCTGCTCCCTTTTTCGTTCCATTCTGTTCAAAATCCGCCGGCCAGTGTACATGTAATTATAAGTAAATAAAAAAAAGGTTACATTAGAAACAGAAACAAAAAGGTTTTTAATGAATGAGAAGCGAATGATGATGAACCCTACATTATCTCCCCTCCCCATGAAAAATTTTTGAACGCAGAGAAAAAATTTTGAGGTATGGGACATAAGCTTCACACTTCCATTCATCACCAAACATTTCTTTCAAATCCCCTACATGCACACAACCATTCAAAGATATGAGTCAGGCTCACGGCTGCTTTTCAGACCAATGGCACTGACTCAACGAAGGAACATCCCTAATGACTGTAAGCTTGTTTAAAGTGTCAGTCAGCTGCACTATATGACTTGAAAGCTTATTTAAAGTGTCAGTCAGCTGCACTATATAAACCCATAAAAAAAAAATGAATGAAAAAAAAAAAAAAAAAAAAAAATGAACCTAAATCTAACCTAACCATTAAAACGACCCTAATAACTAAACTATCCTAAATATAAGAGAAAATTGACTTGTATCGCGACTTGGCATCTAGCCCGCGACACAAAGTCGAACATATAATGAGAAATATTTACAGTGAATGCTATTAAGGCTTATTTAATCCGGGTATAGCGACCGCCCGGGTGATTATGTGGAATATGCCAAAAGGAATCCTGAAATTGTTAATGAATGAGGTGAATGAAGGTGCGTATATGCAAAACAACAACAAACAAAATAATATTACACACTAAGAACAAAATCAAACAATTATTTTTACAAACACAAAAATAATTTTGAATAAAAGCCAAAACATACAGAATAAATATTTCAAAATAATTTAGAATAATTAACCAAGACATTATATACAAAATTACAAGACAACATATAAATAAGCCACCCTCTACAGCTAATAGTCGGTTATTTACATCACAAACAAATTAATAGTACACCTAAATTAAATTTTGATATCTTTAATGTGCCACTTCGCTTTGGCGCCATCTTTATCCTCCAAAATGTACACTAATGGTGATAATTTTTGAAATACTTTTGATTTCATGAATTTAGGGGCAAGTTTAGCAGAAAAATATTTACCTGCATTACTTAAATTGTAATTTCTACGCCAAACAACGTCGCCGATGTTAAATTCTTTAAAAACGCGTCTAGAATTATAATGACTAGAGTTTTTGTCGTGAGCCATGTACAGTGCCATTTGCACTTTATCGAATAATTTCGACAGCAATCCAACATTATTTGCGTAAATGTCACGTGGAAGAAAAACAAACTCATCTATGTTAGGACATTCTGTGTACAAGCTACCACACGGTATTTGTTCACGACCAAATACTAAAAATGCTGGAGAATATCCCGTAACAACATTGACTGCATTATTCAGCGCAAATTGTATCTTATGTAAATGTTCATCCCATGTTCTATGATCCTCTCCTACCAATGGTGCAAGAGCAGTAATTATTGTCCTATTGTACCTTTCAGTTGGGTTAATTTGAGGACAATAGTGAGGCGAAAAGAAAATGTGTTGAACCTTATATTTGTTCAACAAATTTTGAAATTCATTAGATTTGAACTGAACTCCGTTATCCATAATTATCGTTTGTGGTATTCCATGTACTAGAAATACAAAATTTTCAATTATATTTACTATACTCGTAGCTATTGCACGTTTTAAAGGAAATATCAATGTATATTTTGAAAAACAACAATTGACTACTAAAATATACTGATTTCTACGTCTCGTCATTGGAAAAGGACCCATAATATCCAATGAAATCATCTGAAAAGGCCTAGAACATATTTTCGGTTTACCCATAAGACCGTATGGAGCATGGTTAGAATGCTTATAAGCTAGACAAACATCACATGAAGATATAAATTTAGCTATATCCCTGAACATTCCCGTCCAGTAGTATAACCTTTGAATTTTTTTATAAGTTTTGAATATTCCCAAATGTGGATTATCATCAGTACCATGATTCGTGCTTATTATATTATCTCTTTCGCATGGATTAGGTACTTCCTTCCATACAAAATCATTATTTAAACTATCTGAGCACTCACAAAAACGATAAATCTTCTCATTTACCAATTTATAATTAGGATTACCGTCTGGATTATTGCGGCAATTATCAATTAATTTATTAAACTTTTCTTGCGGAGAAAGAATGTTACCAATGGGTTCCACTGATGCTGCCTCTTTACTTGGGACTTGTTTGCGACGTGAAAGAAAGTCTGGTACTACATTATCACTCCCTTTTTTGTGTTTTATTTCAAAATTGAAACAAGAAAGACGAATTGACCAGCGTGCTAGTCTACCAGAAGGGTTCGACAGCTTCATAAACCACTTTAATGCAGAATGATCAGTAAAAACAGTAAATTTCATTCCATTGTCCAGGTAACAGCGCCAATGCTCAAGAGCTGTAATGACAGCTAAGGTTTCCCGTTCTGTCGTTGAGTAATTTTGTTCGTGTTTATTCAAAGCCTTACTCATATATGCTATTACGTTTTCTTTGCCATTTTTCACTTGTGTTAACATCGCACCAACTGCGAAATTTGATGCGTCACAATGTACTGAAAATGGAAGATCAAAATCTGGACACGTCAAAATTGGTGTCGATATTAAACATTCTTTGAGCTTTTTAAAAGCTACATCAGCATTTTCATTCCACGCAAATTTAGGAGCATTTTTTCCCGAAGTAGTTAACTTATTCAGTGGCGTAGCGATTAAACTAAAGTTTGGTATAAAACGGCGAAACCAACTGCAAGTACCTAAGAATTTCCTGACTTCCTTCTTCGAAGTCGGAATGGGGTATTCTAAAATTGCTTTAATTTTTGCGGGATCTGCTCTTAAACCATCTTTATCAATTATATAACCCAAATATTTGAGTTCTTCTCTAAAAAACTGACTTTTTTCGAAATTTATAGTCAGACCGGCGTATGACAATTTTTGATGAACTCTCTCCAGAAGAGATATGTGTTCTTCGAATGTTTTGCTAATGATGACAATATCATCTAAATAACAGAATACTTTATTGTCAAACTCTGGCGTGAAGAGACAATCCATAAGTCTTTGCTGAGTTGCAGGTGCATTGGTCAATCCAAACGGCATAACCGTGAAACGGTACATTCCTCTACCCGGAACATAAAATGCTGTCTTATCTCGATCACTATAATTTAACGGAATTTCCCAAAATGCCTTTGCCGTATCAATGCTTGATAAGTATCTAGCGTCCTTTAAATTATCCAGTATTTCGCTAACAAAAGGAAGACTATATGCGTCACGTTTGGTGATCGAATTCAATTTCCTACTATCTAAACAGAATCTCCACTCTCCATTTTTCTTCGGAATCATAATCACAGGAGATAACCATGGACTTTCGCAGCTTTCTATTATCCCCATTTCTATCATTTTATCAACCTCACTAATTAATGCCTTTTGTTTTTCCGGTGAAAGTCTATAATTCCGTTGTTTAATTGGAAGCGCATCGCCAGTGTCGATTCGGTGACTTACTAAGTTCGTCCGGCCTAATAAACCCCTCTTTTCAAACGAAATGTCCTCAAAATGTTTAATCATATCGAAGGCAACTTCTTTTTGTTTCTTAGACAAGTGGTTGTAAGTTAGAACCTTCTCTCCAATATTTGATACCATTAAATTGTTTTTGTTGATTTTCAATTCGTTTGTAATAATTCTAGGACACACATTAAATTCTTTCCAAAAATCCCATCCGAGTATGAGCGACGGATATAAATCTGGAAACACGTATGTCTTAATAATATGAACTTCATTATTAAATTCAAATGGTAAATTGAAATAACCCATTGAATTTGCTTTCTGTTTATTCGCAACGTAGACTTGAGTTGGTGACTTGAATAGTTTATAACCCAATTTGATTATATCTAAATGTGCTTTATTACCCAATACTGTTAATGAACTGCCTGAATCTAGCAATCCCATATATTCTTGTTTATCAATCTTCACATTTACAAAAGGACGGTTGTGGTCATTTTCCTCCTTATAAACTACCGAGGATATTCTATAACATGTCATAAACCTCTTCACCGTCGATAACCAAATTTTCCAATCTATTGGGTCAAAATTTTCTTTAAGTCTACTACTATCCAAGTCATTATCTAGTTTTTTTTAATCGGGTAATTTCGCTGTTTGTTATTGCATCTTGGACAATCTGGGGACGCAAACCCTTTCAACCCACAATTAAAACAAATTAATAATCTTGGCGCTGTACAATTCTGCAAGACGTGACCGTAGATCCGACATCTAACACAAAATAAGGTATTCTGACCATCATTATTCCTATACGAATTCTTGAAAATCTTTGTTGGATTATCAAATCTTTTATTCTGGTATACCGGTTTATTCCTAAAATTGCTCTCCCTTCTTGAATAGTTACTGTATTGTCCATGGTAATTATTATCTCTCGAATTATTTGAGAATTGTTGATCAGAGTAATTACTATAATATATATTATTCACTTGTTCCTTGTTATTTTTCGAGTAGCCTTTATACTCGTTGGACAATTTCTGATCTCCAAAATCGTTTCCACTAGCTTCCGTGTAACTTTTTCTAAACTGGGCTTTATTCGTTAATGTGTTTGTAGGACTATAGTTAGAACTTGACGGTTTATAATTAAATTCCTCAGCGCATACATTCTTACTTGTTGATGGTTCATGGAAGTCCCTGTTTTTTGCCATACAATTCTCATAAGATTGGCAGCATAATACTAGAGAATTAATATCCTTCACATCCTTTAAGGTTACGAAAAGTGAATAGCAAGGTCTAATATTATGAAGTAAAATCTCCATTTTCTCTTCTTCTGATAGTTTTTTACTCAACCGTGAAAACATCCCCGACATTATTGAAATGTAAATTATTATGCTTTCTTCTTCCCCTTGAGTTCTGTTCCTAATTGCTTCCATCATCTTATAATCGTAATCAAAAATTCCGAAATCTCTTATCAATAATTGTTTAACTTCTCTCCATGATAAATTTTCGTTTTGTTCACGCTGAAATCTGTACCAGTGTAAAGCATCTCCTTTAAAAATTTCAAAAGCGTATTTAATAAAGCAACTTTCCTTAACATTCCTTGCAATTCTAAATTCTTCCAGCTTTTGTAAAAATGATCTTGGACAAGACTTCCCATTATAAATACAGGAAGCTTTTAGGTCCTTTATAAAGTTGGATGCAGATGTTGCATTGTCAGTTTTTAAAGCCTCTATAAACGACAGCATTAAGTCTTCCGATATTACAATTGACTTGTTTGTTGTCATCACTACTTCCGGCGGAGTACTAGATTGGTGTGGTATATTGAATGAGGAGTTGACTTCCTCAATATTTGATGGTATCGCATCGTTCTCAACATTATTTTCTACCATCGGTGAAATGAACATAATTTCAAACCTCTTCTTTAATTCCAAATACTTTTCTCGCAAAATTCTATAATTTACGCGCAAGTCCTCATCCTCATCCGACTTAATGTTGATCCTGTCTAGTCTGAACCTAGCATGGTTCAGGAAAGCCTCAATCTTAAATTTGTATTGATGATAATCTTTAGCATTGAGAGCTTTGTCCAGTTTCCCCTCGATACTAGTTAACGTCTGTGACAGCTGTGACAAATCCACCGGTATCGGAAAACACGACGATAATACCGATTCTGCAGGTCTTGATGCAATCAATGACTCTATTTGAGCCTTTAATTCTGCAACACTACCCGATGGTCTTCCCGACCGAATGGCAACCTCATATTCCAATTCAGTCTTATTCAGAAGAGAGTAATTTATTTTCAACATCTTGAAAAGTCAAATATTATTTATTAATATTAGAGAATTAAATTATAATTAATAATTATAATAAACAAAGACAAAGAAGAAAAAGAAATAAAATTCTAATTAAAATAATTTAAAGTTAAGTTTTTTTTATTTATTTATATACAACAAGAAAAGTCACAATCAAGCGGTAGTTATACCCACTATCACTAAATCTGTCAAATAATTCAAACAAATAAAATAATTGTTTAACGACAAAACAACCGTAATATAAGATGTCACACGTCTCACAAATAGAAAAATATTATAACACCTTTATTTTTGTGCCTCTTACCACAAAATAATATTAAATAAAACAATTATTTATCACTATATATAGGTATATTACGTTTATATTACCAAAACTCATTTCAGTAATATATAAGTGACTCATTCATCACTTCATGACATGCGCAAAATATATTTCTGCGCAAATAATTATATAACCATATTTTACACCACTAATATTTATTTTAAATCAGCAATTCTACTCACTCAATGAAACGACTCAACAAATCCGTCTCATATAATATACGAATATCGTACCGAACACAAGGTTTCCGTATACAATATCTAACCAAGAAGAATCAAGCCACGAAGAAATCCATTATCTTGGAGCTTGTAAACAGAATTCTGTCCTTTACGCAATAAGTATACTAAAGAAAGTACATCAACTACTAGACATTATAATACGTAATAAACGAACTTACGTTTTCCTGGGAATTATCAATTATTAATAATTTCTTCCAAAATAATAAATTAAAATTTCAATTTGTTGACTTATCTGTCTTGACGTAGGTACTTTGACGTATAGCTGAAAGAAAATGAAATATTATAGAAGGTTCACAAATGAGGATTTAAATATATTATTAGATGACCCGAAAATATTTTATTACGCCAAATAAACCGAAACAGACTATGGATTATGAGAATCCATCTTTTAGAATTTTGAAAAGGACTCAGGGCGTGGAATCAATATTAAGTTGGGCGCCAAAATGTAGTGAAACAACTCTAGATCACTGTAAGGGGTGGCGGGATGGAAGGAAAGATAGAGACTGGAGGAAACACCACACTTTAATTTCACTAAGGTCCCTATATGTACACTGGTAGTCACCGCAGTCCTTATTAATCTTCATAAATATTTATAAATAATTGTCCTCCGATGAGCACGTCTTCAGAGCTAACAGTTTATGAGGATGATGCTGTGCACAGCGTTGGAACCGGATCTTCGGCAAAAATACGAGGTTAATGCTGAACTCGTCGACTTAACGAAATAAGTTTCGGATTTGGTTTATTCCGATTTCTTTGAAGTATATCTGAGTCTCAGTTGTAACCAGTCAACCTTCTCTTTTGCAAAATTCCTCCAGAATCCTTTCCTCCGTCAGAAAAACCTGTCAAATCATTTCTCAATCTTTTTTCCTGCTCCCTTTTTCGTTCCATTCTGTTCAAAATCCGCCGGCCAGTGTACATGTAATTATAAGTAAATAAAAAAAAGGTTACATTAGAAACAGAAACAAAAAGGTTTTTAATGAATGAGAAGCGAATGATGATGAACCCTACAATTGTTTGTAACAAAACTCCTCCGAAACGGCTGGACCGATTTTTGTTTTTTTTTTTTGTATATTTGGTGGGTATGAGAATAGGTCGTTAAGTATTTTTCACCTTCCTACCACCACCCCTAATTTTTTAATCTCGATGAATGTTCAAATAATTTAACCGTTCGTTCATAGACGTGAAGTGACGCGTCACTTTAACATATGGTTTGAAAATAAAATTTGATCCGATAGGTGGCGCCACAATGGGTTTACAGAATTATTTTCGGGTTCTGGCAGGACAACGTCAGCTAGTTATTATTATAATTAACTAGCGACCCGCCCCCGGCTTAGCCCGGGGTACAATTTTTATATATATGAACATTCCCCGTTTATCCCTCTTTCCAATAGTGAAAACCGACTTAAAATCGGTCTACCCGTTCACGCGTGATGCCGTGACCAAGGGAAATGGGGATTCATTTTTATATATAGAGATGACACAGTAGCAGAGCGCACTGGGTTTTGCAGTCATAATTAATTGAACTACATGATCAACATGAAGGCTGACCATCAAGTTGATCATAAGCCTATACTGACCTTCACTAAAAAAAATGTATCTAAATTGTGATTCAAAATTCAATAAGTTAAGATTGTATGTATGGCCTAGTCTATAGCAGCACACAAGCTGTTATTTTACGGTGATCTTTTGCAAACAGCTGCTAATTGTTGCTTGACAAGCTACCCAGCTTTTAACTGCAGAATGAAGTGTTTTATCTAAAAAAATAAAAAATACTAAAAAAAAACTAAAAATAAGTACTAAAAGTAAATACTAATATTAATGTGGGTTGTTTTTGCTATTTCGCCATAAAAAGGACGAAATCTTTTTGTTATGATTCTTCCGTGTCTCGTCAAGTAATATTTAAATAAGTAAGCACTATTTAAATAAATAAATAATGAAAACTTAAAATAATAATAAAAAAATTTCAAACAAATAATTTTATTGAAATTAAAAATAAAGTACATTTTTGTGACTACATTAATTGGAGCAAGTTGTATATTATACACTCGACACCTACAGACGATAACTCATTGTCTAAACAACTCTATTGAGTGTTTAACTACTATTAATACTTTAACTACTATTTCATTGTTCATAACTATTTGTTTATAAGTATATATATAAAATTAAATAAATATAAATATCGAATAGTAACTCGAAAGCTCATAGATATTTCAAAAATTTATTTTTCAAAATCAATTTTAATCAATAAATAAACTACCTATTAAACAAGTTTATATGTATTTATGTGTAAAATGTATACGTATAGTATGTTGTTGCACAAACCAACAAAACATAATGAAAAGAATTAAACCAAAAAAAGATTGTTTCGCACAGACTGTGCTTTAACAGACGGTCGGTGGAGACTGAATAATAAAGTATTTATTAATTTAGCTAATTAGCCTAGCTTACCTAACATAAACTTAATCACACGGGACTACTAAAGAAGAGTAAATTGAAATGATTCATTCCACTTCGTCGTGGCACTTCGTCGAGCCCGTTGGATGAGTGGTTAGGGTGCTTGCCTTAACGCTCTGTTATAGGGTTCCCGTTAGGGTCATCTTTGAAAAATTTCAAATTTGGCTCTGGTCTGGATTTGGAAAGTAGTGGCAGGGTACACTGCATTTTCGCAGTCATTTGGGAAGCCCGTCTGGCGGCAATAACCACCCCCTTACCGAAGACCACCGTGAATAACAGCATGTATGCTGTTGTGTTTCGGTGAGTGAATAAGTGATGCCAGAGCTCATTTCCCTTTTCACTCCTAATCCCTTATCCTTAATCCTACTGCAGTTGGCAGCGCACTTGCGGCAGCTTTCGCGTTGCTTGTGTTATAAGCGACGGTAGCCACCTACTATCAAGTGGACCGTCAGCCTGTCTGCCGACCTTAACATTAAAAAAACACTTGCATTCGTGAATTCCTTGAATTTGGGGACCATTAGACGTCAAATTAAGCGACTTCGTCCCCGCCGGGGCCGATCTCTTGGGGACTAAGTGGAATAATCCATTGAAATGACTCAAATTGACTTGACAACGCTATTTACCTTTTCTGTCCTTGTTTACGTCCTCATTATGATACCTTATTATGAAATGTCTCGCTGTAATCCATTACGCTAGCCTACTTAGAACATGAAATCTAATTTTATTGTGGTACTACGGGTACATGATGTTCTGAAGTTCTAAACTAAGTAATTAGGCCATCACTCACTAGTGTTTCTTAAAGGAGATCGACTATTTTTCTTAGTTAAATGTTGTTGGCCAAATTATTAGAGACTAGCGACCCGCCCCCGGGTTCGCCCGGCGTGCAATTTTTATATATGTGAACATTCCCCGTTTATCCCTCTTTCCATTAGTGAAAATCGAATTAAAATCGATCTACCCGTTCACGCGTGATGCCGTGACCAAAGGAAATGGGGATTCATTTTTGTATGTAGAGATTCAATTATTAGAGAAAATATCAACTTCTTGTTACTTTTTTTAAAATATGAAGTCCACTTGTTAAGTTTAAGGGATTGGGAAGGAATTAATTTAATTTAGTTTTAAAAATTAATAACATAGTTGAGTTATTCGGCTTTAAATATTTGTAGGTTCAGGCTAGGTTTCAATTTATTTATTTTTTTAATAAAAATACAAATCCTATTACATGTAATACGTACGTGCATATATACGTATTTTTTAAATATATGACCAAAAAATACATATATTTTTTAAATAAAGTAAAATTGAATTCAGCTGTAAAAATAGATAGATTTTTACAGCTGAATTCAAGCTATGATTCTATCACCACATTAATTACCGAGATAAAAATGTACACCAAAATGCTATCATCCGGAAAATTACGAGTAAAATTATTTTATCTATGGTTTAAATTCGGTTTTATGTAGGTAATTTTCTGTAACTTTCAGATTTTTAATATTATGTCTAATTTTAGATAACTTTTAAAGAGTTTGTTTGTTAATTTATAAACACATATAACATACTAATTGTGTATCCCGGTTTCATCGGCCCCAACTTCTAAGGGTCATGGCGTGATGATAAATAGTTCTACAATCTTCCATTGTAGAACTATTTATCATAATTCCAGAGTTTCACCCGTTCAAACAAACAAACAAACTCTTCTTCAGCTTTAAGTATTATTATTAGTAAGTATACAGTTCAGTGTTTGATTGTATACGTCGGGTTAAACACAATAACGACGCCTAATCTGTATACAGAACAGATTCGCTCTGAATGCTTTGTATACATACAGAACAGATCTTATTTAATTCATGTCACCTAGTCAACAAGACAAATACACACGTCACTGAAGTTGTCATTTCACTAATTGTATAATTATTTCAGAGTAATTGTTTCTCATGTTAATTAGTGCTTCTTTGTTTATTTAATTACCTTTTCCACAGAATGGCACGATGACTATGGCCGAGTCTTAAGATGAAAAAAGCCTTAAAGCCTTAAGATGAATATGTTAAACAGTCCTATTAGTTTTTTTTTTAATGTTAAGATCGGCAGACGGCTGACGGTCCACTTGATGGTAGGTGGCTACCGTCGCCTATAACACAAGCAACGCCAAAGCTGTTACAAGTAGGATTAAGGATAAGGGATTAGGAGGGGATAGTGAAATGGGCTTTGGCATCCCTTATTCACTCACCGAAACACAACAGCACATGTGCTGTAATTTCACGGTGGTCTTCTGTAAGGGGGTGGTTACTGCCGCCAGACGGGCTGCCCAAATGACTGCGAAACGCAGTGTGCCCTGCCACTACTTAACAGATCCATTTTGGAGAAAGTCAGTCGTCGAATTCGAAATTGAAAGAATATTTAAAAGAACGCCAACAACAGCAGCAAAACTTAAGAAATATCTATTATTTAAATGCTATATATTATAGTTCATGCGTTTTAATTTCAGATTTAGTCAATATTTTTATAATTGATGTTTAACAGATGTACCGGTATATTTTAAATTATTATATTTATTTATATTAAATTTATATCTTGTATATAATTACACTTAAATGTATTTTAAGAACAATGGCGGATGTCCGTGAGGCCAAAGATAGGTCCCCAACAGTGCCGTCTTAAGTCTATTCGGCGCCGGGGTGCGGGGCTCAGCCTGCGCCCTCAGCCACCCGGACGTCTATGTCAAAGGGCGCAATTACTCGCCTATGACAGACGCACATGTGCCGCGCCCCGCCTCGCGCCCATTTCAAATGAACTTACACTTTATTGACTTAAAGATCATTTTGCTTCAAGTGCGGGCGACCGGGCGGCAATGTGTCAAAGGTTATCACTATCTTTGGATTAGAGATTTTGCCGCGCGCGTGTTGCATTTAATAAAATTGTTAAAGCGCCTACACACGGCCCTAAAATCGGTGGCAATGTCGGGAGAGTGGTAGTGGGGATGAAATCGGCCGCTACTCTACACACGTCCCTGCCACTAAGTGTGAAACCGACCGTGCAACAAAGCGCTCGTCTATCAAGATGCCGCCGACACTCTCAAAACATCAGAGAATAGGCATCACTCTGGCACTTTCTACAGTGCAACCAAGTCAAAGACGAAAAAGTCGCCTAAGGACACAAGCAACACCAGGGAGGGTGCATGTGCGCTGCCGACTTTGCAGGAATTTGTTTACTGCTAGTTTAAAGAAGCCCATATTGTAGCTAGATGGAAACACCTTAGAAGGGAGAGAGACATTTGGAAGCAGCTGAAAACTTTTTAAGAATGGATATAGAATGTGTTGAGGAACTCCTTGAAGAGATCATTGACTTTCGTCCAGGCTTCTCGCTTCTTTTCCTTAGCCATGGTCTTCGCACGGAATACAAGTTAAAAACACAAAAATACGTCTTGTCGCCGCTACCCTCGCAGACACACTGCGGTGAAATCGGCACCGATTTCGCTACACACGATGCGACAACGCTCCCTAGACGATAATCGCCCCTAAATCGTGGGTTCGACCGACCCGATTTCAGAGTTAGGAGGAAACTGATTACGATTTGCCTACACATGAGGCGATCAAGGGAGCGATCTAGGGCGCTCCCCACCACTTCCCCGATATTGCCACCAATTTTAGGGCCGTGTGTAGGCGCTTTAATAAAAGTAAAACAATGATTATTGTTGATGGCTATTTTTTTTATATATATAATTTTGCGCATACGTATTTGTCGTAACAAGCATATGAAACTATGCAATGGCGTTAAGTTCAATGAATTATCTAAATACTCAGCGCTCGGCAGGCGCCCCCGGGCGCTCTGCGCCCGGGTGCACCGCACCCCTTGCACCCCCGGGTAAAGACGGCCCTGGTCCCCAACGGAAGACCAACGCTGTGTAGCCTGTAACACGCACAATAACACATGCTGAGTTCGGTGCCCGTGCATTTACGCACGCACTGACAAATATTATATTTTCTTTTCTGTTAAACTTGTATTGTGTGCATAATGTGTCCGTTTCAAAAAAAAGTGTTTCTTTCTTTCTTTCAAAAAATTCACCTCGGATGGGCAGCGAAATTCAAAGACATATTCTTGTCGAAAATCTATCAGTATTACAAAACAAGGTTTTCGATCAACGCGTGTTACCAGTGATGACATATGGCCCTGAAATGTGGTTTCTAACTATGGGTCTAATAAGAAGGCTCAACGAGATGGAGAGTTATGAAGCTGCGAAATTGAATCAGGAATGAGGATATCCGTAGACAAATGAGTCACAGATATAACCCGGCGGATTAGTAAGTTTAAGTTACAATGGACACAACACATACTTAGTTTCGGAGTGCTGACGGCCGCTGAGGCCGTATATCGTCCGTCTATTACCAGATGGACTGATACAGCACTTACAATAAAACTAGAAATACATTTTATCTAGATTTACAGATTAAAAAAATGTGTCACATACAAGTCATCCGTCTACGATAGCTCTAACCTTAGTTATTTTAGATAACTAAGATTAGATTCTAAGTAGAGAAGATTTTCCTTTTGGTTAATTCGAATGAAACGTGTGGGTCTCTGCCATTTATTAACCCAATTAACACCAGTGACGCCATAGAGGTTGCTGAGTTTAGGATAAAAGTTAATAGAATAAAAGTTAATAGATAAGGATGAGACAGGGAAATGGCTCTGGCTGCCCTTACTTACTCTTCGGAACGCAAACACAACAAGTTCTATTATTTCACTGTGGCTTTTACTTACTGACACTAGAAAGGCTGCTCATTTCATGACTTCGGAAAGTAGTTTGCTCTGTTGCTAGTAAATACATAAATGCGAAAGAATTACATGAGGATGGATGTATGGATATACATATATAAATGTTGTTACTCTTTCAGGCAAAACTACTAAATAGATTTTAATGAAATAAAGATACAGATAAAGATAAAAAGATAAAGATAAGATAAAGATACTGGGATGAAGAAGCGGGCAAAACCTAATACTTATAATTGTAGAAGTCTTCCAGAAGAAGTAGGTTAAATCACGTCGCTTTCCCTGATATTTAAAGCGAAAAATTTGCAAAAAATGTTACATTTTTTAAACAGAATTTTGTAATTGTTTATAAAACCGTATAATCAGAATAATTTATAAATAGGCTATAATTTATAAATATGCGTGGATGAATTTACAGTCAAAAGCTAGTAACTAGATACAAAGATTTCATATTGTTAATGGCAATGAAATATTTGTTTATGGTAGAAATATTAGTCTATGGTCTATTGTAATACTGGGTGTTCTGTGTGTGTGTTCCCTCCATATTACCTTACGAGTAGATATGTGTAATGTGAGAAAATGTAATGTTAAATTATCTGATCAATAAAAATTTAAACAGAGTTTACGTGTATTTCTCCATTAAGGTAACTCCTTCTATAATATAAACCAATCATATTTTGAGTATAAAATTTACATATTTTCGTTAACAGACGTGTTCATTACGTTACATGACCCAGAGCGGAAAAACGACAGATTGTAAAAAAAAACGCTATTAAAATTCTAAATTTGTCCCACTTTGAACAGCTGCTCGTCGATTCGTCGCGAGAGACTATTTTTATTTCATCGCCTTGCGAATCTATACTGAAGTAGGTAATCATCATAAAAATGTGTTATTTTCTTACTGAAATATAAGTGCATAAGTTTTTAAAATCACAGTACAATTTCAAGAGAAGATTTAATTCACGAAAAAGTTATTATTTATGGAAAATTATTCATTCATTTGTATCACGAGAGCACTTTAAGCGCAAATAAGAGTTTTGAGCGCAGACAGGGACCGACAGAGCTTTAAATAATTCCGTGGCTAGTGTGGGATAGAATTCATTCAGCTTGAACCCCTTGTTTGAATTCACTAATGTGTTTGTTACCCCCAGGGGGTAAAAGACTTATTTGAGACTTGATAGCAAATACTAATATCTGTGCATTCTTCTTGAACATTATCATGAAATCCTACAGTGAGGTCTATTACTACTCACTTTAGCGCTTGGAATTGGAACACCTGCGGACCCCACAAGTGTTTAATACCCTTTGCCTACATTAGATGACACAGAATATCACACTATTGACTCAACAACAACAACAATAAAATCTAAGATAATAATGTTCTGATGAATTATAAATTTAATTAATTTTATTCTGACATTGTAATGGTAAATTTGATTTTAGTGTTGTAATGGTATTGACATTGTTTTGGTAATTTTGTGTTATTGTGTTATTGGATTATTTGATTTTATTATATTGCTTTAAATTGTTAGATGATATTCATATTGTCATTAATATTAGTTTTGTACGCCATTCAGGCAGACCATACATGGTGCCAAGAAAATTTAAATTTTCATCAAAATATGTATATTACCTATGGTCACAAAATAAATGAATTGAATTGAATTGAATAAAAAGAATGAAAATCTGATAAAATCCACAAATTACAAATCGATGCATAGAGAGGACAATGCTTGGCTTTTTCTAAAGGATATGATCCTAAATTCGACGATTCGTCGAAAAAGGTGGTCGACACAGCTGAAAAGATCAGTCAGCTTGGAAGGCTGGGACATATCTGTGGTGCAGCGGATAGTCGTTGGAGTAAATGAGTCTTGGAAAAAAGATAACCTTATAGTAGGTACATGCCGACAACCATTTTAGAAAAAAGTTTCTTAAAAGACTACCATGTAACGGAGGCGTTACTCTGCATGTAGCAAAAATCGTTAATAATGTTGATGAACTACTTTCATTGTTACTAGTATAAGATAAGAGTAATATCTGTAGTAGTCTTAAAATATTACGTAGTTAATATCTATCTAGTCTTTGGCTTAATTCCAAGTAGTGTCAAATATTGTCAGATTAGTTTACTTACATATTTTGAAGATCGTTCGCGATGTTAATCAGAGATAGTGGTTTACTTAAATTGGATTAATTTTAACTATACGAGTATATTCCTCTTAACTTATAACTTTATTTTGTTCAGAATCAACAATAAATATTTTTTGTTGTAGGTATGTTAACATTTATCTCAACGGAAAAATTTGTATGGAGGGGGGGTAAGGGGGGAGGTTGAGTGAGTAGGTTATGTTACTCGCTGATAATGTAGCTTTCTATAGGTGCAAGGCGGGCGGTCGTGAGGAGGGAGGCCGCTGGCCGCCCGCCGCCGGTAGCTCTGCAAGGTACCATATCTACCATTCTGCGCGGCTCAAAGTCAGACGTGTGGTCGGATGCCTACGGAACGGTTGTGTTCAGCGAAATGCTTTTTTAAATATGTTTTTGCGATATCTCATCGTATAATAATACTTACATTAATAACATGCCTAGGAAAAAACTCAGATTTTTCGGCAGTCTGCTACAGCAAAACGGCTGCAACTTTTGTCTATAATGCAATCGTTGCTTGCCTATAATGCCTTTGTGTACGCTAATCTCAGAAACGACTTAACCGATTTATATGTGGTTTCCACTTATGTATTGTCGCAAGCTTCCGTTAATACTTAGTGTATTACCGGAACAATAAAAAAAACAAAAAAGCTACGCGTTATTCCGAATACCACGCGTACAAAGTCGCGAGCACAGCTAGTCATCGATACATATAGGTAATAAAAAAAAATCGTAAACGAGCCGTGTTTGTAATTAAAGAGTTTAAAAAAAACATTTGTCCACTTTGTACTTATGTTACCGAGGTCAAAAAAATACTTTTTAGATTTTTTGTCTGTTTATCGGTTTGTCTGTTTGTCTGTGCGTTTGTGCACGCTAATCTCAGAAACGGTTCAACTGATTTGAATGCAGTTTTCACCGATGTATTGTAGGAAGCTCCCCGTAACATTTAGTCATTTCATTCTAATCGGTTTACAAATAAAAAAGTTACGCGTTATACCGTATACCACGCGTACGAAGTTGCCGGCTCTGTTAGTATTTTGTAGGGTTCATCATCATTCGCTTCTCATTCATTAAAAACCTTTTTGTTTCCTGTTTCTAATGTGACCTTTTTTTATTTACTTATAATTACATGTACACTGGCCGGCGGATTTTGAACAGAATGGAACGAAAAAGGGAGCAGGAAGAAAAGATTGAGAAATGAGGATTGACAGGTTTTTTTCTGAAGGGAGAAAAGGGCATTCTGGAGGAATTTTGCAAAAGAGAAGGTTTACTGGATACAACTGAGACTCAGATATTCTTCAAAGAAATCGGAATAAACCAATCAGAATCTTGTTTCGTTAAGTCGACGAGTTCTTCTGCATAAACCTCTTATTTTTACCGAAGATCCTGTTCCAACGCTGTGCACAGCATCATCCTCATAAACTGTTAGCTCAGAAGACGTGCTCATCGAAGGACAATTGTATATATATATTTACGAAAATTAATAAGGACTGCGGTGACTTCCAGTGTACATATAGGGACCTTAGTGGAATTAAAGTGTGGTGTTTCCTCAAGTCTCTATCTTTCCTTCCATCCCGCCACCCCTACAGTGATCTAGAGTTGTTACACTACAATTTTTATATAAGACCAACAATATTTATTTAAGTAAATCACATCAAATCACCATATGGAATTTTTTTACGTAATTCACCACTGAGCATAATATTTTCTTTTAAGAAAATTAATCTTTCAGAACATGCAAGTTTCTTACCGTTAATTTTCCTTCACTATCTGAGTAAGTGTTTATTTCTAATCTAGTAAGTGTTTATACCTAACTACCCACTGAACTATTAATCTTTGCATAGTCAATCATAATATACTTAGTCGACTTCTAAAGACAAGAAGCACAATATTGAAATCAAACTAATTCACCGTATTACGTATATAAGCCATGAATGCTTTTCTGCCATTAAAATTCAAGTTGTTAATATTCCTCACTGCTAATTAGATTGCTTCTGTTCTGTGCAATTTATGTGGTAATATCTTTAGTTCAAGGCAACGTTCTGGCGATAAATAATCTCTATTAACTTTATAACGTATAGTCTTATTTTCTATTATTCATAGTAGTAGAATAATAGAAGCAAGTCCAAACAACCATTTTTATATTTTTATGGATAGAGTTATGAACACTCACTCACCCATAAAAACATAGAAACAGACACACACAATTTTTGTAAAAGAGTAATAATTATTGTAAACTCTGTAATTTTATTAAAATATATTGTTCTAAAGTATAGGTAAAATAAAAAAAACTGTAAGTAGCAATAGCAATAGTACCTATTATTTTGTTCTGTTCAAATTGATATATATTTTTTTTTAATTTACAGGTAGTTTACACATATGAATAGTTTTTCGGTGACCTTTACACTAAGCATAGCTTGTATTGTAAAGGCCAGAATTTAATGAGATATAAAATTTTAGAATTAAAAATAGTCATTAAAAGAAAAGGAGATTTGGGTGTCTGTCTATATGTTTGTATGTATGTGTGCGTGCGTGCGTGTGCGCGTGTGTGGCGTGTGTGTGTGTGTATGCGCGCCAGCAAAATCCTGTTTCAGATAGTAGGTTTTCTGTTATTAATAAAATAATAAACAAATAAACAAATGAATACCGAAAAATGATATTTCAACACATTTAGACGTAGGAAGTCAGATACGTAGGAGGTAGAATTCTGACTAAGTTTGGAAGATTCTGAGTAAATTAGTTTTGAAAAAGATTATGTAAGTACCTATTATATAAACACATAGGCAAAAATAATAAAAAATGAAATATTTTTTCAAAATGCTTAACTATTACTATTTTTCAAAATAACAATCTGTCTATTATCTTTTCACGCCTTAACTTCTTAAACGATCACATTGCCAAGGATACAGGAAAAGACATAGGGTACCTTTCATCCAAGAAAAAGTAATGTAAAGTAATTCCTGGAAGGATCATCTAAAAATAAAACTCCCACGCCTGGCAAGAAGGAGTATTAGTTAGTTAGCCTGCGTTATTATCCTCTGTTATAACAATGCAGGCCAATTAAATTATTATTATTTTGATTTTTCAGTAAGTAGTAGCATTTATACTGCTCTATTTTTTCGCATTGCTAACACATTCTATAGGGAGAGAGAAAGATGGAGAGAGAGAGTTCCGTCATCTATTTCTTCAGAACGCTCACGTACTTAACATCATGGATTGTGGAACAAATTGCCTGAACCCGCCGCGACTACATAACAAACTCTACCGGAACAATTACTGCGAAGAAACTTCGAGACCTACTCGCAACGTGAATGCTACTGCGGCCACACCTTTAATTTTAATAGGTTTATAAGTCCCATTTGTGTAATAAAATCTACTATTATATATGCAGCTAAAATATACTAGCAACACAGTGAGCTATTAAGCTAATGGAGTTAATTATGTACCAGTATTGTCAGATTAGTTTACAGATTTAGTCAATATTTTTATAATTAATGTTTAACAGATGTACCTGTATTTTAAATTATTATATTTATTTATATTAAATTTATATCTTGTATATAATTGTACACTTAAATGTATTTTAAGAACAATGGCGGATGTCCGTGAGGCCAAAGATAGGTCCCCAACGGAAGAATAATAATTATTATTATTATTAAAAATAAAAATAATAATAATAATTATTATTATTATTATTATTATTTTTTTTTTTTTTCATTCGAATAAAAATTACATTTAAATTTATTAATTTTACCTATTTATTTGACGATAATTTTTGAAGCTTTCCTAGGGTAACGTAAGAGAGAAGGTGTTCTAGGACTTTATCGTGGTGGGGACCCTCGGCAATTCAGACGATTGCAGGGGTTATGAGGTCTCCGGTTTTCGCTTGGCTGATCGGATTGTCGCAGGGGAAGAAACAAAGGCCGAAACAACGTGGGGCGAAGCATCAGATTCGAAGCTCCAACTGTCGGTTAGAGCTTTTCCGATGGCCCCCGGCCCCCGGTCCTTGTGCGTGGGAGGTATGTATATTGGGAGGTTCTACGCACGACCGGCGTGGGTCGCAGCGGACGGATTCTTTCGGATGGCTCTGTCGCTCAGTGGAGTTGGGCAACGTACGCGAAGACGGAGCTACGGCAGGGAAGGACCGTCTGGAAGAATACCGCAATCATGGCTTTGTGGAGGATGGTGAAGATCAGTTTGTAGGGGACCGGCCTAGTAATTACCCTCCGCAGTCGTCCGGAAGAGTGAATATCCGGGCTCGCGACCCGGTTTAGATACACTTCCGGGATGACAAAACGAGATGGAACCCGTCTCTCGGGCTGCCGTGATTGCTGTGAAAATGTCAGGTGGAAAACCCTATGGGCCGCCCACCCATAATGCCGTAGAGCGGAGCGCAGGGGTTATTCGAGAGTTTCAAGTGGAAGCGGCCTCCGACTTTGTGGTAGGTTGTGCCGCAGAGAAGTGGTTATGGGTTGCTTCAGTGGTGGAGCACCTCGCTGTCTGCTAGCTGCGGGAGGTAAGTATGAGCGGCCGAGCCCCTCGCAGACTGTGTGTTTCCGGCACGTCTCTCCACGGTGCGAGGGTCAATCTCCGCGCCTAATCGAACTGGAAGCTCGCAAACGTGCGGGCTTTGTCTGGCGGGGGAAGAAGGTTGGGTGTCTCAACGATCCCCGCCCACAGACGGCGCGAGGAATACACCGTGGGTTTTTAGTGGGTAGAAATCTCACATACCCCTCATACCGATCTTCCCATGGTCGGTAGGCATTTGGTTCTCAGATTTTCCCACGCAAAAGAAAAAAGTAACGCAAGAGCTTTGGTGCCCCAATAAAATTTATTTACTCACCGAAATACCTACATTTATATAATAATTGTAAATTTTAAAATATATACCTGTATATAAATAATTACATTAAAAATAATATATTTACTTTCAAAAAACTATTATATATACTAATAGATATAAATAGTTTTCCCATAACTATTTGTATATATTATAGATATCCAAGCTTTTACACTATTAGGTTTGGACCAAATTTGAATATATTCTATTTTTTTTTTAACCGAGAAAACAAATTGAAATTGGTTTTAAACGAATTGGAAATGACAATTTCACTGCAATTAGTATATATGAAATCTTTATTAAACTTGCCCCGGAAAAGTGACAATCAGGTCAGGTGAACAAAAATAACCTCTTTTTATTGTTATAGCAGGTGCGGCTATTATAGACGCAGAGCTCGACTCAAGAAAAAGTACAGTAATTTATTTTATTAACATATATTGAACATGACTTAACAATGACACTGTGTCGGGGTACACTATCGGGAAATATACATACAAAATAATTATTGTGTAGACATTCATGATGTGAACTCTATAGAGTCAATGTATGTCTGTAGGTATAAAATGCAGAATAAAATAGAACAGATAAAATGTATTAATATAAACCAATTTTCTTTTTTGATATTTTTCATTTTGATGTACGAAGTATAATTTTTCTTAATAATCTAATATATACTACCGATCCGCCCTCGATTTCGCACGGATGCAATTTTCCAATTTTTCTCGTCTAAAAAACCTTCTTCGTTTGAAAAAAAAATATATAGCGGAACTGGTCTTTTCACTTCGGAGTTTTGTGATTCATTTTTATCAAAATATATTATATTCCAATTAGTACGAATTTTGGCTTATATTAATCTATATTATTTTGTCATATTGTTACATATAATACTAAATAATTATTAATATTACATTAGAGCGCATTTTTAACTGGGATTGCATAGAGAAATCAGAAATCATAGAAGTAACAGATCTGTCTTTGGAAACATTAAAGGAAATTAACATGATAAAATTTCCAGTATTATTTTCATATCAAATTTCAGTTGTCCATAAAAATAAATTAAAATCATTAAACTTTTAAGGTTCAATTCCATATAAGCATAATTTAATTATACCAGAAGAAAGAATCGAGAAGTTGTTATTATTAACAGCCTATTTATTATTTTTTCCGTTCATTTCAACGTCTATACGTAAATAACTTCTCAGCTCCTTGGCTATAATAACTGTCTCAAAGCCAAACATAATAATCACATGAAAAATATGACAGCCCAAATAGCCCACTTACTTTTTATTTATTGGGGATTCTTTGAGCGTATTAGGTAATTAGCACGTGACGATAGTTTGTATTTCCGTCGTAGATATTGTCGATACGAATATTGCATTGATCTTTTTTTTTTTAATTATATATACTTACTAATTTATAAATGTGAAAGCTGCCTGTCCGTTACCTTTTCACTCCTTGACTACTCAATCTATCATCATGAAATTTTGCATACACGTTATCTGGAATACAGAAACGGACACAGGGTACCTTCAGAAAAAATATATTGAAAAATTCAAAAAATTAAATTAAAATCCAACGCCTGACAAAAGCATAACAGTTATAAAGGATAACCTTAAAATGATATATTTTCCAAGGTACATACATACTTAGTTTATAAAATAATACTCATATAGTCTAAAATAGTTCGAGTTGGACCAACAAAGAAACTGTATTTAATTTATCCACCAAGTTTGTACTACCTATCTCTATAATCTTCTAGAGATATGCCAGTTACTACTAGAGATATACCAGATATTTTCTATTGAGGTAATTTGTTAAGATATATGTATTTCAGACTAGCTGAGCCCTCAACTTCGTACGCGTGGTATTCGCGTAACTTTTTTGTTTGTAAACCGATTGGAATGAAACAAACACTAAATGTTACGGGAAGCTTACTATAATACATTCGTGAAAACTGCATTCAAATCGGTTAAGCCGTTTCAAAGATTAGCGTGCACAAACGCAAAGACAAACAGACAAAAATTCTAAAAACCATTTTTTTTACCTCTGTAACATAAGCACACACAACGTGTACAGTATTTTTATTTTTTATTTTTTTTTTTTGAAATAATCTTTAATGTTCAGACACGGCTCCAGAACATGGACCATGTTCTGGATTTAACATAGGATGCTCTTTATTCCGGTTATCTATTTATTATTTTACATATTATTATTAATCTGGAAATTAGGGACTGCATTGCTCCATCTAAACCCTCTCTATTGCGGCGTATTTCATGTGTTCAAACCGTTCGAATCAACTTTGTTTCAGCGATTAAGTAATAAATTTCCAAGAGCAGTTAGTAATAATTACTGTTATTAGTAACTTATAAACCGTTAAAACAGTTTGGATAAACTCTGCACAGAGAAAGACCGCGCCCTGGATGATCGCATATATTATGTATTTTTACAAGTACCGAACGAAGAAAGGGGAATTTTAGTTACTCCTACTAATATTATAAGTACTATATCAAGCAAAAACTGTATTTTGTTTGTTGTATAATGTTTGTTCGCGCACTAGTCAAACACCAATGATTAATTTATTTATTTTTTGCCGATAAGTCTAAAAGCTTTTTAATAGCTACAAAACAAAAAAAATTGGTTCACAAACAATTAACAAAAAAGTGCATACTAAACTGTTTTGTATTTGCCTATTTATATATTGAATGTTTTTATACCAGAATAACCCATAGGCTATCTATGCTAATATTAAAGTGGTGTAATTTTGTATATTTGTGTATTTGTATGTAGGAGGTGATCTTCCAAATTACTCATCCAATTTAAAAAAAAAACATCAATAGCTAGAATTTTTTGAGTGAGTAAGGGAGTAAGGGATGCCAGAGCCCATTTCCCTATCCCCTCCTTATCCCTTATCCTTAATCCTACTGTAGTCGGCAGCGCACTTGCAGCAGCTTTGGCGTTGCTTGTGTTATAGGCGACGGTAGCCAATCAAGTACCTACCATCAAGTGGACCGTCAGGCTGTCTGCCGATCTTAACATAAAAAAAAGTTAGAATAGAATTGTAGGATGGGCATAGGCTAAATATTCCACGCGGGCGAAGCCGCCGGCACCGGCTATCTAAAACTAAATATCCGATGCTTGGCAAAAGTATAAGGTCAATATATGTCAGGTGTTATATCTTTTATATTTTTCAACGCGGACGAAACTTATAAAGACCTAGTAACTTAAGGATGATTCATATTACACCGTGCCGCCACCGGGTCGGGCGCTCACCGTGTTTTTCTTAACGTGCCCCAGCCGGGTTTGCCATTTGTCACCTTGCCGCCACCGGGCCGTGCCCGAGCTTTGTCATTTCCATGTATTATTATACTATTTTGTATTAATATGCTTATAAGTTATATAGTATTATTATTAACATTATACCCTGAGGCAGCCTCGCGTCGCGAGCCGTGGCTCGCGCGGCAGCCTGGGATAAATTTTAACATCCCGAGGCAGCTTAGGGTTAACACTGATACCCCGAGGCAGCCTCGGATAAATTCTAATACCACGAGGCATCCTCGCGGTTTTGGCTCGCGAGCCATGGCTCACGCGGCAGCCTCGGGTAAAATATAATACCACGACCGGGCCTCACGAAATATCTCAGAGCGCACGGTGAAAACAAACATGTTACGAAATGTCGCCATTGGAGTGTTCCGGCCGCGGCCCGGTGTAATATAAATCCACCTTTATAATAACAAAAGAGGCCGAAGTCGCTGATAAAAAATAGTCTCACATATAAAACAAGAAGTTTTATAAAATCATTCGTAAATTATCTACATCGATACATATAATACATATATTTTAATCGTTATTTGTCTGTGCATTTCTGCACGCTAATCTCAGAAACGGCTTGAACGATTTGAATACGGTTTTCACTTATGTATTGTAGCAATAGCTTTCCGTAACATTTAGTGGTTGTTTCATTCCAATCGGTTTACAAACAAAAAACGAAATCGGGGGCATAGCTAGTTATCTGTCTCTGTCTCTTTTGCCGCTAACTTCTAAACCACCCAAAAAGGACTTTGATACGATCTTCAACTAATGGAAGAAGCTATAAACGAAGAAGGTTTATGTGAATTAAATTTTAGAGCAAAATGAATGACAGGACTCGAAATTGGAACCGGGGACGAGCACAATATTTTAAAATGGAACAATATAAAGCTTTCACAGATAGCTTATATTTCAATCCTACAAATTTAGTTAAACGAGGCTTTGTTTGTGACAGGTCACGTTTGTCGATAGATATATTGAACAATGCTCGATATTTTTAGTAACTATAAAGGTACCTAATGTTAGGAATCGTTTCTAGTACTTTTCTTTTGACATTAATGTCTTTTTTATAGCAATTTGAAGATTTTTCAAAACAAGTGACACGCTCGAAGAATTGTAACGGTTTGCCTTGTAAAGACGGGTATCTGGTTTCCAGATGCCGGAGTAATTTTGAAGGCTTCATGCTTTCCGCAGATAGGACTTGAAAACAAACAACACATTGTGGCTTGTCATCTAATGCAATAAATCCATATTTCAAATATGTGTCGTTGTATAACCAGGGGCCCTAGCCAAGATGCAAACTATTGCAAACGCTTCCTTTGCGCACTTACGAAACGAAAGAAATAAAGCCCGGTGATTGGTTGTTGAAGTTATAACTGTCACAACAACCAATCACCGGGCTTTATTTCTTTCGTTTCGTAAGTACGCAAACGAAGCGTTTGCAATAGTTTGCATCTTGGCTAGGGCCCCTGTTCTTTTTCTTCGCCGTTTCATCAGACGTAGAAGGAACATTTCGTTTTGTCACGTATTTGTCCATTTTAATTTAACTTTTTAACCCACTTTTTACTGTTTTCTATTTATAAAAATTAAACACTGAGTGAGTGAGATAAGATAGTTGTGGTATGTACTTGCTTCCCTGTACTACTTCCCTAAAAATGTAAATAACAATGAAGCTCGGCCCGTCCTTTTGTTTTTATAACTAAAGACATTTAAGATGTACAAACCTGTCCTAGCGTAAGTGTCACGGGATGGACAAGTTCGTGGGGTCACCGGACTTCGCTTGGCTGATCCGATTGTCGTTGGGGAACAAAGAAGGCATACCCGTGAGTGCTCAGAGTGGGCGCCAAACATCGGAGCTCAAGGCGGAGCAAACCGGTCACCGCTCGCTGGGTCGAGTATCCGCACTCGACTCATGCGGGTGGTGGCCGGTGAGAGACGGCACCCCCGGTCTTTGTGGGTCGGACCGAGGTGTGGGTTTCGGTTCTGCGCACGAGGACCGAGGCAAGTCGCAGTGGGCGGATTCTCTTGGATGTCTCTGTCGCTCAGTGGTAGTTGGGCAACGTACGCGATGACGGAACTCTACGGCAGGGAAGGACCATCTGGCAGAGTACCGCTATCAATCGTGGCCTTGTGGGGGGTGGTGAAGATCCGGTTGCAGGGGATCAGCCTAGTAACCACCCTCCGCAGTCGTCCGGAAGAATGAAAACCCCGCTTTGCCTTTGCGACCCGGCTTAGTAACCTTCCGCGATGACAACACGAGATGGAGCCCAACTCTCGGGCGGTATCAGTACGGTTCACCCTTTGGGCCGCAGAGATGAGCGGATACATGAGCTGCGGTTATCCGAGAGTTTCAGGTGGAAGCGGCCTTCGACTCTGTGGTAGTTTGTGCCGCAGAGAAGAGGTTATGGAGTGCTTCAAAGGTGAAACCCCTCGCTGACTGCCCGCTGCGAGAGGTGAGTATGGGCGGCTAATGCCGCTTCGCCCGGGGGCGGTGGTCGTCCGCCGTCGTGTGTGTTTCCGGCACGTCTCTCCAGGTGGAAACACCGTGGGTTTTTAGGGGGCTCGCAGATTTTCCCATGTAAAAATAAAGCATTTTGACATTGATGTACACAACTACAATTTTAGATGTGAGGCGCAAAACATAGCAATTAAGTTGATATAATGAGTAATTTTGTTAAACAACAACTGCCAATTAAACACTTCTCTCACAGATAACCCTGTTCAGCTTTGCAGCGGAATACAAACACTAGAATGTTAGGCTCAAATTAGAAAAAATTGACCTAAAAAAACAGAATCACTCCCGGGCATAGGTCGACGAAAGTCCATTACGGCCGAACTTTATATACCTACCCACAGAATGCTTACAACATAGTTATTTCTCTTTTGCTTTGTTACCCGACTGGCATCACATTGTTTATTCAAAGGGAACATACGCGCGCTTTGCATAAACGATACGAAAACCTTAACGCCCCGCAAATTATGTTTAATATGTTATTCCTTTACGAGAAACACATGTGAATTGAATTTGAGTGTTTTGCATTTTAAAGAGACAAAGTAATTTAAAATATTTTTAGTGGATTGAGTTACCTTAGCCTTTCTAGGTGGTTTTTCATCTAGACGATGTCATTCCATCGACTCTCTTTTTGACTCATAGTATAGTACCATAGTTTCATCCTCAGTTACAATTGACTCCAAGACTTTCCCGTTTGTGCGAAATGCCTCCAAAAGATCTTTAGATATTCGCTCACTTCGCTGCACACTCGAAATAAATTCGAGACTGCAGACTGTATTCATATGAAGATGTTCATGAAAAATTCTCAAGACTGTAGTTTTTGAAATACCTGTCCTTGACGCTACTTCTTAAGTCTTTAAACGTCCAGTACTTCTTCATCCACTAACTTGATGTTTTTTGGTGTGGAGTGCCTCAAGGGACGACCGGAGCGAGGGTGATCGTCAATAGACTCTCTTCCAAACGATATTGCTTACATCAATCTTTCACGGTGGAAAATGATGGAGATGAATCCAAACGTTGTTTAATATTAGTTGAGCTGACACCTTCCTTTGTAATCACAGACCGATATTCGAATTTAAACATGATAAAAATATTGCGATTTAGTATTGTTCAAAAGGTATTAAAAGCTAAATTAATGACAGTTATTTTGAAAATTATATTCATTTAAGCAAAAAATCATGACAAAATGAGATGTATTTATTGATTTAGTTCTACTTATAGTTCTGCCCAGAAACTTTAGGACCCTCCTAGAAGCTTGCAAAAAAAGGTGTTACATTATTCTTATTTTCGGTCTATTTTAGTTAAACTAATTCTGACCCACAAAGGACGTTGGTTGAACTAACATAAAATAAAGTTGTTTAAAATTAACTGTACTATAAAAGGAAAGTTCAACTGAAGTTATTCGTGTAGAAATTTTACTGTACAGACAAAAGCAGTAGGATCTAAAGATTTTTAACGTTTCTATGTTAATTTGAACATTGAATTTTTAAAGGGTTTTTACAAATTTATTTTAGGTCTGCAAAACTGCTTTGCATAATCCAATATTTTGGAAGCCAAAGTCTTTAGAGATTAGCCACAATACAATATATACAGTACAGTAGTTCAGTAAATATAGCCATAATATACTAAGGATGGATAGCTTGTCTGACAGAAGTAACTACCGAAGACCACCGTGAAGAAACAGCTTAGTGGACTGTTGTAAAAGGCTATCAGAGATTTCAGAGCCCACTTCCTATTCCTTTACCATCAAGTGGACCATCAACATGGTCGACATTGCGAGTTATCTGTGACAGTGAACCGGCGACACATTAAGGGAATCATTGACGATTTTTGGCAAGTTTAACGATTTCAAATCTAGTGATTTTGGAAGTCATCTTGGTTTGTGAAAATAAATCGTTCGTTTAGCCCTTACATGGCATTTAAAAGGCACCCCGCACGTAACAATATTATAAAGAGAAAAGAGAAAATTATATGTATGTATGTATGTATTTTTGTATGTTTCTAATGAATACACTCAAAATAACATAGGCTACTCACCCTCCCCCATCCCCCCTCTTTACGCCCTATCCATACAAATGTATAGTATGTTTGTAATGAATAAACTCAAAGACTATTGGACCGATTTTAAAAATTTACCCCCATACTAAATTGCCGTTTTCTAGGAATAAACCAAAAAATTTTAAAAAATAAATGTTCACCCGTGCGGAGCCGGGACAGGCCGCAATTACAATCATAATTTTGTTTAATTGGCGTCCTTCAAAGCGCTAACTAGCCGAGTAAATATGTACCTAAATAATTTATTAGGTACTATATAATGGTACATCGACGTAATACCCAAGTAAACGGCTAATACCTATTTATTCACAATGCAAACTTTTCTGGCAACTAACTGAGGTGCGCGGGCGCGGGGTACTGAACGCCAATTGGTCCGAACAAGGTCACGACGAAATTCTATTGGTCGTTACTGCCCGAACATTACCCGGCGTGGAATTATATAATATCTATTTCTCTAATGTGTTGTCTGAATGCTTTCGCCCTGTACTAGAAGTCTAGTTGGATATTACGTCGATGTAATGGTATGATTTTTTTATTTACCGTGTAAACTTTATTTAATATATTATTTAAAGGAATAAATATTTTGATCAGCAAAATATAAGTATTTAATTATTTCATTCATGTTTATGTCGCCAACATAGAGGAATCGCCACTGTTAGAATAGATATCTAGACAATACGTTCTATGATCGCTAATAGTGAAATAATATGTATTGTTAACAAATGAAATTATGAAATTTGTCAAAGAAATTTGCTTTCAACTATTATATATCCAAATGGCCTGTCACGAGCAGAGAGAAGGATAACAAAATTAATTAAGTCGTCGTCTTTTTGGTCGTCAGTTATTAAAATAATCAACTTTGTTAGTATCAACCATAATTTAGAGAGAGAACAATATGTCTCCAAAGTTTAAACTCGGAATGTCTGCTTCTACATAGTCAAGTGCAATTATTTTCTTCATTCATATTGAATAATGGAATTTTCCCGTAGTAATTTATTCACTTTCACTGCTTTTAAAACTTTAATTATGACTATTTTATATTACGTTATTGTATCTACATTTTTTTTTCAAAACCCTAGTAAAAAAATATATAGTTATCCAATTTTTGAGCAATACGGTATTTGACTATAATGAAAATATGAAACAAATTGTTACTAGACTAACTTGTAAATATTTTTTTAAACCAAATTAACTAACACAGTATTTAAAAATATGTACGATTTTCATAAGAAATCATTATTAAAATAATGAAATTTTCATGTTTGACCACGTGATTGGTGATTGGTTGAAAACGCACGCGATTGGTGACATATAGAGTCATTTGCTTTGTATACAGTGGTACATGAGCGTACTACGATTTGACAGCTTAATATTTGTTTGCAAGAAAGTGACGTCACTTGCTTGTAAACAAGTGATATCACGTGACTTAGCGTTTTGGTGGTCTTATTTATAATTTAAACTTTGATTGTAATTTTCATAGAAAGTAAAGCAATTCACAAAGAATGAATCAAATTGCAAGTGTACTATGGTATAATGAACAATTTGAGATATTTTCCTAAAATCTGTCAAATACCCTACTGTGGGCATACGTGATGAAGATAATAAAGTCCACATATTATATACAGATAATTACGAAGAAAATATACTACATATATCAAGCACATGCTTTTGGCAGCTAATCCGAAAACAACCACTCTCGGTGCCCGCGTCGATTCTCCGAATTACACCGGAAGACCCCGAGCGTTACCGACTCGGAGGTCGCCACAAAATAAAGGACTTGATTTGAATTAAATTGGATGTACGTTGAAAATAGTTATTACTTGTAAAACTTATTAAAAAATTCAAAAACTTATAAAAAAAATAATGCAGGACTAAAAAATCACTCTCACATCCCACGAGTCTCCAGCATCGAAATAATAAAATGGTCTCTAGGCACTGACGAATATATCAGTTGAATTTTTTATTTTATAAAATAAAGTCGTCGTCTGTTTCTCCCACAGACATAGATAGCATAGATGACGCAAGTTCATCAAGCGTACCATATTTTTAGTGCTTACCATGATGTCACGAGCACAAATTAGTGATGTTAAAACACAAACTAAATCGTTTCCCCTTACCCAGAAAAGCAACGACGCGACGACTAGTCTATCGAATGTTCAACGCCCAACTCTAAGGAAGGCGCGCCAATTTAGTATACCACCTACGTTCAACGTGAGAGGACGCGCGCACGCAGCTTGCTAAGATATTTTTCCAAACATTGGCTTTAATTAAGCATTACAGCACATATTATAAATAACAAAACTACTTACTGATGATACGGAACGCCTCCCCTCACTCGACAAACCACTTTTGACGTATTTTTACAATTAACAACAGCGCAATTAGACATTTTTTTGTTTTTCGAAAGTCGACTTTCCGCGAACACAGTCAAAAGCGAACTGAGGTCGTATTTGAGCATTGCTCAAAGTGCGGGCTCAAACTACGTCTGTGGTTTCTCCACTAACTTCTTGTCGAATGGATTTCGACAATTTTCACATTAGTGAAAATTCGTCGGAAGTCAGGGCCGGGTCGGTAGTATTATTATATATTGTACTAACTGGTGACATACTGTCCGCATAGAAAAATATTTTTTTTTAATTGCTGTTATACATTTGCCAGTCGTCGAATCTTTATTTTTCACCAGCGTGGAATATATGTCCATTCTGAAATTCTATTCTAACTATTGGTGAATTTTTTTTTGAATCGGATGAATAGTTTCGACTATTTCCTCCTACACACAAACAAATAAACATGCAAACTTTACCTCCGCCTGCAAAATTGCGGGTCGCGGGCATCAGTTAGTTTTTTTCATATATAGACAAAGTTAGTGAGACGAAAAATTTATTTTCAATTTTCTCTACTCCTAACCAGTTTTGGATAAAACAAGGTAGACAGACGACTTGATAAGCATCGTGGGTCAACGATGGGTCCAGGCTGCTTCTGATCGGTCCTTTTGAAAAATTAGAGAGGAGGACTTTGTCCAGCAGTGGACTTCCTACGGCTGAGATGAAGATAATGATGATAGCAAGTTTCGTAGTCCGCTTTGTAGTCGACATTATAATATCAAATCGAATTCAGTATATCATTTATATTATAAATTATTGTTTTTAATATTATGTATTTTATTTTTCCCCGTGATAATACGTGCCCTGTCAATAAGTACCAATAAGTACCTACCACCCTCTGTATTCCTTTTATTCAACGATCTAACAAGAGCTTATTTTTATTATTTTCATAAAAACCTTTCAAAATCAGGGTACAAATAAAAAATAAATTATTTTCAAATTCATTGAGGAAACTTTTCTTCGGGAACGTCACCCAAACGAAGTATAAATTTGAAGGCGCGGCTTAGCGAGGAAGAAACAATCATGTAACTTAATTTTTATATAAACTTGTAAAATTTCCCTAACAAGTTTATAAGTCTTTGGAGTTGACATTACAACATCAAGACAAATATAGCCCATTCCTCATTTTTCTTTAAATTTGATTATGCTGGTGCAGTAAGTTACTCCATCTCCTTACTATGTAATTCCTCCAGCTAACTGCGTCATCATTGCCATTAATAGTCCACGGAGACATATGCCTCGCCCGGTTGTATCTCAGTTCTATTCACGGGATCCGTGCCAAAGCCAAAGATTTACTATATTGTCGAACCAACGAGAATTTACTCCGAAACGGGAGCCGGTTTTACAAGCTATGAGCCCTGCCCACTACCATTTCATCTTGCTGATTCTGTAAATGAAGCGACGAGCCCGTTGAATGAGTGGTTAGGGTGCGTGCCTTAACGCTCTGTTCTAGGGTTCCCGGGTTCGATTCCCGGCAGGGTCAACTTTGAAAAATGAACTTTTCAAATTTGGCTCTGGTCTGGATTTGGAAAGGTAGTGGCAGGGCACACTGCGTTTTCGCAGTCATTTAAGCAGCCCGTCTGGCGGCAGTAACCACCTCCTTACAGAAGACCACGGTGAAATAACAGTACACGTGCTGTCGTGTTTCGGTGAGTAAGGGATGCCAAAGCCCATTTCCCTATACCCTCCTAGTCCCTTATCCTTAAACCTACTGTAGTCGGCAGCGCACTTGCATCAGCTTTGGCGTTACTTCTGTTATAGGCGACGGTAGCCACCTTACCATCAAGTGGACCGTCCACCTGTCTGCCGATCTTAACATTAAAAAAAATGTTTCGGTGACTTTATTATCCTATGGATTTCATGGATAACGGATTCATCCTCGCATAGAACCTTTGTTGTTACTTCATTTCCATAGCATGCTGAGCAATATTGAGACTCCTCGTGAGGCATCAGTTAGAGGCCACGATCGATTCTATGCCCAAAGCTTTGGATTTTAGTCACTGAGGCTTAAAACAGCTGAGCTACATTCGTTGAATTAACTTCACATTAAAAATTGGATTTGCCAAATTGTAATAACAAGTCAATAGACAAATTCGAAGATTTTTCTAACGACAACTAGAATAGATGCAACATGGTCAATTCACATACGAGTAATATAATATTCTTTTTATCGATTTTCTTTTTTAGTCCCACTATTTTTGTACTCTATTTTAAAATTATACAAACACAAGTTGTCAGCATTAAGTGGACCGTTAGCATTTTTGACGACCTAATATATATTTTAAAAATATCGTTAATAATTATAGGTAAGTATTTTTTTATGTTAAGATCGGCAGACAGGCGGACGGTCCACTTGATGGTAGGTGGCTACCGTCGCCTATAAAACAAGCAACGCTAAATCTGCTGCAAGTGCGCTGCCGACTACATTAGGATTAAGGATAAAAGTAATGGATAGGAAAATGAGCTCTGGCATCCCTTATTCACTCACCGAAACACAACAGCACACCTGCTGTTATTTCACGATAGTATTCTATAAGGGGATGGTTACCGATGCCATACGGGCTGCCCAAACTACTTTCCAGATCCAGACCAGAGACAAATTTGAAAAATTCATTTTTAAAGTTGAAATTTCAATTCAATTCAAATTAAATTTCAAATTAGATTTTTTTTATGTTAAGATCGGCAGACAGGCTGATGGTCCACTTGATGGTAGGTGGCTACCGTCGCCCATAACATAAGCAACGCCAAAAGCTGCTGCAAGTACGCTACCGACTACAGTAGGATTAAGGATAAGGGATTAGGAGGGGATAGGGAAATAGGCTCTGGCATCCTTTACTCACTCACCGAAACACAACAGCACACGTGCTGTTATTTCACGATAGTATGCTGTAAGGGGATGGTTACGGCTGCCATACGGGCTGCCCAAACAACTTTCCAGATCCAGACCAGAGACAAAATATTTGAAAAGTTCATTTTCAAAGTTGGCCCGTGCTGGGAACCGAACCCGAGAACCCTAGAACAGAGCGTTAAGGCAATCACCCTAACCACTCTTCCAACGGGTGTGATATAATTTGAAACAATTTACCTCACAAGAAAATAACAATGTCTACAAGGAAGACGCGCGCATTCATTTCCAAGACTGCACATTTCTATTCTGCATCCGTGCCTCTCCTAATATAATTTGCAGCTCTCCTAGCTTCTAAAGCAAACTGTGCACTTCTCGCGACACAAAGAAGTATCCCCTAAAGTTTATTCAAAAGTGCGAGGTACGCGGACTGAATATAAATGTTGCGCACTGAATGTTCCCTAATAAAAGAAGGTCCGGGCGACATATCATTGTTGCCAACTTCTGACGTCATATTTTACACAATTTCTCCGTAAAAGTATGTTTATTGCCGGATCAAAAATATATTCTAATATTATAAATGCGAAAATGAGTTTGTTCATTTGTTTGTACTTTTGTTACGCATTAACTACTCAACCAATCATCATCTTGAAATTTTGCATACCCTTGAAGGATACAGAAAAAAGTAGTGGCAGGGCACACTGCGTTTCGCAGTCATTTGGGCAGCCTGTCTGGCGGCAGTAACCACCCCCTTACAGAAGACCCCCGTGAAATAACAGCACGTGTGCTGTTGTGTTTCGGTGAGTGAGTAATGGATGCCAGAGTCCATTTAATATTCCAATCTCTTATCCTTAATCCTACTGTAGTCGGCAGCGCACTTGCAGCAGCTTTGGCGTTGCTTGTGTTATAGGCGACGATGGCCACCTACCATCAAGTGGACCGTCAGCCTGTCTGCCGATCTTAACATTAAAAAAACCTTATAAATTAAGCCCTGAAATCGTAAAAAACAAACAAACTCACATTAGCATTTATAATATTATTAAAGATGTTCAACATTACGTAGGTATACTTAAATTCATATTACCCTTATATAAATAATCCAATTACGAAAGAACGAGAACTGATATTAGTTTTTTTAAACACTGTAGTGGAAAAGAATAGATAGATAGATAGATGAACGTTTATTTGCAAAAACATGACACACATACAAAGAGAAAGAAAAAAATAACAATACAACTGTTTAACAAAACAAAAAACGATATAAAAACAAATTTAAGATTAATACAAATCCCATTGAGTGTGCGCCATGACAGCAAAAAGGCGAGTAGTCTGTGTAAATCACGGGCCCCTCCTAATTGACGTCCCATGGTGATCCTCTATGGCACGTTAACTTGCCTTCGTACTTACGTACGTGTAACGACATTAATGCTATTATGTGATGAGGGGTCGAGGTTTACTGTTGGCTTACTCGTGCTGTCGCTCGGATAACTTTATCAGGCGATCTTATAGAGTATAAGATTATATTTATATATAGAGAAGCTTCTCATAAAAGCTTATCGTTTGGCCGCGTGAACTTTTTAGGTATTATGAAAGGTTTACCGTATGTTAAATTTTATGATGATCGGTTTAGTGAACAGATACACAGAGTTTCAGATTTATTATAGTGTGGATGCCTGGGTAAAGTGTCGATTTGATGAAAAGTCAATCTTGCTTGGTTTATTTTTCTCTTCTTAAACATGGGTAACTTCTTAAATTAAATTAAAATAAAAACTAAAATTAACTAATCTAAAAATGAATTAACACTAAATTGATTAAAACTAATAATATAAAAATGGACCCTGCGGCATTGTACCAAGTACGCTGGCAGCATTTCCTCGTTGAATGGCCATACTAATACGTTGGCCGAGGAAAGTGCCAGGTCTTCGGTCTCCCGTCGCATCAATAAGCCTCTTCGAGATGTCTTTGAAGAGGCTCATTGCTGCAGGGCCTCACGGACCGAGTGTCTCGACTCTGAATGGTATAAAACCATATTCGGCGCCGAGGCCACTATATTTAGAAATTTTATTTTTTTCCGCCGCCTCTGCTGCGGCTGCTGCCTTAGTGGATGTTCCATGGAGATGCGAAGGGGCTTAGTTTCCTTTAGCAAGAGCACACTGGAAGAGCTGCATCATAATCTTCTGTCTTCTTATGGCATAATGACGGTATTAAAGAATGAAAGAATAAATGGTTTTGGAGAAAAATATATGTTGAAAGGAGTCTAAAAAATTACTCATTTTTTGTATTAAAATTGAGATTAATAAGATTTTCAATAAAATAGAAGTATAAATAACTGCAATCGGCCATGTTAACTGAAACACCAATGGACACGAGTCTCTGGAGTTATTTAAATATAACCAAACCATTAAAGAAAAACTTAGTAGAATCGGGTCAACCTATTGCAATACCGAATCGATGTCAAACTAACAACCAAGGTTAGTGTGTCAGTGGGGCTTATACATGGGCAATAATGTATGTATAACTTTACGTCGTACGGAGCAAAAGAATGGACGGAATAACCCTATATTTTATCCAACAGTACCTATATATCTTTCTTTGACAATTTTAAAATATAAGTAAAAGTAGGATAGCGTGTCTTCAAACCAGTTTCAAACACGAAATTGTTTGCATAATGCATGAATAATGGTGTAGATACAGTACATGTAAGTGGAAATTTTATTTATTCCCAAAGAAAAGGTAGGTAAGTTACTATAGCATTATTTGTCGGGATAAGTGTGGGGCCAATATTATAAAGCTGAAGAGTTTGTTTGTTTGAACGCGCTAATCTCAGGAACTACTGGTTCGAATTGAAAAATTATTTTTTATAGAATAGTCCATTTATCGAGGAAGGCTATAGGCTATATAACATTACGCTACGATCAATAGTATTATATATAAGCAGTGTCCAGTACCGCGCGCCCCACACGCACTCCACCGCCGTATGGGCCGCAGCGAAGCGTGGCCGAGTTCAGCTAGTCATAAATAATACCATAGTTTCATCTTCTTTATTATGAATGCGAAAGTGAGTTTGTTTGTTCGTTATGCTTTCACCCGATCATCATGGAATTTCGCACACACGTTTTCAGGGGTACAGTCTCAGACCGACAAAAACTTTAGACGGAACAATACACACTCTTAAGTGAGGCAGGTAATAGGAAGACGATTCTGCAATAGGGTGACGGACGCTCTATAGTCCGACGCGAATGGTTGATATACCTGACTATATTTTTTGTTTAATATGAATTATAATAATTAATTGGGGTAAAAGTTGTTAGTGGATAACATTTTTAACTGCATACGCATTACGCATGGCCACTATACGACAAGTAGTGTTACGCACACATCTTCAGGGAACCGGCTTCATTTTTTAAAACGTTTTGTCGGCCTACCTATCCTACATCCTGTTATGGTCACCAGCGTATATGCAGCATCTGTGGCTTTTCTTGTGTAAATAAGTTAAAGTAGCCGTCCACCATCCTGTGAACTGTCAGTCTGCCTGCCAACCTCAGTGAGCTATTATGTACTAACTGGCCAACTCTACTTATTTTAAATATTGTTTCTTCATTAAAAAAAACTCTTAATTCTCTATGTTACTTGAATCGCGTACCAGAAGCCATTAAGTTGAAGTTTAAAAAGAAAAAAAAATTAAAAATGCATGTTTTTGTAATTTTGCAAAGCAGCATTCGTTCTTCTTTTGAAAAGTTGGGCCCGCGAACCCAGTTATTTTTCACCGTGCCACTCATGATGTCGAAATCTCGGCTTTAATAAATAATAAATAACGACGTGAACTCTTTTGTTTATGTAGCTTCCCGAAAATCCCGAAATTGGAGACTGAGATGACAATGACAGAATAGACAGATCAATCACAATCACAGCAAGCAAAAGCATTAAGCAAAAAAAAAAGCGTACTAGAACATGACAATGAAAAAATGTCACAACAATGATCAAATCGTAAAACGAAACACGAAACGCACAAACCACAGACGAATCTGTATTTAGTTAAATAGGACTTAAATTGACAAGGTGCATGCATACTCGTGTTTTCAAGGCAAAACATATTTAACTAAATAGATTTAAGTTCATTTTAAATAAGATTTGGTTAGTCACCCCTTTTTTTTTCGAGGAGAAATCCAATTTCCTATTGCTGGCTAGGGTCACCAGTGCTCCACGCTATGCTAGGTCATAGTGGTACTGGCACTACCCACTAAAACTCCCCGGTGTCTCCTTGCCCTTCAAAAGGGATGGACCGGGCTCTGCCGAGGCAACAACTCCGATCCACCCCAGGGCAGCCTAGCCATTGCTGCCTAGGCTAACACCAATAGGGGATTGCCCGGAGGCACCGGGGCAATGGTTAGTCATCCCTAGTATTTGTTTACTAAGCCATTACTAAACAACTTTAAGAAAAAAAATGAATGAAACCACTTCGATTAGAATGTATGTTATCTCATATTATTATTTAATTAAATAGATAGGTGATCAAGTACCTGTAAGGATATTTGTAATAATCATAGTTAATTTTAAACGAATAAATTAATTATAATTTTAAGTGATTTATTTTATAATGTTATTAAAAAATATACTAAACCGAGTATGAAACAAAGTGACGTATCGTTGTAGCTGACTTTTGATCTCATCCGTTTTAATCAACAAGCCTCCGATGGTCCCTTGTGAAGGTGACGCTTAGGTCAAAGATCCCCTAAAATTTTCAACCATATCCATTTTGATCTTGCTAGGTACCTTAGTTATGGGTGACACAAGTAATCGAAATGTTTTAGGTAATTTATTAAATTCGGAATGACATAAGCCAGAAAGCCTTTTTCCGTAAAGGTTGTTATAGTTGGGTAAATTATATTAATTGATTCATCGAATAATCTGGTTGAATAAGTTACTTTTGGAATTTTTAAGTTTTCGTTAAAATATAATTCATTTAATAATATAAATTGTGCTTTTTCTTCTATAGGTAGAATTTTACAAAATAATTTGCGAATAATTTGGGATAATCTTTTTGAACGCACTTATTTTTCCATTCCGTTTGCGGATATTGCGTAACATAGAGACAGTTCAGTAATATATTTCCAGATGTTTACTTATTTAAAGTTACTCAACGTGTTTGCGTAGCCGACTTGTCGAATGGTGGCTGCAAATCTATATTTATCCCCTTTTGCTTTTATCAACAAGTACGAAAATAGCTTTTATTATCTACGTACCGGTGACACTTATCGTTCTAAAACACAGACAGAGAGATGGAGTCTGCTTGCGTTTGTTGTTTGATGTTGAGTCTGATGGAACAAACTCACATTTTTTTACTCCGAGTTTTTCTATCCGCATTTTGTGAACCATAGATAGGGATTTCATCCTCATTACATGTATGAGAAGTCGATGCGTGCATACAAAATGATTTACTAAGATTTATATGCAGCTAATAACCGCACTAAGATTTTTTAGATAGCTGACTTTGATAGGATAAGATAACAACATTTATAAGAGCTATTATTTCACCATGGTCTTCTGATTAAGGGGTGTTGTTTCAGCCGTTAGACGAGCTGCCATTTCAAGACAGGGTCATTACTGATTATTAGAAAAGATTTTCCTGTTGAGATGTTTCCTTGTCGTTTCAATATGGGGCTCTTCAAGAGGGCTGTAAATAAACTATTGCAGGGTCGGTAGATTCAGGGGGTGTTCTAGGAGACCATTTACCATCGATTGATGGTAAATACGTGTATAGTTTAATATATTGCTTTAACATGTCAAAATATATTCTGTTCTCAGCTAATTGCTATCTCTTGAAAAAAAAATCCAATTAACTTAAATTAAAAATACGACTATAATAATATTTGAATATTTATTGCTTATTGAGAGTTCAAGTTGAAAAATAAATGACTTTAGTTTATATTGAGTTCTTTTTTATTTTATTTTGTTAATTTTGTGTATTAACACAAAATTAAACTGTGCAAACTATTGTAACTTATTTTAATTTAATATTTTCATTTAAAAGTGTATGTGTTCTGGGTAGTTAAGTAAATGGAAGTTGGGACCGCCAGCTCTGAAAGCTATCGCTACGTCGTCGATGTCGGACTCGTTTCAGAGTCGTTGACGCTGACAACGCGTTCCTTTTAATATTTTTTATTAATTTATAACAAATCACCCTCGGTTTTATTTAGCCAGCTAAATACGAATACTATCTATTTTCGTTTACTTCGCAGTGTTTTTCATAAATAATTTTCTTCTCCCAAAAAGATTTACACAAATATAACGTGAGATTTTATTCAAGTATAATTTGTAATTTTTAGCGCTAACTAACTATTCCTTTTAAAATTGTTATGCGGGTCAAAGTAAACAATCTCACACCATTTTCGAATCAAAATTAGCACTAAACCTAAATGGTTCCGTTAAAGGCTAGGTATATGTTATGAATATTCATGAGGCTTCCATTTTTTCGTGCAGGGAGTCTTGGCGATCTTAACGTCCAAAGCGAAGCTAAGCTCCATATGACCAGTGCCTAATGGGATCACGAGCAAGTTTCTAAGAAACAAAATATTACAACTTCTATTATGAGCTGCATGTGTTGCCTCTTGGCGAAGTTCGCCTTTTTTCTTGAAAATAACAAAGGATAATTTTGTTTAGTAAAGTTGGTTACTAAATTAATGTTCACAGAGAGAGTACCAAAGTAACTAGGTACACTTCAATTGATACTTCAGGGGTCTTATATCAAATATGGCAAAGTCCACAATGTCTGATTTATAGTAATTGATAGCAATAGATCGTTTTTTAATAGCAATAGATCGTTTTTGACAGCAATAGATTACAAAACACATTGAAATTAACGTGACTATGCCGTTTTTGTTACAAAATAAATAGTTCATATTGCAAAGAGAGTGTTTGATATAATAATGTTTAAATTTAAAAATTGTGGACTTGATATTAGACCCCTGACTTCTCGGCTTAGCAATAAGTAACATTGACAAATAAATTTTTAAAATGATTTGTAGAAACCGCTTTATACACTTTTAGGAAAAAAAGCTGGTTAATAAATGGTTTGGTAATGATTTGTCCCTAAAATTGGCCCTAAAATCTCAATATAACGGCAGTCGTCATCCCTCGTCCGCACAAGAAGCCTGCAAAAGCTATGATACGAAGGTTAAAAAGGAACAGGAAAAATCGTATCATCGGTAAGTAAGCTTTTTACATGTTAAATAATTAATTTTAACACATTTCTTTCTAATGTTCATAATGGCGCACACGAATAAAAATAAACGTGACCTTGTATTGACGTCATTCTTTTTTTTTTCTTTTTTTTTTTCTTAGAAGTTTGGTTTAGGTTATAAGAAGTAAGTTTGTGTAAAATGTTCCGCTGGGCGTATACTTACTTTTAATCATTGTAAGCAATATTGCTTTTTAAAATTTTCCTATTTAATTTTCAAAATTTCATATATAATTATTAATTAATATATATCTTCATAATTATAAAATTCTTGTCCTATCACTTCAGTCCTTTACACTATACTTTTTACAGTGATTGAAGAAAACTATCAATTCTGAAGTCGTACGGATCCTATTCGATTAAGTAAACCCCTAATTACTAAGTTATAATTGTTTAAGATTGTTTGTTAGGTATATATTAATATTTTTCTATTTCTGTCTTCTGTCTGTCTATCGCGTTTATACAGCAATGCCAATAAACTTGTTAAATTAAATTTTATTTTGTAAGAAAACTCAAACCTTAAAATTAAAATAAAGGCTTAATTTTAAAAAAATATACTAGTGAATGAAATCAGCGACGAAAGTTACTACGACGTCGGACTATATTGATATTTTGGTTATTGTACCCAAAACAAATAACAATAACTAATTTCAGAAGGACACACAAATTAGTACCTGTTCATGAAATAGTAGTTTGTATATTCTAGAATTTTTTATAAAAAGTAAGAAGATAAAAGAATTGGTAGATTTCTAGGTAAAAACTGGGTCAAATTACCTAGGTAATTATTAAGTTAATTATAAAGCGAATTTCACGCAGACGCAGATCTCTTGTGATTTAAAGATTAAGAATTTTACAGATTCTTCGAACATTCCATGTGTCGAATCGCTACTGGAGTTTTCACGAACTCCTACTTCGCATTCCATTAACTAACTAATAAAAGTGGAAGATGTCTTGCAAGTAGAAATCCAGCGTCCTCGAGTTACTGGACGTCAATCATCACGAGGCAAACCTTCCAGGGAATACTTTGGAAGGAATAGGTATTTATAACGTGCTTTCTTCTTTAGAATACTGGGTAGATGAGAGAGCTGGAAAATATGAAAATTTATTGGCGATTTAATAAAGGCGGGGTACAGTCTGTGGTATGCCAAGTGGTAGAATTTAGAAAGCAAACCAATCGAAAGTTCTGGATGCATTTGATCCCATCTTCTTCAGACCATCAGCAAGTTGATTTGTATTTTAGCCACCCATCCTGTTTCTACGACGTCGGTCGAGCGGAATAAAATCTTTCCTTAGGAGCCGAATCAGAGGCGAGCGGCTGACTGGGCTTGCTTTATTATCTATTCATTGCGCATTAGCGCCAGATTCTGAAACCGTACTTAGTGTAATGGCTATCAGAAACAGGAAAAATAGTAAGGAAAACTACTTTCACATTGTTGTTTTAATTAATGAACAAAAAACGGTTATTGTCATTTACCTATAATAGAGATTTTTTTTCTCATCATGCGATCGATCTTCCAGTGCTGGTTACTCTTGGTTTGAGGAGCCAGATCTCCATTGAGAAATAGCCCTTGTGAATTAGGCCAGGTCCTCAAATTTGAGTATTTTTCGCCTTTTGAGACGGTTCATGGTGTCCGAAACGTCAGCTGTACGGCTAGCTCGTTTTGGTGTAATGTTAACCTATCCTTGTATTTCTTGCTGCAAGATGAGATTTCCTGTTTAACTATAGGCATACTAAGCTTTTTGTTTTTGATGAACCAGGCTGAGTTGGAAAACTGTTTTAGCATGTAGTTCTGTGCTCTTTATATTTTTGCTACATTGGTATACTGGCAGATCCCTACAACCGAAATCCGTAGAACAATGGGTTTGAGGATTGTGTTGTATAGCAGCAGTTTATTATCTATGGAGAGCTTGGAGTTTCTTCCCAGCAACCATTTCATGCTACGGTATTTGATGTCGAATTCATCTCGTTTAGTTTCTATATATTTGCGCCATGTGAGCCGACGATCCAAGTATAATAGAGATATGGTACTTTTTTGTGGCTAATGATGAGTACTATAAACATGATATTGTGTATTATCAATGGTTTTCGAAACACACGACAAATAATTTCTTTTATAGGCAAAATTTTGATAACTTTGGTTACATTAGATACATTCCCATATTATATTAAACTGACCAACGAAACTCACAAAAATAAAAGAAAATTTGGTAGAATCCTTAAACCCTTAAACACATGCAATGACTACTTTTCTGGTATCGGTCAAAATTTAGCTGGAAATACTCTAACTAAATTGAGAGTTACAGACGAAAAACTTGCCAGTAGGGTTAATTTAAAGTTGTCGCCAGCTCAATCTCTCTTTTTTGAACCAACTGATGAAAAAGAAATTGACTCAATAATCACGAAACTGAAAGTAGATACAGCACCAGGAATTGGTGGCATAAATAATAGGACTATTAAAGTACTTAAAGACAGTCTTCTTAAGCCTCTCACCTACATAATATGCAATCTCTCATCCGCGGAGGGATCGTTCCCGGAAAGCTGGAAAGTTTAAATTGTAACGCCTATATACAAAAATGGTGACAAAAAAGACCCTAGTAGCTACCGAACAACATCCTTATTAAATATTTTTTCAAAAATTTTGGAAAAATTTGCAAATAAAAGGTTGAAAACTTTTCTAGAAAAAAATAACATTCTTCGCGAAGGACGATCAACAGAACAAGCTGTTTCGCTTTTGACAAATCAAGTGTTTAAACATCTCGATAGAGGTGAAACAATAAAATCTTTCCTCTTTATAATATTAGTGTAGATTATTATTATTAGACAACCATTATCATTATTAGATTATTATTATATAAGTAAGTTTAGGTAACCATTATTGTGGAGAAAAAACAATATATATAACTCTTCCTTAATCATAATCCCTTAATATCATTGGTTATTCGTCACACATAAAAAATGTAACGTTGTACAAAAGGATTAACTATTTATTGAAAATTTGCCGCAAAAACAATACGAGTAGATGTAGACAGTCTGCATTATTCAATTTGAGATTGAATCCAAGCTTTTACATGGCTGTTATATTTTCATGTAATTTTAAACTTTATCATTCATTTATTGACATAAATGAATAAACGACCAATCATTTCATGGTAACTATATAAAACCACAGGAAATAATAAATCAATCAATACGGTTTCCTCATTAATAAAGTCTGAAGGTCGCGTTACCTTACTAAAATACCATTATCAACGACACCACACCATTTAGAACTGTAAAAGCTGTGTGACCTAAATAGGTTTTTTTTTTTATTGAACAACCACCATACGAGCAACATTTTTTTTTAAATAAAATTCTTAGTGCTAGTGTTTCATTTTATATTTTACTAACGAGCCTCCTCTGTCTCAGCACGGATGTATGTTTTTCTCAACTGAACTGCAGGTTCAGTTAATAATTAACTTTAGAGTTATTGAATTAACATTTGAATTGAAATGAACATTGAATTAACTCGTTCTAATAGTGAATAAGAATAAGAATATTGTTTATTTGCTGAATGCAGGTTTACAGAACATAGATGTATTTTACATTATTAATTTGGTCGCTACATTCTGCCCTTAAGGCGTGCAAATATGTATTATAATTTAAAAAACAATTATAAAATAAATATAGAAAATTATAAAATTACATTATACCACGAATTAATCACATTATTGGTCATTTAAATAGTTATTTTTCCTTGTCATTAAAATATTCTTTAAGGCTGTAAAAACACTTTTCTATTAGCCATTGGGACAGCCAAGGAAATTATTGTGATTTTCTTCACCTTCGTGGGTGAAATGATTAGCAGTCTTCGAACGCGCAGTGGTTGGAATAATCCTGCCAATTCGTAGTTGGCTAGCATTCATGATCTATCACCTATTTCATCTTAGACAGAATTTCAAACTCAGCATTTGATTCGCGTAAGCAATATAACGCGAAAGTTTGTATGTTTGAATGTTTGTTACTCAATCATGCAAAAACGGCTGGATCGATTTGGAACAAATTTGGAACAGAGATATTTATTCCCTGGATTAATAAAAATATATAGCATATTTTCTATGTTAAAAAATCCAGTGGGATTTCAAAAAACTAACTACAGCGCATACGAAGTCGCGGGCACAGCGAGTAATTAAATACGTATGTATATATTATGCCTAAATTATATGGTATTTATATTATGTAAATTGCATAAGTTGCGAAATACCTTAAAAAATATAATATATATTGAACAAGAATTTTGAAATTATAGCAGGCAAGCAGATTCCCGAAATTTACAATAAAATATTAATGAGTGCATTTCACAATGTGTCCAAATTGAGTTCAAATCAACACTAATCTCGGATAAAATAAGAACTAAGACACTGTTGGAAGCTTTATGACTACATTTCATTACAAATAAGACTAGATAGCAGGTATGACTAGTTCGCTTTATGACTAAATCTCGGTATGATTAGATCGCTTCAAGAGACTGTAGGGTTCATCATCATTCGCTTCTCATTCATTAAAAACCATTTTATTACTTTGCTATAATGTAACCTTTTTTATTTACTTATAATTACATGTACACTGGCCGGCGGATTTTGAACAGAATGGAACGAAAAAGGGAGCAGGAAAAAAAGATTGAGAAATAAAGATTGACAGGTTTTTTTCGGACGGGAGAAAAGGGCATTCTGGAGAAATTTTGAAAAAGAGAAGGTTTACTGGATACAACTGAGACTCAGAAATTCTTCAAAGAAATCGGAGTAAACCAATCCGAAACTTATTTCGTTAAGTTGACGAGTTCAGCATAAACCTCGTATTTTTACCGAAGATCCTGTACCAACGCTGTGCACAGCATCATCTTCATAAATTGTTAGCTCAGAAGACGAGCTCATCGAAGGACAATTATCTATAAATATTTACGAAAATTAATAAGGACTACGGTGACTACCAGTGTACATATAGGGACCTTAGTGAATTAAAGTGTGGTGTTTCCTCAAGTCTCTATCTTTCCTTTCATCCCGCCACCCCTACAGTGATCTTGAGTTGTTACACTACATTTTGGCGCCCAACGTGGGGCTCGAACCCACGACCCTGAGATTAAGAGTCTCATGCTCTACCGACTGAGCTAGCCGGGCGGTCGCTATACCCGGATTAAATAAGCCTTAATAGCATTCACTGTAAATATTTCTCATTATATGTTCGACTTTGTGTCGCGGGCTAGATGCCAAGTCGCGATACAAGTCAATTTCCTCTTATATTTAGGATAATTTAGTTATTAGGGTCGTTTTAATGATTAGGTTAGATTTAGGTTCATTTTTTTTTATGGGTTTATATAGTGCAGCTGACTGACACTTTAAATAAGCTTTCAAGTCATATAGTGCAGCTGACTGACACTTTAAACAAGCTTACCAGTCATTAGGGATGTTCCTTCGTTGAGTCAGTGCCATTGGTCTGAAAAGCAGCCGTGAGCCTGACTCATATCTTTGAATGGTTGTGTGCATGTAGGGGATTTGAAAGAAATGTTTGGTGATGAATGGAAGTGTGAAGCTTATGTCCCATACCTCAAAATTTTTTCTCTGCGTTCAAAAATTTTTCATGGGGAGGGGAGATAATGTAGGGTTCATCATCATTCGCTTCTCATTCATTAAAAACCATTTTATTACTTTGTTATAATGTAACCTTTTTTATTTACTTATAATTACATGTACACTGGCCGGCGGATTTTGAACAGAATGGAACGAAAAAGGGAGCAGGAAAAAAAGATTGAGAAATAAAGATTGACAGGTTTTTTTCGGACGGGAGAAAAGGGCATTCTGGAGAAATTTTGAAAAAGAGAAGGTTTACTGGATACAACTGAGACTCAGAAATTCTTCAAAGAAATCGGAGTAAACCAATCCGAAACTTATTTCGTTAAGTTGACGAGTTCAGCATAAACCTCGTATTTTTACCGAAGATCCTGTACCAACGCTGTGCACAGCATCATCTTCATAAATTGTTAGCTCAGAAGACGAGCTCATCGAAGGACAATTATCTATAAATATTTACGAAAATTAATAAGGACTACGGTGACTACCAGTGTACATATAGGGACCTTAGTGAATTAAAGTGTGGTGTTTCCTCAAGTCTCTATCTTTCCTTTCATCCCGTCACCCCTACAGTGATCTTGAGTTGTTACACTACATTTTGGCGCCCAACGTGGGGCTCGAACCCACGACCCTGAGATTAAGAGTCTCATGCTCTACCGACTGAGCTAGCCGGGCGGTCGCTATACCCGGATTAAATAAGCCTTAATAGCATTCACTGTAAATATTTCTCATTATATGTTCGACTTTGTGTCGCGGGCTAGATGCCAAGTCGCGATACAAGTCAATTTCCTCTTATATTTAGGATAATTTAGTTATTAGGGTCGTTTTAATGATTAGGTTAGATTTAGGTTCATTTTTTTTTCTTTCATTCATTTTTTTTTATGGGTTTATATAGTGCAGCTGACTGACACTTTAAATAAGCTTTCAAGTCATATAGTGCAGCTGACTGACACTTTAAACAAGCTTACCAGTCATTAGGGATGTTCCTTCGTTGAGTCAGTGCCATTGGTCTGAAAAGCAGCCGTGAGCCTGACTCATATCTTTGAATGGTTGTGTGCATGTAGGGGATTTGAAAGAAATGTTTGGTGATGAATGGAAGTGTGAAGCTTATGTCCCATACCTCAAAATTTTTTCTCTGCGTTCAAAAATTTTTCATGGGGAGGGGAGATAATGTAGGGTTCATCATCATTCGCTTCTCATTCATTAAAAACCATTTTATTACTTTGTTATAATGTAACCTTTTTTATTTACTTATAATTACATGTACACTGGCCGGCGGATTTTGAACAGAATGGAACGAAAAAGGGAGCAGGAAAAAAAGATTGAGAAATAAAGATTGACAGGTTTTTTTCGGACGGTAGAAAAGGGCATTCTGGAGAAATTTTGAAAAAGAGAAGGTTTACTGGATACAACTGAGACTCAGAAATTCTTCAAAGAAATCGGAGTAAACCAATCCGAAACTTATTTCGTTAAGTTGACGAGTTCAGCATAAACCTCGTATTTTTACCGAAGATCCTGTACCAACGCTGTGCACAGCATCATCTTCATAAATTGTTAGCTCAGAAGACGAGCTCATCGAAGGACAATTATCTATAAATATTTACGAAAATTAATAAGGACTACGGTGACTACCAGTGTACATATAGGGACCTTAGTGAATTAAAGTGTGGTGTTTCCTCAAGTCTCTATCTTTCCTTTCATCCCGCCACCCCTACAGTGATCTTGAGTTGTTACACTACAAGACCCCTGTAGACGGCAAAGTGAAGCCGATAATACCACGCCTTGCCGTATACGTTCATAATACACTGTTACACGTAAATAAATACAATCAAACTACGCCTCGCCTTATCAGTTGAGCCTTATTAGTTGAGTTCATTAAAAATTCAATTTTAAAAAATCCACTTTCAATTTTAAAAAAAATGGGTTATGGCGTGGAACACAAAACCTCAAACTATGTCGTTATGGCTTCACTATGTCGTCCTCAAAATTCTGTCTTTAATTCTTATTTAGTCTTAGGAACTAATTAGATAAATACATAACTTATGGGTAACGTTACATTGTTAGTAATTAAATTTATATGAAAAGTCTAACCTGATACCAAAAAGCCTGAATAACAAAATGCCTAAATCGGAATAATCGATACCACTATGTGTGGTACTACACAATCTATTAGTAGTTGGAAACAAATATATTTGGAACGAAGAGTTTAATAGTTTTACTTCCAATCGATTTATGTTTACAATACCTAGTTTTGTGTGTAATAAGCTTTAAACTGTTGGAATAATTAGAATAAGTTCGAAAATATGCAAGGGGCTTCGTTTTATCTCCTATCTTGTCTTTATTTTAATAAATATTAAGATAAATTATTACAAATTGTTTGTGTGTTTGTGTATTACAATTGTTTGTATTTTATTTTATTTAAAAAAAAATAGCTTTTGTCAAGGGCTGGAATGTGAAAAAAATCTATCTATCGATTAAGAATTAAATTGTGGAATACAAAGTTTTTTTTTTCAACTTATTCTGTGGGTAAGGGGAAATAAGAATTATTCCGTGGATCATGATTTTTCCCGGATAAAATAAAAGCTCATGTCGCTTACCATGTGAAAGGGATGCCAGAACACAGAGCCCCGATCTCATCTCATGAGTTTAGTTTTCTCAATTCTTCCCAACACCCTTTGTGCGTATTCGAGGATCCCAAAGGGAACATCGATCGACTGTTTGCAAATCTAAATGCTGCAACATTTAGGTTATTGGGATAATCATATTTTATTCTGATACTTTTATCCATTATTTGTTAATTATTTAGCCTATGTTTAATTATTTACTAAGCTGATGTCTCCGACTTCATCAGCGTTGCAAAATGAAAATTATAACACCTGAGAAAATATATGAATAATATAACGCATGACTTCTTTGTCGCTGTGATGATAGCGCCGAATTTTTTATACATATTTTAGGCAGTCCTTCGGGAACCTAACATTTTTCCAAGATAAAAAGTATCCTATATTTTAATTCAAGTAAGAAACTGTGAATGTCAGGCGTTATTTTTCAACGCAGACGAACTCGTTGGCACCACCTAGTATTTAATAAAAAATAGAAATATACACACATATGAGTGTATATACTATACTAGCACTGCACATAAATGTAAGTGGCACATAACAATATTAGGGAAAAAATTAAGTAGTAAACAAGACAAAAAAAGAAATGTAGATGAAATCATTACATCTTATATCTTATATATAAAAATGAATCCCTATTTCTCCTGGTCACGGCATCACGCGTGAACGGGTAGACCGATTTTAATTCGGTTTTCACTAATGGAAAGAGGGATAAACGGGGAATGTTCATATATATAAAGATTGCATCCCGGGCGAAGCCGGGGGCGGGTCGCTAGTTACATATCTATATATATAAAAATGAATCCCCATTTCCCTTGGTCACGTCATCACGCGTGAACGGGTAGACCGATTTTAATTCGGTTTTCACTAATGGAAAGAGGGATAAACGGGGAATGTTCATATATATAAAGATTGCATCCCGGGCGAAGCCGGGGGCGGGTCGCTAGTTACATATAAAAATATATATAAAAATGAATCCCCATTTCCCTTGGTCACGGCATCACGCGTGAACGGGTAGACCGATTTTAATTCAGTTTTCACTAATGGAAAGAGGGATAAACGGGGAATGTTCTCATATATAAAAATTGTAATGATTTCATCTGAAAATATATTTAAAAAAAACGAAAATAAAATAATATGCATATTAGAAAACATGTTGATAAATTTTCCTAATCAACAGATATATGGAGAGTCGAATAATGCTGTTGTCGCTGACCAGAATACTCTTCAGCAAAGAAGCGCCTTTTTTGAGAAAAGCCTTTATAAATTCCGGAGCAATTTTTTTATAAAATCGGAAAAGTGAAGACATTGAAAAACCTAAAATGTCTATTTCGTGCTTGCGATCTCTCATGTCCTTAATAAATAATGAAATAGACCGGCTGAACCCGCCGACTTGATATTTGTTCTTCGGCAGGAGCGTGTTTACCCACATCGTGAACCTTTGATGAATAATGGAAGAAATCTCTTTGGACGATGTAATAATTAACTTATGTGCACCTGAATATTTCATAATACACGTGCGGCGAGCTCACGCAACTGCTCCGAAAATAAAACAACATTAATTATTTTCATAAATCAATAAAATGTTACTAGTTTTTTTTTCTTTAGATAATTTTTGTGTGACTTAGGATTTCGTTGCCCAAGATGGTTCATTGGTTTAAGAGGGCACTTTCCAGCTCGATCAACTTACTTATTCCATACTACGTAATTCCATGATTACTCATTAATTATTAGAGTTCGTAGCAATTTGTATCGCAACAAAAAACTGAAATTAATTTTACTGACTAAAATTTTCTTTAAAATTTAAAATATGTTCTTTTATGCAAAGATGCCGATCTTAGCATAAAAAAAAAACAGGCTGACGGTCCACTTGATGGTAGGTGGCTACCGTCACCAATAACACAAACAACGCCACAACTGCTGCAAGTGCGCTGCAGACTAGGGATTGGATATGAAAATGGGCTCTGGCATTCCTTACTCACTCACGGAAACACAACAGAACACGCGCTGTTATTTCACGATGGTCTTCTGTAAGGGGTGGCCGTCTACCACCCTGCCGTCAAACGGGCTGTCAAATGACTGCGAAACACAGTGTGTCCTGCCACTACTATTCAGATCCAAACTAGAGCCAAATTTGAAAAGTACATTTTTCAAAGTTGACCCTGCCGGGAAACGAACCCGGGAACCCTGGAACAGAGCGTTAAGGTAAGCTCCATATATTAATAAGTATTTTTGTAGGTTTTATTTGTTTACGAGTTGAGCCCGCAACTTCGTACGCGTGGTATTCGGTATAGCGCGTAACTTTTTTTCTTTGTAAATCGATTGGTATCGATTGGTTATCGGTGGATCGATTTAGTGTAACAAACACTAACAGTGTTATTACAAAAAAAAATACTAAACTATGTCTCAAAACGTGTTTTGTCAAACAGCGTCTAAACATTTGTGTACAATTTCACAATTTAAACCCTGCCTCAAATAATGTTTAACCTTCGCTATTACAAAATAGTGTTTGTCCTTTGACTAACCAAAACATCGCTAGGCAACCTATAGGCAACCAAATGTTGCTATTTTAAAATTATAAAATAGCAAATAGTAACAATAAAATAGCAACATTACAAAACGTTCGTTCAACTTCATTTGGTTCAATCCGAAACGTTCCTTTCTATGCAAATTTGTTATGTGCTAATAGAATATCCCTACGCAGAAAAATATTTTAAAATTATTTATATATAAATAAAACAGTGACGTGTGTGATTATAAATTAATTATTGCTCTAAATACACCGCCATAAGTATGTTTTGGAACCAAAACTTACGTATATAATGAGTACATTGTACACATAGAACAGTGATCGGTTGAAAGAATGGACTTGTCAATCGTCATTACTCATTGTCAAATGAGTATAATATAAATAAAAATTATTTCAAGTAATATGGGAAAAAATGGACAATTGCTGACTAAAATTTTCCATGGAAACATTCTACCCATGATGTACATCTGAAATTGGGATGTCAATAGCTACCAGCCATCTATAAAGGTTTTTCTAAAATATTTGAATTGCTGGTGTATGTTTTATTATTTTCGCGAGTTGAATAAGTGGCGCGAATGTGTTGTGTCGCATTCTGTCTTCGGTTATTCGCATTATAGTAAGTTGAGACAACAAATTCTTCCAAATAGCTATTACTAAGTTCCCACGCTCGTACAGCGCCACCTTAAGATTAATATCGTTTAAGGAAGAAAAACGAACAAATTGAACCTCCTCATATAAAAGGTGTCATAGCAATAATATGTGGGCTGTATAACTTTAATAAATAATTTAGAATGAAATAAATAGGCATAACAATACTCGTACAACCGTATGAAAATCCCTTGAGAAGTTTTTTAAATTATCGCGAACATAGATACATACAAAAACACATCCGCGGCGGGCGACTTTATCTATATCTATACATATAATGAAATCATTTTGTCTGTGCATTTGTGCACGCTAATCTTAGAAAAGGTTTATCCGATTTGAATGCGGTTTTCACTAATGTATTGTAGCAAGCTTCCCGTAACATTTAGTGCTTGTTTCATTCCAATAGGTTTACAAACAAAAAAGTTGCACCCCGAATACCACGTGTACAAAGTTACGGGCTCAGCTAGTTTTATCATATTTAAGGATAGTTACATTATTTTTTAAATTAAAGAATATTTTATCCGTAATAAGTAACATAACGCACTATATAGGTATGTATGTGTATTGGTGTGTATGTGTATATATAACTACCTAATTATATTAAATATAACTAATACTAAGAAATTAAAATGTGATACTTGATTTATACTTTATTATAAATTTATTAAAATAAAGATTATTGAAATTAAAACATCCTGTAGAAAGTGTGCATTCTTATGGTCAACAAGCAGGTTCGTTGTATTAAAGTGTATTAAAATTGTATTTACCTACAAATATTTACTTCGAATTTTTGTATGTACCTACATATTTGTTTGTAACAATAATCGTGTTTATATTTTTGTTATTATAGAAGACAGCTAGAAATTTAATTGAGCTTATAGTACACCTAAACTGTGTACCACCAAATGTTTTTTTTTTGTTAAAAAAAAAAATATTAAAATTAACAAAAACTAATCTAAATACCAATTAAATATTACGAGAAGATCAATCGTGGAATCCAGCTCGGATGGGCAGCGTTCAGGGTGAGGAGGATCCCAGACATCTACTCGTCCAAAATTTTTCAGAGTCAAGTTTTCGACCAATGTGTGTTGCCAGTGATGACATATGGCGCTGAAACGTGGTCTCCAATTAAGGGCCTCGGTAAGAAAGCTCAAAACGAGCTTTGAAGAGGGCTATGCTATGGGTTACATTGCAAGATCGAATCAAGAATGAGAAGATTCGTCGACGAACGAAAGTTTCCGACATAACCCGGCCAATTAGTAAGTTGAAGTGGCAGTGGGCGGAACACATAGTATCTATAGAGACCCGACGGACGCTGGGGCCGGAAGGTTCTCGAGTGGAGGCCACGGACCGGCAGGCGCAGCGTAGGACGTCCACCCACAAGGAGGACCGACGACCTGTAGTTATGCACTGTAATTGAAATTAAGGTTTGTTTATGACCTATTTGCGTTCGATAATAAAAACTTCTTACGGCATTCTGAACAATGATGATATTACGAAAAACATCAACTTTTTCGTAATATCATCAAAGATAATTTGAATAAACGCATTGAGCAAAAGCACCTGAATGCTTTCGCTTTCGCTTCACAGATCTCATTTAAGCACAAGTAACGAGACAAAAGCACTTATCACAATACGTAGGAAATAAGTATGATTTTCAGTTTGATGTTTGTGTAGGGAAAATGTCAAAATAATATTCAGTACTATTAAAAAAGTATCATTTCAATTTTTATACGTTTACATCTACAAATAGAATTTAGTCTTATTATATTTCTTAGGCCTCTGTATTGATATCCTTCTGCGAAGATGTCATCTCGCAGAAGGAGCGGCGGAGAGAGAACGGGAAGAGAGTCCTGTCCCATCACCTCCGTCGCCGACGAACAGGACGCAGGCGGCTGGCGCTGGCTTTATATTGCATGAGCATTTGACTATGAGAAAGCTCTGTTCAATGCTCTGGGTGCCGCGTTTGCCACTGTTGACCAAAAACACGAACGTGTTGATGATTCTGAGCAGTGTTTGGCCATGTTTAAACGTAAAAAAACCGGAATTTTTGCGTCGATATGTAACAATGGATGAAACATGGATCCATCACTTCACTCCGGAATCAAAACGATCGTCATCTGAGTGGACAGCAACTGGTGAACCTCGTCCAAAGTGCCCGAAAGCACAACAATCGGCTGGAAAGGTTTTGGCCTCGCTATATTTGGATGTGCGTGGTGTAATATTCATCGACTATCTTGAGAAGGGAAATACTATCAAAAGTGAATATTATATAGCGTTATTGGAGCATATGGCAAAGAAAAAATTATTGTGTCATCAAGACAACGCACCGTGTCACAAGTCAATCAAAACAATGGCAAATCTACATGAATTGAACTTCGAATAGCTCCCACATCCACCGTATTCGCCTGATTTGTCTCCCAGCGACTACGGGCTGTTCGCAGACCTCAAAAAAATGCTCGCCGGTAAGAAATTTGAATGAAGAGGTTATCGCTGAAACTGAGGCCTATTTTGAGGCAAAAGATAAATCGTTATACAAAAGTGATATTGAAATGTTAGAGGACGCTTTGAACTTGATTGCATTGCTCTTGATGGAGAATAAAGCTAATTTTGAACAAAAGAAACCGTGTTTTCTTTGTTAGGCCCGGGACTTTTCAGCCCATGTTAGAAACGCACTTTTAATCTAAACCTACATACTTATCTTACCTACTTACCTCTGAGTTTACACATAACGCAAATATGGTGCTTTGTTCTTATTTTATTATTCATCTATGTAGGGTTAGTCAAGGACATAGAAATCATTAAATAGAATAAAGCAATATTTTACAATGACACTTTTTAAAATGACAAAACACATTAAATATTATCTATATAGTACTTATTACTTCCATGATTATCATTAAATCATATAGCTTTTGTCAACAAAAAGAACTAATCATTTCCAAATATTTATGTCAGAGAATTATAGACTACTACAGTACGATAATAGTATCGCTTACTACACAATTCATGTAAATAATAAATGATTTCAATTTAGTAGACAGATATTGCGCCTCGTTAGCAATTTGTATATGATGACCAGTATGTTGACCTTTAGAAGGTTACTTATTACAGTCTTAACGAGTTTAATACTTACATAGACGAGCGTTTGCCGCGGCTTTTCCAGTAACTTTGTCGGCAAAAATTATAGCTTACTGAGCAAGTTTACGCAGCGTCTCCGAGGCTCAGATTAGGCGTTGTTATAAAAATGTCTCTTACGAAAAAAAATTTTTTTTGGTAAATATACCAAATTACCGGTTAGTTCCTTTTGACAAATTACACCGTCGAATTTTAAGTACGTTTAACTACGGAATGGTCGTTTTAATTAACGAATTTTAACTAAGGTAAGTACTGCGTGGCATAGATACGAAGTTCATCCGTATCTTAGATACAGAGATGGAAACTTTATCCTGATAACGTGCGACATTTGAATCAAACTTCCTTCTAGTGTTATTCCGCCTAGCTACATTAAATACTTAAGCATGCTTCTTTTATGTAAAAATTGTCAGACAAGCTGACATAAAACAGTCAGATAAGAGTAATTACATTACATTGATTTCATTACATTTCCTTTCTTTTTACTGTTACAGGTTTTTAACATTTTTTTAAACAATTTTACTTTTTTTTTTCTTCTCCTTATCTGTTTGCCCTTTGACACAAAGGCCTCTCAAAATCTCTCCATTCTTTCCTGTTTCTAGTTTTCCTCGTCCACATGCTTCCTGCTTTTTTTTTTTTTTTTTTTCAAATCATTTGCCTATCTCATATGTTGCCTTCCTCAGCTCCTTTGGCCTTCTCTAGGGTACCAGTGACTTATTAGTTTGCTCCACTTGTCTGGTCCTCTTAGTACGTGGCCTGACCATTTTAGTTTCTTTATTTTTGATGTTACATCTTGCACCTTGGTTAAACTTCTTATTTCCTCGTCCTTCTTCTTTTCCACTTTAAGTTTATTGAAGTTATTTGGTAGAATTATGTTTACTTGCTATCCGCCTCTGTCTGTTTCTTCGCTAACTTCTTCCTAATCATCCAACCGATTTTGTTACGGTTTTTATTAATGGAAAGAACAATAAACGAGGAAGGTTTGTAATGTGAATTCCTGAAAAAATGCATCTATACGAAGCCCAGTTCTAAAAGGGAAAGTCAACTTCTTAATCCCATTTGTTTATAGCATATTAAAAGCCTTAAGAAGTTTACCTTTAACTTTCCCTTGAGAATATTACTGGAAAAATATTATTTGGATAATGGAAGTTTACGACGTTTGCCCATATAGGACCACGGGAATTTATGGCTTACAAAAACATGTAAAGGTCTGTCGCGGTAAGCATGTAAGATATTTTGTTCAATTAATGTACCTTCAAGGTTGTCACTTTCAATTTGATATATTGATGGCTTTATTGTTAGCATATTTTTCAAACGCAACCTGTCTCTATGGAGTCTTACAAATAAAATTATATTTGCAATGTAAGTAGGTATTCTTTTTTTTTACGTTGAGAAATCCATCATGGATACCCGGCAGCGAATGGGACCGCGCTTTCGCTAAAACCTACCGGCTACTGGCTAAAACCCAACGACTTTCTACCGCGGCCGTAGATGGGCGGGGTCGCAGGAACATTGTTACACAACTTCGGCGACCCGCCACGACTATCCAGCGCAGGGAGAACTACGCTCCCTGTCGGAACCTGGGCATACCCGAAAGTGGAAGTACGCCGGCCATCTCGGGGACCTCACAACGGACGGTAGTCTCCCCTTAGACTACCGCCCATAGCCATGGGCCATGGGCCCAGGGGCGTAGCGTCGGGGAGCGGGTGGGAGCAGTTGCTCCAGGGCGCCGCCGGCCGCCCAGCGGCGCATTTTTTTTTTTAAATTTTGTGTCAATAGCCAATCGAAAATGCCTACCTAATTATCAATATTCATTATTCACTTTTTCGGAACATTTTTGTTTTGAACAGATATCTATAAATGAAACAAATAGCCGGTAATTAAATTTACTCAAGAAAACGTACCGGAAAACGGAACTAAAATCAATTTCAAAGCAAAGAAACTTTACTTTTAGCGCCCTGGAGCAAAATTTTTCAAACGCCTCTCTCTCATATGGGGTCGTGAGGAATTATACACAAACCTCGAAATGAATGATGTGGAGGTTTGTGTATGACAACTGTGTGAGTTCTTGGATTGACCTGACCTGATACACAAAAACCTAAACTTTAGTATATCTTTCAGCATATTTTTCTTGATAATAATAATACTTTTATTGGCTATATGCATGCAATGTTTAGTTACAAGTTCGCAAAGTTACAATGTTAAAATCGATCGTTCAAAAAATGAGAGAGGGCGCTTGAAAAATTTTTCTCCAGGGCGCTGAAAGTGAAGCTACGCCACCGCATGGGCCTATTACACCGGTTTGCTAGGACTTTATCATGTCTTCTAAGATTGCCACTCTTCAGTGTTAAAACAAAGTGTTCTTTTTATATGTAAGGGTCGTCCGACAGGTTAAGCCGTTTCTGAGATTAACGTGCACAAATGCTAAGGCAAACAACGATTTCATTATTAAAAGCATCCAGCCTAAGCTAAACCCTACTTAATATGATTGATCATATAGATCTGAGATTAGCTTACATTGGAAAGTATGAAAATCACCTAACCTGTCCATTTCTTAACTTTATATAAACTTTCATTCATCATCATTTTATATATGATTACTTCATTTTACAGATGTTAACTAAAGTTTCAGCCAATTCAATTGAGAAGAGTTATTTTATGCATTTTTATCGAAAAAATATTGGACGTGATTCTTTAAATTTACATAGCTTTTTTTTGTAAACCGATTGGAATGAAACAAACACTAAATATTACGGGAAGCTTGCTATTATAATATATCAGTGAAAACCGCATCCAAATCCGTTAAGCCATTTCTGAGATTAACGTGCACAAACGCACAGACAAACAGACAAAAATTCTAAAAACTATTTTTTTGACCTCGGTAACATAAGTACAACCTGTATAATTTTTGAAGTGAAAACTTCTTTAGCGGCGCTGTGCGTTTTTGTCGAAAACCTGATGGAAAATTAGTAAGACCAACTCAACTATGCGTAATGTAGTATACATATGGGTGTAGATAAAATGCAGTATATGGAGTAATACTTAAAGTTTTGTGTTGCTAAGAGTGTTGGCGACCGTCGCCAGAGTGGCGTCCGGTAGCCACACAAGTGGTGACGTAGGTGGACGGTCGCCACTGAGTGGAGACCAGTCGCTATACCTACTGATAATTAAAGCAATTCGTGCAAAATTATTCCCTAACCATTCCAAAATATCAAAAATGCACCACGTTAATATTCAAGTTTTCACTTCCGCCGGCACTCCCGGAGTGCAAACCGTTTTTTTTTTATCTTATGTACGGACGCGGCCCATTTACGATTTTATTATTGTATAGATTTTTTTGTCTAAAAATATTCCAAATAACTTTGTTATTCAATATTAAAACTAAATTAATTTAAAAACAGGTTATGAAGTTAAGTGATGAGCATACGTTATTTTAAATCACACTTCAAACCTATAAGAGTAGCAACCGGAACCTGAAGACAGTTGGTTATTGATCTAAATTTGTATTGTTTTAACTATAGTTTTTTTTTTCTTAATTTACCTTAATTTTTACAACACATTTTTTTATGGTTTAGTTCATATTTAACTTATTCCATAAAGTAAAATTCTATTATTCGCTTTAAGTTATGAATATAACTTATTTGTAATATAAGTATTTTTAAGTCGCTGATTCTGTAATAATAAATAAAAAAATAAAATATATAATATGCTCGCTATATCAAATAAACGGTTGCACTTAAATTTAAAAACAGAATAAAATCTAAGTTGCGGCGGAATTATATATTTTCTGATACATCAATTTTATAAAATGCACTTTACCTTGAGTGAAAAATCCGAATTAATTCTTCTCGCACAGTTTCTCAGATTGTAAAACTACACGAGTCTAAATTTGTTCAATTTTCATGAGAAAACTTTTAATGCATGTACTCGCGCACAGTCACATTTTTCGCGGAGCGTTTCCTTTTCGAGGGCGGGCGGCGTGTCCGCCCAGTAACACAATCTACGCGCGACTGAACTACAGGAGACTTGCATTCTACGCTTTACTTTAAAACAACTTCTAATTTAAATATCTAACTGGATATTTGTCTAAAATTAAGTTAATAATTATCTATACTTCTATACTAATATTATCAGAAGAAAAGATTGGTGTGTATGTATTTTTTTATGTTTGTAATGAATAAACTTAAAAATTCTTTCCCCTATAGAAAGCTAAATTATCAGCGAATAACATAGGCTACTCACCCTCCCCTCCCCTGCCCCATCTCACCCCCTTTACCCTCCATACAAATGTATGTTTGTAATGAATGAACTCAAAGACTACTAGACCGATTTTAAAAATTCTTTCACCTATAGAAAGCTACATTATCAGCAAGTAATATTTTATAAAGAGACGCGTACAAAGTGCAACAGCTAGTAAAATCTGAAATTAATAATAATCTTCTTATATATAAAAATGAATCCCCATTTCTCCTGGTCACGGCATCACGCGCGAACGGGTAGACCGTTTTAATTCGGTTTTCGCTAATGGAAAGAGGGATAAACGGGGAATATTTTAGGGTATATAAAAATTGCACGCCGGGCGAAGCCGGGGGCGGGCCGCTAGTATTAGATAAATTTAGAAAGATATGAGTAAATTTATGTAAATTTATGAGAAATTAGCTGATGCCACGACTTTGTTCGCACTCCTTTTTTAGGTGTTATTTTAGGACGGTGCTATCACAGTCTAATCATACTTACAATCAGGCAACGAATGTACTTGCGTAGAGCAACGTTGCCGTTCAGTTTGCAGGCTCGAACATTGAGCGTTGCCCGACTGTATGACATAAGTATGGTTAGCCTGTGGTGCTATGTTGTATGTCCTACTATGTGGTGCTAATAAATACACATTTTGGCCATTAGACACACACAAACATTCTACGTATATCCAAATTTTAATGATTATAGCTTTAGTAGTTAAGGCGTGAAAGCGTAACTAACAAACAAACTCACATTTTGTTGATCCCCCATCTGACCCTTCCTCCTGCCTTCACGCGACTGAAAGGGACGTGTTAACAGCCCTCGCCTCCTTTCCAAAGGGATCGGCGTCAGGTCTAGATGGCATTTCCCCGCAGCATTTGATTGACCTCACCAACTACGGGACAGGTGTGGCTGGTGAACGGCTGACTACCAGCCTCACAAAACTGGTCAATCTCATGCTGCTGGGAGATGTCTGCCCTGATGTGGCACCTATCATCTATGGGGCAAATCTTATCGCCCTGACAAAAAAGGACGGTGGCGTACGACCCATCGCTGTAGGCTTAACATTTCGACGTCTAGCAGCTAAGATCTGCGTCCGGCTCACTCGAAAAAAATTACAGGCCCTTTTTGAACCCACACAAGTTGGCTTTGGCACTCGCGGAGGTTGCGAGGCGGCAGTGCATGCAGTACGCACCTTCGTAAAAAGCGACTCGTGCGAGGTTCTCCTAAAATTAGACATAAAAAACGCATTTAATTCGGTCAATAGGGACACCCTGCTCAACGAAATTAGAATGCATGTCCCGGAAATATATAACTTCCTTCTCCAATGTTACCACTGCCCGTCAAAGCTACTACACAAATCCAATGAGATTCTGTCGGCCGTTGGTTGTCAGCAGGGTGATCCCCTCGGCCCAGCAATATTCAGTTTGGCTATCAACCCGATTATCCACAATCTAAATTCCAAATTAAATGTTTGGTACCTCGACGATGGGACCTTAGGTGGAGACGCACAGACTGTGCTAGCAGATTTGGTACACGTTAAACAACAGTTCCACAATATAGGTCTGGAATTAAATTTTGATAAGTGTGAATTATATATTTCCGATAAAGTAGATTCACTCACCGTTTCCCAAATCAGGCAAAATTTCAACAATGTCGCTCTTCACATTAAAATAATATCAAAAGACAGTCTGTACCTCCTAGGCTGCCCCATCATGGAGGAGGCCATCCCTCTCCTCCTAACTAAATCAACTTCAAAATTCAGCAGTTTTTCGGACCGCCTTGTCAAAATTAGTAGCCATTCAGCCTTATTTATTTTAAAATTCTGTTTGTTTGTTCCAAAATTTACTTACCTGCTTCGCTGCTGCCCCATCTGGAAATTTCCTCATTTGATTCAACCTATTGACAGTCTTATGAAATCCCAAATTGAAAATATCCTTAATATCCACATTAGCGAGCAGGCATGGACCCAAGCCGCTTTACCGATAAGGAACGGCGGTTTGGGAACCCGCAAAATTTCAAGTATTGCTTTGCCGGCATTCCTGTCCTCCATTCACAGCACGTTAGATCTCGCAGGTAAAATACTTAAAGCCCCAGCGGGCATTAACTGTGTCATCGCGTGCTTGGATGAGGCCACGAATGTTTGGCTAGCTGGACCGAGCCCAAATCTTCCACCGAAACCCCAAAGACAAAGGGCCTGGGACTCAATAGCCTCCGAAGCCACCCTACAATCACTCATAGAGTCATCGACAGGCAGAGACCGGGCCAGGCTGCTAGCTGTGTCCAAGCCTGAGTCAGGTCACTGGCTACATGCCTATCCATCACCCAATACAGGAACCTTCATCGACCCGGACACTTTACGTATATCTGTCGGTCTCCGCCTGGGAGCTGGGATTTGCACTGGCCACAACTGCGCTTCCTGTGGGGCCCCTGTGGACCGACTTGGCCACCATGGCCTCTCTTGCTCCTCGGGCGCCGGTCGCCTGTCTCGCCACGCCGCCCTCAACGACATCCTTAGAAGGGCGCTCGTCAGTGCCAACGTTCCCGCCGCTCTGGAGCCCCAGATTATACGGGGCGATGGCAAGCGCCCTGACGGGATGTCATTGATACCCTGGAGGATGGGCCGTGCGCTGGTTTGGGACGCGACCTGCACTGACACCCTAGCGGCTTCCCACCTGCCAGCAACCACAAAACGCGCGGGTGCAGCGGCAGATGCCCGGGAGCTCTTCAAGGTCTCTAAATACAGTTGTCTCGGCGCCCAATATCAGTTCATACCGTTTGGGGTCGAGACACTGGGGCCTTGGGGTAAGGGTGCGCTCGGGCTCCACAGGGACCTATGCAAACGTCTGAGGGAGGCAACAGGTGACCCTCGCGCTGGCGGCGTTCTCGCGCAAAGAATTGCAATTGCAATTCAGCGCGGGAATGCTGCCTGCGTGATGGAGACCCTCCCAAGGGGCCCCCGATTAGATTTTAATTTATAGTTATTTATATTAATTATAGATTTTAATTTGTAGTTATTTATATTTAGGAAAGACAATTGTTATTTATATTTATATTATTATTTATATTTATATTAGTGAATAACTCACATTTATAATATTAGGATAGTATTGACGTCATAAATTGGATAGCACGTCTGGTTCAACTTGTTAGAACCTGTTTCGCCCCCACATTTTTTTTTATTTAAGTCGGCAGACAGGCTGACGGTCCACTTGATGGTAGGTGGGGCTACCGTCGCCTATAACACAAGCTACTGCAAGTGCGACTGCAGTGGGATTAAGGATAAGGGATTAGGACTGGATAGGGAAATGAGCTCTGGCATCCCTTACTCACTCACCGAAACACACGTGCTGTTATTTCACGGTAGTCTTCTGTAAGGGGGTGGTTACTGCCTCCAGATGGGCTGCCCAAATAACTGCGAAAACGCAGCGTGCCCTGCCACTACTTTCTAAATCCAAACCAGAGCCAAATTTGAAAAGTTGATTTTTCCAAGTTGACCCTGCCGGGAATCGAACATATTATGGTTGGCTTTAACACTATTATTACTATTATGGTCGGTAATGCAATTATACACTGGTGTTTCTATGTTCCTGGGCCAGGACCACCATTTACCACCAAATATGCTTGCCTTAACGCTCTGTTCTAGGGTTCACGGGTTTGATTCCCGGCAGGGTCAACTTTGAAAAATGAACTTTTCAAATTTGGCTCTGGTCTGGATTTGGAAAGTAGTGGCAGGGCACACTGCGTTTTCGCAGTCATTTGGGCAGCCCGTCTGGCGGCAGTAACCACCCCCTTACAGAAGACCACCGTAAAATCCTTTGTGAGCATAATATTATATTCGCAAATTATTATATTCTCAAAATAACAGCACGCGTGCTGTTGTGTTTCGGTGAGTGAGTAAGGGATGCCAGAGCCCATTTTCGCACTTGCAGCAGCTTTGGCGTTGCTTGTGTTATAGGTGACGGTAGCCACCTACCATCAAGTGAACCGTCAACCTGTCTGCCTACCTTAACATAAAAAAAAGGAAAATATATACCGTCAGCCATATTTGCGCTCTTTATCATAAAACACGTTTCTATTTTTTCGTATACTTAAAGGTGCAGACTGACGTACGCGATACATTGCTATAATACTTTCCAACTTATTGCAACTTTGTGATCCTCCCACTTCCTTACGTCACGCTCGAGTAGTCAGATTATTAAAATGCACACTTTTCTGCACGTAACTAATCCACCATACCTTAATCTGTCGCGCTTGAGTATATCCCAAAATTCCCTCTTAGGCTCCCCTACTAATATGCACATGATTTAGGACCGTTGAAGATTGATCAAGAGTCATTTTCTCAGACGAATCAAAATTTATGTATAAAAGACCAGGAGAACGATTCAAGCACGCATGCATCGAGAAGACAGTACCTTATTCAGTGGATTACTTGTGTGGACTGAAATTTGTTCAGAGAATCGCACAGAGCTGGTGCTTATAGAAAACAGCTTTTTAACCAGCGAGAGAACAAATCTTAAATCATTGGTCCATTGCCCGGTCTCATACTGGTGAAATAGAAAATGATTACCTTCAAGAGATGAACATTAGCCATAGAGTGGCCAGCACGCAGCCTCGACATGCCTGTTAAACAACGGAACCCCTCTTCGATTACGCTTTGAGAGCTCAAAATTGTGCTGGTAGAGGAATGGGAGAATATTCCCCAACATCGGATCAGAAAGTTGTAGGGTTCATCATCATTCGCTTTTCTCATTCATTACAAACCTTTTTGTTTCCTTGTTATAATGTAACCTTTTTATCTACATTACATATACACTAGCCGGCGGGATTTTGAATAAAATGGAACAACAGACGGGAACGAAAAAAGGAGCAGCGAGAAGAATTGAAAAAGGAGATTGACAGGTTTTTTTCACGAAGAGAGATTATTCTGGAGAGAGATTCTATAAAGAGAAGGTGTAATAATAATAATAATAATAATAATAATAATAATATTTATTTTCGAGATCATGGGTATCATGGGTGTACTGAATATATGTACAATAATAGGATCCAAATTTTTTAAAAAGGAATCGGAATGAACGAATCCAATACTTGTTTTCATTAAGTCGACGAGATCCGCTTAAACCGCTCAATTTTACCTGAGATCCTGTCGGAAAGGGGAATAAAGCTGTTCCAACGGAAGACGTGATCAACGGAAGACAAATATATATACATATAAATATATAAGGACTGTAGTGATTTTTAGTGTACATATAGGGACTCTAGTGAAATTAGAGCGTGGTGTTTCCTCGAAGTCTCCATCCTCCCTTACAACCCGCCACCCCTACAGTGATTTAGAATTGTTACACTACAAAGTATAGAGCATGCACGCGGAAGCAACACGAAGAAAAGTGATGTTATAAAATCGTAGAAAAGTGATTTACTCCTTTTTGTTTTTAAGATAAGATTGTTTTTTTTTTTTGGCAAAGTTTTTATAAATGATCCGAAATTAATACTCTCAATTGTATCATATATAAATATTTTGTTATTTTTAGATACATAAAATTAACATTAAGAAAGGAAAGTTAAAATGAAAAGAAATAATATTTCAAAAATCAATATTTTTTAATGTTTGAGACGTGTTTATAAATTATTATTTTTTTCATATTTTTACCCAATGGCGTTGTTTACTTCAACATTTTGAATCTCTTTGGCATTTACGTCTACTTTCGGTATTAGAACGCCTTTTCCGGGGCAAAGTCCACCGCATGCGCTTCCTGCATCAAAAAAGTGTAAATAAAACACTTAATTTTAACTTAACTTGACTAACTTTAATTCAATGTTAAGTTACCTATTACTAACCGTTACCTTAAACTTCATACATTGTAAACATTAATTTATAACATTATTAATTATGAACACTAATTATTGATACGACTTTATACGTGGGATGCACTAAAAGAATGAATAAGAAAAATTTAGGTACTATGAATGATCAAAAATGAATTTATTTTTCTCAAACAGTAACAACACAAAAAAAATTATGTTAAGGTCGACAGACAGGCTGACGGTCCACTTGATGGTAGGTGGCCACCGTCGCCTATAACACAAGCAACGCCACTGGTGCTACAAACGCGCTGCCGACTACAGTAGGATTAAGGATAAGGGATTGGGAAGGGATAGGGAAATGGGGTCTGGCATCCCTTACTCACTCACCGAAACACAACAGCACACGTGCTGTTATTTCACGGTGATCTTCTGTAAAGGGGTGGTTACTGCGGCCAGACGGGCTACCCAAATGATTGCGAAACTCAATGTACCCTGCCATTACTAAAACATTTATGTTTACTATTATTTATTTATTACGTTTATTTATTTTAATATTTATAGCGTTTATTTATTTTGGAAATCACACTCCTCCATGGTGAGAGTTAAATCAATGGTGATGTAAACACGCATTTTTAAAATGACGCCTCGATTTTTTTTATTTCATCCGCTTACGTTATTAGGCAATTGTGCTTGTAAATATACTTGGTCACGCTTCCCGCTCCGCGAGTGTAATCATTAAAGTGGTGAAGCGCTAGACTCTGTGAGTCCCGTTGCAGTCTTCGCCGCTAGAGGACCAGGGAAGGAGGTAAGTGGCAGACTTCGTTTGTTTCCTCGTCATTTAATTGCATATACCATCAACGAGAAAAAATACGGTCCACTTTTATAATTGCTTGACCTGTCTCAATAGAATGTTGGGGATTAGTTTATAATTTTTAATTACAGCCTGTGTTACGATAACAACAATATGTCACAGTAGTCTTGCCGTCAGATCAATTTTGTCTGAATACGCTGTTATATATACTAATAACGAAGCAATATTTGTTATAGATGCTTTATAAAATCCCTCAATCGATTTAAGATTTACGTTAAATGAAAATTATATTTCGCCTAATTTAAGTACCTATAATAATTGTATAAATCGAATTTACAATTATTGTGTTACCTTCTTTTATTCTTAAAATAATGCTTCTACGTCATTATTCAACAGTAACTAACCTATGTTATTTATGGTGACATTTCCAATTTTAGTAACGTTTATAGTCGTTTGAGCGAACATTTTTACTTTTTTGTGTAATCCTTGCTTAGCCAAGTATGATACTAAGTCGATATCTGAAAAGAACAACCATTATGTAAGACCAAACCATACGGTAGAACACACAAATTAATGGAAAATCATTGACGAACCTGTTGGATGAGTGATTAGGGTGCTTGCCTTAACGCTTTGTTCTGGGATTTCCGGGTTCGATTCCCAGCTGTTGACTCTGGCAGAGTTGAGTTGAGAACACTGTGTTTCGCAGTCATATGGGCGGCCCCATATGACTGCGAGTGAATAAGGGTGTCAGAGCCCATTTCCCTATCCTCTCCTAATCCCTTATCCTTAATCCTACTGTAGTCGGTAGCGCATTTGCAGCACATGTGGCGTTGCTTGTGTTATAGGCAACGGTAGCCACCTACCATCAAGTGGACTCTCAGTCTGTCTGCCGATCTTAACATTATATATATCATCTCCCTCAAAAGTGACTTCGTTCGCGTGATTTTTGTTTTATGACTCTCAATATTCAATATTCGATTTTTGAAAAATATCTATGGCTTTAGTTCTTCGGGCTTACTATGACCGTAAACATCGTCGTTTAAAAACCACATTTATGTTATAGTTGTTTGAAATATGTAAGTCAACTGTGGAGTAGGGAAGCATCTATCATTTATTCTTCATCTTCTGCTTATTGGTGAAAAGAGTCTATATAATGTTTGCCTGTCACGCATCTATATAATATTTGCCAGATGTTCCTTCGTCTACTCGTATAAGAAGCGTACAGTATATACTATGGAGAGTGTGCATCTATGTTGTACGATTTAATCCAACCGGAACCGTTCCACTTGCGGACCACTAGACGTGGGCAGGGGTTTCATCCCTTCGTGGTCGATGTACCTCGATCACGAACAAAGCGTTTCAGTTCCACCTTCCTTGTTCGAACTGCTAAGGAGTGGAACTCATTGCCTGCGTCTGTGTCCCCACAGAACTACAACCTCGGGGTCTTCAAAACTAGGGTAAATGGGCATTTACTAGGTAAGCGTGGTCCACCTTCGGCCACATCTGCACCTCACATCAGGTGAGATAATGGTCAAGCGCTACCTCGATTTCATAAAAAAAAAAAAAAAAAAAAAAAAAAAAATAGAATTTGGAATATATAAAACATATTATATAAAACATATAAAAATATTAAACATATTATGGAATCAGAAACTTAATCTGAACTTTTATTGCAAAAGTCTTATTTAATGTTATTATCTAATATTTCTTACCACTAGTCTCTTAAGCTCTATTCATTTATTTTTTATTCACCAAAAATTCGATTAATAAAATTGTTTCCGTGTCAAATGGCAGATTGATAAAAAAAAATATTCAAAAACTTGTTGTTCAAAGACTTGCGAACCGTTTCTTACTTTTGGAAACTTACTTTTGTCATGTAGAGTTGCAGAAATAGCATCATCTATAACTTCTAGGAATATGTATTGTACAGCTTCCGGTAATAGATCTGTTATGTATCCGTTTACCAAGCTATGAGACATTACAAAGTTTTCCGCTTCAACGATAGAAAATTCTGTAATCCTGGAAAACAGCGAACATTAGTTAAGCCTTCTTTGACGTTACTTCTAAGTATAAAAAGACGATACGTCGCCGGGGCACATTATGTACAGCGGTCTTAATCTGAACAGCTCGTCTGGAAGCAACAAGGCATCTACATAAGTTCAGCGTAAAATAACAAAACGTAGGTAAGTCTTTTTCAGTACCTACTTATTAATTGGATCCCACCGGGATCCCACAGTAACAGTTTTTTTTTCCCTACCAAAGATGAAGAAAACTATGATAGAAAAACGTTTCGTGACAAAGACAGAATCGCTAAAGTATTTTCGAAATACATTTGCAAGAATTCAGCTCTGTATTTATAACTTTTTATTAGTAAAAAGTCCAAAACAATCCGAAAAGAGAGAAATTCCACACTGGAAATAGCTAAATTCATGGAAAGGCTTTGGATCTTAAATTTTTGAAAACCCATTAAATCAACCAATAAACGATTGAGGCCACATAAGAGTGAGAAAAGAATACCTCGGAACTGTAGCTTCAAATTTGGAGACACTTATTGTATTCCTGTTCGTTTTCTTTGTCGACACATTAAATTCAATTTTGACTGAAAAGTCTTTGGTTTCGATTGTGAAATCATTTTGTTTTGTGACGCCTCTGAATTCGTGACTTAATGTTCCTCGCAACTGTAAAACAACATATATATATATCTCCATAAGTGTTGCGCTATTTTTTCGATTCTGGTGTATGGGTTTCCATTCTCAGTAGTAGCAGTCCTCTTAAATTAATATAGAAGTCCACCATGAAATAACCGTGAATATCTTAATGTTAATTAAATAATGAATACGTATTAATAGTGAACTTTAAATCAAGTACATTTTTAAAATTTAAATTGACTTATTTGACCGTAGACAAAGGCAAAAAAGGTAGATACGTGACTCACTCTCGAGGAAAAAAATTTTTTTTTGAAAGGCATTCCTGTTTGCAAACTTATTCAAGACGAGAACCCAAGACACCTCTACCATTCATAAGTAAATTAAATCTAAAAAAAATTGTAAAGAAAGTATAATTTATTCGTTTAAATGAGACCATTTGTATCAACCAAAAAGATTAAATATATAGAGAGGGCATTGGGAATTTTTTACTGATCGCCGTAATAGGATGGCCATGGCGTAGCTAAATAGCCTTGTCAAGTTGGTGACCACGTGGTTCTATGTCACATTACGGATTCTTTCGTCTTGCCCGATCTATACCATTGAAAATCTTTGGTATCAACTGAACAAGGAATAACTGCCTTCATTTGGATGTTGATACGTAGCATTGACTCATGTGGTTATCTATTTTACGCTAGGTACTGTACAATACGTTTATATATTATATCTCTCTTTCTGTTATTCAATATTGAATATCTAGCTCCGGGGATGAGTATCTACGCATATGTTTGTATGTAGCCCATTTGTCGATTACGTAATTTTAAGAATGTACAGTAAATATCTTACAGTATTTTATTTCTATGTATTTGACACATGTGTATATCTGATCTCCTAAATGAATCTATGAGGTTATTCGAAAATTTATTCAGAATAAACTCTGGACAACCTTGAGCCACACTGACCGTTAAACGTTTAAGCTAATTTTGCAAATAAAACTTTTAGATGCTTATAATTATCTGTGGAATCATTTAATTAAGAAAAATCATTAATATATATATTTTTTAAGTAATATTATTTGCTTAAACATACCAGTTCACCATGATCGTCTATGGAACACTTACCTGCATCAAACTGAATTTAATTGTATCCCTTATTTTAAGTCCATCGAACTTGAACGGCCCTCCCTTGTTGGCCGAATACGCTGTATCCAATCCGTATATTGTTATATTATTAAATGACAATTTTAAACTGTTGTAATTTATGTTGTCTTTCTAAAATATAAATTTGATTAATTTACTATCATGGTAATCTCCGAAAATACGTGAAGTATAATAAAAGCAACTTAATTATAAAACTTAAGTATTATTGCACAAAACGATTTACCCTTAATATTAAAATTTAAAGGTGAATGTAATGGCTAAGTAGCTATTATAAATTTAAGCAAGGCTTGCCTACCGTAACAAGTGAAAGTGTGGAAATAAATAATATATATAGACAACCCATTAACGGACAAATGAGAACAGCTCTGAAAAGAGCAGTTTATCAGCGTGGTTTTGTATATTTCTTTGACGATTGTCGCTGGATTCACGACGGAGGTTGAATGGGAGCCAGCAGCAGCCGTCACAGCCGTTGCAGCTTCTACTAGCTACTTGCCCGCGTTACTTCAAACGCTTGATTTTTTGGATGGTATTTCCTCATAAAAATAAGTGAAGGCCTTCGACAAAAACCTTTGGTTATGTAGTAGGAATATTGTTCGTAAGTATAAATCTTAACCTTAGGCTTAGTGCCGCGCTTCTAACTTCTCGTAACAAGCCACTTTTGCGAGAACCACAATGGACTATGGTGGTAATTATATAGCGAGAGGTACCATCTCATTTGAGGTGGCGTGCGTGCTGGCATGCTGGCAAGTGCTGATGGCGATATATTTGGTCTCTGTGAAGGTCGTCATATTGAAGCGTCACTCCCTAACCATCCTCTGCCAGGAATGGAAGGGAAGGCTGGCGGACCCGAATGAAGGCCTCCAAAGATCGATTCGCCCCTGCCTAGAGGGATGGCTAGCGAAGCGATGCGGGACATTTCGCCTGGTGCAGTATTAACCTCCACCGGATGGCCGTGAGAAAGCCCGCAGAGGAATGTAGCCTCAGTGATTACGCCGTTGACACTGCGCAGCACACATTGGTGGACTGCAGAGCAGCGCGCCGCTCTGAAGCTCGTGGTGGGCGCAGATCTTTCGTGAAAGCGATGGTCGGCGATGGTATTGCGTGACACGCGATGCTCGTGTTTTGCGAGCACGTTATTTTACGCAAGGAGGCGGCGGAGAAGCAGTTGTAAGAAGACATCCTCTCGTAGCCGTTCCTTCGTAGAAGAGTCGGGCATAGCCCATTGGCCTATATCCGCTATTGTCCCCCTTAAGCCTGGGCGGTAGTCTTAAGGGAGACTAATGCTTCTGACCAAAGCTTGCCGTTTTATTCTATTGTTTTTTTTTTTTGTTATACAGTTACAAAATAATACTAAAGAAAATTTGTCATAGATAAATAAGTTTTTTCTTACTGTCTCGTTCCAGTTAGTTTCATAATCTTTCAACTTTAATTCACCGTTAGTTTCTTTTATGATTAGCTTGTTAATGTTTTTAATAAGACGATTCAGCCAATGACGTGTACTTGCCACAATTTCTTTTTCTTTTTTGCTAAAAATATAAAAGATTATTATATATATATATATAAAAGTTGTCTGGTTTATTCGTAGTTATATTTTAAGCAAAAATTTTATTTGAATCCTATTTAAAAAGAAAAACTTGAAACACATGAAAGCGTAAAAATAAAAAATAATAAAGTACAAACCAATATTCTACAAATTTCAAGCCGAATACGTGTACTGGATTTATAAAAGTAATCAAAGCTCCCTCTAATTTAGGGATGAAATCTTGACAGATACGAGAAGCCATGACACTTTGGAGTTGGTATTCTGAAAAGACAAATAACCCTCGTATCTTATAAAGAAAATATACTTTAAAGACGTCAAGACAGCTATTGTTATTTATGCTGTTAGAAGCTATTGTTAAGTTATGGATGTTTTTCTAAAGAGTAAGTAAGCATTATTGTAACTCACCTATAGTATACAACATTTTTAACGAGGGCTTTATATGGACTTATGGGGCGATCAAAACAATGAGATATCACATATCCGAACATTATTCGGAACGGAACGTGATTCGAACAAGACTGGGCATTAATATAAAAATAATTACACTCACTTTGGAAGTTTGTGAAATATGGTGCAATTATTGGCGGTGAACCAGAACCTGGACTAAAAATCTGCAATGCCATAAAAACTATTAGAATAGGAATACATTCACGTTAAACCTCGGCCTCGAAAAGCCTGTATCCTTTCAGAGCCTATATCCTTTCTGTGCCCCCTTCCTTTAAAATATAACCAGCCCGTTGGATGAGTGGTTAGGGTGCTTGCCTTAACGCTCTGTTCTAGGGTTCCCGGGTTTGATTCCCGGCAGGGTCAACTTTGAAATTGAATTTTTCAAATTTGGTTCTAGTCTGGATCTGGAAAGTGGCAGAGCAAACTGCTTTTTTAATGTTTTTAAAACAAGGATTTTTTTAATTCTTGTTCAGAAATGCTTTTGTGCAATTCAGTAGTAATTTGACATTCTTGGCGCTAGACGCAACTGGAACAGGAAGGGCTGGGGAACTAGCTCATGCTGTCAACTTTGCATCACTCGGTCACTTATAGCACACGTGCTGTTATTTCACAGTGGTCTTATGTAAGGAGGTGGTTACTGCCAGACGGGCTGCCCAAACTACTTTTCAGATCCAGCCCAGAGCCAAATTTGAAAAGTTCATTTTTCAAAGTTTACCCTGCCGAGAATCGAACCCGGGAACCCTAGAACAGAGCGTTAAAGCAAGCACCCTAACCACTCATCCAGCGGGCTCGTCAAAGTCAATGTCACAGTTAAGGCTCGTAATAGTTAATTAGAAAAAGTGTTTTATGTCATAACCTAAAAAATAATACCTCAATATAAAATTTGCAGCCACCAATTGTTACTGTGTAATCCCCAATAGACACAGAATCGTCATTCAATACTGTAAGAAATGTTCCTTTCAAAGAGCAATCTTCTGCTACTATGCTGGAAAATAAGAAGTATAGTTTGTTATTTGAAATATTCGTATGTAAATTTAAAATATTTATGATCATGTAAATGGCAAAGCACACTGCGTTCTGAAGTCAAGTACTTAACTCGTTTTGCAATAGCAGTACATCACATAGGCAAATGTGTTTTGCTATGTGCCAGGGTGAATCAAAAAATTCTTAGAATTTGAGTAAAAAATAAAAGGACATGGGTGGGATGGCGGTGTATAAATAACCACCATTGTAATACGTGTGCGGAAGCGGTATTTTATGGGTATCCTGTGGTATTGGCTGGCGCTAAAGAGCTTAAAATTAAGAGCGATCGTATAACAGTACCAGCTCGACGAATGCATCCAGGTCCAGGTGTCCTTCAGATGATCAAGTTCAGCTCGGCGCTAAACACCAACACAATTATTGTCCACACTCACTTAAAAATATAATGCGTTGCTAGGTTCATAAAGCGTTTTTAAGTAAATTATTGTTTATAAGCGAAACGAGCGGAGTCGCGTCCGCAATAGACGGCGACAAGCGAACAAGTGCTGCCCTCTCTCGCCCGTCACATAGTCACCTTGTACTTCGATACACTTTAGTTAAGGAATAATAAATTAATTTATTATTCCTTCGCAAAATAAGTTATGAAAAACTCCTCTACGGAAGCCATGACTGCGTTATTATCGTCAAATTTTATTACACTGACATGCTCTATTTTGGAATCTCTCTTTTCTCTCTCTCTCTTTTGGAAATAAGTGTTATGAAGAGTAAAATTAATGCAAGCGTTAACTATCTGCGTTAACTAAGAAGTAAGCGTTATTTGTCACTTTGACATTTGTGCGACAGCTGACGCGTGTATTTATGTTCCCTAATTCTATTCTCTGGGCTTCACACACACTTTTTTTTTTGTTTTAGATTCAATTTCGTCTATTGTTACAAAACGCCGATAAAATTCATCCGAATTACGCTTAATGATTTCGAGATTCCGCTTTGAAACTTCCAAACGTCGGTATTAATTGTTTGCGTCTATTAACATTCAAGGCACCCAACTTGCTAACATTTTTTTGAACCCTAAAACGTCTGGTAAAATTAATTGCACACTGCCGAAACGAAAGAAATATTTAATTGTAATTCTTCTATATTCTGATACCATTTTTTCTACTTTTTCCACATTTTCATCTACTATGGAGGTGGAAGTTGGCCAGAGCAACCGTGGAATAAGACAGAGCTTCAGTTCCTAAAGTCTGCTGGATCTCACAAAACAAATCTTTAGTAGACATTATTTTCAGGCAGAGATACTTATTACAGCACTAAGGTCTCATTTGTCAATAATGAAACGTATTTACCAAATCGTTTTACACAAGAATTAATAACGTCGAAACAAAAAAAAAAATTAAACAATTGAAATTCGATATAAAAAAGGAATGACAGTAATCATAATGACAGCTGAAATTAAAAAAAAAATTGTCATAAAAGAGGTTATAACCCCCCCTAGGTGTGCTAGGACCTTGTCGTGGTGGGGGGGCTTAACCCTCGACAATCCGGGCGGTTGCAGGGGTCGGTGGGGTCACCGGCCTTCGCCTGGCTGACCGGATTGTCGCTGGGGAACTAAGAAAGCACACACGAGAGTGCTCCGAGCGGGCTCCGAACACCGGAGCTCGTGACGGAGCAAACGGTTCTTTTTTTTTGACTTAACACTGGCAGATAATGGCCATCTTCAAGATGTGCCCAATTGCCATTTTTTATAAAAAGAAGAAGAAGAAGAAGAGGTTATAACACTGCAGTTATAAAAACTTTTTGATTCGCCCTCGAAGTATTGCCAAAATTCTGTCGTTTTTGGCAATGTCGTTTCACTTTTACGATTTATCTTATTACCTGCCTGCAATCTTGAAATCAAAGATGTTGTATTAGTCTGAAATGTATCTTTAAAAGAATTATTTTCAATTTACAGATAAATAGTTCATAACTTATAGCAAATTACAGATTTTACAGTTGTATAAAAAGGAACAGATATATATATTGATAATTATAATTACAATTGAATTACATATTTGTCACAAGACAATAAGTCTTAAAAATAAAAAGATAACCACTATCTTACAAACCCTAACCAGCAATAATGTTGCCAATGCTATTCCTGAAAGAGACCTTTGACGAGCAGAACAAATCTGCTGAGGAAAATTTGTCATGGTAGGACTTCTGAAAACGACGTATGACTGAATCTGGGCGTAATTACTGTGGACAAACTTAGACGAACCTCTTATCGGACCGGAACCCACAAATTTAATATATTAGTTACTAGGTCAGTGCTGTCAACCATACCATTTCCTATTTTATATAAGAAAGTTATATGGAAGAGAGAATTTCTATTCTCAGGGGATATTATTTGGTACATGTTACAAGAATCTTTATAGATTGAATATGTGTGATAGTTTCGGTAACACATTTGTCTGAGAAACTTAGCCTATACTTCTCTATACTATGTGTATGTGAAAAGTCCTGAGGGTTCTAGTTCCTGATGTGCTACTAAAATATTAAAGGACGTATGAGTAATAGAGACTTTTTTTAAACAGTTTTTATGTCTGTGAAGGATATAGTCACTCGCATAATGAATCCATGGTTCTTAAAAGTTAGGATGTTATATTGTCAATATGGTTTGTAAACGCTAATTTAGAAACTAGTATAATATCTAAATCTCTGACCTGTTTTAATAAAATTGATAAAATTGTACTGTTAGCATTGTAATTAAACTTTAATTTTATGTTAAATACGTTGAGAGGTAACCAGGCTTTTCATTTTTTTGTGTATATATATATAAAAATGAATCCCCATTTCCCTTGGTCACGGCATCACGCGTGAATGGGTAGACCGATTTTAATTCGGTTTTCACTAATGGAAAGAGGGATAAACGGGGAATGTTAATATGTATAAAAATTGCACCCTGAGCGAATCCGTGGGCGGGTCGCTAGTTATTAATAAAACACAAGTCTAGTCTAGTCTGTTCTGGTCTTTCTTTACCATACTATGTTAAGATAAAGTTACCATAAAGTGGGGCTACATGAACACGGGTTGACAGGTTTCTTTAGTTTACGTTCAGTTGTCACTGCATTACTTTTTGTTTAGTTGTGTTTTGTTTCATGTTGATACAAATTGTGTCTAAATAAACATGGTGCGTACTTACCGGAAGACTCCAGGATCTAAGCCCTACATGAATTACAAGCAAGAAGACTTGGAAAAAGCCATGGAAGCAGTTCGTGGGGGTATGTCGAAAAAAAGGCTGCGGAAACTTTCAAAGTGCCCCAGCAGACGCTAGTTCGCAAGATACTTGGAAGATATCAGGGACTTGTTCGACAACCGTAAGAATGAGAAGCAACTGATTTCCGGTACCCTTGGCGTTGTGGAAAATTGGAGGTTCCCATTAAGCAAGATAATATTCGAGATGTAGGGAAAAAATACCTGGATAAACAGAGTAAAACGATCAGAGCGTTCAAAGACAACACCCCGGGATCAGAATTTGTTGATTCCTTCATTGCCAGGAACCTTTCCATCTCGATTTACTGATGACCAACCTCGTCTGCTGGCTCGCTGGAGCTGGCTTTGTCATCAGTCAAAGCCAAAAACCTGTATAATTATGACGAAACAAACGTCACTGATGACCCTGGAGCCAAAAAGGTTGTGGTACCTAGAAACACCAAGAGAGTAGAGAGAGTGCAGGAACATTCTCGGGCTTCGATCAGCATAATGGTTTGTGGAAACCGCGAATGGTGACTTGCTTCCACTCATGGTGGTATATAAAGCTCAAAATATTTACCATAACTGGACCTTTTTTTTAGGAGGGGAAATGCGTTTACGCACTATCCCTCGTCGACGGGGACGATCGACGAGGGGGTGTGTGGGACTCACCCGAACGGAACGAATCGCGCCCGCCCGGTCCTACCCACTAAAACCGCCTCCATGTTCCACCATCGGCAGTGATAATGGGACCCGGAGTCAAAGCCAGGCCTTATCCCCGGGCCCCACGCACCGCTGCGTCCTTGCGGACCCGCGTCTGTTTTTACACGGCAAGCCGTGTAAAAAACTCCTCCTGTGGTGACCCGCTGGAACATCTGCAGGCCACCACACTCTTCACTGCCCAGTGTTGTGCGGGCGGCGCACTTACCATAACTGGACCTAAGGTTCCAAATATGCTAGCAGTCCAAGTGGCTGGTTCGATATGAATCTCTTCGAAAAGTGTTTTTTTGGAATCTTGTTGCCGCATTGTTTTTCTTTTCATTGATTTTAGTCCAATTCACTTACAACTTTCAAACGAATACCTTTTTTATCCCTTATTTTTATTTTACGGGGTAATTTGATAATCTATAATGCTACTGAGCGATTTATACTAATTTTTTTTTCAGTCGGTAGATTATTTTTTAAATTTTTTGTCACAGATATGTATTTCTTAAGTTCATTGTCCTATCTCATAACAAAAACTTTTTATCGGAACAAATTTGCGAAAAAGGTATCCAAGTAGGGGCTTTGCTGTAGTTGGTTACCTACTCAGCTTCTGTAAGAACTCCGCTTCTTGCCGGAAAAGATTCAAAAATTTAGTTACCTTAAAGGTGATAGAAATTTTTGATAGATTATTGAACTAAATGTAAAGTTACCATTAATATTGAATAGTTCAAAAATTGTTAATGAATTAACAATTAATACTCGTACTAACCTCAAGTTTCCACTACTTTCCACCTGGCTGAAGCTAAAGGGCGAATATTTATACGGATCTTGTTCGGTTCCAGGTTTCAACAATACACTATCATTTCTAAATATTACATAGAATGAATCCATAATCACTTTTTCCAAATTTGTTTCAAGCAAAATAACGTTGGACGTAAAAGTATAGGTAAAATTTGGCTTCTTGAAAAGAGGCAGTTCCCTTAAATACAAATCCATAATGAGCCTGAAAAGACAACGAAAATATGTAAAAAATTAATTAATAACACTAATAGGACTAGAAATATCTTCCAAGCTTTTAGTTGAAAAATATCTCAGAAATTGAATGTCACAGCAAAACCAAACATGAAAATGTGGAAAATTTAATTCAAAATAAAATTTTTAAACGATATTGCAAAAAGGATAAGGAACGAGAACACAGCGGCATAAACCAACACGCCCGTCTCGTCATCTATTTTTTTTTTTAAGTAATGCTGAAATTGCGACGTAATTCTAGTCGTTTGCAGACGAGCGTAATATCTAGTCGTTGAGAAAGCGTGTGAACCTACGAGTATCACAGCCATGGAGGCAGTTACCATCAGCCATACAGATGTGAGTTGTCCCGCTACCAGCGGATAAATCATTTTATCTAATTTTTTATGATATTTATTGTTTTATAGATACACAATACTGTAAAAATGGACTAGAATGAAGAATTGAGTTGAAAAAATTACAAAATATTAATAATAAAAGATATGTCAGTACAAATATTTTAAGTTGCCTTACTGCTCTCCTCATTAGTCAGTACTAATCCATCTATTATAACACATTTTTATACATATTAACTAATTCAACAAGACCAGAGGCTGAAGCACTCAACAACAACATGTCATCAACATACATTTTTATGTGTGTTTTTTATTATACATTTTTGTTTATATAATCTTGCATCTTTCTGTAAATCCCTGATCTCTTTTCCGGAAGGAATATTGAGTCCTAATTCGACTTCGAAAAGTAATGCTAATATATATCTGGCTTATCTAGACTAGGTTCTCTATATGTATTTACTAATACAAGTATTTAATTTTTCCCCAACTTATGTAAATGTCGAAATATAGCAACAAGTATTTTTGTTACAGGTTAGATGTAACATATGTATATATAGATGTAACATAAAACATATAATATACTGCAACAGTACCAATCAAATTTATCTGATTTAAACTCACTTGCACACAGTCATGAATTAGGCAAATACTGGATATTGACATACATTAATATCGAAAGCTACTAAAAAGTGGTAAAGTGGTATTTATCAATGTCATTTAATAAGGAAAGCCAAAGACTGACTTGAAAATGTGTCCTTTTGAGAAATAACCTTTTATTCATATTAAAATTTTAATATGAAAATTTCAAATGACGATAGATAGATAAAATTTGGAAAAGAAGAACTCGATGATTGTCTACATTATGTCGTCGTATGTGAGTTTAAGTTGCAAATAGAAGAAATCAAAATATATTGACACCTAATACTTACAAATCGATGACATTATCCTTTAATAGTAGTCCTTTGGTAAGTAAGTTTGCATCCTTTGGACCTTTTGTGTACACATTTAGACCTTTAATAGCATTCATATCTTCTATGACCTGTATGATTACAAAACAGAAAGTATAGTAAAGTTCCATAAAAATAGGTTAATACATAATTAATGTTAACCACCTTGCTTAACCCCTTTTGTAAATAAGAGCTCCTGGGAGTTAAAAGTACCTATCCATAGTATTACAGTGTTGTATATCATGGCTTACCTTTGCTGTTGTAAGCCATACTGAAGGCACTTCAGGCGGTCTAGTAGTCAAAATATAATTAAATTGGTGATTATAATCACCTAACTTATACAGCACTATAACCACAAGTAACTATGCTTACTCTGCCAACCCAGTCATTGGAGAAGTCCAAAGGTAAACATAAGCTATCGCCTCGTCTGTCTGGCTGTCATGTATTAATTTCAAGCCAAAGCTATAAATTCCTAAAGGGAGAGTGTGTACATATTCGATTTCATTTAATTTGATTAATTTGATTTAATTTAATGACAAATGTATGTATTAATGAAACCAAATTAAAGCAAATTGCATTTATGTATTTATTTATATATATAATTTATATATTATACTTATATTACATACTTATTTACATTACATATTTATTTATTTATTTCATAAAAGTACTAGTTTATTTATTTTGATATAGTTGTGATTGTAAGCACCACGGTTGTATGCACTTTCTCCCGAGATACAGGTGTCCAACCTAGTTCAGGAGTTAGAGAACTATAATAATAATAATTATTCCTTGTAAAAAAATTGCATCCACTAATAAAATGTGTAATTAAGCTTGTAATTAATTGTAAAATTATACTGAAATAAATAAATGAAAATAAATTAAATAAACATATATTTTGTGATCTCTTGTGCAATTTGGAGAGTTATTTCAGCACCTACTAACTACACTTATTTGAAAAATTATTTTACTGTTTCTAAAATCGCACCGAGAGAATCCGGGCCTTAGTTAGAAATAGAATATAATATATTCTTTATGCAATACTAACTGAAGACAACGAAGCTTCGATTGATGACTTGTGATTATGCCACTTCATTTCGAAGTAATTGAGTATGTCTGAAAGCGAAAACAATTTGTAAAAACCAGATTCGTGATATTTTGTGATTATCATTTCTGTTTATCACTGTCAGATATAATAGAAGTTTCAATTACTTTAAATGTTTGGATGAACTTACGAGAGGAAGCTTGAGTTGGATTCGGAGCCTATGCAGGAAAATCATCTACATAAATGATTAATTCACTGACCTTTAGCTACTTCAAATACCAGCGGTGATCATTTGTCCAGACACAACTGGTTTTCAACTGAACCGTAGACTAACATAGAAGGTTAACATAGAAGGTTCATTTCAATACCAAGTAAGATCAAGTTATGGCAAAATTTGTGAGCAAGATTTGATTTATGGGTCGAAATTTACTGTCGCTGGACAAGCTGTTGATATTCAAGGCATTACTCAAACCCTTACGGACCTACGACCTGCGACTGCGGCTTGCAAGTATAATGTGATACGCTTGCAACGAGCCCACATTTGTATTAATTACTTAGAGAAATTAGCTAACACTGCCTCATTTGCCAGATCTGTTAAAATATGTTTTCCTTCCATTTCTGGAACTACAAAAAACAACACAGCTAGCTAGCGATTGCATTTGAAATTGGATCCTAATAATAGGTCTACAAGGGTTAAAGAGAAATTATGTTATTTGATAAGATAAGGAATGGCACTGGTCCTGCCTCCAAAAAGAATAACCTCTTTCAACGCATCAGCGGTCGCGGCCGTCGATTAATATGTTCTATGTAGAACTGCACTTTGACACTGAAGTCAACGGAGGATGAACTGCAACGCACCGCTGAAGATACGCATCGGTTTCGCCTTCAGCGAAATGCTGATGCTGATGCAATCGAAAGACCACTAAGAGCGTGGTAAATGCGGTGCTGATGCAATTGCAAATGAAAAAATACATATTATATCACATAAAGTGATATTTATGGGGTTAAATATTTAGAAAAGGTAAATTCTATATTATTATCCCTTATCTTTAATCCTACTGTAGTCGGCAGCGCACTTGCAGCACCTATGGCGTTTTTTCTGTTATAGGCGACGGTAGCCACCTACATCAAGTGGACCGTCAGCCTGTCGGACGACCTTAACATTAAAAAGATATGAGTTGTAGGTTTCCGGGATGATGGCCCAGGTCTGTTGGAAATTCTTCCAAACGTTTAGTCAACAACTGCGGTTGACATCCTCAGTGGTGTAGTCCGCATTATAAGAAAAAGTACATCACATCACTGCACCACAATGCAACAAACTGTGATGCACTGCACTGCACTTCACTTCTGCACTTTTCGACTTCTCGAACGAGACTACATACAATTTTTTCTCTTTATAATATTAGTAGGTATAGATAACGTACAATAAATACAAGCACTATATATAATTGTCAACAGTTATTTTTGTCCCAGGTAATAATAATTATTAGTTTTAATTTAAGGTTAATATTTTAATGTTTAAAATTAATTTAAGATAATAAGTTTTTAATATTAAGATATGAAGAAAATAACTAGTTAGACAACATTTGCTAAAAATGCCTCATATAACTTAACTTTTATGTAACTAACACGCTCAACAAAAATTTTTTTTTTTTTATGAAATCGAGGTAGCGCTTGACCACTATCTCACCTGATGTGAGGTGCAGATGTGGCCGAAGGTGGACCACGCTTACCTAGTAAATGCCCATTTACCCTAGTTTTGAAGACCCCGAGGTTGTAGTTCTGTGGGAACACAGACGCAGGCAATGAGTTCCACTCCTTAGCAGTTCGAACAAGGAAGGTGGAACTGAAACGCTTTGTTCGTGATCGAGGTACATCGACCACGAAGGGATGAAACCCCTGCCCACGTCTAGTGGTCCGCAAGTGGAACGGTTCCGGTTGGATTAAATCGTACAACATAGATGCACACTCTCCATAGTGTAGACGATAGAAAATCGATAGGCACGCTACTTTTCGGCGATGCTGCAGGCTTTGAAGTTGGGAATCCACAAGGGTATCGTTGCCAATAAGGTTCTTTGCTCGCCTTTCAATCGAGTCCAGTGCGGCCAGTTGGTAACGGGCAGACCCATCCCAGAGGTGACAGCAGTACTCCATGCAAGACCGGACATGTGCTTTGTATAAGTCCAGGAGCTGCCTCGCAGTGAAATACCGCTTAACCTTGGAAAGGATGCCCAGCTTTTTGGCAGCTGTTTTGGCAATGGACTCGATGTGCCTACCGAAGTTCAGATCGGCTGTAAGATCCACACCAAGGAGTTGGAGATGATCAGAGATTGGAACAGTCACTCCCCGGAATGACGGGTTCAGGTCAATTGGATTTCGTTTCGCTGAAAAAAGACACGCTTGAGTCTTCGCTTCATTGAAACTGACCAAATTAGCGTCACCCCAGTTGGAGATATTTTTCAGTGTCTGGTCCAATCTACAGACCATGCCTTCTCTCTGTGAGTGGATCTCGAGGCTACCAGCTCGTGCATCGGACATATACCTCTCGACCACTGTGGTATCATCGGCATATCCAAATGTTCAATAGTTTTTTTTTTTTAATAAGCAGTATGCGGTTATAAATTTATGTAATACTAGCTTAGCTCGCAACTTCGTACCTACGCGTGGTATTCAGTATAGCGCGTAACTTTTTGTTTGTAAACCAATTGAAGTGAAACAAACACTAAATGTTACGGGAAGCTTGCTACAATACAACAGTAAAAACAGCATTCAAATCGGTTAAGCTGTTTCAGATATAAGCGTGCACAAACGCACAGACAAACAGACAAAAATTCTAAAAACTATCTTTTTGACCTCGGTAACATAAGTACAACGTGTAAAAATTATTTTTTTGCAAAAAATCTTTAATGTACAGACGGGGCTCGTTTACGATTTTATTATAGTTTTTAGTCATATGTTTATAAGAGGTTGTGTCTTTTCTTCGTTATTTGAACAAATTATAACAAATTAAGCAAATCAATCTGCACAATATTCACTATTATAGCAGTAATGTAATACTTACCATTAGAAAAGTGTTTATTAATTTCCAAATCAATCCTTTCGGATTTAGTATGCACAAAAAAATATGCCAAACAAAATAGTAAACAATGCATTATACAAGAAAATCACAACGCAACTATCTTCACCGCAATTATTTTCTCTCATAAAATTTCAAAATTAAATTGCCTTTTCACGGAATTTAAAAAAGGTAATTTATGTACCTACCTACCACTTTAAAATCGTCATTTTTATATAAGTACATGTACAAATGAAATTAAACATGCTGAATAAAAATAATGTGTATTTTCTTTTAGGCGTTTTTTTGCTAATTCATATTGTGCAATGTGGGGAGAATAAACAGAGGAGTCAAGAATCAGACAAGAGTAAGTGCCGTATTACATCAGGCGGGAGTTGTAGAAGTAATAATATTGTCAAAATTACACAGTCACAGTATAAACCGAATACATGATATTTGAGACCGCTGATAAATGTCAAAGTGATGATCGTGAAATAATATTAAATAATAACAAGATAAAGAGGGTATACCAATTTAAATATCTTTATTACCAGCGATCTTAAAAATCATTTTGACATTGAATGAGAACGCAGAGCGCTGACGGTTCGATGTAATACGTTGGCTTATTAATTTATTAATAATTAATTGTTAATAAATTAACAAATAAGGCATTCGTCTTAAAAAATGTTTCAAAAATATCATTTTCAAATATATTCAGTGTTACTTTTCTTTGTAGATCCAACTCCAACTGGAGTCGGTGTAAAGAATAACCACAGTAATACTTGGATAACTTTTAAGGCTAAAGAACATTTTGAAAATATGGATATAATAGATGGTACAGTGCAATTTTTGAATTTATACATTTTTTTTATTTAGAATTATTTTTACATGTTCTACCTAACTTATAGATAAATATAAAAAAGTACGAATGGACTTCCAAAACGCATTCGAAACCGAATATTTTGATAAGGAAATGCATAAAGTAAGTACCTGTCACAGATTAAGGACATTCTATCAATAAGTCGTTGCATACTCGCAATTTAATTTGTATGAATAATTACTTGGTTTCATTTAAACATTGTTAGGTGATTACCGAGAATAAATCAGCCAAGCGAGCGTTGCAACAGGTTAGCGATAAGCCAGAAACTTTACCAGCTGGTCTCAACATCGGCACATACAGCGTCATTCGATTAAGGAATTCCTTGTTGTGAGATTTTAATAATATTAATGAAATTTATTATAGTTAATATTAATTATAGTTTAATTATTATTATTATCTATTACACTGAAAATAGAAAGCGAAACATAAAGGTAGCATTCCGATCTTGCCAGTCGCGGCAACCGCTGTTCTGCAGCGCGACTTTCAATTGCCGCTGCCGAGCAGTATTCTTACAACAGTATTTTCCTGTATTCTTAATTCAGGAGTAATGTTCGCGCCAATACCGGTGCTCATTTTTTTATTTACCCACCTTCATAATATGTTAATTATTTTGATTCGCTGCAAGGTACTAACTAGTTGGTTTCGATCGGTCTATGCCGCCGGACGGTCGCTAACTCATCGCTGACGCGCTTTTTTACCAAAATTCCTCTCGCTGTAACATCACGCTGGTGGTCTCCTTACCGCCTTCCGCATCGCCCAGAACCCATAGAGTGCTCGCTGAAGATTACTGTGAAGTGCAACATACGCTGGCCAGCAAGAACGAACTATATGTATGTGAGTGCCTGTGTGTGTACGTGTACCTACCTAAGGTGTTAGATCGAATCTAGCGATCTTGCAGCATCATCTCCTGTAAGTACTTACATTTAAGTTAGACATTCTATGGTGGTCTGTCTGTCATTTGTGGCAGTTATCTTATTCAACCCGCTCATCTAATTTGATACCTTTAGAACCTAGTAACCAAGTAAGTTTCTTCATTATTGTCCCAAGATGCGAGCAGAAGGATTTAATGCCATCCACATCTACTCGTAACTCAGTTGTTTTGCGATATTCGCCCAAACATTATTTCGAACCATATAAAACCACGCCCCCACTTTATAAGATTTGAGTCGAGCATTAAAAATAGGAGGATTTTTAGCAATAAACTCTATCAAATATTCTTCATTTTGGTTACTGAACGACACCATCTTTTTCGCCAATGACAACAGTAGCGTTGCCTAGATCGCGATAAGGTCACACTCGCACGCACCCGCCGCACTACTCGGCCCAACATCGGATAGCTCTAATACAAATTAGAGCGGTGCCACGAAACCAGACAGCTGCTGCCGAGACCCGGCTGCATTGGTCGCGACTGCTAAAATCGAAATGCTATCTTAAGCAGCGTTTATATGAGAAGCAGCTCGGTCGCTCGGTGTGACAAGTACAGTTTCATACAATATCACAGCGGAGCGGCTCGGCCGCTTAGTTGCACGGATGCATATAATTCGAGCCTTAGAGAGACGAGATCGTGATAATTTAAAAATTGTAAATTAACTTAGGAATATTATCACTAAGAATTTATTAGTAAGCCGTCTGGTGCAATCTAATCACACAAAAAGCGACATTTATTTCATAATCTCAGACGTAGGACGTCCACTGCCACTGTCCTCCATAATTTTTCAATAGAAAATATAAAAAGCAATTTTTTTATACATACATATATTATTTTCTACTGAACTATAGGTGGCGTTTTACATATAGATTACATAGTTTTTTATATGTATAGTATTGTGTAAAATTCCATGGAAACTTATTACAGGAATAAAAGTTATATTTCCGGATCCATAATCATAAACATGATACATTAATTTGTTTGTTAAATTTCATCAAAATCGATTCTAGCTGTATTCTAAAGCACAATATATTTCGACGTCTAATTAAATTAATCTAATCCATTAAAATATATAAATTAATTAATACAATGTTAAGGTAAATGATGTAACTAAACACCTCAGTTCCATGATATCCATCTTTCGGATATCGGTTTTACGAATTATATAGACTCCTATTGTTACTTCAGCACTAATTCAAATTTTAATAGAATAGCTATAAAACTACAGCTAAATCTTTTAGTTATTAATAACAAATTCTATTAGTTCTGCTTTAGTATTCTTAGTCTTAGAGAAACCGATGCATAACAAAACTGTTTACAAAAAACGCTAAGTGATAATCTACTTATACACAATGCTAATATACACCTATTAACGCATTTAGTTACCTTTCACTCTAATTATTCACATATTAAAAGAACTAAGTACTTATGCAGTTCAATATCCATTCGATTGGTCGATCAGTATGTATCGTGGAAATCAATCAGTCCAAATTGTAAAGAATCAGATTTGAAATCATTCGAACTATTTCCATATTCAAAACCTCACCTGAACTTTGATATGTAAAAATTGATTTTTTACTATCTGTGAATCGTATCTTATATTGCCTTGACGAGCCCGTTGGATGAGATCTTTGAGACAGAGCATTAAGGCTTCGATTCGATTCGATTACCGGCAGGAATGAACTTTGGAATTGAAATTTTCAAAGTTGACTCTGGTCTCGATTGCCAGTAACCACTACCGTGAAGTAACAGCATTTGTGCTATTTTGTTTCGGTGAGTGAGTAAATTATGCCCGAGCCCATTTCCCTATCCCTTCCTAATCCCTATGCTTAATCCTACTATGGTCGGCAGCGCACTTGCAGCATCTGTTATCGTTGCTTGTGTTATAGGCTACGGTACTCACATACCATTAAGTAACCGTCAGCCTGTCTGCCGAGCTTAACATTAAAAAAACTGTTTCGATACGGTTTTTACTAATATTCGTACGAAAGAGTGATAAATCTGGAATGTTTGTGTATATAATATGCAAAAAAATGCATCCGTGAGAAGCGAGTCGCTGTTTAATAATAAAATAGTGTATACCTCATGCTTTAATATTTTTAGATTTACTCATCACATGAAATTGCATAAAGATACAAGTTTCCGCATAATTTTTTTGTACAATGATATAGAAAATATGGTGCTAAAAGCTCGACTGTCTTTAAATGACCTATTTATACGTGGAACCTATGAACAGGCCTTGATAGACGTTGATCCCTATACAATGATCTATGTGCCGACGTTTGGAGAAATAGAGTAAGTAAAGAATAAAACTATTGTATAATTTTTTATTATACAATAGTTTTATTATACAATACATTATTTTATTGTTACATAGGTATATCCAACGAGTACATATAGTGTAAACTGTAAATCGTATATCTATATGCATATATACATTGACTTTAGTTCAAATTTTAAATTTATTTTTATTTATTACTCAAATTTTTATTACTCAATAGTTTTAATAGGGTATTTGTGTATTTTAGTAGGCAAAATTTGAATGTGATTTTTTTGTGTTATCCTGTTATGATTTATGTAAAATAAAAAGTTTATACTTAGTTTAAAACTGATCAACAATTAAGTTTAAACACTTTTTGAAAAATAGCCAATATTTTTATAAGAATATGTGACACAGACGGGACGGCCCGTTCAGTGAAACTACGTATCCACTCAGACTTGCTTTGTTTTAAGATCAAAGCTGTACCTACTTTAAAGCCCATACCACAATGGAAAAATATGTTTATGCCGATATGCCAAAATAAAATAATTTTAATTAATGCTATTTTTCTCTCGTAATATATTTATTCGTTTTGTAGATTATGTTTAAAAGATATTACATATGAAATCGAAGGCCGATATCGTTTATTAACGGACAGACTTAATATAGAACTTTTAATTTCTGAGTTAAAAGCCAACGATACCATTTTATCGGTGAGTTAATCTTTCGTTGTATCTGTATCTAAGAAAGGTATCCCCTTAAAATTATTATTTATATTTTACAACAAACAACGTTATTATCTATTTTCAAGTGAAATTTTAATGTGCTTCGCATTTCTCAAACGACGAAGACCACCGTGAAATAACCGCACGTGTGCTGTCGTATTTCGGTGTGTGAACAAAGGATGCCATTTCTCTATCCCTTCCCTATCCTCAATCCAAATATGTCGGCAGCGTACTTGCAACAGTTGCAGCGTTGCTTGTGTTTTAAACGCACCAACTTATCTGTAAACCTAGAATCCGAAATCTTTTTATCAATACCTTTGCCTTACAAGTACACATTATTAATACCTTATTTTATAACCCCCTCGACAGGATGTGTCGACAGTACAACGATCTCCTCCTTAAACACAGCAGTAAGGTGGATATATTCGTAAATAGCTTAAGTAAATTCAAAAAGAACATCATGGCCATAGTAACTGCGCGTCACGTTGCACCACAATAGCGTCTCATTAGGAAAACAATATGAGCCATATTAAGTTATTGTGGTCATCAACATTGTCAACAATACAATTAATCTTAATTCATAATATTTAATTGTACTAGGTATATTGCAATGTCTATTTTTATTGTAGCCTTGTAAAGGTGCTTTCAATTTAAAGTAACTTTCTATAAAATACAGCTAAGCTTGTCTTTTTTTATGTTAAGATCGGCAAACAGGCTGACGGTCCACTTGATGGTAGGTGGCTACCGTCGCCTATAACACAAGCAACGCCAAAGCTGCTGCAAGTGCGCTGCCGACTACAATAGGATTAAGGATAAGGGATTGGGAAGTGATAGGGAAATGGGAAAGGGAAAAGTTAATTAAAAATGCCTCGGCAATTAGAAATCGTTGAATTGCTTAAAAATATATTATGTGGAATTATTTTTTATTCACATACAGTATGTTATGAAGAATGCCCGAGGGTTTTCAAAGATGTTAAGACCCGAAGCTATTGGTAATTCTAGTTGTATTTTTATATATTTTATATGTAAAAAATTGAGATGAGATGATCAAACACACATTTTAATAAAGGAGTACACACAGAGTAAATTGAAGTGTCACAGTTATTCAACTGAGGTCTATGCTACTTACATTATTTTAAATATACACTTTGATTGGAAGGCAACAATTTTAACAGTATGTACATATTTTTATCTGCTTTCATAGCTTAGTACTGTAGCTAGCTGTTACGCCATAAAAGCTTCGAACAAGGTGCAGTTACCACCGCAAAAAAGTGTCAGTATGTTCCATTAGGAACCGACATAACTGATAATTATTATTCTGATTTTCTAAATATTCAAAAATTAAAATAGAATTATTTTTTTAGACGTTTAGCGTAGGTAGTTCACAAATTCAAAATGGGTTTTAATTCTTCATAAAGCTCCTAAAAATATGTGCGATAGCTCATGTTCTGGTAAAATATTTACCAGAACAGAAACAATTGCAAAAGTTATAAACAAATTAACATGAGAATAATCATTCGCTAATTACTCATGAAGTGACTAAGTAATGACGAAAATCAGAAATCGTTTTTCTGATTTTTGTCATTACTTAGTTCTTAAAGAGGAGGAAATTTTCCTTAAAAAAGTTAAGTTTTTTTATTTATTTACTGAATAAGTCAGGAAAGTCAATACGTAACCGCATAGATATTATCAACATTGCTACGGACTTTTATAAAAACCTATACAACACCGCACAACAAACAGATAACAACAGCTCTGAAGATACCTACTACGACGAGAACCCTGAAAAACAGATAATCCCAATTGATGAAATGGAAGTTATACATGCTGTGAAAAAGTTAAAATCAGAAAAGAGCCCAGGTTCGGACAGCATAACTAACGAAGTTTTAAAGGCAGGCTGCGAAATACTAGCTAAGCCACTAACTTTTCTATTCAACGAGATATTAAATACTGCAAAAACACCATCACAATGGTCAGAATCAAATATAATCTTGCTCTACAAAAAAGGAAACCCAAACGATATTAGTAATTATAGACCAATAAGTCTCCTACCATCTTTATATAAACTCTTTTCTTCAATCATAGACCAGAGAATAAGCAAAACAATAGAAAGCAAACAACCCATAGAACAAGCGGGCTTTCGGAAAGGATTCTCAACCATAGACCACATACATACTTTGGAGCTTATTATAGAGAAATACCGCGAACACCAGAGACCTTTATATATAGCCTTCATTGACTACCAAAAAGCTTTCGATACAATTTCTCATACGAGCATTTGGGAAGCACTAGAATCACAAGGAGTAGAGAAAATATATATACAGGCCATAAAGAACATATATAGTGAAAATAAAGGCAGAGTCAAATTGGAATCACTGGGTTGCAACTTCCCCATCAAGAGAGGCGTGAGACAGGGAGATCCGCTGTCCCCAAAAATATTCATCGCAGTTCTGGAATCTGTCATAAGCAAACTGGACTGGAACAATTGTGGTCTGAACATCAGAGAAAAACGCCTGAGCCATTTGAGATTCGCAGACGACCTAGTCCTATTATCAGAAAATAGCGGCGAGTTGCAACACATGATGGAATCTCTAAACGTTGTTAGCAGACAAGTAGGTTTGGAAATGAATTTGTCAAAAACAAAAATTATGACAAACAGCTACAGGAACATCATCACAACAGAAAACGAAACAGTACAGTATGTCAACGAATATGTCTATCTCGGGAAACAGATCGGATTTGCCAGTATCAGCAATGAGCTAGAAGTAGAGCGGAGATCAAGGGCCACGTGGAACAAATTTTGGACATACAAGGAAGTAATGAAGAGCAACACACCGGTAGAGCTGAAAAAGAATATTATGGACACCTGCATTCTTCCATGCCTAACGTACGCCTGCCAGACGTGGAAATTTACTGAAAAAATAAAAAATATCATAACAAGGTGCCAGAGAGGCATGGAACGCAGCATGCTCAAAATAAAGAAAATATACAAGATCCGTCACACAAAAATAAGAAGTGTTACTAAAACTATAGATGCGCGAAGTTATGCCCAAAAGCTAAAGTTCAAATGGGCCGGCCATGTAGCACGGCTTAAAGACAACAGGTGGACATATGAAGTTACCATGTGGGACGGGCCCACCGGTAAACGCCGGACCGGTAGACCATGCACGCGTTGGGAAGACGACGTCAAAAGGATAGCTGGAGCGAGTTGGATGAAGACAGCCGAGAATAAAGACGAATGGAAATCTTTGGAGGAGGCCTTTACCTGAAGGGGGGTTCATGCTACTAACAACGAATATTAATTTGTTTAATAATGACTTGAAAAAAACTTATTAAAAATAAAATGTATAGATGATATTAGAAATAAATATAGCAAATAAACTTTTATCAATATTGAACAAAGAAAAAAAAAAAGAAAAAAACCTAACGAGGTTACTTATATAGAAAAGGATTGTGCATGAAATAAAAGGCTTTTTTATTTTTTATTTTATTTATTTATTTATTATTTATTTTTTCATTTTTTTCAATGGGTAACTATTTCCTCAAGACAACAAAACAGTATTTTTGTTTTAATTACGAAACTATTCCATTTATTTATAAACAAACAACTTTTTCTTAATAATTAATTTTTATTAACTTAAATAAACAACTTTAAAAACTTTTATGACGCAATCTTATTAAGTATCTCTTATTATACATAATATACAAGAAAAGCTCCACGAAGCAAAAAAAAAAATATACAGCTATTATTTAAATAATAGCTATTATTTAAATAACACTAATAGCTCCTTTCAATACTTTATCAACAATAAACACTAATTTGAACTTGTGAACTTAGTTTATTGAAGGGTCGCTTTGAATTTTGACAATGCCATTTGATTATATATTAGCTTATATTAGCGTAATTGATATCGTCCCACTGCTGGACGTAGACCTCTTTTTGATATTAGATTGTATGAGTTACAAAGTCCTACACGCTAACTCACTGCAGCTTGACAGAGCTTCACATGAGTTCGTTTAATTGCTAGCTGCACCAAATTAATGAATACTTGACTTCAACCTTCTGCACAGTTTCAATGCGTTTATGCAACTCTAGCTTTTACCCCCGAATTCGTCCGCGTATCTATAACCTTCCCCAAGAAATGTGCTATTAAATGCAAAAGGATTTTTTTAAATCCGACTGATACCTGCAAAGTTCAGCGCGTTTAAAAAATAAACAAACTCATCAGATTTATATTATGTACCTATATTTTAATTTATATTATCTGTATATTATAATATATCTTTTTATTATATTTGTATGGACTTTATACAAAATTTCAGAAGATTTCATGGAAAAATTGAAAACTGATCTAGATACTTGGATGAAGGACTTCTTCAATGACTACTTACTATATTTCAGTCTGAATAACGAGAGAGCCAATGTTCAATTCATGTAAGTGTTAATTACTTTAATTTACTTTACTAATTTACTTTATGGTTAGGGTGCTTGCCTTAACGCTCTGTTCTAGGGCTCCCGGCTTCGATTTCCGGCAGGGTCAACTTTGAAAAATGAACTTTCCAATTTTGGCTGTCATCTTGATCTGGAAAGTTGTGGCTGGGCACACTACGTTTCGCAGTTAATCAAACAATCAATTTATTTGTAACTTATAAAACATGCATTTAATAAACATCAGAGAGAAAATAACAGTAACAGCAAGAAAGAAAGTTACAAAAAGGTTCCTACTCAGCATTTTGCTGGCATAGGTCAGCACTGATCTTCCGTAGGAACTCTTAGTTTAACACAGACACACGGTCACACACCATGCATGTACTCGCTAACAAATCAAATAAAATTTATTTATTTATTGTCAAAAAATACAACTGATTGCAAGAATATTGAAAACATTACTTTAAAACCAGTTCCCTACCGCACATAAGAAGATATTAATTGTTATTAGATATTAAGTATCTAATAATAATAATAATAATAATAATGACGAACTTTTCTGACGATAAAAATTTAGTATTCTTTTGCTTTTGGCCTAAGATCCGCGACGTGCCAGACATAACTTTTATTTTCTAAAGGACAAAATGTGGGGAATCGACTAATATTCCTATTTACTTTTAACGTAAGCGTATCTGCTAAGTTACCTTTCTTACCTGAATGCTCTAGTTTGGCCGTCTACCCAACTAAGTATATACGCTTACGTTAAAAGTGCATAGGAACATATATAATTATTCCCACATTTTGTCCTTTACAAAATAAGTTATGTCTGGCATGCTTGGGATCTTACTCTATTTCTACAATACTGTGCATGATAAACAAAAGATCATAACAAACGGCGATGAATCGGCCTGCGCTGAAATGACTCGGCGATGAATCGTCCAATCTTGTCGATAGGTTACGCTAGTGTATGGACGCTTTGAAATTGGAAAAAATTGTTAGATAAAACGAAAAGCGATATTTGTGCTCCTATTATTATTAGGTCGGGGGAAAAGTCTTTTCGCATATAGCATGTATAAACTTGTAATTAAATCTCTTTGGCTGTACTATTTGTATCTGGCTAGTTCGAACAAAATTGCACATACACGAAACATTTATTGTTCTTGGGCACATATGTATTGTACGTATATACTTAATTAAATGTAAGTAAACATTAAAAAAATGTTTATTTATTTATTTATTTATAATTTTAACAATTTAAAAAAGAAACTAAATATACATTAAATGATAGCACTAAAAACCACCTAGGTTTAGTCTAGTGCTATCGTGTTATGGTTTAAAATTATTATTAAAATATTAAAATATTTAATATCTAACTACATACATATATACAAAAAACAACTATGTTTATATGTTTAAATAGAATTTAAAAAATATTGCCTTAATTTCATTGTAATGTTTTTAATTGTTATAACAGATCTGAAGGTAGGCTATTTATAAGACGCGGGACAATATAAGCGGTAGTCCATTCGCCGTACATATTATTGGCACGCTGTGTACGTAACCGCTTCTTTGAAATTGCCCTAGTGCATACAGGATGGGGTTTTCATATAAAATGTGAAGAAACTTTTTCCCCGACCTATTATAAAATAGGTACATATTGAAAAATCATTGACACACTTTTATTGACATAGTAATATTTACAGAAATTATGACAAAGAGAAATCAGTCACACTGAACGAGTATACGCAGGATGTGATATATGCGATCAAAGGCAAGATGCAACGATGTGGCATGACAACTGTAAAAGCACCCAAATTTACAATATTCAACGTTGTTGGTGCGGTGAGAATTCGTTGATTTTATTTCAATCTGTGGGAAGTCATGTTCAACGACTACTTTCACGAAACACTACTTCGACCTAGAACATTTGACGCGTCATGAAATTGGCATTGCGAAGATGCTTCTGGAAATGATTTGAAAAGACTTAGAAAAACCAAGCGCTTCTTAAAAAAATAAAAAGCGCTTTTTTAAGCGTCTAATTTGAAGCGTATGAGCTCATTGGTTCACAGTAATTTATTGTTACATGTATATATTTGCGTGGTTATCCCCCGCCATTATCGGCTAAGCCTAACATCCACAGTTATAATGAAGGTGATGGATATTTGTGATTATTTTTAGGAATTAACACTGAGAGATGGTGTGATCTACGGTTTAGACACTATGTATAGACGCTCTGTGACGACAGGTAAACGAGATGGTCAATTACGCTACGTAGATGCTATCATTGGCTTTAGCGATTTAAAGGTAAGGGACTATCGAAGCGGTGCCTAAAGATCTGAATCTAAACAAAAATCATCAATATACTACTAATTTATTACAATACAATCTATACATATATAATAAAATCGTAAACGAGCCGTGTCTGTACATTAAATATTTTTCAAAAAAAAACAATTTTACCTACTTATGTTACCGAAGTCAAAAAAAAAGATTTTTGTCTGTTTGTCTGTGCGTTTGTTCGCGCTAATCTCAGAAACGGCTTAACCGATTTGCATGCGGTTTCCATTGATGTATTGTAGCAAGCTTCCGGTAACATTTAGTGTTTGTTTCATTCCAAGCGGTTTACAAACAATAAAGTTATGCGCTATACCGAATACCACGCGTACGAAGTTGCTGGCTCGGCTAGTTTGTGAATATAATAAATACTTCAAACTAACTACGCCTGCGTCTTAGTACGTGTTGAAAAATTAAAATACATATATGAGTTATTTTATATAGGTATGGTCTATATGTTCATAAAGTGTGTGTAGTAACTAAAAGAAAAAAAATGTTTCAGCTTGTATACAAATTCGAAGTCCTTCTTGGCACGGGAATGAAAAACCAAACGGGAATGTTTGTGCTGTCAGCCGCTGATCTCACCGCGCGCATGGGTTTGGTCTTAGATATCCACAAGGAAACAATCAATATAACCTTTGATTCATTTAAGTACATGAAGTTAGTTCGCAACTCAATATACCTACTTGCTTATCCCCCGCAGTTTCATCCGCAATAAAATGTAACCCATGAAGGGTCATTCCAAACATTGTTGAAAGCTTTTTTAAAACCGGATCAGTAATTTCGGCTTTCAAGGTCAAACGGTATTGGTGTTCAGCTATTTCATATTACATAATTCATTTTTATATAGGTATACGCAAAATTCATGTAAAATATGTATGCTTATATCTTGTATTTTTTCAGGCCGGAATCATTAACTATAAAAGGTCCCCAGCAAGTAGTGGCAAACTTTAAGCAAATATTAGAAATACATGTTATGTCTTTTATGGGTAATGTCTTACAACGAATTGTTAAAATGCTTAGCGGTCTAACCCACTGCGGTAAGTACTGAAAACGTGAAAAGGTGTGAAAAATTCCCTAAAATCAGTATTGGCTGGAAAAATTTCTGAAATAATAGATATAAATGTTAATAAGAAAAAAATGTTTTTTTTTTTTAATCTTTATTTGGAGGCTTTTCCATAAAGGACATGTCGCCTCATTGGGCAAGGTCATACACATACACTTTACTAAATTATACGTTATCATCAAATCTTTCATAGTAAATCTTGTACATAGTAAATATTGTAGATATGAATCTACAAGTTTATAAACAAAAATTAATATTATAAACTAAACAAAAAATTATATGTATACGTGACAAAGATTTTCAACTGTATAAGTAGATCGGGCAAGACGAAAGAATCCGTAATGTGACATTTAGAACCACGTGGTACAAAATCACTCAGTTCATCGCAAGGTTATTAAGCTACGCCATGGCCATCCTGATTGCGTGGATCAGAATCAATATTTTTATAGGAAAAAATTCCCAATGCCCTCTCTATATATTTAATCTTTTTGGTAAGTAAAACGCGATTTTTTTTTTTTGTAGGTAATAATGTGTACTATAAAGATGTAGTACTTACATTATTTTATGCAACATCAATAGTTTTCGCAGCGCACACCCAATAATGACTTTTATAGGGAAATTTTTGTTACCTTGATTTATTGTAATCTTTTTTAAATAAAATAGAGCTTATTTTACTCCTAATAATGGAGCTTTCTAAAGGTGTTTTTTTTTTTAAATCAGTTAAGTAGTTTTTTAAATCAGTTAAATCAGTTAAAAAGCGTTCGTGTCGGCCAAAAGCCTCGAACGTTCCACCCTATCGATGGGTGGACAGAAATAGCATTCCCGAACTTTCAATAGCATGTTTACAATCTTGTTTAGATTTTCTGGTAGATTCGAAATATATCGTGGCGTTTGGCGCCAAGTATAAATAAGAGTGCGGTCGGTCAAAGCAGTTAGTAGTTAGCGATACGAAAGCGACTCTTCGGAGCTTTTGCGACAGTGAACCGGCGACACATTAAGGGAATCATTGACGACCTTTGGCAAGTTTGATGGTTTTATCGGACGAATTTGGTGATTTTGGCAGTCATCTTGGTTTGTGAAAATAAATCGTTTCTTTCGCTCATATACGGCACACACAATTGTGTGATTGTAATGGGCATTATCCATTACAATTGTCATATAATTTATCTAAAATACCGTTAAACCAAGTTTCAAAAACTTCGGCGTTCATGTCTTTGTGGTAATTGCCTTCTTTTTTTGACTCAAAAACCAGTAGTCCGCCTTCAACGAATCCGTCTTTGCTGCCAATGTGCGTTATTATTAATCTTTAATTAATGCCAAGTCATATTGACTAGCCCAAGCTACTTTTCAATATATTAATTTTAACCCGTAGAGGTTGCATTATAACAAAACTTTAAACACAAACAAAACAGTAACAGATATAGAATAGGGTATCCACGATATCTCGAAAAGAGTCAACATGTAACCCGCTACCTCTCCACCAATCACAGCCGAACGCTTTATCTCCCTATAAGTTCATTTCAATGAACAGAGTATAGTATGCATAAACTTGCAATAAAATCACTTTGGCTGTACTATTTGTATCTGGCTGGTCTTGATGACATTAAAAAGGTTACATTTCAAAAAAAAGAAACAAATTAGTAAAATGTTGTTTCCATCTATTTTTCATTTGCTTTTCTTTCTGTCAAAATGAGTGAATCTAGTTAAGAAATCCGATACATTTAACGATTTTATTACAAAAAATGTAAAAAGCAACGCAAGCCACGAAACAATATTGTGACGTTTATGGACCTAATGCAGTGTCAGTAAGAATAGCACAAAGTAGGTTTAAGTGTTTTCAATTTTGATCTCAATGATGCACCTCGCTCTGGTCGCCCTGTTACGGATACAGTGGAGGCCATTTTTGAAAAATGGAAAAATTTGAAGATCTTCATAAAGTGACCATAAAACAGTTTTGACCCATTTGAAAAGAGCTGGGTACACAAAAAAAGCTCGATATTTGAGTGCCACACGAGCTCACTGAAAGAAACCTTATGAATCGTGTACTCATTTGCGATTCTTTACGAGTATTGAGACGTAATGAAACCGAACCGTCTTTGAAGAAATTGATAACTAGTGATGAAAATTTGATCACGTACGACAAGACAGAGCGAAAAAGTCGTGGTTAAAGATCGGTCAGGCTTCACAGACTGTACCAAAACCCGGGTTAACTCGCAATAAGGTGATGTTGTGTGTATGATGGGATTAGAAGGGCAGGAATTCAACGCTAGACCACACACATATTTAGCCACTCAGCAAAAATCAAGACAGTTTGGCTGGGAGTTGTTAATGCATCTGCCATATAGCCCTGACCTTGCACCTTCAGATTTCCACCTGTTTCGGTCTCTTCAAAATTCTTTAGGCAGTGTCAAGTTAACATCAAGAGAAGAATGCCAAAACTACTTGTCCCGTTTTTTTGATCAGTAGTCCTAAAATTTCTACAGCAACGGGATCAAGCCACTACCTACAAGATCTCAAAAAATGATCAAACAAAATGGCACGTATATACTGTAATTAAATATAAATAAACTTTGAAAAAAAGTCTTAAGCTTTATTATTATTATTATCTGTAAATTAATTATTATTATACATTTATTCATCTTTTTTCTTAATTCTAAATTTTTTACAATATATATATAAAAACAATAAATATTATAAAAAACTTAAAATTAGATATCCGCTAATAGCGGGGCAAGGCCCAAGCTACCAGTGGTTAGGGCTGTAGAGTGAGGAACCTCCTGACAATTCGTGCCGTATCAAGAAGTACCGCCTTCTGTATCTGCCCCCTGATCCAGCCATCTAGCGAGAGCCTCTTGAGATGTTGGTCGAGGCTCTTCGCTATAAGACCGTTCGCCGAGACGACTATCGGGACGATAATTGTCGAATAATAATAATAATAATTATTATTATTATTATTATTATTCCCCAACTGTTGAGAACTACAGTGGTTGATTCTAAATGTGGTTTATAAATTAAAAAAAAAAACTATTATACATTGAGTATAATTTATTAGGCCAAAGATTACAAGGGAAATTTATCACATTACTCTCATGGCAATGAAGAAACCTTATATATTGTGGAAGTTTTTTTATATCTTTTTACTTGGCTGCCATTGTAAATTGCCTTTGGTTAAAAAAAAATGTCTGTAATAAAATAAAAATTAATTAATCTTATATTTGAGAGATATTAAACTACATTCCACCGAATTCTCAACAATATATACGTCGGCTGTAGTAAATTTTTCTTATAAAAAATCCTTTAGTTGTGCATCTGTTGTATCCTTCTGACCCTTCTGTTGTAAGAATGTGTATTGAAAAATGCCCTTCGTGTTACATAGTAAAAAAACTTTTTGTCTGTAAAATTTAAAAATAATTAGGCTTTTATTTAAACGATAATAAACTGTAATTTACTTATCTCTCATTAATCATGATTTATATTTAAATAACATTATCTTATACCTGGACTTCTGTGGTAATAGCGTGTTTTGAAAAATGCCTTTGGTGTTACATAATCAAAAAACTTTTTGTCTGGAAAATTAAAAATTAATTAGGCTTATGTTTGAAAGATAATAAACTGTAATTCACTTATCTCTCATCAATCATGATTTATATTTAAATAACATTATCTTATACCTGGACTTCTGTGGTAAGAGCGTGTTTTGAAAAATGCCTTAGGTGTTACATAATCAAAAAACTTTTTGTCTGTAAAATTAAAAATTAATTGGGCTTGTACTTGAGAGATAATAAACTGTCATTTACCTATCTCTCATTAGTCATTATTTATATTTAAATAACATTATTTTATACCTGGTTTTCTGTTGTAGGAGCGTGTTTTGAAAAATGTCTTTGGTGTTACATAGTCAAAAAACTTTTTATCTGTAAAATTAAAAATTAATTAGGCTTATACTTGAGAGATAATAAACTGTAATTTACTTATCTCTCATCAATCATTATTTATATTTAAATAACATTATTTTATACCTGGTTTTCTGTTGTAAGAGCGCGTTTTGAAAAATGTCTTTGGTGTTACATAGTCAAAAAACTTTTTATCTGTAAAATTAAAAAATAATTAGGCTTGTATTTGAGAGAAAATAAACTGTAATTTACTTATCTCTCATCAATCATTATTTATATTTTAATAACATTATCTTATACCTGGTTTTCTGTTGTAAGAGCGCGTTTTGAAAAATGTCTTTGGTGTTACATAGTCAAAAAACTTTTTATCTGTAAAATTAAAAAATAATTAGGCTTGTATTTGAGAGAAAATAAACTGTAATTTACTTATCTCTCATCAATATTAATTTAAATTTAAATAACATTATGTGGATACCCGGAGCGAAGGGGATTCTGCGAGGTTATGCCGAACTCCTGCCGGCTAAAACCCAACTATATTCTATGAATGCGTTTTTGACATTTCTTTATGTCCATTGCATAAAGTTCATTTCCGAATAAACGATACAGAAAATGTATGGAATTGACACCTGTCAGAACAGCACTCTTATAATGGCCGGAGTATACTTTCTAGCGCGGCCGTACATGGGCGGGTCGCATAAACGTTATGATACGACATTCGCTCGGCCACGGCTATCCAGACTGTTATAAGAGTGTGTTTTGAAAAATGCCTTTAGTTTTACAATAGTTAAAAAACTTTTAGAGTGTAATAAATAAAAATGAACTTATATTGCATTGATCTTTCAACAATAAGAATTTATATGTAAATAACAATATCTTAATTTATATATAAATTGAGGAGCCTGTTGGATTAGTGGTTAGGGTGCTTGCCTTAACGCTCTGTTTCATTTGAGAGATAATAAACTACATACAAAAATTATCTTTTTTAAGTGTAATTTTCAAGTTATAGAAATGGTAACAACCTTTGCATATTGAGTATATGATTCATTTAAAAATAAATACCTAGTTTCTATACCTACGGATTATTATAAATCTCTTTTAAATTTTTAAGACTCTATGAGCATAATTTATTAAGAAATGATACTCAAAAACACTTACAGAACAAGAGTAAATACCACTGTTCTAGTTGGTATTTACTTTGAGAATCGTTCTAAATTCTTTAAATTGGTTAAAGTGCTTGCCTTAGCGCTCTGTTCTAGGGTTCCCGGGTTCGATTCCCGGCAGGGTCAACATTGAAAAATCAACTTTTCAAAGGCTCTGGTCTGGATTTGGAAAGTAGTGGCAGGGCACACTGCGTTTTCGCAGTTATTTTGGGCAGCCCGTCTGGCGGCAGTAACCACCCCCTTACAGAAGACCACCATGAAATAATAGCACCTGTGCTATTGTGTTTCGGTGAGTGAGTAAGGGATGCCAGAGCTCATTTCCCTATCCACTCCTAATCCTTTATCCTTAATCCTACTGCAGTCGGCAGCGCACTTGCAACAGCTTTGGTGTTGCTTGTGTTATAGGCGACGGTAGCCACCTACCATCAAGTGGACCGTCAGCCTGTCTACCGACCTTAAAATTAAAAAAATCTCATACTTAGGCTTTGGTAGTACATTCTTGGAAACTTTTTTTTTTAAGTAATAATTACATAGGTTTACATTGGGAACATAATAACAGTTTGTGGTACATAATTTATGGACAGCTATCGACCATTATTTAAAAAAAATTAAAATTCTCGCACTCTCAACTTTGTATATACACCTGTAATGGGCGTATTGGCGAAGATTCAATTATTTTTTTTCAAGCACAGTCCATCTACCCCATATAGCAAGGCGACATAATTTTCTAGATGTTCCAAGAATGCACCTAAAAATTTGAAGGCGGAATACATATTCTTGTATTAAAATATATAACAAGTTACCCAGTGTGTTCATGGAATTACTAAGAAATATATGTAAAAGAGACTAACCATTGGATTTAAATTTTTTTATAATATCTTTACAGACTTGTTTAATTAATTAATAATTGATTTTAATTTTTTTTTTTCATACTAAGTAGGTAAATATATTACGATTTTTCACACCAGGCGTGGCAATACATGAACAGTAAGAACTGAATCACATTAGTCCATATAATTTGCAAATAAATTATTATAATTTGGTTCGTATTGTACTAATCTCTCAACAATAATAATAATTTATAGATAACAATATCGTATACATCGGCTTTTTTATTTTTGAGCCCATTTCCCTATCTCCTCCTAGTCCCTTATCCTTAATCCTACTGTACTCGGCAGTGCACCTGCAGCAGCTTTGGCGTTGCTTATATTATAGGCGATGGTAACCACCTACTATCAAGTGGACCGTCAGCCTGTCTGTCGACCTTAACATAAAACATTCTCAGAAAACTTTTTTTTTTAATTAATACTAAATTATTATAAAAAAAATATATAATTAATATTATATTGGAGAGAAAATAAACTACATTTTATCGGTCTTTCCACAATAATATTTTACAAAAAACAATATCTTGTACCTCGAAAATTGTTGTCAGAGTTTTGTATAACTGCCTTTGGTAATGTGCTATCAAAAAATATTTTGTCTGTAAAAAAAGTAATAAATTAGGCTTATATTTTAGATGTAAAAACCATATTATACCGATCTTTCAACAATAATAAATTAAAGATAACAATGTTTTATACCTCGGCTGTTGTAAAATTTTTGTAAATAATCCTTTATTTGTGCAGCCTTATGACGCACTTCGTCTGTATATTGAAAAAAAAAAGTGAGGCATATATTTAAGAGATAATAAACTACATTGTAGGAATCTTTTGACAATAATATAATACAGATTACAATATCTTATACCTCGGCGTTTGTAAATATTTTGTATAAAATCCTCATCCTTAGAAAACGTTTCGTCTATAAAAAAGAATGAAAATAAATTAGGCCTATATTTGAGAGATAATAAACTACATTGTACTAATCTTTCGACAATAATATAATACAGATAACAATATCTTATACCTCTTTTATAAATTTTTTGTATAAAATCCTCATCCTTAGTAAAAGTTTCGTCTATAAAAAAGAATGAAAATAAATTAGGCCTATATTTGAGAGACAATATTGTACAATCTAATCATTGTAACAATCTTTCGACAATAATATAATACAGATAACAATATCTTATATCTCTTTTATAAATTTTTTGTACAAAACCCTCATCCTTAGAAAAAGTTACGTCTATAAAAAAGAATGGAAATAAATTAGGCTTATATTTGAGAGATAATACATTGTAACAATCTTTCGACAGTAATGTAATGCAGATAACAATATCTTATACCTGGGCTTTTGGAAATATTTTGTATAAAATGCTCATCCTTAGAAAAAGTTACGTCTATAAAAAAGAATGAAAACAAATTAGGCTTATATTTGAGAGATAATAAACTATATTGTACTAATATTTCGACAATAATATAATACAAATAATAATATCTTATACCTGGGCTTTTGGAAATATTTTCTGTAAAATCCTCTTCCTTAGAAAAAGTTTTGTCTACAAAATAGAATGAAAATAAATTAGGCTTATATTTGAGAGATAATAAACTACATTGTATCACTCTCTGACATTAATAATACAGATAACAATATCTTATACCTGGGCTTTTGGAAATATTTTCTGTAAAATCCTCTTCTTTAGAAAAAGTTTTGTCTACAAAAAAGAATGAAAATAAATTAGGCTTATATTTGAGAGATAATAAACTACATTGTACCAATCTTTGACAATAATACAGATAACAATATCTTATACCTGGGCTTTTGGAAATATTTTCTGTAAAATCCTTTTCCTTAGAAAAATTTTCGTCTACAAAAAAGAATGAAAATAAATTAGGCTTATATTTGAGAGATAATAAACTACATTGTACCAATCTTTGACAATAATACAGATAACAATATCTTATACCTGGGCTTTTGGAAATATTTTCTGTAAAATCCTTTTCCTTAGAAAAATTTTCGTCTACAAAAAAGAATGAAAATAAATTAGGCTTATATTTGAGAGATAATAAACTACTGTACCAATCTTTGACAATAATACAGATAACAATATCTTATACCTGGGCTTTTGGAAATATTTTCTGTAAAATCCTTTTCCTTAGAAAAATTTTCGTCTACAAAAAAGAATGAAAATACATTAGGCTTATATTTGAGAGATAATAAACTACATTGTACCAATCTTTGACAATAATACAGATAACAATATCTTATACCTGGGCTTTCAGAAATATTTTGTATAAAATCCTTTTCCTTAGAAAACGTTTCGTCTATAAAAAGAATGAAAATAAATTAGGCTTATATTTAAGAAATAATAATAAACTATACCAATCATTCAACATCAATACAGTACATAATTTATACCGCGGATTTTATAATTTAATGCATGCTTGAAAAACATTTCATCTATAAAAGAAATTAGGCTTATATTTCATACATATAACAGGCTTATACCTCCGTTATTGTTGAAAATATTTATTTCTATATCTGTATTTTGTGTTATATTCATAGAAATCTCTTTGTCTGTAAAAAAAATTGATATATTAGGCTTATTATTTGATAGAAAACAACCTACATTGTACCGATCTTTCCATAAATTATTGTAAAAATTGTACCAATATTTTATACCTTGGCTTTCTGGCTTCTTAGAAGACTTTTTTTCTGTAAAGAAATGTAATAAATTAGTCTTACTTTGTAGATTTAATATACTGTATTGTATTGTACTAATCTCTCAAAAATAATAATTTATAGGTAATAATATCTTATACCTGGGCTTTTTGGCTTCTTAGTAACCTTTTTTTCTGTAAAGAAATGTAATAAATTAGGCTTACATTATAGATTTAATATACCTACTGTATTGTACTAATCTCTCAACAATAATAATTGATAGATAATAATATCTTATACCTGTGCTTTTTATAGTTGGTGTTACATTCTTAGAAGACTTTTTCTTTGGAGATATAATACACTATATTGTACTGATCTCTCAACAATAATAATTGATAGATTACATTATCTTATACCTTGGCTTTTTATAGTTGGTGTTACATTCTTAGAAGACTTTTTCTCTGTAAAAATAAATAAATAAATTAGATTTTCTTTGGAGATATAATGTACTATATTGTACTGATCTCTCAACAATAATAATTGATAGATTACAATATATCTTATACCTTGGCTTTTTATAGTTGGTGTTACATTCTTAGAAAACTTTTTCTCTGTAAAAATAAATAAATAAATTAGACTTTCTTTGGAGATATAATGCACTATATTGTACTGACCTCTCAACAATAATAATTGATAGATTATAATATATCTTATACCTTGGCTTTTTATAGTTGATTTTACATTCTTAGAAAACTTTTTCTCTGTAAAAATAAATAAATAAATTAGACTTTCTTTAGAGATATAATACACTATATTGTACTGATCTCTCAACAATAATAATTAATAGATAAGTTATACCTGGTTTTTTTCTCCATTTTTGAAATATATTCTTAAAAAACCCTTTTACTGAAAAATAATATAAAAATAAATTGGACATACGACATACATTTGAGAGATAATAAATTACTTTGCACCGATCTCTCAACAATCATTAATTAAATAACGAGAGTATTTTATACCTATTGTACCAAGTATACCTCGAGTCTTTTGTAAAAATATCTTTGGTGTTACTTTCTTAGTAAACCCTTTTTCTGAAAAAAAAAAGTAGTAATAAATCAGTATACATCAGATTACATAATACCGATCTCTCGACAATAATCTCTATATATAAAAATGAATCCCTATTTCCCTTGGTCACGGCATCACGCGTGAACGGGTAGACCGATTTTAATTAGGTTTTCACTAATGGAAAGAGGGGTAAACGGGGAATGTTCATACATATAAAAATTGCACCACGGGCGAAGCCGAGGGCGGGCCGCTAGTAAAATTATAAATAAAAATCTATACTAATATTATAAAGCTGGAGAGTTTGTTTGTTTGGTTGAACGCGCTAATCTCAGGAACTACTGGTTCGAATTGAAAAGTTCTTTTTGTTTTGAATAGTCCATTTATCGAGGAAGGCTATAGGCTATATAACATCATGCTGCGATAAATAGTATTATATATAAGCAGGGTCCAGTACCGCGCGCCCATGCGCACGCCGCCGCCGTATGGGCCGCAACGAAGCGTGGCCGAGTTCAGTTAGTTTATTATAAATGAGCATATTAGCTTATACCTCGGCTCTCTTGTAAAAATGTCTCAGGTGTTACATTCTTAGTAAACCTCTTCTTTGAAAATAAATAAATAAATAAGGCTTTCATTTGAGAGATAATAAACTACATACAAAAATTATCTTTTTTAAATGTAAGTTTCAAGTTATAGAAATGGTAACAACCTTTGCATATACCCACCCTACTGATTCATTTAAAAATAAATACCTAGTTTCTATACCTACGGATTATTATAAATCTCTTTTAAATTTTTAAGACTCTATGAGCATATTTTATTAAGAAATGATACTCAAAAACACTTACAGAACAATAGTAAATACCACTGTTCTAAATTCTTTAAATTGGTTAGAATGCTTGCCTTAGCGCTCTGTTCTAGGGTTTCCAGGTTCGATTCCCGGCAGGGTCAACTTTGAAAATGAACTTTTCAAAGTTGGCTCTGGTCTGGAAAGTAGTGGCAGGGCACACTGCGTTTCGCCGTAACCACCTCCTTACAGAAGACCGCCGTGAAATAACTGCACGTGCGCTGTTAGAATCGGTGAGTGAGTAAGGGATGCCAGAGCCCATTTTCCCTATCCCCTCCTAATCCCTTATCCTTAATCCTATACTAGTCGGTAGTGCACTTGTAGCACCTGTGGCGTTGCTTGTGTTATAGGCGACTGTAGCCACCTGCCATCAAGTGAACCGTCAGCTTGTCTGCCGATCTAAACATAAAATAAAACCTCCTACATACAAACGAACAAACAAATAAACAACAACAAACTTTACCTTTTATAATATTAGTATAAATAACGAATTAAAATGGCTTGTCGTTGAAATCTATAATCGTGGTAACTAACTGGCGCATAGACGTCTTCCTCAGAGACAAGAGGCACGGGACCCTGTCCGGAACATGATGCTCGTCAAGGGCATCAAATCATACCGAGCCTCCAACGCGCGAGTCGGTATCTCCAATAAGGTGATCGCGAGGGGCCTTCCCCACGAACTCGGCGAGCAGCCGATATTACGATACCTTATGGGTCAAGGTCTGCCCGTATTAAAAGTGCATCAGATGTACTCAAGGGACCGGACTCCCTACGATATGATTCTCATCGTCAACCTTAACCTCCCCTCAATCGTCAAGTGCATCAAAGACTTCGCCTTGAAGTACTACGACAAACTCCCCCGCCACCCCAACCCGCTAGTGATCATTTCTCTCATCTACACTCCCGATGCTAATAATACTCTTTCTCGTTTTACAGAAGAAGACCTCGACACATCCTGTTGGACCAAAATGACCCCATCGATGACGCAGCAAACGCAGCGCTTGCTTGTGATGACCACGACGTGTAGCTACCCCGACTCCCCGAAAGAAGAGGAAGACCGCTGCTCCGCTTCTTACCTCCGAGGGCGACCAGGATACAGCGCCAGCGAGGGACCTCCCGGCCCGGGGACCACTTGTGCCGGGCCGCCGAGGCTGTTGCAAGTAGACCTCCAGGGCTAGCCGGTCCCTCATAGATAAGCATTAGTTAAATTCTTTTATTTGTAAGGGCCGGGCGCTTCACCCCCCGCAAAAAAAGTCATTAACGAAACGTGCACGCGTTCCACTTCTAAAATTTTTTATAAATGATGTTTGTTTTCCGATCACAATAAAAATTGTTAAAAGTAAACTATATTCAGTTTCAAATACGAAGTATTAGACGTACGAGTTTCGTTCAAAACAAGAACACCTAGGATTACACCCCAGACTATATTTGTAAATATACATTAGATATAAACACATTACTTACTTGAATTTCTTGATTTATTTATACCTTTAGAATCCTTAAGTTTTTTTACGACTGCCCCATTATGTTCAATTGTTTTGCAGATTTTTTTAAACTTAGATTTACCTGGGCCTGCTACTTTGCGTATACGACACATTTCTGCTGTCACTAAAAATAGTAAATATTAAAATTAATTGTAAATGGTATCATCACTAGTTCCATTCACTAGTTAAATAATGTAACTAATGATAACTTTTTTCTCAGTAGTTCCACTGGCCAGATCCATAATGGATCTAGGGAGAATTTCCTTCTCATTGGATCACGCTTTCCATACAAAGTGCTCGGATATAAGTATTATCAACGCTTCTTGGTACATAAGATAGTATGTATGATCTCCATAGGAACCTGGCAATTAAATTCGTAAATAAAGTTAATTTGCCGAAGCAATAATTGCAGATTTCATAATTATGTGAATGTCGAAACGATCCAGCTGCTCGACAACACAGATTTAATAAGAAGATCCATTTTATTAAATATTCTGGCCAATGGAACTTTTTTCTCGGTAGTTCCGAATAACAGCACATGTGCAGTTGTGTTTCGGTGAGTGAGTAAGGGATGCCAGAGCCCATTTGCCTAACCCTTCCAAATCCCTTATCCTTTAATCCTACGTAGTCGGCAGCGCAGTTGCAGCACCTGTGGCGTTGCTTGTGTTATAGGCGACGGTAGCCACCTACAATCAAGTGGACCGTCAGTCTGTCTGCCGATCTTAACAAAATAAATAAATAGATAAAACTTGATTATGAAACCAGTTTGATAAGGATAAAAACCATGATATGATTCTACCCTTATTTTCGATTATATTTTCCTTTATTTTTCCATTTAACCCATTTTTTCATTGACTAATTTGAACAAGAAGTGGTTATTGTGTCTTAGTTAAGTTATACTGTGGTTAAATGTAAATAAACTTTAAAAAATTTTTCTTGAATTTTCATATAAAATGCGAAGAAACTATTTCCACAACTATTATCTAACTATGTAATTTACATTTAATTAAAGTATATATGTGCAATTTTGTTTGATAACTTTTTGCCATCTTGTAGGTATAGACATGATCCCGTTGCTGTAGACATCTGATTAAAAAAAAACGCGACAAGTAGTCCTCCCTTGATTTGGCAGTCGCTACAGAGTTTTGGCAGTTGATGTTAACCTGACACTGCCTAAAGAATTCTAAAGAGACCGAAACAGGTGGAAATCTGAAGATGCAAGGTCAGAGCTATATAGCGGATGCATTGACACCCCCCGGCCAAACTCTCTTAATTTTTGCTGAGTGGCTAAAGATGTGAGTGTTCAAGCGTTGTCGTGATAAAAGACCACACCCTTTCTATTGATCAATTCCGGCCGCTTTCTCTCAACTTCTTGCTTTTATCTCATCAGTTCTTGGCAGTAGAGATCCGAATCATCCGAATCGATGGTTTTACCCGGCGATAAAAGCTCATAATGAACAATGCCCCTTCAATCCCACCATACACACAGCATCGCACAGCTTTTACGTTTTGACACAGACTGTGAAGCCTGACCGACCTTTAACCGCGACCTTTTTCACACGTTCTTGTCGTACGTGATCCACTTTTCATCGCCAGTTATTAATCTCTTCAAAAACGGTTCGGTTTCAGGTTCGGATTCAGGTTTTAGGTCTCAGTAAAGAATCGCAAATGAGTACACGTTTCATAAGGTTTCTTTCAGTGAGCTCGTGTGACACCCAAATATCGAGCTTTTTGTGTATCCAGCTTTTTCAAATGGGTCAAAACTGGATTGTGGTCAATTCCCAGTTCATCAGCTATGTCGTAACTGCTGATATGCCGATCTTGCTCCACTATTTCAAAAATGGCGTCCATTTTATCCAACCAAAAATGGCATCCGGCCGCTAGAACACTAGAACATTGGCCAGTAAAAAATAAATGAACATCAACATAGACACGATTGATAGGGCAGATTGGAGATGAAAATATGTAATAAATACAACAACTACAATATTTGTTTCTGACAAGATGATTCGCGACGATTGTCACACTTAAAAACCGAAGCCCCAATCACGCTTAAATAGAAACCACCCTTATTGAACTCTTGAAAACACCCTTATTAGTTTTTCGTAGCGCACGCTAAATAATGACTTTTATAGGCAATTTTGATACATTGGGACACATCAGTGTAATTTTCGTAGAGATCTCAAACTTTTTTGAAAATAAAATAAATTATAACACCACATATTATAACTACAACACTGGTTAAAGTTGACTTCTGCAATAAACCTGTTAAAAGAAACTGTTAAAAAGTCTATAAATATACCGTTGTTTTTGTCAGCGTTGTTTACGACAAAATTGGTTATGTCAAATTTTTTTACTGCTTTGCTTCGTATCTTCACGCCACGTCCATTAATATTAGTAAACGAGAATGACAAGTTTTGTGGCTTATCAATTTCATTACTTGATACTTCGTTAGATTTAAAATTTTCTGTCTTCTTTCTATGAAAATTAGGATCTGAAAATAATTTTTTCTGTTTAAAAAAAAATGCTGTAACGTAATTTCAGGTATCAAAACTTACCTATTTTCCTACTGAAACTACTATTTCTCATTTTAAAAATCTGACTTTTAGCGAGAGGGTGGCATGGCCCTTGATCTAGGTGACGATAGATGGGGACCTGCGCACATGATCGGCTAACTATGTGTGCTTGCACAAGGTCCCCCCGTCTGGGGATTGCCTCGGTGCCTCCGGGCAATCCCCCATTGGAGTTAGCCTAGTCAGCAATGGCTAGGCTGCCCTAGGGTGGATCGGAGTTGTTGCCTCGGCAGAGTCCGGTACACCCCGCTCAAAGGGCAAAGACACTGGGGAGTTTTAGTGGGTATTCCCAGTGCCGCTATGATCAGGCGCTGGGCGACCCCCACATACTTCTGCCGTCTAGCCAGCGGCAGGAGATCTGTAAGCGAATTACTCCTCGTCAAAAAAAAAGGTGACGATAGATGGCTAGGCTAAAATCGCAATTTAAAAAGGGGGGGGTGGTGATAGGAGGGTGAAAAATACTTTACGACCTATTCTCATACCTACCAAATATAAAAAAAAAATCATAAAAATCAGTTAAGCCGTTTCGGAGGAGTTTTGTTACAAACACTGTGACACGAGAATTTTATATATTAGATTACAATGCTTACATAGCATTACATACATACATAGCATTACATAGCATAGCATACATGTAGATACTCTACATAGTATTATTACAAATCTGTAACATTATTACTATGCTTAATTACTTACCACACAGAGTCAACGTGCTGAGCATTTTAATATTGTGCATTATTGCGTTACTCATGATCGATGTTACGTGTGTCTCTAATATATGTTGAAAATTTGTTGTTAGTTGACTCACTGGACCTTTTATAATCAATGTTTCAGGTCTGAAAATTTAAAAACTATAATTAACCATTTCCCATTAGCAAAATCTTGACGTGAGTAAATAGAGTAAATAATATATTATTAGGAGTACAAATTAATTCGGTCCGTTTTTTTAGCTCAAAAAATGCAATTATTTCAAAAGATAATGAATTAACAGATTAATCAAAATATTGTCCATCACTGCTTACAACTTTTCCCCACCTCTCGGCCAATTTCCGAATCCCGTCTCGGAAAAACTTCTCGTTTTTTGAGGCGATCCAATTTTGAAGCCAGTTTTCGATTTCTTCGAAAGTAGTGAAGCGATGATTTGCCAAATCGTGTTGCATCCTTCGAAATAGCCAGTAGTCATAAGGAACAATGTCTGGAGAATAGGGCGGGCGCGGTAAGATATTCTATTTTATCCATTTCAAATATTTTTTGACAACTTTTGCGACTACACAGCTACATAGCATAACTTTCGAACAATGAATGTTCAGCTTTGGTGTTGGTGTTGAGGTCGATTGACCGAACAAAGCGTAGTATGTTGGGTCACCCCCAATGTAAGTGCAAGCTCGTCTTGCGTTTGACTCCGATCTTCATCGAGAAATGCCGGTGATTCATCATCAACGATTTGTTTTGCCCTTCCCGAGCGAGGTCTTCAATCGCCTTCATCTTCAACTCCGAAATCACCAATTTTTATGCGCCAAAACCATTCTCTACGTGACTTGTCAGTTGGAGCATTGTCACAGTAAACTTCCACAAGCATACGATGAGCTTCAGCTGAACTTTTTTTCCAATTAAAACAAAAAGTTAAAACTTCCCGCAAATGCTGTTTTGTTATCAAAAATCTGACATTTTCAACAGCGTAACTAAAAAAAGTTTTGTATGAAACTCAAAACAGTACAAACTGGATTTTAGTGGCAGATGTCCAATCTGTCTAAAACCACGGCAATCAGCTATTACTATTTAAAAATTTTATGTTTTAGAACCATCTGTTGAAAACGGACCGAATTAATTTGTACTCCCAATAATATATCAGTACCTGAATATAATGATAATCCAAAACGTGACATGAGACCTTTCGGTTTTTAAAAAAGAAGTATGTGTATAAAATGTAGGCGCTTATATGGTGTCTGCTTATATAAAAAAGCGGATACATGGTATCCGCTTAATGGCGAATACCATGTAAGTTAAGGTCGGTAGGCAGGCTGACGGTCCAATTGATGGTAAGTAGCTACCATCGCCTATAAGAGAAGCACGCGCCAATTGCGCTACGTCAGTAGAACTAAGGATAAGGGATAGGATAGAGAAATGGGTTCCTGCATCGCTTACTCACTCACCGAAACACAACAGCACACGTGCCATTATTTCACAGTGGTCTTCTGTAAGGTGGTATTTACTGCCGCCAAACAGGCTGTCCAAATGACTGCGAAACACACTATTCCCTGCCACTACTTTCCAGATCCAAACCAAAGCCAACTTTGAAAAGTTAATTTCCAAAATTGACCTTGCCAGGGATCGAACCAAGGAACCCTAGAACAGAGCGTTAAGGCAAGAACCGTAACCACGCATCCTTTATCAAAATAAATATCAAACAGATTGAAAAAGATCCTCGGCATCCCTAAGCATTGAAACACAACAGCAAAAGTGGTTTCTTTTACGGTGGTCTTCTTTCTTATGTTAAGGTTAAATTTGTAATTAGGAACTACCGGCATCCATTCTATTAATACAAACAACGTCATTGGGGTTACAAGTGACCTTCGACCTTGATAGGATAAGGGATAAGAGAAGATAGAGAATCTTCTGTCTGTTTTAACTCATGGTTAACGGTTTAGTCTGTAATAAGATGAACAGTGGCCACTTTATGAATGCAAAATTCAGTATAATCTTACTTTTAGTAACTTAAACAGATCATAAATATAAAAATACATATAACTAACTTTATATAATGAAATGAATCGAAGGTTATGTTAATTACTTCCGGTTCGTTCCGTAAAGTCAAACCCATATTAACTGAGAGATCAGCTGCTGAAAATACAAACATTCCAGTTTCCACTTTTCTGTCTAGATGTGCGTCGAATTGGTAAATGAGCTGAAAAAAAAATCTATATTATTTCTTTTAATATTTTTCAGCTTTGTATTCTAGTTAAAGTATTTATGCTCTAATTATTAAAATTTCGCGTTTCCCTATATTAATTAAACAGCATTAGTCCAGGACTTCTTCTGCGCCCATTTTTGTAAAGCTTTAAAAAAATCATCCAATCTTTATTGCTTATTTTTTTTTTAAGGAATCCCTCATGGATACTGCATTTCTTCGCGATGAAAAGTACCATATATTCTTTTCTATGGTCCTGACTCCTGGCAAAATTTTATTTTGATCAGTTGAGTAGTCAAGCCATGAAATCATAATAAACAAAAACTTCCCTTCAGTTTTATTAATTTTATTATAAAATATAAAAAAGACAATTGTATTCCAAAGTAATTTATTAAAAATTTATATAAGATTTTGAACAAACTAAAATTGTTATTTATATATTTAATTTAGAAAGAAATTATTATTAAAAAAACTTATCTCGTATATATAATTTGTATAAATCATGTCTCGAAACATTCATGGATTCATTCGATTTCATTCTGCATATCGTCTATTGTAAAGCCGACCATAAAAACTAGATAATTTAAATCAATCACGAGCCATATTAATTTAATAGATAAGTTTAGTTAATTTAAATTTACCTTTAAGTTACCTTTAAAGTTACCTTTAAGTTTTAAGTTTAAGTTACCTTTAAATCGCTGAAACCAATAACAGCATCGATGTAGCGTTTATTGCCATCTCGCATTTCTGTCGCTACAGAGCGTCTGAAAATAGTGTCTAAGCCGGAAATTACTCCGTTTCGTAAAAATATTGCCTAAAAATAAAGTAGTTTTAAATTATAAAAGTGAAAAGGAAAGTGGATAATCTAACTTATTTTTTTTAATGAAATAACTAGTTTCACACGTTATTTTCATTGGAGGCCTCACCATCATAGCTTTATACAATCAAATTCGGAACTTTGAAAATGAAGTTTTCAAAATTGGCTCTGGAAAGTAGTGACAGGGCACACTGCGTTTCGCAGTTATTTGGACAGCCCGCCTAACGGCAGGAACCACCCCCTTACAGAAAGAAGACTACAGTGAAATAACAGCATGTGTGCTGTTGTGTTTCGGTGAGGGAGTAAGGGATAACAACGCCACAGGTGCTGCAAGTGCACTGTCGACCATAGTAGGATTAAGGATAAGGGGTTAGGAATAGGTTTAGGATAGAGTGAATGGACTTGAATATCTCGATTTAACTGTCAACACTTTATTATATGTTCTCGGTGAGGGAGTAAGGGATAACAACGCCACAGGTGCTGCAAATGCACTGTCGACCATAGTAGGATTAAGGATAAGGGGTTAGGAATAGGTTTAGGATAGTTTAGGATAGAGAGAATGGACTTGAATATCTCGATTTAACTGTCAACACTTTATTATATGTTCCACTAAAACAAAAACCCTCATGGTTGCATATCCCTAAAAAAATTCCAAAGAATTTTAAAGAACCTTACGTATTCATCTAGTCACAATCTGTTTTGATTTCAAACTTTAAAATTTTGTAATTTATCTGTATAAATAGAAATAAATCGCTTATTGTGTTGCTAAGCTCAATACTCGAGAACGGCTGGACCAATTCGGAATTTGTTTTTAAGTTCGAGAAAGGTAAATTGGAAAAATTGCCCGGAAAAACGCAAAAATTTTAAAATTGTATGCTGGCGTAGCGAAGCTAGTCTTTCTATATCGTACATATATAATGAATCCCTATTTCCCTTGGTCACGGCATCACGCGTGAATGGGTAGACCGATTTTAATTCGGTTTTGACTAATGGAGAGAGGGATAAACGGTGAATGTTCATATATATATATATAAAAACTGCATCCCGGGCGAAGCCGGGGGCGGAACGCTAGTATAAAATAAAAAGTAATTTTGATCTCACATCGTCCAAAATTTTATATATTGTCAAATTTGTTGTAACAACATTTTCTATACGAAATTTCTTCATTCTGGATTTCATGGCCTCTATGACAGTATCCACATACTCGTTTAGTTCAATTTCTTTAGATTTATCATAGTTCCTGCAAATAATATTAATTATTTTAACCTGTCTACCTAAGGAACATTGTTTAATTAAATTTACTGACTATCGCCAGTGGCTTGATCACTGGATAAGCTAAAAGGTAAGCAACGTCCTTTCCCGAGATTTAAGGTCTACTAATAACAACTTAAACGTTACCCGTAAAATCCTTTATCCTAATCCTACTGTAGTCGGCAGCGCACTTGCAGCAGCTTTGGCGTTGCTTGTGTTATAGGGGACGGTAGCCACCTACCATCAAGTGGACCGTCAGCCTGTCTGCCGATCTTAACATAAAAAAATGTAGACACACAGACTTATTCAAGTTATTTAATATTATTAACATTTAATAATCCATTATAGATTGCTTTCCATGTCCCAAAATTTAAGGTTGGAAAGCACAAAAGGCTAAATTTTCTGACTAATTGTTCATATGTTATATAAATTATTTGCATTTTTTTCTTATTTTAAATTGTCGGAAAAGTCACAAACTTTGTTTTTTATTTTTATTAAATTAAACTTAAATTAAATTAAATTTATGCAATAATAATTTTCCTTGGCTTTACAAAATGAAATTTTTATTCTATATATTTATAAAACAAAAAATTCTTGTAAATTCCCTGTAAATAAATAAATAAAAACAAGACAATTTATTATTAATATTGTAAAAAGTTATAATACTCACATAAATTGAACATTCGTATCGTAATTTCCGATATTAAAATATGATAAATAATCATTGAAGAAATCCTTTAGCCAATTATCAAGAAATCTTTTTAATCTGTCTAAGAAATCACCTGAAATGTAAGTTATTATTTTAAAATGGCAAACCATTTTCAAATGTAACGCTTGTAAATAAGTTTCAGCGAAATATGGTGGCAATACATAATTATATATATTACATAATTATATAGCCGGGATTCTCTACATCCTAACATAACAGCTACGAGATGCTACGAGATGGGAGAGGGCGACATGCTACGAGATGTGGTCACCTTCAAAATTTATTTCGGCATGAAGTATCGTCTAAACTTAACCATGCATACACAGGTTTGTGGCAGGGGACGTTGGTGTGTGTGTTTTTATATAATATCTGTGTATCCTGCTAGAACGTTATATTATATTTCGATTCCTTAAAAAAAATTTAACTTTGTCACAAGTTAAATTTATGCTTATTCTTAAATTAAAATAGTATTACAAAAAATCTTATCAGCACTTTGGGATCTGCAATATAGATATTTCATGTATAATTTTTAAATATTTTTATTTGTGAACTTGGTTAGGTCAGGTGCCCCACAAAAATGAATCATGCATTTGAACAAATATTTGTCAATGTTCCGTCCAACAAATATTGCATTTGGAGCCGAATATGTCTGCAAACTTTCTATGTATTATGACTGAAATTTATAACTTGAAAATTGCAATTGTTATTGTAAATATTGATTTAAGAATTTATTTTTATTTTATGTATAAAATATTTACATTAGGATTGGACCTTACCTCTATTCAATAAAATTCACAAATTTGCCGACAAGTAAACTGTGAAGTTCAATTCTCATGTTTCTCCAAAATTAAAAAGAATTAAAAGCTCTTATATTTACCAATAGCTTCTGGTTGTAATCTCAGTGCATCTTCTTGGTCACCATTGTTCGTGTGCTGTTTTAATTTAAAAAGCCGTTAGTACCATATTGACATAACAAAAATTATGCGTTGGTTCATAATAGTCTCATAAATCGTGGTTATTTGTTTAATTATACTTTTTCAGTCACCGTGAAATAACAGCACGTGTGCTGTTGTGTTTCGGTGAGTGAAGTAAGGGATGCCAGAACCCATTTCCCTATCCCTTCCCAATCCCTTATCCTTAATCCTATTGTAGTCGATAGCGCACTTGCAGCAGCTTTGGCGTTGCTTGTGTTATAAGCGACAGTAGCCACCTACCATCAAGTGGACCGTCAGCCTGTCTGCCGATCTTAACATAAAAAAAATGTTTGAAATTTAACATAATAAATATTTATGGGAAATCGAAAGGTTTTTATACGATAGGTTAAATCGTCATATAACCGTAAAAAATATCCAGCGCTGAAAAACTAAACTTTAGTAACAAAAAAATTTATTAAAATTAACTAACACTTTAAACACTTTTGGCGCACTTATCGTGACGTCACAGTCTACAATAACAATCAAATGTTGAAAAATCCCAAATCAAACAACTACTATAGTACTTATTACTTCCATGACAACTACAGCCTTGTTGGCACTGTCATTATAGATTCACATTCGATCTGACAAATTGGGTTGCGTTTCAAATATTTTAAATCATTTTTATGAAGAAGAAGATGAAGAAGTATTTTAAATAAAATGTTTACAATGAAAACATTTTAGAATTATTGTTTTTTATATAGGTATATATAAAGAATATGAATTATTCACAAAAAATACAGATTTCTTTATTATTACTTTGCAAATGTAAATTTCTTTTGTTTGTTGTTATGTACATTATTAAATTTAATAAAGGCCGAGGATCGACCCTAAATCTAGGCTTCTTATTTTATTGTGTCTAAGTGGAAATAGTCTAAGATCTGCACCTATCTGTTATTTGATCGAAATGTGACTTTGATCAATCAAAAGTGATCGATCTACGGTCTTTTTTCTATGGTACTTCATATAGTTTCCAAACAAATGAGTTAACAAAGAAATATCAAAAATAATTATGGTACTAACGGCAAGATTTTTCTAAGCAACCCTGCGTGTATGACCTCACGTGTAACCTTTTATTTAAATCAGCTTCGATCAAACAAAGGACATGTAGGTGCAGAATTTAACGGTTAATAAATAGTTCATTTACAGCTATGCATATTTCTTGAGATTAAGTCTAATTAAGTATTTTTGAGAACTTAAACTCTAAATTTCCTTTATCACTTTTACTTAAATAATCTACTTACTGTTAAAAGAATATCTTTGACTTTTATCTCTGAAACAACTAGGTCTATGTTAAGTGTTTCCGTCAGTAATCGATATCGTCCTTGCATTCCATATGTGACGTCTTTTAAAAGAATGCTGAAAATACTTAATTTTACAAAATTTGTAAAAATACTAAAACGATTTCAGTTTAGTCTTTATCAGTCATAGTTATGGAAATATTCAGTACTAAATTGGGTATCATGGAAAAAATGTAATAGCATTATTTATTTTTTAGTATTTGTATAACCATTGTTTCGCTTGCTTAAAAGTCAAAATTTTGCCTATTTAAACTCTGAAGTTTTATTTAACAGTTTCGTGAAAGAAATTTTGAAATCGAAAAAGAAGGTAGTGTTTGAGAATACCTACATCCTTATCATTACAAACTTACAGGGGTTATCCTGATTTCCTATTCATATTTTAGACCATGTTGAGTTTAACTTCAAAAAATCTTGACTTTTCTTTTCAAAAGCCCAAACATATTCTTTATCCACACTTTCTTTTATCCTATATGAATTTCTTGCAACATTCCTTTGAATTGGAAAATTGAATTTGGGGAAATGGAAAATTCGGATAACTCTAAAATTCGGATTCGGATAACGTGAAAGTACTTCCTTCAATGCAAATATTGTATATAGGTACTCGTACATAATATAATAAACTAATAATCAATTGAGAGAACTAGCGATCCACCCCCCTGATTTTTTCAAAAAACAATTTTTTTCAGTTTTACTGAAATTGAGAAAAACCTATTTACGTATTTTATTAGGTTACAATGCCCGGTTAAGTTGTAGATATTAGTGAGACGAATCAAATGAGAAGTGTTAAGTTCAATTTGGTTAACAGCAATTGTTGTTATTAACAAAAAACCGTTAAATCGTCCTAAGTATTTTAAAAAAAACTCCCTATAAATCGACTTTTCGTATAAGTATTTTCAAAAGGAAAGTATTTTTGGCCTAAAAACACCCAATAAAAAATAGTCGCCTTCTCTATTCCAGATGTGAAACACTGAAATAAGAAGAATAACTACTGGACAAATGTAGAAGACGCAATCCAGTGCTGCTGGATTGCTGGACTGGATTGAAATATTGGATCAGCTTACAAATCAAGATAAGGCAGCTTACCTGTTTACATCAAAAACAAAATTACTTACTCAATATCACTGTGTGTCGGTATATAATGCAATTCTAAATTCTCCTTGTCAAACGATGCTCGTTCGTATGTGCCTCGTAAATGCAGATCGTTTAATGACAAGTGAGCCATAAGCAGCATATTGTCCAAGTCGTTGTGTAAAAAGTTTATGCGGAAATTCGTATCATTACGTAACTTCATGCGGTGAATAAATCTAGAAAAAAAAAATTTATATAAAAATACACATAGATAACAGTGCTTATAAGTGATTGTATTTATGATGAAATAAATATTGTCTGATAATTTTTACGTCGTGATCGCTGTCGCGAGTTCCCTATATGTGCTGTACAGGCCTGCTTCAAGAGCCTCGCTGTCATTTCGCTTTTGCGCACTCCTTGCGCAGAGTCGCGAGGTCACCTGACCTGACCAGCACACTGCTGTCGAGGGGATAGATAAGAGAGAGTGCAAGGCATGGCGAAGTGCCGTTGCAGCACGGAATCGAAACTCAAAACGCAGTGTCCACTCGCCAGATCCAGACCAGAGCCTTAGTCAGAATCCTAAGGCAAGCACCGTACCCATTCAACCGGTGGATTACCACTGGCAATCCAGTGGATTCATTTACTTAAAACTGAAAAAATCGAGAAACCTAATTTCCATATCACAATTATATCACATCTGACCGCGCAGCACTTGTCACACATATGGTACTTAGAAAATTTAGTCTCAATTTCTATAGAACCTGCTGCTCTCCCAAAGAGAGGAGCATCTAAGTTTTCCTAACACAGCCTTTTGCTTATGAAAGAAAAAACATGAAAATTCTTACAATAAAGTGTCGTCAATTCTTATAATACTGCTGCCGCCGAGATTTAAGCCTGCTGGGATTCTCTCTGGTCTACCACCAACCGCTTGTATTGTCCGCATGGCAATTCCTCTTTTCTCTATAATCGCCTAAAATTATTTTTATTGTAAGTGTAAAAAAAATTATTAATATAAACACGGTTAAAAACTTTTTGCAATAAAATTCGTAAAGAATCACCTAATGAAATATAATATGAAACAATCGTTTACAGTTTTTTAATTGTATTTAAGAACTGTCAGTTATTATTTATTATTATTATTCATATTATTATATAATAAATACTATATAATAATAATGATTATTATATAATCATTATTATTATTATTCATATTATTAAAAGCATTTAATATTTATCGTCTAATAATACTTACTTTGAACATTTCATTGTCAAAATGTTCATTCTCAACAGTTTCTTTAAAAATGTTTCTTATTTCTTTGTGTTTATCTGCAAATTAAAATGAAATTTAATACTTTGTATCTAAAGGGTTTTCAACGTAGGTACAATTTAAGTTTAAAAATTGGAAAGAACTCTACTAACCAAACTTGTGATATACTCGGATTTATATATCCTATCAATATTTCAATGCTTTTTTTTTTCATTACAACTTATTTTCCCCACTGCAGCAGCACATGCTTACACTTTTTTATTTTAATCGTATAATCGTTCTCGTCAAAATTTGAATTTAAATGTCAAATGTATCAACTAAATATCAATATTTACCGAGGATAATCTGGTTTTGTTTTAAACAATGGCAAAGTAGCACCCTCTAAATTTTACACAATGGCGAACAAATAAATTTAAATATTGTTAATAATAAAACAAAAAAGTTAAGTAATGCGAGATGCATTTTTGTAGTTAAAGTTTTAAACCTTACCTTCTATTACTGCCATATTTTCAAAATGTTTCTTAGGCTTAAATGTGTCCCAACAATAGCCGCCGTTATTTTTTAAGTCTTCTTCAGAAGAAAATAATTCTAAGGTAGCAAGAAATAAAATTCAAATAAGTTATATAACATATAATATTATTTACTAGCTTTTGTACGTTTATTAGAGCCAACGCGCACTGATGTGTCCACGGCCACGATCACACCCGGCTCGCCGCATGCGGCACACAAAAACTTTGATTTTCTAAAGAAACGCAAGTAGCTACGCGCACTTGGTTGCTACGGCCAGTTGGTCGATGCGGGCTTGCTGGTCGCAACAGTTACAGCCCTTAGATCGATGTATCTCTATGGATGACAAGCACTTGTGTTCGTACGCCTTGCGGCCAGTGTCCGAAAAAGTTGGTTTTGGTTTTTCGTGTTTCTTTCATTCAGAATTGTGTTCAATTCTGAGAGATTTATTATAGAAATTAAGAACAGACCTCCCTTTTGCGATTTATCTATAGATGATTATTGTAACAGAAATCCAACTGGACTGCGCTGACGAATATCCGCCCTTTTGCGGCCAGCTATGCCGTAAATAAAACGGTAGGCTCTGATGACTCGCCCTGGCGCGCTAATGCGATCCCAGGACCCTCCCTCGACCGCTGAGGAAGACCGCCGCGGGGTTTTAGTGGGTATACCTCTCTCATCAAGAGGGAAGGGAGTCCCACATAACCGCACCGTCTCCCCGGACGGTGTGTGTATGCGTAACGCATTTTTGCCCGCGTCAAAAAAAAAAAAAAAAAAAAAAAAGGCTCTGATGACTCAACGGGTCGTAGCTGTAGTCGTGGCCTTGACCGCATTAGTGCGCGTTCCCTCTTAGACTTTGTCCGCGTTGAAAATAAAAAAAATAATGGCTGATAAAATGTATTCAATATTTATTGCTGTAACTGTTTTGCCAGACGTTGGATATTTAATTTTATAGAATCCCTCGGGAACTGTAATTTTTTTATGAAAGAAAGGTACCCTATGTCCTATTATGTATCCCTGACAATGTCGATTGAGTAATTAAGGCGTGAAAACGTAACACACAGACAGACAGAGTAACTTTCACATTTATAATAAAAACACAAATTACAGTTTATATAGTGCAACTGTCAAACAATAGATCCACGACTAACGCCATCTACTGAAAGTAATCCGAAGTAGAAATTTCCATACAAAATCTCCAATTGAGACATTGTGACGTGACATTACCGCCCCAACCGCCCCAGTATTGAGAGGAACAAAACATAAAAATGTTATTAAAATCGGCAAAGCCATTTTTTAATTTTTGCGAGACTAATGCACGGCAATATATTTTATCCATACTAATATTACACTTAAAACTGAAAATTACTCTGTCTGTCTATTACGTTTCACGCCTTAACTACTCAAACTATTATCCTGAAATTTTGCATACACATTTTCAGGGATACAGAAAAGGACTTAAGATATCTTTTATCCACAAAAAAATATTTTCCAGAGAGTTCAGCTAAACATAAAATTCAACTCAAGATTGCAATAAAGATGTCTGTCATTAAATTGCTCATATATATTTTGTCATAGGTTATATTTGATTTTTTCTCAACGAATATGTTCGATTTACATCCAATACCACCAATGCAATAATTGTTACCATCTTAAGTACAAGTCGGTGTTAAAAAAATCGGCATCCCAATTAGATTAATTAATCAGAAAAGAGTAGGCCTCAGAAGGCCTCAAAGAATGTTTCGCGTCAAATGGATGAGGAGTTTCAAGAAAATAGACTTCAATTTAATTATTAAAAATTACTTGCCACATCGAAAAATTTGCTAAAATGGTTATAAACTTGTTAGCATTAAAAAATCTACAACAACTTACTTCGATATGAATTTTTAGGATTACGCATTTCTAGCTTTTCGCATTGTCCGGCATGGAATAGCACAGAAAAACCAAACATAACATGAAATCTATTTTTAAAAAGCATGATTATACTAACATAGAATTAAATTTTGCTAGCATAGAACATAGAATTAAAAGAGCAAAAAAGAATTAAATCGATTAAAAAATTCCATTAATCCGTCACGAATCAATGAAAAGTTATTTCTTTTTACGACAAAATTAATTGAATTGGAGTACCTATGCAACAACGACGTCGTTTTGGATAGAAAAAATACTCGCTTCCTTCACTGTAGAACACTCGCCAGTTACCACATTCCAGGGGTTTCTCGCATCTCTACGAGACCTGTGGAATTTCCACATTAATTGTGCTGTAAATCCAGCGCGGGAAATTCAACATTAGAACACAAATAAAATAGCACAGAAGAAAATTTATCGCTTAAAGAAATAAATGCAATTAATTAAAGAAAAAGTATCGCTTGCATAGTCAAAATTTGAAAATAATCATTGAGACTGAGATGACTCAGTCGAGATAAGAGGTGAATTTAGTAGTAACAGGACACACCGCTTTTCGCAGTCATTTGGGCAGCCCGTCTGGTGACAATAACCACCTCCTTACAGAAGACCACCGTGAAATAACAGCATGTGTGCTGTAGTGTTTCGGTGAGTGAGTAAGGGATTCCAGAACCCATTTTCCTATCCAATCCTTTATCCTTAATCCTATTGTATTCGGTAGCGCACTTGCACAGAAGCGGAGAGGTCATTTTTTGCAGGCGGTTATGCCTGTAGTCGCATAAAGGCCGGCGCTAACTGACGGCATAGCCCTAAGCATATTATTTTCAACCTTATTGTAATTATCTTAACACTCACACTCCTTTATTTCAATACCAAGAGGCCGTAGCGTTCCGCATCTAGCCATGTGATGCCGCGGCCTACATCGGCACGGCACATCATGACAATAAAGGAGTGTGAGTGCTAAAATAATAACAATAACGTTGAAAATCATATGTTTAGGAAAAAATCCTTTGCTCTTCAGTGCCGAGCCATGGCCGCCAGTCAGTGCCGGGGCCCTAAGAAATAGAGAAAAATAAGCAAGCGGAGCAACAAGACATATAGCATTTTGCTCTCATACTCTCGCTTTAGAGTAGTTATATTCATTCCGCTCACATTATGAGAGTGACTTATTTTCATTATTTGTGATTCTTCATTTCGTTTTTTGGATTTAAGCCCCCGGTATGGAAAACTTATGAGGAGCGTAACTAAAAAGCATTATTACTTAAAAATTTTTTTATTAAAATAGAATATGTGTCTAGCAACTAACAATTAAAAAATAGGATTATGTCAATTGAGTAGAAAAATATAATAAAACTCATTTTTCATATTTTTATAAAGTATCTTTAAATATTGTTTTTTTAAACATTATTATTAAATTACATTACTACAGAAATAATAACACAGAAAATTGCAAAACCGTATCTAATCATTATTCCACTGAAAGAAAAATGTGAACATTACTCTTCAATTTCGCGTAGAATGTAAAAGTATCATTTGATCATAAAGGCAACCACAAAATGCAAATGTTATCGTTACTTTGTAGCGAATTTACAATAAGCCTCGTAATAAACTGATTTAAATAAAATGTATTATTAGGTACCTATAGCTTTATCACTAACTTGACATTTAATAGAAATAAAATTATGTATAACTACTATTTTTAGGCACATATTTAATAATAAAAACGTAACATGTATAAGTTAACATTCTTTATGGCCATTCATTAAACAATACTATAAAGTTAAAAAACTTTCAAAATGGCCGCCTTGTACTTTTAAATATGCAGTAGCACGTAGAGTACGATTGAGTGACACGTCGTAACATTCCAGTATGTCGTCTGATGTCGTCATAAATGGCAATTTGTCGCGATACTAATTCGTCACGACTATTCACAGCCGTAGCGTAGACCCTCTGCTTCATTGTACCCCAAAGAAAAAGTCTTAAGTACAAGTGACCTTGGCGGTCAAGCCACTGGGCCTCCTCGTCCCACATCGTAACATTCCAGTATGTCCTCTGATGTCGTCAGCAATGGCAATTTGTCGCGATACTACTTCGTCATGACTATTCACAGCCTCTGCTTCATTGTATCTCAAAGAAAAAAATCTAGAGAAGTAAGATCAGGTGACCTTGACGGCCAAGCTGCTGAGCCTCCTCGTCCTATCAATCGCCGAGGATACCTCGCCTTTAAGTATTCCCTGACGGACAGGGCGGAATGGGCCGGACAGTTAACATGATATATCTGTCGAATACAATATCTATTCGTGAACTATTCTTCAGTTGGCCTAGTATAAGTAGTCTTAGTATAAGTACAGCTGCTCCATCAAATATTAATTACATTGTTGCCATAACGACTTGTTGTGCTATGCTACATTGTTTTGGCAGATTTTCAACAACTGTTTGTAATAAAATAGAAGTCATATATACCATTCGAAATGACATGACACGTTTTCACCTACATATAACCGATTCCATATTATTTAGCAAAATGTCTCAAAAATTCAAAATAAAAATCAAAGATTTTAATAAAGTTACGAATATTTTTGGTGTTATGTAACTAAATGATAATGTCAAATATACGGCAGCCGTCGCCCTTACACGGCAGATTGACCCACACGTAACAATAATATATTTCCAATGAGTCTCTATTTATTTGACTATTTTCTTAATCATTTATTTGACAAATAAAACAAACATAGGTATATTGTAGTTATATTTTTAAGACAATAGGTATTTATTGTTGTTAAAAAATTATGAAGTAAATATGTATTGCTGAATTATCTTTTACCGCACCGCATATTACAATTTGCTTGACCAGTACATGTCTGTGTACATTGCTGAAGAGAGGTTATCTCATCAAAACCGGTATCAGCTGCCGTCCCTGTGTAGCCACGTAATTTTGGTGCTAAAAAATATTTAATACAGAACAAAACAGTTAAATATTTTTTAATAATTAAAAGTATAAATTAAGCCCTTAATTTACACTGGTCAAATTATTCATTACACTTGGTCAAATAGTCAAACAGTTAGTCAAATGGTCAAATATTCAAAACCAAATAGTCAATTAATTTACCAGGAGACATTGTCCAAGAGGGAAATAAAGCTATATTTAAAAATAAATTAATAAAATATTATCTTAATTAAAGAAATTTAGGTTAGTTACGTATATTTTAGTTTAGTTTAATTTAGTTTCACAATTTCTTATTCATAAATCTGAGTTTTATGGCACACAGTTTAGTTATTCGATATATAATAAATAAATAAATAAATAAAAATACTATTTTGATACTTTTGCTAGCTGTTATGAACGTAAGGGTCAGTTCAGACCAAAACGTTCAACCACAAGCAGGAGTCAACACTTAGCAACATTTAGTTAGGAGTTAACACTTTCTAGAATAGTTCATGAACTGTGTAAGTACAGGTCTATTTTGATGGAGAAAAAATGGACGTCATGTACCTAGTTACGGAAGGAAGGACAATAAAACCAATTTTCTTAATCCGTATTGCACTAAATAGATAATAATTTACCTACAAGTTTAGTCATAAGTGAATAAAAAAACTGTTTCATGCGTTTTTACTTACTACAGTGAGTTATTGTATTGAGCATTCTAATGTTGTACAGTATTGCGTTTCTCATAAGTGAGTATACGTGAATTTCTATTACATGTTTAAAATTTGCTACTACTTTTCTCGGGCCTCTTACTGTCAACATTTCCTGTCTGAAAATGTAAAATAATGTTATTTGGAGCTAAATGGATAGCCCAATTAATACTACGCACAGTAACTATTCAGTTTATGAAAAAGAAAAAATCATAGCTCTACCTAAGATCACCTCTTAAAGAAAGAAAACTTAATATGTAGTCAATTATTCCTGATAACTTAAATAAAAACACTATCACTTAAGAAATTTATCATTTTTAGGGTTCCGTACGTCCGGAACCCTTATAAGATCACTCGTGTGTCCGTCTGTCCGACCATTTCCCCCCCCCCTTATCTCCGAAACTGCTGAACCTAAAATTTTGAAAAAAAAATACAGAAATTAGTTTTCTACTTATAGATTATAAGAAGTCCATGATTTGATTTTTCCATGACATCATTGTGATGATGACTTTGCCCATCATCACAAGCTGAAGCATGTCGTATCGCTCATTTCTAAGAAGTTTACGTCTTTTCATCGTGTATATGCGGTAGTAGTATTAAAATCACGAATGTTTTCTCGCAAGAACTTCCATATCCGGTCCCACTGCCCTACACAGACCTGTTTTCAGTGAGAAAAGTATGGGATCTATTACTTCACCGTGGGATGATATTGCGAATTGAAATGATTTCAAATGTTGAAATCTTCTTTGAGGATTATTTTTTACAGACTGCCCAGATCTGCAACACGTAGAGTGCCCTACTACTACAAAAAAAATTAATGTAGGTACTTAATATAATGAATATAAATAGTAATTTAAACAGTTTGATTTGCGCAGAACTCGCGATGTCCCTGACTTTTTTACAAAATGAAAGATAAGAAGACAAACGCAACACAACCACCTTTATCTTTAATACCTTAAAAAATCATGTTTTATCAAATGCTTCAAAATTTACTCAAAACGTATATCGTCAATATCCGTCACCTTTGGTTGCTTGCAAGTTTTTTTAATGAAATTTATTCAGTAACACAAATGTTTCGCAACACATTGTGTCCCTAGCGACTTCGCCAGTAATCTTGTCGCTATACGTAAGATTCGAGTAAAAATTAATATATCGACACTAACTTTTTACTTGTAAACGAATCAAATGTTACATCAACGACTTCTGGGTTATTAGATGTAATCAACCCCATACGAGCAGTAATATCTGAGGCGGAAAGAATAAACCTTCCATGCACTGGTGAACTTCCTCTTGTTAGAACAGCTTGGAATCCGTAAATAAGCTGAAACAAATTTTAAACAAACATAAGTATCTATCTTACTCGTCCTGTTATTTAGATTATTTTGGAATTTGTTTCCTTGGAGTATCTACTTTACAAAGACAAAACTTCTTCAGTACATACATATGATATTGAACTTTCAGACTAATATCTTTATAGGTTATTTTCTGTATTAATATATTTTGATTATAAATAGCATAGATATCTCTATTCTAGATACATACTGTATATAGCTATATTGGATCAATATGAAAGCTCTGAATGGACCCACGGTATCAAAATGAGAGCTTATATGAATGAAAAAATCACTAGATACTACAATAATTGATATACGAGCTATGATGTGGTGTACTAAAACTAGATCCAATATTGATTGATATACTGACAAAAATTATGATAATTAATTTAAGTCAATATTAAATATCTCAATATGTCTTAATTATTATTAGAAGCAACCTTAGTCTTAGTCGATCGTCTCGTTAACTTAACTAGCGATCCCAGGTCATTATTTTGCTCGGTAATTGAGGATCTATGAATTTTGACCGCGTATTCGTCCGCGCCCCTTTTCCTTGTGCGTTAAAAAATAAAAATTCAATACCAGATAAAAATATATGTACAATAAATTCAATTTTTATTATTTATACAGTGTGTTTGGAAAGTCGATACAAAGAGTGAAAGGGGTGACAGCTTATAGCTTAGAATTCATACTTGTCATAAACGAAATCTATTTTTTTTTTAGGGTTCCGTACATCCGAATAAAAAAGCGGAACCCTTATAGGATCACTTGTGTCCTACTGTCCGACCGTTCCCCCCCCCCCCCTTATCTCCGAAACTACTGAACCTAAAATTTTGAAAAAAATACAGAAATTAGTTTTCTACTTATAGATTATAGGAAAACCTACAAGAAGTCCATGATATTAAAATAACATGGTAAGTCACACAATATTGTGCGGATATGTAACATCGTACGGAACCCTCTTCACGCAAGTTCAACTCGCACTTGTCCCCTTTTTTTTTAAATTCCAATTTTAAAACATTCTAAATGGTCCAAACTATCATCAATACACTCTTTGTATACCTTACAAACATCTGTATATTTCTGTCACGCGTTGAATTTTTTTATATTTTTAAATAATCCCTCGGGAACAGTATTTTTTGTCTAGATGAAAGACATGTGCTTTTCTGACAAGTTGACAAAGTGTATTCACAATTTTGAAAACGTACCTAAAAAAAACAAACAAACTGACTTTCGCATCTGTAATATTAGTTAGGATAACTTACTCTTACAATTAAATACACATAATAATTTTAAAATTAGTAATTATTCTAATTGGAAATTAGAATTCTAATTCTAATTGTATTTAAATAATGTTATTGTGCAATTTGTATGAATAAATTCCACACATTCAATAGATAGATCAATTGACATATAACATATTATGTACCTATTTTTAATTACTGAGGTATAGTTAATTAATGCCTTGAACAAAAATTTACAGACAGGATGACGGTCCACTTCTTGATGATACTGTCGCCTATTACACAAGCAACGCCACTTATTGTGTCGCAAGTGTGCTGTCGACTGATAGGTTCTGGCATCCCTTACTCACCGAAACATAACAACACATAATATGCCGTTATTTCGCGGTGGTCTTCTATAAGGGGGTGGTTACTGCCGCCAGGCGGTCTGCCCAAATGACTGCGAAACACAGTGTTGCCTGCCATTTCCAGATCAAGACCGGCGCCACCTTAAAACGTTTATTTCCAAGGTTGACCCTGACGGGGCCACCTGAGACAGAGCGTAAGGCGAGCACCCTAACCACTTATCAAACGGGCTCGTTATGTTCTATATTTTTAGCTTAATGTTATTTTTAAGCGTTAAGGCTGCAGACAGATTGACATACCATTTGAGTGTAGGTTGACTAATATCCCCCAACTTTCTCTTAAGGGTCCCGTGTGCCCAACTTAACAATAATATTGTCTACTAAATAATACATCACATGTCGATGAGTGTGACTCTTTGGAAAAATTATATTCTCTATTTTAACAAATTATAACAATTTATATTAAAATTGTTATAATTAAAATTGCCCTCTTCGACTTAAATTATCTTCTCTTTTCTTGTACTATTTTGCGATTGTTTGAGGGAAGTTAATTCATATTTGTAGCTACAGCTCACCTTTAACTCGCTAAAACCAACAATAGCATCGACATAACGTAAATCATCATCTAGTTTACACGTAGCTTCAGATCGTCTGTACATCGAGTCGAAACCGAACATCACACCATGACTTAATGACAATGCCTAAAATAAAATTAAGTTAATTTTAACTTTAGTACAGAACATAAGTTAATTAAAAAATAATGTAGTTGTCGCTGAAAATTTTTAGTACTGTGAAGAAAAAGCCTGGCAGTAATTTACTATTTTCTTTTTTAGAAAATATATTTTTTTGTAAAAATCTGACAGCTTCAATTTTTTTTTAATTATAGTCTATTATGCTGTTAAATTTTATATAAGTTTTAATTTTATTCTAAGAAGTCTAATCAGGCGAAGAAAATAGCACTTCACGAAATGCAACGTCTCCCATCACTTGCCAGATCCAATTCAAAGCCAACTATGTTAAGTTCATTTCCAACGGCCATTCAAAGTTGGTCACAGACGGGAATCGAACATATACAGGTGTCCCATATTATAGATTGAACAATAATTATTTAATTTATTGTTTCATATAATTTAATCTCTTTATTTCGGCTTCTTTATTTATGAATTAAAAATAGCATAAAAATCTCACCCCGCCATCGACAGTGTAAATAGTGAATTTCGGTGACATCACATTCTCCATATGAAATTTCTGCAGTCTGATTTTCATCATGTCTATCACATTATCAATATATTCATTGAGTACAGATGTTTTAGCTTTGTCATAATACCTACAAACATTGATTACTTATTATTACTTTTTTAATATCTATATTGAGAAAATGTTATGTTGAGAAGCATAGAGGCCACGTACATATCAGTATCCAACCAACTAGAGCGATTCTAAAAATGTTGTTATACAAGAAACTCCTAGCAAAAGCTGAATGTCTTAAATTGTATGATATATAATTGAACTAGCGACCCGCCCCCGGCTTCGCCCTGCGTGCAATTTTCATATATATGAAAATTTCAATTTTGATATATATTTATCCAAGGGTAACTCATATCATTTTTTGTATAAAAGCACAATCCTTTATATTTATAAATTAGCATTACTTAATGAAAATTAGGATCGCTTACAATGGTTTATCTTTTTTTTTAAAGTAAAGTTCACCAGTCAACCTGAAGATCCTCTTGATGCGCGTGCATAGGTGTTGCAAGCAGGCAGCGATCATAGTAGGATTAAAAATAAAGGATTAGGAAGAGATAGAGGAAGGGGCTCTGGCATCCCTTACAAACTTACCAACACAACAGCGTACGCGGCCACCGTGAAATAACAGCCGTCACGCGGACTGACCAAATGTCTGCGAAATGCTGTTTGCACTCTTAACAGATCCAGATCAAAACCAATTTTGAAAAATTCTTTACTAAAGTACAATTACAATATGTATACATAACTTTTTTTTATGTTAAGATTGGCAGGCTGACGGTCCACTTGATGGTAGGTGGCTACCGTCGCCTATAACACAAACAACGCCAAAGCTGCTGCAAATGCGCTGCAGACTACAGTAGGAAGGGAAAGGAGATAGGGAAATGGGCTCTGGCATCCCTTACTCACTCACCGAAACACAACAGCACGCATGCTGTTATTTCACGGTGGTCTTCTGTAAGGGGCTGCCCAAATGACTGCGAAAACGCAGGTGCCCTGCCACTACTTTCCAAATCCAGACCAGAGCCAAATTTGAAAATTCATTTTTCAAAGTTGATCCTGCCGGGAATCGAACCCGGAAACCCTAGAACAGAGCGTTAAGGCAAGCACCCTAACCAGCACTCATCCAACGAGTATCTAATATTAAGTAACTTTCTTAATATAATTATATCCCGTTACTGTTAATGAAAATTTTAGAAAAATTCAAACCATTTATTTCGAATACATTAAGTATCCCTTCTCACAGTAAAAACTGTTTACATATAAATTTGTACTTACGCTAGCGGGACAACGACTTTATCATCAGTGAGTGGAAAGTTCACTAAGTAATCATTGAAAAAATCCTTCAGCCAACTGTCAAGTTTAGTTTTCAATGTGTCCAAAAAGTCATCTGTAATATAAAAGTGATTATTTTAAAATGTTACAGTATAAGAAAATGTTTCGAATAATTACAAAATGCAGAACAACAAGTTGTAATATCAAATTCAAAATCTCCAAGATTATTAAAACAAGTGCGAGCTGAACTCGCGTGAAGAGGGTTCAGTACGATGTTACCTATCCGCACAGTATTGAGAGATTTACCATGTTATTTTAATATCATGGACTTCTTGTAGGTTTTCCTATAATCTATAAGTAGAAAACTAATTTCTGTATTTTTTTCAAAATTTTAGGTTCAGTAGTTTCGGAGATAAGGGGGGGATGGTCAATTTTCGTCTATTTTCTTGAATAATTTGGAAACTATTTCTTTTAAAATTACAAAAAAAATACAAGACCTTCCATTTGATATGTTACACAATGCAGTTTTAAAAAAAAAATTTTTTTTTAATTTTCCACTTTCCCCCCAAAAATTACCTCCCATATACAGATTTCATCTATTCACGTCACACCTCTGCGTTTGGGTCACAGAAATTGATATGTGTACCAAATTTCAACTTAATCGGTCTAGTAGATTCCGAGATAATTGACTGTGAGCGACGGACAGACGGACACACGAGTGATCCTATAAGGGTTCCGTCTTTTTATTCGGACGTACGGAACCCTAAAAAACATGGATTCCAAGTATATTTGGGTTTAAATTTACAGAGTGTCTAGAAGATGTGTGCAAGGTTTGAAGAGGATGAGGGTTTAGAATATTTTTTGTTACATTTTTTTTTAAATAAGACATTTTATTGCTAATAGTAACAATTAACCCTTATTTATTATTATTTCAAAGTTTCGAAGTTTATTTACACAATGTTTAACCTATTTAACAAGCCAATTCACAAAAATCTGTGTAATCCAACAAATACATGGATTTTTGAAGATCATAAAAAAATATGTTTAGTATACTCTTTTGATATGTTTTTTTTTTTCGCAACACTTTAAAATTTAAAAAATTGAGCAAACTTTACAGCTAATGTACTTAATTCTCACCATACAACACTATTATATGTAGGTGAATGCTACATATAAAAATATATGTACATAATAGAAATAACTTTATAAACTTATTTATTTATTTAATTATTTTCAATCAGACACAAGTACTCATTAACACATTGCGAAACGCTGATCGAAAAATCGTAAAAATATCTAACTGATCTGCACTTTTTAAAATGCCCTTTTAAAAAAATAAGGATTGAAAAAGTTTTCTTCTGACACACACAGATATCTCATTCTTTCTAAAAGTATATCCTGTTCGTATTTGAAATAATCAATCAATTCTTAGAATTGTAATGCACGTACAGAATTGTAGACACAATTTCAGCTTATTAAATAGGCTAAACATTATGTTGTCAAAATAAATTAAAATCTTTGAAATGACTACTATTAGCAACATATTTGTATTTTTTTTAAAATAAACATTGTGTCGCCGGACGTGACAGTGTTAGAACCACAGTTTTACATTACTAACAGTTGGGCAACGCCTTTGTAGTTTTGCGATGCCGCCGCCCGTGCAAGTACTTACGCTGTCACAAGCAAATACGCTAGGGTTGGTACAAAATGGAAAATAAAATAAATTTGATTATTATTATGTAATTATTTATTTACAAGTATGCACCTGCACTTACAAAATATACACATAGAAAATATACAATATGCAATACAAAATAATTCAAAAGAAAATTTATTTTTATATTGTTTGCTATTATTGGTACTATTACTGGTTTATTCTATAATAATATTATATGAAGAATATGAAGTATGAATATTATATCACACACGTAGTAATTGTCTATAACTAATAACAACAAATTACTAATAAACCTCGTGAAAGTATCTAATAAAAAAATGAAAACATAACAAAAAGAATCAAACAACTATAAATATTTTAACAAAAATTAACAATAACACATAAACGCGCACTAACACATAGAAGCATCATGTAGTGACTAAGCGTTGGAGAGCACGTTGTGAGTTTGTGAGGTTGTGAGTTTATACGTGCGTATACGGGCGAGTGCGCATCACCACTTACCGCGCGCGCGTTTCGCGACAACTTTTGTACATAAGTCACAAAACTTCTTAAGTTTTTCTCTAGCCATAAATAAAAAGACCATGAACCGATCTGGCATATCGACCCGCTGCGCCGTTTTCATTTTTTTTTTTTTTTTTTTCAATATGCTGCTCAAATTAGAGGACACATAGATGAACAAAAAATGTCAAGTAACATTGTACCCATAAGTAAAAAGTAACGGTAAGTGTCACGTTACCGAGATATATGGAGGTAAAAATCGATATATGAGTACAACGACAATCATTAAAAATACTTATTACGTGTCCATAGGCATCAGATTGTATCCAAATAATCGTTCCCAGGTTGATTATTATTATTGCTGTTTATTCGAAATGAATCGTTATATTATGTCCAAGGATCTCGCTTCGATTTCGAAAAAAAATCAAAATGGAAGCTGGCATATGAACGATATGCTAGCTCCCATTCAAAAAAGTTCGAACCCCTTTAATAATTTTATGAACAAAGGTTTTAATTAGTACAAAATAAATAATAGTGCTAGACGATATTACTCCATTAATAGACTTCAGTAACTTCATTATTAATTATTTATTTATTCCGAAACAAACAGTCTCTTATAGTTTATATACCTACCTACTTAGTTTACAGACAGAGTTGTTCTTAATCGAGACTTACAGTCTTCTTAACGAAAATATATATTTATTCTAACTATATACTTATTTATAGGAAAACTTACCTCGCATCACGGGGAAATCTATGAAATCTTAAATCCTTGTTATATTTTCCTGTTGAGGTGCATCCGTACACAGAACAGGTACACACCATAATAATATATTTTTTAAATAAATTAAATACGTAGAAAACACGCACGCGTCAGCCCTCCATAAAAGAAAATGCAAACTGTAGCGAGTTTGCCAAACGCGGCCCGCGCCGCCCGCTTCCCCGCCACATACCCATCGTTGCTCTATGCAAGTACATTCGTTTCACAACTGTATGTATTGTAAAACTGTGGTTAGAACTCACTGCGTTTCATAGTAATAGACTCACAAAAAAACTGCACTAAAACCCTTACTTTATGCATTTTTGTGTATCACTTACGGCTCGAATAAATTCGCGCCGTAAGTGTTCATTACATATTCCATTCTGTAAAAAGAAATATACTAGCAATACATTTTTGCATCGCTCCTGCAAATTTTATAATGAACACTTACTAGATCTAGATATTTTCAGTTGTCCTATAGGAGCCTATAAACGGAAGTCTTAAAAAGGCCCTCGAAAATATATTCCTCTAGTTTTCTTTTTGTAGCGACCAGTTTATTTGTTTGTTTTTCTCTTTCTTTTCTATTTTTATTATTGTTTGCCTTTTTACATGTTTTCTCCTAGCTCCAGTATTCTGTAGTGTATTGTAAATTATAATATGTTTTAGTAACTTCGTGGAAACTTTGCTGATTTATGTTTTTCTTGTATGCATGTGTATAATGTGTATCAAAATATTGTATGTTTCCCTAATATAAATAAAATTTAAAAAAAAAAAAAAAAAAAAGTAAGGACTGCCAAAGCCAATTTCCCTTCCCTAAATTGTCCCTTATGCTATCAAGGTCGGGTCTACACATATAATCCCCTTGGTGTTACTAGAATTTACAGGTGATGGTAACTATCCATAACCAAGTGAAATGCCACTTTTCCTGCCGATCTTTATCATAAAAAATATATTTAAACGAGTATAAAAAAGACATATTGTCTAGCTAGAAGAACTTAAAGTAAATAAAATTATACAAATATTCTAAAGATAGCTTTACCAATAGCTTCCGGCTGTAACTTCATCATCGATTCGGATCCACTACCGTTCGTGTACTGTATAAAAATATTTTGTATCAAAAAAGGCACAGTTTATCTGATATAATTAATCGTCTATTCCTACTCACCGTTAGAATGACATCTTTAACTTTTAGTTCTGAAACAATTAGCTCTATATTAAGCCTGTCTGTTAGCAATCGATACCGGCCTTCGACTGCGTAAGTGACGTCTTTTAAGAGTATTCTGAAAAGAATTGTATCCGTTTTACATTAATCATGAAAACATTAATTACTGAGTGTCAACAAAGGTTTTAGAACGTGGGTCGTGCATTAGTGCGGAATTCAACCTGCGTCGACACCATCTCTGTCATTGTCATTGTCACCGTCTCTGGTCGAATATCCGGGTCGATGGAGTCCGACTTAAATTTATCAACATTTTGGCAAACACCCTTGCTTTACAACAAAGCTTGTAACCTGGCCTAAAAGATCGAAGCTATATATATGATATACAATATTAAATAATTTCTGTAAATATATAAGAATATTCAGTTGTGTCTGGGCATACTGCGTGTCGCAATCATAAATTGGGAAGCCCATTTAGCGGTCCACCGTCTTGCAGAAGATAACGTGATTTTAATAGCGCAGTTATTTGGGCGGCCCGTCTGGCGGCAGTAACCACCCCCTTACAGAAGATTACCGTGAAATAACAGTACGAGTGCTGTTGTGTTTCGGTGAGTGAGTGGAGGATGCCAGAGCCCATTTCCCTAATCCCTTATTCTTAATCCTACTGTAGTCGGCAACGCGCTAGCAACATCTGTGGCGTTGCTTGTGTTATAGGCGATGGCAGCCACCTACCATCATGTGGACCGTCAGCTTGTCTGGTAATCTTAACATAAAAAAAAGATATAAGAGCACTTTGTATACTGTCGTGTTTCGGTGGGCGAGTAAGGATTTTCAGGGTACATTCCCTATTCTCTCCTTGTCTTTTATTCCATCAAAGTCTACAATGCACTTGCAACCCCTATGAATCGCTGAGGCATCGTTAAACCATCTTCTGTGATAACATAACTAGGTAATATTTGTTTTGAGGAGTGTTTTTATTCTTAGATTTACAAAAAAAATGTACTTACTGAATTTCTCCGTATGTTGGCATGTAGAATAATTTGGAACTATCCGTGTCAGTCAAGGCTCTTTCATAATTACCTTGTAAATGCAAATCATGTAACATCAGTCTACCTGTAAGTATCATGTTGTCCAAATCGTTATGCAAAAAGTTTATGCGGAAATGTGTATCGTTACGTAACTTCATACGATGAACAAATCTGGAAAATAAATTGATATCAAGAATATTAAGTATTTGGGTTTTTATACAGACCTTATAGAATACATAGAAATACATAGAATACAATAGTCAGAAAAGAAAAATAAGAAAATTCTTGTAAAAATAAAAATCGCTACGATCGGTACAGAAGTACAGAGGTATAAATGTCGACCTTTTGAGACACCAAGTTAATAAGCTCAGGCCGTTACTCATGGCAGGCCAGCTTAAAGCACATCATAACTCAGTCTCTCGCCGCCGCCGTTATTATACCTTCGTACGTGATGATGGTAAGAGACCAGGATGGGATGTCCCGAATTCCGTGGAGTATGGCTCATCCTTTATTGTGGAATACACTGCTTCGACACACATCTGGCGCTGATGAAGCAAATACAGAGAAATATCGGTACCGGCTACATTTTTATTTCCTTCGGTATCGATACCGAAGCATATATTTTTGAGTAAGTGGGGTCACAGTACGCTTAAATTTTATAATATTTTGGCATAACGCTTGTTTACTTCACTGGCGATGCAAGAACTTACCATGAAAATTGCACCTTGCTATACAACCAGGTAATATAAACTAGAGATACAATTTGTAAATATGTTTTGTAAAAAAATTATTTAATTATGTATCAAATTTTGTATATATAATATAAAGGATATAAACAGCTTGTAGCGACGAGATAAAACAAATAATATCTTCAATAAGATATTTATTTTTCTAAAACAAATAATAAATTGGGGAAAAAGTTTCTTCGCATTTTATTAAAACTCAAGATATATATTTTTTTTTCAAAGTTTATTTACATTAAATTACATAATATATATGTGCCATCTTGTTCGATGACTTTTTTCCATCTTTTAGGTAGTGACATGATCCCGTTGCTGTAAAAATTTTGGTACTTCTGATCAAAAAATCGCGACAAGTAGTTTTGGCAGTCCTCTCTTGATGTTAACCTGACATCAAGAGAAGAATTCTGAAGAAACTGAAACAGGTGGAAATCTGAAGGTGCAAGGTCAGGGCTATATGGCGGATGCATTAACACCTCCCCGCCAAACTCTCTTAATTTTTGCTGAGTGGCTAAATATGTGTGCGGTCTAGCGTTATTGTAATGAAAGACCACACCCTTTCGATTGATCAATTCTGGCCGCTCTCTCTCAACTTCTTGCTTTAATCTCATCAATTGTTGGCAGTGGAGATCCGATTCGATGTTCTGCCCGGCGGCGGTAAAAGCTCATAATGAACAATGCCCTTCAAATCCCACTATACACACAGCATCACCTTATTACGAGTTAACCAGGGTTTTGACACATTTTCTGACCTGATTTCTGCCTGACCAATATTTGACCGCGACCTTTTTCACACTTTCTTGTCGTGTGTGATCCACTTTTTATCACCAAGTTATCAATCTCTTCAAAAACGTTCCGTTTCATTAGTCTCAATAAAGAATCGCAAATGAGTACAGGATTCAAAGGTTACTTTCAATGAGCTCGTGTGCACCTAAATATCGAGCTTTTCTGTGTACCCAGCTTTTTTCAAATGGTTCAAAACTGTTTTGTGGTCAATTCTCAGTTCTTCAGCTATATCGTAACTACTAACAACATGCCGATCTTGCTCCACTTTTTCAAAAATGGCGTCCGTTTTGTCCGCAACAGGGCGACCAGAGCGAGGTGCATCTTTGACATCAAAATTCCCGGATTGAAACACTAACTTTATGCTACTCTTACTGACACTGCATTAGGTCCATAAACGTCACAAATTTTTTCGCGGCTTGCGTTGCATTTTTTATAGTAAACAAATGAAAAATAGCTGGAAACAATATCTTACTAATTTGTTTCTCATTTTGAAATGTAACCTTTTTAATGTCATCAAAACCAGCCAGATACAAATGGTACAGCCAAAAAGATTCTATTACAAGTTTATACATACTATATGCGAAAAGACCTTTTTCCCCTATCTAATAAGTATATCATGTTACAATATTGATAAACGACAAAATCAAGCAAATAAACGTAATACAAAATGTATGGTGTTTTCAAATGAAGACACGTTACATGCACGCAAACTTCGAACCTTTAAAAATAAAAACTGTCATGAGTAGTAGAGCAACAATTTCGAACCTATCAGCTACGTTTATCGAATTCAAAGCATTCAGAGCGATTATATCACCAAGATCGTTTGATTTCTAACTGCAACTAAAAGAACTGAGTTAAAAATTCCTTACAATAAAGAGTCCTTCATTCTTATCATGCTATTGCCGCCGAGATTTAAGCCTGCTGGTATTATCTCTGGTTTACCACCAACCGCTTGCACTGTCCGCTTGGCAATTCCTCTATTCTCGATAATTGCCTATATGAAAAAAAAATGTACACAAATAAGCATTTAAAAATTAACCTATTTTTACTAAATTCTAGAGTACAGTAACTCAGAATACGGAACCATCCAAAAGGTGGCATCTGCGTTCCGAAGAAAGATGCATGCTTTTACATTTAAAATTTTTTTAACAAAAACAAAAAATAACACTAATTTCTTAGGCACATAATACCTCGTCTTAGATGAAAACTTAAGCATCAGTTACACATATTAAAATAACAATAAAAGGCAATTCGCTTCTATCTCATTTTTGATATTAATTCTCGTAATTCCCCCATTGAAATCGAAATGAATTCGGGTTAATTATTAATGTGAATAACATAAGCAACTATAAAACATATGGAAACATTTTAAATCACAATAATAGATACTTACTTCCAACATTGCATTATCGAAAAGTTCATTTTCAAACGCGTTTTGGAAATCATCTCTTGCTTGTTTGTACTTATCTAAAAATTAAGTTAAATATTAAGTTCATGTAAAAAATGTTTTAACTTATATTTTTAGAACACATTTTGAACTAAGTACATGCAAGCTGAAATTTCACACAAACCTTCCTCGTTTACTCCACTTACGGTTAGTGAAAACCGTATCGAAATCTAAGTTAGCGGAGAAGCACACAGAGGCGGACAGCGAGTTTATTTTATATGTATAGAATATAGACAGATTAAATAAATTGTATTTTGTGTATTTTTATTACCCTCCACTGTAGCCATTTTTACAAAATGTTCTTTAGCCTTGAATGTGACCCAACAGCTATCTCCTTTAGGATAAACTGATTCTAAAAACAAAATTTCCTTTATAGATATATTTAATAAAGTATACAGTCCAATAATATATGCCTACAGTTGATCGCGCGTTGTCTGCATTAAACGAGCTTAGTTTGTTATGCTACCATTTTCAATAATCTATATAATCGATCTAATCATTGATCTAATTAATCAATTAAATCTAATTGAAATTCAAAATATTAAATATATAATATCTCTATAATATGTCTTGCATTTAGTATCGATAATATCCTAAATGAACCTATGTATATCGGGTTAACTTAAAGTTTTTAATTACCTATTTATTTTCAAAATGGGAAAAAATGAGGCATACTAATTTTGATCTCGAATACAAGTTGTATACTGGAAACAACTAGTCAGTTATTTTCGGCCAGTTAACTTGAGTCTTGGTAAGTTGAAAATTATTCCTAATTTCAAAAAAGTTTCGACTATCATGTCAATATAGTCAAGTCATAACTATCTTATAGATATTAATCAAGTTGAGTCCCTTATTCGCTGTTGTTCTAATTGAGGTAATAATCTTTGTAACAGTCGTAACATACGTGGTGAAAGAGTATTTATTATCACCGTATGTGTCAAACTCATAACGCGTCAGATCAAATATTGTTACATCCAGTTTTCCAGGTGAGAAAGTGGTGATTTATTAAATTCGTTTCATTAAATTTGTAGGTAAATCAGTTGTGTCTGTGAGTCGGGGAAAATAGTACGTTTCAAGTTATTGCCAAAGAACCCTTGAGTCAGTAACGTTAATTATGTGGTGTTCGAAGAAGGCAAGCTTCTCATTATGAGTATGGGTAGCCAGCTATACGAGGAGTGCAACCATCGTGTCCGATTTCTCGCATATCCCCACGACATCCACGTCACTACCAGTTAAAGTCGCAATCAAGTCATCGTATCCCGTACCGAGCGATCCAGCATTGAATAAACCAACTTTAAATTTTTTTCATCGAAGCTTTTTAAAGAGAAGCAAGAAGAGCCATCTACTATCGACTAGAAATCCGATGTTAAATGGCTGCTATCGTCTAGGAGCACAAACAGCACTAAGGCGGGGGTATCTGTATTTAATTTACAGTTCTCTAAATCCAAAGAAAATAAAGTTAACAGTTCACTCAAAAATACGACAATACTTACTACTTCGCATTTTCGTTTTCTTACATTGTCCTTCATAGAATAATATACTAACAATAATACTGAAAAGAAAATGATTTATGTTTTTTAAGAGCATTGCTTACTTTTTAATTTAGCTATATTCTGTAAATAATGAATAAAGAGAGCTCAATGTTTTCCATATATTATAGGTAAATGTCGAGATTTTTCACGATCAATAAAAAAGTTAGGAAACTAAGTAACTAAACATTTTATTTTTATGATCAAAAATAATTGAAATATTTCTTGTTTTTGATTGGTATTTAAATGAAATTTTAAATTAAAGTCTTCAAAGACCGAATCGTACGTGCCGTTCGGTATTAGCCGAGTACAGCCGCACGGGATCGCGAGCCATAGCTCGCGCGGCAGCCTCTCCTAAAATCTAATACCCCGAGGCGGACCTCGCGAGGCAGGCTGAGGCGAAACAGGCACGTTTTAAAGCAAGACCAAGATTTTGATGGATTAAAAAACTTTGTAAGCGTCGCAATCAATACGGAAACAGTATCCAATATCCATATATATTTTCAAACATCAACTTGAATTAGCTCTACACAGTATTCCGCACAGCGCACACCGAGGCACCTTTGAGCACGGTCAGTTACCGACAACACATGCTTAGCCGAGTAGATGTGTGCCCGAGGAAGCACGTCCACACCGGCCGTGCATTTGGCTCGCGAGGTATGCATAAGTATCTAGTCCAGCCATAAGTTCTGTTACAAATGAAAATGCATTTATTTTCTTATGAAGGTAATCTAAATAAAACTTGTGATACATATTTATTGAAGTCTCAACAAAAAAATTGAAAATAATTCTATTCAAAATTGCCACCTTTAGCTTTGATACAGGTCATTAATGTGTTTGGCCACGAATCTATAGATTTACGCACTGTTTCCATGGAAAATTTAGCCACTGCTTGCTCCAGAGATTTCTTAAGAGACTCAATTTCGGCGTGTCATTTAGAGCAGGTCATGTCCTCTAAAACTGACCATAATTTTTAATTTAAGGGGTTCAGATCTGAGCTAGACGAAGGCCAGTCTTCAGCTCTTATAAAGTCCGAAACGTTGGTTTCGAGCCAGGCTTGGGTGGATCGTGCCTTGTGACCGGGTGCAGCAGAGTCCTGCTGGAAAGTCCACGGTACATTTTTAAAAAGTGTATTGCTGAGAGGTTTCACACCTTTTTCACAAAAATAAAGACCGAACCATAACTGCTGCAGGATGATGACCACGTTGTACCTTTCCTACCACTAGAGCAGCTTCTTTAGAACTGAGAGCGTACACTTTGTCATTTTGCTTGTTGTACTTAGTGCTCTTCAATCGTGAAATTTTGTTCATCAGTAAAGAGGATATTTCTGTGTTTTTCACCAGCGTATCGGGACAGAAGGCGTTTTGATCGATCCACTCTCTATATGTATTAGGATTGATGTAGGGCATGTCCTGTATATCGACGATGAGCACCGAGCTTCAGGTGTTGTTTTAAAATACGCGACAGAGTCTTAGCGGGAATCTTCATTTCTCGCGATAAGATTTTTTGTTTCCTTATGGGGTTTCGAACAGCCTGTTGTAGATCATAAAGCTGATCCCCTGGAAATACAGATTCAAGAAATAGTCTATATCTCTCTCCAGCTCGTCACAAAGATCACATCACGTTTCACAATAACCTTCTATTGACATTATACTTACTATTGACATTATAAATATTGACTAAATATTGACAGCCCCAAGGCTAAGTGGTGGTATGTCTGTCTCCAACGCGGGTTCGACTCCCTCTAGTAGGAAGAAGTAGGTTCCGAGATAGTCTAGTGGCTAGGACACCTGGTTCTGAACAGAGAGGGCTTGGGTTCGATTCCCGGTATTGGGACGGAGATATGGGCTCCCATTAAATTGAAGGCATTGGCTGCCATTAAATTGATAGGTTAAGTTATGCTGTCATTAAATTGGTAGATGCTGCAATTAAATTGGTAGGTCAAGTTATTCTACAATGAAATTGGTAGCTGATGCCATTAAATTGGTAGGTACTGCCATTAAATTGGTAGGTACTGCCATTAAATTGGTAGGTACTGCCATTAAATTGGTAGGCCAAGTTATGCTGCCATTAAATTGGTAGGTTAAGTTATGCTGCTATTAAATTGGTAAGTCAAGTTATACTGGCATTAAATTGGTAGGTGAGGCCATTAAATTGGTAACCTCATCAAATCAGGAAGTGAAATGATCCAACCCAGTATACGGTGGAAAGTGCCAATGGGAGATTGTGTTGTAAAAATGATGATAATGAAAAAGTTCAGAAGAACAAAATTGCAATTGAACAAATCAGAAAATTGTATGCAAAAAGAAATAGAAAAAAGAATGCGTGGAAACGATTTTGGTCCCTCAGTGAAGTAATGAAGAATAATGACATGCCTTTAAAAGAAAAAGGAAAGTATAAAATATGTGTATTCTATCAGGTTTATTATACGGATGTCAAACGAGTGAATTGACGAGAAAACCAGCAAATAAAACAAAAACTTGTCAGAACGGAATGAAGAGAAGTGCTTTAGGATTTAAAAGAAGGGATAAATTAAAATTGAAAAACATAAAAAGTAGTACTAATTTCAAAAATACCTATACCACTTATAAACAATTAAAATGGCAGTGGACAGGACATATGATGCTAGAGAAAAATGAGAAATGGTCTAGAATAACAACGGAATGGTGCCCACGAGATAATAAAAGGAACAGAGGTAGACAGACTAAAAGATGGGAAGATGATGTGTAAAAATAGCTGGTCCCATATGTCCAGTTGCTGGTTTTGGGTCGCTCGTCAATGGGAAGAAGATTGGGCTGTAACCATGAAAGCTCACTACAGATTATACACATAGAGATAAGCCTAACGTTACATATCTGCTCGGAGACGCAGGTTTCCTTACGATGATTCCCTTCACGGTTAAATCTGTTATCGGGAATTACATATTAATACCTACCTTTTGGTTGGTTAATAGGATTTTGAATATTCATGAAAATCAAGTGGCTTGCGTCTGCTGGATCATTAGCCGAACGTACTTCCCACTAGGCTGGCATTACTATTTATTATTAATGAAAATATTGAAAATGAAAATATCGATAATCACGAATAAATAACATGTTGCGCAGCGCTAGGCCTGTCATTCTTACAACTGTCACAGAGCTCAAGCTAAGATTATTATTTTTACTCATTGATATTTTATAAACCATAATGACATCTTAACTTATTGACGACATTGACGTCGATATGACAATCCTTGTGACACTGGCAATTTATTGTTTGCCCTGTGTAATGCCAAGTTGTTAACTTATATTTCAAATTTCTCAACTTATCAATATGTTCAAAATGTTTCTATTTTTTGATTGCTATGTTATAAATTCATAAATTTTAAATTAAATTCATTTAAATCTAAATTAGGTAATGTTTTTGAGAAAATGTCTGAAGATGAAACTGTGGACATTGAACAGGAGCTCGATATTCTTCTGACTAAAGTTCAGCCAAATTTACAAGATGTTATCAAACGTGTAAATATTTACCTACTATATTCTTAAGAACTTTATTCGAGATATTTAATTGCGATCGCTTCAATTCTTCCTATATTTTTTTTAGAGTTTTACAAATGTGGCTATCCGACAAAATAAGAATGGGGAACATAGCAAACCGGACACGTTGGAAGACACTTCTTATTTCGCTAAAAATACACAAGTGTAAGTATTTTAATTTTAAATAAAATTTCCACTAAAGACTTACTATCTGGAATTGTAAAATGCAATAACGTAAATAGTACTCACACCAATTTCCTGGCCAAGGACAAATAAAAAACCTTAAAGAGACTTGACTTGACTTGCTCCTCTCTTTATACAAGGCACTAGTCCGATCTTGCATGGAGTATTGCTGTCACCTTTGGGATGGCTCAGCGAAATACCAACTTGCCGCACTCGACTCGGTGGATTGCAGAGCTAGGAGACTCATTGGCAATACACTAATAAGAACTAAGCTGCAGAGCCTAGCACATAGACGCAAAGTTGCCTGTCTGTGTGTATTCTATAAGATGTAATTTGGAGAGTGTGCTCGAGAGCTGCATAAGATCATACCACCTTCCCCTTTCTTCTATCGGACATGCAGATGTATGGCTGGTTACCATGCTCACCTTGTCAAAATCCCTCTAATTCGGACCAAGCGCTTTAAAACATATTTTGTGATGCGCACTTTTGATCTTTTGTGATCTTTTCCGAGCTCATATAACCCAAATCTTTTCAAGGTTCGAGTGAATAGGCAACTTCTGGGTGAGCTCGCTCCATCGTCGGCCTCATCCTTCCTACATAGACAGATACTGGTCAAGAGCAAACCCATCGTTAATAATAAAAAAAAGAGTTGAACAATAGCTGTAATATTCAATTAAGTAGTATTAGTATATAGATTATTATAATAATAATTTAGTATATAGATTATTGATTATATTTTGTTTCTTTAGCACTCTACCTCTTTCTATCTTTCTTGTTTTCTCCTCTGCCACAAGGTTGTCTGGAAGAGATCGCTCTTAGCGATAAGGCCGCCTGTACTCACTTATTTGTAGTATTTATTTGTTATTTTTATTTATGTTGTGTGAGTAATAAAGAGTTTGTCTGTCTGTCTGTCTGTCTTAAGTAATAACCCTAGAGTAATAGGAGTAATCAAATAATGCAATTGTTTGGAGAGGCTTGACATCCTAGTATTATGTACTATTCACTGTGTATTTCAAAAGCCTATTTTGGACCATTTGCGAAGACATATTAATTATGAGAAATTTATTACACCTTTCGTGATTCCTTTAGTACATTCATGTTATTGTACATATTTTTACTGTACATAGTAACAGTAATTTACATAATGAGTGAGTTTTACATAAGATTTTTTTCTTTTATTTGTTAGAGAAACTGACAGACATAATAATACTATTTACAACATATCAAATAATAACATATATATATATATATTTAAGTATTCCTTCTTGAAACAGTTGTATTCACACTACGATTACATTTGTGTGAATGTAGTGAAGAGAAATAGTTGAATTAAGGATAAAGGTTGACAAAGGGACAGAACCCATTGCCCTGTCCTTTCCTCATCCCTTATTGTTAATCCTACTATGATTGGCAGTACATCTGCCACACCTGTGGCATTGCTTGTGCTATAGACGATGGTAGCCACCTACTATCAAGTTCACTGTCTGCCTGTCTGTAAACCTTAACATATAAGAGTTAATAGATTTTTTATGGTGTCTTTTATGTAAAAAAATAATGAAAATAAACATCTCAGTGTATTTGTGTTTTCAGAAACCTAATGAAGCTGGAGCTGGTAAAATCACCGACATTCCATGTTCAAAATTTATCTCTTGATCTCAAATCAATGGAACTCTCGCTAAGATGTTCACTCGGAGAAGTTAATGTAAAAGGTATCTACAGTGCCTTCAATGAAAACCTATACAATCTCATTCCTGTCATGTCTGAAGGACACGTTTTGTAAGTGATAAATTTGTTACTTATCTAATTATTTTTGTTCAATATTAACATTATTTTAACTAAATTTAATAATGAATTTTATAGGTCTGTACACTATTTGCATATAGTAAGTACATATAGGAAATATAAATTGCTACAAGACAAGCTCCTCTATAATTTTTTATAAACTTTGCTATTAATAATAGAAAAAATCCCATTAGTTAGTGCATGCCCACTCTTCACTGATTTATTTCATTTCAACCTTCCTAATATCACAGTCTAACCATACTTACGTCATACAGTCAGGCAACGCTCAATGTTCGAGCCTGCAAATTGAAGCGAGTTTGCGAACATTGCTCTATGCAAGTACATTCGTTGCCTGACTGTATGACGTAAGTATGGTTAGACTGTGCTAATATTGTCTCATGAGTAGAATCCATAAACCATATGGGCAATAAATATATCAAATAGTTTGTTTTGTAAAATAGTTGTAAATTTATTTTAATGCATTACTTCTATTTCCTCTTTCTTTGTATGTTTTACATACATGTTTTCAGTTACAAAAGTTTTAGTTTTTTTTTGTATACATTCTGCACTCAAAATCTAATTTTCAAAATGCAGACTATGTATGATATTGAGATTTAAAATTCTTACTTGTCACATGTATTACGACAACCCTAATGTTTTGACAAGCACCCATGGAGTCATGAGTATTATAATTTGAAATCAATACAAATATTTTAACTCCGGAACCAGTGGGACCTATTTGAAATTTGTTTTCACTGTTTGAAACAAGTACTGCTGTCTGTGGTACTAAAGACTTGATTCTACAATATCGATAGTAAGAGGATTTCTGTGGTTTAATATTTTAATTTGCCTCTATAGGATAACACTTTCAAATATGACAGCTGATGTGAAAGTAGGCCTAATACTACAAGACGATGCATACTCGTTTATTAATCCTGGAATTGATTTTGTTCATGATGAAGTACTTGTAAAGGTAATTAATATCTATATCATATACATATTTGGTTGATATCTCTTTAATGCAATATTATACTAATATATGTTTTGAACTATGAAATTTTGAAAAGTTCATTTATTTAATTTTTAAACTGGTCTAACAATTGTACAGCCTAATTTCAGACATTTGACGAGCCTATTGGATGAATGGCTAGGATGCTTTCCTTAAAGCTCTGTCTCAGAGGTCCCGGGTTCACTTTCCGGCGGAGTTAACTATGAAAAAGGACTTCAAAGTTGGCTCCAGTCTGGATTGGAAAAATAATGGCAAGCATACTGTGTTTTACAGTCATTTTGATAGCATGTTTCCTGTTGCGTTTCAGTGAGTGAGTAGGTAAGCGATGGTAGAGCCCATAACCCTATCTCGTCTTTATCCTTTATCCTTAATCCTACTATGATCTGCAGCACACTCTCAACACCTGTGGTGTCGCTTGTGTTATAGCTGACGTAGCCACCTACCATCAAGTGGACTGTTGGCCTGTGTGTCTACCTTAATATTTAAAAAAAATGTAACAACAAATATATCACAAAGATCTATATTGTTACTTTAAAAAAAACTAAGTTCTCTATGGCTTGTTAAAGGAGATATAAATTATGAGCAATTAATTAAATTTTTTACAGCTCTCATGGCCATCTCCACAAAGGAATGGAGGGTATGAATTCGTAACTACTGAACAGCTCGCCAAACATATTGGTAAGTATTTGTAATCACTAACACAGAAATATACTCCTCATCATTACCATGACAGTTAAGTATTCATGACTTTCTATCTAGTCTTTTTTCTCGGTACCGACCGTTGACCAAAATATCACTACAATTTTTGATGAAATCTTTCCGTAATCTCAGCTGTAGGACGGCGCACTGCTTTGCTAGATATAGGACTCCCCCTAATTTTCCAATAGGGTACCGGTCAGAAGCAGTCTGGATTCGCCTTCAACCTACCGCCCTTAGCAGATTGATAAGGAACAAACAAGGGCAACGCACAGACAAACAGACAAAAAAATCTAAAAGCTATTTTTTAACCTCTGTAACATAAGTACAACGTGGTCAATTTTTTTTTTTTTTTTGTTAAAATATTTAATGTCTTGTTTACGATTTTATTATACATATGTATAGATTAATTTTAAAGAAGTTTGTATATTTTTCTTATAGATACATATAAATCAATTGCATTTATCAAATTTCCTAGTGGCAGTACCTACTATGCTACAAATTCCTGCATTTAAATTTACAATGTTATACAGAAAACTGATTTTCATAATACTTTTTTGGGTTTTTTTTTATTTGTTAAGTAAAAGATGCAAGATAATTTTGCGACACTGTTTTTGTAATTAAATGCAATTTCTCCATAAAAATAAGACAAAATTAATTATTTTGAAGACTATTCTGTGATGTATAATAAAGACAGAATTCGGTTTTTACACTTGATAACTAAAGTTCAAAGAAACAACGGTAAAATAACTACAAATACTGCATAGTAGTTCATATTATCTTTATTGCCTTCGCCTGCGCAACAATTTCCGATAACAATGTTTGTCACCTGTGAAATTGATAACTATTCTAATTTGCATTTACCTCGTTATTTAGTTTTAACAAAAATTGTTTTGTTCCTTTTACGAAGAACGTTTATTATCGTTGCGATACTCGAAGTTGTTTGTCATTCACCAAGTTAATGTTGTGATACTGGCTGTCCACATAATAGAATTAATGGGCATTCTAAATCCTTAGTAATATCACAGTCTAACCATACTTACGTCATACAGTCAGGCAACGAATGTACTTGCGTAGAACAACATTCGACGAACTCGCTTCAGTTTGCAGGCTTGAGCGTTGCCCGACTGTATGACTTAAATATGGTTAGACTGTGCTAATATTATAACTGTGAGAATAACTCCCGTCTGTCCGTTACCCGCCTTGTTCATGCAGTATAAAAAGTATCATTAATCTCATTGTGAAATCAATTTCATTAAAAAGATTTAAACGTTTAAGTTGCGTTGTTTCTACTATTTGTTTGTTAATAAAACTTCTGTATCCAGGTAATTTTTTTACCTGAATAGTCGTTTACGAGTTTATAGAGAATCAATCATTTACTTGATCGAGTAAATGATTGATTCTCTATAAACTCGTAGTGTCAATCGAGTGATCATTTTCCATGAAAACTAAATTACTGACTAATTACTAATTAATTCTAGCTAATTAATTACTAAATAATTCTAGTTAATTTACTAGCTAGAATTACACGTAGGAATTCTTCTAATAATAAAATTATAAACCTATGCAAAATATATGGGGATCGTATAATTTCAATGGCAACATTCAACTTTGAATCGAATTTGATGAGTACCACCAATCTATGCATGGTATCGATAGTTTATACCGATAGTGAGTGATTGGCAAACACAGCTGGTCTGTAGAAAGTTTGAGGATTACACTAATGAAACACATTTGTTAAAATATTGAAATAGTAGCTTTTGCCTGCGGACGAAGCCGCAACCCTTTTTCTTGAGTGTTGACAAAAAATAAACCTTGACAAAAATATGTTAATATAATCTATTCAATCTTTGTTGCTTGGGTCTCGGCGGCGCAATCTGAGCCAATATATTGATATGGAGGATATTCCTGTTGGGGAATATCTCCTCCTGAATAATAATCGATAGTAAGAAGGACTGATTGCATGATATAATAGAGGAAAAAAAACTATTGCTCATTTATTTTTGACAGACATTAAATTTTCATCACAAATAAAATAAATAAAGCTAGACTGGTGGCTCGTGGATTTCAGAAAGAAGATATTTTTGATCATTCGGTAATATTTATATATACTCCACTTGTGGAGTAACCAACGTTAAGAATTCTTTTGGCTTTAACAAATAAATACAAGTTAATTATCCATCAAATATTGAATTCCTTTAATAATTATTTAAAGTTATATCTTTTTGCATAAGAAAATCTCGAATACATGTTGTATATGTAGAATTTATTAGCATTAGAATACCTGGAATGCATTAGTTATATTTTAAATATTAAAAGTAAATCTTCCGTGTAACCCACTACCAGACAGCTTATCCTAACGCTTGCGATAATCGTAAAAAACCACTTTTCGTAACACATCACAATTCGGTCCAAAATCCCTTCATTTCTGTATCGGTTTAACAAGGTAAGTCAAGCTTCAACGCGCGTTCTTCTCTGCAGATCGATTAAATCATGAGACGCCCATTTTTCAAGCTTTTTAATTTACGGATTTGCTACAAATGGGTCAATACTGTGGGTATGCTAACATCATATCATGCCACAAATTCCGAGGCTGGTCTTCCTCGTGGTTCATTATTCAAGTCGAAGTTTCCACTACGACAGCGGTTAAACCAAATTCTTAAAACATACAGCTTTACATTACGAGCAGTTTCTAATGCGTTAGTCCCACGTCGAAACAATGTTTTTTTTATTATTTAGAATGTTGTAGTGTTGATTTGAATTTTTTTTTTTTTTTTTTTTTTCAAAAACATGGAGTATGAAATTTACACAAAATGGCTTTGTATTTATAATACCTACTTACGTATATTCCATGATTTTTTCCAGACGACTTGCCATTGACTGCGGCCATTTCACTGCCCTTGTACTCGTTCCTGCGAGAAAAGCTTCAATTGCACTTAGCCGTGGTGCTAAGGCAGGCTACAAGCGTCTCGGAAGTCGTGTGCTGTAATCCTTCTTTGCTAGAGGCGTACAGGTATGGTGACATTTTTAACTGTTTCGTTGCCCGCTAAACATTTTTTCTTTCTCTTCAGTTAACAGGTCCAATAATAATAAACGGTAGGTATATGGAATTGTTTCAATAGTTATATCTTATTCGTATTTTTTTAATTAGAAAGTTGCAGTGATAACGATAATAGTTACTAATATTATAAAGAGAAAGACCTGGCTTTGTAGGTGTTTATGTTTGAGGAGTAATCTCCAGACCACTGCACCTATTGCAAAAACTTCCATTTGAAAGATACATAATTCCAAATGGACATAGGCTATGAATTATGTGTATTAACTTCCAATCTAGTACACAACAAAATAAAATTGTGAATTTCATTATTGTTTCAATTGGCATTTTTTAGGTCGGCACTTGCTAAGAAATGCAATCTTTGATCCACTAATGCTTTTTCATGTAAAGTTCGTCAGATAGACTGAGAGTCTACTTGATGGTAGGTGGTGACCATCGCCTATTAACAAACAAAGCCACAAATGCTGCAAATTGAGCTGCATTTGAACTGGGTAGTGAAATGAGCTCTGGCATCCCTTATTTACTCTCCAAAACACAACAGCACATTGCTAAAAGATCTTGTTAAAGAAAAAGGTTTAAATTTTAATCATAAATTCTATCTATTTTTACTGAAAATTCGTTTGCTTTGATAGTCATACAATTGTCACACTATTCATTTTATGGTATCGTAATAATTTAAAGCTGAAGAGTTTGTTTCTTTAAAGGCGTTCAATTCTAGAACTACTAGTCCGACTTTAAAAGTTAATTTTGCACTTGATAGGCCAAATCTTGAGGAAGTTTTATAGGCTGAAATTAAACTTTGGGACACATCATTAACAGCCTATTATATGTCCCCACAGCAGGGGCCTAGACCTACCCTCTCAACAAGGGTATATGGGCTATATGGTCCACCACGCTGATCCGGGTTGGTGGACTTCAAACTAGTGGACCAATTTGACTAATTTTTTTTATAATATTCAATGAATTTTGAAGAACGTTCTTATAAAGAGAATAACCGGGGGTGGGTCCCAAGTATTAAATAAATATTTATATGTGTCATGATTGATTTTAAATATTGTTAATTTATAAGATTCTCCATCAATGGTAATGTATTCGTATGTAACAATTTTTTTTCTTTTCAGCTCGATGGTGGAGAATTTGTCGAAGAGCGGCAACAAAGTAGTAGATATGATTTTAATAAATATGAGACGCACCCTATTGCAGAGTTGTCGAGAAGTGCTCGAGCTACCACCGTTGCACGCAACGTTTATGCATAAGGTAATGTTTGTTGCACATTAAGTTTTCCGCATTTTGGTTTTAATTGGTTCATTACCTCCTTCTTGAGTTTACAGTGTGTAAATAATGTATGATATACAATGTCTGGGGAGAAAGTTTTAGAATAATTGTCCCAATAACATCGTTCAAAAATGCTATTGCTCAAGTTCAAGTTTACAATTAGAGAAGTACTTCTTGACTAACTGTGCCCTCGACTTCGTAGACGTAGTATTCGGAATAGCGCGTAACTTTTTTGTTTGTAAACCGATTGGAATAAAACAAACACTAAATGTTACGAGAAATTTAAATACAATAATCAGTGAAAACTCGGTTAAAATGGTTAAGCTATTCCTGAGATTAGCGCGCACAAACGCACAGACAAAAATTCCAAAAAATATTTTTTTTTTTGACCTCCATAACATAAGTACAACGTATACAAATTGTTTTTTTTTTTTTAAATAAATATTTAATGTAAAGACACGGCTCGTTTACGATTTTAAAGTGTATTAAACGTCGATTTAATAAACAGAAGTTTATTAATTGCCAGAAGTTTTCATCAAAATCGGTTGAGCGGTATGCGTACACACATCCTAGACAGAAACCACCATTTCCACAGAAAAACGCCAAGCACTCCCACTCCATAGCTCGCTGAGCGACCTGCTATTTGTGGACGAGCATTTTCTATATAATGCTTGTCATGTGGTTATTGAAATAAGCACATATTTATGTATTTTTATTCTTGTTTCCAGATAGGATCAATATCATACTTGGGAAAGTTGGAAACGGAGATGGGGTGGATAAAGAATCTGGCTACAATAAATAGAATCAACGATGTCAGTGTCACGAGACCGGATCCAATGAAGACGAGCTTTCACGTTACTCTCAGCATTAAGGACTTGCAGGTGAACACATCCAAATCTTTTTATGAGAAAGGGTTACTTGAGGGTCAAGTAGGTTTCCTCGAACGAGCTTGACTGACCCAACGAAACGCAACATATAAATGTTAATATTTCACGGTGGTCTTCTGTAAGATGATGGTTGTACTGTTTGCTTTGCATGTCCATTATATCTGTTGCATAGTAAGCACAATGCACATATGCACGCCCACATATCGTCATGTCATGTTAGAGATTGTGTAACAATATAATTGAAGTATTTAGGCTTGGGAATGATAAATAACGCACAATAATCGACTTCACAGTTACGTGCTTTATTGCAGACTGCAATTTCAAGATAATTTTGTAGATACCCACACATTACGATAAAGGTCCAAACGCATTTCCTTGCATTTGAGCGGCGTGCGTCGCTCAAGTGCCTATCGCTTCATACAAACTCAGACTATATTTGCCGCTCAGCGTAGCACAAATGCGTTTGTACCTTGAGGCATTTAATCAATTCTTTTTTCGAATCGTGTCACACAGCTGGGCTATGACGAGTACCGCATAAAGAGCTGTGGGGGGAGCGGCGCGAGTGGGCGAGTAGCGGCCACAGTGGGACTGAACGCGCTGCATTTGGCACTGACCGTGGGGCTCGCTCGCTGGGAACCTTACGCGCAGCTCGACGACCTGCGTCTTCACCGTGTGGGGTAACTTTTCATTATGCTATATCACCGATTTACACATTGGACTGTAAAATTAACAGGTCCTTTGAAAACAATAGTTCTTTTAATATTTGACAATGTTCTGTAAATTATGTTTTTGTAATGGCGGGGCAGACCGTCACGCAGGCAATAACCACCCTCTTACTGCGAAATAACAGCATTTGTGCTGTTGAGTTTCGGTGATTTTCGGCAAGCCAGAGCCTATTACGTTACGCCCACTTTGTATTTCATATATTCTTTTAAACAATAAAAGTGATATTTCGATTGATCCTTTCAATATTATTAGTGTATCTTGTTGCTGTGCAAGGAGTGCGAATGGTTGTAGTGAATGGTGTGGGCACAGGTCGATGGACGTGCACGTGACGGGTCTGGGAGGGCTGAGTGCGCTGACGTCACTGGTGGGCACGTGGGCGCGCAGCGCATGCGCAGCGGCGGTGCCCTCTATTGGTGCGCAATTGCACCGCGAAGCCCACACGGCGTTGGCCGACCTGCCGCTCTGGGACATACTGCACGCTAACCGGTGACATATCCGTAACTTTTGGTCTTCGATCAAACCATGGAGTATAGAGGTAAGGAGGACTAACTTATATGGGAGTTAAATTGAAAAACTATCAAGCTTTAACCATTTCATAGTGGTCCATAAATTGACCAGAATGGCGCTTGTGTAGCATTGGTGTTTGATATGATTGGTTGGTCGCGTAATTAATGAAACCACCGTAAATAAAGTGCACCTATTTAATGGTAGCCAACCAACACTTTCTCATGTATAGAGTTGGTCCTCCTTACCTCTATTCTTCATGGATCAAATACTCTGCTATATGCACTGTAACCAGCTTCAAAAGTGGAGTCAAAGAAACAAAGCAGAAATAGTGAAATGCTTCACTAGACTAATAAATTCACGATACCAGAACCTGTTACCTGTTAGTGAGATCATATCACATTTCGGAATTTTCGTATCTTCGTAAGAAGTTCAAGAGATATTCAACTATGTAAATTCAGTTTTTTTTTTCTACTTTTCTTCATTTTAAAAATTATATAAATGATTTTGTTAATTGTGAAACATTTAGACGAGACGATATTTGGACTCAACTTTGTATTGGATCCAACAAAATATTTTTTTGTAATTCTATTTTATCTATTAAGCTGTTTATACGATATTTTTAAGATAGATAGCGACGTTCACCCGTATAGTCTATTGGATGGTAGAATGCCATCCAATAACCTGTAGGGGATCAAAGTGCGCTGGTGACCCAAACCCCCGTAACAGGGCCGGACAGAGTACGGTTAAAGAACTGTATGGTTTTATATGAACTAGTTCATAGTAAAACATGCGGAAAGGAAATTAGACTCATGAATTCAATACGGTATGCATACATAATATTATACAAAATCGATATTGATTGTTTTAAAAAAAAATTTGAATCTAAACTACAGACCTGCTTTTCTAAACGGAAAGTTCTTTCGCGTGGAATTCTTGCAGCATCTTTTTCTAATGGGGAAAATAATATCTTAGGAATGGGCTTCTTCGTGACTTTCTGACTCTGCAATTTATAAAAAGCGGACAATAAATGCCAATTAATATTCATTTAATTATTCCCTTACAGAAGTACCAATTTACCAATATACCACCAATATACCAATACCAACTTTTTTATTTTTATTAACTTAAAACTTTACATAAGTTAGGGAAAGTCATGAAATATGAAAACATACTGAAAAATAGACAAAAAGTTATTAGTGAACAAAATCATTTAACCGTCCAATTGACGGCGTTGTCCCTTCTATTGACGTCACTGTTCAGGAAACACAAAAAATGCAGTACTGCTTTAGTTGGGTTTGTAATTAAAGATGACGTCACTAATCACTAATAAATGCACAGCCTTAGAAGCAGGCAGCAACACTACAAAAGATAAAAATATTTACTCACTACATTCACATATTGATATGAAACTAAATTTAATGTATTAAAATAACGACAGTATTTTAAATCTTTTGATATTAACTTTTGGATATTGTTATTTTAAATTACCTACACCGTTAAAGTACTATAGATAAAATTATTTATTACTTTTAGAATGAAATCAATACCATGGTACATTACCTTTTGTAGTCCGTCACATAACAAAATTGAATTGTATTTGTGGTAAAAAATTGTATTGTAATCTTTTGTACTGGTATTTTTATTGATTTTTTTTAATTTTATACGTTTTATTTTTTGTTGGTTACTATATTAGTTTATTTTTCAATATTATTATTTTATTGGAACTAGACATTGAAAAATAACTGAACATATCAATTGGTTAGACTTTTCAATATCTAAAAATGGATTGCTCTATATTTAAGCCTCCATTTTAACGCCAATATAATTAGTGTTAGTGTAAATATAAAATGAAAAATCATTTTTGTACAATCATTGCAAAGAAATCGGATTGTTGAATTTCTAAAATATTCTGATTTTAATAATTATTTTTGTATGAACAATTTATTTGAGAAAGTTGATTGAATAAGAATTCCCGATTTTTTTGCTATGGAAGTATTGTACGTGAAATGTGGTTGTGACGAGTGCCTTCAATTCTAGACTGTTGTAAATGTTGTTAACTATATCGCCTCTACTTTTTGTTAAATAAAATATTTATTGACCTTTTTGTGTCTTTTTTTAATGTCTCCATTTTCGCTGTCTAAACTGTTTTTTATATCTGTTAATGCACAGTAACATATTAGTCCAAGGCAAACATGACTTTCAGTTTGAGTTTTGAAAATGAAACAAGGAAAGACAACGTTTGTTTGATTACTCAGATGAAAAAGTGTTAGAGATTATTCCATGGAAATCTCTGTCCTGTGTAGTTTTTTTTTTTAAGTAAAGGTCGTCAAACAGGCTGACGGTAAATTCGATGGTAGTTGGTTACCGTCGTCTAAGGACAAAAGCAACACCATGTACAAGTGCGCTGCCGACCTTGCAGGAATTTGTTTACGGCACGCTTGAAGTGTGTCTGCATCGTGGGATTGAATCGTTATAATTGCAATTAATGTTTACAAGTAACGAAAAAACTAAGTAAATAAGATAAATAAATAAACCCATTTGAAAAAAGCTGGGTAAATAGTTTTATTATAGATAGTCATATTTGAAAAGATTAACATTTATTTGTTATTTTGCATTTTATTTGAAATTCTTTTTCATATTTTTTTATGATTTGATCCAATATTTTGAGGTCAAATCATTTGTTGAACTCTTCCATAGAAACCTCATCAATAAATCACAAGACAGCTTTCAAGAATGATCAAGAATAAAATAAACATGTCAAACGTTTCATAATTATTTTTAGATACTATACTTACATTTATTTCAAAGATCTTTTTTGAATATATTTTTAAAGTCGGCCTTATTTATTTATATAGATTACATTATGAGAAGGAGGACAAACTTATGATAGGCAAGTAATGTTTTATTATTTTTATTGTCATAAAATATTTCCGTATTGAAATGAACTTTGTAAATAGTTTATGTAAAATATTTCTTGCTTACAGGTTAAACATTTGTTAACTTTAAAATGGGTTTAATTCAATCGGTATTCTGCTCGATTACATTCTGTGTTGAAAGGTGAGATCTGTTTTAAATTAAATCCTACAAACAAATTAAGGCAACATATTATAGGTAATATTATAAGATGGCTAAGATCAAGTTATTGTTCAGTCTTTTATGGTTGAACAGTGTTATTTTGACATCACAACTGTTCTCTTAAAAACCATCGGAATCTGAAATATGCTTTGCTTCACACTGCGTGCTACTTAAATATATTTGTATCAATGCACAGTATTGTAGAAATCAAAAGAATTATTAACTACCAGATGCTTATCGTCAGAAAAGACGTAAATTCTCATAAAATGTGATGTATTTTCTCAAATAACATAGTTAATTTGAAATCACATTAATTTTAATAAATGGGATTTCGGAATGAACGGAATACTAATTTTGGCAAAAAAAAACTTAAAGTTACAAGAGTCATTTGTACTGAAAACAAAGTTAGGTTATGTTCTGGAATCTCTATGAAATTAATGTGACCGGAGTGAGTACACCCGGAATACTAGTTTTGCCAAATAGACTGTCTATTGCAAAATGGGTTACAAGACTTATAGTACCTACTGGAAACCTGTATGACATTGATTTTTTAAGTGATGCTAATGTTGATATTTTATGTACCTAAATAGTGATGAAATAGCCGATGAAAGAGTGGCGATGTATCGGCGGCGGTGAATTTTCCTAGACCCCAGATTTTGAGTAATTAAATCTACCTTTTTTTTTTTCACGAAAAAAGCCCTATTGTCCAATCTTAATTTATTTATAACTTTTTCAATTGCTTATATGCTGGTAAAACATTATAACACATTTTTTGGACATCATTCGGAATCCAATGAGCTATCGCACATATTTTCAGGAACTTTATCAATAATTAATTAAGACCAATTTTAATTTGTGAACTAGACTAAATATTTCTTTATCATTATAATATCTGCTAGAACGTTTTTGATGTCTATATAAATTGGTAGGGGAAATTGACGTAGAGTAAATTTTAGCACTAATTTTGAGTTCTAAAGTAATTTCTGTGCGTATATCGTCAACAAGAATAAATAAGAGATAAATAGATAAAATATGTTTAAAGATTTTTTGAACGATTGTGAACGTTAATGTTTGAACGAACAAAATTGGATATCTGGCACTGGAGTAAGAAAATTTTCATGTTGGATTGAACATTAAATCAAAGTCTACTACAGATGCCATGTCTAAGACAAATAAATTCTGATCCTATTATACATTCCCTTGGAGCACCTTCTAGTTTTTTAACAAGATCATTTGATTTCCAATCTCTTGCTTGGAACGCTTCTCAACGGTTTTGTGTTTTGATTCAGTATATGTATGTATATTTAGGGTCTTGACATGGACTTGTTGCGCCTTCTTGCTGATGTTGCTGATGTTCTCAATAGTATCTTTAATGGTTTATGGCATATCTGTGGGGTACCATTACGCCCAAAAAGAACTCGCATCATTCGCCAGTAAGTATTTTTTAAGTATTAATTTTTCGGCATGTTATAGAAGCTGTTTCCGTTTAGTTATAAAGAAATGCGTTTAGAAAAGTATACTCCTCCCAAACTTAGAAATGTAATTGAAATAGAACTATTCGGATCACTAATTTTTGAATTCTTTTTGCAATAAGTATTTATTTGATTCAACTTCATTTCGCGGTCACTTGGGCAGGCCGACTGACGGCAATATAACTCTTACAGAAGAACACAGTGAAATAACAGGACGTGTGCTGTTGTGTTTCGGTGATTGAGTAAGGGATCATAGATAAATATAATATATAAGGGATGCCATAGCCCATTCCCTATCCTCAATCCCACTATGGTCGGCAACGCACTGCTTGCAGCACCTGTGGCGTTGTTTTTGCGTCAAGTATAGCCGAAGCCGCGGCTATTTTGTATACTCCATTCAACAAAGTAACTAAAGGAATCGCCCAAAAGACGGTGTTCTATAAACTTAAGATTCTCTCCATTGCTTCACTATGAAGATAACTTAAAATCCGCAACTAAAAAAGTGTACTACCCCGTCATCGGTCAGCGAACTGAACTAAATGGCGATGGCGTGTTGAACTTAAAAAATATCTGATAAATTTACTATCTAAATATATATTTCTATTATTTTAATGACTGTACCTAACAATTATTATGACGTAAATGTGTGGGTGCCGAGATGGGAACACACCAGTAGGCCATCATGGTCCATTGTGTACCTATACTTGTGTTATTAAATGTCAAGAATTCCGATAACTTATTGTCCAATTAGTCAACAATAACAATTATTGGAACCTACTGTATTAATGTTTATTGTGTTTGATAATGCGATACCTAAACCGTCCTAAACTCTACTTGGCCTTAGCCACTCTATTTTTTGACATTTAACACATATACCTACCTAAATAGAGTATGTTTAAGACAGCAAAAGAATATGACGTGTAAGCTAACTTAGACCAAGCTTAAAAAGACACTACATCTAAGTGAATATAGAAAATGGAATTAGGTACCTCCTTACAATAACATTCGTATTACTTGTGCAGTGTCATCGAAAACAACCACGGAGGAAGCGCCGACAGCCCTGAGATCCGGACCGGACGTTCGACCGGTGGTGCGACTTGTCGCCGTCAACAGATCCGAAGTCGAGCATGCACCGCATCCAATTCTCGGTTAATAATGCCTATTTCTTAAAATGGATTTTTCTAATAATTTTAGAATTTCATACAATTGTAAAACACATAAATCTCGATCGTAGACAAACGCTCTAAATCTCTCTATCTACGTTTTTATACCTCATGTAATTGCTAGAGCCAATCTCATGCATGCTTTAAGTAATGCATTATTTGATTCAAACAAGAAATGCGTAATCTATTTTCACGGTATTGGCTACTCGTTGAAAATATATCCATAAATCCTAGCTAATATTATAAATAAGAAAATTGTTAACTACTCAACCGGTCATCGTGACGTTACAGGAAAGGACATAGGATACCTTTCATCCAGCAAAAAAGAATCTGTTCCCATCTAAAAATAAAAATTACTTGACAAAGGTTGAATAAAATGTTTTATCACTTAAGAAAAGCGGGCACGGACGAAAATAGTTTTTAAATAAATACAAACGAAATGAAACATTTTGCTTAGCCCATTTCATTATGACTGTTTTTTTGTGACTGACGTCTATAAATTATTAAACTACCTATGCAAATCAAGTTAAATTTCTCTACAACAAGCTCGCAAAGATATTCATCACAATAGTTCCCTTAAAACTAAAATAAAATAAATAACGCATTTTTGGGGAGAGCCGAGATTTTTTAGAAATAAATAAATTTAAATATCTTCTACCGTTACAGAAGTGTATCAAACTAAGAACCCCGGAACAAATGTGTATTTGGAGACCACGGAAACACCGGCAGTCGTTTTGGAGACTGAACGGTAAACATATTTTTTTCAGACTAGATTTTGTCTATATAAACTTTAGAAAAAAAAACAAAGACTTGCAAGACTGAATCTTTCTCTAAGTAATGTATGCTTATTTAATCAATCCCATTTTAATTTAACTTAATTTACAGAAGATTTTCAAATCTTTTCTCATAACAATCATTTCAATAGACGACATTCATAAAATGGAATTAGAAATTCAAATCAACTTCGAAAACAGTTTTTTTTTTTTTTTTTTTTTTTTTCAATCTTTTCCGAGTCATCGTTATGTTGAACGATGTTATAGTGTATAATAAATAAATACACTATGCTCATAAGACACATAATGTTTTAAATATTATAGTTAATATTGTAAAAAAAATACGCTAAACACATGCGTAGTTTTAGACTACAGAACAAACAAAACCTTAGACTTTTATGATGACTGGGCATTCATCTTTCGTGGGAAATCATAGGAAATGGGATCCTTAGGCAAAAGTGTATAATTTCAGTGTTAGTAATTTAATAAATAATAGTGGCGCATATAATAGTGGCGGATTTGTTATTAAGGCCTCCTGTCCACGTAGCGTCTCTTTATAACGACGATTGACTAATCGCAGCTTTCGTACAAACCAGTGACGCTCTGTCTACGAAGCGACAACACATTTGCGTAATGACAGCCAATCGTCATGTAGCTTAAGCGACGATCTGTCATTACTCAAAACTGCAGCAAAATGTAACACCTTATAATTATGATGAAAATGACGTCATCAGCCGTAAATTTCGTTAATATTATTAAACAATATACTTGTTTATTACAATAACAAAGTACCGGTATATTCAAGGAAGGATATTACTGACATGACAAGCTTGGAGTGAGCTAAGAAAATAACTGCAATAACCACATCATCATCATCCCTAGACATTTATCTTTCTTTTTTTATGGTAACATCGGCAGACAGGCTGACCGTCAACTTGATGGTAGGTGACTACCGTCGCCTATAACACAAGTAACGCCAAAGCTGCTACAAGTGCGCTGCCGACTACAGTAGGATTAAGGATAAGGGATTGGATAGGGAAATGGAATTATCGATTTATAAAAACGAGCTTCTACGAATAAACACTTAAATGAACTGAGCTATTCCTCGCAATACTTGAAGCTTGAATGACGCTGCGCAGATAGATCAAAGATGCAAAGAAACAACCTGCGCATATGACGCTACGTAAACAGTGGGCCTAACAAAAAAAAAAGCTAATTATTATGTACTTTTTCGTGTTTTATGTAAAAATATACTTTGGTTCTAGTGTGTAATGTGCACAATTAAAAAAAAACAGTATTTTTGTTTTCCGCGTTAAGTAACATTTTTACTTTTGTACTCAGACCGCCACAAAATCCCGATACGCTGCCACGTGAAAGGGAACTGACTCGTCGTCTCATCGGGAGATTCAGACGCTCCAAAAACATCACCTCCACAGATAATCCATTCCTCAGACCATTGAAGAATATGTCTGAATTTCCTCGCATTCTTTCAGCCACATGAACATCGTTTTGGGACAATTTGCGACGTGTTATTTTAGTGATTAAATTTTTAAAATATGGAATGATTAAATGATAGATAATTCCTAAATTGCTGCGGACCTTGCAACTAATAAACCTGTCTCGGAATACAAGATTACTTTAGGTACATTGTTAGACCTACAATAATTATTTTTCAATGATGTAAGCGCCACCATTTTGTACAGAAAAAATGCCTAAAAATCAAAAGTAAATTTGAGGTAGGTACATTATCCACTTTTCATCGCCTGTAAGAATTGTGTTCAAGTCACTCGTCGCTACGACGAAAACTCAGACTCCACAAATACTTAATGTCGGCTTTCTTCCAGCAACCACAAATAATTTCGCAGTTGAAGCGGTATCAGTTTAAGTGGCAACCAAACAGAATATTTTCTATATTGCATTTTTAATTCCTAGACGTTTTTTGTAGAAAGTAATCCTGGATAAGTCATCAAAACGATCGAAATTTCCATTCTTGATTTCTCATACAATATTTGACAGTGTCCGTATAACAAATTCCGTCCTCAAACCAAATAATGATTTTGGGAAAGAGATTGTGAAGCCGTTTTTGCCTTGGTCGGTGTTGCCATAATAATTCGATCAAATAAATTACTGAGTAATAATTTTTGTGTATTTATTTAAAAACCTTTTTGTTTAATCAACCTCTTTAAGATTGCCTTTTACTTTTGCCTAACGTACAAACAAATAAGGCATTGTGCTTCAAGCAATAACACTTTTTATTGAAAATAAAAAGTGAGGTTCTAAGTTTACTTACGTGTGAAATGTGGATCCATCTAGCTTTCTATTTTTTGAAGACTAGTTTTCACGGGTTTAAGACAATTCACCGCCGCTATTTCATCGCTGGCCGATTTAACGCCGGCCATTTCATCGCTGTTTAGTGAAAATATCAGCATCATTTAAAAAAAAAACAATGTCACACACGTTTCCAGTAGGTACTATAAGTCTTGTAACCCATTTTGCAATAGACAGTCTATTTGGCAAAACCAGCATTCCGGGTGTACTCACTCCGGTCACATTTAATTTCATAAAGATTCCAGAACACAACCTAACTTTGTTTTCAGCACAAATAAGTCTTGTAACACAGACAGTATTAAGTCTTGTAATCAGTATTTTTGCCAAAATTAGTATCATTCCGAAATCACATTTATCAAAATTAATGTGATTTCAAATTAACTATGTAATTTGACAAAATACATCACATTTTATGAAAATTTACGTCTTTTCTAACGACAAACTTCTGGTAGTAATAATTCTTTTGATTTCTACAATACTACGCATGATAAACAATAGACCACAACGAACGGCGATGAAATGGCTTGGCGAAGAATCGGCGGCGATGAATCCTCCCATCCCGGGTTTTTACACCCTTTCACTTTGCAATTCACGTGTTAATTGTTAAATAAGGCAAGGCGAATTACGCCTTACCTTATTTAATATTAACCTACATTGTATTTTTGGTTTCCCCAGGGGTCTATCTGTAGTTCTTATTTTAATTCCGTCCTTCCTAATGTAGGAACCGAAACATGTTGCGTATTGGAAATTGCTTTGAAGTAAACGCAATTCATGTTCAAAGTTTCCTACGCGAAAATTTCAAATTTTTTGTATACTATATGGAGTTAATAGTAGAATGTAGGTTTTCTCGGCCGGTAATATCCATATGAGTTGTAGGTTTCCGGGATGATGGCCCAGGTCTGTTGGAAATTCTTCCAAACGTTTCGTCAACAACTGCGGTTGACATCCTCAGTGGTGTAGTCCGTATTAGCAGAAAAAGTACATCACATCACTGCACCGAAGATTCAAGAATACAATTCACTATGGAAACAGAGAAAAATGGCACACTCCCATTTCTAGACGTGTTGGTCTCTAAAAACGAGGATGGTAGCCTGGGACATAAAGTCTACCGGAAGCCCACCCACACAGATAGGTACTTTCACAAAAACTCCAACCATCACCCTCAACAAAAAAGGGCTATGATACAGACGCTAGTTGATAGAGCGAAACGAGTCTGCGAAGCAACACAGATACAAAAAGAGCTGGAACATTTAAGCCATACTCTACGGTGCAACGGATACACACCCACTGAAATCAAGCGAGCGATAAAACCGAGGAGAAACAAGACTAATACCGAAGACAAAAACCCAGATAAAGGCAGAGCATTCCTTCCATATATTAAAGGAGTAACGGATCGCATAGGAAAAATGTTACAGAGCAGAAACATCAAAGCCATATATAAGCGCACGAGCCAAATTAGAAACCTGCTCGGTTCAGTTAAAGTCCCAAGGGATCCATTATCCTCGACAGGGGTATATAAAATACCTTGTGAATGTGGCGCAGTATATATCGGCACCACAAAACGCAGCATTAACACCCGAATTAAAGAACACAAGGGTAACTTCGCAGAGGAGAGACCGAAAAATCGGCCTTAGCTGAACACACCTTTTCTGAAGGCAACCATAAAATCCTTTTCAAAAAGACAGTGGTTCTATCATCCGGGGTACACTATCACTCACGCCTTAATCGGGAAGCCATTGAAATTTTCAAGCATCCAAATAATTTCAACAGGAAGGAGGAAAATTTAAGGCTACACAACATTTGGTATCCGGCACTACGCAAGAATAATAATAATGAAAGAAAGAGAGGACATTATAACCCCTCTCCTAGTGACCACACCCAACTAATTCAACCACAGGGTGGGGATTTAAATATAGAACCATTCCAGTCGACGAATCAGTCTCGCTCGAGAAGTCGAAAAGTGCAGAAGTGAAGTGCAGTGCAGTGTGTCACAGTTTGATGCATTGCGGTGCAGTGATGTTATGTACTTTTTAATACAGTTGCTCAAAAAATGGCGTATTGCAGGGACGTATAGCGTTCGGGATGTGGGCTATTACATACTCGTGCTTTTTTTTTACCTTTCCCGAACTCGTGCGTTCTCTTTCCCAACTGTCAAAATAATGTCTATTAAAAAGAAAAACCAACCATGAAGTTTTTACTAAAAAAAATTCATAGAAGTTTTTATGATTCATGCAAATACGTATATTTCTAAAAAGAAGCTACTAATTTGTTTCAATATCAGATTTAATGATTTGATTGAATGAGTTAGATTAGGTTTCATTTCATTTCATCTCATTAAATTTCATTTTCATTTCATATCAATAAAAAAATTCTACTGAAGACTTGGCTGTATGGGCATAGTTTCCTTTGCCTACCAGAATGGGTGAAGAAAAAAAAATCTCTGCTTATATTCTACGGTTGGCGCCATTTTCCAGAAACTTTCTTTGCGAGTTTAGTTGTTTGTTTTATTAAATTGCTTCATTTTTTCGCAACTGTATTAAAAATAGTCGTTCAGTACACGTGCGGAACCGTCATTGCAACTGGTTCCGACTGTCAACCCTCGCCTTCGGCTGCGCCTCGGCTCGGGTAGACATTTGTCGGAACTCTTTGCAATGACAACCTTTCCGCACTTGTAATGAAATATACTATTTTCTGCTAATACGGACTACACCATCCCGGAAACCTACAACTCATACACTATATGGAGTTCTTTCGAATAATCGAGCAGCCAGCTATTTTTAATACGGCACTGAATCGTTCTAGAAGTTTCTCTATTAATTTCGAAATGAATCAAAGAAAAGTAGCAAGTTTATAACATGCTAAACTAAATACTTAAATTGCATTATTAAACCATTGTAAGTCATGAAATGGATTTCAGTTTTTAAAAACATATTTATAAATGTTCCTGTGTTAATTCTTACAAATATAGAAAAATCGTTACATCTAAATCTATCTATAGGTAGTTATTACAGTTTAAATCGATTTAAATTCCCAAGAAGTTAACTGTCGACGCATATTTTATAAATGATATTTTATCATTATATTACTGTGTAAAAATGCATATTACTCTTAAATTACTAAGTAAAAAGTCAAAACAAAAAAAGTATTTTATTTATACAGAGATGTAACAAGAAAAATAATAATACTACTTCGTCAATAACCTGATAAGTTGGATTTCATAATAAAATTGGTTATATTCAAAATTGTTGTGGAGTTTTCATTTAGTATGAAACTGTTGTTTTCGAATCGATTGTTGGAATCTGGTGGTAGGTCGGCGATGTCACGTCTTGATATCCGATGAGCGAGACCTCGTTGAAAAGCTTTTCCAGCTGATCTCAGCACGCTTCCTTGATCCGGGCCACTATTCAATGATCCCGCTGCCTTCGCGGCTTCCGCTACATTAAAACATTTTTTTTAATATTGTAATAATTTTGTATACCTTATTGTTTTTAGCTTTAAGGGCTTCACTTGGGCAAATGACATTTATATTAGAACTCGCTGGCGGTGGAGACAATTCAACAGGCCTAGAAATTGTGTTTTTTTGTTTTTACCATTAGAACAATACACAAGCTGACACTTATTAATAGGTGGGTACAGGATTCATATGCGCGCAATAAGCCGTTTTCGAGAGAATTTTCAATAAAAGTTAAATTCTTCTTGTGTTCTAACTTTTTTTGTGGAGTTTCTATTACTTTAACGAAAATTCTAATTAATAGAATTGGTTCTTCACATGTTTAAGTATATTTTTTTTTTTCAAAGCAATTGTGTTGTCTATTTCTTGTAACATCTTCATTATATAAGCAATGGATATTTTTAGTATTTAGCATTTGTCTCCACCTTAACGTCAACTCACACCGAAGCGCGACGCGGATCACACGTTTTAAGGTAGCAACACAATATAGAAGTTATTTACTACACAAAAAGGTACGCAATACACAGCGCGGATGCTACTTTACATAGTGTCACGATGCGCCTCGCGGTGGTGTCGCGGTGCACATCGTCAAGCATCTTGCCTCTTCAAGCATCGTCGCGTCGCGTTACGCGTTTCGGCGTGAGCTGACGCCTATTTGGATAAATGGCACTTATAATGTAATAAATAATTAGACAATACAAAAGCTACGTCTCCTTTAGGGATCGATATATATATACTAAACGCAACAATTAAAGGATATAAAAAAGTTCCAAATTTTTAAGTGATTTTCAACAGGCTGTAACTTCGAAGAAAATGATCGTACAGAGCTCATTAAAAAAGGAAGTTGTAGCTTCAAGTTTCTAGTTTTTGAATCCAAGCTTCTAGTTTTCTCGTTAACGATTTATGAGTAATAGTCAGATAACAGATCGCCTTGAAAATGGTGTAAAAGCCGTAACAATTTTTTTATTGTAATGGCACAATAAAGATCTTTTAGAGAAATTAATTCCCTACAACTTGACCTCCTCATGAGCTCTGTACAATGATTTGTAACTGAGTTATCGTCAATCAAAGCGAATAAGATCTTTTTGACTTGGACAATCGATTACTCGGGAAATAATGGTCATTAGGAAAATTAAAGTAGGGTTTTGTAAACTGCAAAATATTCTCTACAAGGTGCTTAAATTGGATTATGATAAAAAAAATTTTACAAACCGAAAATGTTGGCCGAAGAAAAGGTAAAAAACTGTAAATTTAAGGATATTTGGATAACTTGCAACAACTTTGCAAATAATGCAGATACAAAAAATCTTTTCTATAGCTTTTCAACCTCAATGTGTCCTGAAAAAACCCTGAAAGTTTCAAAGTGCTGCGATTTATTTTTCTTAGTGTCCGGAATGTTTAAAGTTATCGTTTTTGCTGAAAATGAAGATAACGGGCAATTATTCATTTTTTTCCCTTAGTTTGAGTTTAAACGGTTTTTTTTAGCAATAATCCATATTTTTTTCATCAGAACTCTTTAATCTAAAATTTAAAAAAATTGAAATTTAATTTTCAATTTTTTTTTACACGTTAACGATGCTTGCATGTGGTTGATTGCCAGCTAGGCCCTTTTTTACCACCGGCATTAGCGTTACGAAAAGGGTACAACGTGGAGGTTGCACGGTAGATTTACGCTTCTTTTACTAATGGAGTTTTCATATTGTAAGATACGGCTGCCCATATCATAACGGATCCACCATTAAAAGCTGCAACCGGTCGCATAAAATTATCGCGATTTCGTTCCATACAACTACGCCACACAAGATATCGCCTGTCGTTGCCATGAAGACCAAATCGAGATTCGTCAGTGAAGAGAACGCAGTTCCACTGACGAATCTACGACCCCAATGACGATGGGCATGGGCATAGTTCAGTCAGGCCCGGCGATGTCTAGCTGTAAGCATGGGCACGCGATTTGGGCGTCGTGCATGTAGTCCTTGCTCTCGAAACCGATTTCGAACCGTTGAAGCCGAAATGAGTTGTTGATGATTTAAAAATTGATGAGCAATCGTATTCGCATGAACAGTGGGTTCCCGACGAGCCTCTCGAATGATAGCTCGCTCAACGCGGGCGGTAGTGACCCGTTGTCTTCCTTGACCCGGACGTCGGTCATGTACGCTGATTTTCGTTAAATCGCGCATAGGCGCGACTGATAACAGACTGGCTCACTTCTATTGTGGCTGCAACTTCCATCTGACTGCGACCTTCTTGAAAAAGAGTGACGATAAGAGCCACATCTGTGGCAGATAAGTGTCGCCGTGGCATGTTAAAGGATTAGTTTAAAATAACTGTTTTTTTCTTTTACTCGTAATTAGGCTAATGTGAACAATTTAGACTTCAAAGAATAACAAAAAAGCCAAAAATTATGTGAAGAAAAAAAAAATTGAGAAAGAAATTTCAACTTTTTTTTAATTTTATTGATTAAAGAGTTCTGATGAAAAAAATATGGATTATTGCTAAAAAAAAAGTTTAAACTCAAACTAAGGGAAAAAAATGAAAAATTGCCCGTTATCTTGATTTTCAGCAAAAACGATAATTTTAAACATTCCGGACACTAAGAAAAATAAATCACAGCACCTTGAAACTTTCAGGGTTTTTTGAGGACACATTGAGGTTGAAAAGCTATAGAAAAGATTTTTCGTATCTGCATTATTTGCAAAGTTATTGCAAGTCCTTTAATTGTTCGCTTACTTTATGTCTGTCATAAATTTTGATCTAACTTTTCATTGTCTTTACTTAAAAATGGGTACTCCCAATCCTGACGATATAGGTACTACCCCCTATCACGCCCACGATCCGCTCGAGAGATGCGACATATATTATTATTTTTTTCATTTCACCATTTAATATTTTTTACATTTACCCGACTAATTGACATAATTAATTTGGTAGTTAGGTTAGTTACTTACGAAAAACGTCTATTACGAATTATTAAGTCGTCAATGTTTGATTCTCTATTTTTAAAAATCATGGTGTAAGTAGATATCCTACTCGTATATAAGATTTAATTTTAAATTTGATATTCTGAAAGGGTTGGTGTTGGAGTGTGGTGTTTCTATGCTATCTGTCATATTGCACTGAATAATCAAAAATAATTAATATAATGAATGTAACTGACCCATAGCAGATACTTCGTTTTGAACGAAGCAGTAATGGTATCCAATTCCGACGCCCATGACGCTTACGGTTAAAATGGTGATCATTATGCAACACGACAACATCGCACACACCGTACATAGTGATACTCTGTCAAATTAAAGAAAACTTATTAGGAACAATCGAGATTACTATTTTCATATCCAGGGTATGGTTTTGTTTTTTTTTGTTAAGATCGGCAGACAGGCTGACGGTCCACTTGATGATAGGTAGCTACCATGTAGCTACCGTCGCCTATAACACAAGCAACGCCACAGCTGCTGCAAGTACGTTGCCGACTATAGTAGGATTAAAGACAAGGGACTGATAAGGGATACAGTGGCTCAAGCATGAGTTTACGATGCTACACTCGCTAGCGAGAGCGTAAAACATTTATATGGAAAATTGATAATTTGACATTGACAGTTCACGATTTCCCATACAAAAGTTTTACGTTCTCGCTAGCGAGTGTAGTATTCGTGTAGTATCGTAAACTCATACTAGAGCCACAGATGTGGGCTCTGGCATCCTTTACTCACTCTACTGCCACTACTTTCAGATCTAGACATCTTTTCATTTTTCATTATCGACCTTGCCGGGAATCGAACCCGGGAACCCTAGAACAGAACGTTAAGGCAAGCACCCTTTTTTTTTTACATTGGGAAATCCATCATGGATACCCAGCAGCGAAAGGGGACGCTGTGGGTTATGCCGGACTCCTACCGGCTAAAACCCAACGACTTTCTAGCGCGGCCGTAGATGGGCGGGGTCGCAGGAACGTTGTTGCACAACTACGGCGACCCGCCACGGCTGTTCAGCGCGAGGAGGACTACGCTCCCTGTCGGAACCTCGGCGTACCCGAAAGCGGAGGTACGCCGGCCATCTCGGAGACCTCACAACGGGCGGTAGTCTCCCCTTAAGGCAAGCACCCTAACTACTCATCCAACGGATTCGAGACATTTTGCGGACAGGATACTTTTAGTAATAAGTCCTCTTGAACAATATTTCAGTCATATTATTCAACTGGACAGCCTATCTTCAAGCTTAGTTTTGGTTTTGGTGAGCCAGAGCCAACCTTTTCCTTAGGTACCTACCTACTTATTTTTTATCCTTGATTTTTTTGCATACCATTTTGGTGTTGCTTGTGATTTAGGCGGCGGTAACCAGCACCATTAAGTCAACCTTTGCAACAAAAAAAAACAGATGGCGCCTTACAGCCATTTAAAACTTTTTATCCTTCATTGAACTAGATGGCGTAATTTACGCTTATTGTAGGATAATTCTGTGATGAATTTGACACTAAGCACGCCAGTGAAGCCTCAGACAAGAGTCAATAAATTTAAAAGCACTACTGATGCCATGATCAAAGCTCAAGTAAGCACTTCGATCAATTCTTCTGCACTACTTGTAATGCATTTATTAGCATACTCTAATTGCTAATACCTAATTCATAATGTTTGAAAATTAAATATTTCAATAAAAATCAAGATTTTAAATAATAAAAAATATAGCTATAGATTAGTCTATGTTGAAGGTCTGCTTTTTAGCTGCTTTTTAGCTACAGATCTAGCTCATTTAGCTACAGATCTATGAAGCTTATGCACTTTACCAACCTTTCAAGAGCATCAAGGACAATAGATACGAATGAACTCAACGAACAACATACACAACCCATTTTATTTACCCGCCCAACATTTAGTTTTACTATTGATTCACTAACAAAAATTTGATGTTGATTATCATTATTGCTTTATTTCTAAAAGCGAATTTAATATTAATTCTAAACTATACCAAGTCAGTTTGGCAGAACTATAAAATATTAAACTTTGAAGTTCCTTATGTGTCATAACAACGACCACAATCACCACTCCTCTCCTCACCAATGAGGAAAATATCTATCTGCCCTAAATAAGATAGTCTGTGAATACAAAGCCAAACTAAATATTATATGATATTATTTATTTGCTTATTGCTTAATAACATGCGGGATTTGTGTAATGAACAGTCAAAATTCCTTATATGGTAAGAAAGAATAATAAAATGGGATTAAGTCATTTAACTAAATATTTCTAATTTTGTTCGTGACTATTCATTTTATTAATTAAAAAAATTAACAAACGGTTTTGTCGATCTGGGCTAATTTGTTTCTTTTTTTTTTAAATAATGTGATCAAAGCCAACCAGATACAAAAATACAGCCAAAGGGGTTTTATTAAAATTTTATCATACTAAGTACATGCGAAAAGACTTTTCCCCGACCTAATAGTTTTCGGTGTACACAATCGTAATCACTTTTATGGGCAAACCATCACCAGCATGACATCTGCTGGTGGTAAGACTTATTGAATAAATTGTGCAGATATGCATGTCTTAGGCATGCGTTACGACTTTGTTATACGATTTATTGACTCATTACCTATAGTCAATTTCATTTTCTCATTAAATCTAAAGCTACTTTAGGTCGTAACAAATACAAAAAAACAAGTAGTCAGTGTTCCTAAAACTTTGTCTCCAAAAACTCCCAATATTTTTTTTCTCAATATAACAAAGAACTTCTATTAACGTTATCTTGTAAAGAGGTGAACCGCTTAAACAATACCCATATACAATTAATGTGGTTAAATTTTTCGACAGATAAATGCTTTTTGTTATTACATATTTTTGATACGCCCTCAGAGCCTTCAGGTTTAAAAAAGAACTTATGACAAAATGACTTGAAAGTTTATTATTTCAGGTTACTTGGTTTTCAAAGTTTGCTATTCAGTTTTTATTATTTGATTCTTGTGCTAGGCCCACAATACTGTAGTCTATGGTACAATCCATCCTGAGTTATTGTTCTGAGTAGGTACAGACTAATACAACATCTTTGGTTCTGAGATCCTGAGCCTGACTAGTGTTGCCATCTTAGTTTATTTTCAGTCAGATCTAACGAATTTGAGTAAGAAGGAAACTGAAGAAAACAAGTTTAACGACCGGCGGAATTTGAACAGATTTTTTCAATAATAATATTTGTATCAAATCACACCGTATTGTTTATTTAAAACATTTCTTTTATGAAAGCATTTTTTCTTAAACAAATTGTAGTAGTAAATAAATATAGTAACACCATTTACACTTACTCTATCATTCTTCTTGTCAAAATGAAACATTGTGGCGAGTATTTTCCATCATAGATAAAATCTATACCTACTTAGTTATGTTCTATTTAAAACGAAATACTATTGTTCTGTTACTTTAAGACTTAGACATATTTGCATTAATCTATCTTTTTTTTCACATACGTACCTGTGCAGAAGCGAAATATATTTGTGAATATAGTCATTAGTCAAGTTGGAACTATTCAATTTCAACCAACCATCAACATCTATCGCCTCTACCTAAAATTCAATACTCCTTTTGTATCTAACGTTACTACGACAACATTTTTTGGATATGATTTTTAGTATGTTAAGCACAATAAAGTATCTATCTAAGTAGATGTGTCTAGAAGAAAATAGTACCTTATTTTTCACATATATTTAATACTTCTATATTGCTAGTAGGGTGCACCGAACCGATGCCGACCGAACGGTGCAGACATATATATGTCTGTCTCCCTCATGAAGACTGCGAACGTTGTGCGCATGTCCGAGAACTACATTATAAGCATCTTATAGGCTGGGCTTCTCCCACTACTTCCACTACTGTCTCAACGCATGCGCATAACTCATCAAGTATCAACAAGTGAGAGAAAATATGTAGTTCCGTCTCGGCAACGCTGCCACTTACGGGGACTAGCAATATAGGAGTATTAAATATTATTATGATTTTTCAACGTCAGTATTTTGACGGATTTCTAACGGAATTTTACAATATCGACAGCGGAATTTCAATATTATTGTTGGCAACACTGACTACTGAGTGTGACAGAATTGACAGATAAACAATATAAGAATAAGAAAAACATACAACATAAAAATATATTTATTTTATTTTATAGAATATACAGCAAATTTGCTAAATCGCAAATGTAAAACTATGGCAAATGAGAATCCTTCAAAAATTAACGAACCGCCGAGGAAACATAAACATACACCAAATAAGAACTACTCCATCAGAAAACGTTTGCCCACGCGGCCCATCGAAGGAGACAATGTAATATTTATAACCAAAAAAACTAATTTTAAGGTAATATTATGTGTATTAGTCATTTCAGTCGAATGAACATTGTTCATTGTGCTATAAAACTAATCATTGAAATAAATATGTAGATCTAAATAATAATACAGGAATACAAATATGTTTTCAGGCTCAACTGGAGAAGTGTTGCGACCTTCTTACGAAAGGAGAAAATGAAATAATACTTCATGGTCTCGGAGCAGCTATACAGAGATGTTGTAACTTGGCACTGCAATTGGAGACATTGTTTTTAGGGACTTGCCAAATAGAAGTAAACACAGGCACTGTAGACTTAATTGATGATCTGGAACCACTGACAGATGATGTAGATTTCGGCACGCAAGTCAGACGGTCTTCATCTGTACACATTCGTGTATTCAGAACTGCTATGATTAGTGCTAACCAATAGAATAAAAATGTTTTTCACACTAAATGAAATAGTGCAGTGGATCGGACTGACAGTGTTTGAAATATGGATCAATCTTATAACTATAACCATATTCACTGCACTTTTGGCTTTGAAGATAGACGGTTTAGTGAACAGTGCTTGGTGGACTATATTTGCACCGTTATTTGTTAGCGATGCAATGAATGCATATTTCTGCTGTATTGTTTGTATAAGAATGAACTTAGAAAGTTCATACAAAGCGTCACTGTATAGAGCGTCTTGGAGTGCAATATTACTCGGTCTCACGTTCGTGTTTAAGTTTTTACTGTGTAGAAAACTACAGGGAGACTCCACTATTGAATACAGTGAGGTCTTTGCGCCATTATTCATATTGTTACAATTGATAGCTGTAAGAGCTTGTCAGTTACATCAATGACTGATTTTGATATATTAAAACAATTCTTTTAATCAACCGGTATATTTTTTATTTTAAATTAATCAAATTTGGACAGAGAAACAATCATATCTATTAACATAAAAACCTTAAAAGGATTTTATGATGAAAAAAATGCTCTAAATTTAAAAAGTTTACAAACAAGGAATTTTTAACATATTATGAATTAATTAATGAAATAGTTTTGACCAAAAACAAAAGAAATTTTTAACAATGATTTTATTTATGAATTAATTAATAAAATAATTTTGACAGAAAAACAAACCTTATATCTATTGACATAAAAATTTAACTTTAAAAAGAAAATGGATTTTATAGCAAAAAGCTCTTATTTTTAACAAAGTTACAAACAAGAAATTTTTAACAATGCACTCATTAATTATTATTTAATCAAAATTTCAATAGAAACAATCCTCAGCTATAGATAACAAAACTAAAAGAAATATTAAATGAAAAGAAAATAGTTAATTGAACATTAATAATGTAATTAAACTCGTAAGTTGTAGTACAAAAAATAAAGAAACTTAAAATGTTCCCTTTTGGAACATACTAAAAAATCCACTCTTTGTCTTTTTGTCTTCTCCACCAAAATTAAAATTGAAACATGCTTCTTCTTTAAGGTCATCGGAGCTAGATTTTTGTGTAGATGTCTGCCCAAAAAACGACAGCGCATTTTTTTCTCTCATACCTTTAAAAGTTAGTTATAAAAATAATTTTCATCAACCTAACATTAGCAGACAGACACCAATTCAAACAGACACCAAATTCAAACTAAAAAATCAATTCGCTTAGCTAGTCCAGCAAAATTTAATAAAAAATAAAATTGTCCCACAGTGGCATTTTTGGTATAAGCTTCTAGCTAGAAGATATGTAATATAATATGGATAGGTGAAAGATATTTTTTATTCCAACCTGTAGAAGGTGTAGAAAAATAATTTCTAAATTATACAAAAAATAAGAACTAGAAAAAATATTGTAGAGACAAATTAAAATTAAAATTTTTTTTGCTAAAATTAATTTAACAGAATTCTGTTAATTTTAATTAATAACAGGGAGGTTAGAAGATATAAGGGTTGATAGGTAGATAAGGTACATTTAAATACCATCTAGTTTTATTTAATTTTTTTTTTTTTTTCGTCTATGGGGTGGAAACGAAAATTGCTCTCGCGTTGATATTTCATATCTTCTAGAAACTTATCAAAAATGGCTCTGAAGGATTCAAATTTTGATTTCCTGGAAATTTTGCAAAAAGCAAAATTATTCCTTTACTGTGATGTAAAAAAAAAAAAAATGATTTGTCTCACTTGCCTTTCCCCAAATATTTGAAATAGAGCTTTTAATTTGAATAAATTATTATAAATTGAACCTCTCAAAATTATATAGGTGCTAACTAGTATTTTCTTAAATACAAGTAAATACATTTTTTTAGACAATAAAACATAAATTTGTCTTACTTGTTAAGAAGCTGGTAACTCCTTGTGATACGCCCTTGTCTTCATATGCTAGATCAGCTTTTGGAGACAGAAATAAGCTAGTGTCTAAAATAAGACAAAGAAAAATTGTACATAAATAATTATTATTATGGTATTTCTTTTGAAAATTATCCTTATTTGAGGACTTATTGAAATGACGACAAAGAATAAAACTTAAAATGAATATGCTAATAACATTATTTTTTAATTTTATTATTTTCAAATTTAAAACCGTCGAATATTCTGCCTAGGACAGGACTACTGAGACCCGACTGTAACATATTATGTAGGTAGCTTAATGGCTGCATAAAAATATATAGGTACATACATATTTATTATCTAGTACATAACATAAAGAAATAAAATGTGATTTCACTTTACCAATATTAGGAAGATCCAAGTCTTCGCCAGCAGCTGTATTGGAAGTAACGTCCATGTCATTACTGGCAAGCTGGGATATATCCTTTTCAGGCTTCTCTCCTTGGTTGTCCTGCTAAAAGTTACACAAAGGAAATTAACCCAATGAGACGAACGTTCAGTTAGCAACTTTCGAATCCCATTTCACCCTACAGCTAATATTACAAAGGCGAAAGTTTGTAAGGAAGGATGTGTGAATCTTTGGTACTCTTTCACACAAAAACTACTTAATGAATTTTTATAAGTACTTAAACGAAGTCATGTATGTAATTTATCTTGTATAGGTATATATGTATGTATAGTGGTGGAGTGGAGAAGGCGCAAAATTATTAATAGATTGTTGTCATAAAGTGAAATCCATAAATAAATAAAAATTATTGTTATATTTCTATGCATAATTTCGATGGCATAAATTTCATATCTTTTTATTTAATTTTTAATTATATTTCTAGATGCTTAAAAGTTGTCTCGATGGCCAATACTGAGTATGCTTCTGAGTTGCATACCTACATCTTAAGATCCGTTTATATCTTCAGACAACGAACGTATTAGAAACGGTGAGACGCATTTCATTTACATCTAGCCTACCAGAAACGTGCTATAACAGACAACTCAGCGGCCGCTCTCCGCCGACAGTTATTTGCACGGTTCCGATTCTGGGGTACAGGCCCTCCATCAGACAAGTTCTGGCTCAGACAAAATATTCTTTCCGCGAATGCCGTCCGTGCGCGGACAGTGTCTGATGGCGTCTGAGCGGACATGGACACGCTAGATATGAATAAATTCTTACATATATAAAATAATATTATTTTATCTGACACGCTACTTGTCTGATACGTTCGTTGTCTGAAGATATAAACGGACCTTTATGCTGGAAACTCAGGGGCGTAACAATTAAATGGGGGCCCAGACACGCGTACGGAAAAAATCGTAAAAGTTTTCCACAACCTCACTTAAATTTTTAGGCTAATCGCTAATGTTTAGCCTAATAGTTTATTGTGTAAAAAGATCTTTACCCTCCATCTGGCCTTCGCCAGTCGTTCTACCTAACTGATTTGATAATAAATCGACAAAATTTGATACAGAGATAGGTAATTTAGTCAAATCTATATCGAGATATAAAGTGGTATCTGCATCATTTTATAATAATTAACCACTAGTATAGAGCCACCTACCGGTCGCGTTTAGAGTTCAAAATAAGATTGAAGAAGAAAAATTAACCGGCTATTATATAATATACATACCTCCGGAATATCAACGTTTTCTTTATTCACTGTAGAATCTAGTGTTGCGGAAGCTGCATTCTGTTCATTAATGTTCATAGCAATTCCCATTTCATCTTTATTCGAACAAGCGTTGCTTACGCCTCCTTTGGCAACATTTTTTTCGTCCTTCATTTCGTAATCTTCAAATTCATCGCAGCGAAATTTATTAGTCTCATTCGATTTTATCTGAAAATATCGGAGAAATAACTTTTTTTGCTTTTTTAGTTGCTACCATAAGAATAAAAATAAGATCATATTTATTTATTCCCTCCCCTTATGGATTCCTCTTAAATTAGTCATTGGTTGTGAAAACCAGTGCAAGGTGGCTGGTTTTAACTCATAAATCGCTAAAGGAGACATTGTTAGTAGGTACAGGGGACAATATAGGAATATTGACCCGCTGTAACACCAAGCACTCACCTTTGGGAAATAAATGCTTTTTTTATCATCCAATCCATAAAATTTGTATAATGAGTTAAATACGCTGCCCATGCTTTCCAAGCTTTCATCCATTTGACTTTGGGAGCTGTCCTCTTCCATTTGTTCTTCAACGTTAGCGACTTTGCCGAGTTCACTTTCAGATTTCTCGGCGCCTATCTTGAAGGACACTTTCTTTAAATTTTTATCCTGCGATTAAGATATATTTATTATTGATAATTAAAAAAAAAACCAAAGACAATTAAAGACATGAGTGGATGAGGGCGGAATGTAAATTTTGATAAATTCGGGTTTAAATTCATTTACTTAAGGCTCCGGTCTCGCTTTGCGACTCTACCTTAGCAAACAGAACTAAGCGCACTTTCACGCGTCTTTTTTGTTATGAATTGCAATTATTAAAAAGTACATAAAAATATATATTTTTTGTATTTTTTTTTCATTAATTTATTAAAAAATAGGTCATTACTAAGTGGTTTTAAGAGCGACTGCATTAAAAAAAAATTTCAGCAGAAAAATATATGTATTTGCAGTGGTAAAATTCATGAAACTACAACTTTTTAAACCTCTTTAAATAAGAAAACTAAAGCGTTTATCAAAAAATTAACCAGTTTAGATTATTGCTAACGATATGAGAATAAATGTAAACTGAATATATTTCGTATTTTTGTTATAATTTTTACGTAGCATGTGCTTGAATGAGACCTTCAACGCGTTCAACCTAAATAGAGGCATTTTTAACGCCCAATAGAGCTATTAAAATGTGCATCAAAATAAAATTAAAAAAGCGTTTTTGAAATTTCAAATCCATCACTTTCAATAAATGTAAAATATATTTCATTTATTCTTTTGTTAGTAACTGTAAAAAAACATTTATTTTCTGTAAATTATGCAAGAACACTAATTTTTAGGAGACTCGAGCCTTAAGTGAATTGTTTGTAGAACAGTTTTCAACTAATTTAAACTATAAATTTATTCATATCATCGTACATTTCACGTATTCATTAGAAAGTAAATAGAATACAATGATCTTCAGCCTGTCTTCTTTGATTTTGCATTCTAATTTTAAAATATAAGTTCTATAGTGATTTTAAAACGGTTTATAGGCATCAATCGATTACTGTCATAGTCAAACCTTACCGGTGTAAAATTTATTTATATCGATAACAGAGTATATTAACAAATATGCATTAGTTCCGATAAAGGTAATTTTAACTGCATAACCTAATAAGTATAGCAGAATTCCCAGAATTTTAGAAAAAAGTTGGTTATTGAAGACTTACTTCAATACAATCCCTATATTGCGTCGGAGGTATTAAACTATTTTGCGATCCAGTAATGTCCAGTACTTCCATTTCTTCGTCTCCTTCAACCATGTTATTCTAAACAAAAAATGTTAAAAAAAAAAAAAACAAATTTAGGATTAACTTCATTTTAACCAAAACCTGTGTTAAAATACTAACCGTGTCTGCATCAGTGTTTGCATGATATTTTGCAGATATTTTATTAGTTTCTTTTAAGTCGTTTATGTTAACTCCAGAGAGTAGACTTTTAGTACATTCTTTATCTATTTTAATATCCTCTAGGACGTTAATAACTTGTTCCTTGGTACATTCTTGATTTTTAGGAATACTTTCTTTATTTTTTTCTTCAACATAAGGGCTGCTAATACGCTTTCTCTTCATAATGTTATCATAGCTAAAAGCGGTTTGATTCGTATTATTTTCTTCTAGGATGTCTTCTAACAGTTTCTTTTTGGAATCATTTTCAGCCATAATCTTATCAATTATTTCTTTTTCATCCACTTTGGTCCAGTCTTTTAGTTGTACTTTCTTCACATTATCTTTAAACTTATAAGGTGTTGCCGGCTCAAGAAATTTATTCTTGTCAACTGTCTCGCTTTTCAACTAAAACAAGAATCAAACGATGAGATTCGGTAATTGTTTTCAACTATATTTGTTTTCAATTAAGTATTAAAATTATTACCTCGGTAAACTTGGCTCTCCAAAAGTTCATGTCGTTGGTTGGTATTTTGAAAGTCTGAAACAAACTCATATACGCTTCAGCTGTAGGTAGGTACTGTTTTAGAGTGCACTTCGTCGTTTATATTAGGTATCGTATAGAATAATGTGTATTAAACAATCTGCTAAATTACGATATAATAAATAATAACGACAAGCAAAGAGAGAAATGCTACAATTTAGGATTGGATCTTTAATTATTTAAAAATAAACGGTAGCCATCATCAATAATACTAACAGCCGACAGATGTCTGACTAATAGACATAGGAATCCCCCAAGCTCAAGTAAGGTCATTCAGTATTATAGAGTCTTGAGGCACGTAATCGCCACTCGATAATCTGTCTTTCTAATCTTCGCAAATGTTAGCACCTCCATAAGTGAATAGAGCCTGTTTACAAATCTTGATTTAAAAAAAAAAAGAAAAAAAAACAACTAACCAATGAATCGTTATAGAAACTCCTTTTATTAAAAGCAACTGTTTCCTCGTATTTCTTTTTCTGAGCTGGTAATTCAATAACCATATATTTAGCAAACTTTATAATACAATCACGATCAGTTATCCATATTTCTCTCATCTTTTTCGAGATCTCTTCACGAAGAGTCACAGCTTTCTGTTCAAGGTTATTAGTACTGTCCTTTAATTGTTCCATTTCATTTTTTGCAACTTTGAGTGACTGGTGATGAGGTAAACACTCAAAATTCTTTTTGCTTTCAATCCATTTATTGTCACATTTAATAGAGTCATTTGAAATACGCTTAGCCATATTTTCGTTCTCGTTTTTAATCAAAAGTAGCTTATTTTCTAACTCAATGTTCGCGACCTTCATCGATTCGCTGAGATTCAACACTCTGAAATATTTTAATTATTTTTTCGCAAAATAGGTACACATGTCTGAAAAATAATAATAATAGGCCTTTTTTTATAACTATCTGACACCGGTATGTGAAGATTATCTTGCTTTCCAGCATAGGCCTCCCCTAGAGCCTGCCGCAGAGTGCGGTTCTGTGCTTGTCTACTCCAAGTTATGCCTGCTATTCTTCTAAAGTCGTCCACCCATCTACGTCGTTGTCTTTCATTTGTTTTGTCTCGGGCACCAATCCACTCCATACTCTATGGCCTGGCCACCTCCATTTCAGTTTTCTAATACAGTAAGTAATATCGTTGGTTCTAGTTTGGTTTCTTATAGTATCTAATTTTATTTTATCTTTTAGTTTGATGTTGAATATACTTCGCTCCATGCTGTGTTGGCAGGTTTCCAATTTGCGTACCTACATTATGGTTAATGAAACTCCATGTTTGGCACCCATAGGTCATGACTGGTAAAATACAACAAGAATTAAATATTTTGCTCTTAGCATTCAGTGACCCGGACAGGCCCGGAACCCAGAAAAAACCTAAGACAGAAAGTTAAGGCAAGTAGTATTGTCATGGTTAACGGTTAACGTACCTTATTTTAGTCTGTTCTGTTGCCTTCACTTCATTATCGAGATCGGATTGGGCCGAATAAAGTTGACAGCATTGTTGTTGTAATTTCTGCAAGTTATTGCGATACTTATCGCGTAAATGTTTAGAAACTGAAAATAAATAAGGAAAATAAATTACCTAAAATATATTATTAATAAATAAAGCATAAAATGTTAAACAACTTCTTTTACACGAAGCTACTTAGGTACCTACCTATATTGCCTAAATAGACTATACCTACTTAAAAGTTAAAGGGAGCTCAAATCAATGTGTAGGTTCTTGTAAATCAATATACAGTAGAACCCTTTTAAGACGATCACGCTTAATACGATTTCTCGCATAATACGCCACTTTACGCCAGTCCCTGCAACTTGAGACATATTTTCATACATTTCTTAACGCTTAATACGATTCATCATCCCGTTTAATACGCCATTATCTGTTGGGGCAGCGGATAGAGGCCCGCTGCCCCGCTCACCCTAAAGGTGTTGAACTAAAGAATATCAAGCTTGTTTACTTACCTCCGAATGAGACAAGGAAATTACAACCGGTGTATCAGGGTCCTAAAACAAGGTTACAGGACAAGACTAATACATCGCTATCTTTAAGAAATGGAAGACCCTGTCAGCAAACGACCTTTGACTGTGCATGATGCGATTCTAACATGTGGCACCGTACGAAATTCAATAAATTGAAGATCTTATTGAGAATGTGAATAACACACAAAAGGGTCCCTAAGTGATAATGATGATGACGAAGATGATTCAACTCCGGTTTTGTCAAACGCCCAGGCATTATCAGCTGTTAATGATTTAAGACGCTATGTAGCTTCTTTAGATCAAAGCGAAGACGCCAAATACCAAAGTTAGAACCTGAAGAACATAATACATACCTAATATGTAGTAGATACGTTTTATTTTCCCTATCCCGCATAATACGCTTTCTCGCTTAAGACGCGTTTTTGGTAGGGTCCCTGAGAAATCGTCTTAAGCGGGTTTTACTGTAATGTGATTTTTTTTATATTAAGATCGACAGACAGAGTGACGGTCCACTTGATCGTAGGTAGCTATCATCGCCTATAATACAAACAACGCCACAGGTTCTGCAAGCGCGCTGCCGACAATGTAGTAGAATTTAGGATAAGGAGTGAGAAAGGGATAGGGTAATGGGACAAGTCTATCCGCTACCTGCTATCAAAGAGTTCTCATTTACTTTGGACACATAGTCCGCAGAGAACCAGAAAACTTAGAGAAACTGGTGGTGGTTGGAAGAGTGGATGGCAAGAAGTCTTGTAGTCGGTATCCTAATAGATGGTCAGATCAAGTTGTTGCTCTTACAGGCCTGGTGGTGGTGTGGAAGACAGGATGGTGTGGAAACAGCTGTTGATCGATGTGACCAAGGCATTTCAGAGCGGACACGATTCGACTTTCAGCAGTGAAGAAAACGACTCTATCTCTAGACAGTAATGGGCTCCCTTACTCCCTTACTCACCGAAACACAACAGCACACGTGCTGTTATTTCACGATGGTCTTCTGTAAGGGCATGGGTACAGCCCAGCCGTACTGCCCAAATGACTGCGAAACGCAGTGTGCCCTGTTACACTTAACAAATCCAGACCAGACCCAATTTGGAAAAGTTAATTTTCCAAAGTTGAGTCTGCGGGGAATCAAACCTGGGACCCCTGAGACCGAGCGTTAAAGCAAGCACCCAACCAGTCAAATTAAAATGTTTTTAAAATAAACAATTCTTACATCACATTACATTAGCCAAACATAGGTAGCTTATAATTAGCTACGTATGTAGGTATATTACTTCATAAATGTCATTATAATGCGCAATACACACCAAAGCGGCCGACCCGCCGACCTATGTCGGCGAGCTAGTTGGCGGCTCGAGATGATAAAGTTATAGAAGTAATAATACCAAGAAACAGTAATTTTTAGCTTTATGGATGAAGCCAAGCCAGCCGTACGCAAGCCGCCAACATGACGCCATGATGTCAGCGGGCAGCACGCGCGGGAGCATGTTGCCGACATGTTTTTTTTTTTTCTTTCATTTTTCAAATAGGCTGCCGGGTTGTGTTGGCGGGTCGGCGGCTTTGGTGTGTATTGCGCTTAAGGGCGCCATCGCACTGAGCGACCAGGTCGCGGCGGCCAGTGAGTTTTGGATTTTAATAAGCAATCGCTTTGAGCCCCTGCGCACTTAGCGGCCAGCGACCAGCGGCCAACACTGGCCGCTGCGTCCAAATCCAAAGCTACACTAAAAACCGGATATAAAGGCATCGCTTTGAACGACGGATCGATTAAGTATTACGACAAGATCCCGGCCGAATCCCTGTATAAACATATCGCCTATAACAACATCGGATAAAGCAACATACCTATTGTTTAAAATGACAAACTTTCTCGTAATTCATCGGTTATAACGACCAATCATCATAAGTGTTCCAGAAAAACAAAACATTCATTTTAACTGTATTAACTACGCATTTAATTAGATAATTAATTATGAATTTAATCTGATGATAATCAAGGAATTTTGATGAAAATGAAACTTCAATGCAAAATATATTTGAGACTCAGCTTAAAAAATAGACCTAAATGACCGATTACTTTAAAAAGTTTTTAAGCTGTAGGCACTGTATTAAAGATTTTTTTAAAATAAACTGGCTATTAGTCGCTATTTCGACAGTTTATTTGAATATCTATCATAGGTACGCAAAATACCTATTATTATACCTACAACATACATATTACAAGTTCAAATTATTTGTGCATATTGCTTATTACAACTATCGGATATAGCGACAGAGGTTGGCGGGTCCCTTCAATGTCGTAATATCCGATTTTGACTGTATTTGTAATACCTAATCAAAGAGAAATTGAAAATGGCGACTCCTTACAGGCACCTAACTGTTTGCATCCTAATTAGTTTTTTAATTGTAGGTTTTATGTTATAAGTGGACAATTAAAAAGAACGCTTTAGAAACATATTCTTAGAAAATTATTTGTCACTGATTGACCAATCAACGCATGGCCGAAATTACTTGCTAAGTTTAAAAAGAGAATTAATAATATCAGAGAAGAAATTATTAAATATCATGCACACCACAGTAAAAAAGAAACAGATTAATAAAAAAAAAACAAATAATTGTCATAAAATCAAAGCAAATAACTTTTACTAATCAGTATATACATACATATTTAGTATAGACATATAGACAGCACTATATTTTGTGAGCGAGAAGTAAATAGAAGCAACAGACGCCATTTTCAATTCCTGTCTTAAATTGAGGTTGTATTGAAACTTTTACGTACCTTTGAAACCGTGATAATTATTGTAGTAAGTATTTTCTATATTTTGTGCAAATTTAGTTATTACACCAAAAGATTTCATCTGTACTTTGTGATCAGACATTTTTAATAAATTTTCTTGTAAGAACTGCAAGTTTTTCACGATGAAATGCAACGCAAATGGCGGCAAACTCCTTTTTTTTTTACACTAAAATGTCAAAGCAAAGATTCACAACCAGCCAGTCTTATTTAAGTATCTAACTTTTTTAATAAATTTAATTGAAATGTGTTTTTAAAGTAAAAATAACTGCTTTTTACTAAATGTTTATTAAAGTATATACGGTATATTTATAAAAAAAAAACATTTTATTTTTATTTTGTCTCTCTGTATCTACCGACTAATACCGGTAAAAACAGGTCCAAAACGGTTGGACCGATTTTTACGGGACTCTTTTTTGTAGATAGCTGATGTTATAAGGAGTAGGTACGGCTACCTACTTTTATTTTAGAAAAATAAAAAAATATGAATAAGTAATGAATTTATTTATCCAAATAGCGAGAAGAATTAAGTACAATTGCAAATTTTAACTTTGGTACTTACCTATTTAATAATACTAGTGGTCGCCATATTATTAAAATTAAAGCTGTATAATTAAAAAAAAATGTATTTAAAACTTACTGAGCCCACAATTTCGTATGCGTGGTATTCGGTATAGCGCGTAACTTTTTGTTTTTAAACCGATTAGAATGAAACAAACACTAAATATTGCTAAAATACATCACTGAAAACCGCTTTCAAATCAGTTAAGCCGTTTCTGAGATTAGCGTGCACAAACACACAAACAGAAAAAATTCTAAAAACTATTTTTCTGAACTCGGTAACATCAGTACAAATAGTTTTTTTTTTTTTAACATTTAATGTGTTTACTACTATTTAATGTAGGTATGATTACGATTTTATTACATGTAACGGCGCGACGCCCACATGGTAAGTCGAGGCGCGTCGAGGCGCGTCGAGGCGCGTCGAGGCGCGACGCGGCGCAGTCGGGGCGTGCAGAGTCGAGGCGCAGGCGGCTATGCTTTCTTTACACAGCCAACTTCATTGAAAATGTCGTCGTCCGAGGATGAAGACGTGCTTGCACTCGTACAAGTAATAAATTTAAATAAAAGAAGATGTTGGGTTCACCCATATTTGCAGAATTGCGCCAAAAGGGGTTTATTCAAAGCTACACGTGACTTAAGAAACTATCCTGATAAGTTTAATGAGTTTTATGGAATGTGCAATTGTTGTTGTTGTGCAATTTCACTCCATTTTTGGTCCTGATTGTTCCTATTATATAGTCGGAACGTGTCGGATCATAAAGGCATGGGTTAGATCGAACAAGTTCGATGATTTTTATATATAAATCTAGATCGTCAGACATTTTACTTTTATAAATACGCGTACACGACGACGTCTAAACACAGCCACAAACAAAATGTAAGGACAAAATTGCGGCGGAGTTGCGGCGCGGCGTCCCCTCCTCGACTCGTCGCGCCCCCGCCTCGCCTCGCCGCACCTCGCCGCGACTCTCCGCCGCAGTGAGCGCACTGCCATTGATTTCATAAGGAAACCTAGAGGCGGCGCGCCACTTATGCGCCCGCGCCTCGACTCGACTTTCGTGTGGGCGTCGCGCCTCGTTCGAAAGCAAGATCACGTCACAATACTCTATGTACTTGTTCAAGGGTAGCATGATGTTGCCTAAATCCGAACTGATGGCCTGGAATCGTGCTATTGCTGGGCCAGCAAGCAAGCATAGGCGTCATTCTGTTTATCAAAATTTTCTCGAACAGCTTCGACAGTGTCGGCAAAAGACTATAGGTCGATAAGAAGTAATTTCGTATGCGGGTTTGTGTCATATTAATTTGTGATTTTTTCCAAATACTTACAAGGAAAATGCTGTACAAAATGCTATTACAAAAAATGGTAAGGAAAGTCAAAACTTTCTTCGGTAATTTCTTTAGTACCTCCTTTGTGATTAGTTCAAAGCCTGGCGCCTTTTTGTCCTTAAGAGCCATTATTCCTCTCCTCACTTCCTGAAAAGTGGTTGGCTTCGGCGGTAGATCAAGTTATGGGTCACTGTTTAAAACCTCATCTATGCTTCTATCAGGTTCCTCGTTGCATGTACTATTAGTAAAGACCTTTGCAAGGTGTTCTGCAAATGCATTTGCTTTCTGTTGCCTTGGTCTAGCCTATCCATTGTGTCCAACTCTTTCGCTTCTTGTGGTCGGCCCAGAGACTGTAAATTTCCACAGTGAACAGTTTGTGGCCGCAGTTGCAGTTAGTGACTCTAACTTTGACGGTAGGGCCATTTTGAAGCTTAGTCAACAAAGCTTTAAATTCCAGGATGGCTTTATTTCACGCCTTTTTGTCCATCGGGAGTCTGGTTTGATGCCATAATCTTCTTAATCTACGTTCATTGGTCATTGCCTGTGTGTATTCTATAAGATGTACTTCGGAGAGTGTGCTCGAGAGCTACATGAGATCATACCACCTTCACCTTTCTTCTATCGGACATGCAGACGTACGGCTGGTTACCATCCTCACCTTGACGAAATCCCTCTAATTCGGACCAAGCGCTTTAAAACATATTTTGTGATGCGCACTGCTAAGGATTGGAACTCCCTGCCGGCGTCTGTATTTCCGAGCTCATATAACCCAATCTTTTCAAGGTCCGAGTGAATAGGCATCTTCTGGGTGAGCTCGCTCCATCGTCGGCCTCATCCTTCCTACACGGATAGATGCTGGTCAAGAGCAAACTCATCTAAAATAAAATAAAAGAAGTGAAAAGAAAAAAGAAGTACGAGAAGTGTCTGGCAGTGCTAAATATTGTTTTGTAATAATATTGTAAAAAACATATATAAAAATCAGCCTTTAGAAAATAAATGAAGTTAGTCCTATGTTTACTTAGCTTTCTCACGTGATAGCTCTAAATTGGCCGTCCCAATAATTATGCTTATCAGTTTTGGTTCTCCCAAATTTATTATTTTATTGAAAGAATAAAAACATACCAGCACAGGCTTGATAGCGTAGAAGTAAAAATTTGAAATAAAACCACTTGTTAATTTATTATTTACCTAAAATTTATTTAACAAAATAGTGTCATACAGTTATTCAAAATAACAGCAATAAATGATAATTTGCAATACAACCTAGCATCCTAATTAAACCAGGTACTTTTCATAAATTTATTCCACTAACATAGATTAAATCAAAAGGACAAACAACGACGAATGCAGCACAAAGGAATGTTGGCTCACACATTCACCCATTTCTCCTCGTCTATAAGTTTCATTAGCATTAAGAATTAGGTATCTATTTACATTCACTGTCAAGTTGACTTTTGAACAACAAAATATACAAATTTTGTTCCATTAGAGTCCAATAATTGTTCAAAAATGCTTCGTCTATCCCCTATTATAACATAAATTTTGTTACCATGTATGGACCATCTCGACTATTTAAGTAGATAAATCGAAATATTAAACCAACAGCTGCTTTTCACATAACATGATACACACACACTGATTTAAGTTACATTCTTATAATTGGAAATCGTCTTTATGAATCAATTTTATAATACTGCTTGTTGGCTTTGTACAATAATCTAAAAGTACAATTTGGAGCAAAATATAAAAGTATCACTGTTAAAACTATTTAATTGCATGGCGACTCCCGTGTCACTCACTCAGTGTCTTAAACTAACAGTAAAACGTTTAACCTTGTGGTTGGTTCTTGGCTGTTGTGGTTCTCCTTTAGATTTTATTATGATTTAAACAACAGAAAAATTTGTAAACTTGTCCAAATTTTTCTATGAAATTCAACGAAAGTAATGTGAAAACGTTAGCAAATTACAGATAAACACGACGAGTAATTTCTTTTGTAGAAATCAAAAATATGATTAGCACAAATACAAATACAGGGGCACGACGAGCAAAACTAAATAGAAAAATTATATCTTAACATTATAATCAAATAAAAAGTCACGAGCGTAAAAAAATTACACATCCGCTTTATAAAAAAATGCACTCTTGAAACAATTATAAAGTAACGAACATATAAAAAGATGATTCTTTTATATTGTCAAAAAAAAATAAGATAAAAAATAACAGAAATGAATCAACATATGTAATGCCCTCACAAAATGTCCATTGAAAAACTTTACTTGAACATTCAGACAACCGTTACTCGGGTTCTAAATGCAAAGGGATGCTAACTATAAGCACTCAAAACTAATAATTCCTATAAGTGTCTAAAATAAATAACTATATTTAAAAAAAGAACATATATGAAATTTCTTGCCGTATTCTTGCTCATAGATCCAATAATCCGAACTGGCGATATTGTTGCATAAAGATATCCTACGCAACAAAAAAAAAATAAGGTAAACTTGAATTTGATCCTCTTTAATGATCACATATAGAGTGCATTGGTACTTTAGTTAGTTGGAAATAGACGCGTTCTATAATATCTATATCTTCGTACTGTATACTCCATGGTACACAGTATCTATTAGTGTCCAGTATCTATTAGCGACAAGAATGTATAAATAATCACAAATGGGTGTAACAGAGTCACAAAATATTCGGAGAACACACAATAACCAAAAAAAAGATTAAACTTCAAGTCAATCTGGAATAAATTAATAGCAATACTAAAAAAATACACGTTTTAAGTATAAACCTACTGGGTCCCACGTGGAAATTATATACATATATATATATATTCAACATTATATTAACAAAACCAATTTTGTACCGCCAACATTCACTAGGTGCAATCGCCGTGCGTTCACACAAACAATTCACATTGTTGGAGTAGAGATACGGTGGAATCAGGGTTGCCACTTCACTAGCTGACACCTATCGTTTTTAGAAAGGCGCAACAACGAAAATCCATTATCGGCACAGGTGACAACTCTATTTAGGTGGGCGCGTCAAGTACTTAATAATATACCCTAACGTTTGTTCTCTGTGTGAATGCACGGCGATCGGTCAATAATTTTTCTACTTTCATTAAAGTTACATCAGTCGAACGGTTTAAAGGTCAGCTCATACAGGAAAGTGGCGCGGCTCGCACTTTCAATAGAGAATATAGATCTTACTTACTACATTCAACTGTGTACCTTTTCGTGTAATAAATAAGTTCTATATTCTCTATTGCTATCTTAAAAAGTACGCGCCGCGCCGCTTTCCGGTGTGAGCTCACCGTAAGGGCCACAGCAGACGCGACACTTTTGCTTTTTCTGTATCGCGGTTTGACAACTCGCTCTGTGTGTTAGTCACGCCGCGATTGTAATGTAACCGTATCACCGCATATTATGCAAAAAAATCTCTCAAATGACGAGAATCGGTATTTACATTTGTACTTATCATATCGGCTTGTTTGGTGAGTTACGGATATTTTCGCTTTATGAGTAAACCGAGATGCAATACAACTCATAACTAAATCTAGAAGAGAAGTACATTGGAAGAAGTTTTTTTTATCGTGGAGAGAAGAACAACCTTATAATGATGTATCTTTTTAGTAAAAAGTATAAAAGTAAGTCCATCTGACAAGAAAATATTGATGCCTCACAAAACGTAAATGATCCAAAACAGTGTGCAGGATTGGCGAGGAAACTCTCGTCAACTTAATAACCGATAAAAAAAAACATTACAATGTGCGTCAATTCCCTAGGTTTACTAAGTTTTAAGATATCGTGCCGTTTGCCCACCCCACGCCAAAAGTGTCTCCGCTGTGGTGCTAGAATTTAAAAGAACAGTTTTTTGTTTGAAATGCCTCCACGCAAACGTTTAAAGGATCGACCCGCACTCATTCGACGAACCGCCACAGCTAATTAGTGTCCGGATTCAGTGGCTACCGCGCCACGGCTCATTAACTGTACGGCTGCGTTAGAATCTCGGTGAGCAGTCGCTTGAGGCTGTCGATGCCCGTGAGGAATCCGCAATCGGGGCCGTGGTGAGGCGTCGCCGTTGCGAGAGGCGATTCCGCTGACGCGTTCGCGTACGCCGTGTGCGCAAAATCGATCATGCGAATGTCGACGCGCTCGTCGGGCGTTTGCGAGTGCGGCTGCGACTCGGCCTGAGACCAGGCGTCGCGAGTGCACGCCCGCTTACCGCTCGCTTCCGCGTCGCCCCGCCACGACTCGCTGCTGGTCGACGAGTACGCCATCCAGCTGTCGGTGGAGTCGGGACTCGGCTGGCGTCGGGGCGAGTGCGAGAGCTCGCCCTCCTCGTACCCGCCCATGGTCTCCTCGGAGTGCGGTTGAAAGACTTCGCGCGTGTCCGAGGAAATCTCGTCGTTGAGCGTCGACATGTCGAAATGGGACGGCGCTAGCTCGGTGGAGCTGCTGGACGCGTCGCCGTCGTATTCCGCAGACTCGCTCGACGTGTCGCCTTCGTACACTATAAGTAATGAACTGAAACAGAAAACATACATCTTGATATGCTTAAGACATCGCCCTTTGTTCATTTGTACCTCGTTCATGTAAACTTTTTAACGAAATGTTAGAATATGTTGACCTGCTCTACAGTTCTAGTTAAAGCTAGAAAATTACAACCAAGGATTTTTTTATCCTTTAGCTCTTTAACCTGTTTCTGTAAATTGTTTTTATTTTTATTTATTGTTTTCATATTTGCTTCACCATGCATGCTGATATACTATATATTGTTATCCTTAAATGTCACACTATAAGCGGAAATTTGTTATATGTGGATGTATATTTGTACCTCTTTCATTGAATGGATTTGGATGAAATTTGGCACACATATAATTTATTACCTGGATTAAAATATAGGATACTCTTTATTGTGAAAAAATGTTATGATCGTCTAAAAATATAAAAATGGCTCCACCGCCACCGTCGTTTTTTATAGCTATAAAGAAGTCAGGCGTTATATTACTCATAATTTTTTTTTCAACGTGGACGAAGTCGCGGTCACCAGCTAGTATACCTATAAATTTCCCTAATGTACAATAACTAAATATGTGTGTATCTTATAGTATACCAGTGTGTACTTAAAAAACATGAATGTACCCGGTATGATTTGAAAAAAAAAAGCTAAATTATTGTTTTTACTAGCTTTTGAGACTTCGTCCGCGTCCCTTGAGAACAGTACTTTTTTTCTGAATGAAAGGTACCCCTGCCAACGTGTATGCGAAAGGAGATCAATGAGTTTTGTATGGAGATAGGGCCATCAGTGTATGGTGTTTTCGTTTTAACGATTGAAACTTGTACCATTAGGTAAGAAGAAATTATAGATTTTACTGGGAAAATATCTTGTAATTTGGTAATGGGTTAAAGTATTAAAAAATCCAATTGTTTCAATTAAGTAAGTAATGAGTTTGTAATTATCGAATGTTATCCCCATTTACAGTAACTGAAATATTTACAGGAAATTACTGAAATTAAGAAAGACTTTTGTTACCAAAATCTCCAAAATTTAAGTTAAAAAAAAATTTGAATGATGTCCTTTCATTATGAAATTAAGTTGAGTAATTAAGGTGTGAAAACGTAACAAACAAACAAACAAATAGTCACTTTTGCATTTATAATATTAGTTAGAATTTAGTGTTTTAATTTTTATTATAAACAAATAAGATGTGTTCCAAACTATTAAGATTAACATAATTTTTTTTTACTTATTTACTAGATGTTTATATTTATGATTTAATTTAGTCGTAATCGCGATTACAAAATCCAAAAAGAAAGGTTGCAGCTTACCAACGCCCTCAAGTAATTATCATCTCAAGGAAAGCAAGAGAGAAAGCAAGACTGAATAGCAGCACCTATGAAAAGTATTTTCTTACTTATTTAATGAAGTTAATATTAGTTAGTTATTTTATTTTATCTATTTGCTACTACAGTATATAGAGAGTATAGAATGTGTACAATATGTCTGATCAATTCATTATCTTACAAAACACATATTTTATCTTATGTTTTAGAGGTAACTGCAACTGACATGAAAGAGATGAGATGATTCTTCCTTTGTTTTTGAACATAAATAAAGAAAATAAAGGTTATTATTGTACTTTTTAAGGAGATATGAACCATTAAAGAGACAAAAAATTAAGAGGCTATAAAAAATAACAAGATAAGCCGATTTACGCCTTATTTGTTTTTTGTCGACGAAATTATGTGAATTTTTTCATCTTTTCAACTGAGCACTTTTTTGGGACTTTTTGAGACACAAAAAAGTGCTCAGTTCGATTTGATCGTTTATAAGCCAATATTATAGAGTATTAATAAAGTATAAAAAAATTCAAATACTATACCTAACATATGCAATAGTAATAGTAGTTTAAAACTATAGATACTGGCCTAGAGCTATGGAAATGTGTATGGGACTGTTCCAGCTTGAAATATAGGATATAATTTAAAAGATGGGCGGACGAAGGTGGTGCCTAAGGCTAAAGTTCTATACATTTTAGAACCGTAAATATTATTGTGTTTTCGACAGGCGAAAATATATTTTTTAAACTATCACGTCATCCTGTACGTTGCTCTTATCACAGTCGTCGTGATAACTTTCTGATTGTGTTTGTAAACATCTTCGTTATCCATACTAATATTATAAATGTGAAGTAACTCTGTCTGTCTGTTACCTTTTCACGCCTTAACTAATCAACCGATCATCATGAAATTTTGCACATCGTCAGGGATACAGAAAAAGAGATAGGGTACCACCTCTCATCCAGAAAAAAAGTATCATAAAAATAAAAATTACACGCCTGGCAAAACTAGAAACCAGCTAGTTTTGCGGGCACAAGCTAATATTGCTATAATAACACTGACCACGAGTAGAATCTGTAACTGGTCTGCTTGGCGATGGCGCGCCTGAGCGCGTCCAAGTCTCTGAGCACTCTGCGCAGGAGACGCGCGCGTCGCGAAGCGCCCGCCGAGAAAAAGTCTCGCAGGGCGTCGCGCAGCCCCGCCTCGCTGAGCGCCCGGCCCCAGTACTTGTCGCGACGGATGCACGTGCCGTCGCTCGCGTGCACCTGCATCCCGCACAGGCGCACGCCTAGCGTGGCCGACGTACTGGCCGCGCACTTGGCGATCTGCTTCGACCGCTTCTCGGCGGAGGCGTCGTCGCCGTGCTGCCGCGTGCCCATTTTCAGGTCGAGCACGCACGGCCGCCGGTACGACGACGTGATGTTCTCCATCATTAGGAAATCTGCAATACATCACTGAATATGTCAAATTATGTGTTTCGATCATGAAGAATAGAGGCAGGGTAACCAAGAACAGTGTAACCATACACTGCGTTGTATGGTGACGTCGCGTGGGATAGAAAATTGAGATTGTAAAATTTGTTTTACTTCAATCCCTTATCCATCTTTCCAAACAAAAGATAGGAAATTTTTGTACATATCTACATGGCAATGCACAACGCGTTCCGCATTCTTAAACTGGACAACCCGTCTGGCGGCAATAGCCACCCACTTACAAAAGACTCTACCGTGTGTTGTGTTTTAGTGACAGCCATTACCCCCTATTTTCTTATCAAGTCCTCCTTTCTCCTATCAAGGTCGACAGTCACTAATCATCTACCATTAAGTGGACCTTCAGTCTACCTGCCGGTGTTTGAATAAGAAAAATCCACTGACTTGAACAATGTGAATTCACCGTGAAAAATGACCACAACTAGTGACTCAAACTTTAGGGTACGAGTATTAATATTTAAGCCAGTACTTTTCAAATGCTTCAGTACTGTCTTGAGTGAAGTAAATTTACAGAATAACATTATCACTAGAACCTAGAGAAAGCTGAACTCACATTGCTTATTGGAGTTGTCCATGTGCGCTATGCTCTTGAGAACTTCGCCCGCGTTGCCGTTTCTGTGCACCTTGAATCTGCAAAAGAAAATTAGCCGATGTATAGAAGCACGAGATGCCACAGCGGACAGTATGCAGGAGCCAATCGAAAATCGAGTGTCGTTGTTACTCTGTTACATTGTTAGATTTCAATCAAATGTTGTTATTACCACGCCTCGGCGACACATGGCACATTCGGTGGCTCGCTGAGCGTCGCTCGCGTTAGTGGGATAGTCATGTAAGTATCGTATGAATTAATGGCGACGTCGGGTGTCGGGACCGGCGTACGTCAACGCAACGCGTCTGAAATATGATAAAGGACACATGACAAGTGCCGAGGAAGTATGGGCCGCGGATGGCGATATCGCGCCGATACGCACTTGAACACGTCGTCTCGCTTGCGCTTGCCGCCCAGCGACGCCTTGCGCCCGTTCTCCTCGCGGAAACATGGCGAGTACCGCTTGTCCAGTTTCGTGCTTCCCGTGTTAGAAGCCTGCATCACGCCTGCAACAAACCGCCTCCTCATAAGTCTTGGTCGTCTATCATGCAAACGCTCTAAACGCTAGTGCCACATGCCGTTACAATTTAGTTTGGAACCAATCTCGCGAATTGTGCACTCTTTCAGCCCGTTCGTTGATTGAACACGTCAAATCAATTTTCTGCTGCTGCTCGTCGTGGATATATCAATAAATTTTCTTTTCAAACGCAAACGTAGGCGCAAACGATGTTTGAGTTTGACGTGTCCAATTAACAAACGTGGGAATCGAAGCATATTTCTCGAGAAATGTCCAACGAATTTGTATGAGATCGGAGCTAGCGTATATTTATTCAATCGAATCATAATTTTATGTCACTCAAATTTGTTACGATTGAGGTAAATTTTGGTGGATACATCTTTATATTTGATGTTCGAATCTAATTGTCTGTAAAAAGGAACAAATCCACGATCTTTTCGGGATATCTACCCACATTTTAATCGACGAAGCAGGATCTAAATGCCCACTTTCATTTAGACTAGAGCATAAGGGTATCCGGCAAATTTTACCTCTACCGAATTTCCTCAATGAACTTCACACTTTTGTGTGTAATTTAAACAAGCTAAAAGCGTCACATGTGTAACAATTTGAAACGGGAATCGAACCCGGATCCTCTCTGGTGCGCTCAACGTGTACAACTTATTTACATATGGGACGCATCTGATGTGTCCGCGTTGTGATCTAGATGCCTACTCGACGATGTGAAGTTTATAATGAACTTTCTAAGTGCGGATTGGCAGCGTTCAAATTAATGGTAAGGTGGCTTGGTTACATAGATTTGACAAAGGGTTTGTATCTTTGCGATCCTGAATGAGAGAATGTGTGACAGGGATGTTAATGGATGAGAGACAAACAGGTGTGATTTGTGGCATGTGATTTATTCGTGTTGCGTATTGTGTGTGTATGTGTGTGTGTTCGTCGGTGTAGTTTAAGTAAAAGTTACAAACCCAAAATGTAAAATTACCGCTAGGGCGCTATTAGGGGCGGTAGTGTCGGGTGCCGCCCGCGGTCGCTCCGCCCGCCGCAGCGCCGGGTCCCTTGCGACAACAAGGAAACTAATATTGTGTTCTTGAGCCCTAGCTTCCACTCCGCCGTGCATACAGTCTCGCTCACAAATCCGCCAGCCACATTTACAATAAGTATATGGATCGTTATTCCACTTTACAAGATCATTCTTTATTTTTGTGTATGTTATGTCACCGGCCTAGTTTTTCAAGGGTACAATCTCCTCAAGGGTAAGAGACCAAGTGAGTGATAATTATACTTTACACTGACAAATTAAAAATAAAAGTTGGTTGGCCATTTATGAATTGAAATCTATAGAAAATTATATGTGATGGCGACCTGCACTGGCTTACTGCAAGTGGCTTTGTGACAAACTTAAGGAAAAATCAAAGATTTTCTAATATTTAATATTCTAATAATTCTAACTAGGCCTAATTTCATGCTCGACCTATAGTTTATATACTTGTAATTATACATTGTAACTGTATGAAAACAAGTGAAAAATCTTGTGACTGTCTTAATTTTAGCGCATGTCAATACGTTCACAATTCTGTACTTATACAGATATTAGGACGCTAATACTAAACAATTTTACTTTAAAATTGTAACCGACCTTATTTGTACATACGCATTAAGCGGCCAGGTCGCAGCGGCCAAGCCGCGGTAGCTAGGCGACTCTCGGCGGCCAATGTGGCGGGCCAAGAATTCTCAGTTGACCGACTACATGGATTGATTTTTTATGGGCGTCGAGGAGTTATCTGTCCTTGTGTATTTAATTATGCGAAAGAAAAAAATAGACAAAAAAATATTGAGTGCACCCATTTTATTTGAAAGACAATCAAAGGCATTGTATTATTATATTTACTATTTAGTGAAAAATTAGCAAGACAAGTTTTTCAATTAGATGAGATTGTAGAGGAGTATTATAGAGAGGAGTATTATCGAACGTATTAGACACGTACCGTCTCAGATACTGTCAGACACAGTTTATTTACATCTAGCGTACCAGAACCAGAACCAGAAACAGAACCATTATCCGTCCCCGTCTGCGCGCGAACGGGATTCACACGGACACGTTACGCTAGATATGAATTAGTTCTTTATCTATCATATAAAATAATATTATTTTGTCTGACACGCTACGTATCTGATATGTTCGTTGTCTGAAGATATAAATGGACCTTAAAGCGCTCGTACTGCCCGGATTTCATACAAATCGAATTATGTCGACGGCTGCGGCTGGCCGCTTGTCGCGAACTAAAGCAAGATCTCACTAACCACCTAGTGCGCGTGTACGCTAGAATTCTTCATATTGTGATCAATATTTAGATGCAATTTTATTGCCGGTCAATTCGGCGGCTGGCGGATTTGTACCACATACGTCTGTCACTTTCACGCACGCACACACTTCAAATAGGCATGATGAACAAGAACAATAGAGTATCAAGGAGACAATGCAATGTCGTAATAAATTTATCACAAATATTCAATTTCCTCACAGCTGTACGTTCATATCGTATCATCGATTAATCGTTGCGAGGCACTTCGATTAAGTAGATTAAGGCTGATCGCTGACATCGCGTACGCACTTCACTATAGTGACGCAAATGATAAAACGTAAATTGTTTTAAATTTCGATAACAAATATTCCAACTAAATGGTATTTTAGTAAATTTTCACGACTAGAGAATGCAATACTAAGATACCGTGAATATGCCTGAATCCCGCATGCAGAATACTTGACTAATTCCACTTGTAAGGTTAAAAACGGTTGAATTCAATTTAAATTTGAAGATTTTCGATAAAGTTTTGACACATATTCGACGGGGCGTGACTCAGAGAATGGACTCTTAGCAGTTGTAGATTAATTGATCGGTATAGTTCAGTAAACACCACAACATCTCAAGGCAGTCCTTTAAATTTTAAGTTAACACTTCAAACTAGGTACTTCACGATTAAGTACCCACTGGATCGAGAAACTATCACGTGTGATTGCATTCTCTAGTTACGACACATAGTTTTGTAACTGCGACATACAACTGTGAAAAGCAATTAACAGTTAACTCCCCCCCGGTGCTTTAAAATGCAATTACACATCAAACAACACTGTATGTAAGTATGAAGATAAAGAAAAAAAAACAAAAACATTGAACGTACTCATTATTGATAAATAATAAATGTAAGATGCAAATGAATGAGATTATGATGCATTCAGCGATTCTCAAAAGCCGAGCATTACATATTCTATTGGATAGATTTATATTATATTCGATAACTCACCTTTGTATCTGGGTACGAAGTTGTGTATGTCTTCGGGAATGTTTTGATAGAAATGCAGCTCGCGTATGTTGAGTGGCTTGATGACTGTACTGTCATTTAGAACCAATAATCTAGTGTGTCCGCCCACCTGTGTAACCAAGAAATATTTAATTACGACTGCCTCGCGAGAGCTCATAGCGCGCCATAATGGAGTTTACGGATGTTACAGAAATTAGCAAGTTCGCTTTTGACGTCACAAATTAACAGTTAATTTTTAGATTACTGGCTTTGATGCGGACAATTTAGTGTAAAGAAACATATATTGGACGGATTTCGGTTAAGAAAGAGATAACTCGTTTAAAACCAAGAGTATAATAACGGAGCTATTGCTGGCTTTATTATATAAAAAGATCGTCAGATATGGTGACGATCCAATTGTGGTAGGTGGCTACCGTCACATATTTAACACATGCAAGGCCCCAGGTGCTCAAAATGCGCTGCACACCTTAGAAGGATTAAGGATAAGGCGTTTGGTAGAGATAGGAAAATGGGCTATGGCAACCCTTACTCACTAATATAATTTCTCTATGTTGTGACAATTTATATAAAATAATTATTTTTATTAACTTAATTTAATTAAAAAAAGAAATTAAAATTTGTATGCACTTATAGTATATGTGTATAGGTTATTTATTTAATTGGGATCTTTATTATTGTAGGTACAAACATTTTATGCAAAAAATATTCATTTATTTCGAAAGTAGATTTGGCTGTATTCAGGCCAAAGAAACAATTAGAACGATAATAAACAAAAAATAGATATTCAGTTGCACTGGAAAAATTATGATATTCCCAGTGCAAGGCTCTTGACGAATTTTACCATCGGTGACTATGAGCAAATTTTTGTTGAGGTTGTAGTTAATTCCGGATTCATTAAATAAAACGAATAATAAGTTTCCGATTACTTGCCGATATTTGGTTTGCACGGCGAAAAAAAGATTTGTTTTTATGATAACGAAAAATGTTTAGTAGATACAGTAAATCCAGAAGAACAAGGAAGAATTTGAGGTAAACAAGAACTTCCTCAAGTTTTTTTCCTATTCTGTTATTGTCATATTATTATTATATTAGTACTAGCTGATGCCGGCGACTTCATCCGCGTTGAAAAATAAAACATATAGTGGCGCCCAATTTTTATAATTTCAGATTATCCCTCGAGAACCCAATATTTTTCCAGGATAAAAGGTATCCTATGTTTTAATCCAGGTAATAAACTATTTGAAATCTTTTTGCATGAAGAGTAACAAAACGAGGATGTATTCCTCGCAAACTTTCGCCTCTATAATATTAGAAGTTTTCATTATAATATAATGAAAACAACATTTAAGCTTACACTGGAACACAACGTCCAAAGAAACCCAATATAGACAGACAGACAAAATAAAACAACTGATTACATATTGTATCAACGGTTAAAAACTGGTATTAGCCGCAAATGTATTCTGACAAACTTGTTTTCCATTAGCCTGTTTTTAATTCAAGAAAATGTGCGCGTTCAATACTAAACAAACAACGAGAATAACTTTATTTTGAGACAAATTTGTCATTAATAACATAACTACGACGTATGCAAACATCTGGTTCAGTGTCTGATCAAACAACAAATGGGATCGCGTATTTACACGTCAGAGCCACAATACGTATTCCCTTGATAATATTGTTACGGTTCGGAACAAAGACTTGCGAAATGTTGCCAAACAATGCTTTATCTGCGATAAGGGGACAGTGTTCTCAAAATAACTTAAGGAGAGATTATTACATTTATGAATAACAAATCGTACGGTCCTATTATGTATATACTGATTACACACTGCAACAGAGTTATAATTTTAGATCGTTGTTTTGCGATACCTATTCATTTGTAGAAGGAAAAAAGAAGGATGACATCATTTAAAAATAAAATACTTAGCACACACAAGATTAGATTAGATTCATTAATATAATTAATATGTTTAATAGTTTTCCATGAATAATAATAAATGTTGATAATATGAATGACGAATATATTATTGAAAATGGTTCACTTTTGTTTCAAATCATGATACTGGTAGAAAAAAAAACCGTTACTTTAGATAGATGATTCTTAGCTAAATAAAGTGTATACTCGAGATCAATTACTCTGAATCGACCCTCTGGGGTTAACGAAGGGATGAGAAGTACGGCAAAATATTGGGACAATATGGGGTTTCACGATAGTGGGTTTAATAAGGACTTAACTTTGATTTTGACTTTAAATGAATATCTACACAGAGAGATAGTATGTACCTAAAAATTTTTTTGTTAAATATAAGCACTAAAAACTATCTATACATATGTATAACTTACAAAACTACCTATACAAGAAAAAAATTAAATATAAATATTGTAGAAACTTGATGAAGAATTATATTAAGATTTAAATTATGAAGGAGGTTCAATTTGTGGAACTGTTTCAATAATTAAATATTATACACTACACCACGCTTGTGCGAGGAGATTCTGTAAATATCGGATTAAATTACAGCTTCTGTTCATAATTTAAAACAAGCTTTGACAATGTTTTGTTAATGAAGAAACGAATGCATCACAAGAGTAATAATAAATAACTAACGATGAAGTTTAATTAACCATTTAAAAAAGAACAACAATTTTGTTTTCAAACTTATCACGAGAAAGTTTCTAATCGCTTTTCCAGTTGTTGTTTCGTAAGGAGTTGTCAATCTCCTATCAAAACAAGAAACATATTGGACATCAATATCCGAGGAGACTGATGAAGTTAATAGTTTTTCTAAACTTTACTATCAATAATATCCCAGCAAATTCCTTTTTAATGAACATATTTTTATTTATGAAATTTTAATTTAAACACAAAATAAATTTAAAAAAAATTCCTATACATATACCTTTTACAATGAACTAGGTAACATTAAACGCACTCTACTATCGCGCCTAATAATAAAATATCACTTCTACTTTTAAAATGTGGTACTGCATATGCTCCCACCAGACGATGTTAGGAACAACACGTAGAGCTATATACAGGAACCCTTCCTGCGTAGGTATGTAGAATCCATGTAAATCATAAGGTTGGTCTGACATAAACATCAATTAATATTAGGTAAAACTGTGTCCTTTTCTCATTATTTTTAACTAGCTTTTGCTCTCGACTTCGTTCGCGCCTCTTTTCCTTAAACGTTAAAACATTTATTCAATCTTTATTGCTCACTAGCGACCCGCCCCCGGCTTCACCCGACGTGCAATTTTTATATATATGAACGTTCCCCGTTTATGCCTCTTTCCATTAGTGAAAACCGAATTAAAATCGGTCTACCCGTTCACGCGTGATGCCGTGACCAAGGGAAATGGGGATTCATTTTTATATATAGTACTTTTTTCTGGATGAAAGGTTTATTTTTCTGTATCCCTGACGACAAGTACGCAAAATTTCACGATGATCGTTTGAGTAGTTTTAAGACTTGAAAGTGTAACAAACAAACAAAGAAACAAACTCACTTTCGCATTTATAATGTTAATTGGGATGTGAAAGTACTTCGGCAATAGTTATGCACATTGTACTACATTATTGCCTTCTAGGGGATGACCGTGACCGATTTAACCTTTATTCTGAAGACTCAACACATTTTATTATATGCCTCCAATTTACTATTATTATCGTTAAAAACACGTACAGCGCAGTCGCTGAAACGCAAATAGCGGTCGTGTTCTACTATGTTGAGCTTAACATTGAAATGAAATACGTGCATCTTTATTCAAAACCGGTTCGCGCTATCGAAACAGTGCAATAAAAATACTGCACTCACGCGATCGAATTAAGCCGTGGTAAAAGAAGAAGAAAAAACAGGATCGCAGTGAGTGAATGTTGTGTCAAAGCACGGCGGTGGTGCGTTGACCTCATTCAACGGAGCAAACGCCACACCACAACCTGAGTCGGCCACAACGACCGAATCATGTCTGTCTGTCTGGCGACTGGGGCGCACGAGGAACTTAATATAATCATACGATACGCATGCTTGAATGCGTTTACTCGTTTTTGTTTCATTACCTACAATACAGAATATAGGATCGGGCACCTAAAACCTGCGTCTCTAGGTCATGGAATGTAATTTCTGCTTAGGTTACAATCAAAATTATCTCGATGAGTTTGAATTAAAAATTATGTTAGGGTATTCTATGGTTATAATTATTAACATTGGCAAGACGATAAATTGGGCAACCCTTATAGCGGCAAACAGTAACCACGCCCTTACAGAAGAACACTGCGAAATAAGAGCATGTTTTCTTTTAAGAGGAAGAAAATCTTCGAAAGATAACCCGTATAGGGATAAAAACAGGACAGGGGTGTTTATAAAAAATGAGGTCGGTAAAGGAGACAACGATTTGTATAGTATAGAGTAATAATAAACTATCTACAAACCGCGTATATTTTCTCTAGTAAAAATACAGAATTTTATATTGACAATCGGTTACTCTTAAACTCAATTAGGTCATAATTAGCTAAATTACGCTTTCGATGGCTATAAAAGTTTTATTTTATTTTATTTTATTAATATTATTAATATATATAAAGTTTTATTAATATTAAAGTGGGATAGAAATCATAGCAAGTTACTATGATCAATGGTGGTTTTAACAAAGGATTCAATAGACAGACGCCCTATTCCCCCTTCTATGCGTTTAGGGAAAATCTATCTATTATATCGTTCTATCGTAGAACGAAGTATGTTCGTTTTTAATTTTTCATTACGAACACTGTCCACGAGTCAGAAAGCCATAAACACAACATTAATTAGACCGCTCCTCTTTAGCGATTGTCAGACTTGAAAATAACTTCATTACAATTTGTTTTATCTATACATAAATTAGCTGGGTATATTGTGTTACTGTTGTAAAAAACACATTATTACGATAATGATGTTTTATAATAAAAAAACTAAACTTCCTGTAACACACTGCAACGCCAGTCACAACACTAAATATATTATCAGCCGATTGATTTTCACAATCTGACGCCTGTGTTAACGTCCTCATTACTTGCATTCATCGAAATATAACTAGCTTGCATTGCATTCTTAGAAAGACGATGTCGACTATGTGTAACAATGCATGTTGCTTTTTATTGTGGCTGTAACGAGTAGCGCCCATCATAGATTTTAACACAAAAAAGTCAATCAATAGATATGGATTACTTAACTTAAACGAAAAAATATTTGCATCTGATAATAAGAATAAAATAAGAACAAGATAATAAGAATAAAATTGAAATTCACATCTGCGATTTCTAAATAGCAGCTGTTTGGTGATTGATATTGATACTTTAAAGTACCAAGCAAAAACTCATCCAAATTTTCGTGAAAACTATATCAATTGCTGACATACTTAGCTTATTTTTTTATATTATATTGTACCTATTCATATTACAATAAAAAAAACTAATAGTATCCATGATGAGGCACCTATCTCTAAAGCCTGTGAATCATTTAAAGCTAATTAACGTCTTATCTACACTTGATAATTGTCAGCAGTTTTTTCAAAACACTGAGTTCAAAACCAAGGATTTTGTAGGAAAAACTGGACGACAGATTCGGAAATAAAAATCATCGTTTTTATCAATAATGTTGGCTATTATTTTACTCTATTTTTTTTGTTATTCCCTGGAAATGTGTAGTGTAGGTATATTTTTCAATGAAAAATATCATTTTATTGAACACATTACAACCGCCAGGTTCAATAACGATGCAGTGGACAATAATTGGTTTTTGACATTTCGCTCAAGAGAGGTGTTAAATAAAATAAATATATAGTAAGTTGACCTGATTGTGAAGCGGCAGTACGTCCACTTCGTGTCCATCATCCGGCGACAACGGCGAGTGAGGGGCGGAAGGCTGCGCACGCTTACGTTCTGCGCCGCGCCGCTCCGGCTCGCCCATGCCCCAGCCGAGAGAGTACACCATTACTTCGGCCGAGCCACACCCGCCACTGTCTACCTGGAACAAAAGATACCAGAAGTCAAGTCTCGAATCGGATGGGGCGACAAAATTTAGACACCCTATTTTACCACTCTTATCTATATTTATAAAATTGTCCTGGCTGACTTCAACGCACAACTAAAACTACTATACCCTATTCCACGAGTCGAGCTCCCAAAGAAAATCACCCGTCTACGCTATTGGCTAAAGTGTGTGATATTTATTACCTAAAGCCAAAAGGTCCGTATTTCCCTCAAGTTTTAACGCGCGCATTGACCAATGGGAGCTTCGATTATTTGTTCCCTAGGAAGCTGTCTGGAAAGCTGAAATTTGGAACATAGGTTTATTTTACACGTAAGCGTCCGCTAAAAAACGATTTGCGAAGCCGGAGGCGAGGCGCTAGTGAATGTATTAAGACTACTAAATAAAATAGAGACGCACGACTCCGATAAACTTTTTTCCTAGGGTCGTCGGCGTACTTATATGGTGTTGCTAGTAAGTATCCCTCAATTATGCACTTACCATCAAGTACCTTGGATGCAGTCATAAATCATAAAAAAATACCCTTACCTTACACATTAAAGTAACAAAAAAAAAATTAGCTCAAACTAAGTTTAGAATTTAAAAAGAAGAATTCACTTATTCAAATATCACCTCTATGTTTGTATACGTTAGTACATAATAGCACACTGTGTATGTATGAAATATTCGTCGAGGTGCCACTGTATATTTAAAAAAAAACTAATATAACATAATTTTATGATACGAAAACATATTTCAAGATAAGCTATACCTGTTCAGTTATATGCAAGATACGTGCCATATCAAGTTTTTTTTAATATATAAAAATTCAAAACAGTACAACTAAACCATAACAAGTTTAAGTACCTAAAACTTATACAAATATTTTGGATTTGAATTGCAATGGTGAATTCATCTCAATTTATCTTTAACATATTTATGTCGTTTTAGGCTGAGGCAACATTTAAAAAAAATAGTCCTACATTATTTCCGTTCACATAATCAAATGATAAGCAAAATTATACGAATGATGGCGTAAATGTTTAGTTAAAACTTATTACTGATGTATTAAGTTCTTATTTCATTAAATTAATATGAAAAACCTATTGTAAATCATTTTCGATTTGTTTGTGGAGACACTAAACTGCTTAATAAAAAAAAAACAAACGCGAGTAGTTTTCTTGCGTACGATCTCGACGATCTAAAATCTCGATGATTTTTTTCCAGATTTTCTAATGGAAAAACAAAGATGACCTTCGGATTTATCCTATACATATGCAACTTATGCTGTTTGAGATCTTACTTATTTTCAACATTCATGGTTCAGGTCAACCAAAAATTTATAAACATAATAATAATATGCACATTTATATTATGTATATAAATTTTAATACATTTTGATACAACATAATTATATGTATATTTTGATAAAAGAGCTTGCGATTAGGATATAAAAACATGTGATATATAGAACGTAGCAATTTTTATAATTGCTCAATACAACAAATCCGATAAACTTGAATAAAAAAATTACTTAAATTTAATACCTACCCACATAGCACATTAAAAATCTCTTTCACGCGACCGTAACATTACATTGACCCCGTCAGCATATACATATGTGAATATGATGCAAGATCACTCACTACTTACATTATAGTTATGGACAAGTGATCTGTATATAAGCGAACTTTACACCTTACAATTATTACTCTTATCGGTCATAAGCAAGTGATAAAACATAACATAATTTAAAGTTCAAGATCAATAATTCCAAAAACGATAAAATTGAATGTTAAATAAAAAGCATGAGAGCATTTAATTGGCTCAAAGCGGTGTTGCACTGTTCGTAGTCACGAGGTCGTTTCCAACTAGTTTCAATCAAGCGTTGATGTCAGGTCAGGAACCTGTGTGCGCGGGAGTGGTTCCCCTCAAGACGGTAACCGACCGGGCGACTTATTTTTTTGTTTTCGACTGGTTGCAAGCAATCACGACTACACAAAGGTCGGACTGGGCATTCACACAATCTGAACGCGGCGAACTCGCGTTACGTATAAATAGTTATTATTTAGTTAAAAATGTTTCGATAGAGCAACAATAGAAACCGCCCACATCTTCCGGCGTCTAAGCTAAGTGCCACGAGGAAAACATGTTATGGTTGATATTCAATGTCAATATCGCTCGTGATGATTACCAATTATTCTGTTTTTCACCAGCAAGCCATGTGACGCACGATCACGGCCGGCTGCAGGTTGTGGCGTCGCGTAGACGATCGCGTTGCGTAGTCTCGTAGTCGGCCGTTAGTTATTTTGCCAGAGAACGGCGTCACCAAATTAGAAGCGAAACGTTGCCGGGGGGTATTTAGGTGACGCGAAAGCCCCGCCCTCATTGGTCGACTCCAGCGGTGTGAGCAAACTTAGAGAGCATAAATAAACACCGCAAAAAAAACACGATGCGTTTCGTTCACACCGTAATCGTTTAGATGGACTTATCAAATCCAGAGCATCCTGTTGCTATTTGGATTACGAAATTTAATTTTGAAGAGCAGTACGACACGACACCGAGCTGATAGCTATGAAACTAATCTTTATTAATATTATAAATTCTTATGGGTTTGTTTGTTATGCTTTTACGCCTTAACTACACCACTGATCGTCACGACATTTTGGATAAACGTTGTCAGGAAGGGGGTACAGAAAAGGACATAAAGACATTTCATCCAGACTGTACCCGAGGGATCAGTAAGAAAATCTAAAAAATAAATGAGGTTTCAAATATTGAATAAATGTTTATTGCTAGTCTATACAAATATAACTCGGACCCGAACAAAGTCGCGAGCACCAGCTTGAGTGTATTCAATTCTGTAATAATTATACTCAATATTAGTCTTTATAAATAAAAATGAATCGCTAAATGTGTTGCTAAGCTCAAAAACTCTGAGAACGGCTGGACTATACGGCTATTTTTATTTTCAAATATTTTTTCAAATTCGAGGAAAGGAAAAGATAAAGAGAAAAATTGGATTTTTTTTTATATAAGATCGGCAGACGGTCCACTTGATGGTAGGTGGCTACCGTCGCCTATAACACAAGCAACGTCAAGGCTGCTGCAAGTGCGCTGCCGACTACAGTAGGATTTAGGATAAGGGATTAGGTAGGGATAGGGAAATGGGCTCTGGCATCCCTTACTCACTCACCGAAACACAACAGCACACGTGCTGTTATTTCACGGTGGTCTTTTGTAAGGGGGTGGTTACTGCCGCCAGGCGGGATGCCCAAATGACTGCGAAACGCAGTGTGCCCTGCCACTACTTTCCAGCTCCAGACCAGAGCAGAATTTGAAAAGTTAATTTTTCAAAGTTAACCCTCATCCAACGGGCTCGAAAATATTCTGTATGTTATATATATTCTGAATGGCTATATATATATTCTGAAAATACCAATGGTCTGGCATTTGAAAGCATTACAATTAATTTATCAATTCCATTTATAAGTAAACGGTGTTAACTCAGTAATGTGTGACTGCAAGTTTTGTCATCATCGCGACCTCTAAATTTACGATAACAATAAATATCTAGACGATTCGAGAAAACAACAATTCAAACCAGTTTCATCCGAAAGCTTCGGGAACAAAATGGTCTTTTCCGAAAACAATGGAGTGGATAAATTAAATAATGCCTGTACAAAAATTCCTACATGTCATCTTAACAAAATAGATGTTATAGTAGAGAATAAGTAGCAAATATTTGAAAATGACGAAATAACTAGAACAGAATAACATCGAAGAAAACGAGAAGCGGCTGTATTATTTCGACATACAAGTTTAAATTTATCATTCGCCTCTGACAACTGTGCGAGTCAAACAACAAGACTAGTTTAACTAATATAAACCATTATGTAAGATCCATATGAAATTAAGCACGTTACAGACTACAGAGTTTGACTAAAGCGTAAATGAACATTTAGCTTCTTATCTTTACGTATGACTAACTAGTTCGTATTGTGTTTGTTGTGCAGTTTTAAACGATTAGACGAAGCGCTATGCGAGAATAAAAATAATTGAAAAGAACCACAAGGCTGATAGAAAATCGATTTGTTTGTGTCTGTTGTTAATTGTAAACTTTAATAAGGAAGAGGAAACACTTGAACACGGAAACAATAATGTCATTTGACTAATTTTCCTCGTGAGAATTTACAACGTTGACGGTCAAGTATTCATTCCATGATTAAGAGTTACAATGGAGAAATTTTAAATAAACTAGTATAATAAAAGGTTCATTTGGAGCATCCGTATTATAAAGAGAAAATATATGATGTTTGTATGTATCTTTGTAATGAATAAACTCAAAGAATACTGGACCGATTTTAAAAATTCTTTCACCTATAGAAAGCTACATTATCAGCGAGTAATATTTTATAAAGAAACGCGGACGAAGTCGCACGCAACAGCTAGTTATAGATAAAGAAATTAAATTCGTGGAGGTCAAAATCTAAATAACATAATATTATAAATTATGACAACAACACGGTATTTAAAAGTTGAAACATAAAGGATAGAACATTGCAATTAAAGTAATATACCTATTTTGTTTTAAATTAATAACTGCTACTTTTAGCAAAATTCAAATTGTGATGTAGAAATTAAAGTGTCCTACTTCGAATCATGTTATTATGTTAAAATATACTACTTTCAACTTATTAACGCGTTCTTATTTAACCCCATAACGACTTTAGAAACTTCAAAATTCTAGGATCATAATGACGTTAAGTTACACTATAATGTACCAAAGACAATTGAGAAAAAAACATTTGTATTGCTAATAAATCTAAAAGGTATAACTGATATAAAACTAGTCTGGCCATAAATACTGTTACATAAAAACTTTTTCTTTTTTCAACTCTTTATTCATTTTGAATTTGGAAAGCGCTTATTGTGTCAAAAACTTCTTTTGATTTGTGGCCATTTCACTTCTTTTTTTTGGGTTTATATGGACTTTTTTTGGGTTTACAATATGGAAAGGGGTGTTAAAGAAAATAGGTTTGTAGTGATTGCCTTACACAGAGTGGTTATGGAGCCGTCGGTCATATTCAAGTCACTTCTAAAGCTTGGTATCAGCCGTATGTTCCGTATATCATACTATCGACAGATATACCAACACTTCCTCTGTCGATGACCGTATAAGATCGGAGCGGCCGCGTGGTGTTAGCTACAAAGGCTGTTAATACTGTTAAAGCCAGAAACAAAGAATCTTATCGCGAGAAACGAAGATTCCCGCTAGGACTCTGTCGCGTATATTAAAACAAGACCTGAAGCTCGGTGCTTATCGTCGATATACAAGACATGCCCTGCAGATAAAGACAGTGGATCGATCAAAACGCCTTCTGTCCCGATATACAGGTGAAAGACACAGAAATATCCTCTTTACTGATGAAAAAAAAAATCACGATTGAAAAGCACTACAACAAGCAAAATGACAAAGTGTACGCTCACAGTTCTAAAGAAGTAGCCCTAGTGGTAGAAAAGATACAATTTGGTCATCATCCTGCGCCAGTTATAGTTTGGTTGTCTTATCATGGAGTCACAAAGCTTCATTTTTGTGAAAAAGGTGTGAAGATTTCAGCCAAGCTGTATCAAGAGACCGTCTTGGATCGTGTTGAGAAACCTCTCAGCGATACACTTTTTAAAATGTACCGTGGACTTTCCAGCAGGTCTCTGCACATGGTCACAAGGCACGAACTACCCAAGCCTGGCTCAAAACCAACGTTCCGAATTTATAAGAGCTGAAGACTGGCCTTCGTCTAGCCCAGATCTAACTTAGATTACAAATTATGGTCAGTTTTAGAGGACATGGCCTGCTCTAAACGAAACGCCGACATTGAGTCTCTTAAGAAATTTTAATCCATAGATGCATAGATTCGTGGCCAAACAGATTAAAGACCTGTATCAAAGCTAAAGGTGGCCATTTTGAATATAGATTAAAATATTGCTTAATTTTTTGCTGATACTTCAATAAATATGCAATAGTTTTATTAAGATAGGTACTTCATAAAAAATTTATGCATTTTCATTTGTAACAGAACTTATGGTTGGACTGGGTATACGTACGATAAATAGATAATTTGATATAGATGTGCTAAGAAATTTCGAATCAAGCCTTGATTTTCCATATCTATATTAATAATTTCGTCAAGGGATACGGTAGACTCGATTGAAACCTTACCTGAATAATAAAACATAAAAAAGTAAAGATTTCGAGTCGACAACATATATCCGCAAAATTCGGATTGTCAACTATTTTGTTAAATTCTAATGGTGCTGACAGACAAATCGCAGTCGCCATAGTGGCCACTCTAGCGAAACGTCACTCACTGACACCTGTGACATCTTGAGTGGTTAATAAACGTTCCGTTTCATTCATACTAGCGCACATACGCCTCGCCACTCAATACGTCGTCGCACCATTCATTTTAAAAACAAAAGTGTCCATTACAAAGAACTGTGACTCATGTGACTGTGTAAAACGAAACGTTTTGCCGCAAACATTGAGCGAAATCTATGCCGCTTTGCCTTTATATTCCTTGAGAACCGATAACTACAGAAATATCTACCTACATTTTGTACCTACATGTGTACATATTATGAGTCACATTATACCCGAGCGAAGCCGGGTTTTCATCTAGTTTAAATATTATTCTCGAGTATTACCAATACCAACCGTGAAGGTCAAGTCCCAAATAGGCGTGATGATTACATCTGTATAAAGTTATTTTAGTACCCAAATTACCAAAAATAAATAATGAAAATCTACATATATCTATACATATACAAGCCCGGGGTGCCGGGGGCGTGTTGCTGGCAGATACCTATTATCTATTACACATATATTAGGTCTTAACCTATAAAATTGCCGTTTTATATAGAAAAAAATAAAAATTATGAAAAATTTTTTTTATTAATCTAAGTATTGGACATTGCTGTCGATGCACTTTTGCCATTTTAATGGAAGTTCAGTAATGCCTCTGTTATAAAAATTCTGGGGACGGGAATCAATGAATTCTTTTAAGACGTTAAGGCGGGTGATGGAGAGATTTCAGTCGTAACTCCTGTAGTTTTGAGACGGTCTGTTATGCGGGGTGTGGACGAGCGTTGTCGTGACGAAGGAGTGGACTACAGCAATTGAATTGTTTGACAGCGAGCTTGTCCGTCATCATTTGCAATTCTTCACCGTACACCTTTGCAGTAATTGTTGTTTGTATGTGTTTTTTTTGCACGCTAATCTCAGAAACGGCTTAACCTATTTGAATGCTGTTTTCACTGATGTATTGTAGCAAGCTTTCCGTAACCTTTATTGTTTGTTTCATTCTAATCTCTTTACAAACAAAAAAGTAACGCGTTATACCGAATATCACGCGTACGAAGTTGCGGGCTCAGTTAGTTATAAAATAAAGACACTGTCCGCCTCGGTCTGTTTCTCCGCTTTTTTCTCTAAACCACGCAACGGATTTTGCTATGATACCAGTAACACAATACCGATCTACATTTAACCCTGAATCTTATGGTCAGTGAAGCCGTTTCGACACATCTATTTGCATTTCAATTTATCATAGCTCTGAAATGTGTGTCCATCCAACTAGTTTGTTTACTAGAAGCGATAAATCAGTAAACAAGGTGTTGACGTCAAAGTTCGCGACAAAAGCCGCTGTGTACGCGTGTGATCGACACAAAAAATGTGATGGGCGCACAAATTTCTAAAAGAAGCCAACGAAATACACTAATAAGAAAACAGGTATAGACAATATATTGGCAAATTATATCGCCAATTGATTGAGATGTGAGACGAGAAAAGAAAACCCAAATCTTCTCATTAGTCAAAATAACTTGTGTCAACTGTATTACACAGTTAATTTTAACTTATGTCATCGTATGATTCAGTTAAGCTGTATCAAGCGTGTCCACCACCTCGTGTTACAAAATCTAAGCCAGTAAAAAATTTTTTTGTCCCGCATGATTTCGCAAGTAAATAATCGTAAAGTGGTTCTGAAGATTACAAATTGAAATTGATTCATTTTTATTTGCCGAATCATTGAGCTCAAGCGTCATATAACAATTGAATGTAAATTACCTTAGTCAGACGTGCAATCAAATGAATTAAAGTAAACTTTTGGATCGTTTGATTGGAACACTCAAGACAAAACAGTTGTTCGAGACAAGGGGGAAATGATCTTGCTAATGTAGGTTAGCGCCAGGTCACTAGGACGACGGAGGGCAGGTAGCCCGGGGAACAGTGGTGCAATAGCTATTAAAAACTACGTCCCCATTGTGTTAATGTGCAACTCGGTTGTTCGCGAGAGATGGCATGTGGAAAATCCGTTCACATCATTGCCAACAATCTCATTCTTGACTTCCTTCGACTGCTCTGTCAATATTGGTTAATTTATGTTTTAAACTGAAATGCTGAACGAACAACCAACTCTATAATATGCAAAATTGAGTACCTCCTCGTGACGATGTAAAATATACCCCGACAATGCTGCCAGACACTTCTTATTTATATCACCAATGAGATATACATACATTTATAATAACATCACTTTGACTAAAATAACCAAGATCCCCTTTTGCGTAAACACGTTCGGCTAACATTTGGAGCCTCAAATTTCAGGCCAAATAAAGTGACAACTAAAATCCTTTTACAATGTAAAAATCGTTTTTTCCATTTTTCTTTTAGTTTTAAATTTTCTGCACGATAATGAAAATAGGTGGTTATTTTTCAAGCTTTACTCATTAGCACTACTATTTCACACTAAGATTAACAGTGGACTTTTCTAACCAGTGGCCCAACTGATCATCACCAGTAACAATAGGTATTCTTTGCTATTCTATTGACGTCGGGAGAGTGCGAGTGTTGAATGAAAACAAACGCAAGCCAAACTCTGATTCACCCAATTCATTAATAAAGTCCCGTACCAATGAATACTGAAAACTTACCAAACTAATGCAATCTGAAAATAGATCCATTGTTTCCACGGGGTTTCCCAGAAGTGTCTTCCGAAAACATATCTTACTTTTTTCAAATCAAATGTAAAAATTATACAGAAACCAAGCGAGTAAAGACTGAATAAATTAATTGTCTTTTTGTGATTATATTCCTCATTTGAATGTGTCATTAAGTGATTTGTTTTACCTTGAGCTTGACTCGACTACATACAGCATTTAAATTACAAAATATTGTTAACAAACAATAATATTATGATTATATAACGTCAAGCTGATGGCTCATTGTTAATAAAATAGGTACTCTACAATTCTTATTTGAGTTTTTATTTATTTGCTAAATTCAAGCCTATTTTTTATGTATAACATTATTATTATTATTATGTACCTACATTTTTTATTTTTATCCTTAATTCTTTTGTTTTTACTATATATTTATATATATAAAACAAAAAATATTATAAAAAACCTCCTAAGCAAGTATAAGTACTTGCTCGATTTTCACGTGGTTTTTAATAAGCATCATTCGGCGCTGAGATCTGTGAATAACCAGATTGCGTCAGGCTTATTGACGACAATATAGTGCGGTTCGTAATTATGGACCGATTCCAGCATGACCATTTTCGAGAACGGGCATAGACACACTTGTAGTACGGCACCTCACACTCGATAAGGCCTTATTGAAGGACGATGATGATGATGAATATTATTATTATTCTATTGCTCATTTAAAATCTTCTTCCCCTCCAAAAGCCGAAATGAGGAAGAAACGGTGTTACCCCCGATAGAAGCACAGTTGGTCGGGGTTCATGGCGATAAGGACAGAAACCGACGTACGATCCTGGCCGTATCGAACAGTACCGCTATCTGCATTTGGACCGGGAGGGAACCGCCACGGAATCCCAACCGCCTCAGGTTTTAACTGAGGCTGGCCGGGATCAAACCATTGACGGACAAAACAACATTCCTTTCAACCGATAATTTCGAGTGGCGCGATCATAGTTGTGTGGAGCCTTCAATCCAGGACGTCTAGCCATCTGAGCACGCCGAACGTATAAAGAATAACGGGCATGACCCAGCCGTTGAAAACTCGTATCTTGTTAGCCACGGAGAAATAGCTAATGAGAAGCGTTTGTCAGGCGCTCCCAAATTTCCTCACAAACCGACTGTTTCAAAACCGTCTCACACCCAATGACTCCAACATACCCAGATATCTGTACGTTTCAGTCCCGGAGAGCCACATCATCTGCCCGGGCCAACACTTGTCGAATAAATGACCCAATCCCTCTTCACATGCATTACGGCACACTTGTTGAGCCTGATGGATCTGCTGAAATTTTATTTTATTTTATTTTATTTTATTTTATTTTATTTTATTTTTTCAGTTAATCTCAGCATCTCTCCAGAGGCTGAGCGTTAGGAGCGAATAACTTGTAATCATCTATGTAGAGAAGTTGTAACATCTGATGACATCCTCTCCGAAACTGAAAGCCCATCGCCGAAAACCAAGACAGTACTCAGGAGATTCAACGCCAGGCAAAATCAAAGTTGGCTCAGACAATCACCCTAGAACCTAGAAAATACCTCTACTGATCCTTATCCGACTAGCCGCAACCGTCATACGCTCACCGGAAAGACTAGTATCGCACTCCATTGCCCCATACATATCTCGAGGAAATGCCAAGTTGTACAATCGACTTTATACAACTCGAGGACCTCAAAAGTCTTGTATAGGGAACCGAGTAAACGCTTTTTTATAGTCAATTCAGGCAGCAGAGAAGTTTCGTCGGTTGCATTCTGAGCCTCCGATAAGATGTTATCGGTTATGTGATGATAGATCTTAATGCTCGGAATGGATGTGAGTTTGTGAGTGTTTTGTAAATTGAGCACACATTATTGGGCGGTAGTTAGATGGATCTGCGGTAGCACTGTCTTTAGCTAAATGAGTAACCCCTGTAGTCAATAAGTTTATTATTATTATTCAATATTTAGTATATGATCACGAAGAGTATGTTTAATAAGTGCGCTACAATGGCATCATGGAGATGACGACAGACGAAATGTCGATGCGGCTTTATAAAATATCTTGTGTTATTGAATTACTGTTCGTTATTTGACGCAGTCGACCATAGAGCGTATTGAATTAATACGCTCTATGCAGTCGGCATATTAAAACCATAAATTACTTAAATAATGGCATACATTCTGCCATGCAGTTAAATCTCTGGTGTGGGATGTTTTGATATCTTGGTGGTGACATTAAAATTTGTAGAGGGGAACTGATTTAGAAAAATTTTCAACTACAGAACAGCTACGAATTAGCTGAAGAATTGTAGATAGTTTGTAAGATTGAGTTTAATATTTCTGTTAAATTTGTTAAGACGATATCAGTATATCGATGCTTTAGTACTATCTCACTGAAATATTTTCATTGAAGTGCAAGCCCAAAAAAAAATTTTCAACTATCAACACAACGATACTTTGGATTCGTCTCAAATCCATAAAATGTGCTATTCACATCCCCGCTTGGCAAACGCGAACTATGATGTCTGGTTTGATTAACGCGTGATATAAAACTCGTGGTGTCAAATGTTAGTCATAATGTACACATCACCAGGAAATGCAAATGGATATAATTATAGCATCAACGAGCATAAGTGAAGTTACGAAAGCAAAGCGGAACAAAAAGCAGCTGGTTGCCGCTTATAGTGGAAAATTCCATGAGGCTTTCTAGAAACCACCACGGACAAACGCTGAGTTGAGACTCTTGCGACATACGACAGAACGCCACGCCACGCGTCGTTCGTTGGTATTGGTACGCTAGCGGTAATCACAAGCCGCAATGGCACTTTCACTGCGTCGTGCATACGCTGGTGCACAACTAACGGCAACGGGAACAACAACATGAACAACGTGACCTTACACGTTCAACGTGCTAAGCAACAATTCATTCGGAAAGTTACGGATGCCCTCGCGTGCGAAACCGGAGACTGGGCGGTGGGTTCAATGCAGCGAAACGACCTGACATTATGCACGACAGGAAAGGTTTGTAGCATTTGACGAACGCATTGAATATTCATGAAAACCACCGACTCGTTACACAAGTTTGACGACTATTACTCGGATCAAAATACACGAATGCTGTAGTAGGTCAACATTAATTAAGCCTAGTTATCGACTCAAACAAACTTCTCGTGGGAATTTTTATGAATACATTTTAAAATAATTAATAGGTCAATGTTGGGGTACTTTATACTGTTTTAAAAATATATCAAAATTTGCGCTATTAAAGAGACCTTGGTGGTGATTGAAAATATGAAAAGTCGTTACCTAGGCCCGTTTACCTTTTGGTAATTTATGAATCTTGATTGATAAATTAACAAAGTCATGAGGATATTATGAGGAATATAATATAAGGAACAATGATTTGTTGGAATTTCATTGTACATTGAAGAAAAATTAACCTAAAATGCATTCTATCCAAAAAAGGAAAGCATTCGATGGAAGTTAAAAATAAAGAACATATGTAATAAGTTTAAGCAAAAGCGACAAATACAAAACTGATAATACTGTATACCAATTGATTTAAATTGTTATATAATTGATTTAAAACAAGTATCTTTCCCCTTTTTATAAAGGGTAATACAAAAATCGTACACCTATACAGTCATCTACATGAATAAGTTATTTGATAACACTGTAGGTAGGTATATATGAATATATCTATTGAACAGATAAAAATTCCAGAGAATTGTGATCGGCATGCCAGTTTATTTGATCGAAGTCGATATGGCGTGATTTTTGATGACGACATCGAATCATTTCGTTGTAATGTAGGTACAAAAACTCATGTAGAAGAAAAACGTAACCTACTCAGCCGCTACGTATATTTATGGAACAGTTGCTATGAAATTAAAACAATGCTACATTTTGTACTTTAATTAGACCTACTTTTGAATATTATTTCATTGAAATGGTATCATAATAAGTGTTTGACGAGATGAATTAATAGGTTATTTCGAATGAGCAACTTTTTGTCTAAGATGAATAAAATGTATTAACTCACTTGACAGTACAATTCCTTAAACCCGCTCGTGGTGAAATCTCAAATTGGAACACGTTTGCAACGAAATCTTTGGTGTCTATCACAGCACAACACTACACAACTGACACAGAATATTACTCAATATTCAGGAACCAAAGTAGGTAGAGTAGAGCGAACGATGCAATACACCAAAAGTTATAACAAATATTATACTCTTTTTAAAATATCCTGAGGCAAACAATAACATAGAGGTAATTTAAAACAGGTTTTCTTTGTTGAAACTCAGAGTTACACAAAAAAATTAACATAAAATAAAACCAGAGCAACGAAGCACGGAAAACGCTTGTTTCTCTCCGCGTTGCGCACTAGTGACTGGGACGTTCGCGCGAGCGAACCACGACCCACGAGTAAATCAATGTTGCGAGGCGCGGGCTGTGTGTGCACAGCGATATAAACTGAATGCGCACACATTCACACCTACTTGGGGGATACCTCACCACCATATTATATCGGAGACATTATAACAATAGACCATGCTCTTTGTACCTGTCCAACATGTCGAGAACAAATCCTGCACGAATTCCGCTATGGCACATAGTGTCCCTTTTATGACATTTTAGGTACAGTTTACAGATAATAAAGTGAACAAAAAAATCAACAGTATTTTTTGAATAAACTTATAGTTTAGCATTTTTCATATAATAAATAAATAATAAAAAAGTAATGTCACGAAAAATTAAATAAACGATCACAGACTCCGATGTTTGAACATATTATTATGTTAGTAAGGTAGCACAACTTAATAAATACGTCTTTGAAATACAGTAATTATTACATATTTGTTAAAAATATTTAAATGCGTCGTAACTATAACATTTATGTACGAGTATAAACACATTTTTAAACTATAGATACGACTGCGCTCATCACCATAGAAAAGGTATGCTTAGTGTAAAGGTCACTGAATAACTATATCTGTAAACTTTAAAAATAAATAAATAAAGTAATATTGACGTTTCGGTTTTAAAAAAATATGAAAAACCTTAAGATTATAATTTTCACTGTGTATTAGCATAAAACAAAAGATTTTTTTATGTGTGAATATGACATCCCGGCAGACGACTTATTAGATGGGACTTATTAGACCCACAAAGCAGTGCAACACCTGCTGGGACGGTAGTTGTAGACCAGTGGCTCTAGCATGAGTTTACGATACTACACTCGCTAACGAGAGCGTAAAACATTTATATGGAAAATTGATAATTTGACATTGACAGTTCACGATTTCCCATACAAAAGTTTTACGTTCTCGCTAGCGAGTGAGTAAACTCATACTAGAGCCTCTGTACGAGTACGAAAGAGAGTAAAAAGTGAACGACACGATGAGAATAGGTGAAGACCTTCTCGTACACTGAACAACAAACCAGTTCAAGACAGACCAGTTCATCACCGAAATCATTATCTCGTAATTTTTATCTTTGCTAAATCATATGTTTCTTTTTCAAGAGAATCTTAAATTATCGTTTAAATTAAAAATTTATTGAGTTAATTAATTGAGTTTAACTTTAAACTATTGTAGCTCTGGTTCTAATGAACCAATCGAGATAATTTAACAACAAATTGGTTACTAGAACCAAATTGGTTACTACACCAAATGGGTACCAAACACCAGGTTACTAGAAGGGTCCTAACGTTTCTTGCCTGAGAAATATGTTAAAAAAACAACAAATGCATGTAATTTTAATTGTCATAGTTTTTTGCTTAACTGAATATAATTTTCAAAACATAACTGTTATTAATTTAGCTTTTACGGCCTTTTTTAAGAATATTTAGTCGCAATATTTTCATCATGTTAAAATTTTTAATATCGGTCTGTGATTAAATTCCTTACAAAAGAAGGTTAAACCAGGCCTCTTTCACTTCATGTACTTGCGCGCGCTAAGTGCCTACGCGCCGCTGTACTTTCCAAGGTACACATTCACGCGGTTGCCACCGACGCGAGCGCGCGCATTCACATTTATTTTTTTCTTCTTTGATCTCCGCCAGGAGTAATTGTGTTCCGTGTCTTTGATTTACATTTCGGAAAGAATAATAGGTATTATGCCTCGTAATACGTGTGCAGTGGAAGGATGTAAATCCGTGAAAACTAAAAAATATAATACGGAGAATTTAAATTCTCCGTATTATATTTTTTTAATACTTTAACTTTAAAATCCATTGAATGACATGCACCTACCTAAATATTCTTTGTATTTAATAATTAATAGGTATGTATTTAATTATAATACTTGAACTTGTGAAATCCGTACCTACCTATCTACCTACGTATCTTTTCGGGTCATGTGCATTGTTTATGTGGTTGTACAATAAATAAATTTCACAACTTACGAAATGGAACTTTTAAAGTTACTAGTGCAAACGAAATTTTAATAAAACAATGTTTAGTAAAAATAAACTCAAGTAGGTAATAAGTATTATTAGCATTCGAGTAGGTAATAAGTATTATTTAGTTTGAGAGCTGACTACAAAATTTATCACCTAGTTACCTTTAAACGAAATTATTTATCTGTAAAAAAATTTGTACCTATTAAAGATAGATTAAAAATAAAGAGTGTATTACACTTATTTATGCATTGTTTTTTTAATATGATTTAAATTTGTAAAAACAGTTTTATTTAGTAACATAACAAATACTTACTTTACTCAATACTTACATACTTTACATAAATACTCTCCGCCGTTGTTCAAAATTTCTTTCACTATAGAACAATAATGTATCGCCAAATAATTTTATGTCGAGAACAATTTAGCAGCGAGCTCTCCGACTATTTCATCAAAACTCGATGTTTGGTCGACTTTGTGTTGTGTGGATTTGTGGACTAATGATATACACAATTTAAGCTTTTTTATTTGGTCTCGTCAGTGGAAATAGGAATAAGTACCTACCAATATGAAAACCTTTAGGTACCTACAAGGTTTTTTATCATTGCTCGTTACCTACTAGTACTTATTTACATCTTAAAAATCATGTTATTCTGATCAACTTGAACTGAGAAGTTGTAAGCTTATAGTTACTAGTTAATTACTTAATAAATAGTTACTAGCGGCTTAATTAGCTTTGTATTTTGGGACGGCCTAGAAAAACTCAGTAGTAGTAGCCCTGACTTTATTACTATTACTTCAATGTCACGCGGGCGCGTGCGGCTGCAGAGCAATAACAACTCAACGTTTGAACTATAAGGTATATTTTTCCGCTAAGCAGTTGGCGAGGCAAAACAGTAGGCATTTATAAAAGTTGTGATGGTCTTTTTGTTAGGGAGTGATTTATCTGTTACGGTAGTAACTACTTATTAATCTGTGGTTAAACTTAAACACAACCAATATTAAACAAGATTGGATAACTTGTTTAATATTGGTGTAACCAATCTTTTGTTTAGGAAGAGTCTATTGACGATGACCCTCGCTCCGGTCGGCCCGTTGAGGCACTCACACCAACCAACATCAAATTAGTGGAAGAAGTACTGAAGGACCGACGTCTAAAGAAGAAGGAAATAGCGGCAAGGGTAATATAGTAACGATTATTTTCAATTGGTGTGGTAATTAGGGCGTATTTTGAAATTTTTATGCCGCCGAAAAAAGCAAAAATAAAGGTTTTTTTCAAGTACTTCAAGAAAGGTTCTAAAAGTTTTCTCCGAAAAATCCATTGCTTTTTGGTTATTTCACGTTGAAATTTTCGACGTTGCCGCCATTTGATGAATAAGAACCAACATTCCACAAGCTGTTAATATGTTTGTATTAGGTCCACAGACCCAGCATTTTTCATTTTTTACCTATAAGGCTACATTTTTAGTTAGTACGAATGATTTATTCGATAAAATACTTATTGAGTTATTCGCTCGCAAATAAGTCGAAAAGTTTTAAACCTTCAGTAAAAAATTTATAGAGCAAAAGTTGCTTAGAATAATAAATCCATCCACGGACTTATTTTCAATTAAACATTTTTCACCCCGAGAAGGGGTAACATCCATCCCCAGAATAAAAGCAACCCCCGACACAGGATCAACTTTGAAGAAGAGGGTAAGTGGAACCTCAATCTAAATTTTTGAGCAAATCAATGCTGTTTGGCAAAATTATACGGAAAAACGGCCATTGACTAAGTGAAATCATAATTTCTTGTAACTTTTGGAAGTGATTTCAACAAAAATTTAACATACTACCCAATTAACCTGGGTTGGGCTGTATTTGGCTTAATAAATTTCACACATCTCCAATTTTAAAGGAGCCAGTATAAAACGACAGAAAGAGCTGTATACGGTCGCTTTATTGTAAAAAGAAGTGAGGTGTCATCAGCAAAAAATATATTTTGTTTAACTAGACTGGGATTTTCATTTATATAATATTGAACAGAACATCAAAAATAGGCCGAGAATTTAACCCTGAGGAGCACCCATTAGTTTTGGAGATCCAGATGATATTTGACCATTAACATCATATCTCTGAATCCTACATCTTAAATAAGAAGCAAGGTCTAAAAGGTCTAAAATATGTTATATCTAAAATTGTACCATTACAAGTGTGATGCCAAATTTTTTAAAAGCTGTATAAGTTGGGCTCGAAGCTGCCGATTATCCAACAACAGGTGAACGTCATCTAAGATGTTATTGGATTCGCAAAGATTTTCACAACACATAATTATTATTAATTAAATGAGTCTATTGACTAGTAATTTACCTGGTCAAAATTTTTATTCGATGATGCGACGACGACGCCGTAGTTTTTTTCCGTATTAACAACGGATGATAGGGACGTGTGGCTCTTACCTACGAACAACATGTTTTAAATTATATTTGTATAAATGATTTATACCATTGCACTATCCAATCTTACACAACAAAAGATAAGATAACATTTGGTACTCGTGTAGGTACTCATGCTATATTGCAACAATGAATTAAGTATTTTAATTTCGATTAGGTGATCTATTTCTGATTTCTTCAAATTAAATGTTCAAATGTTCAGTGTAAATATATTATTATCCTACCCTAAATTATAATAAGATTCATATAGACACAGTTTTATGAATTTGTTTATTAGAATTTTACAGAAAACAAGAAAAATATCTGCTTCTTAAAAATCTTATCCCTTTATCATAGAAAAAACTAAAAGCAATAATATTGTATCATATTATTGCTTTATCTATGCCTTTATCTTTATAAATTAAACCTTTCTTAGTTAGCAAGTTATGATGTGTATTTACGAATCGTTTTTAGTTTTAATTAAGTGCATTTACATTCATTATATATGTAGATATTTTTATTAATTTAATACTTTCGTGCTACACTATTTAGATAACACTAAAAATATCCATAAAAGTATGTATTTAATAAATTCATTTTATTACTCCGATCAAGTAGAGTTACATTAGAATTAATATTATGGTAGAAAAACTGACCTCAAACAAAACAATATTTGTTACACACATTACAGTAAACAAATATTAGCAAAATAGTATATTCTTCACGATTAAAACTGAGCTAATATTTCCTATAAGATTATGTTAACGTCAACATTTTACGTGGATTACAAGTGCTATCTAAACAATGGTGATAACGACAAAGGATTAAGTAAATTTCCATTATAAATCAAAATTATATACAACAAAAACAAATATGTGACGTCAATTACTATTAAAAGGCTTGAAAACGCTGTTTGTCTTTGTTTGTGGAAACACAGTAAAAACATAAAGACGAACACAATAGAAACTGGCTCAGGGGCTTTCCCCCTCCGCTTTATTTCAACTCTTGTGACTGCAAGAGTCCTTTAACACTTTCACAAGAAAGACTTTAAGGTTATAATTTCTGGTCAGGTGAAATTTAACCAATACATAATGTTGTACTGAGTTACCATTGGATAAGAAAGACGTAAAGCAAAAGCACTTTTCCAATTTTTTATTTAAATTATGTAGGGCCTGAACCTGACACAAATTCACAGTACGACCTCCACCTTATCGAAAGAAAACGAAAACTTGATGCGTAATAAATTAACCTTCTTATCAATGAAGTCTTGAACTGTGACACAATAACCACGCTACAAAAAACAAAGAACATTGAGATTATAACACACCTTAAAATAAAGACGTAACAATTAGGTGCTGTACTTGTTATTAAAGCGTGTCAATAAAATAAAACACACAAAAGAAAAGTTAAGTGAAACATAAAAACATAAAAGTTATTGTTCTCAAACAAAGAGAATTCGCAACAGAAAAACAAAAGGATATGAGGAAAATAAAAACGTTAGATTTAAACACTGCTCATTAGATAAGTAAATCAACGATTTATGAATAATATTTCATTGTAATAATTGAGGAATATTTAGAAAATAATAACAATTATTTATACACGATATGATATATGAAACATGCGTGGTGGGTGACAAAAGTTCAACCGCAGAAGAATTCCTGCTCACAACTTTGGCAAAAGGCCAGTGTTCCCCTTGCAGCGCTAATTAAAGTATGTACGTCCACTTGACGTCCACAAATCGGTCCATTCTTATCTCAAACGGAGGTTAACATCGTGAAAACGCTACGTCAAAGATCACAAATGCTTTGACATTCGCAAACCGGGTGACAAACATATTTGGAATTCACATTACCTACAGCAGCTGAAGTATTTCTTAATATCAAGCGTGGATAAACATTTTGATTCAGAAGTCCTTGAACTGAACTTATTATTAGAGTTATAATTAAGACGGAATAAAGAAATCTAAAACATTTACAAGTTATATGGCGTAGTTCACAAATTTTATTTAGGTCACAAGAATTAAAAACAAATAAAATATAATTCCAACATGTAGAAAATTCGCCACAACCATACTTATGGCATGTTTCAGGGACTCGATATTATCATGGTGTTTCGAGCATACAATCTTTAAAAGAAACTATAAAACATAAACGAGTTGATTAATATTGGGACTAGAGGATGGCCTATCTTCAGCATCTTGGTGGACATGCCATCTTTTGCAGTCCACTTGGTGGATCAGATATGACTACGCGGTGCAGTCTTGCTATGATCGTTTTTGGTCATGCGACATGGCTTATTACTAATTTTTGAAGAGATTATTGTATAAATTTTTTAAAGAAATAAATACTTCATATTTTATTTTTTAACAAAAATAATATTAAAATAGGCTGTACGTGCCTAATCCAACTTGTTCCGGCTATTTGTCTAATCAGTTTCAATTATTTTCTATGCATTGTCCAACGGAAGGTCGTCTACTATAAGGTCAAGTTGCATGGTCGAGTAAAGCTCTTCACTGAAAATAACTTCTTGTACATTTCACGGTCACTTTATAATGGTTATTATATTATATTCGACAGACTTATAATAAAAAATATTAACGAGCACAACTTTTGCTTTATTTTAAGACGACTCTATGTATATTTATGGCTCACTTCAATGACTCCCTCATAAATAAAAATTGGAAATTGGTTACAGATTATAAATTTATATTCAACTGGTTATTGGTTACGATAACTATGGGCCTCGTAAAGAAGCTCAAAGTCGCTCGACTAGCTATGGAGAGGATGATGCTCGGGGTTACTCTGTGAGCTCGAATCAGGAAGTGAGAAGATCCGTAGACAAACGACATAATCAGTGAGTTAAAGTGGTGGTGGACAGGAAACATTGTACGGAGAGCCTACGGCCACTGGAGCCGGAAGGTTCTCGATTGGAGGCCACGGATCGGCAAGCGTACGCAGCGTAGGAAGTGCACCCACAAGGGGGTCAACGCTGGAGGCCTATGTCCAGCAGTGGACTTCCTACAGCTGTGATGATGATGATGATGATGATGATTGAAGTATCTAATGAAGACTACTAGTTCCCGTTTCATCGTCTTCTGGCTTGCCATGGCATGAATATCCTTTAATTTCTCGATAAAAAAAATTTTCTTCTAATTTCTTATTCTATTCTTTACCAAAATATGTGAACAAGCTATATCCTCAAAAAAAACTACTACCTGAATGAATGCCCTTCGATAGCAGTCTTTTTAAACCTTTTTTTTTTTGCTTCAAATTCTAGTTTGTAAAAGTTGAGAAAATATTTTTTAGTTAATAAAAAGAACTACTTGCTAAATAACGCCCACATAAGATCTTACGCCTCACATCTACTAAATCTAAAACGCTTTTCAAATTCTAAGGGCAAGTCTACCCCTGCAATAATAATTTATTCTTCACCACGTTCTATAAAATGTTATTTTTTTAAAGGCTTAAAAGCTCTTTAGTAAAATATTGTAAAATTAATTTGATGGTCGTGAATTGAATTGAAGCTTTCGAGTTTTGGGACACATGCAACCGCAGTTCCAGATAGATCTCTTAAGATCACATTGTAATGCGCCAAAACGTTTAGAAATTAATTTATGGAGACTATCCACTGTTCTCATGTTTGTGAAAATAAGTTAAGTTTCAATTTTATGTGATATTGCCAATGTCTTTTATAGTCAATAGTCATATGTGGGAGGCAATGTTCGAAACTTCTCATCCGATTTCAAATTATTTTTTTACCGACATTTGCAATGGCCTTCAGGGTAGACATAGAACACTTTTTAAATCCTCATACGGGCGGATCAACGGGAAAAACTAGTACATTATAAATTAGGCATCACATAATTTTATGAAATTATTTTCAGAAATTTTATACCCACTTATGAAAAAATACTGAATTGCGATCATCTGTTTCAAGGGCGAATTCTCCCCTTGTCGCATTGCGTTCTCTCTCATCCATAAATCAGAGCCCAAGGTCACTCCGTATCCTTCGTATAAGAGAAAAGTGATATTATTTTCTGACTTCAGTTACGTGATATGCCGAAATGTTTTCGTTTATCTTATTCCCCTCGTCACTGTGATAATTATTTGGTGTATTTCATGTAATAATTAGTTTTTTTTAATAAATAAACACGTGAACACAAATTATTCGAAGAGTTAAGGTGCTCATCCCAAAACAATCTCAAATATAAATATTAGGTCAGGGAAAAAGTCTTTTCGCATTTATTTAGTATGTATAAACTTGTACCGTCTTACTACAAAAGATTAAATAAGCACTGTTTAAACACGTGCTTACGTAGACAATGTATAACTATTTAAACATTGTTAGGCGAGCGCTTAAAATGTCCTTACCACAAAACCTTGTATAGCGCTTGTTTTTGTAGACAGTGTTAAAGTACGTGAATGGTATTCAATTATGGCAACCCTGGCAAACATTCATTCAGTCACTCGCCTTGCATTCATGTCGTTTTCATTTTACGCAGATATGATAGGCGTATAATGATGAATTTTGGTTTTCATAAGCTATTATTACGGACTATAGTAATGATAATATAAGCAAATTATAAAATTTGAATAAGGCATAAATTACAACAAATACGTTAGATTATTTATAAAATATTGTTATACCAAAAAACAATGCGCTTAATGGAACGTAAATGACACAGGCGTAACGTAATTGTCAAAAAAGAACAACATAATTACAATTATCTATCATTATCAACTAATATCAACATGGATAGAAAATGAGCGCGGCGACTTAGCTTTCATTACGCAATGAGCATTCATAAAATACTACGAGATCATAACTTCTATGTACTGGACTTTTGAAATTATTTTAGGACCTCTTCCTGCAAATGCGTCAGTCTGGCGCAATCATAGAAAATAAAAAGACGGACACCAACACCAACAAACGAAAAAGTCTAGAGTGGATTGATGTGCAAAAAAGTGAGTACATATTTATCCAAAATATCGTGGATAAATATGTACTCACTTTTTGCGTCATCGTAAAAATCAAAATCTGTTCAAGTGATATCTGGTTCTAAATTTTGCGTCATCGTAATATTCGAATGGATTAATTCGCTCGCGATGTATCCTATCTCGAAAATTATCCATATAATCCAATCCTCCATGTCGATGTAATCAATTAAATTTAAAATATCTATATTCATTTCAAAAATCAAACGAAATGTTTGATATTATGCAAAACGATTATAAATTTGACAGAACACGTCCAAGGAAGAGAAGCCGCTAATTAGGTAGACACTCGTTAAACAAGCATCTGGCGGTGTTTAAATTTAAATAATGCTCAAGCATTGTCTAACCCCAAACAATGCCTAGACACTCTTTTGTAGTAAAGATTTATTTAAACACGGGTCCAAAGCTTGTATAAAGTGTGTTTAATGTTTTTGTAGTAAGACGGGTAATGTTTTTCATTTGTTTTCCTTTCTGTCAAAATGAGTGAATCTAATGAGCACAAAGTTGGTTTAAGCGTTTTCAATCCAGGAATTTTGATGTTAAAGATGCACCTCGCTCTGGTCGCCCTGTTACAGATAAAATGGACGCAATTTTTGCAAAAGTAGGACAAGATCAGCATTTCAGTAGTTACGGCATAGCTGAAGAACTGGGAACTGACTACAAAACAGTGAACCATTTGACCCATTTGGAAAAAGATGGATAGGTACATAAAAAAACTCGATATTTGGGTGCCACACGAGCTCACTGAAAGAAACTTTATGAATCGTGTACTCATTTGCGATTCTTTGTTGAGACGTAACGAAACCGAACCGTTTTTGAAGTGATTGATAACTGGTAATGAAACTGGATCACGTAGGTACGATAAGAACGTGCGAAAAAGGTCGTGGACAAAGGTTGGTCAGACTTCACAGACTGTGCCAAAACCCTGGTTAAATCGCAATAAGGTGATTTACATGGTAGGATTGGAAGGGTATTGTTCATTATGAGCTTTTACCGTCGTGCAGAACCATCGATTCGGATCTCTACTGCCAACAACTGATGAGATTAAAGGAAGAAGTTGAGAGAAAGCGGCCGGAATTGATCAATAGAAAGGGTGTGGTCTTTCATCACGTCAACGCTAGACCACACACATCTTTAGCCACTGAAGTAAAAATTAAGAGTTTGCCTGGGAGTTGTCAATGCATCCACCAAATAGCCCTGTCCTTGCACCTTCAGATTTCCATCTGTTTCGGTCTCTTCAAAATTCTTTAGGCAGAGTCAAGTTAACATCAAGAGAGGACTGCCAAAACTACTTGTTTTTGATCCGAAGTCCCAAAATTTCTACAGCAACGGAATTATGTCACTACCTACAAGTGGCAAGAATTTATCGAACAAATGTCACTATACTGTAATTAAATGTAAATAAACATTTTTAGAAAATTTGCCTTGATTTTTCATATCAAATGCGAAGAAACTTTTCCCCGACCTATTATGTCGCAGTTTTTGATACCTTTTACAATGTCAAGTACAATGAGGGTTGAAATACTTAAGCCTTGGCCTCGGTGCGTAAGGGCTGGTGTCACGCAGCTAATGACGTCATAGCCACTGAATGGTGCCTGCCCACCCCCACACCCTCGGTCAGACTAGACGCCGCCCGTCCGGTTGTGACCACTTTTATTTGACCTACCACGCCTCGTTAACCCTCCTATCGCCAAGTCAACTTTCAGTTACAAATCGCTGATCGCGCAGTTTTATTAAAGCCGGTTAGGCTAAGACCTTGACAACAAAAGTACATTCATGTGATATTTATCAATGCTGAACTTATTAATTTATCAGGGCCGATGAATTTTCGTTTGTCACAAAGGTTAAGCCAATGTCAAAAGTGAATTAAATAAAGGACAGCATTAGATATATAGGTAAAAATTTAAAAACTCATTACAGGTACAGTCGCGAACTTTAATTTAGGACCAATTTCGTAGTAAATTTCTTAGTACTGCATTCATTTAGTAATGAAATTCAAATATATTCTATACTAGCGACCCGCCCCCGGCTTCGCCCGGGGTGCATTTTTTTATACATATGAACATTCGCCATTTATCCCTCTTTCCATTAGTGAAAACCGAATTAAAATCGGTCTACCCGTTCACGCGTGATGCCGTGACCAAGGGAAATGAGAATTACACCGTCTACCTACTGACATGCGTATACTACTGTAAGTGTAAACTCAAAGGCAAACCATACTCATTTAAGAATGAATAATTTGTAATCAGGTCGGAATAACCAGGATATGTACCTAATAAAGATTTTACAATATGAACTCTAGAAATAAATACCTACATTTCTACTATCAAGTAATTACCCAATTAAATTGAGATATTAGAACACATTTGATAAAGATAACGAAAAATCATCAACAAAATATTATTGTACCACAAACATAATGTACCTGTCTAGGTATTTACAGAAATATCTAAAGTAGCTTATAAATAATGCGGAATTTTTATTGCTGCATTTTATTTAATAATTATCATACAATAATAAGGGTTTATTAATAATCCAACATAACTAATACAATAATTAAAGCAGCAAATTTGTATTTTCTGATGGATTTCATCAACTAAGTATGTACCTATGTCTAAATTTCGGAGCGGGCATCATCTTGAATATGCTAAATAATTCTGCTTAACTGGGAATAAAATACTGGCAACACAGGTTACAATCTGAAAATATTTTGTCTTCAAATAATCACGTTAACAAGCCGCGGACTCATATTTATCAACGCTTTCCACTTTTTGCATAAGCGACAACGCCTCGTTTCCGCATATTCACTAATTATAAATACCTACTTATTTACCGATGTACGCTGAGAACCTTTGTCTTTGCTATTTAAAATAATTTCCATTCAACTGTTCGCATGTTACAAGAAAGTAACTATATACGCACAGACTATTTTTATTCCTACAACCGTCATGCAACAACGAAATGCGCCATTTTACTTTATTTCTGCGCAATCTATTTTAAACTACTACGCGCCGAAAACGTAAATATTGAACGGCGAGTACCTACTTCCCAATACGAATACCTAAAATAATGTTTTACGATTACCATAACACTATAACACATAAAACGTATCAATAAAACACAAATTCATTTGGTGAACGAAGTTATAATTCAAAAGCAAACGTTTGTGGTGGGCAAAGATTTGTTTAACCTAATTAAAAATTCATTTATGTACATACAATTTGTTTGGTAACAAACAAATGTCTTGAGTTGATCCGTTCGTTAAACATCCAAACAAATTATTAAGGCAATTAAGACTTCAATGTTACATACAATAATGAAAGAAGCTTAAAAGCTCCAATTGATTTTACTTAATCCAGTATTCAGGTAAAGTTTTCGTATGAAGTGTTTTTGTTTATGTCTACATTGCGTTTATTTTAAAGTCCTCTAAATTGAAGTATTTTTGAAAATACGCTCACCACACCTACTGTTATGGCATCAAATGATAGGGTCAATCATAACGATCAATTATGGTAAATTAAATGAAAGGAAAACCATGAAATCTAAACTTCAATGGGACAAGATTAATCGCCTTTTACTCAAAGGGTTCAGCGAATTATCAGTGTTAGTAATTAAAAATTATCTTTGAAGTAACTTATTTATTAAAATTATTTTATGGTTTTCCTGATGTTGAGATTCAATTCTTATATTAGAAGGTTTTAGGTATAATACAATTTTAGGTGATACGAAGTTCACCAGGTCCTCTTAGTTATAAACAAGAATACAACTAACAATAAAAAGGAGAGTTCCTAAACAGAGCACGATATAGAGGTTGATCATGATGCATAAAAAACCAATACATAATTGAGTAAAAGTATCTACATATAACTTTGGAAACATTTTCTAATCAACTGTTAATAGCTACGTTGACGAATAGCGTATGTGGTAAAAAGCGAAAAGTAGACCAACGGTGTCAAACCTTTCAACATTTACAAAATTTCTTTTATTCTGGTAAACATTATGGCCCAAAGCATTACACACTTAAATGTCAGACCGGCCATCAGAAATTACAAAAAGAAGCACACCGGAGACTTTCTACAGGTTGATAAAGCCCCTAAGACTCGAGTTTGTGATAATATACTAACTTCAACTGCATAAATTTTCCACAAAATAAAAACCTTTCACATAAAAAAAATACTTAACAAGTCAATGCCAACTTCACAGAGATCGGTCACACGGATTCCGAGTTTATCCATTTCAAAGTAATGCCTGATAAAAGATTGGTTAGTACGTTCAAATAAAAAAAAATCCTATTCTATGTCAGTTAAACCATTTAAACCAACCATTTAACTAGTAATAATATTGTGACTCTTCATTTGAAATGTCTTATTCAAAAATCACTAAAAAAAATTAAGAAAAAGATGTCTGTTCAATGGTAAAAATAATTCTAAAGTAGATAACATTTAAAGAAGAAATATATGTGCAAGTATAGGACGTAATATACATGAAGTGTTGAAAAAAATTTAATTATCTTTTAATTTTTAAATATTATTCCAGAAAGAATGAAATATAAGATAATTTTCAAACAATTAATTTATTTTATTAAAATGTTACTTTTAAGACATCTTACATTACTGTGTTGTTTAAGTACTTATTTTATTAAGTAATTCAAATTAAATAAGAAACTATAGTAAAATCTCATTAAATTAAAGCACTTTCCTAATTGTCTCTTTAAAAAACTCTACACAGAGACGGAAGGGCACTACTTAATGTATCGCGTCCCGAACCAAATACAATTAACAAAATAATGAAGTATTTAAGTAGGTAAGGACACAAATAAAACTAAAATTCAAAGGCTGTATGAGCTCACAGTTACACCCCCTGTTCTCTGGTAGGAACTAGCTAAGGAAGCATAGACTCGGGCTGGTTTAACCCGTACAGTCTGCAACTTTATTACGGAGGCCATAAAGCCAGATTCATAGATAAAATCTATAATAATACGACGCTGAAGTGTTTGTGAGGCTTACACGCTTTAACCACTCAACAGATCACCATTTGCATACACGTTGTCAGGCGTACATAAAAGGATCTTCAATAAAAAAATTAAAAAAATCTATTCCTGAGGGATAATATAAAAAAATAATATCAAAGCCTTAGAAAAATAAATGAGCAAATTTGAATAAATGTTTCAACGCCATAGACAAATGGGGGACAATTTGGGGGCGAAAGCCAGTCCAGTTAGCAATAATTTAGCAGCATCAAGCCATCGAACTCTGACTTTCTTTTCAATATACTTCCTTGCTGTCGAACGCTGTTGGCTCGTTCCCAAATAAATGTAATAAATATGGTCCACGGGCGCCAGTGGGCTATTATAACACAAGCAATCATGACGGAAATAGTGCACTTCTACGATAACTCGACGCAGACGACAGCATCATCGCGCGTGTATTTCACAGGTTTCACATATCGCTGTGTTGACTGTACAAATTGCTTCCGTTTAAATCCGTTCCACGTGATTCGTGGATTGAAACAAAATTTTGCACTTGGCTTGCATTGCACCTCGAGTTTATAATATCGCTGGCTACAGACGATCACAGGCTGTTTGTGCCACGTTTTATTATTACCATATTCGACTATAAGACCTACCAGTAAATTCCCAGATATCTATAATCAACAAAATCGAAATGTTTGAATGGAAAACAATGATGATTTCATGTTAACATTATTGTATATTTAACATTCTTATATCTATATTTTATTTTAAACATGACAAAAATAATCCTGATTTTCTTTCAGAGTTTCTTCTCAGGATCATCATTATCTTGGCATTTTTTTTTCCAAAACCTAGTAAAGGTTAATAAATGTTAGAAACCTATTTAATGAATAAAAATGTTTCATTGTTTCAATATAACGCCTATAGAAAGCTTGTAAAAAAAGTCCAAGTGAGGAAAAAACGATAAAATTACATTTGTTCTTCTGTATTTTCAATTTGAAGATTAAAGAAAAGAATGAAGGTTTTACATGGTTTATTTGAAAAAAAAAATTTGAAACCTAAGGTTGTTATACGTAAACTTATTGGTCTTTTAAACATGAGAGTGTAAAATTTATTATACAAATAGATAACAGAGTAAATTTTGCACATAACAGATTCTAGCTGCTGCATATTGCATATTTTATTAAGAGTTCTTAGTTCGATAAATAGTACCTACTTATAAGCACTTAACATATAACATATGTTAAGCATAATATAAAATAATATATGCTCAGTCTATAACATATAGAACAAGCTTATTTATTAAAGGTCTTAAGGCAACGTCCCAAATTTTCAATATGGCTAAGCTAAATGAAAAATGTATGGAGATTGATTTTATTAATAGTTTTAATAGAAAAATGATTACTTTCTAACATCTCAACAGAAAAATCATAACCCTTTCTAGGAAGGGACGTTATATTGTTAACGTTATTTGAAAATCTGCTGCCAAACGTATTCACTGCATTATTATTAAAATAGTAAAGTTTCAGCTTTCAATGTTATTCCGATAACGTGATTTGGTTAATATTGAAAGCTTCTAAAAAATTCTTTTCATTTCGTATCATTTCCAAATAATGGCAATAAGGTAAGTGTTATTGATGAAGGGGAGTTTTTATGAACAATAATTGGTTTTGCTTGTCATAAATACCCCACGTCCATTCTGAAGGTTCACTTTAAAAATCTGTGATAGTATCATGTCACTCGATGTCATCATGTCAAAAGCAAAAGATGAGCAGCTCTCGAGAATATCACCTACATTCAAAGTTAATAAAATAGTAAGATAATTTTATATTTGTGTTTGGAGAATACCTAAGTGGCCACCACAACAATAACAAAATAAATCGACATACACGTGAAACAGTGATACAAAACAATGTAGCTGAAAATGTTTTGTTCTCGATTCGATATCGGTCATGTATGTAATTTCGGCATAGAAACTGATAACAATGTTCTCCTTGAAAACATATATAGGTGGCAAATGGCATAGTTTTCAAAATAAATCTTAAGAACATAATATTGTTACCACATTCTTGCCTGACATAACTGGAATGTGCATGATTTTTTTGTTCTTTTACAGAATAGCAATAACCACACCTAGATATATATTGGCTACTGGCTACTAATCGCCTCCTATTAAGGGCAACTGCCTACAAGCAACACCCACAGCGAGTAAAGTCAGTAACAGGTATTTGAGAGAATTTGCTGTCTCAACTTACTTGTCCTCAATAACCGAAGACAGAATGGGACGCAAGCCTTTCCAGCACTTATTGATCTCGCGAAAATAGTAGAACATACGCCATAAATTCTAATATTTTAGAAATCTTTACAGATGGTAGCTATCGGCTGGACAATTTTAAATTTACATCATAGAGATACATTATTATAGGATGTTTTTACGCAAAAACTTTATTGGTTTGTGGTCAGCAATTACAAGAATTTTACAAATGCAAATAGTGCACATTTTAGAAAATTTGTACTAGATAGGTATGAAATTAATTTCAGTTTTTCGTTTGCTTTCAAACCTTCGTATGATGTTTTAGAAATGTCATGTTCTTTTTATGTGGTGCTGCGGCCAATAACTAAGGAATAATCATGTAATTACGTAGTATGGAATCGGTAAGCGGCTTCCATGGGTAAGAGAGATCTTGGGGTCAAAAATTCAAGTGGTTGCCTGAAAAAAATCAAATAAAAGATCAAGAGTATTTCCACCATCATACGCAAGCTGCTCCCTGCTCTGCAGAGTGAAAGCCAGCCCCAATCGCGTCTTAACTATGATAGCAGGTAGGCATGACTCTCTTTATATGAACCATTGCTCAAGAATGAATTCTTAAATGGAAAAGAAAAAACAATGTATTTTACTTTATTCTGTGTATGCTAACAATAGGTTTACAAGATTTTACTCACACTTTGGGTCTGAGTAACCTTAAAAAAATTAATACTATTATTATTAATTTGAACATTCCTAAATTGAAGCTCACGAATGAACGTGTTCTATAAAATTTATACAAAAAGAAATGCCTTCGGATTAAATTGACATGATCACAAAAGCTCCCTAGTGCAAAATAAACCTCCGCCCACATTGAACTTAATTTGTCTGCATAAACGATACTGGAATTGCAACAAACTTCGCCAATTAAAATAGAAAGTCCTGCATCTAATTAAACGCCGCAATCGTGCCAACTAGGTGCCATATATTTAACCATAATCTAGAAATGAAATATATCTCTCACTGTTACCAAATCCAAATTTTATTAATTTCACAATTTAAACACTTCTTACATACGAGTGGCGGCTATTTATCACTCCCGAGATCCTGACAATAATGTAATAAATAAGATCAATCAATTTTGTATAGATCAGTTTAGTTTATTTTTGTTTTAACTGTTGAAACTTGTATCATTAGGTAAAAAAAAAATATTTCAGTGGGAAAATATCTTTGGTATTTGGTAATGAAGGTTTCATAAATATTTAAGTTTGAAAGTATTAAAAAATCTGTTTGAACCGAGCACTGACTCGAAAAATGTATCGAGTACGTGCTTCGGGCTCATTGTCTTAGTTTTGGAATGTTATCCCCATTTACAAAATCTGAAATATACACAGGAAATTACTGAATTTAGGAAAGACTTTTATTACCAAATTCTCCAAAGTGTAAGTTAAAAAAAAAACAATGGCCTGGTTTTGATTGATGTTTTTTTATTACATAAAAATATAAGCGAAATTATTCAAAATGCTGAAAAGTGCAAGGAACAGATTTAAAATGACGTGAGACACTTGAAGATTCGTCTGTTCTCCTTACCTCATCTAAAACTACTTCCACAACTTACAACTTCATAGCATCTTTACTTTTTCTTACTAAAATTATTGTTTTAGTATAATCTTTGCCTTATAATCTTTTCAAATACGCGTGCACCTGTTAGTAGGATGATTTGTTTTATAGCAAAAGAAACAAATTTTCCTGGACTAATAGGAATTGTTTGAGATATGGTTTTAAATAAATTGTTATTAAAATATTACATTGTTTATTTTATTTCTCGATAATTTGAGTTTTTTTTTAACAATTGATACGTAATGAAATACATATTAATATTCAGATAAGATAAATAGTACCAGCAAATATAGGTATTTAAAAATATATATTTTGGGAAATCTAATTAATCTAGTCTAAGTTCTAAGCGACAGCTCCTTTCTCCATTTATTTAGTTAAATGGTTAATAGTTAATTTTGTTCATTAGTCTTACACTTAAAATTAATACACAGTTAAAGTAATAAGGATAGAGGATAAAGAGAAGAATAATTGACAAAGATTTATAGTTTTCAATTTGGGTGCCCTTGGTGGAACAACTACATCGGTAATTCCCTTCTTCACCACATAAATTTTCGTGCGGATTCATAACACCAAAATCTAGATTTATTTTTATTCCACGCCTGACCTGAAACAGAGCGGTTGTGTGGCATTGGGTAGGCACCTACATCATTAGTACATTACATTACAACAAGCAAATGGCAAAAATACTAAAACTTCCACTAAAATACAATTGCTATAAATAAACACTGGTCATGTTAGTTGCTTGATTTTATATAGATACGGAAAATTCAATTGTAACGGAAAAATACCAAAGAGCGATAAGGACCCACATTTTATTACAAGTGCTCATACCATGACAAATGTTTGATTAGTTGTAGAGTTAAACAAACCGCCCTGTTAGGTGAAAACGTTTTTTATTCATTTTACCCCATTCTAAAAATTACGTAAAATATTCATGTACTCCACATATCATAGCGGTTTATTTTAAGGAATTGACAAGGTTAGATTCATTAGAATTGGTGGTTCGTGTGATCTCTAAATAAATATCAATTTGGATAACATTTCTAATGTGTGGTTTTATCTCAGTTTTAGACCAATTGCACCAAATTATATAAATATGTTACGGTAAGTGTGGATAATTGAAAATTATTAATAATTACCAATCATTATTAATAATTATCAAGATTGAAGGTAAAAGTGATGAATTATTTACTTTTACTTATTATTATTAATAAATTACACCTTACTTTTGGTAAACGTAATAAATTTTCAAATAAAACGTACGCTAAGCGTCTGTTTCGAGCAAAAGAGGCTTAAAATCAACATAACGTTGATTTTATTTTGTTTGATTAGTGTCGTTTCTATTTGATTTTCGTAATATCTATATATTTTTTCAGTTAAGATCGGCAGACAGGCTGACGGTCAACTTGATGGTAGGTAGCTACCGTCGCCTAACACAAGCAACGCCACTGCTGCTGCTATTGCGCTGCTGACTACTCACTCGCCGAAATGCAACAGCACACGTACTGTTATTTCACGGTGGTCTTCTGTAAGGGGGTGGTTACTTCCGCCAGACGTGCTGCCCAAATGACTGTGAAATCCAGTGTGCCCTGCCACTACTATCCCGATCCAGACCAGAGCCAAATTTGAAAAGTTCATTTTCAAAATTGACCCTGCCGGGAATTGATGCCGGGGATCAGAGTGTTAATGCAAGCACTCTAACCACTCATCCAATGGGCTCTAATAAAATTATTTAGCATATTATTTTCTTTTGATTACCAATAAATACTGTGGTAACATTTTAATCTTAAAATTACTAATAAATACTGACGAAAAAAAGATCTCTTGTTTATTTTATTATTTTTACCAAAAACAGTAGTAATAGCCAGTAAAAATGGTAAATTTCACAGTTTTCATCACATTTACCAAATCATGAGGTAATTATTAATAATGACCGATTATTATTAATACTAACCGCACTAATTATTACACTCCCTCGTTTATCACTCTTTCCATAAGCGAAAACGAATCATTCCACTTCATCCTCACCCTGTGTCTTTCGTCCCAACCACAATTTTTAGGTCGTCCCCGTGTTACAAAGTTTTTAAAGTACGGTCAATAAATCAAATAAAATATACTTGTAACTAATTAATTTTAAACAATACGTTTTGATTTTATTAACATCGAAATAACAAACACTATTATATTACAATAAGATGGTGGGTTAATAATGTCTTAAACCCTTGATCGGGTTGTCTAATGAGTTATCGTATAACTTTGTCAGTTATATAAATATAAATAATTAAGTAGTGTCTTTAGTATGTTAAATTTTTTTTTTATTTCTATAGGCAGTTTATTAATTAGATTGGAAATAAAGTACCGTAATGTTCTTTTACCAAATTCATTATTAAATTTTGGTTCATTTAGTTTTTTGGAAGTGATACTTCTGGTAGTAATTAAACGATTTTTTGGGAATTAAATTTTATCACGAAAATACTGTTCAACAAGTAGGTTATATTCAACTTTTTATGAATGAGTACTGAACAGTTACAGAACACAGTAGTACTGAACAGTCCACGTAAATCGTAGAGGAACACGTAAGGGCGATTTAATACAATCAGTAAGTAAAATGAGATTCAGAACTGTAATTCTTTCTCTATCGTCCTGCTACTGTTAAGTAAAGTAACAATCGCACAGAGCTATCAAATGTCAGCACAAATTGGATTTTTGGAAACATCTAACGATTTCATGTGATCTAAAATAGAATTAACAACTTTTTATTGTAAACATCGTCATACCAGCCGACGATCTCTGGATGGTAAGGTGTTACCGTCCCCTATAAACACAAGCAACGCGACATTTGCTGCAAGTGCACTGCTTCCCTTAAGATAGGAAAATTTAATACATCATTAATGCCAGACGAACCTACAGGAAAAACTAAATGTGATTCCAAATTGTGTGTGTATTCACTTATGTCCACGTGAACTTATCATACTTCGGCTAGACCTGAGAACTATAAACCGTTTGCAGACAGATTTGCCAAAAACAAGTAAGTATGGTAGTGTTACACCTCTCAACTACACTATTAAAAAATACAACGAATTATTTCATAAATGTGATATTGATATTTTTGCCGGACGGATCGGAGCCTTCAGAAGGGCTATTTGCGAAGTTATAACTGACCTTATCTAAGCTCAATTGTGGCGTTAACGATGGCCTTTTCCCTCCTTTTTCATTTATAACCTAAGTATTAAAAAAAAAAATTCTAATTAAAAAAAAACTGCTTTTTGTAAAATGGTTTAAGTAGTAAATGGTTTTAGTAGTATTGTGTGTGTGTAATTTTGGTTTTTCTTTTTCTATTGTAAACTAATATCTTTAATAATTATATAATGTTGTGCATACCTTTAAGTTAGAAATGTATCAATATGTATTTAGTTAGTAAGCCTCTTTAATAAATAAATAAATAAATAAATAAATAAATACTACTTACAAGTCTCGTCTGTCTGTCTGTATGTATGTTAGCGATGATCTCAAAAACTACTAAACGAATTTTGATGCCGTTTTCACTAATGGAAGAAGCGTTAAACGAGGAAAGTTTTTATATATAATTTGACCCGTGCGAAGGCGGGAGCGGGTCGCTAGTAGTTGTATATTTTATCTATTTATTATGAACTTGGGCGGGCTTCCGTGAAGTCAAAATTAGACGCATCATCAGCGCTGTGTGGCTTGCAGCACACAAAGCACATGCTGAGAATCGTGCGTAGTACATATTATCTCAATGTGCACTGAGGCACTCAATAATAGCAAGTAGGTACAATATAATTGGCATAATAAAAATTTGTATTTATTGGAAAGTCGAAAATTTGTATTTCCAGTATTTATTTGAACGAGAGCGTCGGTGATGCAGTGGGAAAGACGCGGCCTGTCATGTCGAGAGGTCCGAGGTTAAGTTCAAGTAACTTTTAATTCAATTTATTGTTACAAAATCATAAATAAACACATTGCTGTGGCCTTTCTTTTATATTTTTTCAACATTTTAACCCCATAATTTTCACAAATATTATATTTACATCTTATATGTAGAACTTGAACATGAAACACACAATTAACTAAGAAAATAAGAAGAATTAAAAGAATTGAGATACTAATAAGAGCATATTAATGTGGGTACAAAGATAACTTAGTAAACATAATACGGAGCTTAAGGAAGGTTTGCCGGCTCCACATTAGTGTCGTGAAGTTCCGTGAACAGGCGTAAACGTGAATGTGAACAGTTTTCGCGGGGTTCGCGCGCGTTCACGCCTGTTCCCCGATCAGAGTCAGTATTTTGTCCCGCGACAAAGGGTTCGCGCCTCCTTAGCGCGGCGTCGCCCGCGCCGCCGCCACCGTGCCAGTTTACTCCGGACTACAAACAAAAGCGTACGGATGCGTGCAGTCACATAAAATGGCGTCACGCATTTGGAATAACGAAACTGAAATGCTCTTTTTAGAGCATTACCATATAGAGCATATACAGCAAACAAAGTTATTGCAGCAGCAGCTTCCACGTCCATTTCGCGGTGGGTTTCACGAACGATTGTGTTAACCCGTGAATGTGGAGGACTTGTGCCGCGAATTCATGGCGTGAATTTACGGCACTAATGTGGAGCCGCCATAAAACTATTAACAATGTAATAAATAATTTATTTACGTGTTATAATTTTTACTGCAATACCATTATATTTACAACCATCTCGTTTAAATTATTAGTATTCACCAACAACTATTTTATGAAAACTGGTGATGGCCCAATGTTCACATAAAATTTTATTTTATTGGTCTGCCAAGAATTCCACATTATGACCATTTGAACCCATCACCATGCATAAAATAAATTTAACGGAATGTGTACCCAATTACCTAAGGACTAAGGACAAACTGGACATTCGCTTTAGGATCGGTCGCTTACTGTGAATATAATTATAACAATTGTAATTTTATTCAAAGCATTTTAATGGCATAATATAATTTCAATTCCATTAAAATTAAGCATTTTAATTCCACGATAATATTTGCATAAATTAACTCTGAGCTGATTATCTGACGTCAATATTCGTACGATCAGATAAGTCAATAATGCCACAATTTAATAATATCCGAGTAATGTATTCAAAAATAAAATTTTACTTTTAGAGTTTTAGTAGTGGCAGAGCACACTGTGATTCTTCGCATTCATTTGGGCAGCCCGTCTGGCGGCAGTAACCACCCATTTAGACCACCATGAAAAAAAAGCACGTGTGCTGTTGTGCAAATTCTTAATCCTACTGTAGTTGGCAGCGCACTTGCAGCACCTTTGGCGTTGCTTATGTTATCACCGTCAGCCTGTCTGCCGACCTTAACATAAAAATAGAAAAATCTTCCGCCTCTTATTAGTTTGTAGTCTGTTCAAAGTCAACATAAAATTGTAACGAAATATCACATTTTGATGTCAAAATGTTAAGGTGGCGCTGTACGAGCGTAGGAACTCAGTAATACTAGTAGGTATTTGGGAGAATATTGTTTTCTCAATTAGTGTAATGCGAATAACCGAAGACAGAATGCGACGCAATACATTAGCGCCACTTATTCAACTCGCGAAAATGTAACAAATTCTGCACATTTTACAAATTAATTATACTGGATTAATTAATTTATATAAAATTAATTTCAGTTTTTTGTTGCGATGCAAATCTTTACATTATGTCCTAGAAATGTCATGTTTTTTATGTATTGCTACGACCTATAATTGATGAGTAATCATGGAATTACGTAGTATGGAATAAGTAAGCTGTTCGAGTTGGAAAGTGCCCTCTTAAGTTTGGTAATTTGGTATACCCGATGGGTATACCTCTTCTAAACATTTATAAAATAAGTTCGCTGTCTACTTCCATTTGTTTTACGGCTTGCTTCTAACTACTCAACATATTTCGATACGGTTTTCTTTAATGGAAAGAGCAATAAACGAGGAAGGTTTCTGTATACATAATTTGCAAAAAAAGTACAACCGTGCGAAGTCGGGGGCGGTAAGCTAGTTAACAATAAATTCTCACAAAGAATGTTTTCTTATGCTAGACACAGAAAATTAAATGTTACAAAAAGAGTCTTCTAATAAAAGGAAGACGTCATTAAGTCATTTGTCAATATTAAACAACAGAGCAGAGAGTTCAAATAACACATCGAGCAAGACGGAGGTTGAAATGATTCGTAGGAAATTTTCCATGATGAATCCATTTGTGAAGGCTGTGTGAAGTGGCATTTTAAAAGGAGCAATAACGTCGCTCGCACTCGTTAGATATTGCCAGCCGCATTCATTAATTGCACACCACAGATTAATTCTAGAATAATTAGAAGCAATCAAACACAGTTGCGGCCATACTGTACAGTGTACAATCTTTATTAGTACTCGTTGCGTCACAGCGTCTAACTACCGGCGGACAATGTCTTTGAGTCTGTATGACGCCACGTTCACCGATTCAAATGTCGAGTCAAGGACTTCATTAGTATACGATACGATAAGAATTACATTAGTGGATTAATTCTATTTATAGAATAATGACAGACAGACTCCAAGGTTAATGAATGCGGTATCGTATCAATGGCTATCATTTTGATAGTCCTGAATTTTTATTCCACAATTTAACTAGGGTTAGGTTAGTTTGCATCAATCGTAGTTGTTATATCCATAAGGCTGAGGCCGCAATACGGCTAAACCACTGTGGTTTTTAACCGTGTGATTTTGTAAGTCAAAAAAAAAAATACAAGCGGCCGCACTTGCGGTTTTTTTCCGCGACTGATTTAAAAACCGTGAAATGTTACAATATGGCTCGCGGGTAAAAACCGCGACAAATTGTAATCCATAGAACTTTAATCGGTGCACACAAACTATGCGTTAACCGCGGGCGGTTTTTTGGCCAGTATTTGGCAGACCGCCGCCCGCGCCGCGCCGGCCGCCGCCGCCTTGAAGGTGATGTATGCAAAATTTTATGCAAGTTAACCATCGAGATGAAGTTAACTAGTGACATCCGATAGTAACTGAAAAAATTCTCAGGATGTTCTTTTAAAATATGTAATTTCTTATGAAACAAACCTTTCTTAAATCTACGGCTAGTGAGTGAATGGACCCAATATATGCTAAATTTGCGTTGATGTCTTCTATTTCTTAGTATTAAAGTAACAATACATATTGCTCTCTTGAAATCAATCTTCAAACATGAAATCGCGGGCAGTTTCGTGGTTTTTAATCGTAGTGTGTGCGTCTCGAGCGGTTTCACGGTCGCAGCGGATAATCGCTTGCCTTACTAGCTTTTTTGAATAATTTGTTTAGATAAGTACATAATTATTAAAGTACCAAGTAGGCAGATTTAATACCAGAGGAGTACAAATGCTGTTTCGATCCCAAAAGATACAAGGGTGTGTTCCAGCCATCGATGTTTCCAGCACTCCTTCGTCAAGGCTAATTTTGCTCTACTCTCATTTGATCATACCCGTTCCGGCACGCAGAGCATAGTAATTAGCACACTGCAACGAAAACGAAACGGAAACGTACAGAAATGAAACACCACCGAAACAGCGAAACTCTGTCTAGTATGGTTTTGAATGACGCGTTACCATAGCACGCAGAACGAAAGCGAAACGAAATCAGTTCGCTATTGTAGTAATTCCACCAGTGTACCGTTCGTACAGGTTTACTACGCGAATGCGAAACGAAACCGTTATGACTCTAGTCCGCGTTCGTTTCGCTTTCCTCTCTATATGCTAGCTAGAGGCATAAAACTAAAACATAAGTTTTGTTAGCTTAATCTATATAATGCGAAAGTATACATGTAATTCAATGCGCGATAGTGAGTTTGTTGTTATTTTTATTGTTACGTTTTCACGCCTTAACCACTCAACCGATCTTCAAATTGTATACAAGTCGTTAGGAATACAGAAAAGAATATAGTACAATCCCAGAGGGATCATCTAAAAATTAAAATTCAACGCCTGACAAAAATATAAGAGCAATAAAAATTAAATGTTTTAAAGCCTACGCAAAAGGGGCACGAACGGAGTAGCGAACAAAAGCTAGTATTAAAATAAAAACATATCCGAATAAAAAAGATTGTAATAGAAAAAATATCACAAAGACATTGCGTGAGCTCTACAAAAACTTTGGTTATAAATTACAACATTTATAATACCTATTTGGCAAGTAAAAAACCTCTGGAGTCAGAGGAACAAAAAATTGCGTTTTTGAAGACTACTGTTGTTAAAATAATTTAACAAATTATTATACCTAAGAGGTATCTAATATTAAATAACACGTTATCAAAATATTATTGGATCCAAAACACTCACACGACGCTATTTGCTATGTACTGACAATTACCCATCTACAAATACGGTACCCACGCTTTACCGTCATTTTGAAAGAATATAACTTTTGAAATAACATAACATACTTTAATTTAAAAGCGTCACTGATAGACGCCAACAGACTGAGATGATAAGGTGGTTTATAATATCTTTGATACTACTTGATATTGATACTTACTACTAAAATTTTAGTTTATTAAAGAAATTGTCAAGCTTAAAAAGTTATTGCCTTGAAAAATAATTTGTTTTCACTTAAAGTTCTGCCTTTAAATAAAATTAAATTGTCTGCCTGTGATTTGGAAGTAAATATATTTGGAGGCTCATCAAAAACTGGGCATATTTAAAATTTGGTCAAAATGATATGCCAAAATAAAAGTTGGTCTAATTAAAGATATGCCGTATGTTTTATTATTATTGTTATCAATATGCACTACCAATAGCTGTTTTTTTTTTTCGGTGAAGAAGATAGTGCTCGCACACTAAATTGAGAGTATACATTTTTGACCAAATTGAGCTTTCACGGTACTTTCATCTGAGTAACAATGAATTTTATTGATTTACTTGCATCTATTTGAAGCACATGGAAGACAGCACGGAACCCTGCTAATCGAGTTTTGTGGGTTCAAACATATCCGCATCGAATAAATTTGTATACAAAGTGTGAAAGAAAACACAAATTGGATTCACGAGAGTGTTGTGAATTCACAAATGATCGTGTTCGCTTACTCGCACAATTTGCGTACAAACGTTATACTTTTCACATTAAAAATATAGATTTAAACGCTACTACTATTTTAAATCGCTCGTGAGTGCACTTTCGCATTTTTATTACAACTGATTTATTTTCAAATTTAACCTAAAGCAAAGTGGGTGCACTGACTCGTATTCAAGTACCTACATATCATTTTAAATCATAAATTCACGAAGGCATGTAATCTTAAAGACGTAAACTTCTTCCCGCAAATATCCTCCTTCTACATACGCATTGAATTGCTTAAAGAAATGGCAGTCGGTAATGAAGGCTGCGTATACACTCTCCAATCACGCTCCGCGCATCTGCTGCTGCTACAATAGTGGATAAATTCAGGCTCCAGGAGACTGCAACGTTGCAGGCTACGTGACGGGCGCTCCGCGGTATGGCGGTTTTTGAACACAAAGGGAGGGGCAGTACATTCGTGCAAGTAAGCATGGCACATGCTCAAACAGAACGTACGTGTAATATGAAATGAAATTTGCTTTGAAATATTAAATAAGTATTGCAGGCTTGTGAACCTATCACCACTAGCTAAAAATGTTAATAGTAATGCCATATAACTTATTGGAATTTAAAATTACCTTTATTACTGTTTTAACCTACCTATGTATAACATATATTGAAATTTAGATGAAGACATAAGCATGGACTCTATATTGTCTATTTATTTTGGATTAGAAATCCAACAGTAAGGTATACCTACGTCTTTGTGCAGAATAAATTCTTAAAACCGAGGAGTCGTCGAATAGTTTTCAATAATAATAATAATAATAATTAATTAAAATGTACTCCGCACTAGTTACAATTAATTATTGTCCTGACATGTTCGTGCAATATTTGTACTAAAAGTGTTACGTTCTGGTAGAGGTATACACGCAATGTCTCCATTGGAGCGAGAACACAGTGGATACGCAGCATAAGACCGAAGAAAATATTAACATCGTTAAATTATAAGAATTTTATGACAATGATGAATCACTAGTTTGCGAGAAACGAATTACTCAGGGCCATTACGAGAAAGGCATTCCAGGTATTCATGGACTCTGGCGCCGAGCCACTCGAAGTTGCTGGATTCGTCACTTCACTTATGCAAAAGTTTGTCACAACAATTTTAATTAAATTTGGATCAACTCGAACGCAATTTCACTGCAATGATAAACTATGAACTATTATCGGGCTATGACGTTGACGACGCAATAAGTAACAAATGCTCCTATTAGTGCACGTGCCGAGACAACGTCCACATTGACCCTAACTCGATATACCCAATTTCAAAACCAGCGCGATGCGGTTATTTAAGTTGTTGAATCGGGATGAGTGTTTTATTGGGCTCAAGTTTTCCGTCACATGCACGACATTACACAATTTATAAACAAGCGACCACACAGTATTACACAATCTTCCACGATGCACGAGGAAGATTGGCAATCACGCTATAAACCAATGATAAATCACGTCTAGTTAAATCACGCCTCGTTCAAATCAATCTGATTTACTCGATTCAACTCTAGTTTACTATATGTGTATTTAGTGAACAAAAAAGACGAATCGGATTTCAAAGAAAGCCTGTAAGCTATTTAAAAAGTAATATTTCGTAAGGTCCTCTAAATAGGGCCTTCCTTGGACGTAATCTTATTCGATTTGAACCGTTTGTCCGGCGAGTTTCTACATAGATTAATTAATTTTTAAAAGCATCAGAAACTGCGGAAGTTCTGCATAAATGTCAGCATCGCATTACCTGAAGAATACGCTAAAGTGCAAAAGCACTTAATGAGCTTATGACGACGTCTGACACAGACAAAACAAACGAACGAAACACACAGAAAATACATAATGTAAAATCAAGCGAAACCTGTGACACTGAAGTTCCTCTTAGCCTCACATGACCTCTTTTCCAAATTATGTGACAATGTTTCTCTATTTTTTTTTACAAATAATTTATTTGTAATTTTACAAATACAAATATATTTTTTTACAAATAATACAAATATTTTACATGTATACCTTCTTAAGTACCCTTTTTTAGCTAAAGAGTTTATTTGTTTGTTTGGTTGAACGCACTAAACTCTGGAACTAACTACCAGTCGGATTATCAAAAAAACCTTGGCATTTGATGACCCTTAAAAACCGAGCAAAAAGAAAAAACTCTGAATAACCCTAAGCGAAAATAAAGTAATAGCGCGTGCTGGCCACGAGATACCCATGTCAATTAATTACATGGGCTGAAAAGTCCCGGACCTAACACATAGATGGTGCTAATTTTATTATTGCGTTCACCTCTTTTTCAATTAGTAACTAACCTTCAAAAAACAGCTGTTAAAATTTTATGATATTCTATTCATTAGTTTCTGAGTTATTGTGCTAAGAGTGACGCTACTTTTGTTATTTTCAAAACAATAGATCAAAAACAATTTCGTGTTTTAATTTTACACTGCTTCTTGATGGGAAAAAATTTCGTTCAAGCGAAGTAATGGCTTGAAAAGTGTTATGGGAACTCCGCTCCATCAGAAAAAACAATAAAACGTTGGTTTGCTGACTTCAAACGTGGTCATAGAGACACCGATGATGCAGAACGCAGTGGACGTCCGAATGAGGGGGTAACACCAGAAAACATCAAAAAAATCCACAAAATCGTTTTGAATGATCGAAAAGTGAAGTTGCGTGAGTTAGCTGACATCGTAAATATATCAAAAGATTTATTTTATTTTTATAACGTGTTGGCTTTATATTGCATGAGCATTTGACTATGAGAAAGCTCTGTTCAAAGTGGATGCCGCGTTTGCGCACTGTTGACCCAAAAAAAACAAACGTGTTGATGAGTAACAAACCGGAATTTTTGCGTTGATATGTGACAATGGATGAAACATGGATCCATCACTTCACTCCGGAATCAAAACGATCGTCGTCTGAGTGGACAGCAACTGGTGAACCTGGTCCAAAGCGTCCGAAAGCACAACAATCGGCTGGAAAGGTTATGGCCTCGGTATTTTGGGATGTGCGTGGTGTAATATTCATCGACTATCTTGAGAAGGGAAATGCCATCAACAGTGAATATTATATAGCGTTATTCGAGCGTTTGAAGGCCGAAATTGCAAAAAAACGACCGCACATGGCAAAGAAAAAAGTTTTGTTTCATCAAGACAACGCACCGTGTCACAAGTCAATCAAAACAATGGCAAAACTACATGAATTGAACTTCGAATTGCTCCCACGTCCACCGTATTCCCTAGATTTGGCTCCCAGCGACTACTGGCTATTCGCAGACTTCAAAAAATGCTCACCGGTAAGAACGAATTAAGAAGTTATCGCTGAAACTGAGGCCTATTTTGAGGCAAAAGATAAACCTTTCTACAAAAGTGGTATTGAAATGTTAGAGGGCGCTGGAATTATTGCGGTGCTCTTGATGGAGATTACGTTTATGAAAACAAAAAAAAACGTGTTTTCTTTGTTAGGCCCGGGACTTTTCAGCCCATGTGTTAGATTAAATGACGGGCGAAGCCGCGGGACACAGCTAGTACATGTACATATGTGTATTGCATAAAGTTTTTGTGGTATTATCACTCCACAAGCTAACACGAGGAAGGTAACTACGTATATTATTACTTAAGTATAATCGCTAGGAAATCGATAAATGACAATTACCTATTTAATAATTACTAAAGATAAGTGGTAATTAAAATTATATGAAGGCCTTCGATATTACACATCGTAAGAAAAATAAATTAATTTCAGTAATTTTTGCAGCCGTTGAGATAATCATCTATAATTATCAAAAAACGTACAAACCTCCATGCAAACGATTTTTTTTTTGAGATTATAGCGGGTAGATTTTACATAGATAACTCGACAAGACATACAGAACAAAAAGAGACAAAATAAACGTCGTTAGCTTCGCTTTTAAACACACAGATATATATCTCTACAGTCACTAATCCTAACTAATATTATAGATGCGAAAGTGAGTTTGTGTGTTTGTTACGCTTTCACGCATTAACTACTTCAACCGATCATCGTGAAATTTTATACACGATATACATCCAGAAACAAGTACTTACTGTTCCTGAGGATCATCTAAAACTAATAATAAAAAATTCAAAGCCTGACAAAAATCAATAAAGACTGAATAAATGTTTTAACAAAAATATTTTTAAAAACAAGGGTGCCGTCCAAGTCGCCGATAAAAGCCAATAAAAATCTGCACCACGATAATATCTGCACTATGACACAACGCCACTTTTTGATTACAGTGTCACATAAATGTTAAATTAATTAATTTGTCATCTTCAAAACGAAACTTTGTCAAATTATGAAATTATCTTACAATTTCCAATAAAACTTTTTAATTAACACAATTTATCCCGATTACAGATGAACACAAAAGCCGTTTATTTTTCTAATGGTCATTAAGGCGACTCCAACCGCAAAACTCGTCCTGCATCGAATTGACGGGACTGCTGAGGGGGAGTCGCTACTTGCAAATCTCGGAAATATCTATTTAAAAATCAAATAAAGTATAATTAAAATTCCTTTTGACTTGAGGCCTTCAGATAGTGGATCTTAAAATTTATCTTAAGATTTAACTATTTAAAATATTGATTATTAAGCAAATCGCACGGTTACAAAATCGATATTAGACCGAAAATTAGTAATTTGTTTTATATATACAATTAATTTAAAAAATAATTATGATGATCCCCTTTCATATATCCTGCAGATGATTTGAGTACTTTTTAAATTATAATTATTACGATAATTTAAAAGGAAAACGGTTACAAATAAGTGGATTTTTTTATCATTAGGGGCTGGCGTCGCCTTAATTACGATGATTAACATCAAGTCAAAAGAAATAATTTTCTTTGATGCTCACAAGAAACTTATTGCACTAGGTCCGTTGCTGTTGCAATAGAGAATGGTGCATTCAAGATATTTAAATGCAGTAACTGTACGCGACGAAATATAGAATTGTAAATAATAATAATAATAAAAAGACGAAGACAACAGGTTAGAGCGAGACGACAACAGGGGGACCCTAAACTTTACCTTTGCCGTCTCGCTACACGTCCTTAGAACGGATATTTCTTGTAAATAAATTGTAAATATGTAGAATAAGATAGGGGAAATATCCTGTAGAAATTTCATTAGGATAAGATAAAAAATGAAACGCACAGATGTAAATAATGAATAAAGACACAGAGCGGGCTTAGGAAGAGTGGGGATAATTCCGCGAATTGAGAGAATCTTGGTGGGGATACACTCTATATAAACGCGCCGACTTCCTAGCCAAAATCACTTCCACTTCGACTTCCACTTCCACGATCGCAAAGGAGTCACCGACCTGGCCGTATGAAGAGGCCCGAAGAATAGCCGCGAAAAGGCTGAAGAAAAGGTGTGTGAATTCCTGGCCGTATGAAGAGGCCTGAACAACGCGGTCGTATGAAGAGACCGGGAAGAATAGTGTAGTGCGCGTAGTAGGCAACCAGTCGGGGTATAGGACGCGAAGTGGCACGAACAGACCGCTCCCGCTGACACTCTGAGCCTAAGCCCGCTCTGAATACATTGATCTAGTTACGTGGTGTTTTCCTCCAATCCCAGCAAACGGTGCCGGTAACGTGTCCGGTACATTTGGTCCTTCGAGCCGGATAGAGAAAATGCCCGTGACTAGGTCAAAGAGCGGTCACTCTCAGAAGGAGAACGTAACGTCGGAGAGTGCGACGGGCACTCAGACATCTACCACCGGCGTTACAAACACCGCTACTTCATCGTCGCTTCTGACCACCGACACGCCTTCGTCTTCCGACTCCGTCGGGACGACTGCCGCTGCGACGCATACACCGAACGCACCAACTGAGCCCACGATGGAAGTGCCAGGGAACAAGGGTCCTCCTGTGCCTAAGGAGACCCCGACAAGAGCCAGAAGCAGGGCATCAACCAAGAAGTCCGCCAAGTCACGCCGACTGGCCACAGCGAAGGAAGAATTGCTCCTGCTTCAGATCGAGCTTGTGAAGAACCGTATCGCCGCCATAGAGTCCGAGTCCGACTCAGAGGACGATACGGTGATGGACCAAGAAGCTCAAGAACGGGTCCACACATGGATCCGTCGAAGTGAAGAGCATCTCGCCACGGACGAGCGAGAACCCCCTCTGAGCCGGGAAAATGTCGAGCGACGATTGCTGCCACTACAACAACCGCCGCCAACCCAGAGGGAGGATGCCGAGCGACAGCTACCGCCGCCGTTGCCACCGCAGCACGCCGAGCTGCCGCCACCGCAACATCGGCTGTCGCTACCGTCGCCGCCGCAGCACACACAGCTGCCGCCATCAGAGCTGCTGCCGCCGTTGCCGCCGCAACGGGCACAGCTACCACCACCGCAGCACACACAGCTGCCGCCATCAGAGCTGCTGCCGCCGTTGCCGCCGCAACGGGCACAGCTACCACCACCGCAGCACACACAGCTGCCGCCATCAGAGCTGCTGCCGCCGTTGCCGCCGCAACGGGCACAGCTACCACCATCGCAGCACACACAGCTGCCGCCACCAGTGCAAAACGACATCGAGACACCGGCGGGAGAACGACACTGTACTACCATCGCCGAGAAGACGTCGAATCAAGTGGACATCTCCGAGCTCGCCGCCGCCATCGCCTACGCCGCACGAAGCTCACAGCCGCCGCGGATGTCCTACGAGCTGCCAGTCTTCTCCGGCGCGCATCAAGAATGGTTGTCCTTCCGCGCCGCCTACTACGAGTCTGCACTGTCCCTGAACAAAACGGAGAACACAGCGAGGCTGAGAAAATGTCTACGGGGCGCCGCCAAAGAAGCCGTCGAGAATCTACTGATGTACAACGTCGAGCCAGAGGACGTAATGAAGATACTCGAGACTCGCTTCGGTCGTGCTGACGTCATCGCACGATACGAAGTAGACAGACTGCGCGCCCTACCTCGCCTATCAGACTCGCCGACGGACATATGCGTGTTCTCAACGAAAGTAACAAACATCGTGGCAGCTCTACGGGCGTTGAACAAAAGTCGCTATCTTCACCATCCGGACGCAGTGAAGATCGTCGTCGACAAGTTCACGCCAATTATGAAGTATCGCTGGTATGACTTCATGACCGAGAGCACGAGCGAGGATCCAGACTTACTAATGCTTTCACACTTCCTGAACAAAGAAGCCGACAAGTGTGGGAGCTACGCAGCGCCGGACGCGTTGCCGCCTTCTGCATCCGAGCTCAGACCAAGGGCTCTCCGACCACAACGAGCACACTTTGCCAGCGATGCCCGGAGTCCTGACACGAAGAAGGACTCATCCTGTACAGTGTGTGGGAAACGAACCCACACCACCGACAACTGTACCGACTTCCTCAAAGCCTCCACACAAGACAGGTGGGACTTAGCCAAGAAGCACCACCTCTGCTTCAGGTGTTTGCATCGCCGCACCAAGGGACATCACTGCCGCTACAACCAATGCGGAATCGATGACTGCAAATACCCACATCATAAGCTCCTTCATCACGTCAAGGAACCAGAGCCAGTGCGAAGAACTGAGACAGTCTCCAACACCTGCAAGACGAAGAGTAGCCACACCTACCTGAAGATTGTGCCTATACAAGTGTCGGGACCGGCGGGAGTTGAAGACACGTTCGCGCTACTGGACGACGGGTCAACGGTTACCTTAATCGATGAAGAGTTAGCACAAAGGGTAGGGGCAACCGGCGACATCGAACCCCTTACCCTAGAAGGGATTAAGAAGACAATGGTGGAGTACCCGCAGTCACGACGCGTCACCGTGAACCTGCGACGAGGCAACACAACAGAGGACATCCGAGCGTGCACAGTCCAAGACTTACACCTGGCAAAACAGGAGGTACGCCGAGAAGATTTGAGGAAGTACACACACTTACACGACATCATCGAGGACCTCGTGTACGACAACGCCGAACCTAGGATACTCATCGGCCAAGACAATTGGCATCTACTACTCGCCTCGAAGACGAAGACCGGACGAAGAAACGAACCGATCGCGTCGCTGACGAAACTCGGCTGGGTGGTCCATGGTGCACACGGTTCTTCAAGGAAGACTGTGCACTACGTCAACAATTTGAGGACAATAGAGGAAGAGAGCATGGACGAACAGCTGCGTCAGTACTTCGCAGCAGACTCTCTCCTCATCACACCACAGCGACCGCGCAACGATCCGGAGAAGCGAGCCATGAAAATCCTAGAAGACAGTACAAAGAAGATAGAAAATGAAGACCAATATGAAGCCTCTTTATTGTGGAAAGAAGACAAAGTTGACATGCCGAACAACTACGACAACGCACTAAAGAGATTGGTCAACATTGAGAAGAAATTGGACAAAGATCCGGAGTTGAAGTCCAAATACGCCGCTCAAATAGACTCCATGTTCCAGAAGGGCTACGCAGAGCCAACGCCTTCATCGACTACCGAAGGGAAGACGTGGTACCTTCCCCACTTTGCCGTGTTCAACCCGATGAAGCCGAACAAGATCAGAGTGGTACACGACGCCGCCGCAAAGACAAAAGGGGTGTCCCTCAACGACCACCTTCTCACCGGGCCCGACCTACTGCAGTCACTACCTGGGGTGCTGATGCGCTTCCGCCAGCATGAAGTCGCAGTCACTGCGGACATTGCAGAGATGTTCATGCAAGTCAAGGTGCGCAGTGAAGACAGAGACGCACTCAGGTTCCTGTGGAGAGGTGACAGAAGAGAAGGCCCTCCGAATGAGTACAGGATGACGTCACTCATCTTCGGCGCCGCGTGTTCACCATCAGTGGCGATATATGTGAAGGACTTCAACGCCGAGAAGTTCAAGAACGAGTTCCCGCAAGCCAGTTCAGCCATAGTGAACAACCACTACGTCGACGACTACCTGCACAGCTTCAAGACTATCGAAGACGCGATCAAAGTATCCAACGAAGTTCGTAACATACATCGAAAAGCACATTTCGAGTTGAGACAATGGGTTACGAACTCTCCCGAAGTCCTACGAAGCCTCGATCAACATGCAGAGAACACGAGTCACCGCGAACTATCCGACGGAACGAAGGCTGAACGAATACTGGGACTCATATGGAATCCAAACACAGACGAGATGGCATTCAATCTCGACCTAGCCCGCCTACCTCCTGACATATTTGAAAACCGCACGCCGACGAAAAGGGAAGCCCTGCAAGTCGTCATGTCGCTGTACGACCCTCTCGGTTTCGCATCACCGGTGACTACGCGTGCGAAACAGATACTGCAGGAAACATGGCGCCAGGGCATAGGCTGGGACGAGAAGTTAGACGAAGAACTCGCCACTCAATGGAGAGCGTGGGTCGAACGCCTACTCGACCTACGCAACGTAAGGATTCCACGGTGCTACAGACACTACGACGAAGCGACTTCACTACAGCTGCATGTCTTCGTCGACGCTAGTGAAGCCGCCTACTCTGCAGCACTCTATTGGCGCGCACAGACTCCGGACGGAAACGTGCACCTGTCATTGATCGTCGCTAAAGCACGGGTCGCGCCATTGAAACTAACATCGATCCCGCGACTTGAACTACAAGCCGCCGTCATGGGAAGTCGCATGGCAGCTGTCGTCCTCGAAGAACATGATGTCAAGCCCGAATCGAAGACATACTGGACGGACAGCAAAACGGTCCTCACGTGGCTCAGAACCGGGTCGCGATCATACAAAGCCTTCGTAGCCCACCGCATCGCCGCCATTGAAGAAAACAGCGCTGTCAGCGAATGGAGATGGGTGCCTACGAAGCAGAACGTCGCCGATGACGCCACCCGGGAAGTTCCTACGGACTTCAGGCAAGAGCACCGATGGTTCACCGGACCCGACTTCCTACTGAACGAGCCTGAGTCGTGGCCTCAGGAAACAATGAAGAACTCACCGCTGGTAACGAACGAGGAGAAGAGTGTCGTCCGAGTCGAGTTGTGCAACACAGTGTCCGCGTCTAGATGGACTGACTGTCTACCAGACGACACTCGCTTCTCCAAATGGGAAAGGTTGCTGAGAACTACGGCAAGAGTGTTGCAGTTCATCCAACTCTGTCGTCGCAATCGCCAGCGAGTGAATTATAAACGAACAAAGAAGATCGTCAAGAAAGTGTTCCCGGGACCCGATGACATCGTGCGAGTAGCTGACGTCCAGACCAAGGGAGGAGTCCTGCGCCGGCCGACGAAGAAACTTGTGATCCTGCCTACAGACGTCGCGTCTACAAATTATGTTTCGTAAAAGAGACGAAACACGGCGGGAGAATGTACGCGACGAAATATAGAATTGTAAATAATAATAATAATAAAAAGACGAAGACAACAGGTTAGAGCGAGACGACAACAGGGGGACCCTAAACTTTACCTTTGCCGTCTCGCTACACGTCCTTAGAACGGATATTTCTTGTAAATAAATTGTAAATATGTAGAATAAGATAGGGGAAATATCCTGTAGAAATTTCATTAGGATAAGATAAAAAATGAAACGCACAGATGTAAATAATGAATAAAGACACAGAGCGGGCTTAGGAAGAGTGGGGATAATTCCGCGAATTGAGAGAATCTTGGTGGGGATACACTCTATATAAACGCGCCGACTTCCTAGCCAAAATCACTTCCACTTCGACTTCCACTTCCACGATCGCAAAGGAGTCACCGACCTGGCCGTATGAAGAGGCCCGAAGAATAGCCGCGAAAAGGCTGAAGAAAAGGTGTGTGAATTCCTGGCCGTATGAAGAGGCCTGAACAACGCGGTCGTATGAAGAGACCGGGAAGAATAGTGTAGTGCGCGTAGTAGGCAACCAGTCGGGGTATAGGACGCGAAGTGGCACGAACAGACCGCTCCCGCTGACACTCTGAGCCTAAGCCCGCTCTGAATACATTGATCTAGTTACGTGGTGTTTTCCTCCAATCCCAGCAAACGGTGCCGGTAACGTGTCCGGTACAGTAACCTTGCAACTGAATGTCAGAACAAATTATCTACCTTTTAATTATCTATTTCTAATACATTGTAGTGGCAGTTGTAACGTTCATTCTTATAAAATTTTATGAAAAAACCTTGCCCGAGTGTCAATAATTGGCGGTAAGAATAACAATTCGTATGACGAATAATTTGGTTTGATTTTGTCAAATATACTATTGGTCATGGATTCATTTTTTTATGTTAAGATGAGCAAACAGGCCGCGACGGTCCACTTGATGGTAAGTGAGTACCGTCGCCTATAACATAAGCAACGCCACAGGTGCTACAAGTGCGCTGCCGACTACAGTAGGGTTAAGGGTAAGGGATTGTTGAAGGGTTAGACAAATGGACTCTGGCATCCCTTACTCACTCACCGAAACACAACAGCACACGTGCTGTTATTTCATGATTGTCTGCTGTAAGGGGATGGTTACTGCCACCAGACGGGCTGCGCAAATGACTGTGAAACGCAATGTGCCCTGCCACTACTCTCCAGATCCAGACCAGAGCCAACTTTGAAAAGTTCATTTTCAAAGTTGACCCTGCCGAGAATCACACCCGAGAACCTCAGAACAGAGTGTTAAGGCAAGCACTCTAACCACTCATCTAACGGGGTCATAAAAATGAAAAATAATGAAAACCATAACTTTGTATTATATATTAAAATGAAGCTAATATCGCAAATACGAAAGTAAATCTGTCAGTAGTTTGTCTGATAGATATTTTCCCAGCTAATCAAACACATCCGTTTTGACATATTGGTGTGAAGATAGACAGAACCCAATATCCCTTCATATAAATGTATGAGGGATGAAAATGTACAAACGATTTTGAAGACCGAATAGTGAACAATGATTTTTAAGGTAACTCTTAAGAGTACCTAAAATTCCCCAAAACAACTGAAACACTTCTTAAAAATGGGAGCTTTTTATATATATGACAAGGCGCCTTAATAAGCATTTGAGTAGTGCAGAGTTTTTAAAAAAATAGTTGACGATTTGGTCGTTGGGAATTTGAATTGCTACCTTACTATAAAACTATATGGAGGAGTGATATTATGGCAAGTTAAAATGGTTTAAGTTGAGATTGATCTAAGTACACCTTGCCAGTTCCTAGTCAGTCTGGCAAGACTATTTGGCCAGATAAAAAGAATTATACAAGAGTTCTATATTTTAAGGTGCGAAAATTAAAAAATTCCATAATATTTTCAAATACACAGGTTAATATTCCTATAAACATTCTACACAGAAGTCTGGCTATTCAGATATAATTAAAAAGCAAATGTGCTTTCCGGCGAGAGTTATTACTGGCATATTTATTCTTAGCGGCATGAAATGAATTATGTCACGGTGAGGTAAAAATATAATGATCATTAAAGCCAGGATTTGAAACAGAAACAAATATAATTGCGCGCAGTAGTTTTAAAACGCTTTCTAAACTTAAATACATAAATAGATCGCCATATGCGATGATTTAAAATTCATACCTATACGTTTTTAATGTACACTTATGAGTACAAAAAAGCAATAAATAATGTTTGTATCTAAGCAAAATTTCTTTATTCAATCGTATTTATAAATATGTAACTATTTGAAAGAGACCAGATTATATATGCAACATAATAAGCTCGAAATATGCATGAAAATACGTATGAAAAGTGTCAAAATATAATTTAAAAAAAAAAAAATTCTTTTAAAATCAGTATTAAATCCGTATATTTATTACTATTTATTAATGTTATCAGGCAAAAGTATCGTTTAAAAATTAAAATATTTTACATATTATATTTTTACAATTTTATTGTAAACAGAAAAGATCAGGTACAGTTCCAAATGTTCAGTAGTAAGTTTGTGCCTTCGATCGCTAAATTAAAATATTTTTCATATTCAGCCCCTCAGAAAAGTCCCACAAAATTCCACGAAAATAAGTGACATTGGATTAAAGATCATATTGAATAAAATCGCTATATTGTCTTTATTATTATTTAAATTATATTTTTTTAATTGCAATAAATTAATTAATTTGTGCTCCCCTTCAATGTTGCCAATGCTTATCAGGGTACAGGTACATGTGTAAATGTTACAATATCTATTTATTAAATAATAGCTGAACCCGCAACTTCGTACGCGTAGTATTCGGTATACCGCGTAACTTTTTTGTTTGTAAACCAATGGGAGTTAAACAAACAGTAAATGTTACGGGAAGCTTGCTACAATATACATCAGTGAAAAACTCATTCAAATCGGTGAAGCCGTTTCTGAGATTAGCGTGTACAAACGTACAAACAGACAAAAACACCATATTTTTGTTTTTTTGTCAATTTTTTTAACCTCGCTAACATAAATAAGTACAACATGTACCTACAACTTGTTTTTTGAAAAAATATTTAATATACAGACACGGCTCGTTTAAGATTTTATTATATGAATAGATTTATTTGTTTATTATGTGAGCAACAAATAAAAATGGAATCAAAGATGTTCAGCTGTAGAATCAATTTAAATAAAATGAGGCTATAGTTGGCAGTTTTACAAAAATAGTGGAATGAATACTTAGGAACTGTACTTAATAGTGATGTATAGTATAGATTCTCTACAATAAAATCATAATCAAACTAAATTTATTTTAATCAGAATTATTTAAGTTTTTCATATATTTATGAAAATATGATTTGTTTTAACACTAAAATGCGAACGCAAGTTATGTTTCTTATAAGACTTATAAGAATCCTGACTTATAAGACTTCTTATCCAAGCTTAAGCTAGAGACCCATTTTGACAAAAAATCGTCTAATTAGATGACGCACAGAGTTTTTTTCACAATACCTACGTAGAAACAATACTTCGTGGCTCTTCTTCTTTCACCCTTCTACTTATTTTGATTAGCACGCCTAAATCATAGTTAGTATTTTAGTGATAAGATTAAAGTCTGTTGATACTGGGGAAGAACCGTCGGATGGAAATATTGCGCGTTATATCGGGATTCTACTGTACATGCTTCAGTTTAAAAATCCTTTGTAAGTAGTTTCTGTTTTATAGACACCCGTGAATATAAAACAGAAGCTACTTTAAAAAAAATAAATAAATTGTTTGTCTATCATTCTCAATGCTAAAAACACACAGATGTGTCCATGTAATGTACTGACACTTTGCATTTCTTAAATAAATATAAAAAATTGTGTTTCCTTGAGGTGAGGTATAATATAACCACAACGTTTAAAAGTGCGTCATAAATGGAGTCACTCAGATATCATAGTCAAAATGAATGACCCACTGACAAACTTTGCAAATTTTCCCATATAGAAAGCATATTTTATTAGATAACATTTAAATGCTTACCTTAAAAGTTGATAATTTTGAATGAACATCATTCTTTCAAAATGCTATTAAGTAAAGCATACTAAACCAAGGCCAGAGAGACAAATGTAAACAAACTTTGAAGGATTGTCAAGATGGCTTCCTATACCATAAAACAACATTGATGCATGAAATAGATAAAGCCAGCCACTTCATATGAGGGAAAAGGACGGAGGGCCCGGTTTGTTTACATTGAGAGTTGTGTCCTTGTCTTTAGTATATTATAATAAATGCCATAGAATAGAAAAAGATATAGTTTGAAACAGAATTTATGGCCATACAATGTGAAAATAACTACTGAAAGAAAATCATAGTGAAAGGTGCAAATAGAAGTTTAGTACATTGGAAATTAATATAAAATGATTTATTAGTTAACTAGCGACCAGCCCCCAGCTTCGCCTGGTGTGCAATTTTTATATATATGAACATTCCCTGTTTATCCCTCTTTCCATTAGTGAAAACCGAATTAAAATCGGTCCATTTTTTCACGCGTGATGTCGTGACCAAGGGAAGTGGGGATTCATTTTCATATATATACAGATATGTATCCTGATCCATGTCTCACACATTATATTAAAAGTATGAAAGCACTTTGTTTTACAAATAAATATGCACTAATATAGAAGATTGCATACATATAAACACAAAATGCATATAGGATGCCATTTATTACTTATTTATTATTAGACAGCCTGTAGCAAGTAGTTATGGCTGTCAGCCAAAATAAGCAGACAATAAACCAGGAAGAGTTCATAAACTTTATGTTTATGTAACTCATTATATATCACATCACCCAATGATGAATAATGAACAAAAGGATAGTACATTTATGAGGACTTCTCGCCCTATTGCATCAATAAGCAAAAATAAAATACCATCAAGTAAACTAGTAAACCATTGGTCTGCCTGTCACTCTGACCAATAAAAAAAATCCTAATCCAATAATGTCATTTAAAATATCTCCCAAATTATATAAAGTAAAACCATAGACACTTTGGCTTTATGTTGCAAAATGTTTATCATTTTAAAACTCATAACTCCAGAAATAATAAATAATTATTGCCAGTTAAGCAGTTCTTGTCTCTTTCACACTAACTAATAATGACAGAGACAAAAATTCTCAGATAAAAGGCAATTTCAATTATTTATAGCTGTCATGAATGCTGTTTAGAGAGTAAGTGAACAAATAAATAGACCTGTTTAATAAAAATAAGAAATTATTTTAAATTTATTAGTTAAAATTCAAATGTTAAAGCATAATTGAATAAAATAAATTTTATTAAAAAACAAATGGGCACACATCAAGTGAGATTGGAAAGATTTCCCAGTGATTCTTTTGTTTTACTGATAGAAAAATACTCATAATTTGATTTGTTTGAGAACAAATTATTTTCTATTAGAATCTTAGTAAATTTTATTAAATAAAACTGCTATTATATACAACTATTTCTTACTAGCGGCCCGCCCCCGGCTTCGCCCGGCGTGCAATTTTTATATACCCTAAAACATTCCCCGTTTATACCTCTTTCCATTAGTGAAAACCGAATTAAAATCGGTCTACCCGTTCACGCGTGATGCCGTGACCAGGGGAAATGGGAATTCATTTTTATATTTTCTTATAAGAACTTTAATAACATTTTTTTTTAATGTTAAGTTCGGCAGACAGGCTGACGGTCCACTTGATGGTAGGTGGCTACCGTCGCCTATAACACAAGCAACGCCTAAGCTGCTGCAAGTGCGCTGCCGACTGCAGTAGGATTAAGGATAAGGGATTAGGAGTAGATAGGCTCTAGCATCCCTTACTCACTCACCGAAACACAACAGCACACATGCTGTTATTTCACGGTGGTCTTCTGTAAGGGGGTGGTTACTGCCGCCAGACGGGCTGCCCAAATGACTGCACACTGCAGCGTGCCCTGCCACTACTTTACAAATCCAGTGTTCCAAATCCAATGTTTTAATATTGAAATATAAAAGAAGAAATTACAATTTAGCAGTTTACACTCAGACAAAAATAAACTTTGAAAAGTTCATTTTCATAATTGACAACCAAAAATCAAACAAATCACTCTATGGCCAGACCAAGAGGTTGTCTTTTTTTGTATTTGATATAAATTTTTTGAGACTATAGGTACGTATCAGGCATGGAAAGCAACAAACGATTGATATTATTGTAGGTATTTACTATACAACATGGGAAGAAGTAAAATTGTAAAGAAATAGGTAAATAATATTGCAAATTTTAAAGAAAATAAGGAGGTTGTCTATATTATAAAATATTTATACATACTTTCTCTAGATTCACGAAGTTAAACTGCAGGAAGTTAAGTTTGATGAATGATCCACTAGGTATTTTATATTTTCTAAAAGTCTGTAAATATTTGAACACAAAAAGCACTAGTCAGCTCAAAATCATCAAGTTCGTTTTATTTTGACACCACTCAAGGACGGTTTCAGTGTGTAAGCTATATGTATATTAAAAAACAAAAGAATACCTTCTCTTAGAGTAGGCACATTGAAAAATCAAATGAATTTTAAGTAAAATCAAAATTCTCTTTATACGGAAAAGATAATAATAAGATCACATTCACTAAAGTTTTCAATACCAGGAAAGGAAGGATACAAATTTCATTTTATAGTAACATAGACACAGAATAAATATAGTATAGTAATGACAAATTGATTTGACTCAAAGAATATACTACTCTTTAGTCAAAATGATAACAATAACTTTACAGAGGACAATCTGAATGACGGACAGACAGCTAACTGCAGCTAACATAGAACTCCTAGAAGTAGGGCCTTATAATAGTCAAAGCAACATAACGATAACGAAATTCGCAAGAATAAAATGTGGTATGGGATGTATCATGTGATTTAACGACGGCTTATGTCAATCCCATACATTTTATTGCTTTCGAACTTCGTTATCGTTATCGATATGTTACTTTCTGTCTTCTTACCGGCAAAGGCATGGAGATTATACATTTAGTTAAAAAATATGAATTAATAAGTGATTTTTTTGGCAAACTCGTTAAATATTAAAATTTGGTAATATCTTTTATAATTTACTAGTAATAGAGTGTTCTATTACCAGTAAATTATAAAAGATATTACCAAATTTTAATATTTACCCACACGGGCTTTCGCAGTCAAATAGGGTAATTAATAAAGAGTTGTTCCTTTTACAAGAAGACCATCGTGAAATAATAGCAAGTGTGCTTCTTATAGTTATTTTTTTAATATATCTCTATACATTTATATTTCTGGAATCAGTTTTTCATCATATAAAATATTATAAATTTTCTTATTTCATTAATATTACCTAATGTGCACATATTACTTTCTTAAAAACATTCTCTAACACATTATAAATAGTTATATAAAAAACATTTTTACATTCTCTACGTAATTAATAACTATTTTCTTCAAAATCTTTCCACATATTTTTTTTTATATTTAAGAAATAAAATTCGGGGTATTTACGTACCTGCATCCTTAAAATAGGTACGAGAGAAACCTTTTGAGTGCTGTTCTAGAAAAAGAATATGAATCTAAAGTCTTTTCTTAGTTTTTCGTTTTTTACGATATAAGTAAAACATTATAAGATCTTCCACGTACATATCTCTCAACGAATTCCACGTCACACAACTGACCGTCCGTCGACTGGCTGCTTTCGATATATTTCCGCGGCCGACTGTGATTCGGCCGCCGCAGCCTGGCTTCGGCAGCCAGGATGCCTAGTATACCGGAAACTTATTGTTTTCTACATATAAATATAATATAATGTTAAAAATATATATTCAAGTATATAAAATAAAATAAGTAAATAAGTTAATATGAAGCAAAGTGTACAAAACATTACACTTACTGAAATAGGTAGTGAATGTTTACCTGTAACGTCTAAATTGAAAAGAGAATGTCCATATTTAAATCGTTGACAATCAATGTCATTATTACATCAAGAAAATTAGAAAGTTATACAAATTTAATTATTTTAAAACAAATATACCTTCATACCAGCAGCTTGATGTCCAGAGAGACACCGCGTTCTGGTTTCATAAATGAAAGTGATCAAGTAATTTCATTTTGAGCTTTTTGTAGACAAATAGTTTGTAGTTAAACAAGGTACACTTTTACCAAAGGTGAAACTATTATCATTTACTTATTACTAAATCAAAAAAAGGGCGGACATAGATTTGCTAAGCAATACTACAATTACGAGTATGTACAAACTCATTTGCCTGAATAACAATCGATTAACACGGTCGGTAGACTTCTTGTTCATGGATACTACATCCGCCTTTTTTTATCACCTACTAGTTTAGTTAATTGATTACGCATATTATATAGGCAAGGCCAGATTATCCATTAGGCGGTGCGGGCAACTGCCTAGGGGCCCGCATTGTCCCGTTTTTTTATACTACTTCGTCATAATTCAGTACATTTTGGAACATATTTCAAGTTAAAGTTCTAGATACTAGAGACGCTTCAAAACTTTGCGTTTTATAAGATTTTTAATGGGGTGATAGGATGTCCTGGTAAAAAGTAAAAACTGTAGTAAAAACAGCGTACCTACCTAGTCATAAATATATCTAATTGCATAGTTGAAGAAGTTAGAAAACGATTAGGAACCCTGAGAATATTGCCTAGTGATTCTCACATTGTTAATCTGGCCCTGTATAGGTATTTTAAATCTAGTCGTAATTTTAATGTAAGTATACGAACTTTAGATAAGGTTCAATATAAAATTAAAATATCTAATACTCTTACATACTAAAACGTGGGTGTTATATTCTTACCAGTAGGTATCTAGTTAGCTACAGCCCTCACCCTGATACGTCAAGTACCCTGCATATAAATAAAAGTTAATTGATCATGTTTGAGTTTGTTTAAAGGCATTTTAAAGGCTAATTATTATCATTTCCAAAACGCTGTTTGGCGACAAGCAAAAGAGCTTGGTAAAAAACATCAGCTCTTATGAATTTATTTAACACTAATAACATTTATTTAACAACCGGCACCAGCGTGCCCGCGACTTCGCCCGCGTTGAAAAACATAACTTTATTGATGGCGCCATCTATTAGATTTGGTTAGAACTGCTTGGTGATACACCTGTGCATTTTTCTTTTTTTTTCTAGATTTTTTTATGCTCCAAATTGCAAATTCTCGGAAACCTGATGATAAAACCTTAACGAATTATACACCCACAGATTCCTCAGAAATCACTCTATTGATAGATGAAAACTGCATGAATATCAGTTTAGAAGTTTTGGAGAATATCGCGAACACATACATGGGACAAACACGGCGGGGACTTTATAATATGTCCTTACAACATAAGAATCAAAAGAAAGAAGGATAAAATCATATTTACATAATATTTATGAACCTACACACAACTTGTAATTTTTATTTATTATATATGAATATTAATTAGTTTAAATTAATGAATAAATACATGACTTTTCCGTTTCTATCAAAATTAAATAATCGTTAGTAAATTTGAAGCCTTTGACTTTTCTATTAATTTAAAGGACATTGTAAAATTAATGATATTGTATGATATTAATGATAGAAGCAAAGAAGATGAAAATACGGTAACTTCTTACATTATGTATCGACAAATGGTAGATGTTGATACTCACCCCCATACCCACAATCCCAATATCGAATACGTGGCATAATCATGGCATAATAGAGACAGATAGGTAAGTGGTAAATATATTCAAACGGTAGCCCGAATGAGATAACCACATCAGCGGTAGCTACGCACCATATACAAACGAAAACTGTTATTCCCCGTAAGTTGATACAAATAATCTAATGTCAAGGAATAACTCATTATGTCAAGAACTTGGTTTCTTGTCTTGAATAACTTTTGGACCATAGATCTACACATAGATATGCACCATAGATTGATGGTACAATAAAAGCTCAAAAAGGAATTTAAAAAACATACTTTTCATCTAAAATTCTTTTCCTGTAAGATCATTGGACTCAGTTTATATGATCCATACGCAGATTGTGTGTTACGTATCTTCCTTGTTTTGCTTCTATCTACGATTAAATAAGAAACTTTGTTGTATCAAACAGCAATTGTAAGAATTTTCCGAAAACCAATTTGTTTAACTTTATTCTTATTTTACATAATAATCTTATTTCTAAAATGAATCTAAAATAAATAAATATATAGCTGGATAGACAAGCATATAGGTAGATTTCATGTTTATTAAATTATTTTGAAATATTAATTTTTTTACATTTTTATGAGAAATACCGCGTACTACGAGTAAAAGAAATATTGTATTATATTGTATAGGACTACAGGTTGTTTAGTGCCTGGTAAAATAAATTAGGAACCATAGATTGGGAGTGATACTGCTTTTAATATTTATACCCAATAGTTTCTTAATGCTTTAGTTACTATTACTAAAACAAATTATTGCTACTTTTGCTTAGGTTCGGTTCGTTCTGTTTCTTTTTCTTTATTGTGTCTGAGGTTTAGTCTGTGTTATGTATCTATCTTATTTTAATAGTCTGTGTTTCTTTAACCATTTCGTTCGTTCGACTGATTTTCCATTTCATTTCATTTATCGAGATTTTGTAACGTAACGAGGTTTGGTTTTATTTGGTAAGATTTGTAGGTTTGTTCGGTGCATGCATGTGTTTTTGTTTTCTGATTCGCCAATTTTAAATTTGGCTCGAGCCACGAGGTGTAAAAGCGGAAGTACGGTTTACTTGTTTTAAAATTCCTATCTCATCCATAAAAATATGCTTATGGATTTAACTGATGATTTGGAGCAAAACGATAGCGGAATGGAATCTTTGGCGGCGAGCAAAGATGATACCCCCGAACGTAGGCCTGAAGATAGTTTTATAATGCCCGAGGTATTTAAAAAAATAATAGGTAATCATACAATTTTGCCAAGTTTTTATTCTCTGGATTAAATATTTTTAAATTTCTTTGTAGCTGGGCTCTTCCCCTGATTCTGGAAGCCCTATTGTGGAAGTACCACAATCGGGACCTCTCAAAGAATATGACGATGTAAGTTGTCAATTATACCTAATCAGTACCGTCATGGTGGGTTTAAAGGATTTATAGAGCATTTAGATTATATCCTCAATGTATTTAAAATTTGCAGGAGCCCGATGAGACCCTTTCAGAAAGACTCTGGGGCTTAACAGAAATGTTTCCTGAATTTGTAAGGAATGGTACATACCATGTTACTACTAAGGCTTGGTAAGTTTATTATCGAAATTTCAGTAACATTTTTTTATGTTATTAAAGGTGGCAGACGGGCTGACGGTCCACTTGATGGTAGGTGGCCACCGTCCCGTAAGTACACAAGCAACACTAGGGTACATGAGCGCTGCCGACCCTGCAGGAATTGGTTTACTGCTCGCTTGAAGTGCATCATTTCAAGCTCGTATACAGAGGGGGGATAGTTGGGATTTATCCCCCCCCCGAAATCTGACTGAAAAAAAAAACGATAGATGTCATTCATTCAGAAAGAAATAAAAAAGTGAGTTACTCAAACCTATTGTCATTACATTGAGAGAACTATCCTGCACAAACAGAACTGTTGCCCAAACTGTGTCTACATTCATAGCTGCGATGGAAAAAAGTAGTTTCTTGATTTCTCTAAAAACCTGTGAAAGATTTTTCAGAAAAATTAGAGTAAAGTATAGTGATTACAGCGATTTTTACACAGTTCACATGGTTGTTTCAATGTTTGTCCCCCCCGAACCAAAAGTCTGGATACGTGCCTGCATCATTTGTTGCAAATTATCTATAATTAATTTATTGAGTGAAAGTAAATTAATAACATAATGTGACAGGCACCTTATGATAAGTTTACAAGGTTATATTGTGATCAGTGGAATGAAAAAATAACCATTTACATACAAATAATGCTCTATTTTCATGGGGTACCTGAATTTTTATCACCGATTCATGTCGACGCCTTCTTGCGCTATTACTTCGCTTTCTTGTGTTCTTTTAACTTTAGAGGGTCAACTTTATTTATGTCATAAAAGTCTGCACCAAGGTTTACTGCTTTGTGTGGAGCATAATATTAAAAACATAAATAATGCAATTTATATCTTGAAAATGAGAACATTTGCTACATGTGAATTCAAAAAAGTGTTAACAAAACTTAAATTTTATTTTGCTGTTATTACAGGTCTAGTACCAAATACTTGTATGGACTGTCTCGCTCTGTTATGTGGGTGGTTGCTAGTTCTTCAGTTATTTTATTTGCACCAGTCATCTTTGAGGTAGAAAGGGCTCAAGTTGAAGAAATGCAGAAGTCTCAACAAAAACAGGTAAGGATATTTTAAGATGGACAGTAAAATTACTTTTCTTTTAAGGTAGGGGGGAGGTACCTGAAAATTATACCAAAATATTTCAAGTCTGACAACCAATGCACCCTTTTGGATTCAAATATGTAGTACCTGAGTACATGAGTCTAAAAAGCCCAAGACTCAAATTTTTCAGCTACATATGTGTAACAGATTCCAAGTTATTTAGCAAAAGCTCTCTAAAAAACATTTTATATTCATATTTTGTTTTTGTTTTCTAAATATCTGTTTTATCAAAAACATTCAATTCATTTATCGTAAATAAATAAATAGGATTTAGTAATGTAAGACTGTTGACAATAGACAGCACTAACAAAATACTGTTGAAGGCATGTCATCAATTTTATTGCTTCAACTTTGTTAATAAGGTGGAAATAAGCTATAGTAAACTCACTTGAAAATTGTAGTTGTGTTTATTTTATTGTCTCAACATATCTATTTTATTTTGTTTTAGGTTTTTACTTTTATTTCTGTTTGTGTGTTAAATATTTACTTTATAACATATCCTTATCCTTGTCTAACGTAAAAGTTTTTAAATGAAAATGTATATTAAAAATTATTTTTCTTTATGTGAGACTTAATGAAGTACACATTATTATGTAATAATGATAAGCAATATTTTAGACTGTGTGAAATATAAATATAGATATAATATTAACTATTATGGGTGTAGAGACTTTAATAATATGGAAAAATGAATACATACATCATCATTTAAAAAATACTTAAATTGATATTTATCTAGAATTCATAATTGTATTTTGTTTTTAATCTATTTGATATTTTTTTCAGGTTTTGCTGGGAACAAACACAGCATTATCAGGACCAATGCCCAGCTTGCCACCAATGCCTCGATAAATAAAGAACCAGAATAATTACCCCATTTTGTTAAATGAAGAATTTAATCTTACGTCATAAAGATGCTTTAATATTATCACTCTAGTTTTTAACATGTAGAATATATGAACAATAATATCATTTATTATTTGAATTTACTGAATTGATTTTTTTTTCATTACTACAAAATAATTAAATTCTAATCTTCATCATACACAGTTTTCTTCTGTTATAAAATGCATTTAATTTAAAATTTATTAAAGGAAAATCTACATAGCTAATTAACATATACATTTTACTTAAGTCCTTCAAAATATTACTCTACATACCTACTTGTAATTATTTAGTGATTTACAATGATTGGTGGTTTGTGAAAATAGTTCTGTAGATATTATGTTAACAGCCAACTAGAACGAAAATAAAGGTACTGTTAAAAATGTATGAATTATCCTTGATTTTATCCTTGACGGGCATTTCAAGTATCCTCCTAGAATTATTATATAATCTCTTAAATTTGTCAACACTAAATATTTAAACCACCATGTAGTTTATATTTTAATACCTTGAATTATCGAAGTAATATAACGTTCAGCATAGAAGCATTTTTAGCGTTTCAATATGGCGCAACGAAAAGTGTAGTTAAACGTGCATGTGTGCGAGTGCTGTCGAAGAGAGATTATTTAGTGAACTAAATGTGTATAAACGTTTAGTTGTACGTGGACTTGTACCTATCTACACCGGGAGCGCGATATGATATACATAGGTCGTCCCATGACTTGTCACGTGGAGGGAATGTACCTTAAATACTGTAGATCGAAAATTTTACTTAAAGATTACTTCATTTTATTTTAAAAACAATACAAACTGCATTCCAAGAATTTTAAGTAATCGTCTGAATGAATCGAACCCGATAAATGTGAAAAAAAAAATTACTGTATCGATCGAAAGGCTCAATCGTAATTCGTAAGCATTCTACTAACTAAAGCATCTTAAATAAAAGGAAGACCATTTTAAACTGGCGTGGGAAAGAATAAGAATAAGAATATTTATTTCCTATCTTATAAAGTACTCTATGATGTGAGGACATTTTGATATTTACTATTTTGTAAAGTATGGATAACAAAAGATACTACGTATCAAATGAAAAGAATCGACTTATAGTTACTTCATATCGTATTATTATTAAAATCAAAGATGTTGAATTAGTCTGTACCTATAGATGGATCACAAAATGCAGCAATATTTTATTCTTTCTAACACCTTCAAATTGTCATAAGATTGAAAGAGACATACATATATAATCTGTCGGGTCGAAGTTGAGTGAATGTCTCCATTTTGACTATACAATGCAAGCTAAAGTTATAGCGTATAATAGTGCTGTGCATTTTTATTGATAACTAGATATCGTTGACATAGATTTTAAATATATGACGGATAAAAAGTATGGCCAAATGCGTTTCGGTGTACTGTTTGGTTATTCAATATAAATAAAATATGGGTGCGTACTGGTACTCGCCGCATTGCTAATCGGTTGTATGCAACCTCTCGCATTTATTTCACCAAAATATTTCAAAAGAATAGTTATTTTTTGAGTAGAAATATTTAGAATCCATCCTTAAGGGGTAGAACGGGAGTAGGTTTTTATTACGAGAGAAAAAAAACTCGATAATCTTAAAGTTTTATTTTTAGAAACGATATCACAGATTGGATAATCTGTGATATCGTTTCATTTTAATCTGTGATATCGTTTCATTTTAATCTGTGATATCGTTCATCTGTGATTCGTCAACATTTTAATTTAAAGACTTGCAGTTAATGTTGACGCTTGGGTATCCACGTATTTATCAGTAAGTTTTCTTTTTCTGGGTAATTTCTGAAAAGAAATAGTTTTTGGTTGTTAATGATTCAAAAGATTTTCATAATTTTCATAGATTGAAGCATAACTTCTTTATAACTTATAGATATTACTTACTGGTTTACACGATGGTGGTTTGGGGTTTTGGGAATATTGTCGGCACTGCATACGAGTGTAGAATTTTACGCTGATATCCTTGACGAAAGCAAGAATCTTCAAAGTTCATCGAGCATATTCTTGTATATTGGGAAGCTCTCCAATCGTAGGCTTTTCTTACATTTTTTTGTCCACGTTTTTTTTTAAATCGATGTCGGTGGGAAATCTGTTATAAATTGATAAAAATTACTTTCAACCTGCAGTGAATGCTAGAAATTGTCAACACTCTACTAAAAATAAATTAGTTATCGATATCGATAAACTTATCAAGATCAGACTACAGCACTATAAAGCAAGACAAATGTCAAATATTCCGATTAACTTTGGTTTTTGTAAATTTTAGTTATAAACACCAGCTTTTCTTTAAATAAATCAACCTTAGAGCTGTGTATGCATGTGCAACGATTCATTTTTAGTAAACAATTATAAAAATTTGTTTACAAAACACCAAAATTAATGAGTGCGAGCTGTGCGACTTACCGGTGAAATGATATGTTTCCATTATTCTCCTTCAAAACACCCACTCTACTTGGACAAACGGGAACAGTACAAGCCATTCTTGGCAAGCAACAGATTTATGAAATTACACTTTCAGATTTTAAATTCAGTATTTTAAATCACATAAAGCTAAACGGACTTGTTAACCAGCATGATATAAACAAATATGACGTTGCCTCTTTTATGGCGCGCAGCGTTTTAAGACGTCATATTCGGCTATTGTTATCTCTTTTTAACATACGACATGCAGCCATTAGAAAGACGGGTATCGAGTATCGAAGGAATCTTCAATTTTTATTGTTCCATCTATACACTAATACAATTATCTTTGATTAAAATATTAATCTAAATCGTTAGATTAGTAATCTAACGATTTACTTTTCCAACAACTTAAAATATTAGAAACCTAGTTAAATATTAAATTAAAATATTTGTCATTATAGTCGTCAAAGTCATAAAATATATCAATAGACGAGATGTCATTGTCAAGTTAAATCAAAATAGTTAAATAAGATTTTTTTGTGTTGGATTGGTAAAATTCAACAGTTTTAAATGTATGTGTTTTCATAATTAATTCAGTGTAAACATGGCAAACACGGGTTTATTACCGTTTGTGCGTGGTGTAGATTTTTCGTCTAACGATTTTAGTGTAAGTTATTTACCTCCCAATAATACATTTTGTGAGTAAGGGATGATATCATTTCCCTAACCTTTGCCTTTCCTATTTATACAATTAGTGGCCTAATTGTTTCTTATATTTTAGGATGAGAAATTTCCTGAAGCCATACGGTACATGACAGGACTTCAATGGTTACGGCTCGATAAAACTAATTTAACAGAAATTCCTGAAGAGTTGGGAAAGCTCATGAAATTGGTATGCTAATGTTATTGTATTCATACAAATAATTTCAGTAGAGACACAATAAACTATTTCCTTCCTTGCCGTGAGAGATTATTAAATTGTATGGCCCCCAAAGCACTTATAGATACAGGGGGCGTTATGGGGTAACTATACAGGGGGGCGAAACCCTGCACGCCCAGAACAAAGTCAACTTTGAAAAGTTTCCAAAGTGGCCCTGCCGGGAATCGTTTCTTGAGTCAGAATGCTAAGACAAACTTCTCAACCAGTGGGCTCATCAATCATATAGTTATAATGAATCATATAGCATATTTTAATAATTTTGAAAGGTAAGTTATGTTATTTTTTTTCTTTTTTTATTTCCTCATAAATAATTCTTCTAGGAAAATTTGTCAATAAAGAAAAATAACCTGGAAAAGCTGTTTGGAGAGCTAACTGAGTTGAAATGTTTAAGATCTCTGAATGTGAGACACAATAAAGTGAAGAGTTCAGGGATTCCTGCTGAACTATTTAAGTTAGAGGAACTTACAACTTTAGATTTATCTCACAACAGACTGAAAGAGGTTCCCGAAGGGCTGGAGAAAGCAAAATCATTGCTAGTATTAAACCTCAGTCATAACAAGTAAGTTAAATGTGATTAAGGAGAAGAATATTTCTGTACAAATTGAGTTTTTAAATAGAGACCTATCCTGGCTTCACACAAATGCAATTTTTTGTTAATACCATATCAAAATCCATTGCAATGTGTAATAAGAAAATAATCCACCATTACTAATTTAAAACAAATGTTATCTAGTAGTTTCATAATTTTGTACAATACAGTATTCAGAGATATTGAAAGTAGTTCAATAAACTTTAATTTAATGAGGATTCTTTCACTCACATATAACTAAGACTGATAATTTAAATGTGCAATTAATAATTTAATAGAATTTTTTCAAATATAGGCTGTTTTCACACTGACTTGACATACTCTTTTCAGGATTGAATGTATTCCGCCCACATTGTTTGTTCAATTAACTGACCTATTGTTTCTGGACCTCTCCAATAATTCCCTGGAGACTTTACCACCTCAAACCAGGAGACTGGCGAACCTTCAGACTCTAATACTGAATGACAATCCTTTAGGACTCTTCCAGTTAAGGTAAGATAAACTACATCAGTCTTATTGTCGTCCACAGGTTAGGTATTTTTGAAACAAGGGTTTTATTAATCAATTGTAATTTTTATGAGTTATATTAAAACTGATTGATAACCATATTTATTATAAAAAATATTGAGATGAGATCAAACAATCTAAACATATAACAATCGACACAATTAAAAAGATTGGAATAGATTTTTTCCTTTTTCAAAACAAGACTCAAATTTTCAAATTGTCCATTTACTCTTTAAAATCTTATTAAGAGATCAAACAATTTTTAGTATATTGCTTATAGTTAGAATACACCACGATTCCTTGTCGAATTTGTATGTCTCATCAAAAATAAAATTATCCCAACAGACAATTGCCGTCCTTGCAAAACTTGGAAACACTTCACATGCGAAATACACAACGCACTCTTGCAAATCTGCCGACATCCCTCGAAACGCTGTCCAATCTGTCTGATGTGGATCTGTCAAATAATGCACTGACAAAAGTTCCCGATGCACTTTATTCACTGCAAAATCTGAAGAGACTCAATCTTAGTAACACTGAAATCACTGAAATATCTTCAGGTACGAATTGGTTGCATTTATAGATAATGTTTGTGTAGTTTATTGTCATGTAATGTACCCATGTCAAATATCAGTTTGGTAATATTTGTTTTTTTATGTAAGTTAATCAAGATTTTTCACTTGATGGTGGGTGGCTACCGTGGCCTATTAATACAAGCGATGAAAATGAGCCCTAAGGATAAGGCTTTAGGGAGGAATAGACAAATGGGCTCTGACATCCCTTACTCATTTACCGAAACACAACAACACATTTCAAGATGGTTTTCTGTATGGGGTTACTGCACAAAACTCAAGAAAAAAATTGATGAGCGAAAAAAGGATGAGCTTGTATATCACTATATTTGCTATATGCATACGAAAGTTAATTGTTTATTTATAAAATGTGATTTTAGAAATACATATTTTTTGATCTTGTCATTTTGGAGCAAATTTTCTTAACTAATGGTAAAATTAAATTTAAAAAAAATTCTTACTCAACTCATATAGCAATGGACATTTGGCAAAAACTAGAGAGTCTAAACGTGTCTCGTAACAAACTGACCTCGCTCCCGGCATCACTTTGCAAGCTACAACATTTAAGGAGATTACACGTAGATGACAATCAGTTGGACTTTGAAGGGATTCCTTCGGGCATAGGCAAACTTGGAAATTTAGAAGTTTTCTCCGCTGCAAACAATCTTTTGGAGACAATACCCGAAGGGCTTTGCAGGTAAAGTAATTTTATTACTTCGCAGTAACTATCCGACATTTTTACATTAAATAAAGCCTTAAGAATGACTCGGAATATTAAGTACTTTGTACACATCAACATTTAATTACACGCAATCTAGTTTCCGCGTCTTTGCCTTGAAGGCGAGTTAAGCATGAGAGATGATATTTTTAAGACATTTTTGTAACGTATAGTAAATAATTAACTTAAAGTAATATTATATCATAATAATTATAGTAATAATTAATATTTTAAGTTATTTTATTTTATCGAAATGAAAAATAAAGCATAATGTCTATACTAGTATTATAAAAAGGTAATATGTAGGAGGTAATCTTCGAAACTACTCATCCGAGTTAAAAAAAATCTTTCACCAATAGTTAGAATAGAATTTCAGAATGGACATAGGCCAAATATTCCACGCGGACGAAGCCACGAGCACTAACTATTTAAAGATAAATAAAAACATCACTTCACGAAAGTATAATATACTTCTTATATCTTTTATTTTTCAACGCGAATGTAGTCTTGGGCACCAGTTAGTGCGATATAAATTAAATCAAGCTGTATGTGATCTATATATCATACTACTTTATAAAACAGAGTCCCCCCCATGTCTGTCTGTTTGTTTGAGAGTATGTTCGCGATTATCTCAAAAACTACTGAACATATTTTGATGCTGTTTTCAGTAATGGAAAGAGCGTTAAACGACGAAGATTTTTACGTATATATACTTATAAGATGACCCATGCGAAACCGAGAGCGGGTCGCTAGTATCTACATATATTTATATACCTGACACAGGAAGCAACCCTACATATAAGGGTTTAAAACTTTAAACTATTAAATGCAATTTCATTTAAGTTTATGTTATTAATAAATAAATATTTTTTGAAGAATTAGAATCAAAGCTGACTTGATGGCAGTTCATTATTGTTTCTTAATGTGTAAATTACCATGTTGTCACCATGTCAAACACTACTAAATTGTAATAAAAAATTATCTTCCTCAAAACCAACGTTGAACTTTCCCTAACGTTCACGTTATTAGTAAGTATCAATTTTTTTTCGCGCCGTGCATGAAAACTATAAATCATTAAATAGATTCACTTTCTATTGGGAATGCAATAAATGAATATTTCTTTAGCATGTTGCTATGGTTTGCAATACGTAATGTAATTGTTGATGCGTAGAAAGTTAACACGGACTTCTTTTCATTTCATACCTAATGCGTTGACAGTATTGAAGAGATATTTTAATTTTACAAATTAAATTCTTGTGTTGAATATGTATGCCCATGTTCGGTCTTAGCCTCTATACCTCCTTTCAAAACTTTTTTTTTTCATGTTATTGGCAAAACGTTTTTTTTTCATGTTATTGGCAATTGAACATCATAAAAAATTACAAATAGATCAAAAAATACTTAATTCATTTTCCTCATTCATAATATTGATTTGTGTTGAGGAGTTAATTTTCAATTTTCACAATATTGTGTTGAGCCTAGTTTTCTGTCAAATATTTTTAAATGGTCAGGGTACCATTTTCTATGGCCGCTAGCTCTGTGGGACCTTCTGAAGAGATGCCAGCCCATACGTGTACAGAGCCTCCACCATATCGGACTCTTTCTGCGAAGCAGACTCGAATGTATCGCTCACAAGGTCGCCTGTAGACTCTTCGCCTTCCTTCGGGAATGAATAGGGAGAATCGAGGCTCATCTGTGAACAGAGAACTATTGCCCATTCTTCTTCATCCCACCATATGTGTTCAAGGGCATAGCGCAGTCTTGCTACTCAATGCCCTCTCTCTCTCGTTTTGTGGCTACTTGCTGGCCTTTGGAGCTTCAGGTTTGCTTCAGCAAGTCTTCTTCTTACTGTAATGTAGTCTCTTCGGGTCAGAAAAAGCTGTCGCTGGACTTCAACTGCTTTGAGGTGGTGATATCTCATCACAGTGAAAACAATATAGAGCCATTCTCGGGTACTAGTGCACCTAGGTCTGCCATTACAAGTTCTCAAGTGGTAGAAACATTACCAACATACGCGCCAACTTTGAAACTAATTCCCCATTAAGTGGCACAAGCGGTTCACTAAATCTTAACTTATTTTCATTTTCAGATGTGGTTCATTAAAAAAATTAAATTTAAGCTGCAACAAATTAATAACACTGCCAGATGCAATACATTTACTAAGCGATTTGGAAAGTTTACAACTTCACGGGAATCCAGATCTCGTAATGCCTCCGAAACCGGTGGAGAGGTCGCGAGGGGCCGGTCTTCAATATTATAATATTGATTTTTCATTGCAAACACAACTTCAGTTGGCTGGGGCGGTGACTGCAGAACCGACTACACCAACCAGTGAGTTTTTTTTTATTTTTTTTTATTGATAGATTTTATTATTGTCTTCAAGATAGACTTGAAGTTTCTAGCCGTCTCTGCTACGCCAAAACTTTGTTAGATTGAACATTTCCCGTCTGCTGCGACTTGTTCAATAAACCAAGTTTTCTGCCAAATTTTCACATTTGAAAAATAATTCGATAAGGAAGACGTAAACGTTGTTTTGGATGTGGTGGACTTAGTTCTCGGAAGAAGAAAAAGAAATAGATTTCATATCAGACCTTTCCTGCTACCTCGCACTTTCGACATACCAACATCAAATAATTGCAAATTGAAAACAGATTTGAAATAAAAAAATATTTTCGTTATACTATTAATAAAAAATATTCCAAACGAAACGTCTTCCTGCGTCAAAATCTAACATAAAACAAATCCGGCAAACACGCCTCTATTTTAGGTTTTCGAACAATGTTTTGTTAAAAAACTGGCGCAGCAGTCCCGGCTTAAAACTCACTTGCCAACGGGAGCCGCTTACCGATTCCATACTACATAATGCCATGATTACTCCTTAGTTATTGGTCGCTGAAGTACATAATATGTGCTTAATTTCAGTTTTTAATTAGCTTTCAAACTATATTGTAGTTTGAATAATTAATAATTAATAAATTAAAAACTGAAATTAATTTCATATCTAGTACAATTAATTTCTAAAATGTGCATGTGATATTTTCATATGCATATGATATTTTTGCGTGTTAATTCTTGTAATTATTGACTACAAACCAATAAAGTTTTTGCATGAAAACATTCTAGCTATAATATAAATTTAAAAATGGATTGTCCATAGCTACCATCTATAAAGATTTTCCTATATATTAAAATTCCTGGTATATGTATTATTATTTACGCGTGTTTAATGAGTGCTGCGAATGCCTTGCGTCACATTCTGTCTTCTGTTATTGAAGACTGGTTGAGACAACAAATTGCCTCAAATACCTGTTACTGACTTCACTCGCTCGTTACAGGATGTCATTAATTTCCACACTCTGATTTATGATGGCTTCTATTCAAAATATAGTTTATTCAAAATATGCCGGCGTCTGTAATTCCGAGCTCATATAGCCCAGATCTTTTCAGGGTTCGAGTGAATAGGCATCTTCTGGGTGAGCTCGCTCCATCTTCGGCCTCATCCTTCCTACATGGATAGATGCTGGTCAAGAGCAAACCCATCTATAATAAAAAAAAAAAAAAAAAAAAAAAAAAAAAAAAAAAAAAAAAAAAAAAAACCTAAAATCAAATTATCTGAAAATGCTTCACTTTAACTTTTAGTTTGGAAGACGACTTACAAAGTTAATTATTATTTTTTTAATTGTACTCAAAACAAATGACTAGATTAAACAATTGCAGGTGTGAGGTCAGACCCGATAGCACGGAAACTTCGTCTACGCCGCGGGCGACCAGAGCCCGAGCAGAAGGACTCTGCTTTAATACTGCGCGGTATGCAGGAGCAAGCCAACACGCAGCACAATGACCAACAACTCGAACAGAAGAACAGCGAACTTAAGTATGGACCCATTGTTGCTTTGATCCTCAAATTTATTTCAAACATTAAAGTAGAAGACAGATTTCATTTGTTTGCCGTTTATAATTTTACCGCCAATACTGAGACGAAAAAGTATCCAGAGCATGGTCAATCTGTGTACAAATTGGTTAACGTGATAAAGTATAAAATATCTTCATAATTAATAGGTTAGGGAAAAAAGTTTCTTCGCATTTTATATGAAAACCCCACACATTGAGTAAATATTGAGCTTTTTTGTGTACCCAGCTTTTTTCAAATAGTCAAAACTGTTCTGTGGTCAATTCTCAGTTCTTCAGCTATGTCGTAACTACTGATACATTTCTTCTAAACTGTATCTTCAGGCCGAAACGTTGGGAAGAAAGCTTGGAGAAACCACCATTGGACTACTCCGAGTTCTTCGATGAAGACACTGGCCAGACGCCTGGACTCCAGGTCTGGGAGATAGAGAATTTCATACCAGCACCTGTTGATGAGGTGAGTACACCACAATAAATCTGAAGACTTTTGTACTGTCATTAGGTAAAAATATTTTCATTTGTTTTATTTTATCTATATTTATATCTATCTTATATATTTTAAAATAAAGTTGCTGTCTGTCTCTGTCTATTTCTCTGATAACTTCTGAGCCACCCAATGGATTTTCATACTATTTCCACTTATAATGAAAAGAGAGATAGACAAGGAAGATTTGTGTGTATAATTTGGGGGTGTATATTTCGTTTTACAGGTTGCTCATGGGAAGTTCTTCGAAGGTGACTGTTATATAATATTGAAGACATTTATCGAAGAGCAAGGACAACTCTCGTGGGATATACATTTTTGGATTGGTTCAAAAGCAACTGTAAGTTAAAGCTGAACTTAAGAATAATGTGTTTATTTTTTGTTTTTATAGATGTCCATTTTTTATTATTTTCCCAAATTTTATTTCTACAATTAAATTGATATTCCTAAAACCAAAGTTTAAATTCAAAACCAATGTTATGTTTATTTATGTTTAAATATGATAATTATAAAGGGGTCGATATTTTTTCATCAGGCCTAATATCTTTCTTGTGCCGAGGATAAGTATTAGGACGTAGCGTTACCGGGAAACAAGTTTGGATAAATAATAAAAATATTTTATTGCATAAGAAGTTGTAATAGGGAATATGCGTCTAATTCAAAAAAGGCTTAAATATATTTTTTTATCAACATTTTTGCTTTAGAATTATGTCTATGTAAATATTTTTTTATATTATTTCTTTTTCGTTAAGAAAATAATTAGAGATGTAAGGGATATCCGGTAACTATCCGCTATCCGGCCTATCCGGCCAATATTTGTTATCCGGCCGGATGCCGGATAGTAACGCATTATCCAGCCGGATACCGGATATTTAAAAATAACTATTTTTGCTATAATAAACTGCAATAGAAAAATATTTGACAGGCAAATAATAGAAAATTGACTTAGGAAATTACTTTTATTAAAATATGAAAAGAAAATCAAATTTAAATTGTCTTTCATGAACAAAGAAACATTTACTACTTATTAATTATAGATAGTAAACTAAATACTATTAATTATACAAATAATTCTCTACAAAACTAATTAATGAATTATTGTTATTTTTATACCACTTTTTAAATCAATCACTACTCAAAATTAATTAGTGGGAAATTATGATGTATAAAGACTAAATTTTCGGCATTTGTCGGTAACAAGCGATTTCGTTTGTTTTCGTAAATGAGACCGGCTTCTGAAAAGAGTCTCTCACTATAAATATTGCTGCAAGGTGCTGAAAGGTACAATCTAGCAAATTTTGACAAGTATGAGTACTGCTTTGAGTTCACCGACCACCAATTGTAATGGTCGCATTTGCGATCAATTCGAACTGTCTTCATATAGTAGTCCATCTCGCTAGCCATCGGGTTTTTCTCTTGATCGCGACACTGACTGTTGTTTTCGTTTGCCACTTCTTTGAAACATTCCCAAAGGTGTTGTGAGAATCTCTAGTAAAACAATCGGCTTCATTTAAAATAAAACAAATAGTATAAAAAAGAAACAAAAAAAAAAACGAAATAAGTTATTCCTGCGTATTTAACTTGAGACTTTACATATGAATATAATGTGTAGTTAAAAACGAAATTTGCCTCTTGTTACACAAAACTAATTATTTGACTGAATTCACCAAGATCACCTTATTTGTAATATATAATCTTAATTGTGCAGCTGGACAAGGGCGCATGCGCCGCGATGCACGCGGTGAACCTACGCAACCTGTTGGGCGCACGCCGCACCCAACGCCACGAGCAGGCCGACGAAACGCCCGAATTCCTTGCGCTCTTCCCCACGCCACCGGTCTACATCCAGGGCAGCCACACGCCCTCGGGCTTCTTCACCGTCGACGACCCGGTCACTATATTGCACTAACAATTCTTTATTAACTCTTCTCACTTAGGAATTGAATTCTAAGCCACTTAATTTGAACCGAAAATTTTACTTGCAGGTATCATTAGCAAAAAAAACTTGATTGGCTTTACAAAATAAATATTACTTGATCATTATTAATTGTTAGCTACTATTGTTTAGTAGTGGCAGGGCAGACTGAGAAACACTCTCAGTCACTTGGGCAGCCCGCCTGATGGCAGTAACCACCGTAAATAAGAGGATGTTTAATGTTGTGTTTCAGTGAGTGATCAAGGGATGCCAGAGCCTATTGCCATATCCTTTTTAATCCATTAATCCTACTATGGTTGGCAGCGCACTTGCAGCTGCCATGGCGTCGCTCATGTTATAGGCGACGGTAGCCACTTACCATCAATTGGACCGTCAGCCTGTCTGTCGACCTTAATATTAAAAAAAATTAAAAAAAGAACTATTTTTTTACTGAATCCACATTCTAGCACAATCGAGGTGATTTAGCAATGTTTTTTTATAAAAAAATATTTAATTGGGAGACCTGAAAATGAAAAATCAAGTAATTAATATTGCAATAAGTATTACTGTGTAATACAACCTTAATGGGACAAATATTGTGCAACAGGAATTTTACAAAATTCCATACAACTCACGCAGATAAAGAGTAGGATTGAAAATGGCATCGCAATTTATTGGTCCCTCACTAATGTATGCACTATTGCTCTTATATTCACACTTGTGCATACTGCAACTTCAACGCATGTTGAGGTGTTTTGTTATTTCATGTAAAGGAACACTTACCAAAATAATACTAGTTAGTTGCTTTAGCTTCAAAACAATACTATTTTTCTAACAATATTAATATATATTAATGTGTCTTAAATTCTTTGAAGCTAAAAAGGGTCTTCATTAAATATCTAACCTGACTTAGTACCAATAATTTGACCATTTGACACTGAGAAAGGGGGGGACATAAGATCTTAGTATCCCCAAATGTCAACGTAATCTGCACGCAGTGCCCCCTGCTGGCTAACGAACAAGGATCTGACGACTGATTAGATGGAATAACCATCCATACATGGTTTGGCTCTAAATGATAGGCTAGTGGAAGGTGCAGTAACACCAGTTACAGGGGTCAGACCTGCCCTCGCCAATCCGCACGGCCCAGCCTGACGAGTATGGGCATATTTTTTAAATTGTTGTTATTTGACATGAATGTACTGGAATCATAAATAAAATAATACTTTTGGCATTGTTCTGTTGACGGTACAGGCTTAGTGAGGAGCAATTTTCACTCCTATTCTTTTTATTGCGTTATACAAAATATTTTTCCTGATATAGTTTATAAAACGCGTTCATCATAGAAGCATAATAATTTATAGCACTACGTAACGCGACTGTACCGAGTGCACGGATCTGGCAACACTATTCACTTGGAGCCGGTAGCAGCGACGGCCAGTTCCCTTGACCCACGCCACGTGTTGATCCTAGACGCCGGACTAACCATACATCTTTGGTAATTATAACTTTCCCACTGCCATTACTTAAACAATACCTTCCAAACTTATTTTTATTGTAATCAATATTAGTGGTTAAATAGGTTTCTTGCCGAGTTCTTCCCCCTAGTAGCAGCATTCCGAATCGGTAGTAGTTTATTTATATAAAATGAGATATATTTGACGAAGATAAATGATTGAGAAACTTAATCGAATAAATGATTTATTATTAATATTATTAATTCAGTTTTTATTAGATTCACTATTTATCCTCAAGCGTGAATTATCTAAATTCTACAGTTTAAAATAAATTCAATGATACATTTAAAATTGTACATATTTTTAAATGACATTTATATGATTACATTCCGTGTCAACTAAATTTTGCATCAAGCATGACCAAATAAAACTCAAATACAACAATTATTAAAAGAAATATAATAGTTTGTCTGGCGGCGAAACAGTTGATTTATTTAGTTTGGTGACCTAATATTTCTAGAGTTCACCAAGCAAGCTCTACGAGCTCATCATTAGTTGATGACAGAGCAAAAAGATAATTAACAAACGTATATATGACACAATATATTTTTATACTTATTTTATATTAAGTCACACATAAAGTTATTTCAGGTACAATTTTTTCATCTAATAAGTAATGCCAAATTAGTTGTAATTTAGATCTAACTTTAGCTAACTGTTTACAGGAACGGCAAAAAAGCCAAGAATACACTAAAATCCAAGGCTAGACTGTTTGCTGAAAAGATAAACAAAGAAGAGAGAAAAAACAAGGCCAATTTAATTTCGGAGCTACCGGGGAAGGAGTCGGCAGCGTTCTGGAAGACTCTTGCCTTCGAAGGAGAACTCCCCTATGTGGCAGAAGTAAGTTCAAGTCATCAAATCATTACGAATTTTGTAGTATAGTATAGATAAAATTATAGCCATCGAACCTTTATCTTTGTCCGAATAATTTTGGATGGACCGATGAGACTTTTTTAGTCACTTTTTTAATGACTTTTTTAGTTGATCCACACATATTTTATGTAGTAGTATAGTTGTTTTAATAATAGTAATTTTTAATATAAAACTAGACGAAAGTATTTTTTTGATTTAATTAATAATTTAATAGCCTTCCAATGTTTATATCGAGAAACTAAAAGAAAAAGGAAAAGTAGTACTAATTTCAAGATTGCCTATACTACTTATAAACAATTAAAATGGCAGTGGATAGAACATAATTATGATGAGAGAGAAAAATAAGAAATGGTCTAGAAGACCAACAGAATGACACCCGCGAGATAATAAAAGGAACAGTTAAAGAGACTAAAAGATTGGAAGATGATAAGACTAAGAGCTGGTCCGATATGGATTCGTACAACAAAGGACAGAGCTAAGTGGAAATCTTTAGAGGAGGCCTTTGACGAGAAACAAGCTGAATAACAATCGTTTTCCGATCTATAAAATAATATTAATAATTTAAAATAGATTTAGTTTAGGCATTAATTTTAAGTAAGAATGTAAAAATCAGCAATAAAAGCTTTTTATTTTTATTATTGCTAAAGTTAGCAAATTGGCTATTGCCAGATTAATACTTCGATAAGTAAGTCGAAATGCCAAAGCTCATTCCCCTATCCCATCCTTATTCCTTATACTTTATCCTTTTTAAAAAATAGGCAGCTTACTTGCAACCCCAATGGCGTAGCTTGTGTAATTAAACGGCAGTAGCTTTAGGAATGTTTATTTTCTTTTAACCAGTATTGTTTTACTTATTGGATTATTTTGACAGGAGCACGTCCCTGCTGAGTTCAAATGGTTGCCTCCGCGCTTGTATCGGGTCGAACTGGGTATGGGTTACTTAGAGCTACCACAGCCGGAGGAAGCCCCGCTCGTTCGCGACGTGTTGGCCACCCGCAACGTTTACATACTCGATGCTCATCTGGATCTCTTTGTTTGGTGAATATATATGTTTTTTTATGTTAAGGCCGACAGACAGGCTGACGGTTTACAGTGTCCGAAAGCTTTACTTAAGGTAAAGCAAAAACAAACAACACGATGTTATTCATTTTTGTTAAAATAATGTGTAACCTATCACACAACACAATTTACAAGCATATAACAATAAAATCATGAAAAAGATAGAAGTAAACTGTATTATTTTTAAATTTTATAAAAATAAAATATCAGAAGTTTTTTAGAAACGTGCTTATTATTATTGAACATACTTTTGAGATATCAAAAATATAAATATCTCAATTATTATTAGAATTACGGTGTGTTAACCAAATCTAGGGAAAATAGTTTATTTTTTAAAGTCATATAAAACAACATTTTTACTAATTTCATTATATATTTTTGCTCAAGCTGAAGGCCGATTTTCCAATGAAAACATGGCCCCCTTTCTAAAAGTTTTATTGTCCTGGTTTTTAATTTCTTTTTTGCTGTAGATCTGTCCTATTAATCTCTTTCTGGTTGCTATTTTCCCTATTATGTGAACGAGTTTCTTGGTCCGTCCTCAAATTAAAAATCCTGAGGTGTTAACCATACTTACGTCATACAGTCGGGCAACGCTCAATGTTCGAGCCTCGAGCCTGCAAACTGAAGCGAGTTCGCCGAACGTTGCTCTACGCAAGTACATTCGTTGCCTGACTGTATGACGTAAGTATGGTTAGACTGTGGTTAAATTCTGAGTTCTTATTTGGCATTAAGGCACCACCTCCACGAGCGAGTTTATCGCCACGAGTTCGCCCTTCTATCGTTGGGTAATTTCCACCAGACAATTATTCTTCATTTCGTCGCGATTCGCGACCGATCTCCGCGTGTCCGTCACGTTTCGCGGTGTATCTAACGAGAGGGCATCACGTACGCTGCGAGTAGGTCGCGTCTCGCGGCGAACGCGATATAAGTCGTTGTGACGTTTTGCTCGTCTAGGGTCACTCATGTAATAACAATTAATTATCTATTTACCATGAGCATTAAATTGTTTGATTTTGATGTTCAAATTATAATTAACTGATCGTAGGTTCGGTAAAAAGTCATCGAGATTGGTGAGAGCGGCGGCCGTTAAATTGGCCCAGGAACTCTTTAATATGGTCGAACGTCCTACGCACGCACTTGTAACGCGACTTCAAGAGGGTACTGAAACACAGGTAATCAAAGACTATTCATTGGTTGGATTTTGTTTTTTCTATATTAAAGCGTGGCGGAGTTGTTTTTTTTTTAAATATATATTAAGGTTCCACTTGATGATAACAGGCTGCCGTCGTTTAAGAACACAAACTACATCGGTGGGATTGAAAAAGCGTTGTCGACTCGTGTAAGATAAAGAATGGCTCTTAGGCTCCTTTCATTCGTCGCGTTTTTCGACATGTCTGACCGGCGCGCAATTTCCCGGTGCGCGGGCCTGTGCCGCCGTGTGACCTTTCAATGTTGGACGTGCGCGTGTGTATTTTCTGTACAGTCATAGCGACAATTGATACAGAACAATAAACAGACAAGTGCAAAAAAGGTCTGATATTTGAGATTTGCGGTGTGAATTTATAGGATGTATGAATAATTTTCCTTTGCGACTGACACGGCGTTTTTTGTTGTTAATCAGAATAATTATTTTGTTAATAATTGTGTCCATGACTGTACACGTTCAGCCAGGTCGAGTACGCACGCAAAAACGAAATGATCAACTCGATCGTCGACACGCTTTAGAATGAAAGAAGCCTTACTCTTGCGCCTAAACACAGCAGTCATGTCAACAACTAACTCATTTGACGATAATGAATACATATTCTTGAAACTCACGAGTTGTTCTTTCGCATTCATTTGTTGTTTTTCTCACACAAAGATGTGTATCGCATAATGACATAGGTTTGTGGCTATAAATGTTTGGATAAATGGATAATTGTTAACTCTTGCACGCAAAAACTACTCTGATTTCAGAGTAGAATATCACATAGAAAATAATTTATAAAGGTACGCGGATACTGCCGCTGACAAAAGCTAGATCAAATATATAACATTCAATATAGATTGTTGAAATTAATAGTACCTTTGAAAATTAAAAATAAATATAGTGAAGATCCCATGGGACTCTTTTAAGTATTGTGGAGTGATGCCTATACATAAAAAAGTTGACTATACGTTACTCGTGGAACAGTACTTTCGCGAGGAAATTCAGGTAGTCAAAAGTCACAAAATAGTCACTAGAAGGGCCACTAGGAAGTTATTACATAAACCAAAATTTATTAATGAGTATGGTAAAAGAATCTCGCAATATATAATTCCCCATCTAATTAACAATTTACCTATCAATATAAAAAATGAAATAGCACAAAGAAACTTAAAGAGTACATTAAAAAAATATTACCTAAATTAAATATAATAAGATTATATTTATTGGATTGAATAATATAATTAAAAATTATATTTATATAACTAAATTAAATAATTATTCTATAAAAACACATGACTGCATAGAATGGGACATCCTGTGTGGCGAGTTGCACACGCACAAAGCATACCGATGTGTGTCGATGATTCGGTCGGCCGGTTTTGCATCTTTTAAATTGAGTTGTAACATTGTTATTTTAATTTCTTGTATATATGATTTATAGTGTAATGTGTATTGGCGTGAAGTAAATGTCTAGACAAACCAATAATGGTTTACAGACATTGTAAACATTGTGTATTGAATCATGTATGAGATAATAAATAAATAAATAAATAAATATGAAGCATTCTACTTTACATAATGCTATTAAAAACAATGATGGCAAATATTTTTTCTGAACTCCTCACGAGAAAAATAAAAAATGAGACTCTGTTAAAAGTACAGACAAACATTATGAAGTCAACTAATTATACTTTAAAAAAACTCCAACTCATTATAAAAGATTTAGTTCATAATTGATTTAAATTTTTATAAAATTAAAGCCATAAAAGCATTACCTGAATACATTTATATTCATAAAACGCTTTGAATAGTCTGTTAAGGAAAAAATATTGAGAGCGTATTTCCGCACGTCTAGGTGTTCAAGACTTACTTCAGTGGCTGGGAAGAGGTGATAGCTGTGGACTTCACTCGCACTGCGGAGTCGGTGGCGCGTACCGGTGCCGACCTCGCTTCATGGGCCAAACACCAGGAAACCAAGTCAGTGTAGTAGAAATACTTAAAAATGTTAACTGAAAAACTATCAAGCTACAACTATTAAATATTGGTCCATAAATTGGCCAGAATGGCGCTTGTGTAGCATATTGGTGTTTGACGTGATTGGTTGGTCGCGTAGTTCGTGAAACCACTAAAGAAAATGCTACTATAGCCCACCTATTTAATAGTAGCCGACCGATACTTTCTCGTGTATAGAAATTTCCTCCTTACCTCTTCTCCATGATGAGATGATGTTGTAAATTGATTAGAGCGGACCTATCGGCGCTGTTCACACTGCGGCAGCCGGCCATGGGGCTGAGCGAGGCGACGGCGCTGGCCGAAGAGTGGGACGAAGATTTGGACGCCATGGACGCATTCGTGTTAGAGGGTCGTCGCTTCGTGCGCCTGCCAGACCACGAGCGCGGCATCTTCTACACTCACGACTGCTACGTTTTCCTCTGCAGATACCTCTTGCCTGCTGACGTGAGTGGCGTTGATAAGTTTCATACCTTATTTGTGAAATTGATCAATTTAAGCATTAACATTTAAATCATTCCATCTTAAAGAGGGCAGTCCGTCAGGCGGCAGTATCCTTACCCTAAAAAATGCACTTTTATATCACCACCGAGAAATAATACCAGCGTAATGTACAAAACTAAAAAGAATAATAGTAGCATAATGTACAAAACTCAAAATGCTCAACACGCAAAATGTACAAGATGGCCCACGTTCACATTAACTTTTAAAGTCTACAAATGATTACAGAGTTAAGTAAGGGATGGTGTAGGTACCTACCGAAAATTGAAAATCATATTTTTATGCTCGTCATTCTAACTTACCAATCTACTATTTTCAATGACGGCAATTTTTTTTTAATACAAAATGCAAAACTGATTCGATTTTTATAAACTACATTTTTTATTCGGTACAGTCTCCTACAACCTATATTTAACAATAAATTAAACTCAAATATAAGTATTATTAATATTTTTACTGAACAAATATTGCCTACAAATTTTACTTCCATTACTGTAAAAAATAAATTTATATACGTGAGTTTCTAGGCACTAGAACGTGAGTCTCATCTCATAAAATCATTTGTATTAATTATTGTGATACGAGGGGCACACTGAAATGATCGGCAATAAGAAAAACCACTTGCACGGTATAGCTAAATTGTATTTTATTGTTTTTCGAAGTATTCTCCGTTCAACTTAATGCACTTTTCCATTCGTGCAAACCAATCATTAAAACAGTAATTCCAGTCTGAAGTTGATGTTGACAAAATGGCTGATTTGTACGCTTCCACAGCTGCTTCGGGGTCTTCAAACCGTTGACCGCGTAATAAATCTTTCATTCTAGGGAATGTAAAGAAATCGTTTGGGCTCAGGTCAGGACTGTACGGAGGATGGCTCATCAGCTCAACGTTTTCCTGCTTCAAAAAATCATTTGTCTTCTGAGTCGTATGGGAGCTCGCATTATCGTGATGTAAGATGATGCGACGTTTTGGGTTATTTTTTCGGATTATCATTTCTGGCAAACAAACCGTGATATACCACTCGGCGGTAACCGTTCTGCGTTCCTGTAAAGGAATTGTAGCAACATGCCCCTTTTTCGAGACAAACGTAGCGACCATTTTCTTTGACACGCTGCGGGAGCGAACCACTTTCGTTGGCTTGACCTCGTCTTCGAAGACCCAAACTGCTGACTGATGTTTTCTTTCAGGTTCGTATGAATAAATCCATGATTCATCACCTGAGACGATATTATAAACGGCATTTGACTTCCCTCCGTTGAAGCGTTGCAGAGTATTCCGGCACTAATTTACACGAGCCGCCTTTTGCTCTTCGGACAAATTGTGGGGAACCCAGCGGGAAACTAGCTTTCTTACACACAGCTCATTATGTAATATCGACTGAATTGCAGTCATTCCGATACTGATAACAGCCCGAATCTGCTCGTATGTCACATGACGGTCATCTAATATAATAGTTCGCACAGCTGCGATGTTTTCAGGCGTGACCGCTGTTCTTGGTCGACCTGCAGAAGAAACAGTGCTGAGCGACACACGACCGCGTCGGAACTCGGCATACCAGCGGTATATTGTCGTTTGACTCGGTGCTTCAACATCATAAATCGAAACAATTTCGCTGAGACATTTATCTTGAGATAAGCCGCGACGAAAATTGTGATAAATTATGGCACGGAAATGTTCACGCGTGAGCTCCATTTTAGTTAACGACGTGTCAACTTTAAACCAACATAGTTTTTGTTTTTAATAAAAAAAAAAAATTGTTTGAATGTCATTAAGATTCTAAGAGGCCAGTATTCAAATTCTAAAAAAGGTTTTATTGTAACTCAATCCGAAATATTCTATTCCCGATCATTTCAGTGTGCCCCTTGTACTGAAATTTTATTGTGTTCAAGCTAATATTTTTTTGTATTCTTTTTAAAAAGTTGCTCTCCCTTATCCCACTTATATAATAAATAGGAATAAAATAAGTATAGTTTTTTCATAGTAATAAAAATCGACAGCGCACTTATGCCTTATGCTTATATACAAGGAAGGCGACGACAGTAGCCACCTACCATAAAATGAAACTTCAACCTGCCTGCTAACGTTTACATAAAGAAAAAAAGGAAAAACCAGTAAAATAGGTAGACCTCATAACTTAAGTATGTTGGTTAAACCGATTCACTATATCAAATATTACTTGTTTCTTACTTGTATGAAAAAGTAAATATTTATTAGTTATTTTTATGTTTATAAATTTTATAGAATAATTTTCCAGTAAAATTACTAAATTCATGGTCACGATACACGACTTACATTCACGATAAAATCTGTAGTCCAACTTCATTAATTTTATTGATAAATTTTTATCAACCTTGATGAGCTGGATAAATTGAAACTGATAATTTTAAATATATAGTATTTTTATAATTTAAAATATTAATTTGTTTAATTTGGCTCAGGTGGAGGAGGAGAGTGAAGGTTTGGCCGCGCCGCCTGGCGGGCCTGAAGCGGGCGCGCCCGAGGCGGACGAAGCGGACGCGGCCACGTGGGTGGTGTACTTCTGGCAGGGCCGAAACGCGCCCAACATGGGCTGGCTCACATTCACATTCGGCCTCGAGCGGAAGTTCAAGCAGGTCCGAAGGCAACTTTCTGATTTTAGGACGCGCACATTTTCCCACGAAGTTCTACTTCACCGCATTATGTAGCGATGTTAGACCAAGTGACCATTATTAAAACTGAAATTTATTCACAGCAAACATTTCGTAATATTCGCAAATAATACAAAAAAATCGATACATGTAATGAAAGGCATCCAAATCAACCTAAACCATACATCACGTGAAAGAGTGATCATATTAGTATTCGAACTCGCGTCTACCGTGACGGCGTTCTAGAGGTAGTCCCTTTAATTACTATTATTTGAAGCAGGTCTGCCATCGGCTCGACGTGGTGCGCACTCACCAGCAACAGGAGAGCCCCAAATTCATGGCTCACTTCCACCGTCAATTCGTGGTGAAGGACGGCAAACGGAACCGCAAGCCGGAATCGGGTCGTCAACCGGTCGAATTGTACGAACTGAGGAACAACGGTTCGGCCTTGTGTACACGTCTCGTGCAAGTCAAAGCTGACGCTTCACAACTCAACAGCGCTTTCTGGTGAGTATACCTTTTCCAAGAAACGATACCTTAGAAATCACAAAATACTTTAGTGGTGCAACTGGTTGCCAGGACGATGATAGTACAAATAATGGCGAAATACAAAATTTATAACAAAACACATAAACACAACCACGTTTTATGGGGGTGGTTAATAGAGTTAGGACGGCGTTAATAGAGAAGGACCTTTATGACGGCAAGAAGCCTCTGTCTCTTGACTTCTAGTCACTGACGGCCAGTCGGCACGCAGAAACGTAGAATTGACTTGAAATTGAAAAGAACTCGTATTTGTTTTACAGTGTGATTCAGCACTTTTAGTATTAAGGCTTTATTACATATGAAGCTAGGATATAACAGAACGAATGCAACGACAAAATGATGTTCAGTTTTGTTTAATTGCATTTTTGTATTTTCTTGTTGCGGATGACGTTTATGGCCTTTTTTGTATTCCTGCAACCTTTTTACTGTCGCGAATTAAAGTTTAGATACATCGTTGTTTAGTTACATCCTGAACGTGCCCCTGGAAGGCGCCGATTCTTCAGAGTCGTCCGCGATAGTCTACGCGTGGATCGGAAGTCGCGCAGACGCAGACTCAGCGCGTCTCATAGAACAGATCGCCGAAGACAAGTTCAACTCGCCCTGGGTCAGCTTACAGGTGAAGTGGCTTATTATTTTTACCTAGTTTATCAATAACTTTTGGCAAACAAATGGTCGCGTACCAATCATCATTCACGATACTCTATTTTTTATACTGAAAAATTGTTAGGTTCCCGAGGGATCGTCTAAAAACATAAAAAAGACGCCACTGTCGTCACAGCCTAAAGATGTCGGTCGTTATATTACTTATATATTTTCGATTTCAACGTCGATGAAATCGCAGGCACCAGCTAGTATTAAAATATACTTTAAATTTAGTTATTAATATGTAATGTAAATTTTGTAGCTTAATGTGGATGTCATATTAATTATATGAAATAAATGAAATTATTATAATTTAACTGTGTAAATTTTTTATAGATTTAGCAATATTATTTAGTGATTATTATGAATTTTATAGCAATGTGTTAAAGGTTAAATTGTGTTTAATGTTTAGGTGTTGACGGAGGGCAGCGAGCCCGACAACTTTTTCTGGGTGGCGCTCGGCGGCCGGAAACCTTATGACACCGATGCGGACTTCCTCAATTACACCAGACTGTTCCGATGCTCCAACGAGAAGGGATATTTCACCGTATCAGAGAAATGCACTGATTTCTGTCAGGTTTGTAACGTTTTCTCTCCTCTTAGAAAATTCGCGTTGTGTCGAATTTTGACGTCATAGACAATCTCAAGAGATCCCTTATATTGTTGTGTGAGTACCCATAGTTTAGGAAAATTTAATAATAAATCAAAATTTGAGTCCCTTGGACTCAAATAAAAATTGATGTCCATTTTTGATACAAGCTTTTAGAATATAAATTTTTATTTGTTATTAAATTTTCCTGGACTACACAATCTATATAAAAAACATATATAGGCATACATAAAATTTTGATACGATCGTTTTTTTTATTTGCATAATATAGTATCCCAATTACGATATGTTCGCTTTAACCTATTGAGAATTTAATATATTTGTTTTGTTACAAAATTAACCCAACTGATCGCAAATCTTTATTGTAATCTAAGGGTAAAAACACATATCGAAGTGCCGCGGTCGCACTTCGATACATCAATGTCGATAGTAGCGATTTCTACATGGATGGCGGTGCGAACATGTCGGGTTAATCGTGTGCTCGTTTCTGTGCTGTACACTACCTCCAGAAAAATATCTTGTCTAATAATGATAGTGATAATGACGATAAGTTTATGTCGGCCAGCGCAAAATGGTGGCTATTTTCCACTATACCTAATTGGCATATCTGTTTGGCGGTTTTTGTCCCGCTTATCCCACAGAGCAGGTACATTAAAAATTAATTCAATCACTAACTCCTTTTCCATATATAATAAACACATCAAAAAAGTCTAAGCAACACATACAAATTTCAATTTTACAATGTGTTTTCGCATTAAATTCTTAGTGTTTTCTTATTTATAGGTATTATTTTTAATGCTTTTTTGATATTAAACCTCAATTGTATTTTTTATTTAATTTTTTTAATAATCTTAATTAACAATAATTACGAGTAAGTATTGTGTGTACATAGTACAAAGTAAGGTGCCTAATCAACTAAACTTAAACTAAAATTGCATAAATTAATACAAAGTGTATTAATTAATTAATACAAGTGGCCTCCTCTGTTATTGAGAACTTGCTGGCACCGATTATTCATAGAATCGATGAGACTGTTAATGTTATCCTGCTGCAATTGTTCCCAATGAAATTTTTGTAAGTCCATCAGTTGTTGGGTTGTTGTCACTCCATCCAAGTCCTTTAAAACACGTCTCTGGAGCATGTCCCATGCAAGCTCGATGGGGTTGAGGTCTGGCGATTGTGCAGGCCAAGACAATACCAGGACGTTTTCCCTTGCCAAATACTCCCGTGTGTGCAAAGCTGTATGCGAACGCGCATTGTCATGCATCAATGTGAAATCGGAGCCAAGCGTTTGTGCGAATGGACGAACATAAGACCTTAGAACATCCTCAACGTAATTTACAGCGTTCATTATACCATTTACAAAAACGAGCTCAGTTCGTCTGTTCTTCATAATACCCGCCCATACCATAACTGTTGATGCACTTCCTGAACGCACCTCAGTCTTTCAGTATTTCCAGGACGACGGTACACTCTTACCCTTCTAGTATCAGGCTTGAACCCAAATTGAGACTCATCGCAAAATAAAATTTTATCCCATTGTTCCCGGGTCCATGTAATTGTGTTCCTTACACCATTCATTTCGACGAGCGCGATTCCCGTGACGTATCGGTGGGCACCTAATTGGCCGTCGTGCTCGTAGGCCATACTCATGCAGTCGATTTCGCACAGTTTGACAGCTAACAACATCACTTGAATTTTGTAGCCTTAAACCTATCTCTCGGGCGGTTAACATCGGCTGGCGTCTTGCAGTCAGTTGTATGTATCGATCTTGCCGTGTGGTTGTACACACGTGTGGTTGTGTGGTTGTTCTCGACCTGGGTGCTGCTCAGCAGGATCTCCCGCGTTAGTGTAACGTTGACACCAAAATACCGAGATACCTGAGATTGACTTCTTCCCGCTTGCAACATCCCTACAGCTCTTTGCATTTCATCTGCGTTCAAATGACGTCGCTCCATGACGTAAAAAATGTCTCAAAATCCAAATTTGTTCAAAACTTTTTTCAAATTATTGTTTAAATCATAAAATTGATACAGAATACTAAATTTTAATAAGCAAAGAAAAAATGATACTCGAATTTTTTTTACAACCAGCCAGTATGTCCTGTAGATCAAAAAAGTTTACATAGGTATTACCTACTTGGTAAGTAATGAATTTAGTAATTTTACTAGAAAATTATTATATAATTGATTAATAATTTGAAATAGTATGTGTTGCTTAGACTTTTTTGATGTGTTTATTTAACAAATAAACGAGTTGAAGCGAGTGACATGATCGAGCCGACTGAGAGACAAATCAATTTGACCAGTCACGAGTGAGATCACATTGATGCTTACCGCCGACCGCGATGTAAAAACACTTCTTTTTTTCATGTAAGCATCGTGATAAACCTCCGTGTATACTGTGAGGTATTTTTCGGCATGTGCGTGCGTGTGTGTTTGCATGCATTTGTTTTACATGAAGGTGACATCTAGATAGCGAGCTAAATCGCAATCGCGAGATATCGCAGTGAGGCATCTTCGGCACGTTCTTACCCTTAGGGTAAAAACAGACTAATAATTAGTGTCGGCCCTAATAAGTGAATTGTTATAGCATTTTGGCTATTTATTTTATGTTTAATGTCTTATTTAAATCAAATTTAAAATCGAAGAAGAAAGAAATTTCTTTCAATATATTTTCTTATTTATTTATTAATGTTTTATCAATCAAAATTAATTAATTTTTCTTTTACCAATGATTACTACACTAATTACCAATTTATACCTAACTAGCTTCGCATGGAGTTGCAGTTTTCAAAAAAGCTTTCTTAATGGTTGCTTATTTTATAAAACAAACCTATGTTCTAAATTTCAAATACGTATAGTAAGTAGTTTTGCCTGTGCATTGATAGTCAGTCAGGAGAAACCATAATTATATGTAATCCTATATTGATAAGTATAGATAATTAATACATTATATATTCTTGTGTGAACAGGACGACCTGGCTGATGACGACATAATGATCCTAGACAACGGTGAACAGGTGTTCCTCTGGCTCGGGGCCAAGTGCTCCGAGGTTGAAATAAAGCTGGCTTACAAATCAGCACAGGTAAATAGCACGCAACAATATACTCATTATTGTGACCTTACTCAAGGTTCAAATCTTAGCCAAGTGAACTTTAAAAAAGAAATTTTCAAAGTTGGTCCTTGTTCTTATATAAAAACATTGTGATAACGCAAAACGATATAGGATAGAGGGCAATGTAATAGTGATGGCAGGACTAACCTTATTTCACAGTCACTATTGGGACAGTATCGTACAAAAATACCGTCAAAAGTACTTCGAATTGTAGTGAATGCGCCCTGGTATGTTTCAAATGAAATAATTCATTGAGATCTCCAAGTAGGAACAGTATAGGAAAAAATTAAAGGTGCCGTCATTAAGTAGGACAGGATATACTCCTGTTTGAACATTTTGGCAAAGCTTTAATGAAAAAGACTGCGGAGAAAAGCCGACTGAAAGATTACAAATAGACCTGCTGTAACTAGCAGCTGACATGATAGTTTGAGGTTTGCATTATTAAATGCATGATAATTTTCAAAAATATTTCATCGAGACTCAAGTCCATACGAGACAGATTGAGATGAAAAGAAAGTTAAAAAAACCTACTTGGACAGCCCGTCTGGCGATAGTAGTCTGGCCATGTGTGCTATTGTGTTTCAATGAGTAAGAGTTGCCAGAACCCATTTCTCTATCCTTAACTAATTCCTTAGTCTTAATTCCACTAAGTTTGGTAATACACTTGCAACACCTGTGGAGTTTCGTGTGCTAATAGGCAATAATAAGCATCTACAATCAAGTGGACCGTCAGCCTGTCTGATCTTTAAATAGAAAAAAGTGAAGATAGAGGAGTAATCATTTTGCAATTGATTCTCAATTGAATGACTTTCAATTTTAATAATTTATAATTTCACTATTAGGTATATATTCAGCACTTGAAGACAGTTCAGCCGGAGAGGCCGCGCAAATTGTTCCTAACGCTAAAGAATAAAGAGTCTAAAAGGTTCACCAAATGTTTCCACGGTTGGGGAGAACACAAGAGACCACCTGAGTAAAATATCTTCTTATTTATTAGGATTTTTATATATTCTATCATAATCAGTTTCAGAGCAAGTATTGGAATAGGACTGGATATTTTAAAATTACACAAATGTGAATGAGTTTTAATGGCATAAATTAATTTATTAGTTGCAAGCTAAGGGGCCTGGTCATTGCCACTTAGCCCTTACCATTAATTACAATGTGGTTGATTTTCATCCACTTTGATTTAAATAAAAAAAGAAATAAAACTAAATCAAAATTGAATCACATTGTTTGCCATGCATCGCAATTTGTTGTTGGGACATTCTTATCAATGTGTTACCATTTAAAATCTATGTTCTTATTCTACACTATTCACTCTCTTTGAGACTATAATAAATTATGTTGAAATAATTTAAAATGACTTTCTAGACCTACTCTAGGCATGCTTGTATTCATAACAAAACTCATGTAATTATAATATGTAAGAATTAAATTTATTTAAAATGTATATAATTAATAAATTTGAGATTTGCAACTTTTTTGCTATACCTACTAATGTCTATACATTTGATTTGTGAGGAATATTGTGCCTTAGTCTTTTAGTTCTATAGTGTTGATGTTGAGACTGGCATACACTTTTGAAAATACAATTTATACAATATTATGACAATGCATTTTCATAGCAGAATGATACGAGTTTTTAATTGTAATAAGTATCGCAACAATTATGGATGTACCTTTAAGGTTGATTGCACATATAAGTATTTTTTTTTCATGGTGACCAAATTCGCAAGCTACAGTTAGTACCATTATAAAATGTAAATTCCAAGATTCAAACTAATTGAAACATGAAATTCCAAGAAGTGCTTTTATTTTATTATTACTTTTACAAGTCCCACAGGGCTTCCGCAACAAATTAAAAGACTGAATCGTTCAACTTCATCATGACATTTATTCATTTATTTTAATAACTAAATAAGCAGATCACAATGTGTAGTTTTATTCTATTGCAAAGAGTAACTTTTTGACTAGTGTAGCAGATTCTGCATTTTTGTCACTCTGTGAAACTTATTCTATGGCAAAAATGTATGTGAAAACACATTTGTCTTTCTTAAAAGAAGCTAGACTATTCAATGCCAAATAATAATGCCTACTTTTAAGACATTTTATAGTAAAACTATTTTAGTAATGTCACTTAGTTATTTCTAAATAAAAAATATTATCATTTACTGAACCTGTAGTCCAGAAATTACTCATCCAAATTGATAGAATGTATCTATAGATGGACCATTTAAATGAGTCTTACCGCCCCTGTACCACACAAGTGAGGACTCATTTAACAGTCTATCTATAGTCTAAGTCAGAATTATCAATACTCCAAAATCTAAGAAGCGCCTATCCGCATTGCAAAATTAGTTTCACTGTACATTCTTTATTTGACATTTGAATTAAAGATCTCTACAATAAAACAGTTTATATTAATGTTTGTAACTATAACTACAAAAATAACAGTTCTATAAAAATTGTATATAAAAGTGATTACTGAAGATTCAATGTAAATATGTACCTATCTAAACAAGCTTATAGATTTTTTTATATCAACTAATGCATATGTTAACAAAATGTGCAATTTTATTTAAATTTTGACATTTAGCACAAACAATAATTATAATCAATATGCCGTAGTTTTTGTAACATTCATAATATTATAATAAATAAAATGTAACAATAAATAGATTAAAATATTCGAGAGTTTTTTGTATATACTTGTGAGAAACTTCTATTTTACATGTAAGCTTACATTTGAAATAAGAATAGTAAAATATTAAATTATCCAATCTTAGTAAACATAGCGATTTAGTCGTCGTCGTCGTCATCGTCGGAGGGAACAAATAGTTCGTTTTCCTCTAAGAAATTTGCAATATTTTTACTAATAGCAGCACCGATTAGTAGTCCCGGTACAACTGCAGCCACAATACCTAAAAGACCGAAAGGATTCTTCTCTGGTTCAGGGAGGATAGCACCGCTCGGTGTCGTGGTAGCTGTCCGCCTTAACATAATTTGTTTCTGCTCTGTTCTGGTCATGTTAGTAGTTTGAACCACAAACCGAGATAAACGGGAGACACACATTTTAAGAATTAAGGCTTAAAAATTATTTATAGACTTGAGCTGACAAATTAAAGCAAAAGCACAAAGATTTCAAAATATCACCTATTTTAAAATAGAATTTGATTGAATACCATACCACAGTCGTACAATAATCGATTACAATATGTCAAACTGTCACAGCATTCTGTGACAGTTTGTGTCACAGAATACTGTGTATTGCGATGGTACATTCATAGAAAACAGAGGCGCTAGTATGAGTTTACGATACTACACCAATTCTACACTCGCTAGCGAGAACGTAAAACTTTTGTATGGGAAATCGTGAACTGTCAATGTCAAATTATCAATTTTCCATATAAATGTTTTACGCTCTCGCTAGCGAGTGTAGTATCGTAAACTCATGCTAGAGCCACAGGTAAAATAAAGTATGAGGCATATTATATTATAAATATAGCATGGGAATAAATGTATGGAGGATTAACTTATATAGATGTGAAACTGTCAAGCTACAGCCATTTATAAATTAGCCAGAACGGCCCTTGTGTATTTGGGTTTGGTATGAAAGTATGTAGTTGCGTAGTTCATACGCGCCAGTCCGTCAGTCGCTCAGTCGTGCTCAATGTCGCCGTTTTAGCAACTTTGTCGCTAGATCTAATGGATTTTCTATATCATTAGTGACAATTTTTTTCCATCTAGCGACTTCTTGTATGCAAAGCTACAAAGAAATAAAGTAGAAAAAAGTATTGTGAAATTACAAGTAGAAGCGACTTTTTCAATATTGAAACACCTACAGAAATATTTTGATACAAATTTAAATGTAGGTAGTTACTAGCAACACTACGAATTGCTATTGTTTTTTTGGGAAATCTACTATAGAATGACGTTCGATCTCGTTCAGTCTGTTTGATGCCTCTCACTCTATCAAACGATTCATCACAAAGATGTTGTATTAGTCTGTACCTAATTCATCATATTATGTCGCTATTTCTTTCTCTTTCTTCGTCAGCAATCCACCATATAGTAGGAGAAAGGAAGGAATGGAATAACCACAGTTTCTATTCTCTCGCTAGAGAGTATATATGTTCTATGCTAGAGAGTATATGTGTTCTGTGGTTCCTAGTCTGTCTAGTATGGTTATGGTACCGAAATTTTCATATGTCAATTGTCAAATCAAATAAATTCCTGAATGTAATTTTTAATGTAATAAAATAAAACTATATTTATGAAAACATTCGCTGTGTTTATAAGATGAATGTGACCTTAACAAGTTTGGAAGCTTTAGTCTGTAAGTATATATATTAAAGGTGTGAAGCCGTAATTGTCTAATTTCAATAAACCGCAAGATTCGATGTTCTTTTTATTATTATTTAGTGAAAGCAACTCACGAATCCTTACCATGTCCGGATGTTGCGGCGTTAGAAGCCTTCTGTGCGGTAATGCGAGACTCCGCAGACGGTCCGCAACTAGCTGCTCAAGCGTTAGCCGCCCGAATTCACACGCCAAATCCTCGAGAAGCGCTTCTCGCTCTCAGCATGTTAGATCGTTGCATGCGACGTTGTGACAGTCAATTTCACGCGGAAATAGGTAAATTTCGTTTCCTCAACGAAATGATAAAACTAGTGTCGCCAAAATATTTTGCAGACAGAACTGCACCAGAAGTGCAAACAAGGGTATGTACCATTATTATATTTATTTTTCTTTGTTTGATTTATCCAATAATAAATAAATAAAAGTCTACAGGATTTTAATTCAAATACAGTACAAAGTATGTTCTGTCCGACAAGAGAATGCAATAGGCTTGCATTCTCTTGCAATAGACTGAAATATCTGGACAAAACTTCAAAAAGTCGAGATTTCTGGGATTAAAAAAGTAATTGTATTTTATTTTATGGCACATTAGGAGTATCATGCGTGATTTATCACACACATGATAAGTAACCTATAGTCTGGTGTTCTCTCACACTGAATCTAACAATTTTGTTCCCTGAGACTTTTAGTATGTATGCCTTAATTATCATAACAAACGTTTATTATATAGTACGTTTTTTGCAATAATTACTTTGCCTAGTTATTTTGGACCCAATTTTGCTATTTTTGACAAAATAATTAGATATTTTCTAACAAATATAAGTTTAATCAGCTTTCAAAACAATTAAGTCAGTAAAAGATATTTTAATTTCTTTTTAATTGCTTATATTTATAATATTTATTGGACAACTTGATGAACAATATACCTCTAAAAGGTGAAATTAGAATCTGATGATTTCTTTAAAAATGTAAAAATAGTTACAATAAATTTTATTGTAGGTTTTACAATTGTTCCACGCTTGGGCAATTGAATATTCAAAGGAATCAAAATTTAAAGTAGCATTTGAAATGCTCAAAAATCAGGGTGTCATAAAAGAGACTCCACCTCCACTTCCACCTGACGATGCACCCCAACCATCAAGGACAAGATCAAAGAGTGCCATATTTGAAGATGAAGAGAAATCTAAAGTATTACAAAAATTGTTGCAAAGTAAAAAACCTGAAGATCTTCAGCATGCCAATAGACTTATTAAAACTATGGTTAAAGAGGTCAGTACAAATATTTTCTCATGTAATCATTATATAAATAACTAGCGACCCGCCCCCGGCTTCGCCCAGGGTGCAATTTTTATATATATGAACATTCTCTGTTTGTCCCTCTTTCCATTAGCGAAAACCAAATTGAAATCTGTCAACCCGTTCACGCGTGATGCCGTGACCAAGGGAAATAGGGATTCATTTTTATATATAGAGATTACAAATGTATTTTAAAAATATCACTTAAAATATATGATTTATAAATGTATGAGTGAATTCCTTTTATAACAAAATGCAAGTTATTCTCAATTTAGATAAGAGTGTGCGAGGAAGGTATTAGTCACTACATGATTGCTACATCACTAACTATAAACAGCAGGTTTAATAAACATTATTTAATAGTTATTATAAGTTTAAGGAAATAAGGAATTTTAAATTGAGCCAAATGAGCCCTCGGCTTCACATGCATGCAATTTTGCAGGCAATTTTTCCAATTGTTCTCATAATAAGAACCGCTTTAGGTGTTACCTAAATATACTTCTATGTGGAGTAATCAGTGACTGAGAAATATGATGGTTTTAGAAAGGCTTATATTATATTAAGTAGTGTTTTGTGTGTACGACAATATGATTTCAGATTTGCTAAAATAAATGTAGGGTTATATATTCCAGATGTTTGAAAACTGAAAATTGTTTTATGTAACTGCTAAACGATGTGGATGTAAGTAAGCCTACCGGGTTCACTGTACAGCCCACCTCCCCTCTAATTCTCCACTTGACGTATCCTATTACATATTGCTCTACATTAGTCATTAGGAAAACTGCCAGAATGACTGTTGACTATCATTGTTATAGACTGTTAAATCTCAATAATTTCTGAAACAGTGTATTTCTTTGCGAGCTTCTCTGACTATGGATGGATTTGTACTTGTGTCTTATTTATATATAATTTATTATTTATATATTTTTATATTTATTTATATATAAAAAGTTATATAATTTTCAACAGAAGCTAATTGCAATGAATTATGATATATAGCAGCAATATACAAGAAGTCCAAAAGCAACAAAATACGTACCAACCTTGTATGTCACCAACAAATTAATTTGCTTAAACCAATAAACCGTTTACGACTCTGTGACAACAATGCTTATTCTATGGCAGTCAAACTTTATAATAAATTACCTAAGAATGTTAAAACATTGACTTTATATAAATTTAAAAGGTTTTTGTTTGCTTTTTTGCTTGATAAATGTTTTTATAACGTGAATGATTACCTCAACTACAAATGACTTTTATGTACTCTGACTTTTATATTTTAGATTATTGTTATTATTTTTTGTTGCTATTATTAATTGACCGTAGATTATTTTAATTATGATTGACTTTTTTATTATATACCTACTTATGATTTATATTTTGCACACCATATGTGGTAGTACATGCTGGGAGGTTATTATTGTAAGATCTGGTTATACACCCATGTACAGGCAAATAAATGATTTGAATTTAATTTGAATTTGAAAGTTATTAAAATGTTAGGATGTTATGAAAAGATATTTAAATCAATTACCTACATTATGAAATTTATTTTATCTGCCACACCTGGTTGAAAGTTTGGGAATGCCTGGGGAGGGGTTTATTGTCAGGTGTTATGTGGACAGATTTTAACTTGAATAATGTTCGGTAGGAAGAGCTTCGACACGAAGAGAGTAGCCGTCGCGCGCAGGAAGTGAGCGCTGCGTTGGACAGTGCCGGCTTGCTGCGAGACATGCTCGAGCACGCGGCAGACGCGTCCAATGATGAAGAGCAGCTCATACATGAACTGCACGCCACGTGCCTCCGGCTTAGACCTGTACTACAGAGGATTGCTGCTTGCAATGCTAACACTGATCTCGGTATTTTTTTTTTCTGTAACTAAACAACAGCCTGTCTGACGATGACCTGAACTTAAAAAAATGCATCCACTTGATGGCGTGTACCTACCGTTACTTGTAAACTTAATCCCAATTGGAAGGTGCAAGTATGCTGACAACTTGATAGAATAAAAGGGGGTGGATTCAAGCAATGGACTCTAATCCTTCCATCATTACTTTGCCCCTCATCCTAGAATTTGACTTTTCTATTCAATATGCATAAAATATGTATTTTCTGCAAAACTGTAAAAAATAAATGACAATTAAAAATTGAAACACAAGAAATTTGCAGAGTAAATGTACATGATAAAGAATTATTATCATGTACATTTACTCTTCTTTTTAGAAAGCAGAGTGCTTTTTAAAAGAAAAAATATAGCAAAAACATTATTTCAAGGATCAATAGATATTTCAATTCAGAATATGACACAAAATAATATATTAAAGTCTTAAAGTATCTTAAAGTAATTGAGGAGTCTGAAGTGTATGTTGGGCGTCAACTGAAGGTTTATTTAAATTTTCTGTAATCGACATATGGTGTACGGTAAAACTCTAATGAGTTTTTGTTTACACCAATGTTAAGTCAAATGAAACACTATTGTATTAATAAATAATAAATAAAAAAAAATGTCCTTCAATTCTCAGTTTAAATATTCCATAAATTTTTGCCTCTTGTCATCTCATCATCTCAGCTGTGTGATTTCCACTGCTGGACATAGACCTCCCCCATATTTTTATGGTCAGAAGCAGACTCCTCTGTCAACTCTCGGCTTGTATTATGTTGTCCATCCATCTTGTGGGTTCTTTGCTCATATATAGTCAATACACACTTTTTGTAGGAAAAAATAAAACCACAATGGGCCAATTAATACTCTAACTACACCTGTGTTAAATGTATTATTTTAACATAAATTAATTATCTCTTTCAGAGGACATACTGCACGCGAGTGATGTATTAGATGAAGTCTTTGAAAAATATAATAAATTTGTATCAGAATGTAGGAGTAAAGATAAAAAACCTAACATCGATCCGAAAACAAGAAATAGCGACGCTCTACTCGATTTAGTTGAATATGGAGCGGCCTCTGTAAACGTAGAGCCAAAAGTAAATAAAGTTAACCACAAGTTAACTAAAAATAATGTAATAGACGACTTGGGAGAAATTTTTTCAGCAGAAAGTACTTCGAGCAGTTTTGCTGAACCTTTAAAACCAGTTAACTTAAGGCCTAATGGTAAGAATAGTTTTATTTCTCCAAGCAAATAATAGTCAATGTCTATTAAGACCCTGTTCTAATAAAAAAAAAATGGGACATTTTATCACTCAAGTTTAAGATATAGTAAATATTAAAGTAGTGATTCTGTTTTAGTTAAGTTCGTAGCTTTGCAGAGCTTTTATCATTGTAACGATCGCGACAACGCAATTCTGCAACTCCCTGCTGTGAATGCAGTGAAGCGCTTCACTAATCTTGAGATTTTTCATCTTATCTAAGCTCAAAATGTACTAGGATCCAACCGGAAAACAAGGCTTAGCTGAGAAAAGATTTCTATTATTAGACGAAGCATAATATGCAACAAATTTTGAATCATTTAAATGGAGCTAATTCACACCATTGTACTGTCTAGAGCGCTGTGCGTAACAGTTGTATACGGAAATGCATAGAAGTGTCATTTTACGCATAATAAAAGGAATTACGGCTGCGTTGTTATCACCTGAAGTCTTTAAAAGTTTCATCTTGTAACAATCTAGGATTCCTGAGTTCGATTCCCGGCAGGGTCAACTTTGAATAATAAATTTTTCAAATTTGGCTCTGGCAAGGCACACTCGTTTCGTAGTCATTTGGGCAACCCATCTGGCGATCTGGCGACAGTATGAGCGTTGTTGTGTTTCAGTGAGTGAGTAAGGGATGCCAGATCCTATTTCCTTATCCAATCCTAGTCGGTAGCGCACTTGCAGCATCTGTGGCGTTGCTTGTGTTATAGGCAAGCCACCCACCATCAAGTGGACCGTCTCAGCCTGTCTGCCGATCTTAACTTAAAAAAATGAACAATAACATTATAGTCTATACGCGTTAAGAATGCAGTGAGTCATCAGTGCAACGATAGAATAAAAGTGTATTCACAGTGAAGTTAAAAATCAAACAAATTATATTTTAAAAGTTTAATGGATAAAAATTAATTTAATTGTCTTAAATAAAAATAAAACCCTTAACAATATATTTTAATCAGTGGAATCTTCCTTCGTATTTAAAATAAAAGAATTTTATTCTGCTCATTCCATGACGTCATCCAAGTTCCACATGGCATTCTCTTCCTGGCTTACGTGGTCGCAGCATTTCTTCCATTGATTAGCGTCTATTAAGCGTATTGTGTCATAAAGTAATTTTTTTACGTCATTTATCTTGTATGTTGAGTTATTTTTTATTTGGGCCCACACCAACTCAATGGGATTAAGTTTGCAATGGTATGGTGGTAGTCGGGGAATTTCAATGCCATTACTTCTAGCATTTTCATCTATTAAATATTTATCATATTGTTGATCGATTTCGGCAGCTTTAGCTTTATGCACCAATTCCTTTTTCAAATAATTCCTTTTTTTTTTTTTTCAAATTTCAAATAACTCGATATCCCTTTGATTAGCAGCCAGTCTGTTGTTTTCTGTTTATTCCAAGCGGTCTTCGGTATTTTCTCAAGCTTGACGGAATGATTTCCTTTTGTTCACTAATAATTTTATAAACTGTTCTCTCGGACATACCACATGCAGTTGCTGTTTTTAGTACTGTACCCTCCACATTCACATTTAATTTCACGCCACTTTTATTCTCACGAATGGGTGAGGTATTCATTTTTTAAATTCACTAAGGCACAAACGATACAACCGTTTCCGTTCATAGGTCAACTAGTCATTGTGAATTTGACTTTCTAATTTTTGAGTGACCTGATTGGTTAGGGGGCGTGGCAAGGCTGATGGACAACGATGACTCACTGCATTCTTAACGCGAATTAACTAAAGTTTTACCATAAATATACAGAATTAATGCATATTTTCATGGGTTTTAATAATTTTATGTAATATTGTTTGTTTCGTATCATCAGTCTGTACTAACGAGCGTGTGTTTCCATATCGGCTCTGGTCATGAAATTTCGCTTATGTTCGGTTTTACGTAGGAGAGTAATCCAACGCTCCGTAGGTCATCTTTTTCGCCATGTTGTCAATTAAATATTCCTATCTCGCTCTCGTTTACGTAGAGATACTTTCTATTGGTGTGTGTAATATTATAAATGTGTTGTTTTCAGATTGCTTTTCAAATGTCATTATTTAGTAGAGGACACGATGTCTATCTCAGTAGAAGTCTTTGTAGCTGAGTTGTAACATAACACTTAAAATCTTAAAACATAGAACATCCTCACATTATTAACAATTAATATAATTATAATGTTTATTGTTACAGATGATGACGATATATTGAGCGACACAGGTAAAGCGGAGGGTTGGAATGAATTGGACTCACTCGGTGAACAACTTATGAAACAATCGCTTCCTGAAAACTCTAAACGACTTGATAACTTTAAAAGGTAATTCCTTTTACTATATTTATTATAACGTACAAGAGATAAATCGTCTTGTTCAATATGGATCATGAATATATTCAAAATAATATTAACGATAAGCCTTTTAACAAATAAAAATATGCAACTGATTTATTTTATTAATGTTTTATTAAATTATTATTTTAAGGTAATTTGAAAAACTTGAATTTCATAAAGGTATCACTACTATTGACACATTTATTAAATGACAACAATTTGTCTTTTTAATTTGCCTTTCAATTTGCTTTTTTTATTCAATTGCTTGCTTTTTTTATTTCAATTTGCCTTTTTTATTCAGTCATATTATTTTAAAAGTAGTTTATTCTATTTTTTTGTATTTAAAACAAATTGACATCGAAACTATATCTATATTGTATATAACAAAGTCAACATAGTTTACAAACAAACACAAATATTTGCATGCCCTTGGCGGGTAGAACATACTTTGTACTGTAACTACTGTATACAAATTAAAATCCTGTAAACATGTGTTCGCGCAAATAAAGATTTATTTTATTTTTATTATTTTTATTTATGTTTGCGATAATCTCAAAAACGACTGAACGGATTTTTATTTGATTGAAGTGATTCTTGAGGAATCTATACGTAGGTGTACAAATTAATTGAGGTTTTATCCTTGGGTTCCCGAGAGCTTGCAAATTAGAGCATAATGCAAAGGTGTTCTACCCAAATCCGATAGATGTCGCTGCTACTCCTAATAATTCTATTGTAGTATAAGTAGATGGCGCCATCAATAGTGTTATATTTTTTATTTTGCAACGCGAACGAAGTCGCGGTCACCAGCTAGTTATAAAATAATGCCACTGTCCGATTCTGTCTGTTTTTCCGCTAACTTCTTCTAAACCACAACAAAGGGTTTTGATATGGTTTTCACTTTAGAAAGAGCGATGTATGAGGAAGGTTTGTGTATAATTTGCGGGAAAAAGAGCATTTGCCCGAAGTAGCAGACGAGTCGCTAATCCTATTAATGTTATATAAAGGCGAGTTTGTGAGTATGTATGGATGTTTGTTACTCTTTTATGCAAAAACGCCTTTGGATGAAATTTGGCACACAGATAGTTCATTACCTGAATTAAAACATAGGTTACATGTCTAAAAATATAAAGATTGGTCGCCACTGTTGCCTTGGCGGCGCCACCGTAGCAGACGACACGCGGGCACCAGCTAGCGATTGCGTAAATATGAATTAGGATTTTTCAGGTGGATTGCAAGCTTAATTTCAAAATTGAGTTATTCGGGTTTATTCTTTTCATTTGAACTGCAACACAAATGTGCAACTTGCATGTAGTTTTTTGCAATCTTTATTACTGAACTCCAACTAGTCCCACTAGATTGCACAGCTTGCCAGCAGTTAATTTTCAACGGCATCAAAATTTCATCCAAATTTCAATTTTGCAGCTAGCTTGCAGTCTAAATCCAGTTCGTCTGAACAGACTGTATAAAAGAATAATACAGAACATTTTTTTTTTTCAGTAAACCTACGAAAAAAATTCCAATGAATGCCTTAGACAAGGTTTCACCAAAACATGAAATGCAACAAAATAATGGAGTCCTTTTCGACTTGGATTTCTTTACTAAAAAGCCTGAAGAAACTAAATTGACAAAAGAACAGCCTCCTAATCCTAAACCTGTGACACTGAACGATGATGTCATGGTGGATATCAGTATAGATGTTCCGAAAGCGTCTAGTCGAGCAAACCACTCAAATTTAAGTCAAGATAACGTGCTCGATAGGATTTTGGATTTAGACATAGATAAACCCATTGAAAATGCCAAATGTGATAATCATGTAGTTAAGAAAAGTGATTCAAATGATGGAAAAAATCCTCAGACTAGTGAGGTGAAACCTCTGAATGATTTAAATGTGACCCTCGAGAGTGTGCATCCCAGTAAAGTGCCTCCGATGACAGTGTTCGAGGATGGAGGCGTTACAGTAGTGTTGCACTTTTGCAAAGACAAACCCCGACCGGACGTGAATGTCGTTGTCATATCGACCACAAGTAAAAACAGTTCTCCAATTGAAGATTTTAAGTTCCAATGTGTTGTGCCAAAGGTGAGCAAAAATATTTATAATTTTGTGTTTAAAAAACATTTTGAACTTCCTTGTTGACAGTTCCACAAAAATTACTCTTTGAACCTGATTTAATGAAATTTTGCACGCTGTATATAAGTGTTATAATATGTTATAAGTAAGTGTTATAAGTTTCTAACAGAAGTCTTGGTTAGGTAAGCAGGGTGGACCTGATAGGTATCGCTGCAATCAGCTTAAAAATTGTGTAAGCATTCAATAGATGACCCCGTGTTTTGATTTCAAACTTGATTGTAATATTTTTTACATTCTACAGAGAAACTATAATAATTCTTCTGTACGAGTTCATGTCACTGAAGTTAGTTATTTCTTAACTTATTCTTAATTCTTAATAACAAGCTTATTTCTTAATAATAAGACCCACCGAAGTTTGAATAGGAGTAGTAATAACGTATTTGATGCTCACTAAGTATTTTACCGAGTGTTTTTATTTTATTTTACATTGCAGAGTTGCAAAGTGCGCCTGCTAGGATCGTCCGGTTCATCCCTTCCCTCTTACAACCCATTTCTTCCGCCTCCCGCCCTCACGCAGGTGATGCTATTGGCGTACCCAACCAGCTCCGAACGCCACCTTAAATTCCTTCTCACTTACACTTGCAACGACGAAATCTGCTCCGAAATGGGTGAGATCAAGCGGTTACCACTCGCTGACATATAGACAGTGGACACAAAGCAAACGAAATACATTATTCAGGTGGAACGTGGACTCTTGGAGAGAAGGGACTAGAAATTAATCTTCGTGAGTTTTCATTTTTTTCGTTGAAAAAACTAATTATTTCTGAAGTCACTTATATGTCTCCTATATGCTAATGGTGGATGCATCAAATGAAGTGTCACGTCTGCAGGTACAAGCAAGAGTAAGATGGAAATGTCAAGTTTAAAGATAGAATACATTCACTTCTCGTATTTCTGAGATGTAGAATCACCTAGAGTACTTATATTTCTGGTTATGGACAGTTTTGGATTTGAGCTATGATATAAGTACCTAGAGTATTTTTATTTATTCATTAAAGTTTACAGATAGAGTTATTCTGTAGCATTTTTACTAAACATAGCTTGAATCGCGAAAGCCAAAATTTTAACAGGATAATTATAATAATGTAAAAAGATATGTGTGTGTACGCAGAATCCTGCGTAAGATAATGTCAGTGTTTGTGAATTATTGATATCATGTATAATAATATACAATATCATGGCTCAGATTAAAATATGTCACTGTTTGTGCAATCTCTTCTTTTGCTATATAAGTGATATAAATGTTTTACTCAAAAGACAAATTCTTTGAATACTACTTAAAGTGTTGGCACTAATAAGGATATGTTTGAAAAACAAAAATGTCAATGATAAAGTTTAATAGGTTAAAAAATGCCCATTGAGTTATGGAGAGCGAGGCATTTTAAAAAAATGTCAAAACGAATCTCAATTGTCTATGAAAATTTGCAAATGCACACTGTCATTGTATTGGCATCATTCTCTTGTAAATTTCTGAACATTGGATGTGATAGAATTTTTGAGTTATAATAGTATGTATATGACATTCCCGTATCTATTTTTTGAAAATAAAAGTAAATGATAATATAGATCTGCAGTTAGTATTCATTTAAAGAACATAAGACGAAAGTATTATAAAAATTGTAGAACAAAGTGATTGTATATTCAGCTTTATGCTTTTCAACATGTATTCATAACAATACGCCAATTGAGAGATATTGTTTATGATAAAATAAATAATAATAGCTAAGAAATCTTATTGATTTATTATATAGGGCGTACTATACGTATAGTCTGAAATATTCAGATGGAATATTACCAAATACAAATTTTGTTTTGTTGGTGCACTCAAAAAAATAGTATATATTATGCTTTTTTAATATAAAATGGAATACATGAGCATATAAGATTTTAATATTTCAAATATTTTTCTAAGGTGCATTCTCATGAAATCGTTAAGTATTAAACATTTTTGATTAAGTATATTGATAAATTTTTGTTATTTCTAGTCGAAACTTATTTTCGTAATACATTTAAGTATATGACATTCCAAATATTTATTATGTACTTAGATTTTGACTTAATTTTTAATTTCGAATAATATCCCATTTATTTGGTCTAAGCTTTAGCTAATTAATCGTTGGAATGTTTTAAGTGAACATAAAAAAAATGACATTTATTTGCATTTATTCGTTAAATAATACTTATATTTTTATTTGTTTATTATTCGTGCAATATCATTTAAAAAGGTAATGAATATGATAAATTTGTAATTTGTATTTTGCATACGAATTACAGTCAGTTTTAGATAACAAAGTCTTCTTCGTTCATCATATTATGTAGATAAAACTTTTTTGATAAATTATATTATCAGTCTTATTTACTAATATAGAAATTTTCTTTTACAAGATTTTATATTACTTTACTAACCTATAAAAGCACTGGAAAATAATATTAGGTTAATTTAATTCCGATTCTGCCTGTAATTCATATGCACATTAATAGTGATTAAAACTTTAATGTATATCATTCGTGTTTTATTTAATCAGATACCTGTTAAAATATGTCTTGAGTTACAAAGTCAAGAAATAAGGGTAGCTGGAAAATTATAGGAGAGTTCAATTCAAAAAATCGATGTTGAAAAAAGAAAACGCCGGAAGTATGCATGTTATTTTTTAGGTTTGTTGATATTTTTTTAGGATACGATATTTAGAGAGAATCAAATCATCGTACACTATAAAGGTATTTGTAATCTTAAGAATACAATTGCCTGCCTATTTGAGGCCTCAAAATAATTAGCTATCACGCATAATCTTATAGGAACATGTGATTTACTTATAAAGGATACTTAGGAGATGGAGCCTAGTATCTCTTTGGTTTGGTTTTATTTTTATTACAATTTTAAAATTCATTTAAAAAAAATAATAATAGGCAAATAGTAATAAGTGAAAATTGTTATTTCAATTTTTTTATTTTCCTTTGTTTTATTTTTAATTATATAAGAATTCACAAGCATCGGTGAAATAAGGAAAAATATGGCTATTTGAATATAAAAAAAAGGTTGAACCTACTGTTTTGTTCATGGCAAGTTTAATTTTTTTTTTTTTATGACGAGTCAGACAGACTGACGATCCACTTGATGTTAGGTGGCTACTGTCGCTTATTGACTCAAGCAACGCCAAAGCATCACACATAATAAACTATATTGTAATTATGACTTACTAACCAAGCATAGAGAAACTAATTGAAATTTTTAAAGAGTGAGAGTGCTAAAATCATTGCAATAAGGTCGAAAATAATATCTCCACGGAAAAATCCTTTGCCATGCCGTCAGTCAACGCCGGCCTTTAGGAATTCGACATTTTAAAGTAATATCACAGAATAAATAATAGTACTAGCGTGCAGAAGTTCCACTCCTTGCACATTCACGGGAGGCAATTATATCAGGGCACACACAAAGTGACGTCAATATCACAAAACCCTATTTTCATGGGCAGTGGCGTAGCGTAGGGGGGGGGGGGGGGGGCGTCCCGGGCGGCAAAATTTCACAATAAATAAAATAATTATATATTTTTCTATGTATTTACTTTTGCATCACTAAAACTCGAGGTAAGAGTTGTGCAAAAATAGGTAAAAATGTATGGGCTTTTGTTTTGAATCAGAGTTTGTCTCAGGAACAGGCGTGTGAGAGCAATAAAGTATCCGGTCCCAAGCAAAATTTGAAATATAAAAAAAATTGCTAATATATTTGCCGGATGCCAGGATTGTAAAAAAAAATACATAAGTTAGAAGTTATTAAGAAAAGCAATATAACCTTTGTTTAGTCATTTTGGCGGCACTGTTTGAGACAGGGATGACAAACTTATTTTTCTAAAGGACCATTTAAAAGATTTACTTGTGTTAACGGGCACGTGAGTAACACGTTTAAATTCGTGCTCTTTAACATCAAAAGGAGGGACAATAGACAGCTTACTCAGGAATGGTTTTACCGTAGATTGACTAACGTCGAAAAAGTTTTACGTACTTGGATGGCTTATTCTCCATCCAAAACATCATTATTTTGCTTTTGCTGTCGTTTATTTGAGAACGTAAATACACCGACTGAATCTAAATTTTGCTCATCTGATGGATTTAATACTTGGTGGAAATTAAATTCTAAGGTTTCAAATCACGAATCAAGTGCACTACACAACCAAAATTATTGCAAATGGAAGGAGTTGGAGAGCAGACTTCAAAAAGGACAGACTATTGGAAAGAAAGAGTAAAACATAGTGGCAAAGGAAACAAAAAAATGGCAGGAAATTCTTATCAGAATGTTTGATATTATAAAATTCCTTGCCAAACAAAATTTGGCTTTACGTGGACATATAGAAAACGACACCAGTACCAATAGAGGGAACTTTTTAGAATTGGTTCATCTGATTGCAAAATACGATCCTGTACTTCGTGAACCTCTGGTAAGATCTAAAATGTCTGGCAAAATTTCAATTACTTATATGTCACCACAAATACAAAACGAATTTATTGCCATTTTGGGAAATAATGTTCGTCAACATATCATCGAACAAATAAAAAGGGCTAAGTATTATTCGATTATATTCGACAGCACTCCAGACCTTTCTCATAAAGATCAAACAAGTAAAGTATTAAGATACGTAGTAATTGAAAATCAGGAAGTAAAAATAGTGGAATCTTTTATAGATTTCATTGAAACTAGAGACAAAACTGCTGAAGGAATTTCAAAGATGATTTTGAACAAGCTTCAAGCTGATGGCCTAGATATAAGCAACTGTAGAGGCCAAGCATATGATAATGCTGCTGTTATGGCTGGAAAGCATTCAGGAGTTCAGCAAAGGATTAAAGAAATAATCCCTAAAGTTGAATTCGTACCTTGCTCAAATCATTCGTTAAACCTAGTTTGTTTACACGCTGCCTCAGTTGAGGTGAGTTCAGTAACTTTTTTCGGCACTTTAGAACGTTGCTATTCATTTTTTTCCACATCTACACATCGTTGGGAAGTTCTGATAACAGCTACAGGCAAAAGCTTAAAAAGAGTTCAAGACACGCGGTGGAGTGCAAGAGGCGATGCCGTAAATATGACATGGCATCATTACAAAGACATTCTCGTCACTTTGGAAAAACTGACAGAGACAGGTGAAAGCTTAAACACTAGGACAGATGCAGGAGCTTTACTAGAAATGATGCTTTCTTTGTTTCTTGGGCCTTTGGCAACCGGTGCTACAGGAAGTGAAAGATTTGCAAACAAAGGGACTTGACATAAGATTGTGCGCTCAGAAAGTAAATATGCTTTGCAGATGACATTGACAGAGAAACGAGAGGAATGGGCAGAAGGCGCTGTAAGTTATGCAAAAAATATGTGTGAAGAACTCGGAATTTCCATAGAACCTCAGAGGCGCATAACAAGAAGGCATATTTTTGATGACGGAACTAGAGATGCTAACTTGTCTTGTGAAAATGAGTTGAGACGAAAGCTGTTTTCTTCGTTAGATAGAATCATTGTAGAAGTTCGTGAGCGTTTTCAGCAGCTACAGAATTTAACGGATAAGTTTGCTTATCTAACGCCGGCTATATTATTAGATCCAGACGACACTAAATGTAATCTAGACTACGCATCTGTCGAAATTGACGAGCAGGATTTCAAGCTGGAACGACTTCGACTGCAGACTTTCGTTGCTGCTACAGGCAACGAAAATAAATTAATTAATGCAGACTCACTTGAATTATTTAAATTTATTGTGAAATCCAAGCTGGAAGAAACTATGCCTAATATTTTAATAATGCTACGAATATTTTTCACAGTTGCCATCAACAATGCCAGCTGTGAGAGAAGTTTTTCAAAATTGAAGTTGATTAAAAATTATTTAAGATCAACAATGAGTACTTTAAGACTAACCAATTTGGCTATCTTGTCTATTGAGCAAGAGGTGTGTGATGCTATAGACATTGATGGTGCAATAAAAGACTTTGCTCTTAAAAAAAGTAGACGTATAAATTTTTAATTAAAGACGGAACTTTGCTTTTTATTCTCATAAATACTTATATATTTTTCAATAAAAATATAAATATTACATAATAGTATAGTTCTAGTTTATATCAAAAATTGATTTGCGTTTTATATTCAATTCGCTAATTATTTAATCTTGTCGATCGTCAGTTGTACCTAATCTTAAGTGATAAGTATACCTGTTATAACAGTGTATCGTAAGTGGTTGAAGTAAAAGAATTTTAATAATAATAAACGTGATTGTACGACTTAGATAAGCATTTTTATTTAAAATCTAACCTGTATAATGCAAAATAATGATGACTGTTCTTGGCGAAAAGGTCTCTGAAATTAATGTATGTAATGTATAGACTATAAATTCAATTTCTAAATTGATTTTATTCATTTTTTTTTTCATTCAATATTCAAAATAAAAAAAAAAAACTAAATAAGAGGGCGGCAAAATTGTCTTCCGCCCCGGGCGGCCGACACCCACGCTACGCGACTGCAAGAGACAACATTGTGAGATATCCCGTAAAATCCTATGATGTTGAATTCCCATCGAGAGATTTCAACATCCTAAGAAATCGTTGACATTGTGCACCTGAAGTCGTCTTCCTTTACACAAAAAATTCTCACGTTTAGCAAACAATTTTTTTTTTACATTTTTGCACTGTGAAGAAAGAATTGCCTCAACAATTTTAACATTTAAAGGAAACACATTCATTTTATCAAATTATTTTAATTATGTCATACAAAATATTAACACTTTACCTTATTAACATAGACATTTACACAGTAAATGCACTGAACACAACAAAAGAAGTATTTACATAAACTATAATTAAAGAAATCCTGTTAAATTATATTCTTCATGTAAGGCAAGTATTAATTAGAACATAATTAGGTATAAATTAATATTAATTTGTAGCTTAATTTTCAGCTCATAATTCAATCAAATACATCCAAATATTAATTTGCACAATTTATATTTTTGCAAACCTATGTCACAATCATTTCAATGTCCATACAATAGTCACTAAAACCTCAACTACCTTAGAACAGTCAGCACACTCTTTAATTCGATACAACTATGTCCATGGAAATGTAAATAAGTATTTTATCACAAAAATTATAAACAACTTTCTAACAATTCTTATATAACAATTTTTGTTATATAAAAATAAAATTCTTATTTGCATTTCGTCAAAATTTTCCATTCCGACTAGTAATTAATGTAGTAACTGCATTTATTTAGCTCAGTTCAGCTTTTGTCCATAAAAAATCAGTAGTTTTGTATGGAGATAGAAACACATCTGTTCAGTTTTTTCTATGGACACAAACTGAGTTGAGCTGATTAAATGTAATTACAATTGAGTCTTCTCTAATTGCAGATGAGGTTTCGGAATCAGTCAAAAGCTCAGTGTTTTAAGTCGCTTGATCCCTGAAAGCCAGCGCGGTAATCGGCTTTTGGTGGCCGCAGTATTCTCTCTCGAGGGTACCGTTCTCGAGATTCCAGAGGCGAGCGTAACTATCCGAAGACCCTGGAAATAATTACAAAGAAAAATTATACAACAGTAATAACTTCTACTGTGTTTTACACAAAAACTAAGAACACATTGATAGAACACATTTCACTTTACTTCCTTTACATGATCTTTCAATGATAAATCCTTCGATTTTATATTATTGTTATTAAATCTATACATATGTATAATAAAACGTAAACGGGCCGTGTTACATTAAATATTTTTTTCAAAAAAAAATTTGTACGTATATAAATCGAAGTAAAAAAAAATAGTTTTTAGAATGTTTGTCTGTGCGTTTGTGCACGCTAATCTCAGAAACGGCTTAACCGATTACAAATAAAAAAGTTACGCGCTATACCGAATACCACGCGTACGAAGTTGTGGGCTCAGCTAGTCTTTAATGAAAATTTAATAACATTTGAAACACCATACTGATTCCAACAAAATACTAATTTTATAAAGACTTGGAAGAGTGGGATTGTTAGTTTGTTTATATGTGGGGACTCAACAATGCAATCAAAAGATTTAGAAGCCTATTAGCATGTGTACTATTGTCTCGGTGAGTGAGTAAGGGATGCCAGAGCCCATTGCCCTATGCCTTCCTTCCTAATCCCTAATCCTTTCATCCTACTATGGTAGGCAGCGCACTTGCAGCACCTGTGGCGTTGCTTTTGTAATAGGCGACGCGACAGTACGGTAGCCAACTACCACAAGTGGACAGTTACCCTGTTTGTTAATCTTAACACTGAACAAACCTTAGATTAGATCAATGAAAACCACTCAGGGCATGTTTTAAATTTTCGCATACTTCTACACAGAGTTCTATAGAAAAAGCCTAAGGGAATGATGATTATTTGATCACTTTTTGTCCACAGAAAAAAATAAAAAAGTTTTATTGGAGATGCGTACGCGTCCCTTCAGCTTTCGCGCCAAATAAGCGAAACTGAGGATAAGTGTTATGCACTTATCCATATCATACGTATGTTAACGGTACGCGGCTGATAAAAGCGGAACTGTATAAGTGTAACCAAATCATCAGCGTCCAGAGGACACGTACGCAACTGTTGGAGGTTGTATATTTGATAATGACCTAAAATAATGTTACGACTAACCATGGAACGTTCTGTAAAAAGCACTCGCGCGGGTCGAAAATCTCGAGGGTTCCACCCTATCGATAGTAGTCACGCCACTTCCCGGTTAGTGTCAAAGGAAATTGGTCCTTATGTTTACAACATAGAGTTCACATTCAACAGAAATAGCATTCCCGAACTTTCAATGGACTTATTTACAATCACGGAATAGAAAAACAATTCCGTGTTTACAATACCTGTTTATGTTTCTAGTAAATTCAAAATAAATCGAGACTTTGGCGCTACATATAAATAGGAGAGTGGCGGGCGGGAGTGTCAGTTGAGCTATAACCTGCGATTCGAAAGCGACTCTTCGGAGTTTTTCTGAAGTTACCTGCGACAGTGAACCGGTAATTCATCAAGAGAATCACTGACGACTTTTGGCAAGTTTAGCCCTTATGGAAGTCATCTTGGTTTGTGGACATAAATAGTTCATTTTCGCCCTTACACGGCAGTTTGACTCGCCGCGCACGTAACAATAATCTAACGCACGCATCAATCAATAGATTTTAAAATAGAATTATAAATCATTGATGTTATGTCGGAATGTAAAGATAGCAATAAAGGAATTGTAGTGAAATATATTTAAGACTTTATAATTTGGACACTACCTACCAAAGGACTTCCATGTAGCATTATAGCCCTCGTATTTCCATTACCATCTCTATACTGTAGATATAGACTCTATGGAAAGCTGAATAAATGTGGTTATTCCCTTAATTATTTACTGTTGAACATGGTAAGTGCAAGGCTCGGAGTGTACCTGTGAAGAGATATCTGGAGTCGATGGTGAAGGCGGCGTCCCACACCCAACGTTGCGTGTCGTGCCGCAACTCGCGCATCATCGTCCAGTCGCTGGTGCGCCACACTGCCGCCGAGCAGTCGCCGGACGTCGTCACCAGCATGCTGCGGCACATGTTACAGGTCACGTGACGTCACAAGAGAAAGAGACACAGAGAGAGAGGCGAGTACTGACGTGGAGTCCGGGCTGAAGTGGCAGCGCAGCGCATACTTCTGGTGCGCGCGCAGGTGGCGTCGCGGGACAGGCCTGGGCGGCTGCCCGCCCAGCGCCCACACGTAGCAGTTACCCTTGTTGTTCACCGCTGCCATCATCTTGCCCTCCGGATCGATGGCTATGTCCTGAATGGACGCCTCTGCTTCCGGAATCTCAAAATTTTACAAGTAGATTTTGTTGAATAAGTAATTTAATTAATAATTTAATAAAATTGAGAAGTAATAAAAGAGTAAATAATTCAAGTAAATTTAGTTGTTACACAGATACACAGCCTACACGGAATTTATTTATAGTAGTAACATATAAAAACAATATCTTTTATATGTTATACAAGACAAAAGATAGATATTTTTATTAACATTTAATTATATTTGTATAATTTATTAATTAATTATAGCCAGAGCACAGAAAATAGAAAACTTTCAAGCTATGAGTGTTGGTTTGAGTCCTTCTTAGAGAGTGTTCGCCTGGCAGATATATACTACTGCCATCCTGATTTCATCCTCCCATCTTTTTTCTTTGTCTTCCTTTTCTGCTCTTTCCATCTCGAGGGTATTATGTAGTTACGTCTTTCGACCATTTGTTTTTCTTACTGCTCAGTCCAATTCATTTCCATTTTTAATTTCTTTGCTGAATATTTAATATGTTACTTTTTCTCTGATAAATGAAAGTCTAATTCTGTCTTCTAATTTTATATTTAACATACTCCTCTCCGTTCTGTTTTGATATACTTTTAAGGCTTTCACATACCTTTCAAGACTTAACCAGACTGGTACTACTAGTGGGATTAAAAAAAATATTTTGATAGCTCAATTTTTTAGAAAGATTGTAGTGAATTCAACATCACGCTACAACCCTTACGACCTGAACAATACGTTAAAAATGTTAAGCTAATGAATTGAATGAAAGTTATAAAAATCTTACAAGTTGTTCATTCTGATCAGTTCTGAGGTCCCACATGTGTATGATCCCACTCTGGTCGCCCACCATGATCTGCGTCTGGTCAGGGTGGAGCACCACGGCATTGACTGGTGCGGGGACTTGAAATATCCTCTGACATTGGAACTGTTTACCTGCTCTAAAATTAAATGGTTTTCGAATGTGCTTATGTTCTTTAAAAGAAATGTGAAATAAAAAAATCTCATGTCACTTTCAATCATGCAATACATTTTGTGCTAGCATTTACTGGTGACTTCAGCTGCATAAATAATAGCCCTGTATAAATAAAATCCCTATGTGTTATTCTGCTTCTAATCTGATCTTGGATTTGGATCCAACCTTATAAAGTCAAAACAACGAAGTATTCCTAAACACAGCCAACATTTATCTTCATTACTTTAGGTCTTAGGTAATCTTTTGACAGGAATCGAACCCGGACAGGATGCTTGAATCAGAGTACCTTACACTTAAATGTGGCTCATCAAATTCCTAATTCTTCTCCTTCTGTCTTCCCTCCTCTTCAATATTGTCATTGAATGAGAAAAACTGAGTCAACTCACAGAAACTAAATACGTATTTAATAATCACCATAAAATATTAGGTCGGGGAAAAAGTCTTTTCGTATACAGGATGTCCGGTAATTAATAGATAACATTGCAGGTACTTGTGGGGGGCACCTCGGCCACACAAGAAAAAAATAAAAAAAATTATATTTACAGCACAGCCACAAAAAAAAATTACTTTTTTAAAATGTTTAAAATTTAATACCTTTGCTTACATTATTGGGTAGTAAGGCTACAAATTTAATAATTACGAATTTGTTTTCTCTGGAAATAATTGTTAATAATTGGCCTTGCAATAGCGCATTATAAAATTTTTCAGATCATAACTGTTATTTTCTTTTTAATACTTAAAAATAAAATTTGGATTTTTCGATTTTTTAATGACTACCCCATACTACCCAATAATGTAAGTAAAGGTATCAAATTTTAAAAAAGTTAATTTTTTTTCGTGGCTTTAAAAAAAAAATGTAATAAAATCTCTTTGGCTGTACTGTACTGTTTGTATCTGGCTGGTTTTGATGGCATTAAAAAGGTTACATTTCAAAAAAGAAACAAATTAGTAAAATGTTGTTTCCAGCTATTTTTCATTTGTTTTTCTTTCTGTCAAAATGAGTGAAACTAATGAAGAAATCATATATTTTAAAATTACATACATTTTACATATATTTTAAAATTTTGCTACAAAAAAGGGAAAATGCAACGCAAGCCACGAAAAAAATTGTGACGTTTATAGACCTAATGCATGTCAGTAAGGGTAGCACAAAATTGGTTTGCGTCTTCAATCCGGGAATTTAGATGTCGCTTTAGTCGCCTGTTACGGATAAAATAGACGCCATTTTTGAAAAAGTGGAGCCAGATCGGCATATCAATAGTTACGACATAGCTGAAGAACTGGGAATTGACCACAAAACAGTTTTGACTCACATGTGAAAAAAGGTGGATGCACAAAAAAGCTCGATATTTGGGTGCCACACGAGCTCACTGAAAGAAACCTTTATGAATAGTGTACTCATTTGAGATTCTTTATTCAAACTTAATGAAACCGTTTTTGAAGTTTTTGAAGAGATTTATAACTGGAGGGAGAGGCTTCACAGTCTGTCAAAAGCCTGGTTAACTCGCAATAAGGTGATGCTGTGTGTATGGTGGGTCTAGAAGGGCATTGTTCGTTATGGGTTTCACCGCCGGGCAGAACTATCTGTTCGGATCTTTAATGTCAACAACTGATGAGATTAAAGCAAGAAGTTAAGAGAAAATGGCGGGAACTGATCAAAGACCACACACACATCTTTAGCCACTCAGAGTTTAAGAGAGTTTAGCTGGGAGGTGTTAATGCATCCACCGTATAGCCCTGACCTTACATCTTTAGACATCCAACTGTTTCGGTCTCTTCAGAATTCTTTAGGCAGTATCAGGTTAACATCAAGAGAGGAGTGCCAAAACTACTTGTAGCATTTTTTTGATCAGAAGTCCCAAAATTTCTAAGCAACGGTATATCTACAAGATGGCAAAAAGTCATGGAACAAAATGGCACATATATACTGTAATTAAATATAAGTAAGCCTTGAAAAAGTCTTGAATTTTCATATAAAATGCGAAGAAACTTTTTCCCCAACCTATTATATTATGATATATATAGTTAGCTCTGGTCTGGATCTAGCAAGTAGTGGCAGGGCACACTGCGTTTCGCAGTCATATGGGCAGCCTGTCTGGCAGCAGTAACTATCCCCTTACAGAAAACCACTATGAAAGAACAAGTGTGCTGTTGTGTTTCGGTGTGTAAGGGATCATGCATCATCATCATCTCAGCCGTCCACTGCTGGAGAAAGGTCTCCCCGCTTACCCCAGTCAGAAGCAGCCCCTGGATCCACCATCAGTAAAGGATATCAGAAGCCATTTCCCTATCCCTTCTTAATCCCTTATCCTTAATCCTAGGTCGACAGCCTACTTGCAGCACATATAGCGATGCTTTAGGCGATGGTTGATGGGTAGATGTCTCATCGCCTGAAAATTCACATGATGGCATCAAGTGAACTTTCAGCCTCTTTGACGATCTTAACATAAAAAAGGTGAATCTAAAATTATAATTGTATAACAATAACAAATAACACATGTATTTACTCACCTTAAATCCCATATTCTCGCTGTGCAATCCTCACCACCTGTGTACATCCAATTTCCATCCTCCTAATGGGAAAAATAATAATTATTTTGTGTTCAATGTCGCCATAATAAAGGAAAAGAGGATAAGTGTATGCAGATTTAGTAGGCAATTGCAATACTTTTGTTTAAAAAAAATTTAAAAAAGTCTTACTTGAAATCCTACTCTGCTAACATTTTTTGTAACTCCTTCATAATTCATTACTGGATCTGGATTGGCACTGGCAAGGTCGTACATGCGAATGTGTTGATACCCACATGCGGCAACCATCTGGCCATTCGGAGTGATTTCTAGCCCATTAACTTGCTGGAATTTGTTAAACATTTTCACTATGATAACAACAATATTTTTTAAAGCAAATTCCTTGAGACATTATATATATATTTTTTTTTTTCTATGAAACATCTGCAATCAGTTCAGCTCCTGACTATAAGCGGATTTTTCGTGTTGAGGAAGCTCCTCAGCAGGAGCAGTCACTCATTTTTAAATCTGGCATTTAGCCCTTGCACGTCACATCTCTTGAGTCGCTTATGATAGCTGACGGTAGTCAGCTGGTTTGCCAAATCGTTTGGGTGCCTCTCCAGACGATTCCTGTATTTTTCTGCTACGAGGCTTATTTGCTTCCTGACAGTATTGCAACTCAGTGCCTTGTGGATTTCCGCGTTGGTGACAAACCACGGCACATTGGCGATATTTCTGAGTATCCCATTCTGTGAGCGTTGTAAGATATTGATGTTGGAATTAGAAGCGCTACCCCAGAGCTGCATTCCATATGTCCATACTGGTTTTAAGATTGTCCCATATATCAGCAGCTTGTTATCAATGGACAGCACCGAGTTGCGAGCCATCAGCCAATACATCTTTTTGAACCGGATGTTTAGTTCGTCTCTTTTGGTTTTTATATGTTTTTGCCAGGTCAATCTCCTATCAAGATGGATGCCGAAGTATCTGACAGTGTCAGCCCGGGGCAAAGCGCTGCCTCCCAACGTCACTGGTGGACAGTTTCCTTTTATTAGGGTAAAGGTGATGTGTACCGATTTGGATGTACTTGCTTGGATTCTCCACTTTTTGAGCCAATCGCTTATCCTGTCAAGGCTTTTTTGAAGGATATCTGAAGCAGCTGCAGGATTTGTATTGCTTGCAAGCACTGCAGTATCGTCAGCAAAAGTAGCAGTGACAACACCTTGTGCCTCCAGATGTGTATAGGGTGTACAGGATTGGACCAAGAACGGACCCCTGCGGAACTCCCGCCATTATGTTGTAGAATTTAGACGTATCTCCATCCTCACGCACTTGAAATATACGATCGGATAGGTATGATTCCATTAAGACAAAGTAACTGTGAGGAAGGGTCTTTTTTATTTTGCAGAGAAGGCCCTTGAACCAGACCTTATCAAAGGCCTGTTGGATGTCCAGGAATACCGCTGAGCAGTACTCTTTGCTATCCAATGATTTTCTGATCCTTTCACAGACCCTGTGTACTTGCTCTATCGTGGAGTGATGTTGTCTAAATTCAAACTGGTGTTTAGGTATTGTTTGGTTTTCGATCAGTATAGAAGTTATTCTGCGCAGTAAGATTTTTTCAAACACCTTGGACAAAACAGGCAAAAGACTTATAGGTCTGTAGGAGGTGACGCTTTCTAGTGGCTTTCCGGTCTTGTGGATCATTATTATTATGGATACCTTCCATAGCCTGGGGAAGTATTGCGTTCGGAGTATTCCATTGAAGAGGGTGGTAAGGTAAACTAGGGCCTTCTGGGGGAGCTGCTCTAAGACTTCCTTGGTGATTAAATCGTAGCCTGGCGCTTTATTGTTCTGTAGGTTTTTAATAGTTGTCCTGAGTTCCTTGACAGTTATAGCTTTCGGGGGTACAGATAGTTGGAAATCTTCATTCAGGAATTTGTCAATTTCCTCCTCAGCTACCACACTGTGGCACTGGTTTGGTTTGAATACGTCAGCCAGGTGTTTCGCAAAGGCGTCGGCTTTTGCTTTTCCAGTTCTTGCCCAACCAGTGTCACTTTTAATCGGATACTAGCTCCTGAGGTCTACTAAGCGATTTAGTAATCTTCCAAAGTGAGTAGTCTGTTGCAGCAGTAGCAGTGAGGCTTTCCAATTTGCTCCGTATTGTGGCATTCCTCACATCTTGCATCAAATTTCTCAGTTCTTTAATGGCTTTGTTTAGAGCTGTTTTGTCACTTTTATGCCTGGATAGGTGCCAAACTCGTCGAAGTCTCCTTTTTTCTAGAACCTTTTTCTTTATTTCCAGTGGAAAGTTTTTTGCTTGGTATTTCACCTCCCTATCGGGAGTATTCTTCCAACAAGCGAATTGTATTAGGTTCGTTATATGCTTCGTTGCATCTTCAATCTCTTCAGGAGTTTTCAGAGCGATTTGTAGGTATACTTTTTCATCCAGGTATTCTCTAACGCCGTTCCAGTCCGTGTGCTTATTATACAGCGTCTCAGGCTCGTCATAGCTTATTACTGTCGTACTAATGGTCAGAAGTATTGGAGTGTGGTCTGAACTACCGTCGTCACAGGATTCCGGCTTCACGTAGTGCTTTGACATTCCCTTTGTAATGAAAAAGTCGATCAGATCTGGTTTTTTCTTTGGGTCTGCAGGCCAATATGTAGGTTTTCCATTTGAAATAATGTTAAGCTTGTTCCTTTCAACGCTTAGTTTAAGCTGTCTACCTCTAGTTGAAATAAGCCTTGAACCCCAGTGAGTATGCTTGGCGTTCCAGTCGCCACCTGCAACAAATCTGCTTCCCAGCGAAGAGAAGTAATCGGTGAAGGTATCGCAATTTATGGAATGTCTTGGGGGACAGTAAGCAGCTGACACATTAAGATAGCCATATTCATCCTTTATAGCTATGGTAGTTGCCTGGATCTGTTCGGTTCTGTACTCTGGCTGTAGGTGGTGCCTGATTGTCTTTTTTATCACAACAGCAGATCCAGCATGGCCAGTTCCATCAGGATGACAAGTAACATAGGTGTTGAATCCCTTAATTGATACCTTGCTTCTCTCTGTACAATGAGCCTCTGATATAAGAACAACATCAAGCCTGTGGTCTGCAACCAGTAATTCCAATTTGGATTTATTTGGTGCTAGACCGTTAATGTTCCACTCGGCTATCCTGAGGTTTATCGCGCGGAAAGCTTATTAACGAGCGTGCCTATGAGACTCATTAGAGTACTCATCTGTTGTAGGATTAATTCGAATTGCGCTGACTGCTTAAGTAGTAGTTCTTCTATTTTGTTGTGAGATGTAGCCTCGTTAGTATTCTTTTTTAAAACATCGGAATAGAGGTCTTTTGTTTGGTTTCTTGTAAGAGGAAGTGGTGAGTTCGTTTCAGGTTTCTTTGTTTTAAGTTGGGGATTTCCTAGATTTAACCTTGGGTTCTTTTGCTCTCTGCGGGCTAATATTTCCTTATATACCTCGCATCCCTTGTAGTTCGCCGGGTGAGTGCCTTGACAAAGAGCGCAATGTGCAGGTGTTTTTCTGTCCTTTTTAGGACAGTCTGAGGTTTTATGATTCTGTCCACATTTGACACATCGGTATGGCCGCATGCAATAGTTTTTTGAGTGGCCGTACTGTTGGCATCTCTGGCATTGTGGAATGGTTTTTCTCTTTTTGGGATCTTCAATAGTAACAGCTTGGTGATGAATTTTAGTTATTTGCGTCCGCAGCATTGTTAGGATCTGGTGCAATATTGACAAAAAATGTTGATGTAGGCACCTTATCAGGTCCAAATTTAACATTTATAATTTCCCCTGTCACTTTGTTGCCGGTCTTTTCTATCTCTTCAACTATTATATCGTGTGGAGTTGAATGATGAAGGTTTTTTATGACCACTCTGTAACATCTTTGGTCTTTAAGGTTAAAAGTATGTCCAATAAGGCCGTTTTCTCGAACAACTGAAATGATTTCTTTGTACACTTCAATGTCCGAGATGCTGATCCTCAGTTGGTTTCTAGTTATGATTTTTAAGGTGAAACTATCCTTCGCAGCCACTGCCTCTAGGAGATTAGATAGCTTATTGACATCCTCAATCCCATAAAGGATGATAGGTGGAGGTTTGCTAGCTTTTCTTTCTTTAAGATTGCTGACGCTTTCCTTTGGATCTAAGGGTAGTCCACTATACCGGTTGGTAGTTTTGATTGGATCTGGAGGTGGTGAGTCTGATAGCTTTTTCCGCTTATAATGTCTTATTAGAAAGAGACATTATATTTATTAGAAAAATATATTTATTAGAAAAATTAAAATTTAAAATATTTATTAGAAAAATATAAACAAACATTTATAACTAGCTTCTGCCCACATATTTTTGTATAGTCTCTATATTATCTGTTTAAAATGAGTTAAGTAGTTTTTAACTCTATCCATTACAAAAAAATCAAATATTTCTGTACCGGACACGTTACCGGCACCGTGTGCTGGGATTGGAGGAAAACACCACGTAACTAGATCAATGTGTTCAGAGCGGGCTTAGGCTCAGAGTCTCAGCGGGAGCGGTCTGTTGTGCCACTTCGCGTCCTATACCCCGACTACTACGCGCACTACACTACTCTTCCCGGTCTCTTCATATGACCGCGTTTTTCAGGCCACTTCATACGGCCACGCTGTTCAACCACTTCACATGGTCACTTTTCAGGCCTCTTCATACGGCCAGGGGTTCACACCTTTTCTTCAGCCTTCAGCCATTCATACGGCCAGGTCAGTGACTCCTTTGCAATTGACGTGGAAGTGCTGAGCAATGCGAGGAAGTGAGGAAAGGAAATTTATATAGATCGTGACCCCACTATTTTATCGATTCTTAGAAGTCCCCCCACCAAGACTCTCTCAATACGTGAAATTATCCCCCACTCTTCCTAAGCCCGCTCTGTGCCTTTATTTGTTATTTATATCTGTGCGTTTCAGTTTTTAACTTATCTTAATGAAACTTTTACAGGATATTTTTCCTATCTTATTCTACGTATTTACAATTAATTTACATGAAATATCCATCCTAAGTATGTGTAGCGAGACGGCAAAGGTAAAGTTTAGGGTCCCCCTGTTGCCGTCTCGCTCTAACTTGTTGTCTTTTTATTATTATTACAGTATTTTTCGCTATCTGTTATTATTATTTACAAAGACGTTATTTTTTCGTCGCGTACAATTTCTTCTTTGTAATGTTAGTGTAGATTTAGATAAGCAAAAACTAATATTTATAAACTAAACAAAAAATTAATAAACTAAGTGTACGGCTCATACCATGGCATTTTTTCTAAATAGATGTACCTAGTCTACCTTGATTATGAAACTATTTAGTTGGATAAGGATTAATAATATGATATAATGTCATCATCTTTTTAATGCTACCTATGTTTTGACTAACTAATTTAAGCAAAATACAGTTATTATGACAACTACAATCGCTTCGCAAACTTTTTTGTGTGGTATAAACATGTAATACATTCTTTTATGTATCATCCTAGTTTTTGCAGTGTACCCAAAATATTGACTTTTTTGGCCACTGTCTCAAAACCTTCGGTTACATTATTGAAATAAAATACTGCCCATGTTATCACTTATAATGTGGCTTTCTAAAGATGAATGAATTATTAAAATCACTTAAGGAGTTTTTGAGTAATCCATTATAAAGAAACAAAACAATATCAAATTTTGCCTCTTTATAATATCAAGATATTATAAAGAGGAAAAATTTGGTCGATATAAAGTATGTACTAAATGAAATAAATAAACAACATTACTAACTGATTCAGGATGCTGCATAGTGCGCAAGCAAACACCGCTATGAGCCTGCCATAATTTGATTGTATGGTCGTATCCTCCAGTTACTAATATCACTTGTGATCCAGGTCCTCCACTTCCACCGGCACCATCACCAGCCATTACTTCAATAAATATTATTTTTGTAAGGGGTCGCCCGAGCGATGAACTGGAATATAGTAAAATTATGGGTATAACGAAATTTTATAAAAAATAATAAATGAATAAACCGTAAAGCATGATGGTAGCGAATCACCTGTTTGCTGTTCAAATAGAGAATAAAAATTTATTTTGTTAATTTTTCCTTGGCGCACAAATTTGTAAAATTTTATTTATTATTTTTCTAACTTTTCAGATTCAGATTAGATTCAGGGTATGTATGTTTAGTTTACCACAGAACACTATATACTCTCAAATGTCACACACAAAAAAACATAATCATTGTTTATGCCACTGATATCCTATTTAGATTTAAATTATAGAAAGAAGATTTATGTATGTAGTCATAAACTAAATAGTAGATAAAACGTTATACTAAGTCTTAACGAAATATAACACCTACATACACCACTCAGAGCCCACTTCAATTTTCCGATGAAACGTCAAAAATTTATTTTGGAATAGTTTTTAATAGTTTTAGTTTGTAAAACTAACATACATTACTAATTAATTTAATTCTAAAATACCCTAAAAATCATTAACGGGATTGAAAAGATTTCCCGTTTTTTTTCTTGGCCGTACATACCTAAATTGGATAATGTCAGATAAAAATAATAATTTTCTATTGCTTTCATTTTTAATAATGAAATAGTTCGAAATTGCCGATTAATAAACAAAAACAAAGGTGAATAAACAATCTAAAACATTTTGTTGACATTAAAAACCTAAATTTTAATAACGAGTATTGCCTCCTCTGGCTATTATGAACTCCAGTCGATTTGGAAGACTATTCATTAAGTCTTGAATATCTGACACAGCAATCTTCAGTTCATGTCCTAAATGTGTTCGATAGCGATCCGTAACCATTCTAGAGATGATACTCTTAAAAACTGATCTCTTCCTATATGATAATTCTTATACTTAATGATTTGAAACAAAGTTGAAACTCTTGTTCCCACAAACAAACCATAAAAATTGTGGGGAAATTCAATAACCTAAGCTTAGTTTTTAAGTTTTCATTAAATAAATAAATAATAAATAATGGTTAGTTAACCATATTTTTTTAATATATCGATTTAAACGAAACTTTAATTTTTACTATGAAACACCATCTTTTATTTAAAAAAAAAATAGCAAACTATATCAACGTTTCCAAAGACCGCAGAAAAACACTATGGCCAGACATCTCTTATAAACGCTGTCGACTCTTGCTTGGAAAAATTTAATTAACGTTACGTGTGCATTTGACAACTGTACCTCTACCATGACCATGAGTTATGCATGAGTTATAATGACCGCACTCGCTAGCGAGAGCGTATAATATTTATATGGAAAACTGTCAACTGTCAATGTCAAATTGACAATTTTCCATATAAATGTTCAAGAAGATTATATATCTGTAAATGTTTTACTAATGCAACATCTTTGGTTTTACCAATGACTACTTCAACTTCAACTTTTGTTTATGGCAATCGGGTCACTTTTAGGTTAGCGACCATTACTGCCAATGACTCCTGAACATAGCACAGTGTATGGCGTGGTTGACCGGTTATAAAAATGGATCAAAAACAGGGTCTGGCGTACAGTGTGAATTTGATGTGCACGCTGAAATAAACGGACACGGGATCTTTAGACATCCAAAACTGAACAAAGCATATAGACAGACCATACATAACAAAGGAAAATAACAAAAGTAATCGATTAGAGTTTAATTTTTTGTGAATGGATGTATTTAATTAAGGAATTTAGAACTTTTTTGTTGGTCGAAGAAAGAAACAACAGAGATTTAAGATCTATGGGTTTGGGCACACAAGGAGGGAGAAAGTTATACAGGGAGACCGTTCTGTTTGGGCAATTAAAAAGAATGTGATCTGCAGTGCCTTCCTCAAGGCCACATACACAAATGGGAGATTGGATAATACCCCACCTGTGCAGGCGTGAGGGAGTACAAGTGTGACCAATACGAAGTCTGCAGATGACCGACGTCGTCTGCTTGTCGACTAGACGATAGCGATAAAACCATGGTTTATATTGGATTTTGGGTTGGATGTCACTGTAATAGCGACCTTTAATTGATTTTGAACGGTCGTAATGAAGTTGCCAACACGTATCAAGATCGGATTTGGCCAGGGAAAAAAGATCAAGAAAGAAGCAATGGAAGTGTTCCAGACTGCCTATTTCTATGGCATCTTTAGCATAAGAGTCGGCAAACTCGTTGCCTTGAATCCCCGAGTGGCCGGGAATCCAAGCCAACGAAACCTCTATATTGCGAAGATGGCAATCAAAAAGAGACTGCCTGATAAATAGCACAAGGGGATGAGTATTTTTAGATGCAAACGGATTGGAGTTAATGAGCTGAAGGCCGCTCAATGAATCCGAAAAAATAATTGCTCTATTGATTCCGTGAGAAATTACATACTTAATAGCTTCTAGAATAGCCACCAATTCTCCAGTGAATACGGAAGTATGAGGGGGGCATTTGAAGCTCAGGATATTTGCGTCTTTAGGAATCCATACTGCCGAGCCTAAAGCACCATTAATCGTAAGCTTAGAAGAATCCGTGAATATCGTCGTCCAGTCATGCCAAAAGCAATTGATGTTACTGTTGAAGAGCTCATTGGCCCCGGGCTGTTTTTTTGCAATTCCGAAATCAAGGACTATATTCGGTTGAAAAATTAAGGCATCATAGGAAGTGGAGTAAAGAGGGAACAGCGAGCAAGAGAAAGTTGGGTCAGGAAGATTGTTAAATTTGCGTAGGCTGATTATCAGACACGGGATAGACTTGTTTAACCAGAATCCATTATTAGAAATCAAAGAGGAGAGTTCACAAAGTTTGGGTATAAGAGGATGATCGGAGAGTGAAGCTAATCTGTAAAAGAAACGGTCAGCAAGGAATTGACGTCGAAGAGCAAGGGGGGAGTCCGCAGCTTCTACTTGAAGAGAGTTAGTCGGGGAAGATTTCATAGCACCCAGGATAGTTCTAAGAGACTGATACTGAATTTTGTCCATTTTGCCCAGGGCAACCTTGCTACAAGGTTCCAAGATAAAGGCACCATAATCCAGTACGCTGCGAACAATGGCATTATATAGAAGTTTCTGAGAATATGGGTGAGCACCCCACCACACCCCTGATAGGCACCGCAGAATATTAATGTTTGATTGACATTTTTGAACTGTATAATTTATGTGATGGGACCCGGAAAGGCGTGAATCCAATATAACGCCCAAAAATTTAACTTTATTGCTAATTGGAATCAGTTGATTGTTAAAGGCTATTTCTATTTGAGGAGTGACTCTCCTTCTAGTGAAAATTACCACAATGCTTTTGGAAATCGATAATGTTAATCCATGAGAAGAAAGCCAATCCTCCAAATAAAAAAGAGCTTGGTTGAGACTGTTCGAAGCAACCTCGGCCGAGTGAGAAGAAGTATACAGGGCTAAATCATCTGCATATTGTAAGACATTGCAGAACGGGATGACAGACTGCTCCAGGTCGTGAGTATAAAGGCTGTATAGTAGTGGGCTTAACACTGATCCCTGAGGGAGACCTTTCCAAATAAGTCTTGGGGGAGAATGGGAGTCGCGGTGTCGAATCTCAATAGCTCTTTCCATCAGGAAGTTACACATAAAATGAGTCAACTTCTCAGGCAAATTCAGCTTTGATAATTTATCTCTGAGTAAGGAAAGTATCACATTGTCATATGCTGAAGAAATGTCAAGAAACACTCCAACGAGAAACTCATTCTTTGTCAGAGCGATCCTGATGTCGGAGGTTAAAATAGATAGGCTATCCATAGTACTCATTCCTTTGCGAAAGCCGAATTGGCTTCTGGCCAATAACTTTTTGGATTCTACAAACCATTCCAACCGCTTCTTTATCATATGTTCCATTATTTTTAATAAACAGGAGGACAAAGCAATGGGACGATAGGAGGACGGCAAAAGAGGGTCTTTTCCAGGTTTTCGGATGGGGATAACAATTTGTTTTTTCCATGATTCTGGTACAAAACCCAGATCAAAAAAGATATTAATAATATCTAAAAACATTTTTTTTGTGATTTGCCCGGAATTAGATAGGAAAGAGTAGGGAATATTATCTGGACCAGGGGAGGAATGTCTCAAGTGGTTCAGAGAAGCCAGGAGTTCGGACCATGAAAATGGTTCGTCAAATCTGTTGGGACGACTATTAACATAAGGGGAGGGGAGGGAATTTAAGCCAGGAGCAGAAGAAGGGGCCAAAGTATCAATAAATGTCTGGAGCCAAACAGAAGAGTCGTTGCTGGAAAGATCGCAAGGAAGGAAGGATCCACGGAAGCGTTTAATTGCTTTCCATAATAAGGTCGCAGGAGTCCGGGGTGATATGCTTTGGCAGAATCGAATCCATCCTTTTCTCTTTTTCTTTTTGAACATTCGCTTAGCTAAAGCCGCGGTTCTTTTAAATATGAGGAAGTTATCCATGGTCATATAATTACAATAATCTTTTTCGGCTTGTTTTCTGCGGCGGATCATGTCAGAACATTCCGAATCCCACCAGAGAGGAGAGGGTTTAGCTAATTTACTCCTTTGTTTAAAGGGGATATTTTTATCAGCGGCTGCTTTAAGAGAGGTCATCAATTTCTCGTGACAATCTAATACGTTGTCTTGTGACACCACAGGGAATTCATTGACGATAGCGTCACAGTCTCTGGCAAATAGGTCCCAATCTGCCCTAGAAAGGAGGTATCTACGAGAACCTAATGAGGTTTTAGGTTGAGAAAAGGAGGAGGGGTAGGAAATTAAAATAGGGAGGTGATCACTACCGTAAGAGTCATACATAACCGACCAAGTGAGAAGTGTGCCAAAATTGGGGGAGCAAAGCGAAAGATCAACCGCGCTGGCATTCTGGCCTGGGGCCGTCCTGCGAGTTGGAGAGCCATCATTGAGAAGGCAGATGTTTTTATCCTCCATAAGATCCACCAAATCGCAAGCTAGGGCGTCGTAGTCTGTGCTTCCCCACATAAGGTGGTGACAGTTAAAGTCGCCTAAGATAAGGAAAGAGCCGGAAAGAGAGGAAAAAATGGGATCGAGATCAGAAATATGAATAGAGTGGGGGTCCGAAATGTAGATGGAAAGGACTGATATATCCATGATTTTGGCAGCAACAGCGTTGATGCCAGATGGAATGGGAGGGAGAGTGAGACGGGTAAATGTGACAGATGATTTAATAAGAAGAGCGGCTCCTGCATAGCCGTCGGCTCTGTCATCCCGGAGGCAGGAGTACCCAGAAACCCGAAACCGGGATCCCGGAACTAACCAAGTCTCCGAAATGGCAAAGGCAACAGGATCATACGAGGCAACCATTTGTAAAATTTCATGTCGTTTAGGGCGTAGACTGTGACTATTCCATTGTATGAAATGGAATTTTAATAATGTTTAAGAATTCAGACAGTTTATCGGCGACGTTGGGCGGTAGAGGGAAGTCATTCATCTTGCTGAACATATTAATCAAAAGGGACAGTAAAACATCCAGAAGATTGTCACTAGACGAAGATTGGAAGAAAGGATGGGGAGAGGAGCCTTGGGGCTGGAGGGCGATTCCATTGCTCGGGGGAGGGGGGTTACGTTCGGAAATAATTGACTGATGAGCTAAACGGTCATAACCTTGTGGCAAGGGGCGACGCGGGGATCTTGGGGAAGTTATTGTTTTTCTATAGGAATGGTTGGGAGGGGGAGAAGGGGAAGTAATTGATGGGTTTTGGGCCGGGTTACTACGAGCAGCATCTGAGTAGGTTCTTGAAACGGGAGGGAATCTTTCACAGGCTTGCGGGTAGGAAATATTTTCCTGTGACATAGTGCTTTTAATAGACTTTTGTCGGGTTTGCTCAGGGCAGGACTGAGATGTGGCAAAGTGCTTACCCGAGCAAAACAGGCAAAGAGCTAAAGATTCAGGTGTTGAACAATTTTTTCCGCTGTGATCTTGTGCACATTTAAAGCATTTAGCCTTGGATCGGCATTGATCCGCAATATGCCCAAATTTACAACAATTGTGGCATTGAATAGTGGGAAGTTGGTAGGTCTCCACGGGCATGGCAGTGTAGCAGTAAAATATTTTCTGTGGCAGTACTTGGCCACCGAATGTCAGTACCACAGTCCCCGTGGGGACCCATTCAATACCTCCTTCTTTAAAAACCTTCCGATTCAGTCGCCTAGCCTTAAGTATTTCACCACACCCGGAGGGAACCTCCGCATCAATGACGAAGTCCGCCAGAGAGAGGTCAGGGGGAACTCCCCTCACAATACCCATACGAGTGATATTATATGTGGGGATCATAGCTTCAAAGTGATTAGCGGTCAGAAGAGGGTTGGTTAGAAATGAGTTAGCTGCCGTTGATGATTTAAATTCGACGCTAATTCGGTTTCTACCTACTTTCTTTATCCCTCCTCGTGAAATATCCTGAACACGGGAATTCAGCATAACCTGGCCGAATTTGATTGGGTTTAGGGTAGTGCCAGCAGCAGGATTAGACTCAACGCGAGAAACATGAACGAGGAAAGGGCCTTCGTCCTTGCTAGAATATTTTCTGCCCTCTTTCAGATTGGGATGGATGAACAGGGAAATTATAGAATCTGATGGGGACCTGTTTGACAATTTAGCCGGCGGTTGAGTACCTTTCTGCTCCGAGGATCTTTTGTTGGCTCTACGGGTTGGGTCAGGGGTATCCATCGATACCTCGGCTACCGCATCTTGCCACCCGGCAGCCTGAGAGTCGATAGAAAACTCCATGTTGTTAGTGAGGTCAGGTGGTTTAGGTGGAATAGAAGCCATTGCAGAATAATTAGCAGCGGATAAAATGGGTTAAATGGGTTAAAACTTACTGACGCCCGATGTACCCAAGGCACACAACAAAACACAAAAATAATGCAATCTGCAAAAAAAATTTCGCAAGTCAACCATAAACACGTGCTATCTCCAAGGAGACCAAATGGCGAATCCCCAACCAATGACTAAATTTACGCTCTCGCGAGCACAGAGTATCTTTATATATAGACTCGCGAGTGCGGCCATTGTAAACTCAAAGAGTTTAACTCATGGTAAAGGTACTGAAGCCTGATTCAGTTCACTCCCAATTTGTTTTGGCACGACTTGACATGTCTTTCGTCTCTGTCTTCTCATAGACACAGAACTTTCTTCACATGCAATGCGTAGTAAACATTATTTCTAATCTACACATTAAATAAAATAAAAATAATGAAAATTTTAGACTTGACTGAGATTTGAACCTTTTAGGAAGTCGAGCTTTTTCACATTAAATCACTGCAATTTAGTAAAACTATAATTTAATAGTCTACTACTAATGTTAATAATCAGTAGGTAACTAATTAGCTAGTGTTAGAATACTTCGTTATTGTAAAACTATCCAAATGGCAGAAAGTACACACAATGAGTTCTACCAAACGACTAATGAGCACTTCCGCAAAGGAAATCTCCAGAAACGAATTCGTGAGATGCAAGTAGGTAGGTACCTACAAAATGTGAGCACAATAGTTTTCATATAAACAAAAAAAAAGGTACTCTACAAGTCTACAATATACCCCAATTAAGAAAAAATGCAGGCAATAGAAAATCTGTAAAAGTCCCAAGCAAAATTATAATCATCTACTTTTTCTGTATTAGCTAGGTCAAAGCCAAGGGATTGAAAAAATATCAAATGTAACATAGTGGCAAGGTAAGTGAATACGTAGAGCACAGAGATAATAATTGAAGGAAGACCTAAGGATGTTATTGAAAGAGTGCAATTTATAAAGAGTAAAATGTGGCGAAGGCTATAAAGCGAGTGAATGTCGGAGAAAATTCCGCAATTCCGCACACTACCAGGGAGAACAACAAACTACAGAGAAATCTAAGAAGAAGAAGGAGGAGGAGTCGGACGACGAGGGTGAAGATGATGAGGAGGAGGAGGAAAGCGAATGATCTCCCTGCCGTTAAGACATCTGTTCATATTGAATAATTTACTTTGACTTAATTTATTACAATTAAATTTGGTAGTCTTTCCAGAGTCTGCAATTACAGTAATTAATTATTCTTTTAAAGTTATAGGTTTTTTAAAATTAAATTTCCCCCTGAATTGATTTTTTTGTGCAGATAATGGGTGCAGGCATGCATTATAAAACTTGATGTTTACACGTGAAATTGTTAATGAAATTAATGTCACGACATTAATTTCATGCAACTAATTTCGTAATGTAAATTCGGCTTAAGACATTTTTATCATTAAGTAACTAGGAAATAATGATTTCATAACTTATATACAGTTATAAAACTATTCCAAAAAACTTATCGTTTTTACAATGAGCATAGATTTTTTTCTGTTCATGTGAATGCAACCTTATTATTATTAATAACAAGGAACAACTTATTACGACCGGCAGAATGCTGTTTTTACTTATTATTATTTCATTTTAATGTCTCCAAAAATATTTCAACATCAACATTATTTGATTTATTTTTAGATAAAACGATTAACGTTTTCAAAGCAATGCAAACCGAAACGTAATCATTCTGATTATTTCAATTATTTGTGTAGTACCTATATATTCTTAATAGTCAGTATTATAGTACGGTCATTCTATGAATGCGTTTTTGACATTTCTTTATGTCCATTGCATAAAGTTCATTTCCGAATAAACGATACAGAAAATGTATGGAATTGACACCTGTCAGAACAGCACTCTTAATAATGGCCGGAGTATAGTAGTCGCATTTTGAAGTGAAACTTTGCGCGCAGTAAAAATTGCAAGGTAGAATTTTGTGTGACTTTAATTTAACGATCACCTGTTGCAAAAGGAATACATACATTAATAATATTTAAAATATTTATTTTATTTTGTTCTCTTTCTGTCACAGAACATAATTATATACTCTCTAGCGAGAGCTCTCTATCCAATTTAGCAATTTCACGTGTAAACATCAAGTTTTATAATGCATGCATTAGTTTTATGACACTAAAATAGTTTCGTGCCATGCGCAATTTTTTGGTAAAACTAGTGTCATGCAACTAATTTCATCATGTAAAAAAGTAGCGAAACTAATGTCACGAAAGCGCCTGCGAGGAGTGAACGTGTGTGTACGTTAAACTGTGCAGATCTTACGCCTTAAAAATTCCCCCAATAATCAAATTCAAAATGGTATTTATTCATTCGAAAACTCTCAGGATCTTCATCTGCTAATCCAGAGATTAACTGAGTTGCACCCAGATGCTAGCTTTCTTGCTACCCATCATCGAATCATCCAACGTCTATTCTTTCCAGACAATCTTTTTTTAAGTTAATAAATTAAAATCTGTATGACATAATTTTGTACTGCTAAAAAAAGCTTCGTTGCTGGCGGAGCCATCAACCTACCGATACTGTTGATTTCACGACACTATAAAACTAGTGACACAAGTACTGCAACAAGTTTCGTGAAATTAATTTCATCATGCATAACACTAATTTCTATTCGGCTTTATATACGAAGCAGTTCGTTATTGGACGCGTTCACATTAAATAAATAAAAGTGTTGCCAGGTTAAACATTGCGGTTGAGCTATTTTTTGATTGATTGATTTGGTTGGTTAGGTAGGTTGTTTTTCCAACATACGGCATACAACAAAAATTTTAAACTGCCATAGTATTAATATAATAGGATAGGTACTATATCTATATTTCCTTGTAGACATAATATATGTACAAAATTATCAGTAATTTTGTTAAAAATCTTGTTAGTACAGGTATAACCTCAAATAAACCTGTCATGGTTTGAGATTAGATTAGCAAGTAATCAGAATATTAATTATCCAATCATTTATCTTTAAAAAGTATATTTTTTAATATAGACTGGCACTTATTCAGTGCCCATCTAACAAATGTTTGTTACACCACCCATCAATACCGTAAAATGGTGAGAATGTAAACTGCACATTTCAAGTTTGTATGAATAAAAACTATAATTTGAATTCCCCAACATTATAATTTCTCCAGATTTTTCTCGTTTTAATAAATTCGAGAAACAATTCATTATAAAGATAAGAGGTGCAAAGAATAGATAATATTATAAGAAATTACTTTATTGAACATGTAAATTCCATTGACATGAGGAATGCTAATTCTCATTTACAAATAACACAAATGTAAAACTTGAGACATTACATCAAAAACCTACCTATTACGTTAATCTAACTAAAATACAACATACAAGTCGGTCTAAATTAATATTTTAAATTGCCATGTGAGGGTCCACTGACCCAAATAGTCTTAGCTAAAGTTTGGTACACATTTATTAGCATTGAAATTTACAATATGAAGAGGTAGGTTCATTTATTTAACAATATTTGTCACATACTTCTTCGTGAGTCTCTAAATTTTACAACTTTTGCATAGTTAAACCAAAACTCCCATGTCCAATGTAAACACACGCATAAATCAAACTTACTTCATTACACTGTAAAAATTATGGCATTACTAATCAAAGCGCAGCTTTAACAAACACAAATTCACTGTCAATACGGATGAAGAGACATACAAGTTTTGATAAAACCACTTAAGACTGTATGTTCCAAAGTGAGCATCCATTTAGTCACAGCGACATTAACAAGGGAGGGCTAACTGTACAATTCCCAAGTATATTGCATACCATACTGCTAACACTTAATATTATTTTTTTTGAGGCGAGGATACCCTAGCCAAGGAGGAGGCTTTCCAAATTCTGCAATATAGAATATCATTACACCCATTATCTGCACAAAAAAATCAATTCAGGGGGAAATTTAATTTTAAAAAACCTATAACTTTAAAAGAATAATTAATTACTGTAATTGCAGACTCTGGAAAGACTACCAAATTTAATTGTAATAAATTAAGTCAAAGTAAATTATTCAATATGAACAGATGTCTTAACGGCAGGGAGATCATTCGCTTTCCTCCTCCTCCTCATCATCTTCACCCTCGTCGTCCGACTCCTCCTTCTTCTTCTTAGATTTCTGGAAGTAAATTACATAAATGTAAAATTGCACCTAGAAAAATTTCCAAACACCAAACTTGTTTGTTTCAATACTTACGGGAGGTGATTTCTTGGCCTTCTTTCCCCTCTTCTGTGCCTTCTTTCCTCCACCCTCGCCACCACCTCCATTGGCGTTGTACGACTCTAGGTCCTTTGTATATTGTTCTTTCGCTTTTGCGGCTTTCTCCTCCCACACCTGTATTGAAGGAGAATTAAATAAGATTCCAAAAATAAAGAGGCAAAAGAATCATATCAAAAGCCACTTACACTCTTATCCTTCATTGATCTCCATATTTCACCTCCTTTTTTGGCAATTTCGGTGACCTTAAGGCCAGGGTTATCCGCCTTTATCTGTTCTCTTGCGCTATTTAGCCACAGCATATACGCTGACATAGGACGCTTAGGCTTGTCCGTCATCTTGACTTTTTTCCTGTAATAGAGTAACAAGAGTTAAAAACTGTAGTAAACAAGCCAGAAATATGAAATTTAGTACGGCAACAGGTTATGTGAGCCACGCTTTACTGTATTTGGGAGCTAGCCACGGCTTCGCTTCAACGAGACACATTGCAAGTAAATGTATGGGCGGCTTTTGGCGGGAAAGGAGTTTATACTGCATAATGACAAAAATAACTACAAAGGAACATTAAAAATCAATAATTCAGCATTAAATTAGCAAGAAACGTCATTTTATGTAGTGTTTAATACTAAAAATCATCAAAAATAGATAACGCCCCATATAACGAGTTCACTGGCCTAGGCTTGGGTAGAGCCATTTTGTTTTCACGTATTGTGTTGAAAATACGCAATAACTTTAATTGACATCATTACCAAATAATCCCTTAATTATCTAACTAAAAGTCGTAGAAGAACTGTTCCAGTCCTTCAATGTAAAAGATACGAGAAATTAATTATTTAAAATAAGGCGTCGTTCCTTCGGACCCACGCTTACTAAGGAAAGTACGACGAAGCTATAGCCATATTTGAAAGAGAATTCCAACGTGGAATTGAATCGAATTGTACAAATTGCATATTAATAAACACAACTAAGCTCTTTTAAACACTCTATTTTAAAATGATAATTGAAAGACTCACCTTATGGCAAAAATTTTGAATTTATTTTTGAACTGGTGCACAACCAAAGTGTAGACAGTACAGAGCCAGAAGAAAATGTATGAAGCTCGAAGCAATGTTCCCAGACCAAGGCTAGCTTGGGCGCCTCGCGTCTGTACGAAAGCGACATCTATCTTTGCTGTGATTGGTCAGCGATACCAATGCTACCACCCTAACAAATATAGTGATGCTTTGTCGTACTACGTATATCCGTAATTGTCAAGATAAGAATTTAGTAGATATCAATTCTATTGCTAGGACTTAAGGCATATTTTTTATTGTTCACAAGCCTTTCATACATTTTGTTCTGAAATGATTTTATTAATTATTTTAATGAAATACCCCAAAAATATGCGATTTTTCAAAGATTTGTGTACTTTAGCATATGGAGATTTTTTTATAGATTTATTTAACGTATGTTCCATAAAGAAGTATGTCAAACAGAGGCCTATTCCACCGAAGTTCCTATTGTTTGCTTCCTATACCAAAATTGCTCGCGCCTTATATTAAATGGCGCCAACGTTTATTTTGAAAACCTAAAAGCGCGGTAAAGGCAAGCGAGAAAGGGATGCCAATAAAACATAGCATTTGATTGAAAGGCGAACGCGTTTGTTTACGAGTTGGTTTGTAGTGAAAATTCATGAAATAGATTTTATTCCAAAGTAATAAGGCTCTTGCACCGATTGATTTCTATGCGTACGAACATAAAACACATTATTCAAAAAGTTAGATACTCTTTAGTTAGATTACACCATGTTATTATTACTTTTCCTTGTTACCTAAAAACATAAAAGTAAACATAGTAGGTGGTGCAACTTTGTTGTAAATTTTAATTAAGAATATTGAACATGATTCACATTAAGATAATTCATATATATTGTATTTGTATTAGGTTACTGGTCTATTAAAAATGTTTTTGAATTTAGTTATCTATTTTCGGTGTTATAGAGATATCAACAATAGACTAGCGTATGGTTGGCATGGATGGTGAATATTGATTAGGTGCAATTGATTAGGTAGATAGGTTCTCATTAAGTATCACATTGAGGTCCATGCATGGTCCATGCCCACAATTTATACCTCTAAAAAAAAATTGACATTCAAACATGGAATTTAAAAATCTATAAATAAAGTTCAAATTTGTAGAATATTTTCGGTTTCATATTTAACAGGCAAGACCGGCGGCATATTTTTGCGAAAGAGGTTGTAAACATTTTTTTGTGGAGGTATGACTTTTCGTGAAGGTAGGACGGTCTTACCCTTCAAATATGAAAACGAGGTAAGAAATTTTGTCTGTTTGTAATTTTTCGACTAAGCTGCCAAAAAACCTAACCTTTATTTTTATTTTTTTGCTTGAAATGAAGAAAGGTTTGAAATTAAATGAAAGACTTAATATCATATAATTTATTATTTTATTTGTAGGTACCTAATTTCAATTCTTCCATTGTATTTTTGAGCAGATCAAAATACGGGAACAATGGCATTTTTCTAGCGTCTTTGAACGCCTGTGGCGTTTTGATGGACAAATTGTGGCGTTTTTTGAAAGCAGCAAACCAAACATGACCTGGTATTCCATTTTTAAAATTCGTTAGAGACATTGTTTTTCTTCACGTATTCGCCAACTGTTTCTAGCAGCTCTTCTCGGCTTAGCCCAAAGCCATATTTTTCCATCAATTTAAGGCCATTAGCTAACCTAGCTTCGACTTTAGGAGTTAAGGCCGTATTTCTTCCCAAAGTATTTGATTTTGTCCTTTTGTTGTTCACGTGATCCATGATCTTCGGGGAATTTTATACAGCTGCGAAGCTTTGTATCCACTAAGATTTCCATTTCTAACAGCTTGTACTGCTCCTTTTAGCTTATCTTTAGAGTAAGACCCTTTGTCTGACTTGCGTTTATAGTTGCTCACCATTTTTTTATGGCACCCTTACTAGAAAAAAAACAGTGATCTATTAAATTAAGTACCTACTTGTCTATAAATATAGATATCTACGTCTATAAGTGTAGTTAGAATAAAGAAACATAGATCGAATTTAAATGAAATTATCACACAAAGTGTGGAATCAGCTGTGATCACTTATTGTGAAAATACCATATTTTTTCGATTTCTCGGATTTCCTCCTTTCGGATCTAATTTTAGCTTAATATCGTTCTTTGTCCTGATTGTGAGTACTACATACCTAAAGGATGCCGCAAAAAAGGTTGGTGATATCTGTCTGAAGGCAAGACCGGCATAATAATGCTTAATAATCTTCCCAACTATGAAGTTTAAAAGTTATAAATATATCATCGCAAATTACGACAAAACTAAGGATATATCGAATAATTTAATACACAAAATCGTTAAAGGCATAATTGAAATACTTACTCAATCTCTCTGTTCTTACAATCTAGTTAGATTAATAACCACTTTTATCTTTTTTTGGCAGCACGTGTCACTCGGAATACAACGAAAAAGCGCGAAAAAAAATGACAGATTTCTCCCACCATGAGTGCTAGCGACGTCTGTCTGTGACAAATAATTCGAACCATCCATACCGATACTGCTTTACCGACTGTCAATGCAAGCTTTAAAATTTAAAATCTATTCAAAAACATTAGTTAAATATTGCGCGCAGACGGTCTTGCCTTATAGACGGTCTTCTCCTTGTTGACCTAAGACAAAAATCTAAAAACCATTTTTTTGACCTGGGTAACGTAAGTAGGTACAACGTGTACAAATTGTTTTTTTTTTTAACTCTTTAATGTACAGACACGGCTCATTTACGATTTTATGATAGATATACTTAGATATAGATAAACTAGTGGCCCGCTTCCGGCTTCACACGGATGCAATTAGGTATAAAAACTAGTAGCAATGGTAGCAAGAGAAGAGAGCTAAAGAGTGTCGCCAACTAAATAGGTTTTTTTTTAGGAGGGGAAATGACGTTTACGCACTATCCTTCGCCGACGGGGACAGTTGACGAGGGGAAGTGTGGGACTCGCCCGGTGAAGTGACTTATCACCGGGAATACCCACTAAAAACCCCCCGGATTCCACCATCAGCGGTGATGTGCGGGTCCGAGTTCACAGCGAGGCCTTATCCTCGGATCCCCATGCACCGCTATGTTAGGGCTCACTAACCCAATATGGCAGGACCTGGCAGCTGGCCTAAATTACCTACTTATGTTTTCAATAACATCAAATATGTATTGAAGATAGGAAATTTCTATTCAAAGAATATTAGTTTTATTTTTAACCTCGCTTGCTTTTTAACTTGCAAGCCTGAAAATTTAACTGTACAAAAGATAAACCTTCGTCTATTGATTAACTGCCAGTGATGACATTATGGAGCGTTTAACGTTTTAACGTGGTCTCCAACTATGGGCCTCGTAAGAAAGCTCAGAAATGAGGAATCCATAGATGAACGAAAGTTACCGACATAACCTGGCGTATTAGTAAGTTGAAATGACAGTGGGCAGGACACAATAGTACGGAGAGCCAAGACGCTGGGGCTGGAAGGTTCTCGAGTGGAGGCCACGAACCGGCAAACAAAGCGTAGGAGGTCCACCCTCAAGGTGGACAGACGACCTGATAAGGACCGCGGGTCGACGGTAGATCCAGGCTGTTTCTGACCGTTCCTTTTGGAAAATTAGGGAGAGACCTTTGTCCAGTAATGGACGTCTTACGGCTGAGATTATGATGATGATTGATTATTTATTAATTTGTTACAAATCATAAGCATTTTTACGACATAAAAATACTTATATCTAGATTGTATGAAATACGATACAATCTAGATATATACTTATAGAGGTTTATAAATAAATAGTTATTAATTTAAATGAAAATGAGTATAATTCCTAAACATTTTGTTTTATGTAGATAAATAACTAGATTTTCTGTAGCAATTATCTACATATTTTACAGTCGCTAAAGACACGACTGCAGAAAAACTTCTTTTTCAGGTATAACGTCTTTTCGTTTTAAAACGGTCTCTATAGATTACCAGAATATGTGTTAGATATCAAAATACTTATAATACATCAGTGAGTCGCTCCCGACTCCGTACAGATGCCATTTCTTTTGCTAATTATATATATACAAACTCTCGTTTATTACACTTTCCATTAGTGAAAATAGAAGAAATTTCCATTAGTGAAAATTAAAAGAAGATAGCGTAAGAATCAGAGGTGGAGAAAGATTTTAAACTAGCAACCCGCCTAACTAACTAGCAACATCTAGCAACTTATTTTAACTAGCAACTTACTATTTAAGGGATGCTTACGTTCTAAAATAAACGTAGGGTTTCAAATCTCAGCTTTCTAGGCTTTAGTAGTTTTGTCTGTGCGTTGATAAAGTCAGTCAGGACAAACGATTTTATATGTTTAGATTAAGTGAAAAAAATATTTAAGAAACAATTGGTTACAATAATTAAATTACAATAATAATATGTAAACTTAATAACTTGTATAATATAAAAAAAACATTAATAGATAAAATATAGATAAAATATTCAAAAAATTGTGAATATTTTATCTATATACATTTATGGTACAAAAGAAACGGATTTATAGAGTACCTATCAATTGATTCTGAAATAACTTAATATTCAGATGCTTAGATAAACAAATTAGAAAAGTACCTAAGTATCTATTAAAAGTTTCTATTGTATGTCTATCTTATCCAAAAAGGCAGGAGGGACATGATTTCGTTCAATAATGTTATGGAATTAGTCGACGCGACTTATTTCCTTGCTTAGGGGGCCATTCTAATCAAAGAGAGTCCAAGTTCCTTTCGTTGAAGATTCATTTCGTTCTCACGGAAATATATTCATAATACTTAATTTATAAATAAATAATAGTGAAATAATATATATGGTGGGAACTATTTGTAAGAAAATAAGAGGTACCAAAATATACTTATTTAATTTTAAGTTTAACTTAAAATTTTCTTAATTGTGTTTTTTATCAGTTAAGACGAATGCATATCTGGGAATCCTTTTGCATACTTAAAGTCGTCAATTTAATTTTTTTTTTCGTAAAACTTACTCACCGAAACACATCAACACACCTGCTGTTATTTCACATTGGTCTTCTGTAAGGAGGTAAGGAGATTAACATATAGGACACTTTTAACATATAGGACATATAGGATTAACATATAGGACACTTTTTATCTTGGAATACTGTTCCTGAGGGATCCCTAATATAAAAATAAAAAAATTGGGCGCAACTGTCAATACTGGCGGCATCACAGTCGTCACAGCGATAAAGATGTCAGGCGTTACAACACATATTGTTATTTTTCAAAGTTTACGAATGAAATTACTTATATACGGAAACCGGTTTATTCGGGAAGCTGAAATTCATCCATCAAATGGAACCAGTGTAAGAAGCTCTTTTCCCAGTCTTTAGTTGCTTCCAGGCTAATATGTATATGTAAATGTAAATCTTATACCTACTTCTAAACTTATCTTATAAATACAATATATGGGTCTGGTCTATTCGAGGTCTTCAGAAACGCATGTGTTACTTCGTTGTCGTGGTAAAAGTTGAATTTTTTGCAAGGTTCTATCTAAGACTATATAAGTATAATAATATTGAGAGTAAACTTTTAGTTTAGATCAGTAGGTTCTGTGATGGTTCTGTGCTTTGTAATATCCTGACTCGGCGGTAAATGTCTTGACTGGTAATTTATTGTTTTGAAAAATCAGTGTCTTAAAAAAATTATATCGACTCTACACACCGTCTTTCTCTTTCCGGGTCGACTCAAGTTTAGCAATAGATATTTTAAAATCTATTGTAAGTAAGTATAAGCAGGTAATGCCGACATTCAATTTTCAAAACGACGCTACAATAAAAAACAAATGAAAATCATTTAAAGAAACCTACTCCCAGAGTGTTCTATTTTTAAATGTAGTTTTTTTTTAAATTTGTTTATTTATTTCGTTATCTATAATCGCCCAGATCCGAAAACTTTCAATAGCCTTTACCTACTAACGTCGTCAGACCAATCTTCTTTCATAAGCAAAGATGCTTATAAAAAAAGTGCCTATGTTTTATTAATTTTTTTTTATATTTGTACCAGTTTGAACAAAGCCTAAAACAAGAAATGTTGTTGACTTAATTTATATTATGCACTGTTAGGTAGGTATTTCATTTCGTTACACATTATTTCAAATGATTTCTGTATGGAAAATGCGTAGTGCATTTACTTGCTTAGTAATTAGTAACAATAATACCTACTCGTAAGTCTTTGATGAAGGATATGCCCGTTCATCAAAGTTGTAAGTAAAAATTTACTTCTAGGACAATATAACTTCTCCAATTGGCTGAAGTTCCTCAACCAATGTCAACTAGACTTTGTTTGGTCACACAGAGACATAATGTCGTGGTAGTAGTTATATCACTAGAGATATGATAAATCCGTCTTGATAATTATTGTAAAAAAACTCATGACTTTAGTTTTATAATTAAAGTACGATGATATTCAATAGCCTTAACTCGAATTTGCCCCGTGCCTCAGACACACAAAAAGTACTTTTTGTCGGTCTGAGGAATTTCCCTTCAAAAATAAAAATTCATTTAAAATGTTTATTACAGACAGGATACTTTCGCTTTTAAAATAAATATTAGTAGGGTATATCGAACTATAATAAGCATATTATAGTTCGATGATGGTTTAAAAATATTCAGTTTTTTTAAGCAAAATTATTTGTATAGAAACACAAAAACAATTTTTGTAGAAAACTGTTATTAGTGTTGTTATTAGAAAAATGTTATTTTGTTTGTCACCGGCTATTAGGTTATACGAGTGTCCTATTCAGTCAAGGCGCAGGTAAATTTTTGAAGATTTTAGTAATAAACATTGAAGGAATCTATACTACGGGTGAGGGATGAGGAAACATATTAAGTAGGTAACGCGTTTACTGTCTTTATTTATTTTAGGATAGTTCGATTATTTTAGGTACCTATATGTACCCTATTCATATTTTACTGTTTATTTAATTGGGCAGGGATTTCCACTTTTTAAATTAAACACAGCCCATATTATTCGCTGATAACGTGGATATATACCTAATATAAACATAATATTAACGATAGGTGAAAGAATTTTTATCAATTAATAAGTGGTTTTTGAGTTTATCTATTACACACAACCATACGAAAATCAAATTAATATTAGTGTAGATCGATGTAGATATGGATTAGAACCGTGGATTAGATATCTATATAGATTTTTATAGCCAATTATTTATTAATACCTATATAGGTAATTTCTAAAATTGTAATTATAGAAATTTATTAATATTATGATTATGATAATACCTTTCTCAGAGATTAAGTTAATCCGGAGAGGTAATTTAGCCAGCATGTTGCATTACCATCTGGACCCAATTGTATTTGCATAAATAATTCATAAACAGTAAATTTCATTTTATTGTATACTAGCGACCCGCCCCCGGCTTCGCCCGGCGTGCAATTTTTATACCTAAAACATTCGCCGTTTATCACTCTTTCCATTAGTGAAAACCGAATTAAAATCGGTCTACCCGTTCACGCGTGATGCCGTGACCAAGGGAAATGATTCATTTTTCTATAATAGATATATAGATTTTTTATTTATTAGGTTAGTTTTTATATTATTATTGTACTTAATTATATAAATCTTATGAATACATTTTTATTATACTAAAATTTAATTCAAAAACATTTATTTAAATTAATTAAATAAATACCACACTAAATATAACTTTATAATACAATATAATAATAGCAAGAGATGAAGAGAACTTTTACCGTAGGTAACGACTCCGAATACAACAAAAAAAGATGCGAAAGCGTTCTTCCTATTAATGTGAACCGCACTTTTTTTCTACGAAGGGTTTGCTTTGTATAATGGGGTAGGTATAAGCGAGGGTGACAACGCTCTCGAATGCTGTTTGAGTTGCCGTAGGTTACGAAACCGTTACACATATTTAATCAACTAAAAAATTTAAACATTTAATCAATAAATTACATTATTTTAAGTGTGAAATAATAGAAAATATAATAAAAGTATATCTTTTAAATGGCATTTAACCGGATACATAAACGTCGACATTTTGTAGCAATGTGGAACAAACGAATAATCAGATACCTAAGACTTTATTCGTCAGGCTAACGAATAAAAAGCCTTAGGTATAGGGCACCTAAGAATGTTTGATGCGAGAACACAGTTCATATTTGTAACTATGAAATTAAAACAACTATCTAATATCTCTGTCTTGAGGTCTACCTATATCTATATATATTTTATATCTATTTAGTATTATAAAATGACATTCTATAACAATTTTTATAGATCAGATAAAAAACATAGATAAATCTTTAGTTATAGACGATAGTTGATATTAGGTATAAAATAAAGTCGCTGTTCGGCTCTGTTTCTCCACTAACTTCTAACCAACGGATTTTGATACGATTTCCACTAATGGAAAGAGCGATAAACGAAGAAGGTTTGTGTATATAACTTGCTGAAAAAAATTGCGTCCGTCCTAAGCCGGATGCCGTGTTTCTAGTCAGTAGGTACCGTGTATATTATAGGAATTTAATCTTTCGTTATTACACGCCATACAATGAAGGTGAAGAAAAATATGTGCACTTAGCTTACATAGAATCTGGAATGACTTTATAGTCCGGGGCTGGATAGAATTTCAAAATCATCATAAAATATTGACGGAAAGTACTTAACAATAATAGTTAGTTACGGTTATTCTAAAAGTGAAAGTGAACTCAAAAGTGGAGCGTTTAAATCACGTTTTTATTTTGTTCAAATTATTTAATTGTTCAAATTAATCCTTGGCAATACTTAGGTACCTTTAAAATATTAGCATCTAACCAGCGAACTATAATAAGCTTATTATAGTTCGATGCCTCTAAGTTTAAGTTTATATTTATTTAAATAGGTAAACTCATCTAAGATAATGCCGCAATGTCTAATCTGCTTGTAATTAACTGTATTACGTATATTATGCCTATCTTTTACCGGTGCCCCTTTTTCTTAAGTGTTAAAATATTTTTTCAATCTTTATTGCTCATATATTTTTACCAGGCGATGATTTTTTTATTTCTAAATGATCCCTCAGCAACAGCACACTTTTGTATGAAAGGTACCCTATGTCCTTTTATGTAGTTAAGGCGTGAAATGATATGAAATAAACTCGCAATAATAATATTATTTAGGATGTTCTTAGCTGCAAGTGAAATCACGGCGCGATAGCGCCACTGACTACTAAAATATGGGTTACATTAGCTTGAAAGTCAAGGGAACATCAAATAATATTTAATTTTGTAACAGATGTAATATTGTATTCGGAAAGCTACGTCATCTGTTCTCGTTACCACTGCCGCAATGTTTGAAGACCAAGTTGCATCCTGCCACTTATGATGATGTATGGTGCCGAAACGTGGCCTCTCAGCCTAAACAAATAAATTCTAGTTTCAAGGGAATGAGGTTGTATTTCCCCGCGCGAGTGAGGTTGATTTCCCCGTGCGATTAGGGCCGGTCTCCATTAAAGCGGAGACGAGACGAGCGGAACGGAGATGTGTTAGGAACAACCAATACGATTTCGTTATTTACTCCGCTTTGATGCAGACGGTTGGGCGGAGCGGATATGTGTTAGGAACAACCAATAGGATTTCTTTATTTACACATATCCGCTTCGGTGGAGATTGTTGAGCAAAGCGGATATGTGTCATATTTAAATGAGAAACTATGACTCACAAGCCGGCGACGACGGGCCGCAGTGACGTGTTTGGTGGCGTCCGTACGCATCTCCGCTTCGGTCAGGGCGAAATCGACAAAAATTACAATGTAAATTACTGTTATTTTTACTCAAACCTGAAATTCTTTACTTAGACTATCAAGAAAAGAAGAAAAAAAAAGCCAGTGTAATATTAAAAAGTGTATTTAAAACTTATAAGAGATTTCTCACACAGACATGGAATTATATTTACAATTACATATTAGCAAAAATCTTGGATCACAGTGAAAACGAACAAGAGAATTACTTAGGAATCGAGTATCATATGGTTACTATACTAGTCACTGCCGCTGCCCTCGCCGCTCCCCGAAGACGCTGCTTCTGATGACGAACTCTTCGCCTTTGCCTTCTTCGTATCACTCTTACTCTGTCAACGAAACGAAACATATAAATTTTCATCAATAGCCTAGTTCTCTGTAACTACTAATAAAATATTAAAAACACACACATGTCCACAGGATCTTAATTCATATACAGGATTTACACAGAACAATGAATGTTCTATTTACTTAATTGACAAGGGTATGAAAATATCTGTATATTTAATTAATTGTTTTAAGTTATTGTAACTTTTCTTATTTTTCTAAGTTAATGTTTTAACGTATTATAAATAAATGGATTTGTTTTACTATAAAGTTCTTTAAAGCATAATAGCAAAAGTCTAACAATTATTCTGTCAATTATATATTTTACTAGCTGTACGTGCAACTTCGTGGTTTTTTGTTTGTGAACAGATTGGTATGAAACAAACACTAAATGTTACGGGAACGTTGCTATAATTTATATAAGTGGAAACCGTATTCAAATCAGTTAAGCCGTTTCTGAGATTAGCATGCATAAACGCACAGACAAAATACAAAAGTTCTAAAAACTATTTTTTTGACTTCAGTAATATAAGTACGTGTACAAATGTAACACGGCTCGATTACGATTATTTGTATTTATAATTGCAATTATATATTATAAAGAGACATCAGTCTGAATGCCATCCCTTCTCATAAAAAATATTATTCTAATTATTAATTTTCGGCTTTTTTCCCACATAAATCTTATTTAAACACAGCATCTGACTTCTCATCATTTGTCATTTCCTTTTAACACAATAAGTAACACAAACTAATTTACGCATGGTATGAATCTAGGAATTATATTCAGACACAACAAAAAAGAGTACTTACATCCTTCTTCTTCTTATCTTTATCCTTATCCGAATCGGACGAGCTGGAGTCGTCATCTTCGATGTACTCCTTGCTGGTGAACTTGGCGCCAGAACTGGTCGCGCTCGTGTCCTTCTTCTTGGCGGCCGGTGTCTTACTCTTCTTCTCTGATGCTTTGCGTTCCTTCTCCGCTTGCTTCTTCTTCTGTTTAAACTCGTCAGCTGCTCCGCTCTCCTTGTACTTCTTCATGGCTGTGTTGTATTCCTCTTTTGCTTTACTAGCTTTCTCTTCCCATTCCTACAAATTACAATATAAATTAGCGACAATGGAAGACGAGGCTTTAGGGCTCAATTGCACGAAAGTTATCCTCATTTCCACAAAGTGGCTAGTCAATTCATATTTCTTTAAAAAGCGATTCGGTAGTCATCGCGACTGCAAAAGCGCACGCGACTTGAATAGCCGCGCGCGACTTAAGGCCGCCGATGCTATTTGTTAGTATTTCATATTAACTAATTTTATCAGTACTCATCGTGTCGTGATAGAAAAAGGACGTGCGAACACCTGTTTTACGCAGCCGAAATGGTCTTGCAAAACATAAAATACGGAATACTTTATAAGAGAAATTGAGTTTGCCATAAATTGAAAATTTTTGTGTTGTCTAAATAATGTCGTCTTTTTGTGTCGTCCAGTAATAACTCCTTATAGAACGACCAAAATGCACGTAATTGCACTCATTATAATATGATTAAAATGTTTTTGTAGTATGTTCCCTTAAGAATGGTATATCCAAAATCTATGTTTTCGTTTTCTTTTTGTTAGCATGTTATTTCTTGTTCATTTTGAAAATGAGCGTACGCACAGTACGGTCTTGTAACATTTGATGATAATAAATACCGATTTGTCAGCGAGATCGCGCCACAGCTCGCCAGCCCTCTTGGCGACCTCGGTGGGCTTGAGCGCTGGGTCGTCGTCGAGGATGCTTTTGCGGTTCTCGTTCAGCCACAGCATGAAGGCCGTTGACGGCCTCTTGGGCGCGTTTTGATCTTTTTCCCGTTTCGCCTTCCCCTTCTCCTTGCGCTTGCGAGGCCCTTCCGACTGCAAGTACACACCAGAGTAAACGTATTGGGTTACGGGAATTGATGAAAGGAAATGTGTCAGTGTGTTCATTACTAAGACTCACATTCAGACAAACCCAGCTATTGTAATGAGTTTTAAGCTTACACGTGAAAAGGAAACAATCTCTCTGTCTAGCTGTTAAAGTGAGACAGATCTTTTTGTCATATGTACACAATCTGTCTCAATATTTTTAAGATCAAATTGTGGAGTATTTAAAATATAATTTAAGGTCATTTAGACGACACCATTCACTTGCACATTCCAGAACAATAATTAAATTCTATAACTGAGTACAATAATTGCCTTTAAACTTATAAGAGAGTTGTTTACACATGAACAAGTTGTATGCAATTATTGCCATAAAGTAGTGCAAAGTATTATTTTTGTTACACCAAAGTAATTATTTATATGCAATAACTGCTTTCGAGTTTTGACTCGTCTAATCACGAAATTTTATCACTTTTTTATGTGTTATTTAAAGAATTGCACGTATTTGCGACAATATTCCATTCCATTCAATTAAGCGTTTTACTTTGCTTTTTAGACCTGAACTAATTTTGATTCAATTTTGCTCCCCTGCGCCAAAATTTTATGACATGCAACAGGCAAGAAAATGTAGTTTGTGATGTTACTGTTGACTTGACCACTAATTTTTTTTTTAAATATATCTAAATATAAAAGCAGTCCAAATTATTAATATATTAAAGTATTATTATGTTGATAAGTTCAGTATCTTAGTAAATAATTTACGATTGTTATGGTCTTCTTTGGCTTCTTCTCTTTCTTCTTCTCCTTCTTGCTGTCACCCGACGCAGCGGACGCATCCGAATCCTCTGACGATGAAGGGTTTGTGTCATACCTGAAACGAAGACATAAAAATGATTTCATGCACGTACTAAGCGACCCTAATCTGGCTTCGCACAACCTTGAAACCTTCAAAAATCCTTTCTTAGCGGATGCTAATGTAATAAAATATGTCTATGTTCCAAATTTCAGCTTTAGTAGTAGTTTTGGCTGTGCGTTGATAATAGTCAGTCAGGACAAACTATTTTATACATGTCACTGTATAGAAAATTTATTGAATGACGTAATTACAGAAAAATTCAGTTCTTCAAACATTCACAATAACTGACCGTCCACATAGGAATCTATATCCATTCATATCCAGTGTATGTGTCGCTAAGCGGAAGACTCGCGAACGGCTAGACCGTTTTGGCTATTTTTTTTCCATTATTTACTGAAGTCTGAAAAAGGTTCTTATGGAGAGTAAAATAGAAAAAAATGCATCCGGGCAAAGCCAGGGGCGGGTAGCTGGTTTTTAATAAAAGCATCTCTATTCCTTTACATCAAAATTTAAAGTGAATTCTTAAATGCATAAAAAAAATATTAATTTGCATTAAATAATTGTCCGTATCAAATACATCCTTATACTTTTTTTCAAGTTCACTGTTTGTTTACACTTCCAACATGTATAATAGCATGTGTGCTGTTGTGTTTCCCCCCCGTGTTTCTATCAGATGTTTATTCCATCTGGTGATGCTTATGTTTATAGAGTACGCTAGACCCTCTTTATCATCAAGTCAACCATTAGTAAACCATTAGAGAGTAACTACATAGCAAAATTCAGCTTTAGTCCGAGTCTATACAGCTTTCCCAGTCTAATTCAGCGTTCGCGTCAAACGGGTGAAACTGAGGACATGTCTCCTTTATCCTTCGCCTGCTAACGACATTGAACAGCGTCCAGCGCTGCACGCGGACCGTTCTCAATTCCTCATCTTCAAGTTGCGACTAGCATAGATTCTCAGTCATTCAGCGCAGTAGCGGCTGATTGAAGCGGTTCATTAATAGAAGCAGAACTGTACAAGCGTAACTAAAATCGTCCAACGAAACGGACTCCCTTAGCCTGAGTAGCTAGGCAAACATACAAAAGTCAGGAAAAAAAACTATTTAACTAGCAATATAATAAGATTGCTGCCTGAAATCCCCACTGCATTACATAAAAGTTTTAAAGGTTATTTCATGATGAATAAATAGCTAATAATGTCTGGAACATGTGTAAGCTTCCTAAGCAACACTCACTCCTCGGCGACGTCACTCTCACGCGCCTTGTCCGGGTTGAAGTCTTCGTCGGTGCTGTCACCAGAGTCAGAGTCATCGGAGTCTCTCTCCTTGGCCTCGGCCTTCACCCTCGCCAAGTACGCGTCCGGTTCTTTCTCAGTGTCGGAGTCGCCGAAGTCGTCGTCGTACAGCGCTTTGTCCTGCGTTATAAGCAGACATCAACACGAGTTGTAGGTAAAAGATACACTACTAATCTTTCCCGCAATTGTAACTGTTAGTTACTGGCCAGCCCCGCCTGGCGGCATGCCCGCCACCAGCCGCAGCTGCGGCTTCGTTATTTTATCTTTGTCTTTGTGTTATGTTGAGGTATATTATTACTTTATTGTGTATATATTTATATTGCTGTAAATTTCCCCCAAAAATCCATAAAATCGTTGCTGATTAAGGATAAGGGATTAAGAAGAGATACGGGCACTAGCATCCCTTACTTACTCACCGGAACACAACAGCACATATGCTGTTATTTCATGGTGATCTTTTGTAAGACAGGTTGACTGTGAAAGGCAGTGTGCCTGGCACTACTTGCCAAGTCTAGACTAGAGCCAACCACTCGACCAATGGGTTTGTCAATGAATTAATGATTAATCGCGGAGTAGGCCCGCGAAAAAAAAATACTCACATTTTTGCCGGTGTTCTTGACGTGGAGTTTCTTAGACGAAATGTAATTGAACAATTTATCGTACTCTCCTTTCTCTATGCTGCTGAATGTGTGAACGTTTCCAGATTTGAGTGCAATTTCAAAATCAAATGATCTGAAAACATTTATTTTTATATGTACTTCATATTTTTCATATTCATATCATTATTTGTAATAAGTCATTACCAATATTGATATATGTAACTAGTGAGCTGACCCCGGCTTCGCACACGGAGTTGAAATTTTCAAAAATACTTTCTAAGCAGATGTTTACATTATAAAATAAATTTATGTTCCATATTTCAGCTTTCTAGATTTAGTAGTTTGAGGAACGATTTTATAAGTATAGATAAGTACTGGATATATAATACCTAAGTATAAGTAAATTTATTAGATAAATAAATTTATTAAAAAATGATCCTAGAATGCGTTTTAGTTGTTGGCAACACTATAAGTTGTACAAATTTGATAATCCTTCAGTTTCTTGCAAGTTGTCGATTACATCTTTCATTATTTTATATTTTTATATGACTATAATTCATTATGAAAGTATATTGTACATATTGAGTGTATGTCAGATTTTTTTTAAATTTGAAATCTTCCACAATGTATAGTTAATGTGATTTTTTTCTCTAATTCAACAAATATAGGAGAATTAACCTGTTTTCTTTTACATTAAAGTTTAGAATAAAAAAAAGGAAGCCAGAAAACATCGGAATTGAAATACTAGTGCAATATAGAAAGTTAAGTTAGTGTTGGAAAGAATTGAGAACAAACTTACTTAGTGGACGAGGCACCGCCTCTAGCGAAGTTAACGTTGGCGATCTCCTCAAAGCGAATGTGCACAGGAGGCTTATGGACATATATGAAGCCTTTTTCCAACGGATACAAATATCCGGCGGCGGCTTTGTACGAACACGCGATGGCCGGCGTCTTGTGGTGACTGTAACCATAGTCATATTATACAACCGATGAGACCAATCATAATTTGCCCTTTCATTTAAGACCATTTTGGCCATTTTGTGTCGCCATTTTGGCGACGTAATCTCGGGACACAACCAGTATCGTTAGTTTTTTTTGCAGTATTTTTTTGTTGCGGTTGACGTCTCGTGGATGTTGGGGTTTATACACGGGACGGTTTTCGCCGTGCGGCTAATCGCTACCCCATTTACGCAGGTGACTGAAATCTCAAGCTACTAGGTCATTTTCTTCGAAAATGTTGAGCAGAACAGGTGTTTGACGTGCTGGCAACGAAATACTTAGTAAATCAATTATTAATTAAGCTCTTCAACTGTTAAAGTTAGACGCATTTCTTGAATAATAGATTCGAGAGCCGCTAAGCGAACATTATTATTCCTGTAATCTTGTTCTCTTGGGTTACATAAGCATGGATGCCTTTTGTAGCATTCTAAAAACGTATGACATTATTTTTATTCACTGAACGATCTGTACGTAGAGATATGTATATGCGGTAGCGGAACAACACAGTGCAAAAAGCACGTGTGCTGTTGTGTTTCGGTGAGTGAGTAAAGGGATGCCAGAGCTCATTTCCCTATCCTCCTCCTAATCCCTTATCCAATCCTACTGTAGTCGGCAGCGCACTTGCAGCAGCTTTGGCGTTGCTTGTGTTATAGGCGACGGTAGCCACCTACCATCAAGTGGACCGTCAGCCTGTCTGCCGATCTTAACATAAAAAAAAACAGCATTTATAGGGTCGAGTTTAGTCCTCAGTCGCATGCGATCGGTCGCCGCGCGGCCAAAAGTCGGATGCTAGTTTAATTTGGGGCTTGCGACTTTAGTCATCGCGGCTTAGTCGAATTGTCATTTAGACGGTCGATTTTTCACGTGCGGCTATAGTCACCCGTGTAAATCGCCCCATTAATGTTACAAGGTTCTTGCGCATTATCAATTTTCAGGGATTATAATGATGTGTTTTATTCTTTGGTAAAACAAATTGATGGTTATACTGTACAGGAACGTAATAGTCCTTGAGTCGAAAGACAATTTAGACTAGATATTTAAGGAACCGTAAAACAATTGATAACTCTTCTTCACCGATGCCTAAGTATAAAGCTAAAGACCTGTATGAAGCATTAATAAAGGTGGCTTTTCTTTTCATTACCCATTGTCCAATTACCTCCCTAAACCTCTTTTGCTTGATCGATTGATCCTGTATTCATTGAATTAAGATCTATAAATAGACAACTTACCAACCAATGAGCTTTTTGCCTATTTAAAAAAATGTAGAGATCCATAACCTAATGTTGGTACTCATCAGATTCTGAATTATATTGTATTAAACGCCAACTAAATTGAAATGATCCTGATGGCTTATAAATAGTATTTTTTAATGTTTTATGTAGAAAATATTTTGTGTTAAATGGAAGCATAGGATAATTAAGGAATTTATTATACAATATTATATTTAAAACAAAATAAGTTACCCAAGGAAGTCTCCCGGTCCAGTCACTCTTCTATTGATTATAACTTTCATAATCTTAGCAAGTACTTCATATGTGGGCCCCGAAAGCTCTTTTGATATCTTGCCATCATATTTTTCTTTCAGCTCTTCCCTGAAAGTTGTATATCAATTCTTATTAGTTATTTCTTGAAAGATTAACAGTTAATCATATAATTTGACAATAAACCCAATATGATAACAGTTATAGACTGCAATATGGCAATTGATCGCTAAGACAAGTTCGATATGTTTCACTTATTGGTGTCTTGATTTGGCAGAGAGAGTCTAACAAGTTTTCTATTAGCCTATTTTTATTTATTAAACACGGTAGTTTAGATCTTAGTACACGGCAACAGAGTAGGTACATTTTGAGCTTGTATCTATATTAATATAATAAAACTAATAAAGTTTGTTTGTATGGTTGTACGCGTTAAATACTGGAATTACCAGTCGGATTTAAAAAAAATTGCATTTGATATTCTTATTATTCTTCAAAAACCATCACGCTATGGCCGTTAGAAGCTGAATAAAAGGGAAAAAGTCAGGAAAACGCTAATCGAAAACTAATTAATAGCGCGTGCGGGCGATTGTTTTTCCAGGATAAAAAGTATTCTATATGTTAATTCAAGTAATAAACTATATGTGTGCCAAATTTCATCCAAATCAGTTCAGTAGTTTTTACGGGAAAGAAAAACAAACAATCATACAACCATCCTCAGAAACTTTTGCATTAGAATACCTCTAAAAGTACAATAATCAAGACACTCTTTTAGAGTTATAATGACAAGCCTTATAGTGAGACGACAGCAATTGTGGTTTTGATACCGAAACTAGGGAGTGTCTATCCCAATGAAACCAAATCTATACTAATATTATAAGGAGAGAGTTTGTATGTTTGTTGTAGGGGGTAATCTTCGAAACGACTCATCCGATTTAAAAAAATCTTTCATCAATAGTTAAAATGCAATTCCATGATAGATAATATGCTATATATTATTGTGGAAAATGAAGAGGCTTTTTTTCTGGCAATCGAAATTGCAAGGTAAGTCGACGAAAAAACGGTCGAACGAAAACGTTTCTTTTGAACGCTGCTTTAACAGTGACAGATATAAGATTGGTTTCTATACAAAAGTTGTAGAGCTTGATAATACCTACAAAAAAGTTAGGGACAGTGTATGTCTATCTTTTATATTTAAGCCACAAAAACTACTTTTTGCATTAAAGAAATATTAAAATCGTTAGGTGATGTTCATTAGTCATATTTCAACAAAATTATGAATTCGTATCAAAATGAGCACGTTTATCGTCGCAAGTATTTAATACAAGTGCAAATATTTTGGGCGTATGGTTAAAGAGATAATACAATATATGTAAAGTCTTGAGACGCGTATGCTTCGACTGCGAGGTAATTAATTACTGATACCGAGAAATAATCTGAACTCCAATGGGGGCGAAGCCGTGGGCACAGCTATAATCTAAATTCACTCACATAATCTGGATGTAGAGGTTTTATACTTTGTGCCTAGCAACGAAGTTAGTTATGAGGACTCTTGTAAATGTCATTATCTACCGAAACTAAAAGATCGATATACACTTTTACAGATACTATTCTAAGTTGATAGCCCTGACTTGGCGAGCCTATTTTTGCGATTAAACGTGCCTGCGGTGTCTACTAGACTCCTCTCCTGTCTCTATTCAATGTCCTGTTCAGTGACTTGAAGTTTGTGTTAAATTCAGTACACTGAAGTGCTACAACAATAATTCGCCTTTATTGACATATTTATCCTGTCGGTAAGCTTTTTTTTTTAAATAAATATAAAAATTGCATAAGAGTAATAAATGCAAAAAAGAATTTAAAAAAATCTATTTTTTACACTATATCAAAAATATTCTCTCAGAACTAAGTACATTATTACACTTCCACACAATATATACATAAAAAGCATTTCTATTTTTAAAGTTTTTTATGCAATAATTCAAAAAATTTTACATAAAAAGTACAAATAAGAGTAGACTCTTACTCTTAATTACTTGTAAGTTTGTATATTATAATTTAATTATTTCTATTATATGAAAATAAATAAAAATGTATTAATAAGAAACTATCTCACCTTTCCACCTGTTTCATTATTCAGATGATCAAATATTAACTTGAACACTTACTCCGTAAACGGTAATTCTAAGGAGGTCTCCTCCTCGATGCCAAAGAGTAACACCAAGTAATGATATCTGGTCTGACCCTGCTTGATGGGAGGATCGAGGGACACCACGAAGAACATCTGGCGCGTGTCCTTGTGGGGCAGCAGGAACAAGCGGAGCACTGTCGACATTGGAATCTTGTAATCAAATGTCTTGCCATGAAGTTGGAAGAACGTTTGGAATACTTTTATGTCGTAACGACCACTGTAACAAAGCAAAATTACTTAGTAATAATTAGTGTTGTATTTTTTTGTGAATTTCAGTTACATACAGGCCCTAACCAAGTGACTGTATGTAAGGAGGCCCATAATTTAATTAGAGAAATACAAGGCACGGGCCTTGTTGAGCCGTAAAGCAATACACACTGTCTGGACATAATTCAGAACTATTATTCTGATCAGATATAATTTAAAGAGATATAGGCAAATTTAAAACAGATAAATAAATGAGAACTAATTTTACCGTGGTGTAAGACATTGAAGTTCTCTGAATATGGCAATGGCATCGCCAGACACAGATATGACGCTGGCCTTGTTCATCACCTGTTGATGGAAAGCTTCCACAGCGTCCACATCACCCGCCAACTCGTTACTTGGAATGTGAAACCTCATTTCCATTAAAGATACTGGTGTGTCATCATTCTGGAAGGAGAAATTAGACCCCTTTGAGATATACATATATACAACTAGCTGAGCCCGCAACTCCATACGCGAAGTATTCACTATAGCGCGTATCTTTTTTGTTTGTAAACCGATTGGAATGAAACAAACACTTATATGTTCCGGGAAGCTCGCTACAATACATAAGTAAAAACCGCATTCAAATCGGTTAAGCCGTTTCTGATATTAGGAATTATATAATATCTATTTCTCTAATCTGTTGTCTGAATGCGGTCGCCCTGTACTAGAAGTCTAGTTGGATATTACGTCGTTGATATATATTGACAACACTTGGTCACCTGTTTAGAAATTTTTATGAATGGTTGCACTACTAAAATAAGTACTACTAAGTAAAAATACTAAAAATACTCCAACGCACGACTGCAATTTACTGCTTTAAATCCCTTTTAGATGAGTAGTTAGGTTGCTTGCCTTAACGCTCTGTTCTAGGGTTTCCGGGTTCGATTCCCGGCAGGATTAACTTTGAAAATGAACTTTTTCAAAGTTGGCTCTGGTCTGGATCTGGAAAGTAGTGGCAAGGAACACTGCATTTCGCAGTCATTTGGACAGCCCGTCTGGCGGCAGTAACCACCCCCTTACAGAAGAGCACCGCGAAATAACTGCACGTGTACTGTTGTGTTTTGGTGAGTGAGTAAGGGATGCCAGAGCCCATTTCCCTATTCCATCCTAATCCCTTATGCTTAATCCTGAAGTCGGTAGCGGAGTTGCAGCACTGGTGGCGTTGCTTGTGTTATAGGCGACGGTAGCTACTTACCATCAAGTGGACCGTTAGCCTGTCTGCTGATCTTAACATTAAAAAAATCTCGTGTCGATAACTGGATACTAATTACTTTATTTTATTTAGTTACATTCTGTATACTCAGATGTCACTACGTTTTGTGTTCAAATAGTTTATTTTTCGATAAATGTCACTGCGCGGGCAGGTTATAACACGCTATCGTATCGTTCCTCAAAGCGTAATAAACTTTTCATAAAAGTATTCGATGTTAGCTTTTATATGTTAGAGTTAGGGAACATAAATACTAACATCAGCTGTTGCACAAATGTCAAAGTGACAGATAACGTAATGCTTGTAATATATTAATACGAAAATCGATTCTTAAGGAGTAAACTCGAAAAAATGTTATAAATCCACAAAACTTTGTTTGCATTGTCTACATTGCCTTGCTTTATCTATACTAATATTATAAAGATGTAAAGTTTTTATGTTTGTTTGTATGTAGAAGATAAGCTTCAAAACTGCTCATCCAATTTAAAAAACATCTTTCACCAATAGTTATGAATAGAATTTCAGGATTGACAGACTAAATATTCCAAGCGGACGACGCCGTGGGTACTAACTATCTAAAAATAAAGATTCAACGCCTAAAAATGTATAACAGCAATAAAGATGTCGGGAGTTATATTGTTTTACACATTTTGTGAGCTGGTCCATTAATTGAAGGAAAATGTTTTAGGTATATTCTTGTCAAATAAGAACATGATTAAAATTATAGCATTACCTGATGGAACTCCAGTGTCACCTCATTTTTGCCAGTATTACATTGCGACACATAGTGCAATGGTATTTCAAAGGCTGTGTTTGATCCAACATTGTAACTTAATACTGCGCCATTAAACTTTGCCGTCCCCCAGTTCCAACCCTTGAGTGATAACTCCTTTTCTAACATGTCCTTATTGTAATTGGTTTTGAAGAATTTTGACACTTTTTCTTGTTCCTAAACATAAAAAGAAAAACAAAAAATAAGTTTACAAGCTTCTCTTTACCTAACAAGGCGCCAACACTAAGTTTACTGCAGGAAGTCTATCCCTTCAAACTATTTTCCAGTTTTTTATCTTAATAGAAACTCCATAGCATACCTAGAATAAACCAGCACGCCACTTGTAAGCAGACAGTGTCTTACTTAGTTTTCTTAATTTCACATAACTACTTAGTATTCTCTTGGCACTGTTCAGAGACAACTTCTAAATATATTAATTGTAGATTGTACTGTAATTATGTAATAAATTGTAAAAACATTAACGGTATATAACAAAGAATCTAAATAACAATGGAATGTATAATTTCAGGTTATTTTTATTTGAATTTGGTTTTCATATCAATGTGTAATCACAATAAATCTATAACATTGGTATTCTGTTATCATCTGTATCAACAAGTCACAAGGAAAAACGGTACCTACTCTGTACTGCCCTTATTTCACTTTACAAAGCCGTAAAGGGGGTTCGGTGATTGGCCAGAGCCTAGTACCGAGTTCTAGTAATGTGCTTTTTATGTTTGTATTCCATTAACTGTGTGTATAAAATACATGCAAAGACCTATGGCAGATATTCTATAGTTTCAATAAACATTGAGTTATAGGACAAAAGTTTTAAATAGCATAAAAAACATTATTTATTTAAAAAGGTAATGTCTGGCAGCAGTGAACCAATAACCTGTGCCAGTAAGACCTTCCATGTAACAACAGCATGTGTGCTGTAATATTCCTGTGTATAAGGGATGTCAGGGCCTATTCGCCTGTTGTGTCACCTTGTCCTTAACTCTTTATGTTATAAAGGTCGACAGCACATTTTTATTACCCTGGTGAGGCTTATGTTAGGTGATACTAGCCAACGACCAAGATGCCAGACATATTTAAAAAAAAAATTAAGTCATTACAATAAACTGATATGATATAAATAAACATTTTGCCAATTATTAAAATTATAGATGTTTCTGTTATTTTTACACAAAGTTCCATTGCAAAATTTTATCAACTATGGTAATGAAAATACATAATTGCGATTTTTTTACAGATACTTGATAGAGTTCAATTTCTAATTGCTTTTGAGCGTAATTTAAAGAAATTTACTTTTTCTGAATTAAAAAATCAAATTTTTGTATCTCTTATGTTTTCAGGTTTGTCCTCATTGACCCATTTGGATTGTACGTATTGTAAATTGTAATAGAGTGACTAATCTAAAACTTGGGTCACACTACAAACTATACTATTTGATAAATATGATTTTTAAGTTCAGTTAACTTTCAGAGATAATATAATTTATGTGATCTTAAATAATAATATTATTTCACACAAGTTTACACTAATTACGTGACTAATTAGAAAATGAAGTAATTACTTATGATTAAATTATTGAGTGAATTTTAACTTTTACATTTGTGTAATTGTTTTAAGGTTTACAATATTTAGAAAGTGATAACAATAAAATATAACATAAACATACTTACACCGTCTTTAAAACCTCCATATCTATGCAGAGTACCATTTTTCATAAATATCCTGAGTCCCCAAGATCCTATGAACTTTTGAAAGTTTACCAATTCAATGTCGTTAGCTGAAATCTGTTCCACCTTTCCAGTCTTACTATTCTTAAATACTATATTCTGATCAGTCATTTTAAGTCTCCCTGGTACCTGAAAATAGTTTGTGAATGCATATTGGGAGCATGGGAAAATTGTGTACAAAATATTGATAGAAAATACTAACCATTGTCCCCTTGATTTCTGCTGAAACATCATTATATTCTAGAAACTCCATGATGTTTTAATACTGTACACCTGTAATACTTTATTATAGCACTTTCAATGAAATTTTCAAATTCACTACCAACAAAATAAACGCAATTTGTTTCAGCGGCAATGCAATGCCATGCAACAAACTTTGACAATTTTACATTTACAAATTACAATTCAATTTTTATCATGGAAGTAATAAGTACTATATATTTTTATTGACATTGATTGATACTAAGAGTGACAAATTAGCCAATGTTTGACCGGTTTGACATAACATGCTGTTATGTTTTGTAAATTTATGGCCTGGTAGCTAGACCTTTAAGCCAAGTCTTTATTTTATATAGAAAACACTGCATTTCCATTCTACACTAAAAAATTTAGGCCTATAACGGCCGTTCAAAAATTACACAAGCAAGTCACATCGCCATGTTTTAAACTCCCATAGAAAATTGTACGCGTACGACTGACATAACATGCTTGTATAATATAATAGACACAGAATAAAAATATAGTGTTGGTTTGATATATGGAGAATAGAGGTAAGAAATAACAACTCCATACTAATAAAGTGTCAGTCGACTCGACTCCATTAAACAGGAGGCGCTGTACAATAGTAGCATTGGGGGGTGTGGCGCTGTAAATTGCGGTCAACGAAAGAATGCTATCCTTCTTCTAGTTTTGTTTAAATTAATTTGATTTTTTTTTTTTTTATGTTAAGATCGGCAGACAGGTGAACGGTCCACTTGATGGTAGGTGGCTACTGTCGCCTACCAACGCCAAAGCTGCTGCAAGTGCGCTGCTGACTACAATAGGATTAAAGATAAGGGATTGAGAAGGGATAGGGAAATGGGCTCTGGCATCCGTTGCACATGTGCTGTTATTTCAAGGTGGTCTTCTGTAAGGGGGTGGTTACTGCCGCCAGACGGGCTGCCCAAATGACTGCGAAACGCAGTGTGCTGCCACTACTTTCCAAAACCAGACCAGAGACAAAGATGAAAAGTCCATTTTTCAAAGTTGACCCTGCCGGGAATCGAACCCGGGAACCCTAGAACAGAGCGTTAAGGCAAGTTAATTATAATCTCAATTCTCATGGGATATTATTAAAATAACTTATTTATAGACGGTGCACACATCTTGTTTATTTCTTCAACATATATATTATAGTACCGCACCATAGCTTATTCAATACGCCTGGCAACACGGTTTTAGTTTATGTCAGTGTCACTGTCAGAGTCAGATCAGATCAGTCAGATAGATCGCTTGCTTAGAAGATCACTGTGTTTTGTCGTATGGTGGTTGTGTTATTGTGTCATGAATATTTACGATTATCTTTAAAAATAAATAAATTATAGACGAAGGTAAATATTTCCAATTAAGCTTCAGTTGTATCCGAATTCCTAGTGAAATGGTGAATCTGTGAAAACATAGCTGAGTGTCTGAAAGTTATAATATTATCTACTAATTGAGCAAATACTTTGCGGTCTGCGCTCCATATTCTCGTAGGTGTATTTCATATGGTGTAAAATCTATGGCGTCATTATCGTTACCTCGTGTCCTGCAGCTCAAGAAGAATAGTTTGGACGCCGAGCGTGAACAGTTTGAAAAGTTTCAGGTATGTGAATTTCAAATAAATATTCTCAAGGTTCCCCTGTCACCACCAGTTTACTTGTACAACATACATTGCCACCCTATTTTTTTTTGCTAAACGATAACAATAGCTTATAGGTTCTAGGTTTTTAGTAAAAATTAAAATTAAAGTTTTGGGATACATCTTTGCAAATGTCATTTCAATTTCATACAAAATGATATTACTCTCCATCAGTGGCGGATTTATACTTTTCTTGAGTATAGGCCCCTCCACTTTGTGCCCCCTCTTCCTCGTGGCCTAGGTAGACCTAGGCCTTTATTATGTAATTATTATTATTATTGCATTTATTATCACACAAAAATTTTATGGCACAAAAATCCACCGCCCCTAGGCCACTGCCGCCCATAGGCCTCGGCCTATACGGCCTATTCACAAATCCAGGGCTGCTCTCCATCTCTTGAATAAAAGTAATCTGCTTGCTTGGTATGCTGTCATGTTCTTTATACATTTTAGTTAATAATACACATTTTCCTAAAAATTGCTTAAACTTAAGTGCAACATGCATTGAAGCAGTACTAGGAGTGTTCCAGGGGCGGGAATTTTTGTAATATACAAGTTCTTTTACCAGGCCATATAGAAACCACCAGCGGCATAGCAGCGGTGCGGTGCAGTGTATTTTCATCACTATCACAAATAGGTGGAGGTGTGCCGGTCCGGGTCCTTAGTGGCACAGTTTGTGGGCCTATTTGTGGGGAATACCGCGCCACTGTCCCTCTACAGCGCTGTTTTCTGTGTGAAACATCCTGGAAAACATTCACTTCCTGCTCCTGGATCACTTACCACCTAGTGTGTTTCGCACTTTAAGACTTAAAGTTTTCTAATAGTGGCCACTTCTTAGTTGAACTCTGGTTATTATGTGTGTAGTAAAACTATTTTTTTAAAAGGATTTTTATGGTTATTTGTTTTCTACATTATAATAAAGCCTTTTATTCTGAACTACAAACACTTGGTAAATTAAGAGTTTTGAAATGGTGATATAAAATATCTCTTATTATATCGTGCCTCTTGGCATAGGCCTTCTCTAACAATTTCTATTGGGTTCTATCTTGCGCATGCTGAACTATGAGATATTTTATAATACCATTTCAAAACTCTATAAGATACTTCGTGTTTGTAGTTCAGAATTTCTACATTAAAATTTTCGTCATCACCCCGCCTATTGAGGTGATATTGATCACACTTAATTTTATTATATCTATGATAGTGTAAATATATGTATAACAATATTAATGTAAAGTTCAAAATTAAGAGGCTTTAAAAAAATAATTTTATATTCTTGGAAAAAAATTAATCCTCAACAATTAAACTCTGTGTGATCAGACATCCAAATAAACATTGATAGGAAGATATGAGGAGGCTTTTATCACACAATAAATGTGTGGAATGTTCAAATATGTTCAATACTTTGTAGTATTATTAGTGTAGAGTGCAATTAATTGAATGTTAAGAAAATATATTAATTTTATAATTTTTTTAAAAATGCATTTGAAACTTGTTAACCTCATGAGTTTAATATTAAAATTAATGGAAGTATCTTTTACAAATAAAAACTACGAAAATAATATAAAGCAATAAATGGATCAAAACAAAGTTAGAGTAAGATTCCAGCCATGTCAGACATAACTTATTTTCTAAAGGACAAAATGTGGGGAATCAAGTAGTATTCCTATGTATCGAGTAGTGCCAGACACACTGCAGAATGAAATGGGTCTTAAAACATCTGGCAGAAGTTATGGCCCACGGGAAGTGTGTGGCAGTGTTGAATATTATAATATTCTACAAAACATATAAAAATTAGCCTTTAGGAAATAAGTTTTTTCTTTGCTTTTTACTTACCTTTCTCACCTGATAGCTCTAAGTACACTCAAAGTACATAGGAATACCTACTGCTTAATTCCCCACATTTTGACCTTTAGAAATAAGTTATGTCTGGCATGCCTGGGATAACTTACGAAAATCAGGCTATTTATTCAGCACAAACTTACATGCTTTAGGGAACGTGAATCACATTTTTAATATTCATATATTCATTCATATACATGTATACTAACTGACAGTGATAGGTAGGTACCATAGGTGTGACAGTGATAGGACTTAACAGATAATAGTGATTGTTGTGAAAACCTGACGCATTCGATAGCTTATCAATTTTCGATATATTTCTAGAGTCATTGTTCGTTTTACTAGACTTTTATATTTATATCTTATTTGAATATATATACTTGTTATTGAATTAATTGGACTGGATTAATCTTCGGTAAGTCAATTTGTTTAATATATTAATTGTATTATTATTATTGAATCTTTCGTTTGTAGTGGGAGAAGAAATATTTTGAGATAAGCTCTCGTTGATATTGTTATCATAGGAAAAAAATACACATACCGTTTTTTTTTATTATTCTGCATATAATATGGACATGGATTTAATTACCTACTAATAATTAATAATAACGAGGCGTCATTAAAAATAAAGTGTATCTGTTCCTGTTCAATAAAATTTTTGGATTTGGATTTTTTTATGTCTATACTAGCTTTTGCCCACGACTTTATCCGCGCCCTTTTTTCTTGGTTGTTAAATTATTCAATTTTTACTCCTAATAATATTATATGTTGTATGTTTGTGAAGCATATCCCCTGCGAACATTTTTTTTTCTGGTTGAAAAGTGTGTTATGTGCCTTTTTCTAAAAACGTCTCTGACAACGTGTGTATGAAAATTGTAAAATCTTATAAAAGTTTAATAAACAAACAAACTCACTTTCGTATGTATAGTATTACTATCTGTGCCCGCGAATTCGTACGCGCTGTAGTTAGTTTTTTGAAAATCTTACAGGAACCTAACATTATTTCAGGATATGTGTCCTATATGTTAATCCAGATAATAAACTGTGTGCCAAATTTCATTCAAATCTGTTCAGAGTTTTTGCGTGATTGAATATATGCAATTATAATATTATTAGGATTTAGGATCTGTATATTTGGTTGCTTGTGTTGGTTGGAGTGTTGTTTATCCACAGTAAACCAACTAAGAATTGATCATTGAGCGATAAGACATCCTGTTTGTGTAGTCTGGATGATTTCCTACACAGTAAAGATGATTGTAATCTAAAAGCCCCTCCTATATGATCGCACTCATATACAAAGCAACACTGTATACAAATAAATCCAATATGATTAACCCACAAACAATTGATGTTTGCAGTGTACTTGTTTACAGTGAAAAAAGTATTAAGGGATTCACTGAGGCAAATGGCATTTACTTGATTTACTATAGAACTCGCTGGCGGCGGAGACAATTCAACAGGCCTAGAAATGGTGTATTTTTGTTTTTACCATTAGAACATTACACAAAAAAATTTTTTTACTAATACAATTTTTTAATCTGATATTAACTTATTAATAGGTACAGGATTCATATGCGTGCAATAACCCGTTTTCGAGAGAATTTTCAATAAAGGTCAAATTCTTCTCGTGTTCTAACTTTTTTTGTGGAGTTTCTATTACTTTAACGAAAATTCTAATTAATACAATTGGTTCTTCACATGTTTAAGTATAATATATATTTTTTTCAAAGCAATTGTCTTGACTATTTCTTGTAACATCTTCATTAAACAATGGATATTTTTAGTATTTAGTGTTTGTCTCCGCCTTAATGTATTCATGTCACATAATTATTAAAAATTTCGGAAAGGGGCTCCCAGTTTTGATTTGATTTAGACTACTTCTGCCGTTCAGGTGTGCTTGCTGGTCGTCGCCCAAGGTCCACGTCACACATGTTTTTGTTTTTTATTCACAATAGTACCATATGAAGTCATCATGTCCCACTACATTGTATTATTATAATTATTATCGTAATTGCATTGTATTGTTCATCTATTGTATAGGTACTGATATTATAAAGAGGTAAAGTTTGTTTGTTGGTTTGTATGTAGGTGGCAATCTTTGAAAACTATAGAATTTCAGGTTCCTTTCCAATTTTAGTTGGAATAGAATTTCAAGATGGACATAGGCTAAAAATACCACGTTAAATATTTCAATAAAGATCCAACGCTTGGCAAAAGACAGGCGTTATATTGCATTACATATTTTGTCAGGCATTATCAGTGCCGCCTTTAACCTATTGGTGGACCTGGGCACTTTAGTATATAGGGGCCCACCCCTATGACTGCGATAAAGGATTATTTTATTAAAATAGGTAAAATGAATATAAAAGCCAAATTTTACATTTATTCCACCATTATTTTTATTTCTTTATATTATTTACATTAAGTGAATAGGTATAATTATAACATAATCAGCATTCACTAAATATGCATGTTCGTGCTTAATGATCCATGTTGATAGAGCCTTCAAGCTTTAAGAAGCGCAAACACTTCACTTCATCAAAGTCTATGTCTTTGAGTACATCACATTCTATGCACATCAGCGACAAACTCGTCAATCTTTCTTGAAGCATTGTACTTCTTAATTAATTTTTTATTCTTTTCAATTAGAAGAATGAGCGTTTCTCAGTGCTTGGCGGAAAATAGGAGGCCCCATCGATGAGGGGGCACTTGCCCAGAGTGCCTAGTGAAAGAGTCGCGGGCACTGGCTAGTCATTAATAATGGTCGAAATTTGACTAATCATTTCGAAGGTGGGAGAGATAAACTGTTTCTAATTTTTTTTTAATTTATTTGACTTAAATCTTGTCAATAGAACAGAGGCTCTAGTATGAGTTTACGATACTACACCAATTCTACACTCGCTAGCGAGAACGTAAAACTTTTGTATGGGAAATCGTGAACTGTCAATGTCAAATTATCAATTTTCCATATAAATGTTTTACGCTCTCGCTAGCGAGTGTAGTATCGTAAACTCGTGCTAGAGCCACAGTTGCTAAATAAAAAAACAAAATCGCTTGATAAATGGTGGCAAATAAATGATACTGAAATGTTATAGATTTTGATTTTGTATCTAAGTAGTATTGTTTGCTGTGAAATGTAAACTTCCTTTATTTCGCAATACCCAATACCGTAATATTCTGTTTACAATTATATTATCTAAAATAAAAATAATGATTGCATGAAGCAGTAAAATTTTATACGTTTTTGATTAGTAAATTTTATTGATTTTGATTGCCAATTTCCGCTTGTTTTGTGTTACGGATTATCTCCTGTTAGTACGGGTTCAACGGCACATGTGACGGGGGTTAGACCTGTTGTTTTATAAATCAATTGATAAATCACTTGCATGATTGGACATATGCTTCTCATATCAGTTATTGACCACTAACTTTTGCCCGTGAATTCGGACTCATATCTTTATGAATTACTAGCCACGAGGACGGTAGATGGGCTGATGATCCATTGGATGGTAAGTGACTGCGATTGCCTACTAACACAAGCAATTGCAGCGACGAATTGCCTCTTGTATGGCATTTTCAGTGTACAGTGGCTCTAGCATGAGTTTACGATACTACACTCGCTAGCGAGAGCGTAAAACATTTATATGGAAAATTGACAATTTGACATTGACAGTTCACGATTTTCCATACAAAAATTTTACGTTCTCGCTAGCGAGTGTAGTATTGGTGTAGTATCGTAAACTCATACTAGAGCCTCAGATGACAGCGGATGTGTATGTAGAAAATTCTGGCTGTACACATATTTGGTCTTCCTCCAAACATTCCCATTTCACAGTATGGAAGGACGTGCGCGCAGTATACAGTATTCTTTTGAAACATGTTTACTTGCAAAACGACATGTTTTTTGACGAACTCGTTGGATGAGTGGTTAGGGTAACCTTAACGCTCTGTTCTAGGGTTGCCGGGTTCGGCTGAGTCAACTTTAAAAAATAAATTTTTAAATTTGGCTCTGGTCTGGATCTGGAAAGTAGTGGCAGGGCACACCACGTTTCGCAATTTGGACAGTCAATTTGGCCGCAGTAGCCACCCACTTACAGAAGACCACCGTGAAATAACAGCACATGTGCTGTTGTGTTTCGGTAAGTAAGTAAGGAATGCCGGAGCCCTTCTCCTATCCAATTCCCTGTCCTTAATAATAGAGAGAGACGATTTTGTAAGTTTTTTTACAGACTTCTAAAATACTAGCTGAGCCCGCAACTTCGTACGCATTTTAGGTATTCGGTATAACGCGTAACTTTTTTGTTTGTTAATACATCAGAGAAAATCGCATTCAAATTGGTTAAGCCGTTTCTGAGATTAGCGTGCATAACAGGCAAACAGCCAAAAATTCTAAAAACCATTTTTTTGACCCCGGTAACGTAAGTACAACGTTTATAAATTTTTTTTTAATTAATGGATACAGACACGGCTCGTTTATTTTCTAAACTAGTTTACGATTTTATTATATGTATGTTATAGATAAGAGGCCGTCTAGTATTAATTATAGAAATTTTGGAATACAAACATTTTGGAAAACATTTTGGACACGTTGAACTTAGGTTCAAAAAAAATTGTTTTTAGAATATTTGTCTGTGCGTTTGAGCACCCTAATTTTAGAAACCGGTTAACCGATTTGAATGCGGTTTTCACGCATGTATTGCAGCAAGCTTCCCGTAACATTAGTGTTTGTTTCATTCCAATCGGTTCACAAACAAAAAAGTTACGCGCTATACCGAATACCACGCGTACGAAGTTGCGGGCTCTTTCTATATCATCACCTTCGGTATAAACTAAACATATTGTTTTTTTTTTTAATAATTTTTTGCTAAAAATAACATTTTGTTTTCGAAAAAAAAAGTTTAAAACACTAACTAAACACACTGAACTGTTTGTATTTACATATACATATTTTGAACTTATTTTGCATACAGTATTGTGTCAAGACTAAGTTTTTTTTAAGGAATAAATATTTGATCAGCAAAATATCTGTTTGGTCAGCAATTTTTTGGGCTGACCATATAGGTTTCTTAGCTGATCAATCATTTATTGGTTAGGTTAGTTTTTTTGCTGATACATAGATTCAATAACAGCCTTTTTTAATAGTTCATTAATTTTTTACACAATTAATGTACTATCAAATCGGTATATTTGCGGGTATCTTTATTAACGGCAGTCCTCATGGGCATTGTAGATAAAATTATTTTCGATTTTAGGCCCTTGTCAATAAGGACGATAAAGGTTTTAGATGTTAAATTATAACTTGTTTGCAATAAACACTTTGTACATGACCTGAGACAACCGGTTTTCTTTGAAAACAGAGTAGGGACGCATTAGTGACCTACTAAAGTCACAACTCTTGAATGAAATACATTCAGCACGTTAAGATTTTTTGCAAGCGACATTCCTCATTATCATCTATACATTAGTATAGGCACATGTTATAAAATAAAAACGTTGTTGTTCTCTGTTGCTCCGATAGCTTCTTTTAAACCACCCAATGGATTTTTATACACTTATCACAAAGGCTGTGTGCATAATTTGTGGAAGAAATTGCATCCGTCCGAAGCCGGGGGCTAGTCCTTAGTTCAGTATAGTATAATGTTTAAATTATGTTCTAGCAATGATTGCGTATACATGTAATTAAATATGTTCTATTAATTATTTGTGTATCAATAAATATTAATATAGTGTAAATATTAATTGTGTATCAATAATATCAATTTGCCAGATGCACCATTCTGGCTCTGGTAGAAAACTACATATATCTGAATAAGAACGAACTAACTGTTAAACATTTTTCACATGAGTATATTATGTTGTGGTCCCCTATAGAGTTGTACACGAGTTGCTTTCTAATTAACGCTTTTTACACACTCACTACGTACCTACTTGTCCTACTGATTACTGCACTGATGCGTTTCTTTTATGGGGTTCAGTTGCATAAAACCTTTACACTAGACAATTATTAAAAAAATTTAGCCGTCGCGGGACGCCTGGCAGATGTGAAACATCGAAACTTTTTTGTATGGAAAATATACATGAAAGGTTGGTTTATTAAATGCAATTTAATTTAACAATCAAAATTTACATTGAAATCTCCAGTTAAAATCAACGGCTATACACAATGTAGTCTCCATATTACATACGCTATAAGCATAGTATAGGAGCTCATTTTTGTGGAGAGGAGGGGATCACCGAGCCGAGAGTAGGTCGTATAGATACAAGTTCCGTCAAAGTGTGGCCAAATTTTGGCGTCGTCGCCACGCTAACAGCTAAAAGATGTTTTACACATTAAAAAAAAGTAATAAAAAAAGTTTATAAAATAAAGAAAGAAAAAAAAAAGACATGTTATTTACAAACGGAGACAAAATGCACCTAATACAAGTTTACTTAAATTGCACATATTTTTAAAGTTTATAAAAGAAAGAAAGAAAAAAAGACATGTTATTTAAAAACGAACACAAAATGCATAATACAAGTTTACTTCCAGTAAGTAAAAATTTTAGTGCCAAAAGTATCGTAGGTACTTAAGTGCACGCACAATGCCTCGCCTCTAATAGACATCCAACTCAGCATTTGCTGTTCGTTCTAAAAGCCACCCAGCTCTGATCTTCCGTTGGGAATCCCAATTTAACTTCATGTAAATTGAGATTCATTTTTTATATTTTTAGACGAGCCCTCGGGAACAGTTTTCCAGGAGTGGAACTTCATCCTCTTTTCCGGAGGCATGAGCATTAATATGATATCATCTTACAATAACTGTCGAATAACTTTTTTTCTTTTTCTATTAGTAGTTAAAAGGTTCGACATAATGCTTGGAAGAACTGTTTGCTACAGAATCTGCAAGAACACTTAACAGTTTGGTTTGGGCACTTAGGTCGCGGAGAATCGTAAGCTAGAGGTCACTAGCGCTACGCGACAGGCGACTTTGGTCGTCCAGAGCCAGACCACTCCAGACCCAAGGTCGCAGTCGCTCGTCACGATTGCTAATATCCGAATTGCACCTTAATTTGTTAAGACAAGGAATAACTTCAAACCGAACACAATCATATTTTAACAAAATAAGCACGATCTAATAACCTATGAATTAAGATGCAATATTGTACAACGCATTTTGTAGATTGTCAGAGATAACCGAAAAGATTTAAAATTGGAAGGTTTATCTTAAATATTGGGAAAAATATGAAAAAAGATATAAAATTCGTCTACTAAAACTTTAGTTCAGAACTTAAGTTAATTTACTATTGACGAAAGTAGGTAGTATTTTCTTAAGCTTACGGTTATACGTAGGTAGAGGCCCAAAGATGCAGATCTCCTATTATGTCTTAGCTGCTAGATCTTTAAAAAAACTTATGCGCATTTGAATTTCCGGATGTAGGAATTCTATACGGAAAATTGAACATGATTTTCCTGTTACGCCCGGCACCACATTAATTATATTGTTGCAACAGACTGTACTTTTAATGTTGCTTTTTGTTAGTATAATCGTGCGCATCATACTTGTTTACTGTTATTCGCAATAAATCTTTTATTTTTGTAGTTGCGGCCCACCCAATCTCTTACAGATCCATACAGATCTGACGTTATTCATTCCATGTATTGCCATTCACCTGTTTTCATGAGGTTCTTACTCGAAGGCATTGGCAGTATAATAATTGCTTACGTTAGCAGATGTTCTCAAATTTTCCTCACACGAAGCTGTTTATTACCTACTTGTTCAGTTAAAGATTCATGAGGTATCAACTGTCTTGATTAGCCGAAACCGATAACCTAAGCTTGTAACCTCACCTATTCACATGAAACATGAGACATACAGTTGTTTACAAACGTCACAGTCACGGTAATATGAGGCCTGTCGTCACCGGGTTGCTGCTCGGGGGCAATCACCGGCACATCCACTTCCGTTCAGCATCCCGTAATGCAGGGCGTTGTTGATTTTATGATTACCGCGTATTAATATAATAGGAGTTATATGGATGGATATGAAAATATGCACGTGTAGCATTGTAGATATTACAAAATTAGTTTTGCACATGTCTCCTCTCATTGCTACTCTAATTAAATGCTGATTGGAACCCACTTAGCTTTATTTGCTTCTTGAGCCACATAACAGTTATGTGTTGGGTACTAGGATTTCAAACGATTGGGTTGGACACACAGAAGTTTTTGAAATTTTCGATTAAAAATCATGACAATATACATCAGCACACCTTGCAAAAGCCTGTACTCGCTGACTATTTGACCACTCCAAGACTGATACTGCTTGAGCGCTCTCCTTACAGTCCAGACCTTGCTCCCTGCGACTTTGCACTGTTTCCTCGTGTGAGAATGAAAGGGAGGGGGTTTTCCAGTGACGAGGACCTTCTGAAGGCCTGGGACAATGAGTGTGCTATTCTCTCTAATAACATGTTGTAGATGTTGTTTTAAGATTGGTTTTGGAAGATGGAGAGTATTGGAAGTTAATTAAAAAAAAAAAGAGATAAAATATGAATTGATTCGTAATAATAAAAGGTAACTTTCATGGCCTAGTTCATAAGTAATGTAGGTGTGTGCATATTGCTTCACAAGTAAACTACTATACCTTACGTAAGATTGCAAGTAACGGCACGTCACGTACAGTGTCACGCACCAATAAGTAGGGAAGTATTATCGAATAGTATCCTAGCTGAGAACGTGAAAATATTGTTTTACTGTATATTTCGTAGATATGGGGTTTTTCTTACTAAGCCATTTGTGTGGGTTTGTCTCTATATCTTCTCTATATATAAAAATGAATCCCCATTTTAATTCGGTTTTCACTAATGGAAAGAGGGATAAACAGGGAATGTTCATATATATAAAAATTACACCCCGGGCGAAGCCGGGGGCGGGTCGCTAGTTAGAGTATAGTTTCAATTGTTCGCGTATGTGTAGATCTCGTTAAGTGTAACCCTCATTTTTAAATAGCATTTAAGTTGAATAGTTCCTTAAGGCTAAGTTTATTTTTACGAGTCAGCAGATAGATCTACTTGGTAGTAGGTGGCACCAAAGTCTATAAACACAGACTCCTTAAAAATGGAGAGGGGTCAGGTTAAAAATGAAGACAAAGAATTTTCTATTTCTCGTTTTAATTCTTCTATTCCGGCCGCTTTCTCTCGCCTTCTTGTTTTAATCCCTACAGTTGTTGGCAGTAGAGATTTGAATCGATGGTTCTGCCCGACGGTAAAAGCTCATAATGAACAATGCCCTTCCAATCCCACCATACACACAGAATCACCTAATTGCGAATTAACCCGGGTTTTGGCACAGTTTGTGAAAGCTGACCGACCTTTGACCACGACCTTTTTCGCACGTTCTTGTCAGCTTTTTTGTGTACCTACTCAGCTTTTTTAAATGAGCCAAAACTGTTTTGTGGTCAACTCTCAGTTGTTCAGCTATGTCGTAACTACTGATATGCCGATCTTGCTCCACTTTTTCAAAAATAGCGCCATTTTATCCGTAACAGAGCGAGGTGCATCTTTGAAATCAAAATTACTGCAAAACGCTTAAACCAACTTTATGCTACTCTTACTGACACTGCATTAGGTCCATAAATGTCACTTATTTTTTTCGCGGCTTGCGTTGCATTTTTACTTTTTTGTAATAAAATTTTAAAATGTATGGAATTTCTTCATTCTCATCAAAATGAGTGAATCTCACTCATTTTGACAGAAAGAAAAACAAATGAAAAATAGCTGGAAGCCACATTTTACTAATATTTTTCTTTTTTTGAAATGTAACCTTTTTAATGTCATCAAAACCAGCCAGATACAAATAGGTACAGTCAAAGAGATTTTATTACAAGTTTATACAATACTATATGCGATAAAACTTTTTCCCCGACCTAATTATGTCATATATATGTGTTAGCAATGAATATTTATTTATGATTGTGTCATAATTCGTGATAGTGTTAGCGTTTGAGCATAGTTGACCTTCGATCTTGCGATGCATCGGTGCATGTACCTCAAAAATTAAGCAAAAGTATATTATCTCCAAAAGTAAATCGCGAGATTACTTTGCTTTAACGCAATGTCATCAGAAATTAGGATGCAACCAAATCGCGCTACCTACAAAATGTATACGGCTTTATACCTCACCCGATGTCTCACCTGGTGTCGCTTGGTCCCCCACCCGATTTCATGGCACAACCAGTATGGACCCGTGCAAGGAATATTATTGGTGGCTCCACCACGCTTTCTTTCTTTCTTTTACATCGCAAATACAACATTTGTGCTAACTCTTCGATGTCCATTATGAAACTCGTGACGAATCTGGCGTCTGCTCTGGTGTCTCCTTTGGTAGTTTGCACAACTGTGCGACCGGTGGCGCAACCGTGGTCTCTAAGAGAAATAGCGGCATAACTGTACTCCAAGACATCAGTATTAATAAAAGGGGACTGGGTTAAAAGTATCACTTCTCTTCTCTGTACTAGTTAGTTGGTTCTGGTATATGAGTCGTATATTGGTCGTGTCAATCATATTTTAATATGATTGACATTAGGTACTCAAATCATATTTTAATATTGTTTGTTTGAAAATGCCGCCAAAACGTCAAGATAGTTCATCTGAGAGCGCGTAACGTCATTTGTGGTCATATCATAACAAAACAGCTGCATTGGCATAAGACAATGATTGCCCACAAATGACGTCACGCACTGTGATTGGTGTTTCACTATAGATTAAAAATATTGTAAATAATAAAATTTTATTTCTTCATTTAAAAATATTTAAATGAATTATATTAAATTATTATTCGATAAATAATCGTAAAAAATTATATATTTTGTTTCTAAGTACATTTTAGATTTTAATCTGATTACTGTCCGATCCCCTATTTCAAACTGTCAAAGTTAAATTATTGCTTACAATATTATTTAAAGTATCACAGTAATAGAATATTACATGTTTTAGAGAACTATTGCAAGTAGTGACAATATAGGGCTCACTGGCAGTATATCTATAGACTTATCTATAGGTATATGTCTAGAAATGTGGAATTTGTTATCGACCAAGGATTTTAGAGTTTTTAGAGTAAATTTTATCTTTATATGACTACAAAATAACTTTATTGAATTTTCTTTGTGTTGCTGCCTCAAGGTGATTAAAAGAGAATGTCCATTGTTGATGTTTTTAAATGAAATTTTCCAACACGGGAAACACGTTCGGCTTCGTCAGTACGTTTGCTATCTCACAATGTTCAATTGTGTTTGTTGTGAAATCGTCACCATTGTCCTCGCCTAATTTGCCTAAACGCGAATGCCTTATACCTCTTTCATATCTATCTACCATCATCTCTCAATATAGTAGATAGATTGAGTTTCAAGTAGTACCTTTTAAATTACGTCAATATTAATTTAAAATTTATGAACTGGTTGTAGAGGTCATTTCATTTTGTAAACATACAAAGTTCAATTTACATAACTATTTCTATCTTCAATTCAGACAAATACTTTAGTCAACTTTTCTCAAGCACAAGAACGTAATACAAATTAATATGTTTCGTGTTCATAAAATTCATAAAAGAGTATCCTACTAATATTACAAATATGAAAATTTGTGAGGATATACATATGGATGTAAACTACTTAAGCACAGATAGTTTATTACTTGGATTAACATATAGTTAACATATACCGATATGTACTCTTGAAACCTTTAAAGACGAAGACTCAATTCTGATTAAAATTTCAGAGCAACAGACGGTACCTCTGGGAATAGTAAGATCACAGTAGAACAAAGAATATTCTCTAATATTACCTCTACCGCCTGTGCTATATACGCCGATCGAGAACTACCAAGAAACAAAATAATCAGGAAGAAGGAAATAATCAATACTACCAACAACAACGGCGTTATTGTTCAAGATGCACATCCGGATTATTTTAATGTAAACTATTTTAATTAACTCGATATCTTGTTAGAAACATCTCTCTCCTAATACGACGTATCACTGTTTCACTATTTATATTTTCTCTTGTGTTTTTCTTTATATTATAAAGTATAAAACCAAATTTAAAAATCTCTATATTCACAATAATTTCTAACAAGGTAATAAAAGTAATGGTGGGTTAGAAAGTCAAGGATTGATTACTAAGAACTAAACAATCGGGGGATTGTTCTGTTTAGAGATAGTTTATTTTAGAAACACAAGATTTATGGGACCAAGATCTTCGATAAGTATGAGTAATGAATAAATATGAGTTTACAATATTTTGAATAAAGGTGGGTGTTCATAAGAGTAAGTAACAAGAGTACATATCGGTATATAACAATAGGATACTTTTTATTCTGGAAAAATGTTAGTTTCCCGAGAGATCGTCTAAAAATATAAAAAAATGGCCACCGTCGTCGTCTCAGCGATAGAGATGTTAGGCGTTATTTTACAAGTATAATATAATTTCCTACTAGCTGGAGATAATATACGAAATAATACGATAAAACTTTAAATTTGAGAGATGCATCCTCTCGCAGTGTTGTATTTTAAGCGGAACTCGTTGGGCGCGATTGGGTGTTCGTGAAGTGCAGTTTCCTAATTTAGCCCGTGTCCGCCCAGCGTGGGAGACAGACTAAAATATTATTATTATAAGTATGTTTATTTGTTTCTATACATATTTCACATAGGGCTGCCAACATTTTGTACAATAAATGAAGTGGGTATACTAAGGTATTTATTTTTTAAAATATTTGGTAACATATTTTTATCCATTTTTTTTTGCACAATTTATCAAAGAACTGGAGATCTCAGACTTCGTAATCGTAAGCGTCTACGCATAATCTCAGAATTAAAATAAAGAAGAGTTTCTAACTATTGGTGAAATATTTTTTAAAATCCGATAAGGTTTTGACGATTACCTCCTACATACACAAAAATACAAACTTTAACTCTTTATAATATTAGTATAGATAATACAGTATGGTTGGCAATCCTAATTTAACAGCATCACTTGTACATATATAAGTACTGAATAATACAACAGAATGTTTAACGCTGAATTTATACTTAGTTATATTATTTTAAATTCATATACATAATATGCACCATATGCGTTCAGTGAATTTTTATTACCTGCTTGTACTTACTTACCCGTTAGTTCCGTAGTAGGATTAAGGATAAGGGATAAGGAAAGGATATTAGGGTAATAGGCTCAATGTGACATTATGATTGTTATAAAAGTATGCGTCAAAAGTACTTTTTGTCTTATGTTAACCACAATAAATGCCCAGCAGGCCTACCATGAATGTCATTCGAAGTTTTCTCTCTCTATCGTACTTATGTAAGAAGTTGCAAGTGAGACACAGAGGGTAAACTTCGGATGCCGTTCATGGTAGCGAGGCTGATTACGACTATTATCTGGTTCCATGAATTCCGTAGATCATTTTGCGTAAATAATGGTTAATCAAAACAGGAATATCTAATGCGGCTGGCATTCATTAACATTTTATTTATACCATTAACAATGGGTCGATTTATGTGGAAATTATATGTATACACAAAAGAGATACGAGTGTATGTTGCATATTGTATAATTTATGCTAAGATTATATAAGTATATTGAGAGTAATTTATGCAAGGTAACTGTTGACTGGCATCATGCAGCCTACCTGTATTCGTTTCATTAATTACATTACGCAACGTTAAAACTGGTTAATAACAACGACCTAATATTAAGAAGACATATAAGTGAGAACCCATAAACGTATCTACTATTTTTAAAAAAATAGCTTTAGTATACTTCGCTCGCTCTTAAAAAGTAATCTACGTCTTTCCAAGAGTTTCCCGAATCGTGTAACCGTGCTTGGTAGGTTAGGTAGCATTTAGTTGGGAAACCAAACTGTCATAAATCCACTGGTAACATACGAACCTCGTACGCTCAGGATGTGAACTTACGTGTAACCCTAGTTCATAAAATATTTATAAAGTTGAGTAATACTAATTGAGTAATTTTTCATCTAGTTGAATTTTATTAGTAACTTTTTATTTAGTTGAGTAATTTTACATCGCATCTGTGATATGTACCTATTAATTGTTAGCCATGTTTCTCGTGTTTTAGTTATATCACTCGCTTTAAACCTTCTTAGTAGGTACGTTTAATAATTTTATTCTTATGTTACGACTATGTATAGTTATTACAGCTAAACATTTTAAGGATGAGCATTGAAATATACTTATAGTGTAGAAAGTCGAATAATACTTTTTTTTCCAAAATTGTTGGTGTGTACATGAAAATGTACATTATTTTTGTTTCTCGGGTCATTTATTAGACTAAATTTTCCATATATTAGGTATTTCATTTATTTATAAATGAAAATATGTTAAATAATCGAAAATATATAAACAAAAACAATTAAATACCCTATTAAATATGCATGCCCTTCTCAGGTAGAACATACTTACCTCGTACTATAACTGCTGTAGGTATATAAATTAAAATCGTGTAGAAAGATTTTTTTATTTTTCTGTTATTTTTTAATCGCGGCTCTATCTCAATGTAATTATTGTAACCGGATGGCATCACATGGCAGCATCACATCTCTTTTAAGATAAGGTCCACCGCGGCGTTACAAAATGCCACACTACTATGGTCTCTACAAACTGAAACAACTCGTCTATTTCTTAAATAAAATGAAATAGAGACCCTCTCCCAACTTCGCACGTATACAATTTTTTTCTGGAAATTATATACACAAATTTTTCTCGTTTATTGCTCTTTCTTTTAACGAAAACTGTATCAAAATCCGTTGCGTGGTTTAGAAGAAGTTGGGGGAGAAACAGACAGAGGCGGACAGCCACTTTATATTTTAATATGTATATATGTATAGATTTTTATATATGTAGATATGCGCCAGTCAGTGGCGGGTTTCCCTTTTATTCACAGAAGGAAATGTATGTACTATCATGCATTTTAACAAGACAACCGTGAATTAATAGTATGTATTTGTATTTCGGTGCGCCAATAAAGCCATTTGGCTGTACTCGCCTTGCCTTCTATAATCTATAACGCACTTGCCAGCTTGCCACGCATACCCTCTAAGTCAAGTGTTCTCATGCGCCTAAACGATGATAACTTTTGATAATTTAAAAAGTTATACTTAATTTCTTTTTTGAAATTATAATGTATTATATTTTTGTTTCAGGTAAATGTTGCTGCTTAGTTAATCAATGGCAAACGTTGCATTTTCACTGTAATGATTTTATGCAACTTCTAATACTCTGCGCTTACTGGCGGTATAGCACGGCGCGGCGGGGGGATTTTAATATCACAGCACAAATTATTACTTAACATTATGACGTTACAGTTGAAATTTCAAATTCAACTATGGTATTTATAAACATTAAGCTGCGTGTTACAATAGCCAACATCTTAAAAGCCTTGTGTTTGTCAAAAGCCTCGGAAATACTGCCGAAGTGGATTATATGCATGTGGCGGAATCATCCATAATATGGGCCTAGTCTCTAGTAGTTCGGTGATATTTTTTTGTTTCTATACTCAATAGATATAAATGTTTGTTCGCTTGTTAGGCGTGCCGAAATATCCCTCGATGTGCTAACTGCTAGTAGGCGCTGCATTTTGTGCATCCCTCGATGTGCTAATGCATATCAGGCTGAAAGTGGGGTCTGTATCTGCCCTAAATTTGCCACTATTCGCTTGGATACGCAGTTATCACAATATATCTGAAGAGCAGTAGTAATGCTAAAACAAGAAACTCGTCTAATTTGTTTTTTTCTTTAATCTATTGGCATGTCAGACACGGATCTCATTACGTCAAGTTTGAATATTAATACCATAATAACATGCTACCTGTTTTAATAAATAGATGTAATATTTTTATTGATCATAAATTAAAACTTGTATTTTTGCATCTAAACTATTTCATATGTATTATAACTTGGTATGACATATTTTGCAATGAATATAACTTCTAATGTTGATGCATGTACAAACCGAGGGCGTACTCGATGTTATAAATAACCGACATTCTGGTTTTGTTTATTCCAGTTTTCTACTATTAAAAAAAAATACAATACATAATAATGTTCTTCAACAGACATTTGAATTTTTTATAAGGTCTCTGGCATAAGAGTGAAAAATAATACTAACTTTTTTGTGTGTCGCAAAAGTCGACAGTATCCCGCAGCGCGAATTCAATTTAGCCTCTGAATTCCCAAGGGTTGCATGAGCCAAACTAACGTTTGATCAGAACTGTGCAATAGTTCTTATTAAATTTAGCTTGATATCTAATGTTTCTATACCAAGCACTTATAGAAATATCTTTCTAATTTCTTTCTCGCTCGAAAACACACATATTACAGAGAATATCTAGACATTTTTTGTTATTGTATGAATCTGTAAATTACGTACGTATGATCAAACGCAAGTCCCTACTAGCTTAGCTAATATAACTGCTAAGCAGAGGCAAAACGTTGGGCTAAAATTGACACCTTGAACGTGTCTGTATAGAGTTTCATTCCTATACCTCAGTATTACAATACGCTCTGTCTATAAATGCGTTTTTGACATTTCACCTGCCAGATTGAGACCTGTCAAATCGACAATCATATAATGGCCGGAGTATATAATAGGTCCTTGCATATATGGCGTTTTGTCGAACTGGCAACTTTTGGTTTCAAATATCTGGCGTTGGTTAGGAATTTGGACGTTGATACATACTTTCCTTGTTTAAATACATTAATTTCACAGTTATTTCATTTTTACTTTACAAATTTAAACTTAAAATATCTTTAGTTTATCTGTTAGTATTATCTTTTAGCCATCTTACCTCTCGACGAGATAAAAATATAAGTTTGATAAGTCGGTTAGATTGTATGCATCGAGCTGACCCTTTAACAGCAACTGTTTGTATCTTGAGTATACATGTCCTATAGAGTGTGCGAAGTGAGAAAACACATAGTTGGTTTATAATGTTATTGTTGAAATGGTATTTCTACATCAATCGATTGATGGCCTGTAGAAACTTAAGTACGTCAATATAATTAGTTTCTTAGCCTTTTCCCGAAAATTGACTAGATGTACTCGTTTGATCGAAGCGTTTTGGATGCGCAGCGCCCTCTATAGCGTTATGTATACTCAATAAAGTTTGACCTCACCTACTACTTCACTAACACCTACCATGTGCGTGTGGCGCTGTCATTTCATTTCAGTGCTACGCACGACACGAGCACTAAACTAATGCATGCTGCTGTCTCTGCATCCTGGCATTAACGGCACGTTACCATGGCGAGCGGCTACACTGATAAACGCTTTCACCAGCTGGTAAGATTGTTCATTATTGCAAATTTGTACAAAAACTTGTGAATATTGTGAAATAGTTAGACCCTCTCGAACTTTTTTGTAGATAATGGTGAGTACTATAAACATGTATGGTATTGTCCTTACATAGTATAAATTGAAGTCGCTGCCCGGGCCTGTCTGTCTGTCTATCTGTATATCTTCAAACTCCTCCTAAACCACGCAACGCATTTTGATGCGGTTTGCACTAATGGAAAGAGCGTTAAACGAGGAAGGTTTTTATTTATAATTTGTACAGAAAAAATTGCACCCGAAGCCGGGAGCGCTAGTTTGTGCATAATGAATAGTTTTCGCAGCGCACGCCAAACAATGACTTTTGTAAGAAATCTTTGACACTGGTCACGCCAAAAAATTATTTGAGTAGACTGTATTTTTTCGTTGTGGTACGTGCAATCAAAGGACGAGGAAACAAAGGAAATCTGCCACTTACCTCCTTCTCCCTGGTCCTCCAGCGGTGAAGACTGCAACGGGCCCGTCACTCTCAGTGTCCAGAAGCCTCCAGCACTTCACCACATTTTGGTTGCACTCGCGGAGCGGAAAGCGTGATCAAGTAGATAATTTTAACAACACAATTGTCTGATTACTTAAGTAAGCGGATGCAGATGAAAGACAAGTATACTAATCTCACGGGCGAGATCGGCCGGCTTGGCGCGTGTTTTATTGCGAAGTTTTTCAGACTGGCGCGGTGTAACAAAAATATGGCCTGCTATGCGGTATAGTAGCAGATCGGGAATGAGTATATGGTGGGAGCGAGACAGCACACACCACAACGAAGTATCACTATCAATCAAAATTGACAATTGGCGCAACAGACAGACACCTTGTGTTACATTATTGTATCTTTCTTAAGAATCTCTATTATTATTATTTTAAATAAGGTGCGGCCGACTTACTTGCTAATAATGTAGCTTTTTATAGGTGAAAGAATTTTTAAAATTAGTTATAGGTTTTTGAGTTTATACATTAGAAACAAACATACAAAAAATAAAAAAATAAAAACTTTTGTCTTTATAATATTAGTGGAAGACTGTAGAAGTACGAGTATCAATCAATATAAATACTGGTCGGCCAATATCAACGTTCTAATAGCCCAGGAAAATTTAATAACCAATCAAAATTTGAGTCCCTCGGGGGCTTTCTGAATAAGCCTCTAGAAGATATGTAATATCTTCGAGTGAAAGAAATTTTTGATTTCACTCTGTAGAAAGTGTGGAAAAAATGAAAATAGACGTTTTTCCAAATTATACAAAAACGGTAAAAATAAAATGAGTTGATATGTATTTTTTTTTAAACACAGCGTAGCAAAAAGTTACATGAACTTTTTTTATGTTAAAACAAAATTCCCTACAACATTTTGTCTGAAACTTTTTTTCTAATTTTTTTTGTAATTTGGAAAAACTTTTTTTTATTATTTTTTCAACCCTTCTACAGAGTGGAATCAAAAATTTCTCTCGCCGATCGATATTTCATATCTTCCAGAAATTTATATCAAAAATGCTCCCGAGGGACTAAAATTTTGATTTGTTAGTAATTTTTCCTGGACTGTAAGTAAGTACACAATGCTAAAGTTTTGAAGTGGGCAATTGAACAGTATTTTACTAAATACTACAACCACTACTACGCTAGTTAGCTGTTCCACCGGATACAACGTCCATAAGTAATTCACTATTCGCGGAGTACGCTCGGACACGTGATGTATTTAGATGTTTCAACGAAACAAAGTGAGTAATGAGTTCACGGACGAAATTGTGAATGCGTATATTGATTCTAGTTATTTATTTTATCTAAGAGTCTAGTGCAATTCATGAAATAAATTTAATAGTAAAGTAAAATGTTCACGAATACAAAATGCTCATTATGTAACGTTCAGCCTCATGCATATAATAAATAAAAATTATATACAAGATGTCCGGAAAGTCAGGGTGAAGTCTTAAACGGGTGATAGGCCAGGTAATGCCAGTTATCAGAAAAACAAAATAAAAGATCTTAGTTATGTAATTTTCAAATTATGTGCATTGGAAAAAAAAATGACAAAATGACACCCTGTTATGGTCTTTCAACTGCTGTGACTACAACTCTTCACTTTTTTCAAATATTTTTATTGTTTGTAACCCTGAATAATCCTTCTTTAATTTAGAGTATAATATAAAAACACATCTACCTCCATTTTTAAGAAAATTACACTTTTGTACTCGTTTACTCAAAATTATTTTCAAAAACCTCATATGAAAAAAAAAAACTTGGTAAAATAATCCACACAAAAGAGGATTTATTTATTTATTTATTTGTAAGTAACCCGATTTGTAAACTCTCCTAATTGTAAACATTTTCTCCTATTTTTTTAAGATGTATTTAATTAGTGCTTGTAAATTAACATATATCTTGCAGTTATATTGTAGTCATGGCGTGAGTCTTATTATTAATTAATTATAATTATTAATTAATTATTTGGTACATCCACAGACACTCGCTATTCAAAAGGCGATCAATTCAATCGAGACACCGGTGAAGGAGAAACATGTTCGCAGTACGATTATTGGCACCTTTCAGGAGCAGAGCGCTATCACATATTGGGTAAAGTGTGCTTTTTATGTAGCTATTGTTCCTTATTATCGACATATCGACTAATTTATTGTTTTATTATAGACGCTAATATTGGGCTGTTTAAACGTTCATCTAAGTCTTAAGCTAAAAAAATGTGGAAAATATAGTTATTAGTTCTTGGAGTGTATCATGGTTAGTTATGTCATGATTTTTAATTTTAATTCTTTTCGAGTTAACACAGTGCTTTTTTGAGTGAATGGAGAATATTTCGTAACCATGAAAATACAGAAACATTTATGCTTTAAAAAAAGTTACAGAAACGATAAGATTTTTCTTATTGCCGAAGGATTAATATTAGAAATTTTTAATTAATCAAGGCAATTGAATACTGTCCCAGCATGTGTGCTGTTGTGTTTCGATGAGTGAGTAAGGGATGCCAGTGCCCATTTCCCTACCCATTCTGATTTATCCCTCATCCCTAATCCTACTATGGTCTACAGCGCATTTGCAACATCCTGTGCATTGCTGTTGCGTTATAGGAGACGGTAGCCACCCACCGTCAAGTGGACGTCAGCCAGTCTGACGACCTTTATATAATAAGGTATGTTTTTGAAAACTTCAATGCTACAGTTGTTCTCTGGTGAAAGATCGAACACGGGTCCTGTAAATTAAAGACTAAGAAACCTAATTACTATTGCTGATTGAGATTAGGCAATCCAGGCAAGGAGTTATTTAAAAAACTACATAAAACTCCCCACTTTATTTTTTTTGATCCTTAAAAGTCAGTGTCGTAATATTTTTCAACATTACTTTTGCAACTTTTAACATTTTGTACATCTTGACTATTTTTAGCCTTGCAGATTTTTTGCTTGATATATATTTTTTACAGTTCTCAAGAGTTACGATGATTTGCACTATTAAATAAATGGTTTTTATATGAATCATCGAGTCGAACATCAAGGTTTATTTTGATGAATCCATTTGTTAATAGTTCAGTAGGATTTTTCAACATAAAAAATAAGGCTAGCTAAATAAGTGAAAGATATAAACAACTGTCTGTTGTTTCTCTTATCGCATTGTCATACATGAGATGTATTAATTTTATAATTTTCCCATGATATGTTTCTGTAACTGTATTTATTATTTTTTTAGTTTTGCAGTCCTTGGCTCCATCCACATTGAAGTGTATCTACTGCAATGTGGTTTGAGTGCATTTGCACGTCCTGTCATAGTTGTAAAATCATTTTCCTTTCCTTGTATTGTTAGTGTTTAAAGGCCACGATAATTGATAGACGAGCCCACAGATGATCACTTCTGATTGTTTGATTTTTATGTATTCTGTGAGTTATAAATAATAATCACTCGGGTGAAAGAAAAACATCGTAATGAAATCTTGCTAAGCGTCAACCCGATGGGATGTATGCACTGAAGATGCAACACTTAGAGTAACAATAGGAAAGTTAATAAGTCGAGCCTTTACTCAAAACAGGACTTCTGATTCAGTTCTGTTCGGCATTGCAGATGGTGGCAATCCGGTTGCCGTTGCAGGACAACAGAATTGTCGCGTGGAAATTTTGTCACGTGACGCACAAGCTTCTTCGCGAGGGTCATCCAGCATGTCTCGACGACTCTCAGCGTCACATCGGCATGATCGAGAATCTGGGCAAGTTGTGGGTGAGATACTACTTCATTTATCCGAGTACACCGTCCCTCGCGTGTGTGTCTTTAAATATTGAAGACTAGACTTTATGTTTAGGGAAGTTAATATAAATACCTATACGAGTTTGTTCATTTGTAACGACTTACAAAATCTGCGCTCTCTCTTACTAATATTCTTACTACTATCTTACTAAACTATAGTAATATTAATATTATTAATTAGTAATATTATTGCGAACTCTTTTATATTTCAAAACTATGTTTTTAAAGGAATTGGATTGCGTTCTTTTTGTTTAAAAAAAAAAGCAAAAAAATGTGTCATTCATTAGTCAATATATAATTTTGTATAAATTCAACATCTAATATATTTTAATTAGAAAGTAGATAATAAATTCATTTTGTTAATACAGTCCATTGTCTCATTGTCTTCAATATGTATAGATTTTCCTATGCCTAAAGTTTGTTAATCAGAAAATATCGTGAAATTGTGTATAATTAATGAAAAAAGTAGATATATTTCTTAATAGTTAAAATATCGTCCCATTCAAAGTATGGTGAGGCGAGACACGAATCCGCGCACACAATAAAAGATGTCTTACTGAACTAACATGAATGAAAATAAACACGTGTACCGACATCAAAAATAGACTTAACAAAAACATATATTTAAATTAACCCTGTTGTTTTAGGCACTATTTAATTTTAAATAAATCTCAATATTTTAAAAGCAATCAAAGTAGAGAAATTGAAACGTATTCCGTATGCGGCACGACTGTTGCGAAGGGTTCCGACCACGCGTCCGAGCTCAGCGGCATAGTATACCTTTTTTATGTGCATACTTCGGCTATTTTTGGAAATCCTTGTTTTTCGTTTTTTTTCTCAGCTCCTTGAGTCATAGGTTATTAAATAGTCTTACTTAAGAAAGGAGCTATGAAATGTAAAAAACGATTTTTCAATTCCGACCTAGCAGATTCAAAGATTTAGTTCAAAAATATTTTGTTTTGTTTATATAAAGACAGATAGATTTGAAATTCTAATATTTTGGGTATATTTTGATAAAAATAAGTCCATACCGAGCGATCGTCCCTAGCATAAATTTCAATGCCCAAATTATTTAATATATTTATTTATATTCGACAGGTACATCTACGCGAGGGCTACGGTAAACTTGTGCACCTGTACTCCAACTTGCTGGTGTGTAAACTGAAGTTCCACTCGCGCAACCCTCGCTTCCCGGGAAACATGCTGCTCACCGCTGATGAACTCGACGCCATAGCAGAAAACGACGTCAACAACTAGTTAGTTTCACATTTTATACTCTACTTTAAATAAAGATACATATTGTGTATTGCTGGAATACAGCAATCCAGTCTGAGTGTGTAATTACATATATTCAGCTCCGTTCGCGTTTGGCTGAACACTTTTGGCTGGACGGACTTATATAGTAACGCTTCTATCAGCCAGTACGGCCGTCATAGCGTGCTATCTCCTGAACCTCTGAACCGCTTCTAACGCGCTGAATGACTGAGAATCTACGCAAATCGCAACTTGTCGACGAGGAATTGAGAACGGTTATACCAGGGCGTATAGCAATGGAATGAACGCAGCGGAATAGCGCTGTTCACTGTCCTTAGCATGCGTATGAAAGAGCGCATAGTCTCGGACAGCTGAAAGGACGCCTACGCATTACCATACGCTCGGCGCCACAGGCCACGTTTTAAAATTGACAGTTTAACACTGACTCTAGCCTGGTATAATTACATACATAGAACATTAAAACAATTAAGAATAGGTATTGACATTACTTATGTTTTAAATTGTCATTTAATATTTTCCAAAATTAAATCTATTTTTCGTTTACCTATACCGCATACCGATTTATCACGTTATCAACTTTAATATTTAATGCTCTATGAATATGCAGAAGCGCAAGCTCCTCTGCAGTTCTCGTATACAGCCACGGTTTTAGGCGGTGCAGGGTAGTGTGCTACCATGCGTTACCATGCGTGGTAACGTTGCTAAAATGTTGAGCATTATACGTATCGCTGGAAACATTCTTCGTCAGTAGCCTTTTATATGTCCATAACAGTGGTCAGAATTTCTCCTTTTTCCCCTATTTAGAAAAAAGATTTTATAACGTAATAACTGTTCCAAATTCGTTCGACGGTCGGCAGGATATGATGAGCACACATTACTCAGCCTCAAAATTCAATGCAATGTGCTAAGTACAAGTTTTGCTCCATTTTGATAATAATTATGGTAGCGCTAAAACAAAAATTATGAAGTCTAATCAAACGATACAATATGCTATGCTAGATTGCTGCTAGGATATAATTTTCTAGCGCCGAAAAGGTTGTAAGCGTCATGTTTTCTGCTTACGCGTTTTGTTCAAAGCGGTAGGTATTAAATAAGGTGTACACAGAGTAGATTTCTCTGGAAAATCGTGAAATTTTCTATAAGTTTATAGAAAACGTTTTCTATAAGTATATCGGTTGGTAATGTAAATCGAATTTGAATGTCATTAACATAAACAACTTCAAGCAAAGTCAACTCGCTATGTGCCCAAAAAAGTTTAAGAGTCAATCGTCATTAACATAAACAACTTCAAGCAAAGTCAACTCGCTATGTGCCCAAAAAAGTTTAAGAGTCAATCTTGAAAAATGAACTTAAATATCGAACATTTTTTTTTTTCAGTTTCCAGTTGTGTGTAGAACTTTTCGACTATATGGATGACATTCTCAATTTACAAGCAGCAGGTTAGTTTCATGCATCAGCTTTCAAATAATTTCAATACCTAATGACTCTCAAAGCAGCAGAAAATGAGATCGGGATTTTCTTCCAAATAACTGTTAGAGAATTTTTAATGTTTAATCAACAAGGGTAGCTAATTTTTTTTTAGCGTGGTAAAATTATACTCCTGATAAAAAATAGTGAAATTACTACATTCTACATAGAAAATAATGTGTATTGTGAAATCTCTTGAACAGTCAAAAATTCTTTTTTTATGTAATGTCGTCAGATAGGCTGACGGTCCACTTGATGATACCGTCGCCTATAACACAAGCAGAATAAGAGATAGGGTACCTAATGAGTTCTAGCGTCCCTTACTTACTCACAGAAAAACAACAGCACACGTGCTGTTATTTCACGGTGGTCTTCTGTAAAGGGTTGGTCACTTCCGACAGACGGACTACCCAAATGACTGGGAAAGGCAGTGTGAAATATATTAAAATTGTGAACTTTGCGTCCAGTGTTTGACAGTCTGGGCAACGCGCGTGCCAACTCGATGACTGCGAGCGGGCAATGCCGCTTGGCAGCACTCATACCTTGCGCGCAGGATTCTTCACACATCTACGACTGCAATGTGCGACTGCTCTTCCGTCTGCACGCTTCGCTGCCCCCTGACACGCTCTCCGGCCACAGAGAGAGGTGATCATATCCAACAAGTCTTTTTAAGCGGCGCTTACGCGTTCCTCTCTTGAACGCCAAACGAAGAAATAACTGCAGTGAAAGTCTACTGCTATCTTGGTAGCATATAGGATTGGGTTCGGTCGTAAAAAAATGTACAACAGGTTTTTTTTGCTTGTCTCGATTTTATTCTTGTCATACCATCAGGCCTATTTTATTTAAGAGAATATTTTGTATATTGCTCTAAAAGATACCTCTCTGTTTTTTTGTTAATATCATTAAATCATAGCTAACCTTACAAATTTTTATATGTTTAGTATTTTTCTGATTGGCACTAATTTTACTCCATACAAAAACAGGTTTGTCCAACTACTACCCCATTATCTAAAAAAAATTGTACCCCAAAATTTTGTAGTATAACCGCGTTTTTAAGGTAGATTTCAGTTCCGAGTTACTTTTCCAACATGTGTTTAGAAAAGGATACGATTTTGCTATCATTTCAATACAATTATTTAACTTCTAAAAAGTGTCTAATTTTTAATTGCGTGTGTAACGTCATGAACATAACGACTTATAATGCTTAATTGTTGCCATACGCTTTATAGTCCATTCGCGTTAAGAAAATAGTGAGTCATCGTTGTCCGCCGGCCTGGCCACGCCCCCCAGCCAATTAAAATGCTAGAAATTAGAAAGTTGAGTTCACAGTGACCAGTTGAAGTCTGAGCTTCGAACAAAACGGTTGTGTATTTTTCGTGACTCTTCAACAATAAAATTTGAAAATGAATACTTCACCAATTCGAAAGAATAAAAGTGGATCAATAATCCATAGCGGAGAGAGACGCATAATTTATAATGTTTATAAGTACTTTAAACTGTGTGATTTAAATGCAACTATGGAGAGCATAGTCATAAAAACAGCAAGTGCATGCGGTGTGTCCGAAAATACTGTTTATAAAATTATTAAAGAACAAAAGGATACTAACACTTTAAAATCACCCGTGAAAAAAAGAGCTCGACTATCCACAGTCGATAAATTAGATGAGCTAGACAAATGTGCAATAAGAAGAAAAGTTCACTCAATATATTTAAATAACGACTACCCGACATTGGACAAAATTATGAGAATTTGCGAAGCTGACGAAGATATTCCTGTTTTCAAACGTACTACACTTCATAAAATATTGCACGAGCTTGGTTTCGATTTCAATAAACAGGATAATAGAACATTGTTAGTCGAAAGGGAAGATATTGTTTTATGGAGGCGTAAATATCTTCGGCAAATAAAAGAATACAGAGACGCTAATAAAACCATTTACTATCTTGACGAAACGTGGGTAAACGCCGAACACGTAAAGACAAAAACATGGTTGGATACAACGGTAAAAAATAAAAGACAAGCCTTTCTAGATGGCTTATCAACCGGTCCAAAGGCTCCGACAGGAAAAGGTAAAAGGTTAATTGTATTGCACATTGGCAGCGACAAAGGGTTCGTGGAAGATGGTTTACTAGTATTTGAATCCAAGTCTACAAAAGACTATCATGAAGAGATGGATGGTGAAAGATTCCTTCATTGGTTCATTAATATAATGCCTAAGCTAGAACCAGGATGTGTGGTTGTCATGGATAACGCTCCCTACCATTCGGTAAGAGTCGAAAAAATACCAACAACCAGCTGGAACAAACAGCAAATAATAGATTGGCTTCAAAGCAAAGGAAAAACCGTGGACATGACTTATTTAAAAAAAGAATTATTAGTGAAAGTTGCCGAAATCGCCCCACAATATAATAAATATTTAATAGATGAGACTGCCAAAAGTAATGGAATTACAATTCTTCGCCTGCCGCCTTACCATTGCAAACTTAACCCAATTGAATTGGTGTGGGCCCAAATAAAAAATTATGTCGGTGCCAATAACTCCACGTTCAAAATGAGTGATGTAAAAAAATTATTATATGACGCAATAGCATTAATAGACGCTAATCGTTGGAAGAAGTGCTGCGACCACGTGATACGAGAAGAAAATACCATGTGGCATTTGGATGACGTCATGGAACACGCAGAACAAAATTCTTTCATAATAAATGTAACTGAAGAATCTACCGATACTGATTAGTGATTTAAGTAATTTTAAGACATTTTTGTTCCATTAAAAATAATTAAATATAAAAAAAAATTGTACTTTTACTCCACTGTGAATACACCCTTATCCTGTAGTTGCACAGATGACTCACTATTTTCTTAACGCGAATGGACTATAAGTAAGTTGGCTGCTTTTGTCTTTTATTTATTGGCAACACCATAGAACAAGACGCCAACATTCAGAAAACAAAATCAGCCATGTTTTTTTGGAGTGATTATCAATCTTGTGTGTCGTCGCGAGAGTTGTCGCAAAAAATTGTTTTTCTTGTGTTGGATTGCAGGGTAAGTATTGGACATATTCTGGCGAACTATTATACGTGTTAATACAGGTTTGACATTACATAAAACAATGAAACTACTGCTTAGGCTGTAATTATTCGCAATACAGTGATATTTTGATTTGAGGTTATGTCGCCGTTTTTTTTCTGTCATGATTGTAACATATGTAACGAAATGTGTAACGTTACGGTCATGACCGAGTGTAAGGCTGAGACTACACCTAATCAGGCATTATGTAGGTACATATGCTCACAATAAAAAGATCCGTCGTATTTTATTACGACGGATGATGAAGCTTCAATTATTTATTTTTAGTTTAAGAGGATTGTGAAATAAAGAACGTTCAACAAGCTAAATATAATTGTTTCATAAAAAAAGTTTATTGTGAATCATAAATTTATAATTATGTGTCCTAAGCTTTATACTGGTCATGAATGTAACTTTGAGTCACGTATGTAACGTTTGTTACAATGTCATGAATGTAACTGTACATTTTTTTACAACCGAACCCGATTGTTTTCACTATACTTAGTTTGACTAGAATCGCTGTACCACGCCTTAGGCATGTACGCGGTGAGGCGGAAGTGCACAGCAGGGCACTGTGCTTTGTCTGTCTGTCGTCTATGCTTGCCTATGTCAGACGCATAAGAGATAAAATATCAGATCTCGATATTTGATCTTGACATCAAAACTGTGATTTTTACCTTGATTCATAAAATAATTTAAATGTTAATATAAATTACTTTGATAAGTAAAATTCACATATAAATATAAGTATAGAAAACTACTATACCAATAAATATATATATATATATATAGAAAGCTCTATCTTGACCGTTATAAATTATAGTAAATGGATAACGTGAGATCTGTCCGTCAATATCGCTCTCCTGAGAACTCGTGCACTTTCTTCACTTGTTCCCGCCTCACCCCGCATTCCTAAGAAGTGGTACAGCAATTTTGGCCAAACTATAACGAGGTGGTAATGAACAAAACTAGTGTCAGCTCGACATTTTCAGGACATAATTACCATTGTGTATCATAAAAAAGTGAATATTATTATTTTGTTTCAGAAAATAGTATTATATTAATACATGAAAGCACGTGGACTTATAATTAATATTATGTGTCGTTTAGCAGAAGTTTAATACCTGTTAATTTATAAATTACTAGAACGCCGTGCTTCCGCTTCGTCTGGATGTAGTTGTAGAAGTTAGACCTAAAATATATAGTCCATGATTGACTGGAATAATGTACCTTTCAAATAGTGAAGGATTTTTTAAATAGGAGTGCATTGGTTCCGAAGATTACTCTCTGGATGGATAGGAATCTACCCATCCGGAAAGTTATTTGGCTATTTTTTTTGTTATGGACTTGCCCATTATTAGGACTTGTCTAACAAATTCAAATTATACTATCGTTAGTAATTTTAATTTCGCATCCTGAAGATATTGTTAAAGTCCACTAGTGTAGAAATTCTATTCACAAATTACACAGATAAACATATGCCATATCCGTGGCCCACAAGCAGATAGGATGGACCGCGAGTGTTATTAAGTGTTCACCACAGTCTATAAAGGTTTCACTACCTCACCTTTGACATGTTTAATTAACTTTTCAGATTTCGACAACAATTCAAAAAGTTGAGTTCATTCTACAAGCATGCGAGCAGTTTACAATACTACAGAAATCTTCTGACATTGCCTCTCTTACCGGCCAACCCACCTAACTTCCTTCTACAGGTACATATGCATCTATGAAAAAATCCATTTCTGCCGTAGTTGACAATAGTTTTACTAAACAGCTTAATGTTTATGTCCGTGACATGGTTCTTACTCTTTTTTAAGCTTTTAAATAGCACTCAATTTCGAAAGTAATTTTAATTGAAGTGTGGAAACGACTTTACTGGTGGTGTTGTTATGTGTTAGTTGTGTTTAGTTGCGGAAGACGTCACGTGAATGTTCATGTGACAAGGTTCTTGCACATTAGCATTTTGCGGGGATTATACTTTAGCTTTTGAAAAACACTCTACTGGGGACAAACAGTCCATATAGGTAGAGCTACGAGAAGGAAGTCAATCGTCGAATCTAGCTCGGATGGGCAGCGTTCTGGAAAGCTCCGATACATCTTCTCGTCCGAAATTTCTCAGTATCATTAAAACAAAAGTTTTCGACCAATGTGTGTTGCCAGTGATAACTTATGACGCTGAAACGTGGTCTCTACCTCTACCTTCATAAGAAAGCTCAACGTCACTCAATGAGCTATGGAGAAGGCTATGCTCGGGCGGGGTTACATTGCGAGATTGAATCACAAATGAGGAGATTCGTAGACGAACGAAAGTTACCGACATAACCCGGAGAATTAGTAAGTTGAAGTGGCAGTGGGCAGGACACATAGTACGGAGAGCCGACGGCCGCTGGGCCTAAAGGTTCTCGTGTGGAGGCTACGGACCAGCAAGCGCAGCGTAGGACGTCCACTCACAATGTGGATAGATGACCTGACCAAGGGCTGTGGGTCGACGGTAGTCCAGGCTGCTTCCGATCGGTCCTTTTGGAGAATTAGTAGGGAGGCCTTTGTCCAGCAGTGGATGTCCTACGGCCGAAATGATGCTAATACTTTAGGATGTTGTTAAACAGACGGAAAGTTAAAGTTCATATCACACATGAATTTCTGTGTTAGCTGTAATAGTGTAATGTTTACAGAGTGACTTCGGCACATATGTAGCGCCCGTTGTGTCAATACCAGAACCGCCTCCGGACGAAGTGGACGCAGTGGGATCGCTCATTGATACGTCCGATCTCCTTAGTCAGGTAATGCGTGAGATTACTACTAGCATACGAAAAAAACATGACTATTACGATATACTCGTATGTGCGTTATTTTAATTGCATTTAAAGTATAGTTTTATCTACATTTGCTTTAATACAATCCCTAAAACATGGTGACTTGTAATTGATTATAACAAGCACTTTCTTCATGAAATATTTCGCCACTCTCACACTTGTAGAAGTGTCATAGTTAAATAATACCATGAAATATGAATACAATTTATGTTCGCTTGAAGGGTCCAAGAGCCAATATGAAGTATTCAAGCGGACTAAAATCGGGACTAGATGTGGCCCCCAATCATTATTGCACTATTGGAAGGAAAGTCGCTTCCATGGAGCCATCACTGAAGTCAATAATGCCTATGTTTTACATATTGAGAAACTTTTTAAGGCATTAGAGCATAAAGCTTGTCATTTTCTCGTCAGTAAATAAATAAAACAAAGTAACATTTTAAAAACGATTTTATGTTTTGATAAAATCCAATTTTCGTGAAACTTTCATGTACTTAAATAAATACATTTCTTATGCGTTTATTCTAAGGCCGACTCGCGGTCATGAGATTCGCCGCTTAGTTTTAATTGAAGTCATACTTTATTTCTATCTATTTTAATAAAGATTTTTTTTTCTATAAGTCTACAACTCCGGACCAAATGGAGACGTTCGACAATCGCTCGACATCGTCTCCGCAACCAGATCCTCTACTAGAGAGAGACCGGCTCATTGACCACTTACAGAATGAAGTGAGGAGGTTACGGTATGTATTTACTTACTTTTGTTTGAACAACAATGCAAGAACAATAATACACAATCAAGGCAAGGCTTTCGAATTACATTGCCCCTTCGAATTACATTGCCCCTTACAAGATTTTATTATCTAAACGGAATATTCGTATCGGTATGGAATAAACAAATACTTGTATTTAATCATTTTAAATACAATTCAGTTGATAGCTAATCAAAAGTTCACAGAATCGGTTCGTCTTGGCTCAATCTACATTATTAAATTTAATACAGATAAATTTGTATCTGAGGCTTTTGCGAGTACTTTGGCGAAACTTCTTTCTCTTATGTATTTGGGTGATAGTATTAGCCTCGATTATCTTATTGACAATTTTAGTTAAAGCTCTCGTATATGGCGATAAAAAGAATAGAATGGAACGCAAATGGAAAAGAAGTTCTGCAGAAAAAAAGTCTGCCGTTCACCAGCGGAGGAATGGACAAGACTCTTCTTCTTTGACTACGTAATATATTATGTTATCATAGACTATTTCCACATATAAAAAGTGTAAGAATTTTTCAAATACGTGCCGTGATTCTGGAGGTTTCCGTACCCATACATACAAAATTCGTACTCTCTGTATATATCTATACTCTTTTTATATATTATATATCTATTAAAAAAAATGTACACATTGTACCTACTTATCGAGGTCAAAAAAAATTTATTTTATAATTTTTGTCTGTTTGTCTGTGCGTTTGTGCACGCTAATCTCAGAAATGGTATAACCGATTTGAATGCGGTTTTCCTTGATGTATTGTAGCAAGCTTTCCGTAACGTTTAGTATTTGTTTCATTCCAATCGGTTTATAAACAAAAAAGTTATGCGCGTAACGAAGATGCGGGCTCAGCTAGTTGTAAAATAAAGTTGGTGTCCGCCTTTGCTTGTTTCTCGGTTAATTTCTTTTAATCCACCCAACGAACGGATTTTAATCTGGTTTTCATCGATGGACAGAGCGATAAATAAGGAAGGTTTGTGTATAAAACTTGCAGAAAGTAATTGCATTCGTGGGAAGCTTGGGGCGGGTCGCTAGTTGCACTATAAATTCTAATAACATAAGGACGATAGATCGTTCACTCATTTGTTTTTAGTTTTAAAATTGTAACAAAATTTTCATATCATTAGCTATTTGATTGTATGTTTAACTTGCATAGTTTTGTAAATGCAGGTCTGAAGTATCCCAACTAGAGCAAGAGCGTCATTCAATGGTGGATTCGATGAGGGAACACTGTGCGAGATTAGAAACGCAATTGCACACTGCTAAGGTAACATTATTATTTATTGTTTTAAATTTTAAAGCTTATAAATAAACTAATAAACATGAACTATAAAGTTTATGGCGCATTTTATGATGTTACAAAAAACTGGTGTAAACGCTGATAGGGCATAGGATAAAGAAAAAAGTGGAGATAGGGGGAATGGTCTCCCTATTCTTAATAGCAATTTATAGGTCTTGGACTGATTGGTCCAAAAAGAACATTAATTATTAAGTGGATATATCGTTTATATTAAGTATAATATATCTATGTTAATATAAATGACAAATAGTTATTAAATGCATACATTTTTTAACCACACTATACCACTAATTTAATTGCTTCTTTTATAGGTTGAACTGAACGAAGAGAAACAAAAAGCCGAAGTTTTATCTGCTCAAGCACCTGAAATTAAAAGTAAGTTTGGTTCTGTTCATTTAGGTGCCATTCAACTTTTTGTCTTAAAATCAGCAATAGATGTCACTAAACTAAGTATTTCGTTTATTTGAGTTCATAATCTAAATGTTTGGCTATACCTTTGACAAATATCAATAAAATGTATTGGTTTCATTAAAAAAAAAACGGATAAAAAGAATGGAATAATTTACTAGATTAGCTACAACAAAAAAAATATATAATGGCCACATGGCAATAAGTTAGGCATTCAAACATTTGTATGTTTTTGCCATGAAACGTACAAATTCTGGCACCTTTGATCAATTCATTGACCCACACCTTTCGTATTTACAGAGAAACTGACGGAAACTGAGGACAAGGCAAAAGTGACTGATGAGAAATTTCAAAAATTAAAAGGAGCGTACACCCAATTGAGAGAGGAGCACATTGCGTTAATTAGACAGGTTGGACAATTTAACAATATATGTATATAAAAAATGAAAAATAATAATAGTATGTACTAAAAAGTAGGCTTTAGGGCGCTCGCTATATTTATTAGAGCTGCCCATAATATATAAAATGTTTGTCTTGTTGTCAATATTTTGTTGTATATAACTTTGGGGCCCTTGACCTTAAAAAATATGAAATGAAAAAGTTTTCGACACAACTTTGAGAGTCGTGACGAAATTTGTTTTATCTTAAAAAATAAACTGAACATAAACGACAGTTTAAAAATAAATTGAACATAGTATCTAATTTTTACAACTGTAAAAACAACATCAAACATATTTGCATTTATATACTAGTTACAGGTATTACATTTTATAATTTTTAATTGCAAGTATTTAAAAAATGCTTAGCAGTTGAAGGCAATTGTAAATAATTAAAACAATAAGTCAACAACTACAAATGAAAGTAACTACAGATACGGGCGAAATGCAAAGTGTGTATTAAAATTTAAGCAATTATCAAAGTAAAAATAATAATTGTGAAATAATAATCTAAATTCGATATGTCAATAAAGGAATTGTATTATAAGCAATCTGTCAATCAGTAAAAAAATTTAAGATTCAAGATTTCTGAATTCATTGTCAACATTTGCACACGCAATATTTACCTGTTGGTCAGAACCAAGAAAACTAAATGTCATATCTGGTAAACCGTTGCCCATGGTCATAGCAATAAATTATTGTTGTATGTATTGTATTGCAATTTATGAATAGACATTACTGAACGCCGGAACGGCATAATTCAAATGACATGTAGTATATATGTGATAACCCTACACACTAGCGAGTATACTATTCTACACTAGACTAATTTCGGTTCTTTCACATTTTTCACGGAGCTCTTGTTAACGGTAACGGGCACCAATCTGTTTTTCGTAAAGGGCCGTCGTTCGTCGCGCAGTGTTTTTTTAGATAAGTATGAATGTTTGTTCACGCACCGGACATATACCCACTGGGAGAACACGCATCGGGCAATACTGAGATTACCCTCGGCGCGACATTGGTCGGTTTTTAGTACCCACCTAGCACGATTTGTAGTAAATTATCTCCATAACTTGTTATATAATCCATAATATAACATATTTATGAATTCGTTGAAGAACTTTCGTTTGGTCTTTCTTCAATACTTCAAAGAGAGTATATAAAATACACCATAATATGTTGACGATCGATATTATCTCTTTCTAATATCGATTGTCAACAAGAGGCTTTGCTTTGCTGTGCTCACAAATACACAATACTGTATACACGATTTTTGTGTGTACAGTACAAAATTTATATTCCATATTTACGACAAGCAACATTCCCAAACTCCGTAACACTTTTTAGGTATCCTATTTCATTGAAACCGCAAGTCAAACTTTTCTATAGTTTGACCAGGACCCCTGTACCACGCCTTAGGTATGTGCTTGGCGAGGCGGGGTTTGCAGAGCAGGCCGCTCCGCATTGTCTGTCCGTCGTCTATGCCTTCCTATGTCAGACGCACAAGAGATAAAATATCCAGAGATAGGTCGTGCAATGTCTCGTGACGTCAAAACTGTGATTTTTACCTTTATGAAAAAAATAATTTAAACATTAATGTAACCTACCCTGATAAGTGAAGTTCACCATATTTACTAATAAATATAGAGAAAGCTCTATTTCTACCTTTTTAAAATACATATTGTAAATCGATATCGTAAGATCTGCCCGACAATATAGCTCCTCCCGCCTCACCCCGCATTCCTAAGGAGTTGTATAGCGATTTCGGCCAAACTATAATTCAAATATGGATTGATGATGTTGTTGCATTAATCTATGTTTCGAAATTGATGCTTCATTTGTTTTGCGCTCATATTCGGAAACAATATGGCAAAGTAAAAATGCGTTTGCGAATTAAAAGACATGTGATCTTTTTATTTAGAAAGCTGAGGTTGATAAAGCGACGGCGGCCTTGAGAGCGTCTGCAGCACAACACGAGAGCGCTAAAATGGCGCTGCAGCAACAACTCAACGATAGATTAAAGTAAGTAACTCATGAAAAATTCGGATGAACTCTTTAAAAATGCTGTCCTTTAATATACTTTTGTGATAACTAAATTTTAATGAAAAAACTGCTTCCTATTGTCAGAGATGTGGAATTGCTTCAGCAAAGCGCATCGTCAAGTGAAGAAATCGATGCTTACAAGAATGAAATAGCCAGCCTACGTAATGACCTGGAACTGTCACGACAGAAGGAACTCGAATTAGAAACTTTGCGTGCCTCCATGGAGGCGATGAACATAGAACACAAAACAGTGATGACAGAACAACATGACAAAATAACTACAATAGGTAACGAATTAAAAGATACAATAGAAACTTTAGAGGCAACTAAGAAAGAAAAAGAAGAGCTGGAGTTCGCGTTAAGTGGAGTTAAACTTGAATTGGAGGGGGTAAAAGAAAAAAGCGGAGATGAGTATAAAAAGGTGTTAGAAGAAAAGCAAGCCGCTTTGTCACAAGTAGCGGAGTTAACTAAACAATTCCAACAGGAAAAACAGGTCAGTGACGATAAGTTTTTAGAATACCGTCTGTGTATCATTGAATAAATTCGCATGAGTATTAGGTATTAGAAGTTAATTATTTAACTTTTGCATGTGTTCATAAGTAACTGTTGCATGAATATTATTCATATATTAATGCTTAAATATATGTATATGAACTCAATCGCATTTTGTATAAATTAGTTTTACTTGTTAAGATTAATCGATATTTTTTCATTAAATATAAATTAATTTGATTAGGAGCAGAATCTTATTATAAATAACTTGAAAAGTGAAGTAGAAAATATGCAACAACAAATAATCGAAGATGGAAACAACTTCCAAACAAAACTATTAGAATTAAATGAATCGTTAGTTTTGAGAAGCAAGACATTCAATGAATCACTTACTGCAAAGGATGAAAAATTAAGTGCAGCTCAAGAAAACATTGTGGTGATTCAAAAGCAATTAGAAGAAACACAAAACCGTAACAAAGAAGATATTGCCGAAAAACTATCGCAGATTGATTCTCTTAAAGAAGAAATTAGAGTTTTAACCAAACAAAATGACGAAAACGTGACTAAAATAAACTGTCTGGAAAAAGAAAGAAGTTTCCTTGATCAAAACTTAAAAACAATTATTACGCAAAAAGATAGTTTTGCTGAAAATTTAACTCTAAAAGAAAATGAAGTCCAACAATTAGAAGAAAAAATTAAAGATCTTACTTATAAAATGAGCATATCTTTGGAATCCGAAAACGATAAAATCGTTAAAATATCAGAAATGAAGGAAGTTTTTGAAAAGAATATTGCAGAAAAGAATGATCAAATAAAAAAAATTGAAGAAGAACGAGAACAAGAGATCACGTCATTAAAAGATCAATTGAAAACAATGGCCGATGATATGGATGGAATCATAGCTAATTTAAAAGACGTAATAAAGGAGAAGGATTCGCAAGTGATATCACTTGATGTGGAAGTAAATAAGTTGTCTGCACAAGTTTCAATGTTGGAAGATGAATTGAAAGAAACGAACGCAGAATTAGAAATAGGGAAGAATGAGCTTATATCTCTACGCGAAGAGCACGAAGCCATCATTGAAAGAAGAGATTTTAACTTAGCTTTTAAGAACGATGAATTGAGACTTTTAAATGAAAAAGTGAACCAATTAACTGACGAAAATAATAATATGAGATTGGAAAAGGATAATTTAATTGACACATTGACTTCAGATAAACAGGTTAGTTTTGTGTGTATTCTGTGTTGTCGTTACATATTATGCAAATAAATATTGAATTGTTACGTTTTACCAGGTGTTGCAAAATTATTTACAAAAATCGCAAGAGGATTATGAAAATTTTAAAAAAATTAATGAAGAAGTTTTAGTGAAAAAGGAACAGATTATAAGGAAACTTAGTTTAGAAAAAGAAGAATTGGAGAAACAAGAAGAAAGTATGAACGAAAATATACGATCATTGAATAATCAAATTGATTTGCAAAATAGTCTTCACGCTACATTAATTTCAGAAAAGGACAAAATGATTGCTGACGTAAAATCAAATTTTTTTGAGTTACATAATCAGTTAGAGGCAGTGAAAGAAAATAGTTTGAAAGAGAAAGAAGAACTAACCGATGTGGTGTGTAAGAAAGAGAAAGAGATACAGGTTAGGTTTTACTAACAGTGTGTCATTTTTGTGTCTAATTTCAAGTGACCATTTTTATTTCGTTCAGTTTTATGTGGTGGTGGATGGGAGAGACTAATAGTTTTATTGAGCTCATATTGTGCTGTATACATTGTTATTCATTTGTTCCTTTTCATTCAGTCAGTAGTTTATTGTCAATTTTGAAATGTGCTCCTTAGATAGATGTAAGCGCTTGAAAATCCTTGTTAATAGAAAATCGCTGTAACCAAGTTGATGAAACATTGTAAAATATACAGTAAGTCCTCGTTAGGCGCGGTATCGATTTTACGCGAATTTCAAATTTCGCGCTAAAATGCCTCATTTTACGCGGATTGGTTACAAATATAAGTTAGGCAAACTTGTCTTTGGTCGCGGGAATTCCCACTTTCTTTGACCAGTCTGATGCCCTCGGAGGACCTTTTGTCTTTGGGGATGTGTTTTAGAATTGATTGATTTGATTTGCATTTTTGGCTACATAATTATGTTTAAATCTAAACCCACGAATTTCATTTAACGCGAGTTTTTGCGGAATGTATCCCTCGAGTAATGCGGGGTATTATCGTAAAATAATTTTGCCAAAATGATTTTTTGGAATTTACTCCTTAAGAATCGATTTTCATATAAGCCAAGTAAGGAAATTTGAAGAGGAGTAAAATTAATACAAGCATTAACTAAAAAGCGTTATGTTCTTCTGCGTAATTTACCTTACGCACTAAGCAGTTCTACCCAAATCCGATAGATGTCTTCACCTAATTTTATTGTAGTAATAATAGATGGCGCATTTATTTACCCTCTTTTCCTATTGCATAGTCAAAGGGAGTAAACTCCAGTCCTGCATCGGAGCTTTATTAATAAAATCAATTATTAAATACTTTTTTAGTACAACGGAGACAACTTTTTATTGCTTTTTCTTTTTAATGCATGATGCAGCATTTTAATTGCATGTTTCTTTTTTTTCTGCTACTCCTACTACAACTTCTACTCTTCACTGCATGTGGTCGGTCGGATTTCTTGGATACTTTGGACTCCTCTCACCTACTCGCCTTCGATCTACGTTAAGTATACTTCGCTGTCTGCATGTGATATAGATACTAGAAGTAAGATTGAGTCATATAGAGAAGGAAAGGCTGAACGCCGAGTGTGAATTGCAGGATTTATTGCAACACAACACAGTGTTGGAAGCAGATGTTATTACGCTCAGAAAACAATTGGAAGACGCGCAGAAAGAGATTGAGAAACGTGAGTTTGTGAAACATTTCGCCTATTTTTTTTTTAAAAGCTTGTAGTAACTGTCATAAGTATTTAAACTTATTGGTTTCTAATGTACTAAGAGTTGCTTTATTTAAATTCACTCTGGAAAATAAAACTTTCTTTATTGCAATAAATCTAAAATGGACTTTTTTAGTTGTTATTTTAAACCATGTCATTACAATAGTCACCTGCTTGGATTTATGATTTTAAAACGAAATTTATGAAAAATTTAGCCATATTCAATGCAGTCCCAAATAATTTTATCGCTCAAATAGTTATTTACTTGAAGAATAGACCAGGGGCCTTAGACAAAGTAGCATTCGCTCCGTAGCGAAGCGATATCGAAGTTCGTTATCGTCTCAGAGACAAAGGAATCGACACTGTAACACGTGATAAACACGTGATACCTTGTCATGATTTCTTTGTCTCTGAGACGATAACGAACTTCGATATCGCTTCGCTACGGAGCGAATGCTACTTTGTCTAAGGCCCCAGAATAGAAAAATCGCGAGAAGCTTTTGACACTTATAGAAAAGTTGTAAAACTTGATAATGCATATAAAAAAGTCAGCGACAGCATACCTATATCTAACTTTTCTAATAAGCCGCAAAAACTACTTTTTGTATTATAAAAAATTTAAAATCGTTAGATAATGTTGATTAGTCATATTATCAAAAAATTATGAATCCTTATTAAAATGAGCAAGTTTATCGTCACAAGAATACACGTGATTTTTGCTTTTTATTGCATATGTTTTGGACGTATGGTTAAAGAGATAATAATACGATATACGTGTGTAAAGCGCGACCGCTCCGTGAAACCACAGAGGCAGTGGAAAGTAGGCTACGACTGCGAATTGATTTTTACTAATACCCAGAAACAATCTGAATTACAAGCGGGCGAAGTCGTGGGCACCAGCTAGTTTTACATAAGTCTTAAAAGTACTTATATATTTTACATCATTCTAAATAATTCGAACTGACAACTCATACATTTTCATTTAACCAATTAGTACGTCATTTTGACCACCCGGACATTTCCTGTATTATTTTTGTTGATTTGAGAGGGATGTATCTAAAATAGAGTGATGTTGTGGTTAGAGCAATCGAAGGTGTTGGAATGTGCGGGCGAGGCTGCTCTGGAGGTGACCAAAGAGGCAATAGCAGCGCTGGAACAAGCCTCCGAACGCGATACCAGCCGTGCCGCCGCACAACTGGCGGCAGCAGCCATCGCTGACATTGCAGCGCACACCCATGTAATTATTAACACATTTTACTTTTAGAGCTAGGTTTAAACCGCCACCACACACTGAAGCGGTATTGGGAGCGTTCCGGAGGGCGGGAATTTTTGTAAGTACGAGTTCTTATGCACTAGGCCACACAGAAACCGTCAACGGTAGCGAGGCGGCGCGACGCTGTGCGGCTTCACCGCTATCACAAACAAGCGAGCGCGTTCCGGGACCGGGGCGGAAGCGGTAACTGTGTTCCGTTGTACTCAGCGTTGCCAATCCGACAGAGCCATCCGAGAGAGAAGGGTCGCCCGCTACGACCCGCGCCGGTCCTCATGCGCAAAACCGAGACCCATACCTCGGTCCGATGCACAAGGACCGGGGGTGCCGTCTCTCACCGGCCAACACCCGCATGAGGCGAGTACGGATCCTTGGCCCAGAGTTAAGTCCCCCCACCACAACAAGGTCCTAGCACACCTAGGGGGGAAGACCATTAACACTCAATTCAATTAGATGGGTCATTGCTTTCAAAATTAATCAAATTGTGCATTATTTTGTCATAATAATAAAATGTTAAATTGACAGACGAAAGGCAATGAAGAGAAAGTGGGTCGTGCGGCGATATTCGTCGCTCACAACACCGCCCAGCTCTCTGCGTACATCACGGAAATGTGCAATGGCTCTACGAATGCCGAGTTGACTGAAAGTGAGTAATTAAGCTTACAATTTAATCATTTGCAAAGACCTTTATAATCAAAAAAAAAATTCTCATAAGAATATTGTATTGTTTTATGTCAGTACCTAACGATTAGCGCTAAATTGACTGTTTCCGTAAACATAGTGTTTATAAAGTGTATAAAGGACATCAATTACGGAGATTGGGCCATCATTGTTATGGTATTAAGGGTTGAAACTCGTACCATTAGGCAAGAAGAAATTATAGATTTTTCGGGGAAAATATCTTATATAATGGGGTTTCACAGATAAATAATTTAAGTTTGAAAGTATTAAAAATCCAATTGTTCCAATTAAGTAATATTTTTTTTAATTTTCGAATGTTAACCCCATTTACAAAATCTGATATATTCAGGGGAAATTACTGAAATTAAGAAAGAATTTTATGATCAAAATCTCCAAAGTGTAAGTTAAAAAAAGCCTGGTTTTGAACGATGTCCTATAATCAAAGATGAGATATTTTAAATGAGATGACGTATGTGGAGTTTTCTTGGTTGTGCTTAGAATACTCCAGACAAAATTTCTTTTAAAAAAATGTAAACAAGGCTGTCACGTGTTGCACAACAAACCGTTTCAAGAATAAATGTTCTCAGTGGCGACATTTACATCCTACTTACATGACATTGTGTTAAATCGCCGCCTATTGTTTTGTTTGTGACTGTATATTTTTACCTTTGAGGCGAGATATTTCAATTCAAAACATCTTTAGGCGAGTTTTGCTGAGGAGTGAACGTAAGTGAACCGTCACGCTCGGAACGGTGACGCCGAATCGGGTTTACTTGGTTTACTCGGCACCACGTGACGCACTGAATCGTGTGTAAAATATTATAATTCCACTTCTTTCGTGTGGTTATAAGCACACAGCCTTTTTATTTTTTAGAATTGAACAGCGAATGCCGCACTATGCTGTCGGAGACCGCCGGGTGCTTGGAGGCGTTACGCAGTGGCGGCATTCAGCAATCGGTTTGCGGTAGCGTCTTGGCCGGTGTGCAGAGAGCGGCACGCGCCGCAGCCGACGCAGAACGCGTCGTCGCCGGCGGTAGGACCGTCGACGATGAGTTGGCCGATATGGACCACGCCGTGGCGTTAGCGGCCTCGCAGATTGAAGAGATGTTGGCGGCCAGTCGCGCGGGCGACACTGGCGTGAAGTTGGAAGTCAACGAGAAAATTTTGGATGCGTGCACGACGCTCATGGCCGCGGTGAAGCTGCTGGTGCAAGACGCCCGCCACCTACAAACCGAGCTCGGAGATCCTTCGACCAGACGCAACATGTACAGGAAGAACCCGCAATGGTCCGAAGGCTTGATCTCGGCCGCGAAGGCGGTGGTTTTCGCAGCTAAGTTGCTCGTTTCGTCCGCTGACGAGGCTGTCGGAAGCGAAGGTCGAGTCGAGGGCGTGTCAGTTGGAGCCCACGAAGTGGCAGGTAGTACGGCCCAACTGGTGGCGGCGTCACGAGCTCGCGCCCCTCCCGGGTCGAGTGCACTTGCGCGATTGACAGGTAGGCATTGATGATCTCTATACAAAACGTTATAGCAAACTAGCTATTGCCCGCGACTTCGTCCGCATTGAAAAATATAACGCCTGACAAAATATATGAGAAATAATTTATTCAATCTTTATTGCTGTTAAGTTTTGCCAGGCGTTGTATTTTTATTTTTATGATCCTCGGGAACAGTACTTTTTTCTGGATGAGAGGTATGTCATCTTTTGTATTCCTGACAATCTGTATGCAAAATTTCATGATGATCGGTTGAATAGTTAGGCGTGAAAAGGTAACAGACAGACAGAGTTACTTTCACATTTATAATAGTTATGTATTCAATTCAAGTATGGTAATTATTTAGTACAAAGATAATACTGAATCATTCTTGATAATATGTATAATGTGATTTTATCTGAAGCCAAGTGAGGACCGGTCACCCGTTAATGAAAGTTTTTGAAAAATGTCGACAGGCGCGTCACGCCAAGTGGCCACAGCGACGGGCGCCGTGGTGGCGGCCGTGCGAGCCGCGGCCGCGTTACGCGCCGACCACGACGCGCTGGACACGGCCGCGCTGGCCACCACTCTGACGGCCGCGCGTCGCCTCGAGCACGAGAGCAAAGTGCGCTCACTTGAGCTGGAAGTCGCACTGGACACCGAACGAACCCGTCTCGCCGCGCTTCGCAAACGTCACTACCAACTCGCACAGGAGCAAGAGGTAATCTTTTCACTTGAGTTTGCAGGGGTCGATCTCGAGAAATATTGGCCGACATGGTAGATTCGCAATTTTTGTTTAATAACGAAATAATTCACATTTAAGTTGATTCCAGTTAAGATAGAATAACCTACCTACGCCATAATACCGACCTTACACTACTTTAGTATGTCTACCGAGTCGATCACTTGTCGTCTAACAATTTTGAGGTAGATCGCCCCAGCAGATCAAGTCAAAGCACCCCTGGAGTAAATGATAAGATAAATACGAGTATAGTCGAATGGTACAAAGTTGTTTAATTTTTTTGACTTCACGCATTGTCATTTGTTTGATTTTTTTATATATGTATATATAAAGGTAGGTTGACTGTCCACCTCTGATGGCAGATGGCTACCGTCACCTATCAACTCATGCAACTCCATAATGCCAAATGCGTTGCCGATCTTCATTGCCTGTTAACGGATATGGGACAAGTTGCGGATAGAGCATTTTTGCATTTACTCAAATCTTTTCAATTTTTGTTTCAGAACGGTAACGTGGCGAATGGCGAAGATTAGACAATTGATACAATTGAATACCAAACAAGAGCTATATCGATTTAAATTACTTTTCTTGTCGACTTTCAAGTAATATTCTTACTTCGCATTTAAAATACACAACGAACTTATTTTTTCCTTTTCAGTTAGGATTTTTTATATATACCTATATTTTTGTAATAAACCCAATCGTAAAATATCATTTTCCTGCTACTAACTTATCTAAAGTCAGTAAGATTTAAATCATATTAATATTAATAAACTCTTAAATAGTGGATTTATAACATGAGTTTCGCAAACAAACGCAACAACAACATATAGACAAAATGTGTTTATATCGAGAGAGAGAGAGAGAGAGAGAGAATCAAGCTTCAATTGGGATCATAGTTTGTTCCAAATAGATGTGTATAAAAGTTGATTCCTTAGTCCTTTTGTATAACGACACTAAATAGATTTCATATAGAAATTTCTAAAAGCAGTAATTTGGTCAAGTTGTAATTTATGCTTAACTATTTGGTGGTTAGCATATAAGGTTGAATTAAAATTACTACACTTTGTATGAATATTTTTATGTAAAATTAAATTCTCCATTATATTTGTCTGAAACTTTTTTCTGTTACTTATAATTTTTGTTATAATTTGGAAAAAAAACCATTGATATTACATATCTTCTAGAAGCTTATATTGAAAATTCCTGGATTAATAATTATTTCTCTTATAGATGTGGCAATATTTTGTAAGTCCAAATACAAGCTGTCATTAAAGTTTCATTTCTCATTTGGGCGCAAGGTTATAAATGACAAAGTTGAGACTCCGGAAATGGTATGGCGTTTCTTGCATTTGAGAAGAAATTCGTGTTTTTTCTGTGTAATAAAATAACCGCATACTATTATCAATTTTTCACCTTTTTTTCCTCAAAAATATGCTCAATTGAACGCTCCTACTTGTTTCTTTGTTATTCTGAGTTTAAAATCGATAATCTTCCACTCAATTTGGGATCAAACAAATTCATGGTAAATTCATTATGACAAAAGTAAGAATCACAGTCTTCCTAAAGCGAAGACGCAATTAAGACTTAAGACCTAAACGTTTACGTGGTAAGAAATTTTAATTTTCTTTACAAAAAAGGTAGACAATTAGTATATATAGCGTTAGATTTTAGAAGAATAAATTTGTATGAAAGAAATTGTGGACATCGACAACGTAGGATTTGATTTCCACAAAATAGAGCATTAGGCTAGCGAGTCTTCAAAGCGTGTTGACGAATTTCTTACCGCAGACAAAATTATCTTTTAAATTAGTGTTACCAACTTTCGTTGCCAAATATATCCATATAATTTTTTTTAGAACGAAAAGCAATTATTAATGTTTAAGTCTTCATAATCGATTATGATATATGTAACCACTTAGCAATTCAAAGTCAAGCACTATTTTTATACTGTTCAATGCTTTTTTTATCGCATTTATCTTTACTACAGAATACAATGTACTATTTCAGATGTAATTTGGTTGGTTATCAAAAATAATATTGTTAATTCAACGGTATTTTTATTAGAAATGTATCTACTTACTTTATTAATTTTCCTGTTATTTTATAGTTGTCCATATTATTTTAAAGAAATTGAATCTAAAACAATAAAATGTATTATAGAAATTGAATCTAAAATGAAATTATAATTTAAAAGTTGTGTATTGAAGCCAAATTACGATTACGAAACCAGCGGAGCGGGGCGAGGCGGGTGATAGCGATCAAATTAATGTATGGAACTTAAGCTTGTGGTTTCGAACACGACGGAGCTGGGTGGCGGGAGACCTCTTGTAGAGGCCCGCCGCCCCCAGCTCATACGCCCGCAATCCTGTACCGCGCGGCCGAGGACCCATTTAAACGGTCTCTAGAAAATTACAGGAAATTAATAAAGTAAGTAGATACATTTCTAATGTAAGACGATACGGCGCGGTCAAATTAATTTGGCTAATCGTCCTGCTTATTGTGCACTTGGAACTTGATCGAGCAGTAGATACACCCATATTTTATATATGTACGCCTAAATATATATAAAATTAAAAATACTATTCGACTAGTAACATAGCATCCAGTTTCACAGTAATATATTTTTCTTTTATGATAATCACGGGAACTAAAAGCTTTAAGTAAGGAGTAAATAAATTTGTACCTATACATAGTTTACATATTTTGTAATTTGGTAAAGTTTGTATAATCATGACTTAATATCGTATTGTAAGTTTACCTACATGTTATTACAATTTTGTTGTACCTACAATTTAAACGTATGAGACACTATTATTGTTCATTTTATGTGCGACAATGTGATTTTAGTTATATCGCCTAATATATCGACTTTCAGCTATCAATCTGTGTTTTATTTAATCCTCATAATAAGGCGCTTAGTGCTGTGAAATGTATACTTTTTTAAGCCTACTCCTCGTTTATGACTGGACCAATAAGCTTGAATTATCACAGTTTATACATTTTTATTTTCGTATAAAATTCTTATTTAAAAAAATGTTAACCTAACCGAATGTGTTGAACTTTAAACACAGCATAGTATAACTATCAATAAATCTACATTTTCATTCAAAACATGGAGATATACCTACTAAATTCCGGTATGCGGCGAGGGTGTAACGGGCTAAACCCTGCTCAGACGGCCAACGCCATTGACGACTCCGCCTTAATATGTACTTACATATAAAAGCTCAGGAATGATTTCATTCATTTTAGCTTGTGGATTTCTCGTTTTTCCCTCTGAACCACTACTTTTGTGCAAATCGAAATATATATAATTGAAAGGGAGCAAGCAAAAATGTCAAAAACCGCTATCGTTTTGATATACAATTACTTACATGAATAATTCATTTTCGTTTTTTTATTGTATGCATACTAGTTCACCTATTCTACATTATTAAAAGGTTGATTGAATAAAACAATGATTCGTTTGCTTACACTTATATTCGCTGTTATGTAATTAATACTGTCTAAATTAGAATATTCACAAAAAAGCATGGCAACATTCCAATGGCAATTGATATCACCGTTTCTTTTTATATAACTACATAGGTATGACGAACAAACACATTAAAAGTAAAGAAAAATGCTCGTTGGAATGCTACATTCAATTTGGGATTCAACTCTTCAAATTATACAATTGATTGGGATAAATACATAGATAGGTATATTTCTAATACGTAACGACGTAAAAAACTAGTAGCTAATATGATTAAATCATTTACTTGGCTTACCATAATAATTATTTTGTTCATAGTTTAACTAAACCAAGATTGTATTGGGTAAAAATAATAATTCGAATTTTTAATTAGGTAAGTTATGTGAAAATATAATATTTTTATTGTTGATTAAATTAAACGAAACAATTCAAAGTAGTTACAAGCAGGCATGAAATTCAGTCTACTAAATATTTTAATTAACCCAACCCAATTGTTCATACATTTTGAATTTCACACCTACTATAAGTACATAATCATCAGCCGTGTCTCTGTTGGATATACGTTTCTCGCAAGGTTCACCACCACACACTTATTATCCAGATGCTTCCTGTACTGCTTTCAGGTTGTCTGTCCACCTAGCCGCAAGGCATCCCATTCCTGCGTTTTCCAATTTGAGCCTCCATTCGAGAACTCGTCTACCTCATTGTCTAGCCGCTCTGCGATGGATAAGACCGGACTATTGTTACTTCAACTTGCTAATTATCTCGACTATGTGGTCAACTTTCGTTCTTTGGGGTATTTGTGATCCTATCCACCAAAGAAACTCCAAGCGTAGGTCCCGCTCTATAGCTCGCTGAGCGATTTTGAACTTGTGGACCAGTCCTGCCGTGATAGGCCACTTTTCGGCATCATACGTCGTTACTGGCAAGACACACTGGTTATACATCTTAGTCTTCAGACATTGCAGCAGTAGTGACAAAATAGCTTCCCGAATACAGTACAAGCCCAGCTTAATTCATTATATGCATAATAAGTATATACCTATGACGAATTATTTTCTAGAAAAATAAACAAGGTATAATTAGCCACTTTGTTATTTACTACCTGTCACAAATCAAAGGACTGATCTATGTTGACAGCACTTCCATTTATATAAATTTAACAACCAATTTATTTGATACACAGACACTTTAAGACTGAAAACCTATCAGCAAGTATTTTGAACATGAAAAAGTGCTTGTAATACATGCACAATACATTACCTAACCCAACCGAACTTAAATGAAACAGGGAAAATCCCAGTCATACCGGGACATGGTAAGCCTAGCAATAATAATCTAAATAGTTGTGCAAAACTATGTCATTTTATCTTAAACACAACGTAGATATAATACAGCCCGTTTAACAGACAAAACTAGGCCAAATAACTCGATGCTACATAAAATTATAAATAAACTACTAAATTATGCATTTTACTTTGAGTGCAAGAAGCCTCCATTCCCTGCCTTTAACTCCTATTTTTCTAATACGATGGTAAAATCCTTCAAAAATTTAGCACCACATATTGGCTTCTCACTAATACTGCAACGAGGACTTTGTGCAATGTTTGTGCGGTTAGTTTGTTGGAATTAAGTTTTTTTTTATGTTAAGGTCGACACAGGCAACGCCACAGGTGATGCAAGTGTGCTGCCGAAAGCAGGATAAGGGATTAGGATTGCTTTTTGAATTGACTTAATTTGTTCCTTCCAAAAACGTTTACACTTCATGTTTCAATCTTAACAATTTTTTATCATAATTTTGAGATTCCTCTTAAATAAAGCCATAAATTGCACATTATGGTAAAAAATTATAGAAGTTTGTATCTCGCAGTGTTGTATTAATCTTTTTTTTTAAATTTAACCTTTGTTAAGATATGACATAAGTGTTAATACAATTTTGTTAGTGCCTCCAGATATCCTGCGTTATAACAATTCAACCTGCATTTGTTTCAGTACAAAATCCACTATTGATGCTGCCTACATAGATTTTAATAATACATACATACTTTCCACAAGTTTTTAATTTACCACTTTTTGAAAGATCTAAATATTTATTGGGCTAACTTCTAAAACACAACAATTAGTTGACAAGTTTAAGGTGAGCAGAAAAGGTTTCATAAAATCTGAAAAGAAATCTTAATAAATATACATTAGAGACATACATATGACAAGGTAAGAAGTGGCAAATTGCAAAAAAGACTAAAGTAGACGAAGTGGCTGTCTTGATATCTACGACGTTGTTACAGAGGTGGCTCATCCCACTTGAGATGTTTCTCGGGAGTGAGGTGTACTATACGCACGTGTACAGCTTGATTCTTCTCAAATTTGGGTGGAATGGGGCATAACCTGTACATCACTTCGTCTCCTGGGAGAGGAACGTATTCCCCCTCAACGCTGAAAAAGATATAATTAAAAATTGATGACAGCTTCTAATAATAACAATTATTATTAGCAAGTTGCTTATTAGCTATTATAATAATTACATATAATATGATATAATAATTACAATTAATCATTATCAATGAATAATTAGAGTATTATCATTATTATAAATAATTAGAGTTACATTTAATAATCTGTAATTATGTCAATAATAAGTTTAGTGTTCTATTTCATTTATCACTGTCATTTTTATTTTATTACAAAAGTATATATTGTACTACAATAGTTGATGAATAAACTAGATTGCTTCATTAAAATCCATTTGTTTGAAAAAGAAACATCCATAGATTCCTTCACAAACTTTTTCATATACATATGACATTTTGATGGCGTCGGTGGCATAGTGAGAGAGAGAAGCGGCCTATCATGTCATGCCATGTACCAATGTGTTTTTTTTTTTAAATTAATAAAATTAATTTAATTTAATTGCAGCAGATCATAAAAATTTGTCTTTAAAATTTAGTTACCTAAACAGGGGTGTAGTTACCGGCATATCAATTATATGGAGGCCACTGGGCCACCATTATATAGGTGTCACATGTGTAAACAAAATTCGTAAGTTATTATCTACAATCCTAAATTTTTAGGCTACACTAAACTCTTAGTGTAGTCTAAAGCATTGCTCTAATTGCATGCATACTAGCTTTTTGTTTCTTTGTAAAACCATATTTTCCCTAAATTTGGGTTATGCCACAGTCATATAAAAGGGCCATTGACAAAATTTTATACAGGGCCCACCTAGGGCAAACTACGTCACTGTATCTAATAAAATTTATGTTAGAGTGACAATCACATCAACATTCATTGATAAGTTCAGATGAATAAAGTAGATAAACAGATATACATTAGACATGTGTAGTTCCGGATCATAGTAGTTCCAAAAACTATGTCCGCAGTTGGGGCTATATCTGAATGATCTATCTAAATAGGTTCATATTTCCCGTATTTCCGTTTTAGGACAGACTAAGCGAAGGCCGGCCGAGTTTGGCCGAATGCCGCCGTTTTTCTCAAGCATCGAATCGGTGTGGTGCGAGAGAGTTGTAGGCTATTTGTTCTTCTACAAGATAATGAGCCTTCTGTTCTACATATTGAAGTCGATAATAACATGTTTTCTGTCTTGTAACTCTTAACATCGACGCCTGCGCGGCATTTTTTTTTTGGAGGCACTTTTTATTTTTAAATCTAAATAAAAGCGAAAAATTTTATATTATTGAAAGTACTGTTCAAAAATTATAATTACATTTGAAATATTTGGATGGCATATAAAAAATAATTGAAATAAGAAGAAAAGTAACACACATAAATAGGTGTATTTATAAAAAAAGTTAGTGAAATCTAGTTTGGATTTAATATTTAGGAGAACATGTTAGAATATGTAAAACATCAAATAATTATTAATTTATTAATATATTTTCATCCTGAAATGATTCCGATTTGCACATGATTCCGATGAACTGCTTGGACATGTCACGCAGAACATGTGCACCATGGAACTATATAGTTCCACAAACATGTTTAAGGAACTAGTTCCATAACGCAAATAAAGCGTTCCAGGTTCAATCCAACAGAGGAGATGATATGCACATCTCTAATATACATATATGTCTAAACACTTTTAACATTACTTAGTGTAAGCTAATGTATCCAACAATAGTCACAAATGCCTTTAACCTATTGGCCCTGGGCACTTTAGAATAATGGGGCCCCAATGGCCATGATAGAGGATTATTTCATTTTAAATAGGCAAAATGAATTTTCTCCATTATTACTCCACTTATGATTTTCAAAACAATACTTATTGGTAATATTGAACTAGGAGGCCACATGGATAGCGGGGCTCTGGACACTTGCCCCAGAGTGCCTAATGGAAAAGAGAGGCCTGACAATAGCACATTTAATTTTTTTATAATAGGTAAAATAAAAATAAATATTAATCAAATGAAGATATGAATTTTTTCTCCAATTAAAGATTAAAAAACAAACAAATCTCATAGAATATTTTTTTCTAATTTGGTAAGCACAAAGATAACTAGATAAAAAATAAAAAAATCACATTTCAATTTTAATACTTACTTTAAAAAAAAAAAATTAACCACTTCAAAAATAACATTGCATTTGGGTTGCCTTTAATAAAGTAATTTACATGTCTATGTTAAGAGGTCATACAATGAAGGCCACTACTTATTGTGTATAGGAGCTGATAAGACAAATATACCTACTAATAAAATGATATCACCTAAAATCAATATCTACCTAGGTTTGTATAATAAAACGGTCATTTGTTTGTGTGGGGTTAATATTATGTTCAAATAACTAAATAGAACTTATTTAATTTAGTATATTTTCAATGTGTAATGTAAAAATTTAATATAATTAATGATATATGATTATGAATGATGTAACAAATAAGCTAAAGCAATTATATCAGCCTTCGTGACAAATACCAATTAAATTTAATTCCATAGGGTATCCTCATTATAATTAATTGAAGCAAACTCCGTCTACATAACCTCCAATCATGTGATCTTAAAATAGTGTTTTGCATTAAACAGCATTAGGAGAAAAAAAAATTATCTTACTCAGAGATATGAACAAACAGATCTTCTCCGCCTCTATCGGGTATTATGAAACCGTGGCCTTTTTCTCTGCAGAACGACTTTATTTTACCACCTTCCAGAGGATTGATTAAAGCCCTTTCTGACCTACAAAACGAATACAATTTATATAATTATGGCAAATTAACGGTTAATATAAATATATTTAGTTTATTTATTTAAGAATAACAAAAAACTTACGTAGATGCAGTGCGATTTCGTCGAGTTATAATAGGACTTGGTAGTTGAAGATGGGAACTAGTCTTGTTAGGAGATTCGTCACTGTTAAATCCGTAATCATTCGACATGGTTAATTTACTAATAATAATCAAGCAAATAACTTCATTAAACTTTATACCAGCAAAAAAGAAAATATCTCAATTAGTACGCTCGGTCGTTGTGTATCGTGTTCGGCTCGAGTGCCACAGACTAATTAATACAGCAAATGAGCAAATATAATCACACAGCCCACAAGAAGCGAAAATAAATCACTGAATGAAATTATTTTATTATCTATATTAAAAAGTGTTGGTTTTACTTATTAATGTGCGGAGTGTTGTTGGATAAAATCAAAAGCTATTGATTTACTTATTGACAGCGTTTTATTCTCTATTAGTTTTTATTTTATAGATATCATTTTTCTTTATTTGTATAGGATTTTTTAACCAAAGACTATATTTCTTGTCTTCCAACCATAGAATTATAGCTTAGTTATTAATTATTATTCTATGTTTCCAACACCCATCCCCCACCCAGTCCTTGTTCCATAGAAAAATAACTTAACTAAAGCACCTTGTTCCTAGACCCACCCTCAACTCAACAAGTATTTATCCTTGAACCTTGATTATACAAAACGAAAACCTATTGTTCGATAGCTCACTTTATATTGATCTCGATTGATCTAAGGGGATACTGTTATAGGCAAATGAATTACTTATAACGTATCCTGATCTATGTATTTTGGACTAAAAGCCTTGACAGAACAAGACCTGAACTGAACAATGAACTTGACACAAAACCTTCGACAAAGACACCTTTTAATTTCAATAAAGACCCCCCCCTTCATATCTTTCATTGCCGGCCTATACACAGAAACGCAGACCAACCTTCATACCACGAACATTCCTTGCAATAGCGACATCTAGGCGTGGATATGTCGCGAACATACCGCCCACCAAGGACATTTATTGCAAATGTCCTTCGAACCTGCGTTACCGCCCACCATAACCAACAGTGCAAATAGTTTTAGTGTTTCATCGATCCAGTACAGTCCACTGATTTGCATTTGGCATTTATTAAGGCGGTGGGCAATAGAACTTGCCTCGACTTTCGAATTGTCGAGAAAAATGAAACTATTGGAGTACCATTTGCTGAGCTTGATTCTTCATAAGAACCCCTTTTTTCATTATTTTGATCTTGATACTCTTGACGTGAACAGCGTGAACTCGGATGCAAGAGCGAATGATGACGCTTATTACAAAGCCGGCAATTTGTCGAAATTTTACAGTTATACACAGTATGATTGCCTCCCAAACAGTTAAAGCACATATTGTTCTTCCTGACAAATTCTTGTCTCATTTCGTAACACTGATTAGCGAACTTTTTGCAAAAACACAATTTATGCCCTTCCGAACAATATTGTCGCGATCTGATTTACACAGGTTATGTGGATTATAGAATACCTCCGTCTCAGATATATATATATATAATGGATCATTAATACAAGTGGGCTGTGGGTATACACAATTAGCATACATGTCGCGAATGGTGCCTTGTTCAGAGAAAATAAAAAATATTATCTGATTCTTACCCTGTTATCTTCTTACACCAATAGGCCTCAGGACTAGATTTATCTGCTTCGCTCTGACCTTTGTATGCTACGTTAACACCACCTGTAAGTACAATACACAATGACACCAACCGCTGGCAGCAGTTGATGCCACTAAGACCGAGTCCTTCTCATACTAGTTGATGATACTAAGGCGTCTACTGAATAGGCAATCAATGATGTTATTGTGATTATACTGATGGTAGTTAGAGATTGGTCATTCTGTCAATTTGTCTCAAGTTAGTCAATATCAGCAGCTTGGTGGATCTTTGAATACTCCTGCGATGATGCGATAGGACATCTGTACCCAGATGGGTCAGACCCTCTTTCAATGATGCGTCAGGACATCTGCCCCCTGATGGGACAGATCCTCTTTCAGTGATGCGTCAGGAAATCTGCCCCCGGATGGGACAGATCCTCTTTCAATGTTGCATCAGGACACCTGCCCCCGGATGGGACAGATCATCCTCTTTCAATGTTGCATCAGGACACCTGCCCCCGGACGGGACAGATCGTCCTCTTTCAATGTTGCATCAGGACATCTGCCCCCGGATGGGACAGATCATCCTCTTTCAATGATGCGCCAGGATACCTGTCCCGGAAGGGCCAGATCCTCTTTTAATGATGCGCCAGGATACTTGCCCCGGAAGGCAAGATCCTCTTTCAATGACTAACACATGACGCTGAACATAAGTAGGTTCGTACTCACATTATAGCAGCTGGAAACATTTAGTTAAACTTAATAAACACACTTAAGAATACTCAGTAAATAGTAGTAATTACTTAGACACTCAGATACTTCGCTTTCAATTACTTGCAGGTGTGTTTTATCTCTAAACTTTCCTCTTGAACTCTTGATACACTTTACTAGTATGGCCGCACTTTCGAATACAGAAACGTTAGTCAACTTCCCACAGATTCATTCAGTAATGCCAACATCACGGATAGAATCTTAATGTTGCCAGTCATATATTTGGAGTGCTTCGCGACCCGACTGACGTCGCGACACTCCCGGCCGGATTAAAGAAGTGGTATTAGATTGCGTGTCCATAACCTTATCTTTTCTAAGGCTTTAGTGGCCGCAACGTCTTGGTCGTGGTTCAGTAAAGTTACAATTCAGGTTCTCTTCCTTTTCAAGGCCTGCGCTTAATTCTGTCTCTTTAGGTTCTTCAATTTTATCTCGAGTACCCTCATCAACTTCAATGTCTTTGACCACATCTTCTAACTCGACTTGCTCTGGTGTGTTATCAACTATATCATTACTTGCATTAAGTTCTGTTTCAGGTGACCTTTGAGTCATTCTTTATTCATGTTCTTCATTAACTGGTGTTTCTAAGTTAACGTCAACTGGATCATCTTCTACTTCAAGAGGATATAGATGAGCTATAGACCTGGTATACTCCTTATCACCAGCCTTAACCCTTGCAACTCTGTATAAACCGTCTGTACCCCTTTGTAAGGAAACAATTTTCCCTACTTACCATTCTTCCCTATTTTTGCCGTCACCTTTGATCTGTACGATCTGTCCTTCTGTAGGTATTAATTTTGACGTAGATCTTGTCTGTTTGGGTGCGTGTGAGTACCTTTCTCTTAAACTTAACAAATAGCGGTTGGTAAACATCTCTTTAAATTTTTGGAGTACAATAAGACCCTTTCTCTAACTATTTATGAGGTCTATTTTTGTATGCGTCCCTTGAGGTATAAGCCCATTTTCCGCTTTACTGAGTATGGTTTTTCCCATAGTAAGGAAATCTGCTGGCTTCAGTATATGTGTTGGTTCAGTGTCAACATATGTGAGGGGTCTTGAATTAACAACGGCTTCTATCTCTTTGATGACTGTGCTAAGTTGATTGTTAGTCAATAGATGTTTCGCTAAAGTTCTCTTCATGCAATTTTTTACAATACCTATCAGTCTTTCATAAAATCCTCCAAACCACGGTGCTAGCTGAGGTATAAATTTCCAATGTATCCTTTTATTTATACAGAAGGGTAGTGTTAATATGTCCGACATAAGCTTAAAATTTGTAGCATTGTCTGATGTCATGCTTAACAGACTGAGGACATTTCCTTTGCACTTGACTCTTTCCCTGTGGGATCCAAAAAGACTGACGAATTATGCTGAGTGTGTGATTTGCCCCTACATGATAATTTTCAGTGTGTGTTTTCATTATGATTTTGTTGGTAAGTTCACAGTCCTTTGGTATCAATATAGGATATCGTTTATCGTATGACCAGTCTGTATTCCTGAAACGACCCTTACACCTCAGAACACCATCAACATCGACAAACAAACCAAGATTTCTACTCATACTGATTCTTTCCCTTCAAGCTCCGGTAGGAAGTGTTCGCTTTGAATCCTTTTTATTTCTTCTACTGTAGTGTGTAGTATATCTTCTTTCTCTATTTGTCTATTCATTTCTAGATTCGGTAGACCCTCCCCAGACAAAGGAAAGGTTACATTCTCGTTACTGGTTGACCCAAGTATTAGGATCTTCTAAACATATTGAGGTCCAGCTAACCACCTTTTCTTCTCTTCCTTTGAGCTATCCGGTCTTGTTGCTACATCTGCTGGGTTGATCTCCGAAGGAACATATCTTATCGTTAATTTCTTGTTCTTCTTAATCTCATCTATACGTCTTGCTACAAACGGAGTTAAAGGTTTGTCGGATTTACACCATTCGATTACAATTTGACTGTCTGTCCACAATATTTGTTGTTTTATGTCGCTTTGAAGGAATCGAAGAACATATTTTATGAGTCTACATCCGTTTAATACTCCTAATAATTCCAAACTGATGACTGCAGCATATGCTTTCTTTGAGGAGTCTAAAACAATGTAATTGAAGGTTTTGTTCTGATTCTCGTTAAAAGTCAATGTGTATTTCTTCCCACTGATCTAACATGGTCTGTTCTAAAGGGCTGTCCCATTTCACTTTAGCTGTCCATAATTCCTGTAAGAATAGCTTTGCCGGGAACATTAAGGGAACGGCGTGTCCACAAAGATCATATACTGTTGCTATGATTTTCAATACTTCTCTCTTAGTGTTGGGTTTATTTAATGTATTATTTTTATATCTTAGTTGTAGCTTATCTTCTTTTATAATCCAATTTAGACCCAGTACTTTGACTATGTTGCCCTTATCTGAATCTAAAATATAGTTATTTAATATATTGCGGGTAGAACTCCATTGTCTTAAATTCATGGACAATTCTTTGAAAGTCTCCTTTAAATTATTATAAAGAATTTTTGCTTGCCCTTCTGTTTCCACTCCGGTGACTAAATTGTCAACGTAAATGTCATTAGCCAATAGTCTAATTTGTTCCTTTCTTGATTTACCGAGATGAAATTTAATCGTAGCGTTTAGTAAGAATGGGCTAGATATTACCCCAAAGGGGACTCTACAAAATCTTAAACATAGTAAATTATTTTTCTCTACTGGTTTATCGATATCTCGAAGCCACAAAATCGAGCTACGTCACGATCTCTTTCCTGTAATCCGATTCGTAGAAACGTTTTTTCAACGTCGGCACTGATGCCGATCTTGTGACATCGAAATTTAATTAATAATCCGTTGAGGTCTTCAAGCATCATCGGTCCACTATATCGACACTGGTTGAGACTCTTATTGTCCTTTGTCTTTGATGATGCATCATAGACTATTCTGATCGGCTTTCCAACTTGTTTGACCCCATGATGTGGGAGGTAATGTATTGGATAGTCTACGGAGTCTGCACCTATATTGGGTACAATCTCTATCATCCCCTTTTCCCTTCGTTCTGTAATTAATTGATCATACGAAGTTAAAGTTGTATAATCTGTTCGTTTAACTAGATTGACTAGACGACCAAATGCCATTCCATAGTTAGAGGTTAACGGAGGAGGATATTCAATCCATGGCCAGGACACATAGTATCTATTATCAATGTATTAAGTAATTTCATTAAAGTTACGTATAGCCTCCTCTTCTCGCTTCTCTTTGGGTGAGTCGGTAATTCCTATAGTTTCTAATTCCCACAGTTCCTTCACGTTTCCATCAATTAATGGAAGATCAGGTTGATTCAACTTAACTTCGAGATTCGTTTGGAAATAAGTAATCACTGATAAATCATTTTCAGGTTTCGCATCAGTTTTCCCGCTTAAGACCCATCCTAGTTTTGAATTTTCTCCCTTCACATCGATTATGGCAGTCTGTAAAACGGTTAAGCCGACTTCATTTATGTTTAATTAATTTATTTCCTCGCTCCTTGAAAATTGCACAGGACATAAGGCTGCATTATGTAATCCGTACCTTTTGCAGTAGAAACATCTTTTCTTCGTTCGACATTTGTTAATACTGTGGCCCGTTTTAAAGCAATTATAACATTTATTGCCTAATTTGGACCTTCTCTGATTGACAGTGGTGAATTTAGTGCATTTGTCGTTGTAGTGGTCTTCCTTACAGAAAACACAAATGAGTTTTGTTCGTTTGTTGTTCGGTTGTATTGTATCTTCGCCTTTTAAAATCTTAGCACTGCCCTCGTTTTCTTCATGTCTTCTCCTGCGGTCTCCCCTTCCTCTTAAGTAGCAAGGTGACTTCCTTTGTGGTCTCTCTTCATCCATTTTGCCTTTCACATTGCTTCTTCTTTTCCAATGTTTTGAATTTTCAGTTTTATTCATGACATGTAAAGTTTCCGTTGTATATCCTTTGTCTTGTATGTTCCCTTCTTTGTCCTTGCCACTCATTCTAGTCGCCTCCTCCCTGGCAGCTATAACATTCTCAGGTTCCGTTCTAATATCTTCAATAGATTCGCCCTTAATAGTCTTTTTTATTTCATAAATTAGGTCTTCAGGAAATTTTTCCATAATAAGTGAGCGCAGGTAACTGTGGCTGGTATCTTCTCCTAAAGATTTGAGAACTCTAAGATGCCTTTCAATCTCATTAAGGACCTTACGGCAGCTGTTTGTACCTTTGTCTGCAGGAACAATTTTGTTTAAGGCTAAATAATGGGCATCTACTACCCTTTCTAACTTTCCGTATCTCTCCTTTAAAATGGTGACAGCTATTTTATAATTTTTATTTGTCGTTTCGAGGCCGTCCACCACCTTTCTTGCCTCACCCTTTAGAGCCGTATTTAAATATAGTAATTTATCAACGTCTGTAAGTTTACGCTGGTCTACGTTAGAGGAAAATTGGTCCCAAAATTGGTGCCATTGTAAAATATTACGATCAAATTCTGGTAAACTTAACTTTGGTAAATTTCCAGAAGGGAACAAGCACTCTCCTATTCTTTCGGTAGGCTGTGCTCGTTTCATCTTGACTCTTAACTCACACACAGCTTCTTCCCTTGTGCCCCCTGTAAAAGGACATAAACATTCTTAACAGACATAACACATTCTTAGTGTGTTGCAACTTTATCCCTCTTTGAACAGGAATTTCTTATAAACAATGCTAAACTGTTTAGTTACTATTAATGTGAACCCTTTATTATCATTGTCAATAAATAACACTCAAGAAAAATTCATGAAACACACTAAGAAATGCAGTGTTAATATTAAAATTCAAATTTTGATCATCAATCTTAACCTATTGCATGTATGTAGGTATTTAAACAAATTATCGAATTAATACAATAATAAATCGCAGAGTCTGGACACTAGTAAATTAATACTAGTGGTTGGTGTGAAAAGGGTTAGGTTGCTATTTACACAGTCTCATCCATATTCATAATAATTTACAATGTTCGTTGAGTTGTATCAACATGTGGTAACATAACGTACCTCTGTTCATAGTATAAACCTATCAACTTATTTATGGTTTTTATTTGAATATATATAGGAATAAAATGTCTCATTCACAAATGAAATTATAGTATCAAAGGTAATGAATAATAGGTTTAACCTCTATTATCTATATTAATAATTTCGACAAGTGGTACGGTAGACTCGATTTGAACCTTACCTGAATAATAAAACATTAAAATTAAGGATTTCGAGTCCACAACGTATATCCGCAAAATTCGGATTGTCAAGTATTTTGTTAAATTCTAATGATGCTGACAGACAAATCGCAGTCGCCATATTGGCCACTCTAGCGAAACGTCACTGACACCTGTGACATCTTGAGTGGTTAATAAACGTTCCGTTTCATTCATACTAGCGCACATACGCCTCGCCACACATTACGTCGTCGCACCATTCATTTAAAAAAAGTGACCATTACAAAGAACTGTGACTCATGTGACTGTGTAAAACGAAACGTCTTGCCGCAAACATTGAGCGAAATCTATGCCGCTTTGCCTTTAATATTCCTTGAGAACCGATAACTACAGAAATATCAACCTACATTTTGTACCTATGTGTACATATGAGTCACATTACACCCGAGTGAAGCCGGGTTTTCATCTAGTCTAATATAAACCCATTTATACAATAAATTGTTAAGTTGTTATACCACCCATGTCATAACATTGTAACACTACATTGTTTGCCTTTAATACCCGAAGGCAAGTTAAAATGCACCGATATCACGTGATGGAAATGCCCTCACAGCATCTATTTAAAAAATTTATAGTTAGTATCTCTTCTGGTATATAACTGACTATTAAGTACAATAAATAATACAAAGCAAATTACATACCGCCATTGTTTCTATCGGTATTCGCCTGGTAATCACCAAATAGGATAACTACTACCGGCCTTTAGGACAGCTCATGACTCTGATACTCGATTATCCTTTGGCATAATAACAATAAGTTTCCCACGCAACTCCATATTTAAAAGCATAATTTCGTTTAACTCATTTAACCTTCCTTTCAAAGTTTTTCAAATACCTACTACGGAACTTTCTACTGAAAGATAGCCTTTGTTGCATTTTTATTCTAACTTGATAATTTTCTTAAGTTTCAGTAGTTCGTTATACCCATGTTATAACATCCCACCAAGTTAGAAAACAACTTAAAATAATTTAATGTCTCAATATATAGAATTTTGCATAATTTTTTCTTATATGTATGTATCCTTATAAATTAATTTGTGAATTGAATGAGGTTCACCAATGCATAATTACATTTATTTCATAAAGGTAAATGATTTAGTACAAATGTTTCTTTATAGATTTGCCAAATTGAGTCTTCATTGGTTTCTGTTTTGAGAAACAAATAAATGAATATTCCCTTAAGTAATTGTTGCAGTCTAATGTAGTAAATTTTCTATTATACATTGTCATAGTTATTATTCATAATAATTGTAATGAAATATGTAAGATTATATGTAAATTTTGAGAATTGATAAGAGATCAAATTATATCTTAAAAGTGCATAGCCGTGTCATCTCTACTCAGTTATTGAAAACTACTAAACCATTTCTTACACACCTTCTCAATAGTTTTATCAAGATTTATTCACAAGTTATGATTATATCTTAATTTGATTTCTAACATCCCTTGGCCTTAAACTACAGACACAAAAGTTATCAATTAATTTTACATACTTTTATTACCTACCTACAATTAAATAAATAGGAATAATTTATTTAACTTTTATATAACTTAGAATCTTTCAATTCTAGCTTTCATTAAGGTCGCTAATACAGGTGAATCAGACAATATCTTCACTGGTTTTAACCAGATCCCAGCACCTCCACCATGTCGCGATCTGATTTACACAGGTTATGTGGATTATAGAATACCTCCGTCTCAGATATATATATATATATATAATGGATCATTAATACAAGTGGGCTGTGGGTATACACAATTAGCATACATGTCGCGAATGGTGCCTTGTTCAGAGAAAATAAAAAATATTATCTGATTCTTACCCTGTTATCTTCTTACACCAATAGGCCTCAGGACTAGATTTATCTGCTTCGCTCTGACCTTTGTATGCTACGTTAACACCACCTGTAAGTACAATACACAATGACACCAACCGCTGGCAGCAGTTGATGCCACTAAGACCGAGTCCTTCTCATACTAGTTGATGATACTAAGGCGTCTACTGAATAGGCAATCAATGATGTTATTGTGATTATACTGATGGTAGTTAGAGATTGGTCATTCTGTCAATTTGTCTCAAGTTAGTCAATATCAGCAGCTTGGTGGATCTTTGAATACTCCTGCGATGATGCGATAGGACATCTGTACCCAGATGGGTCAGACCCTCTTTCAATGATGCGTCAGGACATCTGCCCCCGGATGGGACAGATCCTCTTTCAGTGATGCGTCAGGAAATCTGCCCCCGGATGGGACAGATCCTCTTTCAATGTTGCATCAGGACACCTGCCCCCGGATGGGACAGATCATCCTCTTTCAATGTTGCATCAGGACACCTGCCCCCGGACGGGACAGATCGTCCTCTTTCAATGTTGCATCAGGACATCTGCCCCCGGATGGGACAGATCATCCTCTTTCAATGATGCGCCAGGATACCTGTCCCGGAAGGGCCAGATCCTCTTTTAATGATGCGCCAGGATACTTGCCCCGGAAGGCAAGATCCTCTTTCAATGACTAACACATGACGCTGAACATAAGTAGGTTCGTACTCACATTATAGCAGCTGGAAACATTTAGTTAAACTTAATAAACACACTTAAGAATACTCAGTAAATAGTAGTAATTACTTAGACACTCAGATACTTAGCTTTCAATTACTTGCAGGTGTGTTTTATCTCTAAACTTTCCTCTTGAACTCTTGATACACTTTACTAGTATGGCCGCACTTTCGAATACAGAAACGTTAGTCAACTTCCCACAGATTCATTCAGTAATGCCAACATCACGGATAGAATCTTAATGTTGCCAGTCATATATTTGGAGTGCTTCGCGACCCGACTGACGTCGCGACAAATATTCGCAACGTATTTGCGACAAGTTTGTAGCCAATAGGACCTTTTGAGAGTGCGAGACAACAGTATGTTTTACCCTTTTTGGTTCCAAACATTCTAATGCTCTAAACCGATTTTCTATAAAAATTTTAAATTGTTCAAATGTAGGTAAGCTGTTAGAATTGTTATTGGAGACGCTCAATTCCCACTGTTTACGGGTCTCGTTGTCGAGTTTGTATGTAACGAGGTGTATGATAATGATGTCCCAAGAACTCACATCAATTTCCAAATTCTTTAACGCACTCAAACATTCCATAGTTGTATCTAATAACTCTTTTAACGCCGACGCAGACTCAATACTAATACATTGTTGACCAAACAAACGCTTCAAAATACGATTTATTAAATATTTTTTATTGTTATATCGGTTTTCTAACAGTGTCCAACAGTGACCATAATTCTCTTCAGTAATAGGTGTGTATCTAATCAACTGTTCGGCTTCTCCTACTAGATGGCTCTTCAAATAATGTAATCTTTGAACATTATCGAGCGACTTGTTATTATGAACTAACGAAATAAACAAATTACGAAAGGTTGTCCATTCGGAATACTTCCCCGAAAATATTGGAATAGAAATTTTTGGTAGCTTGATAAATGGACTACCAGTACCAAAGGAATCATTGTCGACAGGTTGAGTAATAACTTTAGTACATAACGTTAATTCTTTTAAAACACGTTTCATATGCGACTTATAAGAGATGTAAGCGTCCTCCGTATCATCATACATATTTGAAGTCTCATATAAGGCCGCTTTTAAGTCATCGGGTTTAAATGTCTCAAGCAACCACAAGTGATTCCTTCGAAAATCCGACCAATATTCCTCAAGACTTTCAAGCCGTGTCTCGGTGTATTCCGAAGTTAATCTTTCCTTTGGACTTTTTTTAAAATTACCGTATGCTCTGTTTATAGAATATTGAATATCCCTTTGTACATTAATACGCCCTTCCATTTTGGATGTAATAAATTAATTTAATAATTTTGTTAAGAACTCCTAAACTAAATCAAGCAACAAGTTGAATAAATACGAACCAACTGAATTTGAAATAAATATAATAAAGATTTAACTGAATATTTCGAAATACCTTTAAATTTTTAAACCTGTTCGGAACTTGTAATGAAATTTAACATATTCTTTCCGTTCCGTCGTTTTAACATTTATACAAAATTTCACAAGTCCAAAGTTATGTAGGTAATAATACAATTTCTCTAAGTACAAATATTATTCTTAAGTTTTTTTTTTTTTTTATAATTTTCTAACTTGAATAAACAAATTTACCCACAATTAGCAAACCAATAAATTTCCTTTACCAATCAATGAGGTGGCGCCCTCTGTGAGCGTAATACATAAACTACACCAAAAAACTTGGTATCCGGCTCGAAGGACCAAATGTTCGATAGCTCACTTTATATTGATCTCGATTGATCTAAGGGGATACTGTTATAGGCAAATGAATTACTTATAACGTATCCTGATCTATGTATTTTGGACTAAAAGCCTTGACAGAACAAGACCTGAACTGAACAATGAACTTGACACAAAACCTTCGACAAAGACACCTTTTAATTTCAATAAAGACCCCCCCCCTTCATATCTTTCATTGCCGGCCTATACACAGAAACGCAGACCAACCTTCATACCACGAACATTCCTTGCAATAGCGACATCTAGGCGTGGATATGTCGCGAACACCTATTTTTAACTCTATTATTAACGCTAACAGAACACATTTTTAATTTTATCAAACAATATTTTACCCAAAAAGGTTAAATATACACCTAGAAGATATAGATATACCTTTCCTACAAAAATATTGATCCTCATCGCCGCAATCAGGATGGCCATGGCCTTGTTTTGGTGATGGACTGAGCGATTTTGTACCACGTGGTTCTAAATATCGCATTACGGTTACGGATTATTTCGTCTTGCTGCTTGCCTGATCTTACAGTTGAAAATCTTTGATTTAACCAATGGTTTAGTCATAATGTCAGCCTATGTTTTCAGAACTGTTAATGAGATTATTTTCAATTATATATTTATGTATATATAATATCCGTGTGTTATAAGCCTTCTATTATTTTTACAATTATTTGCTATTTTAATAACTGATTGATTGTCTTCAAACAGGATAGTTATTTTGTTGCAATTGATTTAAAAATCTAATAAAATGCCTTTTAACCAATTAGCTTCAACAATGCATAACCCAAGAGCTATATACCTACTTATACCTACTCTGATTCTGCTGAAGAGAAACTTACAGACATTTGTTTTTTACTTAACCATGAAATTACACATCCAAATATCTTAAACACATATTCTGATGTAAGTAGACTTTCTATCAAGTACATCACCACCCCAGTTTGCATCAATATTCTTCTGCTGTTCCATTACTAGAATTATAAATCAAAGAAATGTATAATGTACCCTTAACGTACTTACCTCAATATTCTCTTCAAACTTTTATACAAAACTTGACTGGCACAATGCTGAAATCTACTTAGAAACTAACTGCGACACAAATATCTGGTCTAGTACCACCATCGATGTTACTACCACATGCTGCATATACTTAACAAAGAGCCAACTAATCGTCTGCATTTTGTTTCTATTTCACTATTTTCTGATTTTTCTCTTTGCAGTAGGTAGGTATTAGAAAATTAAAATTTTGGTCTCTAGGTAGGTGTAGAAACTGGCTTACAATCTATCATCCCATATCTTTTTGATCCAAAGAAAATACCAAAAAACATATTTAATTTGTCTATTATCTGATTAAGTTGCATAGATTATGTTTTGTTGACTTAAATAACATTTATTATCTCACCGTTTATTCTAAAAATGTATTTAAAAACTGAGTTGACTCCCCTTCAGATAATTAAATCTGTTGTTATCGAACCACAGAATACTATATTATGAGTATCAGACAAAATGATTATAGTGATTGCACAAAATGAAAGTAAATAAAATAAAAAAATATTCATAATAATTCCTTTAATAACCATAAAACCTTTAAAATACATTAATTTTTTGAATCTATTACTACTTATTTATTTACATTTTTATTGTATTAGTCACTGCTAATAATTGTCACAATGCTCAATTATTAAATCTAATAAAAACACAGTAATCTGTTCATAATATTTATTTATATATTTTTATATATATATATTTAACATACCTAATTTACTGTTAAATGGTGCCTTACCTATCCAAATTATTCATTTTAATCAACTGAAGCAATAAATATAATAATATGTTTTAAGGTTTCTAAAGAACTAATTAATTTTGAAATCTATTGTAAGTATGTGGGCATATCCTTGGCTCAACTGGCAATTGTATTTGAATTTTTGGAACAGAAATTCCTTCCCACTCACCCTGAAAAAAAAAACACGGTTTAATCGAACCTCTAAACGCTTATATCTCCATCTAATACTCATTACTCACACGGGTGTGACAGTCATGGCACAGGAGAGCTTTTTTGAAGTTATTGTTGCTATATTTGATATTGATTATTGTATCACCAATTCCAAAAGCAGTTTAAGGAGTCAAATAGTACGTTAATAGAAGCAAAAAAGGGAAGAAACGGCATGTTCTTAAATTGCGTAATCGACAAATGGGCTAGTTACAACTATATGCGTAGATACTCACCCCTACAGCCACAATTCCAATATCTCGAATACGTGTAATAATAGAGAGATAGGCAAATGTATTCAAATAGTAGCGTGAAACAAAAGTTGTTATTTCTCGTCGAGTGTTCTTTGAGCGACTGAATGAAACTGAGACTATAGTGAGTCACGTATCTTTATTTTTTTTTTGCTTTTATCTACGACACTGTATGAATGCAGTAGATGCACATTCTCATAAAAAATAATCCCAAAAATGACCACTGCATGTGGTTTCTTAGAAAAAAATCTCAATTGCCTGGTTTTCGGCGTCAAAGATTAGAGTTGAAAAAGGACAACTTGATGCCAACCATACACCATCACGCCTATTGTTCAATCGGCATGATACGATTAGGCTAGATCAGGCCAATTGGACAGTGTATGGGTGTCATTCTGCATAACAGCCATACTTTTTTGACATAACTTAAGAGATAACAAGGTTTCTGAGCACCAGAGTTTAAAGTACCGACGTTTTTGATTCATGGTGACAGTTTTTGAGGGGCAACCGTGGGCAAAAGTGCATTTACTATCGGTAATATGTATTCTGATAGAAGAATTTTTTTTAAAACCATTTTAAAATTGTGTTTAGTAAAAGCTTGTATATTTTTCGTATCTCAAGGAGGATAAGTATTGACATTTAATAGAAAATTGAGAATAAAGCGATCCAAAGTTTACCTGAAATCGTGTTCCATCGGACTTGTTGCACTGCATGGATATGGGCGAGTTAGTGTACAGTTCGTCCAACGCGTTCGAGCGCAAGGCGGACCACGGGTGGATGGACAGGTAGTTGCTGCGAGGGGGAGCTTCGTACGATATCGACATGTTATCCCATCTACAATCACCAATAAAAGTATGGTAAGGATAGGAGTGACTATTATGCTCATTATCGTCATCATACACAGCTACGATACAGCTCCATATTCTATAATAATAAAGAAATCCAGTGTAATGCTTTCTATCTCTATTCTATTTTATACTTTCTATACTACTACTAAGAAGAAAGACGGTTGCATCCCTGTGGCACAAGATACGTCGCAGTACCAATAGCATTCTGAAAACAATTAAGGTCGACTGCCCCATTCAAACATTTTGTATGGGGCTGAATTTATTTTAATGTACTGTAAATTTTATTTATAGCTACTAATATGGATGTCATATTTGAAATAAATTATTATTATTACATATTTATTCAATTTGCCATAATTCAAATCAAGACTTTTTATCGAAACTGTGAGTAAATAATACAGTTTTATTTCCTAAAAGCGAATTTTACTGGCAGAAAGGCGTTGTCTAGAATGATCTTTTTAATCTCTAAATAGGTATACCTACAACTACATATTGTCAGTATGTAATTATGCAAAGATTATATTAGATATATCCTACTAGTACTAGTGCAAGCTAGTATTATACTACTAGCTTTGCGTGGATGCAATATTTTCCTTCAAATTATATACGCAAACCTTTCTTCGTATATCGCTCTTTCCATTAGTGACAAACGTATCAAAATACGTTAGCTGATTAGAAGAAGCGGAGAAGCAGACAGAAGCGGACAACGACTTTATTTATTTTATAAAGCGTATAGACATAGATATAGAAATACGTATAGATATAGATGTGAAAGTATGTAATATATACTATATTACTTTACACATATACTAGGTATATTACTTTACTACTTTATGTGTAAAGTAGTAAAAGCAGTGAAGCAGTGATAGATAGCCCAGTGGTTCGAACGATACCAATATAAAAACACTAGTTCAAATTCAGTTCAGGACTATCAGTGTATCCCATTTTCGTATGGGAATTAAAAATAGTGATTATCACTTTAACGACGTGAAGTAAAACCCGAGTTTCCTATAAATGTAACAACCTTCGTAGACATGTGAGACTTTGCCATTTCGCGGCGGAATAGGGCGATGGACTATATAAGGAAGCAGTTACATTTTTTCAAACTTGAAGTAATTTTCCAGAGCTTTGTTGGAGACGGCACTCTTGCACACCTCCAATTCCGTGGCCGGATAGTAGTGAATGTAGTTGACGCACATTTCGTCCGTGATGGCGTGACCTCCGATCGTCGCGTTCAATCTATCCATGGTGTTATATGTGCACGTTGTGTCCAAATAATCACCCTGTAAAACAAATTTACACTTAATAAATCTACTTTTCATTCGACTTACACCAAACCTACTTCTTGTCTATACAATCTATAAAGGTATATAATATAAAATAATGTTTGTTTGTTTGTTTGTTTAAGACCCCAAATCTCCGAAAGTACTATATCTAACATCACGAAATTTTGTCCATGGGTACAGAATGTGCGCCAAATTTGAAAGTGCGGTTCATATTTTTACGATTCATCAGTTAGCGTTTCGCAATAGGTAAGTATTTATCATTCTATTGCGAAACGCTAACTGATGAACTGTAACTGAAATATTACATGTGTATTTAGTTTTTAAAAATTATTTGAGTGTAAATGTGATTATTATTATTTTATGTTATTTTTTTCTCAGATAGCTATTATCATCGTCAATTAGAACAAGCAACGCCACAGGTGCTGCAAGTGCGCTGCTGACCAGGCCACCTTTAATCTATTGATGGCCCTGGGCACTTTAGAATAATGGGGCCCTTTTACTAGACAAAGGATTAATTAATAGGCAAAATAAATATTAAAATTGAATTTTACATTTATTCAGCTGTTATATCTTTACATTTACATTAAATGGATAGGTATAATTATAACATAATCTTCAGCATTTATTATATGAGGTTACCTAGTGCTTAAAAATCTACGTTGATTGAAGAGATACCCTTCAAGCTTTAAGAGCAATCAAGCGCAATCACTTCACTTTTTCAAAGTCTATGTCTGTGAGTACATCATCAGCGACAAACTGATCAATCTTTCTTGAAGCGTTGTACTTTTATTTTAATTATTTTTAGTGGTCCCCATCTATGAGGGGCCCCGGGCACTTGCCCAGAGTTCCCAATGGAAAAGAGGGGCTTGCTGCCGACCTTAGTAGGATGAAGTATAAGGGATATGGAAATGGGCTCTGGCATATTTTATTCACTTACCAAAACACAACAGCAAGGATGTTGTTTTTTCACGGGGATCTTCTGTAAGGGGATGATTACTGCCGCTTGCCGGGCAGAAATGGGCTGGCCAAATGACTCATGACTGAGCCAGGGCGCTAATTCAAACACCTTAACCACTCGAGCAATGGATTCGACATTATTTATAGTGTTGCATACATAATATTGTATGGTGTGTATATGTATTAAATAAATATTATTACGAGAATCCGAGTAACACGAATTGGTACATTGACATTTTTAAAGTAACTTTAAAAAAAAAATACTGACGGGCAGTATCAGCACAGGTGTATGCAGTATTCTAATCTCCTGGAAGTGCGTGGAGTAGTGCTTGTCCTGGTTAAGAAGGGCCAGCTCTCGCCCATTGCGGGAGTGTCGGGTCCGAACTGCTATACCCGTCAGGTGTGTATGCAGCTGACTGCCAAACACTCTGATGCCTGCCTCAGGTAGACCCTGGACCACATATTAAATACAATTACAACGGATTGCCATTGCTTAGAATAATTAGAATTATTCGTTATTTTTATTATTAGTTATTCTTATTATTAGTTTATTTCTTCCGATGCCGTTGAGAACTAGCAAAGTAGTGCCTTAAAAACGCATTTATCACTAAAAAGTTACAATAAAGCCTTACTAAAGTATCCTTAAAACCAGCGTATAGTATTCTATAGTAGCGACTTGTAGAATATTTTAGCTTTATACATATAAAAAAAACCAGCATTTTAGCAACAATAACAAATGTTGTAAACGTTTACATGAACACCTTAGACTACGACTTGCTGTATTAACTTCTCTAAAGCAGATATAAAAATATTTTGTGCACGATACTGGTTTATATTTTATTATAGTTAAAGTTTATTATAGTAAAGTCGTGTTATATTTTATTATAGTTTTCAAATGAGTATTATAGTGCAAGTGTTTTAATAGTGGTAAAAACACAACTATAGAAAAATGATGTATACTGTCTCTCGATTGCTATACTTTTTTGCGAGTATAAGCATTTGTAAATTTTTCTTATAACTAGTGGTAGGCAATCATGGTTAAGACAAATAAGCAGCAAATGGTTGTCAATAGTCTTGCTGGCCGGCTATCTTCACACTAAGTTATAATTTATAATTCTGAAGTAAACATAATTTTTAATCTACAGTTTTAAAAACAAGTCGCACTTTTTAGATTTTGGACTTGATATTAGTATGCTTTAAATAATTTTTATTTAAGTAGTCTTTATTTCACTTTTTTCCTGTAATAATTTGAAAACGAGCATTTTAGCACGGTAACATTACCTACGTCCAATATAGAGAAACATCAGAGGTGCAGAACCTATGAGTAAAATATAAAAATATAATATATAATACTAGCTACCCGCTCCCGGCTTCGCACGGTTGCAATTTTTTTTCTGCAAATTGTATACACAAACCTTCCTCGATTATGACTCTTTCATTTAGTAAAACCGTATCAAAAGCCGTAAGGTGCTTTAGAAGTAGTTAAATGAGAAACAGACATACCTAGGCGGGCGGCGACTTTATTTTATAATGTACTAGCGACCCGCCCCCGGCTTCGCCCGGCGTGCAATTTTTATATATATGAAAATTCCCCTTTTATCCCTCATTCCATTAGTGAAAACCGAATTAAAATCGGTCTATCCGTTCACGCGTGATGCCGTGACCAAGGGAAATGGGGATTCATTTTTATATATAGAAGATATGTATAGATTGTTCATAAAATATTTTAAAATTTATTTTTGCGTACGACACAAAATAAATTATAGTGTGCACTGAACTCACCACTCCAGTGCACTGCGGTATGCAATAGCCAGTCAAAGGAAAGGCGGGTTGTTGCGCGGGGATTGCCATTTTATCCGTATACTCGAGTCCGAGCTCCATAATGGCGGCGTCGAAACGCCGCCGGTTCGGAGTTATATGCAATATCATACCGGAACTGTCCACCCAATCTTCAGAAATAAAAACAAAATATTTGATGAATTTTATAGATTATAATAGTTTAGACGCCTTCAGATGAGCATTCTTTAATAAAATTATAAAACGTATTTTATTCACATAACTAAGGATCTGTTCAATTTCTCAATTTAAAATCCTAGTAATATTATATAATTGCGAAAGTTCCATGTTTATTACTCTTTCAGGCCAAACGGCTGCACGGATTTGGATGAAATTTGGCAGACAGATTAACATACAGAATAGAACATAGACTTTTGATACTGGAAAAATTTTGGGTTCCCGAGGGATCGTTTAAGAATATAAATTATAAACTGTTGCCGTGGCGACGCCATCGTTGTCACAGTGATAAATATGTCAGGCTTATTTTTCAACGCAGACAAAGTCGCGGGCACCAGCTAGTGAACAATAAATTTGATGAAATAATTGTAAAGAAACAATGAAATACCATTTTTAAGTTGAGGATTGTTGTAATGAACTTCCAACATGAGATATTTGTTGGAACGCACTCCGCCAAGTGGCAGTCCTGCTTCTGATGGGTATGTGAAAGGGGGCGCTCCCATAGCCCACGCAGCTTTCACCTGCATAGTAATGAAAACACATGAGGAAATCTGAGAAAACTGGTAATTTTCGAAGTAAGTCCTGCCTTTCCCTTTGGATAACGTAGTTGATCATATCTTATAGTACTTATATCCTCATCCGGAGCATTACGAGCTTAAAGAGAAATTACCAAGGGAAATTCTACCATAAACATGTTCACCGGTCAAAATTTATCTGCAATTTGTACGGCAATGATGCTAAAAATCTCTAATTAAAGAAGCAGGCCACAATTCCTTTTACAATCATAACCTGGGTAGACCATCAATCTAACAGTAGTAATCACCCATAAGACTACAGTAAAGTAACATCACGTATTGCTGTTGTGTTTCGGTAAATAAGTAAGGGATAACTTATCTTATTAAGATAGACAGCGCACTTGCACTTATGGTATTTGAATCGGGATTGGGACCCAGCAAGTCATGGGACTTGTTTCAGTTATGAGGCCACGGTAGCCTCCTCCCGTCAAGCGAACCGTCCGTTATTCTGCCGAACTTTCCATATAAAAATAGTTTGGCGGCATTACCAGCTTCCTGTACAAAATCATTGGTTACAGCCATTGCAGTATGTGTGAATCAGGTACCAGAGCCTATTCTCCAATCCTTATTTTGACGACATTTCTTTTATTGTGCGCTCTCCGTTACACACCATATTAAAAATAGTATGATTATTTGTTGGCTCATAAAATGAATATGGCTCAGATGATATCAGATAAAGCATAGAGATAAAAGGGATGAATTACATCTATGAATATTTCCGAAAAGTTCTAGTAAAGAAGATGGTGAACATTTCTCTTGATGGTGAGCATTTTCGCAGCTGGAGTGCTGAAGTATTAATGTTACTAAAATAAGTATTAGCATAGATAAAATACTACTTAACCAGTATAGATGGTCACTCACGTACATTGAATCCGTACCCTATCAAATTTCGCTTATATGTAGATGCCGCCTGTGTAGTTTGTCGCTTATTTGTTGTCATTAAAAATCCGCTAGAGTCGCTGCAGTCGACCATTCAGTCAATTCTCATGTACAAGAGATGGCACTACTAAAATTTATTTAAAATATAAAAAAAGTGGGCACAAACAACGATAAAAGGGCCGTATGAACGGTATAGGTTCTGTTCTAAAAAATAGGGCAATAATATCATACATAAAAGTCACAGATTAATGATAAAAGTACCTCTCAGCAACGTCGCCCTCTAGTTATTACCACGATAATAAGGTACTATAACTGCGTGATTGAATTTGTTGGTTATAATTTTTAACAAAATACACATTAATGTTAAATTCGAGACTCTTAGTGACATCTAGGGAGTGGAAATCCCAATATGAAATTGGCTTCAGATCGTTATATGGAAGTTGACCATCTATACTGGTTAAGTAGTATTTTATCTATGGTATTAGCTTAGAGTTAAATGACTATTACCTAAAACTAATAAACGGATTTTTTTTTAGAAGAGGCATAAAAAGTGGAAGAGGAAGTATAATGTTAGAACACCTTAGAACACGTTTTAGTTATCTCCGGCCTGTCTGGAGCAAAACAGTTCCCATAATACAAGGGAATATCTTTGTCTGGAGGCGAGTCGCAGTAGAATACTTCCATGTGATGCACCAAGCCTTCGTTGCCACGTGTTATTGTTGACTCAAACTGAAATAATTGTTATAAAAATGTAATCAGATTAACAGGGAAGTAGTTACCGCCGTATCAATTATATGGGGTCCTCGGGCTACAGGGGCCCCGATATGTTTAGGCAAAAATTCGTAAAATATTGTCCACAATCTCACTTAAATTTTTAGGCCGTGCGATAAACTCTAAACATGACTTTAGCGTTTAAGAGTTTAGAATCTACATGGTTAGAGACTATATAAATGCATTGCGTCTAAAAATATGCCTTCATTTGTAAAAAATCAGTCAGTTGGTGATAAGAGACCTTCTACAAAATTAGATACAGCGCCCATCTAGGGAAACCTGCGCCACGGATTAGGTATTCTGTTTTATAAAAAAGAATAGTTCCTCAATTATGGATGATCACAGATCAAAACAACGCATTATTTATGAAACTAGTTTAAACAAAATTTGTCAATGCGGCAATAATGTTAAACCTTGATATATGCTCACCATGAAATAGTAGCAAGAGTGCTATTGTGTTTCAGTAAGTGAATAATTAAGGGATGTCAACCCCATTCCCTGGCATTTTAGTAGTGGCAGGGGCACACTGTTTTCTCAGTAATTTGGCCAGGGATGCCAGAGTCCATTACCCTATCCCTTCCTAATCCCTTATTCATAATTGCAGCGCTTGGTGTTACTTGTTATATAGGCGACAGTAGCCTGACCATTAGATTGTCTGACGTCTTTTACATAAAAAAATCCCTTTGTTGCCTCTTAATCCTTTAAACCAATTCCCATCAGTAGCGCACTAGTAGTCTTTATTGCGTTGCTTGAGCTATCTTTCATTAACTGGCCGTCAACTCACCAAACGTAAATAAAATTAACGACAAGTGAACGTCACCTTAATTTGATGATGTCTTTTTAATATTCAATTGCATCTTCATTCTTAATCTACCTCTTGTACGCAATAATATCCTATTTATCGTCTAAAATATTTCCGTACCGACATCGGCCTCAGTAAGTACATTGGCTGCCTTACTCGTACGAGTATTGTTCATTCAACAATCGATATGAGGAATGATTATTTTATTTAATCTTTCCTATAATTATCGGCTCTCCCGTTGGCGGCCCTTTCTACAAACACTATATACTTATCTAGTTCATGCCCTTTTAGATATTGCTGGACATATATTGGTGAGAAACTTTAATAAAATTTTATTTTATTAAAGTTCAATAAAGACGTCTTTATTAATCCTTCAATAAAGACGACATACCTTGCGTATGTTGGATATTTGTTCAACCCTACAAATTCGTCGGCAAAAACCAGGGTTTACAAAAAAAATTTTGATTGCACAATACTGGAGAAATTAGTCGTCAGATGTAGTTTTACAAACTCGTACAAACTGACGGCAAACTTTAATAATACCATGCCATCTTTGATGCCATTAAGAGATGAATCGGCAATTCATTAAGTTATCTACGTCCAATGAAAGGTTCTGCTGTTTAAAATACACTTATAAAAATATTATAATGCAAAATTCTAACTTGAACAATATGATGCGGCTTCTGTGCGACGTAATCGGGCAACTTCACAACATTACACCAGTAAGTGGTGTCAGTGCTGGGAACCTTCAGATTCTTGTTGGTTACGCGCAGTTCCTGCGCGTCGGGTTTCGGTAAGGGCGCAGGAGTCAGGAGACGCACTCTTATGAAGCCGTGGTCATGGGATGGTGTGCACGGCAGACATAGACCTTTGGACGAGTACAACTTGTCTGTACCGCGTGCCCAGATCACGTGGACCGTGCCGTCCTGCAATATCCAACAAAAATTAAGGCAACCAATGCATAATTAAAAGATGAAGTCGAGAACATTGCATGTTTGAACTTTGAACAATAAATAGGACTTGAAAAAACTTCAAAACTTACCTCTATGACGTAATCATTTTTGTCACAAGTGTCGAAGTAACGTTCGAACATTATACTTCGACTCTTATTGTCTATATAGAAAGATCTGCAATCCTGTTTGGTGTCTCTCAACAATTTACCGTTATCATCAGTGTAGGCGTCCTGAGAAATAATTACAAAATTTACTCAGATGACATTGCCTCTTAATTTATAGATTTGGGGCTTAAGAGTTGTACATATACCTAAATAATATTAGATATCTGCTAAGAAAAGTATGAAGAAGAAAACACGAATCAGCTTTTTAAGGATGTAAAGGCCAAAGTCCACAGCGTTTATTAACTCTACAGGTTTCAAATTTTCCTTTTCAAAAAGTGAAAAAGTCATGACAGTATAAATGCTCAGGCCTAAATTTGCACTATTTATCAGGAATCAACTTGTAATAAAAGAAAAACATAGCATTTCACACAACATATGTACCTCAAAATGTTCCCTGGCCTTGTAATCGGTCCAAATTAAACAAACATCAGAATTGCTTAATTCGCCTCGATCGGAGAATCCAAGCGCAAGCCAATTGAATTCCGGAGCGTCATCTGATATGACCAATTGGAACTGTATAACTCTGGTCGAATAATCTACTCTCCATTTAAGTAATAGGTCTCCATTTGGGTCCAATACCGATTCACTTCCCGCGACATGACCGTCTGCAAGGTAGAAAGAGCAAACAACATTGTGGCCCTTGGAACAGGTAGGAAATTTCAACTATTAAAATGGAAAAGGGATTTTAGCGCTGCAGTCTACAAAGTGGCCCTCCAGGATAAGCTGGACCATAATAGTTAAGTAGGTTTAAGTTCTCTTTTTGTAAGGGACGGACGTGTCATATCCCCCGATGACCGATGTCGGTACCAAAGTCCCCTCGGGAATGGAAGCAATGAGGGATGGTTTAGTTGGTAAGAATCCTACATAAATTTATGCACATGTGCCTTTGGATGATGCCTGATGGTAGGTCCTTTAAATTTTATATTTATAAAGGAGTAAACTCGAGTCGTGCGTCGCACATTTTACATGTGCGATTAGTTATTTATTATTTAGTTACCCTGTATTAACAGAGAGAACAATGTAACACTATTACGAGTACAATAGCTGTCCTTATTTAAAAAAAATGAATGATTCATTTACTAGACAAAAAACATGCAATAAGTTATTTGATTATTTTTAAATAACGTCAATTTAGAGGCAATATTATGAAGGTAAGATTGCAAAAATAATTAACACTGGAAAGCTAAAGATTCTATTTACGAAGCATTTTCCTTGGTGAAAGAATGGGTTTTTAAGGAATCTTACATGAGTTTTTAAGGAATCTTACAAGATATTGAATACTCAAAACATTAAAAAAGTGCTGGCCAAATATTATGCAGAAAATACATCTAATAAAAATATATAAAAAATTCACCTACCCGTTTTCCCGTTAATTGTAAAAGTGTAGTACGAACACAGAACTGAAAATAAAATTGCTACGATACACTTTATGCTCATTTTATACAATCTATTAAAACAGGTAGGTTGTGAATAAAATCCCAAGTTGCTTCTCAGGCGTCTATATTCGCAATGGCTGAAGAAACCGCAATGAAGATCCTCCCTGCCTAAGAATGTAATAAAATGAAGATGCCATCCAACCCACAGGGCGATATTGGTATGTCGGCGCAGCAGAATAATCGTCGCGTACTGTCAGAAAGAAAAGTGTTTAATAGAAAATTGAAATCAAACCTATTATTGAATAATTGTGAGATAAACATTAAAACGCATTAGGTGCGACTGTATTGCTCGTTGCTTTCCAAATGTATCGTGCTGCTCAAGCGACTTTCTTCCCCTTCAATGTAGAATCACAACTTGACCGCAGTCTGAAGTAATTTCCTTATAGAAGACCTCCGTGAAATAACTGCAGTTGTGCTGTTTTGTTTCGGTGCTTGATTCATTCTACCCCTATCTTGCTCTTCATCCTTTCATTCTATCCAGATCAGCAGCCATGGGATGTAAGTGGTGGGGTTGCTTGTTTTCATAGGCTAAGGTACCAACTTACCGTCAAGTGAGGTACCATTAACATAAAAACCACCATTTAACATAAAAACACCACCTGTAAGGTCACCTAGTTCCGTGCGTGCGTTCAGGTTTATCTCTATATATTATCCCTTTAACTTTCATCCTATCACTGCAGGATTTTTTTTTTATGTTAAGGTCGACAGGCTGGCGGTCCACTTGATGGTAGGTGGCTACCGTCGCCTATAACACAAGCAACGCCACAGTTGCTGCAAATGCGCTGCCGACTGCAGTAGGATTGGCTAAGGGAATAGGAGGGGAGAGAGAAATGAGCTCTGGCATCCCTTACTCACTCACCGAAACACAACAGTACGTGTCGTATATGTTGTTATTTCACGGTGGTATTCTGTAAGGTGGTGGTTACTGCCGCCAGGTGGGCTGCCCAAATGACTGCGAAACGCAGTGTGCCCTACCACTACTTTTTAAATCCAGACCACTCAGTTTTGAAAATTACATTAAAATTTCCAAAGCTGACCCAGCCGGGAATCCAACCCGGGGCCCCTGAGACGTTAGGCAAGCACCCTTGCCACTCAACCAACGGGTCGTCCAAAACGGGTCATCCTGCATGTCGGTAAAATTGATTCAAAAATATATAATTATAACAAAAAATTGTATGCACTTCAAGTACTTCTTAAGTACGTTTTAAATAGGTATATAATAATTATTATTGGCAATAAAAAATTAAATCAAAATAATTCCAAAATAATAAAATAAGTACATCGAAATTAATATCTAGGTGCGGGCGATGGAATGCGCCTAGTAAAGTTGCTCGCTTTATTAAATTCCAAGAGAATTAATCCACCCTTCCCTTTGCCTCCCTGGGTTGGTGCGGCGTAAATAAGGCATTTGTGATATTAATGCGAGTATAATCATATAGATTTTTCAATTTTTTTTAGGAATATAAAAATATTTAATATAAATTACAGAGTCTTATTGGATTACCGTAAAAAAAAAGTTAAGAAACGTTGTTATGCGAGTATTTCGACATTCCCATTAATAGTAAAAATGCGAAAATTTATGAGAATGGATGTGAGTTAAGGGCCCATTAACTCCATTAAATATAAACATTTTTATCCAATTTGCAGAGCGCTAAATTTAGTAGAGCAGCGCGAATAGCGCGATATAAAAAGAACCCACTCATTACACTAGACTAGCTAGCGAAGCTAGTTAGTTTAACCATAGGTTTAACTAACCTTTCATTTCGGCAGTGATCGTCGTGTAAACAGCATCTTTCGAAGAGCGCTAAACTAATATGAGACCATCAAAACACCAGAAAGTTGGCATTGTTTTAGCAATGGTGTCGAGTTTAATGATAAATAATAAAAAAAGGGGGCATAAAATGTTGGGTCAAAGAATATTTATTGCTGAGAAAAAACTGATTTTTTAAACCAAAAATAAACCGTCATTTCGATCATACATCCTCGTTCAAGCTCACGCCGACCGACTGATTAGCAGGGCCCTTTACTCTTTCCCGCTAAACTACTGAATTAATTTTGATGAAACTTTACTTATATATAAAAAATAACATAATTTATGAAGAACAAGTAGCCCGCCCTCGGCTTCGCACGTACGTATGCAATATATACAGGTCGGCGGCGCGAGTGTGGCGTATGCCGCCTGTCCTAAAGTTGGCGGTAAAAGATCGCATGGTTTCTTTAATGAAAATACTAGTAACTTGTTATCCCACGGGGTAGAGAGACTAGTTTCTTTACACTACAATCTCAGAAAATAGAATATTTTATTATGAACCTGCATGTTTCAAACTTTTTAAAAATATAGTCTGTTATGCACTGTATTTTATATTTACTCCAAGAAGTCGAACTAGGCGACGATGATTACATGAGGCTGTTTGTTTCAGCTTTATTAGACTGTTTAAGTATTCAGTAAATTAACCGAACATGGAATAATGTGCCGAAAATACCGAATAGGAATATTCGGCCGTCCGGCCGAATACGGCGCATCTCTAAAAGATATAATTCTTTATACGGACATTATTATGATCTGATAAAGGCCGCAGGTCGACGGTAGACCCAGGCTGCTTCAGATCGGTCCTATAGGAAAATTATGGGGGAGGCGTGTTGTCTAGCAGTGGACAATTATGATGATGATGACATATAAATATAAACATTTATAATATCATATTTATATAAAACGTTTATAAACGAAGCATGATCTTACTTTGCATGCATTAAAAAAATATCTAAGTATTCATAAAAATTAAAAAATTTCATCACCTTAAGAATCAAAAATAACTTTGGAATTACAACGAATTCTTTTAGTGGTTATACAAGGTATGAAAATTAATAGGTATGGAGTTTCAGACATTTTTGAAGGCAGTAATGTATGTATATTCTTTTATTATTGTATGCGCCGACGCTATTGGCACACGGGGCCATAAAACGTTGGAGCAGCATTGCCAATATCGCATGCTCTCTCGCACTTACTGGCCTTATGGCGAGGATTAGTGATGCGCCGTGTTACTATCGGTTATGTAAATAAAACTTTTGTTTTATTGTGAATAAATAAAATCTTATTTATTCTATTTATTATTAAACAAAATCCGTAGCCCTAAAATTATACACAATTGAAAATATGAAACATCATGTTTACAATATTTACAATCGCTAATAGGTACTAAGAACGAAGAAATATCAACATCCTTACAGTCGATTTCATTCATTGCAACAAATTTCATTTGCAACATTTCTATTATTCTATTAATTATTCTAGCAACTGATTGTAGATTAAATTGAAAAAAAAAAAAAAAAAATCTCTCTTAGCAATACTCAATAGTAGGTACTCAAAGTATCGACAATGCGTGCAGAACATGCACAACCCTAGCGTTTGAATGTTTTATGGCCCCGTGTGCCAACAGCGTTGGCGTTCATTACTTTTTTAAGTAGGAGGACTGGGCTAATTTCTTATGGATTTCATAAGTTTTGAGTATGTCAAAGTTTATATTTAGCCTTATCGGTATAAATCATAATAGTGTAATATCCCACCGTTAAATTCTGCAAGTGATTTAAAAATAAAAGATTACACGTAAAAATAAAATTCATACTAATAAATTTTAATTTTTATAGTTTAAAAAACATCGATTTTGTAAATCTTAATAAATCTTAAAAAATCTAAATCAAGAAAAAAATTTTTTCATCAATAATCTCCAAAATTATTATTTTATTAAAACTATTTCTTGAATACTAAAAAATGCCGCACGGGTTGCCTAGCAAAATCTTGCTGCCAGTACCTATTTATTATTTATATTTTTTGTTAACAATTGTAATCATTGTTTGGAAACTATGAAGTGCCGTAGAAAAGAGCTGCATGAGATCATACCGCTTTCCCTTTTCTTCTATCGGACTTGCAGACGTATGGCTGTTTACCATCCTCACCATGTCGAAATCCCTCTAATTCGGACCAAGAGCTTTAAAACGCATTTTATAATGCAAACTGCTAAGGATTGGAACTCCCTGCCGTCTCTGTTTCCGAACTCATATAACCCAAATCTTTTCAAGGTTCGTGTGAATAGGCCTCTTCTGGGTGTGCTCGCTCCATCATCAGCTTCATCTTTCCTACATGGATAGATGCTAGCCAAGAGCAAACCCATATTAAATAAATAAAAGACAACTTTGCACGATTTGAATGACAACTAGCAAACACGCATTGTAAGTTAGTATAGTTATGTAGTAGAATTAAGTGTCCCGCTACCTCGATATTAAACACTACGGCCTAGTTTACGGAGACGGGAGGCGTAGCGCGTCGCGTTGGGCGTGGAGTCTCGCGATGCGTTGGACGTTTTTTCTGTTAACAGACAGACGACACGTGCAGCGGCCCCAAAATCACGCGCACTAAACACAAACATATGGCGATGTACGATGTTTATGAAGATGCGGGACGTAAAGAGTAGCGGTGCCTGCAATTGCTCGAATAGCTAGCCGCAACGCTGCGTGCGATGCGGCGATGCCACATTGGGCTCCGCCTGCATTTTAAGCGAACGCGTGTAAAGGATGACGGGCCATGCTTTTTCAACGTGCTCCGGCCGGGTCTGACCTCGCGGTTTTGGCTCGCGCGGCAGCCTCGCGTAAAGACAACTCCCCCGAGCGGGTTGTCTCCGAGCGTTCATCGGGTTGTCCCGATGAAAACAAACATGTTACGACATGTCACGATTGGAGCGCGCCTCGGCGAACACGGTGGACACGACCCGGTGAAGTACGAATTGATTCATACAAAAGCATACTATGAATATCTTGACCGGGCTCGCCCAACGCAACGCGCGACGCTCCACGTATCGAAATGAGGCCTATTATTATACCCACAAAATGGACAGACGATCAAAGGTCATACAGAAATTATGATAAAATTTCAACTTATATCCTCAGACAATATCATTAAATAATTAGTTAATCAATTTACCCACATTCTTTACTATACCTAAGAAGAAAAATGTTATAACTATGCAAGAAGCTATAATCTTTTTTTCAGTTTCTGAAAGAAAAAAGGGGGGCATGGGTTATTTTTTTTACCTCCTCAATTTATATAGGAACAGCTTGTATGGAGTTTGTTTTGGCAATCAGGTACTAAAGTTTAATGTTCAATAAAGAAATACATAAATTGGGAAAATATATAGTGTACAATATGTAACAGTGCGTACATCTATATTTATCCAAGGATTAATTATTGATTTTTCAGTGTATATCAAAAATTCAGTATTTTAAAGAAAAAAAAATGTAAGTATGTTAATAATTTCTTATATTATTCTTATATTATAGGTCCACAAATTTTTGTAACAAAATCTCCCTCGGTCTATATATAAATCAATACAACGAGAATTTAAAGATATTGGAAAATGTTTATGTAATGCTTTAATAGTCCTGCGAAATATATTATTTCATTAATTGAAAGAAAAAAAATTGCACTTAAATTGGAAATTGTAAAGATGTACAAAATTTTTACTCATGTAAAGAATGTACGTGTTTGTAAGCTAAATCTACTTTCAAAATAATGAGAAACGCTCATTTGGTTTAACAAGGAAATATGCTTTATACTAAAAAGAAATCAATATGGCCGGCGTATTGATTAAAAATATCAATATAGCCGACCACACCTTTACAACTGAATACGCAATAACAATAACACGCTCGTTACGTTTGCGCGCCATTTTCCTCCGTTTTATTACTGGTATCCATTTCTGTATCTTCGATACTTTCGAGGTTCTGTTTAGTGTCTGTAGCCTCTTCAACGTTCTCGTTTAATACAGTTTCTTCCTTTACATCTGATGTATTCTGAAACAAAATAGTTCAAATATTGAGTATTAAATTTTTTTCATGTAAAGACATTGGATCCACTCGATGGTAGCTAGCAATAATTGATTTGTTAAGGTTTTGCCAACGCGTAAGTATTTAAAAGTATCTCAAAGAATCGTGTTTAAAAGCACCTTTATGCCATTAGCATCTTATTAATTTACAATAATAAAAAAAAAACACATTCAGTGAGTCGAGAAAAACGGGGAAAAAATTCTCAAGTAACTCAAATTAAATTCTCAATTTCATATTATTTTAATTTTCTTTTATTAAAATAAACAAAATTGATTATCCATGTCGCTTCTACAGAATGTGTGATCAACAGTGTCACAGTGTTCCAATAAAAAAAAAATTAAAAAAAAAACAATAAAAATTTAATAGCGGAAATTAAAAATTGCACTAGCCTTAAGGCTTTAGACGAATGCAGTTTTTTTCTACAAATCATATACACAAACCTTCCTCATTTATCGCTTTTTCCATTACTGAAAACCGTATCAAAATTCAGACCGAAGCAGGCAGCGACTTTATTTATTTTATAATATGTATAGATTTAGATAATGCGTTTCACAATCATCAACTGTACCTCGCCCAGCCTCTTACAGAAGATATGTTTCGGGGCGTGTTCCTCTATCCTTTCATCTTGTACCTCTTACCCTTTACAAAGGACAAGTCCTAATAAGGTCGGCAGTGCATTTGTATTGCCAGTATTTGCATTTGTACAGGCGAGGGTAACCTACCAACAAGTATATCTTGTTAGCCTGGCTGATAAAATATCCAACATAAAATTCGTTCAAGAAGTAAGAACAAAAAACACATATTACTCACCTCATTAGCCCTCTCGAAAAGTAGGGCCAATTCGACGTGCCTAGTATTCGGGAACATGTCTACGGGCACCGCCCGCACCGGCACGAAGGGAGCCCCCCGAAGGGTCTTCGAGCTCGGTCGAGCCAGATCCACGAAGTTCTTTATAGCCGACGCCGGACTACAAGATATGTATATAAGCCGTTTCACTTTCCTTGTGTTACGGAGTTGTGTTATCGCACGCATGTCTAAATAAAAAATATTTACATGTTAACACTATTTCATTCTAGGTAGCATGAATTTTGTCACAGAACAACGTAATACAACTTTTTCGGTGAGTGAGTAACGGTTGCCAAGCCAATTTTATTTAATACTAGCTGGTGCCCGCGACTTCGTCCGCGTTGAAAAATGAAAAATATAACACCTGATAAAACATATGAGTAACATAACGCCTGCAACATCTTTATCGCTTCACAGACGTCGCACCGACGGTGGCGCCGCTTTGTTTATATTCCTAGATGATCCCTCGGGAAACTAACATTTTTTCCAAGGATAAAAAGTATCCTAAATGTTAATCCTGGTGATGAAACTATCTGTGCGCCAAATTTCACCCAAAACTTGACGTGATTGTGTAACAAACATTCAATCACACAAAATTTAAAACATACAAACTTTCGCACTTATGTATATTAGTAGGATTGCGATTCAGACGAAACCTTGTTAGCGGTGTGTGTGTATGTGTGTGAATTATATTAATGAAATAAACAGAAAATAATGTGAAAAACTAAATTCTCATACAAGTTTTTAACATTGTTCAGATATCATTCTGACTATGAAATGAACGATGTCACTATTGCAAAAAATGGACACAGTAAAGAAATATGTTTATATCATTTCGTGTTTGGCGGCAGTTAAAGATGTTTTTGAGGGTTTTGTCTTATTAAGGTTTTTTTTTTCTTGGGGTTTGTTTTTCAAAGTTTTTAAATTACTCAGAAAAAATAGATCAGGATATATGGAGTTTCATTTGCCGACAATAGTATTCCCATAGTTCACGCAAAGTGCAAACTCGTTGCAAAACGAGCTATGGAACAAACATCGCGACCGTGTCAGAACTTACACTTCAGATTCTAAGAAAATGTGGTTTAGGTTCTAATAGTGATTTAGCTTACAATAAATAGGTGAAAACTGAACGGATGGGAGCGAAACAAGACAAGTCATATTGCCGAGTGAAGCTTTGTTTTCACGGTGTCACTTTTTGAGAGGCAACAGTACAACTATCAGTGAGTATATTTGATCGAAGAAATGACGTAACACAAGCGAGATTCTTACATCTAAAGATTCTTACATTTGTAAAGTTGATTAAATTGCCTGTCTTAATAATGAAATAATGCCAAACATACGTAATCCAGCCCTTGGTGGGTCTACAACGGCGACTATATCTTCGCCATCAGCTCGTGTCAGCACTGAACTTAGTATATCCTCAGCTTTGCCGGTGAAGAATTGACAATTACTGATAGCATTCAATTCAGCATTCGCTTTGGCATCTTGCACCGCTTCGGGGATCAACTCTAGGCCCAGTACTTTATTGCAATGCTGTAGAAAAACAATTATGTATCTCAAACTACAAATTTAGTGTACTGCCTACTTCATAGCTTTATAAATTATAGTGGTAAAATTAATTTTAAAACTGTCGGCCAGGTTTTTTTTTTATCTCAAGCTCGACAGATAGGCTGACGGGCAAGTGGCAACTGTCGCCTACAACACAAGCAACGTCACAGGTGCTGCAAGTTCGCTACCGACCATAGTAGGATTAAGGATAGAGATTAGGAAGGGATAAGGAACTAGGTTCTAGCATACTCACTCACTGTAACACAACAGCATACATGCTATTATTTCACCGTTCGTTTTCGGTAAGGGGGTGATTACTGCCGCCGACGGGCGGCCCAAACGACTGCGAAATGCAGCGTGTCCTGCCACTACTTTTCAAACCAGACCAGAGACAAATTTGCAAAGTACATCGAACCCAGCCGGAAATCGAACCCGGGACCCCTAAGACGAAGCGTTAAGGTAAACGTACTAACCACTTATCCAACAGGCTCGTCAAACTATATGGAGCACTATGAAGTAGCAAAGGAAACATTAAAATTTCCCTTAACATGAGGTTTTAGCATCAAATTCTAGATATCACCCAAAATGATCCTTATTGTACATATTAATAAATTAAAATTGGATCTATATTCAATCACCATACAAGCTAGATGACAGATATCAAGTATTATGACTAATATTTGCAAAGTTAATTCAATAAAAATAAAAGACCCTTTGGTCATAGACAGGCTGACGGTATATTTGATGGTAGGTGGCTATCATCGCCTAGGAGCACATACATGACCATGGGACCATAGGTAAGTGAGTATTCCCATTGTAGACGAATAAGTGATTATTGCCACCAAAAGCAATTACCATCTACCAGATGCTATAAATGAAATTATTATAATAAAAACTACAGTATTATAGGACGAAATTAAATCCAATATTATATCGATATTTTACTCACCTTAGCAAAGCACAACCCAATTGTTCCTGTGCCACAACATATATCGACAAGTGTCGATTCAGTGTTCACCGCACTCATCTCTATGGCGCTCTCGTATAACACCTCGGCGCCCGCTGTGTTTATCTAAAGAAACACAAAGTAAAATATAACTTAATGCTTCAACCCTAAATAAGTAGCTACCATTATTTATACCCTCTCGAGAATAGTTTTCTCGAATAGAATATTGAGTACAGCGGCAAAGATATTTCCTTCAATTTAATTCAAAGACTTTGTTGGTAAGTGAATCGGTATAGTCTAACTAATAAAACTCAAGTAATTATATGTATCTTTTATTTTATTTTTTAATTTAGACATTGTGGGAATTGGTCACCTCACAAGGCATTCCATTCAAGTTAAAAAAAAAAATTAATAATATTTTTTTACACTTGCAACACTAAGTTAATTCATTCTCTTTATTAAACGTAATATTGAAAAAAAAAATCTTAACACTTCATTCTTAGCCCAGTTCCAAAGTTTTTCTTAACACTTCATTTTGTTTTTGTTGACTTCTCTAAAACATTCTGAAACACGCAAAAGTAAAGTTTTGTTCGCTGAGATTAGGTTGAGTTTAGACATTTTAGTAACAGTTCCCACTGATCAAAGTTTTTATTGTATGGCACTTAGTAACTTTTTGATTTCGTATTTTCTAAAGAATTTTGTAAATTTTTCCAAATATATGTCAATAGATTCTCATCATATTTGAATAATATTGTGTTAATATTGACTTTTAAATTTAATACCTGAAAGAATGCCTCTGGAGATATCCTGAATTGTCTTCCGAGAATCGTGTCAACTATGTGTGTTGAACCCATTAAATGAACTGACTTCGTGGCTTCTTCGCCTACTCTTCTAAAAACGAAATTAAAAAAAATATATATAACTACATATAATTAAAAAAATTGTAGCAAAATAAATAAACTCTCATCATACATTTTCTCAAGTGAGTTATTATATTATTTTCGATACAGTTTTATTTTAGGTTATATTACAAAAATTTTTGTTTCCTATCTGCTATATATTCTGTTTAGGTAGGTACAATGATTGTGTAATGTAAATTTTTACATTAGTGAAATCTATAAATCCGTCGAGAGGTTTAGAAGAAATTAGGGGAGAAACAGATGGAAGCAGACAGCAACTTTATTTTATAATATTGTACATAGATATCAAACTAGCATAAATAGAAAACATTTTTAATTTAATTATAACTTATCTCTCCTTAGCAAATTTTGAGGTAGGCATTGTACATTGAACAGTATTGCACCAGTTTAATTTTTTTAATTAAAAGGATGGCAGACAATCTGAAAGTTGACTTGTTACTGTCATCAGATGAACTTACCAGTTTGTCAATGGGGAAAGCAGTGGTATCCTGCCATTGTTAAATACATTTACATATATATGTTTTTATCACTTAGTTTAATATAGAAAAAAATGTATAATTACTTACTTTTTGGTAATAGCTTTAAAGTACAACGAGCTTATACCACACGCGACAGCTTCTTCTGAACTGAAATGAGCGATCAAATCGTTTTTTATTTTATCTAATTCTTCTTCGGTTAGGTTCTGGAACAAAAAGACAATCAAATTTTTATGAACCAAATAACTCGAAAATAAGCTAATAATACATAAGTTGGACAAAACCCAAGTAAACATAACCCTTGTATATAATTAGAATTTTCTGGCATTAATTAAAGAAAATGTAATGCTTTTGTATAGAAGAGACATTTAAGTTCTTAGTCAATTGAGTTATTTATTTCACTTAACTTGGTCTACTCTTAATTAACAAGTAATTAAGACATGAAACTGTAGAAATTTAATCAACATTTATTTATAAATTTTTACAAAAAGTATATAATTTCATTAATATATTGGAATTTTAAATTATTTTGAAAATTATAATGAAATTTGAACTCAATATATATAAGGTTAGAATCATATTTATTTCTCAAAAAGAATTACAAAATTCACTTTTATAAATTTAAGTTTATAATTTCACTTTTATAATTTTTAGTTCGCATCGCAAGCATACAACCAATCTGATAATATAGAATACTTACATAGTGGGACTTATATAAAAATAAACATGAATATTTAACAAATAACTAAAATGTTAAATTGAAAAAATATACTTAACAAAATGTACACAAACAAGAAAACATTGATAACACATTGCTGGAAGGGACATCGCTTTATTAGAGAAATGATAAATTAAACATAATGGTCATTATAAAGTCGAAAGTAGATTTTGTTTGATTAGCCTTTTGAAAATATTTGCAAATTTTGCCTCTTTTATATACTACTCAAAACAAAATAAGGGCCACTAAGATTTTTTGTTGTACCATGAAAACAATAAAGACATTAAATTGTTTAACTTATGTAACTACAAAATAATGTTATTGGTTATAATATAGGCTAACAATTGTTTAAAATAATGATCATGAACTGTTTTTTTTAAGTTCATAATGAAATTGGCCATTTTGAATGAAAAACATGAACAAAAGAAATCACCGGAAAAAGACAAAATACTGTTCTTGTCACTTTTGTTTCTTCTTTTTAGTAACGAGTATATCCTCCTCTCTTAGCAATACACTCCTGAAGCCTCGTATGCATACTCTGGATCAAATTCCTCACGTTTTCATCTGGAATCTCCTCCCAGGCACGTTTTAAAGCGTCAATCAGCTGCTGTTGGTTGTAGACCCCTTGCTCATTCTCTCTAACCCTTCGTTTCAATTGGTCCCACAATTGCTCGATTGGATTTAAATCCGGACTGTTAGCTGGCCATGGTAATACCTCAATATGAGACCCTTCTAGGACAGTTTGTGTCGATCGAGCTGTGTGTGCACGGGCATTGTCTTGCACCAGGATGAATCCAGGCCCCACTCGCTGTGCAAATGGGATCACTTGAGGCCTGATGACGTCTTCGATGTAACGTTTTGCAGTTACGGTACCCGCATTTAAAATGGTGAGCTCGGTTTTACCGTGTAAACTAATCCCACCCCAAACCATTACGTTGGGACCACCGAAACGGTCAACTTCGTGTATGCAGGACTCCGAAAAACGCTCGCCGCGTCATCTCCACACCCTAACACGCCGATCATCATTAAAAAAAATTACTTTGCACTCGTCTGTAAAAAGCACCTTGCCCCACTGATTAATCCCCCAGTTCAAATACTGACGGCAGAATCTTAAACGGTTTGCACGTTGAACCCTAGTCAGAGGAATTCGAACAACTCGACGTCTTGACATTTGCTGGTCTTCGTACAATTGATTACGTATAGTTTGATCACTGACACGGGTACCCGTTGTCAGCCGTAGGTGGTGTTGTAACTTACGGGCCGTTACTGTACGATCACGACGAGCACTTAGTTGGACGTACCGATCCTCGTGCGCCGTTGTTACACGAACTCTACCTGAACCGGGTCTCCTGGCAACACTGCCGGTCTCTTGGAAGCGATTCCATACATTTTGGACAGCTCTTCGAGAAAACCCAACTGCAAACCCACGTAACGCTGAGAACGTCCTTCTTGAATCATAGTTATGGCTCTGGTTGCTGTAATTCTATCCATGTGCCTTCGTACTGGTGGCATGATTAACGCGAGATGATAAATGAATCAATTAAAATTGAAAAAGTAAAACTTTTTGCCTAAAATAACCGAAACAAGTTAAGAAGACAATCGAAGAAAAACATAAGAATAACTTCCAATTATTTATTTTGTCAAAACGATGGCCAATATTTATCAAATTAGGAAGCATAAAAGAGATCAAACACCAAAGAGTTCGTAATATCAATATAATGCTACTTATCAGTTACTTTCAGTTTACTAAAGTGCACTTAAATGTAAATAAACCAGTGGCCCTTATTTTGTTTTGAGTAGTATATTATTAGGAGTCTGTTGTACAGCTGTGCACCCCCGTAAAGTATGCATTTCTTTACATAGTCAGTTCTTGGTGCACGCAAACTCATTTTATCTGCATTTCTCAGCTTCATTCTTTGTACACTTCCCTTTTTTGTAAAAATAAATATATATATTTTTTCCATTCATTATAATTTTTCCTATAATCTGTTATAATTGAGTTACCTGAGGATGCATTGCCACGATTAGCATAATTTCCCCGGAAGAGTGCGAGTGCCTCACAGTGACGTATCTCCAGTAGCCTGAATAGTCTGCCGGGGAGAAAGCGCCCAACGAGGATCCACGGACGAACTTTTCAAATATCTTTACAAATATAACAAAACACATTTTATTATAAACTAACTGTACCCTCGTCTTTGTACGCGTGATAATCGGAATAGCATGTTTGGGACTAGATAGTGCTGTGCGACTATCAACATAAAAAATAGAATAATTTAGATATATAAGTTTACTAGTGACTCGCTCCCGGCTTCACCCGGCGTGCAATTTTTATATAAATGAAAATTCCCCGTTTATCCCTCTTTCCATTAGTGAAAACCGAATTAAAATAGGTCACCCGTTCACGCGTGATGTCGTGATCAAGGGAAATGGGGATTCATTTTTATATATATTTATTATGGGTAAGATAAAAACACAAATAAAACACAGTGCAAACTTGCAGGAAGAATTAATTACCAAATAAAAGTTAATGCCGTAAAATTACCTACGTGTTTAATAAATAAAAACAATATAATATACATTTAATAAATAAATATTTAAAATTTCTATGTAGACATGAACAGCTTGAACTTTAAATCAAGACAGAAACTTTTATGAGTGAAGATTTCTAAAATTTTCCGAAACAAGGCAAATGATTTATAAAACAATATGTCCAATTGTTTTAGTTTGCCATATGGTATTGATACAGCATTACTGAGCAAATCAATGTTTAACAATTAAGAGAGACATATTAACCAAATTCACATAAAAGAAAATACATTTCGACATAAAGTGTTTGAGATTAGACGAAAAATTCTCACCAAAACAGCTTTTTTGGTCTTCTCCGAGATGTGGCTAAGCGATTGTATGGGGGCCACTCCGACAGTACCAGTCGCATAAGTGCCAAGTCTGAAACCTACTGTCGTCAAATTAGTCTCCTCGTCCACACCCACTGTGAATTCGCACTTATTCCTGTAACCTTCTATGGTAGGCGATCTCTTTATCGGTTTAAGCTCGAAAGTTAATCCATTGTTCATTTTGCGTTTGGCCTCAATCTCATTTCGTCCTTGCTTGTTAATTTTCCACACCTCATTGTCAAATTTTAATAATAACTGGTTTATTTCTTCCTCTTTCAGTTTTAACTGAAATAAAATTGAATATACACATGTATTTTCGTACAACTTAGGGTGGTCACTGATCACTGATGGTTTGGTCAGATTTTGATGCAGTAAATAATTGGTAAATGTTACTGATTCTTTACAGGCCAGACTCGCACATGACCTTTACATGTTGACGTCAAATCATGCTTTCCATCATGCAAAGCAGCTTGAAACTAGATGTGTTCCCGCAATCTGAGTGCAAACTGCCCAACACCCTTGCTGCCCCTCTGTGCACAAGTGTGGTACAAAATGTATACTGCGTGATATAATGGGTGGAGTTTTTGCTTGTTCACTGATCTTCAAGCTCGAAGTTCACTGATCACGATCAGAGAAGTACATACACGTTATTACGCAGTTCTCTACGCCAGTTTGAAACCTAGTTGGTTTCATATTGGATTAGAAGTAATCAGTCAGTCATTAACTAGCCACATCATCCGTGGCAGTAACCAAACCCTTATAGTCACCATATAGTAACCACCATGCATGAAAGCATGTTTTTTGTTGTATTTAGATAAATAGGAGAAGCGCGGTAAGTAAGTTGTGTTCCCGCGACTCCATCTACATACAGCAGAAAGTCATTGGGTTTTAGCTGGTCCGGCATAAACCAATCACCCCTACACGGGTAATCCTTGAGGATTTCTCAATGTTAAAAAAAGGGTGAGTCAATGTAAGGTACCTATAGACTGTTATAAATATCATCAGTGGTGAAGTTCAATAGACTAATTATTTATTTATTCTTGGAACAGCTCTCTCCTGTATTTTGCAGTATGGTTTGCCAAGTGCTTTAGAACTAGCAGCATGATAACTGGGATAGTAAAACATTTTAATTGATCAACAAGCTGTATTACCTGTTCATCATATGGAATGTTCCAATATGGAGTAGTAGCATCTTTCAGCCTATGCTCTTGACTTTTGTCATCATTGATCTTTTTCTTTTTATCATCTAAAGTACCATCCTCCTCTTGCTTTCGCTTTTTAACTAGGGGATCTGGTGCCGGACGAGCCTCTTCAGCCACTAGTGTTTTACCTAAAATAATAAACCAAATGTAGATTAATCAACAAATTAAATCAAAAGCCACACAAAGATAGTTTCATTGCATGAAGTGTAAATGAAATATAGTGGGCAGCTTTGTAAAACTAGTTTATTAGTTGCCATGAGAACAAAGAACAACTTTCCTATGATACATTTAGTAACTAATATTTCTTGTTTTTTTTAAAGTCTGCCTCATTCTAGTGTTGCATTGTATACCTACTTCATTTTCAATTAGATGTTAATTTGACTAGATAATTTAATAATTATGTGTGTGATTATATAATTATAAGAAAAAATATAACAGAATTTGGAAAAGGTTTATTCTAAATTTGAAATTATTATTCAGTCCTTAATACATTTTATAAATCATTACCTTTCCATGTGTAACCATTAAGTGCAGCTATCGCTTTAGCTCTTTCCTCATCATTTTGAAAACAAGCATAAAGCCAATGGCTATTATTTCTTGGCCTCTTTATTTTACTTGTGTTAAGACCAAGCTTTTGATTCATAAGTTTCTTCAACTCCTGTAAAGATTACGACATACCAATCTATTTATATTTAATCACGCTTTGTGCTATTTATTCTCTAATGTTATAAATGTGAAAGTTTATGAGTATGGATGAATGTATGGATGTTTGTTACTCTTTTACACAAAAATGGCTTAACATATTTGGATGAAATTTGGTACACAGATAGTTTATTTCCTGGACTAACATATAGGTAACTTTTTATCCTGGACACAGCAATAAAGATGTCAGGCGTTATTTTTCAACGCAGAAGTCGCGGGCACTAGCTAGATTAAAATATTTCTTGACAAAGTTATTTTGACACAGGTATCTGGGGTTACAGGACTTAATTGTATAGGTATCGGACTGGACAGTGTGATGGATTTGATGGAAAGGTTAAAAACGAGGCGACTGAAATCTTGGCAGCAATTTGCTTCCAGACAAAATAACTTCAGTCCATAATCTAAATTTTTACCCTTATATCTGGTACCTGCCGAACTGGGTCCTTGAAACCGGGTATGTTCAACATGAAAGTGGTACCGCCTACAATAATAGATTTCTTCAGCATCAATATTATGAGAGTCTAAATATTTCCCATAATATTATGAGCACCTAAATATGTCTAATATTTTCATTCATTATCTCTGTAATTTAAAAGCTTTTCTTACTGCAATTCCATAAAACTTTGGAAGTCCACGTAATTCAATTTTAAATTTTTCCGAAGAAAAACCACCACGATTTAGGTAGGCATATTCCTCATTGTTGGTATTATTATCCTCCATCGGTAAATAAATTTAAAACTGTATTTTATTTAATATAAATTACAAAAAGTAACAACGTATGAAAACATAACCTAAAAGTAAAATTAGTTACACATGAATTATTTACACCAAAGATGTTGAATTAGTCTTTACACAAAACAAAATGTCAGTTTTCAAATTTTTACACAGAAGAAGGATTGCACACAGTATAATTTTAACTCGGGTTTGTAACAATTTACCATGGAAGTAATAAGTATTACATACAACAGGAATGAGCTGTTGTCGCAAAATTGAAGCCGAAAGAGAGCTCAGTAACTGTACCTCTCTGGCGATGGTGACTATATTGAAATATGATTTAAGGACAATAATTATAATAAATGATTTGAGATTTGAGGTCAGCATTGTGATTTCCCTAACATTAGGATCTTTAGGAAATCTAAAATTGAACCCGTTATGTTAATAGAGAAAGGAATAAAAAATGCATAGGTATTTAAGTTATTTGTTCTTGAACTAGGATTGGATAGTCATGCATGGTCACCCTAATTCTTTACTAACAAATTATGTTTAAAACCACGGAGCATATACAAAGAGGAGATGGCCTAAACAACTGTGCACTGATTTCAAACTAGGTCCTGACGTCATTTTTTGTGGGCGTGGTCTTGGTCAGTCTGCTGTCGGCACTGGTCACGGTGTGGCGGCGCTTGTTTGTTTTAGACTACAGTCAATTTTCATTGGCAATTTAAGATAATTGGGCGGGGTCTAACTTCCTCCTTGCCCCGCGCAGTAGTCACGCGCGGCTCTATAGAAAAATTCAATAACAACATCTCCTCTTTGTATATGCTCCGTATTTAAAACTATTACCTGTGAAAAGATAAACCACAATCAGGATAATACACGCTTCCGCAAGCCTCCACGACACAAATACTCCCCATTTTAATTAAAATTCTTTAAAAATACCACGAAATCAAAAAACATTCCGCCAATGACGTCAGAGCAAAGAGTATTGTGGACAGCGACCGCTCATGACAAACAACCACATCGCATCGTTTTATTAAATTTATCAAAAACAAAAAAGTTGATATGAGTAGGTATAGCAAACTGAAGTAATTTACGCCTCTTTTTTTGCAATCCACGTACTCAATTATTAAAAAAATCCAGATAAAAAAAATGAACTAAGAATTCTTGGAGAAAATACTTTGTAGGTGCCTCATTTTAGGATACTTAAATAAAATAAAATGTTAGACGATCAAATATATTTACAGATGTAACACAATACAACAAAAAGTTTTCTGAATAAAATTATACATCTTGTAAACTCTTGAGATAAATAAGTCTTGAATTATAACAGCTGTTGTGTTAATTATTATATTTGTATTTCTGAATTTATTATATTTGTATTTCTTTAGTTATATTACACCAATATTTTTATGGCTTCATGAATTTGAATGGATTTCATGACAATTAATGTTATTAAATCCACATTAAATCTTATTTTTGTTTCTATCAAGTATAGTAGAATCAAAGACAAGATTTAGCAAAAATATAAATATTGTACAGAAAAAGAAATTTTGAAAGTTGAGCTACAGAGAATGATCGAGATTTAAACATAAAATAATAACTTTTCAAACATAACATAATTATAATGTGAAATTATTAAATGTAGTTAACATTGTGCTTGACAAGAACATGGTTTGAGAAATTAACTTAAAAAACCTCTTCTTTGGCGTTTTTTATTTGTTACATCTAATTTTTGTAGATATTTGGAGCATAACTGTGTGTAAATGTTATGAAATGTTTAAATTCGTGCATACAAATGTCAAGATCACCGGAAAAAAATAATTTCGGTGGGAGAATGAAAACTTCATTCAAAAAATGTTTTTGACAATTGATATTAATATTCGATATATGTATATGCAAAAAACGCAGGATTTAGTTAATAGTACATAAAAATAAATAACTGTGAACGATTGAATGAAATTTGTGCATCATTTTCTGAAGTTTATCAAGAATGAGGAAACCTTTACATATTTGTCAGATATTCTTTGGATAACCATCTTCATTTTTTTAAGTACTAAAAACGCCAACTTCAATGCTACAAGGGGCACACTGAAATGATTGGGAATAGAATATTTCGGATTGAGTTACAATAAAACATTTTTTAGAATTTGAATACTGGCCTCTTAGAATATTAATGACATTCAAACAATTTTTTTTTTTATTAAAAACAAAAACTATGTTGGTTTAAAGTTGAGACGTCGTTAACAGAAATGGAGCTCACGCGTTAACATTTCCGTGCCATAATTTATCACAATTTTCGTCGCGGCTTATCTCATGATAAATGTCTCAGCGAACTTGTTTCGATTTATGATGTTGAAGCACCGAGTCAAACGACAATATATCGCTGGTATGCCGAGTTCCGACGCGGTCGTGTGTCGCTCAGCACTGTTTCTTCTGCAGGTCGACCAAGAACAGCGGTCACGCCTGAAAACATCGCAGCTGTGCGAACTATTATATTAGATGACCGTCATATGACATACGAGCAGATTCGGCCTGTTATCAGTATCGGAAGGACTACAATTCAGTCGATATTACGTAATGAGCTGTGTGTAAGAAAGCTAGTTTCCCGCTGGGTTCCCCACAATTTGTCCGAAGAGCAAAAGGCGGCTCGTGTAGATTGGTGCCGGAATACTCTGCAACGCTTCAACGGAGGGAAGTCAAATGCCGTTTATAATATCGTCTCAGGAGACGAATCATGGATTTATTCATACGAACCTGAAAGAAAACATCAGTCAGCAGTTTGGGTCTTCAAAGACGAGGTTGAGCCAACGAAAGTGGTTCGCTCCCGCAGAGTGTCAAAGAAAATGGTCGCTACGTTTGTCTCGAAAAAGGGCATGTTGCTACAATTCCTTTACAGGAACGCAGAACGGTTACCGCCGAGGGTACATCACGGTTTGTTTGCCAGAAATGATAGCCGAACTCCGAAAAAATAACCCGAAACGTCGCATCATCTTACATCACGATAATGCGAGCTCCCATACGGCTCGGAAGACAAATGATTTTTTGAAGCAGGAAAACGTCGAGCTGATGAGCCATCCTCCGTACAGTCCTGACCTGAGCCCAAACGATTTCTTTACATTCCCTAGAATGAAAGATTTATTACGCGGTGAACGGTTTGAAGACCCCAAGCAGCTGTGGAAGTGTACAAATCAGCCACTTTGTCAACATCAACTTCAGACTGGAATTACTGTTTTAATGATTGGTTTGCACGAATGGAAAAGTGCATTAAGTTGAACGGAGAATACTTCGAAAAACAATAAAATACAATTTAGCTATACCGTGCATGTGGTTTTTCTAATTCCCGGTCATTTCAGTGTGCCCCTCGTATGATGTAACGACACATGACTTCTGATATGTTACTTTTAAAACAAATTTTATAACATACTAAAACTAAAATACTGATTTCAAGCGGATCACTTATGCAAATACTTGTACGAGGCTATAAATGCAAATTCTCTTTTTAACATAACACAGTGCAACAAATGAGGTATTTAAAAACATATACAAATATTTGTTAAGCCACATTTAAAAATAATTTCTTCAAAGCATCCTTGTCTTGCTCCTCTTTTGCTTTTCTTAGTTTGTTAATGTTACTCAACTCTTTGTCTATGGTACCAGCCATTGAAGGATTAAGAGTCTTTAGTCTGTTAAAATCTTCCTCCGCTTTGTCGGGGTTCCAAGCGCCTAGGTGTGCTTTGGCACGTCTATACAAAGCTTTTTCATTGTCTGTAAGATAATTAATTAATTGAGATTACTAATACCTAATTTTACACACACCATAATACAACAACCATATCAGACGGTATAAGCCAATAAAAAACATATTTAGTACTTTGTGCGGACGACAGATCGAGGCAAATGGTCGTAACCACAGTAGAATGTGAAAGAATGACTTCTAATATTATTAATGCAAAGTTTGTGAAGATAGATGTGTGGATGTTTTTACTCCTCCAGAACTTTTTTAACATGACGAAACTTTACACAATGCCAACTTGAGGCAAGTACAACAAAATACACACACCGGCACAATAGGGAATATGCACATTTTTTTAAAATATTTTAGTAACAAAAAAAATGTTAAAATTAACTAACAGCGCTTGTCGTGACGTCACAGTCTACAATAACAATCAAATGTTAAAAATCACAAACATCTAACTACACGCTTGATTAATAACGAATGTTTCCCCCTTGTGCTCTGACTAACTTTTCCATTCGTCTTGGGCATGTTGAAAATTATGTTATCAATTGTGTCTTGGGACAAGCTCTGCCACTCTTTAAGTAATGCGTTTTTCAGTTCTCCCCAGGTTGTTTGGGGACGGTATTCTGATTTTAACGCTTCTCTTTAACATGCTCCATAGGATTTTTTTCCCATACATGCTCTATACTCTATAGGATGCTTAGGGATCTTGCTGGCTACTGCAAGTGGGTATAACAGTGTTGTTATACCCACTTGGTTTCCATATGCTTGGACTGAGCAAGCACTGTGGGCATGAGCAATGTCCTGCATCAGAATAAAGTTGTCATCATTATAAGGGGCAAATGGGACAACGTGTTATTCTAAGATATTCCTGATATATTGATCAACAGTCATATTCCCTCCATCAATCACCACTAGCTTCATAGAAGCTCTGGAACATAAGCCTCCCCACACCAAAACTGAACCAACCCCATATGTCACCATATTTTTAAAATTAGACTGAATGTAACGTTCTCCTTTGCGTCTCCATATTCACTGTCTTCCATCGATACTGTGATAAATAATTGAAATTGATTGCTGGTAATTTTAAGTGAGATGACAAGAAAAAAATATTTTTTCTAATAAAAATTACAATTCATAAAATTTTAAAATTCACCACAACAAATCAGTATTAGAGGAAACCAAAAATAAATCGATGAAAAAGTGACTGTCGCCTAATGTTCCATTTTTAAATGAGATTTCAAGATAAAAAAGTAACTTAACAGGCCAGTTTTTTTTATGAAATATTATGATAATCAATACTTGTTCCTCTGCTCCGCTAATTGTGCCAGTGTGTGTATATAACATAGTACTCGTATGGTACTAAAGCCAGGAACTCCTTGTTGATTAGTGTAATAAATTTTTTTTTCTTTTTGGAATAGAATCATGGCAACATTATATGTAGACGAGCCCTTTGGATGAGTGGTTAGGGTGCTTGCCTTAAGCACCCTAACCACTTATCCTGTTCTGGGGTTCCTGGGTTCGATTAACTTTGAAAAATGAACTTTTCTGGTCTGGCGGTATGAAACCATTCACCATCGTGAAATAACAGCACTGTTGTGTTTCGGTGAGTGAGTAAGGGATGCCAAAGTCCATTTCCCTATCCCCTCCTAATCCCTTATCCTTAATCCTACTGTAGTCGGCAGCGCACTTACAGCAGCTTTGGCGTTGCTTGTGTTATAAGCGACGGAAGCTACCTACTATCAAGTGGACCGTCAGCCTGTCTGCCGATCTTAACATTAAAAAAATCTTCTATTTGTACAGTGTACACTTTAACTCCAGCATCGAGTATACTTATACTTGATGCTGACAAGTAAATTACCTTTGTCAAACTCCAAAACTGTGTTACAGTGTTCTATGACTGCATAGTAATCACCTTTGACTAGCTTACACTGAGCGTAATTAAGCAGTATTGGTAATTTAATTTTATTCAAAGCAATCCATTCTTCATCCTCCTTTCTTTCTCTGAAAAATAAAAAACTTTTAAGTAAGATGCAGATATGTGGCGAATAAAGTCAAATCAAGATGTACATAATAAGAATGTCTCATAAATTATGAAATGTTTTGATTTGTGGATGAAAGAAAGCACCTATGGTGTTTATTTAACGATGTCCTTACAGACAGATGGGCTGCCCAATTTTTGGGCAGACGAAGTCGCAGCCACCAGCTAAGTTTAAGATATTTTTAGAAACATTGTCAGGTTCCCTTTTGATTGAAGGATTTATCTTTGAGATAATAAGATTAGTGTTTACAGATGATAACATGTTGAAATAACATATCTTTATAGTTCATGTTGTAATGAAAGTTATATGAGAGCAACTCTTAAATAAATGACGAGAGTTAAAGCATCCTATGACATCACATTGTTATCATCCGGGACTCCAAGATGTGCCAAGAAGTTACAAATCGCAACATAAAAAATAATTCAAATAACAATAAAAATGAAACTTCACGGTTGAGAAGCCATCTCATGTAAATAACCTTTACCAATTTCATATTTAAAAACAAAAATATTTTTATTTTGTTTTCTTGAAAAGTCTTAATAACAACATGAACAATTATCTCATATTGAAATTAAATATCATAATATTAGTAGAAGTGAGTGCAGGAATTTTATATATTAAATGAATTTACTATATTTAGTTTTTGAAATAAATAAATATGTATAAAACGTCTACTTCCTTTGAATGTTTGTTGGCATGCTCGACAAGGTGACAAGGTAATGCATATATTTATTAATTGGATATATTATGTATTATTAATAATATGGGCTGTGAGTCGACGTTAAATTCAGCCTGCTTCTAACCAGTCCTAATGGAAGATTATTGTCCAGTAGTATTACAACTGAAATGATGATGATATTACGTGAACAATGAATAAATGAAACAGTTCCCCAATTTTTATAATTACATTTATTCTTTCCAAATTTTCAAAGTATAAAGATTTTTTTTTGTGTTATTATAATTGTGATACATCAGTGTATCCTGCCAGTGACGATGTATGGTGCCGAAACGTGGCCTCTCACGGCAGTGAGAGTTGCTCAGAGTGTTATGGAGCAAGCTAAACTTGGAGTTTCTTTGGGGTAGAAGAGTACTCGAATTGAGGTCATAAATTGGAAAACGCAATTTATGACCTCAATTCATAAATTGGAATCCCCTCGAACCATCTGGTTCGAGGTTTCGAGGGGAGCGACAGGAGATGATGTGCATAGGACCGTGTGAGGTGGCGAGTCTTGGGAGAGGCCTACATCCAGCAGTGGAGAGACACATGCTGGTGATGATGATTATTAAGTGTGAAACAGTTATTCCAAGTGCTTACCTTATCATAAGTTGTTCACATATACTTAAAGCTTGATGATATGAATCCTCTGCTTCGTCATACAATTTTTGGGCATAGAATTGGTTTCCTTTCTGTTTCAGTTCAGGAATCAAGTCCATACGTTCCACTGCATTTAATTGCCACATTTCTTTCTCATACTCTTCAGGTCTTTCAACATGTAATAACTCTAAAAATGAATATTGAATTCACCAATGAATAAACATTTCGAGTTGACATGAATGGTAAGATGACACCATATAAAAAAAGCAAATGATAAAATTATTTAAGTTTATTTATTTTCACACAGTTGAGACACAATAGCCATAAGTTAACGTTGACCCTAGGCTGTGCTTGTATCCTGGGAGTCAACTGCAAGTACATAAACACATACATTACAATACTGCTGATTTTGGTAGGGTAAAGAGTCGCTAGGGGAACACTCTCTGGCATCCCTTACTCACTCCAAACACTGTTAAACATAAAGGGGTGGTCACTGCGGCAAAAATGGTAGCCCAGTTTATGAATATAGATATGAGTGAGTATGCCTTACCACTAATAAAATACCAATACTAACAAATGTATAAGTCAATGCATGTTAAAAAGAACTTTGGGGGATAAGTTTGCACATGTGTTAAGCAATATTGAGTATTATATTGCTTATTGATATAAGTATAGTTTTTATTGTGGAATAACATTACTTTAATAGTTATTTCCTAACAGGTTAGGATTAAAATTTATGTCATTTTGTAATTTGTCTCGCAATTTCTTCAAACTCGAAAATGTTTTATTGATGGTATCAAAACAGTGATAGAAATTATCACTGTCTGTTATGAGTTATTTTTTAATCCTTTTATGGGAGTTCAAAACATAATAATAAAATTTCTCAACTTTTTACAATATGTTTCACCTTAGAAACAGAAATTTACGTTGCTTCTGCAGTCCGTTTTAAACATAATTTTAAATTATTTCTCCTTATCAGTTTGTTTTCTATATAACATAATAAAAATCCTAAATCATTTTTATATGCAAACCCATCATGATTTTGTGGGACTGTATTTTAGGAAAGATGAACCAATAGCACGTTAGAACAACTAATGCAAGTGTTACCCCATTGCGCCTCCTCTCAGATTGCCGGGTAGGTTGCTCGGAGCTCTTTTTACATGCTTGATTTATAGAGTGAAATTGGCTCAAATCAAGGGAATTTCAAAGAAATTGTTGAAATGGAATCCAAGAAGTATGAAAAAGGATGAAAATAAAAATATCACACAACAATATCAAAATGAGAGATAAATTATTACTACCTATAATAAATTCCAAATCACTAGGATTCCTTATGATTTCATCTAAATCAGGATATCCAATGCCTTCAGTATGAAGTGTCATAGTACAGGAGTGTTTTATGGTTTGACTATCTTTACCCAATTCTCTTAGTGTTTTTGAGATAAATGGATAACTGTATACCAACTAAAAAAAAAATACAATTAAAAATATAAACTTATACAGAATCACACAACAGTAATTATACTTGCAACATATTGTTTCTGCCCTGTAAAAAATTTCGTGTAGTTTAGTATAATTAATGCTTTAAATATGTTTTAAAGCATAATTAATTATATTATTGAGGATAATTATGTACCACAGACACTTACAATGGTAATGGTTAATGTAAGGACCGGCTTTTAAAAAGAAAAGTACAAATTTTCATATAAATTTATGAGTCTACAACAATAAATCCTCTAGTTGTTCATCTTGTCCTCTTATGACCTATTTAAAAAATTAAAAAGTCTTTATTTATCTAACGTTAATCAATAAACATTAAATTTGGCTAGTTTGCCCCCATATTTAACCACTCATGTCTGTTTATAATAATAATAGTAATAATAATAATAATAATGATTTATTTGCTGAATATAGGTAATTACAATGGTTTTACAACGAATAAGGCTCGCTACATTCTACCCTTTGGGGTGTGCAAATATTTTAAGAATATTATAATCTACCAACAGTAAATTAATGACTAGACACTAAGTTATCAGACATATAATCTTTCAAATTGTAGTAACATTTATCAACCAGCAATTGTTTTATTTTCTTCTTAAATATATTCATATTAAGCTCCTTAATGTTGTCCGGAATCTTGTTATATGTCACCGGCGCAAAACAGAAAACACTTTTATGCATAAGGGCTGTGTGTGATTTGCGAATGCATAGTCTATTTGGATCTCTTTGCGCTCTTTTACTATTCTCTGAAACACGTCTAAACAAGGTAGGGTTCGCCTTTACGTATAAAACAACTTCATATATAAAAAGTGAAGGAAGTGTTAATATTCTATGTTTTTTAAAATAGGGCATACAACTATCTGTTACTTTTAATTTGAACATTGCTCTAATACTTTTGTGCCTTGAAAACAAAATTATTGTCAGTCGAGTTTCCCCAGAACAGAAGTCCATACCTTAGCACAGATTCGACGAGGCCATAATATGCTAATAAGAGAACCTCAATCTTTACAGTTTTAGATAATTCATGTAGGACATACGCTTGTTTACTTAGTCGTCTTCTGAGACTATCAACATGAGGTTTCCAATTTAATTTATTGTCAATTGTTAGGCCTAAGAATTTTGTTATTTGTTCTTGCTACCCTTCTCCATATCTCTCCTATTTGTTTCTTAAATTCATCATCCGATCTTTTTCATGGTCTACCTTTCGACCTTTTCTTATCTCTGGGTACCCATTCTCACACCACTTTTGTCCATATGTTATCTGGGCTTGGTGTCCACATAATCTATACATATAATAAAATTGAAAATGAGCCATGTCTGTACATTCAAGATTTAAAAAAAAAAAAATTATACATGTTGTACCTACTTATGTTACCAAGGAAAAGAAATAGTTTTTAGAATGTTTGTCTGTTCTTTTGTGCACGCAATCTCAGAAATGGCTTACTATTAACCAATTTGAATGGGGTTTTCACTGATGTATTGTAACAAGTGTTTGTTTCATTCCAATAGGTTTACAAAACAAAAGTTACGCGCTATACCAAATACCACGCGTATGAAGTTACGGGCTCTGCTAGTATAATAATATATTGTAAGATAATCACATGAGATATTGATAGCAACATACCTGTGTAATCCTTAAATAAACAAATACTGACCTCCTTTTTTACTTTAAAACTGGACACTTCACCAACAGCCATTAACTTTATAATATTCTCCCATACTTCTAGTTTAAACTTGTGTCCAATAACAAGTACCATGGGTTCCTTTTTACCAATTTTTTTGCTGTCGTCAATCAGTGTTCTCTCTTTTCCAATTTTCCATGTTTGAAAATGAAAATGTACCTAATAAATAAAATTATACATGTCAAAACCGTGTCAAAAATATAAAATGAGAAAAAAGAGCCCAGGTAAAATATTTGAATAACCTTGCAACCATTAATAATAGGTACATATTCTTTGCCTGTATAAATAATGTTTTTGATTATAGAAGCCTTATCAATATCCATTTTTTAAATGAAAAAAAAAAAACATTAAAATTATATTTTGCTCCTATCTCATCACACTATTAGACTAGACCACAGAACATTTATACTATACTCAGACAGTATACTCTAGGCGAGAGTACTATACTATTTTATTGCAGTAGTAGATTTAAAAAAAGATAATTAAACAACATAGAATAAATAGGAAACAAAGAAGAAAAATTCTGTGGAATCCAGATACCACAGAAGCGAATACAAAAGTTAGAGTTTCGAATCAGAAATTTATGATGTGATATTGTAGCAGAATCGAATACCTAGCCTATAGAGAAGGAACGTCATTCATTTAGTTAGAAAACAATTCCGTTCTATTCACACTAGAGTTGGAATTCAAATATTATAATCGATGTCGTTGTTAAGTGATCACTAAGTAATAAATGTTATTACTAAAATGGTGATATCTTATCGATTGGTTCTTATAGGATAATCGAAAGTACAGAATCGTTTTCGTGATCTATTCACAAAACGTACCATTTAACGGATACCCAAAATACTTTTGCAATAACAGTAACAATAATTTACAGCTAACGTAAAATAAACCAACCAATCAATAAAAGTTTCTAGCCTGTTATCCTAAAGTTTTTACATTCATCGGACCGTCATTGTTCATTATTTTGCCACAGTTTTATTACGGTATCTTACAAATGTATACAAAAATCAATAATAAGAACACAGAATTTTAATTTAAGACTAATAACTTTAACATAATTTAATTAACTCCTAATTTAAACAAACAGGGGCCTTAGACAAAGTAGCATTCGCTCCGTAGCGATGCGATATCGAAGTTCGTTATCGTCTCAGAGACAAAGGAATCGACACTGTAACACGTGATAAACACGTGATACCTTGTCATGATTTCTTTGTCTCTGAGACGATAACGTCTTCGATATCGCATTGCTACGGAGCGAATGCTACTTTGTCTAAGGCCCCTGGTAACAAATAAGCCCAAACAAAACCAAATATCCAAAACGAATAATGAAAATTAATATCAGAAATTGAAATGATTAACTAAATGAACTGTTTTTAACAAGATTTTTACACCTTACACATTTTAAAAATACTCTTATTTTACTAGGATATTTTATGAAGGAAAGAAAGTGATTTTTTAATTATCGATAAATTATGTGCACTTTTCAGCAGTAAGAGTTACGCAAATTTAAATAAATACAAAATAATTTCTATGTTATAAATTGTGTAAAATATGTAACAATTTACTTTATTGCTAATTATAGACACATAATTTGATTACTGGAGTGCAACACTAAGAAGATTAGAATGAGATGACTTAATAGGGCTTTTATTCTGAAGTGAAAGCAAATGAAAAGATACACGTCACTCCACATGTGAGCCGTGTTAATATGAATATATATTAAAAATTTAATATTTTTTGTTACTATCGATGAAATGTGATTCCGATGATTTACGGTTTTTTTTTCCAGACCACCGTTATTTTCCATATCAACAAGCCATATTAAGGTATTTTTGTTTTAATTTTGAAATAAATGGACACTTACGAAAGATGTTATTGTCACTGACGTAGTAATGTTTCAGTGCGAGCGATAGTTGATGTTTATTAGTGACAAATCACTAATGTGTTACGGAATTGAATGGCTCATATTAGTACTCTATAGGTAATGTGCTCGCTGCTCAACGGACACATTCATTTTCGACATTGACTATACATTGACGACAAGTTATGCCAACTACAGAAGACAGAACACTATATATCCACGAGGAGTTGTGATGATAACACTAAGAAAAACGCACAGACGCATTGACGTTTTTTACGAAGGGGGAAATCTTAATAATATATTCTATTAACATAATAAAATGCCACATACAATGCAAATGTGCACAGAATTATTAGGAATAAACCATCCATTGAAATGGACTTGGATATAGTCTTGAGCGTAAATAAGTAAGTGTATATTAGGCAACAAGGAGACTTTGGAACTGATATCGCTCATCGGAGTCTATACCTCAATGCATTTAAATGGGTTGTTTATGTTATATTTAATTTTTTCTCCTCTTTCAGTGTAGGAAATATGTTTTATGGCTTAGGCAAAACGAAGGCGAGACTAATTTTAGTTCTTGCTTACTGGAAACGAATAGTTTTAAGCAGCGTACAGTATATATCTAGGTACCGGTACCTGGACATTTTATTAACCTATGTACCTTATTTCTTACGTACCCCTTATTTGCTTTAGGAAATACCTATTAATACATTTTAAGTGCATTGCAGAACGGCGGATCGTTTAAGATTAATAATATCTATGGGTTCTTCGATGTGTGGGTCTGTTTGTTTGTTTAGAATGATGTCCTTGGGAGTATATAGTATTCTGTGACAAGAACAAACATATGCTCTCTCTAGAGCATGGACCTAATATAATAAGCAAGACTGATTACATTGAAATTTTGTATTTACGAAAATTAACTGTATTACTAATAGTTAAAGTATATTTTCCATTGCGCCTTATACAGATGCTAATCCGAGCCGAGAGGGATAATACCAACGGAGGCCGTGTGTCTCGTTCTTTCATCTTGCCAGACTAAAAAAATGTCATAGACTAAAAATTTAGGTTCAAAAATCTTAGTTGAAACACTTGTTTTTTAGTGGTATTTCAATTATTTTTATAAATTTTAAATCAACGTATTATAATCACGTTAATTTCGTTATGTATTCCTAAATTTAAAAAGATAATGTTTATTGTTTGAGGCATATTTTATATTTTATTTTCTACTGGTATCCCTTTAAAGTGCCATGGCGGTGAATGATTAAGCATAATTTACATTTTGCTATTTAAAATCGTTAATAGAACAGTTTTACAGGTAATATCGTGAAAAAGTGTTGTGTTTATGCTTGTCCGAGTGAATCTTATGGTGGTTGCAATATATCTTTTCACACGTAGGCTAAAAATTACATTATTATAAATGTAATAACTATGTTGACCATAAATTTGTAGCGATGGTGGATATGATTATGTACAATTGATTATTTTGTTAAATGTGCCGTAATGAATAATTCTGTAATAATAGCATTAACTGTTGATAAATTGAACTTAAATACTTAAAATAATAAATAGGTTGTTTTTCAAATAGCGAAAAAAATAAAATAGAATTGGTTTTAATTTGACGTGTAAAAAATTACAATGTATTGCGAGACCGAAAAGAAAATGATGTTGGATCGTGATTTGATTTGTATTTTCATGTAGTGAATGTTTTTATATAATACACTATTTTATAATGGATTGGAGAATGTTTTTAAAGAATATATATGTGCACATATAATGAAGGAAGTTTTATCGATATAGTTCAATTGGACCTCAAAGGTATGAGAAAAGATTTAAATTACGAGGATATCTACAATGTCCTAAATTTACGCCACCAAAATATAATAAAATTGACATCAATAAAAAAAAAATTGACAACTGATACTGTTTGTATTATTTTTATCGCAATCGATCCACACATTCCTCAGTAATCGTTTATTTATGTTTATAAGAAACTACTATAATTATGTAAGTATATTACATTTAAATTTGACTCACATAGCAAAAATCTTATTGTCACCCTATTAGAAAGGGACACACAGCCTCTCTACTGCATATCCTGCTCGGCTCGCTTTTTAGCTTCGAGTAATCAGTCCTACTTAGTATATTAGGTCCATGCCCTAGAGAGTATATATATTCTGTGGACATGTCTGTTTAGTTTAGGATGTGTTTAGGTCAGTCAAGTCAGATTGAAGTTTCATTCATTCATTCAATAATTTCATTTCAAGGAAGTAAGTAAGTAAGAAGAAGATAGCATCGAGTATATATATATGATGTGATTGTGATTTGTATTTTTACAGACAAATAATAACGTTTATTGAAAAAAATATTAATGTATATGTATTTGGAAATCAGTAGTTAAGAAATAATCCATAGTTTATATTATTTATATGTGTTGTAACTGAAATGGCTGACTTTTTGGAATCGGAGGCTGAGGAGAGTGAGGTGAGTAGCATAGTGATAAATGTCGTTTTTCTCGATTGATAATTAATTATTAAGTAGATCTGCCTCTACCCCTAAATATAACTGTTTCTTTCCAATTCACAGTTGGATTCGGATGAGGATAATCAACCCACGGAGCGTAAGAAACCTAAACGAAAAGCAGCAGTTCAAAGCGATGACGAGGACGAAGAGGAAGAAGGTTCGTTACGTTATTTAAAAAAAAATCGTCTATTTTAATCTTTTATATGAAAATCCATGATTGATTTCTCAATATTACATACAAATATCTAAAAATGAGGTACAATAAAGATGCATATAACCTTATTGCCACTCATTGACATACTTTCCAATTTGTCTCTAGGTACTGTTAATAATTCATTTACTATATAATTATGGTTTCTATTCTATATAATTTATGTTCTGACATGTAATTTAATGAAATTGTAAAAACAACATGTGTTTTGACTTTCGAAATGTAGTAATTTTCTATTTTATATTTAGCAATAGGTAAATTGTAGTAGGCTTAAACGATAGTCTGAAGTTAGCGTTAATTTCCTTTATAAAATTAATAAATTAAAATTAACTGTTATGCTGTTTATGCTCATTGACATAAACTATAATTATTATGATATTTATGTGTCAATTTATGTTTAGACGATGAGGAACGCTTGCGTGAAGAATTAAAGGATCTCATAGATGATGCACCCATTGAAGAATCTGGGAGTGATGGTGAAGACTCAGATGCAAGTGCAGGGCCAAAAAAAAGAAAGAAAAGTGATGACGAATTAGATGATAGATTGGAGGATGAAGACTATGACCTCATTGAGGAGAATCTTGGGGTTAAAGTTGCTAGAGTGAGTTGCATATGCTTATTTTTACATTACTAGAATGTGTATTGCCATTTATTCTTGATATTATTGTTCATTATTTTTTCAAAATTCCTCTCAAAATGGGATTTTTTATTATTTTTAGGTCATATTTAAAGAATATCAAAGTTCTACTTACAAAAACATGTTAAAAACAATGCAATGACCTTTGGAATAATATTCTGTTGTAACTTTTACTCAACACTGTTATTATTTTTACACATTATGATATAATGATTACAAGGTCAGATCTATTTCGCTTTTGCTGGGTTGATGCATTCTCTCTCATGATCATTTCAGCTGGATAAATAATTTTTACAAAGTCTCAAGTCTCAGGATTTTATACAACTCAGAATAAAATTAGGATATTAATAATTCATTTTTGGCAAGATGTATAAAAAAAGCAGCTTTGGTAAAAATCCACCTTTATTGAACATACAATGGAATTCTAAAATTTATAACTTTAATACTCCAAACAATTCATACATAGCGTGGATAGGAATCCAAGCTACTCTTATAATTGCAATCAGCTTTTTTTATTGAAAGGTCATCGGAGAAGCTGACTTTTCACGTAATGGCAGGTAGTTACTGTTGTCTGTAGGTGCTCCAAGTATGCTGCCAACGGTAAGGGATTAGGAACGGATAGGAAAATGGACTCTGACATCCCTTTTTCACTCACCAAAACATAACAGCATACATGCTGTTATTTCGGAGTGGTTTTCCATAAAGAGATGTTCCGTAAGGGGGTAGTTACTGCCGCCAGACGGGCTGCCCATATGACCGTAGCATATTGTTATAGCTTTATTACAATATTAGTATGTACTAATATTTGGAGGCAAGAATTTCTTTCTTAAAGAATATGTAACACAAGAGTAACAGACCAAACAATTGTTAGTCTTAAATGATCAAATAGTAAAGTAGTATTTAGTAAATGAAATGGGAGCCACAAATATAAAATAGCCTTTATTTCTAGGTATCATAATTACATAATTCATGCTAAATACATTAATGTGAAACAATTTTTTTAATTTTTATTATTTTTTCCTAGCTTGTCAAACAACTCTTAACTTTTTCCACTGTTTTCTATCTTGCACTTTTTTCATCCATGTTACTCCTGCTACCTTCCTTATATCATCCTCCTATTTACGGCTCTGTCTTCCTTTTTTCATTTCTCTTCCTTGGGGTACCAATGGGTAATCTTGTATTTATTTGGGACTCTAATCATATGACCAGTCTATCTCCATTTGAGTTTCCTTATAGTTTTAATTATAGGTATTACGTTTGTTTTTGTCTTATATCTACCAATCTTATTTCATCTTTTTTATTCCTAGGATACTTCTTAGCATTGAATTTTGACATACTTCCAGTTTCTTTAGATATGTGTATTGGGAAATTATAATTTTCATCAGTTCATCAGTTCACTTTATTTAGTATAAATCATATCAGGGTTGGAAGCACAGTTGTATTCCCTCTTGTGTTGCTTGTTATCCTAGATGACAGTATCAACCGACCATCAAGTGTACAAACAATGTGCCCTAGCAATAAATAAATCTTGAAACTAGTTAAAATTACATTATCTGTCATATTTCTTGTGTAAGACAAGCTTAGCTTGGATGTAGGCATCCAAGCTTAGCTAATTGATACTTAGCTCATCAAGAAAAACAGGATTGTCTATAAAACTGGATACAATTGCAACTATTTGCATATTGTTATTTATTGCAGCTTGATGTTACTTTACATTCAAAGTGTTTTTTAATTATTGAAAATGGTGTATAATTTAAATTTTTATAGTTTAATTTATCGAAATTTACAGAATAAATTTAAACGTTTACGTCGTTTAGAAGATGATGACAGTGATAACGAAGGTGCAGATGATCCGGATTTGGAGAGAGAGGTTATTGCCGAAAAGCTGTTTGTTGCTGGCTCCGATGAGGTATGTAAACAAATAAAATTGTACATTAACTTATATGGTGATTTAAATTGTGATTTTCTCTTTCTCAAAATGTCAATGTCAAAAGGGTTTACTCCTAATATCTTCATTTATTTTTATTTTCTCACATAAAACATTCATGAAGTAAAAAGCTTACTTGTCGAATAACTGGTTCAATATGATATGTTAATCCAGGTAATAAATTAGCTGTTTAGCTGTGTTTTTTTTGCTTGATTGAATAACAAACATCCAAATATACAAAGTTTCACATTTATATTATTAGGATTAGGTTATTAAATATTTTAGATGATATATAGAATATGTAATGATCACTGTGGTATCTCTAATTAAAAATTACCATACAAACTAATTAAATTTGAACTATGGTTATTTTTTAATGTAATATACATATTTGGTTCATTCCAAAATCATTAGCACTTTATTTTTTGAATGTACATACTTAGTCCAAGTACTTTCATGAAAGTTCAGAAGTTCTACCAAGGATTGAAGAGCCAAATTAATCCGACACTACACTGAAGATAACCCGGACATCAGGGCTCTGTAACAGCGGAAAAACAACAAGAAAGCTGGTGAGGACGAAATCACATGGGACCTTCTGAAAGCAGGTGGAAAAAAGATACTCAAAGTCCTTCAGTGACTCTTCGATTCTGTCCTACTCGGCGGTATAACGCCAGAAGCATGGAACAGGGGCGTGAGTGGTCCTGTTGGTGATAAAACCCTATTGAAGAATTATTGACCCATCACACCATTGACCCATCACACCCATCATACAAGTTGCTTTCTAGGGTTATAGCAAATTGTCTGGAGCGCAGATTTGATGATTTCCAGCCTCCAAAACAAGCTAGTTTTCGTAATGGCTATAGTACCATAGACCACAACCATATACTATGGTATGTTTTACAGAAAACCTAGGAGTATAACCTTCCACTATTTTCTGGCATTTGTGGAGCGTTTGGCGTTATGAGAAGGCCTTTGGTTCGATCGAAACATGGGCAGCGCTCGAGGCTCTGCAGCGATCTCGCATTGATAATGTGTATATTGGAAGTGTTGAAGTGTTTGTGCAACAAAGTGTGTGATAAATTACGAATTTATTTAACATGTTTCCCGTTGAAACAAAATCTGATAAGTATAATTTGTAGGAGGATGAAAATAGATCTGAGCAAGCAGCGCCCCGCGAAGTGGATTATGACGACGAGAATGAGGATATGGAGTCGGATGCAGACGATTTTATTGTGGATGATGATGGCAGACCAATTACCGATCGTAAAAAAAAGAGGAAACCCATATTTACTGACGCGTAAGTATATGTTACTTGCTTAAATCTTCTTCTTTTATTCCAAATACATTATCTGCAATTAGTCTTGCACCCATGTGCAAATGTCACCTAGTTCTTAATAGTTTATGAAGTCTTTTCATAATAATTCTAGGAATTAAGGGCTATCCCTCGTAATGATATGTTTTTATGCAAAAACCACCAAAAACATCACAATACAAAGCATTAAGCATTAACTAGTAAAAATCGTAATGTTAGTTCACTTCACTAGCCACGGCAGTTCTCTATTTGGACAGACTAACCATTTTTCATGTTTCTTCCAAACATTGCTGCTGTTTCCTCATGATGATAGAAACCTCCTATTTAAGGGTAAATTAATCTTATTTCTAAACCATACATCAACAAAAGCATGTTTATATTATTACTCTCTTTTATGTATTTTTTATGAATATTTGAAAAAAAAAAAAAAACCATGAACATGAGAAACAACTTGAATGGTTTTTGGTGAAGCTTTTTACAGATGTTTTTAAAAGCTTTTTGAAAGTCTTAAACAGTAATAACATTTTCAGTCTAAAAGCACATGTAGCATGAACCTTCAAGACCTGGCTTTTGTTTTCATAGGGACTTTTAGCATTTACACATATTTCTTAATACCTGTCTATAAATGCACCTGTTTTAGACAGGTAATATTTTGTCCAGACATGCATTTTACGAAAACTGGTAGAATGACCGGCAAGCTATTGTTATTGCGTCTTATATAACATCAACATGTGTGCTTTTTTGAGGCTAACCTAACCTAATAGGACTATTTTTTAAGGCTTATCATTCTTTACCTGCTCCTTTTAAGTTTTAACAAAAAGTAACTCCTTAAGTCACCATTTTAATGGTTAGATGTTAACTTTACGGGTTTGAGAAGGTCCTATTTTGAAATAGTTGATCTTTAGTCTCATAGCTCCATTATTTAAAAGTCAATGAAATAAAAGTTTCCGATGGCCACGCACTCTAATGGGCCTTTTAAAATTTCTTATGAAATTACACTAAAGCTGTCTTTTTTTTTATTCAGAAAATAAATGCTTATAAATTTCTGTTTATTAGTTCGCTGCAAGAGGGCCAAGACATATTCGGTGTGGACTTTGATTACGACGAATTTGAAAAGTATGGAGATGAAGATTACGATGATGAGGAAGATGAGGATCTCGATGAGTATATCGAGGATGAGGAGGAAGAGGGTGAGTGTTTTTATTTAATTTAATTCAAAATCAAGTAAGTTGAAAAGGCAGGTTCATAATTTTCGAGTGGCTTAATGTGTTTTGGGTCTAAATTAGTAATTAGGTAGTGTTAGTGATTACTCTCTCAATATAAGAATTAAGTTTTTTTTTACCAATTGAGCAAACGTAAATTGACTTATATACAATATGAAAAGCATATTTTCTTTTACTTTCCATAATATTATTTTAATGACTGTGTTTGTGTAAAGGTGAAAGGAGACGAACAAAGAAAGGCAAAGCCAAGCGTCCCAGTAAGAAATCTATATTTGAGATTTATGAACCAAGTGAATTGAAGAGGAGCCACTTCACCGACTTAGACAATGAGGTAAATATTTGATTTCACTATTTTTCATCCGTAGCCTTATTGTTTATTTTTACTTTTAGAATTAATTCATATGATAAATTTAAAATTTCAGATACGCAAAACGGATGTGCCTGAGCGAATGCAAATTCGCGAGGTACCGATCACTCCCGTTGAAGAGGGCAGCACTGAGTTGGATGATGAGGCCGAATGGATCTATAACCAGGCGTTCCTGAAGCCACCCGTCTCCAAGGCTGACTCTCAGGAGGCACGTGAGAGGACGCGCAGGTATTTCTAATTAAATTCCATTCAAGAACTTCTGTAATATGTAATGAAGTCAAATGGAGTCAATCTAGAAACCTGAATATAAAACAAAAATTCTTATGACAAGATTATTATATTTCTTGCTACAAACACGTAGAAACATTTGTGACTTGGTTTATGGGGCTGGCTAATATACTAGAGGCTCATTTTCATTTGTCGATAGGGCCCGCATACGGGGTGCGGGAGATTTCTGTAACGCATGCCGTAATGGGGGGTGCGGGCTAATTCCGATTGATGAATTTTTTTATGAGGCATTCAATGACTGCTCCCATGCGGTATGACGACTATTAACGACCGCGCTATTTAAATGACTTATTATTTTTATACTGAATGCCGTATATCGACCAAGTTATTGAATAATGAAAATGGGCCTTAAAGAATTAGGCTGACTTTGTTTTTTTAATAAACTTTTATAGCCTAGCTACTTTGATAAACTTTTTAATTCAATAAGTGATGGTACAATAGATCATTAGAAATTCTGAGATGTGTATTGGCAAAAATTCAACTGCTAATTCTAGATATTAATGTGTTAAAAAAAAAACAATCGTCTCAGCTTTATTAATATTAATAAAGCGTATTAATATTCATGCCATTTAAACGGAAAATGTCAGTAATTCCATTTTCTTTGTTCCAGGGGTCCTAGTACAGTTGTTAAGATCCGTCATGCTCTGGATTTCATGAGAAATCAAACACTAGAGGTGCCTTTCATAGCATTCTACCGGAAAGAATATGTTCAGCCCGAATTGAGCATTAATGACTTATGGAAAGTTTATAAATATGATGCTAAGGTTTGTGTAATTAATAGTCCTTCTATTATTATTATCATTATTACTTTTCTAATGAATCCTGTCCCTAGGTTTTCTATCTCTTGCCGAAGGTTTGTGATCGTAATGGCGATTTTAACCTTGTCCACAACTGCTTATACAACTAACATCCTCTTACCAAAGTCTAACCAACCTCTCAGATCTATGACTCAAATCATCCAATTTTGAGTGATTATTATTTTATAAGAAAATATTTATAAGAAATCTCCTCAATTTTTACTATAAATAAAGTTCCACGGAAACAGTGTTCTGGATATACGTGAACAGTCCCTTGAAGATGATTGCAGCTGTTGATACTGATGAAAAATATTGAGATTTGAGTTTGTTCTTTCCTCAGTGGTGTCAATTGAAACAACGGAAAGAAAATCTACTCAAGTTATTGGAAAATATGCGAGAGTTTCAATTGGACAAACTCATGCAAGATCCCGACGCACCCATACCTGATAACATGAGACTTATAAGGGACGAAGATATAGAAAGGTATTGTTTCGTTTTTTAAATGCCATCACAGAAACTATTCTAAAAGGCGAGCTAAAGAAAGTAAAAGCGTTCAACCCCATGAAGAGTATAATTCTCTTGGCACATATATGTATAGACATAAACAAATAACATTTATTTTGTTCGTCCTATATTCGGCTTTTTTTAAGAATCGATTTTCATATAAGGCATTGATATAGAAATTTTAAGAGGAGTAAAATTAATACTAGTGTTAACTAAAAAGCGTTACATTATCTGTCACTCTGACATTTTTGCGACAGTTGACGCATGTATTTATATTTTCCTAATTCTGTTCTCTGGGCTTATAAAAGCAAATGTCGAAATCTTGTATGAAAAGTGTAGTTCGCGTTGAGGAACGAAACGATAGCGCGTTTAAAACCTGCCGGCGCAGCGACATGTCGCAAAATGAACTACATATTTGAACTTATAAAACGTAGTGACATCTGTGTATATCGAACGTAACTAACATAACTTTTGTTGGAACACGTGACATCTGAGTATGCAAAATGTAATTTAATAATATGTAATTAGGTATCTATTGACACGAGGAAAATTTTATACATTTAATTCTTATAGTTTTAAAGGAGTAAACTCCAGTCGCGCGTCGGAGCTGATTCACACACTTTTTTTATTTCTTCTTGTAGATTAAAAAGTGTACAAACGCCTGAGGAGCTGCGCGACGTTCATTCTCATTTCTTGCTGTACTACTCGACTGAATTACCGGAAATGCAAAAAGTTCAGAGGTCTAAGGAGAAGAAAAGAGAATTGGAAGAGAAAAAGTGAGTACTATTTTTTGGTAAACGAATCCTACAAATAATACAAATGCGAAAGTGTGTGGGGATGTATGTAACAATGGTTGTTCGCGCAAAAACTTCGTAATGGATATTTAAAAAAAAACGTATTTTATAGAAGTTTATAACCAATAACTCTCATAGTAACGCATGCCGTAGTATAAAATTAAAGTCGCTTTCCACGTCTTCTGTCTGTCTGAAGGTTTGTATATATAATAAAACCTTTTTGAGTAAGTAGAAGAAGAAAAAAAAACCATATTTTGCAACCAAGTCGCCAAAACTGTCCGCGTCTGTCTGTTTCTCCGCTATCTACATCTAAACTACCCAACGAATTATAATTCGGTTTTCTCTTATGGAACGAGGTTTGGTTGTTCGTTCCTTTGTGAAGGCTTGTGAAATGTGTAAAGTATGTTTTTGTAATGTGTAGGCGATTGGCTCGCGAAGAGGCTGAGAGGAACGGCGAGGAGCCGGATGAGGCGGCGGCGGCTGTAGAAGCAGCCGAGCCCGAGGAAGAGGAGCCCTCAGAGGTCAAGTATGCAGTCCGCTCTGGACCATATGAGCTGTGCAGGAAGGCCGGGATTGGTATGTACATATATCGTACGCGTTTAATTTCATATTTCATCTCAAGAACACATTTTAAATAATAATCAAAAGCGTTCATGAAGTTTGACACAAGCTATAACTTTATACATGCATTGTTTTCCATTCCTATTAATGAGTTTAAAGATAAAGCTTTTAGACAATTTTATAGTCATATTGATATTAGTAGACATTGAAGTCACGTGTTCACTTTGGAATAATAAATATCAAGCAGTCAATACACCCTGAAACTAGTTTTGTTATCGCAGAGCCACTCGTGAAAATGTTCGGTCTGACTCCGGAACAATTCGGGGAGAACGTGCGCGACAATTATCAGCGGCACGAAGTGGAGCAGCCCCCTGTGCCACCGCTTGAAGCAGCCGCACCTTTCGTAAGTATTGCGTATACTCGTAGGTATAAAAGTGGTAGCTCAAAGGTTTACTTCGTTGGCGAAGTGCCAATGTCATTAGACTGAAGAGATCTTGGATTTGGACTTTCCAAGCAGATTCGTTGGATGATACTCCCAGGCACAACCACATTTAAAAAAAAAACAGATCTCATATTATAGCTCTGGAAGCCGATTTCTGATATATCTAGAAAAATCTAACTATACTTTCATATAATATATAAGATTGTAATCTTCAAACCAATAAAATTACATTAATATATCACCGGTTCGGAAAGGTATTTCTATAATCTCCATAGTTGCAGTTTTCAATTAAATATTTAGGCACATTTGTCAGCAAGACAGTTTGCTACGCTGTACTACGCCTTAGTGCACAATTCTCTTTTGATAAACGATTTTATTTTGCTGAAGACGGGACGCTGAGCGCACATTTTAAGGTAAAAATTCAATGTAGAACTAATTTACTATACAAATAGGTATACAGTTCAGTGAGTACGCGATGCATCTGGCGACGTCCCGCTGCGTATCGCGTATGCTTTCACGTATTACTGAACTGCGTACCTTGTACTGGTACGCATTTTAATAAAATGGGAACTGATGCTTTTACTAAAATAACACAATTTGTACACAGGGCTCGGGCAGCGGTGGAGCGGCGGAGGCGGTGCGTCGCGCCGTGTACATGTGCGGAGTGCAGCTGGCCCGCGAGCCCTTGCTGCGCTCAGTGCTTCGCGACGCACTGCGCGACCGCGCTACCATCAACGTCCGCCCAACGCCGCGTGGTCTCAAGGAGATCGACGAGAATCATGCCTGCTACGGGTGAGTCACTCGCGCCTTATTTCCACCTATCCAGATAAAGCTAAATTTGATTGTGGATTGATTTTCGACCGCGTCGTCTTCTGATACACATTTGTCAAAAATGCCATAATATCAGTATACTTACAACAGAACGTATGATATGGATCCTTGTAGTAGTTTTGTTACCTCTATGAGTTTGGCAGACTGCTGGTTACACATCACTTTCCCAATTGGTGAGGTAAAAATAATAAATAATTTATTTTCAGATTAAAATACCTGAAGAAGAAGCCGGTGCGCGATTTGACCGGCGATCAATTTTTGAAACTGTCGATGGCAGCTGAGGATAGACTTATTGAACTCAAAATTTGTGAACAAATTGAAGGAAACACCAGTTCCAGTTATTTAGAAGAACTCAAGCAATTATATCAGAAGGTATGCCTCTACAAATATGGACATTTTCTACCCCTTTTTGGACTCAATCTTTGTTAACGCGTTATTTTTCTCATAGTATTTAAACATTTCAGTAGACTATCACTTCACTTATTGTACAGTGTGAATAAAATTAAGACCCGATAGATAAAGTCAAAGGGTATCTTTCAATCAATATATAGTTGAGATATTAGTTTTAAATTTCAACTTCTTGTAAAATATGTGCCTATTAAGGTCTGTATGAAGTGTACAACAATTTATCGAACGAATTGACCGAAATGTAGAAACACTTTCCGTTTTTACTTTCAATCGCCAATTAGGGATGAAAGTAACTGGTAAAGTAACTTGGTCTCGTAAGGTACCGATTTTTCGGTTTATTAGTGGTTTGCTCCATTGATTGCGAATTCACATCTGAATTTGTAAAAATTGATTTTTGTAAAGTTGAAAAAGTAGATGGTTGTATTCCGTGGTACACGATTTTATTTAATTTATTAAATGGCTTAAATCAATGCTTATTACTTGGGAACGAAGTTAGTGCTATATCTATATTAATAACTTAAAATATAGGCTGCTGATTAATGGGGTCAGGATGAAAAAATTACAGAAGCCAATTATGGATAGTCTAATTTTATTGTTTTTGTGATTAGGACGAGTTTGCGGCGACGGTGCAAGCTTGGAACGAATTGCGTGCAGAAGCTGTGAACATTGCCTTAACGAAGATAGTGATGCCGGAATTGCGGCGGGAATTACATGCAGTACTTTTGAATGAAAGCAAGGATTATGTCCTCAGGTAATCTTACACTTACAGCCTACAATGTAATCATTTAATACTAGGTTTCAATTAGATGTCCTAAAGCGACTTATAGTTAAGAGCAAGGCATAGAGGGTATCTACAAACAATGTTTCTAACAAGCCACAATCATATAATAATAAATAGTTAATGATCACTGGCAGGTATAACAACCAAAATAGATTTATAATATTTCAAGATCTAAAATCTAAATATTTTCTGTTATTAAAATAAAAACATATTTAATCAAAATTATATCTCTGTCTCTTCCCTACATAATTATAAATTTAAGTCCCTGTCTGCGTCTGTGTGTTTTTCCGGTAACTTTTCTAAACTACCAAACAGTTTTTGATACAGTTTCTTGACGATGGATAGAACGATAAACGAGGAATGTTTGTGTAAATAATTTGCAGAATTTTGCAGAAATTTTGAAGAATATAATTTGCAGAAAATCTTGCGAAGCTGGGGGCGGGTCACTTGTATTACATAAAACACGGAAGATTAAAATTGGTACTTAACTGCAGCATCTTTGAATATATAGTTTTTTTATGATGATAATCGTGTAAAAAATATTTCACTTGCCCAAAATCGAAATGAATTTATGTGAAATATCTATAATAATTTGAGAAAGTCATTCAGGATAATTTCAAATGCCCCCAAATACCGCAAGCCAATGTCGCTAATTGAGTTTTCGTATATATAAGAAAGTCGGAATACAAATGGATTTGTATTCCGACTTTAAGGATAACATTACTTTGTTCATTTATATTTTGCTATAGATGTTGTCGCCGACGTCTGTACGATTGGCTAAAGGTGGCCCCCTACGAGTCGCGTGTTTCCGACGAGGATGATGAAGAGTGGGACACTAATAATGGTGAGTTGTAATACAATTGTTTTTGTAGCGTACACGTGTTTATTAAATATAATATTATAGATTAAATGTATGGCTGTTCTCATTTTTTTTACTTTAGTATATTTATACCTATCGTAAGTTCTATACGAAAGGTCCGATTCAGATAATTTAAAGAGGAATTTACATGCACATAATCAACCTTGATTATGAAACTATCTAGTGGTACAAGGATTAATATCATGATACATATCATCACCTTTCGCCCGCAAAGAAGTTTCACTTGCAAACGTGCTATAATAATTAAAAATTATAAACTAACCGCCGACATTCTAATGAGCCTAAACACGTTATATCTGTTGTAAGTCGATGAGGAATTGGGTATATCGCAGAAATACTTTATGCTGCAGCATCAGATTAAGGAAAATTTCTTAAATTATAGCTAAGAACCATCTTGATCACGTCAGCTTTCAAACAAACAAAAAAAAAACTGGATCAGAATTGGTCCATTCGTTTGGGAGCTATAATGCCACAGACAGATACTCTTATACAGATTAAACCACACAGGTTAAACCTAGAACATCCCTCTTTTGCGTTAGGCACCGACCGTTTAAAAAACGGTTATTGTGACTTGGCTATAAATATATAGACATATAGTTATAGCCTCCCGAACTTATTGTGAGTAATGATGAGTACTATAAACATGTACATTATTTTATGTATCATCAATAGTTTTCGAAGCGCACGCCAAATAATGACTTATGTTGTTTTTGAGTTTATCTATTAAAAACAAACATAGAAAAAAATCAAATCTCTTTAATATTAGTGTAGACAAACTAGTTCTTTCTATACTTATTTAAAAAGTCAAAAGAGCAATGAAACTTGAAAAGATAAGGATTATTAGCATTGGCGGTTAATTAGGACTGATAATTGCGAATAGGGTTGCGAGTGATGTCGATCGCGTTCGTGCCGGACCGGCAGCATTCGGCGTTCGCGTGCCTGGTGGCCGGAGGCGGAGAGGTGGCCGACCACTTGCGTCTGCCGCATCTGCTCTATCGCCGCAACGCCTGGGACGCCTCCGAGCGCAAGCACAAGGAGGCCGACCTCACCGCGCTCAGAAGGTAATCTCAACTAACACAAATGTAATCTATGTATTTCCAGGCTATTGCTTCTCGTTGAAGGAAATTGTATCGCTCTTTGTATGGGCATTTGTCTCACGCCGTACGCTAGCAAAATAGGGCTGTCTATGTAAACAAATTGTATTGATACACAATGGTATATATTGAGAAATAGATGAGGAATTTTAATTTTGTTGAAAGTTTGTCTCTACTAACATAAATTTATTTGATGAATATAGTTGCATCTGTTGACATTCCTCGTTTCAGATTTATACTTCACAAGAAGCCTCACGTAGTGGTAATAGGCGGAGAATCACGGGACGCCTTAAACATTAAAGCGGACGTGGCTGACGTCATCCAGCAGTTGATGGATGACGAACAGTTTCCGAGAATACCTGTAGAAATCGCTGACAATCACATCAGCAAGATCTACAGCAATAGTATCAGAGGACGAGTAAGTTTTTTTTGCCTTCCCTGGCCAAGAAGATCTAATAATGATTGTTTTTAAAATGCTTGCCATAAATTTACCAGAATTGATACTACTGATACTACTTACCCTTAATTAATTTTGTTTCCATTCGTCCTGATGCAGTCTGATAACAAGAGAATATGAATGAACATCTGCATCTGTACAGTAAAATAAAATTAAGTATAATTTCAAAGTTATTCCTTAAGTCATACTTTTATATCCACAACTCGAACTTCCATATTTTATTTTTGGTCTGCTTGTCTGTATGTCTTGTATTCAATGTAAACCCAGAAACGACTGAACCTTTTAGTAGCTTGACGACTTTTTAGAGTCTCTTTAAATAATTGAGATTTTGGCATGAAATATAAAAATGGTTGAAATTAGGACTAACACGTCCAACAAATTTGTATAGAACGATTCAATTAGGTACAATCATAACTGCTTTTTATTAAAGCTTTCATTGTGTGACCCATAATCTTACACTTACGGTGCAACGCGTCATAACATGAGCCTGCAGTAAGTCCAGCTTAAGAGGAATCCTAAAAAGGATAGTAATTTCAGTCCTTAAAAGTATACGTGAAAGTTGAAACACGGAAAATTCAATAAGACATATTAAATACTTAAATTGAATATAGTGTTTTTTTTTTTTCAGAATGATTTCAGAGAATATCCAGATATACTCCGTCAGGCTGTGTGTCAAGGTCGACTGTTGCAAGATCCTTTGATGGAAATCTCACAACTGTGCGGTCCAGATGAGGAGATCCTTTGTCTTCGGTATCACACATTGCAAGATCAAATAGCTAAGGAAGATTTGCTCGAAGGTATCGAGCTGGAGTTTGTAAATAGAGTCAACGAAGTCGGTGTCGACGTAAACGAGGCGATATTGACCGGCAGAGGCACAGAGCTTTTGCAATTTGTCTGCGGTCTGGGTCCTCGTAAAGCACAGGCGTTGATAAAGCTGTTCAAACAAACGAACCAAAAGTTAGAGAACAGGACACAATTGGTGACCGTGTGTCACATGGGTCCGAAAGTTTTCATCAATTGCTCTGGTTTTATAAAAATAGACACGAGCAGTCTCGGAGATAGCACAGAGGCATACATCGAAGTGCTAGATGGATCACGAGTGCACCCAGAAACATACGAATGGGCTCGAAAGATGGCTGTCGACGCTCTAGAATACGAAGACGAGGACGCCAATCCTGCCGGAGCTCTCGAAGAGATCCTCGAAGCTCCCGAAAGACTGAAAGATTTAGACTTGGACGCGTTCGCGGAGGAATTAGAACGCCAGGGTTTTGGCAATAAGAGCATAACTCTTTACGACATTAGGGCCGAATTGAACTCCAGATACAAAGATCTCAGAGTGAGCTATCGCTCGCCAACAGCCGCGGAGTTGTTTGACATTTTAACTAAGGAAACTCCGGAAACGTTTTACGTTGGAAAATTGGTGTTGGCCAATGTAGTCGGTATTTCGCATAGGAAACCGCAGAAGGAGATGCTGAATGATGCCAATCCAGTGAGAAACGACGAAACTGGACTGTGGGAGTGCCCATTTTGTCATAAGAACGACTTCCCAGAATTGTCTGAGGTAAGTTCGACTTGTCAAATTGTATATGATTATTTTTTTGCTACAGTGATCTATACGTCGTAGAACCATTTATCGTAGAACCATAGAACCAGCTTTTGACAGCTGCTCGAATTGACAGCAGTTGAGTATGTAACTGTTCCATGATGCGTGAAAGTAAACTTTAAAATGCCTGGTAAAAGTTTATGTAAACACATATATGTGTGTCTAATAATCTAATAATCCAACTATCATTATAATATTTATCTATCATATTTATGAGTTTAACGTAGTTATATCTGCTAAAAGAGGCTTGCCATTACTGTTTTACTAAAGGACAGTATCTAAATGTTCAAGTTCATAATAATTTAAGCATGGTGTTGCCCAATTTATAACTGTACAATAGTGATATACACAAATGGATAAATCAATATAATAATTTTAAACAACTAAGTATGTTTATAAAAAATATAAAGCGTTAGGCAAAAATAAAATAAATCAATTAAAACTTCTTCACTATAAAAGTAGATTGTTAAAAGAAATCGAATCTGTAACGCATTATGGTTGGGCGAAGTAGAACTCCTGTTTTTATTAACACTGATACCAATATACAATTGAAAACTGAGATTATGCCTTCTATAGGTGTGGAACCACTTCGACGCGGGTGCTTGCCCTGGCCAGGCGACCGGGGTCCGCATTCGCTTAGACAACGCTCTCAACGGGTACATACACATCAAGAATCTGTCGGACCGACACGTGGCCGATCCTACAGAGCGCGTGCGCATCGGACAGACCGTGCACTGTCGAATACTCAAGATCGACGTGGAGAGGTTTTCCGTTGATTGCTCGTCCAAGTCGTCCGATTTGTTGGACAAAAACAACGAGTGGAGGTGATTTACTTTTTACTCGCCGATGCTTGACGCTTAATCTTCAAACTCAACTTTGGAAATGAACTTTTTATATTGACTCTGGTTTTAATCGGACAAGTACTAGCAGAGTACACTGTGTTGGGCAGCCCGTCTGGCGGGAGTAACACCCTCTTACAGAAGACCACAGTGAAATAACAGCATGTGTGTTGTGTATTGGTGAGTGAGCGAGGGATGCCAGAGCCTATATATCTATCTCTTTCTAATCCCTTATCCTTGATCCTACTGCGTTAGACAGCGAACTTGCAGCACCTGTGGCGTTGCTTGTGTTGTATTATTGGCGGCAGTACCCACATACCTTCAAGTGGATCGTCAGGCTGTCTGACGATCTTAACATAAAACTGTCCAGAACTGGTCAATCCTTGAATTTCTTTAAGTCAAATTGTAACTAGATTAGTCAACATTGCGTTTTGATTTATTATAGGCCACAAAAAGATCCCTATTATGATCAAGAAGCAGAGGATAAGGATGTTCGGAAGGATAAAGAAGCGAAGGCTACTAAGGAGAGGTTGCAATACGTAAAACGGGTCATAGTGCATCCTGCATTCCATAACATATCATTCGCGGAGGCTGAAAAACTTATGGACAATATGGCTCAGGGCGAAGTCATCGTCAGACCTAGCAGCAAGGTACATTTTATCAATCTTTCATAATTATGTCTACACATTAAATGTTTAAAGCGCAAGTGAAGATCGTAATTTGTCAATTTTATTTATAGTCGTGTAGTGAGACAAAACAAAATGTTAAAAATAAAATTTCAATATTATGTCATAAAGACGCAAAGTTTCTCAAATATAATTTCAATTTGTGTTCTAGTAGGAGCATCTGTTATTTGAATTTTAATGTCTAAGAAATAAAAATTTTATATCTCTGACAAGAACTTTTGATCAACCTGACAATACATATGGGAATTGTTAATAGTTCATCATTATTAAAATTTTGACAGGGCTCAGATCACTTGACCGTCACGTGGAAAGTTGCAGAAGGTATATATCAACATATCGACGTCCGAGAGGAGGGCAAGGAGAATGCGTTCTCATTAGGTTTGTATAAAATAGTCTTGTTTTGATCATAATCATGTAAAATATAGAACAAAAGTCTTCATTTAGTTTACCTTTCAAGATGTACATTTTCTTTGATTTATTACCTTGGCAGTAAAATAAGAATTAATTTGTTCTTTGTCCCAGGTCGTAATCTCTGGATCCAGGGCTCAGAATTCGAAGATCTGGACGAAATCATTGCGCGTTACGTAACGCCGATGGCGGGTCACGCTCGCGATCTTATCGCGTACAAATATTACAAGCCGCTGAATGGAATGCGCGACAAGGCCGAGGAGATACTCAAGGAGGAGAAGGCCAAGAACCCAAACAAGATCCATTACGTGATATCGGCGGCGAAGAATCATCCGGGACGGTTTTTGCTTTCGTATCTGCCGAGGTCTAGGTGTACCCACGAGTACGTGTCAGTGACGCCGGATGGATATAAATTTAGGCAGAGAATGTTCGATTCTCTCGGTGCTCTGCTGAAGTGGTTCAAGGAGCACTTCAGAGAACCGCCGCCGTCCGGCACGCCGGCTCAGAGGACACCCGCTTTGCGGACTCCGCACGGCGGCATGTCGTCGATGTATCACACGCCGGCCGCTCACACGCCCGCGTTCCACACGCCCGCGCACACGCCGGGCCCGGCGTACATCAACACGCCGTACACGCCGTCCGCGCAGACGCCGTACATGACGCCGTTCGCGACGACACCGCGTCAGCCGGACTTTTTGACGCCGGCGGTGCCGCGCCACAAGCCGATGCAGATGCCCGCGTACACGGAGCCGTCCGATTGGCAGAAGGCCGCCGAGGATTGGGTGCGGCACAGGAGTGTGCGCGACACGCCGTCCACGCCGCGGAGCAGCGACGGTGTGTCGACGCCGCGCCACGGGTCCTCGCGAGGTACACCGCGCGCCGACTCGTTGCGGAGCACGCCCCGTCACGACTCGCGCAGCACGCCCCGCTCGCACTCCCACCACTCTCATCATTCGCATCACTCCCACGGACATAGTCACTCTGGGCGGACGTCGCGAGCGCACTCGTCGCATTCGGCCCGCTCGACGCCCCACACCAACACCTCGCCGCGCTCAATGTCGCTAGGTGACTCGACGCCGCTCTACGACGAAAACTAGTAACCGAAGACTGATGGATTTTATAAAAAAAAGCGTTCAAAACATTGTTATCTGCATGGTTATGTGCTATCGGTGTAATTGACGATATTTCATATTAACTAAGCCCATATGTGTATGTGTTCCAAATATATTTTGAATATATATGACACGCATACACAGATTAATAATTCAATTTTTAATTAAGACAATTAAGACACTTGGAGACAATTAAGACACAAAGACGCTTGAAGTCGTTAATGGAGTTGGCCGTCTGGGCGAGGTGTCCCGCTACACCCGCGCCGCATACCGGGTTTACTTTATCTCAATGTTTTGAATGAAAATGTTGTGTTTCTTTATTTTTTGGCGTGTAAATATTTTCAATCGCCGTACCCATTTAGGAACAGGAGGGAATTCAACCCAAAAAACACTGTTTGGTTAACATTTTTTTAAATAATAAGTATGTAAGTTTTGGTGATACGAAAAAAAAAATGTACCGAATGTGGTCTAAAATATGATAATTCATTTTTTTTTTCAAGTTTTTAGGTATAGTAATAAACGAGAAGTAGGCTTAAGAAAGTACCCATTTATTTGACTGTATCTTAGTCAAGCGCCTTAATATTTGAAAGCAGATTTGTACAAAGGTAGAGGAACCGGAAGCCATCACAGAATGCTGCTGGCAGTGAGCAATATTCAATGTATTTACGGGATGTTTACAAATAAGGGAAAGATTACGCCAATTTAATTTTGGAATCAAATACTTATTTTATACCACCGGAACCCCATTTCTGATATTCGTTAATTTTTAAAACTAATCTCGATATGTTTATAATATAATAATTTATAAGTAGGTAGATATCAAAATGTCCTATATAACAAAATCTCACAGAGAGACGCACACTAAAAATGTGATTAGATTAATCACGTTATTATGAGCATCAAAATGTCAGTTATTTATGAGAAAAAATATAGAAATTGGAAGTGACATAATATAATATCCTTTTAGAATATAAGCTCGCTATTTATTATTAATGCGAGTTTATTTTGTGAAGATAAAAAGTGTGGATAAATATATTTTTAGTTATCTAGTTGAATCATGATAATATAAATATGTAAAAATATGAAATGTCGTCAATTGGGTATTAAGGTATTTAAAGTTACCTATTTTGTATGATGGAATTCGTATTATTCCGTCGTGACAGATTTTTTTATGACAAAAAATATGTACGCTTTCATACATAATACGCAGCTTTGATAGTCTTATGATGTTTATTTATATCAATATAAACCTGTGATGATAATTCGATTTTTTAAATTTCTGTTAGGGGCCATAGTTGGCATAGTACTTTTGCCATCATAGACTTGCAATTGCTTCGATTCTGCAACGCGTTTTAGCATTTCTGCGCTCGGGCATGAATATGAAAGGATTTCGTTAGAAAGTTAGAAAACACAAAATTGAATAGATAGGTACACAACACAAATACAATCTTTATGCAAACAGGGCTAAAACTACCTAATAACCTTTAACTGCTGCTATGCTTGGCATGAGAATAGCACCTATAAGGCTGGGTTTAATATTGATCATCATATTTGTTATTAATTTTGGCCTTATAAATTGCTGTTGGTCAGTACTCAATTTCTTTAACACGCATTGGTACCTACATATTATGTAAAATACAATTTCATTATTATTATTTTTCTTTAACTTTTTATTTATTCTTCAAATTTCAAGTTCCATCGAGTTTTGATCATATTCGATAGATCTTAGATTAATTTCGACTACATCTCTATCTTTTGCCTATCAATCTAAAAAAAATTTCTTCATCGGTCAGATAGAGGGCTGTACCATTAACAATTTCATATTGAATGCCTAATTGCCTTCTAAAACTAAATTGGTGATTTAGGACCTGAATGATCCCACTGCAACTGCACTTCTATATCTTCTTAAGGTGGAGACAAACGCTAAATACTAAAAATATCCATTGTTTAATGAAGATGTTACAAGAAATAGACAATGCAATTGCTTTGAAAAAAATATATGTTACACTTAAACATGTTATACTGTGAAGAACCAATTGTATTAATTAGAATTTTTGTTAAAATAATAGAAACTCCACAAAAAAAGTTAGAACACAAGAAGAATTTGACTTTTATTGAAAATTCTCTTGAAAACGGCTTATTGCGCGCATATGAATCTTGTACTGATTAATAAGTTAATGTCAGTTTAAAAAATTGTATTAATAAAAAAAAAAAATTTCGTATTCTAATGATAAAAACAAAAAAACACCATTTCTAGGCCTGTTGAATTGTCTCCGCCGCCAGCGAGTTCTATAGTAAATATCATTTGCCGAAGTGAAGCCCTTAAGTTAATTCTTAAAAACGTTCTTAGGAACTGTTATTTTAAACCTTTTCTTTTTGTCCCTACTACCTCCACATTGAAACATTTATTGCTAATAATTAGTCTTTATACTATCAGAGTTGGTACACACCCTTAATGTTGCATTTTCCTACATAGGCAAAGCTCCAACACCTACCGTTACGTGTTGCCTAGCGTCGCCTATGAATCGGTCTCTGATGCTAAAAATATCGTGTCGCGATGGCCCTCAGGTTTGCGGATGTTTTGAACGGGTTGTATTTTTATTTTTGTACTGTTTCGAGTCGAACTGAACCGTTCGATGGTGAACACTTGTACTATAACAGTGTTGGGTGTAATAAGAAATTGAACAGAGATATAAATGATACATTAATTGCATCCCACCTGGTAACTGGTATGCATATTATATGAAAGTGATCTAGAATTTATCTACTTTGTTAACGCTTCACGCATTACATTAATTTTGTGACTGCAGCTGCCTTCTTTTGTTTAGAAAATAAAAATATTAACCCCCTAAGAGTCGTGTGCATCAAAAGAAATAATTAATATTAATACAAATATATTCCTGTTACAGTTTCAAATTGCAATTTAATAGCACAATTCTATAGCATCCAACGTCAGCATTGTATATTTGTAGGTATTTTAATATCTAAGAATGTCAACAGTCGGTTGATCAATATTTATTATTATACGATTATGTATTATGAAATATTTTGTTTGTAATTTAAAACTAGGTTTTATATAATAAATTGATAGTTTTCATGACATTTTTGAGTTATATGCGACATTAACAGAAACAGAGAAATTAATTTCTAAAATGAAGCCAAAGAGACAACGCAATCGATATAAACCCGACCCATATTGAGTTTTACAACATCAGTGATCATCTATCTCTTTCCTTTTCTCTCGGACTTAAAAATGTCAAGCGGCCGGCGGCGCTTCTGTTTCATGGTAGAAAGCGATATTGACAACATTTGGTCACCGTTTTATGAATGGCTGCTATTCTAGGTAAAATACGTATTAAGTACTAGTATAGAAACGCGTTAACTATTTGTTTCATTAAAAAAATGTTATGAGTCCCTGAAAGTTTGTTTACATTTTTTGCCTTGTCTCTATTGCCTTGTTCAGAAACGTTTCTGCAAGTAATATTACAAAATTCTTCATTTTTGTGTATGTGTCAGAAAATTGTTGAAGAAAAAAGTTAGGGTGAAAATATGATATTAGTAATTGTTTTAAATCGCTTGGATTTCTGAAAGTCATGTCGCAATTTTATTACGAAGATTATAAATATATGTATATCTATATGAATTTGCCAAGTTCGTTTTTCATTTGTCTTTCGACAAAGGTTGATTTGTTGTGGAATGTCAGCATTTGTTTTAAATATGTTAAGATAGGTAATCGACCAAGCCTTTCAGATAACGAGTGAAACCAAATTACATTTGCTCACGTATCTTACCATCATGTGTACTGAATAAAACTATAATGATACTGATTTTTATTGTTTTATTGTGTCACATCAGACGTATATTTTTTTAAATTGTATTGAATTAACTAATAAGTTAAAGAGGCATAGGTATATTATCCCTCGGAAACTTTTTTTTTTCTGGATGAAAGGTACCATGTTCTTTTCTGAATCCCTAACCATGTAAATGCAAAATTTCACGATGATCGATAGCCGTGAAAAGGTAACAGAGTTAGTTAGTATTAGTATGGATATCGCGGTGTCCCGATAGTATCGCTGCAAGTGGAAGGGTACGAATCGGCTCCTGTTAGTATACACCGCCATCTATCAATAAAATTATCTTTGGAAATGGCAAGCAAGAAGCTTGGTAGGGTCGACGCGATGTTAACTAAACTACCGAATAAATAATAGTACAAGTACAATAATAGTACTGAGCGAGTGGGAAGTATGAGGCTCGCCAATGGTAGTGTGTGTGTGGAGGGGGGTGGGGGGTGGTTTCCATTGACAATAGGATCATGAACGTCACCACGTTTCCAGTTAAATTGTAATATCTGTGTAATCGTTTGCATTTATTTTGTAACAATGATTTATTATTGTACTCTCAATATACTTATATAGTTTTAGGAATGTACATGCGTGTACTACAAGCACCGAATCTTATTTCGTGGTTACCTGACCTGATAATACTTGTACCCCAGTGGATGACCTAAGATCAGAAGTGGGATTACATTAAGAACAACTCCACTGAAAATTAAAACGACGTAATCATCTGGCGCAGTGTGATGGAATTTCAAAATCTGTTGAGTTGACAATTAAACCAAGATCCAAATAAAATAGACGAGTGTTTTATCTGTGGGCAAGCGCCCTCTAGCCGCAGAGTTCATTGTGTTTCATTGTCTACACAGTCTGCAGAGTTTGTAATAGTAGCAGTTTGAAATAAAGAGAGAATAAACAATTTGGATATATTTCTTGAAATTCCTGCTTCTTACCAAAATTGGCAAAACATCAATCTTTTCTAGGTACGCGATAGAAAACATTAATAGTTACCTACGTTGAGTGAGTTGAAGTTACCGGAATTCCACCCTAAGGTGCATTGATCATTCGTTCAGACATAATAAATGTCGGAATACAATGGCACCTGTTCAGAGTTTTTTAAAATCGAACTATATTATATCTAATATAGTATATATGTATATAATCGAACTATATTATATTATATCTGCGATATAAACTATATTATATCGTTATATTCGATTTATAACGACTAACGAGACGAGATGGAAAGCTTAGACGTTGAACAGAGCGATTCCTACTGTGTTCGCTCACATTGCTCAGTCACAATAACGTACAAAGAATAGCATATACGAGTGAAATCGGGACGCATAACAAGCTTGATTAAGAATTACTCACTTAACAATATATTTGGTGAGCGATACAGTGATGAACAATATAACACGAAGCTATTGAAGGTGGACAACAACGATTCATTCTGGGCAAGTCAAGCGTGATCCGCTTTCAATGCAGGACGACGGGTTACTTCGCAAATAAATATCATTGCGGAACAATTGAGACTCGGATTTGAGGTGCTGCAGAAGTCGCTGTTGGCGCAGTAATGACTTCGAGAAACCATCGCATTAACCTATGACAGCTATGACCTGAGTTCGGGGTGAATTTTAACCATGAGTCGCTTTCATTATGGCTCTGAATGCTCCGACATCAAAGGGGTAATCTTGTAACATCAGCTGGACTTTGTAATCACGTGTTATATTAAAAATCTTATTGGTTGTTTACATAGAGGGTTATTGGGGTGAGGATGAGATTTTATTTCAAATTGCGTCTGATGGTAATTTTAATTTGAACTAACTACCCTGTTAATGTTGGGTGAGAAATATTATCTTAAAGTTTAAATGTTAAACCCAGAGATAGACTGTGTTGTTTCGCCACGAGATAGCCTTAAGTTTCGATTAGTTTCGAAGAGATTAGTAGCTATAAATATCCACTGTAATAACTCCTATAGTTACACTCCTATAGTTTTAAGGTACTGACAGATATGCTCATAAACTTGCTTAAAATTAATATGCTCCGTACCTGTTCACATTTGCCAGAATAAGCGTGCTAGTTTTAAGCATACTCCTAAATAAGTATGCTCAAGGCAAACAATTGGACACACGTGCTATTTTAAACCATGCTGTCGACCAAAAAGTGCTGTCCGTACAGAACTCAATAAAACAATAATATTGAATGCAACGCAATTGTTTAATAGTATTTTGTTGATCATAATAAAATAACAAAAAAAAAGGAGAATTTGGGTTCGTAACTGGATAAGTAAAAGAGAAACACTAGATTTATATAGAGGTGAAAGTGCCACAGAGATTCGAACTTCGATCATAATTGTCACAAATAGCAACGTTTTTCGTCTCCTAATTTTTTAATTGACGCAACACTACGCGGATCATATTTTTTTATGGATAATTACTACAGATATTAAAAACTTGTGTACTTGAGAACTTATAGCACTACTGGAACTCCCCGAAGCAATAAAAAGGCAATCCTGTAGAGATTACGAAGAAAAAACTGAACAAAAAAAGGCGTTGTGTAAAAACAAAACGTGTTCTGATGATTACTACTTTTTAAAAAACCCAAAATTAACACGAGTATCTAGTCGACATGGACAGGTACGTGAGAAACCCGAAGAAGTAGCTATATATAATTTTGTCTGGAAATGGTGTCTTAGTTAATCATTTGATAGAAAGTCCCTGCGATGATATAAGAAGGTATTTTTCCATTTAGGTACTTGACCTTGCTGTGTGGATTTCTTTATGTATTTATAGAAGATACTGTAAAAATGACAATAATGATATGATTATCTCGCTTTCAGAGATAGTTTGATAAGATCACTCATACAGTTACCACCCAATATCAAACCAAATATGTTGCTGGCACAGCGCAACAAACATTACAATCGACTCAGAGAGATATATGTTACATTGCCATCTAACAATGATGGAAATATTACTGGTTATGGCTACTGGCCTGAAAAAAATCCCGTTAAAGAAGAGTCAAAGAAAACCACAAAATACATGAAATTTAAAATGTGTGCCAAAAAAGATTAGACGCAAAAAATGGTTTGCCTTAGGTGCAAAGATTGTGTGCTATTTGTTTTGAGGAATGGCAAAATTGAAGCTAATTGCAATTTGTGATAATGTTAGCAACTTTCATGTTTTTATATTTTCTATATCAATGGACTTATTAATTTTAAAGTTGTAATGTAGTAGAATGGTTTTTTTTTTCACTTCGTGTAAAATTTTGTTTACCAGAAAGGTTTGCACTGTAGTAAAAAAAGTTAGATAAATAGATACGTACAAAACTGAAGTCCACTCAATACATTTATTTATTTTTTCAGAGACCTGCGTTTACGTAGGTATAAAATTCAGTACTTAAATTACTGAAGTTGAGGTTTTTTAAGCTTAGAAACTTTTTCACTTAGAAGATTATGAAAACACAAGCCACTGCCAGTAGACATGTATCTCGTAACCATCTCGTAACACATATTACCAGCGATTATTATTCTCATTGTTACATTGTTATACACTTTGACAATGTTAAGTTTGTGGCAGTGAATTTGTTAAAGTATTGTTTTAAATTCAGAAACGGTGTTTTGAATAATTAGCTACTTAAATCATTTTCCAGGATACGAAATGCCAAATTCCAATTGTTCATTTGGTTATACGTTATAAGTGTAGGTTGCGAACACTGAATTAATATGTCTTATTTGTAATCGTATTTTAACTAAAGGGCCCTTTAGTTAAAATACGATTACCTAAATTCGCGTTTCGGTTTCGCGAAGGACGATCAACAGAACAAGCTGTTTCGCTTTTGACAAATCAAGTGTTTGAACATCTCGATAAAGGTGAAACGTGCATTGGTGTATTTTTGGACTTGGCAAAAGCCTTCGACACAGTTTCGATCCCAATACTACTCAAAAAGTTAGAGATGATTGGTGTTAGAGGAGTAACATTAGAATGGTTTCGGAGTTATCTTACTGACAGAACTCAACGAGTTAAAATTGACGGCAACTCAAGCAAGAAGAGACACATCTCATACGGCGTTCCTCAAGGTAGCATCCTTGGCCCCATTCTCTTCATACTATATATAAATGACATTTCACAAATCGCCCTCGTTAAAGCGGATGTCATATGTTTTGCTGACGATACCGCTATCATTTTTCATGGCCCAAGCTGGGATAATGTTTATAAAAATACCGTAACAGGGATGGCAAACATATCAGATTGGCTTAGCAATAATCTACTGATCTTAAACGCAGACAAATCAAAGTTTATTTGTTTTCATAAGACAATGGCATCGGCTCCAAAATCCATACCACACTGGATTACAAATACACACTTGTAAATTACAAAACAACACTACTAATTTGACCTGTACTACTAAGACAAGTAGCAGACATCTCTCTTCTGAAATATATTTACAAGGCCCTGTGTGAATCGATTATAAGTTATTGCATCTCTGTCTGGGGTGGAAGTTGTAAAAACAACATGATTCAACTGGAACGAGCACAACGCTCTGTGTTAAAAGTTATGTTCCAAAAACCGTTCAGATATCCAACTAAACTACTGCATACAGAAAGTGAATTACTAAGTGTTCGAGGATTATACATCGACAGAGCGGTGATGACTGCACACGAACATACTCTCCGCTCTACTCAATACAAGCAATATTTAAAGCAGCGGACATTTCAAATTCCACTACCACATATTAATACTTCTTTTGGTCGGCGTTCTGTTAACTTCTCATATATTTATATTTACAACAAAACACACCGGAATTGTGATATAAAAGACAAAAATACCAAGAGCATCAAACCCATTGTTCGGAATTGGCTTCTCGAACTTCATTATGACGATATTGAACTTTTACTGAAAGACATCCAATAAGTTACAACACTAACTTACTATCTGAAACAGGATTTTGCTGGCGCGCCCACACACACACACAAACATGACACGCAAATCTCCTTTTCTTTTAATGACTATTTTTAATTCTAAAATTTTATATCTTGTTAAATTCTGGCCTTTACAATACAAGCTATGCTTAATGTAAAGGTCACCGAAAAACTATACATTATGTGTAAACTATCTGTAAATTTTAAAATAAATAAATAAATGGCGCGAGAATCCTATTTTTTAGTGGTGTGTCGTCTCAAAACTCAATTACGCTGAGTTTATCTATGGTACTCAACTATCGGTTCGACAATAAAGCTTACTCTTATTGATTATAGAAGAAGAAGAGAAGATTAAAATGAAGAAAAGATTAAAAAGAAATTGGCACATAGAAAACGTTCTACACTGTTTACACTAATCTATTATGAAGGCAGAAGCTTTATAATATTTATATAATTTTAAATTTTTTTTCAGGGTTGTCAGTACGTCATTGCACTTTATAATTCACTGTGCTATTTTGCGCTCAATGGAGGATTTATTTTCTAACGTGGATTTGAAGAATTAAATTAAACAGTAATTCACAACGTGTTCCTGTTTTTAAATGAATAAACCTACAAGAAGATGACACAGAAGATGACACAAGATTCGGACGAGGATTCTTGAATATACATATAAGAAATAACCCTAGAGTAGTTAAAACGGCCCCTTTTAGGGCCACAATACGATCTACACTGGTTCTTTAGATTAGGTACTCCTAAACAAAAATTCATCAAGATAAAGATAATAATCTGATTTGTTTTTGTAATTATAAAAAACAAATTAATCTAACATGTTACAAACTTTTATTTTCACACGGCGAAAATCATATATCGTATCAGTATATCGACATGCGCCTCCACACATCACTATACCACTCCGTAAGTAAGTAAGTGCGAGCGAGATGGACTGATAAAAATGATTTATTACCTGAAGACTCAGTTGACAATGCGTCTACTATAATGAAATTGTTCAAAATTCTTTAACTAATTTGTATGCAAAGTGTTTTTTTAATATTACTTACTTATTCACGTAACGACGAATCTGATATACAAATTTTACTGCACTCAAAAAGAGTCAAAGAAAATCAAATTGAACACACGAGAGAGTCGATTTCATATCGCTGGTTGTCGCACCAACCACTCTTGACCGGCTGCACTCTTATTTATACTTGCCGCCAAATGCCTCGATGTATTTCGAATCTACCAGAGAATTGAAATGAAAGTTTGGGAATGCTATTTCTGTTGAAATGTAAATTCTATGTTGTAAATATAAGGACCAATTTTCTGTGACACTAATCGGAAAGGGGCGTGGCTACCATCGATAGGATGGAACATTCGAGATTTTCGGCCAGCGCGAACGCTTTCTCCAGAACGTTCCATAGTTAGTCGTAACATTATTTTAGACGGCGCATAGGGACTTGCGGATTTTTTATTGTTACTATTTTATGCATAGATAATAATATGTTCAAAGGTTTTATGTAAGTGAAAAAAAATTTACCATTAATGGCTATAGAGGACGATGGAAAATGGTATTGGCCTCGTTTTTTTATAATATATTTAAAGTCGGACAGCAATAACAATGGACAGTTTGTTATTAAAACAAAGGCGATATTTATAATTAGCAGTTCTCAATGTTTAATTTTTCATATCGACGCCGATGATTTATTTCCCATTAATAAATACTTAATTTTATTGAGCAGCCTGTCTGGCGACAGTAACCACCCTCTTATTGAAGACCACAGTGAACCACAGTGGACCGTCGTCGGCCCGCGTTACATAAAAAAATTGTTTTCCCCTGAATCCTTTCGATTTTAATGTGTAGATTACTAATAATTGTCATTTGCTAACACGGAGCCACCTACTATCGTTTGGTCAAAAAATAAATACCTAACTAGTAACTTTACAGGATGTCAATATACGAATTTCTATCACCCTCCAGTCCCCTCTGTTCTAGTTTTTGTTTCTAGGTGGCAACCCATTATAAAGTGGTCCGATAACCTATCTCTCGCACTTAATCATGAAATTTTTGGAATGACATCTGGAAAGTCTGCTTAAAAACTTTCAGAAGCTTGAAATAAATAGTCTTTTGAAAATAATTACTTGTTCCAGGTTGACTAATATAACTTTGCTGTAGTTAATAGCAGTTAATAAAAGTTTAACTTAATTTTTTTTTATTACAATAATTGTTATAATTAGTTATAATAATTATGTTATTAGGCATTCTCGTGCGTGACAATTAATAAGTTGTTACCCATAGACTTTATCGTAGGATTCGTATTCACTTGGGTATTTTACTTATGGACAATTGATATAATAATCTTCACATATTATAAAAAAAAAGTTCTCCCCCGCGTCTGTCTGTTTGTATTATATGTCTGTATGTTCGCGATAATTTCAAAAACTGTTGAATGGATTTTCATGCGGTTTTCATCTATCAACAGAGTGGTTCCTGAGCAAGGTTTAGGTATATAATTCGTTAAGGTTTTGTGTGAATTGGTTGAAATATGTCGACAATAGGCATGATGACAGATTTTGAAATTCCCTTCCATAATGTAGATACACGTCTACCATATCCGAATAAAACAATATTTCAGCAAAAAACTAAATTTCAACGCGAATTATTGAATGTTTTTAAATCTATTTTGAATTACGCGCGAAAACGCTCTTAGGTGTCATGGCGTCGCGTCTGATGAACCGTGACGTCACCGACATCTCATCAGATTTTCCATTCTGTCAAAGCAAAGTCAAGCAACACGATGGCACTTACCTGGGCGTGACGTCATTCGCTCTGATTGGTGTTTCAGTTAACATGGCGGATTGCAGTTATTTATACTTCTATTTTACTACAAAAAATGAGTAATTTTTTAGATTCCTTTCAACTTATCTTTTCCCCCAAAACCATTTATTCTTTGATACTTTAATACCGTCATCATGCCTATTGTTGAAGATGTCGGAAAAAATCAATGAGTTTGGGAGCTTTCATCGAAAACAATAGTCTTCCTTTGAAATCAATAATAAGTTAATTTAATTACATTGTAGGTATTTGTTTTACTTAGTATTCTCTACTAAGGGGGCAGTTAGAATACAACTAAATCTTAAGAGATTAAAAAGACGCTTTTATGAAACCTTTTAATAAGGTTAATGTTTATATGCATAATACTGAAGAATAAGACTCAAATTTTTGAGTGAGACAGATTTACTTTGATTATCAACATTCCAAAAGCTATTATCAACAACAACAAAAAAATGGAAACAGATCGACCTATGAAACAATTATAGACGAAATTTCGACAGACAATTTCGAAGATTTTAAATTGGTCATTATTTTCAGAATCGAATAATTCCTTACAGTCCAGGAAAATTTATTAAGAAATCAAAATCTGAGTCCCTCAGCAGCATTTTTGATATAAAACAAATATTGCAGAGAATTTTGTTTTAAATAAAAATGTTCCTATAACTTTTTTGCTAAAATTAAATTTAACAGAGTTAGGAAGGTTACAAGATATAAGGATTGATAGGTACATTTTATAAAATCACAGTATCAACCCTATGTCTATGTCTGTTAATATTAAAGCAAAAAAAGTAATACCAACATTTTTATGTGAAATTAAATTCTCCACAATATTTGTCTGAAACATTTTTCGAACTCTTATTATTTTCGTATAATTGGAAAAAAAAACTATTTTTATTTGTTTTTCATACAGGTGGAATCGAAAATTTCTTTCACCCATCGATATTTCCTATCTTCTAGAAACTTATATCAAAAATGCTCCTGAGGAACTCAAATTTTGATTTCTTAGTAAATGTTCCTGAACTAATCTATTAATTATATATTAATAGAGTAGTCCAGGAGTATATGCACTCTATTATTATAACCAATAACTATTCTAACAATTCTAACAATTTCAGTGTGTGTGTTCTAACAAACATGCTTATATTTTTGCATTTTTTCTATTTTTTTTTGTTGGAAAATATGTTTAATATGTGTGAAAATATATATATTATGTATTTTTTTAATAATAAGTATTACTTCTACTATTAACTCCTTAGGCTTGTAAATCTCAAAGCAAATGCACGAAGGTGTTTAATCTTATTGAGTCAGTGGCTAAATAACTTTGAATGGAGTAAGCCGCGCGCGCTTCACTGTTCATACTTCATAGCTATTTGTATTTTGAATAGTTCAAGTGTTCGATATTTTAAACTAATTGTTGAGTTTGAATTGAGTACGATATACAAGTTTTTTTTATTATTATTATGATGGTTACTTAATATTTAAGTTTGAAAATAGTGATATTTATTTGTATAGGTACATTAAACCATATTTACTAGTACTTTCAGGTGAACTTTGTGTTTCTTCCAATTATTTTAAATTTTGCTTCGTTTTCTCTGTTTGAGAATGAATTGTTTTTTAATACGTATTTTAACTATAGTATTATTATCTTTTGATCTATTACTTACTATTATTTATTTCTAACTAGCGACCCGCCCCCGGCTTCGCCCGCGGTGCAATTTTTATATATATGAACATTCCCCGTTTATCTCTCTTTCCATTAGTGAAAACCGAATTAAAATCGGTCTACCCGTTCACGCGTGATGCCATGACCAAGGGAAATAGGGTTTCATTTTTATATATATTTTTAGAAGAAGATACATAAGAGATGGAAGTTACGTATTTAAAAAAAGATTTGAGTTGAGCTTGTTTATTAATTTAAGAAATAATAATACGAATTAGTATTTTTATTAACACAGTAGTTTTACAAGCAGACATTTTTTTGCTACACGTAAGGTGCAAAATATATCATTCTTAATCATAATACTGCAACAGATTGTGAAAAAGATAGCCGCTCTTACAAATAACTTAAAAAGAGTTGATTTGCCCATACCATCTCTGTGTATGATTTTACGTTATTTTAATATGTGAACTAGATGGACGCGCCCCGGCTTTGCTCGAGTACAGTCGAGGAAGTTATTATGTATATAGATGTCAATATCCATCCGTCTATCTTTTAAATAGATGCAGTAGTTCCGGAGATTACCTTTCACTTATAAATAAACTTGCCAAATATAATACCTCTCATTTTATTAATTATTTATGTATAAAAATAAGGATAATTATTTTTATACATTAAACCATACCTAGCTAGAAATGTTGGTTGCACTTGTCTTTTCATATAAAATTAGCTGAGCCCGCAACTTAGTACGCCTGGTATACGATATAGCGCGTAACGTTTTTGTTTATAAAGCGATTAGAATGAAACAAACACTAAAAGTTACGGGAAGCTTGCTACAATACATTAGTGAAAACCGCATTCAAATCAGCTAAGCCGTTTATAAGATTCGCGTCCACAAACGTACAGACAAACAGACAAAAATTCTGAAAACTTTTTTTTACCTCAGTAACATAAATATACATAGGAACATAATACACAAATTGTTTTTTTGAAAAAAATATTTAATTTGCAGCCACGGCTCGTTTACGATTTGATTATATGTATAGATAGGTTTTAATTAGAAGTATTAGAAGTGTTTGTGTTTAAAAAAAATTCACGATATGCTAAAGTGTCACTGCAGATGTAACACGATATCGTGGGTTGATAAAAATTATATACCTATCTCCACCTATGCATTTGTTGACTATGAACGAAGCGTAGTAAATGTCCACATGATTACAAAATTGCTTAGTTCCTTTAACTGTACCTTCTCTGACCGTCATGCAATAATATGTCGACGAGTCCGTGTATGGATTTACTCGATACCTACGTCAAATGAATAAATTTAACCGATTGTCTTAAATTTCTGTTTCTCTTATAATGTAATAATGGTCACACGAAAATGAGTTGATCAGCATAAAAATATTATTCTATTCATTTTTATCGACAACTAACGCTTAATTAACAACTTTTTTAATATTAATAAAAATGTTTCCTATGACACACTCTCTGTTTCTTCTATAGTTCCCGATATTGTGTATTTAAAAAAAATCCTGCAAAATTTGAAAGTCAGAATAGAATGGTGAAAATGAATTCTTTAATCCTAATTAATTGTAGAGATGATTAAGAATTAAAAAATTCAGATTAAACATCAATTTATTATAATCCTTTTAATGGCCAGTTATTAGCCAGACTTATTAAACCCACAATCATGTGAGTTCTTACATTATTTACACAAATAGTCCAGTCAATGACAGTTTCCCCGTATAATTTTGCCAAACAGTACCGATTTGTTCAACAATTTGGATTTAGGTTCTATTTACCTTCTACTTCAAAGTAGATCATTGTCATTGAAAATAATGATTTTGATTTTTTTCGATAAAATACATACTTTTTGAGTTATTTGCGAAAAACCGCCTGAAAACGTGGTTATTTTGGTCGAAAAATTGACACATTCACTAGCGTATAAGTCGAAAAGTACTGACTTTCAGTAAAAACTTTATAGAAGAAAACTGGCTTAGAATTAGTCAATCTTATCCATTCCCGGAATTATTTTCTACTAGCTGAGCTCGCAACTTCGTACGCGTGATATTCGGTAGGTATAGCGCGTAACTTTTTTGTTTGTAAACCGATTGCAATGAAACAAACACTAAATGGTGCGGGAAGTTTGCTACAATACATCAATTAAAACCACATTTTGAAAAAGATAGCCGTTCTTATAAATAATTCAAAAAGAGTTGACTTGCCATTTCTGTGTATGATTTTACGTTATTTTTATATGTGAACTGGATGGACTCGCCCCGGCTTTGTCCGAGTACAGTAGAGGAAGTTATTATGTATATATATGTCAATATCCATCCGTCCATCTTTTAAATAGATGCAGTAGTTCCGGAGATTACCTTTCACATATAAATAAACTTACAAAATATATCTCATTTTATTAATTATTTATGTATAAAAATAGGGATAATTATTTTTATACATTAAACCACACCTAGCTAGATTTGGTTGCACTTGTCTTTTTATATAAAAATAGCTGAGCCCGTAACTTCGTACGCGTGGTATACGATATAGCGCGTAACTTTTTTGTTTATAAACCTATTGGAATGAAACAAACACTAAATGTTACGGGAAGCTTGCTACAATACATCAGTGAAAACCGCATTTAAATCGGTTAAGCCGTTTCTGAGATATGCGTTCACAAACGCACAGACAAACAGACAAAACACTATTTTTTTGGCCTCGGTAACATATGTAAGTACAAAGTGTACAAATTGTTTTTTTTTTTTTGAAAAATTGTTTAATGTACAAGATGAAGTCCACACGATCGGGTCGCGGACATTGATTAGTATTATCCAATATACTGATAATAGTGCAATCAAATGGCACATTATCTCGATTTAATGTACAAATATTAAGGTTCCGAACTAATCTTAGTCCTAATGAAGTTTTATCTAAATAAAACTTGAGTAAAAAATGCTTTAGAGATTAGATTGAAGTTTACCTCGATGTCATGACGTTTAACCTTGTTGGCACAACTTAAGTTAATTACTTAAGTTTTTAAGAAGATTACATCTTAAAGTCAAGGCTTGTGGTAATCTTCCGTGTTCCGAGTTTTTATTTACTAATAGACACATAATTTCAATTATAATTTAAATTTGATTTATTTTTGAAACATAATGCATTTTAAGACCTTGAATTCTATATTTATACTCGTCTTATCATTAAGGATGTGTGTACATAAGTCACACGTCCTTGGTGATTTATATTTAATTACATTTGGTGATTAATACAATTTGGTTGTACATTTAAATATGCTGGTAACTTTTTTGTACAGAGGATTAGTTTAGCCAAATAATACAGTTTGCGTTGCCAAATTTTTTTTGTTTCACGAGCTTTAACCGTCATATTGTTCGCTATAGAATATGCGAAATTCATCAAAATTACCTATTTGCAATAAGAGCAGATGGGAATGGATTTTATTTCAAGGACACGCTAACTGGGAAATAAAGTCCTAATCGAGATACTTCATAGAGCTTTAAATTCTATAGAGTCGGTTTCACATTCGCCTCCGCCCTGATTTTGTTTTAAGGCAACTCAAGTAGATCATCCTATTTTTATTAAAAAATAATATAAGAATATGAGCATACTTCCTTAGAGATCATCAGTAGTTACTTAATTATGTTAATATTAAAATATTTACTTTAAAATTTTAATGTTTACGTCAACTGTGTAAACTGTAGTATTTTCAAACCGCCAATTCGACTAAAATCCTATTACTAATATTATAAATGTTATAAAGTTGCTCAATCACGCCAAAACGGCTAAACGGATTCGGATGAAATTTGGCACACAGATAACACTTGGATTAACATATAAGATGCTTTTTATCCTGGAAAAGGTTAGGTTCCCGAGGGATCGTCTCAAAACATAAAAAAATCGGCGCCACCGTCGTCACAGCGATAAAGATGTCAGACATTATATTACTCAAATGTTTTTTCAGGTGTTATATTTTTCATTTATCAACGCGAATTCGAGGGCACCAGCTAGTAATATTATAAATGCGAAACTTTGTATGTTTGTTACTCAATCACGCAAAAACGGCTGAACGGATTTTGATAAAATTTGACGCACAGATAGTTTATTACTTGGATTAACATATAGGATACTTTTTATCCTGGAAAAATGTTAGGTTCCTGTGGTATTTTCAAAAAACGAACAGCGCGTACGTAACCTATATTCGCGGGCACAGCTAGTATTTTAATAATAATTTGACGGCCCGTTGGATGAGTGGCAAGGATGCTTGCCTAACGTCTCAGGGGCCCCGGGTTCGATTCCCGGCGGGGTCAAGTTTGGAAATTTTAATGTAATTTTCAAAATTGACTCTGGTCTGGATTTGAAAAGTAGTGGTAGGGCACACTGCGTTTCGCAGTCATTTGGGCAGCCCGCCTGGCGGCAGTGACCACCCCCTTACAGAAGACCACCGTGAAATAACAGCATATACGTGCTGTTGTGTTTCGGTGAGTGAGTAAGGGATGCCAGAGCCCATTTCCTTATCCCCGCCTAATCCGTTATCCTTAATCCTACTGTAGTCGGCAGCGCACTTGCAGCACCTGTAGCGTTGCTTGTGTTATAGGCGACGGTAGCCACCTACCATCAAGTGGACCGTTAGCCTGTCTGTCGATATAACATAAAAAAAAAAATAAAAAAATAATAATAATAATAATTTGATTATACTCCGATAATATGATTGATATGATATGATAATAATATATAGGATTGTGCTCAAAGTTTGGGAAGTTTTAAGTTTGTTACTAAAATCAGCCGAATTATGTGATTAGGTACAATAAAATTAGAATTCGACCATTAATTTAAAATTATCTTTCGCTCGTGACTTCGTTTATATATCTTTATGAAATATAGCCTATGTGTTGTTCTGATGTATAAACCAAATTTCAGTACCTCTACCATGAGTTATAATGACCGCACTCGCTAGCGAGAGCGTAAAATATTTATATGAAAAATTGTCAAATTGACATTGACAGTTGACAGTTTTTCATATAAATGTTTTACGCTCTCGCTAGCGAGTGCGGTCATTGCAAAATGGTAAAGGTACTGTATAAAGTTTCATAAAAATCAGTTTTATAGCGTTTGCGTGAAAGAGTAACCAATATCCATATATCCATTTACATAAACTTCCACTTATATAATATTGGTTGGGACGGTAGGAATAAAATTGAAATGATGGTAACTAATTATATTTTATAAAAACAAAAGCAAGTTGTAAGTGCACCCACAAAGTTTAGAGATAGGTTACATTTTGGTGAAATAGCTATAATATAAAACATTTATAATTTTTCAGATAGAGCAAAATCTTTACCTTTGAAGATTTGTTTTAGTCGCAAGCCGAATGTTTAGTGGGTTAAGTTGAAGCAAAAAAATTAAATATATTACTTAAATATATAGAAATACAGTTGAAATATCTTTGAGTTGAAGCAATAAAAGAATGTCATCAGACATTTACCCATACTCATGATCAGCAAAAAGATTATCATTATTAACGTTAAACTGATAAAAAAAAACGTAATCTAACCTGATGTGAGTTAAATATTCGTTTTGTCCAAATAACAATGACTAATGAGAAATATATTTTTAAGTAAAAATAACGTTATTTTTGTTAGTTCTAAATTGTTGGCATTAGTTGTGAAATAAAAAATTGGGACTACAATAATTGAAACAATTATTTACATAAACTTCAAGTGTCAATATCATCTACAGTCTTCAAAACCTTGTAAGTTACGTAAAAAATGTTAAAAAAATATTGTATACTAGTTGAGCCCGCAACTTCGTACGCGTGGTTAGCTTGTAACAGCTTGTAGTGGTAACAAACATTAAATATTACGGGTTAGCTTGCTACAATACCTCAGTGAAAACTGCATTCAAATCGGTTAAGCCGTTTCTGAGATTAGCGTGCACAAACGCACAGACAAACAGACGAAAATTCTAAAAAATATTTTTTTGACCTAGGTAACATAAGTACAACGTGAACAAATTGTTTTTTCGAAAAAATATTTAATGTACAGACACGTCTTGTTTACGATTTTATTATATGAATAGATGAATATTTTTAAGTTTATAAATGTTGTTAAAAGTACACAGTTATTTGTAATTTATTTAAAACTTAAACTTAACCACCCCCCCCTCCCGCATTGGCATGGATGCATTTTTTCTGCAAACTACATTACTTCTTTTAAAAATTCAACGTTAATAAAAAAATTAAAAATATTTAATAATAAAACATTTTCGTGGAAAATATTTTTTTATCTGGAATTTTCAACTGTAATATTTAATCTTTTTTTATATGTGTCTTTCAAAAAAGTTTATCTTAAACTTTTAGGTTAAGATATTAACTATTAAACCTTGTAAAGCAAATAGGAAGTTTAGAAATATTGGGATTATGCGTAATAAATAGTATAAAAGTACCTACCTATATTTTTTCAAAGACCTCTCATGTACCTATAGTTACCTACCTACAGACGTCATTACATTCACGTGGTCAAACAAAATAAACTTTACCTAATTCTAAAGCAATTTAGATAAGAAACAGTACCTAATGCTTGCTTCGTTGTATATTTTGTTAATTTTTTCCTCTATATCAGTAATGTTTAATCTTTAAAATCTAAATTATGATTTTTAAATAAAGGAATTCTTGAAAAATGTTGAATCTCTTTGAAATATTGAAATTTTTTAAATATTTAAAGATCCAATAGCCACAATAAAATCGAATCAAATCGTTTGTCCAACTCTAGGCCCCTTTTTATGTCAAAACTTGGCAGGCAGGCCCATTTTCCTTTACAAGAATAAAGGAACGGGGATAAGATGTAGACAGGGGAACGGGCTCTGACATCTACGATTCACTCACCGAAACATAACGACACAAGTGCTGTTATTTCACGGTGGCCTTCTGTAAGGTGGTGGCTACTGCCGACAGATGGGCTGCTCCGGAACGCAATGTGCATTGCTGCTACTTAGACTAAGGACGAATCTCATCACACTCAGGCCCCCAAAACTCCTTTGTATATTTGATATTTTAAGGAATCGAACCTGGGATAAAGGGAAATTACATTAATCACTCCTACAATGAGCTTGTTATAATTTGCTGAGTTGATTGTGCAGTCGGATTTGCAGTTAATCCTACTACAAATGCGAGAGTTTGTGAGGATGTTTGTTAGATTTTCATGCAAAAACTACTGCGCACATTTTGATGAAACTTCACAGTAACATAGTTTATACATCAGTACAACATAAAGGCTATAATTTATACAGACACATGTAAGAATTCGCGCGAAAAACCCAGTAGATAATATTTTCTTTGAAAATTATATGTCTATGAAAATTATCGTAATTAAGAGGCACTTTCCTCAACGTGACGGACTTACAGTGTGTAATTTATTATGTAGGTACCTACTTAATTACGAGCGAACATGATTGCCGACAGTATGTGGTAGTAGGAAAAGTAATAACTGGCACGAGGTTGCATCAATGTGAACAGCATTAGCTAAGTAGGTACATATACTCGTATGTATTTAAAAATTTCTTATCTGCTTCGTTTTAGTGGTTGCTAATATTTAGACTTACAGATTTAAGTTTATGGAGCAGAGATATTAAGATTAAAATTAGAATTAGTTGGTTCCTTGTGTTTGTTTCATGCTCAAATGCTTAGTGGAACACAAACCTTCGTATCGATGTGGTTTTGGTAGTGTATTTGCTATGTATTTAATAATTTCTAAAGTTACTAATGTGTTTATTAGTGCTATTTGGGTATGTGGATCTTGAATTTTGAAATATAAATACTTTGGATTCTTTGCGAGCCTTTGCTAAAAATATGTGTTCGCGTCGCGTGCTCTATAGAAACTTAGTTTCTATTGTTATATTGAAAATCTCATTGATTTATCAACGCCTATTGTTAATTGAAAACGACATCCACACAAACTAACCACTGGCTGTAATATCTCAACGAAAATGTGTCTTTCAAATTTCAAGCTTATTGGATGAGTGGTTAGGGTGGTTGCCAACGTTGTGTGCCAGGGCTCCGGTTACATTTCCCGGTAGGGTCAACTTTTGGAAATGGACATATTAAAATTTGCTTTGGTCTGGATCTGGAAAGTAATGGCAGGGTACACTGCGTTTTGCAGTCTTTGGGCAGCCCGTCTGGCGACAGTAACCATCCCCTTATATATCAGTGAAATAACATATATGTGTTCTGTTGTTTCGGTGAATGAGAAAGGGATGCCAGAGCCCATTTTCCAATACCTTATCTTCAATCCTACTGTAGTCGGCAGCGAAAGTCAGCCTGTATGCCGACCTGAACATAATAAAAAACTCTGAGTTTGAATAGTGAAATACAGTGCAGGGTACTCTGCGTTCTGCATTCATACGACAGGCATGCAGTCTGGCGACTGTAACCACCTCCTTTCAGAAGGCCACCGTCAAATAACAGCATCTGTGCTGTTGTGTATCGGTGAGTGAGTAAGGGATGCCAGAGCTCATTTCCCTACTATTTTTTTTTATATTTTTCAGTTATGAAATTTAACAAGACGTTTTCCACATGTTTGTGCACTGTTTAACTAATGGATTTCCCTTTCAATATTACAGAGCTTCTGTTTCTACAATTAAGACTTTATAAGGACAATAAGGATGTCCTCTGGAGGATATCTTCTTTATTTTTCTTATTGAAAAATAATAAAATAATAAAAAAACTATAAAATACTATAAAAAGTTGAAATCATTGAAATGACTTTAATAAAGTGACAAAGTTCAAAGGAACGTTATAAAAAATTAATAGTGCATTGTGTTTATATAAGATTTTTTAAAATTACTCTGAAGAGTTGTTCCGCGATGTCGAAAGAATTGAAATTAAAAGCGGACGAAGTGACCCAACGGGATGAGACATGGAGAATTATGAAAAATGTCGTTGTCATCAGTCTAGCGTTTATGTTGCATTTTACTGCTTACAGTGTGAGTATATTTCTTAACTATATTCTTAAGGACGTCATTACATTTTTGACGCGCTCGAATTCAGCTAACTGCGCCAGCACAATTCAGCAAAGTGCCCACACATTGTACTTTGGAACTTTGTCGTTCTAATTATTTAGAAAAAAAGGCGATACACCCATGCTTCCATGACCGCGTCTGAGCGGGGAATGGCGAACGAAACCTACGGCGAAAGAGGTCGCAGTGCGATCCCTTAGAAAAATGTATGGAGAAAATATAGTGCGTTTTTTAGTGTCTATTCTTTCTCAGAAATGAAAAAGTAATTTATTTAAGTACAAAATAATAAGCTAGACGTATAGAAGACTGTATAAGCTACAATTTCTTATTATTTTCATGTTAAAATATGCAACAGATTTTTAGCTATTTATGTACCTATCCAGACACCATTTTTCGATATTTTTAGCGATTCTTGCGATGGTAAAAATGTATTTATGTGAAAATTTTGTATTGGGCTGCCCAGTTTTTATTAGCTATCTTTAGAGATGAATACATTACCTTTTATTTTATACCATGGTATCTCTACAGTTGTGCTTCCTGGATATATAAATAGTACCGAAAAACCATTGATATTTGTGAATACGTCCTTAAGTAAAGGTCCACTTGATGGTAGGTGCCTATTAACACAAGAAACGCCACAAGTGCTGCAAGTGCGACGTAAACGGCTCGGATCATATCGCGCCGGCCATCGCCGACTTTAGCATAGTTATTTACTTTAGATTATTTGATAAAAACATAACTTCCATAATCTGGATTAAATTTACGAACAGAATCAATTATATTAACTCATTAATAGGTATTTAGTGACCACTTGAAAATATGCTCAGTCAGTGACAACCATATAATTTTATTTCTTTTTCTCCTAAGCCACACTTATATAATGTTACATGCAATTAAATATAAATTAATTTACTTGATTTTGTTATGTGCTCATCTTTACAGTCAGAATCGCTTAAAAGAACTTAGTCACCTTTTATCCTTATCAAATAGTGAGGTGTTATGCCATACTCTACAAGACAAAACATATAATTTTATTATTTTGTCTAATGTAACCGCCGAGCCGCCAAGCTTTAAGAGAATTTCTTTGTAATAGTTATCGAGGCTATTAGAAAGACACAAAGGTTATAGTTTAGAGTACATATATTTAAAGTATAAGAAATTAAATTATAACCCCCCTGGTTAAGATGATTCTCAACCTCTTGAGTCTTGACTGCAAAAAGATATATTATATTTTCATGAACGCGTTAACCTGTTTGACACTAAATATTCTATTATGGTCCATGTTTGAAACATAGGAAAACATATTGAAAAAAGTTAATTATCTTCTACCCATATATTATCGTCAGGGAGCAGCAAACCTTCAAAGTTCTATCAACGCTGAGGCCGGCCTTGGAACTGCTTCACTCGCAGCTGTCTACGCTGGGCTTATCTTCTCCAATATATTCTTGCCTGCCATTGTTATAAAGTAAGTTAAAAATTGTTTAACAATTAATGTTATATACATAAGGCCAGGGAAAAAGTTTCTTCGTATTTTATATACAAATTCAAGATATTTTATATCATAGGTTCTTTACATTTGACTATAATATATATGGAACATTTTGTTCGATAAATTATTGCCATTTTGTACTTGTTTTGACACAGTAATCTCTTGATGCTAACCTAACACTACATAAAAATTCTGAAGAGACCGAACCAGGTGAAAATCTGAGGGTGTAAGGTCAGGGCTATATGATGGATGCATTAACACTTCCCCAACCAAGTTCTCTCAATATTTGTAGAAGTTTGTGGTCTGGCGATATCATGATGTAAAACTACACCCTTTCTCTTGATCAATTCTTGCCGTCTATTTCTTGCTTGAGTCTCAACAGTTATTGGCAGTAGAGAACCGAATCGATGCTTTTGCAAGAACGTTAACTTTTCATCACCAATGATCAATCTTTTCAAAAACGGTTCGATTTCATTAAGTTTTAATAGAGAATCGCAAATGAGTACACGATTCATGACGTTTTTTTGGTGGGCTCGTGTGGCACCCAAATATCGAGCTTTTTTGTATATTCAGGTTTTTCAAATGGGTCAAATTTTTGTTGTAACCCAAAACAGCTACGTCCGGAACTCTTCAGCCATGTCGTAACTTTTGCTCCACTTTTTCAATAATGGCATCAAAATTCCCGGACTGAAAACCCTTATATGAACCTGATATATATATATATATATATATATATATATATATATATATATATATATGTATATATGGCCGGCCGGAGCGCTCCAATAGCGAAATTTCATAAAATGTTTGTTTTCACCGTGCGCTCGGAAACAGCTTCGCGAGGCCCGCTCGGGGTATAGTATTTTTAGTGGTATCATTTAATGTATTATTTAGTTTCTTTTTTAAATTGTTAAAATTATAAATAAATAAATTAACCCGAGGTTGACTGCCTCGAGGTATAATATTTTTTCAATAATATATATTAATGTATTTCTGGTAGGTATAATATATTTCTGCTTAAATATTTTTTCAAAAAAATTATTTCAAAAATATCTCGGGAGTGGTGCGTCGCAGACCCTCCGTGTTGGTACTCATTTAAGAGGTCTCGGGGGGACGAATTTTTCGTTCACGACGAAATTTCGAAATTCATATTTTCGTTGAAAAACAAAAAAAACCTCTGTTTAAAAACAAAAAAGTTAAGCGTTATTCCGAATACCACGCATACGAAGTCGCGGGCACAGCTAGTATAGTAATATTAATACAAAATAGTATAATAGTACTTGGAAATGACAAGGCACGGGCAACGCCCGGTGGCGGCCCGTCGTCGGCGGCACGGTGACAAATAGCAAACCCGGCCGGGGCACGTTGAGAAAAACCCGGTGAGCGCCCGGCCCGGTGTAATATGTTTCATCCTTTATATTGAATACTAGCTGAATTTTTCGAATTTTTCAATTCGAACCAGTAGTTCCTGAGATTAGCGCGTTCAAACAAACTCTTCAGTTTTATATATTAGTATAGATATAATATACCTTTTATTTATTATTTTACTACTATGACTTCTCTGCATTCTTTTTCATTTTCGTCATTCTTTTACTAAGCTAATCTTTAGACATATGTCAACAAAATGAGCTAATTCGCCTTATTTTTTTAAATATAATTGTATGAATATAACCTAACTGAAATATTCCCGTTTTTTACAGATGGTTGGGGACCAAATGGACTATATCTTTGTCGTTTATAACATACATGCCGTATATTGCTGCCCAGTTTTGGCCGAAGTTCTACACGATGATCCCAGCAGGTCTTTTTGTAGGACTCGGCGGAGGACCGCTTTGGTGTGCCAAGTGCACTTATATCTCTGTGGTGAGTTCAAATCCTAACTAATATAATATTATAAAGGTGAAAGTAAGTTTGATTGTTTATTACGCTTTCACGCATTAACCTATCGTAATTAAATTTTGCATACACATTGTCAGGGATAGAAAAAATGTCATCTAAAAATAAAAACAAAAAATTCAACACTGACAAAAATATATGAGCAATAAAGATTGACTAAAATGATTTAAAACCTAAGAAAATGGGACGCGAAAGAAGTCGCGGATAAAAGCTTGTTTGAATATATGCAACCCTGAGAATGTCAGGGCAAACTGAGTTTCGCAGTCATAAATTATTAAGCTTATCTGGAGGTCTATAACCACCCACTTGGAGTAGACCACTGTCTGTTCCCTACGTGATCGGCAGCGTTCATTTAATACCACTGGAATTATACGCATCTCTTCATCTGTCTGTTACACTTTAATATAAAAAGAAGGCTTTTAAGTTCATGGATATTGGATTTGCCAATACCTCAAGAACATCGAGTTACTACTATACTCAAAACAAAAAAGTTGACGAGTACGTTAACACTCGTTCAAAATTACACTTTGGAAATTTTAGTCATAAAAGTCTTTCTTAATATTTTGTAATTTCCTATGAATATATTAGATTTTGGAAATGGGGATGACATTTGAAAATTTAAAAACTTAGATTTTTTAATACTTTCAAAGTTAAATATTTATGAAACCCTATTATTAAATTACAAGACATTTTCCCAGTAAAATCTATAATTTCTTCTTACTTACAAGTTTTAACCGTTAAAATGAAAATACCACATAATGATGGTCCGATCTCCATACAAAACTGTTTGATCTCCTTAGCCCTTTGAATTTTTAATTTCATTTATTAAATTTGTAGATATACTTACTTCAAGAATGACAGGGCATAATGTGTTAGATTAATTAGGGTTAATTAGACTTAATATTGTTGCAGATTTCAGAGGCACACAGCAAAATATCAAAAATTCCTGCAGAGGCGCTACTTGTTCGCTTCCTAGGTCTTTTCTTCATGATCTTTCAGATGAACCAAGTTTGGGGCAATCTCATTTCTTCTCTGGGTGAGTACCTTTGAAATAGGAATTCAAGAGGCGAACGGTACCACTTTAACTTTCGACCTGTATCACTTTAAAACATTTATTTTTGTTTACGACCAAATTTCAGCCTCTTGCATATTCAATATCTATTATGCTGATTTCCTAAGGAAAAACATAACAAGATATTTCATTGATACTCTTATGAATTAGTTCTCAATATGTGATATATCTTAGAGTTTTTAGCTGAAAACTGTTTTATTAACAAGAGGAACATTAGGTACACTAGTAATAACCTCTTAACAATTTTCAGTTTTATATTAATATAAATTTATGTTCAAAGATTATGGAAAAAAAAAATTAAATAAATAATTAGAAACAAATAGATGTAAACGCTTTCATTAGTTTGTAAAATGAAAAATATGCACGTCGAGCCATTTTTTTCTGAAGTTTATTTATTGAGACAATTTAATTACATCTTTTTATTTAATAGTACTAACATCAGGCAACAATGAAGCAGCGGTTACAGCTGTAAACGCTTCTATGATTCCTGTGGTTTGCGGTGCAAACTTTTTGCCAAGTGCTGATGCTGGAGAGGCACTGCAAGCGCAACCACCTGAGAAGATACAGACTATTGCTGGTAAGCATACCTACATGTATTTAATTGAAATTTAAGTTTAGCATGGATATGCTTATAGCAAAATGTATAATTTAATTTACTAAGTAAGTAAGTATAGTAAATTTATAATTTTTAGGGTATTATTAGGCATTCGTGATTCCTATGTAACGCAAAAGAAGAAACTCAAATCAGAAGCAAATGCTCTTTGAAAATTTACCTTAGAAATATAGCTATCTAAAAAATGGTGGTTTATTCTTGGATTGTTTAACGATATAACAAGATAAGATATGCGGGTCACAGAGAACTAAGGTCTATTATCTTTTAAACACACAAAAAAACAGTCTTTTAGACGGCCAAAAAGACATTCAGTCAAACGGAAAAGCAGTCAATATACTGTCAGAAAATTAGTAAGCGGATTGTGAGTAAATTAATTGTACAATTATTGTATTGCAGGAATCTATCTTGCATGTATGGCGGGTGCGGCGTTACTGGTGGCTTTTGGTGTCGATTCTATGAAAAGGTATACTATTTTTTATGTTATATTTGTATTAGGCTTACAGTCCACTTGATGGTAAATGGTTATGTTCCAAATTAGAGCTTTTTCGACTTTGGCTTTGGCCGAGCGTTGTTTTAGTCAGGGCAAACGATTTTATAAGTACATAGGCCGCACTGGAAGGTTTAAAAATGGCCAGAAAGTAAAGACAGAAATGAAAAATAAATGTAAATTTCGAATTAAGAACTCTTTAGGTAACTGTCGATGTAATTTCATTCAGTTGACATTTGTTTTCACAAATTTGTGTTCATTTAAAAAGTGTTTGTCGTGCGAAAAAATGAATATGACGAGAGAAAATCATAATGGTTTATTATGACTTTCGTTGCGGTCTTACAATAAAGTTATGCTAGACTTTGATTGTCATTTTATGACGAAGCCCCGTCCCGTGTTATAACTGATTATTTTCGTAAAGGACGTACATCTAGGGAGACAAATGAAAGTAACTTGAGTGCTGTATGGCTCATGATTGAAACACATAAAAGAGTGACATATCAACAGATTTGGTCCAGTTATTAGGCATTGGCATGAGACTCTTACACAAAAATTTAGGCGTGAGGAAGCTTTGCGACTCATTTTTTGGACTGACGAGACATTTTGCAACCATTAGAGAGTCAAAGGACCGTTACTCTAGACTTTGTAATTATTTGCCAGTTATCTGGAAAATGTTCTACAGAAGCGCCCAAGGAGCAGGATCCTCCTTCACCACAACAATGCTCCAGCCTGCTCCGCCAGACGAACAATCGAATATTTGACTATGCAAGGTGTGGAATTATTGAGTCATCCTCCTTATAACCCCGTCTGGGTACCATTTCATTCTATTTATTTCCAAAAATAAAAGATACTTTAGAGGAATTCGATTTATGAGCCCTGAAGATGCAGTGAAGGCGTTCGAAAACGCCGTGAAAGGGACCCTTAAAGAAGAGTGGGCCCACTAATTTAGTCAGTGGTTCCATCGTATGCGATGGTGCTTACAAAGGACTGGAGTACTTCGAAAAACAATAAGAATAGAAACAGCTTCCTATATTATTTACTTTTCGAGTTTCTAAAAATGTTCTGTGTTACCCTCGTATAGTTTAAGAACGTATCGCTAAATGTGTTGCTAAGCGCAAACCTCGAGAACGGCTGGCTAGATTAATATTAAGAGATTGTTTGTTTATTATAATGATTGCCGCTACGTATTTTGGTTTCAGATATACTTCAAATATTAGCAGCACGAACACATTGTCAGCTTTTGCGTTATTGGCTGTCACCGTGAAGCTGATGGTGGAGCCAAATCAGTTGATGCTGATCATAATCAACATATTCATAGGCCTTCAACAGGCTTTTTTCGGTGCTGATTTTACTGCGGTAAATATTGATTTTATTACAAAAACCGATCTTTTTGTCACTGAAACTTCTTTTGCTTTTATTTACATATTATATGGCTCTTCATATTGTATTATCTCTAATATGTAAATTATGTAAAAATTTATTTTAAAATACTAGTGACTCGCCCTCTGCTTTGCACGGATTTTTCTCGTCTTTTATTTTTTTTTAATGTTAAGATCAGCACTTCAGCAGCCAGTCTGACGATCCACTTGATGGTAGGTAGCTACCGTCGCCTATAACACAAACAACGCCATAGGTGCTGCAAGTGCGCTGCCGACTACAGTAGGATTAAGGATAAGGGATTGGATAGGAAAATGGGCACTCACCGTTTCACGGTGGTCTTCCGTAACTGCCGCCAGACGGGCTGCCCAAAATGACTGCGAAACGCAAGTTCATTTCCAAAGTTGAACCTGCCGGGAATCGAACCCAGGAACACTAGAACCGAGCGTTAAGCCCAGAAACCCTAACCACTCACCAACGGGCTCGTCAAATTAGTACAATTGATATTTAAAGGGGATTTGATTGTTGATAGATTGATATAACTGATTGGCATAATTAGAGTCCTAACATGACCAGCAGTTTGTTATCGTATATATCCTAGACAGAAGCAAAAATTTAAAAGTATATATCGCACATAGTTTTATCTAGCCCATGTGTCGATTACGCAATGGAAGAACTTACCGTATCTTCTTCCTTTCTGCTTTCATCTGCATATCTCGTATATTCTGTGGCGCACAAAATAAAATTGTTGCTATAAAAATTATTTCAGGCGTTCGTGTCGTGTGCCATAGGCACCGGGTCAGTCGGGTTTGTAATGCTAACGTATGGAATTGCTGACGCTCTCGGATGTGTTGTTACGGGTTACATTGCTAAGGTAAGCACTAAAATGAATCTTTCTTGGCGTTTACTAAGATGATACGACCTCGTTCTAAGACTATTACTTTAAAACAACCAACAGCAATTCTACGTACATAATGCAGTTCTTTTTGTATCACCCTATAACTTTTAACTGTATAACTCGTATAACTTTTAACTGTCAAACTAAGTTAATGTAACTAAAAACTGGTATTTTCAAAATATAATTTTTTAGTGAAATTTTTAACTTCACAATGTATGGAAACTTTTCTAACTTACGTAGATATATTTTGTGCGGTGATTGTAGGTAACTGGTCGTATACCGCTGATTTGTGCGGCGATTTTGGTGAACATCGGTTTATTCGTAACACTTCTTACATGGCGGCCTCAGGGAAACCTAGGCTATGTGATGTACATCATTGCTGTACTATGGGGAGTCGCCGACTCAGTTTGGATAGTGCAAATTAACGGTAAGTGTAAACTCATGCTAACAGATTTAATCACACTTTAAACTCTTAACAGAATTTGGTTAAACCGCAGTAAAGTCCAAGAATTTTCAATTATGTAGTCACGGGCACATATAACCGCCCACCCGGCTAAAGTCGCATAACTTGGTTTACAAAAACTAAAAGTTTATATTGTTGAATGAAGAAGTGGGTATTCATGACAATTCATAACCCTTTTTTAAAGATATCCTCAAGTGTGAGTCTCTTTTATTGAGTTCAGTCGAATATTGACTTTCGAACTGATTGTTTTGCGCGTGCATAAAGTATTGCTTGTGAAGTTTGTTTTGGTTCTTAGGGTGCGTCAGAGTTTGTTTTTTACTCAGTAAAATGCCATTGGATGCAGCTGGTGCAGCTTAAGCGGTGGCGCTTTCAGAAGCTGGGTATATCCAGCCTTATATATCTTATAGTTTTCTTCGGATTACTTCAATTTTAATACTCTTTCATTGGGATATTATTCAATAAAACATCCAAAATAACTCATCACGATGGTGCACACATCCAGTTTATTTTTTTCCAGTTTTTATTTTTTACATTAAAATATTCAAAATAACATATACTTACATATATATATTTCATAATTATTTTATCAGATATACAAAAACACTATTATCTTTTCATGTCAAAATATATATTTTCTTCTTTTTCTTTTTCTTTTGAATATTAAACCTTTTTAAATCAGCCAGTATTTAAGTTCAAAATACATTAACAGTATAGGCCGTAAAAAACGGCGAGCGCACGGCCCGGTGGCGGCACGGCCCGGTGGAATCATCCTTAACATATTATAAACGAAATGGCTCTTGTGAATTCACTGAGAGAACAAGCAATTTGATCAGCTACTAGATTGAGCGTTCTGAGAGTCGGTGGTCGCCGCCGCCACGTTTAGAGGATTTAGAACATATTCAAGTAAATCTATGATATTGTTTAATGAATTTCCTTTAGTATAAAAAAAGTAATTTATTCGATTTCGTTTTCTCCCACAGCTTACTACGGTATCTTATTCCCCGGAAGGCAAGAGGCTGCCTTCTCTAACTTCAGGCTGTGGGAATCTGTCGGTTACATAATCGCTTACGTCATATCACCGTATATGAGGACCAGAGCGAAGACCTACCTACTATTAGTGTTAATGGCAATAGGGGCTACGTTTTACTTTATCGTCGAGTACAAAGAATATAAACGTAAAAGGAAATTAGATATTAAAGAGAAAGAATGTTGTGGCGCCGGCTGTGATAATGTGGCTTTTCAAAATTTTGAATAATTGTGTAATTTAAGAATAGATATATTTTATGTATGGCAATACCTATGTGTTTTGATGCAAATCATACGCAGTCCTTTTTTAAACGAACAAAAGTCTGACATTTATAAAAAATGTCATTTATATAATCTATGTATATTATTTTCACTGAATATTCATTTCCAAATTTAGTACTTCAAAATTAATTAAGTTTTCACTATTAATTTTCACTATAAAAGTGCTCTGGGACCGAGTGCATTCGGATAAGAAGGTACTCTGATGCGAGCCCTCTCGGATGTTGGCATTCGATCTGAACTCGGACGAAAAGTGACCCTTTATACTATGAAGCAAAAGAAGTGTTCTAGAATGTGAAATTAAACCTGTACTAAAATAAAGATGGCCGAAATTTTTCTCTTTCTATAATTTCTATCTCTTTCGTGATTTTTCACTTCAGCGATTAACAATCTGCAACAATCCGTCAGCGATGGAGCCCCCTAGTTCCCGCCTAACTGCACAGAGGAACGCTCCTTCTCTAAATTGAAAAGAATAGAAAATTAATTAAGAAGTACAACGCTTCAGGAAATACTGACCAGTTTGTCGCTAATGTCTATGGAATGTGATGTAAAGACATAGAAGTGAAGTGATTGTCCATCTTAAAAGGTACCTCTTCAATCAACAATTCAACATAGACTAAGTAATCAGAGTACTGATACTACGGCGATTTTTAAGCAATAGGTAACCTTATATGTATAGTAAATGCTGAAAGAGTTACTGCTCTGGATTATGTTATAATTATATATGAAAATATAAAAAAATAAAAATAACGGTTGAATAAATGTAAAATTTGACTAAATATGAATTTTACCTATAATAATCTTTTGTCATAGTCATAAGAACCTCATTATTCTAATAAAGAGTCCAGGACCTCCAATAGATTAAAGGCGGATATACTTCGCAGCAGCAGATCAAGATCATTTCGATTGTCCATGCAGATAAAATGTGCTATTTGGACGTTGAAATTGTAATGTGTGGAAGCCAAATTCCGTGTGACTGGCGATTCGATCTGGCTCGCCAAATATGATTTGGCTCGAATGAGCGAACTGGGTCCGAGAGTACTCCTATAGTGCTATCCCGGCTTAAATCCTCCTTTTCGATCTAAGTAGTTGGGATTTACAGTACCTACACCCATTGGGCCTTCGAGTTGAAAGTACATACATCTAAGAACATTACTTGAATTATATTAGTCAGCAACAATTTAAAAATTCTTGCCGCTACATTAAATCCATATGGAATACATGGAACTATGTATGTAAGGTCAAAATTTATCTTGCAAGGGTACGTACATGCATTCGTGAACATTATACAATACCTTTAAGAAAAGTACCAAGGACGACCAGGATAAGTTAGCATCCATTTTTACAATAAAGCGTGTCAAAAATTTCTAATTCTTGTAATAATCGAATTATACCAAAATATTAGTCCGCAGTTATATGTTTCCAGTGTTTTATTTTACGGAATAGAAACTAGAATAGAACAGAGGCAGGAGAAATGACATCATGGTTGAAGAATTTAAGAGAGTGATATGATATGATCACTCGCTCCTTCTATCGTGTAGCAGCTTTCAAGGTTAAGATAGTCATGATAGTCGCCAAACTTCGTAGAGAAGTGGTACTTTAAGAAGATGATCAAATTATTAAATACAAAGATTTTGTTTGACTGGCAAATCGTTGTATTTGTATTGTCACAAGGATTTTATTCATGTTGTTAGCAAAATATGCCAAATATTTATTATGCTAATAGGAATATGCCAAACATGCTAATAGGATATGCCTATTTAGATATTAGATGAGATCATCTAGATCTCCAGTTCTAATAGTGGTCCAGGAAAATTAACAAGCAAATCAAAATTTGAGTCCCTCAGGGGCATTTTTGATATAAGTTTCTAGAACATATGAAACATCGATGGGTGAAAGAAATGATCGATTCTTTCCAAATTATACAAAAAAATTTACATAAAATGCTCATTTTCTTTTATGTTAAGATCGGCAGACAGGCTGACGGCCCACTTGATTGTAGGTGGCTACCGTCGCCTATAACACAAGCAACGTCAAAGCCGTTGCAAGTGCGCTACCGACTATAGTAGGATTAAGGATAAGGGATTAGGAATAGGGAAATGGGCTCTGGGATCCCTTACTCACTCACCGAAACACAACAGCACACATGCTGTTACTTCACGGTGGTCTTCTGTAAGGTGTTACTTCTGTACTTTTTTTGCTGAAATTAAAATTAACAGAGTTAGAAGATAAGGGTTGATACTTGTTGCCTAACGAAACAACATAAGTGAAATAAATAGTTTTTAGCAGAGTAAATAATTAGTTTGAATTTGGGATAGTTAACGAAATTAAAGAATGTTTCCCCCTTTTGTTTTTTAGCGTATTGTTATTCTATTTATGGTATGATTGACCTGATTATCTGTGCAACCATTCAACCATGAAGGTGTTAACAAAAACCCACGGAAAAGCCTGACACATACTTACGCAATTCCGGGAAACGTATTCAAGGACACATTTATGTTTAATGTAATCGAACCGATTTATATTTACAACAGTTTTAGACAATATGTATCCTACAATATATAATAGATTTAAATAAACTGATAGTGGTCTGTTCAGATTGTCTGAGCACAGTTGACCTCAGTTGGAGGAAACATGACTTCCATGGACTTGTCTTGTCTTCGGTTCGGATCTGCTGTTAAAACTTTATGAAATAAATAAAATTCGATTAATTAGGTATGTAATGTAAATAACCCCAAATTTCCAAAAATGCTTAATCGATGAACATGAAATTTTGCATAAAAGTTGTCAGAAAAGAACATAGGGTTACTTTACATCCAGAAAAAAGTCTTTATAATGGGATCTTCTACAATATTATATATCAATTTCAAATTAAAATTTCAACGCCTTTATGAGCAAAAAACGTTGATTGACAGTTCCTATCAAATCGACAGTTCTTACCAAATTAGTCGATCGATGCATCGATCGACAATCGATGAATAAGTCGACGTCGATCGACAGTTCTTTCTTTAAGAAAAGGCCGCATCCATTGAGTTCTGCGTTTGCGCCTCCGTAATAAGAATACGAGTAACAGGGACGTAGTGGCCAACACGTCATGTTCTGAATATATCGAGGGAGGTAGCGATCTATGTGTGATCAATATCGATCGACGATCGCTCCATCGCCAATCGATGATTGACTGACCAGTATTCATCGATCAGCCAAAGTTACCACACCAATCGACCGACATCGATCAATGGCATCGATCGACGGTCGATCGATTGGTTTGGTAACACCCTTATAACACGAAATCCGCGACCCGCCACGTAATGTTTTAAAGCCTAAGAAAAGAAACAATTGCGGGCAAAAGCTAGTAATTATACATGTATTTAATTCGGTGCAATGATTTGATTTTTTTTTATTAGAGTCGCAAATGACTATCAATATTTAAGTAAGCCTCGCGATTTCAATGAAACGAACACAGGGCTGCCACGACTGCCACGGTATTCTGACAGAGTCCACACCCCTTAGCGTTTTCCATAATATTTGCGGATTAGAACTCACTTGAAAGTTGAATTTTTGAAAATACTAGCACACTTGTCTCCAGCATGGACGTTTACCTTTTCACACAGACGAGAGGCTTTTGAGCCCATTAATTGTATATACAGGCTGATTAAATGATTAAGTCTTTTAAGGTCGTTCTAAAGGAATATTACGATTTTTAATAATTATTATCCAATATTAGATCTGCAACCCGCTTTGCAAATTCTTTAACATTGTTATGGACTTTTATGTTTTTCTATTGTATATCTGTTATATGTATTCACTATAAAATACTATAAAATTAACAGAGCTTTCAATTATCACCCGGTTTTTTGTTATGGGAAAGTTTAACACCTGTACTTTTTTGAGAAATTTTCTAATTTTATTGACTGATCTCGAAATAAAAAATCAGAAAAAAATTCAACGTCTGACAAAAATATACAAGTAATAAAGGTTGAATAAAGGTTTCGACGCCTAAGAAAAAGGAGCGCAGACGAAGACGAATCCTCAAAGTTAATGGTATTTGTAATACCATTAAATAATAAGAATGACACAGATACCAGAGATTTAATTAAAACCACTATAAACGCGTTGCTTCACATCTAGCTTTGTATAAAATAAATACAAATAAATAAATAATTGTTCATAATAAATAATTGTTTGTTATTATGTAAATGTTACAATTACTTAGCACCTGCATAACTGGTAGGTATGTTATTATTATTGTTCACAATAAGATATTTTCAATTGAAGCCTTTATGTGCATTTCCATTGTAACACGAATAAAATGACAAAATATAGTAAAATAAATTAAAGATGACAAAGAATAATTTTATCCTGAGTTTCTGAGGATCGTGATCATCTTATTGCCAGGCGGCGGAGAGGTAGCGGAAAGAGGATCTTCTCTCCCAGCCGATCCGCCGGACTCTTCCGGATTATTCCGGATTCCGGCTCGGGTAAAGGCGGCTGGCCTATGTCCCCCACCTTCACCCTTGACTGGGACCTGGGCGGTAGTCTTAGGGAGACTACCTCCACTTTCAGGTACGCCGAGGTTCCGACAGTGAGTCTCCCCGCGCTTGATGGCCCTGGCGGAGAGGGAATACTGTGTCACAACGTTCCTGCGACTCCCCCTATGTACAGCCGCGCTAGAAAGTTGCTGGTAAAAATAGACTGACTATTAAAGTGTTTCTTTGATAGCTATTTAATGAATAAGTTGTTGTTTTACTGTTTCATTTGATAAAGAGGTTATTACATCCTACTTACACTTTCTTATTTTTTGTTTTTGCAATACGACTAAATGATTCACTTGAATTGTGTTTTAAAAATTCTTCCTTTCCTTAAAACAGTTTCTTAAATGTTTAATTGATAAGTTATGCTTGATTATGATTAAAAAAAAGTACAATGCTTCCTAGACGTTTCTCATTTATATTTCCTATGGTTTCGACTTTGATGCATTTACTGAGTCGAGCAAAAAATGAAGCAAAATACTTTTTAATTGATTTTCTTAGATTATAATTATCTTAGATTTTCCGTTGCATTTTCTACACTAATTTTATAAAGATGTAAGTAGGAGGACTATAGGAGGAGGTAATCTTCGAAATAACTCATACGATTTAAAAAAATCTTTCACGAATAGTTAGAATAGAATTTCAGAATGACCACAGGCTAAATATTCCATGCTTCCGCTTCCGCAGATGAAGCTGCGGGCACGAGCTATCTAAAAATAAAGATCCAACGCTTGGCAAAAGTATATAATGTCAGGCGTCTTTTATTTTTCAAAGCGGACGAACTCGCGGGTACCAGGTTGTCTAATATAAATAAGATGTAACATATAAGAAAAAGACTACTCACATAATTTTAGAATTTAAGTTTATATTAAGTTACCAAAAACAAATTTATATTCTGAAATAAGCAGTGTTATGGAAATGTGTTATATCCTACGCGCATAGGGTTCTTTGAAGCCTGACTCATAGCGTAGCGATTGTGTACACTGTTCAGTCACAATATAATTATCTCGAGGTTCGGTGGTCCGGTAACAACCACCGTAAACCAGACGATCTATATTATTTTCATTTTAAAGTTTTTATTTATTCATTTACATTTTTGGAGCTTACAAACAGCTTCCTGAATTTTAATCATTTGCAATTTTTGTTTGTCGAAGTAAGTGGTTTGAAATCGATAGGTACTTGTGAAATAAAATACAAATGTAAGTTGAATTCTTGTATAATTAATTAAAATTTACTATTACTTATTTTATGAATTAAATAAATAAATGAAAATATTTGAATGAATCGAAGTGTGCGAATTTTATGTGGAAATTTTATTTATTTCTGTATAATTTCAAAATCACAATTGATTCTATTTTGCGTCATCTTACTAATATTATAAAAGCGAAAGTTGTAAGGATGCATGTATCTTTGTTCCTCAATAACGCAAAAACGGCTAAATGGATTTAGATGAAATTTGCCACACAGATAGTTCATTACCTGGTTTAACATAAAGAATACCTTTTATCCTGAACAAATCTTAGGTTCCCGAGGGATCTTTTAAAAATATTAAAAAAAAATATAAAACGCCCAATTTTTTTATATTTCTAAAAACGAATTTGCGTTTAGCCGTTTTATTTATTTATTTATTTAGACAGATACACCAGCGATAAAATCAGTACAGGTACAAAAATCTTTTACACTTGCAAAATCTTATTCTAACAGATATGCCTTTGCAGGTGAATACAACAATTATTGTTAAAAGCAACACTAAGCAAAAATAGTAACTTAAGGCAAGAAAATGATTATGAGTATTTAAACAATTACGCACAAAAAAAAAACACATTTCTTTATTTTTTTTTTTACATGTTTTTGCGTGAAATAGTAACAAACATCCATACATCCTCACCAACTGTCGCATTTTTATAATGTTTGTAGAATTATATAATAGCATTTTATAATATTGTAGAATATAGTGGGAAGTCACGGGCAACAGCTTGTATAAAAATAAATTGTTACTTTTCGGATTCTTCCATTAACTGCTATATTAAAATTTATGAGTATTATTTTTGGGCATTATTACCTAATATAAATATTGTATTAACGTTAATAACTTAAGTGTAAATAGTTGGAAATGTAAAATTTTATATATATACTTTTTAAATACTTTCTGAGGAAATATTAATAAAAGGGCCCATTTAAAAGGCGATAAATAATTAAAATTATATTTCGTAATACTCATTAATTATTTTTTTTAATATAAACTTTGGTAGGAAACCTGACAGGCTACAGTCGCCTGTAAAATGAAAGCAATAGTAAGGGCTTATGCAAGTGCGCTGCTATCTTCGATTTGATAAAGGACAAATTTAGGGATATAGGCTCTGGTATTCCTTACTCACGCACCGAAACACAACAGCACACATGCTGTTTTTTCACAGTTTTAACTAAAGTCTAGTTTTAACTGCGGTTCGAAATGTACTCTGATACAATAAAATAGCACCCTATTTTAGGGTCTCAATAATGGTTGTAATAACATTAAAAACCCTAACGCTATCCATGTGTTTTAACCATTGTCAAGATAACGACATATACCAGAATTTTCACTGGTTACATCAGATTTTATTTGGGTGCCCTCTACATTTTACGTGTGGTTAGTAGAGTCCGATATTTCGTTTAAATACTTATAAAAATACTAGCGATCCGCTTCTGGCTTCGCTAGAATGCATTCCTAAATTTCATAATCAAAAGACATTTACGCTAAGATAAGCTTGTTCACATATATATTATGGAGCATATTTTGAATATACATACTTTGAAATTTTATATAAATATAATTGTAATATGTGTTACTTTATTTTCATAATCATCTACATATATTTTATTTTCTATACTTAATTAAGGGCTTCGCAAGGATGCAATTTTTTTTCTGAAAATTGTATCTTCCTCGTTTGTCGCTATGGTTTACAAGAAGTTAGCGGAGAAGCTAACTTCTTGTAAACCACAGCTTTTATTATATATACGTGTATTTATAGATACGTACTTTGAGGGATTGAAAATTATAACACGTATTCACATTCTTAAGAGAACCTAAATAACTTTAACTTCATAAAAATACTTTGCGACGTTCAAACAAGTTTCTGTGGATCAATGTTACATGTATATTTTAATATACCTACAGACCTACTCTTGTGTCAATAAATGGAGCAATCCTTGTATTTTACATTTTTTTTAAATAACTTAAAAAAATTATAAGTCAATCGAAAATCGTATATCTGCAATATGTTCAATACTCACTTTATTGACACCGATAATTACATATTTTATAACGAAATTTACAATAATATACATATTTTATACAAAAAAATATGCCTTTTTTTGAAACAAACCCTTTTTATAATCAAAATTAAAATAAAATCAATAAACTGTTACGATTTCTTAGAAAGCCTATTGACTTTTTTCACTTTTTTTAAATAAATAATTTAATCATTTTAGTTTTTTTTATGTTAAGGTCGGCAGACAGGCTGACGGTCCACTTGATGGTAGGTGGCTACCGTCGCCTATAACACAAACAACGCCACAGGTGCTGCAAGTGCGCTGCCGACTACATCAGTAGGATTAAGGATGAGGGATTGGGAAGGATTAGAGAAATGGGCTCTGGCATCCCTTACTTACTCACCGAAACACAACACATTATTTCTGTTGTTATTTCACTTACCGTGCTGTTATTTCACAGTGGTCTTCTGTAAGGGGGTATGGTTACTGCCGCCAGACGGGCCGCCCAAATTACTGCGACACGCGTTGGAATTGCTGGCGTATGTTTTATTATTTTCGCGAGTTGAATAAGTGGCGCGAATGTTTTGCGTCGCATTCTGTCTTCGGTTATTCGCATTGTAGTAAAGTTGAGAGAACAAATTCTCCCAAATACCTATACTGATAGTTCCCACGCTCGTACAGCGCCACCTTAAAATTTGATTCTTAAAACTTCATACAAGTTAGAGATTATTTTTTGTGAATATTTTTTTATTTTTTTCTAAGCTCATTATCCTTCTTCGTCTTCTTAAAGTGCCTCTCCCTTCATTAGTGGAGGTGGGCCGACAGATTTGAAAATTTGTGCCTATTCTGGGTCTGAAGAATAGTTGTTCTGCACTTAGCCATTCCTTGACTTTACGTAGCCGAATTTCTTCCGTTTTCCGGTGCCCTGGAATTCTCTTTAGCATCTCTTTAGTCTCATAGCATAAGGACCTCATGCTGAAGAGATCTTGCATGTAGTTGCGCTCACTTAGTACCTACCCTGAAAAGCGTTCTTATATATGACCTACGAGATTTCTACAATGCGATGTATTCAGACCAAATTAATTGAATTTTATAACAATGACAATATGAACAGTGCGAATATCAAATTCCCTTCTCCTAGTGCATGATACATTTCAAGGATATTGAAATATAATAAGATTGTGTCACGACCCGAACCGGTTCTGTTCCAGTTCCTTTCGTTTAACAAGAAACAATATGACATTAGGAAGTCAATAAATTATGAACGTTAACTCTCTGCAAATTGTTTAAAATCAAAATTAACAGATGGTTTGCTGTTGTAGGTACGAACTTGACAAAACTATGGCGTCCTTAAAGAGGATCACCATTAAATAGCCTTACACTTTTTACATGTAAAAGTCGGCAGGCAAGATGGCGGTTTACTTGACCGTAGGTGACACAAGCAACACCTTTTATGCAGTAAGTGTGCTGCCGACCTTAGTAGGATAAAGGATAATGAAATAAGGATAGCGGAAAGAGAAACTCTGGCATCCTCTGGCAACCTGGCCCATAACCAGGACCTATACTAACCAGGACCATAACTAGGTGTTGCTAGTGTTTATACTGTTTTCGTTGTAACTTGGTGCGGATGAAAGCTTCCAGTATCACCTGACTAGGGAAGTACAAAATGCAATCGATTTTTATCGATAACTTTTCACATAGGGTAAATATCGATAAGAAATTTCTTTTAAAATATAATTAGTACAAAGCATTTTCATTTCGTATTACTAAAGCGGATTCATTCATAGTAAAACAGATACCAGTACCACTGATTTTAAAAATAATTTGGAATGTCCGTTTTGTTGTGGCAACATTTTTGCTCTGAGGGGAGTCTTCAGATATTTTGTGTCGGTCCGTTTTGCGTTGCGAGTGTCACTTTCAATATGAGTACTAGCGAGAGATATAAGGATCTCGATATATATGCTAGCATCCTTATATCGTCGATATAAGGATGTTAGCGCATCACTACAGAAGTCCATAAAGGTTTATTAGATTTATTTAATTTATTACATTTATTAATGGATGTCGTATACTTACGTAGTAGTGTCAGACGTAGGTGCGTGTACGAAACACACGGCAGTGCGTAATGTTTATTTTAATTAATTTAATGTATTTTATAAGCATTCTACTAATATTTGCGAAAGTTCGTATGTTTGGATGTTTGTGTGTTCGTTACTAAATCAAATCACGCCAAAACGGCTAAACGGATTTGGATGAAATTTGGCACACAGATAGTTTATTACCGGGATTGACATATAGAATACTTTTTACCCTGAAATTTGTTAAGTTTCTGAGGGATCGTCTAAAAACTTAAAAAAAATAATGTCAGGCGTTATATTACTCACATGTTTTCTCAGGTGTTATATTTTTCATTTATTAACTCAGATGGAGTCGCGGGCACCAGCCAGTATTTTATAAAAATATTAGTTATCTTCAATATTTTATAAAGCCAGTATATAGCCAGTATTTTATAAAAGGGTATGAAATTTCCATTTTTTTTTCGCTTTACTTATGGTTGAACATACATATTATAGTGACGTCTGTACTGGGTTTGAAGAGGATGTGGGTTTGAAGACCACCATAAAATTGCATCAAAAAGCTGTTGAATTGCAAAACATAGGTAATTTCGTGGTGGTCCTTTGAGGTTTTACTGTGTTTTAAATGTCTGTGTAAATAAGATAATAATATCACGCTACGTAATTATATCTATTTCAGATCAACATGCCGGCAGAGTCGTCGGTAGTATTTGGAACAAACGAAAAATGGAGGATAAATAGGAACATATTTGTTCTTGGGTTTGCATTCATGGTGCACTTTACTGCGTTTCACGGTGCTGCGAACTTGCAAAGCTCAGTGAACAGCGACGCCGGAGCTGGTGCGTTTACCTTAGCGGCCATATACTTCTCACTTATCCTATCTAACATACTGCTTCCAGCTATTGTGATCAAGTACGTATTTTTATGTTATACTAGCTTTTGTCAGCATTGCGTTTACTTAGGCGCGTTTAGATGTGTTTACATTACTTTACATGAGCAATAACATTTATTGATTGAGCAATAAAGATTGAACACTAGCTGAGCCTGCAACTTACTCGTACGCGTGGTATTCGGTATAGCGCGTAACTTTTTGTTGTATATTTGTAGCAAGCTATTTGTTTGAAAAACCGCATTCAAATCGTTTAAGCCGTTTCTGAGTCTGAGATTAGCGTGCACAAACGCACAGAAAACAGACAAAAATTCATAAGTTATTATTTTTTTACTATTAATATTAATTTTCACATAGTAAGAACACAAATAAGTGTGTATTGTAATTTTTTGTCCATCTAACAGATTAGGTACTTGTTTGTCTATAGTCTAGAATTATTTTGATAACGGTTACTTTGACTTGGTTTTGACTTAGCGTTCAGAGATAAACGATGATTAGGTATTTTAAAATCCAATCAGTTATTGAGGTATCTGCATGTAAAAATTAAATAAAACAAATGCTTATATACACATTTTTTGCAATTCTTATTTGAAAAACAGATCGAGACGATTGATAAAAGTTGTGTCTGGTCTAACAAAAAGCTGATCCGTAGGTCAAAACCAAGGCTGGAGTAATAATTTTAATCAGATTATCTTGTTCGCCTTACCATAAGAGTTATTCTTATTTTATAAACAAAAAAAACTACTGTATTATAAATTACAATCACAAAAATACATCAACCTGGCTGCATTTGTCACGGGCTTATTTTAAAATTGGTCATTGTAATAGTAATGTAATAAGGTAACAATACGTTGCCTCATGCACCGAACAAAGCTGTCATGTCATGATTATTGTTCTTTTTGGAAATTGCAATTATTTCCACCTAATTTTCTTTGCGACTTAATTCGAATAAATTTACGCTTACGTAAACGGTCGTTTTTGATAAAAAAAAAACTAATTTTGACGTGTTTTTTTTTTATGAGTAGGTCGGCTGGTAGAATCACAGTCCACTTGATGGCAGGTGGTAACCATGGCCTATAAATACAAGATACACCAAGAAAGAATTGGATGCAAGTGCGTTGCCGACGTTGATAGGATGACAGACAAAGGGACGATCGGAGATAAACTTGGCATTCCTTACTTCTTAATTTTGATTATGTTCGAATGTTGTAATTTTCATCCTCAGGGAGTCTGATTCTGATTGTCTTTACCACAGTTTTAGAAGTGCAGGAAATCCAGAAAATTGGTGACCCTGTAGGTATGTCTGTTAAAAAGACACGCAGCTGGATTTGTTCTCATTTCCTCTGAGAGAATTTACAATGGTGACATTACATGTTACCCTAGCTAGTCCTAATATTATAATGGCAAAAGTAAGTTTGTTTGTATGTATGTTTGTTACATTTTCATGCTTTAACTACTCAACCGATCAACATAAAATTTTGCATACACGTTGTCCAGGATTATATAGAAAAGGACATACCTTTTATTCAGAAAAAAATTACTGTTTCCGAGGGATCATCTAAAAATAAAAATATTAAATTCAACGCCTGACAAAAATATTTGAGCGATAAGGATTGAGTAAATGTTTCGACGCTTAAGGTGGAGACAAACGCTAAATACTAAAAATATCCATTGTTTAATGAAGATGTTACAAGAAATAGACAACACAATTTTGCGTATTGTTCTAATGGTAAAAACAAAAAAACACCATTTCTAGGCCTGTTGAATAGGCATGATGACAGATTTTGAAATTCGCTTCCATAATGTAGATACACGTCTACCATATCCGAAAAAAATAATATTTCAGCAAAAAACTAAATTTCAACGCGAATTATTGAATGTTTTTAAATCTATTTTGAATTACGCTCGAAAACGCTCTTAGGTGTCATGGCGTCGCGTCTGATGAACCGTGACGTCACCGACATCTCATCAGATTTTTCAACAAAGTCAAGCAACACGATTGCACTTACCCGGGCGTGACGTCATTCGCTCTGATTGGTGTTTCAGTTAACATGGCCGATTGCAGTTGTTTATACTTCTATTTTATTGAAAATCTTATTAATCTCAATTTTAATACAAAAAATAAGTAATTTTGTAGACTCCTTTCAACATATATTTTTCTCCAAAACCATTTATTCTTTGATTCTTTAATACCGTCATCATGCCTATTGTCTCCGCCGCCAGCGAGTTTTATTGTATGATCTAATTCTATTATAAATGTCATTTGCCTCAGTGAAGCCCTTAAGTCAAAGTGGCAGCAAAAGCTGGTCTATACTAATATTATAAAGAGAAAAGTTTTGTATGTACATATGTATGTATGTATATTTGTAATGAATAAACTTAAAAACTACTGGACCGATTTTAAAAATTCTTTCACTTATAGAAAGCTACATTATCAAAGAGTAACATAATATTTTATAAAGAGACGCGGACGAAGTCGTGTGCAACAGCTAGTTATTTATAAAAAAATTTAATGTTTCTGTCAGCAATGATTACAGCAATTATTACAATTACTTTACAGATGGCTCGGTTGCAAATGGGCTGTGGCTGTTTCTTTTATAGCATACATGCCGTTCATCGCATCACAGTTTTATCCTCGACTGTACACTCTTGTCCCAGCCGGTATGATGGTCGGCTTCGGCGGAGGGCCGCTCTGGTGTGCCAAATGCACTTACCTGTCTGTTGTGAGTATTTCATTCAATTAATTTAGTATCGTTTGCTAATCTGCGAACCCTGACTTATGCGGATTCATGATGAATTCTACCATTAGAAAAGGTCTGAGGAAAAACATCGATTTATTTATTTTATTCAAAAATATTATACATAGCACATCATTACAGGAGTATCCAATGCGATGTAGTTACATATAAATTAACTTAATATCTATAAGACATTGCTCCGTCATACATTTGACAATTAATTTTAATTTATACAAGACTAGCGGCCCGCCCCCGGCTTCGCCCGTGGTGCAATTTTTATATACATAAACATTCCCTGTTTATCACTCTTTCCATTAGTCAAAACCGAATTAAAATCGGTCTACCCGTAAAGTTATGGGCGTACATACACTTCGAAGATCCATTTTTATTTATATAGATTATTCGTGGAGAACGGCAACTTTGTATGGAGGGGTGGTAAAGGGGGGGAGATGGTGGGAGGGTGAGTAGCCTATGTTACACTCCCTGATAATGTAGCTTACTATAGGTGAAAGAATTTTGAGTTTGTTCATTATAAACATACAAAAATACATATACACAAATCTTTTCTCTTTATAATATTATAGTACTTTAGTGAATTGATTCAGTTTGCAATGGAATAGGTTAATTTGTTGCGCCATTTTGTTAAGGTTGCGTAGCGTTCGTGTTAGAAGGAGCCTTGCGTGTTTTATTAGAACAAACAAGCAATAAATTATATTTTTATAATAAAAATAAGTATGTTTTAATTGTGTTATGTTGCATACACGTTACCGTCTACAGGAGAGGTCTACTTGCTCAGGTCGATCTACAGGTAGGCAGCCGAAAGAGATATTTTGTTCGTTTCGCTATGGTAATGAATGAACGAATCACGAAACAGGCATTGACAGGCCGTCTACCGTACAGTCTCGCCAGATAGATTCGGTTTTTCACTTTGCTCCGATTGTACAGATAAAATAAATTGCATAGGTCTACGGAATGTCGTATAAGCTCCGGTCCTTTTCTACACACGTAGATCGTTGCGAGTGTGGCCTACATAAAAAAAAGTGAATTCGAAGCAGTATTTTAAAACGGATATCACAATTCCCAAATCAATATTCACATTGCTGATGCTTTTTTGTTATGCCAACGTAACATGTCTCGTTTTGCTTTTTAGAAAATTGCAGTAAAATAATATTACTGTCAGAAAAATATATATTAAAATTACAATCCATAGTAATTTTAAAAATGTTGAAAACAATTAGCCTCTGAATTTTTTTATTAATTTAAAATAAACATAATGATATGAAGCTTGTGTAAGATCTCCATAATAGGTAATATGCGTCTAATTCAAAAAAGGATTAAATATATTTTTTTATGAACAATATTGCTTTAGAATTATGTCCATGTAAATATTTTTTTATATTATTTCTTTTTCGCTAAGAAAATCATTATTAAAAAGTGCAAAAAATAGTGGGTACCTACTTAAAAATACTTTAAACGCAACGCTATTGGTCAGATCGAATGTGACGTCAATGTCTATAATGAGTGTCAATAACAATGTAGTTGTTTGATTTGTGATTTTTAACATTTAATTGTTATTGTGACGTCACGACAAGCGTGCCAAAAGGGTGAGCTGAATATTTTTTTACGATTAAATAACGATATAACCCTGTCGTATAAAAATATTTAAAAAAAATGTGCATATTCCCTATTGATGGGGATTTTTAAAGTAGGTAAATAAAAAAAGGTTGTCATTACTTCTCAGTTTTTTTGTAAATCTAATTTATTTTTTTGATGAAATAAAAAATAATTTGTTTATATTAGTTTTTTATTGATATTAATTAGATTATATATATTTTGTATTAAAAACAATTAGCAAAATATAAATAAAAATCCTCCCTCGTTTAACGCTCTTTTCATTTGTGAAAACCGCATCAAAAATTAAAAATTGCGTGGTTTATAAGGAGTTAGCGGATATAAAGACAGACAGACATACGCGGGTAGCGACTTCAATTTATACTATGTAATAATGTACTTGCATTATGCTGTACAATGTTTTTAACTTTAAAATTTATACTAGATACTTGTCTAACATTTTTTTTAAAGTTTTTTTTTTTAATTATTGTGCACAGGAAGGGATAGAGAAATGGGATCTGGCATCTTTTAGTTACTCACCGAAATTCAACAGCACACATGCACTTTTTTCACGGTGGTCTTCTGTAAGGGGTGGTTACTGCAGCCCCTACAGTAACCACCCCCCGTTATGATTTAAAACGCAGCGTGACCTGCCACCTACTATCCAGGGTAATGGTTTAAAGGAATATTTTTTTACAGGTAGCAGAGCCGTACGCTAAGTTGTCGGGTGTACCGGTTGATGTGCTCGTAGTGAGATTCTTCGGACTATTTTTCATGTTCTACCAAATGGCGCAGATTTGGGGAAACCTCGTCTCTTCGGCCAGTAAATATATAATCCATTTGTTTTATATAAATTCCATTACATAAGTGGAGAGTAGGTATGTTGCCTTCTAAATAAGCTGGCTAAGCTCTAGCCCAAGTCTATCCCTTTTTTTTACGTTGGGAAATCCTCCATGGATACCCAGCAGCGAAGGGGACGCTGCGGACTCCTGCCGGCTAAAACCTAACGATTTTCTAGCGCGGCCGTAGATGGGCAGGGTCGCGGGAACATTGTTACACAACTTCAGCGACCCACCACGGCTGTCCAGCGCGGAGAGAACTACGCTCCCTGTCGGAATGTCGGCGTACCCGAAAGTGGAAGTACGCCGGCCAAGCCCAAGTCTAATGACAGCATGTGTGCAATATTTTACTGTGCTTGAGTAAGGGCTGGCAGACCTTACCTTACCTTACCTTCTCTCTGCCTCTCAAGGCCGGCAGCTCAGTAGCGCATTACCTGATTTTCTTGAGTTTATGTCAATTGTCTGTTAGCATCGCGTTTTTTTTTTATAAATTTTATACAGCATTGTGCTTTTAAGTAAAATAAATGTAATTCATTTATTGCATGCATCTAAAATAAATGTATTAAATTACATTGTTAAATTATATTATATAGAAATAAAAAAACATATAATTGAAAATTTATGGTTTTTACATCAAGATATATCTGTTTTACTAGCTGGTGCTTCATCCGATTTCATCCGCTGGGCTTGTAAATGGGCTCGTAAATTAAAGCCTATTAAAGATGAAAATTAAGGTTCTATCGAAAAAGGCCGTATCAGCAGTTTGGATTTTCGTCGTTGCGTCCCACTGATGCCGTGTTTCTTTTTGCTTCGCTTCGCAGAGTTGTACCTACTTGTCATCCAATATTACTTTTGTACATTTGCATGGATGAAAACAACAAATATACAAACATTAATCTAAAGTTATTGTCGTAATCTATACATATTACAAACTGTCCTCTTCTAGCTGTTACTCTGCTAACTTCTAAACCACCTAACGGATTTTGATGCGGTTTTCACTAATGGAAAGAGCGATAAACGAGGAAGGTTTGTGTACATAGTTTGCAAAAAAAAAAAATTGTATCTGAGCGAAGCCGGGGGCGGATCCTAGTTTTTAATATTAGACACTGTCAACCGGTATAAGTAAGCCTTAGTTTAATTATATTTGAATATACCATATTTGAATGTACCTATATTTGAACACGGATCGGTTAGGTATAGTTCCTATTGCAGGCTTTTTGATGTTACCTTTTTTAAAATCATTACCATTATTAGCACTCAGCTTTAATTATTATTAGAATTCAAACTTTATTAATTAAAATATCTAGACACTGATATAGTATTGCATGCTGCGTGACATTGTCTTAATAAGACATTAATTACGCGTTCGTGACAGATTAATCTTATTCGGTCATTTATATGTGCATTGGTAATGTAGTTTTTGTAACAGGTATTTTAATTTGACAATGTATAGTTGCTGCGGCCTTGACATTGACACTTTATTGAATGTGTGTTATGCAAGGTTCCGGGTTCGATTGCCGTTACGCCAAATTATTTTCTATATAGTGTTAAGTGATTAATTTATCTTTTTTAAAGTATTGACGTCTTCATTGGGCGAAGATACATACGTAAATGAGACCGTAAACGCATTGCCTACTGCCAGCGCTTTGCTCTTCAATTCTACCGAAGCATCAGCCATCGATTATGGGGAAAGGTGTGGTGTTAATTTCTGTAGCGGGAATGCTGCTCATGTAAGTCGCTAGACTAGTTTTTCAGGGGACTTCGTTTATAAGAGCCCACTTTCCTATCCAGTTCTATCTCTTATCCTTAACCCTACTGTAGTTAACAATGCATTTGCAGCAGCTTGTGTTATAGGCGACGGTAGCCATCTACCATCAAGCGGACCGTCAACTTGTCTACGGATCTTAACAAAAAAAAATTAGAGTTTGCGTTCTTTTCGAGAGTTCAAGCTAATTCTTGACCAAATTTTAATAAAATGTATTCATATCGAAACCGATACAAAGTTGCTTTCGCCATTGTAATATAAAACTCTGAAATTATTATACTAGAATTAATGAAACTAGCCATACAAAATGGCTGAGATGAACAGAAATGAATTATTCATGTTATCTCAAAACATTAAGATTAAAATTAAATATTTACGTTAAAACCAGACTGAAAACAGGTTTTTGACATTTTTGCTTTTCTGTTTAAGTTACGTTTAGTCATACAAATGGTTTTTAAAGTAAAACTTTGCGCGCGATGACAGTGAACTTTCAAGGTTGAATTTTGTGTAACGATCATGTGACGCTACTTGTAACGTTTATTGTAACGTTTCTGCAAAAGTAAATGAATTACTAATCATCCTAATCCTAATAATATCATAATGTTTGTAAATTGTATTGTGTGTATATTTGTATATTTAGAATCACGAAAAAAACTGCTGAACGATTTGGATGAAATTTGGCATACAGATAGTTTATTATCTGGATTAACATATAGAATTTTATTCTGAAACAAAGTTAGGTTCCTGTGGGGTTTTCAATAAACGAACTACAGCGCCCAGGAAGTCGCGGGTAAAGTATCTACAGCTAATTTAAAATATTTATTTAATTTCTTTCTTTTTTCCTCTCTCTCCCTCTCTCTCTCTGACATCTACCGCTTACTATATTTTGATCGTCGAAGAAGTTTCACTTTTGACACGCGCGTGTTTTTTAATGATCTACAAATCAATCATTCGGAAGTTAATTAGGCGACAAACAAAAAAAATATTAAAATTAATATATTAAAATCATTCAGTACACTTATTTAGTTATACAGACACAAGAATTATTCGATAATTTTTATTTAGTTTCAAATATTAGTTTGTGCTAGAAAATGCAACTGATATTTTTGTCCAGGGAAACGCGAATTTGGAGCCACCGTCACCTGTCAAGATTCAAGCTATAGCTGGCATATATCTGGCATGCATGGCATCTGCGGTACTACTGGTCGCTGTTGGAGTAGACTCTCTTAAAAGGTGAGTAGAATGTTTTTCATTATTTCACTGCCGTTGTCACATAAGATATCGATCAATTAATTGGAATATTTCTGAGACAATTATATTTTTTGTCAGCGCAGGCAGGCTGACTATCCACTTGATTATTGAAAAATTATTGTGGTTATTGAAAAATCAGTGAGAGAGCGAAAATCAGTGAGAAAAATCAGAAAGAGATTATTATAAGGTATAACTAAAAACACTTTTCTAAATGAAGTTCGACAGATAAGCTATAAGCTGACGGACTGACTACTTGGTGGTAGGTATGTGGCTACCGTCGCTTGTAACACAAACAACAACGCCATAAACGCTGCAAATTCGCTGCCAACCATAGCAGAATGGGCTTTCAAACTCATTACGAAAGGTCGTGATCGTAAAATAGTTGAGTTAAAATATAATAGGATAATACCTGATTTCTAATAAATTCGCAAGGAATAGTGATGTCGGCATTCTTTCGTTTGCTTTAATTATATCCGTTGAATATGGTTTCATGGTGTTAGAGGAAACGTCTAGATGTTGCTTAGCAAGAGCAAAATTATATAGTTCTGACGCGCGTGCTTCATATCCTCAACCGTATATATAGTAGATTGGATGTTTTTTGGTGTACTCTGAATGACTATATATGTAATCTCTCTATCTATAAAAATGAATACCTATTTCCCTTGGTCACGGCATCACGCGTGAACGGGTAGGCCAATTTTAATTCGGTTTTCACTAATGGAAATAGGGATAAACGGGGAATGTTCTTAAATATAAAAATTGCATCCCGGGCGAAGCCGGGGGCAGGCCGCTAGTTAGTTCATGAATATTAAGAATTAGTTTGCATTTGTATGCATTGTACATATTGGTAGAATGTAAGTTTGTGTGTAAATAAATAAATAAATAAAAAAATTAAAATTGAAATTACCGAATCTGTAATTTTAATCTTCTATAGATATCATGAAAAAAACTCGCTGTCCGCCTTTGTCTGTTTCTTCTCTAAATTATTCTAAACCACTAAACGGATTTTGATACGGTTATCACTAATGGAAAGAGCGATAACGAGGTTTCCGTGCGAAGTCGAGGCGGGTCGCTCTATTTAAAAATCACGTGCTACGATGTTGGTTCACACTAATCTCTCGAAACCGTCCAAGCGATTTCAATGAAATTTTGTATATTCAAGCTTGAAAAATAGGATATAATTTATAAAGATTAGAGATACCTACGTGGGAAAAGTCGCGAGCATTAACTATGTAAAACTAACTATGTATCTAATCGAAAAAGCAACTATGGACGTGTCTTACCGGTTTCTTCCTCCTAGTATCAGCATTGCGATATTTAAGTATATACGTATATTATGCGTTACGTGCGAAGACGCGGGTTCGCTCAAGGATGTCGACAGTTCTGATAATTTTGAAGGTAATGTTTCAAGTTGTGAATACGAATAAATTATGAGTGCGCATTAACACAGTGAGAGCAAAGTAGCATTTTTGCAAAAAAACACCTTATGTCAGAGCGGCCTTGATGAAATTTTATTTGTAGGTGTGTCACGCGCAAAAACATGTACGTAGGATTGTTATAATAATTAATAACAAAAAAAATAATTAAATATTTATCTTTGTAGTACTGGTAATAGAATAATTTAAATGATACAAAACCATTTGAATTAGTTTAGTGACAAATTAGTGATATGTAGGGAAGTTAGTGGTACTTGTAAAGCTCGAGTCTCCTAAAAATTAGTGTTCTTGCATAATTTACAGAAAATAAATGTTTTTTTACAGTTACTAACAAATAAAATAAATGAAATATATTTTACATTTATTGAAAGTGATGGATTTGAAATTTCAAAAACACTTTTTTAATTTTATTTTGATGCACATTTTAATAGCTCTATTGGGCGTTAAAAAGGCCTCTATTTTGGTTGAACGCGTTGAAGGTCTCATTCAAGCACATGCTACGTAAAAATTATAACAAAAATACGAAATATATTCAGTTTACATTTATTCTCATATCGTTAGCAATAATCTAAACTGGTTACTTTTTTGATAAACGCTTTAGTTTTCTTATTTAAAGAGGTTTAAAAAGTTGTAGTTTCATGAATTTTACCACTGCAAATACATATATTTTTCTGTTGAAATTTTTTTTTAATGCAGTCGCTCTTAAAACCCACTTGGTAATGACCTATTTTATAATAAATTAATGAAAAAAAAATACAAAAAATATTTTTTTTTATGTACTTTTTAATAATTGCAATTCATAACAAAAAAGACGCGTGAAAGTGCGCTTAGTTCTCTTTGCTAAGGTAGAGTCGCAAAGCGAGACCGGAGCCTTAACAATAAAAATCGTATCAAATGGATATATTCTTAGTTAATTATCAATTTAGTCATTTAGGTTAAATAATTATTGCTTATTAGTATTAATTATAATAGTAAGTTTAGGTATATAAAAAATACATTACTGGTACTGTTTTGATTTGAAGGGTGTACTTAAGCATAATTCGCATGATTTGTAAATATAATTCTAAAACTATTCTGGATAGAGTTTGGAGTGACACCACGTCATTAGGGTTTATACACAGGGCACATTTTATGTTTCTGGAACTGACCACTTACATAAACGATATTTTAAAAGTATTTACAACATTTGAAAATGGAACTCTTTGGCTGTAGAATACAGTTTGTTTTATCTGATTGTCACTTGTTTCTAAATTGTGGCGTCCTTTTAAAAATAGCGCATTTACATCACCAAGGATTTAACTCGTGAAAATTTTCTTAGTAATTCTTCTACGGTTTTAAGTGTAATTTGACAGCTCAGCAGAACTTTGTTCGGCTTCAAACTGCTTTTGGCGATCGAAGCACCATGCAAGACGACTATTTATAGCTTGTTTGCAGAATTCAAACGCGGTCGTGTCAATCTCAGTAACGAATTTCGTAATGGTCGCCCGTCTACCGTTGTGAACAATAAAAACATCGTTGCTTTACGCCGTGTGATCGAATCGAACAAGCATGTTAACCTACAAAGAGATTCGGGCATTGCCATAAGTCATATATAATCAATCCTGCACAAACATTTGGATATGAAAAAGCTGTGCTCACAGTGGATCCCAAACAATTTGACTGAGGCTCAAGAGAGGACTGAGGCCCATATCACTTGCTGCAATGCCATGCTTACTAGATTAAACGAAGGGGGGACATAGTAACAGGTGACGTAACATGGATTTATTGGTACGATCCCAAAACAAAGTAGCAATATGGGTCATTCAAGATGAGCCGAAACAAACCAAAGTGCCTCTAAGCAGATGATTCCTCCTTTTTTCAATATAACTGTACACGTGGCTTCGGACACGTATCGTGAATAGTGATGGGAACAAGAGCATTTGTTTTTCGAAAGTTATTAACGAACTATGTAAAAATAACCGTAAACGCCGTGTCAGAGAAACAAATGTAATTTTTGAATGTGAAAAACGTAAAACTTACCAGCCATCCTGCATTCAGTTCCGACCTGGTACCTTGCGACTTTTTTCGTTCCCGAAAATTAAGGACCGGTTATGCGGTCAACGATTTTCATCACCAGAAAAGGCTGTCGAAGAGAATGAAAAACATGTTACCGAGGTCACCACGGAGGATTGGCATAAATGTTTTCAAAATTGATTTATTCGTAAGAAAAATTGCAACTCTAAACCTGGAGAATATTCTGAGAAACAATAAATTCATTTTTGATCATTCACAGCAACATTTTCTTATTCATTCCGGAAACTTTTAGTGCGGCCACATATATTATACAGTATTGTGCAGATTCAATACAATTGGGCGTTGTTGGGGCTGCTTTGATTCTGATCGGGAATGTCTTAAATGATAAAAAAAAAGTTTTGTTTATATATGAGTATAATATCTGTATGTTTATATAGCTTAACATAAATACCACATCTAGGAATTTTAAAATTAAATCTACTATATTAAAATAAAAATATTGTCTATCTCCTCCTAATCTTTATCTTTAATATACAGTTAAATGTCATTGTTTTAACTCTATCATGGTCGTCAGCGCATGTTGCTTCTGCTATAGGCAACGATAGCCACCTACAATCAAGTGGATCATCATCTTGTCGGACGACCTTTACGTAATAAAAATTTATACATTGTTCGTTTTTTAAGAAACCCTGATTCAACATGGGCTTAAAATTGTTTTTTTTTGTCCACTCAGATCAAAGATAAGGTCAGACTGAATATTACAATATTATGACGTACCATTGACCAACTGTGTCAACTTGTGATGACAGGACTGACCAAACTACAAAACGACTATGTTCAACCAAGGTTAACGGTGTCTCATTCGTATCTACCTCATGTCATACCACGTTTCGAAAATTATGAATTATGTACGAAAATTATGAATAATTTATTATTAAATTGTTCGTAAATTTACGTAATTTTGGTAGTTAGGTACGTAACATCAGTCTTGTCTCCAAATTGCCTAATTTCCTATTGCACACAGGTACACATCTGGTCGTAAAACCACTTGCACCAACCAGTCTGGGCTAAGGTTGTTGGCTGTGACGCTGCGTCAGCTCAGGCACAAATACCAGTTGCTCCTTCTACCTGTTATTGGATATATTGGGGCTGAACAGGCGTTTATGGCAGCCGATTTTACTCAGGTATGAAATTGTTTTTACAATTAATGCAAACAAAATTAGCCATTTCATTCTATTTATTTAAATTTATACGAAAATAAAAACAATTTAACCAAAATTTTATGTAGAGATGAATTCTTCTTCTAGCCAGGATAAACAGGTTCAGTGTTAATTTTATAAATGTTTACTTTATAAATTTTATAACATAATTTTTTTTTATATGTTACGGTCGGCAAACAGGATGACGGTCCACTTCACGATTCATGGTTATTGAAAAACATTTTTCCAAATGTTAAGATTGACATACAAGCTGACGGACTACTTGGTGGCTAACGTCGCGAATAACACAAGCAACGCCACAAGTGCTTCAAGTGCGCTACCGACTACAGTAGGATTAAGGATAAGGGATTGGGAAGGGTGAGGTAAATGGGCTCTGACATTCCTTACTCTCTCACCCAAACACAACAGCACACGTGCTGTTATTTCACGGTGATCTTCTGTAAGGGGGTGGTTACTGCTGTCAGACGGGCTGCCCAAACTGCGAAACGCAAGCCCTGCCTCTATTTTCCAGATTCTATTTTCCAGATCAGAGCCTATTTCGAAAAGTTCTTTTCCAAAATTGATCCTGCCGGGAATCGAACCCGGGAACCTTAGAACAGAGCGTTAAGGTAAGCACCCTAATAACTGATCCAACGGGCTCGTCAAATTCAAATTTATTTACTTCATAGGTTTAACTAAATTAATATAAATGAAAAAATTAAATTTTTAAATTTATTTTTCGTTAGGTATAAAATGTGAACTTAAATGTGGACTAAAAACTAAACAGGTCTAGGTATACAAAGACGGGTTTAAGCTGTGATACAGAGCCAGCTGAAATAACGCACCTTGGCCTTTATTGATGGAAGAAAAACAAATGGATAAGCCTTTATTGATAGCAAATAGCAAATTGCAAAGATATTTACGAAACACTTTCAAAGGTTCTGAGGTTTATTCGGGATACTTGTGATTTTGTAATGTGTCTTATTTGTTTGTGTTAAGGCGTTTGTGGGATGCGCATACGGCATCAGCAATATTGGTTTCGTAATGATTTGCTTTGGAGTGTTCAACGCCCTCGCTGCGCCGGTAGCTGGGTCTGTTGTCAAGCTCACCGGAAGGTATCCAGTCATGATTACTGCATTGGTGAGCTCCTTTGAGTTACTTCTAATTTACTTTTCTAACTAGCTGGTGATAAAAATATAACACCATTGATGGCGTTATATCGGATTTGGGTAGAATTGCTTGTTGATACACTTGTGCATAGTATGCTCCAATTTGCAAACCTTCGGGAACGTAATGATAAAACCTTAATGAATTATACACCTATAGATTCCTCAGGAATCACTCTGTTGATAAATGAAAACCGCATGAAGGTCTGTTCAGTAGTTTTTGAGATTATTGCCAACATACATACAGACAGACGCGGCGGGGATACTGTGTTTTATAATATACATAGAATAAAATTCTCGTGTGACAGTGTTTGTAACAAAACTCCTCCGAAACGGCTGGACTGATTTTTATATTTGGTAGGTATGAGAATAGGTCGTAAAGTATTTTTCACCCTCCTACCCCCACCCCCCATTTTTATTCATACAATTTAACCGTCATTCATTGAAGTGAAATGACGCGTCACTTTAACATATGGTTTGAAAATAAAATTGGACCTGATAGGTGGCGTCACAATCGGATTACGGCATTATTTTCGGGTTCTTAGGGCAACGTCTGCTGGGTCAGCTAGTAATATATAAAAACTAGCGACCCCGTCTCCGGCTTCGTACTGATGTAATTTCCGCACATTATCCATTATACCAAAACCTACCTCGCTTAACGATATTTCCATTTGTAAAAATATTCTCAAAATATTTAGGTGTTTTATAAGAAATTATCGCAGAACAGACTTTATTTTTTAATATGTTTAGATATAGAGATGTGATGTGAAACCGCCCAACATTGAATGTGAATGAGGTTAGTGTATAATTATAAAGATACGTGAAAGAAGTCGCGAGCAAAAACTAGTATAACGTATAAAAAAGAAAAAATACTATACAGGTAATAATTTTTCATACAATTAAATATTCTTTCAGATATTAAATCTAATATTGATAACATCGTTATTGCTCTGGAGGCCTAACCCTGATCAGTGGTTAGTCTTTTTTCTACTGGCTGCCATTTGGGGTACAGCTGATGCTGTCTGGCTGGTTCAAGTTAATGGTAAGCGGTAATATGAAATGCATATTTTGTAAGTGAAATTAAAACTACATTGAAATGTGTATATCTAATAAATGTTCGCAGCTTTATCGGGAATTCTGTTCCCTGGCGATGAGGAAGCTGCGTACTCCAATTTTAGGCTCTGGGAAGCGACGGGCAGCGTGCTCTCATATGCAACTGCTCCATACCTGTGCGTGAAGACGCGGTTAGTACCTAATATTGAAGTATACAAAATGTTAGGAGTCAATTAAATAAATAATACACAATAAACATAAATATTATACACAAATACACTTTAAATAAATTTATCAGTGTTTTTTAGTGACTAGCGTCTCGACCGCGACTTTGCACGGATCTATATAATTATATTAGGTCGGGGAGAAGAGAGGGTTGCCAAAACTACTTGTTGCGTTTTTTTAAATCAGAAGTCTCAAAATTTCTACAGCAACGGGATCATGTCACTATCTACAAGATGGCAAAAAGTCATCGAATAAAATGGCACAAATATACTGTACTTAAATATAAATAAACTTTGAAAAAAATTGTCTTGAGTTTTCATATAAAATTCGAAGAAACTTTTTCCCCAACTTATACACAAACCTTCCTCGGTTATCACTCTATCCATTAGTGTAAACCGTATCAAAATCCGTTGGATGGCTTAGATGGGTGGCTAATACTTAGCGGAGAAACAGACAGAAACAGTCTTTATTTTTAATATTTCTTTATATTCAAAGAAAAACAATCTTTTAGGTTTGAGTTTGGTCGTAGTTACACCTTCCGATATTTGTATCAGATTAGTCCCTGATACAGGGACTTATAACAATCCTTTTTCAGACGCAATGGATAGATAATAGTACATTGTAGTAATAATTACTAAATTAATTATTCATTTTTCAGACTGTTCATCCTCTTATGTTTTCTGCTGCTTGGTTTCACCGGATACACGGCGATAGAGGTCATGGAGTACAAAGTCAAAAAGGCTCACAACTTAGAAAGAAATTTTGAACTCGTCAAAAAGTCTGAGCAAGAATAACGATTCATGTCGAACTTTTACAAGTGATGTAAATAGAAAAAAAAATATCTAGTAGAAATACATGTAAATAACTCGTTTAGAATTAGTATATAGCTGTTTTAATTATTTTGCTTTTAATATCTACAATAGTAGGTTAATTTGTATTTAGTATCATGAAATTTATTATAAGTATATAAGTAAACATAAGAATATAATATTATAGTTACAATTAAGAATGTTCGATTCTTATGGTTCGATGGCTTCAACCGAGTTTCCCAAAGGGTGGGCCTTAAGATGAATACATAAAGTCTAATGTTCATGTCCATGTTTACGAGTAGATCTACTTGGAGCAAACAGTTCAATTAGTTAGGTAGAGTCAAATTAGAGAGAACGAGCCCGTTAAATGAGTGGTTAGGGTGCTGGCATTAACGCTGTGTTCTAGGATTCTCGGGTTAGATTCCCGGCAGGGTCAACATTGAAAATGAACTACAAAGTTGGCTCTGATCTGTGTTTCGCAGTCATTTGGGTAGCCCCTTTGGCGGCAGTAACCACTCCCTTACAGAAGCCCACCGTGAATAACACCGTGTGCTGTTGTGTTTCAGTTAGTGAGTAAGGAATGCCAGAACCCATTTCCTTATCCCCCTCCTAATCCCTTATCCTTAATCCTACTATAATCGGTAGCGTACTTGCAGCACCTGTGGCGTTGCTTGTGTTATAGGGGACGGTGGCCACCTACCATCAAAGTGGACCGTCGGCCTGTCTGCCGATCTTAACATTAAAAGAAAATCATCGAATCCAGCTCGGATGGGCAGCGTTCGGGAAGCTCCGAGACATCTCCTCGTCCAAAATTCCGCAGTGCCTTAAACCAAGTTTTCCACCAATGTGTGTTGTCAGTGATGACATATGGCGCTGAATCGTGGTCTCGTGAGAAAGCTCAACGAGTTATGGAGAGGGCTATGCTCGGAGTTGTACTGCAAGACCGAATCAGGAATGACGAGCTCCGTAAACGGACGAAAGTTACCGGTGTAACCCGGGATCAGTAAGTTGTGGCAGTGGGCAGGACCAGTACGGAGAACCGACGGCCACTAGGGCTGGAAGGTTCTCGAGTGGAGGTCACGGACCGGCAAGCGCAGCGTAGGACGTCCTCCCACAACGTGGAAAGACGAATTAAGGGCAGCGGGTCGAGGGTGGATCCCGACTGCTTCTGACCGGTCCTTTTGGAAAATTATTGGGGAGGCCTATGTCCAGCAATGGAAGTTCTATGGCTGAGATGATAACTTCAAATAACTAAATATGTGTATTACATGGAAAACTGTTTCGTATGCTTACTCGAACATAATAGCAACTGACCCTGTGAAGTTTATTTGCTATGCTTATTGAGTAAGGCGTATAGAAATTTTTGTTCACATCGAACTATAAACGTAAATGTAATTGTCGGTTATGATGGTTTTAGTTTTTATAACTCAATAAATAATATATATCATATATACTATCTATATTTTAGTAGTTTAACCTTAGGTAGGTAAGGTATTTGTCCGGAAATATTTTTTCTACGATTAACTAAACATATTTTAAAATATGTAGATATCTAATGTATATTCTCTTTATACATACCAAAGTAATAGGATCAATAGCATTATTAAAATTTTAACTAAATAAATTGTGTTATTATTAGCAATTTTCCTTCAATTTTCTATTGGATAGGTACGTAACTATTGGTCAAGAAGCTAATACTAATGGATGAATATTTTATATTTCTGATCAGCAAATAAATTGTAAAAACAATGTTTATAATAATTTTTAAAATTTTACAATAATCTTTAAATAAGTACAAATTTCATTCCGTTTATTTAAAAAAAAAAGTACCCACACATAATCATCTAATCGTCAACCCCATTATTACTAGAGATATGAAAAAAATGTTTGTTAAAAGTACATATTTAAATTCAAAATGCAAATTCCTATGAATTTGAAAAATAGCTTTTTCAAATAAAATACATAAGTAAATTCACTGATTTTAACACTAGTATTTGTTTCTTATCATCTCTAATGTTCCGATAAAGGATGATTTATATTACACCGGGCCGTGCCCCGTCCGTGCCCGGCCGGAGCCCGGTGAAGATGTTGTTAGTATGCTTTTGTATGAACCAATTCATATTCTTAATAAACATTCCAACAAAAGAAAATAGTTGTTCAATAGGTACAGAACTATGCAAACGAGTATTATATTATTTTATATTATTTACTCATTAGAGTATTTTTGAGAATTAAGAATGAAAAAGAAATAAAAATAATAATAATAATAATTTAATTTTCACAAATAGGTACTTAATAAAAAATAAAACAGAAAATCAAATCGGAATTGTAATTTCTATGTCAAAAATAGGTACATTTTTTATGTTATTGTTCTTAAAGTTCTCTATCGAACTAATGGGATACACAATCTAATACCAATATGAAGCCCCAATAGTTTCTAAGAACTTCACAGAAGTGAATTAATTGGATGGATAAATGGATATTGCAGCTAACATTATGGCCGCCGGTGTAACGATTTTCCGCACAGGACTTCCTCACCCAGCCAGTATCTATTTACTCAATTATTAAAATTATTGTATATAACTTGTAAATTAAAATATGTAGGTACCTAGTTATTTATGTTCCATAACTTTGTTAATAATTATAATTTACATACATAATAACAAGTTTTAATTATTATTGTTTAAAAATAAATATTATTAGGTTAAAATAAAACAATGTATGAATAATTAGTTGTTGTTTATTTTCCACATAAATACTTACATAAAATTGGATTAAGTTATCCTTGTTTTACATCTAAATCTAGCTTAAATTAACTAAGTACTATTAACAATGATGACTAAAAGACTGCAAATTATACACAAAAAATCAATATTACACAAAATGGGTACCAAGACAAGAATCAAGTTCTAGAATTATAAATAACTAACATATTTACAACATGTGATGCCACACTATTCCAATTGGGAAAATAATACTATTTTCGAAGTGTTCGAATCTTTCTTTCTAGTTCTATTCCTTTATACAGTTCCAACCGATAAAAATCATAAAGTTCAAACTATATTGAAGTCACAGTCGACATTTTTATTGACACAATGAAAATAAGAGTTTTTATACAAAGTCTAAACAATTTATGCCTTTGATCCATCAGTAAATGTTCCTTTGTACATTATTGTTAAGTATGTAGAGCCAAGCTATGTTTTATTTTGGTAAATTCTTATTCTAACTCAGTAAAGATGCGATCAGGCCAAATACTGTTAGGAATTACATGGATTTTGGGTTAATAGGATGTAGAAATATGTCTGAATAAAATTTTTATTGTTATTATATCATTCACCTTCGAGTGGTGTATAAGCCAGGTCGATAAGTACCTACTTAAAAGTTTTTATTGGACCAAAAAATAATTGTTATTTTCTCTCAGAAGCAAAATCATAACGCAATTATGAATGACATGTTCCTTCACCACCCATAGTCCTTCTAACCTTGCGATTATACGGACCTAATCGCGGGAGATCCTAACCGTATAGCGAATAATACGCATTTTATTTACAGCGGGTAATTATTATGTATTATTTTCTATTTTATTTACACGATTTTTATGTCTTTTTCCATTTATCTCTATCCTGCTGAGACCTGCTGTCATCTTTCTTTTGTACTTTTTTGTCACCTGCTGCTTCTAAAATATCAATTATATTCGAACTCTTGTAGCTGCTCAATGTATCTTGGTGTGTTGACCAGAACAGGATAATATACTGGGCATTAGATTTGCAGGCAACTGCCAAAATTAGGTGGTCTCTCCATCTTGTGGATGGACGTTTGTCTACGTTTCTCTGATCGTAGGGACCAGAGTAGTTGGTTCGCCGGAGCCCGGTCCAACTCATACAGGGGCCTCCTGGGGTCACCGGGGAGTTTTAGTGGGTATTGCCAGTCCTCTTAGGACTGGGTGAGTCCAGCGCCACGGTATCCTTAAATGGATTTTTCCTCGAAAAAAAAGGCTAACCCCGAGCAAAGCTAGTTGATCGTGTTGAGTTTTGTTCACGGTGCCCTTAGTTAGGAACCACTTTTCAGCGCCATCTACATATGTCACTGGCAACACACGTTGATCGAAAGGGTTGGGACTGAATAATTTTGGTAAAGAAAACGGATAAGCTGCTTATTCGAACTGGATTCGATGATTGACCTCCTTCTCGAAGTTGTATTTACCTAATCTGAATGGTTGTCTCAAGTAGAAGTACTCATCAATAACTTCGAGAGCTGGGTTGTTAAGTAGACATAACTTTCGTTTTGACCGTAGTCACAGAGTTTCGCTGAGATTACGTTTCCCTGCCTCACACTTCTTCGCAATGGAATTGGCTCTTTGCTCTGTTCCCGTACTTGAACCGACTCTCGGTTTATGTGTACGAGGTGATTTTATGTGTAAAGACATCAATACTCTTAATATTCCGCTGATGAATGCAATTTAATTACAGAGCCTACGTTTCGATCGAATCGTACGCCTTTCTTATAATCCACAAAGCTAGACATAGTGGAAGGTTATAACTCTAAACAGCAATTTAGCCCTGATTTTTTAGTTCGTTCGTTTGTTCGTTTGTTTAGACGGTTAATAATTGTTATATAGCTGCAACGTATATTTCAGACTCAACTGTCACCAAAATCTTCAGTCCTTTTTGTCTTCTGTTCGTTGGAACAGCTCAATTGCGTTAGTTATCCCGGTAAAGTCTCTGATGCTCTTCAGCCACGACTTCTTTTGTCGCCAAACTTTTCTATTTCCCGCGACTTTGCCCACCATCACCAGCTGAAGCAGGTCGTATCCGCTCATGTCTAAGAATATGACCCATGTAGGAACAATTGACAGACCGTGACAAAAAGAAATTTTACGTTCAAGTTTGTAACATTAGAAAATACACCACTCAAAGGTCGTCAAATCATATTTGAGTTTCTTATAAAGTAAACCTGAGGACAAACCTAAAACGTCAACTGACATTGTATATGACTTAATAGATATATAACTATATATAGATATTCACAGCAAATTTATCGCTAAACCAATCTAGAAACATTTAATCAAGAAGGCTGCAGTAATTGCATCTGAAAGGAAATCGACCTGAACTATAATTTGAATTTATTGAGAAATTAAATTTGTAACTCATAATTTGATTTTAATTTAATTTAATTTAATCTGAAATGTATGTAAAGATTTCAAGTTATGCCGCTCCCTGCTGCTTAGTTAGTATAATGTTCGAGATAGATTGATCAATATTTAATGTATAGCATGAGAATATTAAACTTCAAAATGTGCGAAAATTTTAATCTATATGTGCAATAAATACTTTTATTGACGGAAAAGAAACCTATGCGACTTAGAAAACTATAACACCAGACGCAGTAAGATGAATAAGTGATGTAAAATAGGGCACAGTACTTCCGAATCAAATCCGCTAAGGGTTAGAACCAATAAAATTTGCGTCGAAGTTCAAGGCGTCTAATAACAAAGCGAAAGTAATATCGTGCTATGGGTTCAATATGTAAGAAGTGTGTTTGATAAATGGCTTATATTTGCTGACTATTCGTCAAGAAATTAGAGAAAAAAGAAGAAAGAGGAGGTAGTAGTTGACCGTTGGGACAAAATTTTAGATTTTTAATCCACCACTTTCACCAGATTTCGATTTCAGTCTATAAAGCCCAGAGGTTCCCAGACTTTTTTTCACTTTCACTTTCAAAATTTAACTGGTTCCGGTGGACCCCCTGCAGCTACATTTCTACCATATTCCCAAAACTCGACAAAAAATGTGAAGATTAGATCTAACTGTGGAAATTTGCATTGCGGCTGAGTTACAACCACGAATGGGGAGTTGTCTAAATGAAATAAGTGAGAATTGATTGGTTTTTTTTTTGTCAACCCCCCATTTTTTTGTCATACCCATGTAGACCACCGTCGAGTTTCCCGTGGACCCCTGGGGTCCACCTGAACCACTTTGGAAACTAAGGTTATAAACGTATATTTAAATGATATTCTACAATTAAATAATTAATCCCTTTATTAAAATATGTATTTGAATTTGTAACGTAGGTATTATTCAAGTTTCAAATTTAGTTTTATATCTGGCAAATGTGAAATTCTGTTGAAAGTGATAAAAGTTACAATTTTCGCTTTAGATTGACACTTTGTTTAGATTTTACTTATTTAAAAAATATTTTTTACACTATAAATAGGTTTCATTTTTAAATCACCTTTTTAAAATTTTTTGTATCGTTCTTTTGTTGATTTTTTTTCATTTTGTTCCTTTTTTATTTATTATTTATGTGTTTTTTTTTTTCATTTTTTCGTTCTTTTGTTGAATTTTTTTTCATTTTATTTCTTTTTTATTTATTATTTTTGTGTTTTTTTCACATTTTATTTTTTACATTTTTTTTTTGTATTTTCATTACGATTTTTTTGGATCTAAACAAAGTGTAAATCTCATACGTATTTACAATAATAGTATTGTTAAAATTTAATTGTTGCGAAAATCGAAGACATTGAAAATTCGAAAAATGCAACTAAAACATGTCTAAAATAAAAGCTAACAATATTTTGTCTTGACACAGGGGTTTCATTCAAAAAACACATAGATTAAAAAAATATCTTGATAGGAAAAGACCGCGAGTTGTGTATTGTACTGTGAGTTTAACTTTTCAATATATTGACATTAATTCGTTTATGAGAGCAGAATTATTATAATTATTAGCAACGATATTATCGAATTATTGATCGAAAACTGCAATATTTCGAAAAAAATCTAACCTAAATAAATGTTGTCCATAAAACTATTACTCTATTTTGGCAATTAAGGAGATTGACACAGGTAAAATCATTTACAAGGAGACCGATAAAATAGTACATTAGAAAAATTAATTATTAAGCAATAATTTCCCCCTCCACTTCAGCTTAAACAATTATTTTTATTTGAACGTTTGAACGGCCATCCAGAAGGATTTATTTTAAAATAAAAAAAATACCGAATTTTATGGGAGACTTTATTGCGTGCATTGATATAAGGGCAAAGGAAATAATACCACAGAAGTAGAAGCATACATAATACAAGAGTAATTTTTTATGCGATATGAAGAACTTGTTTACAATATTTCTTTAATATTTAATAATGAGCTTTAATTCAGGTGTGATTTAATGTTTACGTAAATACAGTTAAATATTAACTAGTTAATATGTATATAATATTTATGTTGATTTATCGACGGTTTTCTTTGTGGGGTCGTTTACATGGTCATGGATCCAATATGGCTGAAGATTTCAAAAATGATTTTAAGTTTCCTGTCGGCTAATGAATCCGGTTTTGTTGATGTCAAATAAAATTAATTCTTTCGAATTTCTGAATATATAGAGGTAACCAGGTAAAAATTATTTCAAACAATTTAATATTTATAAAAAAAAATATTTTCACATAATAGGTGCAATATAAAATATTTAATTATATATTCAATTACAAAAAATAGCATATACTACATTTTTGATTATATAAATAAAATACGTAACTTGTGTTAAACAAATGTAGTTACATAGAAATTTAATAACCTCGTGACCCTGTAGTTAGCCTCAAAATATTAATGACTAATTTATATAAAAATACTCTTTTATTTACAATATTATTTGTTACAAAGTTAAATACAGGGTTCACCGAAATTATACATATAACACATAGCACCAGCATTATTTTTTTAAAATAAAAAGAACACTAAGGGCCGGTGCACATTGAAGGACGCAGTAAAATCTATTAGTATAGTTTTAGGGTATTTAATTTTTTTCAAAACGTTTTGTACCTTAAGGGTTTTTAATATAATTCAGCAGGCTTTTTTTTGGACTTTTTTAGCATAATAATGCTACGGCGAGATGCCGCAGCACGCCGACTGTTACCGTAGCATAATACAATGAAATTTGAATTATATTAAAAGTACTTAAGGTACAAAATACTGTTAAAAAATATAAATACTTTGCCGTGCCGTCCTACAATTTGCGCCGGCCCATAATGTTCTTTTTTTTCTATTATGATTTGAAATTTAAAGGTAACGAATAATTGGAAACAACAGGTAAATGAGTGAAAAAACAAAGCAAGAAGGCAACGACATATTTTAGTATCAATACACGTATGTGGATGTAGACCCGCACTGTCACTGGCTTAAGATCCCAGACATGCCAGACATAACTTATTTTCTAAAAGACAAAATATAGGGAATCGATTAATTTAATTTGAAAGTTAGCGTATCTGCTAAGCTAAGTTGGGTAAACGACCAATTTATCAGACGAGAAAGGTGAGTAAAGATAGGAAACTACCTATTTTCTAAAAGCTGATTTTTACGTATGTTTTGTTAAAACTTCCAGTGGGCCATCGCTTCCGCCAGACGCTTTAAGAACTTTTTCATTCTGCGGCGCATTATTTATCGTGTCGCTGCAAATATAAATATCAGCCTTTAGAAAATTAGTGAAGTTATTTTACTCATCTTCATTTGCGTAGTGGCTCGATACCCCACATTTTGTTCTTTAGAAAATAAGCTACGTCTGGTATGCGTGGGATCTTGCTCTATACGTTTATGTATATGTAACTATTGTTGTATAATTTGAATTGTACCTAGATAAATAATAAAACAAAACGAAGGATTTTTTTTTTAATTTTTGAAAGTATTTGAATTTACTTTAAATTTTAATGTTTTAAGCTTTTACAAATTATTATAATCGAAAAAAAAAATAAAAAAAAATTTAAATGTGAAACCTAAACAAATAATGAAACAAAATTATGAATAAATTAAAAAAAAAACCTTTTAAAACTTGTTGAATTTTATCACTTTATAATAATTGACGTTTTGAACGGCAAAATATAATTGCTTTACTAACAACCGTTTATTTTTAAAATTTATATTATATTTAAACTGGTCTCAAAACTAACTTAATTAATTGTAGATATCAATTAAACTAATATAATTAATGTCCTCTGCCAATGCCATCTTGTCTTTATTTTCTCATTCATATAATATTTCTATATGTGATATTCTCAGTACGAATTCACGAATACTTACATTCGACTTGTAAAATGTATTAACCATGTTGCCTTTTTGACGATCAATGAAAATCACAAATAAATTCACTACAACTATCGTTTGCACCATTATAAGGACGGCTATGCGTTCGTTACGTATTTACAGTAAAGTGAGACTTAATTCTAGACATCCTATACCTTAACTAAATGCAGATTTCAGAGGAAGACTTCAATTGAACTACATAAAATACACATAAGGGGAAGGCAAGTTTCAATCTATCATAAATTTAATGCAATCGAGGAATTGAATTTTGAAATTTCTTTTTATGACTTACTTAATTGTGAAAATAAGATTTAAGAGTTTTAAAGTTTTAAGAAAAAAAAATTAGCCTTGCACTTTATAACCTGCCTGGTATCCAAATGTGTACAACGAGTTCAAATTAATCAGCCCAACATTGGATGTTGGACAAATTCACAAAGGAAATTTTAAGTTTTCTACTAATATTCATTTGGAAGACTGTTGTATTAGCTTTAAGATTTGTCGTAAGTACAAAAGACTTTTTTTATTACACTTGCTTGGAATTGCATTAAAGACACTTGGTGTAAGTAACTTATTTGTGTTATGTTGACTTTGCCATTTATTTAATTTTAAATTTGTCGTTCGACGATGCGTTGAACTATAATTTTTTCCTTGGCCCTTTACATTTTTAGCCATAAATGACAATTCGAAAATATATTGGAATAATGAAATTTATTTCCTAAAATTAATAACTACATGTGTAAAAGTCGAGTTAGTTGTAAATCTTAACTGGGACTCGTGTTGCGTTCGGTCTTCAGTGTGGTACCGTTTATCTTTGACGGTACGGGCGACGTAGGTGAAGTCGCTGACGTAGATGGGACCGGGGCTAAAGACTGGCAGTGCGCGCAAGGCTCAAGCCGCGCCGCTACAACAGCTCGAAGTTTTAAAGCTGGACCCAACTTCATTTGCAGCATCTTTGTCAGATGCTGCTCCGTCAGTAGAGGCAGACTTCCACCATCAATCCTTTGCTCACGGAATGCCTGTAATGGACAAAAAGTTTACAATTAATATAATTTTTCGTCTGCCTAGATCATATTTTATATGTTGGTATACAGAAGAACTCTGTGGAATACAGCTCGTTTACTGATGAATTCCGGTTTGTAAAGTTATTCTTTATCCCGGTGTTTTTTTATCTTTGTTTTTTTTTATGTTAAGATCAGCAGACAAGCTGACGGTCCACTTGATAGTAGGTGGTTACGGTCGCCTATAACACAAGCAACGCCAGAAACACAGCAAGCTACAAGTGCGCTGCCGACTACAGTAAGATTAAAGATACGGAATTGGATAGGAAAATGGGCTCTGGCATCCTTTACTCACTCACCGAAACACATCAGCACACGTGCTGTTATTTCACGGTGGTCTTCTGTAAGGAGTGGTTACTGCCGCCAGATGGGCTACCCAAATGACTGCGAAAAGCAGTACTACTTTCCAGATCCAGAGCCAAATTTAAAAAGTTCATTTTTAAAAGTTAACCCTGCCGAGAATCGAACCCGGGAACCCTAGAACAGAGCGTTAAGGCAAGCACCCTAACCACTCATACATAACAATATAGCGGGCTCGTCATATTGTTTCTTTTCGTAAATGAACTGTCGGTCAGTCCGCCGCTCTTCATCTGTTTCCTCCCTCATCTGTTTCGCAGAGAAACCCCGTACCTACATACCAGTAGCTCTTTCGATAAAACAATTAGTTAATATTGTGTATACTCTCTGTCATATGTCATCGCTAGCAATACACGCCGATTAAAAGCTTTAGATTTTAGCAGTGAGGTACCGCGGACGAGAAGTTATCAATAAAGTAAGTAGGTATCTGCTTAAGGTATCTGTGTAAATAAAATCGAATGATATAGGTACAGAGAATTTCACAGATGGTTGTGTTGTACCGCGGGAATGCACCTGTCGCGATGTCACGCAGTCTTTTCTACAGCGTCTTAATAGTCTACATACTTTTTTTAATATGTCATGTAATCTTTTTGTTTTAACTTTTTTTCCTGTTACCTTAGGTAGGTATATCGGCTAATTTAAATTGATGTTCAATTAGGTATTCGAAATTTCGCTCCAGAACTTACTTATTCACTTAAATAATAGCTGCAATGCAAACTTCAACAGTTCTGCATTGATTTAAGTAAATACCAAGTCAACGTTTTATAACGTTATCATATCATATCGAAGTGTCCATCAATCAAAATCAGCGACATCTGATATTAATTTGAATTTTTAATTAATATCGCAATATTTAATAAATAGTTCCGCAAACTGTAACTAAACGACCTTTTGTTATTATATCTATAAAGTATGTAAACCTATATTTTCACGCAGGTGCAATTGGGGAACTTAAGATTGTGTACATAATAAACCTTACAACAATTAAAATTATGTTCAATCAATATTCACTCTTGTTCTCGAATTAATACGTATAAATAAATATTATGTAATTTTTATGTAGCATGTAGTTTACTATTAACTATATGCTAAATATAAAATTAAATAATATTTCTCTTAATTAAAAATAAGTTATAATAATAAGTATATAATTGAATACTGTAACAGTTCTATATTAGATATCATAATTTAATCATGTTTTCTTTTCTCTCGGATCGACTTTTTATTTTTATATCACGCCCATACGTAAACGAAGTCACATAAAAGTGACCGCTTTTTAAAATATTTTTATCACTATTATAAGTTTGATAATTAAATATGAAACAGATGAAATACATTAATTTTTGAATATGGGGTTTAATTTAAACTTCGTGTCCTATAAGCGGCACGCTATGATGGCTGCTATGACTTTTTCCGCTCATGAAGTTTCGTATAAATTAAAATAAAATAAAAAAGATAAAGAAAGAATTTAGATGCGACTTGCACTTGTTTATATATAAGTATATTTTTTCGATATTAAATTAACATATCACTATTGTAACGTGTCTAAACGGCCACAATAGCGAGCCGCTAGTAGGTATGTTTGGATAAGTATGAAGATGATTCGCGCCGGCTGTTCGGGTCGCGGTCGCAGCGTCCAGCGACCTGTCATCTCCGCGGGAACGTTGACAAAAAGCGAGCCGCCTACGTGACGTCCTGCATCCCTCCCCCCCGCGCGCCGATTCATGTACCGTCACCCCCCCGCGCTTCTTCACGCTCGACCACTTTTTACCGCGCGACATTTGCCCAGAGTTCGATCCATGTCAACCGTCATATTCCTTTTTTGAACGCCAGCTCTCGTTTTTTTTTTAATTCTTATAAGACTTCGAAGCGGGCAGCCGTCGAGCGGTAAAAAGCGACGGCGTACAAAAAAGTCTATGAATAATTAAAGCGAGATAGCTACTGGCTAGCTCATGGGAACGGAATTATTTAGCGGCGACAGGTCGGCGGCGCCCGCGTTGCCCGTCGCACCGGCCCGGCCGTACGAAGGACAGGTCAATTTGCAATAGGTATTATATATTATTTTACTCATTTTATCTTTGCTATAAATAGAATTGACAATTGAATTTTAAGAGTGTCATGTTGTCTTTTTGCTAAGCAGGCACAAACATTTTTTTTAAATTTCAAAATATAATTGTTCAAAACAGATTCAAACGGTAGGTATATGTTTAAAACACGGTGAATAGACTAACTTAATACAACAATTAAATAGTGGTTCATAAATTGGCTCTTGTGTAGCTTTGGTGAATTGATATGATTGGTTGGTTGCGTAGTTAATGAAGCCACCGTAAAAAATGCTCTATTTAGGGTGAGGGCAAACGAACGTATTTTTTTGAGTTGTGAGTCGCGCATTTCGGTCGCAGATTGTGTCGTGCCATGGAACCGTTGAAAATTTTGTGTATTAACGAAGAATATTTAGAAGATACAGAAGCTGGGTAAACTGACTGACACTTTCCTAGGTCCCTCGCCCCCTGCGAACTCAATTCGGTGGGAAGTGCGTGTGAGTCGGCAGACAAACTCATTTTGCGTCGCCATGTGAATCAAATAGGACTTTTCTATGAGACCGAATGCAGCAGAAATTAAGCGACTGAAAATGCGCGACTCACAACTCAAAAAAATACGTTCGTTTGCCCTCACCCTTAATGGTAGCCGACTGACACTTTCTCATGTACAGAGTTGGATCTCCTTACCTCTATTCTCCATGGTCAACAATTAGGAATAATAGAGTAACAGCTTATAAAGTAACATCCTGGATAACAAAACAGTCAAGTGTCATAATGTCTTCTATATAGGATTTATTCTGTGCTATAGGTAGCATCATAAGCTCTGTTATGTGCTACCTGTCACAGAACAAAAAAAAAGATTTATTTTTTATTTTGCATAATTTTGGCAAAGGTAATCGCCGATTTTAAATACTATCTATTAATAATATTAATCTCATTTAGCTGTAACCTATTAAATTATTATTTAGAAGATGTTAATACTTTTCCTTGTAACATTGTTTCATTTTATTTTAGATGCCTATAAGAAAATTAACTTCAAATAATCAAAATGGATTTTTATGTTGACCGAAAGGTCAACGTGACCCGAACAACCTTCTTTGTGGTTGCGGGGCATATTTAAACATAATGGGGGTTACGGAGCCATCAAGTCCTTTCGGGACCCTAATGTTTGTGCCTCGAGGTCGGGAATGACCCGCATCTCGGCCTAATGAAACGGAATGATATTGGGAGAGAAAATTGTTTAATTGGGGGTCAAATTACGGGTTCCCGGAATGATGCTCTGCTGTTCGTTTTATGCCGTCGGCCATTTCTTTATAGGAGGACGCTGTGTTTTTTGGTGTGTCTAAGGTTACTTAAAATGTCCTTCGTTTATTGTAAAATTATTAATGTTATTGTGTAATTGAACTACATAATATAACTACAATTGTTCACGTAATTAATGGTATGATCACGGGTACCCACTTTATGACTGCAGTTTACGAGTGAAGGTTAAAAATAATCTCTCTCTAAGTTCGCCTAAGAGCGCTAACGTCTGCTGTTTGCAAGAAAATATATAGAAATAATAGAACCAAAAGAAGAATACGAATGTTTATAAGTTGGCTAGGGTACTGCTGGTCGTAACGTAATTTGTGCGACAAAAAAATTATGATGTGCTACGATACAATCAACTAAATCATTCTCTCACCATGTTTTTTCTGCACCTTCACTCGTAGATATTTATTGTTTAGTAAGATGATGCGATGGGTCATTGGTGAGTCAATGAATTCCGATACAAGGCTGCAATTCCTCAGCCCTGCGTTTACTGTCCGAGCGGACCTGGAGCGATAACTTTAAATGCAGCCCACATTATATTTACGTAGGTTGTATAGTTAACAGGTTACAGATACTGCGTATCGCCCGTGGCCATGAACCGATCTCAGCCACAGCAGCCGCGTCCCGCGAACAGGTTGGTCGGGAGCAAAAAAGGTTAAAGTATGTTCCCGCAGGGTGGCAGAGGGGGTGGGACGAGGGGCGTGGGGTGAAGGGGGCTAATGACAGGGGCGGCGCGGCGCCCGCGGCGGCTACCGCGCGCAAATTGATGCCTGCGCCCTCTGTAGAACCTTTGCTCCCGGCTAGTGATGCGCCTAGTCGATAAATTGTGACAGGGAGCACGCTCTCTAACGAGAATTATAGCCATTTGTTTATCTACTCTCGTGCAATCGCCACTAAAAGTGGCGAAGGCTTGGTTAACGTCTTATATACAACTATATAGATACAACACTAATTATATGTACTTTGTACAACTTAAATAATAATATTTTAAATTATTTTAATTTTAATTATAAAAAAGGTCGTTTTGAATGTTTTGAATTTTTTTTCTCGAAAGTGTTGCAATACACCCCGCAATTGTTATTCATCACAGATTACTGGTACATAATTAAGGTAAATACAGTGAAAATGCTAGAGGAACTTGTAATTGTATTATTCATGTAATTTAGTATTATAATTAACAAATTATTATTTTTGAATCAACAATCATCGAAACAAATCATCAAAAAAGAATTAGAGAATATACCCAACCCATGATTGTATCGTGAAGCGATTATCGATGTCGATAACATATATATCGATATCATCACCAGCAATATTCCGCATTACACTATAAAGATTGCTATTAATTTTCAAGCATGGACGGAGTTGCTTATATTTAGCGTGTACTTGAGACAGTGGCCGGCTGTATCTTTCGTAATTATTATCTGAAGACGATCTATGTTTCTTTTATCTTTCTTTTGTGTAAAAAAAGATTGGGTAAGGGGTCATGTAACTCAGCTACTTTTAAAACCTTTTATTGAGCTATTTTATCCATCTAGGAAGATCAGTTTTTTTTCCGGTGGAATGTTTGAACAGAATTTTTATAGAGTGAAAAAGTGTATTTTATTTGAATTTCATGGGTACAGGTAAAATAGAAAATAATGATAAATAACAATAAAGTCAGCCTAATTAACTCAGTGTTTTTATATATTTTTATCAAATAGTCTTTTCAATTTATTGATATTCATTAAATCTCTAATAGGGAAAAAGTTAGGTTTAGTGAATGAATGTCTCCGAGTTTAGGTAACTGTTAAAAGAGTGCAAAACTTATGATTAAATGAAATGGATTTTTCATTATGTTAAGGTCTGAGAGACAGGGTAACGATCTACTTGTTAATGTTAAGATCGGCAGACAGGTTGACGGTCCACTTGATGGTAGTTGGCTATCGTCGCCAATAACACAAGCAACGTCACAGGTGCTGCAAGTGCGCTACTGACTACAGTAGGATTAAGGATAAGGGATTAGGAGGGGATAGGGAAATGGGCTCTGGCATCCTTTACTCACTTACCGAAACACAACAGCACACGTGCAGTTATTTCAGGTTTTCTGTAAGAGCGCGGTTACTGATGTCAAACGACTTGACTGTGAAACGTGTGCCCAACTGACTGCGAAACGTGTGCCCTGCCACTACTTTCCAAATCCAGACCAGAGCCAACTTGAAAAGTTCATTTTCAAAGTTTACCCTGCCGGGAATCGAACCCGGGAACCCTAGAACAGAGCGTTAAGGCAAGCACCCTAACCACTCATCCAACGGGCTCGTCAAATTCAACATATAATATACTTAACTATTATTTCATTCTGGTTTTACAGGATAATCTATGCGAACCATAAACAAGCCATAATTAGGGCACTGTGCAAAACAATGTGTCACTCTATTAACTATGGCTGGAGAAGATATTTTAAAGATGGCTACCGTTGCTTAAAGAGAGATGCAACTTTTCACTTTTGTTAAACGTCTCGATGTACCTACCTACTTTCTAAGTTTTTTTTGCTTTTAATGTGTCATGTCGAATTCCGTTGCATTACTGAGTTAATAACGATGAAGAATCTTTTGCGCCTTTGGTGACTTATGTTTTTATTTTAATGCTAATTGCTGACAGGTACCTATTATTCTACCACCTACAAAGATCATTTTATTATTAATGTTTTAATAGCCATAAAATTCTGAATGGGCAAATGTTTTAGTTTTCGATTGTAATAATGACACTTTATTTCAGAATGGGAACAATCTTAAGAGGGCAGTATCTAGTTATATCTAACTACATAATTTAATTTAATTTGAATAACAAATTATAATTTAGGCATGTAGGTAATCTTATTAAATTTATAAGGAATTCGTTGGTCAAGTTAATATAATGTTAACTTTATGCGTGGATTCGATTCTTGGCTACTTGAATATTGTAGAGAGCTTTGCGGAATTTCGCTCAGCATTGCAGTTGCAGCGAAAGAATTTCATTGTCGCATTTGGCTTTTGTCTCCTTAAGAATCGATTTTCATATAATTATGTATATGGAAATTTTTCAATTAACAGAAACATTAACTAAAAAGCGTTACGTCACTTTGATATTTTTGCGCCAGCTGACGCATGTATAGGTATTTATGTTCCCTAATTCTATTGTAGGTTAGGTAGTATAACGAGCAACACCAGAGGGTTTACTCTGGCTTACGAAAGCAAAGCAAACGTCGAAATCTTGTATGAAAAGTGCAGTCCGCGTTGAGGAACGAAACGGTAGCGTGTTATAACCTACTGGCGCAGCGTAATCTGTCGTCGAAAAAACGAACTATTTGAACTTATAAAACGTAGTGACGGTATACCGAACGTGACTAACATAATTTTTGTTGGAACACGTGACATCTGAGTATGCAGAATGTAATTACATAATATAAAGTAATTAGGTATATCCAGTTGTCTATTGACACGAGGAAAATGTTATACATTTATTTTTATAAGTTTAATAAAGGACTAAACGCCAGTGGTGCGAAGGAGCTGACACACACTTTTTTAATTTTATGTCCAACAAATTACCAATGTCGATAGTCGATACTAAAACTAGTCGTGCTTTAATTAGTCGATACTAAAATGGGTTTTCAGACTGATATAATATTAATTTTAAAATATATTGAACAGTAAACAGACCTTTTATTTGTTGTACCTATAGGTACAGTTAGATACTTGTATTTGTTGTATCCTTTGCCTATATGTACATAGAGTCTCAGACCGACAAAAATATAGTCTTATAGCTAAGGATGCACGCTTGCACGCACACACTACTTACAAGCATGTATCATTGCTCCATAGCTTTCCATTCCTCTAATTTAGTGTCAACTGTATTGCTAGAAAAATAACTATATTTAAAAATAAAAAAAATAGGTACCTACTAAATACTACTGCTGTATACTAATACAGAATACTACAAATATTACCTACTAAACCTACTAAATATCTACTAACTAAACTAGGTACCTATTAAATGTTCTGATTCATTGATGTATTTACACACGAAACATTGTTTAAAATTTCATTTCAGTGAAAGTTATATTTTGTCATATTTGTTAATGGAATTATTACTGAATGAAGGCTTCCCGATGCTATGAAGACAACATGGTCACAACATTAGCCACAGTACTAATGGTCCATTTACACTATATAGTATCTAGGTACAAATCTAGTGTTTGTAGATCTAGAGCACTATGCGTACGTGTTAGCGTAGTGTTGAAGATTAGACAATGTTGGTGTTTATCTGGTGATTGTATAAAAATGGCGATGCATAAATGGGTAAGTATACCTATATTTTAACTCTATAAATTGTCATTACATTTCAAAGTTCTATTCTATAGGTTTTAAATCAGTGCTTTGTTATCAAAGGCTCTTGATTTATGATCGTTCCGGTCATTCTGTAACATCATTGTTGCCTTTAGCGCGGCGCAAACACAAAAACCTTCTAAGAGTAATTGGAAAACTTAAAACCGATTTGTGGGAGTGGCGTAACCTACTACACGATAGAAAAGGACGAAACACGTTAAACGAATTGGAGAAAAAAGGACAGAGGTAGAGGTACCGCGATTGGGGGCAGGACTGTCGACGCCGAGCTTAGACGAATACTTCCGAATGTTGCCGAATAGAGAACGCCCAGTCGGTAACGTTTAACGCATTTGTATCTATTTCATTTAGACCTCTAAATTTTCATTGAGTAACTTCTCTTTCTTATCTGCTGATAGTTCAAGTTAGGTTGGTGATTTGGTGGACACTGCTATCACAACTATGTTCGAGCAATGCGGTTCCATTACTCTGTGCATATTATAGGATAATAGTGCTTGTTTATGGTTAATTGATGATGGTGGAATGTCGAATACACGATGCGTCTTATAAAACGTAATTAGTCAATTAAACATGAACGTTATAGAAATTTCTTTGTTATAAGAATTTTGAACGCGGTTCCAGGATTGTTAAATGTAGGTAACTATTTAATTGGTTTGAAATATCTCAGAGAAAGTAAGTACAAACCTATGGGGGAGTTTTGAAGTACTAGAATTATACAGAAGGAAAATAGGGGAGAGTTATACCTATACTCTGAATACAAGTTCTTTTTAATGAATAGGCGCTTTTAAATCCGTAGGTAAGTACTTCAGTAAATTAGGTACTTAGTTGTGCCCTATCTAATGCGCTTTTGAATGCAATGAAATAATAAAATTAAATAATCTTAAGTATAAATACCTAATAGATACTTACTTGAAAGAATTAAAAATAACAGATTTGTTATTTTAAAATATTCTAACAAAGAAACATGGAAAATCAAGACCGTGTTATTACACAAAGTCAAAAAGTCGTTACCTATGTACCTTTAAACTACTTATACATATCTATACCAATATTATAAAGAGAAAAGATTTGCATGTATGTATGTATGTATGTGTGTATGTATGTTTGTAATGAATATCTATAAACTCAAAACTACTGGACCGATTTTGAAAATTCTTTCACCTATAGAAAGCTACATTATCAACCTTAGTTATAAAATAAAATCACTACTGTCCTCTACTGTAGGTACCTATGTTTCTCTGCTAATTTCTTTTAAACCACCCAAATGATTTTGATACCGTTTTCACCAATTGAAAAGTAATAAAAAAGGTTTCTGTTCATAACTTGCAGAAAAAAAATGCATCCGTGCGAACTTGGAAATAGGAATGAAAATGGAATTTACCTATCTATATTATGTGATAATGTTTAATTATTCTTAGATTAAGTTATACTTCTGAAAAACAGTCTGGGTGTATATTTCATTAAAGCGAAAACTTCCTCCCAGCTGTATTGGCGTAGGTCAACGAAGGTTATTCAATAAGTAAAAGTTAATTGCTATCCACATGTTCAGGGTTGGTGTTAGCCGCTGGCCGGCGCAGGTTCCCGTTACTGATTGTGTTAAGGAACAGTTTTAAGACAGTTAAGGAACTTGCAATGTAAGGAGAAGCAATAAAGGATAAATTGTACGCAAATATTCCCCATTTGTTCAAATAAATCAAAGTTGGAAATGTAATGTTTGGAAATTAGATGCGTTCATTTAAAATAAATTTTATTAAATGATTTATTTACTTTCACTAATTTTCACTAAGAAAGTTAAGTACAAACTTAACTTTCTTGAAGTTATTAAGATGTTAGCACAATCTATTGTGTTGGTAAGTGGTTGGTTCCAAGAGGTTTAACGGGAATCGGTTATCATTAAAATGTTAACACAGTGTTAAGTTCGTGTTTAACTAGCAGTTACTTTGTGTTAAATAAACATGATCAGGTGTTCTTCAATGGTTAAAAACCTACAAGGGCAAATGGTTAAAAAAATTTCAAGTTAAGTTTTTTTAAATGTAATTATGCAATTAATAAATAATTATTTATTAATATTACCGTTAAAGCATACCAAGGAGTAAACTTTATAAGGTAATTAATCCTAATGAAGTAGATATTTTATTCTAACAGGCAAAAAATGTATCTTTAAATTACTAAAATCCTACTTCCTACTAATATTAATGCAAAAGTTTTTGAGGATGGATGGATGTTTATTACTCTTTAAAGTAAAACTACTGAACTGACTTGGATGAAATTTGGCACACAGATAGCTTATTACCTGGATTAATATAATACTTTTAATCCTGAAAAATGTTAGGTTTCCGAGGGATCATTTAAAAATATTTAAAAAAAAACAATTTGTACACGCTGTTACCGATGTTACCGAGGTCAAAAAATAGTTTTTAGAATTTCTGTCTGTTTGTCTGTGCGTTTGTGCACGCTAATCTCTGAAACGGTTTAACCGATTTGAATGCGATTTTCACTAATGTATTATAACAAGCTTCTCGTAACATTTAGTGTTTGTTTTATTCTAATCGATTTACAAACAAAGAGTTATATGCTATACCGAATACCGCGCGTACGAAGTTGCGGGCTCAGCTAGTACCTAAATAAGATGAATCGTTGTCTATATTTTTTAGAAGCTACTTAGCAACCTTAATAGCACCTTTGTGAAGTCTTTCTTTATACAATTTGGAAAAAAATCGATAGGGTTAATACAATGCGATGGATCTCTAACAAATTGTAAATTAGTTAAAGACAATCGACTGCTTAAAATCTCAATTAAATATGTTATTAAAAAAGTGAAGTGTTACTTCTCAGTATCTGTATAGTGCGGTTTCTGGTGAAACAATCTAGTTGTATCATCGACTGAATAGATAGTATCGCGGCTCGTGCCGCTTGTAAACTATTAGTGAAGCGACTGTCATGATTCACAGAAACATCGATATCGAGTTAAAATATTTTAAGTGAATAGACTGAAAGTAAATACATGTTATATACACTTGTTTTCGATGATATGGCTGCTCAATAAAAATCTCTAAAGAGATGAACAAAACCTTTTTTGCAATAAATAACATCACGATGTTTACCTAAAGTAAGTATGTTTCTAAAGTATAGGTACCATAGCAATATTTTAGAAATTAGCAATTTCAATTCAAATTCAAACCATTAGCAAATTCAGAATCGATGCTACTAATTAAAGAAAATAAATAAAATACTGTATTAAAAAAAACATACATTTTAACAAAAACACATTTTTTCGGAAAATTTTATGATGGAAATATGTACGATTTCGTATCATAAATACTTTATAGTTAGTCACTTTACGTACAAGTAAAAATAACTTCTCGCAGTCCAAAACCTTGTGGAAATTCAAATAATAGTACCTACTGCATACTAAAATATGAAATTTTGATCATTTATTTCTTAAAAACTAGTTCGATAAAACAATTATAACAGTGAAAATAAAATAAAATCTTATGAAACGATAAAATGTAAAAAAGTAAAATGATAAAAGAAGAAAACTGAATAGAGGATAATTAACTAAACTGTTTAAATTGATAACCACGAAGTAACTGTTGTTCTGAAATTTGATGTGAAATAAATGATGTTAATTATGAAAGAAATTAATCCATTTAAATCACAATAAGCATTCAGTTTTGTATCCTGAAAATAAAAACGTTTTTAACTATAATATATTATTGATTATGTTTTCGACATTAGCCGGTATTAAGTGCGTGTCCCAGCCCTATGTTCGCACGAGTAGCGGTCGCGTGCCGCGGCGGCGCGCCCTCTCGCGCTCGTGGAAAGTGCCTGCACTGGTTACAGCTCGGATATTACGCCGGTTAGAACATTTGTTATTAATGCTTTCTAGTCTTTAAACGTTGTTGTGGTTTTGCATCCTGCGGATGTGAATGAGATGCGATTATGCAACGGAAGCGTTTGTCTAATAAGTGCCTTATTTAAGGACCTTGGTTATTTAAAAAAAGATAAAGTGAGTGAGTGTCTTCAGTAACGAATTTAACCAGAGACAAGTTTGTTTAAATTCCATAACGGAAGACTTGTACAGGCGTTTGCTACTGTATTGAAAGTATGGCATTACGTAACAAAATATTCATACAACTATTTTGAAACATTCAGCACAGACATCTATAAAAATCTATAACATACTAGCGACCCGCCCCCGGCTTCGCCCGGCCTGCAATTTTTATATATAATATAAACATTCCCCGTTTATCCCTCTTTCCATTAGTGAAAACCAAATTAAAATCGGTCTACCCGTTCACGCGTGATGCCGTCACCAAGGGAAATGAGATTCATTTTTATATATAGAGAAGATTATAATAAAATCGTAAACGAGCCGTGTCCGTATTAAAATATTTTTTCAAAACAACAATTTGTACACGTTATACTTACTTAAGTTACCGAAATCAAATATATAGTTTTTACAATTTTTGTCTCTTTGTCTGTGCGTTTGTGCAGAAACAGAAACGGCTTAACCGGTTTGTATGCGGTTTTCGCTGATGTATTGTAGCAATTTAGTGTTCCATTTCGCAATTTCATTCCAATCGGTTTACAAACAAAAAGTTACGCGCTATACCGAATACCACGTGTACGAAGTTGCGTATTCAGCTAGTAAAAGAATAACTTTTTTTTATGTTGAAAGTTCAAAATTTTACTTATTATAAGCACTAAACTAAAAGTACATTTATAGCTTTTTACGCACTATTTTTAACACTACACAAAAAACACTACTTTATTGAAATAGCTAACTTCACTAAAATACTATTTTATTTAATACCAAGTTTTCATTTCAATCATAATATTAATTTTAATTATCATTATGGGACAGGCTTCGATTAAGTAATATAACTATTTTCATTATAGAAACATTGACATAATCGGTTGTGGTTTTTGTTTTCAATCTCAACAGTTTTTTTTTTCGATTACAAAAATAAAAGCATTATTTTTATTACTAATGATATAATAAAATATCATTTTATTCTTATTATATAATCATAAAATAAAACTTATAGGAGTTTTTCAATAAATAGTGATTCAATAGATAGTACATTGTTAATATATTTATTATATATTTTTACATACTTAACCTATAAAAAAATAATCGTTGAAGTCCGAGGAAGGTACTTATGATGTGTAAAATTGGAAAATTTAGAAAAAATCGACATCCGTGAGAAGCCGGGGACAGTTTGCTAGTTAAATATGAAATCTAATTTGCTCTAACCAAAGTACCTACAAAGAAAATGTAACATAAAAAGAAGTTACTTTTAAATTTGAAATATCGAACGAGGTCCTTTTGAAGTATAGAATTTACTGCAACTGATTCACCGTCCGACCTGAAAGATGACGAAGCGAACAGCGACGCGAATACTATCGAGACTTGTTGATTGCGGTGGGTGTACCAGATTTATAGACGGACCCGTAAATGATGATTTGCAATGTTTCCACGCCATTTCACAGTGCGAAAATTTAAAGCATTTCGTTTGCCATACAAGTAATAGATACTGTTTTTAAAAAAGTTTGCAGTAATATTGTGAATGAAATAGTAACATGTGTGTGTGTGTCCGTCTTTTAACTTTTTACTGAAACAATTTTAATCTATACATATTATAAAATCGTAAACGAGCCGTGTCTGTACATTAAATATTTTTTCAAAAAAATTAACTATTTGTACATGTTGTACTTCTGTTACTGAGATAAAAAAAATAGTTTTTAGAATTTTTGTCTGTTTGTGCGTTTGTCCAGGCTAATCTTAGAAACGGCTTAACCGATTTGAATGCGTTTTTCACTGATGTATTGTAGCAAGCTTCCCGTAAAATTCATGATTTGTTTCATTCCAGTCGGTTTACAAACAAAAAAGTTACGCGTTATACCGAATACCGCGCGTACGAAGTTGTGGTAAGTTCAGCTAGTATTTATAACAATTTATATCTAATATATCTATTATATCTAATAAAAATAATAAATAATAACAAACATTGTCCATTATGGCACTAGTGCAAATAAAAATAATGTATAAAATAATATACTTATTATCCACGTATTTTTTTTATGTTACTTCTTATAGTATTTTTATTCTATTGATTATTTTTAAGCGTCTTCAAAACACGTTCGGTTTCATACAAATAAAACAACATATTTTAACCTGCGACCCGCATCGGATTCGCACGCATGTAATTTTTTCCTGCAAATTATTAATACAAACCTTCCCCATTTATCGCTCTTTCCATTAGTGAAAACTGTATCAAAACCCGTTGGATGATTTGGAAGAAGTTAATGGAGAAAGAGACAGAAGCGGCAAATGACTTTATTTTTTGTAACAAAATAAACACCGTTATCTCTTGTGTTTCTAGAAGTAAATGACATGCAAGCGTCGCCTTAACATGCTACAAATGAACAATCAAGAAAATGAAATATGTAAGTTATTAAATATTAATTTTAATACAAAACCGTGTAGTGAAACAACTCTAGATCACTGTAAGGGGTGGCGGGATGGAAGGAAAGATAGAGACTGGAGGAAACACCACACTTTAATTTCACTAAGGTCCCTATATGTACACTGGTAGTCACCGCAGTCCTTATTAATCTTCATAAATATTTATAAATAATTGTCCTCCGATGAGCACGTCTTCAGAGCTAACAGTTTATGAGGATGATGCTGTGCACAGCGTTGGAACCGGATCTTCGGCAAAAATACGAGGTTAATGCTGAACTCGTCGTCTTAACGAAATAAGTTTCGGATTGGTTTATTCCGATTTCTTTGAAGAATATCTGAAACTCAGTTGTAACCAGTAAACCTTCTCCTTTGCAAAATTTCTCCAGAATCCCTTTTCTCCCTTCAGAAAAAAAACCTGTCAATCCTTATTTTTCAATCTTTTTCTTCTGCTCCCTTTTTCGTTCCATTCTGTTCAAAATCCCGCCGGCCAGTGTACATGTAATTATAAGTAAATAAAAAAAAGGTTACATTATAACAAAGAAACAAAAAGGTTTTTAATGAATGAGAAGCGAATGATGATGAACCCTACATTATCTCCCCTCCCCATGAAAAATTTTTGAACGCAGAGAAAAAATTTTGAGGTATGGGACATAAGCTTCACTCTTCCATTCATCACCAAACATTTCTTTCAAATCCCCTACATGCACACAACCATTCAAAGATATGAGTCAGGCTCACGGCTGCTTTTCAGACCAATGGCACTGACTCAACGAAGGAACATCCCTAATGACTGGTAAGCTTGTTTAAAGTGTCAGTCAGCTGCACTATATGACTTGAAAGCTTATTTAAAGTGTCAGTCAGCTGCACTATATAAACCCATAAAAAAAATGAATGAAAGAAAAAAAATGAACCTAAATCTAACCTAACTATTAAAACGACCCTAATAACTAAACTAACCTAAATATAAGATAAAATTGACTTGTATCGCGACTTGGCATCTAGCCCGCGACACAAAGTCGAACATATAATGAGAAATATTTACAGTGAATGCTATTAAGGCTTATTTAATCCGGGTATAGCGACCGCCCGGGTGATTATGTGGAATATGCCAAAAGGAATCCTGAAATTGCTAATGAATGAGGTGAATGAAGGTGCGTATATGCAAAACAACAACAAACAAAATAATATTACACACTAAGAACAAAATTAATCTATTATTTTTACAAACACAAAAATAATTTTGAATAAAAGCCAAAACATACAGAATAAATATTTCAAAATAATTTAGAATAATTAACCAAGACATTATATACAAAATTACAAGACAACATATAAATAAGCCACCCTCTACAGCTAATAGTCGGTTATTTACATCACAAACAAATTAATAGTACACCTAAATTAAATTTTGATATCTTTAATGTGCCACTTCGCTTTGGCGCCATCTTTATCCTCCAAAATGTACACTAATGGTGATAATTTTTGAAATACTTTTGATTTCATGAATTAAGGGGCAAGTTTAGCAGAAAAATATGTACCTGCATTACTTAAATTGTAATTTCTACGCCAAACAACGTCGCCGACGTTAAATTCTTTAAAAACGCGTCTATTATTATAATGACTAGAGTTCTTGTCGTGAGCCATGTACAGTGCCATTTGCACTTTATCGAATAATTTCGACAGCAATCCAACATTATTTGCGTAAATGTCACGTGGAAGAAAAACAAACTCATCTATGTTAGGACATTCTGTGTACAAGCTACCACACGGTATTTGTTCACGACCAAATACTAAAAATGCTGGAGAATATCCCTAGCAACATAGCAACATGAGAGGAAGACAAGAGAAAACGGTCCTTGGCTGAGAGATAAACTATATACATAATGATAATTATATATATGGAAGAAGATATATAGATTGATACACTTAAATATTATACCATAGAATATAAGTTATCATAATATATTACATAAATATACACAGTGTTTATATACGGAAGAGAGCAGCAATAGGCTTATTTAAACATAGTTGCAATCCGCTATGAGTGGGGGGTGAGTACATAAGCAGGCGTCAAAGCCGCGCAAAATGATGCACAAAAAAGTTACAAAATAATTAGCACACAACATGTACTAAAAAAAATGTGCAAAAATAATTAGCACACAACGTGTACCAAAAAAACGCTTTCTACTTATGCACTACCTTGGCTTTGGGTTTAAAAGGGGTCACCACCCGCCCCTGTATAGAAAGAGTAAGAGAAGAACTGCGTAGGCTTTTATTTAAAGAAGTCGCGACCCGCTTCTGGTAAAGGCTTATTTAACGAGTTACCACCGCTCGACAGGCTATTAGGAATATATATAAATAAAAATAAGTTTACATACTATAAATAGGATATCTCAGCTAAGGCGCACTATTCTTCCACTGTAGAAATATAAACGGAAAAGAATTGCTAACTTATTAAGAAGGAGCTACTTAAAAAATATATCAATAATGCCAAAAAATGCAACCAGAAAATGTTTAAATAATTCACTTGAGTAAGTGTTGCTTTAGAATTTTGAAAAAGTCAAATATTATTTATTAATATTAGAGAATTAAATAATAATTAATATTATAATAAATAAAGACAGAGAAGAAAATAAAATAAAATTCTAATTAAAATAATTTAAAGTTAAGTTTTTTATTTATTTTTATACAACAAGAAAAGTCACAATCAAGCGGTAGTTATACCTACTATCACTAAATCTGTCAAATAATTCAAACAAATAAAATAATTGTTTAACGATAAAACGACCGTAATATAATATAAGATGTCACACGTCCCACAAATAGAAAAATATTATAACACCTTTATTTTTGTGCCTCTTACCACAAAATACATAATATTAAATTAAATAATTATTTATCACTATATATAGGTATATTACGTTTATATTACCAAAACTCATTTCAGTAATATATAAGTGACTCATTCACCACTTCATGACATGCGCAAAATATATTTCTGCGCAAATAATTATATTAGGTACCATATTTTACACCACGAATATTTATTTTAAATCAGCAATTCTACTCACTCAATGAAACGACTCAACATATCCGTCTCATATAATATACAAATATCGTACCGAACACAAGATTTCCGTATACAATATCTAACCAAGAAGAATCAAGCCACGAAGAAATCCATTATCTTGTAACTTCTAAACAGAATTCTGTCCTTTACGCAATAAGTATACTAAAGAAAGTACATCAACTACTAGACATTATAATACGTAATAAACGAACTTACGTTTTCCTGGGAATTATCAATTATTAATAATTTCCTCCAAAATAATAAATTAAAATTTCAATTTGTCGACTTATCTGTCTTGACGTACTTTGACGTATAGCTGAAAGAAAATGAAATATTATAGAAGGTTCACAAATGAGGATTTAAATATATGTAGTTGATGACCCGAAAATATTTTATTACGCCAAATAAACCGAAACAGACTATGGATTATGAGAATCCATCTTTTAGAATTTTGAAAAGACTCAGGGCGTGGAATCAATAATAATTGTTGGGCGCCAAAATGTAGTGAAACAACTCTAGATCACTGTAAGGGGTGGCGGGATGGAAGGAAAGATAGAGACTGGAGGAAACACCACACTTTAATTTCACTAAGGTCCCTATATGTACACTGGTAGTCACCGCAGTCCTTATTAATCTTCATAAATATTTATAAATAATTGTCCTCCGATGAGCACGTCTTCAGAGCTAACAGTTTATGAGGATGATGCTGTGCACAGCGTTGGAACCGGATCTTCGGCAAAAATACGAGGTTAATGCTGAACTCGTCGTCTTAACGAAATAAGTTTCGGATTGGTTTATTCCGATTTCTTTGAAGAATATCTGAAACTCAGTTGTAACCAGTAAACCTTCTCCTTTGCAAAATTTCTCCAGAATCCCTTTTCTCCCTTCAGAAAAAAAACCTGTCAATCCTTATTTTTCAATCTTTTTCTTCTGCTCCCTTTTTCGTTCCATTCTGTTCAAAATCCCGCCGGCCAGTGTACATGTAATTATAAGTAAATAAAAAAAAGGTTACATTATAACAAAGAAACAAAAAGGTTTTTAATGAATGAGAAGCGAATGATGATGAACCCTACAACCGACATGTTTGTTACCAACTTGCTATTGTTTAAGAATTCTGTGTAACACAACAGTATTATATGGGCATCCTAGTGTTCTTTTTCCCGACCTACCCTTCTAATAACACCTTATTTGCACTAGATACTGGCACGAAATGGTCACATTAGCCCCAGTACATCCGCTTACCGTATAAGGGCTATGAATTCCGCCACCGAACTAGTTCTCAGATGAAAGCTGCCTTGTTCAGCTAATAACGATCCAAGTTTATAATGAAAACACATTATCATATGAAGACATTTTTTTTAGAGAAGAAATAAATGAAAACAATACCTATAGGTTAATTCTGTTAACTGTCCTTAGATTAATCATAACAATATTTTGAGTAACTGTGTTCTTTTTCTTAGAAATTTTATTTATCTTAGAACAAAACTCCTCCGAAACGGTTTGATCGATTCTTATGAAATTTAGTAGGTATTTAGTAGGTATGAGAATAGGTCGTAAAGTATTTGCTGCCCTCCTACCCCCACCTCCTCATTTTTTAATCGCGATTTTAGTATTTTTGTATGAACAATATTCAAATAATTTAACCGTCGTTCATTGACGTGAAGTGTCGCGTCATTTTGACACATGGTTAGAAAATAAAATTAGACCCGATAGGTGGCATCACAATCGGGTTAGAGAATTATTTTCTGTTCTGGCAGGACAACGTCTACTGGGTCAGCTAGTAAAAGGTTGACTTTTTTTAAACCATCCAATTGATATTGATACAGCTTCCACTAATTGGGAAGATCGATAAAAAAAAGGAAGATTTGTGTATATAATTTGCAGAAAAAAAGCATCCACGCGAAGACGAAGGCGGCTCGCTAGTTCGCATATAAATAAATCTAACATTTGATAAGGTCCAAGTGATGTCATAAACTTATTATAAGTCTTTCAAATTAGATTTGTAATCGTTTTTAACTATTTATTGTTTAATAATTAGAAACAGGTTTCGAATGTTGAAAATAAGACTTCGTGGATTCTTTTCGATTATTACCTAATTATTAAACCAAAATCAGTTTTATTAGTCAAAAAATCTTTTTAACGTACGAGTAATTAAATTAATTTGAACATTGCATAAATATCCTTATTACCCTATTTATTTCTGTTTAAAATTCATTTTATCAATATTAGCAAATAGCGTTTGATCGGAATCTCTCTCATGTAAAGCGTTCTCAGTTGTACAAATTCAGATATAAGCGTATGTAAGCAACGAAAAAAAAAATCGACTATCCACACAAGTTTATGCCGACTAAATTCCCAAAAAACTTATAAATTATAATGTAGGTATTCTCTTATTTGGAACCTTAGCTAATGCGAATATCGGATCAGAACGTTTACATAACAAGCGTTTTCTCCACGCAAGCCTTCGTTAACAAATTTCACACTCCCGCGAACACCATTATAAGTAACCAGGGTACATGTAAATGTAATTAAGGATTTCAGTGTAATAAATTAATCTGATTTAATCCAGTTAATTTGTCACGCTTAGGTACCTTTTTGTTTACTATGGTTTATAGAAAAAATGTAGGAAAGAAAAACGGTAGGCTTAAAATATTTATGCTCTTGATTTTTTATTTATGTAAAAAATATTATTAAATGAATTAAATAGTGTACTATTCCACGAATTTATATATTTACAGCAAGTAGTTTTATCAATAATAGCTGAACCTTGGATAAACTTAAAGTTAACATTTTATTAGTATATATTTGGTTAGGTAGATCATTGACATATACCGCAGTTAAGTAGTTACATGATCTAGTGTATACAATACATTATTTATTTATTTTTGTGTTAAAGTGATGTATGAAAAATGTATTAATATAACACTTTTAATACAATTAATAGTATTAAAAATGTTTCTTTTTTAAGTTAATCTGGTCTGGATTTGGAAAGTAGTGGCAGGGCACACTGCGTTTTCGCGGTCATTTGGGCAGCCCGTCTGGCGGCAGTAACCACCCCCTTACAGAAGACCACCGTGAAATAATAGCACGTGTGCTGTTGTGTTTCGGTGAGTGAGTAAGGGATGCAAGAGCCCATTTCCCTATCCACTCCTAATCCCTTATCCTTAATCCTACTGTAGTCAGCAGCGCACTTGCAGCAGCATTGGCGTTGCTTGTGTTAGGTATTGGCGACGGTAGCCACCTACCATCAAGTGGACCGTCAGCCTGTTATTGACCTTAACATTTAAAAAAATTAATTAACAATACAATTATGTAATAAAATAGTAGATAAAAGTGCATAGATTCTATCATTTAAGGTGAAAATTGCCTTTCAATCTATTGAATCCTTGAGAAGTTTGCGAGTATCACTAGTGCGTAATAAAATCTTATATTAATCACCTATACACTCTAAAAGACACTAAAACACTCCAGAATATTGAAATATATTGCAGCAATGATCATTGCCGCAACCGACGATAATTCATCGAAACAAAGTTGCACTAATTGGTCGAGCTTCTACGGTTCGTATTGGAAGTAAAAAAATTCAATCACGCACAGAAAACATACAAGTACCGCCCAAGCAAATAATGACATCGATTATCCGTTGGAGCGCAGCAATCAGTACATTTAACTTGTTTGTGTGGATACAGTGAAAGCGACTTTTTATAGGCGGAAGTCTCGCATAGATTTATTATTATTACTATGTATGTTTATCTGCATTTTGATTCTAATGTACTTTGCTATATGCTACACGTTAAGATTTAATTTTTAGTCATGTTTAATCTTAAATATAAAATAAATAAAATTATATAAGAGACCAGTCAATGTAAAATATTAATATGGGCATTATTACATATTTGTATCATAACACCGAGAATATTAAAAATAGATATCTCCCAGAGATAGAGAGAGAAGAAGAAAGAGAGACAGACCAATAACATTTACATTTTAAAATAAATGCATTTTTAAAAGTGAGATTTATTTACAGAAACTCTACTGCAAACTCTATATATAATCCCTATTTCCCTTGGTTACGGCATCACGCGTGAACGGGTAGACCGATTTTAATACGGTTTTAATTAATGGAAAGAGGGATAAACGGGGAATGTTTATATATATAAAAATTGCACCCCGGGCGAAGCCGGGGGCGGGTCGCTAGTTACCTATACAAACGTAAACCATTAGACGGATTTAGACTACTGCATTACAGGATAATTTTTGTCTCCGTTTTGTTTCTGTTGAACATTAACTTTACAATTTATCAATAGATGGAGCTAGTGACCCAATAGATAGTTTGAAATAGTGATTTTTTATCTTGACGTGGTCCGCTTATATCGCGACCACGCCCCGCATAGTCGCCCGAGCCCGGCGGCCGACATCCGGCCAGTAAACGGATTTGTTGCCGGATAGGTTGCCGAGTAGGGCAACCTATCCGGCGGACCATCGGATCGAACAGATCTCTCTTTAATTATATTGTTATACCGACCGCCGGCCAGGAGGTCGTGAGGTTATACCAAATAGATTATCGCTAGATGAGGTCCGAGCTGCCGCTTTGTGAATAGCCTCTTTCATATCGGTTACTTTATCAAATTCTTTTTTTGTTACCGCCCGCGGGTCATTATCATTAGAACGGGGATCGCACAAGAGTCTTTGATTGCTTTTTGTAATTTAGAGCATTGAATGTCTGAATTATTTTGGGGAATTTGTATTGTTGTGTCTGCCGTTGCTAGTAAGAGGTCGGATATTTTTCAAACTCTACACTTGTTAAGTGAATGCCTCTTGATTGCGATACTATTACACTAACGTTGACTCTTATTGCAAATATTCAAAAGTACTCTCTATCTATATAATCACATAATTCAAAAAGATTTATATACAGCGAAACTGTATAGTATACTGTATTTTATATTATAATAAGTATTACATATGTATGTTACAGAGTCTTCGTCTATAATATAGACTGAGCTCTAAATTTCATTTAGGTCTGAAGCAGAAATTGGTTAATTTCTCTGCTACTTCTACTGAAATGTATATGCGGCTATTTTTATAGATACATTTTATAGAATTTTTGTACTTTTAATATACAAAAAATAAAAGAATTTTTAAAATTGGTCCAGTAGTCTATGAGTTTATTGATTACAAACATACATTTGTACGGAGGAGGGTAAAGGGGGGAGATGAGGGGAGCGTGAGTAGCCTATGTTACTCGCTGATAATGTAGCTATCTATAGGTGAAAGAATTTTTAAAATTGGTCCAGTAGTCTATGAGTTTATTGATTACAAACATACATTTGTACGGAGGAGGGTAAAGGGGGAGATGAGGGGAGCGTGAGTAGCCTATGTTACTCACTGATAATGTAGCTATCTATAGGTGACAGAATTTTTAAAATTGGGCCAGTAGTCTATGAGTTTATTGATTACAAACATACAATTGTACGGAGGAGGGTAAAGGGGGGAGATGATGGGAGCGTGAGTAGCCTATGTTACTCGCTGATAATGTAGCTTTCTATAGGTGAAAGAATTTTTAAAATTGGTCCAGTAGTCTTTGAGTTTATTCATTACAAACATACATACATACTACAAACCTTTTCTATTTATAATATTAGTATAGATTATCCTTGTGTTATTTTCGTGTTGTGTGTGCTGTTGTGTTTCGGTGAGTGCCATTTTCCTACCTACTCTAATCCCTTGTCTATTAAGGAACCTTGCATTTGTAGCATCATATCTTATATAAATTAGAAATTCTGTCAAAAGAATAGTGAACTATCCGTATAGGATGTGAGAATTCTTTTTATACTTTCGACAGAACAGTACCTATATATGACACAATATCTTGACAACTAAAACTTATCTAGCTTAAAACAGTTTGTAAATAAAAATCAATACCGGATGTTGGCTCAAGCTTTGATTTATGTTAACGATATCAAAAATATTACATGTTTAATCTGTACGTGTCAACTGAACAAATAAAAGGAAATGGCCAATCAATTTGTGGCAACGGCTCTCACCTTGCATAATGCCTTTTGTATTTTATCCATGTCGGATCAGACATCATTAATTCTAATATTGTGCAAAGGACTTTTAAAGTTCAAATAAAGTGATGTGTGTTTTATTTATAACAGTATGTAGCTATTGTGCGTTAATGCGTCTACTACTTTTATATTATTGAAGGAACCATCTTTTTATTAGACTGCAGTTCTTATTTAAGAGGAGGTGGAACTTGGAAAAAACTACTGAAAAAGCTCGACTGTAGAGTGTGCATGAAAAAATCAGAGCGACTTTCATGTTTTTACTTTTACTGAAGCAATATAAATTAAAAATTTAAAATTTTCCTCTCGTCAAGGATGAGTTAAAAAATTGAATGTTTACATTGGAAATAAAAAATATTAGTCTAGGAGTATTTTAAATATTAATATTTAAAATATTAGTAATTAGTAATTTTTAATTTTTTAAATATTAGTAATTTTCCTGTTTAGGGATTCCATTTTTCGTTTATAAAATAGGTAGATGCGGTACCTACTTACGAGTTTGTTTTTTTAAATGTGATTTGTAACATAGATATGTATGTGTATATTGAGAAAAATATACACATATACATATGTACTTATATGTGTATATTTTTGCATTACTTATGAAACATATGTGTGTTTACTTAGAAGTGACAGAACACTGCGTTTCGAAGTCATCAATTGGACAGCTCCTACGGTGACAGCAAATACCCCCGTAAAATAAAAGCATGTTTCGTTGAGTGATTAAGGGATACCAGAGCCCATATCCCGATCCCGTCCTAAGTTTTTATCCCTTTTCGTACACTTCAGCAGCGCATTGCGCCACAGATGGCGTTGGTTGCATAAATAGGCGACGGTAGCCACCTAAGACCACCAAGTGGACCGCCAACCTGTCTGTGCCACTCTTTACATATTTTGTATCTAATCTTCCTAACCAAAAGATGCAAAAATTAACAAATTTCGAAAAAAAAAACTTTCGAAAGGTTTAATGATAAAAAAACACAAACATTATGTAGGTCTATAATCGCATGTGTTGCGGTAATAGTAAGCACCTGTCGAATCATTAGTAACGCGAGCTCGGACGTGAACCGAAGCACGCGAACCGGTGGCTACTGTGAAAATAAATTTAGAAATCACGTATTGAAATATCATAATTTTTCGCGAGGTATCAAAACGATTTTATTTTTGAGGAAAATGACGTCAGTTAAAATGATTATGAGTATAAACGAGAAACACTTTCAAAATATTAAACAGATTTAGAGTTTTCAAGAACTATTAGTTTAGATACGACATCTTGGTTTGTACAAAATCTTGTCACTGTATGTCATATAAATGAATTTTTTTTTATATAGTGGAATGAGTAACAGAGAAAGTTAGCGAAAGGAAATTTATTGCGGAAACTAAATATTATTATTGCCGCATAAAAAAAATTTAAATATCGATTATCATCTATAAATCTAAACGTATTTGCGAAAATTCATATCTATGTAAAATGTCGTAACTTGATTTATTTATACTTTACGACTCAGTTTAATTAAAAGTTTGTAAAGTTACGCTTAAGTTAAGCAAATTTGTAGTCATAAAAATTCAAACAATTCCTTTTAACTATACACAAAGTGGTTTTTTTATCACTACCTAAAATTTTTTATCGACATTATGAAACTCCTAAAAAAACTGTAAATAGAAAAATGAGAAAGCGCCTAAAAATGAGGAGAGTAAAATTTTTTGGTACAATTTTATCGTGTAATAACATTTTATCACTAATATACGAGTATAAAGTTTGGGTAGTGCAAGGTACAAACTCGCTGTGTACATTGCAACGAGAATAATAATAAAAAACATAATTATTTTCTTATACGAATTTTCGATCCGTATTTTCTTAGGCCTTCTACAAAACTAACTCTCAGGTTCAAGAGAAATATTTTTGCGACAAGTGGACAGAATCAGAGTTAATTTCATAATTTAAAAACGCACGCCAAACATTATTTACATTTGTTTTGGTTTGTGGCGTAATGACCAATTTGCTGTAGCAATTGAGTATTCACAGAATTTGTCTCTATCTTGCATTTTATTACAATATATGAGACAGTTGTTTGCCTTATCAAAAGAATTCGTGCCAATGCCAAGGACATAAAAATATTAAACACACATTAGTAAGTAACAATATTGCATTTAATGGTCTTACAAGAGTGTTTTCAAGCATTTTATTCATCGGTCTGTGGAATAATCTTGTATGCGCGTTGTTAAGCATTATTTTATACTTCAACTACTAGACTTGCAAATTTGAATAATTTTTGCAAATTATTCAAATTCAAATAATTTACTACACCGTAACACATTACAGTCTCAAGAATAAACCCCGGTCGTCACACTAGGCAAGCCTGTATCGTACCCAGCGCCGGGAGTTGAGTGTGACCACCTGGAAAGCGGTTGCCTCCTTCTGCGGAGATGTCATGTCACAGAAGGAGGCAGCTGAGAGGGAGCGAGAGGAAGAGGCCGGTCTCGTTTCCCTCAGATGCAGGCGATTGGGCAGGAGAAAGCCCTTCTTTTAATGTCCTAGGGGACCTGCGCAACAGGGCCCTAATTCTCTAACGTCACTTGGCGATTCCTTACTTCGAAACCACGTCAATTACTCAAACTGTCACGACATCTGCTAAAAACTTATTCTCTATGACATGTTGCACGAAATGAACGGGGAACGGCGCGGTTTGAACTGTCAAAAATACCACGCTTTAAAACGCCGCGGAATCGTGTGTGAATTTGTTAAATCAAGTGCATTGCATAGTGTTTTTCTGCAAATTTAATTAAAATCCACACCAACGGTAAGAAATAATTGTTTATAGATTATTATATTATATAAAACATCGTTTTACTTAACAAGATTTTAAAAAGTAAATAAACATTCAAACGGTAAACAGCTGTCAGCTGGGTTAACGTCATTACGTCATAGAGCAAAGTAATATTAAAATATGAAATGAATCCTGTGCTGGCAGTCCGATTGTCAAATAAATACAATTGTGTACTGTGGTTTCTGTGAAATCGTAAGGTGCCAAGATAACTTGTCTTGGGGCATACAGAATAGAGACATTTCAATTCATTGACAAGACAAGTTAATATATTGACGTGTTTTCGCAAGAGTAAGACTTAGCGCGTAATCATAGTTGCGATACAGAATCAGGGCCCAGGTGGACAGTGACTTTATCTTTCAATAATTATGTATAGCTATAGATACATTATAGATGAATGATATTATAGCCTTTATTGTCACTAACGCATTCAAAATAAAATAAAAATATAAAATATCAATCAAAATTATAACTTGCGAAATAAACATAAAAACTCCATGGAGTCATTTTAAAATCATTGCATAGTTTATTTGCATTAAATACACCTCGGAGCTGTAGTAATAAAAATTGTGTAATATGATATTCGATGATATGATTTCGATAAGCGTTGAAATAACGTTCGTTGACGAAACGAATGCCACGAGCTGCGATCCCGTGATAAAACAATAATGCTAACGCGTTACTGGTATGTCATTATTATTAATAATTGCCCAGAGGCATTAACATAATGGAGACATAGTGTGTATTATTATATAGTGTACTAAAAGAAATTTCATTGGTCGATAAGAACACGACACTAAACTAACTTAAGTGGTTCAAAATTGTAAATAATATTATTTCGAAATATTAATTTATTGTGAACATTAATAAAATTCTCTTAAATGAAATATGAGACTGTTGGGATCACGACTTACCTATACAGAGAACATATTAGAAATTTACTTGTTTGTGGATCTATATTCTTAGTATACTCTGACATGATCCACTATCACTCTTGAAAGCCGTTATTTTTTATTTTTTAATGGGATTGTGTTATAAAACCATAATAATAATTAACTACCATTAAATTAACCATAATAATAGTTAAGCATATTTATTCTTTTTTTTTTACAAATACATATTTTGGCTCTATCAGATCTTCTCCGATGATTTTACCAGTGTCAGTTGTAAAAACAGCAATATAAAAAAATGCAAAAATAAATCAAATATAAAAGTAGCAGATCTTCAGAGATTTTTTTCATAGTTAGCGTAAATGCCAGACTTCAACGTTTACTTTGACAAGAGAACCTGAAGAAGTAGACCGACAAGGCAATAGTATAAGGGAGTCTTTAGGTTTATCCTACTATTTCCGGTCTAAATTAGCTTATTTTTCTTTGAGTAGACAAGAATAGGTAAGATTTTTTTTTATTTTCAACGAATTTGCCTATCGGGGAATATCTTACGACTTGTGTGAAGTAACTGTGCAGGCTAACTCACAAAGTTTTTATTGTAACGTATAAAATTAATCTGTCCCACTATCTGTGCGATTTATGCACAGATAACTATCCTGGCCAGTTCCAGCTGTCAATAGAGAATAACTGTCATATACTCCCGTTGACAAATGTCACTGTCGTTGAAAAATGTCCCGTTGACAACTGGCAACTATGGATTTAAATTTTTTTTTTTCAAGTACTAGCTTTTGGACTTGACTTGACTGCTTCCCCCCCTAGGTGTGCTAGGACCTTGTCGTGGTGGGGGGGCTTAACCCTAGACAATCCGGGCGGTTGCAGGGGTCGGTGGGGTCACCGGCCTTCGCCTGGCTGACCGGATTGTCGCTGGGGAACTAAGAAAGCACACACGAGAGTGCTCCGAGCGGGCTCCGAGCATCGGAGCTCGTGGCGGAGCAAATGTTGTTTTTTTTTTTTACTTGACACTGGCAGATAATGGCCATCTTCAAGATGTGCCCGGTTGCCATTTTTTATAAAAAGAAGAAGAAGAAGACTTGACTGCTTTGGACTCAACGGACCTGTTTTGGAAATTTTAAAGAAAAAATTTGTACTTGATTGACTAGTTCCGGGATCTGCTACTTTTGATTTTAATTTTAATTTTGAGTATTTTAAATTGCTATTTTTACAACTGACACTGGCAAAATCATCGGAGAAGATCTGATGAAACCAAAACCAAAAGAAGAAGAAGAAATACCAGCTTATTTTCCATTACCTCACAGCTATCTTCGGTTTTGGTTACTAACTATTGGTGATGAAGTTTTTCTTCTTTTTTAATGATAAAAATGAAATAAGTATACATTATATATTCTAAACGTCCTAGCCTAATATGAAGTTGTTATATTATACAGTAAAGACAAAGCGACCTCGCGCACGCGCATACCACGCCATTTGACATTTAGCCCGAGCGCGACCTTTCGGTTATTTTCGGGCGCGATCGGCTACTCCTACGGAGCTATCTCATTATTCAACATATTATCTAGAGTCGAAGCGGCCCACGGGCGCGCCCACACCGACCAGACAAACTAGATCTCCTCTTTATTTATTCACCGCTTTATTGTTGCGAGTTTTTTGTGATGCCCCGAGTTGTGAGAGTAATCGTTATATTTATTACATTTGAAATATTAAAGGGATAATATGCGGGGGCAGCCACTTGCCCTTAAAAGGATTCACGGGTGTCACATAAAGCAATCATGTGCTTTTCTATTAGTTATTATACAGATGCGGTTACAAATTATAGTTTACTGGGCGGATAGTGAATTCATAAGTGTTTTATGAGCGTCCTTTTAATTAATTCATGAATAAGTTTACCAGAGGCTCTAGAGACCAAATTTTTTGTTAATATTTTTAAACAGAAAAACTTCGGTTCCGTTATATGAAATCGAACCTAAATTAAGGGTAAAATTATTGAAAAGTTTGAATATTAAATGAGATAACAGCTTTTGAAAATCCGAAGTTGAAAGTGCGAAAATGAGCTTGTTGGTTTATTATGTTTTCACGCCTTAACTAAATAGTTAATTTCTTTATTTTTAGGGTTTTTAGGGTAACTTTTATCAAAAAAAGTACAGTTTCCTCCAAAAGATAAAAATAAAAAAAATCAACGCCTGACAAAATTATATGAGCTATAAAGTTTTAATAAATGTTTTAACATTCACGAAGAAGGCTCACAGACGAAGTAGAGGGCGAATGATTAAAAAGTTATCACAAGTTACTAAAGCTGAAGAGTTCTTTTTTTTTAAAACACGCTAATTTTTCGGACTGGCAGTCGCATTTCTATATGCATTTGATACTCTAATTCCTGAGGAAGGTTATAGGTTACTAGCTGAACTCGGCCACGCTTCGCTGCGCGCGGTACTGAATACTGCTTATATATATAATACTATTTATCGTAGCGTGATGTTATATAGCCTTATAGCCTTCCTCGATAAATGGACTATTCAAATCAAAAAAGAATTTTTCAATTCGAACCAGTAGTTCCTGAGATTAGCGCGTTCAAACAAACAAACAAACTCTTCAGCTTTATAATAGTAGTAGGTATAGATTTAACAGCGCTGCGGACGCTGCAAGCAACATGACATCGCGACACCCAACAGGATGTTTGCGTGTCCGAGGGACAAAAATTCTATCCATCTGGACCATAGCGAGCATTTCCTATGACCAATCAAAATAGTAAGATCGAAGATCGAACTATAGATTATTATTTTAGCATGTATAAAAAATGTCAGTAGAAATCATATTAGTGAATGTACGAGTATAAAGCTGAGGCAGATTTTCTATAACTTGTGGCACAAAGATCTAGTTGTCGGGACCGGAGTGCGCGACTGAGTTAGTGGCAACGAGTGATGTCCTGCTTAATGCCAGTTAATGTATATTCGATTAATAATGATCATTCATTCGTAGTTATAGACGGACAGAACAACATTCATATACTCGGATAGTGTTATCCTGATCCAGGACCGTAACACAGTTAGCTTCGGAGAGAGAATTTATGTTCTGTGACATTTGGTCAAACGAGATTAGAACATTTTTGATGCACAGAATTAATTGAAAAAGCGTTTACATATCAATACTACATTAATATTATAGGTATTAATATTATAAAAATATTGAATTTTTATCTGGTTTCTGACCAAATCAAACAATTATTCAAAATACATAGTTCATTTTTACTTCCAAATTTAATTTTCTAATGTTAAGATCGGCAGACAGGCTGACGGTCAACTTGATGGTAGGTGGCTACCGTCGCCTAAAACACAAGCAACGTCACAGGTGCTGCAAGTGCGCTGCTGACTCCAGCACATAATAAATAATAGTACTAGAGTAAGATTAAGGATAGTGGATTGGATAGGATTGGATAGGATTCCTTACTCACTCACCGAAACACAACAGCACACGTAGGTACTGTTATTTCACAGTGGTCTTCTGTAAGGTGGTGGTTACTGCTGCCAGACGGGCTGCCCAAATGACTGCGAAACGCAGTGTGCCCTGCCACTACTTTCCAGATTCAGACCAGAGCCAAATTTGAAAAGTTCATTTTTTAAACTTGACCATGCCGGGAATCGAACCGGGGAACCCTAGAATAGAGCATTAAGGGAAGCACCCTTATTACTCATCCAATCTACGTGGATATTGAAAAAATATTTGTTAGACACTTTTTTTAATTATTACCAAATTAAGCTACTTATTTTGACGCGGTTTTACACAATTGAAAAATTCGGTTTCGGTGGGTATACATATAATGTATTTTCAGATTACATATGCACTATATGCATATGTAATCTAAAAATGCAAGAATAAATAGTAAAGCGTATAATAACCGAAATATAATTGTTAAAAAACAAAAAAGACGATAATTTTAAATAAAGTTGCCAAGGAAAAACGATTTTCAGGCATTCTACTTGTCCTTTTAATAGCTGTTACTTGGTCACTAAGAATTTTAAAGTTTAAAGTTATCTATAAGTAAATTAAAAATAGAAAAATTATCTCAGCTTTTGCACAAGTAGGTAGTCAGAGAAATTCGCTACCTTCTTCACCAAATTCGGATAAATTGCGCTTGAATTTGTTCCATTTATTTATATGTATATGATCTATATCATTTCCTCGATCGGACTAATCGCGACGATGTAGTAAGTACACACTTTATTATAATTCTAAAGCAACTACCTTGTACGTGTTTTAATAAAACCGATGTTTTCAACTTTCGCCGCATCTAATCGATATAGGTAGGCAAATAGAAAACAGCCAATTTCTGTGAAAGTGATAAATTGAATCTGATTATTAATCATCTTCAGAAGTCACGGGACTTGTCCTCCGGGAGGAATAATAACTGCAATTTATTATAACGTTAGTATCTTGTTATTGCTAACAGTTTTAAAATTTTAACCCTACCATTATGTATTGGTATAGTATTATATCAGTTAACTTGAAGACTTATTGATATTTAAGGTAATATAAGTACGTTTAGCTTTTGTATATTTATAAATTAGAGCCTATTTGTTATTCTAATATATAGATTATTTTACTGTAGATTTTCATCAAAAATAAGATTTTCATTTGAATCGTGTGATTTAAATAGTCAATAGTCGAATACAACTCGGATTTCGTCCAAAATTCCTGTGTTTTAAAACAAATTTTTTTTGGCTAATATGGTGTTACCAGCGAAGACATATGGCGCTGAAACGTGATCTATAACTATGGGCCTCGCAAGAAAGCTCAACGTCGCTCAACGAGATATGGAGAGGGCTATACTCGGGGTTACACTGCGATATCGAATCGAGGACATTCGCAGACGAATGAAAGTTACCGACATAACCCGGCGGATTAGTAACAGCACGTGTGCTGTGCATTGGCGGATACAGGGGGGGGGGGGCATGGGGGCCATGCCCCCCCCCCCAAAAGACCCAGGAATTCCATATTTTTGACTTAACTTTTCAATTCAATTCAAGTACAATTCAATTCATATATGAACTGAATATAGAATAATATAATCCATATCAATCAAAGTTATCGAAAGTTTCATAATTCATGTCAGACATTTGAGACAGTTCAAATACGTGATTACGCGGGTTAAAAGTATTTGCAATACAACCATAATGCATCTCAACTAGTAAAAAAAATACACAAAAAAATTACTTGGGATATTAACCCTAACTCCGAACTTTGTCAGAATGGTCCCCCCCCAAAATGAAATCCTGGATCCGCCCCTGGTGCTGTTGTGTTTGGATGAGTGAAGTAAGGGATGCCAGAACCCATTTCCCTATCCCTTCCAATCCCTTATTCTTAATACTATTGTATTCGGCAGCGCACTTGCAACATCTTTGGCGTTGCTTGTGTTATAGGCGACGGTAGCCACCTACCATCAAGTGGACCGTCAGCTTGTCTGCCGATCTTAACATAAAAAAAGTTGAAGTTGCAGTGAGCAGGACACATAGAACGGAGAGCCGACGGCCGCTGGGGCGGGAAGGTTCTCGATTGGAGGCCACGGAACGGCAAGCGATGTCCACCCACAAGATTGAGAGACGACCTGATAAGGGCTGCGGGTCGACGGTGGATCCAGATTGCTTCTGACTGATCCTTTTGGAAAATTATGGGGGAGACCTATGTTCAGCAGTGGGCGTCCTACTGCTGAGATGATAACGGTTTCATAACTACACAAGCAAATTCAATTGGAAGGTAAAAGAGTCCAATGGTGACACTTTTTTAGTAATTACAAAGAAAACAAAAGTGTACCTTAATGAATGTTTATACGAACCGTTTTGTGTTTATGAGATTAATCTGTAACAGTTATTATTGCAATGTTTATTGAGGGATCGCGTTTGCTCGTTGGAGTAGTAAAGAATGCGGCGCGTTCCGGGCGGCGTGTGCCGAGGCCCTCCGGCAATGATCTAGCACAGTTCGCTGCTTTTAAATGTGCCCCTATTTGATAGTAATATCTTTCCATTTATTTACCAATACTTATAATACTCATATTTACCATTTGACATGAGTTCTCAAGAGAAAAGCCTATTCACGAAAAGTTAAGAAAGAATTAAGATTTAGAACATATTGTTTGGCACATACGATATCTATTTGGCACTATTGTCTTAATATTTTATTCGCTATCTGAAGAAATCTTCTAAATATATAATAAAAAAATCGTAAACGAGCCATGTTTGTTATTAATATTAAATATTAAAAAAACACATTTGTTCACGTTGACTTATGTTACGGTGGTAAAAAAAATGGGTTTTAGAATTTTTGACTCTTCGCCCGGCGTGCAATTTTTATATATAAGAACATTCCCCGTTTATCTCTCTTTCCATTAGCGAAAAGCGAATTAAAATCGGTCAACCCGTTCACGCGTGATGCCGTGACCAAGGGAAATAGGGATTCATTTTTATATATATAGATTGTTTTCTATGATGAGATACCATGTCATATTCAAGTCTTATACCTTTATAATACTACTGCTTATATGTATAATGATTATTTAACTGCTTGGAATTGATGCTGCTTGTCAGTTCTTTCTCAAAGCAATTGCATTCCGTGCTGGTGGTAAATGCAAAAGAAATAATTATTCTAACAAATTGATGGGATAAATATTTTATTAATATCTATTTCAAGGTTAATTTAATTAACTGTGATACTTCTTTATTTCTTCTTACCTTATTACAATTAAATTAATTATCAAAAATAATACATAATACAGCCATATTTCGTTATATTGTAAGCATAAATATGTTGTTACATTAGTAATCCATATAAGTTTTAAAATTCAATTTTTTCGAAAATGCGTTTATGATATTCGACTCATGTTAGAGTAAGTATAAAATTGAATTAATTTTAATAGGAGAGTTTCCGGCTGGGTCGCATGACCCGTCAGTCAAGAGGACCTGTCATACGTATTCATGCATAGATGCATCGTGCATACAGAGACGGTTAAAAGCGGGTGACATCTGACATCTCCGTTAGTGCACATAACGGTGACACGCGTAAAATGCATTCGAATAAATTTTGATAAAGAAATCAATAGGATAAGTTGGTTTTTTTTTATATATAATAAAGGGCGATAGACATGCTAACGGTAACGTCATTATATACAAGTGTGCTGCCTACTCAGCAATAATTGTATTTACAGGTTTCTTGAGGAAACACCATTATTGAATTGTACAACAACCATTAAAAGTATCGAAAACACAATTTTATGATCCAATGAATTTTTTTTGTTAAACATTAATTTAACATAAAGTATTTCATTTTAATTCGTAATGTGTTATCAGCGAAACTAATATTACTATAAATTAATGTTAACTTAATAATATTGCTAATAACAAAAATTACACTAGAAAATACACAAATAAAAAATAAATAAATACAAGTAATTTAAAAATATTATGGCATATCATCTTTAAAATTAATTCTAACACAATTGACACAACACAATTGTTAAGGCTGACGGTCCACTTGATGGTAGGTGGCTACCGTTGCCAAGCAACACAAGCACCAACACAAGCAATGGGCTCTGGCATTCCTTACTCACTCACCGAACACCGGAACACAAACACAACAGCACACGTGCTGTTATTTCACGGTTATTCCCCACACTTCTGTAGGGGGGTGGTTACTGCCGCCAGACGGGCTGCCCAAATGACTGCGAAACGCAGTGTGCCTTGCCACTATTTTCCAGACCCAGACCAGCGCCAAATATGAAAACTTCATTTTTCAAAGGTGACCTTACCGGGAATCGAACCCGGGAACCCTAGAACAGAGCGTTAAGGTAAGCACCCCAACCACTCAACCATCGTGCTCGTCAAATTAATATTATTAATAAAATCTAATTAAAGTTTGTTTAAAATGAAGGTTAGAGTGAACAGGCACAACATCTTCTGGGTGAGCTTGCTCCATCGTCGGCCTCATCTTTTCCACATGGATAGATGCTAGTCAAGAGCAAACCCATCTTTAATTTAAAAAAAAAATCTCGGTAATAATGAATTTGTGATTCAATGGAACTTCGATTCCAAATTCAAAATTGAATGTGAATATGGTAAAAATGAATTTCGATTTAATCCACACTTTCATGCCGCCCTTTCACTTAGTCACGACAATGGAACGGCAAACTTAACAGCACAGTGAGATATCACACAAGTCTATGAAACCGTGAAATGCTCCAACAAAAATTACTGTCATTTCACGAACGATTCCGTAATCTTGAGATCGCTCGAATCTATACTCAATTTGTATTGTCATTTCAACTCGCGGGTGGTATAACTTTTACGTACCTATCTGTACTGGGTAATTTGCAATAATAATATTAACACTGAAAATTGTTTAACATTTGATGGTAAAATGAAAAAAGTCGCCATGGATACATTCGTAATGTTAGCATTTTTTTTTACCTAAATGAACTGTATTTTTACTTAAAACACGAACTGTACCTTTACTTAAAACATGAACTGTTCTTTTTACAAAATAATTTTGCAGTCAAATGGAATAGTCACGTTTTGGGAAGAACAGCTTTATGTTGAATGGACTAAGTCTTTTATTTCTATAGCGGCAATATTAAAAGTAAGCTAACCAATTTCTTTTGGTAAATAACAGGTTATTTTTTAAGTTTTAAGGTTTACTTTTCTTTGCTAAGTCTATTAAAGATTTCATTTATTTATTTGATTTTTGTAATTACTTAAAATTCACAAGTATTTCGTGTGTGTTTCGCTTTGTATATTTATAGCATTTTGTTCTAACGCACGGTTTTAAGTGTGTGCATGTTGTGTTATGTTGTGATGTTTGCATGTAATAGATGAAATACAACATTTTATTAAGAGAGAGTAATCAAATTTTCCGATTTATTATAAATGTGTGTGTTATAATTTTTTATTTTTTTATTTATTTATAATTTTAACAATTTAAAAAGAAAACTAAATATACATTAATATAATGATAGCACTAAAGACCACCTAGGTTTAACCTTGTGCTATCATGTTATGCTTTAAATTATTATTAAAATATTAAAAGATTTAACATCCAACTATATACAATTCATTATTATGTTGATTTATTCAAATACAATTTAAAAATTATTCCTTTAATTTAACTTTAATATTTTATAATACTGTTACACAGATCTGAAGGTAGGCTATTGATAAGGCGCGGAACAATATAACAAATAACTTGTGTTTATAATTTGCAGAAAAAAAGTGCATTCGTGCCAAGTTCGGCGCGGGTCATTAGTACAACTATCGAGGAAGAACTCGGTCAGATTTAAATAATATTTTGTAGTTAATGAAATTCGGGTTCTGATGTGTATAGTAGAAAACTTAAAAAAGGGTTAGGTACTTTATAGAAAATGTCTCAGAGTCGCGCGATTTGATTAATATTTTCAAACGATTATGCCAAATCAATCTCACGTAATAACCGACGCAATAACGTCGTAACTTATGTATGTAAATCTATTCAAGATTATTATATTAAATTGCTACAGTAACGTAGGCCAGTGACAGACTGCTATCTGAAATAATTAAGCTGCATAGACTACATGGATACCAGTCCGGTACTCAGGCTGAATTTAAATGAGCCATCGAGCCATTTAATGCTACAAGCTCGTACCGACAGTCTTACCGAGGTGATTGATCGTCCGCTTGGATATCACTTTCGTATCGTTTATAAGTGTAAAACTCAATATGCTATGTGTTGAAATCTAATACGATTACGATAAAATAATTGATAATGGTTCATGCTACAGGGAATACTACGTTCTGTAGACATAATCTGGGCAGTAAATCTGGCGGCAGTGACCACCCTCTTACAGACCACCGTGAAATCGGAGTAATACGCGTGAGTAACGGATGCTACTGCCCATTACCAAAGACTCATTGTATCTTTATCCTAACAGGATAAGCAGTACAATTAAGTATTACTTGTGTTCCTGGGCGATATGGATAGGATTCACAAAGACAAGGCTCAATTAGACCAAGTTAACTTTTATCTAGAGAAAATTCTAAGCTTAAAATTTTTCTTAATTTAATTACTTTTATTGTACCAAATAGTAATTAAATTAAGGTGAAATGCCTCAATTTGGTATTTTACCTTAAATAAATATAATCCTAACCTACTAATATTATAAATGCGAAAGTTTGTATGTGTGTTTGTTACATACTCAATCACGCTAAAACAGCTAAACGGATTTAGATGAAATCTGGCATACAGATAGTTTATTACCAGGATTAACATTTAGGATACTTTCTATTCCGGAAAAATTTTAAGTTATCGACGATCGTCTAAAACATAAAATATTTTAGTAAAAATATATATTATTAATTGATTTTTGTGTGCCTTTACTTTATTAAAAATATTCCCCCAGATATCACTTTTGTACGGTACTGCACTATGTGCGAAACCACTACTAACCCCAAAAAATCGGCGCCGCCGTCGTTACAGCGATAAAGCATTATATAAAATTACTCGAATGTTCAAAATAGAACACTATTTATCATTTATCAACGCGGCCCAAGTCTCCTTAATATCGCAAAAAAGGCTTAAGGGATTTCAATGAAATTTGGCACACAGATAGTTACTTAAATTAACATATATAATTCTTTTATCCCGGAAAAATGTTAGGTTCCCGAGGGATCGTCTAAAAATATTGAAAATTGTATGGCGTCGCCGCTGTAGTTAACCGTGGCGGCGCCACTTATAGTTCCTGCCATTTTTCTTCTTACTTTCACCTTATGTGATCTTAAGAAGAAACATAGAAGAGAGTTAAGCAAATGATAAGATTTCAAATCATTTTAATGATGAATGTGTTGGTCAGTTTTTTGAATTTAACACCATGAAAAGTCGATACGATATTTATATCGTCATTAGCAAAAACATCGAAATCACTAAACTTTCAAACAATAACTGTTACTATTGCAGACCTTAAGTAGTTCTAAGTGAAATTTTGTCCACCATTTCTAACACGTCCTTCATAGATACATGTTATTGTATTAGGGACATGGTATTTCACTAGAAAACCGTATCAAAATCTATTAGGTATTTCAGAAGAAGTTAGCGGATAAGGATAAGGATAAGGATTAATATCATGTTTATAAAAACACCTTCGCTAATAATGCAATATTATAGAACAAATTTGATTACCATAAAAAAAGTTATAGTGAGTCAACCTTAAAATATAGACATAATGCTATAGCGGACTCTTTTTGTAGAACTTTTAAAGGGGAACAATTCCGTCATACCTCATTTTTACGTAACTTTAACCGTTTACGCAGCGCACGCAACGGAAATTCTCAAAAGGGATAAATTTTCCCAATTGTGCAACTTTTTTCATTGAAGCTCCGCTCCTATTCGTCGTAGCGTGATGTTATATAGCCTATAGCCATCCTCGATAAATGTACTATCCAACACAAAAATAATTTTTCAATTCGAAAAAGTAGTCCCTGAGATTAGCGCGTTCAACCAAACACACAAACTCTTCACCTTTATAATATTAGAGATATGTATAGATTTACACCTTCTTTACTTAAGCTTGAGCAATTGCTCCATACGAAGTAATAAACAAAGCTCCAATGAAATCGTACAAACTTTCACTGAAATAATTAATAGTTGTTTCCGTTAATTACAGTAAAATGCCGACCGCGTATTATCTGGGCGCACAATCGTCTCAAGTTCCAGTAGTGGAGACATATACAGATCGTATAACGAGTGTGTTTCGACTAGATAAACTTGTTCTCCAGACGACAGACGTCATTGCGCGGACCAAGACAAATGATAGTGTGGCGACAAGCTTTTGTTTTAGATTTACATAACTTTATGTTAGCTACTTTACATACGATTGTAACATTGCAAGTCTTTGTAACTCTCGTCCTAAAAAGTACTTAACGACAAATTTAAGATTAAAGGATATCGTTCAAAACCAGGCCATATTTTTAACTTACACTATGGAGATTTAATTTCAGTAATTTTCTATGAATATTTCAGATTTTGTAGACATTACGTTGTTCTACGCGCAATTCAAAAAAGATTTTTAATCTGTTCAAACTTAAATATCTAATATGAAACCCCATTACCTAATTACATGATATTTTCCCAGTAAAATCTATAGTGTCTTCTTACTGAATAGTACAAGTTTCAACCGTTTAAACGAAAATAATAATAAACTGATTGCCTGATCTCCATTAAAACTCTCCTTTAAAATCTTGAGTTTTCCAAATTTAAATTACTCACGCCCGCGTAGACTGGCGTTAAGTTGCGTGTCGTTTTCCGATGTTTAAAAATATTTCTGGAGCCGCCGCTTCCAAGGAAATTACAGATCATTTCTCATATCACTTTGATCTCGGGCAAACGAAAAGTGACAGGGTGTGCAGGTTTTGAGAAAACTCCCTCAATAGAGAATTAATTTTATTTTTAAATGTAACTTACGACTATACTTCATTGAACAGTCAGACAAACCGCCCTTCTTTATTCTTATGACGCAATTTGAAAGGATAAATCAAAAGAATTAATAACTTTTTATTAACACCAGTAAGACGGTACTGTACATTAAAGATTTTTTCAAAAAAAAAAATCTTCACGTTGTACTTATGTTACCAAGGTGGAAAAATAAATATTTACAATTTTTGCCTGTTTGTCTATACATGTGCACGCTAATCTCTGAAATGGCTTAGCCGATTTGAATGCGGTTATCACTGATGTATTTGCAGCAAGCTTTCCCGTAACATTTACAGTGTTATTACAAAAAAAAATACTAAACTATGTCTCAACACGTGTTTTGTCAAACAGTGTCTAATGACATTTGTATACAATTTCACAGTTTAAACCCTGCCTCAAATAATGTTTAACCTTCGCTATTACAAAATAGTGTTTGTCCTTTGACTTACCAAAACATCGCTAGGGAACCTATAGGCAACCAAATGTTGCTATTTTAAAATTATAAAATAGCAAATAGTAACAATAAAATAGCAACATTACAAAACGTTCGTTCAACTTCATTTGGTTCAATCCGAAGCGTTCCTTTCTATGCAAATTTGTTATGTGCTAATAGAATATCCTACGCAGAAAATATTTTAAAATTATCTATATATAAATAAAACAGTGACGTGTGTGATTATAAATTAATTATTGCTCTAAATACACCGCCATAAGTATGTTTTGGAACCAAAACTTACGTATATAATGAGTACATTGTACACATAGAACAGTGATCGGTTGAAAGAATGGAATGTGTTTATCGAGACTTGTCAATCGTCATTACTCATTGTCAAATGAGTATAATATAAATAAAAATTATGGAAAAAAAATGGATAATTGCAATATTAAAATAAAAATTCGTGAACGTGAAGAAAATTGGGTTCAAGAATAAAAGGTAAAACAACCCGATATTTCATCATAATTCATCACACCACTAAATATAACTTGCGATAATTAGAGACAAAGCAGTAGACTAACTTTGAGTCTTCGACAAGTATTGACATGTATTTAAATATGAAAAGTATTATTTAAACCGTGCCTAACTCTAACTGCTTAAACACGCTTTTGTAATAAACATTTTTTTAGACACATGTTCAATGTATGTTTATCTTTTTTGTAATAACACTCTAGTGTTTGTTTCATTCCAATCCGTTTACAAAGAAAAAAGTTACGCGTGCAAAGATGCGGGCTCAGTTAGTATAGAATATTGTACTAGTAACATAAGAGGTATATAGTAATCGTAATAATACAATAAATGCGAAAATTTGTATGTTTGGATGTTTGTTACTCAATCACGCAAAAACGGCTGAATGGATTTGGATTAAATTTAGCACGTCAGATAGTTTATTACACGGATTAACGGGATAATTATTATCCTGGATTTTTATCAGGATATTTATTATCCTGGAAAAATGTTAGGTTCCTGTGAGATTTTCAGAAAACGAACTACCAGCGCGTACGATTTCGCGGACAAAGCTAATAGTAATACATAAAGAAAGATAATGAAAAACACTTCTTTCCCTTTACTTGATTTCGCTTCAAGTGCGTGTTCTTCATGCGCTGATTTAAAAAAAAAGTATATAGATTCTTTAGCTTGGACTGCTAATTTAAGGTAAGTACCATTAGTTATTAAATTAGTTCATAAATTTATTTGAAAATGTCTTATTTATAAGAATATTTGAATATTTTATTTAAATACTAAATAAACGGAGATCGAGTACTATTATCACGTATCTAAGTATCCATTGATGAGCAGAAGCTGTATCCATTAATGGGAAAGAGGCTTAGACTTCCTAAGCAATAAGTAATCGACTTAAAACTGTACCGTAAAGAGACATCGGAGTGATCGCGGCATCGGCATCATTACTGGATTATAGTTCAGGAACTATTACTGCTAAATCGGTACGGTTAGTGCTTTATCACGTCCGAGTAAGGGTCACTTCAATGGAATCAGACAGGGTGTGGTCTAAGTGAGAGCGGAACGTATGCGATGTTTGGTATAAATAAAATTATTCCGAACAAAGGAACGAAAGCTTGCCACGCAGAGTTTGGTTTGCAGTTTTTATCTCGCTATAAAAACATTTTCACTTATTTAAAAAAATCACATGTCAAATATGTACATCGTGGAATTTTCAAAGTGAGAATGTCGGAAATGCCTGCATTTTTCTTAGGTTTTAAGAATTTTCTAAAATGTTGGTTAATATAAAAAAAAAAGATATGAAAGCAAAAATGACAATTACATAATTATTTTAAGGTTTAAGAAAACGATAAAAATGTATAATAATTTAATAGCTTAAAAAAAATTAAAAAAGGAACATGTGTTTTCGAAGCCTTACATGAATCAATTTTAAAATTAACAAACCCCTTTATTGCTTGAGTTTACGTTTTACTATATATATATTTTATTATACATATAAGCTGACTAGATCTTCCTATTTTTTGGAAATTATTCAAAAATATATTATAATTGCTGGTGTCCCAGACTTCCTCAGCCATAAAAATAAAAGATATAAAACGCTTGATATAATATATTACATTGACGCCCCACATTATAGTTTTGTTAAGCGTTGGATTGAATATATCCGTCCTGAAATTCTCTTCTAACTACTGGTGAAAGAATTTTTTAAAAAGGCTAAATAATTTCGAAGATTACTTACTACATACAAACTTTACCTCTTTATACTATTAGTTTAGATATACAAGATATATGTTATAAGTGGCTATTAATGCTTCTGTAACTTATCCACTTTTTTATAACATTTAATTTGATAAAAAAAAAACAGTGAATATATTAAGAAAAGTTTTAATGATTTTTTAAATAAATCATTAAAAAACAAAACGTGAACTCGCTAGCACTGGCGCCACACCCTTACAAAGGATAGCTGTACTTTAGCAGACCGCGGGCGAAGCAACGTCAAGTTGACATTCTCGGCCGATTGAAAGGTCGCAAACTAGTTCAGAGATTACCGCAGCCATTACGTAGATGGCGTTCGGTCGCCGGCAGTGGTCGCCTAGATTGCCAGCAATACCGCGATATCTTCAGTCGTCTGCTGGTAGATTGCGGGCCATTATACCAGCACGCGCCTCGGCAGTTTCCGTTTGAAGTTGCACAAGTAATTTCCAAGCGACTGATTGGAAGAACACCGTGAAATGGCATGTCAATGTTCCATCAATACTTTGGTTCATTCGCGTTCTTGCGAGTATATTGATTTCATTTCAATGTTCATTTTTTTTTGCTTTCTTATAGCCCGAGATCAAGGTACGTAAGAAAATTCAATGAATTTTTGCCTCTAATGAGCGCAATAAATTTCACGTCTCTCAGTAATAGACGAAGAATTGTAATGTTAGTGTAGATCACATAATTAATTTTGATCCTCTTGGTAGCAGTATAATTGAAAAATACTCTAAGACTGTCAAAGAGGAATGTTACAGTACTGTGTGAAGATATAAAATTGCACATTGAACAGAATGATTTGAAATGAAACACAGATGGCCGATACGTGATGATAGTCAATCGATTGATTCAGAAAACGAGTTTTATATACCAATCACATTCGCGCAGGAATTTCGTTAACTTAAAAAATTGCCTTAGAGGCGTTTTGTTATTTTGAATAAAAAGTATTAAATAAATCAGATTTTTTAAAATATAAATACAAGTGAGGTAGCGAATTAAGGTGCAACATTGCTCAACAAATTTTTATATGTTCTGGAGATAACCGAACAGATTTAAAATTGGAAGCTTTTTCTTAAATATTGTGTAAAATATGAAAAAAGAAATAAAAGTAGCCTATTTAAACTATAATAGAGAACTTAAGTTAACTAATAAGCTTAGAAAATAATCTAGTTGTTGCTGAAATTTTCTGTTACTGTGACGAGAAAGTCCTCGCCTTAATGGTTGTTTTCTGTAAGGGTTTGGTTACTGCAAACAGAAGGACTGCCCAGTTTACGAAACGCTGTGTCCCCTGACACTTACTTATCATTGTTTTCTAGCTGAGCCCGCAACTTCTAACGCATGGTATTCGATATAGCGCGTAACTTTCTTGTTTGTAAACCGATTGGAATGAAACAAACACTAAATGTTACGGGAAGCTTGCTACAATACATCAGTGAAAACCACATTCAAATTGGTTAAGCCGTTTCTGAGATTAGCGCAAACGTACAGACAAATAGATAAAAAATTCTAAAAACTATTTTTTTGGCCTCGGTAACAAAAGTACAAGGTGTATAAATTGTTGTTTTTTTAATATTTAATGTACAGACACTACTCGTTTACGATTTTATAATATGTATAGATTTGTAATTTTTATTCTAGGGTTGTTATTAACAATTATTATTAACAAAGCCTAGCTTTCTTCAAATTATATACTATTGAACTTTTAAAGTAACAGGTAAAAGCTGGCTTATTTATAAACAGCTTTTATTTGCTTGCAAATGGCCTCTCAATAAAGTTCGTCCATATTATAATATTAAAACAGCCCGAAGGCAAAATTGAAAGTCACTTTCTTATCTCCCATAGACCGATTTTCCGTGTTCAGATCGAGTATTGGCTGTACCTCGATACAAACGAGGGGTCCTATCTTAGATAACATCTTCGCCGCCCGCTCCCGGCCTTTATCTCTGCATCTGGACATCTCAATTTAAATAAACGGTTATACCGAACTAAATTAAATGCTTCCCGGCTAAATTAAAAGCTCCACCTTTCAGATAATAAATTGTTTAGCCCATTAATAGGACATGGTGATGTTTGTATGGTAATGATTCATATGCTCAGATAGCTTAGCTGCAGTAATTGATTTTATGTATAGCGAATTCGCATACCTGTGTGGCGGACATCGGTTAGTTGAGCATATAATTTACACATGCTAACTTTTATCAGTTAAATCTTATCGTTCAATAAGGAACCTACCGTACACATTCACAAAATTAAATTGAAATCAGTTACGCGATTGCGTTACTCGTGATTTCGGACATTTTTATGTGTATACAATGTGGAGGGGCAGGACCTACCTCCGAGACACTTGTAAGACAGTTTGATAGTTCACCAACACCTCACACACGATAACTGAGACGTTAACTGTAGTTGCACACCTTCTAATTACTTGGTGTTTGTTCTAGACGTAAGTAAGTCGTTTTCGTTCACCTTCCTGTTTTTTTGAGGTAGCGAGGAATGGGAAGAGAAGAAAAATATTGCCAGAATGAATAAATGTACGAATGCGTTCAAGTTACCGAGTAGTTGTGTGAGTTTTTTTTCCTTTTTTTTTTTAAATAAAAATAAACAAATTAACATATAACTGGCGCAGCCACAATGGATGCATTTTTTTTAGCAAATTATGCACGCACTTTCCTCGTTTATCGTTTCCACTAGTGGAAACCGTATCAAAATCAATTGGGTGTTTTAGAAGAAGTTAGCGAAGAAAGAGATAGAAGCGGACAGCGACATTAACTTATACTAGCGATTTGCTCCCGGCTTCCCACTGGTGTATTTTTAAAAATTATACATCAAAATTTTTCCATTAGTGAAAACTGCATCAAAATTCGTTAGGTTTAGGAGGAGTTAGAGAACACATAGACAGACAGACAGACAGACGCGGGGAGCGACTTGAATTTGTACCATATAAGGATGAATACATACAGAAAAAAATTAGCAATTCCGAGAATTGTGCATCCATTATTTATCACAATACCTGCTTAAGATGTTTTACTTATACTTTATACTTAACTTGCTAATGCCTACTTAAAAACTTATATCTTACAGTTGAATGACTGATTATTAAAATAAAATTTAATAAATAAATTCGACTTCATTTTCGGAGATTAATGTTTATACCGACGTTTGTGAATTATTCGTTTTTATTAGCTTTATTTTGCATTAATTAAGGTCGGCAGGCAGGTTGACGCTAAACTTGATGGTAGGTGGCTACCGTCGCCGATTGTATATTATTGGATCTGGTGGACATTACCATTTATCACCTATAGAAAAGGTTAATCGTAACACAGGTACCTTATTTAATTGCATTGCGTAGCGCTCCCTTCATCGCAGCTAGAAAGCTAATTTAATAAGGGATTTACGATCACGTCAGCTATATGCGGGCACGGGCGCGAAAGTGGGCGGTCTATTGGGGTTTCGTAATAAATTCCCACCAGGAAAACATATTGAAATGATTTGATATGAGACGTAAAATTTATTTACTTACTACTTAGCATCTCTTGTCAGGGACTTCAACGCGTATAGGCTTGATTTTTAAAGAACGGCTAAGATTACGGTGAATTAAGGTGACACGCGTATAATGCAATCATATTCTTAGTTATATATCGGACTTTTAGATAAATTTTTTTAATACAATGTTTGTTATTTAACCATGTTGTTTGTTATTTATGACGAGCCCGTTGGATGAGTGGTTAGGGTGCTTGCCTTAACGCTTTGTTCTAGGGTTCCCGGCTTCGATTCTCGGCAGGGTTAACTTTGAAAAATGAACTTTTCAAATTAGGCTATGGCCTGGAGCTGGAGAGTAGTGGCAGGGCACACTGCGATTCGCAGTCATTTGGACAGCCCTTCTGGCGGCAGTAACCACTCCCTTACAGAAGACCAGCGTCAAATAACACCACGTAGAAGATGACAGGGAAGCGTGTTAAAATTCTTAATTTTTTATCTGTTTCAAGACTTCATTTTAACATGCAAATGAAATGAGTACTTGTGTTGTTAAAACCCTTTTGTTACTCCAATTAGAATGAGGCTTAATTCTGATTTGATAAGTTGGATTTTGGTAAAATTAAATGTGAGGATAAGCCTTACTATTAAAACTCCCGACGCTCAAAATATGTCGATGTTTTCTTAAAAAAAAAAGGAAAGAATAATGTACAATATACGTATATTCTTATAAATTGGATCTTAAAAGTGATTAATTCGCCATTTTAAATTTAGGAGTCAGTCTGGTGGCTGTAACTATCTCCTGACAGAAGATCACCGTGAAATAACAGCAGGTGTGATGTTGTGTTTCGATGAGTGAGTAATGGATGTCAGAGTCCATTTCCCTAATCTTTCTTGATCTCTTATCCTTTATTTATTTGCAGCACTTTGGGGTTGCTAATGTTATTAGGTGACGGTAGCCACCTACCATCAAATGGACCGTCAGCCTGTCTTTAGATTTTTATATAAAAAATTCCAAGCTATAATTAAAATTATAAACTAACCCCTGACTTTCTATTGAGCCCTTCTGATGAATTGGGTGTCCCGCAGACCACTTGATGCTGAAGCATCATATTAAGGTTACCATGACATGAAAATACTTCTGAAGTAACAGTATAGAAAATTACACATCAATCGAACCTGTGGAAGTTAGTGAAATTCCTTCGTCAATTAGGAAATGGATTGATGATGTTTAAACGCCTAAATAGATTTTCATAAATTATAGCTAAGGACTATTTCGATCATGTCGGCTTTCAAACAAAGAAAACAAAATCAAAATGGGTCCATCTGTTTAGGAGCTACAATGCCACAGACGGAGACACAGATACACAGAAAATACAAGTCAAACTTATGACATCTCGTTTTTGCGTCGGAGGTTAATAATAAACATTAACAATTTCTAATGAATTCACTCCACCACGAATCACAAATATTGAAATAAGTTCACGACTGGGAGACGTTTACTTAGTGGTTTATGTAACAGATGGTTATGAAATTTCATAAAAGCTAACTCGGTTCAGAGAAACTTTAATCCTCTTAGTGGCGGCGAGCGCTGGCCGCCCATAAAATGCAACCACCATTTATAAATTACAAATCTAATAGGTTCTGAAACGTGGCAATATCGCGTCGTATTGCGGGCGGCTGTCGTTACTGGTGGTCCGTCGCTTTCCTATTAGCCGTGGCCTGTGTGAGGCACAGCTATCCGTCCCGGATCTAAGGACACGGCGGATGGACGCACACATCACAAAAACGTTAAACTAAATTTATAGAGAAACCAAAACGAACGGGACATTGCTTTCGTTAAGGCGAAACTAAATATTATTGCGTTCTTTAAAAAGACTTTAAAAACAGTTGGTTTTTCAAAATTTTGTTGAAAAAAAAAAAAAAACAAATGTTCTGAGAATTTTTTTAGTCGAGTTTGAAACGAAGAGAACATAAAGATACATATTAACAAAATAAAATCTATTATAAGCGAATTTTAATATAAGCGAAAGAAGAAAGCTGTTTTCTTTTTCAAAATGTCTATTTAATTAATTCCAAATTAATGACATCATTGCAAAACGTCAATTTTAGTCAATTGTTTATACGTATAATTTTAGTCATTCGGAAAGAAATTCTATATATGATAATAACAACAGCAAAAAAATAATTTAGCAGTTTATTCAGAAAGAGTTAAGAAGACTCAGAAATTGTATACATGAACTTTTAATTTATAAATTATCCCGATTCCACTATTATTGTAAAATTGAATGCAAAGTGAGGATGGATGTATGTGTGAATGTTTGTCACCCTTTCACGCAAACACGGCTTAACGGATTTGGATGAAATTTGGCACATAGATAGTATATTACCTGGATTAATATAGGATACTCTTTATCCTAGAAAAATGTTAGGTTCCCGAGGGATTGTCTATAAATATAGAAAATTGGGCGCCACTGTGGTCGTGTCACGTCGTCACAGAGATAAAGATGTCGAATATTTTCTCAGGTGTTATATTTCACATTTTTCATCGCAAATGAAGTCGCGGGCATCAACCAGTAGTACCATAAATGTTAAAGTTTGTTTGTTTGTTCACGCAAAAGCGACTGAACGGATTTGGATGAAGTTTGGCACACAGATAGTTTATTACCTGGATTAAAATATAAGACACTCTTGATCCTGGAAAAATTTTAGGTTCCTGTGGCATTTTTAGAAAATCAACAACAGCTTATACGAAGCCGCGGGCACAGCTAGTAAAAAAAAAATCATAAGTTGGCTGAAAACAAAAATACTAACCTGGCTACTCTGTGGATTTAATTAAATGAAGATCCAATAGTCTTGTCTTTATGAAGACTTCACATGTATACAACTTTTTGAATGGATTCCACGAACGAGGTAATGGCAATTGAAATTCAGATTGAGAAATGCAAGACAAATTAACTGGCTACAGAATTGACAGAATTGAGATAAACTAGTTCTTAGCTAACCAATTAAATTATAACTTCTGACTTCAGCCGCCTAAATAAGTTAAAATAGGATTCATTGTAATTTAATATTATTGTAAATTTGTTTACACCTACTACTTATTTAATATAATTTTTTTAATACGAGTATACTTTAATACAATACTTTAAAAATAGTGTATTTTAACCAACACTATTTACGTGACCGTTATGATGTCACTTGTTCCCAACACTTGTAAACTGTTAAGGCGATAGTAGTCTGACAGCGGCATAAGAAGAAACAATGACAGCGGTGATGTTTGAGAACAAGTGACGTCATGTATTTTGATATGTATTCGTTGTTACGTGACATGAGAGTAATTTAATTATATTTTTATTATTAAATAAAATTTAAATTCCTTAAAAATTAAGAAAAACATGTTGCGTTTTTTAGGTAATCTATTAATTTATTTTAGGTTTAGGAGAGGATCGAAACACAACATCTGTACGGGGGTGGTTACTGCCGCCAGACGAGCTGCCTAAATGACCGCGAAACGCAGCGTGCCCTGCCACTACTTTCCATATCCAAACCAGAGCCAAATTTGAAAAGTTCATTTTTCAAAGTTGATCCTGCCGGGAATCGAACCCGGAAACCTAGAACAAAGCGTTAAGGCAAGCACCCTAACCACTCATCCAACGGGCTCGGTTTAGTATTTTTTTTTTCTTTTAGTATTTTAAAGGGAAAGAGTAGATTTTGTAAGATTGTTCATATGTGGAGGTTAATGTATAGGCACTGTTACTTATTTGGAAAATTCTTTGACAATTTTAAAGGTGGGCGAAACTGGGGTGCGTTGGTTTATTACCATACTAAATTTTATGAAATGACAAGACCGATGGATTTTTTTACATATTTATATGTAAGGATAAACTAATTATGTAATTGAATTATCATTATTCGGTAACACACACACAAAATATTTTTAATAAAACACAACACACAAATCTAATTTAAACTTTACTAAAGCCTTATTTGACTTTACAGTTGCAATAAAAGCTATATACTATACTTCTTTATTACGAGTACCGGTAAATACGAATGAAAATACTTCAATAAAATTGTCAAAGTCATCAAATGGTTGAACAGATTGTGTTGTAAAGTTTGAGGTCCGAGGCATAATAGTTGTACCTTCTAATTGAGGTGAAGGGTTACACGATGCGGAGTCGACGCAGACGTCTGGATCTCGTTTGAGAACTAGTCGACTTTAACGATCGATTTAACTACGAACTTTGTTAGACTGGTTACTGACGTTGTTCCTGGAAGTGATGTGTAGGTATATTCTGTACTTTATGCAATGTTTAATTAGATTGTCGGGAGAATAACTCCTCAAATAATTTATCGAATACTTTGAGTAGTTGATCACAGTACAAGACTGGTGACATAGTATGTGATTTTATGATTTTAATGATTTCTAAATAGAAACTGCCGTGGCGAATGAATGAACTAGCATGATGATTTTTATATGTGGTCAACTACCAATGAAAATTCTTATTCATCCAAAACTATATTCCTAACTCAACCAAATAAAACTATATCTATCTTTTATTTATAAAAGAAAGTCGTGTTAGTTACACCATTTATGACTCGAGAAAGATTTTTATGATCTTTAATTTGTTGAATTTGTTTCCGCTGCGAATAGCAGAATAACTATTAAAACATCCTAAATATTCACGATTTTTTTTTTCTCATACATTTCGTATGGAACGGGTTTTAGGCGGTACGAAGTTCGTCGGGTCAGCTAGTTTTTAATAGATTTTCCTGACTTAAACGTGCTCCCTCTAACCGGGAGCATTCGCCATTGAGAGAGGAGAACCGAGCATTACCTACAGCGCGCAACCTGTATCGTTTTGTTCATGACACAAATATAGATTCTTTTGTTTTTGTTTTAAGTAAATAACAATGTCGAATTAATATTGCCTCGCTCAGCACAACGACCTCTTCGTCTGACATTGTGGAATCAACTAATCTAAATGCTCAAAATCTAATCTGAAATGCAAGAGGCGAATGATCGTCAGTCAGGGAGTCAGTATTGTAAGGTAATGCTCAATTTCGAATCTGAAATGTTAAAAAGGCGAATGCGTTCGTCAGTCAGGAAGTCAGTATTGTAACGTAATGCTCAATATCGAATCTGAAATGTTAAAAAGGTGAATGCTCGTCATTCAGGGAGTCAGTATTGTAATGTAATGCTCAAAATCGAATCTGAAATGTTAAAAAGGCGAATGTTCGCCAGTCAGGGCGTCAGTATTGTAACGTAATGCTCAAAATCGAATCTGAAATGAAGGTGAAGGAGCACCTTAAGAGAAATATTTTCCTTAATAATCTAGAGGCAAAAAAAGTGTTATAGGAAGCATACAAAATGCTGCTGCATTTTAATGCATGAAAATATTTCTAATAAAGTTATCACGTTGTAATTTATGATGTTTTTGGTAATTGTTGGCTAAAACATGTCACGACGAGGCAAAAAAAACCTTACTAAATTACACTAACGCTTTCACTTCCTACATCAATTTTCTACGAACTTAAAATTGTAGGCATAAGTAAATACTTTGCGAACGCAAATTATACAACATATGATATTATATATAGTTTATTTTTTGGCATCGTAAATTGAGTAGTGGCACATAGGATGTAATTATACATACATAATATTGCTCAATAAACAGGTGCATTAAAATTAATCAGCTCAACTGTGCTCTTGTTTCGCAACAGTGTATAACCTTAATGTCATCATCTTTTCAAGTGTCAAATAGACCGGTTGAATAATAAAGAGAAAGCCGCACATATTTAATTTAAAGCCGCTAAGATGCCACTTTTAGGCGAAACTTGTAATACAACCCACATAAACCTGTACATCGTTTTACGTCTAATGCCGTGGCATTTTAGACCCGACTACTTACAGCTAATTTAGTAGAATAAACGTAATAAATCTAAAGAATCATTAGAATCACAAAATTAAGTGGCGAGCAGATGCGTCGAGTTGAAATTAGCCGTAACTAAACTTGAGAGAGTTTAAATTTATTGATGTCTTTGCGAGACTATTTTGCTATGTGTGGGAGCCGGCACGCGGTCGCTAGACATAACTTGACACAGTTTGTGATGTCATTAATTAATTAAAATTGTAGCATTAGTAGGTATTTCTTCTACCTTGTAAGGTATTTAATCGAATAAAAAAAAAGAAAAGTGGTACACATTTAAAACATTTGTAAACTAGCTTCTGCCCGTGACTTTGTCTGCGTTGCTTTATTCTAACGTTTTTTTCTAATGTTTCTTCTAATGTTTTTTTTTAATATTAAGATCGTCAGACAGGCTGACGGTCCACTTGATGGTAGGTGAGTACCTTCGCCTATAACACAAGCAACGCCACAGGCCGTAGGTGCTGCAAGTGCGCTACCGACTACAATAGGATAAAGGATTAGGAAGGGATAGGCAAATGGGCTCTGGCATCCCTTACTTACTCACCGAAACAAACAGCACACGTGCTGTTATTTCACGGTGGTTTTCTGCAAGGGGTTGGTTAATGCCGCCAGACGGGCTGCCCAAATGACTGCGAAACGCAGTGTGCCCTGCCACTACTTTCCAGATACACACCAGGTCAACTTTGAAAAGTTTCAAAGTTGGCCCTGCCGGGAATCGAACCCGGGAACCCTAGAAACGCTGACCACTCATCCAACGGGCTCGTCAATTTGTAAAATACATTACTTTAAAAATTCATTAAAATCCTTTTAGTAGCTTTTTCATGAAAGAATAACATTCGCATTTATAATACTAAGTTTGAGTTAATTTAGAGTTTTATAATTATATACTGCATAATATGTGTCCAAAAAGTTACTAAAATATTCAAATGTGAATTTTATGTATGAAATGTTGATGAAAAAATGAAAATCACTCCATGTATCCATTAATTTATCATAATAATATATTTGAAAAATGTGACAGATTTATCTTGATCTAATGACCATAAAATTTAATTCAATAATTTATTTTAAAATAATATAAGTATATAATTTATAAAATATAATTTAATTCCTTTTAATCTGGACCATTTTTAGATGGCTGAAATTAATTAATTCTATATATATTTTATTTATTTATTAAGTTTTCGTATTGTATCGTTTTAGCCGATGGACGTCCACTGCTGGACATAGGCCTCCTGCAATGACCGCCAAACACCACGATTTTGTGCCGCCTGAAGCCAGCGACTCCCCGCGACTCTTTTAATGTCGTCAGTCCACGTATTGGGGGGTCTGCCGACACTGCGTTTCCCGGTGCGTGGCCGCCATTCCAGCACCTTAAGTCCCCAACGTCCATCGGTCCTACGAGCTATGTGCCCCGCCCATTGCCACTTCAGTTTTGCGATACGTTGAGCTATGTCGGTCACTTTGGTTCTTTTGCGGATCTCCTCATTTCTGATTCGATACTCCGAGCATAGCTCTCTCCATCGCCCGCTGAGTGACTCTGAGCCTTCTTATGAGGCCCATAGTAAGCGACCAATTAGGTAGGTCCAATTTCGAGAAAGAGGTGAACCGCCGAATCCAACTCGGTTGGGCAGCGTTCGGGAAACTACGCGATGTCTTCTCGTCCAATATCCCTCAGTGCCTGAAGACTAAAGTTTTCGAACAGTGCGTGTTGCCAGTGACGACATACGGTTCCGAAACATGGTCGCTTATTAAGTTTTACTAATCTTAAAATATTATTGCCGGTTCCTGGTTAGTGTCGAGATTTAAGTCAATTTCCCTTATACTTTCACTTATATACTTTTCCTTATAGCCACTTACAAGTTTCATGGTCCCTATTGAACCATCAGTATGCCTTGAAAATTGATTTCTTTTATCTCTTTATGTAACGGTACTATTAAGAATCCAAATTATCCATGGCTTGTTCGTCGTACATCGTATCATTTGTCGTTCACGACCTCGAAGAAGAAAGTCAACTAAAAGTATGATGATAAATAGATTTTTGTAAACACAAATTGCTAATGATGTGATGTAACTTTCACTGGCTTTTTTTAACTGAACACGTGTTATTGATAAGAAACATTGAATGATTACGACAATGCAAGCTTTTAATTTATTATCTGATTTAGATTAATTCCATTTTTTATTTAATGCAATAAATTAAAGAATTATTTATACTTAATTTAACACCTGATTAATACAAAAATTGCTATTTTGATGAGTTGATTTTTGCTATGCTGTTTCAGTTAGCTAGCGTTCGATCTACTGGACTAACATTGATTGTGTTTTATACTAAATAGCAAGCCGGCCCCGGCTTCGCCCGGATGCAATTTCATTCAGCAAATTATATACACAAATCTTCCTCCTTTATCGATTTTGATACAGTTTTATTAGTGAAAACCGTATCAAAATCCGTTTGGTGATTTAGAAGAAGCACCTACTCGTAATCTAATCGACTTTATTTTATAATTAGTTTAGTCCGCAACTTCGTACGCGTGGTATACGGTATATGGCGTAACTTTTTTGTTTTTAAACCGATTGAAATGAAACAAACAGTAAATGTGATGGGAAGCTTGCTGCAATACATCAGTGAAACTCTCATTCAAGTTGGTTACGCTGTTTCTGAGATTAGCGTGCACAAAAGCACAGACAAACAGACAAAATTTCTAAAAAATATTTTTGACCACGGTAATATACCTAAGTACAAGGTGTACAAATTGTTTTTTGAACAAATATTTAATGTACAGACATGGCTCGCTTACGGTTATCATTATAATAAGTAGTTAGTAAATTTCCGAAATTAAAATTTATATCTTTATTATTATTATCTATATATAAAAATGAATCCCCATTTCCCTTGGTCACGGCATCATGCGTGAACGGGTAGACCGATTTTAATTCGTTTTTCACTAAGGGATAAACGGGGAATGTTCATATATATAAAAATTGCACCCCGGGCGAAGCCGGGGGTGGGTCGCTAGTATATAATATATTAGGTATGTGTGTTTTAATATCACAGAGTTCGAATCATAATGGTATTTAATTCTCAGAGTTCGAAGCTTTTAATTCACGGATGCGTATCATTACCAATAAAAAAATATAAAAAAATGTAAGCGCAAATTCATTTAATTTCGATGAGTGAAATCAGACGGACAATCACTTTGCGCAACGAATGGGAGCGACCCGCTTCATATGACGATCAGCGACCATTTTCGATTTCATGACTTTAAATCATAACAATATGTCCGTTGAGTGGTCACGATAGAGCGGTCATTATAGTAATTACATCTCAACTGTAGCAAATATAAGTTTGCGGTTGGCCGACACAAAAATTTAACGATACGAAACGCGAGATTTATTTGACGGACAGCATTAGTCGCTTGTTGCGAAGGTTCAACAATAGTTGAGCTTTTGCTATGAGAGTCGTGTATGGCTCGGGGTGATGACGTGGGTGAGCATTGTTTGTTTTTAAGGTGATATTTAAACTGGTTACGGATGTTTTGATCCAAACGTGACTAAATTGTGCGGACCTCTTTAGCGTGTGTGGCATTCTGATTGAGACAGGCGACCGACATGTCGACGTTATATATTCTAATGAAAAAGAGTCTACAGCGAGTAGGTACGACAGTTATACCGGTAGGGTCTTTGCATCTGAATAGTTTGTACCACATGAATAGAATGACTTGAAAAAATATACTTGATTAAAATAATTTTCGCTTACAAAAAAATGTGGTTTATGGTGGACTTGCGAGATGGACTATTATATTCCATCTCCAACTATAATATAATATTTCCACTCTATCTTTATGCATTGAGCGTATTTGAGCGTAATCGTAAAAGAAAGGAGCATGTAACATATTTATATGTTATCAACGCAATTTATCAACCTCTATGACCTTTAAAAGAATTTCCTGTGTGAAATTATAATATTCACACAGAATATGACATGAATATGTATATTTTTAAAGTAGTTCAACACAGAATTTTGAAATAGAATCAAAGTTATAATAGGACGAGCTATTTCTAAAACTTTTTAGGGAGTTAAAAGAGGCGTAAGTATTTCGTTACATATCAATAATGAGTTTTGAGTTCGACAGGCCACTAAATGTAAATTAGTACTTTAATTTTTAGAAAAAAAAATGGAAGATAAATTAAGAAAAGCATGTGTAAGATGTAATATTGAAAGACCAAAATGAACGTGATTGGTTAAGTACACTCTTTAACAGCTGTAACGATTTATAAGGTGAAGATTTATTTTTCCGTTTTTATGCGAATTTTTTTGCAAGCCTAGTAAAAAAACAGCTTTAAAATATGAGTTGAACTCTTCAAGGTTAATTTCAAAGACATTAGGAGGAACATTAGGAATTTAACGGGTTTGCGAAAACAAAGTTAAGGACAAATATCGAAATGGAGATTACCTATGTTATTAGATATCATTTTGAAGTGTAATCACTTCTTTCGAAAGAAAAGTTTAGGGAGAAAAGTAATTTAAGAACATATATCTTCTATATTTGGGATAACATATAGATAATATTTGGAAAAATATAAAAATATATTTTCCTAAATATTATTTATGTATAAATAAATGACAGGACCAAAATAAAGCTATCAATAACACGCAATTTATTATAGCGCGCATTATACGGCCATCGTTTACAGAGGCTTGCAACATGTTGCGATCACGAGCTCACGAGAATCGGCGACGGTTGCGCCTGCGACGTCGGGTGACAATACGCAATTGGGATGATTTGGGATAAGTGTACTTGAGATATAAAATATAATAAATAAGATTATATTATTATTTATTTTATTATGATCATCTCAGCTGTAGGGCCGTCCACTGTTGGTCAACGGCCTCCCCCCTAATTTTCCAAATGGACCGATCAGAAGCAGCCTGGATACTAAGTCAATCCGCGGTCCTTATCAGGTCGTCTTTTTTTTTTATTAAATCAAGGTAGCGCTTGACCACTATCTCACCTGATGTGAGATGCGGCCGAAGGTGGACCACGCTTACCCAGTAAATGCCCATTTACCCTGGTTTTGAAGACCAAAACCTTACACATTGTCGGACGTCTTATCCCGCGCTTGCTTGTCCGTGGCCTCCACTCAAGAACCTTCGGCTTCAGCGGTCATCGGCTCGCCTTACTATGTGTCCTGCTCACTGTTACTTCAACTTACTAATGTCTACTAACTTCAACTTACTCAGTTATGTCGGTAACTTTCGTTTGTCTACACATCTCCTTATTCCTGATTCGATCTCGTAGCATAGTACCCGAGCCCGGAGCTACAGCCCGAGCACAGCCTTCTCCATAGCTCGTTGAGCGACGTTAAGCTTTCTTATGAGGCCCATAGTTAAAGACCATGTTTCAGCCCCATGTGTCATTACAGGCAATACACATTTTTTATTTATAAGATCATAGATAAAATGATTGAATGGAATCAAGCTAGAAAGGCTGCTTTGACCCGTCCTTCTGTCGTCCAGTGGACGTCCTAAGCCTCAGATGGTGATGATTATGAAGCTAAAGTAGTTATGCATGGAAATGATTCGTTTCGATGGTTAGCAGGTAATTGTAACCACAACGTAATGTAATAACAGCTTTCGTGTGATGTGTCGACGAATCCGAATTAGCACAACTGACATCAATGGAAATGGCTGCCAGATATGAATTTTATTTGATATAAAGTTTAATTGCTATTTACATTGTAAAATGCCTACTAAATAAAGTGAAATTGCCATCATATAATTTTAATTCCAACTGCTTTTATGAAATTTGAATTTTAGGTTCGATAGCAATTTAATTGGTAATTCATTGTAAAATCAGACATTCTAAAATTCATGTCTAAGTAAGTGATATTGCTACCATGATAATATATTTGATATCAACTTTAATTGCTATAGACAATACACTGTAAACAAAGTCTTAAAGAAAGTATGCAATTGCTATCATGTATACGTACTTTGAAAATCAAATTTGATACTAACTTTAATTGCTATATAGGTAATTGTAAAATTTCAACTAAAAAAAAGTGAAATTGCCATCAGATATTTTTAATTTCTTATTTGTTAGCAACTATAATTGCCATTTATATTGCAAAATTCAGGTCTAAAGAAGGTGCACTTGCTATTATGTATTTTGAATTTCAAATTTGATATCAACTTTAATTGAAATTAACTTTAATTGGATTGTAAACAAAATCTTAAAGAGTGCGCAAACGGTATCAGGTGTTATACTGAAAATCAGCATATAATTAGTTAATTAAATTAACTAATTTAATTAATAACAATGCAGGGTCTAAATAAAGTTCAATTGCTATCATGTATCATGTTATTCATGTCTAAAAGCAAGTATAGCTGCTTCCATGAACCTTACTCGTATCTCCACTCAAGTAGCAAGTCAAATTGCTAGTAGCTTATTGCTATTAGTGTTTAATTTAATTTGCCTTTGTTAAAGAAAGCTGTCCTTTTAAGTTTACCTAAGTTGTATCTAGTATATTTTATAACCGAGTTGGGCATGACTTGATATAATTTTATTGGCAATTTGCTGCACGCCGTTCATCAAGAGTCACAATCATCAATCTCCCTTTCGGAAAATTTAAACTAAATTTAGTTCACGTTTGTACGAGTATATGTCGAAGGTGATGCATAATTTAAAGTTATCGACTGCCGTGGACTGGATCTTATCCGAAGAGTGGTCGCTTAGTTCGCACAACATTATTAGCGTTGCAGTTACATAAACTTGACTGGGAATAATGGATTTGACTAAAATATATTAAAAATTGCTATATACCGTGGCGAAACGCTTAGAATGTGAATTTAAAAACCTAAGTCTTGAAAAAAAAAAACAATCAGGCAACGTAAATATTTTTTAAATTAAATTTATTCAAATATGATTGATTTATATATATATTTTAAGACAGGTGAACTACCGTCTATGCGCGTGCGTGAAATCTGATAAAATATGAGCTACTGTACGTGGTGCGAGGTGTGAGTTGATCGCGGGCTGCACGACCTCTTGCACAGGCGGAGAGGGCTTAATTGGAAATTTAAATTCGAATTTTTTAAGTAGTGAATTATGCGACCGAAGTGTGATATAAGAAGTAGAATACTACAACATTGATTACTATTTAAATATAACTTAGTGGGATACAATTAAAACTCTAGAAGTAATTTTATAAGTGATTCACCATAAAACAAAAACATTAATAATATTCTGTATTGTCCGCGAAGAGCATATTTAGAGAATCGATATTATTATCCAATCGTAACGTAATTTCGAGCAGCAATATCATAATAGGCCCGTAAGATTTGACGTCCAATGTAAGAATATAGTGTGGCGTAGATCGAGATGGTTCACAAGTAAGGCATTGTTGTGTAAGGATCATAAATTTGGATAACGCTGTACGACAATTTTACTACATAAAACAATGTTGTATTTACACAGGTTTTCAAAATGTCAAAATCTTTATAGATATCTTAAAATTAAACTTTATATTTCTTATGTGACTTTTGCAATGCAGCGACATTTGCAAGCGATATGTGACTTCTATTTAATAGTCTTTAAGTTTTAAGATAAAAGAAAGATAAGTTTATTATGTTTACATATCTATACTAAATTATAAAGCTGAAGAGTTTGTTTGTTTGAACGCGCTAATCTCAGGAACTACTGGTTCAAATTGAAAAATTCTTTTTGTGTTGAATAGTCCATTTATCGAGGAAGGCTATAGGCTATATCATTACGCTACGATCAATAGTATTATATATAAGCAGAGTCCAGTACCACGCGCCTCACGCGCACGCCGCCGCCGCCGTATAGGTTGCAGCGAAGCGTGACCTCTTGGATGCGAAAATTTCAAAATAGGTAATACCTAATAATGAAGTCCATCATGGACTTCATTTATAGATATATAGGCGTTTTTGTTGGCATTAGGTTACTAAAACGTATTTGAAGGTATTGCCTCCCATTGCAATTGCTCGGAAGAAGGTATTGTTCCCATTTTCTGGACTCTCACCATTTGCTTAGAGCCACTATATGATATTCTATGTATGACAGTCACACATCACTAAATGATTCGTTTAAAATAACTTTAGACGAAATTAACCTTAATTTCATTTCTCGTTCAAAACTGTGCGTAAACCACTAACTCACATTACGTTGATAAAATGTCTTCTAATAATGTGTTAAATATAATTTTACGTAAGTAATTTGATAACATACGCATTACGTTTACTTCTTAATTTAAGTAAGGTTCTAAATTTTAATCAACTGAGATTTTCACAAGCCGGACTAACCCAGTGTCGTGGTTTAAGTTCGTGTTCGGTTAAAAGTTTAAAGATGTTTATGGATCACGATTTTCGGTTATTAGCAGTGACGGATACAAATACTGCTAAGTATAGAACTTTGTACTGCACTGAGGCAGAGTCACCGTTCAGCTTAAAATTCTAGAGGAATTTAATATTTTATTAGTAGGCGAGTTTGATTATAATAGAACAATTAATTGTATTTTTCGACTAATATGTGTTGCCAGCGCTGAAACATGGTCTCTAACTATGGGCCTCGTAAGAAAGCTCAACGTCGCTCAACGAGCCATGGAGAGGGCTATGCTCGGGGTTACACTGCGAGATCGAATCAGGAATGAGGAGATTCGCAGACGAATGAAAGTTACCGACATAACCCGGCGGATTAGTAAGTTGAAGTGGTAGTGGGCACACATAGTACGGAGAACCGACGGCCGCTGGGACGGGAAGGTCCTCGAGTGGAGGCCCCGGACCGGCAAGGGCAAGCAAGTACAGGATGGACAGACGACCAGATAGTGGTTCCAGGCTACTTCTAACCAGTTCTTTTGGGAAATTAGGAGGGAAGCCTTTATCCAATAGTTGACGTCCTACGTCTGCGATGACAATGAATTATATTTGACCATCTGACAAATTTTAAGAAGAGTTTCCTCACTCTGCAGCCGTAACCGTCGGCGTTATTCTCTCTATACATTTAATAAAATTGTAAAGGAGCCCTGTCTGTCCATTAAACATAAAAAAAAAACAATTTGTACACGTTGTACTTATGTTATGGAGGTCAAAAAATAGGTTTCAGTGTTTTTGTCTGTTTGTCTCTGTGTTCGTGTACGCTAATCTCAGAAACGGCTTAACCGATTTGAATGCGATTTTCACTGATGTATTGTAACAAACTTCTCGTAAATTTAGTGTTTGTTTGATTCCAATCGGTTTACAAACAAAAAATACCGTACGAAGTTGCGGGCTCAGATCGTTTTTAATATAATTGTTATTTCTATTAATTTAAAATATCTATAATATTATAATCTAAAGGAAACTGTGTTCATTAAATATACAACCAATCAATTAATATATGAACAAGTCCTAAAAATCTATCGAACTCTGAGGCTTGCACTATGGAAATTACAAAATGGACTGTGGCGCAACCAGACCAAAGCCTTACTGGGATTACATGCACCGCATCTTCTTCTTTTAGCTAATGCGATTTAATATATCCGCATGAAATATCCTTGTTATATCTCCAATATAAAGAATATATATAACCCAATCAATGTGATAAATCCACAATATACGTACAGACAATGAGATATAATCTACAAAGCTGTCTGTCTCACGGACGATTGGCAGGAGATTACGTCCGAGATTTTTAGACTTCTAAAAAACACAATGTTTTCCTTCATCTCTGGAGCCCGTAACCTCTATTTCTACTCGTAATTCACATAAGAAATAAAAAATAAAAACTCAGCAGACGAGATCGGGATTCGAACCCGAGGCTGTCGATTGCATATAACCTCCCTCTAAGTTTTGGTCTAGTTTCTCTAGTCAACAAAATTGCTCTCAAACTATTTCTCATAGTAACCTTTTTTATATAACACAACTTATTTAATTTTTAGTATAATCTAAACACTCGTTAAATTAAAAAAAGTGGAGAAAGACTGTATTTTTTAAAGTAAAGAAAATTCAAAATAAAAAATGATTTTCCGACGCCTATATGGTTTATATTTATTTACTTCTCATTAGTTACTTACATGAGAAATTATGATAAATAAAAACTTAATTAGGTGACGAAACATTGAACACAGAAAAAATATATACCTATGTATATTTAAAATTAAACAATACTATTATTGACATCGAAACATGCCATTCAAACACAAGATAACATTTTCCACAGCTTACATCTAAATTCTCCAAAAGATTTTGCCTGCTTTATATACAAAGGTAAGGTAATTCATGACCTCAAAGGTAACCATTCTTTTGCCATATATGGCTTACAATAGCTACACAAAATTTTTTTTTTGGGCAATAAATGTAGATTTTTAGTCACCATTGCGTCTGTACAAAATTAAATACACCAGCTACACTTTTGATGATTTGATTAGATTATAATTATCGCAAAATATTTCAAAGTTAGTGTGTGATATTTTTATAAATATTACAGGAAACATTTTTTGAAATGGCTTCCGCCGTTCATTAGGAGCACGAGCGAATTCGTCGCCGACTTTGTTATTAGATATATAACCCATGACCCTACCATGTTATAATTAATTAGGTAACTCTCTTCTGTGACTTCAAACCTTAACATTAATCTACTCTAGCACAATAAACAAGCCAACGCCAATTTGAATTCAAATTTAAGAGCGTCGGAGAAATACCCCATTCTTTCAAGTCAATTATTGGTGGATTCATTATTCTAACAGAACGGTGATCGTCAATCGTTGACCGAGTGCGTACATAACATCGTTAGAAGAACACTGATACATGCAAAGACTTTTACAAACACCATTGTACATTACGCTACCCGGAAAGTTTAAAACGGAATTAGATAGAGATAGAAAATTTTATATTAATGGTTTTTTTTTTTGTTTTCTACATATTAATAAAATAAAATAAAATAAAATAAAAGACCTAAATGTAGATTAGAACTATTTAATAGAAATGTTTATGTTATGGCAATTAAAACATACAATAAACTACCTAATAATATAAAGGAATTGCCGGATCCTAAATTTACAAGAACATTAACAAAATGGTTATTAGATTGTTGTTATTATGATGTTAAAGAATTTTATAATAAGAAACATTAATTCCTTTTTTATATTAATATAGTTTATAAACAATTAAACACAAATATTTGCATGCCCTTGGCGGGTAGAACATACTTTGTACTGTAACTGCTGTATACAAATTAAAATCCTGTAAACATGTGTTCGCGCAAATAAAGATTTATTTTATTTTATTTTTTATTTAAAAATTACAGTTCTCCAAGTTGCGGGCTAAAGCTTGGGTTAATTTAAAAAAAAAAAACCCAAATTTTTGTTAATGTCTATAAATTCATAATAGCATTTTTGATCCATTATCGTCACCTTAAAAGTAAAGATCTATCGGTAAAATACATATAGGTAACGTTCTAAGGATTATTTAAAATTTTCAAGTGTTATTCTAAAACGTAATAGTTTGTTTGTATATGGGAGTAATCTTCGAAACTTCTCATCCGATTTAAAAAATTCTTTCACCAATAATTAGAATAGAAGTTCAGGATCGAAATAGGCTGTATATAATATTTCACACGGGGGAAGCCCCGGACACCAGCCAAATCTAATAATGAAATCAAATCAAATCTTTTATTTCTGAAAAATAGGATAATAAGACCTTTTTTTGAAGTCGATTATATGTTTTACCAGGTTTTCGAAAAAAAAAAAAGCCAAGATAGTATTTTATCTTACGAATAAAGATTAAACGTCTGCCAATGTACTTATAACAGCAATAAAGATGTCAGACGTTAGCTAGTAAATAAATAAACATAATTTGAAACCATAACATAAGAATCATTCAAGAAGCCAACGTAAAATAAACACTAGGTATAACAGTTAAATTAAAATATATTTTTGATAAAGCACGGAATTACTTGTTCACCTTCTAAAAACTTAAAAAAGTAATGAGAATTTCATGAAATGATTTTCGTGGCACTTCATTGTAAAACACAGAGGCGGCAACTCGGTTTTAATTAATTTTATAATATTAATTTTACTCTGTTAGCGCCAATACATTAATCATTTAACGGCTTGTTAACTGAAATTGTTATCTGGCAACAATTAATTACAACAGACCAATCCGCCAAGACACCTTCGGCTCAAATAAATCAACTTGTAATCCGATATCTTGGCTACTGTAACTTGACACATACTGCTTCCACCTTCGTCGAGTAAAATTTAATTCGCATAGAAAGGGGATACCTTATATCTCCTTTCTTTCTGGTTTTGTCTTCTTAGTTTAGGTGTCAAAAAGTAGGCAAAGACAGGAACAAGGGGTCAAAAAGTAGTATATTTAATTATTACTGAATAATAACAATTTCATAATCTCTGTTATCTACTTTTAAGCATCAAAAATACTTTAAAACATGTAAAACAGTTTAAATAACCGATTGCTACATGGTCAAAAGCCATAGAACGATGACGGGGTAGGTACTTTGGAGCTTGCATTAGTATTTATATTAAAAAAAAATGATAATTTAAGTCATATTATTTCCCGGGAATATTTATTCGTCTAGTAGGGCAATATAAAATCATAAAGAGATTTATCTACTAATTTACAAGACGTGCTGTACCTACAATCAGTGCACTCAGAAGTAACATATCTATTAATGCGTATTTAAACATCGGAGTTGTAAGTCTTCTATGTTAGCAAAAACTGGGAAAATCAAATAACAACCATCTATTATTGTACTGTGCGTAGTAGTATCTTTTGCCATTGAAATTATATATTGACACGCCTTAAGGGCAGGATGTAGCGACCAATTTAATAGTGTAAAATACATTCAGAAAGTAAACAATTATAACAATAAATTATAACAATAAATTAGTCTGATATTACTTTTCATACAAATACAACGTCGTTTTATTATTCTACTCGCAGGCTATTATTTTTTAACTTACACTGTGGAGATTTTGGTAATAAAAGTCTATCTTAATTTCAGTAAATTCCTGAATTGAATATTTCAGATTTTGCAAATGGGGATAATATTCGAAAATTAAAAAATTGGAACAATTGGATTTTTTTAATATTTTCAAACTTTAATACATACATATTTATGAACTTAAATACCATTATACCAAATTACAAGATTTTTCTCAGTAAAATTTATAATTTCTTCTTACCCAATGGTACAAGTTTCCACCGTTAAAACGAAAATACCATACACTGATGGCCCGATCTGTATACAAAACTGATAGATCTCCTTTATTAATAATTTAATTTTACTAATAAAATACAAAAACCATGAACACATATCATAATAATTGATAAAGTGAGTAATCAATAAATGATTAATAAAGTAATAATTGACTAGCTGTTGCACGCGACTTCATCCGCGACTCTTTATAAAATACTGTGTTACTCGTTTCTATAGGTGAAAGAATTTTTAAAATCGGTCCAGTAGTTTTTAAGTTTATTCATTACAAACATACATACATACACATCTTTTCTCTTTACAATATTAGTATATATATGTGCATACTCGAAACTGTTCATATACCTATTTTATATTTATTGGTATTGTATGTTAATGGTATCGTACCAGAAAAAAACAAATAAATAAGTGTTGTACTTGAACGAGTTTATTTAAGACTTTTAGACTTTAGTCAAAGAGGAGTGCAGTGTGTCCCTTTAGTATTCGGTTTTCGTGCAACCCGCTCACTCCTTAGCATTGCGCAAATTTCACGATACAAATATTATGGAAATTTTAAATCATTGCCTCGTTTCCCACGTCTGTGGTGTTGCCTCACATTGACATAATGTATGCGATGCCATGCTCGTCGCTTTGTGCATTATAGTGTTTCGCAAGTGAGTGCATGGGCTACAATTATGGTTAGGTTCGCGTCACGCGGCTTGTTATTGTGCCAGTTCCACCGGCGATGCTTTATATTTAGCAAACTGGTATGCATGACTGCCGCAATCACCGGATCATCTTCAATTACAACTCTTTAACACTCAATCTGCCGATTGCGAATTGAGTACGGCGTCAAACTCAGCGCTCAACATTCGCTTCCAGTGATTGTCAATGGAAATTGTTTAGAACAGAGGTTCCCAGACTTTTTTCTCATAGACCAATTTTAAAATTAAGCTGGTTCTGGCGGACCCCCTGAAGCAACTATATTTCTAACATATCCCCAAAACTCGACAAAAAATGTGAAGATTAGATCTAACTATGGAAATTTGCGTTGAGGCTGAGTTACAACCACGAATGGGGAGTTGTCTAAATAAAATAAATGAGAATTTCTTAATTTGCCTGTGCGTGCAATAGCGCACAGGCAAACAGATATAAATTGTAAAAACTATTTTTTTGACCTCAGTAACATAAATAACCAGTGTATAATTTGTTTTTTGAATTTCATTATATGTATAGATAAATGTAGACATAGCAGATATAGATATTTATTTTTATTTAATAAATCAATCTATAAGCTTACTTTACTTACGTTTCCTAACTAAGAAGACATTAGAATCACATGATAAGTTCTTGCTCACTTTCACTTGGCAAGAATAGTAATTAATCATAAACTTAAAATACAAAAAAAATGCAAAGAAAGTTTAAAACACACGAACTAGAGAGCTCATATTCTGATTAAGTTAAGTAATTATATTTCATAACTTTATTAAACAAATATCAGAATGTGACAATTTTAAAACGTTTTTCTTATGCTGAACTTCCTTGGACTTTCTAATGCGATGAAGTCAGTATCCTTGCATATTCCCATTATGTCCTACAAGAAATGTCCAATTTGGGACATTTTGGTAATTACAAAAAAAAAAAAAACATTTTTATTGTTCCCAAAATGTCCACTTTAATTATCTTTGTGGACATTTTGCAACTTTCAATAAATAGGTATTTAGTTTTTCTATTCTTCTATTCTGTCCCATGCTTAGTTTTTGTACAGTCAGATACAAAAATTATTTATTGTAAGATATATTAAGATAGTTTGAAATAAGAATAAAAGTCGTAATTTTAACTGGAAACTGTTTTAACAGGAATTTTATGTTCTTAATGCTGCAGAATTAAAGGAAGTTATAGTTGTTTGAAGCTAAGAGTGGCTGTTTATACCTGATGGCTTAATTGTGTTATAGCTACTATTATAAATAAGTGTCCCATACAAGAAAAAAGGAAAATAAGTGTCTTTAAAAATTTGTTACGAACCAATTTGCTATAATCGAATTAGTTATGTTTGACGATGATGACGACTTAACTTTGTTTGAAAGCTCAACACGATTTCCTCTTAATAAAGCGGTAACATTTTATGGTACTTGTTGCAAATAGATTAACGAGTCGATAAATATGTTTATGGGGTATAATTTCATCCATATAAGTTGATAATGATGATCAATTAAATTGATTAAACTTCTATAGGCCGTTATAGCGAAGTCTAATCATTGTAAAAATAAAAATGAAAACTAGTGATGTGCACTTACCGAACTATATTCAGCACAAATGTCGATTGAGTTGACAAAGTCGCACACTTCGTCAACTGACCACGCCTGTAATCTGGCGCGTGCTTCTGCGCAGAGGCATTCGTTGTGAGTCTCGCTACGATCTAGCAACAAAAAAGGGGTAAAATTAGAAATCTTTCTTGTTTTATTAATTAAAACTTGTTAATAGTAGATTTTACAACAAGTGCACAAAACGAACCATTTTTATCCGAGACTTTTAACGACATTGACATCTCGTGACATTGGCTTGGGCTGCAGACCTATACAGCCTACTATTAAATTAATTTTGTAATAATAATTTTCTTAAATTAATTAAATAACCTACTTTATGTCTTTTATGTCTTAAAAACACATAAGGCAAATAAATTAAAGTAAATATTATAAAATAACAAATTCTATCTATGAACTTCTTATTGTGTTTGGCTGTGTGGCTCATTTTCTTTGCCTTAATATACATTTATGAGTAGATACGTTAATGCACTTGTGCATAAAATTCGATTTTGTGCAGCCTATATCCCGCAGAGTATTTATTAGCTTATGTTGGATGTATGTATGGATGTTTGTTATTAATTACACATAATTATAAGTATTTCTACTTCAGAAAAACATATGGGCTATAATTTATTAAGATACGCGAACGAAGTTGCAGGCTAAATCTAGTATTACAATACACCCATTAGTTATTGTATTAATTTTATTATAATTACTTTCATCGCTTAGTCCGTTAAACAAATTATATTTTATAGTAATTAATAATTACTTACGTTAAAGGAATTAAGATTCAATTAAAGATATACTTAGATCTCTTTAATCATACATTAAAATGTAACATATTGTTTGATTAAATCGGTCAAAAATTAACTAATTCAATCCTTTTTGAATTTAAGCACATTTTTTTCTAATTTGTATAATTTATTTTAAATTAAACTTATAGTTTACGATTTCAACTTTCGCAATAATAAGGAAGCAATAAATTAGAGTAAGTTTACTAAAGGTAACATAGTAAAGTTATCGGCTTAGGGAACATAAAGTCTTGAATATACTTCTAAGGAATATCGTGGTCAATAAACAATTTCTAGCGAGTATGGGTTTTGAATAAGTGCTATCTGTTATATTGTAGGAAATGTGTGCTAGCTGTAATGCGAGTGTAATACGAGACGATAAGGCATTTATTACATAGAAAATCTACCGAAATTTACTGAGACTATGAAGTTGGTAACAAATTTCTACCACTTCAGACAAGATTACATGATTCAGACAGATTTGTAGTTCGCATAGAATATTTATGGACGGAAAGAGTTCGGTAACTTTTTCTTATTTGTTTGTTAACCAATTTAACTTTTTTTATTGCTGAATGTTAATAACGAACGCGTTTTAATATTAACAACGAGCTGTAACTTCGTCCGCGTCTCTTTATAAAATACTAGCTGACCCAGCAGACGTTGTCCTGCCCGAACCCGAAAATAATTCTGTAACCCGATAGTGTCACCTATCGGGTCCATTTTTATTTTCAAACCATATGTCAAAGTGACGCGCCACTTCACGTCAATCAACGACGGTTAAATTGTTTGGATATTGTTCAAACAAAAATACTAAAAGTGCGATTAAAAAATGGGGGGTTGGGGTAGAAGGATGAAAAATACTTTGCGACCTATGAAAATACTTTATGATAATACTTAACGACTCATACCTACCAAATATAGAACAAAAATTTCATAAAAAATCGGTCCAGTCGTTTCAGAGGAGTTTTGTTACAAACACTGTGACACGAGAATTTTATATATTAGATTATTCGCTGATAATGTAAAATAATTTTTAAAAGTAGTCTTTGAGTTTATTTATTACAAACATATATTTGTATGAAGGGGGGGGGGGTGTGTGAAGGGGGAAGATGGGAAGATAGTGAGTAGCCTATGTTACTCGCTAATAATGTAGCTTTCTATAGGTGAAAGAATTTTTAAAATCGGTCCAGTAGTTTTTGAGTTTATTCATTACAAACATACGTACAAATCTTTTTTCTTTATAATATTAGTATAATCGAAACACTTATGTTTGGATCTCAACCAATTCACACCAGTAATGTTATTTAAGGCCTCGAATGTTTTTATTCATAACTAGCTCAACCCCGCGGCTTCGTATGCTCGCAATTTGCATTCACTTCGTGCGTTCAACTCACACGTGAAATAGTTTAAAATTTAAAAAAATCTCCTAGCAATATAATTATAAACAGATTAACATGATTTATTTACGTATATTGAAACTGGAAATATACTTTAACAGAAATAAAATACAGTCCGTATTTCTCATGGCCATTTTAAAATCAGAAAATGTGTACGTATTCGTATTAAAAGCCATTGGAGATACTAACCTTCATTGGAGCCCCTATCCCTATCGTCATTTTCACTTCTTGTGCTAGGGCTTTCCGACAGACGTGCACGTTTCGCAGCATTTTCCGTAGATGCTGCTGAGAGATCAAGTGGTGAATATTCCCCTGTGGATGCATGGCTGGCTCGTTTGCGACGAGACCGTCCTAATCTTGATATCGCTAGCATTGTCTGAAAAGAAGCAACTCGTTTATATATTGGTCATTATGAAAAAATATTTACTATAAATTAATTTATTTACAATAAATACATAAATGAGATTTTGTTGTCGTATTCGACTTATAAAAAGTATTTTTAATTTGAATATTCTAATGAAGTAGTGATAAATACATAAAAAGACAGATATTTTTAGTATGCACTTGCACGCCCGTATCGTTGTTATGCGTCTACCTATCATCAAAGTGACCGCCAGCCTACATGTGGACCTTACATTAAAAAAAAATTGGCAATATACTGTTACGACTAACCATGGAACATTCTGGTAAAAGCACTCGCGTCGGTCCAAAATCTCGAAGGCTCCCCACTATCGATAGTAGACACGCCACTTCCCGGGTTAGTGTCAAAGGAAATTGGTCCTTGTGTTCACAACATAGAGTTCACATTCCCGAACTTTCAATGGACTTGTTTACAATCACGGAGTAGAAAAACAATTCCGTGTTTAAAATACTTGTTTATTTCTAGTGAATTCGAAATAGATCGAGACGTTAGGTGGCAAATATAAATAGGAGAGTGGCGGGTGGGAGACACAGTTGAGCTGTAGCCTGCGATTCGAAAGCGTCTTTTCGTAGCTTTGTGAAGTTACCTGCGACAGTAAACCAGCGGCTCATTAAGGGAATCATTGACGACTTTTGGCAAGTTAAACGGTTTTATAGGACAAGCTTACCCCTTTTGGAAGCCATCTTGGTTTGTGGAAATAAATAGTTAATTTTCGCCCTTACACGGCAGTTTGACTCACCCTGCACGTAACAATACCTATATAATATTAGTGTTTGTAATAATTTATATTTCTTCTAAAATGAAGGAGCTACAATATACATCTATACCCTATTCCACGAGTCGAACTCCTGGGGAACGAAATAATGGTTGCTCATTGGTTAATGCGCACGGCAAAACAAGCTCATTGGTCAATGCACGCGGCAAAACTTAAGGGAGAAACGGACGGAGAGAACGGTTTAGGTAATAAATGTCACGGGTATTAGTCAATGGACGCACACTTGTGATTTTCTTTGGGAACTCGACCCGTGGAATAATTATGGAAATAAAAATTGAAACATGTATGATGGAGCATCACTTGAGAACGGCACGACCGATTTTGCTGATTTTTTTATTTTGTTCGTAATCGCCAGGTCTAGGTTTGTATGAAAGAATTTTTTTTGAAAATCCACAGGAAAACTCGAAAACTTTAATATGAAATTAACAGCGTAATTTTTGTCGGATCAGCCAGTACCTATATAAATAAATATCAATTGTAGCCATGGTTAAAAAGTTAAACCTAAATAATATATTTAAACTTCTTCATTCTCGCGACCACAGCAACTATTGTATATTTAAAAATAAAACTGATAATAATAATAATTGTTATTATAAGGAGGTTAGGAACAATGCAAAAAATTTCTAAGGTGTTATTTATAAGACTAGTAATTTTATAATTTATACTTGAACGTTAATTAAATAATTTTTAATAACAGATGTTAATAATTATTATAAGGAGATTAAAATCTAAAGATTTTTCTATAGTGTTTCTAAGACGTTATTTCAGTGTCATGTAATTATATTATTTTTTACTTGCATTTTAAATTAAGTTTTCAGTTGTTAATAATAATTACTATAAGGAGAATAATTTTTTTTAATTATACTAAGAAGGTCAAAATCTTTTTCTATGGTGTTATTTACAGAGTCGTGAAATTTTATTATTTCATTTTAATTTAATTTAAGTTTACATTGTTTAATGTGTTACAACAATATTTCTGCCTCAACTATCAATTTGAGTCTGAAATTGGGTATCAGTAAATATTAAACAAATTCACATTTTATTACCCAATAAAATATGAACTAACGTTTTAATTTAAAAAGGAGAATGAAATAAATAAAATTTATTTAATTAATGTATTTAACGTAAGTTGAGGTAACTTTATTTCTAGAAACTATGCACATATTTAAGTATTGCATGATTTTATACACGACATTCTAAACAGTCACATAGGTATACTTGAATTCACAGACGCTAGACTTTAAATGCTCTTTTACATCGATATAGATAAAGAAAGAATAAATGATGAATGATAAGAAACAAAGGTCAAAGAACACCTAACAATGTAGATAGATAGATGAGCGTATCGGTGGCATTTGAAAGCTCAATTACCCAGCTCAGTTACAGAGTAGGTATACCGAAGTTGAGCAAATATGAAAGGCGTTTTTGTTATCAGATCGAGAGAGGTATCTGTATGTGCTGTGTACATTCATCATAAAACCGTCACGGCTCTCGCCCGTAGGTCAAAATGCAATCTATCTTTTTTAATTGCGACCAGTATTAAAGAAATGAGCGCGCACCAACTTTGTGTAAAAAGCAGAGGCGCGTGAAATGAACACGATGTGCGCGCGTGCCTAGACCGCACGCTCGCCGATGTTACAGCAACGCTAAAACACTGGCCGTCATAAATCTCATATCTCGCTTCTGTGTCTCTTAATGCGTAAACACATAAACCGATTGTCTGTCTATTGAATAAAAGATTAGTGAAACGCCATGAATCATGCCGGCTTTCAGTTCAAAATCATGTTGACGACGCGACGTCCATACTGCAGTATTGAGATGCTTGCTTTATCGTAAAATTCACTACGCATTGCAGGCGAATTCGTTAGCATATCTTTATAAATTACTAGCCGACCCTACAGAATTTCTGTCAAAAGCTGGGCAGCTTATGTGTACCTAATTTAAAAAAAAACGTCATGACTTCATCCGTGCCCCCTTTTCTTAGAGGTGGAAACATTTATCCAATCATTATTATAACTAATATTTTTTTGTAAAGCATTCAAAGTTTTATTTTATTTTATTTATTTTATTTAGATAATAATCTCTACAACAAACCCAAATACTACCCAAACAAAAAAAGAAAAAAAAGAAAAGAAAGACAAGGAAAAGCTGGACGTTGGACGATAAAAAATAACTATTGCTACATTAGTATATTGTAGAAATTTAATGAAAAAGTTAAATTTAATCTAGAATGACGCACCCAGGCTTAGTTCAGGTGCTATTTAGGGAGTTAGTATACCTACATGAAAGAATATCGTATTGAAGATCATATCATTGATACCCTCTACATACAACCAATTATAGAAAATCTACTTTCGCCCTTTATGTTATATTTGATATTATATACACAAATGAAACATACACGAAGTTTTGATTGAATACAATATATCTAAAAAAAATATTATTTTTTCACGATATAGCGCATCAACTCGAAAGAATTAGAAACTAAACGATTTAGGCGTGTAGCGCACACTAAAGTGCAATTTCCGCGCGCCTCTCGTTGCGCTCGCACTGAAAAACTCATCTAATTTAAAAGTGGAGTGACGGTTCGATTTCACATCCCAACACTAGCGTGTCGCGGGGCGCGCACGCGCGGCGCGTGCCGTTGCCAATTAGTGAAGCTCCAGTTCCTCTTACAGTGGAGAGTGGAGACGGTTCGCTGGCGAGCTGCGGGCGGCGTCGGGCGGTAGGCAGTGGGTGGGGCGGAGCTCTATAACCCTGCTGAGTTCGCGCGCGCTCATTATGCTTAAAAACACTGTTCACTAACAGCCATTCAATCTTACCTATGCACACGTGTTGTAGTCAAATTTATTAATTGGTCAAAGGTGATTTTAACTGGAAAAAGCGTCAACAGTAGATTGGAATAAAGTAGTTTAACTAAAATATAAATTACAGTTGTTAACCAGTCGAAAGCCATTAGAACTAATTTAGCCCAAATAAATAATGGCGGTCTAAAGGAGTTAGCACGTGAATTCAATTTTTCAATTTTTTTTCCCATTATTCCGAATTGGTCCAGCCGTAGTCCACTGTCTAACCAAATAAAAAATAATTATAGGTGAATGTCTACATTATGATGAAATTAATAAGTGTTACTATGGAACACTTACTCAAGTACATTTCAAACATAATTTTAAGAAACTACACCTTAATAATCAAAAAGTATCTACCTATACTGGTAATGATGTAGTTCAAAATTTAAGTTATTTTTCAATTAGTACTTTAGTTACAGTGAAAGAGCAAATTGCATCAGTCTGACGGCAGTAATCAGTACCCTTTTAAGAAGACCATCATGAAAAGAGTATAAAAAAAAGTTCCCAAAAATCCATTAAGTGAACCTAAAAATAAAAGATCAATAATTATAGTCAAAAGTATTTCTGACCGGTTAAAAGTAACAAAGACCGATTTAAACTTTTGCCTGTAACATACATACACAAGAGCGAAGGAAGTGTAAAGGTCGTGAGACTTATCTGATTTAATTGCCTTCATTATAAGGCAGGAAAGGAAGCGCTATGCTCACCGCGTTATGATTTTAAAGACGCTCAAATTAACATAAACGAGCCAGGTTTTATGTAGATGTTCATGCGAGATAGCGGAGCTTATGAGTTTAACGATACATCGAGACAATTTAATCATAGCCGTGAACTATGAGACTGTAAAGATGTGTAATTAAAACTGGAAGGTCAGTGAGCAGGTACTAATTCATTTTAACTTGTGCTTTTGAAATTGGAACGCAACTGAGCGTAAATTATTTCATAGGGGCAGCGGTAACGTGCATTATGTTGTGAAGTAACAAGAAATTACAAGTGGACCTTTGGGTTTTCGTCGTTGGAAATAATGAGAACGAATAATTCTCATTATAAAATTGTTTTGATTGTGCACATCCTGTCTCGGTATGCGTGAACAAGACGTTATTATATAGCGAAAATCGAAAATAAATGTAATTAAAGTTCATTATTTTCGTATACTAGCTAACCGTAATTTTTCGTAATTTTTTTCTGAAAATTTTATACAGAAGCCATCCTCGTTTATTGTTCTTCCACTAGTGAAGACCGTAAGAAAATCAGTAAGGTGATTAAGAAGTTAGCGGAGAAACAGACAGAGACGAAAAACGAATTTATTTCATAAATAGCTGAGCCCGCAACTTCGTGCGCGTGGTATTCGGTATAGCGCGTGACTTTTTTGTTTGTGAACTGATTGGAATGAAACAAACACTAAGTGTTACAGGAAGCTTGACACCAGTGAAAACCACATTAAAATCGGTTAAGCCGTTTCTGGCATTAGCGTGCTCAAATGCACAAACAAACAGACAAACAGACAAAAGTTCTAAAACCTATTTTTTGATCTCGGTAACATAAGTACAACTTGCACAATTTTTTTTTCTTTTTTTTTGAACAAATATTAATGTAGACACTGCGCTCGTTATAGATTTTATTGTAAACCGATTGGAATGAAACAAACACTAAATTTTACGGGAAGCTTACTACAATACATCAGTGAAAACCGCATTCAAATCGGTAAAGCCGTTTCTGAGATCAGCGTGCACAAACGCACAGACAAAAATTTTAAAACCTATTTCTTTTTTAAAAAATTTTTTATTATTTATAGATACCTATATGAAATGTATCGTTTTTACTTATATGTACAGCAGATATGATATTCTAAATCAGGTTAAGGGGGAGACAAACGCTAAATACTAAAAATATCCATTGTTTAATGAAAATGTTACAAGAAATGGACAAGACAATTGCTTTGAAAAAAATATATATTATACTTAAACATGTGAAGAACCAATTGTATTAATTAGAATTTTCGTTAAAGTAATAGAAACTCCACAAAAAAAGTTAGAACACAAGAAGAATTTGACCTTTATTGAAAATTCCCTCGAAAACGGCTTATTGCACACATATAAATCCTGTACCTATTAATAAGTTGATATCAGATTAAAAAATTGTATTGATAAAAAAAAAATTTTTGTGTAATGTTCTAATGGTAAAAACAAAAAAACACCATTTCTAGGCCTGTTGAATTGTCTCCGCCGCCAGCGAGTTCTATAGTAAATGTCATTTGCCTCAGTGAATCCCTTAATATGATTATTTGCAGCTTTTAGTTGGATGCTAAAAAATGTCAGATTAGCAGTCGTATTGTGTGATCTACAAATATATTCCGAAAACGCTTCAGTCTATACTATACTAATATTATAAAGAGATAAAGTTTGTATGTTTGTTCGTATGTAGGAGGTAGTCTTCGAAATTACTAATCCGATTGAAAAAAATATTTTACTAATAGTTAGAATAGAATTTCAAGACGTATTTTGCTTATATATTCCACGCGGGCGAAGCCGCGGGCGCCGGCTATCCAAAAACAAATAGTCAACGGCTGACAAATGTATAACAGCAATAAAGATATCATAAAATATCCTCATAAAATTTTCTTATATGAAAATCGATTCTTAAGGAGTACCTAAACTAAAAAAATAAATAAAAACGGGACAAGTGCGAGTTGAACTCGCGTGAAGAGGGTTCCGTACGATGTTACCTATCCGCACAATATTGAGTGATTTACCATGTTATTTTAATATCATGAACTTCTTCTAGATTTTCCTATAATTTATAAGTAGAAAACTAATTTCTGTATTTTTTTCAACATTTTAGGTTCAGTAGTTTCGGAGATAAGGGGGGGGGGGGGGGGAATGATCGGACAGACGGACACACGAGTGATCCTATAAGGGTTCCGTTTTATTATTCGGACGTACGGAACCCTAAAAAAGAAATTGGTACTTAAATATAGTAATGTTTTTGTAATAAAGGATAGCAAGCAGGCTGATTGATGGTATGTGTCTTGTTGCTATATATCGTTGCCTACAAACAACATCAGGAGGCTTCCAAGTTGCGATAAAGACCAACAGAATAGTAAGTGAATGGATTTTGGCATTCAAAATGTTTTAAAAATGTTTTTACTTACCTTTGTTGAGGTCATGTCGAGTACAGGCGGAAATGCCGGTAGTCGTGGCGGTCCGCCTTGTTGCTTAGCCAAAGCAGAAAACAGGCCGCCCATCAAAGATTCACTGGGCTCCGTTTTTACCCTTGTCGATGGCCGTGTTTCAGTAGAGAATCCGTTCACACGATGGAAATAGCTGCAAAGAATATTTTTATTATAAAACAATACTTCAAACTTTAACACTTATTACGAATTAAGAAATTAGTCAATAATTTTGAGTGTGAACCAGTCACATATCTATACTAATGTTAAAATGTTTGGTTGAACGCGCTAATCTCAGGAACTACTGGTTCGAATTGAAAAATTCTTTTTGTGTTGGAAAGTCCATATATCGAGGATGGCTATAGATAGGCTATATAACATCACGCAAAGACCAATAGGAGCGGAGCTTCAATGAAAAATGTTGCAAAATCGGGAAAATTTATCCCTTTTGAGAACTTACGTTACGTGCGCTGCGTAAAAGGTTAAAGTTACGTAAAAATGATGTATGACAGAATTGTTCCCTTTTAAAAGTTCTAAGAAAAAGTCCGCGACAGCATATGTCTATCTCTTAAGGTTGACTTACTATAACCTTTTTTATGGTAATCAAATTTGTTCTAAAATAATGCATTATAAGCGAAGGTGTTTTTATAAACATGATATTAATCCATATCCAAATAAATACGTTATTCATTAAAAGTATTTAATTTTGAATAATATTGCCCTTGAAATCATTTGATTTCAATGAACATCTTAGGAGATATCTTAAATTAAAAAGTACGCGGGAGAAAATAAATTCAAGCACTATCGCACCAATGCGACGCGAACGCAAGCGTTATGTTAAACATATTTTTCAACGCGGACGAAGTCGCGGCCACCATTTAGTATTGAATAAACATCAACATATTTGTTGACTTATTACAGAAGTCGTTATACAGGCTGACGGTCCACTTGATGGTAGGTGGCTACTGTCGGATGTTAAGATATTTTATAGATAGTATGATTAAGATTAAGGGATTAGGAGGGGATGGGGATTTTTTTAAATACATAACGCCTATTATGCTAGCTATACTGAGGCCAAGGTCACTTGAATGAGATATTTAACAAACGGCCAAAAATATAACAAGATTTTACTGTCATGCACCCAAATTATCTATATTAAGGCGAGGACTTAGAAGAAAAGCGTAATTTTCGTCGCCTAATTTAATTCGTTAGAGTAAAATTAAAACTTAGATAAAAATAGAGCTTAATAGACTATATATTTAAAAAAATTGAATCGGTCAGATTTATATAAAAATATATATTGATAATAATAACTTAATTGGCATGAGAATGTGAGTACGTACAATGATATAAAATTAAATATAATACAGTTCTATGCACACTCTGTCGTAATTACGACGACATTATAATAGTCAAAACAAAATACACTAATTAACTTACAATTTATACGTATTTTATTTAACAAAATTAATTGATGAGTAGCAAAACATTTATGTTACGAACTATTTATTACGTTTGCTTTTGGTGTTTAAGACCAGATGCTGGCCATAATTTTCAGTAAACTTTAAATTTGAATCCTTTATGGCGTTTTGTATAGATTTTTGTTTTAGCTTGGGATCATTTTAGCATTGATTTTCATCAAGAATTGTATTTTTTTGTGTAAATATCTTTTCAAGTGAACAATGCTAAGAGTACGAAGGCATTTGGACATGATTACCTAGATATAAATTGTTATTAATTGTATTGTTTTTATGCTACATCAAAAATACTTAGTGACCCCTATTTTATTTTGACTAGTATATTTTCTGAGAAAATAATTGTACCCACGTGAATATAATTACTATCCAAAAAAGGCTTTCTCGTCACAGTAATAAAAATTTTCAATACAACTAATTATTTTTTAAGCTTATCAATTAAATTAAGTTTTTTTATTTTTTCATATTTAACGCAATATTTAAGAAAAACCTTCCAATTTTGAATCTGTGCAATATTGCATCTTAATTCGTACGTTATTAGGTTGCTTTCATTTTGGCAAAAAATTGTGTTCGGTCTGATGTTAGTTCTTGTCTTAAAGACGAAATGTCATAATTAAATGCACAGAGGTCTCCGACCTGACCGGCAGATGAGCAATTCATTAATATAACATAAGTTCACGCGTTATAGGTTCTCACGAATCATGTAAATTTGTCGACTAAACGTAACTTATCGAATCGATTAATATGCTAATCGTACTGGCCATCACTAGTCGGTCGGTGACCCTCTGATCGCGTAGTGTTGTGACACGAGCGTGTGAAAAAATCGTAAACTTTGACAATCGGAAATCGGATAAATTGTTAGTTGAAGGTGTTTCCTTTCCAAACGAGACTGTGATATACAATTATTTCATTGCGCCTAATTACCGTTTCCTTTCTTGCATCACGTTTAAATAAATTACTACGAAAATGTAATAGGTTGTAAATAATCCAGTAATAATAGTAGTTTACATAAGAAGTCATAAATATCAAAAATATTAGCATTTTTAAGTACGGTTAAGATTTTCCTGTAGCCATCACTTAACATAAGCAAATAAAATACTTAAAATCTCTTTTATTATTTTAATTTTAATTTAAAATTTCGCGTTTGCAGTCATTTGGGCAGCCCTTCTGGCGGCAGTATCCAAAGCGTTACAGAAGGCCACCGTGAAATAACAGCACGTCTGCTTTTGTGTTTCGGTGAGTGAGTAAAGGGATGCCAGATCCCATTTCCCTATCCCCTATCCTTAATTCTACTGTAGTCGGCAGCGCACTTACAGCAGCTTTGGTGTTGTTTGTGTTATAGGCGACGATAGCCACCTACCATCAAGTGGACCGTCAGCCTGTCTGCTGATCTTAATATTAAAAAAATAACCTGTTAATTAAAAATTATACTAGAAATTCTTGTAATTAAACTACAGATTTTTAAAGCAACTTACCTATTACGTTGTAAAACAAAATGTACTAAATGTTCACTTCGTTTAGTAAAGCTATTTAGCTTTCTATTTTGTTCAATTTCTATCTTATTTGCTATCGCCTGCAAAATACTTATCCTTAAGTGTACTAGTTTAATATTAGATGCAATTTATGGTAAAATCTAAGTTAAAATCTAAGTTACCAATAAGTTAATAACTTTTGAACAATTTTTTCATTAGCAAGCTGTCTGTTAAAAAAAAATAATTAAAAAATGTGTGTTATGTGATGGAATGATTGAAGACAGAAAAGAAAGAAATTTATTTAGACTAACGATAGAGAAAAGAAAGATAAGTTAATTTGATATTAGAGTGTAAAATTAAACAGATAGAAGTATTAGACATGTTACTGAACAAGTATTCTGTGAATATGACATAAAAATGTCCAAAAAAAAAGTTCTTTAACATCACTGCATCAGAGTATTTTTTAAAAGCATCCGCTATGACCCTGGTTTAACCTGTGATTAAATGTTAAAGAAAATATATATGAAATAGTTACTTATTCGTCGGTATGGAGTTATATCGAGCTGCCAAAGATCTCATTATGTCCGAGTAGTTGCGTGGAGGATGCGACGGCCCAGGCTGCCCAGGTGCGTGCGGACTCCCTCTTTCTGGCGGCGTTCCAGGGTAGGAAGACGTCGAAGGAGTCACGCTGCGAGACCTTGGAATAACCACAACCCAGTATAGCATTGATGTATAGGTAGATAATGATCAATGTGACCATATTTGACTTCTGGAGACTACTGATACTTGCTGTCCACTAATAGTTTTTTTTAATAGATACCTATTTCATGTCTCAATGGTTCGGAATAAAAACTTTTGTTTTACGACTACATCGTTAGTCAAAGAGCTTTTGGGTCATTTTCAAGCAAGTGCTTACAAAGTGAAAAAAGCAACGCACGTCCGACTCGAAGGACCATGTTAAAGTTTGTTCCATAAAGTTAATGTTTTTTGCTTTATAACAAGTCACTTATTTTCACACAAATTAGTCCATTATGTAGAAAATTACATAAAATAATTAAAATTAAAATTTAAAAATAAACTTAACCACCCTCTTACAGAAGACCACCCTGAAATAACTGCACGTGTGCTGTTGTGTTTCGGTGAGTTAGTAAGAGCCAGAGCTTATTGGCTATGGCTATGCCAGAGCCCATTCAATCCAATCTCCTATCCTTAATCCTACTGTAGTCGGAAGCGCACTTACAGCAGCTGTGGCGTTGCTTGCGTTATAGGCGACGGTAGCCAACTACCATCATATGGACCGTCAGGCTGTCTGTCGATCTTAACATTAAAATAAATAAGTTTATGGTAGATACCTTGACGCGTTCGATTCGTGGGGACTGAGGCGTTCAAATTTGACATTGGGCTGAGGGATTGGAGGCGGCGCAGGCGCAGGCGCAGGCGTTGACGTGGCTGCGGGCGCAGATGCCGCCGCAGCTGCTGCGTCGCACACGTACCGGCGCCCCACACTCCCGCCCCCATTTTCACCTGTAACAAGAAGAACATCATCATATATTTCACAGTCTTCGCAGACCAAAGCAGATGGAAGTTCGTATCTCGGTAGGGCCTGACTGAGTCGTTTCGAATAAATATTATTTTTGTAAATTTAAATTGATCTTCTTAACGTGCCACTTCTATATGAAGATTGTGGACAATCATAGTTTAGGGAGCGAGTGCTCATACCAACTCTCTCAAATTCCACACCCAGGATGTCATTTTCCTGTTTCTGCTACGTTTTCCATATATTTTTCCTTGCATCATTAGTTGAAGAATATGGTATCTTTCTCCCCTCATTACGTGCCCGAAATACTGCCCGCAGCTTCCTCTCCACTATCGTTTTTAGCACTTCCATTCCCTTTCTTCAACATTTCTTATTCTCCGCATCCATGATATGCCAAGCATGCGCCTTTATAAATGCTTCCAATTTCGATATAAATGCGTTGTAACGCTGAAGATAGTTGAAGTTTAAATAAAAATAATAATCGAAATAATTCTTTTAGGATAGTAAATTGATTACATTATTAATTGATCGATTTAATTTAACATCTCCGGCGAGTTCTTCACATGAATGGCGGCAAACCGCCCTTTCATATGTTTGTTATACATATTTGCGGTTAGGTCTTTTAGAGTTTTAAAATAAATTCAGTATTGCACCTTATTGTCGAGTGTAAACGGTTTTAATTGCAAAGATTAATCTTTTCACCGTCACAGTGAAATGTTTTATACCGTATCATAACAGTTACTTACAATAATTTACTTAATAACAGCTAAATGCCAAGAAAGGCAAGTGCAAAGAGAGATCCGGTTGACATACGGAGTCTGAAGTTAAAAAAAATAAAAAAAACTGTTTCTTTTTAACAGCCTGGAATAGTGTCGTTTATATAGAGAAATGTACTAGGTTTTGAATATGTACTAGGTTGACAAAATAAAATTGTTTCAAATTTATGAGAACGTTCGAATAAATTGAGTTTTAAATTTTTAAGACACACTAGACAATAACTCTAGAGATGTTTAAATTACTTCACACATCTCTTGAGTTAGGTATTAATTAAATATTTAATTAATTTATTTTATGTCAGACATCTTAAGACCACAATTAAAGACCACAACACAACAAAATACAAATAACATATACTATTAAAATTACACGTTTAACTGATAATAAAATAAGGAAAAGTCTAGTTGTCAAGTACCTAGCAGTAGAAGAAGTAGTATTAGTGTTTGTAAATGATAACGGAGAACAGAGACATTATTAGGATAAAAGAGGATATTATCACAGTCTAAACATACTTACGTCATACAGTCAGGCAACGAATGTACTTGCGTAGAGCAACGTTCGGCGAACTCGCTTCAGTTTGCAGGCTCGAACATTGAGCGTTGCCCGACTGTATGACGTAAGTATGGTTAGACTGTGATATTATAATAATAAAAGGCGGCGGGGAAGCTGACGCGGTTGTAAGCACGTTTTACGTCGCAAATTTTAATAGAATAAAGGATAAAATGAGCATAGAGAAATAATTGGCAAAGGGAAAACACCATTCGTTCTGTTACCTTACTGTGACTGAGACCTTTTGTAAGTGGTGGTTACCACCACTACGGAACGCAGTGTGCTTCTGCCATTATTTAAATTGAGTTGATTTTTGAAAATAGAAGAAGAATTGTTACTTCAATGAGGGGTGGCGCTACGGTTATACATATATTAGCTAATTATTTTATTGTTTTTTTTTTTCCGAAAGTAATAGTCAAATAAAATAGTTATCGGTCGAAATCTTTACTAATATACATATAATGTGTTTTGTCTTTGTCTTTATATTTAAATAGAATGTGAAAAGGTGTCCCTTAAATTAATTTATAAACGAAGAAGTCCATCCACAATGCTAACCCACTGCGAATTGGTAGGATTTCACAAATATTAATATAAATACAAAATTCCTTTGTGCAGTAATAAATCGCATTCGTGCGTAGCCGGGGGCAGTTCCCTAGTTATACATATAAGTATAATAAAATTGTTATGTATGTGAATATGTCACTGAACTCAAATCAAATCGTTTATTTCTCAAAAAGAGGATAAAAAGATAACTTTTTTGAAGTCGATTTATATATTTTATCAGGGTTTCGGAAAAAATAGCCAAGATGATGAGGATCCCGAGAAGAAACCCCGAAACAAATTCAGGATACCATTCTTTTTGTCATCTTTAAAGTAATAGATATTATATACAGCAATTTCAATTATTATACACAAATTACAGCATATACAATACTAAACATAGTATGAGTTCAGAAGCGTTTAAATCCAGACTTAATTATCGTTTAAATAATCAACGATTTTATAATAACATTTTGAACAGAGTTTGATTACACTTTTAAATTTATTTAAGGCTCTTATTATCTCAGGATTTTTTTTATAAAACCGTATACATGACCCATAAAAGAATTACTTATCTTGTGTAGTAGCGTTTTATGTTTATCAATATCATTTTTAAATCTATTATTGATATTGTGAATATTTTTTATTTTATTAAATTGACTAATATTTTTATGTGTATAAAAATATTAGTATTAAAATTTTAGTATTTATACTGACGAGTAAGAGTTAAAATATTTATTTCCTTGAACTTCTCTCGGAGGGAAGACTGTGAATCTAGTTGGTCAGGGATTGAGTCAGACAATTGTTTAATTTCACAGTTGGACCCGCTAAAACTACACCAGCTAATAGCAGGCAACCTAATGTTTAGGCATGTTCTAGCCTGCTACTGTGATTTGACTAAGTCAATCACAGGCTACCAACTTAAAGTGATATTTTTAATGTAAATATATTCAAGTCGCTTTAGTTGGATGTACGCAGTTGACCTGCGAGGCATCTCGACATTTATACAGATAGGTATCACCGGCTCGTGTTTGAAGTAGCAGGTCAGGCTTCGCGATACACTTTCCCCCAATCGCAAGACGCCATCTCTAGAATTAATGGCCGCGCTAAGTGCGATAATCTCGCTGTTTGGAGTCAGTGCGAAGAGGGCTTTATTTATCACGTTTCGGAGAAGATTCCACATTATTAGTTATAGTGGATACCGTCAAGTATTGGAGTCGGGTGATGAGATGAATTACAAATTGTTTGGAAGCCAACTGGTATAGCGATTGCTTAAGTTGTAAAATCAGTAGCCGGAATCAAATTAAAAGTCGAAACAATTTGGTATTGAATGTGTTTATAGAAACAAGACAGACAGATATATACTTAATAAATAGGTATATATAATTATTATTACATTTATGATAATGTAATTATATTAATGATCAGTTTACCCACAAAAGTTATATGTCTGTACTTTACCTACTTGACAAGTTTCATGGTAACGGGGAATGCATATTTATTCTCGTGTCAAAGAGGAAATTCTTTGTAGGTATACTCGTAAAAATGGTTTGCCACGTGGCAACGGAGCACAAGCCTTGTTTACCACAAAAAAATCCCAAAACCCCCCATCCTTGCCCCAATAAAAAGTAAATGTTTAAAAATTCCTTTTACCTTCACATGAACCTATTTTACGCAAACAATCTTTTAACGTTTTTTATATAAAGAACTCTTTTTTTACACATATAGGTAAGTATAACAAAGTCAAAAATGTAATTTTGACAAACTGTTGATCATATATCATATGTTTAGAGGTCATAGATAAAATGTTCAAAGTTACAAATCGTAACAAAACGTGTCGCTTAATGTAACCTTGCCTCTTAAGATGGAAACCATTTGTCCTACTGTCTGCAGTAGCTTAGCGATATTTTTTTTTTGTTTTAGGATATTTTTATACACAGATAGGACAATGTTTCGTACTTTTATTAAAATAAGAATTATGTCCATATTAAAATTTTGTAATATTTCATTTTATTTGAGGCGACACTTTATCACAGAATTTTATATATTTTTTTTAAAAAGGTGCTCTCCGTTTTTTCTTAAACATAGCATAGTTATGTCTCAGCCATTTAGACAAACGGTTAAAAGCCCGGGCCGTTATTTACGTAACTTTGTCGCTCTAATATTTGCGCTGTCGGACATTCATCAACAGTTGATATATTGTGTGAACAGTCGCGTTAGTTCGGGCTATAGGGTTGTCACTTCAACGTTTATGGGCAATTAACAGATAAACATCAGGGATCATCACGATAGGTTTGCATTAAAATAACTTTAGATTTTTTTTATTTTTCTTTTTTTTTTTTTTTTTAGAAACTACTAGATACATATTCATTATTACGATTCTTTTACTTAAAATTTAGTAGGTAGGATGAGAGTCCACTTGGAGGTGGCCACGTTGCCTATAAATACAAGCAACACCAGGGCACCTCCAAGTGCGCTATTAGTATAAATTCAGGTGTAGGCCTCCTGTGCTAACTTGAGGGCAATAATTAGTTTGCGGGCTGTAGTATTTAGTAAACAAAGAGCGATAACGATACTAAATTAATTGAAAATTATCTAACATTTTCAATTGTCTCGCGGGCCGAATTAGAACTCGTGGCGGGCCGCATTGAGCCCGCGGGCCATGCCAATTATAGTATAAATATTAAAACACGAGGTGGGCTGCGTCATTAGCTACTTACTTATTGAAACACAGGTTCTTATTTAATGAATATCTTCGTAATGTTGGGAGGACTTTAACTAAATAATCATTTAAGATGATTATGTGATTATTTAGATATTCCATATTATTAAAATTAACAATAAAAAATATGTTAGTTAGGGTTTGGATATATTTTATTCTAATTCAGTAAAAAGAGTAAAGTTGGAGGATATCTCAACAAAGTGTTAATACAAACTGCTGTGGGTTTAGGTAAATTATTTTGCTTTACGTTCATTATTTTCTTCAAATGGGCAACCCTAATGGAAAAGTTAGGTAATTAATTGTGCCTTTTACGGCCTCTACGTGGTCTCGCTTTGTACCGACATATTTTTTCACACTTAACAGGTGTCAGTGTTGACATGAAAGCTATAATGATAGTATTTATTTAATTATGATAAGACTATTAACCTACTTGTTGTGGGAAACACCGGACGGTAAGTTTGTAGACAGAACAATGGCGAAAATTTGGAAGTTATTCGCTAACAAATTTGTGCAATTTTATTGCGGTACTTGAGTTAAGAGAAGACAAAACTTTTATATGCGTCCTTTATATGTGGGATGATTAAAATAAAGTTGTTTTGTTTTAGGTATAGGTAACACTAATTAAATATTAGGATTTATTTTAAATAGCAACATTGAAGAGATTTTCAAGTTAAGATTTACGAAGAAGTGTATTTTAAGATTATGAATTACTGGCGTGCGTATGGGAAGCGCGGTACTGGACACTGCTTATATATAAAATACTATTTATCGTAGCGTGATGTTATATAGCCTTCCTCGATAAATGGACTATTCAAAACAAAAAGAATTTTTCAATTCGAACCAGTAGTTTCTGAGATTAGTGCGCTCAAACAAACTCTCAGCTTTATAATATTAGTATAGATACGAAAAGTGAATACGCAAAGAGGACGTCTTAAGGCTCGTGTACACGATGCCGCCCCCGCGCCGACACCGCACCGCCGCCGCACCTCCGCGCTATGTACACGAGACGCATGAAGCCCGCCACCGCGCCGAGCTGCCGCGCCGCCGCCGCCGCTTGGTATCATCACTATACGGTCGTTCTTAGGCGACCGGTAATGAAAAAATAACAAAATAGCATCGTGGTGGCGGGGGGCGCGGCGGCGGCGCGGTGGCGGGCTTTACGCGTCTCGTGCACATAGCACGGAGGTGCGGCGGCGGTGCGGTGGCGGCGCGGGAGCGTCATCGTGTACACGAACGCTAGCCTGCCTACGCCTAGTCCAACAGCCAGAAGACAGGCGACCCAAATTATGTTTGTAAGACCCGATGGGCCCTGCCGTTACTAATATAATGTCTTCATATAGACATAAAATATAAATTTCAACACATTCAGCGCCAGTTGTAAAGCACAGAGCAAAAAATCGCCGTGACTAGAGACGGTATGGCCAATGGCTTCCATACAAATCCATAAGGCTTCCGCACTATTTAGATTTTGTGTTCCAAGACGATCTCGACTTTTTGCATTTTCTTAAAACTAAAAATTGCGTAATTACTTACTACACCAGAATTTTGCTTATTCACATTTTACGTTGACTATTACATCAAATCAAAGCAGAATGAGGTATTTCTATCGTTTCTTGGGTAATCTTTACTCCACAAAGCGCCTTGAGTTGCGCTTAGCGCATTTGGGCGGCACGAATGTTATTATTATTACTACCGTTTCTAGTAGGGGACAGCACGGCGATTCTTTACTCTGTGTTGTACACATAATAAGTATAACAGGAACAAGACACAATATTATAAATGTGAAATTAACTGTATCTGTCTGTCTGTCTGTAACCTTTTCACGCCTAAACCGCTGAACCGATCGTCACGAAATTTTGCATACACATTGTCAGGGATGCAGGAAAGGACATAAAGTTCCCTTTCATCCAATGTTATACTACTGTTCCCGACTATTCCCGAGGCAACATCTATCGCCTGGCAAAGCTATAACTGCAGTAAAGATGTTAGGCGTTACATTGCTCATATATTTAGTCAGGCCTAATTTTTTATTTCTCAACGCGGGCGAACCTGCGGGCACCAGCTAATATATTATAATATTTTAAGGTCTTTAATATTTAAGATCTTAAAGTAATGATATCAAAAACGTTAATGTTCAATTACCTCATATTTGTAGAAAATTCTGACCCCATAAACCCACATTTGTATTGTATTATATAGAAAAAATATTACTAATTCGACAATGGACACTGTCAAATCCAGTCAAATAAAATATCAATTTTCCAACAAAGAATTCATGAAACCGGTCGTTTTGAGGCGTATACGCAGGTATACAACAATGTATAAGACGCCCTACAAGGCGAAGTTTATGTCGTGTATTTTACAAGTGAATTATTTTTTAATGGCCACTATATGGTGGCGTTATTCTATTGTGTGCTTCACGTAGGTGTTACTAATACGTTTGTTTGTGAGTTGTGAAAAAGATTTAGGATGTACCAAAAGCACTGTACACTTCGTATATGTGTGTTTGAATTCTTGCATAGTTTATAAAGGAGTCGAAAGACTTTTTCTTCATTCGAATATGTTGGATAAATGCCGTTTGACCGATCACCATGAAATTCAAAGTCCCTATGGACTAGAACTATACCCATCTCGAGGGGTGTTTTTTAGTGCGGTAAAAGTCCCACATAACCCCTTGCGCATTTGTTCATAGGATATCTTTTGAAGATTTCTCCCCTCGTAAAAAATCCTATGAAATTTCAAGACGCGCGAAGACGCTGATAGTAAAACATATAAATTTACAAGAGGTAATATTGTGCGACTATCGCTTTATGACAGAAATAACCTTTAATAGGTAAGTACCTTTAATCTAAACAAAAGGCGGATGAGAAAAGATGTTTTAAAGTGTCACAATTTATGTAGCTAAAATTTTATGTCTTCAGGTTAAAGATAAATATTTACGCAATTATCGGGTTAATGGTTATTAGCAAATATTTCATTGATTCAATAAGGTATAACTTAATTGCTATAAGTTAGCAATTAAATTGCAAATAACTTAATATAAAATTATCTAACGATGGCACTAAACGTTGCACAATAAATAGTCTTAACTTTGACAGGAAGTGATCGGCAAGCTAGATGGCGGTCGATGAGCGATGACTTCCGGTCCCGAATATGCCCAGGTCACCCATCAACTAGAGGAAACTAGTACCGTTAGATAATTATACATTATACATGCGAGCCTGCCTGACCTGTCAAACGCATTTATAAGTATGAATAAATTTTGATAAGTCGTTTTTTTATTTTAAAGGTTTTCAAACAGGCTGACGGTCCACTTGATGGTAGGTGGTTACCGTTGCCTATAAGACAAGCGATCGTAGAACGTTTAAGGATAAGGGATTAGGAAGGAATAGGGAAATTGGACTCTGGCATCCCTTACTCGAAACAAACACTACACGGTGGTCTTCTGTGCTTATTAAAAATTCGCCACAAAGTAAATTCGCCACTAAAAAAACATGTGTAAACTCACCACCACGATTCTATTTTGTGAAGTTAGTTAATATGTCACATATTATTTTGGATTGTTGTAAACTCGCCACAATAGATTTCCTTGTTACAGACTGCAGAAAAAAAACTATCCATAAGAAGAATTAAGTCGTTATTTATTTTTCTATTAATGAAATTAATTTTTAAAATTTAATTTTTAAATGTTAAAATCTCATAAGTTCACATAACACATTGCTAGTTTCTGACTTTGGGTGCGACATTTATTTGTTTTTACTACGACTTGATTTTATTCCATTACAACTAAAGTTTACATTAGCAATCATTTCAATTGACCCAACAATTAATATGTCATGTTTTCTATTAATCTAGACAAATATATAATTAACAATTTTATTTATTAACGTTTATTTCATAAAATATAAGATTTTAATTAATATAAACAAGAGGACAATTAACGTAGCCATTAAAATTTATAGGCATTTAATGGGCATAACCAGACATTGTTTAGTTGAACACGTATTTAACTTGACACCTTTGTTTGTTTGGATGTGGCGCAAGTCACAGGTTAATATCGATATTAGGCTGTCTGTATGTTATGGTTTCACGACTAAACCGTTGAACCTATTTAAATGTTTTTTTTTATGTTTAGGTCGGCAGACAGGCTGACGGTCCACTTGATGATAGGCTACCGTCGCCTATAACACAAGCAACGCCAAAGCTGCTGCAAGTGCGCTGCCGACTACAGTAGGATTAAGGATGTGGGATTAGGAGTGGATAGGGAAATGGGCTCTGGCATCCCTTACTCACTCACCGAAACACAACAACACAAGTGCTGTTATTTCACGGTGGTCTTCCGTAAGGGGGTGGTTAGTGCCGCCAGACGGGCTGGCCAAATGACTGCGAAAACGCAGTGTGCCCTGCCACTACTTTCCATATCCAGACCAGAGCCAAATTTGAAAAGTTGATTTTTCAAAGTTGACCCAGCCGGGAATCGAACCCGGGAACCCTAGAGCAGAGCGTTAAGGCAAGCACCCTAACCACTCATCCAACGGGCTCGTCAATAGAAGATAATATATAATGTCGTTATAGATGGGACTTTAAGTAAGGACATAGGCTAATTTTTGTCACGAAAATAAAACTTGAACAGGGTATTGTATAGGAAACCCAAAAATTGTTAATTTATTATTTAATTATTATGAACATTGTTGTAACTTGGAGTTATAGCCTCCTCGAAGTACTAATTCCAAGCAGATGAAATCTAGGGCACAGGCTAGTATTCATTTATTATGTACCGCTGCATAATATAATGTATAAAATATTCACAGGAGATGTATATTCCCAAGGTCTTTCCAGGCGGACTGACGGTCCAGTTGATGGTTGATGGTTATTAACACAAGCAACACTATAGGCGCTGCCCTAGCCCTCCCATTTTTTGTAGGATACAGGATAATAGGATATAGGAGTTCTCTCAATATATTTATATAGTCTTAGTTTAGGAAGGGATACGGAAATAGTCACACATCAAAACACAGTAGCACGAATGCTGTTATTTCACGGTGATCTTCTGTAAGAGGGTGGTTACTGGTGCCAGATGGGCTGCCCAAGTTATGACTGCAAACGCAGTGAACTGTGCCTACTATTACATTTAGTAAACATATTTAACATAAAAATAAACTACTTTGTTAAATTTTGTTAAATTAAATTTAAAATGTTAAATTATTATTAAAAATTCATATTTGTTAAGCTAGAATTCCGATATTGGCAGTCGCGACTTTGCAGCCGCGACCGATAGCTGCGACTCATTGCCCCTGCTCTACAGCGCGACACGGGACATTTCAATAGCCGGTACGGCAGTATATTAACGACAGTGTTGTTGAACAGTCGTGTCATGTGTTTAGTCGAGATCCTCGTAAGTTATTGCAAACTAGCATAAAACTTACTTCTGTAAGTAGGTACATACCTACTTAATAAAATTACGTAGTACTTACTTGTTTTATTCACTTTTATCACTCCCTAATAATATCAAGTACTAAATTTTATTTATAAGATTTGAGTCGAGCATTGAATATGATGATATTTAGTAGTAAACGCCATCTTTTATTTTTTGCATGGCCAGATTCGGCAGCGCGACCTGCTCAGCGCAATCGTTGTCAGGTCACACGACTCAAACGCCGACGACATAGGAAAGCTCTACATACAAATCCTCAGAGAGCGTGTCACGCGACTAGTCAGCTGAGGCTCTAGTATGAGTTTACGATACTACACCAATTCTACACTCGCTAACGAGAACGTAAAACTTTTGTATGGAAAATCGTGAACTGTCGATGTCAAATTATCAATTTTCCATATAAATGTTTTACGCTCTCGCTAGCGAGTGTAGTATCGTAAACTCATGCTAGAGCCACTGCTGCCGAGATGCGTCTGCCGGGTCGCGACTGCCGAGATCGGAATACTACTTTCATATATACTTGTTCATTTATGTTCACATGCACATTATTATAGTCGTATTTTATTATTATAATAGTACATTTAATTTATTTACGTATATTGTGGACTCTGTGAAGTCAAAACGAGGTCCCCAATGGAAGATCAGCGCATTGTGGCTTGTAGCATACACAGCACATATTGAGTTTGGTGACCATTTGAGGAGAGACCTGGGACATGCCATGTCCAAATACTATTGGCATTAAGATCATACATGTTGGATACTTGCATTATGTGCATTTTGTGTCCATTTTTGATTAAACATTTTTCTTCTCTTTTTTCATCGACTAACTACTTGCAAGCACTAAGATTTTGAAGAAAACTTATATACCTAATATACATCTACTATACATTGCAACTATTATTTAAAAATATTTGCCAATACAAGTTGCTTCTTTTCACATTTTCATGCATATCTTTTTAATAGTAAAGACGTCAAGATATTTATTGAAAATAATATGTGGCTTTGATTCTGTATGGCAATTATGATTTCACGCTTTTGTCTTACCTTATCAAAACACGTAATGTCTTGTCATGGCATTTATATATATATGTAAGAGAATGAATTTTTAGCAGATATGTTAACAATTTGAGAATATGACGTGGTTTCGAAGTAAGGAATCGCGTGGAATCGCTAAGTGGCGTCAGTGAATTAGGGCCCATTGTTAAGCATTCCACACTAGTCTCCATCGCTATAGTTCCCCATACATCAAAAACTTTAAAAAATCTATATATAAGAAATTGTTTTTTAACATATGGTCCAAGAAAGTGAAGATATTCCGTTTGAGAATATACATGAAACTACGTCCAGATCTACAATACAATATTATTATCGTTTATATGTGAAATATATTTAAATTAGAAGTAAGTAGTATGTTTAACTTTAAGGCGATTTTTTACCCCATCTCATGAGGTGACCATTGCACGTAAAGAAGGTTATGTATGCTATTAAAGTTGGTTATGTGTACCACATATAACCAAAGTCGCTGCCTGACTCTCTCTTTCTACGCTTACTTCTTCTAAAGCAAGCAATAGATTTCAGTATGGTTTCCACTTGTGGAGAGAACGATAAAACAAGAACTGTTGTGGAGAGAACGATAAAACAAAATTGCATCCATGCAAAGCGGGGACAGGCTGCTAGTCAAAAATGAAGCTATACCTCGCATATGTTGTTGCCGTTGGATCAAATGGAGCGTGTTGTATAAATTCTGGCAAGCGGAGAGGTAGCGAGAGATATACTGTCGCCTGCTACCCTGTACATTTCTTTGGGTCGTACTCGAAGTTGCTAAATCTAATTCTTCTCGTGCTTCTGTAAATCGTAGAGGACTCACTTAAAATAACTAAAGTTGCAACGGATATGGAAAATTGATGTTTTTCTTTAAGAACTAACAGCAAATAATATTAAATAATACCTAAAACGGAGTGAATCAAAGATTTTCAATTGTGTAGATCGGGCAAGACGAAAGAATCCGTAATGTGACATTTAGAACCACGTGGTACAAAATCGCTCAATCCATCGCCAACTTTACAAGGCTATTTAGCTAGGCCGTGTCCATCCTGATTACGGCGATCAGGATCAATATTTTTGTAGAAAAAAATTCTCAATACTCTCTCTATATATTCTATACATTAAATTTTTTTGGAGTGAATAAAAATTTGTTAAATATGGGAATAATTGTTTAACATGCGTTACAGATGGGAGAATTAAAATTCTTAATGAAAAATGTCTAAAAAAGAAAAAGCTGATTCTTAAAAATGTGTGCAATTAAAAAGTATTGCATATATTAATTTTCACACGAGCATGATAAGGTTTCGCATAGCTCAGTGTTTAGGTCTGTCAATAATCAGTACATTTCTTATTCCTTGCGGCTGCGGCGGAGGGTCAGCAGCGTCGTCAAACAAGGTACCGTTGAGACGGCACCTGTGACCCCGAATGGCGGCACGTCCGCCAAACAGACTGCCTAAGTGATTGGTACCGTTTACAAATACGTGTTTCGAACTGCACACATGATATTTGTCATACAACGACGAAATGTGGATATGGTAGTTTTGTTATTACATCTTCTTACTGCTTTTTTGTTTGAATAACTGCGACCATTCCCGATTTTACACAGAAATATGGATAGAGAATACCGCATTGAGGGATGGTTTTGGACTTCTTATAGGTTTTCCTATAATCTATAAGTAGAAGACTAATTTCTGTATTTTTTCTAAATTTTAGTTTAGTAGTTTCGGAGATAGGGGGGGGGGGGAATGGTCGGACAGACGGACACACGAGTGATCCTATAACGGTTCCGTTTTTTTATTCGGAAGTACGGAACGCCTAAACTTCTATTAAAATTGAATGAAACTTTGAACAGACATGAACAGAGAGAAAGTCCACGTACCGAACCATTCTCATTTAATGGTCGAAACTGGTTAATTTGCCAAAAGAATTTATTGAGTACGAAGCCGGGAACTACTGGAGGATATAAGGAATCTATAATTTAATCCTTGGATGGAATTTTTGCAGTCAACTCCTATGTTACCTTTTGATTTTAGACATTTGAAGAACATAAATTTCTCCTAACCCTCGGATGTTTTCGACTAACTTATCAGTCATTCTCATAGCTAAAGTCCCCTTATAATTTCACACATTTGTACTCAAACGCGTAAATCTAGTTCTAATAACAAAGTTTGTCTGTTTGTAGTGGCTAGTTGCCACGCGCTTGGCACATGTTATATGGCGTGGGTGGGACAAACATGACGTTCTGACCCCCCACGAGACAATGATTCAGGGTTGACAACATAACATAGGTATATAAATTAATGGCCGGTACGATAAATCGTGTAGGTGAAGTTCCTTGTTGAAACTCAATATATAGGGCTCTATTTACATCACTTAGATTTTATTGTGGACACAGAAATGTTTAGAGGAATAATTCGCTATTACTTATAAATTTAACTAGCTGATCGCCCTGGATTTCCGTTGGCGCTATTTTAATCAGTAGGTAATAAATGCAAAAGGTAATCGAGGTTTATTTCGCGTTAGCTCTTCGACTTGATTATAAAACACCGACCTTTCTCTTGTAAGAATATTTACAAAAATTATTATTTACTAGAATTTACTAGTTTTATACTTAACTTAGCTGAGCCAACAACTTCGTACGCGTGGTATTCACTATAGCGCGTACCTAACTTTTTTGTTTATGAACCGATCGGAATGAAACAAACAATGTTACGAGAAGCTTACTACATCATCGTATAACGTGTAAGTACAAATTGCTTTTCTTTTTAAATCTTTAATGTGCTGACACGGCTCGTTTACGATTTTATTATATCTACACTAATATTATAAAGCTGAAGATTTTGTTTGTTTGAACGTGCTATACTCAGGAACTACTGGTTCGAATCGAAAAATTCTTTTTGTTTTGAATAGTCCATTTATCGAGGAATTCTATAGACTATATAACATCACGCTACGATGAATAGTATTATATATAAGCAGTGTCCAGTACCGCGCGCCCCATGCGCCGTATGGACCGCAGCGAAGCGTGGCCGAGTTCAGCTAGTGTATAGATATAAACTAGCAACCACATTCACACGGATGAAATTATATATAACATACAAAGTATACAAGTATATATAATATACATAGTCGTTTATAGCCCTTTTATCAGTGAAATTCATATCAAAATTCAGGGGTAGTTTAGAAGAAGCTAACTTCTAGGAGAAACAGACAGAAGCGGACAGAGCGACTTTAATTTCAAAAAAGAAATTATAAACTTATTAAGAAATTATAATTATAGTGAAAATACTCACAACACCTTTGTATAAAAATTCATTTTCACGATATTATTTTGACTATATAAGATATTAGGTACAACTATGTTTATGAACAATTACACCTATATTTTCGTGTACTTCGTTGATTTTATTGCGATTTGAAACTCGCATACAATCAACGGGGAAGTAATTGCTATAGTTATCTACGAACGTTTTTAACAGTCCATTGATGAATGACATGAATCCTAAACAGCTTGGAGGTTAGCAACGAGCGTCTATTTCCTAATGAAATAAATAAATAAACACAAGTGAAGCCTTCGAGCAGCCAGTGCAGCAACAAACACATCGTTACGAAGCCAGATGGTGGCTGGACAAACATAAATAAGGCTCTATTTGAGTAGTGGACCGCCCGCTCGGCTGGACGATTGAATAAACAACCACAGGTGGGGTTACCTTTACCGATCGGAGAAGCGTATACTGATTGAAGATATTTTAAAAAGAATTATTCAAGGAATGAAGTCAAGTGATTTAAATAATTATGTATCAATGCTAACTGATATTATAACTGTGAAAATGAGTTTTTGTTTATTTGTTACCGTTTAGCATCTTAACTGTACCCTTTGCATGAGTGGTTAGGGTGCTTGCCGTAACGCTCTGTTCTAGGGTTAGGGTTCGATTCCCGGCAGGGTCAACTATGAAAAATCAACTTTTCAAATTTGGCTCTGGTCTGGATTTGGAAAGTAGTGGCAGGGCACACTGCGTTTCGCAGTCATTTGGGCGGCCCGTCTGGCGGCGGTAACCACCCCCTTACAGAAGACCACCGTGAAATAACAGCACGCGTGTGCTGTTGTGTTTCGGTGAGTGAGTAAGGGATGCCAGAGCCCATTTCCCTATCCACTCCTAATCCCTTATCTTTAATCCTACTGTAGTCGGCAGCGCACTTTCAGCAGGTTTGGCGTTTCTTGTGTTATAGGCGACGGTAGCCACCTACCATCAAGTGGACCGTCAGCCTGTCTGCCGACCTTAACATTAAAAAAAAACCGATCATCATGAGATTTTGCAGACACATTGTCAGGAATATAGAAAAAGTTACAGGTTACCTTTCATTCAGAAATAAGATATGTTTTAAAAGATAATTTAAAAATAAAATAGAATTTTTAAAGCTTACAAAATGTTTCATATCGTTTTAAATACCGTCTGTTTGCATGTATGTTCCCGATAATCTCAAAAACTACTAAACGGATTTTCATAAGGTTCATAAGGTTCATAGGTGCATCATGAAGCAGTTCTATCCGAATAATATATTTCAAGGTGGACTTCAGGAATTTTATTTAGCGACAACTGCTGTGGTCACAGAATAAATAATAGTACTAGTGTACAGAAGTTGCACTCCTTTCACATTCAATGTAAGCGACGGTAGGCAAATTATATCACGGCATACCCGGAGTGACAGAGGCCTGCTGTGGTCTTAAATAACACAGCTTTTGCAGAGCGCCTCTCTTGTGAATTATATTTGACAAAATAATCACGTCCAATGCCATCTGTTATGGATTATGCTGGATTATACCTACTTAAAATTAAACATCACAACGTTTTTATATGCCATCTACTATGGATAATAATGTTACGGTTGGCCATAGAACCTTCTCGAAGGAACGCGAGTTGGCGTTAGGGGCATAGAACATTCAGGAAGAAAAGGTAATGTTTACCAATATGGGGTGATCAATACCCTTTAAACTAGCTCAAAAGGGAATTATTCTTTACGGTGACGACATAGGGTTCACATTCCAGGAACCGAAGCACCATTCTAGAACCGATCGAGTAATCGCAGTTCGATGTTTACTTTGTTTAAAAGTTAGAGTACTTTCTACGACTATCCAGACTTTCTTTGCGCGAATATGAAAACGGGCATGGGCGCTTGAGGAGTAGTATGCTACGGTACGCGATACGGAACGACAGTCGATAGTTTTTGCGAAGACATCTGCGATAGTGAATTCGAGTTAGCGACGACATTGGCGAGTTTAATGGTTTAATCGAGAAGCCTTGTGATATTTGGAAGAAAAATCTTGGTTCGCAGAAATAAATCGACTCCATTCACCCTTACACGGCATTTTTACTGATCCCGCACGTAACAATAATTTATACAGTTCGAATAAAAATTGTAATGGCACCACGCACGGAAGTATTTAGTCTCAAATGTGTGTACGACATAAAAAGTGAAATGAACTCTAATGTTTTCTAAGTTAGAACTTGTTTACTTAAGAGTTGTGTCTTGAAATTTGTTAAATAGTTAACACTTCGAAAAGGTTCCATTAGATTATGTTTCTCACTTGGAAGTGTAGTACTTGTTGTGTGTCCAAACTTAGGAAAACATTTGTTCAAACTCGAGGAGGTGACCTCTTGACGACCTCTTAACGACCTCACGGGACGAGTACGATGACAATCAAGACGGGCCGGTTTAAAGAGCTAACACACCTATCATATTTACGTTTCATAACATTTAATATGTTAGTTGAGGCATCGTGTCGTGTGGATAGTATATTTTTACATTCAACAAGCAGAGGTAGCTCGATTTGTCTTCCGAAACAAACATAATAATATATAATGTACAATAAGTATTCACTTCGAAATTTTGTCATGATTTCGATTTTTTGTACGCCGTTACTCTGCTTACAACAGCAGTCATACAAGAGCGTTACAGCCTAACCAAACTCTCTTATTGAGTGAACTAAATGTCATTGAATTTAAGGCAGGCGAAAACGCGTAAGGAATAAAAATAAATAAAATAAAACGGGACAAGTGCGAGTTGAACTCGCGTGAAGAGGGTTCCGTACGATGTTACCTATCCGCACAATATTGAGTGATTTACCATGTTATTTTAATATCATGGACTTCTTATAGGTATTTCTGTATTTTTTTTCAAAATTTTAGGTTCAGTAGTTTCGGAGATAAAGGGGGGGGGGGAATGGTCGGACAGACGGACACACGAGTGATCCTATAAGGGTTCCGTTTTTTATTAGGACGTACGGAACCCTAAAAAATGATGATTTTGGCGACTAGTCTCGTAAAGGTGGCATTCATTATTTATTTATCAATTAAAAGGAAGGTACATTTTTATTTAGAGTCCACAGTTCTTTATACTAAGATATTTCTTGACTAAAGTTGTATGAGAAAAACAGCTCTACATGCTCTATAAGGCTTTAAAACAACAGAATAGGTAGGCACTGGCAAAGGAAGCGTGGACATTTTAAAGGTTTACATATATACATAAATAAAAAGAAGGTTACCGAGCCTCCTGCGAGTTAAAATTCCTCTCGGGTCGGTCGTTTTCTAAAGGCGGGGTCGAAGACTGAATCCGCAATTAACCTGCATTAGCATCCGAACCGACGACCCGACGCACCACTGCCGCCATTCCGAGCATGTGCCGCATGGTGCTTTTATAATAGCTTGTAGCGATAATTGGAATCTTATGTCTCACCATTCAGACTTAGATCTCGTTTGTTACTCTCTGTTTTTAATTTAAATTTCGAATTAAAATTCCTTTGACTGTGTTAACGACGAACGTGGGGTGAAGTTAAACGACTAGTTAAAAGACTTAGTTTTGCATGCATTAAACCCGCAATGATAGGAGCGAGCTTTAAAAGTATGAGTAAACAACATGTACGGAATACAAGCGATGCACAAGGGTTTGTCTCAAATATAACATTTTAAAAGTAACGATAACATTTCAACGGGTTGCTATGAACAAACAAAAGGTTAGATGATGTCCTATACCTAAAAATCAATTAATTGTGGAATACCATAGTCATAATTTGTGGATATTCTAAAGAACGGTTTACACACTTCATATAATTTGGTTTAGTCAGTTGGAAGAAAATAAATTCGCGTCAAAGGAACCTCAAAATCACACTTAATACTGTGGAAAATGAATCACCTTCAAATACTGATTGGAAAATGAAATTGAATAGTTTTTTGTTTGTTTTATATTTGTGAAATCTAAGAAAATATCAACAAGTGTCAAGATCACTTGTACCTAGTGCCTAACATAAATAATTTTGTTGTCAAGTGTTTTAGTTACTTTTGAAAAATGTTAAAAACTATAGCATATAATTATAGGCGAAAGCGTGCACAAATGACGTACGCTGTCTAAAAAAAGTTACAATGATCCCTAGAACGTTACGGATTTTATCAATATTGAAGTCCATCTAAGGATAGCACCACACCATATAAAACACGGTTGAATTTTGGATATTTGTTACTTAAAAAGGTAAGATTATTTTTATAATATAGTTTTTTTACTGTTTTCAAACTCTTTCAGCATTCAATGCGTTCAATTTCATCATTATTTCTTGTATAAATTGAAGTCGTCGCGCGTGTCTGTCTAACTCCTTCTAAACCAGGCAACGGATTTTGAAGCGATTTTCACTATCAGTTAGATATTTTTTCACGGAAGATTCATATACACATATATAGGGCCGCTAGTATATTATAAAACTATTGAAGAAAATCCATTTTAGCCTAATATCCCCCGAGGAATTCACCTATTTGGTTTTTATAAATTTTTTATTTTAAAAATGTTACATATGAAAATTTGAAAGAACAATAAAATAAAATAAACATTTATATTACTACATATGTATATAGATTTCAATGAATCTATTTTAAGGTGGATTATTACACCGGGCCGTGCCCCGGCCGGGGCCCGGTGAACATATTCATAGAATGCTTTTGTAAGCAATTCATACTTCACCGGACCGTGTTCGTGCCAGGTCTTTGAGAAAAACACGGCGAGCGCACGGCTCGGTGACGGCACGGTGTAATATGAATCATCCTTTATTCGTACTACGAGCCCGTTGATTGGGTAGTTGATGCTTCCTTAAGGTAGAGACAAACGCTAAATACTAAAAATATCCATTGTTTAATAAAGATGTTACAAAAAATAGACAATTGCTTTGAAAAATATATATATTATACATAAACATGTGAAGACCCAATTGCGTCAATTAGAATTTTCTTTAAAGTAATAGAAACTCCACAAAAAAAGTTAGAACACAAGAAGAATTTGACTTTTATTGAAAATTCTCTCGACAACGGCTTATTGCGCGCATATATATCCTCTACCGATTAATATGTTAATGTCAGTTTAAAAAATTGTATAAATAAATTTATTTTTTTGTGTATTGTTCTAATGGTAAAAAACAGAAAAACACAATTTCTGGGCCTGTTGAATTGTCTCCGCCGCCAGCGAGTTCTAATGTAATATGTCATTTGCCCAAATGAAGCCCTTTGCAAATGAACTTGAAAGTTTAGTCTGGGTGTGAAGGGTTCCTTTCCGTTCTACGTGGGTTATGCCATAACAAAAGACCAACAGTGCTTACTTTGGGGGCATACATCTGCTGCGTTTAGTTTTAATTTTTTTTATGTTAAGATCGGCAGACAGGCTGACGGTCCACTTGATGGTAGGGATTAGGAGGAGATATGGAAATGGGCTCTGGCATCCCTTACTCACTCATCGAAACTCAACAGTGTGCCCTGCCACACTTAACGATTTATTTTTTATTGACGAAATAAATCCCAGCTTAAGTGTAATAAGTTTTAATTAAACAAAATTTCAAGCAGTGCGTGTAGCATCGTCGGTAAAATATTACTTTTTTTTTTAATATGTTTGTTAAGATCGGCAGACAGGCTGACCGTCCATAGTTTTTGTGCTTCAATAATACAATCCAGGTATCAAAAACATTCTATTTAACTATTTTAGAAAATGGAACGATATATTTTCTTTACAAAAATTTCTAAAGTTTAAGTTAATACGAATTAGTGCTATCTATATCTATATGTGACTAAAACTTTTTGTTATTTTAGTTGCATAGCTGCATTTCTAGATGCAGATTCCTCGACATTTATCCTTAAACATTTTTATTCTGAAATAAATATGTGAAACACAGGAGACTGGGCGTATTCCTTAAATGGCATTTATTTAAAATAATATTAAAACACGTACATAAATCAGTGGTAATCATCATTACTTAGAAGCGACTAATACAAAGTTGATACGCTCTGAAATGTCAGAGGTGGGCAACCTTCGGTCGGTCGATGAATCAACATTAGCATGAGCGACCCGTTCGTCTCACGACCTGTGTCACCCCGACCCTGACACTCACCTTGGCCTCAGACAGCGACGAAAAATTTTTAGCGTTCCGCGTCATTAGATTACGCGTTACTGTTATTTTACATTTAAATAAATAATTAACCAAACAGGTTGTTGTATTTTCAAGAGTCGAGAATTTGTGGAAACATACAGATCCTTCAACTCTGAATCGGGACTACTTTTTTTTTCTTTTTTTTTTGAAAAGTTTTGTAAACAAACTTTCATTGTTCTTTCTATTAATAAAAACCTTTTCGAAATCTATTGGGTGATTCAAAAGTAGTTAGCGGAGAAACAGACTAAAAGTGGACAGAGACAGTGACAAATATGTCACTGTCGCTGTCCACTTACAGATATATATAAATAGATAAAATAGGTTTCGCTTGCGACTTCCCAAATCTTTTTAAATTATACGCTTATATTTCAATTATTATTTGAACATATATTCAGACTGATTATATTTCAAGCTAGAACCAAAGAACATTCAAAAGTTTTCTTCGAAATCAGTAAGGCAGATTAGCTTGTATAATGACTGTATAACAATGGCGAAAATTTGGATTATTCGCTAACAAATTTGTGCAATTTTATTGCGGTACTTGAGTTAAGAGAAGATAAAACTTTTATATGCCTCCTTTATATGTGGGATGATTAAAATAAAGTTGTTTTTTTTTTTTTGGGAAAAGGTAACACTAGTTAAATATTAGGATTTATTTTAAATAGCAACATTGAAGAGATTGTCAAGTTAAGATTTACGAAGAAGTGTATTTTATGATTATGAATTACTAGCTGAACTCGGCCACGCTTCGCTGCGGCCCATACGGCGGCGGCCGGCGGGCGTGAGCATGGGGCGCTCGGTACTGGACACTGCTTATATATAATACTATTTATCGTAGCGTGATGTAATATAGTCCATAGCCTTCCTCGATAAATGGACTATTCAAAACAAAAAGAATTTTTCAATTCGAACCAGTAGTTCCTGAGATTAGTGCGATCAAACAAACAAACAAACTCTTCAGCTTTATAATATTAGTATAGATATCACTTCGGCAGTGCGCTTGAATTACCGTGGAGTTGAATCACCATGAATTTTATTCATGGTGGTCTTCTGTAAGATAGCTACTGTCACACAACAGGCTGACAAATTTCTGACATCAGAACGAAGTGTGTCAAGGAACTCACAAATTTGTCATCGAACCTTTGTTTGTGGCAGAAGTATATTTGACAATGCTGGTACCATTTTAACTGTAGGGGTGCATTAGGGTGGAGCAATTTTGTAAAGTATGTAATGTAGTTATACTTCGCTATTCAAATGATGACCCTTCGAGGTAAGGTTATAAAGGAAACAACGCGGCCGACAAAATGTGTCAATATGTCAAACAAAATAAATCGTTCGCAGCAATGTCTAAGTAATAATTCAATGAATTCACCGTAGTGAGCATGACCGTTTCGGCGTTGCTTTTTCGAAAAAAAAAAGTTTGGACAAAACAGGTCGTATACCTGACTTTTTCTATCGGTCAGGTAAAGTGCACTTTTCGAAGAAACAGAACGCCCTTGCAAAATAATTCAAAGGTGATTCGGTCGAGTTTATTATTACATTTGAGGGGATTTGAGAGAGCAAGGGCTTATGGATTTTTCAACAAAGAAATCACGTTTCACCGGTGACTTGTCAGAACATGACACTATTGAAGTAAATGTATTTATTGTTCAGGTACATTGCCATTAAAGGCTACGCAGAGACCTCTCGTTACAACGGAATAGTTTTTAATCCTATCCGCTATGTTACTACTACAGTGATACAAAATGGTAACGCTCCTTCTACTGGTCGTGTTCCTACGAGTATAGATACATACGAGTAAAATATATTGGCAGATAGGTAAATGGCTCCATAGATCGGAAGATATTGATTGACATACAAGGATTGTTTGCATTTGTTGGAATTGAAAATCAAAATGCTAATCACCTGGTGAACAGTACTGCGATAAAGACATTTACAGTGTGTCACAAAGGGCTGTACAGATAATTTTTAATTTTTTTGTTATAATTTTTTTTGGTCTGACGGTCCACTTGATGGTAGGTGGCTACCGTCGCCTATAACACAAGCAACACCACAGGTGCTGCAAGTGCGCTACCGACTACAGTAGGATTAAGGATAGAGGATTAGGAGGGGATAGGATGACATATGAGCAGCTCATGCGGAACAAATATTTAATTTGTCTGCAAAGAAATTTTATTTACAAGAGCAACGATAATTAAAATTTAAATATGTGCAATATGAATAACTATGAATATTTATAAAATATTTATAAAAAGAAAATGTAATTAATAATCTTAATTATTTACAAATAGTGTATAAAATTAAGCTTCGGTCCATTAGGCAGGATTCCAAGCATTCTGGCTGCATTACCTCGTTGTTATGGCTAATTTGCTGATCGAGGTAATAGCCAGCTTTAGAATCGCTAATTATGTCGACCAAACGTTGTGATAAAGTGTTAAAAAATTTAAGCGTGTTGGGACCCCACGGGCCCAGAGATTCGACACCAAAGTCGAATATAGTCCGCACCGATATCTCTGTATTTGTGTATTTTGTGCTTCTCGGCCGCATCTGCAGCAGCACCAGCTGTGGTTACTGTTCCATGAAGGTGGGACGGTGCCAAAGTGTCGACACAGATGACATCCAACACTAGTGGACGACCCATGCTCCATGGAACTAGTGACATCCCATCAGGTCTCTTGCCATCATCACGTACGATGCCATTTGGTTCATGTATCGAGGGTGTGTTAATGTTATAGGTATATCTACGATAAAGATTGAAAAACAATATCAAGCGTAAAGCTTTTATTCCATTGATGTGGCTGTACTTTTGTTGAAGTAATTATTTCATTTGTTATTTATCCCTAAATACAATTTGAACAAAGATAACGCTAAATTGGTTGCGGGCGCCCGTCTTTGTAGCTTTCACCCAAATCGATGATAGAAAGAGTGCATTGAAAAGGGATTTATTTATTCGCATTTCTACCTGGTTTAAAAGATAAAGCAGTGTCCGCGTTTAAATGTATGTTATATTGTTGATACTATTATTATTTCCAACTGAATCTCTTACAGAAGCACCACTTTGTTTGTTCATGTTTTGTTTTATGCCTTACATTTGATATATAAAGCGCAAAACACAATGTGAGGTAAGCGGATCGGGAGCGGGAAAACGGCAAGCGAAGGTTTTCCGGGATTTTTCACACAGAATACCGCGCTACCCCCGCGTGAAATCGGCGCGGTATTCCCCACAAAATGGCCCGCAAACCGCGCCGCTCCCGCCCCGGCTCCGGAACGCGTCCGCTTATTTGTGATAGGTTTGTGGTTTCTGCATAAGAAGAAATAATAACAAATAGAACGGAATGTTCTTTGTTCGAATCCCAAACGCCGCTATTTATTTAACTATACTTCCCCCTTCACGTCGTTACGCCCCTCTGTCGCCCAGGCTTGTCACCAGGGTTGCTTAAAACTGTTAAATGTTGCTTTAAATTGTTGCTTTAATTTTTTAAATTACTTTACAAATATTCCCGCCCCCGGAACGTTCCCGCTACAGTGTGTGTTGCGCTTAAATACAGAACAATCCATTTGATGGTATGTGGCTACAGTCGCTTTTAAAATAAGCAAAGCCAAGTGGGCCACTGATTTTAAATAGGAAAAGGGATAAAGACAAGTTCAGAATTGGAAATTAGAGCCTATTTCTCCTTACTCGTGCACTATCGTTATTTCAGGGTGTTCTTCGGTAAGTTTTTCGACAACATTGCGTTTATATGTATTATATTGCGTTTATTAATAGCCCGCAACTTCGTAAGCGTGGTATACGATATAGCGCGTAACTTTTTTGTTTATAAACCGATTGGAATGAAACAAACACTAAATGTTACGCGAAGCTGAGCCCGCAACTTCGTGCGCGTGGTATTCGGTATAGCGCGTGACTTTTTTGTTTGTGAACTGATTGGAATGAAACAAACACTAAATGTTACGGGAAGCTTGCTACAATACATCAGTGAAAACTGCATTAAAATTGGGTAAGCTGTTTCAGAGATTAGCGTGCACAAATGCACAGAAAAACCGACAAATAGACAGAAATTCTAAAAAAAATTTTTTTTTACCTCGATAACATAAGGACAACGTATACAAATTGTTTTTTTGAAAAAAAAAAATTAATGTTCGTTTACGATTTTATTATATGTATAGATTATGTATCAGGGTTGTTTTTTTTATTAAAGATGGGTTTTCTCTTCACCAGCATCTATCCATGTAGGAAGGATGAAGCCGACGATGGAGCGAGCTCACCCAAAAAATGCCTATTCACTCGAATCTTAGAAGATTTGGTTTGTATGAGCTCGGAAATACAGACGTCGCGCCGGCAGGGAGTTCCAATCCTTAGCAGTGCGCATTATAAAAGATGTTTTAAAGCGCTTGGTCCGAATTAGAGGGATTATTAGAAACATTCAAAGAAAAAACTCTTTTCTAACCGTATACGCTGGTAAAGTCCAAAAGAAGACACGACTTTTGATTTTTCTTTATTAAATACGTTATCAAAACTTTAGTTAGACATTTTTATGCTCCCAATAAAATAGCAATTGTAGGTTGCATCTTTTCCCTTTTGTACAAAATTCGCCAGAGTAACAAAAAACTATTTAACTTGATGTGAAGTCTGTGCACAATATGTTAAGCTACCTGTGCTTTAACTTAGCAGGTGGTTGTATTAATATTGGGGTAGGTACACAAAGCCGACAATAATAAGGTTCAAAATCGGGACGTTTAACTTTTTTACTCTAAATGATGACTTTTGTTTAATAAACTTATCAATGACGATAAGAATATATGAATTCTTATTTTGTTTCTTTTAAGGAAGGTGAGGCTTTTTTGTGACCAGACCACGTGACGTACATAAAGATATCACCCCACATCAGTTGGGATGTCAAATGCACCATTATAACCCACGGATATGACTAAGAGGGTCACAGTGGCGCCATTAATAAAAAGATGTAGTAAGAACTAGAATAATGTAAGAAACAAAGTGAGTAGGTATATCTAAACAAATAATTTATTTCTCAAAAAATAGGATAACAAGATCACCTTTTTGAAGTCAAAATTCTACTACCGTTTCGGAAACAAAATGGCGTTCTGGAAGAGAAGAAACGGTAAAAGAAATCTCCAGCAATCGCTCTTTTTAATCCCATGCATTTTTATCTGATAAATAATCTTGAATTGTATAATACGCTTTTTTAACAATTTTCCTTTATACAAAATGTTTTAATAGTAATTCATGTATGACTTCAGGAATTTTATTGCAGAAACGTACACATTGTCCTTTAAGTGATTTATTTATAGCTATCAGCTTTGAAATTATTCCCTCACACTCTGAAATATAAAACAGGACATATGCTTTTATCGAACGGTACAACAAACATAAATGTTATATCTGGTTATCTGGTAAAATTCATTCATTATGATCCTAACTTTATAAATAAGAAAAAACAGTTTGTTTGTTAGTTATATTATACGTTGTTGTTTGTTGTTGTTAGTTACGTTCAAATCGATTATCATACTGAAAAGGACATAGGGTACCTTCCATCCAGAAAGAAGTAAAAAGTTCCCGAAGGATCACCTAAAAATAAAAACGTGACAAAAATATAGGAACAAAATTATTGAATAACTGAACACCTAAAAAGGGGCGCGGACAAAAACAAGTCATACATATAAAAATTTGACAGGCAATGAGAGCTTTACCTTTTTTGTAAAGACGGGCACGCTTTTAAACCGGGCAACCGGTATGGCTGCATTAATCATCCCCCAAAGAACAGAAGACCACGTGTTGCATTGTGTTCTGGTAAAGGGGTGCTATACGGTATTCTCATGATTCGTTTCTTATTCTGTCCGGAGAAAATCGACGGTTACCATTTTATTAACTTGAAGACATTTGAAAGAAAGGCAGTGGAATATAAATATTTAAGGTTAATATTTCCCAATAATTGTGCTAATGAGTCAATAATAAAATTATAGATATACATAGCTGATGTCAGTATAAGCAACCAAGATCGAAAGTCGGACAGAAGATGTAATAATAAAAAGCTTTGTCGTGGGCTTTATAAGGGTGCAGTAGAATAGTCCCTTGTAAAATGACAAGGTGGTAGACTATTCTACAATGATCCGATATTCATCTAATTCTTTCCTAGTTTTAACTTTTTGCAATACAAAATAACAGTTAGACAACGTGTGCATTTTATATCCAAAGTGTATGCAGTAACTTTGAAAGTTAACCAAATTTTGATTTTGTATGCGGTTTATTTTTGGAAAATCGAAACCTATTATGCTAAAAACAAACGGAAATCATTTAAAAAAAAACCGAAAAGAAAGAAGTGTTCCTCAAAACAGAAATCACACTAAGTCTCATTGAGATGAAGTTGAAATTCGCTTAGCGTCATTATACTGGCTTCTCCTTTGTCCAAGGGGGTCAACTGTTGGTGTACGATATTTCTATGGTCTCTTGAGAATTTTTCTTGCACAGAATTTGAGACAAAGTTGTTTATTTATTCGACTGCGTAGCTAATTGAAAGTTTTAAAGCATTATTAAACAAAATTTGTTACGAATTTTGTAATTGTGTCCGTTGCGATTTGATTTTGAATTAGGTGAAAACGGTTTTTTTAATTTACACACGAACAAAAAATACAATTAGTGGTACACAGTTTAGGTGTAGGTACTATAAACTCAATTAAGTTTCTAACGTACACCTAAACACTTCATCTTGAATTTGTTCGGATGCCATTTAAAAAATTTTTGAGAACAATTTTAAACTTGAACCGAAATCTGTAACTACGATTTATATTAGAAATACACTTTGGTAAATTATAAATTTAATTGTTAAAATGTTAAAAAAATTTAGTTAATAAGTACACTTAAATGTTGAAAGTTTTATGAAGCATTATTAAGCATTAAGGAAAATTGGTTACATGATTTATATTTGTGTGTCCGTTGCGAATCTATTTTTAATTAGATGAAAACGGTTAAGACTCCATTTTAAAATTAAGACTCCATTTTTCGTTCGGACGCCATTTTGAGTGATTCAAAATCAGGGGCAAATTGGAAAATATTGTGAAATTTGTAACTACAATTTAGATTAAAAATGATTTAGTCAATTTATGAATTATCAAAATAATTACACGTCACCTGTCAAAATATTATAAAAAGTATTGACACGTGTTTGAGTTGTCGCTAACCTGTTTTTATTAGTATGGTTGCCATCAAATGCCTCGTTCTAACAAAAGACATCAACGCGCGCCGTTTCAAAACGCTTCCCTTTAATTCGCTATTGAATGAGCTTTGTGAATGAATCACCGCTTGTTGTGGAGCGATAAAAGTGTTTATATTACAATCTATTACCACTTGATATGTCAATTAATAGTGAACCGGCATTTTTATAAAAAAACTTTTAACTATATTTATGTAATATAATTAAAATTTATAATTATGTACCTACACGTGTACATGTAAATTTTAAGAAATTATTTGTAACTTTAACTCTTAATGTAAACTTTTAATTACATTAATCTTATATAAATTTAAGCCTTAATAATATACAAATTGTACCAAAGTTAGACTTAGAATAATGGATACCGCTAATATAAGTACTGGGAGTGAAGCCAGAACATTCAGACCAAGACTGTTTTTGATAAGGTTGTTTCCATAGTGAACGAGAATCCAATCCGGAGCTTTGAATCAGATAGCTAATTAATCTTGACCAAGGGTTTCGTGGTTATGTTTTATTTGATTATTGTTTAAAACTTAGAAGTGTATTTTTTACCTACCTTTCAAATTTAAAACTAAAAAGCTACTAATGTTCAGTATTTTTGTGACTATGTATAATAAGTTTTAGATTATATTAAAAAAAACACTTACTCGACACTGTCAGAAGAGTTTCAAAAATTGCAGCATATTCACTACTCACGTTCATAGAACGTCTCGTAGGATGCGGATAAACCATTGTTTCATGCATTCGTTTTAATTTAACGATTCTCAATTTTTAAAAAACACATATACACAGTCACTGGGTAATCTAAATAGAAGCAATCACTCGTAAAAAAAAAAACTTATGGCACTCAGTAAACTTAATTTAAGCTATAATTGTCTTTTAGAATTTTATTAAAATATTTACAAAAACATTTTCAGTTTTTGTTGTGGAACAGTTGTTTACGAAATAGTGAACACGAGGTATATATCGGCGGCGCAAAGTGTTGTGCGGTTCGCGAGTAAGTAGGACGTGCGCTCTACTCAAAGAGTAAACAAGAACTGCCCACCCACTGGCTGATCGTTGGGCCGCGACCTGCACTTTGCCATTGCCTTTGACTAAAAGGCACAGGTAGAAGTTCACTTCGGACACCATTGATTTTCAAAACTGTTTTTTTTTTTAAAAGAAAACAATTTCTAGAAACACGTTGTTCGCGACGTGTCCACGCCTAGATATCACTATTGCAAACAATGTGCATGGTATGGAAGTTGGTCTGCGTTTCTGTGTATAGACGGCAATGAAAGATATAAAATAATGAATTTTTGCCTATAACAGTATCGCCTTAGATCAACCGAGACCAATATAAAGTGAGCTATCGAACACACGTTTTGTGTATCTCCTTTCGCGGGCATTTTTTTTTAAATATTTGTTCAAATGCAATTACATAAATAATTTTAATGTATTTTACTGTAGAATATAATATCCAGCTATATTTTGCTTAAATACACGTGAAAAAGATATATCAAAAGTTATTCGTACTTTATTGATAAAATTAATTAGGTATGAATAGAATTAAAAAAAAAATTAATTAAAATAATAGGGATTGATAAAAAATTATAAGCATTTAATTACATATTTATCGGATGAATCGTTCATAAAAAATAAAATTTAATAAAATTTAAATGACAAAAAATAAAAAAAACAAGTTTTTTATTTTATTCAAAATCACTGTTAGTATAAGATTCCTCATAAAATCTGATAACGTTTTATATAATACTCGTACAGGTGTTAAAACTAAATCAAAGCCGTATTTTTTGATTTGGATGATTTGTGGGAGTCATAGTGACATGCAAAAAAAAAAACTTACTCACTCACAGAAACAAAACAGCACACGTGCTCTTATTCCATGGTGGTCTTCTGTAAGGGAGTGTTTACTGCCGCCAGATGGGTCACCCAAATGACTGCGAAACGCAGTGTGCCGTGCCACTACTTTTGCTGTCATTAAAATATGTACCCATCACTAATTAGATCATATTTAAATAAAAAAGCATCAACTAATATAAAAGTAGTACCTACCAAGTGGTTCTCAAATTAATTTGGAGACAATATTCTCTTATTGAAGAATTCATTTTACAGTTGAGAAAAGTGTTCGTTATCGACATAGTTAAGTATATGCATATATATTCAATTGCATCCCGCGCTCATGCATACGTGATTCATAGGCACATACTTTCATTGCAACTCGCGGCGACGACTGTGTGATCATTCCACCTGAATGGTTGCAGTAACGTACCGTGGTGTGATCAAGCTTTGTCTTCACATATGTTCCTACCAGCCTTACCGCGAAAAATACAGTCCATATCACCGAGGGTCAGATCCTATACCACATAGGTGTCACATACCACACCTATACTCCCTTTGGCATACCGTGAAATATTTCGTTTCTTTTAAATTGTAATCATTTGTCGTAACAAGAATTATATCAAACTAGCGACCTGCCGCCAGTTTCGCATATGCAGTTTTTTGCAAGTGAGATACACACGCCTTCCTTGTTTATCACTATTTTCATTAGTGAAAACCGCATTAAAATTCGTAGGGTGATTTAGAAAAAGTTAGCGGAGAAGCAGTCAAAAGCGGACAGCGATTTCATTTTATAACTAGTGGCCCGTCCTAGCTTCGCACGGGTGGACATTTATTTTTTAAACATTATTGAGTTTGTTCGTGGAAAACGGCAATTTTGTATGGAGGGGGGGGGGGGGGGGGAATGACTGAGATGGGGAAGGGTGAGTAGCCTATGTTATTCGTGGGCAGCGACTTCAATTTGTACTATGTAATAACGACTAGCAACCCGTCCTGGATCGCACGAATCAATTTTTTTCTTCAAATAATATACACAAATTTTCCTCTTTTCTAGCTTTTTCCATTAGTGAAAACCGTATCAAAATCATTTGAGTGGTTTAGGAGAAGTTAGTGAGATATAAACGGAGGCTGACAGCGATTTTATTTTACAATACGTAAAATAAAATAGCTATGTCCGTTTATATTGATGACGAAAAACAATCAATTTATTCACATTCTAAAAATACCGCTATACTGTTTTGAGACGTAAATCAAAGAAAGACAATAATGAATTCCATATGATATTCAAATTTGAGTTACATAAATAATTTATAGAATCCGAAGCTACCGTATTACTTGATTTTATAACTTATTATTCCATAACGCTCGGCGAATTTGTGGCAGATTGGATGGGCACGTGGGTGGACTACAAAATACAGGTTGATGGAAAACTATAAAATAATCTTTTATCTTGTGTGGAACCTTTTCTAACTACATAAAATGATTCGTATAAATTTTAATTAGCAAATGAAGAAAAATGTTTTTGTTCTACTGACAAACGTAACTCAGTAGAAAATATTTAAAATATAATTTTAAAAATACTTTTTACTATATTTTTTAATTTTTACTCGAATGACTCGAGTGAATTTGTCAACTCGACGGCTTGACCGAGTAGATTTGCTATACTAGTCTACTTGTCATATGACTGCGATACTATGATTCGAGTGTATATAGTACTTATTACTTCCATGGATTCCAGTCACAAAATTATACTTGTGTCGCAATATGTCACATTGAAGTGTATAGTGCCAAAACGACGGGGGACAAGGTGAACGCGAGTTTGAGCTGCTGAAAGGGAGGATTTCGCATATGCCTCTCATCCCTTACGTGATAGTTTTTGCTAACGCGTCGTGGTGACCATATTCAATTGTTTCTGGTGCATTATTTCTACAAAGTGTGTGTTTCGTATGTGATATTGATTGTAAAAAGTGTATAAACCGAGGAATTAACTTGACGGGAGATATTCTTCTTCTCTTTGTAAAAATGGCAATTCGGCTCATCTTGAAAGTGGCCATTGTCTGCCAATGTCATGTCAATGTCGGGTTATGACCAAAGAGAATTTGATTTAATCCCTTATAATTGCGTTTTGTGACTTCCACAATGCGAAAGCAAATAGACAAAAAAAAAAATACAAATACATATATAACAACAGTGAGCCATTACGAAAAATTGTGTATCCGGTGACGGGAGATATAGTTGGCAACCGAAAAACAGTGAGGTAAGTCAAGTATTTCTGAACATACTAACTGTCAATTTGACATTGACAGTTGACAGTTTTTCATATAAATGTTTTACGCTCTCGCTAGCGAGTGCTGTCATTGTAAACTCATAGTAAAGGTACAGCAAGTCGCACGTAGGTACATAGTCTCCGTATAATTCCCCTCTAGTAAAGTCTGCTCCTACCTTGTCTTGACAAACGATTTACTACAAGCATTATGTTACACTATTATTTCATAACCTTACTAATATTAGAAATGGCAAAGTGGGGATGGATGTTTGTTACTCTTCCTCGTAAAAACTACTGATTAGTGAAAACCGTATCAAAATCAGTTAGATACTTTCGAAGAAGTTAGCAGATAAACATACAGAAGTCGAGAGCGACTTTGTTAATTACATATTATTTACATTTTTCATTTATATTTTAATTTTGATCACTAATAGATTTTTTATTACTTCCATTATTATTACCATAATTTTCATATATTTTTTTTATTTTGAATCAATTGACAATTATTTATATTTTATTGTGCTGGTATCTTGTTCTTGGAATAGATTTATGGACTTAAAATATCTAAAACAAATGGATTTCATTTGATTTATTTTATAATATGCATATATTAGATATTTCTCAACATCCACTCTCACTTTCGCCTACAAGAAAATGCTTATGTCTAAATATGTATACAATATCATACAATAAAATAGGCTAAAGCAGGCCTCTGTCATCCAGTGTGTGCCGTGATATAATTGCCTATCGTCACTCACATTGAATGTGAAAGGAGTGCAACTTCTGTACGCTAGTACATACTATGTATTATTTATTCTGTGGCTAAAGAAACAATTTTTTTTATTACTTTTCCTCATAAGTTTTTGATTTAGTTCAATTTAATTTTTGAATAGAATAAATATTATTTCTTTCTATCAACATAGTAGCAAGTTGTAAAACTAGTCTGGTTTTCAATATTCTTTGATTTAATAATATATTATAAAGAGAAGCAACGGATTTTGTAAGTTTGTTTATAAGTTATATCCAGAAACCGAATTTAAAATATTTTATAATAAGAAACAACTATAATAATTAAATTACAATAATAATATAAAAAAATAAAAACTAACAATATAATATATAAAAATTTATATTATTCCAGATTGAAATAGGCTATATGATGTATATGTTAAGAAAACGGGCGAAGCTGGGGTGCATAGGTCTAGTCTTATATTATTCTTCTGTAGGTATGTGCATCACTGAACTCCTTCTAAGCAACTGGACCGATTTTGATGAAATTTATTGTTTGTGTTTGAGTGTAGAGAGCGTCGGTGGTGCAGTGGGAAAGACGCGGCCTATCATGTCGAGAGGTTCGAGTTCGATCCCCAGTCACGCCATGTACCAATGGGTTTTCCTAAAAACGTCCTAAGGACAACATAGTGATGAAACCTGCATACGCCAAAGAAGAAATTCTAATAGTGTGGTGGACAATAATAGCCCACATGCTCTTGTTGAGAGGGTAGGCCTGTGTCTCTGAAGTGGGGACATATAATAGGCTGTTGATGATGATCCCTGAATTCTTTAGATTTAAAATTGGTCTGGATTGGTGGCGCAACAATTGGTTTACAGGTTTTTTTCTGATTCATGCAGGATAACCAGCGAAATGTTATCGCTTGGTATTGTTTTGTAAAGCATGACGTCCACTTTTATATAACTTCGTTATGTGTAAAAACAAAAAATAAATATCCACCTATACATAAAGGCGACTCGCAAACCGGTAAATCACTTTACTCGTGAAAACCCTGCCTCAAGACGATTAAATAAATACCTATGTTTTCTACGCTAATGAAATTCCTATTACAAATTGAACTTGACGATAGATATTTGGAATACTTGCTGGGTGTTCGAAGGATGATGTTAGGAATACAAAAGATAAATTTAAGTATACCTATATTATGACGTTAGCAGATAAGCAGCAGCAAGCAAATCTCTTATTAGAATCTATAGTTACAATTAGTGAGGTTCGCCTCTTTATGTTCAAATAAGGCTTTTATGAAAAGCTTTTATTTTAGTGTAACAAGGATCTTTATATGGTAAAACGTTTTAATATTTGAAAAGTATAATTAATAATGAGACTCTGGCCTATCAAAGGGGTCCAGAAAACGGAGAATTTTTCAAAGAGTGAAGCCATCCGGACCAATAGACCACCACAGACTATATATTTGGCAGTTTTTTTGCCCCGAGGATAATATTATACAGTTTAGCCAATTAGAACAGTAATGACATCAGCATTCAGATATTTTTTCGGAAGTCTAATTTTAAACTAAACTAGATAAATTGGTTTATTGATTTAGTAATTAAATTACTTTCAGTTTTAATTTTAAAACACAAATATTTCATTCAGCTTATTTTATTCGTAGTGTATTTATGCACAAATTATCAATATTCTATTAACATTTTTTTACAATCAAAAGCCAAAAATCTCTATTTGTTATGAAAGTGTATTATTGTTTTATACGAAAAAGAATTATTTTTCATATACTATTATTTAAATATTTATAATATATGAAACTATTCCAATTTAAGAATATTTTGATTTAAATATCACCATCGGAATTTAGAGGCGTGTCGGGATTTATGCCACTCAGTGTCTGCATCGAAAAGATTTTTTACGCTGAAGAATTTAGACGATTTTATTAATATTTTATTAAGTTATTTGAACATAAATAATTATTAAGTGGGCACATTACCAATTCTATGATCACAAATTAAATACGGTAGTGTTATGTATTGTTTACATTTATATTATGTAGCGTCTTTTTTATACTCTTTTTGTTTATTTGTAAGAAGGAAAATATTGGGAAGATAGAGGTGATATTCAAACCCCCTTTTAAAACATATGTAGCTCTATTAACATAAGTAATGCTATAGAGATTACAAGTGTGCTGCCGAACTTGACAGGATAAAGGATAAGGGGACAGGGGAATGGGATATAGTATTCCATACTCACACACTTAAACACAACATTCACGAGCAGTTATTCTTCTTTAAGGGTTGATAACAGCGGCCAAATGGGTTCCCTATTTTATGACTGCAAGACGCAGTGTATACTCTTACGCCAACTACTGCGTACTATAATTGTCTTGCCATACCTGCCCATTATTAAACGTTGGTCATTAACTTTGCAAGCCTTTGCTAGTGTATAGCCAGGCGGAAAAACTTCTCGACTCTTCAAATATCGGTCTACTCCCTTATGTCACGACTTTTTCTTCTTCCTGAGAATCGTTTTCTCTCTATTATGCTCATCATGATAAGCTGGAGCAATTGGTATATTTGATAGTATAAATTGTGTAAAAAAGCATAAATTGTGTTGTCAAAAATCTGGCCTTGCTTATTGGAGAGCCTTGTTATAGCTTAAATTATCTATACTTGAATTTTATCCCCTTTGAAGCTCTATGCTTCAAATGCGTATTTAACACAACATGCCATTTAGGATGATTAGGAAAAGATAGGTCGTCATCAGCCTCAGCAGTAGAAAGTCACTAGTGGACAAAGACCTCCCGTCCAATTTTCCAAAGGGGCCCGGTAAGAAGCAGTCTGGATCCACCATCGACCCGCGGCAGACCCGCGGCCCTTATCGGGTCGTCTGTTCACCTCCATTCGAGAACCTTCTGACCGTCGGCTCTCCTTACTATGTGTCTTGCCCACTGCCATTTCAAAATACTAATCCGTCGGGCTATGTTGGTGACTTTCGTTCGTCTACGGATTCCATCTCGCAATGTAACCCCGAGCATAGCCAGCCATAGCCAGGATCATAGTTAGAGACCATGTTTCAGCGCCACATATATTTGACAGCATATGTACATTGATCGAAAACTTTTGTTTTAAGGGCTTCGCTTAGGCAAATGACATTTACAATAGAACTCGCTGGCGGCGGAGACAATTCAACAGGCCTAGAAATGGAGTTTTTTGTTTTTACCATTAGAACAAAACACAAAAATTTTTTTTTATTAATACAATTTTTTAAACTGACATTAATTTATCAATAAGCCGTTTTCGAGAGAATTTTCAATAAAAGTCAAATTCTTCTTGTGTTCTAACTTTTTTTGTGGAGTTTCTATTACTTTAACGAAAATTCTAATTAATACAATTGGTTCTTCACATGTTTAAGTATAATATATATTTTTTTTCAAAGCAATTGTCTTGTCTATTTCTTGTAACATCTTTATTAAACAATGGATATTTTTAGTATTTAGCGTTTGTCTCCACCTTAAAGACACTGAGGAGTTTTGGACGAAAAGATGTGTCGGAGCTTCTCGAACGCTGTCCATCCGAGATGGATTCGATGTTGACCTCCTTCTCGAAGGTAGATACTAAAAGATAGGTAATGGGAAGTAATCCTAATTTCATACCCCGATCCTTCTAAGGTCGGCAGTACACTGCTGCACCTATGCAGCCAACTACCAACTGTAAAAACGGATCTAAAGGTCTCATTGATGACAAAATTTTAGTTTTTCACCTAATTGAAAGAGACGCAAGCAAATTCTTTCCGGGTGCTCATTCGAGTATTACGGAAATCGAAACGCTATGAGTACAAATCAGCATTCCTTATGCATGCCCACGCGGTTGCCCGCGCCTGCGTCGACCTTCTCAATGCTAACGCGTATACAATACCCTGCTCAATACGAACACTCTATAACAGATACGGTACGCTTTTGTCACATAGCAGAGCTTGCGTTTAATTTATACAAGTTTGGTAATAATATTCAACAACCAAAAGCAGGCGTGAAAGGACAGAAGTATAATAAGGTACAGGCGCCTACGACAATTAGTGAACTAAATTTCTCCCAGATCATTATTTACATTTTATTTATTTTTGAAACACTTGTGTAGGGAGCAGGAAGTATCTAACTAGAGTATTTATATGGGTACATAAAAAATGCAGTAATTTTAATTGTAATTATAAGGCAGGTTTTAATTTACCTTTAATTAAAATATTGAGAAAAGGTCGCACAGATTAAGAATTGAAATGAGGACTTAAAAAAATATTGCAGTAAATTTTAGATATCTTAAAATCCATGAGTATAATATGCTTGAAATATACACTTTATGGAATATTTTATAGAAAAATAGTTTAAATAAAACCAAATTTCACAAACAGCTGTATAAAATAAATAACTGTGTAAAGTTGTTGTAAGTATATGTTTTGAAATTGGAATATCTCCTGTAATATTTATATATAGGTCGTGAACAATTTAAGCATAAGTTAAATTTATCAAACCAGCTAACATTTTGTCATCAATTTTATAATTTCGTTAACACCTCTGGATCCATGCTTCGTCCGATCGATCCTATTGGAAAATAGGGAATATATGCGTCTAATTCAAAAAAGGCTTAAATATTTTTCTTTAGAATTACGTATGTGTAAATATTTTTTAATATTATTTCTTTTTCGTTAAGAAAATAATTATTAAAAAGTGCAAAAAAATTGTGGGAAATTCAAAATACTTGAAACGGCGAATGTGACTTCAAAGTCTATGATATATCAACAAGTGAGTAGAGTTTTGTGATTTTTAACATTTGATTGTTATTGTAGACCGTGACGTCACGACAAGCGCGCCAAAAAGGCGGGCGTTTAAAGTGCACGTAGCTTTTAGTTAATTTTAACAATTTTTATTGTTACTAATTTTCTGCTTTTTAACGCTGAACATTTTTTACGGTTATATAATGATATAACCTATGGTATGACAATATAAAAAAAATTCCTATTAAGGGTGAAGCCTAAGTACGAGTGATGTCCTTGGGTTGACTGTTGATGATGTTGATGAAATACTGTCTGACCCAATAACTTAAAACTTATTTAAAACTAGCGACCCGCCCCCGGCTTCGCCTGGGGTGCAATATATATATATATATGAAAATTCCCCGTTTATCCCTCTTTCCATTAGTAAAAAACGAATCAAAATTGGTCTACCCGTTCACGCGTGATGGCGTGACCAAGGGAAATAGGGATTCATTTTTATATATAGAAAAAGAAAAAGAACATGAGGTTTTAGGAATAAGATTATTTCCTCTATACCGTAATGATATAACAGTTCATAATGCATAAGCCACATCATCGCTTTTAGTGGAAGAATGCCTTTATGAACACGCCCACCGAGGCTAACGACTGTTCTATATTGACATTTTGACATTCAAAGCAGAACTATTTAAACAGATATTAATTATATAAATAATTAGTATACAACAAGACACTAATTAATAGAATCAACAAGGCTTACCATTATTGGTCCATGTGAAAAATTTGAAATTTTATTACCTGTAAAACAGAGAAATATCACATTTAGAAATTGGTCTAAATAACTTACATTTTTTCTTATGAGATAAGATAATGATTAATATTTATTGTGTTTATTTTAATGTGGTGTCTTCTACAAATTACCTTTTTAAACAAATATTTCTACAATAGATTGTAGTTAGAAACCTTCCGTCAAACTGAAACTGAACTATTAAATCTCTATCATCAGATGTCAAAAGACATAAAAACAGTCTTAGTAAAAATTTCGTGGAATTCGGTTTTCCACGGTTTTTGAAGTCTTACAAATATGAAGAAGTTTGAAATTCTATGACAGTTATTTTTCTACCATTGCTGCAAATACCAATATGTATTATATTTGTTTTCTGGTTAATATACCCACAGAGTTTAGCTATCGAATAAAATCAGCATTTCCTTGATAGTGCTTTTTCAAATTAAGAGAAAAAAAAAACAATAATCTTTAATTTATCATAGGGCCAATTTTAATAATTTTCCAACTTTGATGTCCTTATGAAAACTAAGTATTCGAAATACTACAGGGTCCTCCGAAAAACAATCCCATGTAAATTCCTGGCAAATTAACGTTGTTATTAAAGATAATACTGCCATTTAAATTCTAAAAGAAATAATTAGCCCTTTCCTTTTTTTATGTTAAGATCGGCAGACAGGCTGACGGTCCACTTGATGGTAGGTGGCTACTGTCGCCTATAACACAAGCAACGCCAAAGCTGCTACAAGTGCGCTGCCGACTACAGTAGGATTAATGATAAGGGATTAGGAGGGGATGGGGAAATGGGCTCTGGCATCCCTTACTCACTCACTGAAACACAACAGCACACATGCTGTTATTTCACGGTGGTCTTCTGTAATGGGGTGGCTACTACCGCCAAACGGGTTGCCGAAATGAACTGCGGCCACTACTTTCCAGATCCACACCAGAGCCAAATTTGAAAAGTTCATTTTACAAAGTTGACCATGCCGGGAATCGAACCCGGGAACCCTAGAACAGAGCGTTAAGGTAGGCACCCTAACCACTCATCCAACGGGCTCGTCAACGGCTTTTCACCTATCTTTTAGTATGCTTAAAGTCCGTTGTATTCGTTTTTGTCATATTTTGTGTATTTTTTCTTTCGACACGGATTTTTTTTTTGTTGTTAACTGTAGTTGTTGTGCTTTCGATTTTGACATATTTATTTAAAATCTTCCTATTCTCCTACCCAATCTCTTATCCTTAATCCTACTAAGGTCGGCAGAACACCTGCAGCACAAGGGGTATTAGGCGACGATAGCCCCTAACATCAAGTGGAACGTCAGCCTGTCTTCACGATCTTTACATTAAAAAAAATATTTATTTATACTTTATAGTAATGTAGGTATTATCTATCTTTGTATAGAATAAATCACATTAATAAAGCAGTTTATACTTCAACCTATCAACATTCTGTTCATTTATTAGACATCTTTTTTCATTTATAAGAAAGCTTATAAAAGTTTGAAGGCTGAGTAATCATATAATACTAGAGCTTGTTAAAAATGATATCATTTTATGTATAGGTATGTTATATGATGCAGGTAGCGTTTTTTTCAATATTTACTTTTAACACGGTTTAATCTGAATATCCATTATTAATGTTAATACAATTTGTGAATGGTACCGATTTGTCGACATGAGTCCATTAGGCGGTAGATAACATAAAGGTCACATTTGAGTTCGCCGGTCAATATAACGACCTTTGCGTACACGTTCTTTATCTGAAAGTGCTTCTGTTATTGCGTTAGACGGTTATGAAATGTATAGGGCAGATTGATTCACAATTATGTCTAGTAATAATTTGTTGTTTTAAATTTTAAATGAAACAAGTTAAGAAAACTTTTAAATGAAATATTTTTTATCTTAACTGTACACTTAAGATTACTTGGCCAAGTTAAAGACATGGTTAATTAATTATACAAACTGTTATTGTGTAATATTTAACACTGGAAGAACAATAATACCTACTAATATTAATAAATCGTATAAATCTGAAATGCACAATTTGCTGTAGATGTTTAAATACTTTGTGGTTAAACTACAACCTATTGTAAAATTTCTTTTCAATTTACTTCTTCTAAACTTTACTTCTGGTTTCTTCATTCTCTCATATGGGATCTTATTTGAATAACTTATTTGACGGTGTACACATCTTGTTTATTTACTTCAATGCATTAAAATTTTCAAAATAACTTATAATATCTGTTTTATCAAACATTTCAATCTGACAAAAACACACTCTTTTCTTTTCACTTCAAAATCATATTCTATACTTTTTCTTTTTCCATGTTTGAATATCAAACCTTTTTAAGTCAGCCAGTATTTAAGTTCAAAATACATTAACACAATGTCTATGTGTGTTTAAAAACATTTTTTTATTTATGATTCAATCTATATTAAAACACGTCTGTCATCTGAATTCTGAAGTAAATTTATTATAATTTAAAACATTCTCTTTGATTTTAAATATATCATTGTATAACTTTCCTTGCAGGTAAAGTTTTGTTAGTTTTGTTACTGGACATTTATTATGTAAATATATAATAATAGATATTATTTATGTAAATATATAATTTAGATGTATTAAAATAATAGAAATTACTCGTAACAAAATAAAATCTTTCCTTGCAGAGAAACTCAAATGTGTTTAATTAATTGCGTCGTAGTCCAAATCACATAAGTTTTTCTTACTCATTTTAAAACAAAAGGAAAAAATATGAATTTTCTCTAAACATTATTCCATCTAACAAATGTCCACAACTCGTTCAGTACAGCACTTAAGTATAAATTACAAAATTAATCGCTGTAAATATAAGATCATTATTACAGTAATAATTTCGTGCTAAAATCCACCGCTTCCGCACCCTTATCGGCCGTTAATACAACGCGAAATATTCAATTACTGCCACAAAGCGTGCTTTCCACAACTTATTAGATTTTCATAAACCGTAAAATTACAATCATGGAGTTAATAATTTTATTGTTACTTCCAAGTATACTCGCTACGAATCGCTTGATACGAATTATTGGACGTTTCAGTGTCTGTTTTAAACATATTTCATGCGGTAATGGTTTTTTGAATACGAAACGCAAATTAAGGTTGTAATTTTGATTTATATGTATAAATGACGATTACGGTGCATTTTATTAACTGTTATTGTGCTCTTGCATATTAATTAAATTTATTAAACTTACTTACTACAATGATGCCTCTTATAACCGTTTGCTATTTATCCGACTTGTACATACATATTTTTCTTATATTAGAATATATTATTCCATAAGTGTACGGTTGAATTTGTAATTACCGTAAACATTTTTAAATTTTAAAATGCTATTGAATAAATAAAATGGGTATTTGTTTGTTGAATTACAAAAATAATGACCAATTTATAAATACAGATTTTCTCTGGAGTTAATAAATTTGGAGCGGTAATTGAAACAGCCTTAGAATCACGATTAAAAACTGAATTTTAAGGGTCATATCGTGGTGATAAATAGCCTATATAACCTTCATCAAGAATTGGACGATCAGATGCAACAAAAGCTTTTTTTTAAATCCGGCCTGTATTATTTGCTCTATTCAGTTATTTCACTTATTCTTAATATTTTTCTACATGCAATTTTACCTGTACTTAAAGAATAAAAATGATGTTAGGAGCTATTTAAAATATTTGGCTAAAAATAAACACATCCCTATTGACAAATTGACACGGAACTAACATATATAAATTCATTTTCAAAAATCAATGACAAACTAAAAAAAAATTATAATAAAAGACAAGAAAAGACAAGATAAATAAAGAGGTTGATAAATAAATGAATTTTTAAACTATAGGAGAAATAAATAAAAGCGAATTAGTAAAGTGGTTTTAACAAACAAATTAATGGAAGGTACGTCAAAAATACAGTCAAATTAGAAATTGAAAATTTATTTCTCAAAATCTAGTTTTATATCTTCACATTAGTGAGTAAAAACCGAATTTTGCATGACACGTAATCAGGGGTACAAAAAAAATTTGTCACCCAGAAAAAAAGTACTCTTCCCAACGGGCGCAGTCTCGTGTAAAAAGTAGTCACACACAAAATGGACAAAGGCTCATGGTAGGTGGCTACCGTCGCCTATAACACAAGCAAGGTCACAGGTGCTGCAAGTGCGCTGCCGACTACAGTAGGATTAAGGATAGGATAGGATTAAGGATAGGGATAGGGAAAAGGGCTATGACATCCCTTATTAATTCACCGAAACACATCAGCACACGTGCTATTATTTCACGGTGGTATTGCCGCCAGATGGACTGCCCAAATGACTGCGAAATGCAGTGTTCCCTGCCACTACTTTCCACATCCAGACCAGAGCCAACTTTGAAAAGTTCATTTTCTACGTTGACCTTGCCGAGAATGGACCCCGGGAACCCTAGAACAGAGCGTTAAAGCAAGCAGCCTAACCACTCATCCAACAGGCTCGTCACCTTGTATATTAAAACAGTTAAGTAAACCATTAATATCGAAACAAGTTTCTTGACATTTGACTTTATTTAATATAAACAAATGTCTATATTAAAAAAATATATTAATACAAAATGTTAATATGGCTCAATGGCTTGTATTCATTATTATCTATTAATATTATAGTAACCTAACACAAGCAAATAAATAAATTGATTGAAAAATCCAAAAGCTATTAGAAACTTAGCATTGATCTTATTATGAAGAAATTGACTGTAGTTGACGGAAGGTGGCTATCGTCGTCTAATACACAAGCAGCGCCGTCTATTACACAGGTGCTGCAAGTGCAAAGTGATTAAGTAGGGATAGGGAAATGGGCTCTGGCATCCCTTACTTACTCACCGGAACACAACAGCACACATGCTGTTATTAAGGGGGTGGTTACTGCCGCCAGACGGCTGTCAAAATGTTAGCGAAGCGCGGTGTGCCTATCTACTACTAAACACTTCCTTCCTAATCCCTTATCTTTAATCTAACAACGGAAGCCACTTATCATCAAGTGGACCGTCAGCCTGTTTAACGACCTTAACATAAAAATAAATAGATCAGGTTCCTCTAATTAAATCAATATCGCAGTTAGTTGAATATATCGTCGACTTTTGAAACAAGTTTCTTACAAATATTTATACGCCTTTCACAATTATGGAGTCCAATATTTTATGCCATCATTAACTAAACTCTACTGTTACTTTAATTACTGTAACAATATAAGTTTAAAGGCTTTGTGTTTGTTAACTTGTATTAAATATAATTTATCGGCTTATGAACGACTTTGTGAAAGTAAATGAAAGTTGAGAAAATACACAACTCCTTAACCGTTGTTAATATGCTGTTTCCTTGTTTCAACTGATTTAATTGATTTAACATTTATGTCCGCTAATCAGAATTTTAATTAGTATATTTGAATTTTGAATTAAATTAAAATAAATAATAAATTTTAGTTATATTTATCTCTTATACTACCACATAATTACAGAATAACTGGACACGCGTATTTGTTTTTCCACAAATAAAAGGTTTGTGCAAATATTATAAGCCTCTTAAAAAGAATATATTGATTTTTCTTTCAAAAAATTTGTTGGGTAAAAATTTAATTTGCATTTATTTAACATTATACATATATTATAATAACTTGATAGATATTTTATGAAGAAATTTGTTGTAAGTAATGAACCTAGAAAATGATTTCATGAATAAAAGTTGATTATGTTATCGTCATAATACCAAGCGAATTTTATCAACACATGTTTAGGTTTTCTCTCCTATATATCATTAGCTAGCCGCTCTCGACTTCGATGGATGTAATTTTTCACTGCAAATTATATACATTAACCTTCTTTGTTTATCGTTCTTTCCATTAGTGAAAACCCTATCAAAATTCATTTGGTGCTTTAGAAGAACTTAGCGGAGAACAGAGAGTCTTTACATGGTATAAATTGAAGTCGCTGCTCGCGTCTGTTTGTCTGTATATCCGCTAACTCCTAAACCATGCAACCTATTTTCCAAGCTATATCTTTCCAAAAATAGTATTTATGCATGTCTAACTGTGCCAAAGGAATAATACTTTATTGGCACATAACTGAAGTTTTTTTAAAGATATTTTAAAAAAGTAATAAGATCTTACTAGAAGATTTTAGTAATCTTAGTAGTACTAAGATTTAGTAGTGGCAGGGCACACTGCGTTTCGCAGTCTTTTGGGCATCCCGTCTGGCGGCAGTAACCACGCCCTTACAGAAGACCACCGTAAAATAACAGCACCGAAATACCGAAACACAACAGCACACTGTTGTGTTTCGGTGAGTGAGTAAGGGATGCCAGAGCCCATTTCCCCTAACCCTCCCATTCCTTTATTCTTAATCCTATGTAGTCGGCAGCGCACTTGCAGCACCTGTGGCGTTGTTTGTGTTATAGGCGACGGTAGCAGCTACCTACCATCAAGTGGACCGTCAGCCTGTATAGTGACCTTAACATAAAGAAAAAGAAATATTAATTTACTTAAAAATTATTTCATTTTTAATAATTTCAGTAAAATGTTTCACAGTCAAAAACCTAATATTCGCCAAATAAATTACTCATAAATTTAATTCAATTTTAGTTTGCTTGAGTGAAAACTGTCCAAAAATCGTGTATCAATATTTTGACGTAAAATAAATACTTAAGAGGTAACTTTAAAATCTAAAACGAATGCTTTTTTTCTGCAATATAACATTTGATTTGATTATAATAAATGTATGCAGACGCGTCCGACCTGCGCCCACGCATCTCTTTAAACACGCCTAGACATGTTTTTGCCTGGAACCCAGATATTGTTGTTAACATTATAGATACTTATACTATTATATATTTTTTATACAAAAATGCATAGAAAGTGTGTCTAAGTTATTATTTTAGTCAACGGCGTTATGGAACTGCTTTTTAGCAGATATTAAAATTTACAGTTTTTTTTGGACATGTTCACTCTATTGTAATTAACTGTATATTTGTTTTTATGTTTTATCATATGATTGTATTGTAAATTAGAGACCTGGTAGGAGTTGAAATTTTCAAAAAATCTTTCTTGATGGATACTTACGTTACAAAATAAATCTATCTGTTCGAAATTTCAGATTTGTAGACTTAGTAGTAATAGTCAGTCAGGACAAACAATTTTATATAGGCAAAAATCCGCTCCGACTTCGCACGGACTTGAATTTTCAAAAAAAAAAAAAAAAAAATCTAAACAGATGCTTATGTTATAAAACAAGCTATAAACTATGTTCCAAATTTTAGCTTTCTAGGCATAGTAATTCTGACTATGCGTTCATAGTCAATTAGAACAAAAGCGTAGTGAGAGAACCAAGAACTGACCAAGAAAAATTGAATCGCTTTTAATAAATACATTTTAATTTTTCTGCTTATTTATTAAGTAGGGAACAAAATATGTTTTGTACAAACAGGTACTTAAAACAGAGATAAAAGTCAAAGGTCGGCTTAGGTGATGGAAAATACGAATGATTCACCATATGACGTCACCCCTGCACTGCCGTTGCCACAGGTTAAATGTCACACCCGTTCAGCCCACGTGCGCCCGCGCAGTCGCTCCTTTTACTCGACGCAACCGTAAACGAACAACGCAGGACTCGAAAATGGAGACAGAAATGACTTTATTTTAACGTCTTTTTGTAAGAAAGACTGGATATTTTTGATTTAAAAATGTTTCGTTCTCGAACGAGACATTTAAATGTTTATTTCTTATTTTCGGCTTATCATAACGAGTCTTGAGAGTAATCGTGCTGAGTAAAATATCATTAGTGTCTGTAATAACATTGAATATATTGTACAAGTATTTGTTTTAAACTGTATTGTGTATTAGGTACTTATTATGAATTTTTATTATTAATATTGAATATTAATTTACCACTAATCGCAATGGTATATATTATATGTTTATAACGAAAAATTATGTTATATACTGGTATTTCTTGTTTATGGTAATGACTAGTATATATGCGAGAAGGACTGCCCCAGTTATTAATAAAATTTAAGGCATTCGAAAACGGTTACAAAATAAATAATAAAAATAATAATAATTTTATTATGAGTAATAATAAATTGATCTAAAGCGAACTTTATCATTGCTGGTTCCCAAAATTAGATAAAAAATGAGAGGTAAACCCGTTATAGAGATTAGCGTGCACAAACGCATAAACAAACAAAAATTCTAAAAACTATTTTTTTGACCTCGGTAACTAAGTACAACGTATACAAATTGTTTTTTTTTTTTTTTGAAAAAATCTTGTAGAGACACGGCTCGTTTACGATTTTATTATATGTATATATTGAAAATTGTTATTTTTTTTTAAATTTACTATAATTACAAAAAAATGTAGTAGTTTAGTCAAGTTAAAAACCTGCGGTGTCATTTTTTTGAAAGTTTAATTAATTCTTGAACAAATATGTACAAATCTTCAATCGGAATCTTAAAAAATTTCCTTACTGCTCGCGGGCAATACTTGTGCGTATACCTTGACATTCGTATGTCAAATGTCAACGGGTCATTCACCGAGTCCACTGCGTGATAGTTCACTTCAGATTACAGTCAGGTTTATTTTTATCTTTGCTTTTAACTCTGAAACTACTTTCCGTGATACGCCGATGAGAATTCCGCGTAACTCGTTCGAGTGGCTTAACATTTTATTTTATTTTTTATGTTAAGATCGGCAGACAAGCTGATGGTTCACTTGATGGTAGGTGACCGCCTATAACACAAGCAACGCCGAAGCTGCTGCAAGTGCGCTGCCGATTATAGTAGGATTAACTATAAGGGATTAGGAGGGGATAGGGAAATGGGCTCTGGCATGCCTTACTCACTCACCTAAACACTACAGCACACATGTTGTTATTTCACGGTGGTCTTCTGTAAGGGGCTGGTTACTGCCGCCAGACGGGCTGCCCAAATGACTGCGAAATGCAGTGTGCCTGCCACTACTTAAAATAATGAACGATACTTTTGGACAATTGTTGGGTATACATTTAAAATCATAAAAACAATTATTGTGAATGCAAAGACATATAAATAAGGTGGACAGAGTTTAAAGACTGTCCACCTTACTTAGCTAAGCTAGCTAAGCACAGTAGCTTAGCCATGTATCAATTATATGATTAGCATAAAAATCGTATAGTAAATCACAGGTTCTTTAAATCGTGAAGTTTTATATAAACACTATAAAGTTTTATTTATTTTTATATAAACACATTTTGCGATTTATTTTTATTTATATAATTATATCTATATAAATAATATACAGATTCTGATTATTAGCCATCAATCAGTTAGCCTAAAAACACGAACAACACCATGCCTTGTGCTGAGGTGACGACCCTAAAATGATAAGCTTTGATGCTGTTGGAATAGGAAAGTTGTACGTAAGACGGACTGAACATTTCATGACTGCAATAAGCCCAGCCACTACTATATATTAAAAATGCGTATTAAATACGCGTATAAACATTTAAATTTTGATCATAAATAATTGCTGATTTTAAAGAACAATTTCGTCATTATTGTTCAAAAACTTCACGATTTAAAGAACCTATGATTTACTAAACGATTTTTATGCTAATCATATAATTGATACATGGCTAAGCTACTGTGCTTAGCTAGCTTAGCTTAGCTAAGTCTTTAAACTCAACTCGAGCAAAACTCGAGAAAGGTTCTACCAATTCGGCTATTTTTTTATTTGTTCGAGGAGAAACGTAATTTTTTTTGCCGGAACAGCTAGTATCAGATATATTTAAAAATATCAAATAACACTCACAAAAAATAGTCCTTTAAATGTATTAAAGTGAGCATGTATTTTATTTTAATACACTGAACGTTCTTTGTCACGAATTGTAACATTTTCCTTGACAGTTAAATTATAGCAAAGGTTACAAATGCCATTCCTTGTTTTCCTGGTGCACTTTTTATATATTACTCACAGAATTTTTATAAATGAAAAAAATAAATAAATTGGATTTTATAATAAATAAATTCACTTATTATAATTTATTTTTATAAGTAACCAGCTGCGCTCGCAACTTTGTACGCGTGATATTTGGTTTAGCGCGTAACTTTTTTGTTTGTAAACCGATCGGAATGAAACAAACACAAATGTTATGGGAAGCTTGCTACAATACATAAGTGAAAACCGCATTCAAATCGATTAAGCCGTTTCAGAGATTAGCGTGCACAAACGCACAGACAAACCGACAAGCAGATAAAATTTCAAAACTATTTTTTTGACCTCAGTAACATAAGTAAAACGTGTATAAATTGTTTTTTTTTTTTTGATAAAATTTTAATATACAGACACGGCTCGTTTACGATCTTTATATATATATATATATATATATATATATATATATATATATATATATATATATATATATATATATATATATATATATATATATATATATATATATATATATATATATATATATATATATATATATATATATATATCTTCAAATTGTCCTCTTCCTTACACGACAGTGGGGGAAACTACGTAAAAAAAATCCGCACAATATTACCTATCCGCACAATATTGAGTGATTTACCATGTTATTTTAATATCATGGACTTCTTATTGGTTTTCCTATAATCTATAAGTAGAAAACTAATTTCAGTATTCTTTCCAAAATTTTAGTTTCAGTAGTTTCAGAGATAAGGGGGGGGGGATGATGGTCGAACAGACGGACACACGAGAGATCCTATAAGGGTTCCGTTTTTTTATTCGGACGTAGGGAACCCTAAAAATGGAAACATTATTTTAAAATAGGAATTAAAATAATAATACCATAACGTATTTATGTGACATATGGACTGTTACATCAGGAGCAAAGTTTATGAACTTTGCTCCATTGCTCACCGTAGCATTAACTGTTGATATTGTTGTATGTAAATTTCATATGCGCAAAACGACTCATTTTGTAAATAATCGTGAATATAATTAGGAAGCGTAGGTAAATGTAATGAACTTTGCTTTTAAAAGGTGAACCAGTTTTTACTTTATCATCGTTGGCCATTACAATTTGAATGTAAACTGCCCATTTGCGAAGGTATTTATGATAACGGGAAGCGGTCTGCCGGTTACATAACGCGCTTTGCTAACTCGTTTAGATTTAGGCCAAGGGATCAAAGTAATTTGGATATAAAAATACTAACTACACTTCGGCTGATTGAGGTTATATTGCTGAACTGATTTCGTAACCTCGCAAAAGTATTAAAGATAGTCCGTAATGAACATAAGTCAAATATACTTTTACTAGCGATCCGCCCGCGGCTTTGAACGCCGCTGTTTACATAAACCTGTCTCGTTTCTCATTCCATTAGTCAAAACCGTATCAAATCCATTGGGCTGATTTAGCAGAGGCTGACAGCGTCTTTATCTATGTATATGTATAAGCCGGGCCAATAAAGAAACGAATCGAAAATGGCGTCTATGTACCTGCACTGAAAGATAGTAGGGTCAACAAATATAAAAAAAACAAATGAGAATGTTAATTTCATATAACACCTTATTTTAAAACTATGACAACTATTCTGTACAGGGTGAAATTGAAATCATGGGCAATTTTTTAGGGACGATAATTGTCAAGAGATGACGAAATATGTGGTATGATATATTTTTTGCATGCAGTACGCGCCGTGTGCGACTAAAGACAGCAATAGTTTAGAGTGAGAGCGCATGATCGCCGCCGCCATTTTAGATTCGTTTCTTTATTGGCGCGGCTTATATAATAAAATCGTAAGCGAGCTCTCTCTGTACATTAAATGTTATAAAAAAAAAACAATTTATACATGTTGTACTTTGTTAGCAAGGTAAAAGAAAAATCGTTTTTAGGATTTTTGTCTGTTTATCTGCGTTTGTGCACGCTAATCTCAGAAACGGCTTAACCGATTTGAATGCGATTTCCGCTTATGTATTGTAGCAACCTTCCCGTAACAGTGTTTGTTCCATTCCAATCGGTTTACAAACAAAAGTTACGCGCTGTACCGAATACTACGCGTACGAATTTGCGGGCTCAGCTAGCTTTATAATATATATAGTCATAGACAAGCAGTCTCTTTTCTAGGGTTTTCATAAGTGAAAAAGTTCATATTATTGATTTTTTACAGATAAGTTCAACAGTTTATGACGTGAAACATATTATGTTATATTGTTGAATATAATATTATATTCAACAATATAGTGATTGTACAAAGTTTGATTGTAGGAAACTCGAGTTGGCTAGCAAATAGTTAAGTTCATATTCATTAAATCCCATCCTCGCCAACGAACTCGGTGAAATACTATTATAATGGCAAGTATCGGTTAAATCACACATTGTGTGTAATGAAACAATTGAACAAATGTTCCCGAGCACAATACTCAGTGAACGGGTGCTGGCGATCGTAGGGTTGTCACACATTAATACTTTTTTTTTCTAACACGCACGTAGACATTTCTCAATAAGATCATTTTCGGTTCAGTACTTTATATTTGGTGTACATCAGATTGGATCTCATAAATAGAAGGTCTTAAATAAAAAAATAATAAAAAAGCTGTTACGGATGTGGCTTTTGGTGGACACTAAAAATTTTTAATTTTAAAATGTAAATGTGACAAAGTATTGTGGCGTCACATAGAAAATGGTTTACATAAAATATGTTATTTAAATTCATATTTCTTTTTCACATACACGTGTTAGGTACACAAATATGTATTCGATATACAATTAAAATATAGTTACTTTTATGAATCTATACCAATAAAATAAAATCTGAGAGCGTCGGTGGCGCAGTGGGAAAGACGCGACCTATCATGTCGAGAGGTCCGAGTTCGATCCCCGGTAATGCCATGGTACCAGTTGGGTTTTATCTAAAAACTTAAGTGTATTTTCTGACTGCTCGAGGAAACCTGCATACACCAAAGATGAAATTTCTCAAGCGCATATGAAGTTCACCAACCCGCAATGGAGCAGCAGGGTGTATCATATAGCTCATAAGCCCTTTTGAGAAGGTAGAGCACAGGGTAGGGCTGTGCTCCTGCAGTGGGGTTGTTGATGATGATAATAAAAGCTGAAACCTTTGTTTGTTTGTTTAGTTGAAGGCGTTAAACTCTGTAACTACTAGTCTGATTTAAAAAAAAAACTTTTGCATTTGATAGCCTAATTCTTGGGGAAGGTAACCTTGAATTGGGATAAGGTAATTGAACCTTCCTCAAGATTATGTATTATAGATATGATTGTTATGTATTATGTAGGTTATAGATATGATTGTTATACAACTGCTGACACAACTACAATTGTTATACAATTTTAAGATAATTCATTTAAGTTGTGTTGATAGTTTTGAATCAATTTTGAGTAAAGCCTTTAATTTGTTTTGATTTTATTTTATATAGAGGGCTTGTTCAATCGAGGTGTAAAACTACCCTATTGTTACCATTTGAGCTACTATATACAAAATTAATCCAAAAATTATATCAAAACCAAAGTAGGTATTAAAAAAGAAATTTGTAGTGACATCCTTGGATGAGCCCTAAGCAAGTCAGTTCACTTCCTAAAGGCCTTCGACAGTAAGGGCGTAACCTTTACAGAAATAGTAATTTACAATAACGTTATTGAATACAGACTGGGTTAAAATTTTATTGATAACTTGCTTTTGTACTACCATCAATGTTTTACGACTCATTCAAATAGTTTAGAGAAAGCTGGAAGCATTTTGTGAAATAGATATTATTTACAAATGAACAAACATGTCAACCAATTAACTAATATAAATGCATAATGTCTATATATTTTCTATGTTTATCACATAATGCGGTTACTATCCAGTTCATGAGGGTAGGTTGCAGTGTGTCCTGCCATGTTCATCTTTGCCTTTGATTTTGTATTCTATAAGATGTATTTCGGAGAGTGTGCTCGGGAGCTGCATGAGATCATACCGCCTTCCCCTTTCTTCTATAGGACATGCAGCCGACAGGGAGTTCTATGGAACTCCCTGCCGGCGGTATTTCCGAGCTCATACAACCCAAATCTTTTCAAGGTTCGAGTGAATAGGCATCTTCTGGGTGAGCTCGCTCCATCGTCGGCCTCGTTCTTCCTACATGGATAGATGCTGGTCAAGAGCAAACCCATTTTTAATAATAAAAAATATATATATAATTATTGTAAAAGAATCCCTGTCCGCCTCTGTCCATTTCTCGGCTTTTATCTTCTTCTGTTATTATCTATTATCTACTTCACATCTCTAGGAAGGAAAATTCGAAGGAACGGCTTGTGATACAGGGTCATGTAGAGGAAAGACGCCCAAAAGGTAGATCGCCTTCACGCTGGACAGACCTAATAAAATCCAAACGAAAAATAGGGAAAAAAAAAAGGAATATTTTTGCCTTTCGGAAGTAATAAGTTGAAAAATATTGATGCTACAAAAAAAAGTTTCAGATAAAAAAGATGGTACAGTGTGCTCGTGACGCCACCAGTAGAATCAAGTTATCAAAGTCGCATACTGACAAGAGTATGCGACTTTAATTTGTATCTTCTTCTAAACCACCCAAAGGTTTTTAATAAGGTTTTCACTAATAGAAGGAACGATAAAGGAGGAAGTTTACTTGCATCTGTGCGTAGCCGGAGGCGGATTACTAGTTTATATTATATTTTAAATATAAATAGTATGTATCTAAAATGGATAGTTTTTTTACACTGTTTTATAATAATGGTATAAAAGTCGGTTAAAACAGATTGTACGCAGTTATGTTGTTTCTAAAAGGGAATTTTATGCAAAATGTTAAGTTAAACATTGTAAGTTAATATTGCCATTTAATAAGTGAATATTAAATTATATGTACGATATAAACTACTGTCTTTTTCATAAGACATAAATTAAGATTATATTATAATATAATATTATAAATAATATTATAAATTAAATTTAAGATTATAATTTTACATTTCCTATCTATATCTATACATATTATTATAATAAAATCGTAAAAGAGCCGTGTCTGTATGTTACCGAAGTCAAAAAAGTAGTTTTTAGAATTTTTTTCTGTTTGTCTGTGCGTTTGCTCGCGCTAATCTCCGAAACGGCTTAACCGATTTGAATGCGGTTTTCACTCATGTTATAGCAAGCTTCCCGTAACATGTAAGTAATCTTTGTTTCGTTCCAATCGATTTACAAACAAAAAAGTTACGCGTTATTCCGAATACTTCAGGTATTCGGAATACTACGCGTTAAAATGAATCATAAATCATTGTATGATTGTATGTTGTTATTTTCTGTATTGCTTTTTGTTTAAATATAAAATAAATAAATAAAAATATATTATGTTTATAATACTTATATAATCATCGTTTATAAGGCTATAGATTTATAACCTTAACTGATGTTCATATGAAACAGGCATGTCATATGGCCTCTGTATTGTCCGAAGCCGATCGAAGCTGGCATTTGTTAGTAAACAAATTTAAGTAAGAGCTATTTGTTCGAGTCACTGATATTGACATAACTCTCTCTGAGAGTTGCAATTGAAACGCCAAAACATGTTACTAAAATATAACAAAACAAACAGTTGGATGAGATAACAGTGACGGTGATGGCATAACAACGTAACAATGATTGGGTTTCAACAAACAATACTTAGTCGTGTAACCAATCATATTAAATCCTATGCCCTTATATTAGTCTTATACAGTCAAATTACGAAAGCTTCAAAGTGTCGTGAATTTCGCAAAGAACCAAAATTTCGCTCGGTAAAGTAAGGTATAATTCTGAAGGTATTGGTAATAGAGAAAAAAAGTTTTAGACAAAAGTTGTTCGTAATTAAAAGATCTACAACTTTGATGATCCAGAAAATTTCATAAAATTGAACAGTTGGGGAGGAAATGACGAAAAACGAAAAATAGGGAAAAAAAAGGAATATTTTTGCCTTTCGGAAGTAATAAGTTGAAAAATATTGATGCTACAAAAAAAAGTTTCAAATAAAAAAGTTAGTAAATTTAATTTAGAAGGGAAAATGTCTCTACAATTTTTTGCCTAACACTAACCGTTTCGAGATATCGAATTAAACGCGTTTTTAGCGAAATGAGGTACAGCTGACCTTCGGAGAACCCCTCAAATTGAAATGTGTGCTCAGAATGCATCCCCCTATCGATCCTTAACAATCGCCAAACTACATAATTTTATGTTTAATAAACCCATTTTGAGCCGTAATTTGACTGGACTATATGTCATGAAGCCTTATAAATCATTTATCAAATAGCTGAGACCGCAATTTCGTACGCATGGTATACGGTATAGCGCGTAACTTTTTTTTTTTTGTAAATCGATTAGAATGAAACAAGTACTAAATGTTATGGAAAGCTTGCTACAATAAGTCAGTGAAAACCGCATTCAAATCGGTTAAGCCGTTTTAGAGATTAGCGTGCACAAACTCACAAACAAACATTTTTGACCTATATTTTATGTACAGACACGGCTCGTTTACGATTTTATTATATATATAGATATTATATCTTCAAAATGTCCTCTTACTTACACGATAGTGGGGCAAACTACATAAAAAAATGGAAACATTATTTTTAAATAGAAATTAAAATAATAATACCATAACGTATTTAACGTTCTAAAAGATTAGTACAAAAAAATTCTTTTAAAATTCACCTCTGGGTTGGCTCGCCAAAATATCATCCTGCATTGTCGCATTGTCGACGAACAATTGCTTCCACCTTAGAGAGAGATCTCGTGTCCTACCGTCTCTGATGAGTTGTTCCAATGAATACCTACCCCGAGCTTTTAACACAGCATTACTGCGAGCCCGCCTTTATCTCGCGGACCCACGAACTAAAATATTGACTTCTTCGAGCATATTATGAAATAAGTGCTATTATTGATTTTCCGGTCTTTTGTAAGGGGCGTTCAAAGTTCAAAGTCGCCAGTTTTAGCTGGGGATTGCAATATACAATGCGAAACGACGAAACCAAACCTACAAAACAAGAGAAAGTTTCTTAAAAGAAATGCTGTATCTAATAATAAGACATAATGAATAATAACTACGTGCGTCTAAACACGAACACTGCATTATCCTTTAAACCAGGTAGAAACACGCATAAAGCCCATTTCAATCTGAAACTTCGAACTTATTGATTTGGGTGAAAGGTTCAAAGGGGACCGCTTAAAAGTAATTTAAGCGGTACGTATTTCCGGGTAAATAGTCAAACATAAAAGAAGTAGAATTGACCACATTCCTTTAATAAAATCGTTCGATTCGTTTCGTAGAAATATCGTAGCTAATCACTTTATAACTCTGTTCTCGGATTGCCAAAGTGGCTTATTAGCAGAAGGGCAAGTTCGCATTAAGGCCACTTCGCATAAGGGCAAATTCTCCAATTTACAAAAATTCTAAGTGATAAAAATAATCATTCTCTTTTAGTAATAAAATAAAGTCTGAATAAAATCCTTCTTAGAATATTAATTATAACAAAAAATAATGTAAGCACTATTATAAATTACCGTTAATGAAAAATTGACACAATGTAGTGAATAAATTAATTTCTTTACGCTTAATCACTATTTATAAACATTTCAAATTCAGTAATCATTAAATAAACACATTGCCAGTATCGCAGTGTTATAGAGTTTCGTAAGTGACGTTACAGTTTTGTTTAACTTTAGAATTTTCTTTATTGTTTTTCGAAAAACAGAAAAACAGTTTTTTCTTGAATTCACAAGTTGGAAATATAATAATTATTTACAAAGAAAAACATAAGGGAATATTAAATTACTTACGACTCGCACTGATACATTTCTCTGCATTAATCGCTCTTTCCAATAGTGAAAACCTTATCAACATTCGTTAAGTTGTTTAGAATAAGTTAGTGCAGAACTAGACAGAGGCGTAAAGCGACTTTATATTATAAAAATATATATGTGTACTTATATTTAAATCACGGCATCACGCGTGAACGGGTAGACCGATTTAAATACGGTTTTCACTAATGGAAAGAGGGATAAACGGGGAATGTTCATACATATAAAAATTGCACGAAGCCCCCGGCCGCTAGTTTATATTATAAAAAAAAAGTTTTTTTTTCACTGACACGTGACGACATTATCAGAGGTATTTCTATGTTTCTGTTTGTGTATAAAAAACCGTATGTTTATACACATTTTATACATTCCACATAAACAAATTTTATTTTAAATCTATACGACTTATTATGAATATAAACAATGGAATCTATACAAATTATTGATAGGAAAAAAATAGTTCAAAAGAACCTTTCCAAGAATCTGATAAGGGAATTCCAAGATCTGATAAATGTGAAAAGTACTTGTAAAGCACTTTCAAATAATTACAGAGTGAGTGAGTGTTTGTATTGATACAATTTGGTTTTGATAGAAGAGGGATAACAGATGTAGAGGCGCGCGCCCGCGACAAAATGTCTTCATTATGCTGCCCACGCATAATGAAATCACGCATATCCGCCGTCAAAGATTAATCATGAATCATAGAAAGGTCACTTGCTACCATTATTAAGTTGGAATGTAATTTTACAGATATATTTGGGCGTGACTTTGTTTATTTATGGACGGTATTATTTAAATTTACATGCCTTGTTTGTAAAGCGACATTTCATTATTTACACTTTTCTGGACTAAAAAAATATTTTTGACAATTTAAAAATCATACACAAATTCTAATGATCATAAAATTCGGATTAATAAAAGCAAACTGGATGATCGAGTATGTCAATTCGAAATTAATCGGTGGGTGAAACCGGGGTCTTAGCTAGACAGGACATATGACTGGGCCTTTCTTTGGGATGGCGGTGTGTGAATAACCGCCATTGCAATGAGTGTGCGGGAACGGTTTTATAGGTATCCTATGGTATTGGCTGGTCCTTCACACAAAATTAAGAGCGATCGAGTAACAGTAGCTGCTCGATGGATGCATCCAGGTCACCTGGACCTCCAGATGAGAAAGTTCAGCTCGGCGCCACAGTCACCAACACAAATTATTGTTCACAATGAAAACACTCCTTTAAAATTATAGTGCGTTGCTAGATCCATAAAGCGTTTTTAAGTAAATTGTTGTTTATAAGCGACGCGACCGGGTTCGCGTCCGCAAAGGACGGCGATAAGCGAACAACTGCTGCCCTCTCTCGCCTGAAACTGCGAGAAAGCCAGCAAAATACACACGTCAAACCACTCTGTTTTTAGCTTTGTCAAAAAATTACTACTTTTTCGAACCTTGTGATCAGCCAGCTCCTTTTATGGATGAACATTATTGAATAAATCATAAGACCGGTTGATCTTTGTCCAGGTCACGCCCAGGGCGGAGTACACCCACGCACATTTAATACCTAAAGGTTACACCTTCCAAGTATTTGCTTACCCATAACAATAGGTACCACTGAAGCAATGATCGAGCGGTTGACGGCGACATTTGAGGTCGTTTGCCTTTGATTTATGAGCTATCAATATCCGATGTATCGATACATCTAATTTAATCAGAAACCTCGCATAGAAATTTCAATTTTAATTGGTATCCCTTAAAGAGTAAATTGGCTTACAATTTTGAGTAAAGTGAATTAGATAATTTTGATGGCTAAGTATTTTGTTTTGTTACTTTGTCATTTAATGTGGTTAGCAAGTTGATGAGACAAAATGTGCGACAGACAACTTGAACAGCGAATGAGTATACAATTATCATTTACTTTTATGAACTAAAATGAATCATAAATAAAATCGTTAGAAAGAGAAGGGCTTGAGTTATTTCTCTCATTTACAGATGGTCTATGTAAAAACCATTTTCTCTGTATTTTTTCAATGTAATCATCATTAGACAGTTTGACGATCCACTTGTTGGTAGGTTGCTACAGTCGTCTATAATACGACATCAGTAGAATTAAAGATAAGCGATTAGGAAGGGATAGTGAAATGGCTTCTGGGTGGCTTACTAACTCACCGAAACAAAACAGCAAAGATGTTATTATTTTACGGTTGTCTTCTGTAAGAGGGTGGTTACTGCCGCCAGAAAGGCTGACCCAGATCATAGCCAAGTTTGAAAAGTTCATTTGTAATATAAATTTCAATAATTTATAGCCCCCTAAGCTCGTCAAATAATATATAATATATCGTCAGGTTAATATAAAATTTTCTTGTTGTTAAACTACAAGGCGGAAGAAGCGGGGAACAGCTAGCATATTTACAGTTTAAATAAATAATCAAGAAGAGATTTTAAAGAAATTTTGTAGATATAGCTCAAAAAAGCCAACAAAAATAGTTCTGCCGGTTTCATTTAAACTTTCCACCCGAGATTACCCTGCATACAGAAGCTAGTACTCACATTTGTACCCTTATATTTTTTAAATTGTATACGGGATAGGAATTGACCTTAATCTCATCTGATGGTAAGTGAAGATGAGGTCGAAGATGGAGTTCGCTCCTCCGTTAGTACAACCTATTTATTCATTTATTCATTCTGTTCTCGAAGAGTTCCAAATTGAATGTTGTATGTGGAAGGGTGAATCGATTTGATTTATTTAGTACCTAAGTTGACCACATTTTTTAATGATTACTTAACATTTATTTTATTTTCTTTATTTTAATGATTGTTTAATAAATTTATTTATTTACATTACATACCGTAATATATAAAAACTTAATTTATTTATTATTATATATTAAAATATATATATTAATTTATATACATATACAGATTATAAAAAGAATTAATTTCAATATAAGCAGTTCATCGACCTTTAACATAATTATCTCTTCTCGGCCGTACGACATCCGCAGTGGATGACATAGGTATTCGTCTTTAATTTTCCAGTAGGACAGGTCAGGAGCTCCAGCGTCCTAAGCAGTTTAACATTTTTAGAAGGAAATGCACTTTGTTTAAGACATTTCCCAAGACATGAGATTCAGAAGTCGATTCCAACCGTTGTCTAAGCAGAGTAATATTTGGTGTAAGCGATACCTGCCTATTTTCTATTACTTGTACCATCTTCGTTGACCAACTCTTTAAATATTATGACTTAACAAAGTATTATGTTAAAGGTCTAAACATCAAATCCGATCACTTTCCCGTCTGTGTCAGGGATTAAGATCCGAAATGTCAGTGGCTGTGACATTTTTATGTCGGTGCGACATTTTGATGGTGATTATGAAACTATGTAGATAAGATCGAGCCAATTAGAGATTATTTTTCAAGTATTTCGGTGCCGTGAGATAGTGTTTGTTATTAGAAATCAAAGGTGACGATCAATGTGTATTGCCAGTAATAACATATAGCACTAAAATGTTGTGTTTAACTATGGACCTTCTAAGAAAGCTTGTAATCGCTCAAGGTGTGATATGCCTCTTTGGGGCTTCGCGAACATCTCAACCGTCACTCACCGACTGAAACTCAGGAGCAGACACTATTGTAATTGGTGGTTGTGCTTACACGACACTGTACTTATAATTTAAATCTTCCATCATATCTCTGGGATCCAATTATCTAAATCAATAAAACACTATGTCGTTTTCATAATGTATGTGCATTGTGCACATATATTCTTTTCAATCCTAAACCTTTATAAGATTTTCTATAAATAAATTAAATACTATCAAACATTATTTCAATTTTTGTTTTCAATACTTTCAACTCATTTTTTCCTATTGACATATTCTATATTTTTGAAAACATTCCATTTTCGATATTTTTCTTTTTCAATGTTTGAAAATCAAACCTATTTAAATACAGCCAGTATTTAAGTTCAAATTCATCAACAGATACTACACGAGACTGAGGTAAATGAAATCTCGACCGCTACTGCTTGAAGGAATTTCAAAAGATACATTGTTGGGATAAACACAGTATTCTAGATCGCTTAAATACGTCGGGTATCTGGGACTATTATTGCACTAAAAACATCCTTCGAATGCCTTTTGCTCCGTAGACCTTTAAATCGTCACCGGACTTTTGGCGAGCAAGCGCTTAGCCCTGTAAACAAAATAATTTTTGCCTCTTTGAAGTATTTAGTAGCAGGGTATAAGAAGAAGTTTGCCGGCTACTATACAATGCACTGCATAGTCGTGAAGTCGTAAACACCTCCTTACAAATGACCACCTTGAAATAACCAGTGTCTCTGTAGGAGTAAGGGATGCTAGTTAACTCAATTCCCATTTTGTCTCTAATCCTTTATCCTATGGCGTTGCTTTTGTTATAGGCAGTGATACTTAACTATCCTCCAAAAAGTGGACTATCAGTCTTACCTGCTTGCTTAACAAGCACAAAAAAAAGAATATTTAATATGAGTTAAATATTTCCTTTTGAACAACTATAAAAACAAGAAACTGGAAACTTGCCAGACAGCAATGGAGGGGAGCATGTTAAATATCAAGGAACTATAAGAAGACTCACGAAAACAGAAGGCATAACGATGAGAATAAAAAAAATGGAAATCAACAGGCCACATTTTTTAAATTATGTTAAGATCGGCAGACAGGCTGACGGTCCACTTGATGGTAGGTGGCTACCGTCGCCTATAACACAAACAACGCCAAAGCTGCTGCAAGTGCGCTGCCGACTACAATAGGATTAAGGATAAGGGATTAGGAGGGGATAGGGAAATGGGCTCAGGCATCCCTTACTCACTCACCGAAACACAACAGCATATGTGCTGTTAATTCACGGTGGTCTTCTTTAAGGGGGTGGTTACTGCCGCCAGTCGGGCTGCCCAAATGACTGCGAAACGCAGTGTGCCCTGCCACTACTACATGGTAAGAGGCATGGAGAAGTGGAAGAGGAATATAGTATTTTGGTACATATGGAATAAAAAATAAAATGATGTAGACAGTACCAACGGTGGGAAGATGAAATAAAAGCAATAGTTGGAAAAACATGGGCCAAGAGAGCACCAAACACAGCGGAATGGAAAGATATGGAGGAAGGAGGCCTTTGCCAAAGTTGACAAGTTGTCGTTGTCAGTGGCTCACCAGAGCCGACAAATAACAATGTAAAATTTTAAAAAGTGTAGTGTGTGAATAAAAGGCCTACACGTATATTATTATTATTATTATAAATATTTTCTTGATTTATACCTATACGAAACTAATTCTAAGTTTAAGCTTAAAATAAATAAGTGAATTTTACAGCTAAACCGACACCATTTTATCTTTGAATATTGTAGATGAAGAGTATGCTAGAAGGGCTGTAAACATCAATAGTCCTTAACAGCACCCAGTTCGCCTACAGTCCATTGTTTGGGCTCACGTTTACTCGCCCCTGCATTTCGCGCCATCTCCAAGAGAAACTTGTTATTTATCTGTATGATATAGTGTAATGGTCTCGATGATCGCTACCTCCTTTAAAATGATTTCTGGATAAAAGTTCACATATTGTTTACACTCGTTACTCGTTGATATTTTGTTTGTACATTTGTTTTACTTTTGACGATTTGTAAATTTCATTTTCAAATTATGTAACAGGTTTAAATTTGTCCTAAATTAAAATATTATACCATAGATACCAAGAAACTTGCTATAAGCAGAATTATACAAGAAAAGAAAAAATAATTTTACAATAAAATGCATTTATTATTTTATCATTCAATCATGTACTTTATTTATTTATGGAAATGTATCATGTTATGTGATGTTTTCGGAGGTATGATCTTATTAAGATAAAAGGTTGCAATTAGAAGCTCATTACACATAAATAAAAGAACTAGCCTGTTCCATCATAGTATTAGTATTACTTAATCAGTGGTTAGTAATACTAATAATACTTATTTTTTAATGTTAAGATCGGCAGACATGCTGACGGTACACTTGATGGTAGGTGGCTACCGTCGTCTATAACACAAGCAACGCCATAGGTGCTGCAAGTGCGCTGCCGACTACAGTAGGATTAAGGACAAGGGATTGGGAGGGTATAGAGAAATGGGCTCCGGCATCCCTTACTCACTCACCGAAACACAAAAGTACACGTGCTGTTATTTCACGGTGGTCTTCTGTAAAGGGTTGTTACTACCACCAGACGGGCTGCAAAAATGACTGCGAAACGCAGTGTGCTCTGCCACTACTTACCAGAGCCAACTTTGAAAAGTTTATTTTCAAAGTTGACCCAGCCGAGAATCGAACCCGGGAATTCTATAAGAGAACGTTAAGACAAACACCCTAACCACTCATCCAACGGGTCGTCAACGGGTGACATATTCGTATAAAAGATGACATAGTTACTAAATATTTTTAAAACTTATATGAAAATCTTAATAACCAAAATTCCTTTGCTGTTCGTTGGGAAAATAATAAAATAAGTCTACTTATTTGGCTTATTGTAAATTCGCCACCAAAGAAAACATGTGTAAACTCGCCACGATTTTATTTTTATAAACTCGCCACAATAGTTTTTCTTGTACCGTAAGAATAATAAACCGTAAGAATCTTAATAAAATCCTTATTTATTTTGTCATGTCCTGGCATAAACTTGCAATAGGGCTTTAGCTCCTACTATGTATGTTTGAAATTATAATGATACAGAGCCCAGTCTGTTTGATATTGTACCACATGTATTTCCAACTTCATTATTTCCCCCAATTGTTGATTCTAGAGAAAATTGTTGATTAAAAGGTAGTAATTTTTTTTATTTTTTTTTATTTTTATGTCAAGATCGAAAGACAGGTCTCGGTCTACTTGATGGTTGGTGGGTACCGTCGCCTATAACACAAGCCTATAAAGATTTTATTTTCTTATGTTTCTAAATAAGAAAATTTCAAATTTTACTGACAGAAATATTTGTACGACGCATTAAGTGAAACATTAGCCATAAAAATGTGTTTAAGCTAAATTTATTAAAAACGTTTTAATAAATAAAATTATAGATGCTTGTAATGTCAAAATAACTGCTTTTTACTAAATATATATCAAAGTATATAAGGCGTTTGTTCCGGCTAATATCCGAAACGGGTGGACCAATATTGAGGTGACCTTCACTGACAGATAGCTGATGTTATAAGAAGTAACTTAGACTACTTTTATTTCAGAAAAAAAAAAACATATAGGTAAGCAGTGTCCAGTGTGCGGGGTGTTCAGCTAGTATTTAATAAGTTTAATAGCTATTTAATTTTATAAATGCTGACACCTTTACACGGTTACATTTTTAAATCAATTTTGAAAAACCAAAAAAATCTCTGGGTTAGTACTTTGGTTCTGTTGTAATTTTCAAACAAGAGTAGCAGCCGGCAACAGTTAGATATGAAAATTAGTTTACATAACACGGAATAATCTGTGTAACAGATTGTTTGTTTATAAAAACAAACAATCTATTAAATTCTTGTATTTCCAATAAAATAGTATAATACTGGTTGAGACAGTCTGACGGAAGCAATAAGGTGATAGTATCTGGCCACCTTTCACCGTATCGCCGTTCGATTTTGCTCTAAATAAGTGAAACTTCACTTTTAATGCAGCTTATTTAAAATGGCGGGTTAATTGGTCACGAACTGGTGCAAAAAATTTAAACGTTTGTTGTACACGTACACAATTTAATGTCGTATGTTTTTTTTTAAATCTGTGATTTAAATCTACCTATATTTAAAGAATTGCGATTTTAAAACACTTTAACGAACTATATAGCAAGCCAAAGCTGAACAGTGCTATAAATATTTTATTATTTTTTTAAAATAAAGTCAACAGACAGGCTGACAGTCCACTTGACGGCAGGTGGCTACGGTTGCCTATAGCACAAGCAACGCCACAGGTGCTGCAAGGGATTGGGCAGGGGAGTGGATAAGGGATTGGGAAGACTCACCAAGACACAACAGCATTTCACGGTAGAATAACTGTAATTTTGATCAGTTTAAGAAAAAATGCCAAAAACAGTACCGAGAGACTAGCAAAACATTAATGAATTATCAACACAATTGGCGGTTTTATGGAATTTGGAACCAGTAATAGTCCGAGAGTTGTTAAATATTAATACTTAGTTGAGACTAGTGTTGCCCAAAAGTCTTGCAAGTCTTGCAGTCTTGGTCTTGTTCTTGCATTTTTGCAAGACCAAGACCAAGACCAAGACTGCCTAATTGTAGCAAGACCAAGACCAAGACTGACCCTGCAAGATTTAAGCAAGAACAAGACTAAGCCTGCAAGACTCTTGCGTCTTGCAATTTAAATCAAACCACTGAGACCACGCGAGCAGAACCGCGGACACAGCTAGTTCATTATACATCATAGGTATTGTTTTACTATATTTACATCCGGTAAATTGCTAGGATGTATTTATTTATTTGGGGTGTTATATTGATTTATTTTTTATTATAATTTACGTAATAACTACGTAAATTATAATATAGTATAATTTACGTAAATATCTAGTAGAATTTTGCTCCGCCCCTTTATTTAAACATTTTTTCATTAAATTTATAAACTGAACTGTTATTGGTAACGAATTGTATTATTTGATAACCGAAAAAATAAAATGTAACTACTGTACTGGTGACAAAATAACAAATAAAAAGAAGTCATAATCTGGCGACGATACGATAATTGATATATTTGCTGACAGATGCTACTATTTTGTTTTGAGTACGGAGCTATTATTTAAGGGACAAATCTATTATTTTCACAACAAAGTTTTATTTATAGGACAAACTACGATTTTTTGATAATACATTTATTATTTTAGATATATATTGACATTAATTTGTAAATTCATACCTGGCGACCCATTTATTTAATTGACAATGAAAATATTTCGTGCCGACAGATCTATTAATTAGATGATAGGTACAAGTTGATGACAAAATATAAATTTTGATGACGGAAAATATAGTTCCCAAAAAAAATTTAGGTACCGTCAATGTAGGTAACTTTGCCTGGTCAACAAACTTTGCCTATTGAGGTGACTTGTTGGAGGAAACTCAAACAATAAAAAGGAAATAAATATTAAAATATTTATCCATAAATTGTAAAGCCATAGATCTGACATTGTAATCTAACCAATAGAATAGACTACTGCATTTGAAAAAAGAATAATTAAGTAAATCAAAAGTAAATACATAAACATAAGTAATATTTCATGTACATAGATGATTTCATTACATTTAAAAATTTAATATTAAGAAGACATCAAGAATAGGTAGTAAAAACAACTTTTGACTCTATTTGATTTTCGCCGCAATTGCGTAGTTGTATCGATATGTGTAACCAAATTCAGCTCTTAAAAGTATGAGCACTTAAGTTAATTTTCAACAAACATACGCGCGGTGAAAATTCCAGTTCAAAGTGAATTTAGACATGCCTGCCTCGCAGCTTCCTTGTGTAGCTAATGATGCCCTAAATCTCTACGGTTTAAAGTCTAAATTAGTTTGCACTGTCATAAAGCGGCAACTTTTGTCGGTTCTCTTTCTAGATTCTACACAAAATTGACTTAACTTTTAACGTGTTTATGAATTTATTTAAAAAAGAATTTAGCAAGTTACAATCTATTTTAACATGGTTTTAACCAAATCAATTGCATACTTGATTGTGTTATTTATTTAGTTTATTTAGTGCCCGCAACTTTGTCCGCGTGGAAAAATCATGGGAAAATAAAAAGTTTTTTATTAGAAGACCCCTTCGGAACAGTACTTTTTCTGGGTGAAAAGTACCTATCCTATGTCCTTTCTTGTATCCCTGACAACGTGTGTGCAAAATTTCATGATGATCGGTTGAGTAGTTAGGGCGTGAAAAGGTAACAGACAGACAGAGTTACTTTCACATTTATGATATTAAAGTATGGATTACGTTTTGCCCGCGTCTTTGTTCACGTAAAGTTCGATTGGTATAGGTAATGATTATACTTATATTAGGTAGGTATAATTATTACTTAATGAAAATTTATCTGCAAGTAAACGAACAGCCACCCTCGTGATCATGACCCTCATGTTGTGGATGTGTCCGGTCCGCGTAGATACTGGATAGGTAGGTACTTACCCACCTACTTACATCATAGGTATCTGATTAAATTATAGACTAGCTTTTGAACGCAACTTCGTCTGCGTCTGCCGTCTGGATAAAAGATAAAAATGTGTCTTTTTCTGTACACTATCTCTTTGAAACAATGATACCTATTTCAATTTTATTTTCATACCTACATACGAAGTTCATACCTACCTACGCTCTTGTTCATGCTCTTGTTTAATTAACTTTAACTTATATAACATTGGTACTTGGTAGGTACTTACCTAATTAATTAATGAATTTTAATGCATTTGAAAGAAATTTTGTAGGTAGGGTAGAAGGTACAGTGGGGTACGAAAACTAAAGCGAAAACTTTCGTAAATTCATTCCTTTATCAAGTCGTTGACTCTTAATACCTTTTGAAACTAAAGCACTAAGACAGCTCAAAGACGTTTGATTGAAATGAAATGAAATTTTGGCATGACTGATAATTGCCCTGGTGCATCGATGTTTAGTAGGTTAGTGATAAAAATTGTACCTAACCAATAAAATTATACAAACATTATGTAGGTACTTATCAAGTTTATATTAGTCCTGAACCTGATATACTTATATTGTCTTAGGTTTTATTCTATTCAGCAAAATTTAAAACTCATCGAGTCGAGTATAGCAAGTTAGCAACAGTTTTTGCGCCAGTCAATTTGGTGGTTAATCTCTTTTACTTTACGCGATATAAACCATTGGTCGGTCGGCGGTATTTATGATTACTTATTTCATAATCATTGATGGTTCTATGGGCCTTTTCCATAGAAAATAACACTGGCAAAATAATCCGCAAAATTACGCGTGTACTTGGTTTCATTTTGTTCGTAACGGCAGTGGTGTCCGCTTACACCAAGCTAGAACAGAACAAGGGATCCGTGGAGTGGATGCAGATATTTATAACTGTGTCTGTATAATAGTAATGTCTGAGCGGGTGTTACTTATGAAAATTAATAAAAGTGGATTATACCAAATATAATATATAAAAAAATTAAAATTATGAAAATGAAATACTTACTAAAATTACATGTTTGTTAAATTAACAAGTCAAAGTCAAGTTAAAATAATTTGTTCATTTGAAACTTTTACATGTACTTACTTAATTACTCATTAACGTCAAAACAATAGAAAATTAAAAATGAAGTTTTTGATGGTTATAACGGTTTTTATTTTATTTGTTAAAAATAATATTTATATAGAATATTTTTATAATATTGTTATAAAAATATTATATATAAATATTATTTTTATCAAATTCAATAAGTAGCAAACAAAAACATTAAATTACTATAGTTAGCAACCGACTCTACTAATTTCGTTAATCTCGCCGAGCAACACGACCAACCAATGAGTCACTACTTACGTACCTGCAAAATTTTTATTAAAAGACTGCGACACAGCATTTGACACTGTTTGATCGCCGCCGCTCGCACATCAAAGGTTGCCGATATTCCAAAGAATAAAATAAATTTACTGGTGCTCAGAACGAATACTAATACAGATTTTGTTGTCCTCGCAAGAAATATTATAGTCGTAAAAATAGGTACATATTAGATAATTTATTGTAGTGATATTATTGTAGTAATATTATGTTATATTGGACTGTAGGAGTGTAGGTATATCAAATTCTATCATACTCTAGTAGCTAGTAAGTATATAAATACAGCAGGCAACATACCTAGGCAAGTTTGATTTAATTAATGTTAATTCCATCGAAAGAAGAACATAATACACAATATTATTTACACAGCTATTTTATTGTTAAGTAGGCATACAATAACTGGTCACTTCTGTATTTTTTAATCTTCCAAAGAATCATTGTTTTATCAAAGAATGCCGACTTTCCTTTATCGGTGTTTTGGCGTGTGCTTATAAATAGGAGTTATTATTTCAATTTCATTTATTCCCAATTGAGCTTCCCTTCGAGTATAGTGCATTAATTGTTTCTTCCCCATAAACCTGCTCTAATCTATGTTGACATGAGTGAGAGTGACGAAGATTCAAATAGTTCTAGTCGGAGTAGTGAGAGTTGGAGAATTAGATCTAAAAGACCTAAAAGCAAATTCGATGAGTTTTTCGAAATAATTCATGCGTCCCAAATTGCAAGGTGTAAATTGTGCCAACATAAAAAGGTTGAGATTAAAATGAAAAATAGAAACACTTCAGGCTTAAGGAAGCATCTACTATCTTTTCACGCGAAGGAATCGCAAATATTTCTTCCTTTGAAAAAACCCACATTAAGTGGAGATATATCAAGATTTTTAATAACCGCTGGAAAAAGTAGACAGGTAAGAAAAAATATATTACATAAATACCTACTTAATTAATTACAGTAATTTACCTAAATAAAGTCGCTGTTGTTCGCCGAACAAAACAATTTTTTTTTACTTCTACCAACGGGTATTTATTTGTTTACCTTTGTATGTATCGTATATACCTATATTTTTTTATGTCAAGGTCGGCAGACAGGCTGACGGTCCACTTGATGGTAGGTGATTACCGTAGCCCATAAATAACACAAGCAACGGCACAAGTGCTGGAGTGCGCTGCCGACTACAGTACGATTAAGGATAAGGGATTGGGAAGGAATAGGGAAAATGGGCTCTGGCATTCCTTACTCTCTCATCGAAACACAAGAGCAGTCAGCATACGTGCTGTTATTTCAAGGTGGTCTTCTGTAAGGGGGTGGTTACTGCCGTCAGGCGGGCTGCCCAAATGACTGCGAAACGCAGTGTGTCCTGCCTCTACTTTCCAGATCCAGACCAGAGACAACTTTGAAAAGTTCATTTCCAAAATTGACCCTGCCAGGAATTGAACCCGGGAACCCTAGAACAGAGCGTTAAGGCAAGCACCCTAACCACTTATCCAACGGGCTCGTCAATTAATATGATTGTTTTTGTTATGTTAAGGTCGACAGACAGGCTGACGGTCCATTTGATGGTAGGTGACTACCGTCGCCTATAACACCAGCAACGCCACAGGTGCTGCAAGTACGCAGCCGACCACAGTAGGATTAAGGATAAGGGATTGGAAAGGGATAGGGAAATGGGATATGTAATTTAATAATATTATTAAGTTATATGTTTTATTATTTTATTTCAGTCAGTATCTGAAAACCGCAGTGACAACTTTATGACAGCTACTGTTGATTGGATTGTAAAAAAATATCTTCCCTTCTCATTTTTCGATGACGAAGATACACAAGAATATTTTCGATTGATTTGTCCGAATACAGTATTTCCTAAAAGGTCGACACTTAGAAGGAAGGTCAAAGAGCGATTTGAAGAACTACAATCGCATGTTAAAAATCGACTACAACAATACTCATGTAAAATGTCATTTACCATTGATGGATGGACGTCCATTGCTGGTAGGAGTTACTACGGGGTCACTATTCATTATATAGACAACGAATGGAAGTATCGATCTGTAGTCCTTGATTTTATACCATCGCGCGGTGGACATACTGGGGTAGATATTGCAACGATTTTCCACAAATGTTTATTGGAATATGACATTATTAATAAAATACAGGGTATCACAGTCGACAACGCAACTGCAAATACAAAATTTATGTGTGAACTTGGCAAACTGCTACATTTTGATTCAGACAATCAACATTTCCGGTGCTTTGCTCACATTTTGAACCTTGGTGTGCAAGATTTATTGAAGACCTTAGCATTAGACAGTGAAACTGACAATGAAGAACAGGAACAGTATGAAGACTACCAAGACAAAACTGAGGAAGATGAAGAATATGCGCCAAATATTGCAGACTCACGTACAGCTATTACAAAATTACGCAGTATTTCCAGTAAAATAAAAAGAAGTGAGATACTGAAGAGGAAGTTCCAGTCTGCTTGTGAAGCAGCTGGCGTGCCAACAAATCTGAATCCCATACTCGACTGTCCAACGAGATGGAATTCCACACATGATATGATTGGATTTGGTTTAAAAGTTAGAACTGGCATTAACATATTGTGCACTTCTGTCGTCGAATTGAATGTTTTTCAAATCACAGAAATTGAATGGCAAATACTCGAAAAAATATATAAGTTTCTAATAAATTTTAAACTTTTATCAACGAAACTTGGTGGAGAAAAATATGTTACATTACCACTTGTCATTGTATCATTCAATCTCTTGCTCGACAAAATTGAATCCATGGTAAAACAATTAGATGAGAAACCTAATCGAACCGAAGTGGATGAAAGGCTTGTTCTGGGTTTCCAAGCAGCCCGAGATAAAATGCTAAAGCATTATAAAAAGAGCAACTGGATTTACTGTACCACTTTAATTTTAGACCCAAGGCACAAAGCTCAGACTTTTGATATGACATTATGGGGGAAGCAAATTAAAACAGAAAGCCTGTGCAAATTTAATGAACTTTATAAAGAGTATAAAAATCTACACTCGGTGTATAAGTCTCCACCAAGAAATAAAGTATGTGAATATAATGAAGATGAAGATATAATAGACTTTGAGAAACTGTATGCACGTCCCTCTACGTCATCTCGATCTGGATCTGGTCTTCAAGGCTTAGTCATTGACGAGTTGGAGGAGTACTTAAGTAAACCAAGAGCCGCCAGCTCGGAAGACATTTTAGAGTGGTGGAGGACGCACGAGACGGAATATCCGATTTTATCCAAGATGGCTCGTGATTTTCTTTCTATACCTGCAACTTCAGTACCTGCTGAGAGATTATTTTCTGAAGCATCGTTAGTAATTAGAAAACATAGAAATAGGTTAAGTGATGAGTCAGCCAGATGGTTACTCTGTATTAATTCTTGGTCAAAAGAATTAATATAAAGTTAATATAAGTTGCATCATGTCAAAGCTATTACTAATTTGTGTTTTGTTTTTTATTTAAATAAATTGTAAATTGCATAGATTGTTTTTATTCTACAACTCTTCTATTCCATATAAGGTGAGGGCCTATCACTTGACAGACAGTCTTTAAAATATTGTCTAGTTAATTTTATTAATTTGGTTGGTCTTTATTTAAGCCCAAAATGTACCTACTGTTACCTTGTTCTAAGATGTAAACTAACGTGTTTAATAAATGGCAATAGGCTAATAGGTGATTGCAAGACTTGCGAGACTCTTGCTGCAAGACCAAGACCAAGACCAAGACTGTGAGCGCAATACCAAGACCAAGACCAAGACCAGGTATATTGACGCAAGACCAAGACCAAGACTGGCTAAGTCTCGTCTTGGTCTTGCATTTGGGCAACACTAGTTGAGACAAATTTTATATATGCAGTGAATAATTGATAGGGATAAGATTCAGTACACTTGCAGCCACGGTAAAGTGCAACGCCCACTTGGGTCACCAGGTGTAAGTACAGCCCTAGGTCGATACATTGCCAACATTAAAATAAGTTTATGTTTCAACCTTACACCTTGCAATGTTGTAAAATTGCTAACTGTAATCGAGATTTAATTTAGATTGGCACATTCCATTTCAAATTGGCACTAAAGATTTCTTCTGATGTTATTAAAGTGTATGGAGTACTTTTTTCAAAAAAAAAAAAAAAAAAAAAAAAGGTGAAGGACGCAAGGAGGACAATCAGTTGATGGTAAGCGGTTATCATAACCTATAAATAGATATAAACACGAGTCTGCCTTTTTTCCTTGGAATTTTATTAATTATTTCAATGGACAATTCAAGTGGGCTGCGCTGCCAATAAGGGATAAGAGGTATAGTGGCGATATTTGGGATTGACTTCAAATCACTAACTCACGCACCAAAACTCAACACAACATATGCTGTTATTTCATGGTGGTCTTCTGTAAGGTGGTATAGTTACTGTTACATAAAGCAGTGAACTTTGCGACTAGCGATTACCAAAAAAAATTATTTATTTTTAATATTGACTCCAAAGAGTTTATTGTTGAAGCATCAGCACCTCAGACCCTTGCAGAATCAGAGGGGATTCTAGCAGACATGACAGGAATTAAACAGTAAAACAATAAAATATTGTTACGTGCAGGGTGAGTCAAACTGCCGTGTAAGGGCGAAAATGAACTATTTAATGAGTTCCCTTAATGAGTCGCTGGTTTACTGTCGCAGGTATCTTCCAAAAACTCCGAAAGTCGCTTTCGAATCGTATGCTATCGCATAACTGTGTCACTGCCGCCCGCCAGTCCCCTATTTATATTTGCCGCCAAACGTCTCGATCTATTTCGAATTCACTAGCGAAGTGGCGTGACTACTATCGATAGTGAGGAGCCTTCGAGATTTTCGACCGGCGCGAATGCTTTTACCAGAATGTTCCATGGTTAGTCGTAACATTATTAACAGGTGAAACTGTAATTAATTCATTAAAAAGGATTCAAAGAAACATTTTTAATCAAGAGTCTATTAAAGATTAAGAAATTTTAATCTCGAAGGGGAAAGGAACGGAAGAGGGCCAAAGAAATTAGAGCTACAAAAAAGGTGGAAGATATATTAAAGAAAATAAAACAACTGAAATGGCGATGGACAGGAGACATGAAGAGAGACATAAGACAAAATGGGCCAAAATTATAAAAAATAGAAATTGTTGGAAGCAGCTGGAAGAGGCTATGTGTTACAGGACACGCTGAATACTAAACCGGGAAATTCGATGTGTTAACGTGTATATAATCTGTAAATTAGTTGTTAATTAGTACATCAACAATAAAGCCTTAAATATATCACGAATAAAGGATATTTCTGATTCGAATAAATACTCTGACATCCGTTAATGCAAGTCATGCATAGAAACACAATATGTATACATCGATAGAAAATAAATTTCATGTATACATTGTAGTAAGTGTTACATAAAAGGGTACATAATCTAGTCTTGTCCCCATTTGTATTTGGCGATAAGTAACAACATTAACGCATGTTTCACTCACAAAAGCGTAATATAATAAATCGGTCTGTCCACAGACGCCTACATTCCTCTCGATCTTGCTGCCTTACTCGTTTTCAACTCGATATATTGTTGCCTTGCATTTGTACATACAGTAGCCGAGAGATTTGTATCGCGACCAACAAGTGAACCAATTGAAACGTTCCGGGCGAAAGTCTCGAACGCTTACGCTTCACTTTGAACAAAACTAGCTATCTTTCGTGGCCTCGCACGTGCTCAATTCGCTAAAGGGAAAACTTAGTCAGGCTGCGAAGAGCATGCAAACTGCTTGTAAACCTTAATGAAAGCGAATCATCATAATCACCATATCAGCCGTAGGACATCCACTGCTGAACAAAGGCCTAAAGGACCGGTCAGAAGCAGCCTGGATCCACCGTAGACCCGCGGCCTTTATCAGATCTTCAGTCCACCTTCTGGGTGGACGTCCTACACTGGGCTTGCCGGTCCGACCCTCCACACGAGAACCTTCCGGCCCCAGTGGCCGTCAGCTATCCGCAATATCCTTCCCACTGCCATTACAACTTACTAATCCGCCGGGTTAGGTCGGTAACTTTCATCCGTCTACGTCGTTCCTGATTCGATCTCTCAATGTAAACCCGAGCTTTTTTTGCGAAGCCCATAATTAGACCACGTTTCAGCGCCATATGTCATCGCTGACAACACACATTGGTCGAAAACTTTTGTACCAGTAGTACATATAAATTAGATTTGCAATAACATTTTAAAATAACATTGTTTTGAGGATTCTGTTCAAGGGTGGAGAGTATCACTACGTATCAGCTGAGGCACAGTGAAAGCGGGTAATTATGTGTGAAGAGGTCTGAAAAAACTGTCTGAAAACTTAAAAAATAGCGGTCGTCCGAGCATATTTTGAAGCGAACGGGCTCACTGCAGAAGACCACAGTGAAATAGCACACGTGCTGCTGTGTTTTATTAAGGTAAGGTATGTGATAATGGAATACCGTTATGTTATATTCTTCTACAATTATATATTTATTTACTTCAGCAACAGCTTCGCATACTTAATATTTCTAACATTAGAAACACTCAACTTTAAGGGTCCAGATCACATCAATTCGAATTCGGTATACAAACTTACAAAATGATTTAAATAGAAATCGAAACAATAACAATTGCAAATAAAAATAGGCCACGATACAAAATTAAGGTAAAACAACATTTTTAAATTCTTTGTAATTAGTTCTTCGAAAAAAAAAATGGTTTTTTTTTTTCGGAAAATTCCAAACGTTATCGAGTTTTGCACTAAGCAACACATTTAGCCATTAATTTTTGTTTATATAGATTATATTTAAAATGGCTTATAGTTTATTTATTTAATATAATATAGCATAGGATATGAGTGGCTACGTATCCAAGCCACGTGTCTTAAACTTGACTACATCTAAGTCACATACGTAGACGTGAACCGTTGACCATGTGAGCAACATTGACCATGTGAGGAAATAGTATCGATATCTACTTATAAAGTAGGCAACTTCATTAAAATATTCAAGATGACACACTTTGATTGCGACAATTACTTAGGAATTTTAATTCTCATTGGCCTTGTCTCCTGTCTTCCCGTTGTTTATTATTATACTTTGGGACAAAATGCTTTAGACAGGAGTTCACAGCAATAGCTTAGCGTCGCAATTCAAAGTGGAATTCGAAATTCAAATCTTGTCGATTGATATCGTCGCATCGCGCTTGAGAGGGAAAGTTAGCTGACTAACAAATAATTTTCTCCCATGAAATCTAACGCAATTCGATCATAATTTAGCACTTGATTCTACAATAGCTGGTCCTGTCCTTTAGATAAAGGTCTCCTTCGAGGAATGAGTGGCACAGACTAATGTACAGGACAGAGGGTCCGGTTATGAATTATTTCATCAATTCCACGCTTGTCGCGACCAGCTTTTTCGCTGCAATAATTTATGTGTGGATATGAATGGATGCTACACGCTGTTATAAGGTTCACGGATTTTATCTATAATACTCGGAGTCATGGCGTTCATTAGAATTTGTAATTTGAATTGTAGTAGTGGTTAGTAATTAGTTAATATTATTTTAAATGAAACCTATGATTTGTTCAGTAATCGATAAGTAATGTGCTTATGCTTGACCGGAAATAGAATGTATTTTTTTAAATCATTTTGAATTTCTATATACAACCGTAATTCAATTCAGGATTAAACCATTAAGTTCATAAAAGTTATTTTCTTTCTTCATTTCTATTTTCATCTGTAATCCTTCAGAAATTGTAACCTGAATAATTTCCAAATTAATTTTATTTCTCTGTAGAGATCAAATATTAAAATGTGATTCTTATTATTTTTTATAATTAACTGTCTCAATATTCATATGCACCATTAATTGTCGTGTAAATTATTATAGAGATTTTTCTGAGATCCTAATCGCCTTAATATGTAGGCATATACGATGAGTGGTTGATGCTTGAATTGAGGAAATTGCAATGGAAAATGATAGGTTTTTCGTAACTGTTTGGTTGATAAGTCTGCGAGCATGTCGCAGGCCAGCCGCCGCCCACGCGGCTGTCGCGACCCAGCGCGGCGCGTAAATATAGCGCGCAGAATTGGAACTACCCGCGGTTATTTATCACCGGCGCGCGCACTCAAGAGAAATCGACGCGCAACTCGTTCATTGTCACTTCCTGCTCGGACGCCGCCGTGAGCGCACGCTCACCAACTAACACCCTTGTAATAGCCCTTTATTTGACGCCATTATGCTATTTCAGTCGGTTCCACACTGACCGTAACCGTTTATCTGATTATTGTCGTTTTGTCTCCAAAGTCTGTTATTCATTTAAGTTTACTACGCCTTTGTGCAACAGATCTATAATAATCTCAGATTACCAAACAGATATAATCGAAGAACAATGAAACCGTCCATAAATTGTCATAACAATTTGCGTTCATGGCTCTGGCATTAAAAGAAAAAGTGCGGAAGCACAAACTGGAGTACGACTCGAGTACGACCGATGACTTTTTATGAGTTGACATTTAGGCGACATTTGACATTATAGACACCGCCATCTGTCTAATTATTATTTGTGGGTGTGGGTTGTCAATTGCATTCCTAAACCGGGTTGCTCAGTGATTGATATCGCTGTCTCGCTCTACAACCAGTTCTTTGATTAATGCATTACTCTCTGAATGTCATGCGCATGTTTTGAACTAATTAAGGTTCTTCCTCGACGTCCGAGGTTGTTGCTTGTTTGTGTATAAGCTGAATTAATTGGAATTTATTTGAACATTGCTCTTATAGCATAAAAGCAAGAAAGCTAAGCTGTATTTTTGTGATGAAGACAGTCCTCTTGATGGTAGGTAGCTAGACCATACTGGGCCTTGGAACAAAACTAACGTAACAACTAACTCAAGGGACACTCCTTAACTATCGATTTTTAAGCGAAAATGATTTTTAAACGTCAGACAACGTCGAAACTGGCGGAATATCTTATATTATTTTCTTAAAAACTCATCAAATCAAAACAGTACACGTATGTAATTTCACGATTGTATCCAGATGGTCTACTCAATTTTCATGTCTCCTGCCTATACAGAGAAGTATTTACTATAAGACCTTTCATCAATAAAAATAAAAAAAATATGTTTTGATTTTTCTTAATTTAATAACGATTATGAAAATCTTTGGCTCGATAAGTGGAATTGATAGCGTCAGATTTAATGGGCATTTCGGGTCAATTTAAACATTAATTCGCACTGATGACATCTAATTTTAATGGTTAATTTGTTATAAAATTAGTTTTACTAATTTATTGATACTATAAATTTAAATATTAACACAAGATTATCTATTCTATATCTATATACATCGTAAACGACCCGTGTTAAATATAAAAAAAAAGAAATTGCACACGTTGTACCTATGTTACCGAGGTCAAAAAATGGTTTTCAAAATTTTTTATCTATATAATTTTAGGCAGCCCTTGAGTTAGTTTAGGTATCGTAACCTATATAAGTAGTTTTTCTTGGGCGACTTGTTTACAAAATATGAACTTATTAAAAAATACACTTATATTTTTCTCATTTACAATAGGTATACATGTAAAAGATTGCAAGAAGATTGTGTTTATATTTTATGATAAACATTCATGTACTATTTAAATATTGGAAATATTAAGAATAGTGTTTTCATTAAAATTATAGGTTTTTACAATCATTTCATATATTTTCTTACCACAAAGAATCTTATCAGTAAAATGTCATTTTTATTATTTTCTCTTTCAGTAGTCACAGCAGCTATCCGATTGGCAGTCCGGATATGTGCTTGTGTGTTTTAAATTGCGTGGTAATGCGAAAGCTCCTTCTAAATACTTGGGGTTGCGTAGGACATATATAAGTATGTTACGATGTCCGTCTATCATGTTTTCACATAGCAAAGTGTTCATGCCCACTGGTGGACATAAGTGTCCTCAATAAAAAACCCGCAATTGCCGTTGCTTCTAACTTTACTAAGGTGTAGCTCCCCCGCGTGGGCGACGCAGTGGTATATAACCGTCATTTGGGAATCTATCTTTCCCAAAGGTTGTTGAGGCCTTTTAAACAAACACAAGTGACGCAGGAATCCTACCCAATCTATGACAAACGGGTTTCAAGTCTCGCACAGTAACAGAAGCACGCGTTCTGAAAGGTTTTTTTATCACATGCTATTGAGTTGCGACTTACGATATATTTTGTGTTGACCTCGCCCGAGTCGCTCAAAGGTGAATCGGGCCACCACAAAAAATATTATAGATTGGTTTCGTTACTGTGTATTGTCACCATTATTTCGTTATTATCGAGCACTGATTTATTTACTGAAATAAATATTTGTTGAAAGTCCTCAAAAAGAAGATGAGATAGGAGTAAAATTATAATATTTTTTTTGTCACAAATTCCATTTTAGACTGCAATCGTATTTTACTGTTTTGATTTACTATTATTATAGGATTTACTATATATTTACTATTATAGGACTTCTAGTATAACTTATAACTTTTAATAGTGTTTGAACAATTTACGATGTTTATGTATCTATTTAAACATTATTCACAAAACATTTGGAGAATTTCATTAAACCTATGACTGTCATTCTGACGTGTAGTTCTCTTAATAGGCAGTGGACTACACTTCCTCAACATAGAAGATACGTGCCAAGCAAGCAATAGCACCATATTGCATGTTATATATGGTATCAAATTTAAAATACAAGGTGAGTATTAGAGATGTTAAGTTATTACAAGTTAAGTGTTTACAAGCAAATAAGTTTAAAAAGTAAACTATTATGGACATACTATTTTTGAAATGTTCACAATAATAACAGAATTCACAGTCGCACTACTTGTATTAGTCATGTCTGTCACGAAGTCGACACATGCTCCACAATCGCGGTTTTTGTCAACACATTTCTGTATTCGTACGCGCTACGAGTATATGCGCGCTCATTGCTCACTTTGTGTTTTTGTCTTACTCTATTTTCGTCTATTGCCAACTTAATGATGAATAAGTGAATTTATTAAAAATAGGTTTAAAATAAAAAGTCAGTTAGTAAGATTTTTGCAAGCAACACTTTATAGGTTAGAAAGTCTAGATACTCTTTTTGAACGAGCTATTTGGAAGCGCGGAGAAAACCCTGAAGGGTTTAAGGCGACGCCAGCCCCTAATGTTAAAAAAATCCACTAATTTGTAACCGTTTTCCTTTTAAATTATCATAATAATTATAATTAAAAAAAAAACTCAAATCATCTGCAGGATATATATGAAAAGGGATCATCATAATTATTTTTTAAATTATATTTAATTATATATATAAAAAATTACTAAGTTGGGGTCTAATATCGATGTTGTAAGTGTGCGATTTGCTTAATAATCAATATTTTAAATAGCTAATTCTTAAGATCAATTTTAAGATCCACTATCTGAAGTCTCATCAAAAGAAAAATTTGAATTATACTTTATTTAATTTTTAAATAGATATTTCCGAGATTTGCAAGTACGGCGGGTAGCGACTCCCCCTCAGCAGTCTCGTCAATTCAGTGTGGGACGAGTTTTGCGGCTGGAGTCGCCTTAACGAAATCTAAATTTTGTTGCGGCGGGCTTTCGACAGTTCACGCCATGAATCCCTGCGGCGAATTAATGGACTGTGTTTGGTCCTGTGGCGGGCGTCAGTCTCAGTCGCCGAAGAGTACTCCCGCCATAGTGACATTTGACAGCGGCCGTCATTAGATGTGACGTTTTGTAGGCCGAGTCGTTAGAGATAGCTTTTGAAAAACGGTTCGGTAAGCGCAAGCACTGGTGCTAAAATTGTATTTGAGTGACATTAAGTTACATTCGATTGAAGAATCGGCTGACGGTAGCCCTTGTACGGGATAATTGGTTTGAAAGAGACTAAATAGAATCTGTGAGTGTGTATTGAAGCGGCCACGGACGGGTATATCTTTGGTGCCGGAAAGCGGCGATATTCCCTTATTCCTATTTCCCGCCTCACCCCATATCTATATATCTCCCTATCGCCTGAGGCGACTTCCAGGCAGATCCGGGGTAAGTGGTTAGATTAAGTTACTAGCTCATCGCGGCGTATCGCCGTTTCGGTTGGTCTTGACCAAAGGTCAACGCCGCCGCACTGGTGCTTATGGCACAGCCACGGGTGCTGTAAGCAACAATCTCTGGTAGCAGAGCGTGGTTTACCTTGTATTTGTAATGAAAGGGGCCCAGCACATTTGAATTTGTATATTTGAAATTTGTACAATTTGTAATTGGTAGGTAGATTGGGGTATTCAATTTCTTGGTTACCTACATACCAAAAGGGAAAGGGCTTGTTTGAAGGGCAAAGATTCCCAAGCAATTTTCTTTAATTTGATTTTGTAAAATACCTGAAATTTTTTATTATTTTATTTTTATTAGTTTGATTTTGTTCTTATTGTTAAATTGGATGCTTAGTGAATGTTGAATCTCATTAATTAAAGGGCTAGTTAACATTATATTAGGCCACCTATGTAGTATAATTTGTTTGGATAATTGTTTAATTGGTTTGTTTGTTTTGTTAATATTTATAAGTTGATGGATAATTTTATACTTTTATTGTTATAGGTGGCTTCATATTTGTTATCTTATCATTACGGTTTAGAAATCAAGGTTTAAGATTTAATTAGAATTAAGTTTAAATTAGGGTTCACTATAGTCATAGTAAATTGTTTGGGGTTCATCTAGTTATTGCATATTTATTTTAGTTACTCTTGGAATTCTATAGGCCGATTTATTTTAGTACTTGTAAGTAAACCTGGGTTGTTGCCTATATTATAACCTTAGTGCACTATTGTATATCTTGTACATTTACTCAGAGAGAATATTGTAATATTGTGTTGTGATTTCCTGAATAATTATGTCGGGGGCACCGAAGGCCGTTATTAGAGCAGAGTTACGGTGGCTTACCTCTGCTGCTGCTTTGGTGGACAGGCCAGATCGGGCAGAGGCCTTCCTGAATAGGTATACGGAAGTTCCCAAAAGATTAGAGAGGGTCCAGGCCAACTATGAAAGGTTGCTAATGGTGCTTGATGGCAAACAAGATGAGGAGAGTTCTAAGGAATTAATGGAATGCACAGCTGATGTGGATCAGTGCCAGGAGTTGGGGGACACTATTGTCCAACGGGCACGGTGTCTTATGGATCGACAGACGGCTTCTGTGAGCGATTCAAATACGGTGAGGCCTCGGCCGGACTTAACTGCACGGTTGCCAACAATTCAAATACCTGTCTTCAGTGGCTCTCTGGAAGAGTGGACAAGTTTCATAGACTTGTTCACCAGCCTGGTTGCTTCCAGGGAGGACCTGACTCCGGCTTTGAAGTTGGCCCAGTTGATGTCGGTGTTGAGCAAGGAGCCTCGACAGATGCTATCTCATCTGTCGATAACAGATGAGAATTTTGAACCTGCACTGGACCTTCTGAACTCCAGGTATAACAATGTTCGCCGGTTAGCGGAGTCCCTTATGAATAAGGTGTGGGCCATCCCTCAGGTGTCCCAGCCGGGTGACATTAGAAATTTAATTTTGAACCCTGTGTTAACGGCGACAAGGGCCTTGGCAAAGTTGGGAATGCCGGTCGACCAATGGTCCTTCCCACTTTTAACATATGTACTCCCACGGTTACCACTGGAGGTACAATCCAGATTTGAAATTCAGTATGGGGGCAACTCAGCACAACATATCCCGAAGTTTATGGAACTCACGGAATTTTTGGAAGCGGAATGCAGGCGAGTCGATCTGCCTGCGACAGTGCCAGCTGCACAAAGGCCTCTGACAACCCCAAGGAGGAAAGGGGAATCTCCACTAGGTACCCAAGGGGGAGCCGGCCACATTCGGGGTCCTAGAAATTATAATATTGCTGTGGCTGGACCCACCGGCTGCCTTTATTGTAAAGGGCATTCCCACTATTTGCCAACTTGTAAACGGTTTCTGGCACATCGGGTGCCAGGTCGACGGGAATTGGTGAAGCAGCGCAAGTGGTGTTTTATTTGTTTGGGCCAGCATTTTGCACGGGACTGTGCCCACCCACGACCGTGTAAGAGTTGTGGTGGCAAGCATCATCTGATCCTGTGCATGAACCGCAGCGGTGAATCCGGCACTCCGCCGGCACAGGATTATAGGATGGATGGAGGTAGGTCCCCAACAGGGAACCCCGCCCACGGTGCGACCGGTACGCGCACGCCCTCCCCTCGCGGGAGTGGGCTTGATAGAGGGGCCACATCGGTGGCCCCCCAACGGTATTATAATAGGACCCCATCAGGGGGCCCTCGGGATTTTGCCGCCAATTATACGACAACGATGGACGCATACTCGCCCCAATATGGGAGCTCGCTTCGAGGGGCTCCGACGGGGGGCCCCCAAGGATCGAACGATGGGGCGGGTCCACTCACACCCCCCGATCAATCGGGCGCTACGGGCGGGTGCTCGGGTCGGGTCCCCCCGGCGCCGGAGGTACGTTTCTCGCCCCCCCTGGCGGAACGTCCCCGATTGGAGCGACGGAACCCGACATACGGACGGTCTATTGGGCAATACCACACGCCTCTCGCAGCGTATGCCCACCGGTGGGCTTACGATCCGGGTTACCATCCTCTTATGTATCACCGGATGGCGGAGCCTGTTCCTCCGCAACACTCTCCCCGTTAGGGAATCGCTGCCCACTCAACAGCCCACGCCACCCAACCAGTGACCGTGCTCTTGCCCACGGCCTCTGTTTGTGTTTGGGGTTTTGGAGGCGACGCAGTCCATGCTAGGGCACTCTTGGATTCAGGCGCTCAAGGGTGCATGGTATCTGCACGGCTGGTGAGACGGTTGGGCATTGAGATCAGACCGTACAACGAAACTGTACGGGGAATTGGGAACCTAGCAGTTTCAAATTTGTTAGGGCAAGTTCAATTCACGTTTAGTGCGAGCGACACCTCCGGGCCGACGTTTACGACGACGGCATTGGTTTTGGAGGAGGTGGTAGGTCGTCTCCCCTCTGTGCGGTTGCAACCTCACATCCGGGGATTGACGAATAATTTGATGTTGGCGGATGCTCGGTTCGATACCCCTGGTCCGGTTGACGTACTGCTCGGAGCAGACGTCCTAGGGGGATTGTTATCCGCCCACAAACGGATACTACAGCCTGGGGGCCTCGTAGCTTTGGACACATTGTTAGGATATGTGGTATTAGGTCCGGTGGCACCATCTACCACCCCCTCAGCCGAGGATGGCTGCTTGGTAGGGACTGCCCTCTCAGACGCGGTCCAACGCTTCTGGGAGATCGAGGAACCCCCTGCTGCATCACGGATGGATCCCGAGCAAGAAGAGTGTGAGTTGTATTACCAGAATAACACTGGTCGCCTTAGCTCGGGCCGTTTTGTCACTCGACTTCCCTTTCTCGCCCAGCGCCCCCCATTGGGCGAGTCTATGATGCTGGCGGAGAAACGGCTGTTGTCTATGGAACGCCGCATGACGCGAGACCGGACGTTCAGACAAAAATATGTAGAATTTATGCGGGAGTACGAGGCCTTGGGACACATGTCGGTGTCCAGCATTGAGTGGCGTTCGGTGGAGCACTACTTTCTCCCCCACCATGCTGTCTTGAAGACGCCGGATTCGAAAATCCGTGTTGTATTTGATGGCTCGGCTCCCACCTCGAACGGAGTCTCTCTCAACCATTGCCTACATGCAGGCCCGAAGCTGCAGAGGAACATATCGGACATCATCACAAGTTTTAGGCGACACCAGATTGTCTTTGTTACCGACATCAGGATGATGTTTCGGCAGACGGTGATACACCGGGATGATCGGCGGTATCAGTTGATTTTGTGGCGCGAGAGCCCTACTGAAACGATGAAGGTGTATGAGTTGAACACGAACACCTACGGACTAAAATCGAGTCCATTTATCGCGATCAGATCGCTGTTGGAATTAGCGGAACGGGAACGCCTGCGCTTTCCCCGGGCGTCTGCCGTTTTGGAGAGAGATTTATATGTGGACGATGTATGCACCGGGTCTAACTCCGTCGCGAACGCGATGATATTACGGGATGAGTTGATTGAACTGTTGAAGAGTGGCGGATATGAACTGCGGAAATGGATGTCCAACTCGCCAGATCTCTTGGCCGGCCTACCAGAGGATCACCAGCAAGACCCGCACGTCTTTGAAAACGCCGATAACCCCCACATGCTCTCCATTCTCGGTGTCCAATATCGCCCAGTCCAGGATGTATTTACCTATCGGGTGGCCCTAGAGAACCCGAAGGTCTGGACTAAACGACTTGTACTGTCCACGGTGGCCAGAATATTTGATCCGAACGGTTGGATCACACCGGTGGTCTTCCTGGCGAAGTCGTTCATGCAACGACTTTGGACCGTACAATTGGGTTGGGATGAACCATTGTCCGACGAGTTGTTGAGCGACTGGTTCTCCTTTATGACCTCGCTCCCGGACATTAATCGAGTTTCGCTGCCGCGTAAGTTGCTTCCTTCGGAAGACTGTCGAGCAACTCTACATGGATTCTGCGATGCCTCCGAGCGCGGGTATGCCGCTGCGGTGTATCTACGCACCGTCAGCCCCAACGGAGCCATCGCTGTGTCGCTGGTATTGGCAAAGAGCAAAGTAGCGCCTCTTCGGACTCGGTTGACGATACCGAAATTGGAACTGTCAGGAGCTGCTCTCCTCGTGCGTTTGTTGAACCATGTCGTCTCGACATTGCGGAGCCATGTTACCATGGATGAAGAAGTCTACGCGTGGACTGACAGCCAAATTGTTTTGTGTTGGCTGAAGGCTTCGGTCCACACTCTTGAAGTTTTCGTGGCCAACCGTGTCTCGCAGATCCAGAAATCGGAGACTGCGTTGATCTGGAGACACGTTCCTGGAGAACTAAACCCCTCTGATGTCGGCTCCAGGGGATGTACGGCTCGAGACCTTGTCTCGCATTCCCTGTGGTGGAAGCCAGACTGGTTGACACGACCGGAACGTGACTGGCCGGTTAATCCCGTTAGAACGGTAGCCCCTACGGTGGGCCTACGGGTACACGTTATGGAACGCCGACCTGCTTCGAGTCCTGCTTGGATACTGGACAAGTATAGCTCTCTCGACAAATTGATTGGAGTGACCGCTTGGATCAAGCGCTTCGGGAACAATTGTCGTCACCCGGGTAACAGGATGACTGGCGGCGTACTAACACCGGACGAACGGAAAACCGCCTTACACCACTGGGTACGTGTGGTCCAACAGGACACCTTTGGAACGGAGATTGATGCCCTTCGGAAGGGCCTCCCCAAATTGAAAGGCGCCCTACTACGACTCAACCCGTTTGTTGATGACACCGGATTGCTCCGGGTTGGAGGTCGACTTCGGAATGCTGCCATGCCATACGCGGCCCGTCACCCTTTGTTACTTCCCAAGAAGGGACACTTTGTGGAATTGTTGGTGCGTGATCGCCATGTGAAGAATGCGCACGCTGGTTGCAATGCTCTCCTAGCTCTTCTGCAGCGGGAGTTTTGGATTCTGTCTGCTAGGCGGACTGTACGGAGCATAGTGTTTCGTTGCTTGCCTTGCTACCGGCTCAAGGCTACCACTATGCAACCCATGATGGGGGACTTACCCCCGGATAGGGTACGGGAGGCTCGGCCCTTCTCTGGTGTGGGCACGGACTTTGCGGGACCGTTCCTGGTCAAAACGTCACGCCTGCGTAACCCACGCGTTGTTAAGGCGTATTTGTGTGTTTTTGTCTGCCTGTCTACCAAAGCAGTACATTTGGAACTTGTTGCTGACCTCACCACTGAGACGTTTGTAGCTACCCTTGATAGGTTCGTGTCGCGACGGGGACTGCCGTCTTTGATTCGATCGGATTGTGGAACTAATTTCAAGGGGGCCGACCGGTATATTCAGGAGGTTACAAAATTTTTAGTTGATAAGGAAATCGATATAGGGACCAGTCTCTCCCGTCGGGGCATCACTTGGGCTTTTGACCCTGCGGCATGCCCCCACTGGGGTGGTATCTTTGAAGCCGTCGTGAAAAGCGCAACGACGCATATGAAGCGGGTAATAGGAGAGACTCTCCTAACCTTCGAAGAGCTGGCCACGGTATTTTGTAGGATTGAGGCGGTCTTGAATTCCCGTCCGTTGTGTCCGCTCAGTGCGGACCCAAATGACCTGGAGGTACTGACTCCAGGCCATTTTTTGATTGGTCAGCCACTTAACGCCTTGCCCGAGTTCCCGTTTGAGGAAATTGCCTCATCGAGATTGACGCGTTATCAACTGATACAACAGATGACGCAGAACTTTTGGAAGCGATGGTCGCTTGAATATTTGCACGGTTTGCAGCAACGCCTTAAGTGGACTGACCGAACCGAACCCCCCCAGATTGGTGATCTCGTTTTGGTTAAGGATGCCAACCTACCGCCACTGCGATGGCGCCGGGGGCGCATTGTTAACCTTTACCCCGGTAAGGACGGAAGCCCGAGGTTGGCCGAGGTCCTGGTTGGGGATTCGGTTCTCAAACGAGCCGTGGCAACATTGTCTCGACTCCCATTAGACTAGCGGACAGGTAGGGACCTGTCCGGGGCGGGTGTTTGTTTGGTCCTGTGGCGGGCGTCAGTCTCAGTCGCCGAAGAGTACTCCCGCCATAGTGACATTTGACAGCGGCCGTCATTAGATGTGACGTTTTGTAGGCCGAGTCGTTAGAGATAGCTTTTGAAAAACGGTTCGGTAAGCGCAAGCACTGGTGCTAAAATTGTATTTGAGTGACATTAAGTTACATTCGATTGAAGAATCGGCTGACGGTAGCCCTTGTACGGGATAATTGGTTTGAAAGAGACTAAATAGAATCTGTGAGTGTGTATTGAAGCGGCCACGGACGGGTATATCTTTGGTGCCGGAAAGCGGCGATATTCCCTTATTCCTATTTCCCGCCTCACCCCATATCTATATATCTCCCTATCGCCTGAGGCGACTTCCAGGCAGATCCGGGGTAAGTGGTTAGATTAAGTTACTAGCTCATCGCGGCGTATCGCCGTTTCGGTTGGTCTTGACCAAAGGTCAACGCCGCCGCACTGGTGCTTATGGCACAGCCACGGGTGCTGTAAGCAACAGACTGTATATACTATATGTGGTTGCGGCTGTAAGCGAACAGTTGACTGTCTGATGGACAGAAGGAAATGAACGTACCTTATAACTGGTGCTCTGGTGCGATCTTCTACAGGATTATCCAGAACGTCCAACTGGCAGACACTGTTCACTTGTAATTTTGTTTGTGAACGTTAAGGCGCGGATAGTAACTACACTCGTGTTCAAATTAGTTCTCCACTTCTTCGAGTGAAACACTTGAAGCGTAGGCGTGATCTCCTCCCGCGTTCGCGGCGCGGGAGGAGATCGTGGATAAAAGCAAAAACTATATTTTTTATTATATTTTAATGAATAGACGGGTAACAAAAGGAAAATGGACTTGATAGTCAAATCATTCGATTACGTTGCACACTATTAGTATGTCTTTTAATAGAAATTTAATTAATTTAGTTTAATTAATTTCATTTAGTTTCTTTATAATGTAAAGGTGGACAGGCAAGCTAAATGTACACTTGACGCTAGCTAGATGGATACGTTAAAGGTAAGGGTGATAAACGGCTGCCCTGTTTATAACTACAGAACGTTGTGCCCTGTTACTACTAAAAATGTATGTATAACTAAAATATTGCTGTTTGTATTATGTGATATTTTTTTTATAGATATAGACCAAAACTACGATAAAACTTAAATGTTAAAGCTAAATCAATTTAGATAAGGTTCATAACATAATTATGAGCAATTCATAGATAGGTAGAAAATAAATAATGGAAAAGAAAAAGTGGAAGGTAATTAAGTGGTAGGTAGGTAATTATAACCTAATTTTATAAACATCTTAGATAAATCCACATCTTTCTGTATAGAAATATAGCTTTATCTATCTGGCTATCTGTATCTATAAGCATATAAAAGTCGCTGTAATTTTCAATCAATCAATCAATCAATCAGTTTATTTGTAACTTATAAAACATACATTTAACAGACACAGAGAAAAAAGAAATAACAGTAACAGCAAGAAAGAAAGAATCTGTCTGTTATTTCGCTAACTTCTCAACCATCCAAAGGATTTTGATGCGGTTTTCACTAATGGAAAGACCCATAAACGGGGAAGGTTTATATAATTTGCAGAAAAAATTGTATCGTTGCGAAACTGGTGGCGGGTCCCGAGTAATTTAATATTATCTTCGCTTAAGTTTTTCTTTGTAAATAAATTGAAGTCAAGAAAAAACTAGGTAGTTCTCTTTTCACGAAAAAACCAATAAAGAAAATACAACACAATCCTCTTCGACTTCAAGCGCATCTCTATGGGCATAAAAATGTATTACAACATATCTATCGCTGTTGCTTACAGCACCCGTGGCTGTGCCATAAGCACCAGTGCGGTGGCGTTGACCTTTGGTCAAGACCAACCGAAACGGCGATACGCCGCGATGAGCTAGAAACTTAATCTAACCACTTACCCCGGATCTGCCTGGAAGTCGCCTCAGGCGATAGGGAGATATATAGATATGGGGTGAGGCGGGAAATAGGAATAAGGGAATCGCCGAGTTCCGGCGCCGAAGATATCCGTCCGTGGCCGCTTATTCAATACTCACTCCACCGATTCTATTTAGTCTCGTTCAAACCAATTATCCCGTACAAGGGCTACCGTCAGCCGATTCTTTAATCGAATGTAACTTAATGTCACTCAAATACAATTTCAGCACCAGTGCTTGCGCTTACCGAACCGTTTTTCAAAAGCTATCTCTAACGACTCGGCCTACAAAACGTCACATCTAATGACGGCCGCTGTCAAAATGTCACTATGGCGGGAGTACTCTTCGGCGACTGAGACTGACGCCCGCCACAGGACCAAACAAACACCCGCCCCGGACAGGTCCCTACCTGTCCGCTAGTCTAATGGGAGTCGAGACAATGTTGCCACGCCTCGTTTGAGAACCGAATCCCCAACCAGGACCTCGGCCAACCTCGGGCTTCCGTCCTTACCGGGGTAAAGGTTAACAATGCGCCCCCGGCGCCATCGCAGTGGCGGTAGGTTGGCATCCTTAACCAAAACGAGATCACCAATCTGGGGGGGTTCGGTTCGGTCAGTCCACTTAAGGCGTTGCTGCAAACCGTGCAAATATTCAAGCGACCATCGCTTCCAAAAGTTCTGCGTCATCTGTTGTATCAGTTGATAACGCGTCAATCTCGATGAGGCAATTTCCTCAAACGGGAACTCGGGCAAGGCGTTAAGTGGCTGACCAATCAAAAAATGGCCTGGAGTCAGTACCTCCAGGTCATTTGGGTCCGCACTGAGCGGACACAACGGACGGGAATTCAAGACCGCCTCAATCCTACAAAATACCGTGGCCAGCTCTTCGAAGGTTAGGAGAGTCTCTCCTATTACCCGCTTCATATGCGTCTTTGCGCTTTTCACGACGGCTTCAAAGATACCACCCCAGTGGGGGCATGCCGCAGGGTCAAAAGCCCAAGTGATGCCCCGACGGGAGAGACTGGTCCCTATATCGATTTCCTTATCAACTAAAAATTTTGTAACCTCCTGAATATACCGGTCGGCCCCCTTGAAATTAGTTCCACAATCCGATCGAATCAAAGACGGCAGTCCCCGTCGCGACACGAACCTATCAAGGGTAGCTACAAACGCCTCAGTGGTGAGGTCAGCAACAAGTTCCAAATGTACTGCTTTGGTAGACAGGCAGACAAAAACACACAAATACGCCTTAACAACGCGTGGGTTACGCAGGCGTGACGTTTTGACCAGGAACGGTCCCGCAAAGTCCGTGCCCACACCAGAGAAGGGCCGAGCCTCCCGTACCCTATCCGGGGGTAAGTCCCCCATCATGGGTTGCATAGTGGTAGCCTTGAGCCGGTAGCAAGGCAAGCAACGAAACACTATGCTCCGTACAGTCCGCCTAGCAGACAGAATCCAAAACTCCCGCTGCAGAAGAGCTAGGAGAGCATTGCAACCAGCGTGCGCATTCTTCACATGGCGATCACGCACCAACAATTCCACAAAGTGTCCCTTCTTGGGAAGTAACAAAGGGTGACGGGCCGCGTATGGCATGGCAGCATTCCGAAGTCGACCTCCAACCCGGAGCAATCCGGTGTCATCAACAAACGGGTTGAGTCGTAGTAGGGCGCCTTTCAATTTGGGGAGGCCCTTCCGAAGGGCATCAATCTCCGTTCCAAAGGTGTCCTGTTGGACCACACGTACCCAGTGGTGTAAGGCGGTTTTCCGTTCGTCCGGTGTTAGTACGCCGCCAGTCATCCTGTTACCCGGGTGACGACAATTGTTCCCGAAGCGCTTGATCCAAGCGGTCACTCCAATCAATTTGTCGAGAGAGCTATACTTGTCCAGTATCCAAGCAGGACTCGAAGCAGGTCGGCGTTCCATAACGTGTACCCGTAGGCCCACCGTAGGGGCTACCGTTCTAACGGGATTAACCGGCCAGTCACGTTCCGGTCGTGTCAACCAGTCTGGCTTCCACCACAGGGAATGCGAGACAAGGTCTCGAGCCGTACATCCCCTGGAGCCGACATCAGAGGGGTTTAGTTCTCCAGGAACGTGTCTCCAGATCAACGCAGTCTCCGATTTCTGGATCTGCGAGACACGGTTGGCCACGAAAACTTCAAGAGTGTGGACCGAAGCCTTCAGCCAACACAAAACAATTTGGCTGTCAGTCCACGCGTAGACTTCTTCATCCATGGTAACATGGCTCCGCAATGTCGAGACGACATGGTTCAACAAACGCACGAGGAGAGCAGCTCCTGACAGTTCCAATTTCGGTATCGTCAACCGAGTCCGAAGAGGCGCTACTTTGCTCTTTGCCAATACCAGCGACACAGCGATGGCTCCGTTGGGGCTGACGGTGCGTAGATACACCGCAGCGGCATACCCGCGCTCGGAGGCATCGCAGAATCCATGTAGAGTTGCTCGACAGTCTTCCGAAGGAAGCAACTTACGCGGCAGCGAAACTCGATTAATGTCCGGGAGCGAGGTCATAAAGGAGAACCAGTCGCTCAACAACTCGTCGGACAATGGTTCATCCCAACCCAATTGTACGGTCCAAAGTCGTTGCATGAACGACTTCGCCAGGAAGACCACCGGTGTGATCCAACCGTTCGGATCAAATATTCTGGCCACCGTGGACAGTACAAGTCGTTTAGTCCAGACCTTCGGGTTCTCTAGGGCCACCCGATAGGTAAATACATCCTGGACTGGGCGATATTGGACACCGAGAATGGAGAGCATGTGGGGGTTATCGGCGTTTTCAAAGACGTGCGGGTCTTGCTGGTGATCCTCTGGTAGGCCGGCCAAGAGATCTGGCGAGTTGGACATCCATTTCCGCAGTTCATATCCGCCACTCTTCAACAGTTCAATCAACTCATCCCGTAATATCATCGCGTTCGCGACGGAGTTAGACCCGGTGCATACATCGTCCACATATAAATCTCTCTCCAAAACGGCAGACGCCCGGGGAAAGCGCAGGCGTTCCCGTTCCGCTAATTCCAACAGCGATCTGATCGCGATAAATGGACTCGATTTTAGTCCGTAGGTGTTCGTGGTCAACTCATACACCTTCATCGTTTCAGTAGGGCTCTCGCGCCACAAAATCAACTGATACCGCCGATCATCCCGGTGTATCACCGTCTGCCGAAACATCATCCTGATGTCGGTAACAAAGACAATCTGGTGTCGCCTAAAACTTGTGATGATGTCCGATATGTTCCTCTGCAGCTTCGGGCCTGCATGTAGGCAATGGTTGAGAGAGACTCCGTTCGAGGTGGGAGCCGAGCCATCAAATACAACACGGATTTTCGAATCCGGCGTCTTCAAGACAGCATGGTGGGGGAGAAAGTAGTGCTCCACCGAACGCCACTCAATGCTGGACACCGACATGTGTCCCAAGGCCTCGTACTCCCGCATAAATTCTACATATTTTTGTCTGAACGTCCGGTCTCGCGTCATGCGGCGTTCCATAGACAACAGCCGTTTCTCCGCCAGCATCATAGACTCGCCCAATGGGGGGCGCTGGGCGAGAAAGGGAAGTCGAGTGACAAAACGGCCCGAGCTAAGGCGACCAGTGTTATTCTGGTAATACAACTCACACTCTTCTTGCTCGGGATCCATCCGTGATGCAGCAGGGGGTTCCTCGATCTCCCAGAAGCGTTGGACCGCGTCTGAGAGGGCAGTCCCTACCAAGCAGCCATCCTCGGCTGAGGGGGTGGTAGATGGTGCCACCGGACCTAATACCACATATCCTAACAATGTGTCCAAAGCTACGAGGCCCCCAGGCTGTAGTATCCGTTTGTGGGCGGATAACAATCCCCCTAGGACGTCTGCTCCGAGCAGTACGTCAACCGGACCAGGGGTATCGAACCGAGCATCCGCCAACATCAAATTATTCGTCAATCCCCGGATGTGAGGTTGCAACCGCACAGAGGGGAGACGACCTACCACCTCCTCCAAAACCAATGCCGTCGTCGTAAACGTCGGCCCGGAGGTGTCGCTCGCACTAAACGTGAATTGAACTTGCCCTAACAAATTTGAAACTGCTAGGTTCCCAATTCCCCGTACAGTTTCGTTGTACGGTCTGATCTCAATGCCCAACCGTCTCACCAGCCGTGCAGATACCATGCACCCTTGAGCGCCTGAATCCAAGAGTGCCCTAGCATGGACTGCGTCGCCTCCAAAACCCCAAACACAAACAGAGGCCGTGGGCAAGAGCACGGTCACTGGTTGGGTGGCGTGGGCTGTTGAGTGGGCAGCGATTCCCTAACGGGGAGAGTGTTGCGGAGGAACAGGCTCCGCCATCCGGTGATACATAAGAGGATGGTAACCCGGATCGTAAGCCCACCGGTGGGCATACGCTGCGAGAGGCGTGTGGTATTGCCCAATAGACCGTCCGTATGTCGGGTTCCGTCGCTCCAATCGGGGACGTTCCGCCAGGGGGGGCGAGAAACGTACCTCCGGCGCCGGGGGGACCCGACCCGAGCACCCGCCCGTAGCGCCCGATTGATCGGGGGGTGTGAGTGGACCCGCCCCATCGGTCGATCCTTGGGGGCCCCCCGTCGGAGCCCCTCGAAGCGAGCTCCCATATTGGGGCGAGTATGCGTCCATCGTTGTCGTATAATTGGCGGCAAAATCCCGAGGGCCCCCTGATGGGGTCCTATTATAATACCGTTGGGGGGCCACCGATGTGGCCCCTCTATCAAGCCCACTCCCGCGAGGGGAGGGCGTGCGCGTACCGGTCGCACCGTGGGCGGGGTTCCCTGTTGGGGACCTACCTCCATCCATCCTATAATCCTGTGCCGGCGGAGTGCCGGATTCACCGCTGCGGTTCATGCACAGGATCAGATGATGCTTGCCACCACAACTCTTACACGGTCGTGGGTGGGCACAGTCCCGTGCAAAATGCTGGCCCAAACAAATAAAACACCACTTGCGCTGCTTCACCAATTCCCGTCGACCTGGCACCCGATGTGCCAGAAACCGTTTACAAGTTGGCAAATAGTGGGAATGCTCTTTACAATAAAGGCAGCCGGTGGGTCCAGCCACAGCAATATTATAATTTCTAGGACCCCGAATGTGGCCGGCTCCCCCTTGGGTACCTAGTGGAGATTCCCCTTTCCTCCTTGGGGTTGTCAGAGGCCTTTGTGCAGCTGGCACTGTCGCAGGCAGATCGACTCGCCTGCATTCCGCTTCCAAAAATTCCGTGAGTTCCATAAACTTCGGGATATGTTGTGCTGAGTTGCCCCCATACTGAATTTCAAATCTGGATTGTACCTCCAGTGGTAACCGTGGGAGTACATATGTTAAAAGTGGGAAGGACCATTGGTCGACCGGCATTCCCAACTTTGCCAAGGCCCTTGTCGCCGTTAACACAGGGTTCAAAATTAAATTTCTAATGTCACCCGGCTGGGACACCTGAGGGATGGCCCACACCTTATTCATGAGGGACTCCGCTAACCGGCGAACATTGTTATACCTGGAGTTCAGAAGGTCCAGTGCAGGTTCAAAATTCTCATCTGTTATCGACAGATGAGATAGCATCTGTCGAGGCTCCTTGCTCAACACCGACATCAACTGGGCCAACTTCAAAGCCGGAGTCAGGTCCTCCCTGGAAGCGACTAGGCTGGTGAACAAGTCTATGAAACTTGTCCACTCTTCCAGAGAGCCACTGAAGACAGGTATTTGAATTGTTGGCAACCGTGCAGTTAAGTCCGGCCGAGGCCTCACCGTATTTGAATCGCTCATAGAAGCCGTCTGTCGATCCATAAGACACCGTGCCCGTTGGACAATAGTGTCCCCCAACTCCTGGCACTGATCCGCATCAGCTGTGCACTCCATTAATTCCTTAGAACTCTCCTCGTCTTGTTTGCCATCAAGCATCATTAACAACCTTTCATAGTTGGCCTGGACCCTCTCTAACCTTTTGGGAACTTCCGTATACCTATTCAGGAAGGCCTCTGCCCGATCTGGCCTGTCCACCAAAGCAGCAGCAGAGGTAAGCCACCGTAACTCTGCTCTAATAACGGCCTTCGGTGCCCCCGACATAATTATTCAGGAAATCACAACACAATATTACAATATTCTATCTGAGTAAATGTACAAGATATACCATAATGCAACAAAGGTTATAATATAGGCAACCCAGGTTTACTTACAAGTAACAAAATAAATCGGCCTATAGAATTCCAATAGTAACTAAAATAAATATACAACAATTAAATGAACCCCAAACAATTTACGATGAATATAGTGAACCCTAATTTAAACTTAATTCTAATTAAATCTTAAACCTAGATTTCTAAACCGTAATGATAAGATAACAAATATGAAGCCACCTATAACAATAAAGATATAAAATTATCCATCAACTTATAAATATTAACAAAACAAACAAACCAATTAAACAATTATCCAAACAAATTATACTACATAGGTGGCCTAATATAATGTTAACTAGCCCTTTAATTAATGAGATTCAACATTCACTAAGCATCCAACTTAACGATAAGAACAAAATCAAACTAATAAAATAAAATAAAAATAAAATTTCAGGTATTTTACAAAATCAAATTAAGGAAAATTGCTTGGGAATCTTTGCCCTTCAAACAAGCCCTTTCCCTTTTGGTATGTAGGTAACCAAGAAATTGAATACCACAATCTACCTACCAATTACAAATTGTACAAATTTCAAATATACAAATTCAAATGTGCTGGGCCCCTTTCATTACAAATACAAGGTAACCACGCTCTGCTACCAGAGATTGTTGCTTACAGCACCCGTGGCTGTGCCATAAGCACCAGTGCGGTGGCGTTGACCTTTGGTCAAGACCAACCGAAACGGCGATACGCCGCGATGAGCTAGAAACTTAATCTAACCACTTACCCCGGATCTGCCTGGAAGTCGCCTCAGGCGATAGGGAGATATATAGATATGGGGTGAGGCGGGAAATAGGAATAAGGGAATCGCCGAGTTCCGGCGCCGAAGATATCCGTCCGTGGCCGCTTATTCAATACTCACTCCACCGATTCTATTTAGTCTCGTTCAAACCAATTATCCCGTACAAGGGCTACCGTCAGCCGATTCTTTAATCGAATGTAACTTAATGTCACTCAAATACAATTTCAGCACCAGTGCTTGCGCTTACCGAACCGTTTTTCAAAAGCTATCTCTAACGACTCGGCCTACAAAACGTCACATCTAATGACGGCCGCTGTCAAAATGTCACTATGGCGGGAGTACTCTTCGGCGACTGAGACTGACGCCCGCCACAGGACCAAACAATCGCAAATCAATAAAGTAGCGAATATATAAATTAAACTATAAAAAATTCAGGTTCTTTTAGCTTCATATTGATCGTGAATTATTTCAAGTAGCTTCCAAAATGTAAATTTTGTTAATTGTCTTTTAAAATTTGTAAGTTATAATACTGTTACAAAATACTTTTTACAACTGCAACAAAATGCCTCCATAATAACATAATACATGGAAGCATTATACACAAAATTGCTAACAATCGACTCCAAAAACAGTTACTTGTGTAGGGTTGCCACCGCACAAAAAGTGCTGGAAAAGTGTCAATGATTTGATATGGACAGTCATAATTAAAAATATCTAATTTACTTTGGAAATATAAAAACATTCACTATTGTCTAATTATTCTTGTGTATACTTCTTCTTCTTGTCTCAGTGCCATCTCCTATCATATCATGGCTATGATGGATTTCAGCTATCATCATGGCTATCCTAACCCTCGAGGCGGTGGCTCGAAACAGCGATTTGGTACTTCGGCCATACCACTCGTGGCGATTCTTGAGCCAGGAAGTACGTCTTCTACCCTGTATTTCCCCTGCTTGATCAGTTGCATGATCGCCGCGCATGATACGCCAGTTTTCTGACTTTTATGGTTTTCAATATTTCGGTCTTCTTTTTCATTCTCTGCAGAACCGTCTCGTTCTTCACACGATCTATCCAACACACTCGTAGCATGCGCCTGTACCCCACATCTCAAAAGCCTCCAAGCGTCTGGTCATTGCATTGGTGAGCGTCCAAGCCTCGATCCCGTATAACAACACAGATAAAACGAAACACCGGACCAGGCGTATACGTGTCACAACATTGAGGGAGCGGTTGCAGAGAAGGAGGCTCAACTTCATAAAAGAGCTGCGTGCCTGTTCTATACGAAACCTTATCTCAATACTGTGAACTTCTTGATCATTCACAATGCAGCCAAGGTATCTGAAGGAATTAACCTTTTCCAATGATTGAGTATCCACATAGAGCTGTGCTATTATAATTAGGTCTGCCCTCCGTTATAATAATTATATTTGGTTCTCTTAGCGTTAACATTCAGACCATACTTCACACTGGCTTCGTAGATACGATTGAGTAAATACTGCAGGTCTTGTTGCTTAGAAGCATGAAGTTATGTGTCATCAGCATACCGGATGCTATTTATAAGATAACTTGTGTATACATAATTGGATAAATGGATATAAGAGAAAATATGCATATAGTAGTATAAACTATAGTATAAACTATAGTAATTTTTTTGCGTGAAAGAGTAACAATCTTTAATACATATATACATATACATATATCCTCACAAACTTTTGTGTTACTTGCCTGTCTTGTTTTACAGAAAAATTTGTTAGCAAAAATACTTAGAAGTGACGATCTCATTTAAAGATTAATCTTAGGGAACTATATGTAATTTATCGACAAATGCGGACGTTGCATCCCTACTCAGTTGATGGAGTTTTTGGAAAATACTTAATAACATTATTTAGTTGATGAAACTGGTTATTTTAATTAAGTGAACACCGTTTGACATCGGTACAAGTTTATCTTCCAACGTGTTGTGAACCAGTAATGTCTTACTCGATATGGAAACGCAATTATATGCATTATCGATATACTGCAAAGTATCGGGTTATTTATTAAATAATTATGAAAAGTTTGCAGCGACTTCTCTTGGAATATCTTTACTTATTTCTTCTTAATCACGTGTAATTACCTATATACTCTCAGTATCTCTACATCGACTTGTATTCGAGAATCTTTGTATCACCAGACATTTTAAAAAAATGTTGAGATGTAGTTCTATTTGATAAGAAAGCAATCTTAAATCTCTCGGAAAATCGTTCTCGTAATATTTTTCAGGCTCTCAGACAGAACAACTTTTTATTCAAAAAGAAAATCCGTTATAAAGAATGCATTCATATTTTGAAATATTATAGATGACAATAAAATTTGAATTATGTCGCCAATTATAAACCAAATATATTTTATTCCTAACTAATATTAAATCTTTATACATTTAGAACGTTTCACTTATCTTGCCTGCCAGCGTTTTGAGATAGATAAATCGTATTTTAAAATAAAGTATAAAACGTAACTTGACTTTTTGGAAACAGAATTTATATGCTTTCATGACCAATGAATACTTAACACAAACCAGTAGAGGCCCCGTTTCTTTTAAAATCTTGATGTTAGAAGTACATTGCAAAAATAATAAAAAAAAAACAGTGCCAAGATGCAATCGAAACAAGCTGCGAATAGGCTTTGCCGAGCTAAAGTTGAATGTAATTATTTTTATTGATAAACACATTTTGATAACACGAAGACAAGTTTTGATAGTGTTTTGGATAAACTCAGCGTTCAGTTATAATGAAACTTGTCGCAAATCGGATGTTATCACGATACGCTACTGTAGTTAGTACAGTTACATGTTTAAGTTGCTTTGAAGGCGAGGTCTTGTCTGAAATTAAAATATGGATTTAGGAATCAAATTTAAAATGTGCTGTGTTACAGAAAATATTTATTATGTTATGACGGTGCCTACTAAGTTTATATATTGATTGCCTTTATATACCTAGAAGATCCCACAGATGTGGATACCGCTGGTATTTACTGTAAAATGTTTTTGATTTAATATTTTAATATAATCAAAATATGAACGGAATAATTAAAATTTAAAACATTGATTAATGTATGTATTAATTAATTAGCTTTTATAAATAAGCTAATAAGCTTGAGTAATGGTATGAAGTCGAGCCTTATAAATTATTTAATTTATGAGATTTTTTGTCTTAAGCAATATTAGTATTTCAACTAATAAAAGTAATTCCAATTAGTAGAAATTTATGTAGGTAGTATGTATATCTGATTGTTGCCATATGATTGTTGCCATGTGTAATATTATCCCAAACTAATGTTTACCTAGTTTAAGTATCGCCAGATGCCAATTTTGGTCTTTATACCTTGCAAAAAGTTATGATGTCCGATGCTGATGCAAAAAGTTATGATTATGATGCTGTCAACTGCAGGGGGCAGCAGCAGGCGAAATGACACCGCATCAAGTCGCGGTCTGCGGTCGGACTACAGCGTCGCCTCCCACCACCGTGGCACTAGCTACGGAAGGTATTTCATAGAAACACTAGTGGTCTCGTCAGCTGCTTGCTATCTGCAGTCGGCTACGGAATCATACCTTTAGATACTTTGTTGTAGTCTTGAGAGTTTTGTCTACAAAAGCACTTTTCGAAATAAACGTATGAAAATAATAGCACGTGTGCTGTTGTGTTTCGGTGAGTGAGTAAGGGATGCCAGAGCCCAATTCCCTATCCCCTCCTAATCACTTATCCTTAATCCTACTGTAGTCGGCAGCACACTTGCAGCAACTTTGGCATTGCTTGTGTCATAGGCGACGGTAGCCACCACCATCAAGTGGACCGTCAGCCTGTCTGCCGATCTTAACATAAAAAAAAGTTTTCAACCGATTGTCAACGTTGTTGTATGGACGGCAACTTTTACGCTTTCATTAAAAGTTACACATCGGTGTCTGTCCGATTGTCATTTCTTAGCTCAATGAAGCGTAATTACAAACATTACAAAACACGCTCCAGTTTCCCGTGGCTGTCATACGAGCTGTACATGTTGGTGTGCTTATTTGTACGGGGAGTGTTCGTGTGTGCGCGGACACTGACCCGAGCTATCGCCGAGATCGCAGCCTCCGACCGGCCAGATGCCGAAAGATGTCAGCCAGGTATGAACTCTGTGCGAATGAGGTAAGAAAATCATTGAAGAAGAATTCAAATCTCATATCCTATCTATGTGAAATAAATAACTAAAAAAAAAACTAAACTAAAAAAATATGCCTCCGATTTTCAATTGGATGCCTCAAATTTTGGTTTGTAAATATATAATATTATAAAATGAATTTAGAACTGGTTTTTTTTTAAATTCTTTTAGTAAAGAGCAGTAGGCAAGCTGATGTTCATTTGATGGTGTTTACCTAGAGACAAGACCAAAGTAACTTCCTAGAGCTAAAGTAACTAAAGAATTTAAGTAGACTGCAGACCTTGTAAAAATTTATATAAGCGTAAAATATTTCCCTATTCCTTCCTAATAATTATGGTCGGCAGCGCACTTGCAGCAGCTGTGGCGTTATTTGTGTTACAGGCAACGGCAGCAACCTACCATCAAGTGGAACGACCGAAGTGGTGTCTCGACAACCTTAATATCGCAGCAGGAAGTTTTCTACCCATTTGCACCGTGTGCTGTGACTCATCATGGAAGTGAGAAGGATGATTTCTGCATCAGTCATGCAGGGTACGATACCAAAAATTTAAGATAGTCATTTTAATCAAATTATCCAAGCCTTCCCCTTTGTTTATACACACAAAGACATACACGAAGGCTAATTGTCTTCTAAGATTTAGACTTAGATTTTTAGGAAATATTTTAGTGTGAGGAATCCGTCTCTGGCTTAACCTTTAGCTCGCGGCTATCGGCGCATTTAAAAATAAAAGTAGAAGCGTTATTAACGTATTTTTACAGCGCGCCGCGTTTGGTAGGCCGCTACCGCAGGTGCGTTGGCCTGCCCTCACGCCGCCCCCTGATACTGCCCGTGCGCGAGCGCAGCCTCGCAAATCATTTGGACAGCTTTTTGTTAATTTATCTTTTTTTTTCGTAAAACAAAGATTGCAATGGCTAACCGCATTAAAAGAAACCTTAATTTTTTGCGTGCGATTGCCGGGCCTAGGATACTCCTCAATGTGAGGAGGAATGGTCTTATTGTCACACACATACACACGAGGAAGAATATTAATTGAAAACTCTTTCTAATATGAATTCAAATTGCCTTTTATCAATGCTTTAGTTTACTATCATTTTTGTTCCATTATATGTTGGGTATTCTCAATAAAGTTTACGACTACCTTAAAATACCCACCGATGAATAAGTATTATCGTCTTCGTTATCATCATCAACCTATAAAATTGAACACATGCCTCTCTCTGATGTAAGGAGGTAGTTCAACAGGGGAGCCGATTGCGAACTGTCATGTCTTAGAGATTGCTATTCCTCTAGGACAATCAATTTTTTTTACTATGTTTTCTATAAGGGCAAGTGTTATCATTAACCCACACATGAAAAATCTTTCGCTATGTCAACAACATTGCGTCTGCTTTGTCGGAAGCCAAATGTACCATCATAGTATTTCTAACATTTTAAAGCCAATGAAGAAAATACTAGGTATAATAACTGCAAACGAAATTCTTAAACGAATAACGAAATAACAGTTAAGAATAACTGTTATCGTTTAATACAAAGAAAAAAAGAATAATAAATCACATGATATCGGTACCTATAGGTATTACTAGACCGACGCTGACGCTGACGCTACTAGACCCTTCTTCCGAATAGGAACTTTGGATACTTTGCCCATGATGGTATTACGTTTTTACTGCTACACTACTGAACTAATTTTAATGAAATTTTGTACAGACTTAGATTGAAACCTGCGGTAGGCTTCTGTCACGGTGTGCCATGATATAATTGCCTACCGTCGTCGCTCACATTGAATGTGCAAGGAGTGCAACTTCTGTACGCTAGTACTATTATTTATTCTGTGCCTGCGGTAGGACATAGAGTACGTATATTTTAATTTTGCACACCGACGAAGCCCCGAACAAAAGCCAGTACGGCATAATGGAGCTTACATTAATAGAACTAAATTTTCAACAGTGCATGACTCTGTTCAGATATTATGAAATTAAACCATTTATTTTACTTATTTGATTATGAGTATTGAGTAATTATTTTGCCCCAATATAACTTGTGTGTGACAAGCGCTTTAGTAATGTGAAAACAGTGTTATGCACAGGACGGTAGATATCCATCAACGGCTGACGGCGCTTTCCGCCTTCGACTTAAGACTTCTTGTTAGGTTAGCGCTTAGTTCACAATTCAAATTGCGCCAGAACCGCAACGTACATCCGTATTGATTACCGATCTGTTTAGTTTAGATACAATTAGTGGTCTGAAAAATAGTAGGATATATTCGAGGCACTATCATAAGAATATAACATAACATAGAGTGCTATTTCCCTTTTCAAACTCATTTCAACTCTTTTCAAACTCATTTCAAAATACTGGGTTAAATGTTTCCTTACCGTATTCTACCTGTGTTTATAGTCACAGGTAGGTTTTGTTCAACAATTATTCGAATAATTTAGTTCAACGTGTCTCATAAAGTTGCACGTTTAATTGTATACTCTTGCAAGCGTGTGAACTGTTATTAGTACTGTACTATTATCCTGTGTTTATAGATTGCTATTTTACGATCCAATACGGCTAATGAATGGGTACTCCGCTACCACGTTTCCAAAGCTTCAGAACATATCCTAATTTAGAAAATTATTATAGAAATATCAGCCCTCCTTTGCTTAAATTAAAATGTCTATTAATACTAATATACAAAGCTGAAGAGTTTGTTTGTTTGTTTGAACGCGCTAATCTCAGGAACTACTGGTTCGAATTGGAAAATTCTTTTTGAATAGTCCATTTATCGAGGAAGGCTATAGGCTATATAACATCACGCTACGATAAATAGTATTATATATAAGCAGTGTCCAGTACCGCGCGACCCATGCGCACGCCGCGGCCGCCGCCGCATGGGCCGCAGCGAAGCGTGACCGATTTCAGCTAGTATTTTAATAAAATGTTGGGTAATTTTCATTTTTTTGATCTTTAAGTGAAAATTTCAAGCATGTTTAAAGTACTGAAAATGGTCCTGAATGATAAGTAGATAAAGCAGTTCATTGCAACCAAAAATCAAGTTGGTAATTAAAAATTATAGCTAATATTCTAATGAGACTACTCTCGAGCCCGAACACGCTATATCTTCTGTAAGTTGCTTAGGAGTTGTGTATCCCGCAAACTAATTGATACTGCAGTAAGGTTACGATGTCATAGAAATATCACCAAAGTAACAGTAGGTACACTAAATTTCAAATCTATCGGTACTGTGGAAGTTAGTGAGATCCCTTCATCAAATAAGAACGAGCTGATAGTTTTTGAAACGCCTGAACAAATCTTCATAAATTATAGCTAAGAACCATCTTGATTGGATTAAAATCGGTTCGACACACATATACACATATACACAGATATACACGTCAAATTTATAACACCCCTCTTTTGCGTCGGACGTCAGGGGTTGTAAACCGTGTTACCTTTGTGACCCCAGAAACCAGAAAATTTGAATCAAATTGTTAAAGAAGATTGGAGAAGATTGTTAGAGGATATTAATGCGTGCAGTCAGCGTAAATCGTAGGAGGAAATTGTTAAGGTACACCTTGTGCAATTAATTGGAGCACAAGTTACAGAATATGCAAACTAGATTATATAAATGGCGACTTTGTTTCACCATGAATACATTTCAAGCATTTTCTTCTTAGGAGTATTAAACTCCTAATAATTTACATCTACAAAACTATTTTTATAGTATCGACTATTAAAAATTTATTTTACTATTAATTTTAGCGCGGTTTAAGACACCCTGTACACCCGGGATAATATGTCAAAATTATACTCCCCAAACAACTGCTACTTCAAAGATAATATTGAGAAAAATCTACACAGGCAGTCCGCAACATCGCTCAAATCTCGCTTTATAGCTGCGTCGCGAAACCGCAATATCTCAATTTGCAGGTTCAATTTTATTGCGGCTGTGTAGGAGCCATGGTGATTAATCAGGATTATCTGCCTAATCCCAAGTTCGAATTATAGTAATTTTTTGTGGTCTTTCGGTAGGAGGATATAAAATGGACTATGATGGGCGGTAGTCTTAAGAGAGACTACCGCTATTCGGAAGTCCGCGAGATGGCCGGTGTACTTCCACTTACGGTTACGCCGAGGTTCCAACAGGGAGTGTATGTAATCCTCCTCGCGATACACAGCCATGACTTGTCACGGATGTCGTGTCACAATGTTTCCTACGCTAGAAAGTCATCGGGTTTTGTCAGTAGGAGTCCAGCATAACCCTTCAGGATCCTCTTTCTCTGACGGGTATCTATGAGGATTTCCCATTCTCCTCTCCCCTCGCAGAAATGTAGTGACATTCCATAATATCGGGCGATAAGTCGTGGTAGCTGTTTTTTATTAAAGCCTTTTAGTCAGGCCAGCATCTAGCCGTGTAGGAAAGAAGAGGCCGACGATGAAGCGAGCTCAAAATATGTTTAAACCTATTGGCCTGCAGAGTTCGCTCCAAGCTTTTCCCTTATGGGTACTAGTAGTTCGTGACCGCGATTTTACGTTAACATTTAAACTGAGGGTTTTGCAAAGAAAGTTTATGGAAGCTGAGATTCTCACTGGGCTACTTTTTATCCCGAGGCTTTGAAGAGTTCCCGAAGAGAACAATATATAATCAAATCCCATGCGGAAGAAGTCGTAAGCAGAAGTTGTTCAATAAATATTCCTAGCTAAGCATTTCTTGTTTCTCTTATTGCCCCTCGTTCAATTTCTGGTAAATATCATTCCTATGCTTCTTAACTAATTATTTTAATTCGTCCTATTTAATAAGTTGTATTCAAGTGCGAAACCATAAAGATAGAAGGAAATAAAAGTTACTTCGTTGATGCCTTATCAAACAATTACATAACACTTTATCTTAAACTTTATCACTTACTTTATAAAGTTATGCAACCAGTTATTAAGAGCCTTACCTGAAAAAAAAATAACAGAGATTAATTTAGATACGCAACAGTTCTTGTTTTAATTACTAAAGCTGATTTCGAAGTTGAGCATTTTTAATTCAACACATTTAATATTACTTTCGTAACAAATATAAACTTCACTTTCTAATTGTTTTTTTTAATGTCTATAAATTAAAACGTTCGCCACAAAGAGATTTAATCAAAGCGGCTTATGCGAAGACTGTTTTATTATGTGTATGTGTTGTCCCCCCAAAAATTTGTCTAATCGTATATACATATGTATATACGTACCTACATAATGTCTCGCGCTTGGCGTTGAGTTTTGGGATAAGTTTTATACAGGTATAATAAGGAGAACGCACTACTATATATATAAAACTACATATGTATTGTATAAGTAGTGGCAGGGCACACTGCTTTTCGCAGTCATTTTGGGCAGCCAGTCTGTCGGCAGTAACCACCCCCTCACAGAAGACTACCATGAAATAACAGCACGTGTGCTATTGTGTTTCGGTGAGTAAGGGATGCCAAAGCCCATTTCCCTAACCCTTCCCAATCCCTTATCCTTAATCCTACTGTAGTCGACAGCGCACTTGCAGCAGTTGTGACGTTGCTTGTGTTATAGGCGAACGGTAGCCACTCACCATCAAGTGTACCGTCAGCATGTCTGCCATTCTTAACATAAAAAAAATGTTTGATCGATGTTTTTAAAATTTTGAGACAATTTTATAACTGAAGCGAGATAAAGAAGTTTTACGTATATTAAAGTTTGCAAATTTCTGAAGCTTTGAGATTGTCTTAGTATTTAAATGCATTTAGCTGAGAAACCAATTTCTCAAAAATCCTACGATATTACATAAATAAATAGTACATAACCTCATTACTACAAACTATTTAGTTTTGGAAGTTGTTCATTTAAATTGATTTCATATTTCTGGTTTATGTACAAATGTTAATAGATAATCAGATTATTGAATAACTAAAAATGTGTTAAATGTTTAAGCAGCAGCCAAAGGTCTGAAAGAAATTCTCAATTTCTTTAGAGCCCTGTGAAACAAACGCGGCCTCTATAAGAAAATTATTTAATATACATAACTAGATCAAATCAATCGTACACATGTTGCTTATAAAAGAAGCGTTAAAATTACAATAAAATGTACGAGTATCAAGGCACATTTAGACGAGATTGCGACAAAAACTCGCGACATTAATGAGCGGCACACGAGCGCGAGACGCCACTACCAAATTGTCGTCTCTAATGATGGTTATTGTGGAGAGAGGTTAGATTACAGTAAGAAGGTTAGTAAAAACAACAGCTGTTGTAAGTGGGACCAGTAATGTATGTCACAGTTTTTTTTTTCTTTGACAACAAAACAATTTATCTGTCAGTAATTTAGATGTGCTAATAAAATTGGTTTGTTGTGATGAGATAACTATACAGAATTATTAAAGACATTTTGAACAATAAGAAACATGGGAATGTAGGATATAGTAATAGATTGATAGCAATTCTATTTAAATATATTGAATGAACCTTAGCAGATTGGTTATGTAAGCGTCGGTGTGTTCTGCCTTTAGAATCATCAGCTTATTTTATGGCTCAGAATCTCATAAAAACCTAAACGAAAAACTTTATTTTTTAAGCACATCTATAATATACATATATAATATCTAAATTTTCGAAAATATTAGCGAATGTACTTCGAAAATAACTTTAAACTTCATTGGAGATGTTTTAGTCGATTTTCATATTAATGGGAAAATGTGTCAGTGTTCCATTAGAAAGGATGTTACCTAATATAACTTAAGATAAAATCTTATATTGAGAGAGTAGAGGCGTCACTTTTACTTTACATAAAAGGCACGGGGCAAGGTTGGGAGTAAAATTTATTATTTGTTGAATAAATAAAAATAAAAATACAAAGACAGATTTAGCATAAAGTCAACTACAACATAAATTACTTAAACATTTATAAGTAGACATTTGTCTCTTCATTGACAAAGGTAATACAGTCATAATATTCAAAGTTTAAAAATAATTACTTATTTAAAAAAATGTGTAAATTTAGACTAACACTCTCTTGTTAATAGTAATGTCCAAATTATATTTGACAATGTTTATTTGACAATGTTGTCATGTCGAAATTTTGCCTCATATGCGTTATGTTAAAAATGCAATAAATTTTGTCGGAGCACGCGAATAAAATCGCGCGATGAGGCACATCTAATCGTAGGTAACGAGCCGCCCGCCAACGCGCCCGCGTCGCATCTGCCAACCGCATTAGTGTTGACATGCCTTTATTGTGTTACACGCGCCTACATTACAATATGCATTGAATAATAATGTAATATTAATGCTCTTATGTAACTACATTGATGTGTGTTGCCATAATTTATAGAAAAACTTGCAGATCGAGTTATCGAGTAGAATATCAACTGTTTTCAAATTTATAAATTCATTTAAGACCATTGACCAGTACTTTGATTGCATTTTGAAATCCAATCCAACTGGGACAGAATGACATATTCTATATAGAGATAATAACTGTTTATATTTTTTTATAGGTTATATTTTTATATTGAACAAAAATTGTAGAAGTGTTCAAATATCAACTAGAAATATACTAGAAAAAAAATTGAATAATATTTAGTAGGTGTTTGGTAGTGGCTCCGTTGTCAAAGCCTGTTCCTCTACGGGCTTTGACATGCTGGTGGCGCGAAAAACTGTTTACATTGGCTACTCGAACTCAGCTATACATACAGTATTATTTGTATTGTGTTGTAAGTGTATAAATAAATATATGCATGAATAATCAAAATCAAATGTAAAATCAGTGCGTCCTGCCAGTAATGACTTATGGTGCCAAACGTGGCTTCTCACGGCAGTACTGATCCACAAGTTTAAAGTCGCTCAGTGAGCTATGGAGCGAGCTATGCTCGGAGTTCCCTTGGTGGATAGGATTAGAAATTAGGAAATTCGCCGAAGAACTAAAGTTGTCGACATAGCCATGAGAACGAAGATTTTCAACTGTATAGATCGGGCAAGACGAAAGAATCCGTAATGTGACATTTAGAACCACGTGGTACAAAATCGCCAACTTTACAAGGCTATTTAGCTACGCCATGGCCATCCTGATTATGACGATCAGGATCAATAATTTTTGTAATAAAAGTTTCCCAATGCCCTCTCTATATATTCTATTTAATCTTTTTGCATAAGAATTAGCAAGTCGAAGTGGCAATCGATCGGTCACATATGTTGCAGTGCGGATAACCGATGGGGTTGGAGAGTTCTCGAATGGAGGCCACGAATTGGAAGGCGCAGCATGGAGCGTCCTGCGGCCAGGTGGACAAACGACCTGAAAGGCTTAGAAGGAAGCGACTGGATGCGAAGGACAGAAGACCGTGCGTGGTGGCGTGTTGGGAGGGGCTTACATTCAGCAGCGGAGAGACACAAGCTGAAGATGATGATGATGTTAATGAGTATATGACCGGGCAATAGTTAAAAATTAACATCAATGCTTCCAGAGTTATTAAAGATTGTTTAATTTTGTATCTGATTAAGATTGTTACTAAATTTTTATTTAATATTAACGAGTTAAGAAATTTTACTACCAACGACCCATACAAAAGGAAATAGTCTATATATTAAAGTTATTTAGACAATTCGCTTCACATAATATACACACTTTATAAATGCTCTGTCGTCAACTCAGTACGGACAATTGAGTTGCGATTGCGCGTGCAGCGCGTAATCACGCGTAGCCAAACGCGCAAAGCAAATTCCACCTTTATGATACGTTTGAATTTAGAACGTTCATTCATCATTTATAATTAGAATGCGTTTGTTTCCGTTTGGTTTCATTGAAGAATACCCGTCGCGATGGAACAAAGCTTTCATGTTATCATGAATAATTTTTATCTTTTTATCAATTTGTTCCCTGTAGGTCTTACCTTAATATGTTTTTAATCGGTAGTATAGTAGTAGTTTATACATGTCTCTCGAAGACCCGATGTGAATTATTTTCATACATTCTTATAACATTTCCAATAGGATAGGATAGTTTTGACCTTCTATTCTAATTAGAGAAAACAGAAAAAACGAGTATGTAATACCATTAAACGACTGGAATCAAATCGAAAGAAAATTTCATCAGATACAAGATACAAAATGATTTCGAGAATATTACATTTTGTAGATTTAGCATAAAGAAACTGCAGAATAGATTTGGATTTCATTCCCACTGGAAGATGTTGCTGTCGTTTGCAGAAATTTTGGCACTTTAACTGCTGAAAACTTTTTTGTGTAAAAATCAGGATTTAAGCTAATGTCAAGTTTATAGGTAGTGACTACGGGAGCCCATTACAACAACCGTCATAGAGGTTTCAAATGCGCTGCAGACCACCGAAACACAACTCAATTTCTGAAACAGGACAGAACACAGAAGAGGTGGTTAGTGCCTAGATACGGCTTGGCCAGTTTCCACTACTAAATTCTTTGCTTTGGTATTTCTTGTGATCGACAGCCTGTCTGGTTCTCTATACTATATGCTATATATTTAAAAGAAACTCGTGTTATATAGTGAACAATTTATGACCCAAGAACGACTGGACCGCTTTAGTCTCCGCCCCCGAATAGCAGAATAACTATTAAAACATCCAGAATATTTCAATATCCAGATTTTAAATGTTATAAATGTTCGAGAAAAAAAATCCAGAATATTTCAATATTCTGGATTTTTTTTCTCGAACATTTATAACATTTAAAATCGCTATAAAGCGATAAGGCCAACTTTTGTACTATTGCTTGTTGTTTCTTTCTTTTTTTAATTCTTTTTTATGTTTATAGTACAAATAAAGAGTTTAGTAAAAATAAATAATAATAACATTTTTTTTTCTCATACATATATAACGAGTCTGAGACGGTACGGAGTTCGCCGGGTCAACTAGTTATCTTTTTATATGTATAAATAAAAATGAATAGCTAAACGTGTTACTAAACGCAAAACTCGAGAATAGCTGGACCAATCAAATATCTTTTTTTTTTAATCTTATGAAGAGAGAAAAAAAAATTGATTGGAAAATCGTAAAAACCTCATTATTCTTTCTCCCATTCAAAGTTTCTACGTCAATGTTTGATTGAAATCTTGTCAATCCAAAGATTTCAATCAAATATTGACGTAAAACACATATTTTAAAAACTACAATACGATGTCTGTCTGGTCATCTAGTACTGTATATAAATTAAATACGGTATTATTACGAAATGAAATATTACAGTCGTGTGTCACAAGTAGAATGTAAACTATTAAGGTGAATAATTGCGTAGGTGACAGTGTGACGAACTTGAATCACGACAAACGTACATTTTGCACCGAAATGTGGGTCCCTCGTGTGAGTCTGGCTCGGGGCCGCGCGTGTCCCAACCACTGATTACACTAAATTGCCCACAACTATGTCTTTTGCAAATCACCTACTTTATTAAGAGCCTAATACTGTCTTATCAGGTACATTGGGATTGTGACATCTTCAATTTCGTCATTTCTTTCTGTTGGGCAAGCTTTGGAGCAAAATATCATCTAAAGCAAAATTATCATCTGGGAAGTCATTATTTGTAATAAATACATTAATTATGATTGTTGTTCGTTCATTGATCGAAATTAGACAAAGGCGAAAAAAAAGGTTAATAGCTGCAAAAAAAACGCAGAAAATTCTCAAGCGTCAGAAAGCGCTATACCTACTGCTAGTATTTTTCTTGGCTGATACATCAAAACTTGATAAGCATCCATACCTAAAATATTGGTGAAATCCTTTAGTAGTTTTTAAGAAAATTGTGATAATTTCAGCCATTGATCGTGTTCTGAATTGTCCCGCAAAGATGTTTTTTTTTTAAATATCTGGTCCTTGGCAGAATATCAGTGTTGTGGTCTGCACCACAACTATATACTGAGCCAGGGTTCCTTTTTCTCTTGTTACTTGTTTATATATTTGTTTGTTTGTATTGTTTGTAATTATTATATGTTCATATATTGTTTGTATTAGAGGAATAAAAGATGCTTTCTTTCTTTCTAAAAAAGTTGAAAAAGTTGAACAAAATTGAAGGCTTTCTTTAGATATATCAAATGAAACAAAATCAAAATCTATCATCATGGTCATCAGCCTGTGTCTCACCACTGTTTGATGTAGGCCTCTCTCAAGTCCCGTTACCACGCACGAACCTCTGCCTCTCGCATCCAGCCACCTCCCGCGAAACCTTTAAGGTCGTCTGTCCACCTGGCCACAGGGCGACCCACCTTTTTTTTTTTTTTTTTTTTTTTGCGTGGGAAAATCTGCGAGCCAGATCCCCACCGACCATGGGGACATCGGTGGGGTATGTGGGACTTCTACCCACTAAAAACCCACGGTGCTTCCTCGCGCCGTCTATGGGCGGGGGGGTAAGGGATCGTGGAAAACATGCATCTGCCTCCCCCGCCAGACGAGGCCCGCGCAGTTGCGGGCTCCACCTCGATTAGGCGCGGAGTTTGATCTCCGCGCCGTGGAGAGACGTGCCGGAAACACACAGCACGTCTTCCATCGTTGCCCGGTGTTGTGATGACGGCGGACAACCCCATGTCCACCGCCCCCGGGCGAAGCGGCACGAGCCGCCCATTCTCACCTCTCGCAGCGGGCAGTCAGCGAGGGGCTTCACCTCTGAAGCACCCCATTACCTCTTCTCTGCGGCACAACCTACCACAGAGTCGGAGGCCGCTTCCATCTGAAACTCTCGGATAACCCCTGCTCACGTGGCCGCTCATCTCTACGGCATTAAGGGTGGGCGGCCCAAAGGGGGTTTCCACCTGACATTTCCACAGCAATCGCGGCAGCCCGAGAGACGGACTCCACCTCGTGTTGTCGTCGCGGAAGAGTTACTAGGCCGGGTGACGAGGCCGGGTGTTCACTCTTCCGGACGACTGCGAAGGGCGGTTACTAGGCCGGTGGCCCTAACCGGGTCTTCACCACCCCCCACAAGGCCACGATTGCGGTACTCTGCCAGACGGTCCTTCCCTGCCGTAAAGCTCCGTCTTCGCGTGCGTTGCCCGACTACCACTGAGCGACAGAGCCATCCGAGAGAATCCGCCCGCTGCGACCCGCGCCGGTCCTCATGCGCAAAACCGAGACCCATACCTCGGTCCGACGAACAAGGACCGGGGGTGCCGTCTCTCACCGGCCCACACCCGCATGAGCCGAGTACGGATCCTCGGCCCAGCTAGCGGTGACCGGCGAAGCTCCAACTGACCGTTGGAGCCTCCCAGCAAACGCTCCGCCACGAGCTCCGATGTTCGGAGTTCGCTCGGAGCCCTCACGGGTGTGCTTTCTTAGTTCCCCAGCGACAATCCGGTCAGCCAAGCGAAGGCCGGTGACCCCACCGACCCCTGCAACCGTCCGGATTGGCGAGGGTTAAGCCCCCCCACCGCGACAAGGTCCCAGCACACCTAGGGAGGGCGACCCACCCTACGCTTTCCAATTCGTGGCCTCTATTCGAGAACTCTAGAAGAGTTCTCGAATAGAGGTTACCTCTCTACGTCTACGACAGATGTGAACGGCCCTTTGCCACATCAACTTGTTAATTCTCTTAGCTATGTTGACAATCTTGGTTCTTCGATCACGGTGGGTTTTGAAGCCTATCAAAAACAAGTTCAAAAAGAAATCCAGTCCGGACTGCCTGTACGAGCCTGAGGTACAGGAAACGGTAGAACATCTACTGCACCAGCTCCAATGCACCAGGTTTGCGCTAGCACGTCTGGAACTGGAAATAGAAATTAATAAAAATTCAGGACAACATAGTCACTACGTTCAACATAGCAAAGGATATACAAATACAAGCTCCCATTATGTTAGGGGTTCTGGTCAGTCTCCCTCCCCCCACCTTCTATTTAATTATTTGTTGATATTAAATTAAACCAATATATTGTAATATAATCAATGTATAATAATATTAAAACTACAAGTTTATTGTAACAAAAAAGAAGTAAATAAATGACTCGTGAGGGTGGATTAAGGCTTGGGGGAAACAAAAAAAAAACCTTGGTTCTTCGGCGAATTTCTATAATATTAAAATAAAATCAGGGTCTGCTTCTGTCTGTTTCTCCGATTACTTCTTCTAAACCACCCAATGGATTTTAATGATGTTTTCACTAATGGAAAAAGGGATAAATATGGAAGGTCAATGTTTATAATTGGCTTAAAAATTTCATCCTTGCGAAGCCGAGGAGAGGTCGCTAGTCTCTTTATAATATATACTAATATTATAAAGAGAAAAGATTTGTATGTATGTATGTACATATTTTTGTATGTTTGTAATGAATAAACTCAAAAATTACTGGACCGATTTTAAAATAATTTTCATCTATAGAAAGGTACATTATCAGCGAGTAACATAGGCTACTCACCCTCCCCCCATCACTCTCCTTTATAAATTTATGATAGTAATGAATAAAATCAAAGACTAATGGACCGATTTTAAAAATTCCTTCACCTATAGAAAGCTACATTATCAGCAGCGAGTAATAATTTTTTAAGATACGCGGACGAAGTCGCGAGCAAATGCTAGTATTATTATAAAGTAGGTAAAGAAAACAAAAAATGAAACACAAAACAAAAATTGTCTGCTTTCAACTGGACTTGATTTGAAATCCCAATATTATCACTCATAGCATTAATACAGTAAACCTTATTACTGTAAGGGGCTGACTACTGACCTTATTACTGTATATATATATATCACAGCCATAAACCGAGCAGCCCGTCTGGCGTCAGTAGCCAGCCCCTTACAGTAATAAGGTTTAGAAGCACATTTATACACCTTCTGTTCTGGCTTGTGTTCTTTTAGGTGACAATACGCACAATGAAATTGATCGTTAGCCTACCTGCCGATTTTTGTTAAAAAAAAACTCTAGAGACATGAATAAAAGACTTTCTCATCCACTAATTAATATAGTACCTACAGAAGACGAAGAATTTGAAAGGTCAAAACAAATATTGGAAATGAAAAAGATAAAAAATAAATAAAGAAAAAAATGTCTCTCTCCCAATAAAGCTTTTTACATTTCGATACAAACAAATCAATGATCATGGATCGTGTAATAAAATAATTCGAGTGTATGAGAGCTGTGAAGGTTGTTCGGACGTCGGTCAAGTCAAGACTCCGCGTTATTTAGTACCCCATAAAAGTTCAAATGGGCATCCTTGTCGACCTCGTGGCTCCTAAAAGTATTATTTCATTAAAAAAATAAAACTTTTAACAACGTTATAAGGTTCACGCAAAAAGAATATGTAGGTTCTTTGAGAGTCTAAATCAGGGTTTCCCTAACTAATTTATTACGCGCCCCCCTTTCTAAAAGATGAAAATTTCCGCGCCTCCCCTCCCTTGTCCAATTATAAATATAATAATAATTTTAGGTTACTATCAGAATGTAAAGACAGAAAGAAACATCAAAGTATTTTTTATTGCTTATTAAATTTATACAAAATCTACTTATTCGAATGAGATGGATGTGCTTGCATATTTTTTTACCAGGTTTTCGATTCTCGGCTTAACCCCAGATATGGCACAGTGCAAATCACCAGCAATGTTTATTTCTATACTTGGTTTTTATCGCTACCATAGCAGAAAATCCTTTTCTGCAATTTTGGTATAAATTTTGAAATATTAGACCCAAACTAATGCTTTTCCCATTTTGTCGAAATCGTATTTGGCGGCAAAACAGTTTTTAATATCCAAGGCTTCCTCTTGCAGGGTGTCTGGCAGGGCATCCACAATAACATGGAACGGATCCTGTCTTATTAGTGGCTCACGCCCCCCTCTGCGGGTCTCTGCGCCCCCCTTGGGGGGCGCGCCCCCCACTTTGAAAACCCATGGTCTAAATGGAGTAACTGTTAGGGATGTGCCACAATTAATTAAAATTCATCGATATCGATGAATAATAATTTTTTCAAATTAAATTTTGTGAAGGTTTGTCTTAAGTAACAACCGTTACCGTCATTCAGTGAGAATTTTACAAGTGTTGTGGTTATGTTTTGATCACATTTAGTGCAAGAATTTGCCAAAAAATATTTAAAAAATGGAAATTATAGAAAAGTTCAAGGCTCTTTGAATAAACAAACTTATTCAAAGAGCCTTGAACTATGTGTTTTTAAGTTATAAGATTTTGATTTTCGATAATTTTTAAACTTTAATTAAAAATAATTAACATATTATATGTAATTTTAGAAATTAAATACCACATATATACATAAAATAAGGGTGAGCACACGAATAGGTCTTATGTAGAATCTTATAAATGTGTTTTAATAATTTTAGGTATGTTTATTTGCTTAAACTTTCTGGATTTTAACGTATTATTTTAACTATACTCGACGTAATTACGTAATTTATAGGAATGCTTATAATATACAAAGAATATTATGATTATTATGACATAATTATGTATATTATGATACAAATATGAATCTTATGTCATGTTGGATGTCCATTTTCGACACAATAATGCGATTAAATCTGCATAGTCAAATTAATTTAAGTATATTTAAAAAATAATAAATCCAATCATTTGAAAAAAAAAATAACATCGCTTCACTATCCACATACTAATAAAGTCATAAGCCGATATCGTTCACCGTAACAAGTCGAATTTACAGCGACCATTCTCGCGAAGTATAAAAGTCGATATAAAGACATTTTTATCGATACTCACAATCCCCGTGGCTCGTTACTCCACTGATTATTTCTTCATTCCCTGCATTACGAAGTGCAACTTATCTCCGCAGTGCGTGAACCAGTTTTAAGCACTCTTGCGTAAAACTTGTATTAATGTGTTATTAACAAAAATTCGACTTCCTTATTATCGGTAATTAATCATACAATTTTAAATCGAGTTGTATCATCGGCCGGGACTAACGGCTACCGGGTTTAAACAGTCAGTCAATTGATCGAATGTAAAAAAAATAATACATATACATTCTTACATCTAACGTAATTAAAATATCTCAATCGATGCAAGTAATCTTAGTAATTGCATGCTCTTGTTGGCCGCTGTGCGGAGCGCTCGCAGTGAAAGCAACATTTGTTAATTATAAGTCGCGGCTTTTATAGTTAATTGAAAACGTCCGACATATTTGGAGCACAAAATTTGTTGTTAGGCATTTGGCTAATTCACTGTTTAACTGTCTTCTGTAATTTTTAATGGCTAAGATCAAAGTTTATAATCAATAGTCATCGATAGAATAAAGAAGCAACACATCACTTTTTTTTTATACAGAAGCTCAAATTAAATTAGTGAACGATCGGAACGGCTGATTTGATTTTTTTTTCCAATTTTTTTTTGTTCTTATAGAAATAATGAGGTTATGCACGTTTAGAGTATGATTGTCTTACCATGAATAGATGATGACCAATTCCAGAAATTCAAAGGTCAAGTGTCAAAATTTTACAAAAATATAATAATTTTAATTTAATTTTTAAAAAATATAATAAGCAAATAAGTTTCCGAGTTAACTTTTACAATATTCATCATCCAAATAATTGAAAGAGACATGTAAAGTCATGTTTTGTTTCATTAAAACCTGCCTGTCTGTGTGTATTCTATAAGATGTACTTCGGAGAGCGTGCTCGAGAGCTGCATGAGATCATACCGCCTTCCCCTTTCTTCTATCGGACATGCAGACGTACGGCTGGTTACCATCCTCACCTTGTCGAAATCCCTCTAATTCGGACCAAGCGCTTTAAAACATCTTTTGTGATGCGCACTGCTAAGGATTGGAACTCCCTGCCGGCGTCTGTATTTCCGAGCTCATATAACCGAAATCTTTTCAAGGTTCGAGTGAATAGGCATCTTCTGGGTGAGCTCGCTCCATCGTCGGCCTCATCATTCCTACATGGATAGATGCTGGTCAAGAGCAAACCCATCTTTAATAAAAAAAAGGTACTCTCAATCAAGATTTTGCGTTTTTTTTTCAAATACTTTTTTTAGTTGCATCAATATAATAAAAAAAAACACACATTTTTTAATTCTCTAGGAAGGGAGAGAGATACAAATAATAAAGAAAAATTCAGAGAAAAATGCTAGTTTTCTCTGAATCGCTATTATTTAAAAATATCATTTAAAAAACTCGATAGACCAATTTATATACTTATCTAAGATATATCTTTATGAAATTATAGAAAACAGCTTCTACAATGAAGAAAAGTACAAGTTGGTACAAGATTTTATTTAAAGTTCGGTTAAGCTTTCAAAGCTTCAAGTTAAGCTTCGGTTTTCCGATAAAAAGTATCCCAAATGTTAATTCAGGTAAAACTATATGTGTGCCAAATTTCATCTAAATCTGTTCAGCCGTTTTTGCGTTATTGAGGAACAAACATATAAACTTTCGCATTCATAATATTAGTAGGATTAGGATTATGATCCATTTCTCTGTTTATTTGTTTTAGCTAATGTTAACTGATTTTGAATGAGCTTATTTCGGAAGACAGAGTACTTTAGGTTTGGAGTCTAGATTACAATTTAGCTCGTAAATAACCATCAATAGTATTTATAAAATACTATTAAAATACTACTAAAATACTATTAAAATACTACGTGCAATGACCGACAGCCTTAAACAGTTCAGAATTATTATTTTTTGGAGTGGAAAATTTTATGTTTCAAATTCTCCTAAAAAATGAATTGCCATTGTAATTTTAATATTTTATTGTTTATGCTAATACTGCAAAGAATGCACTCCGCATTTAAATTATACAGTAAATGGAGATGTCTGTGCTCCGAAAATTCGCAAATTAAAGATAACGAAATTATATCAGAACATTAACGCTTGACGACCGAAAACTTTTAATTGCACTCAGTAATGTTTAATTCCTTTCAATTTCGGACTTAAAATATTTGATATATCGAAGCGGATTATTTCATACGTTAATACTGCGTATCATTTGCATGTTAGCGATATTTTTATAAAATGCATTTGAAATACCATACGTGTAAAACGACATACATACATATGCTAAAAGAGACTAAGATTGTAACATATAAAACTAATCTCTCCCTCTATCATGGCGACATATAGCTGTCAACTCGTAATAACTGTCTTATACAAAGATGTTGTATTAGTCTGTACCTATAGATGGATCACAAAATGCAGCAATATTTTATTCTTTCTAACACCTTCAAATTGTCATAAGATTGAAAGAGACATACATATATAATGTGTCGGGTCGAAGTTGAGTGAATGTCTCCATTTTGACTATACAATGCAAGCTAAAGTTATAGCGTATAATAGTGCTGTGCATTTTTATTGATAACTAGATATCGTTGATATAGATTTTAAATATATGACGGATAAAAAGTATGGCTAAATGCGTTTCGGTGTACTGTTTGGTTATTCAATATAAATAAAATGTGGGTGCGTACTGGTACTCGCCGCATTGCTAATCGGTTGTATGAGATTGTATGCAACCTCTCGCATTTATTTCACCAAAATATTTCAAAAGAATAGTTATTTTTTGAGTAGAAATATTTAGAATCCATCCTTAAGGGGTAGAACGGGAGTAGGTTTTTATTACGAGAGAAAAAAAACTCGATAATCTTAAAGTTTTATTTTTAGAAACGATATCACAGATTGGATAATCTGTGATATCGTTTCATTTTAATCTGTGATATCGTTCATCTGTGATTCGTCAACATTTTAATTTAAAGACTTGCAGTTAATGTTGACGCTTGGGTATCCACGTATTTATTAGTAAGTTTTCTTTTTCTGGGTAATTTCTGAAAAGAAATAGTTTTTGGTTATTAATGATTCAAAAGATTTTCATAATTTTCATAGATTGAAGCATAACTTCTTTATAACTTATAGATATTACTTACTGGTTTACACGATGGTGGTAATTTTGGGAATATTGTCGGCACTGCATACGAGTGTAGAATTTTACGCTGATATCCTTGGCGAAAGCAAGAATCTTCAAAGTTCATCGAGCATATTCTTGTATATTGCGAAGCTCTCCAATCGTCGACTTTTCTTACATTTTTTGTCCACGTTTTTTTTTTAAATCGATGTCGGTGGGAAATCTGTTATAAATTGATTAAAATTACTTTCAACCTGCAGTGAATGCTAGAATTTGTCAACACTCTACTAAAAATAAATTAGTTATCGATATTGATAAACTTATCAAGATCAGACTACAGCACTATAAAGCAAGACAAATGTCAAATATTCCGATTAACTTTGGTTTTTGTAAATTTTAGTTATAAACACCAGCTTTTCTTTAAATAAATCAACCTTAGAGCTGTGTATGCATGTACAATGATTCATTTTTAGTAAATAATTATAAAAATTTGTTTACAAAACACCAAAATTAATGAGTGCAAGCTGTGCGACTTACCGGTGAAATGATATGTTTCCATTATTCTCCTTCAAAACACCCACTCTACTTGGACAAACGGGAACAGTACAAGCCATTCTTGGCAAGCAACAGATTTATGAAATCACACTTTCAGATTTTTAAGTATTTTAAATCACATAAAGCTAAACGCGCTTGTTAACCAGCATGATATAAACAAATATGACGTTGCCTCTTTTATGGCGCGCAGCGTTTTAAGACGTCATATTCGGCTATTGTTATCTCTTTTTAACATACGACATGCAGCCATTAGAAAGACGGGTATCGAGTATCGAAGGAATCTTCAATTTTTATTGTTCCATCTATACACTAATACAATTATCTTTGGTCTTATACGTATACTCACCATTGTCGTACGTCACTGTCGCGCGGTCGACAGTGACGTATGTCAACCCGACGGTTATAACCCGACGGACACACGATAGGAAAAATCACGTAGGTAGAGCAAGTAAATTAGTTAAAAGAAGAATTACGCGACTGTACAGTGCAAGAAGATTTTCTTTCCTCTAAAGGGTGAAGTGGGATCACTTCAGAGGAATTGGTCCATGAGCGAAAGCCTCTGTTAGTGCTTGCACTTGGAGGATCGACACTCAACCTACCCACTAGTCTTCAAATGTGCTTCTGACGTCTCCGCGTCAGAGCATTCTTCTGACGTCTCTGCGTCAGAGCTAGTCGCGGTGCCGAGCCCCTCAGTGGAGGTTCATTCATTCAGGTTGGAGTATTTTTACTGAATGTGCAGCGTATATTCCTTTGTCCCCGTATCATGGGAAAAGCGCCCTCGGCGATTGTGTGACTTATCTTTTCGTTTTTAAATGTCTTTTGTGCTGTTAATAACTCATATCAATGGTTAAACACCTTCTGCGCATTATGGAAAACACGTGTAAAATAAAGTGAGTCAAATTATAAATTAACAGAAGAAATAAATAAAAATGTAATAAAAAACTGGGCGTTAGAATTATCAGCTCTGTGCGTAGATAGAAGCGAAAGGAGGTAGATATGGTACATTCTTATATTGTGTAATCGACAAATTCAACTGCTTGGGTGGATTGAAAAGTACTTGGCCTTCCTAAAATCAAATCTACCCACATTATTTAGTTCAGTTCAGACTAGTTAACTGTGCTAAGTCCAAAACGTATACGATAAGTATTTATAAAATTATTTGTCAAGTAATCCGACGTAATTTCCACAAATGGAGTTTAAAGCAGGTGATTAGGGGATTCCGCTTAGTCATATTCATTCGTCAAAAATGGATAGCAGGATTTAAGAGTAGAGAGAGTGTGGAAGAAGAACCCCGCTCTGGACAGTCTTTGACGTCCAGTACTGATGAAAATATTAGAAAAGTACTTGATTTAATTATGGGAGATCGCAGATTAAAAATTAGAGAGATAGCCGATATTATAAACATCATAATCAAGGAATTGGGTTTCCACAAGGTGTCAACAAGGCATAAGGACGCGAATGAATATTTCACGCGAATGTTTCGAGTTATTTGAAGCCGATCCAGATGATTTTTTGGATCGTTTTATTACTATGGACGAAAAATAGGTTCATCACAGTACACCGGAAACAAAACAACAGTCAGTGGAGAAGATCCGGTTCACCACCCCTAAAAAAGTCGATTTTGTCGGCCAATAAGGCGATCGCTTCAGTATTCTGGGGCTCGAAGAGTTTGATTATGGTTGATACTACGTCATTTACGCGAGGAAATAAAAGAAAAACATCCAGGAGTGCTAAGAAGAAAAGTCCATCAAGATAATGCTCGTATTCACACATCTGTGCAATCAATGACTGGAATTCCCAACTGTGGCTTTGAATTGAAACCGTAACAGACTTCTTTCTGTTCCCTAACCTTAAAAAAGCTTTTGGGAAGTTAGAAAGTTTCAACAAACGACTAGGTTAAAGCAGTAAATGCGTATTTTGACTCCAAGGAAGATTTTTTTTATTTAAACAGTCTAACTGCCTTGAAGATGAGGTGACAGAAGTGTATTGAACTTGACTGTGATTACCTTCGATCAATAATATTACGTAGAAAAATAAAAATGGAATTTATTTAAATGTGTTTATTTTCTTGGTTAGGCCGAGTATCTTCCCATCCACCTACGTATGTGCGTAAATTCTCACCATCACAGCTACAATTGCAGTATTGAATAAGTATATATAATAGGGAGAGTGTTTAGCGACTAAATGAAACTGAGACCATTGGACTCAGTTTATAAGTTCGTTTCGTGGAAAGCGAGTCACAAGTATCTTTTTCTTGCTTCTATCTAGGACTCTGTTTTATTTTATTTATTACAGAAATTTTTTTTTATTTAATTTTTTTTTATTTTTTGTTATAGGAAGTCCTTTTTTTATTATGGTAACCCAGTGCATGGCGCGCAATATTGATTCATCTCTCCTAGTAATTTGTTCTTTGCTTTCAGATATAAGAGGAAAAAAAAGCAAGAAAATATCTATTCAATTCAATAAGAAGTGTGTGCTTTTTTCGATGAAATGTCACTAGATAAATAAATAATGGAACGAAGAGGCGTGTAGCGCGTGCGACGCCCACTCGCGCATTAGAAATTCAAATATATACGGATTCACACATAAGCGATAATATTATAATTTTTAAGTGTGCTTCAAATATTTATTATACGGATATAAATATTTAGCTTCGATTTTTTTTTGTTTCGAATATACTACTAATAATAAACGAATACTACTTGAAAAAGCCCATATTGTTTATATGCGCAAATACCTTAGAAGGTAATATGTTTCAAAATTCGCGGGTGTACGGGATAAAATTCCTACCGATCTGGATCAACTCCTTGTCTATGGTCCACAGTACGGTGTGCACCATCTCACTACAACGTGTGGCTTATCAGCGTCAATATACTTATACATATTATAAAACAAAATCGCTATCTGCCTCTGTCGAGTTCTTCGCTTACTTCTTCTAAACTGTTGAACGGATTTTAATGCGATTTTTACTAATGTATAGAGCAATAAACGAGGAAAGATTGCAAATATAATTTGCAGAAAAAAATTACATCCATGCAAAATATATCACGAGGCATTTTCTTAATACTGATTTTGACTCTAATTGACTGCAGAAACCTATCGTTATGTGGTTGATGGTTAAAAAAGGCGGAACAGACCTCGACCCGCCTTTTTATATAAAAATTGACATTTTATAAAAATATTTAAAACTAGCTGAGCCCGCAACTGCTATTCGTACGCGTGTATTCGGCATAGAGCGTAACTTTTTTGTTTGTAAATCGATTAGAATGAAAAAAACACTAAATGTTACGGGAAGCTTGTTAATGTGAAAACACAAGTGAAAACCGCATTTAATTCAGTTAAGCTGTTTCTGAGATTAGCGTGCATAAACCTACAGACAAACCGACAAAAATTCTAAAAACTGTATTCTAAAAAATCGGTAACGGTAACAATACTCGATTAGTACAACAGAGGCTCTAGTATGAGTTTACGATACTACACCAATACTACACTCGCTAGCGAGAACGTAAAACTTTTGTATGGGAAATCGTGAACTGTCAATGTCAAATTATTAATTTTCCATTTAAATGTTTTACGCTCTCGCTAGCGAGTGTAGTATCGTAAACTCATGCTAGAGCCACTGAACTCGAAAAGTACAATGTGTACAATTTTTTTTAATATTTAATGTACAGACACGGCTCGTTTATAATTTTATAGATTTAGATTATAGATTTCGAATAACTAACCTCAATACGAGCCTGTTGGATGAGTGGTTAGGGTGCTTGCGTTGCCACTCTTTTCTAGGGTTTCCGGGTTCGATTCCCGGCAGGGTCAACTATGGGAATTAACTTTTCAAAGTTGGCTCTGGTCTGATCTGGGAAGTAGTGGCAGGCGGTTTTTCTGGCGGAAGTAACCACCCCTTTACAGAAAACCACCCACTTACAGAAAGCCACCGTGAAATAAGAGCACGTGTGCTGTTGTGTTTCGGTGAGTAAGGGATGCCAGAGCACTTTTCCCTAACCCTTCCAAATCCCTCATCCTATTGATGTAGTCGACAGCGCAGTTGCATCACTTGTAGCGTTGCTTGTGTTATAGGCGACGGTACCCACCTACCATCAAGTGGATCGTCAGCCTGTCTGGAGACCTTAACGTAAAAAAAAACCTGAATAGAGACTCATAAAAAAATCATACAATTAATTAAAAGCTGTACTGTACCTATCATACGCTACCTAACGATCTGTGCACTAAAACTGTTCGTATTGAAATATGTTACGCGTATTTTATGTTTTCAACAGCACTAAATTGAATTAATGTCATAGTATTAAAATTATATTTAAATAAGGTCTCAGCTCGGACCTACATTCTATCATTACAACAAACCTAATTACAGGATGATTTATAATGCTTTTGTGACTTATGTTAATGTTTAACAGTAAATGGGAACAAGTGGAACAAGCTTTAATTTAGTCCTATAGCAAAAATACACTATCTTTTTTAGCCATACTTTGCTGGACTCTGCTGTAAGTATACCACCAAAGGTAGGTAAGTGTTAAAACTTGAAGCTAAAACGAACTAAATATATTGTAATGTTTAGGATGATTTTTTTTTCTAAACTGTGATGATAAAAATACAAATATTCAACAGATACGTGAATATTTGCACTTAAGTATTTAGACATTTCATTTGCGTTCTTTAGTCCTCACGGAGTACCTATCACAAAAAAAACCCATTAAATCTATGTTTATATAAAACTAGCTTTTGCCCGCGAATTTGGTCACCCCCTTTTCTTAAGTGTTATTTATTCAGTCTTTACTGCTCGTATATTTTTGTCAGGCATTGAATATTTGATTATTATTTTTAAAACTAGAAAAAAAAACTAACTTTGTATTAATTTGTAGGGAAAACATGACAGAAAATTATCACAAAAAAAACTGTTTAATCCGATCGCTACTAGACTTCACAGGATCACCCACTTGGTGATTGCTGAAACTAATCTGAAGATTGCTGAAAATTTCATAAATAACGGTTGAGCTATTTGAAGTCCATAGGGAACATACATATATACATCAATTTTTATATACATCATATAGAAGAAATGTTACAAAGTTGAAACCAGAGGAATTTGGATTTCAATCTGTATAAATTTCATACTTTAGAAAAGAGTTGCAAAGTTACTATATTTAATATTTTATGGTTAAAATTTAAAAAATATTAAACTAGCTGAGCCCCCAAATTCGTACGCGTGATATTCGGTATATAGCCTAACTTTTTTGTTTATAATTCGATTGGATTGAAACAAATACCAAATGTTATGTAAACCATCAGTGAAAACCGCATTCAAATAGATTAAGCCGATTCTGCGATTAGCGTGCACAAACGCACAGACAAACACACGTACAGACAAAATTCTAAAAACTATTACGTAAGTACAAAATGTGCGACTTGTTTTTTGTAAAAAAATTTAAAGACACGGCTCATTTACGATTTTATTTTTTTGGAGATATCCTTTTATTTTGGACACACGAGTACAACTCGATTGGACGAGTCCATACTAAAAGCGAATGATAGCATAAAGCGCAAAACACACTGAAGCGGTAACGGGAGCGTTCTGGGGACGGGATTTTTTGTAATGTACGAGTTTTTATGCAGCATTACACACAGAATGGAACCTATCACAAATAGGATGACGCGTTTCGGGGCCAGGGCGGGTGCGGCGCGGTTTGCGGGTCATTTTGTGGGGAATACCGCGTCGCTTTCCCTCGGCGGTAGTTCGGTATTCTGTGTGAAACGCCCCGGAAAACATTCGCTTCCCGCTTTATCGCTCCCGGACCGCTTACCGTCCAGTGTGTTTTGCGTTTTCATCCCAATATAATTTTTACTTTTAACAGGATTATTCATTAGCTACGCTTGAGAAGTGCCAATACTTTGTTTTTTTTTTTTTTGAGAAATTGACCATTTTGTTTCAATTACTTTCAAATCGATTTTCGAGTATTTTGGTGAAACCAGATAGATATCTAATATTTTCAACTCCAACTTCCACGTTATTTATTAATTTCTATGTAGATGTATATTTTCTATATAAATTGATTTATTAATTTTAAAGTTGTATAAAACTAGATTAGATAGATTATTACTTTTATTTTATTTTGTGTTAATTTTGTTTTTTTTTAGTTAGAAGGTTGGCACTTCGCCGACAACTGACCCACGTAGGTTGAAGTCTATATGAATGCTATTCGAAATACCGCCCCGGCAAGAATCAATCCTTCGATAACCCGTTAAGAATCCCACGCAACTTCTCTGTATCAAGTGAGTCAACAGGAATAGAGGCTGTTGGCTTTTTATGGTATCATACTTAATTAGCACTACTGTGTCGAACAAAGTACCGAACTTAATATCCATAATTTGAATTCTTTACTTTCCAAAAATGTGAGCTTTAAACAGTAATTTGAATTCCTAATCCTAATAATATTATAAATGCGAAAGTTTGCTTTGAATGTTTGGATGTTTGTTCCTCAATAACACAAAAACGGCTGAACGGATTTCGATGAAATTTGGCACACAGATACTTTATTATCTGGATTAGCATATATATAACTCTTTTTTTTAACTCTGAATAATTTTAGGCTCCTGTGGTATTTTCAAAAAACGATATACAGTGCGTACGAAGTCGCAGGCACAGCTAGTTAGAAATAAAAAATATATATATTAAATTATACAGACAGAACACCCAAATAAACACTCATTTAAAACGAAATACTATCAAAAAAGGAATTAATTTAGAATTTTACGAACCCATTGGTGGATTTCCGTTTAAGGTTTCAGGTTCAATTCCCGCCAGGGCCAACTTTGTATTGTAAATGAACTTTTCAAAGGTGTCTCTGGTCTGGGTGTTTCAGTAGTGGCAGGATACACTGAATTTCGTAATCATAAATTGGACAGGCCTTCTAGCGGCAGTAACCACCCCATTACAGATGACCACGATGAAATAACAGCAGGTGTGCTGCTGTGTTTCGGTGAGTGAGTGAGCAGAGCCCATTTCCCTATCAGTTCCTAATAAGATCATCGCACCTTTGGCATTGCTCATGTGTTTAGCATCAATTGAACAGTCAGCTACATGATGACGAACTTTAAATGAAAAAAAATAATACTTTATTTTTTTTAAACTAAAATTTTCAATTTTCTCGAAATATTTTGCTCTTAATAAGTTTTCAAATTTTCAGTAAGATTTCAACGTCATCTGTTGTTTTTCTAATTATTTCCATTGTAACCGTAACAGGGATGGTGCCATTCCCAATCCATACAATACGTATATTTACTACTAGCTGAACTCGGCCACGCTTCGCTGCGGCCCATACGGCGGCGGCGTGCGCATGGGGCGTGCGGTACTGGACATTGCTTATATATAATACTTTCTATCGTAGCGTGATGTTATATAGCCTATAGCCTTCCTCGATAAATGGACTATTCAAAACAAAAAGATATTTTCAATTCGAACTAGTAGTTCCTGAGATTAGCGCGCTCAAACAAACAAACAAACTCTTCAGCTTTATAATATTAGTATAGATATAACACTATAACTATAATATTCTAAATTTGAAAGTAACTCTGTCTGTTTCCTACCGATCATCATGAAATTTTGCCCACATGTTGTCAGGGATGCACGAAAGGACATAGGGTACCTTTCATCCAGAAAAAATAGGTAACTGTTCCCGAGGGATCATCTAACGCCTGGCAAATGCCTATAACTGCAATAAAGGCATAATGCAGGCGTAATTTTTTTATTTTTCAACGCCGGCAAAGCCGCGGGCACCAGCTAGTTAACAATAATAAGTATTGTAAGCGTTACATTCTTTTTACTTAGTCAATAGAAAGTTTTTAAGAAGTTACGATAATGCGGCTACTATAAGTGTGAACTACGACACCGTTCTTAGCTTTTGGTAGGTAATTACCAAATTATTGTTAAGTGTATTATGTGAAAGCAGTGTATTATGTAGGGTCCGCATAAGAACTTATTTTTTTAGATAGAGTTTTTATGCGTATATAATTTTTTTATACACTTTTATGCAGAGATTTCAAAAACAAGATGCTACGCATTCTTACAAACGCCCCATAGTTCATTACCAATGAACAACTGCATAAAGATTTAAAAATGCCCACGGTCAAAGAGGAAATAAACAAATACACGAAATGACAAAAGGCAGGATTGTGAATCACCCAAATATATTTGTGCAGACTCCTGAGCAAGTCCTAATGCACTACTTGTCACATATACTGCGTAATGTCCCACTTAGGAGACAGATCGCTGTGATTCTTATAATATAAAAAAAAACTTTTATGCCGTTCGGAGTCGAGACCCCTGGTCCGTGGGGTCCCAGCGCTCGCCATCTTTTAAAAGATATTTCGAAAAGGCTCACCGACACCACTGGTGACCGACGAGCTGGCAGCTTCCTCGCGCAACGCATTAGCATTGCAATACAACGAGAAAATGCTGCAGCATCCTCGGCACCATGCCGCGGGCGCCCAATTTTTTACATAATTTTTAAGATTTTATTTACTTTTTAGGTTTGTTTAGTTTTAGTTTTATTATACAAAATTAATTATTGTCAGTTATTAATTAATTTATATAAATGCCTATATTATTATTAATTAATATTATAAAATTGTCGTTCCTAAATTTGTATCCTTTTTTAATATATAAAAATGAAACCCTATTTCCCTTGGTCACGACATCACGCGTGAACGGGTAGACCGATTTTAATTCGGTTGTGACTAATGGAAAGAGTGATAAACGGGGAATGTTCATATATATAAAAATTGCAACACGGGCGAAGTCGGGGGCGGGCCACTAGTATAAAATAAATGCAGCTTGTAACGTTTTAAGTTGTAACATTTTTAAACACTTAAACGGATGCTATAAGCAACAAAAGATTGGGTGATTTTCTACTTGAATGCCGTTGTATTGTTGAATGCCATAGTTGCCATAAAGTTTGTGGAGATTGGAAGTTTTTTTTTTTATTAAAAATTTGCTTGCTCTTGGCTACCATGTAGGCTAGCCGTGTGGGAAAGATGAGGCTGACGGTGAAGCGAGCTCAATTAGAAGATGGCTATCACTGGGACTTTTGATACTTCTTACCTTTTATGTTTTAGTCAATTAGAAGAAAATAAATTTTAGTCAAACGAACCTCAAAATTACTTAAAGGGGCAATTAATCTACTTTAGGTTTTTTGATTAATTTCTGTAAAATATTTAGATCATAATATTCATTGACTATGTAGCATTGTTATATTTGTTTTTGTTACTATATGTAAAGTGTTTTGCTACTTTTTAAATTTTAAAAACTACATACCTATCGTTGTCGTCAAATTAAAATCTACTGTGCATTTGTTTGAGGTTTCAATATTATGGCCTTAGTCTATCGTATAAAACAACTGCTAAGTGCTTATGAGCACCATTTGTTGAATTACGACCTCTTAATAAAATATTCCATACTAGCTTTTGCTCGCGACTTCGTTCGCGTATCTTTAGAAATTATTACTCTCTGAATTATAATATTTAGCTTTCTATAGTCGAAATATTTTTTTAAATCTTTGAGTTTATTCATTACAAACATACAAAAATATATACATACATACAAATCTTTTCTCTTTATAATATTAGTATAAATGAAGATGAATTATTGAGAAGTCATTTTAAATTTTTTTAGACACCTACTCGAATATAATGCAAATAATAAGAAAGAAACCAAAATATATAATGCAATTCTTATACAAGAAGTTAGAAAAGTTAGAAAGCGCAATTCTTATGCAAGAGCAATAAGATTTGTTGTTTCGAAACGCCAAGAAACAAAAAATTAAGGAACTGAATAAAAACTATTAATAGTCAAATGTCCAAGCGATATGATACATTTTGGAACTGTGATTGTTTCACGGGAATATTTTATGTAAGGTATTGTTTATAAGATTTTTAAGTAGGCATTTATTAAATAATGAAACAATAAATTATTCAGTTATTCATTAATAATTTTAGATGTTTCCGCGTCCCTATTAAGAAGCGTGTCTGGTGTTCCTTTTAAAGCTGTTATAGTTTTTTTTATGTTAAAAATCGGCAGACAGGCTGACGTTCCACTTGATGATAGGTCGCCTCGCCGTCGCCTAAACATAAACAACGCCAAAGCTGCTGCAAGTACGCTGCCGATTACAGTAGGATTAAGGATAAGGGACTAGGAGTTAGGGAAATGGGCTCTAGCATCCCTTACTCACTCACCGAAACACAACAGCATACGTGCTGTTATTATATTATAATGACTGCGAAAACGCAGTGTACCCTGCCACTACTTTCCAAATCCAGACCAAAGCCAAATTTGAAAAGTTCATTTTTCAAAGTTGACCCTGCCGGGAATCGAACCCGGGAACCCTAGAACAGAGCGTTAAGGCAAGCACCCTAACCACCCATCCAACGGGCTCGTCAAACAAGAACAAGGACAAGGTCCACATTTATAGGAATGGTCCAAATCAATCTACATTATGTAGAATTTAGGAAACTAATCTATGGGAATTTTAGAAAAGAGATCTTGGCAACTTACATAGATCATTAATAATGGTGAAAATACACCCATAACTACTACATTTACTGTATTGAAACTGTCTTGCGCTTAGTAATTTTCCTTCAAGATGTTTTCTGGGTAAACAAGAAGTTACCCGATGACCATCAGTGTTTACAGGGGCTGTGGCTAATGTGACCATTATGTATACCTACTAAAGTAGTACCTATTAGCAACTATTTTAAAATCATTGAATTATTTAGGCGTAAAATAATTAAATTATACCTATATGCGCTTGAATAAGTCAATGACACTTTTGCCAATGTTTATAGCAAGAGGTTTAAAAAAATGGTTGCATTCTATTTGACAGAGGAAATACAGTTCGCAAAATATGATAAAAGCCATGAAAAAGAAGACAGAAACAATTTTATCGTACTGTTTCTTTTTAAAGTGTATATGTTATTCAATTGAGTTTTTTTTGCTCACTTACAAGTGAAGTGCATAATGATGGCGTCGCTGTACCCACTAGGAGTCCACTTCGATGTCTTCACTTAAGAAAAGTAATGCTTTTTGCTCACTACCGCAATTTTATAAAACCACTAATTGTGCCTTCGAGATCTTGTTTTCTAAGTGTTTTTGCAGCTTATATTTCTATCGCTTTTTATGAAACAGCTACATTGAGTTTTTCTCTATTATTCAGTATAGGGTTTTTCACTTACTCCATTATTCGTTGTTAGAATGGGGATTCTAGTTAAAGATTCATTACTGTTATAAAAGAGTAATTTATCAAGTAAGATACATGTTTTATATTTTTCATTGTCTCACAAATTCAACATCAACAAAATACAAAAAGCATACCTATAAAGTTCTTTCAGATCAAGTTATAATATTATGTGTATTATGAAATAAATGCACCTTGAAAATCTTAAATCTATTTAATCTAAAATTGACAGAGACATTCTCTATCAGTTGTGATGAAGGCGATCCTTAACAACATTATGAAAATGTCCTTTGTTCACACATTAAAAAAATATTTATGAAGAGACCACCGTCGTGTACAGCACATACGTTATTATATTTCGGTGAGTGAGTAAGGGAGCGAGGATGCCAGAACCCATTTCTCTATCCCTTTCCAATCCATTATCCTTATAATCGTACAATGGACGGCAGATCCATTGGCTACGGTATATAGGCGACGGTAGCCGTCAAGTTGTCCGTCAGCCTGTCTGAATACCTTTACATTTAAAAAAAATAACAAATTTTCATTAAAATAAAGGTTTGCAGATATACTGACGGTCCACTTAATGGAAGTTGTTTATCTTTGACAATTAACAAAAGCGACGACGCATGGGAATTGCAAGTACACACGCTGCTGACCTTGTTAGATAATTGATTACAGGATAAGAGATATATAGAGGATAGGGAAATGAGATATGTCATCCCCTCACGGAAAATACACATTTTGTTATTTAATGTGGACTTCTTAATAAGAAGTTGGTAACAGCCACGAGCAGGGCTACCAAGTTTATGCATATGTCGCTAATAAGTGTATATGATAATATTATATGCAGTACCACCACTGCACATCAGCGTTACGGAAACAATCAGAATAATCGGATAGCGGAAGGCGACCGTATAATATTTAGATTTGCCACAGTAATAGGTGTTCACGGGGCCGAAAAAACTCGACGACAAACTAAGTCGTGAGGCGCGCACGGAAGATGTATGGAAATGCGCGCACCTGCCACTCAAGCCACCCACTGCGCAAGATAAACGAGTGCTTAGTTAGAACTAACTACCGGTTGTACTTGATTACTCACTACTTTTTAACTATAGTTACTGAGCAACAAAGTATACTAACCAGGGATGCACAAATACCTATGCGAAAGCTAGTGATGGAAGTTAAATGAAATCCACGATATATCAAGACGAGTGTGCCCTTAAATACTACCAGAGTAAAAATGAAACAGTAAATTGCATGAAGATAAAATAATTCAATCATTTACACTAATATTTAGTACGATTTATAATAAAAGTTGGTGAATAAAAATTAACAGCATCAACTTTAAGTCTCAGGAAACGTTTAATTTTAATATTTATATATTCATTAATATTATAATTAATATTTTTTATATTATAATAATAATTTTAATATTTTAATACTAATAATTTTAATATTATAATTCATTAATAATAATAATAATAATAATAATAATAATAATGAAGCTTTTTATTTCCATAACTTACTAACAATAGATATCTGTACAAGTTATAATAATTTCTTAAACTATGGACCCCTTTTGGGTAAAAGCCTCCTCCAGCCCCCTCCTGCTTTCCAGTTTTATGGGACATTGTAAATATTTTCCAAATTATTTCATGTATAATAAATAAATAAATAAATAAATAATAAATAAAAATAAAGCCTTTTTAGCTACACGCATTCAATCATTCCCAGCGAATGCAATAGTTTCGTCTACCCATCGTTTTTGTGGTCTATCTTTATGTCTTTTTTCTGTAGGGCTGGGCCATTTCATAGCCTGCAACGTCCACCTCCGGTCCTGGTACCGCGAGATCCTGAATCGTAAGGCTTGGGAGAATACAAGTGTCCATTACAATTTTTTTAATCTTTGGATCTTAGGAAAATCTTTGGAAAAAAATAATATACATATTCGATAACTTTTAGTAAAACATATCAATAATATTCTATAAATTTAATTTCGGTCATAAATGTAATATAAAATATTGGCATTTGGCTTTTGAGCATTTAGCATTTGACATTTGGCTGGTTACGATAAGTTTTAGTCGCAAAATAAAATAAAAAAAATACAATTAAGTGCAATTTTAGAGTGATTATAATATTTAATTTCTATATATTTTAATATGAAAAAAGAATTTAAAAAATATCGCGTCGCGGATGTCGTGTCACAACGTTCCGCGACCCCCATCCGCCACCGCGCTAAAAAGTCGTTGATGGGTTTTAGCCGGTAAGAGTCCGGCATAACCCTTCAGTAACTTATGCCCGATACTAACAATACTCTCTCTCGTTTCAGAAGAAGACCACGACACGTCCTGATGGACTTGGATGACCCTATCGCAGCAGCAAACGCGGCGCTTGTTGGTGATGACCACGATGCGCAGTTGCCCCGACACCGAGAAAGAAGAGGAAGACCGCCACGCCGCTTCTCACATTAGAGGCGCGACCAAGATACAGCGCCTGCGAGGGACCTCTCGGCCCGGGGACCACTTGTGCTGGTAGCTAACGCCATCGCTGTTGCAAATGGCTCTCCAGGGCTAGCTGATCCCTCATAAGCATAAGTTAACTTTTTTCTTTGTAAAGCCCCCCTCGACGACCGATGACGGTTTCAAAGTCCCCTATGGACTTGAACCACACCCATCCCGAGGGGTGTTTTAGTGCAGTAAAAGTCCCACATAACCCTATGTGCATTTGCATTGCATGTGGCATTTTTTCATAGGGTATCTTTGAAAATTTCTCCCCTCGTATAAAAAAAACTGTCAGCAACTTAAAAAAAGGGCGTTTTAAATTAGTTTCAAGTATAATTTTTCAATGATAACACCCCTCATTTATGATAAAATACATGTTTTAATTTTATGACGAATGTCTCAATTGCATTAGGAGGAATACCTGAGTAACACCATGCAGGCCAGACGACCGGTGTTTCTGCGTCCAGGTCGCGGCGCGCCGTTAGCGGGGCAAGCATCAGAGCGGCAACTCATTGGCTGTCGCAATCCACCTCCGCATGGCACAACCCTATGAATTTAACACCCTTATAGTACGCCAACGTTAGCGTAATAATAATTGAATATAAATAACTTTTTGAGTGGCGCTTTCTATATCGAGGATTAATTGTCCCTCTTTTATCGTTCATATATTTCAACATTATTAGTTTTAATAGCACAATGTTATCAGACTTCCGTAAACTTTTCATTAGACCAACATTTCACATTGAATAGAAAAATGCTATAAAATTTAATGTTGAATTCAGATTGCCATTCAAGCTTAAGTTAAGTCTTGATTTGATTTTTTTATGAAGTCGAACTCAAAAGTAATGCTTTTTAAAGCCAAAAATGTTTTTTATAACCAAAAGTGCTGTTTATGCTTTTTATACTTGATGAAACCAAAAAAGTAACGCTTTATGAACTCAAAAATAATTCTTTTTGGAACTCAAAAGTAATGGTTTATAAACTCAAAAATATTTCTTTATGAACTCAAAATAATGAGTGTCAAAAAGTTATGATGCGTTTGCAATATTTGTTTACATATCACATTATGTAGCAAAATGTGTAAAAAAATAAGTCTTATAATAAACAGCAGACAACAGTGCTGATACAAGATATTGCTCTTGAAATACATTTTAAAACTGGCCGTTACTTTTACATATATATTGAGCATAACAGTCAATTAGACAGACAATCTCTTGAAGAAAATAGTCAGTCAAACAGGCCATAAAAATTCTAATACTTAACCATTATTGAAAAAATGTCTAACAGTTAAATAACTCAAAAGAATGTTACACAATTGAAAAGCAATGATTATCGATACAAACGCGTATCAACACACAAATAATAATTAGTTCAATTATTCATCGAGTGGTTTGCGTGTAATTTACGTTTATTATTCGACAAAAACAACTCAACACAGAAAGCGCCACCGCACGCCAGTTACGCATTAAAAACTACTTACATTGAATTCGGTCCAAGTTCAATCGAATAACATTCCGACATGCGCCCGCGTCACCAGTGAACCGAGCAAGAGAATTAAAAAAAAAGATACAAAAAAATAGAAAACAAAACAAAAATAACGAATAAGAATAAGAGCATCTGAACTATCGCACCTGTTCGAAATCGGACAAGGAAAAACTTGGCTTGATTTTTTGTATCGGTAGATGTCTCGATTAGTTTTTCATCGACACAACAGGTTGTGGGTGCGGGAAAACCTGAGCGTTTATTGACGCGTCAAAATCGATCTTTCGCGGTTCAAAGATAAAACACGATGGATGCTGACATTTTTTTTAGAGGTTAACACTTTATTATTTGTGGAGAGTTTTTTGAAGATAGCGATCTCTTCTAGTTACAGGTGAGTCGTTTTGTATTAAGGGGTCTAAATTGGATCTTGTCGTGACTCCGTCGATTTATTTTCCAAGGAAACATTGTATATAGTCTTCACTATAAAATATAGTCTAATATTTCGGCCATTTCTGATCCTCGTGTTGATTCTACAGCCATAATTCGTTCCATAAAAAAGTCACACACAATTCTAATCTCAATGTTCCCTCTAAGAAAGAAAATTTCCTTCATTACATAAACTTAATAATTTGTCTGACCGCAAGAGAGCTTTGGAAGTTTTTGACAAACAGTCAATGAGTGTTAAATACTTCGTTTTTATGTAATTTAGATGATAATTTTATAGATATATCTTGCTGAATTGGTTCTAAAAATTATAAAATATTTTTACAAACATGAGAAACTATAATCTACAAACTGTTCGGCAAAAAATGTTTAGGACTAGCGAAACGCCCCCGGCTTCGCCCGGCGTGCAATTTTTATATATAAGAACATTTCCCGTTTATCCCTCTTTCCATTAGTGAAAACCGAATTAAAATCGGTCTACCCGTTCACGCGTGATGCCGTGACCAAGGGAAATAGGGATTCATTTTTATATATAGAGATTATGAATTCATAAATACATCAGCCATAAGATTTGTAAGAAAACTAAATTTTTAGAGGAAATTCAAATTCAATTTTATTTGCATAGTGAAAATAATGTTACGATTAGTTAAGTATACAATTTTATTTTTCAATGAGGCAACGACCTTATGATTACTTGAAGGTGGACAGTAAATTCAAAGCGACTATAATTAATTAGCATGCTTTAATAGCGGGTAATTAAGGTAACCTTTTCGGGCTTAATTTCATTTTATTGTATACAATTTATTAAAGGCGAAATCTAAGCGCCCATAACTTTTATCTTCGGGGTCAAATTGAAAACTTTTACTAATAAATTTATGTATTTGTCTCTTGATTTGTTACTGTACGCATACCAAAATTCCTTTAAAAATATTGTGTTGGATATTACATTTTTTAAATTCATTCCGTGACAGCAGTAGAATCAAAAGCGTGTTCCGATTTCGAAGCGGTCGGGTCTAGGCTAGGCGTGTTATTAATGCACGCGCCTGCGACCGCACCGTGTCTATGGCCGCGAGGCATGCTCTCGTTGCGCGCCAGGTGTTACGATCGTGCGCCAGAGATCGTTCGTAAACTCGGTTGCACTCGTCAATTGTGTGCAATTGAGGCTTTTTTCTAGACATCCATTAGTGAGAAGACACGCGAGCGGTCGAGGTGACAGTCGCTATACAGTACGATACTAAATTTTTGCACGATGTGACGTCATCGTTTAATAAATAAATAAAAAATTAGCTGTTAAATTAAATACTTATAGTCTATGAATCCTGTTAGTTAATTTTTTAGATTATTCAAAAAATGTCCTACTAAAATTTAAAAAAAAAAAAAAAAAGATAACACTTTTTTTTTAAATTCAAAAGTTTAAATTCATAAAAGGAGATTCATAAAATTTATCGGAAATATGTACATAAAACATAACGGAAAAATTAAGTTATTTTTAATTATTTCTACTAAAAATATATTAACACACAATGCCTTCGCATTTTTCTCGACTTTTTAAGGTTTTTTTTAAGGTATGTGAGCAAAGAAGTGTTTTATTGTAAAAATTGTCAATGGTTTCGATAAAAAAATATAACTAACAAACAACTACTAGCTTATTTAACGCGGAAACATTCATTGTACGCAATTGTAAAATGTCCTCAATCAATACGACGTTACATTATCAACCTGTATATATACCGGCAATGTGTGTGTAGAAAGCGGTGCCAATTATCCCGCGGCCACCGACCGTCCGCGACGTATCAGACCGCCCGCCACCCTGGGTCATGACATCCTGCGTCTTCATCGAATAAGAACACATAAACCTACCATAAATTGATTTGCCGATAACTTCAATAGGATCCTAACTACACTCCAGAGATCCAGATCAATCCTATATTTATGTATATTATAAATTGATGTCTTATTTGATGTGAGGAAAATTAATGTATTATCATTTCCTTATGATACAAGTTGTTTAATGAATAAATGAGTAAGTGTGATAAATTGGGCAGCCCAAAGGCTTGCCTTGGGTATTGCTTGCTTCTGACGGATTGCTGATTTTCCATTTAATGCTAACTACGCCATATGCAAGGAACATATTATTATGTATTTGATCGCACCGCGTCCGCGCCGTGTGACGGCTGAGTGTTGGCCATCATACGGCGGTGACTAATCGCAAGGAATTGTATCGTCGCAAACTGCACGGTAATTAATTTGTATAATATATTTAGTATATTTGATTTCCAATCAAAAAGTTTAAAATTTTTAATATAAATAATTATTATTTTAACTTTAATTTCTTTAATTTTTATTATTATTTCCAATATTATAATATTTATTTCTAGAAAATAAATTCTATTAATTTTTAAAAATCAGCTAATTAAAGCTTTTGGGTTCATACCCTGTTCGCACCGTGCACGATACTGTTTTATTACTTTATTCATTTTATTAATTTCTTTTATTTACTAAGTCTTTTTATTCAATATCATTATCCTTCATATAGAAATCATTATCGTTCATAGGTATTTATACATAATTATAATAAAATCGCAAAAGAGCCGTGTCTGTATATTAAATATTTTTTTAAAAAACAATTTGTAGTACACGTTTTGCTTATGTTACCGAGGTCTGAAAAATAGTTTTTAGAATTTTTGTCTGTTTGTCTGTGCGTTTGTGCACGCTAATCTCTGAAACGGCTCAACCGATTTGAATGTGGTTTTCGCACATATATTGTATCAAGCATCCCTTAGCACTTAGTGTTTGTTTCATTCCAATCGGTTTACAAACAAAAAAGTTACCCGCTATACCGAAAACCACGCGTACGAAGTTGCGGGCTCCACCTACTTAGAAATAAAATAGCATTTAAACAGAATGGAGTAAATTTTCTTAAAGTAATTATAAACTTTCTTTCTTTTACTTTATGATCAAGCAAATGAGAAATTATAGGAACGTAAACAATAAAGATGGAGCGTGAAAAAAAATTTGCAACCATCTTTGGTAGTAAACTCCACGTTAATTCCACGGTCTACACAAGTTTACTCTGCGGACAAGTGTGGTTCCCCCTCACCGTCACCGACAGTCGGCCAACACTCGGCTAGTATAATATTATTGTTTTATCTATGATTTTTCCGTCACACGGCGCGGACGCGGTGTGATCAAGTGTGTTTCTAGCAATAGAGGTTTTAAATGGTGTGCCGATCTTAACAGGATAAAAAATAAGATAAAAAATAAGGAATAGAAACACACATTCTAGTCCTCTTTAAGGGGGTTGGTTTCTTTAATGCACTATGATACAAAATATGTTATATTTGTTTGTCAACAATTATAAGTGATTAACATAATTATGTTATAAATTATGTTAATCACTTATAATTGTTATAAAGCTGAATTCTTTTATAAGGCGCAAAATCTAAAGAACAACTCCTTAGATTTTGCGCCTAAACAGAAATGATAATCTCTTGTAAATCTTGCGAAATATATCCTCAGTCCACTACGTATAACTATCGTATACATTGTGTTACATAATTGTAAATGTCCTATTGCTATAATACGTCTTGTATACAATTCGAATAACAATAAAATTTAATGACCATTTTAAATAACAATTATTAAATGAATTCAGTTGTTCGATATTCGATATCGAATAGGGATGTAACGGTCGTGTTCCGAAGCCGACATGAAATTATGAATGAGAAACTTGAGTGCGGTAGGTAGGTGCCTAAGATCTGTAGTGATGTGCACATTTCTATATGTTAATCAATTTGATTTGATACCTTTAGTTTACTAAATTCCCTAGTACACACACACACACATAAATACTATATAATTTTGAAGTTGCATTTTAAGTGTTTAGTTTATGCGTCTCATTTAGATGGGCTGTCTTTAATATAAATTATCTGAGCGAAAACAAGAGATTGACAAGCTGATGGTCCACTTGATGTTAGGTGGCTACCGTCGCCTACAATACAAGTAACGCCAAAGCTGCTGCAAGTGCGCTGCCGACTACAGTAGGATTAAGGATAAGGGATTTGGAGGAGGATAGGGAAATGGGCTCTGGCTTCCTTACTCACTCAACGAAACACAACGGACACGTGCTAATAATCCATACTAATATTATAAATGTGAAAGTAACTCTGTCTGTCTCTCTGTTACCTTTTCACGCCTAAACCGCTGAACCGATCATCATGAAATTTTTCATACACATTGTCAGGGATGTAAGAAAGGACATAAGGATATAGGGTACCTTTCATCCAGAAAAAGTACTGTTCCCGAGGGATCATCCAACGCCTGGCAAAGCTATAACTGCAATAAAGATGTTAGGCGTTGCATTGCTCATAATAGGGGATCGGACAGTAATCAGATTAAAATCTAAAATGTACTTAGAAAGAAAATATATGTATATTTTTTTACGATTATTTATTGAATAATAATTTAATATAATTCATTCAAATATTTTTAAATGAAGAAATAAAATTTTATTATTTACAATATTTTTAATCTATACTGAAACACCAATCACAGTGCGTGACGTCATTTGTGGGCAATCATTGTCTTATGCCAATGCAGCTGTTTTGTTATGATATGACTACAAATGACGTTACGCGCTCTCAGATGAACTATCGTGGCGTTTTGGCGGCATTTTCAAACAACATGATTTTGAGTACCTAAAAAGCTATAAATAAATGAAATAGTATTTTTTATGGGAATAAATATCCATGAAGATTAATTTAAAACACTTTCTGAAATTTTTTCCGATCCCCTAATATATTTAGTCAGGCGTTATTTTTTTATTTTTCAATCTATGATCTAAAAATAAAAATGACAAAAATATTGAGCACCTAAGAACACGGGAAAAAGCTAGTTGCTTATACTTGAATCAATTGTGTGTTACAGACAGATGATACAAAAAGTTTTTCTTGTGAGAAACAGATAGAGAAGTGGATCTCGAACTAGTGTTGTACAGTACTGTAACGTATTGGTACTTAATGGAATTCAACCACTGATATTATAGCAAAGGGGTGGTTACTGCCACCAAACATATTGTCCAGCTTATAACTAAAAACTGAATTTTCTTAAGGGCTTCACTTGGGTAAATTACATTAGAACTCGCTGGCGGCGGAGACAATTCACCAGGCCTATAAATTGTGTTTTTTTTACCATTAGACACAAAAAAAAAATTGTTTATACAATTTTTTAAACTGACATTAACTTATTAATCGGTACAGGATTCATATGCGCGCAATAAGCCGTTTTCGAGAGAATTTTCAATAAAAGACAAATTTTTCTTGTGTTCTAACTTTTTTTGTGGAGTTTCTTAACGAACTTTAACGAAAATTCTAATTAATACAATTCGTTCTTCACATGTTTAAGTATAATATATATTTTTTTTTCAAAACAATTGTCTTGTCTATTTCTTCTAACATCGTCATTAAACAATGGATATTTTTAGTATTTAGCGTTGTTGATTTTTTTCTATAAGGTGTAACATAAAATTATGTAAGTAATTATAATAATGTTCTTAATAATGTCCCGTTTTGTTTAAGATTTCATCTTTGACGGATCGCCGTCGAAATGATGAATGTTAATATTTGATTGAATATAAAAGCATGTTGTATCATAAATGACTGCACAAATTAATATTTATATGCTATATTATCACCCTATCAAATCAATTTTCGATCTAATACACTCTAAACATATCTCACGTATGTATGAATAATTCATTGGGCACATTAGCATAAACTGGCTTGTTTCAGCACATCACTAATCAGGCCCCACAAGTGGATGCTACCTATGTAACTGGTTAGTATTAGACCCCTCACTGTGCACTTCATTGCCCCCCTGAAGTTAAAGAAAGCGAGGGGTTAGGGGGGCGGGGTAGTCCAGCATTAGTTGGTAATTCATATATCAAGTTTGCATTACATAAACTGTTAAGTCTTGTTTAGATTAATGTCTAGTGGCAGCATTAAATTAAGCCAGCTTGGTCCGCGCGAAGTGGTCAGTTATTGCAACTAAGCTAGCGAATACAAAGCAAAATACCCTAAGACTCCAGAATAGGTTTTGTTCATGTTTCTTGTAAAATTACAAAAAAAAAGAGTCAGTGGAATATCATGCTATACCATTTAACGAAAACAAAAATTGTAAGTAATATATGAAATACTTTGGTAGCAATTAATGGTCGCTAATGTACTGTACCAATATTAAAATAGTATTAAAATTGTTGAACAAATTGAAATAATAGAAAGTCGTTGTCGAAGTCGATCAGTTTGTTCGCTTGGTTCTTTTAAACTACGCAACATATTTAGATTTCCGGAAGGTTTACATGTCAAATACAATACATTCTATAGCGCCCCTGTGGAGCCTATAAGGCTTTTAATATATATAAGTACTTACATTAGCTGAGCCCGCAACTTCGTACGCGTGGTATTCGCTATAGCGCGTAACTTTTGTAAACCGATTGGAATGAAACAAATACTAAGTATAACGGGAAGTTTGCTATAATACATGAGTGAAAACCGCATTCAATTCGGTTAAATCAAATCATTTTCAGAGATTAGCGTGCACAAACGCACAGACAAACAGACAAAAATTCTAAAAAAAGTTTTTTGACGTGAGCTATATAAGCACAACGTGTACAAATTGTTTTTTGAAAAAACCTTTAATGTACACACATGGCTCGTTTGCGATTATGTATAGATATGGATATTTAGTATAATAAAAGCCTTTGATATGTAAACAATTAGGGGAGCAATAGTGATGACTTCATGCGGTGTATCCAACTGAAAAAGGAACTAAAATGAATCTCTTCTATTTAAATCATCTATTTATCTTCTATTCTATCTTCTAGACCAATTCGGCTATTTTTTTTTTTCAAGTATCGGTTGAAATCAGAGAAAGGTTTTTATGAAAAGAAAAAGACAATTGTCTAGAAAAACGTAAAAACCCCATTTTCACAGAACGACGTCCATCGGGTCGGCTAGTATAAAACTATTGACAGGCTTTACATGTAGTAAAGGCAGCCTTATATGTATGAGTATATACAATATACAAATTTCTACATATAAATGAATATTCTTATATTATAATGTAGGTTTGATTGTAAGCAAAAACTGCTGAACAGGTTTAGATGTTTAGATGACAGCCTGTCTGTCGAAATAACATTTAAAAAAAAAGATATAGTTTATTACGTGGATTAACATATGGGATACTTTTTATCGTGGAAAAATGTTGGATTCCCGAGGGATCGTCTAAATATTTACAAAAATTTGGCACCACGTCACAGCGATATCAGGCGTTATAACTCATATACATATTTTCATTTTCAACGCGATAGCTAGTATTATATAAATGAATGAGACTCTTTGAGCCACTGTCACCAAGTCAATATCGTCTCTAATATTAACATTTTTCAATAACAAATATAGAACTGTAATACAAGATGAGGGATCTTTTTAATTTGGTCATATTCCCGGCGATATCTAATTAATATTTAAATTTCAAATTTAATATTACAATTACCACTATTTCAGTTTTCACTCGCTTCCTGTTATAATAAAAGGGATGGCAGGCTTATAGTCCACTTGATGGTAGATGGTTATCGTCACCTAAAGACGTAAGCAACATCAGGAGCAATGCTGCCTACCTTGTTGGTATCAGTTAGGTATCGAAACAATGCAGTTTTATTTTATCATACAAAAAATCAAATTTACAGATTTTCTCATACTCTGTTTCACCAATACTTTTGCTGATACCACAGCAGCAAAAGATTTGCTGATTGTAGCATTCGGAGTATAATTTATTATTAATTATTTTGTTAATATAATAAAAATCTCCTGTATTAGAAAAATAATAACTGTTCCAATCTGAACATAAATGCTGAACGAATTTTCAGATAATATTCCAAATTAAGTAAATTCAAAAAGTATATTTGTATATATAGTCGCATTCAATATTATAGTCATCGCAGCTCTCAAAATTTCTCAAACATGTAACTAAACGAGATTGTCTATAATCTGTACTAGCCTTTAAAAGCAATTCATTATTGTACCATGAACATTGTACGTTTCAAATTAATGATCGGGTCGAAGGTAAGGAGCGGTTAGATCAAAGCGGTTCCGTCGGTTAATGATATGATTTATTTAGTTGTGACTTACAGGCCAACCTCACTTGGGGGAGACACAATTTATTGTTCATATTGTTTACTTAATACGAAAGACCACACAGCCTTATAATGGCTAAATATAAATGTAAATGGTAAATGTCGTTTCTGTCAATGGAGCAATGTAGTTTAATGTTTCAATTTATCTGTTAGGTCGAGCCCGCGCTGGTAGCGCGATGACGGCTCGCCAGAGAATTACGAAAATCACCTACCTTCAATGAGTTATGTATTTACATTAATATTTGACTGGAAATCTTAATTTATTAGTTAGCGGAAGTTTATTAAGTTTATTATAATTAGAATAGAAATTTTTTTTATTCTACTCTTCGTTCTGGAAGACCAAAACAAAAGTTCATCGTTCAAGAGACTAAAAAAAATCTCAATCTCTTGAAAAACCATGTGAACTAGGTATATCAGCATTTCTCCTTTCGCGAAAGATTAACACAAAAGTCTTTCAAACTAATTTCTTGTTTTATATTTGTGACAAATGTCAGAGAGTACGATAGTTATTTAAACTTGAAAATCTTTAAACTCTACCAAAAGTCCAAAGCGCTGCCCGAACGTAAGGCACTTTTGTGTATTGTGTTGGATACAAGACAACAGTAAGTATTTTAATTTTCATACAATCAATATGAAATCAACCACTCCCTGCTCAGACATAGGCACCATTTGTGTCCAGTTGCTTTCATTCGACACATACGATAAAAAAAAATCGATATTAAAAAAAATTATAGTACGAGTATGTTGTGTCCGAAACAGTGTCTACGTTGCGCAGCGCCTTAACCACACAGAAAGTTGCATTACTTCTTAAAGAACCCTAATTTCTTTTACAGTTTCGGTATAAATCATAAGATAGTTTACCCTAAATTATATAGTTTACCACAGATTTCAATTTGATAAAGAATTAACCTTATTTCCTGAGAGGTAAAGAGTTCACGTGATAGCACAATTTGAAACGGCTTTTCCCTTAATGTTGGTACATGAAATTGAAGAATGTGTAGTATTCGGTCGATTGTCCAACAGTCCATATGTCCAACAGCCCACAATGCTGATGATGTTAATGATGATGGCCATGTAGGTACGCTATCAACAATAAGATGAAGGGTAAGACGAGATGAAGATGAATTGATTTTTTGTATTAGTACGGTTACTGCTGTCTGTATGGGCTGCCTAGTTACTAGACTTTGTGTACCGAGTAAATAAATGCTTATTATTGAGTGTCTTATTAGTAAATACATTCTTCAATAGAAGCGGCATGGTATATGTCTTTCACAGTTATTAATTAGTGGTGGTAACCACCCCCTATAGACGACCAACGTACGAAGGACCCAGGGCCCATTCCCACATGTTCACTTTGTGTTAACATAAGTTAGTAGTGTACCTTTAGTGTTTATATATTTTATAGTATCTACAAGATTACTATCAACCTGTCTGCCGTCCTCTTTAATGAAAAAGGTCCTTTTAGGTGGATACTTTAAAAGTCTCGTTCACCCTTCTCCCTCCATACCGAAGTCTATAAATTATTAACTTATTGCATCAATCTACACCCATCAACTTGATTGATGTTTTAAACTAGGCGGAACAATGAACAACGATAGCCAAACTTTAATGATATTTTTAACCCAATTAATGATATTAAGCCATCATTAATTTATCATAAGTCTTCATCGCTCATGTACTACAATTACAACATACTCTTAATCAATGGAAAACAGCTTTTGAAGTAATGGCATAAGGTTTAAAAAACTTTAAGTACAAATATATTCTCAAATTAAGATAGAAACGGCTACATGTAAGGACTTTCTTACGTTTCAAATGTAATTAATTAAGACTTAGATGAACGGCTTAATCGGAAAGTACAGTCGAGGAAAAAAGTTAATTTTTTATAGGTTTTCATGTGCTATTTTTATAGTGTAATAATAGCAGAGCATTGCATTTTGCAGTCATAAGTTGGAGGCCTGATGACAGCTATCCAACTTATGACTACCCTGGAATACCACAGCGAAAAGGATTTTGATCATGGATTAGAGTGGAATAGAGAAATTATCGTAGCTCTTTTGCTGTTGCGTTTCGATGCGTGAGTACGATTGACCCTTATACTTTATCTTATCGAAGACTGCAGCGCTTTAACACTCCTTCACGAGTTGCTTCAACCTACCTTCAAGTGGACCGTCAGACCGTACGCCAACTTTTATCTAAAAGCAGAATGTCGACATAACGTGTAATATCAGACATTAATTTCTAGTTTATTAATAAGTTAGAAAAATAAAAAGTTATTAATTGGAAAAAGATTGTATATAAAAGAAGGACAGCAATTTGCTACTTAATAAGTGATGCCTTACAATGGAGGTTGACTTATATTAGAGCTTTGAGCCAATACATTATGATAGTAAAATCCGGAATATTGGTCAAAATTGCTTTGTACGGTTGGTAACTTACGCAAAAAAAAATAAAAAAATTGTAAGTAACCTGAGGCTTTAGTTCTTATCAGTCATTTTATTGATTGATACCATGCATCAATCAATATCGTATGTATTCCATGGGCTATATAAAAGTATAATAATATTATTCATAATTAAACTATCCATAAAGACAAAAATAAATATTCCATAGAACACAATTGTTAGGCTTGAATAAAACACTTTAATTTTTTATTGTGTTGTCGACTGTACTTACATGTTAATTCGATAGAAATCGAGATGGGCGAAGTGTAATTGAGAACGCAGATCATGAACTGATAATCATCCGTGTACTTGCATTTAATGGTTCCATTTTATATACTTACTTCAAAGTCTGTCATGTAAATGTAGTATTAGGCAGTTTACTAAACTTTAGTGTTCATTAACTTACAGAAACATTTGCGTTGTAATAAGCACTTGAGAGTGTAATAGTGAAGCTAATTGTGTTCTACAGTAATAGACGGACTATATGAAGAAGGGATGGAAGAAACGAAACTTTCTAAGAGTAAGTCTGACAGACGTATTGTTACGACTAACTATGGAACGTTCAGGAAAAGCGTTCGCGTCGGCCGAATGTCTCGAACGTCCTACCCTATCGATAACAGTTACGCAACTTCCCGATTAGTTTCAACGGAAATTGGTCCTTATGTTTACAACATAGACTTTACATTCAACAGACATAGCATACCCGAACTTTCAATGGCTTGTTTACAGTTTTGTTTAATTTGAAATAGATCGCGGTGTGCCGGCCGAGATAGTTAGTTTGTGCAACAACAGCGATTCGAAAGCGAAATTCGAACCTTTTGCGAAATTACCTGAGACAGTTAACCGGCGACTCATCAAGGGAATCATTGACGACTTTTGGCAATGGTTTCATCGGACAAGTTTAGTGATTTTGGAAGTCATCTTGGTTTGTATTATAAATAGTTTGTTTCGCCCTTACACGGCCTTTTGACTCACCCTCGCACGTAACAGTATTTTTTCCCTATTGCCGATTTAGACAGATATTAATGTCAAAAGAAAATCTAGTAGAAGGTGTCGGGGACTGTAAATGCAATTTTTAAATGCAATTTGCATTTTTTAATCAAATATATATTTTTTAGGTATCCTTTAATCCTACAGTAGTCGACAGCGCACTTGCAGCACCTGTGGCGTTGCTTGTGTTATAGGCGACGGTAGCCACCTACCATCAAGTGGACCTTCAGCCTGTCTGCCGGTCTTAACATAAAAAAAAAGTTTTTGTGACAAAAAGAACAAAAAGTTTTATTCCTCAATTCTGTGGTCCAATGCGTTCTATTGGCCAGATTGTCCTGTAGGCTTGTCCGTGACGCATTGAAATCTATTGTCGTATACTTTCGTGAGCACAATTTTGTACGACTTGAAGCATCACAGAAAAGTCGTGCTTACACGCAAATTATGCTTCAATGTGTAATGGTAACACACGTTCAACCGGAAAGAACAATAATGCATGTGGAGCGAGGATGCGCTAAGGTCGGGCCAAGGTTCGTCTGCCGATGGATGCCTTTTGTTCTCCTCAACCTATGTAGGTTATGACACTGTGTCCTTCTCGTGTTGTAATTAAACTCAACAGTTATTAACCGACATTAGGGTCAGTTAATGACAATAATGCGATTGAACGGTTTTTCTTTAATTTGTCTTTCTTTCAAAACGAAACGTAGCAATTAAACTGTACTTAAGTATTGAAGGAAACTATTGTTTTTGTTTATTTTTTTACTGTTTACTTCGAATGTGAGATTATACGTGTTTTGTGGCGAATTTACAATAAGCCGTCCCAGCAATCGAGGTCCAAATGAATTCTAACAGTAAAAGAACTCATTAGGGTTAATTTTAACAGGAATTTTAGCAGCAACAACTTTTGAGTAATTAAATTTTTCAAATTTGGGAAAATCAATTCCTTGGTTCAGATTTTTTAATACCATTTACTGATTATGGAATAATTTTCCCGACTTTTTTCTTTCTGATTAAGGTTTCTAAGTGGTCCTTCGGCTGTATATTACCTAACATAACTTAGTATTTTATTTACAAGAATATGAATATTCTAAAATTCTCATTTTTTAAAAAGGCCTATTTATTTGCAATTCGAGAGTATTTCTTAGAAAAAGTTAGGGCGTTGTAATAAAGGAAAAATGTCTGCTTATTTAAACTGATGCGAGTAATATCTAAGTATGGTAAAATCGCCATAATTAAAATTCAGTGGCTAGCTCCACAAACAATTTTTTTACTGCAGAAAAGAGCTATTTAAATCTATACTAATATTGTAAGGAAATTGAGCGGATTTTGTAATTTTTTTTATGATAAGATCAGCAGACAGGCTGACGGTTCACTTCAGTAGGTAGTTGCCGTCGCTTATACCACAAGCAACGCCAACAGTTGCTACAAGTGCGCTTCCGACTACTGTAGGATTAAGGTAAGGGATCGGATAGGAAAATAAGATCGGGCATCCATTACTCACTCACCGAAACACAACAGCACACGTGCTGTTATTTCACGGTGGTCTTCCGTAAGAGGATGGTTACTGCCTTGGAGAAGTAGTGTGCTCTGCCACTACTTTCCAGATCCAGACCAGAGCCAAATTTGAAAAATTCATTTTTTAAACTTGACCCTGGGAAGCGAACCCGGGAACCCTAGAACAGGACGTTAAGGCAAGCACACTAACCACTCATTGAATGGGCTTGTCATGTTTTTTTATATGGTCGTCAAGTTTGTTTATATGCGGGAAGTAGGTAATTCTCGTAACCCTATATCTATTTCAAAAAATCTTTCACTGTCTGAAAGGTGCATCATTACAGATGAGCATAGATAGCTTATGTATGTATAGTCGATTGCACCTCAGTTGCACCCTGGAAAAGCTGATGCGTGTAAGTTAAAAGTTGCAGGCATCGCTTACGGAATAAAGTTAAACATTAACTAACTTAAGCAATATTTAATTCATGTACATAAATTTGACATTTATTTGCCAAGTTGGTGATTGTCTTGATTTCTATACAAGATGAAATCAATTGGCTATGCACCAAAATAGGCTCCGTAAAGTCAGCAGTAAGTCTTTTCAATGTCAATGTCAAGCGAATCTTTTACAAAACTTTAGTTGTAAACTTAGTATTACTTTTGTAGCTACTGTACCGAGTGAAGGTGTGGAAATACATAAATATATAGACAACCCATTAAGGGATCAATTGCAAAAGAGCTGTTTATCAGCTCTTTTTTTATTTGACCACTATTGCTGGATTCACGACGGAGGATGGAAGCCAGCGTAGCCGTCACAGTCAACACTTCGGAATTTCAACGATTGATTGGCTTCTCGAGGAAGCATATTTGTTGGGCACGTCCCATATTTATATTGTCGCATGGCTACGGAGTGTATGCGCAGGAATGCCAGCAAACATACGCAAACACCGCAGTTTTGGTGTCTCAGCCAACAGGCATATATCGTCTCATACCTAATACCTATTGGTATGCCATTGTAAATACTATTTACAATATTAAAATTAAAGACATTCCTGTACATACTACCTACGGAGTATTATTACACTCAAATAATCGCAAAACTTTGTGTAAAAATGTAATTAGTTTCTTTGATAAATGGAAGCATTATAAATCTGGCTTTGTGAAGTGTTATTGGCGGTGTCAGAACAGATGTACGTCCTACAGTCGACCTTAGTATCCGGCACGGAGGTCGCGCGGGTGACCGGCCAAACATTAGCATTCACACAAAAGCCTTACCAATGAATACAGACCACTTGACGTACAGAGCGTTGGCGAGCAGGTGACATTAAAATGACGCTTTCTAATCATATTATTTGTGAAATAAATTTTTATTAAAGGAAAAAGTACTAAGTAAGGTAAGTTTTTACTAAATGTACCATTTTAATACTTACATTTGCAACTTAAAACGATTTAAGAGTAATCTTAATAATACATAAATCAATTAAACTCTAAGAACGATTAATTGAAATCGGCGTTAAAGACGCAGTGATAAACAATAATTAAATTGAAATCGGTGTTAGAGAGCGTTAAGGTGACGTAGCGATAAACAATTAATACGGCTCTGACTGCACACGAAAACGAGAGCAGGCTTGCTTATGTCATAAGGTCGTATGCGACAAAACGATTTTTAATAAAAAAAAAAATGTATTTTAAAAAATCCAACTTCAAAATTAAAGTGTATGTTTATACTAATGTAGGTACATAGAAAATTTGGAGGTGTAAATTGGTCCCGTTTGCTTGTAAAATATAAATTTTTGTTTTAAAAGAGGTTTCTTTGAAATTTTTTTTTCTGTTATAAAAGTTTACCAATCGTGTAATCCAACTGACAAAATGAAGTGATAGATTACCAAACATCACTTTCACATGTTTTGTCACTACTGAGAAAAATCTAATCAGATAATACTTAAAAAAGTTTAAAAGAGAGTACAAATTAAGATTAAAATTTTGTTGTCAAAGCAGCATATTAGTGGCCCCATTGTAGATCGGCAGCCTTTATCATGCAAACTTGTGGCGACTTCTCGATTTCTTCAAAGACAAAAGGATAATGTTATGGTTGCTTCGCTAAGCATTTCGCCATTTCGGCAACACGGTACCCTTAACGAATATGGAAACTTGTCAAAGTATAAATAATTTTTACCTTCATTACAATACACATTTTCCGCAGAAAATAAGTTATTAGTCTTTGTTTAGTCTTGCATTGTCTATAGAAATACCTGGCACTAAGATGGTAGTAATATTTTAAAAAAACGTTATTATTGTACTAGCTAGCGCCCGCGACTTCCTCCGCGTTAAAGAATGAAAAATAAAACATCTAAGAAAATATAAATATGAGTAATATAACGCCTGAAATCTTTATCGCATCTTTATCGCCGATTTTTTTTTACTTTTAGAAGATTCTTCGGGAATTTTACATTTTTCCAGAATAAAAAGTATCTAAAAAATTTGAGACAACAGAGACAATTTGAGGTCTTATGACTTCATCGCTGCACCGATGAGAACAAAATTAAAATATACATTTTGTTCTAACAGTATCTAAATTAAGCTTTATAATACACATAATTAATTATCATGAACACGTACGTATGATTAATATTGAGATGTTGGTACAAACGTCATTAATTAGAACAAAAATTAATCAAAGATCAAAAAGATACTTTTTTTTAACTATGATTTTATCTAACTAAAAATGATAATATGAGAATTTTTTATTCATGAAAAATACTACATTTAAAAAATATTAGGTATAAATATTTCTAATCTTAATATATAAAAATGAATCCCTATTTCCCTTGGTCACGGCATCACGCGTGAACGGGTAGACCGATTTTGATTCGGTTTTCACCAATGGAAAGAGGGATAAACGGGGAATGTTCTTATATATAAAAATTGCATCTCCGACGAAGCCGGGGGCGGGCCGCTAGTCTCTATATATAAAAATGAATCCCCATTTCCCTTGGTCACGGCATCACGCGTGAACGAGTAGACCGATTTGACTTCGGTTTTCACTAATCGAAAGAGGGATAAACGGGGAAAGTTCTGATATATAAGCCCGGCGTGCAATTTTTATAAATGCGAGATTATAAATGCGAAAGATTATATGTTTTTTACTTTTGCACGCTTAAACGGCTGAACGGATTTGGATGCAATTTGACATATAGAATACTTTTTATTCTAAAAAGAGGTTAGGTTTCCGAGGGACCGTCCAAAAATATAAAAAATGGCGCCATTGCCGCCTTGGTGGCGCTACCGTTCGTCGCAGATGTCTGGCGTTATTTTATTTTTCAATATAAAGATGTTTGGCGTTATTTTATTTTTTAACGCTGACGAAATCGTGGGCACCAGCCAGTATACTTATTTATATAACAAGTATATTATTGTGAGATTATAATTAAATATCGTGAACGGATAAAAAAATAATTTCAATCATTTTTCACTATAAAAAACCACCAATTATTAAGATATCTGAACTTACATTTACGAATACTACGAATGAAAAATTAAAACGAAATGCACCAGCGATTTTGTGTGATTATAAATAATGTCCAATGTCTTACAAAAACCTAGACAACCCTTTATTTTATTTTTTATTTGTTTGTCCATGTTAATCTGAGTTGTTTCGTATTCTTCCTATAGGTCTATGAAAAGGTTTGGTTTTTACCGGTATTAATTTGTAATTAGAGAACAATTTACACCACATTTAATCTAGTAAATATTTATGGTTTCTTCGTAAAACTAAAAAAAAAATGTAAGACATTGTTTTCATTGAAAAAAATTTAATTCTTCAATTGAAACAAAAGTCGTAGGCATATTTGGTAGATTATTGAAGATTTTAAAATCTATTGCTTTGTAATAAGAGCTAGCGAAACTTCAATTGGTGTATTTTTAAGTGACATTTGTCGAGTACATCACAACCTTGTCAGGTCGCGACCGTGTGACTCTAGCTCGCGTGTCACTAGCCTCAAATAGATGCTACCGTTCATATTAATAAATGTATGCTTAACTCCGTGCTAAATACATATATTGGTGATCAATTGACGTAAAACAAGCCTGTTCCACTTTTAGAACTTATAGGTTGGGATTTTTTAATGAAATCAGTTCTTCATCAATCCTAAATAACTCAACAAGGACTACTCTATAACTCCAACTTACTACTCTATATTGTTCGTCTAATGAAAAGTAAGTCAATGTATCTCATAAAAAAAACAACTAGATCGTAGACCGCGATCTCTTTTCTTTGGTCTTCTTTTCTAAGATCGGTCTCTCCTCTTTCCTCACTTGGCAACCCAAAAATTATGACAGACTAGAGCTGGAAACTATTTTTTCCAGTCATTTAGATCGGTCTCTTTTCTATGGTATCTTTTCATATAGTTTCCAAACAAATGAGTGCAATTGTTAAAAAAAGTATCAAAAAATAATTAGGATTGGTAAAGATAGTTGCGGCAAGATTTTGCTACGCGATCCTGCAGCGTTGTATGACCCCTTTTTTTTTACAAAAAAAAAAAAAAAAAAAAAAAAAAAAAAAAAAAGGTGGGTCATACAACGCTGCAGGGTTGCGCAGCAAAATCTTGCCGCAACTATCTTTACCCTACATGTAACTTTTTATTTAAATCGCATTTCGATCAAATAACAGATATGTGCAGAATTTTACGACGGGATCGTAGACTAATACCTAAATCAACATTTTTATGTAGGTACTTTTAGATAGGATTATAGATTTCCTTATCTTTTTTATTGCATCAATTCTGGCATTGCTTGTGTTAATAGTCCATAGTCATTGACTATAAAGTTCTCTGCCCACTACACCGTATCATAACATGACCGTGCTAGGAACGTATCAAGCACGAAAAAAATTACGATACGTTCTACTTTGCCCACTGAAACGGATCGACCGCGTTCTGTACCCGTATACATCCCGTATATAACCCGTATGCAACTAGTATGATGCCAGTATGGAACACCCACACAATCCGTATCATTCTCGCATGCGTGTCAGTGTTGCGTGGACGTCTTGGAGTCTTATTAAATTAGTAAAAAAAGGTATGGCTATTAGAAACTTAACTGTTAGACAACTGGCAATGATTGCCATAATATTGGATGAAGAGGAAGCAGAACAAAACAAAAAGAACACTCGACGCTACTGGATTCACGATTCTATAAAAGAACGAAAAGCCGAAGGAGAATATTGGACATTATTCAGGCATTTACTTGATGATGAAGAAAAGTTTTTTCAGTATTTCCGAATGTCTACATTCCAATTTAATGTATTGTTGAAAAAAATTGAAATCGACCGCGCGGACCGGTTTGGCAACGTCGCGTGCCGACATCGGCAAAATATTCTCGCCGACAATACTTGCCGGTCCGTGCATGGCACGCGACGGTGTTGGTCGTTGACGGAACGGTCTAGTGGGCACGATCTCATAGTTTTCAATACAATGAATATTTATTTACCTGAAACGTTCCTAGCACGGTCATGTTATGATACGGTGTAGTGGGTAGAGACCTTTATTATTATTAATAATTATTTTATAATTACTAAAAATCTTGCCGGATTATTGATTTGAACAAAACATATTAATCTGTACCTACATGTATACAATATATAAAATTATACATAATATTATATCACTAACCGCTTCTGTCTCTTTCTACGCTAACTTCTTCTAAACTTACAGATTTTGATACAGTTTTCACTAATGGAAACCATAATAAACGAGGAAGATTTATTTATATAATTTACAGAAAAAATTCGCAAAGTAATATATTAACGGTGTTCTTTTAGGTAATTGACAACTTTTTCGTGTTGAGATTTGCTGAATAAGTTGGATCCGATCAGAATATATGCATCAAAAGAATCATCAACCTGTTTACGGGTTTATATATAAAAAAAAAAATATCTCCGATATCCTTTTGAACAGACTTACTTTATAAGGCGAATCTATAAAATCGCTTGTTCATATTCTTCCACACACGTATTTCATTCTTGTGTCATCCAAGCGCCTAAGATATGCCTCAAATTAGCGTTGTTAACACTTGCCTTAGAGAACACGATGATGTACACGACCCCAACTTGTTAAGGTCAAATACGTACGAATGGTTAAAGGTAAATTCAAAACAATTTGAGGAAAACATCGCATGTCATGATAATACGTGAGAATCGTGTGGGATGGACATTTCAGATTTTACAGCTACACTCATTGTGATACTTGAGTGCAGTGACCATCTTGCCCTTTACCACTTTTATCTAAATCAAGATCCAAATTAAAAACATTGTTGTATAACACAGCAGCATGAAACAAGAGTGTATACACTAAAATTACAGTGCAATATAACAATCTAATATTATATTTAATGTCTACAATTGTCTTGGTCGCATCATGAGACACCTGCAAAATTAAATGATATCTTTGTTTTATAACAAATTTGTTAATAATCTGAACTCACCTTAATAATGCTTCTTCAGATTTATTTCTTGTGTTTTTATTAAAGATATTTTTTGGATTCCACAGAAGGCTTGTCTTCAAATAAAGACGCCCTTATCATTGCTCATAAAGCATTCATTTATACAAAGTTTTTCAAAACAAATTTCGATACAACGTAATTTTTTCAACTAAAAAAATGTATTGTCGTTTTCAAAATTTAATAAGAAGTGAAGGCATTACTTATGAGTTATAAATGTGGGCTCCCGAAATTTTTGATAACAATTAGATACCTAATTAGATACTCGGGAAAAAATTGCGCAAAAACTTGAGCTTACTCTGTTTTGAAAGACTAAGACATGAAATAATGTTTTAAATCAGCATATTTTGTTCCCGTCCCCTATATTACTCACTGATGGATGTAGCGTTCAAAGCAAGACACATACCGGAGTCATCAATTGGAAATCTCCTCTGGCGGCAACAACCACCCTTACGAAGTAATGGCAAGTGTCTTGTATTCTTCGGTGAACGAGCAAAAAACGATAAGGCACAATCTCTTATCTCTATTTTGTTCTCACCTTTTAAACTCGGTAGCACAATTGCATCTCCCCTGGCGCTAAAAAAGCATTCTTGCTACACGAATGACCTTGGGCAACTGGGCTCTTTATTTCAAAAACATTTCTCGTAAACCAATATATTTAAAACAAAAATAACTCGTCAGGTAAGTATATAAACCAAGAAGTTATGAAAGTATCACATACTTTGGCTCTATGTTTGTTAAATAGAAAAACAAAGCAGTGATTTTTTTCTTATCGATGGCGTAGAGCCTCTTAAGGCGACGCCAGCCCCTAATGATAAAAAAAAAATTGTAACCGTTTTCCTTTTAAATTATCATAATAATTATAATTTAAAAAATACTCAAATCATCTGCAGGATATATGAAAGGGGATCATCATAATTATTTTTTAAATTATATTTATTATATATATAAAAAAATACTAATTTGCGGTCTAATATCGATGGTGTAACCATGCAATTTGCTTAATAATCAATATTTTAAATAGCTAATGCTTAAGATAAATTTTAAGATCCACTATCTGAAGGCTTATCAAAAGAAAAATTTGAATTATACTTTATTTAATTTTTAAATAGATATTTCCGAGATTTGCAAGTAACGACTCCCCCTCAGCAGTCCCTTCATTTCAGTACAGAATGAGTTTTGCGGCTGGAGTCGCCTTAAGGCTAAACATCTATCACGACCTATCAAAACTGAAATGGCACCAAAGAGTTTAAATAAAACCACTAATTTCTTGCCATATTCACAATGAGACAAGACGACGACCCTAAAAATTCCGCAAACATCTGTAGTCTGCATACGTATGTAAGAAAGACAATAATATATACACCTGTACTAAAGATGTACGGTTGCAGACCATTGACAGGCAATCAGAACTCGGGTCACGCACGCTTCACTACTGCCTGCCATCTGTCGATGAGGCACCTGCATTCCTCAGCAACTTGTTTTTGTTCGCTTTCTTCACTGGAAGCCATTTAAGATAGGCTTCCGTCATTCTATCCTATTCAGACATCTTTCTCATTAAGTTTTTAGTACTCATAGGTATTTTGAAGTGACCGGAGGAATTCTTCGTTGGGCCCAATCGAATCGAATATACATATATGTTACTGGCAATCGTGAAACGTAGGAATTGTGTACAATTCCTAGGAAATATACAAATCCGAGTTTAATTAGGACATGTGTAAAATAATGTTTCAAAGACATTTCCTGTGAAATGTAATTAGTCTTGTAACACATTTTGTAAATGGCGCTGAATCGCTGTACCCATTGACGGCATCCCGAATGTAATAAATACATTTCCAAGTGCTATTTAGGAATTGTATAGTTTTTTTGGGAACAGTGCATTTTTTTTAATGTTAAGATCGGCAGACAGGCTGACGGTCCACTTGATGGTAGGTGGCTACCGTCGCCTATAACAGAAGCAACGCCAAAGCTGCTGCAAGTGCGCTGCCGACTACAATAGGATTAAGGATATGGGATTGGGAAGAGATAAGAAAATGGGCTCTTGCATCCCTTACTTCACTCACCGAAACACAACAGCACACGTGCTGTTATTTCACGGTAAGGGGGTGGTTACTGCCGCCAGATGGGCTGCCCAAATGCCCCAGACTGCCCCAGACCAGAGACTAATTTGAAAAGCTCATTTTTCAAAGTTGAGCCTGTTGGAAATCGAATTCGGGAACCCTAGAACAGAGCGTTAAGGCAAGCACCCTAACCACTCATCCAATGGGCTCGTCAAAATAAATCATACATTTCCTATCTATTTTAGGAAATGTACACATTTCGCTAGGAATTGTATACAATGAGGGATTACATACTTTTCCGTTAAGATATATATACATATATATATTATATATATATTATATCTTAGTCCGGGTTGCAAACCCGGACGAAATCGCGTGAAAAAAGCTAGTGCTCTATAAAAAAACGTACTGATTTGAAATCGAAGCTTAGTTCCAAAAACGAAAAACTACTGTGGCGACAGTTTTATGGCATTTTTAAGCCTGTGACGAAAAAAAATTACAGATTTAAATAATTTTATTAATTACTTTAAAAAATAAGAATAACAATACAACAATTGCTATATTAATAATAAAAAATCCAACAGTGATTCAGTGAGAACACGGCGAGGAAGAAAGACGGAATCTACACAAACTTAAGAGTTTGGGTAGAATATCTCCTCCAGAGTGACTGCATCGGGTATTGTGCCCATAACGCCCTCTTTAAAAAAGCCTAAAGTGAAACAGAGAGTACAATTTTTTTTTTAATACTTACAATTAAAATTTGAGATATCTTACACATTTATTTGTTACTAGCTGTGCTCGCGACTGCGTACACGTTTCTACAATAGCACGTAACTTTTTTGTATGTAAACCGATTGGAATGAAACAGGCACTAAATGTTAAGGGAAGCTTGCTAAAATACATTAGTGAAAACCGCATTCAAATCGGTTTTCTAGTTTCTGAAATTATCGTACACAAACGCACAAACGAAATTTTAACAACGTGTACAAATTGTTTTTTGAAAAATATTTAATACTAGTACTCGGCCACGCTTCGCTGCGGCCCATACGGCGGCGGCGGGCGTGCGCATGGGGCGCGCGGTACTGGACACTGCTTATATATAATACTATTTATCGTCGCGTGATGTTATATAGCCCAAAGCCTTCCTCGATAAATGGACTATTCAAAACCAAAAATATTTTTTCAATTCGAACCAGTAGTTCCTGAGATTAGCGCGTTCAAACAAACAAACTCTTCAGCTTTATAATATTAGTATAGATTTATTATATGTACATGACTCGTTTACAATTTTATGTATTGATTTATATAATTGAAATTACAAACACCCCATGTTTATTAAATAAAAAATAACCTTTGTGAATGATTCATTCTCTATTCATATTCAAGTGTACTGTGTCAAAAAAGATGGTAACAATCATACAATTATGTCTTATTAATATTGAGACATATTATAAATAAAATGTCTTATATAATATATTAGGTTACTAGATATAGATATATACATATAGAAATATGGATATAGACACAGACACAGATATAAATGTAGATGTAGATATAGATATAGATTTAGTATATAATTTAGTACACATTTGAAATGCTAGAAAACTTACATTTAGAGGTAAAAATTCAAGACAAAATTTTCACTATAAATTAAGAAAGGGTAAATTGTAAGCTTAGAATAATAACTGGTTTTACTTGTTAACAGAAGGAAAATTAGTTAGCGCGTGACCCACAGCGACCTGCGGGCGAAGGTTATTCACGTCATCACACCAATGTGATTAGGCCGCTGGCTCCATTCATAGAATTGCGCGAGTGAAAAACACAAATTATACCATCAATTAGAGTAGCAGAGATATTTGATATTTATGCTGTATTAATCCTACTACTACTTATACAGTGTCTATGGTAGTACGTATAGTGAAATGCATTTATAAATAGTACAGCCAGTTTGGCGACAGTAACCAGACGACAGGGAACAATGAGTGAGTAAGGACGAAAGAGCCAACTTCACATAGATTTAAGACCAACAAGTTCTTATAACATCTTCGATGGCCTGGATGTTTGGGCGTCTAAATAAAAAAAAAAAAAACAAAATATTTAAAGAAAAATTGAGAACAAATCATCCTGAAAAATGCATTCGGGCGAAGCCTGAGGCGAGTCACTCAAGTATCAAATAAATTAAGTTTACAAACAACGTTGATTTTGTGACCCTTCACACTTTGCTATGAAACAATTGATGAGTTGCAATGTTAAATGTTTCAAATGGATCACTTGATACTATTAAACGTTAGAAATCTTTAAAAAAAAAACAAGGCATTTGCAACAGTTTATGTATTCTGATTTTATCGTCAAATTAACTGAAGAAAATTATCTGAAAACTTTGAAAAAAGGATATTTTTTTTAAACTACAAAGAGTACGTATATTTTTTTAATACGAAATAAAAGTACTTTTATGTTTTTATTACAATACTAGCGACGTGCCCCGGTTTCAGGCGGATGCATTTTTCTGGGCGATTGTTCCGACTTTCCTTTTCATAAGAATTGGTCCAGACGTTCTCGAGTTTTGTGCTTAGTAGCTTAATATAAATTTAAACATGTCAATAGCACGGAGAAATATATTTCTTAAACACCCCACTATGTCCTCGTTTTTGATTAGAAGAATCAAACAATTGTCGCTTCATAAGAATACTAGCGACCCTGCCCAGATTTGCACGGAGTTGATGTTTATCCATTCTTATCGAATGCTTTCTTCATAAAATAAACCTATGTTCTAAATTTCAGTTTTCTAGACATAGTGGTTCTGGCTGTGCGTTGATAGTCAGTTATTTACATACGATTTTTTAAGTAAAGATTACAAGATAGTACATACCTGGTTTATTACTACCAAATTTTATAAGAGAAACCTCTAATAACATTGGTTGTACATGTGCCCAACTTGAATATTGATCCTTCTGGAGTAAAACTCAACATACAATCATTTGATCACTATCACATGTGTTATTTGATTTTTAATTTTAGTCATTGCTATCCAAAAATCCAAAATTGTTTCATCAACATTTCGAAAAAAAAAAAAAACGGATACTGTGAAAAATAGATCGCGATTTACTTATTACTTAGCGTCTGAAGTGCTAAAATCTAGACGCTCCAAGGAGTTGTTACATAACTAAAGATGTCAATGGTGTTGGCTTGATTACTTCGCTGCGACCTTAACCTGTAGCCAACTTGTATTGATTAGTGAGTATCTATATAACGAGTCTATAATGGAGTTATTGCATAACTATTCCATCTTTTACTTAAAATGTAATAAACTGCTATTTAACACATGTGTTGACTGAATTGTGTAACATACTATAATATAGAGATGCGTATTTGTAAAATACAAAATACTTTACAAGTCACAGTTTGAATGGGTCGGCGACTCGAAAAATAGCCACTAGAGGTGCTGCAAGCAAGCCTTGTGAGTTTGCCTACTGAAGTGACAATACCCAATGTTGCCAACATTTTGAGATTTAAAAAAAAATGTTTATAACAAAAAAATATTGCTCAAGAAAAAAAAACGTTTATTTGGATGAAGCATTTAACTAAGAATTTAATAATCTACCTTACCATTTAAATAATAGGTAGTTATAAGGTATAAACATGTCTATATAAAAATATTTATAATTCTCATTTTTTAATTTCTTTCCGATTATTGTTAGTAATAGAGGCCGATCGCCAATAATAATCAAATCAAATCAAAATCAAAACATTTACTTATCAATTAAGTTTCTCCAAGAAACTTTTACGATCGTCATTTAAATTTACCAGTTAAATTTACAAGAGTTTCGGGAAAAAAGCCATGATGACGATCCTGAGAAGAAACCCCCAAAGGAACTCAGGATACTATTCTTTTTGTCATCTTTAAAATATTTTTTTTTTTGTTTTTTATGAAATCGAGGTAGGGCTTGACCACTATCTCACCTGATGTGAGGTGCAGATGTGGCCGAAGGTGGACCACGCTTACCTAGTAAATGCCCATTTACCCTAGTTTTGAAGACCCCGAGGTTGTAGTTCTGTGGGAACACAGACGCAGGCAATGAGTTCCACTCCTTAGCAGTTCGAACAAGGAAGGTGGAACTGAAACGCTTTGTTCGTGATCGAGGTACATCGACCACGAAGGGATGAAACCCCTGCCCACGTCTAGTGGTGCGCAAGTGGAACGGTTCCGGTTGGATTAAATCGTACAGTATAGATGCACACTCTCCATAGTGTAGACGATATAAAATTACAACAATTACATACACTTAAGTAATACTTAAATCAAAGTACATACTAAACATAGTATGAGCTCCGAACCCAGGCTTTAATTCCAGGCTTCATTGTCGCTTAAATAATCAGTGACCTTATAATAGCATTAATAGCCTTTAGAGAGGAGTTTGGTTTTAATGACATCTTTAAATTTATTTATAGATAAGGCTCCTATATTGTGAGGCCGACCATGTTTTATTGGGACTAATAGTGGCGGATGGTGGCGTCGAAACTGGGACTTTGTGACCACGATCTTCAATAAGGAGGGACGGAAAAGTGCTATTAATTAAAACAATTATTTTATTATTATTCTCTAATGGAGTCTCTATTAAAAAATAAAGCCTATTTCGTAAATATTCAGGACAATAAAAGGTCATAATTTAAACTTTTTTCTTTTTTCTATTTCTTTCATATACGATAAAACTTTTCTGTAGTGTTGTCTAAAAGAAGTTTTGACTAAAAGAATTATTTAAAAATAATAAGACGGTTTTACCACCCAATTCTAGATTTTGCTTGTTATATATTGATCGTCTAATGAAAAAGAATCTACAGATAAAGACATTGACCCTTTGCCCACGTACCGGGACGATAGCTCACTGCACTTTACGAGCAACGCTTGTTACCCGGACATGTTTATTCGGACGCCCACACCGTTGCCCCACGCGTGGCTCGTGCCACTTGCGTGTCACAATTTATAAGCGGAAGCGGGAATCGATAGGGAGCGGGTTTCGCGATTTTTTTTAAATGTGGAGGGTACCTTTCAAAACCACTGCAACTATTTGGAAAATGCTTTTACTATTTAAAGGATATTTCTTTATGGATATATATTATGCTTACTAACCACACCGATTTTCACTGACCCTCTAACCTGTGCTAAGTGAAGTAATAAATATATCTTTTGATAGAAAAAATAATGCTTTAAATTTTGGGCAAATATATGTAATATAGTAAGTTTTGTATGTCTATCACACTGTTATTATTACCTACTTACATGTTACTTGCCACTGCACAGCAGGGCAGAGGCCTCTTCTTCATTGTAAGCAGAAATGAGTGCACCATGCTAGCCCACTGCGAATTGACAGTGGACTAACTAACCGTAACGTCTTTATTGTTAGAACAAGTGATCATTATTTCTAATCTTCAAATTAAATCGAAAAACATTTAAGTAATCTAAATCGAGATTCGTACCATTTTATGTAATATTTGTTGTTATATTGGCACATTTCTTGTTCTAAACTTTGGTTGAAGAGGCCGAAATCGAATAGATTATGAAAATTACAATTTATTTACAATTATCAACACAAAAAATTCGTCTCGAAGGACAATGTATATTAAACAATAACTCATAATTATTATAATAATGCTATTAAATATATTTTCCGACTTATACAATAGAGAATATGCACATTTTTTTATATTTTCATACGATAGGTTATTCGTTATATAACCGTAAAAAAATATTCAGCGCTAGAAATTTGGTAACAAAAAAATATGTTAAAATTGACTAACAGCTACGGGCACTTTAAACACCCGCCCTTTTGGCGCGTTTGTCGTGACGTCACGGTCTACAATAACAATCAAATGTTAAATCACAAACATCTACACGCTTGTTGACATTTCATAGATTTTTAGGTCACATTCGAACTGAACGTTTCAAGTATTTTGAATTTCTACTATTTTTTTTGCCCTTTTTAATAATTATTTTCTAAACGAAAAAGAATTAATGTTAAAAAAATATTTACATAGTAATAATTCTAAAGCAAAAATGTTGATGAAAAAATATTTAAGCCTTTTTTGAATGAGACACTTTTGAATTAGTTAAAATAATTAGTCGCAACAGTCAAAATATGACTCGTTCGGCTTTTAATCGTCTGCAGACTTAATCTAATTCAACTAGAACACTAAACATTAAAGAATAAAGTAGTATTCTGTAAAAATATATATTTTTTTTTCTTCTAAACTAACTAAGCTGTTTTCTTAGTCTACGATAATAGAAACATAAATGCTTAGCGACATGTTCCAACGGTCCATAAAAACGTGTAAATCCGATAATGTTTATCTAAATTACAAATAACTTGTAGATTAGTTTGAATAGAATCGAATACATTGATTTGGACCACCATCGAATGCTTTACACCTCTCGAGACACTCGCGGAGACTCGTAAACAATGTTAATATTGTAATCTAAATTCATTCGAACGAAAACACCAACGTTTTCATTCCTTATTACTAGAAGAGACATGTAAATATTGACACATGTTATGGGCAAATTTGAAGACATTTTTCTTTTTTTTTTTTTCTATTTTATAGAATGTGAAGTTTATTATTCCAAAAGCATATAGTAGATATATTATTATAGTAGAACAAGCATTATAGTAGGAGTAAAAAATGTGATCTCATAACTTTCGTATTGATTATCTAGACTCTCTTCTTTTTTTTGTGTAAAGATTATTAGACAGGCTGATAGTACTCCTGATGGTAGGTGGCTATCGGCGAAATTGGAGCGAATTTATCACTTCCAGAAGTCGTGGCGGCCATGATAAGAAAGGAATCATCGTGGAGAGTAGTGGCAACCTTCTTTGAGACGGTACTTCTCCAGAAGGAGGCCACTGAACGGAATCGCGAGAGGGCTGACCTTGCAGGCGATAGAAACCGCCCTAGTATCCTGTGATCTGTGGTTCAATTGGAATACAGAGACGGTATCCTCTGCCTCTCGTAAGAGGCGACTAAAAGAGGTTCCGGTGATTAGCTTACTGAAAGCTGGGATAACACCGGGGTATTCGAGAAGAATGGTGCTACAGGGATCGTGGCTGTCGTCGTCTATTTATACAAGCAACGCCACTATGGTAAATGCTGCAAGTGCACCTACGGAGAAGGTATTAGGAAATGGGTTCCAGCATTAAAAACAAGCTGTTATTTCACGGTGGGTCGTTATTGCCGCCAAATAGGCTACCCTAACTATGACTACTAATCCATACCACATATCGTCCAATTCTATTCATAATTCAAGGAGAAACTTTAACATAAATGTTACTAACTTTACTTATTAAGTTATTAACTTACTGAATTTAAAGAAACTAAAATGAAAATTATGTTTCAATTAATTCGTCAATCAATTCTTAATGGGAATGTTTATTCGAAAATATTCGTAATCACACGAACCGAAATGAAACAGGGCGATAACAACGGAAAACAATGTCAAATGCACTCAATCGACATTAGGCCTACGACCTAGAATGTAAAGTTTATATTTGTATGAAACACATGAACACATACGACACTACTCAACAGTTGTATTCGGTTGGTAAAGAGGTCATGTGATAAGAATAATTGTTTCAATTGAAGGTGACATGGAAATCCGAAAACTGCGTTTTCTTTTGTTTTTATTCTTATTTACTGTGACTTGTTTTTATGACTAAAATACCCGACTAATGCAACAAGATAAATTATTTTTGCTTAAGACACGTGTCATGATATTCATTTAGGCTGATCTTCAAACCGCCCAACCTATTTTAATGAAATTTTGTGAACGTGTACAATTGGTTCAGCTTGAAAATAGTAAAAATATTTTTAAAAATAAGCGGAAGAAACCGTCAGCAAAAGCTAGTAATTTATGTATTTTTTTAGTTATAGGAAATATATATTGCTCCTGAAGTACATATTTGCATAAAAAAGGCGTGAATAAATTATATGCTGTGTATTTATTTAAAAAAATTAAGTATTAAGTTTAATTTCAGTAGTGGCAAAGCACACTGTGTTTCGTAGTCATAAATTAGGCAGCCGCCCAACAACAGTAACCACCCTCTTACTGAAGACCACCGTGAAATAGCAGCCATTGGCGGATACAGGGGGGGGGCATGGGGGCCATGCCCCCCCCCCCCCAAAGGTCCAGGAATTCCATATTTTTGACTTAACTTTTCAATTCAATTCAAGTACAATTCAATTCATATATGAACTGAATATAGAATAATATAATCCATATCAATCAAAGTTATCGAAAGTTTCATAATTCATGTCAGACATTTGAGACAGTTCAAATAAGCGATTACGCGGGTTAAAAGTACAACCATAATGCATCTCAACTAGTAAAAAAAAATACACAAAAAAATTACTTGTGATATTAACCCTAACTCCGAACTTTGCCAGAATGCCAAAAAATGAAATCCTGAATCCGTCCCTGATAGCAGCAGGTGTGCTATTGCGTTTCGGTTAGTGAGTAAGGGATGCCTGAGCCCATTTTCCTATCAAATTCCTTATCTTTAATGCTACAGAGGTCAATAGCGCATTTGTGGCACCTGTGGCGTTACTTGTATTAACAGGCGTTTGTAGCCAGCTACCATCAAGTGGACCGTCAGCCTGTCTGACGAAGTTTACATAAAAAATATACATTATTTTAGCGTTTTCTGCATTAATAAAGACATTATTACATTATTATTATTATTATTTTATTAATCACAAACCACTTGATACAGTCTTTAATTTTTAAAATTAGAATCCTAAGGACTTGAAGTATTGAATATTTAAGAATATTTAAATGTTAAGAAGTAATATTTAAATATGTTCTTTTGTATTTAAATATTTTATTATTAATATCATCTTGCATCGAAAAAATATCCAACGGTTTCTGAAATTATCTTTATAAAAAACATGCAAGCATGAAATTTAAGAGCATTTTTTAATCTCAATCAATATGACCTTATTTCGAGTTCACAGATATCAATTTAAATTCAACATATTTGTATAGATATAAATGGAGTTATCTATTAAAGTGTAGCCTTATTTTAAAATTAAAATTACATGGTATAGATTTGAGTCTGTATCTGACTCATAAAACAAATAGCGACTGATCGTCTCAACCTTCAAAGTGGGAGCAAGGTCGGAATATATAGCTAAGAACGTGTCACAATAACCAACTATTGTGTCAGAAGTGCTATAACTTTAACCATTTATTATAAGGTTTAGTTTAACATGTCATAAGCGAATAGCGATTTAATTATTAATAAATATTAATTCCAGAAAAATATTTTTCTACAATAATTTTTTTGTTTGTTAATGGGTTACAGTAATTGAGAGAAAAATGTCAAAATCATCCTTTCATTAAATTCATGGCCTGTCTTATGGTAACTTATCCAAATCTGTTCAAACGTTTACTTGAAATGGTTTTTTTTATGTGTAAAGACAGGCTAAACGTCCACTTGATAATAGGCGTTAATAGGCGACGGTAGGGGCTACCGTCGCCTACCGTTAGAAGAAATGCCATAGATTTTGCATATGCATTGACTTTTTAGGATATACTAGGACCTTATTAGGATCTTATCTTATAAGGAGGGAATAAGAAAGTGGACTCTGGTATCCCTCACTCACTTACAGCAACACAACCTTATACGTGCTGTTATTTAATGGTGGTCCTACAAAAGACGGGCAGCCTAATTTATGATTTCAAAACTCAGTATATATGCCCTGCTACTATAAAATATAATGTATCACGTTTGTCTTTATGATTGTCATTTTATTATTAATTTTCTTTATTTTATTAGAAATTTTGTAGGTGACATGTGCTGTTTAATATGAGTGTAATAAAATTTAGAATAATTTCCGCATTATAGTCGAAAAGCCTATAAACAACAATAACGGATTTTTATTAAAAATCCGTTATTGTTGGAATGACATTCCGTTTATTTCCAATTTTACTATTTGTTATCGTATTCGTGTCACATCATATACGAAGGATGTCCGATGAATAAAATTAAATATGCGTTCACTAAAATCTTTTTACTTGGACCACACACATTTAAGCAGTAACCATAAGTACGTAGGTCTGTTTCGATACGTGACTAAAAAACGTGATTGTTGTCTTGCTAAAATAATTACTAGGTACCTCTCAACCCTTTGAGTATGTTGCTTTATATTCGACAATGCGGATACATAGTAAAATTGTCTCGTTTAATATAAAGCAAAACAAGTCTTAAAATGAAAGCGGTTCAGATTAATTTCATTTGATTATTTGCATGTGATAATAAAATCGTTAGACGTTACAAAGTGTCAAACATATAATATTTCGATTTTATTTATTCCAAAAATAAATTTAAATAAGTTTATTTTTTTTAAATTAATATCTATATTGGGTATTCATAGATTTTATATAAAATAATTTTAACAACATAAGTAAAAGTCAACCATATACATCCACTAGCTGAGCTCGGCCACGCTTCGCTGCGGCCCATACGGCGGCGGCGTGCGCATGGGGCGCGCGGTACTGGACACTACTATATATAAAACTATTTATCGTAGCGTGATGTTATATAGCCTATAGCCTTCCTCGATAAATGGACTATTCAAAACAAAAAGATTTTTTCAATTCGAACCAGTAGTTCCTGAGCTTAGCGCGTTCAAACAAACAAACTTCAGCTTTATATAATATTAGTATTAGTATAGATTAGCATTTTGATGCTCCATTTTGCATTAATGATATGAGCAGTTAGTCTTGCTAAGATAACCACTGTCCAGGGCCTGATTTACCCACAGGCTATTCATTCAGACTTGAGCCTAGGCTAGGGCGTAAGTTCCGAGAAGGCGCTGTGGTAGTTTCGCAAGCATCACTTATTTACAGAATAAAATTTGGTAACTTGAAAATACGAGCGATTTTTACAAATATTTAAATAGTTTTACCACTAAACATCTGTTCTAGGGTTCCCGGGGTTGATTCCCGGCAGGGTCAACTTTGAAAAATCAACTTTTCAAATTTGGCTCTGGATTTGGAAAGCAGTGGCAGGGCACACTGCGTTTTGGAAAGCAGTGGCAGGGCACACTGCGTTTTCGCAGTCATTTGGGCAGCCTGTCTGGCGGCAGTAACCACCCCCTTACAGAAGACCACCGTGAAATAACAGCACGTGTGCTGTTGTGTTTCGGTGAGTGAGTAAGGGATGCCAGAGCCCATTTCCCTATCCACTCCTAACCCCTTATCCTTAATCCTGCTGTAGTCGGCAGCGCACTTGCAGCAGCTTTCGCGTTGCTTGTGTTATAGGCGACGGTATAGCCACCTACCATCAAGTGGACTGTCTGCCTGTTTGCCGACCTTAACATAAAAAAAAATGTAAAAGATGGCAGACAAGCTTACGGTCCAGCAGATTAACCTTATGAACTTGATCACCTCAGAGGTTCAAATGAAGATCTTGATAGGATAAAGCATAAGAGATGAGAGAAATATTATGTAATGCTTTAGCATCCCTTTCTATCACCAACACAAGAGTACAAGTGATTCAATTTCCCGCTGATTTTCTATAACGTGCAGAAAAAATTAAATTTATATAGGTACAGATTTCCAATATTTCAATAAACGTAGGTAGGTACTTAATTTTAAATACGCAATCGTGAACTAGGTAACCCGAAATTACAGCATATGTGCTGTTCTATGAGTGATAACGATAACAAACAGACACAAATGGCCACTATTTGCAACGATCTCCTTTCAGGAGTGAAATCTTATTATTAAAAATGCGAACATTTGTGGAGGTATTTGGAGCCTTTTTTTGCTCTATCACGCGAATCCCACTATGCTGTATTAAATGACACTCCGCGCACGATGTCACGGGCCTTTTTTTATCTTAAAACAGCTGTTTAAAAAAGGCAAAAAGTTGTCATGGGTGTAATATTTCACAATTTTTTCCAAATTAATTTTTATGACGCCCTGAACCTATTTAGAAATTAATTCTCTATCGTCAAAATAGATGGCGTAATATACGTTTAGCCACAATTAAAATGTATTTGTTTTATAAGCTACCTTTCTCAAAACAAATAATCTCTTTTTAATAAATGCATTTAAAGGGGATAATTTATTTTCATGTTATTTAGGTAGCTGCGACAATTCCTGTTGCAAATTATAAGTTTGACCTGTTAGATCGCAGTTGATGTGAGCAGAGTTAAATTGACAAGGTCTAAACACAAAGGTGCAACCGCCATTTGTCACGCGGTGCCGTGTAGAAACTGTACCGATAATTACCTGTCAGTATACACTTGATGGCAAATTAATGGTGCGCAATTAAATAAGCGATGCTCTATTGATATGTTTGAGGTTAATTGGTTTTACCATGATTGCCGCATCAGCCGTAAACGGCCGTTTAATGTGCTATTTCATTTTCTTAATTCTTAGTTTTTCAGCTTTTTGTTTTAATAAAAACAAAAAAACTAAATTATTATTTTTTATTTCTCCACATTAATTGTTGTTACATATGTTATATGATAAGCCGTATAGCGCGTAACTTTTTGTTTGTAAATCGATAACTTTTACGGAAAGCTTGCTACATTACATCAGTGAAAAAAGCATTCAAATCGGTTAAGCCGTTTCAGAGATTAGAGTGCACAAACGCACAGACAAATAGACAAAAATTATATAAAAACTATTTTTTTTTTCGACCTCGGTAACATAAGTACAACGTGTACAATTTTTTTTTATTATTTAATGTAAGGACACGGCTAGTTTACGATTTTATTATATATATGTATAGATTTAAAACATACTAATGTTGTCCATACTAACTGTTGTGCAATTCACTCTCATAAAGGACAATAAATACCTATTTTACGTCTTCTCCCAGGGCTCGAGCTGTCTTCGTAATTTTATATATATATCTAATTGTGCTCACCATTTTGCGCAAATATTATGTTTCTTTCTGGCAAATTTCAGTGATTTAATCGTAAAAATTGATATATACACATAAAAATACTTATTATGCATTTATAATTTAGTATGGCTGTAATTGGTCTATTTTAATTTTTCAATTCCTCTTCCAAATTATAAAACCATATAAATAATAGTATGTTCGCTTACATAGGTACTTACACTGTAACGGCGAGTTAATTCTGTTGAGACATTCTTTTGTGTTCTCATGACATAAGACAGTTTTCAAAGTGTTACGTATTTGAACACTTTCGTTTGTCCGTATGTGTAAAGGGTGACACAATTTCAACAGATAGTTGTGTCGCGACGAACTCAAATAAACTCTGTTAAAAATAAAATGCTATTTCAATCTAATCTCCTTCATTTTTGACTAATTAAAGACTTCACTCCAATTTCCTTTATTAGTTTTCTGCGTTTTAAAAGCAGCAATTTGCAAAATTTTATGCAAAATTCCTGACATTTATAATAATAACGAAAATCATTTATGGTCAGACAAACTACATAGGTATTATAACAATACAATATTTAAAAAAAATTAATTTCAAAAGTAATAATAATAAAAAATCTAAAAAAGATCGGGTGTTCCCATAGAACCCGGACAGTATTATATTGGATTCTTAATGGCCGGCACAAATTGAATGTTTTTTTTTACGTTAAGATCGGCAGACAGGCTGACGGTCCACTTGATGGTAGGTGACTAGCGTCGCCTATAACACAAGCAACGCCACAGCTGCTATAAGTGTACTGCTGGCTACAGTAAGAATAAGGGATTAAAGATAAGGGATTGGATAGGAAAATGGGCTCTGACATTCCTACAGCGAAACACAACAGCACACGTGCTGTTATTTCACGGTGGTCTGTAAGGGGATGGTTACTGCAGCGAGATGGGCTGACTGCGAAACGCAATGTTCTAGATCCAGACTAGAGTCAAATTTGAAAAGTAAAATTTTCAAAGTTGAATCGAACCTTCCGGGAATCGAACTCGGGCACCCCAAAACAGAGCGTTAAGGCAAGCATCCTAACCACTCATCCAACGGGCTCGTCAAAGTATTAAATTTTTTATAGTATTTTGTAAGCGCTTTATTAATATATTTCAAATTTCATTGCATTATGCCACGGAAACAATCGGCGTGCTGCTGGATTCCGCTATAGCATAATACATGAATTATATTAGAAGCCCTCAAATTAAAAAAAATATTATGGAAATATTTAAATACTTTGCCGTGCCGTCCTTCAATATGCGCCGGCCCTTAGTCATTGTAAGGTTTATTTTCATCATGTTGTCATTGTCATCATTAAACTTTCAACTTCATCATTCGCCTCTCCAATCCCACTGCTGGGTCTTTTTAATACCTACTGATATTTCTCTTCCATGTGAATTAAAATTATTTAATTTTAATAAAAAAAAAACTGGAATAACAAAATGTATAACCATTCATTTCAGTCAAGCTCATTTGGCTATTTCTTATTTTTATGACTTTATTTTTCACTTTAATTCCTGTAAATTATATCTTACAAAAGGCATTTTTCAGAGATATCGCTTATGATAACTAACAATAGTCATATTTTAGATTACTACACGAGTAAAGAGTATATACTCATTATAGTAACATGAACATATTGAAATGTTAATTATACACCATATTAATGTTATGCTCATTATTTATTTTGTATAAATTTAAACGGCAGTAATTCGTACCTTTACCACAACATTGCCACCACTTACTATAATTAAATGAGCTACAAAAGTTATTATGTCATTAATTACATACAATATTGCTAAATTATTTGTTTAAAAATTTACTTACGGAAGCTATTACACGCGGGAAACATAAAATATGATAATGGCTTCTTAGAGAGATACTTTGGGTTTAAACTCATACCAAACTGGTTTCGTTATTCACATACCTACAGTAAACTAAACTGCAGGTTATTTTTAACAACGAACTATTAAGAAGTTGTTGCGTGTATACACACATTTATTTCTAAAATTCTTATCAGTTGATTCTTATCTTATTGGATATAAAAAAAAACAAGTGTTTGCTGTTCCAATTTAAGTACTGTAAATTTTTATTTATATTTGAGTACTAGCGTTCCGCCTCCGGCTTCGCCCGGGATGCAATTTTTATATATATAAACATTCCCCGTTTATCCCTCTTTCCATTAGTGAAAACCGAATTAAAATCGATCTACCCGTTCACGCGTGATGTCGTGACCAAGGGAAATGGGGATTCATTTTTATATATAGAGATAAAAATAAAAATAACATAAAATAATAGATAGATTTAAAATTAAAAATTTCAATGCTTGATATACCTAGTTCTATCTCAGATCAGTTGATATATATTCTTATTTGAAGAGCCCATTGAATGAGTGATCAGGGTGCTTGCCTTAAGAGCGCGTATAAATAGAAATAGCTAATCCTAGATTTGAATTTTATCTAACAATATAAAGTCCAAATAAGAAATTATTTATATCTAGATTAATAACATTATAAATAAAAGTGAAATGTGTACAGAAAATATTATACAATGAAATTTTCTCGATAGAATAAAATCACCAAATTACCTCTTATTTTTATCGTTTTTTGTTTTATTTTCAATATGACACATATTACAAACCTCAAAATTTATCAGTAATCTCACTTCACAGATTATCTAGGCCTTTGTGATTAATTTTTCATTTGAAATTATAGTTTACGAGTAATTAATATTTAATACTTTTGGCACTTATCACATTTTTATTCCGCGAAATGCACTATCTTCCGTCTCATGTCACAATCACAATCGCTCCTCTGAGACGGGAGGATTATGTTTCTGTGCTCAAGAATTTAGACTTAATTTTTTTTATAATAAGACTTGTTTGTGAGTAGATTATTATAAGTGTGTTGTGTATAGACTGTTTATAAGTTTTTTCATATTATTTTAAAAGGATTGTGTAAATAAGTATATGGCTAATAAAAGGAACTCTGTTAATAATAATAATAATAATAATAATAATAATATTTATTTTCGAGATCATGGGTATTGTACCTGAGATAACATTTTTATTGTCCCGCTCCTACATGACCTTACCGACAATCATTCGGTGTGAAAATTACCAATAACTTAAAACTATTTAAACTTACTATTAGCTATCTACACACAATAATAATATCCAAAAATTACACCTTGCCTAATTTATAATATTTTTTTGTTTTCGAGGGAAATATCTAGTTTATTTCTTATATCTATTTACGATTATTATTTGAATTGGTCTTATATTACTTTTATTTATTCATTTATAAGTTATTTATTTATAATAGCAACCTGTCCTCGAGGAAATCAGAAATTTTATAGTAACATTTGTCTAGTAGTATTTTTTTAAGTTTAGTTTTGAATAAATGTATAGGTAGATCTTTACAATTTTCAGGAATGTTATTATAAATCATGGGTGCCATGCATAGTATGCTGTTGCGGATTAATTTTGTTTTGGAAGGGTGTAAACAAAGTCTATCCCCGTTTCGTCGATTTCGAGATACTTTTTGGTTTAAGGTCGGAAATAAATGCATATTACTTTTAACAAATAAAGCTATTTCCAATATATAAAGAGAAGGGAGAGTCAAAATTTTATATTTGATAAATAGTGGCTTACAGCTATCCATAGTTCTTAATTTAAACATAGCACGTATACACCGCTTTTGCATCTTAAATATTATATCATTATCTGTAGAATTACCCCAAAATATGACACCAAACCTAAGAACTGATTCTACCATACCATAATAAGCAGTAATTATAGCATCTGTATTTACTATTGGGGCCAGTTTATAAAGAGCATAAGCGGAACTGCTGATCCTTTTACTAAGTTCATTTATGTGGCTTTTCCAATTTAATTTTTTGTCTATTGATAAGCCAAGAAATTTGACAGTATCAACATCATTAATGATGCTGTTACCGTGAGCTATTGTAATATTGGTTGGACTTCGGGATCTTTGACTAAAATGCATAACATTAGTTTTATTTAGATTAATTTTTAAATTGTTATTTTCAAGCCATTTTATTATTAATGACAATGTATCATTTATGTCCGACTCATAAGAATTTTTATCATCACAAGTCACAGTTACTGTACAATCATCAGCAAACAGTGTCATAGGATGATTAATGACATTTGGCAAATCATTTATGTAAATAATAAAAAGAAGAGGACCAAGCACACTGCCTTGCGGGACACCATAAATATTATTACGTTCCTCTGATATGTATGTATTTTCACTTTTAGTTTTATAATTTATTGTTTTAATTTCTGTGATTTGACGGCGATCTTTTAAATACGACTGTATCAAATTCAATACATTGCCTCTTATACCATAGGCTTCTAACTTTTTTATTAAAATATCGTGACTTACATAATCGAACGCTTGTGACATATCACAATAAATAGCACAAACGGGTAATGATTTATCTACTTGATATAAAACATTTACTAAAAAATCACGCACAGCCATATTTATTGTTTTCTTCTGACGGAATCCTTTTTGCTCACAACAAAATATTTCATTTTTCTCTAAATAAGCATTAATTTCTTTATAGAAGTATTTTTCAAAAATTTTTGAAAATATTGATATCAAAGCAATAGGTCTATAGCACTCCATTAGTTCTCTATTAACTTTTTTGAATAAAGGTTTGACAATAGTTTTCTTAAGATCTCTAGGAAAGACACCCGCCTGTATGCAAAGATTAATAATATAACTTAGGTGATGACTTATATCTTTATTAACAGTTTTAATAATTTTAGTAGAAAAACCGTCAAATCCAACACTGTTAGTATTTTTCAGATTTTTTATTATGTTTTTAATATGTTGGGGAAGGCTTGGCGCCATGAACATAGACTGTAGTTTATGATCAAGGCACACATTAGCTTTTTCACCCATACCTTTGATTGGTTCGATTTTATCAATAAAATAATTATTGAATGAATTAGCTATCTCTGTAGGGTCATATATATAATCATTATCTCTTTTAATTAATGATATAGGTTCTCTTGGAACGTTCAGTCTAGACTTGTTAATGATTTGCCATGTAGTTTTTGATTTATTACTTGAAGTTTTAATTTTGAAATTATTTTGTGCATATTTTGTCAAATGTATTATTTTTTTTAATCGCTTTGAATAATTAAGAAATTTTAGCTTGTTGATTTTAGTTGGTTTTAATCTATAATTCCACAATAATTTTCGTTTCTTTTTGCTACATATTTGAATACCCCGTGATATCCATTTAGGTTTACTGTTGACCCTTATAAACATATTTTTCCAAGGGAAACATAAGTCGTAGAAAAGACTAAAATTTTCATGAAAAATACCGTATGCAACATTTGGATCATCGGTTTCATATATTTCAGAGAAAGATAAGTTTTTTATACAGGTTTTAAATTTATTTAAATTTTCCGGGTTGTAATCACGGGCTTTCTTATATCAATATTTCAATTTTAAAGTTTTTTTAACAGGTACTTTTATTAATTGTGCAGTATGATCTGAGAGACCAAAGTCTATCACCTCAGTCTTACAGGTTTTTTTGTAATTATGTAAAAAATTATCAATACATGTTTTGCCGGCCAGTCTTGTTGGTTGTTTTATTGCAGCTTTCAAATTATAATTTAAAAGTAAACATTCTAACTCCAAAGTCGCATTATTACTTTTTAAAATATCTATATTAAAGTCGCCTCCTATTATAATATTGTTATATTTTATTTTATTTATCTCTTTTAATAATACATCAAATTTTTTGAAAAACGCATTTAAATTATTTGATTTGGGTACTCTATATATACAAATTATTATAATGTTATAATCAACAAGCTCAATACCGCAACATTCCAGCACATTAGGTAAAGAGAGTTTGTTAATTTGTTGAAGTTCTCTCCATCTATGTTCGTTGTTTACCAGAATGCACGTTCCTCCCCTTCTATCATTGACTCTGCTGAAACATGCCGCCAATGTATAGTTTGGGAAATTAAGGAGAGCTTCATTTCCCGCCTTAATAAAATGCTCCGTTATGCACAGTACATCTGCGTTAATAGATTTTTCGGAAAGGTCCTCTAAACAGATTAACATTGCGTCAGACTTATTTAGAAGCCCCGCAATATTTTGGTGTAGTATGTGCAAGTAATTAATATCGAAAAAACATCGGATCATATTCAGATTCATTTAGTTCCTGTGGCATATCAGATATTACGTTGCTATTACATATTTCCTTATCTATATTATTATCTAGTATATTAACTATAAGTTGTTGGAGGTTTATAAATATAGTGCGCATTCCATAGTTATTAATACAACCAGAATGTTTCCGAAACATCTTGTAGCTATAGTCCAGTTTTTCGTTTGAGTCCAATATATATGCATGCTTATGTGTCAATATATCTAAGTACAATAAATTATTAAAGCTTTCCACTCTCCAATTAAATAAATTTGTAAAATTTATATATTTATAAGTTGGCAGACATATTATAATGTTAGTATGTTTGAGTAGCTTTAAAGTTTCTCTAATGTGAAGAACAAGACTACAGTAGTCACTGGTCGTTTTAAAATCTTCTTCTCCAATCATAATAATACAAAAGTCTCTCATTGTAAAATCCGAAAGTTTTGTTTCTAATCCCTTCAATAATTCCTTTACTTTACTGTTTGGCTTAAGGTAATGAAGCGTCTGTGAACGCTCTAGTGTGTTTTCAGCCATTTTAAGTATGTAATGTAACATAAGGGATGTTGTGTTGATATCGTGTCCATTCAATTAAGGGACAACACGGGTGAAATTAGATTTTTTTCTTTGTACGCTTCCTTAAGGCTCTGTTCCAGGGTTCCCGAGTTCGATTCCCGGCAGGGTCAACTTTGGGAATAAAACTTTTCAAAGTTGGCGCTGGTCTGAATCTGGAAGGTAGTGACACGGCACACTGCGTTTCGCAGTCATTCGAGCAGCCTGTCTCGCGGCAGTAACCACCCCCTTACAGAAGACCACCGTGAAATAACAGCACGTATGCTGTTGGGTTTCGGTGAGTGAGTAAGGGATGTCAGAGCCCATTTCCCTAACCCTTCCCAATCCCTCATTCTTGATCCTATTGATGTAGTCGCATCAGAAGAATTAAGGATAGAGAAGGACGTAACATAGCAGCTAGTTTTTTTTTGTTTAGATATCCAGGAGCATATTTTAATAGGCAACACAATTGATAACAATTGATAAAATATGCATTTCGTCTGTAAAGAGATAGGTGCAGAAACACCTTAATTTTTTTTTCTTTGAATATCTGGTCTCTGGCAGAATATCAGTGCTGTGGTCTGCACCACAACTGTATACTGAGCCAGGGTTCCTTTTCCTCTTGTTACTTTTTTATATATTTGTTTGTTTTATTTGTAATTATTATTTGTTCATATATTGTTTGTATTAAAGGAATAAAAGTTGCTTTCTTTCTTTCTATTTTATGAATTATGAATTTTTTATGAAGTAATATTACATTTGAGGTAAGTTACTTTGTAATTGTTAAATAAAAATCAAATAAATAAAATATCCTATTATTATCTCAGTCAGGGTTGTACATTTTTAACAGCTGAATTATTATCAATAAGTTAACGCGTGAATAACAACAAAATTAAATTCAATAAAGCTCTGAACGACCTCGTTCCTCGAATCAGATGTTGAGTGGACATTCCTCGGAGTCGGTATCTCGCCGTGATCTGTTTACTAAACAACGTGCGAATACCCTTTGTGACCTTAACAGGAATACTCCACTTACGTGTAAACGTTCGATACTATGCACATGACAATGACCATGCATAGTACTAGGCCAATTTACTTTGAAATTGAAATTCGCTTTGGTGAATTTGAATTTTGGTGAAATTGTTAAGGATGAACTAGTCGCGGGCTCGAAGTCACGCGTGGGCGCGGCCAAAAAGCACGCTGTCTCACCTAGCATCGTGTCCGACAGAGATTATTGAGTGAAATGCACGATAATTCAAAGTAAACCGACAGCGTGAAAATAAACGAAAAGTCCTTTGAAAAATGGAGTTTTATGAAAAAACTTCTGCATAAATCACTTATAATTAAAGTTTATTGAAATCCTCAATAATTGAGCTTTGTCGGTGCCGATTTTGTTTTGGAGATTTTACACTTCTTTTATTACTTATTTACGCCCAAATTTACGTTAAAATTAGCAAGAAAAATTAATCTTTATTGGCTCATAACTTTTTAATGGCTTTTTATTTTACTATTCTGTTTCCGTACAGACAAAAGTAAAAATGAGGCAAAACGATATCAGGTTTAAATTTTAATGTACAATGTCAAACAGTGGAGTAAAACCCCCCCGAAATTTGTATGGAAAAAGTATCGACTAGTTCAACCTTAAGGTTAGCTCTCATCTCGCCTTCAAATAACAAATATTATTAATAGTTATTTAAAGAACTACAATGTCATGAACCTCATGAAAAATTTTCCGAATCTCAAGTAAAATTTTAAATGTTACAGGTAATAATAAATTTTAAAGTTTAAATTATAATTAAAATTAAATCTTAATATCTATAAGTAAAAAAATATTATAATAAGGAAATATCTGTAGCAAATAAATTTTCAAAAATAGAATTTTGTTTTCACTTAGTTCATAATCTTTTAATTTTTCAATATTTAAGCCAAGTCAAATTTAAACTCTTGAGGACTCTTGTTACAAGTATTGTTTAAAACTTAAGGCACCATCGACAAATAAAATAAAAACTGATATCATTTTCTTTTCATTTTAAAACTGTTGAACTAGAAAGAAAGAAAGAAAGAAAGAAAGCAACTTTTATTCCTCTAATACAAACAATATATGAACAAATAATAATTACAAACAAAACAAACAAACAAATATATAAACAAGTAACAAGAGGAAAAGGAACCCTAGCTCAGTATACAGTTGTGGTACCGACCACAACACTGATATTCTGCCAGGGACCAGATATTCAAAACATTTTCGGGGGACAATTCAGAACACGATTATACAATCAATGGCTAAAATTATCGCAATTGTCTTAAAAACTAGACTTTATAGTACATTTTTTACGGTAGACATGTATAAGTATATAATTTAAAACCTTTTTTAAAAGAAAGCATTAGCTTCCAATAACATTTCCTTGATACCATTGTTCTAAATAAAACACGAACAATGATTCGCTTCATTAGGGCTGCAAACCCCAACAAAGGCTCCAGAAGTCTATCATCCCTTAATCGAGATTAAACGTCAATTAGAAGCACAGTGGCACTCAGCCGCCTCATAAATAACACAACAGTCAATCCGGTCCAACCCGGTTCCGATACTTGCATTCACTACCTTCAATTCGACATCGTTTTGACACTAAGTGTCGTTAAAATAAATTTATTTATGGAGGTGCTGTCGCATCCATTTATGCCTTCGAGAAATTTAGAACGCATCCTGTGCGAAGTGCTTTTATCTCTGAACGTCATCCCGGATTAAAATCAAATCGTAACACGGTATTATTATCTTATGAAAAAATATTTAAAGAAGTCACACTGAAAAGCTTTATTTAATTGATTGATTTTAAAACATGAACTTACCACTCGAGTTTGGAAATATGTTGTAGTCTATAAAGCTTCTTCCTTTTTTATGTTTTGGCAAAAGGACTGTCAGCCAGACAGGCTGACATAGGTGCTGCAAGTGTGCTGTCGACCTTAGTAGGATTAAGGATAGGAAGAGAATAGGCTCTGGTATCCTTTACTCACTCACTGAACCACAACAGCACACGTGACCATTCAAGTCATAGTGACATAATGTTGGGCTTTAGTAAGTACTTTCTTGATCTCAATAAAACGAAGAACACATTCTTGTTCCAATTTTTCATTTCCATTTTCAAATTTCAGATTTTTCCAAGTATAATTTGAACAAATGACTGAAACTATTTTGTGTTTTTAATCCAACTAATTTTATAAAAGCGAAAGTTGGTGAGAATAAATGTATGTATATTTGTAAATCTTTACAGTAATATAGTTTATGCTATAATTTATAACAATATGCCAAAGAAATTGCGGAGGAAAGCTATTATAAAACAAAAATAAAAATATTTTCAATGCAAAGAAATTTTTTTATGCCATTTATAATTTGTTAGTATTTTATAAACAGTTTTCGAATACATCAATCTCAAACAGCTCCGCCGTTGAACGATCGTTACAGGAATTGCCTTTTCCACTCAGAGCTGTTTTAACTTATTATTAAGTTAAGTCGCCAAACTTAGCGAACTGCTAAAGTTTTTTTTTTGTACGTACTTTAAGTTTTCAAATATATAAATATTAGCTGTACACTATCATAATTTTAATTTAAATGTATCATAATATATTATGTTACTAACGCTTTCAGAACCCTCAATCTATGTAGTAGCTGATCAAATTAACATTTTTATTTGTGCCCTCACTGAATTCACAGGAGAAACATTATTTATAATATTATGTTATACAATTTCTAAATAAAATTTTAATTAGTCTAATTTAATTACACTAAAGCATTAGGAAAATCTGTAAAGAAAAGAAAGAAAGAAATATTTTCTAAAGAAAACCTTCATGACTATTGTTTTGTATATCAAGTAGCATAGTCCCAAAGTTGTTTTGCCCCAAAATACTGTCCCAAAAATAGCAGGCTTTCTAAATGCACCCTATACCTCTATCAAATTTACTCTGTAGACCTTACAGAAGATCACAGCAACGTGCTGTTGTGTTTCGGTGAGTGAGTAAGGGAAGCCAGAGCCCTTCCCTTCTTTATCCTATCCCTTCCTTATCCCTTATCCTTAATCCTGCTACGGTCTACAACGCACTCGAAGCACCTGTGGAGTTGCTTGTGGTAGCCACCTACCACCAAGTGGTATAGAAAAAACTTATATTATACTTTGGGGATATATCTCGGTTTTATATATGACCTGTTATATTTTCCACCCCCTATTTTTACCCATATAAGTAAGCTGATCATATATAAATTTAGCAGTATTTTTTAAATTTTCCTGACCGTAACCTTCTACGAGGCAAGGTCGCGGCGAAAATATAACGATCGACATAAAACATGGTTTAAAAAGGTGAATATCGATTTGGCCAAAGGTTGCGTTAAAAGCGGTTCAGTGACCTGGAAACAAGCAGTTTTGTGTAATGCAAGCAAATGTGATTGCTTAGGCGTTCGAGTCAGTTTTGTTGGCGAGTCGCCGACACGGCTCGACCTCGGTCTGGGTATGACCTGCACTTCTATTAGTTAAACGACCGATACTAAGTATATAGATAGAGCAATATATTTCATTTACTGTCAAATCAAAAATGTTTCATTTAATTAATTATACGAAGACGCACATTAAAAAAAAACTTAATCTGAGGAGATGTGAAATGTTTAGTAAATAATATGGAATCAATTTAGACTGAATTTGTTATGAAGACCTGCGCTTGACTTGACTTTTCCTAAACCACCCAACGGATCTTGATACTATTTTTACTGGGAGGTTTATACATGTAATTTGGAGAAAAAAATTCTGGAAATTAGGATATCTAGTCTAATATATAAAATTCTCGTGTCACAGTGTTCGTAACAAAACTCCTCCGAAACGGCTGGAACGAGTTTTATGAATTTTTTGTTGTAAATATGGTAGGTATGAGAATAATAGGTCGTAAAGTATTTTTCATCTTCCTACCCCCACCCGCAATTTTTAATCGCAATTTTAGTATTTTTCTTTGAACGTCGTCCCGAATTTTACCCGATAGGTGGCGTCACAATCAGGTTAGAGAATTATTTTCGGTTTCGGGCAGGACAACGTCTGCTGGGTCAGCTAGTAATGTTATAAAATAGTCAAACTGTTAATAAATAATACCTATCTGCTTTTAGTGACTTTAAGAATTAAAACATTTCGGCAATTTAATCCATATCTATACATATATTGAAATAGTAAACGAGTCGTGTCTGTACATTAAATATTAAAAAAATAACAATTTTTACACTTACGTTACCGAGGTCAAAAAATAGTTTTTAGAATGTTTATCTCTTTGTCTGTGCGTTTGTGCACGCTAATCTCAGAAACGGCTTAACCGATTTGAATGCAGTTTTCACTGAGGTATTGTAGCTAGCTAACCCATAATATTTAGTGTTTATTACCACTACAAGCTAACCACGCCTACGAAATTGCGGGCTCAGCTAGTTTATTAATAAATTTATTTTAATAGTTGAACATCCGCACTTTTTTAGAAATTTGTTTAAAAAATAAATCTCCAAAACACTGGGGCCATAAGCTTGAGCCACAGAGAACTTGAGCCTCGCTGACTTTCATATCAGTTGATTCTTATCATATCAGTTGTAATGTTAAAAGTTATGAAAAAAAAACCATAAATAATTTTTACACTTGGACACATACACGACTATAACTATATCTAAATCAAATTTTAGTCTAAATCTAAAACTAATTTAGATTTTAATTTAATTTATTTAGAATATATAATATGGATAAATTAACAAGATCTAATATATTTTTTTTCTTTTTTTGAAAAATGAACTATTCAGGCTCTGGTCTGGATTTGGAAAGTAGTGGCATGGCACATTGCGTTTTCGCAGTCATTTGGGCAACCCGCCTGGCGGCAGTAACCACTCCCTTACAGAAGACCACCGTGAAATAAAAGCACGTGTACTGTTGTGTTTCAGTGAGTGAGTAAGGGATGCTAGAGCCCATTTCCCTATCCACTCCTAATTCCCTTATCCTTAATCCTACTGCAGTCGGCAGCACACTTGCAATAGCTTTGGCGTTGCTTGTGTTATAGGCGACGGTAGCCACCTACCATCAAGTGGACCGTTAGCCTGTCTGCCGAGTTTAATATATATTTAAAAAAAGTAGACATATACATATATGGTACATATATTATGATGACGTGATGAACAATATTTGAACAAGTTCCCGTAGCTGAAAATGACTAGATTTTTTTGATCTAATACCCGTTAAAAGACAACAAAACGTGATTAGCGTGACAGAGTCCCCCGTTTGAAGAGACGCCGGTGACTACAACAGCCGCTCATCTCTCGGAGGCAATGGAAAGTATTCAAAAAGCGCAATTTCACGGGGAGTTGCATGTCGCCCACAATACGACCGCCCAATTCTATTGTGAACCGGTAATCGCGTACAATTATCCACACATGCCATGTCATACGTCCGTCTTTATATTTCGACATTACCGACGACACTTATTTTCATATTCTTTTTTGTGATCAAACTCGTTTCAATCTCGTTATAGAGACCTCTTTGACAAAGCCCCGACAAGTTTATGTATAATTCGCTTGATCGGAATTGTAACGAAACTTGTGTTTGTTGCTTTTAAAATTAAAATGCGTTTTTTAAAAGCCGCAGTCACATAGTAAACCTCATTATGACAGAAGACAATGACAAGTGTTTCGTTAGACTAATACAACATCTTTGGTTTCGTTATGCACCTTCGCCCATTAATAAACAAAATATTCATAACCTACTTTAAGTATATCTCATCCTTTGTTCAATACAATTTAATAAAATTATGTAATGTACTGTAATAATTCAAATTCAAATTCTTTATTGAGATAAAAAGGGACAGGTCCACAACACTTATCTCACAACATATTCCTTAGTAATTAATCACAAAATATAAAATATAAATTTTTTTTTCGGCATCGGCAGACAGGCTGATGGTCCACATAATTGGTAGGTGGCTACAGTCGCCTATAACACAAGCAACGCTTCTTATCAATAATAAGAAAATATCCTACATTAGAATATTAGTCAATTAAACTATCGGCTTACATGCCTTTGTCCCATTTTCACAATATGTCCGAAAAGTTGACCAATTGTTACAAAAAATATGACCAACGGTTCGACCAAAAAGGCCTTGCGATTAATAATAGATACGTCATCTATCTGTTTATCTTTTATATCGCTCTTTCCAATAGTGAAAACCATATCAAAATACGTTGGAAGGTTTAGAAGAAGTTGGCACAGAAAGGGACTGAAGTGGACAGAGACTTTTTAAATAATATTATGTATAAGACATTGTTAGTCTTATTCGTTTAGAAATCAATTTCAGCAAGAATTTCAGGCAAAGGCGAGAGTTTAAATTTTCACTTAAATTTTTGTTTAAAAATTAAAATTAATGACTTACGAAAAATTAGAAAATTTTAGACACATTTGTTTTAGGAAACTAATCTCGTAAAATATAAATATCTATAGTTTTAATGGTACTAAAGAAAGTGTAATGTGTATCGAATAAGTCACAACTCTTACGGCTAATAGTGAAAACAATAAAATTCTTCTTAGAGTATTTTATCAAATATATTTTTAAGGGTTTACTAATGAGTAAACACGAGACACAGTCAATTTAGCAAATACATAATTGATTAAATATCTACTGATATTTACATTTTAATTATTAAATTTTATAAGCTGTTATTTGGGCTGTAGTGTTTACGGACGAAATTCACTAAATTCTAATAAAAGTAGTATCCATGTAAGCTACATGGTTCAAAATAATGAAGACAAACAAACAGACGCGAATAGAGAATTTTTCTTGAGGTTAAGTTGAGGTTTTGTGTAAAAATTTAAGCGCGACCAACTTACCAATCAAACGCTTTGTAAAGCAGGCCGATAATAACAACTACATTGTAAGATTTGCATTAATTGGATGTTGAATTTAAATTATGTATGAGACGTAATTATTTTGTTATGAAGCCTTGGGTACAGGTTGACGCAACATTATTCCACAAAGCGTAATGTCCATTGGCCGACACTCATCCATTTTTGGATTCATTTTAAAGACCTTCGATCAACTGGATCAAGTTTTGAGTTCCGCCAGTCGCCGACGGGTTACTTTCGCCCAGATTTTTCATGACCTTTATAATAAATATTAAAAGCGAAGTAGGTACATTGTGCAAAGCCTGCTGCACACTTATGATATTTGCATAAAGAAACTTGTATTCTTGGTAGATTACTTCTATATCTATAAGTGGATAGAAGTATAATAAAATACTTTTCGTTGTCCGCCTCTGTTTCTCCGCTAACTTCTTCTAAACCACTAAATGAATTTTGATACGGTTTTCACTAATGGAAAGATCGATAGACAATAACGTAACCGGGTCGGGTCGCTAGCATTAATACAGTTATAATAACATTGTCAAGAGGTGAAATTATTTCTTATGAAATTTATAAGTAAACCATTTAAAACACCTATAGTTTAGCAAAATTATCTTCGAGTAACATTGAGTTTATTTAGGTATTTGACTGAGATTTTTATGATTTTATGTGAAAATCATGACTGCACAGTAATAAACTGATCAACTCGTCTGGTGGAATGAGTAAGGAATGGCAGATTCTATAACCCTTTTCCCTAGTCACTTATCCTTTAACGTATCAATACGGATAGCGCATTTTTACAAATGTCATGTAAAAGATTTATTTTCTCAAAGATAGGATTAATTTATGAGACACTAGCTTGTGTTCTCGGCTTCGTCCACGTTGAAAAATAACACCTGAGAAAATACGTATATATATTATAACGTCACATAATTGACGAACCCGTTGGATGAGTGGTTAAGGTCCTCTCATTGCCTTAACGCTCTGTTCTAGGGTTCCCGGGTTCGATTCCCGGCAGGGTCAACTTTGAAAAATGAACTTTTCAAATTAGGTTCTGGTCTGGAACTGGAAAGTAGTGGCAGGGCACACTGCGTTTCGCAGTCATTTGGGCAGCCCGTCTGGCGACAGTAACCACACCCTTACAGAAGACCACCGTGAAATAACAGCACGTGTGCTGTTGTGTTTCGGCGAGTGAGTATAGGGGATGCCAGAGCCCATTTCGCTATCCCTTCCTAATCCCTTATCCTTAATCCTACTGTAATCGGCAGCGCACTTGCAGCAACTCTGGAGTTGCTTGTGCTACAGGCGACGATAGTCTTAACATTTAAAAAAAACTTTATCGCCGTGACGACGGGGCGCCAATTTTTTTATGTTTTTAGACGATCCCTCGGGAATCTAACATTTTTCCAGGATAAAAAGTATCTTATATTTTAATCCAAGCAATAAACTATCTGTGTGCCAAATTTCATAGTTTCATCCAGATCAGTCAAGCCATTTTGCGTGTAAGAGTTACAAGCTGTTTTAGCAAGATAATTATTGCCGTTTTCCAATAAAAAAAAGCTCTCGTGCTGCTATCATATCGTAGACACCTTGTCATTGCATAACAAGTAGAGAAATTGAAAATAATTAATTGAACAGTCTAATTATCGTTAATTAATTCAAGGTTCGAGTGAATAGGAATCTTCACTCCTATTCCTCCTACACTGGGTGAGCTCGCTCCATCGTCGGCCTCATCCTTCCTACATGGTCAAGAGAAAAAAACATCTTTAATAAAAAAACCTCAGGTCGGCCAGAACACACTGTTATTATTAAAATTATACATGAAATAAATTATGTTACCGGATTTTAATGCGACCGTACAAAATTACAGAATTGTTGTTACAAGAAATCCGCACTGAATTAGAGCGGTCATGCGAAGCGTTCTTAAAAGAATTTTCAAGTTAAAAATAAAAACAAAATAGGAGACGACCGATGATCCGTGGCGAGATTCAGAGCCGTGTGTCTCACTGATTTTTTACATTATATCGGCTGAACCAGTTCAAAGAGTACACGAATTTTTTAACGAACCAAAAGCAGTTAAAGTCACAGGTTTTAAGGCGTGTACACAAACATGTCTGTATAAATTACAGGAAAATTTATACGGAAGCATTTCTTACTTAAGCCATAAAGAGTGTATACAAGTAATTAACTTTGCGATATTTTTATGTCGAGCGAAAACTATTCAATGACTATCTTTTGCCTCAGTCCCTCGGTAACACTACCTTTTTGTGGATAAAAAGTAAGTACTCTTTGTCCTTTTGTATGCACTGCACTGACAATTTGTATGCAAAATTTCACGAATCGGTTGTAGTTAAGGGGGAGACAAACGCTAAATACTAAAAATATCCATTGTTTAATGAAGACATTACAAGAAATAGACAAAACAATTGCTTTGAAAAAATATATATTATACTTAAACATGTGAAGAACCAATTGTATTAATTATAATTTTCGTTAAAGTAATATAAACTCCACAAAAAAAGTTAGAACACAAGAAGAATTTGACTTTTATTGAAAATTCTCTCGAAAACGGCTTATTGCGCGCATATGAATCCTGTACCTATTGATAAGTTAATGTTAGTTTAAAAAATAGTATTAATAAATTTTTTTTTGCATATTGTTCTAATGGTAAAAACAAAAAAAACACCATTTCTAGGCCTGTTGAATCGTCTCCGCCGCCAGCGAGTTCTATTGTAAATGTCATTTGCCTAAGTGAAGCCCTTAAGGCGTGAAAGCTTAACAATAATGAAACTCACTTTCGCATTTTAAATATTAAATTAGGATGTTCCATTGGACTTCCAAAGTGTATGATATCTCTAGCCATCGACTTTTAAGTTTCATGTCTTGCAAATGGAGTAAAAAAGTCGCGATTTCATTAAAATTTCTCTTTAATAAAGAAATCAAAAATAATCAATGAAATATTCTGTTCTTCTTTATTTTCTGTTGTGTCCTCGACTTCCAATAAGAATGAGAAGTCACGTATCTCGTGACTTCCACTTGTTATGACCTCCACCTGTAGCGTAACCAATCAGTAGTAACGTTTCCACAGTCCACATTTTAAGTAAAAGAAATAAAAATGTAGTGAGTGCACTTGTTACCCGTGACGGACATCTTTACGTGACCCACACCTGTTGTGGAATTTGTGATAAAAACTAAAATCAATTTCAAATCTCCGGATTACTTTCTTTTGTATTAAAAATTCCATCATAACTTCTTTATTTGTTATAATTTCTTCTTTATAAATGACGATTTAGATATCCAAAAACGATTTTTAGGAGCTTCAGATATAATTTAATAATTCTGTTATTTTATTTTCGTATTATTCATGCCATTTTCTTTAATTTTTTAATAGATATTTATGAAAAATCGTTCATTATTTCCTTTATTTTTCACATTAAATTTGCAAATATCATAGAAACAAATATATGAAACATACTTATTATTCTTAATATCAGTGTTATTATTAATATCAGAGTTGGGTCTGTACCACAACTGTATACTCAACCAGAGTTACGTTTCCTCTTGTTATTTGTTTATATATTTGTTTGTTTCTTTTGTTTGTTATTATTATTTGTATTTATTGTATTATTATTTGTATTATTGCATTAATAGTGTTTGTATTTGGCTGATATCTGTAGAGGAATAAATGTTGCTTTCTTTCTTTCTTTCTATTCTTGAGATTTTTTATTGTTTATACTTCCATATATTTATCATATTATGTATAGTTTTATTATTATGTATAGATGATTTTTTAAAACAATTTCTTATTTTATATGTTTTTCTTTGTATTTCGGTGTAACCAATTAATACATTTATTTATATATTTATAGACAAACGGTTATATTATAATAAGATTTTGGATAATGTCTTAAACCCTTGATAGGGTTGTCTAGACTGACTAGACTGATCTAGACTGAGTTATCGTACATATTATTATTATTAAACCCTTTATTTGTACTATAAACATATACAGAGTAAATTTGTATATTAGTAAAATTGAATTCTAGACTTGAGTAAATTTAAATGGATGTGCTAACAGAATTTTGAATGAAATCGTGTTTGAATTGTGGCTTCTAATATTTTGAATAATATAAGACGTTGAATTAAGGTAGACGTAATTTGGTTAAAACCAGGAAACAATAATAGGATGTTTCCTACCGCTCGTTCCCAGTAGCGAAGTCACGTAGCTCGCGGTCTCGAACGTGGTCAAGTCGCGACCTCTATCCAGAGTTCGGCAGCGCGGAACGTTCCGTAAAAAACACATAGCTCCGTTTTCGATCTAAACTTTTTTCACTGGCTTGAGACATTTCTTTATTATCTAAAGTTACGTATACAATTGATGGACAACCGAGGAAACTTCAATTTAGTTGGAGCTAAACTCTAAAGGTAGGCCTTAAAATAACTGCCGTTGGATTAGATCTCGAATTGCTACTTTTCTGATTATTTACAAATTTAATTGTATTTTTATTCAAAACTTATAATGATTTTTTTTATCTTAAGATCGGCAGACAGGCTGACGGTCCACTTGATGTTAGGTGGCTACCGTCGCCCATAACACAAGCAACGCTACAGCTGCTGCAAGTGCCCTGCCGACTACAGTAACATTAAGGGTAAAGGATGGGATAGGAAAATGGACTCTGGCATCCCTTACTCACTCACCGAAACACAAAAGCACACGTGCTGTTATTTCACGGTGGTCTTTGCAAGGGGGTGGTTACTGCCGCCAGACGGGCTGTCCATATAATTGCGAAAAGCAGTAAGCCCTGCCACTATTTTCCAGACCAGAGCTAAATTTGAAAAGTTTATTTTCAAAGTTGAGTCTGCCGGGTATCGAATCCGGGAACCTAGAACAGAGCGTTAAGGCAAGCACCCTAATCACTCAACCAACGGCTCGTCAAAATATGATATAAAAGACACTGGCGAATTTCAGCTTAAAGCGTGAAGTCCGAAAGAGTAAAAAAACGGTTTCTAGAAAAAGTAACCGGAGAAAAATAATTTTGGAGAAAATAATTAATATATTTTGCAGATGGGATTATATAATACACGAGTATATCACCTAACATGTTTTACATATCTTTACGATTGATATTTCCAATCGTATAGATTAGAAAAGAAAATAGAAATATTATTTTTATATAATTTGTTTATCAATGATATAAATAATTTAGAATTTTTTCTTTAATTTATCGATGGTTATAAACAATACTACCTACTCCTTTTTTAAACTATAGCAAAACTGACACACTGTATCTGTCATTCCGTTGTTTCGGCGCTTCATGAACGTAAATATCTTGTCTTCATAAAATAATTAGTCAGTCAATAGGCAAATTTGCGTTATATAGTAGGCAATCTCTGTGGCCATAACTAAAACATAGTGATTAGATCCTCTTTGGCAATAACAATGTAACCGGTTTGTTTCATTTCATGAAGTACCGTGTAAACAGTTACACACGTAATTAATATATACCTACCATTTATAAAAAAATATCACAGATTAATAATGTAATTCTTCGGCCTTTACGTGCCAATAAAAGATATACTCTAATAACATGTAACCCAAGGATGCTTTTATTTTTCTTGTACACGCTTGAAAGAAAACAGTTATCGGAATCTCTTAACATATCTTTTAAAATATTTCAACTACATATAGCGGTTATCACTAGTATATGACTATCGTAATTTATAATTGAACTCTGTATGAGTTAATAAACTTAAAACAATGCAGTTGCCAGAAAAGTGCTGGTCGCTTTTCAAGGCATACTGCCTTAAACGACATCCTCCGCCGGTCTCTTGCGTCAGCCAATGTACCAGCTATATTAGAGCCTGCAGGCATCTCGAGAAACGATGGCAGGAGACCTGATGGGATGTCCCTGATTCCCTGGAGATTGGGAAGAGTGCTGGTGTGGGATGCTACCTGTGTAGACACACTAGCCCCTTCGCATCTCCATGGAATATCCACTAAGGCAGCAACCGCAGCAGAGGCGGTGGAAAAAAATAAAATGTCTAAATATAGTGGCCTCGGCGCCGAATATGGTTTTGTACCATTCGGAGTCGAGACACTCGATCCGTGGGGCCCTGCAGCAATGAACCTCTTGAACAAAGACATCTCGAAGAGGCTTACTGATGCAACGGGAGACCGAAGAGCTGGCACTTTCCTCGGCCAACGTATTAGTTTGGCCATTCAACGAGGAAATGCTGTCAGCGTACTTGGTACAATGCCACAGGGTCCATTTTTATATTATTAGTTTTAATCCATTTCGTGTTAATTTATTTTTAAATTAGGTAATTTTAGTTTTTATTTTAATTTAATATAATTATGTATATTGTATTTATAATGCAGTATCAATATAATATAATATAATATAATATAATATAATATAATATAATATAATATAATATAATATAATATAATATAATATAATATAATATAATATAATATAATATAATATAATATAATATAATATAATATAATATAATATAATATAATATAATATAATGTAATGTAATGTAATATAATATATAAATTTATCATAATATATTATAAACAATACCATTCTGTGATTTTTTTTGTTCAAACTAATCTCCGAAGTAGTTGAACAGATTTATTTGAATTTTTTTGAATATATAAGTTTGGTTCCAGTTTGAATGATATGATATAATTGGTAGGTATATGCGGATGTATTCGCGAGCAAAAGATAGTATGATATATATTAAAGGTGGTTAAAATGGACATGAACTCAAAGTATAGGCATCGTGTAAGGTTATGCGGATGCCCGAGCTGTGCGTGCGTTGACTACAGTATGACCGTACGAGGTCGCACAACCTTCCCGGCCGACCCGTGGAATGTATTACTTTACATATTATATTAAGCCGGCGACCCGCCCCGGCTTGGCTTGATGTGAGTTTTTTTATGTTAAAGTTGGTAGGCAAGCTGACGGCCCAATTGATGGTAGAATTGCTACCGTTGTCTACAACACAAGCAATAAGTCTTAAGGCTACTATGTCAATTATTTATATCATTATTTACTATTATTTATTTACAAAAGTAGCACATTATGTAAAACTTGTGAAACAGTTCAACAGTTTTGTGGTTTATATGTTGTGTAATTGTACACCCGCGGTTGGTACTCGGTACTCGGTACTCGCGGCTACCCGCTACCCGATCTGACAAACTTGCCAGACATGTTGCTTCCAACTTTTTGTTTTGACATGTCAGAATTGACGTGCACTATCAATATTTTCACCGCTACTGCTTCTGTGGTTTGTAAGCGACTTGGTTAAGTATTATAACTCATCACTGATTGAGTATTAACTAGTTAACTTCTGGAATTACGTGCCCTACGCTTACGCCATACAATACAGTCTGAAGCATCTTTCCGCATTGCATCCATGGACAGTTAGGAGGACCAATGCATCTGTCCTAGAGGAATTAAGTATAAAGACGAGACTCTCAGCGACAAAAAAAAATCTGTTACTTTGGTCTCATTGCCCGTCGTCCGCTAGAAGTTAATAAATTAGTTAATACGGGCAAGGTCGAATGAAAGAAACCCCACGGCCAATCAATCCGTTGGTGTGACCAACACTTGCCCTGAGAGAAGCTGAGAACCGGACGGAGTGGAGGCGGAGTGCATACAGCCACAAAAGAATTTAAGAGACCTTCAGCACTGAAGAATACGACTGAGAACGAAGAATACAGGCTGAAAATATAAACAATATTTATAGACTTATGTACAAATGATCAAGCAGTGGCAAAGTCCATATCATAAAAAGTGGGTCTAAAAGAAGAAACTATAGTTTTTTATTTCATTAGTACGTGATTGTACCTCTGACTTTCAAAGAATTTGTTGTTACAAGAGTCTCTTTACAATTTTTTTTTAATAAAAATGGGTGTGGTAAAAATCAAAGTTACAACAATTACAACAATAAGAAATTACAACAATTATTTTAACATTTTTTCATTTGGCAGGCAAATATCTCTCAGTGTGTTGATAAAAAAATTGTTTCAGAAAGAGTTTTCATTAAACATAAGTTACATCATGAAAATTTACAAAGGATTTTTTACAATTTTTACATAATTAGTAAATTGAATTTGAACTTTTTTTTACAAATATTACTTATTAGCTTTTTCCGGCGAATCCTTCCGTGTATCCTTATAAATTATAGTCCGTTTTATTGTGATGTATATATAGACTATGTTCATGTACAGTTTAATCCAAATGGGTACAGTAATTTTGTGTGAAAACGTAACAAACATCCCCATAAACGTTCTCATCTATAATACGTATATTAATAGAATTACAATCCACAAAAGGCGTCATTGAAATCAGAGCGTTTATAATATGAATATGAGATTTTTGTCTTTTTTGTGTATAATGATATACACTTCTGTATATCACTTTATAATGATATACAAAAATTTAAAAATTATATTTAACACTAGCTGAGTCCGCAACTTCGTACGCGTGGTGAGAAGCTTGCTACAATACTTCAGTGAAAACCGCATTCAAATCAGTTAAGCCGTTTCGGAAATTAGTAAAAAATATTGAATGTACAGACAGGACTCGGTTATTATTTTATTATATGTATAGATGATAATACGTAACCAAAGACGTCAGTACCTATTCTGGTAATGGTCAATAATTGCTTGTATTTAAGACCGCTTTGAATTTGGCCGATGACCATGCGTCAGCGTGTGAAGCCGATCGTAATTACTGTGTAATATGTTATATGGTTTAATGGTGTGATGTACCTTTTTTTTTTTCGTTTACAAGTAGCAGAAGACTCCATTGTATCAACGGGACTAAGATATCGCGTTTTGGAAGGAAATAACACTAAATAGAAAATTGAAAAATTAAAAAAATCTGCAATTAATTTGTAAACATGCACTTTCCAATTTCATCGCCATTATTTCCTAAGTCCTTTGCAACTATAAACACCCTGTTGTTTCCCAGGTATTAGGAATAATATCCCATAAAAATGTTGTCAACTACTTGACATACTTGACATCATCAAAGTTATAGGTTTAAAACTCTAATTAATCGAGAGTTAATACATATACAATCAAAGCATTATAAGTTTAAACCTTTTTGATTACATTCATACTAAGTTTAAGGTATCTTTGTGATATAGTAATATGATATTCCCTTTCGTTCGGGATATATGTAGGTGGTACATACGTATACTTTACCATGTTTTGTTAATGTCTTTAAAAAACGACCGCTCTCCATATTCAGAATCATTGAATCTTTTTCGTTTTTAAATATGTTTAAACATTTTCAAATCTTTTTGTAATATTTGTAACTATATATTCTTATTGCGATCTACTTATTTACTGCCGTGACTTTGTGTGCACTGTTATTCGTTTATCCAGGATAAAAAGTATCCTATCTGTATGTGTTCCAAACAATTGAACGAAAAACGTCCATATACACACACTTCTGCATTTATATTTTATTATTAGGATTATATAAAATAAATAATTAAATAAAATAAAATAAAAATAAAAGTACTTTTACAGTTGGATCCTCTACAATGACTTTCTAGATTCATGTTTAGAAGTTACCAATTTCGGAATAATTCGTTACAACAGAACTCTCTAAAGATTATGGAGAAGAAAATTTCTTTCTTTTTGTTTCTTGCAAGCGACGCAAATCGAAATGAGCAAATTATGTAAGAAAACTTAAATTTAAATTGAATAATCATAAAAGCAAAATTAATTAAAGGCAAAATTTTATGTTGCGTTGCAGGACTTTATATAATTAATACTTAAAAATGTTTTATGTTGTATTGTAGCCTCTCAAATAAATAAAAATAGGTTTAAATAAATTAAACTTAAGTTTTTTTGAAACGCTTCTTAAACATATATAATATCCAGTTGTAGCGAAAAATCTTTTTTTGTGGCGTGTGTTTTACTAGGTCTTTTTATTATGTCCTCGTTAAATTTTAAAACTAGTTATTTATATACTCGCATTTCTTATGTTATCACCATTAATGATCTTGATAGAATGTTTTGATAACACCGAATTTTTAAAACACACTTTTTAATAACATTACAAACAAATGATTATATTTAAGACGTCTTTTAAAGGGAGTTTAAATCATCATTTTGTTTTATTAATAGTTTTTTTTTGTTTTATTAATAGTTACAGAAAAAACGCGTAAATTGCCCGATTTTTAAGTTCTTAATGTCATACATTGGGTTACATTTCCATTTCTAAGAAAATTCCTGTTCAAATTTTGATCTATGAAGTTTTGGACACACGACACACCCAAAGGTATGTCATGTAAAATTCTCTACATTTTATTATATGCAAACAAGTCGCCCACATAAGAGCACGCGGATGACCCGACAAATATAACTTTGAATATAATTAAACGGGTACATACATAAACCACGAAGGTGACACGATGCCGTGTCACTCCGCATCACCTCCGTGGACGGAGTGACAATGAGGGACCCAATCACTTCCGGTACGGGGCGTGATGATGGATCCTTACTTTGAGTTTCGTAATAAATAGTCTCTTAAAAAATTGTCAGTGTAAAATTATGTGCATGTATTGAATTGATATGTATTATTTATATTAAATTTAGATTTTAAAAAGTTTTAAAGATTTAAGGTTCCTAAGTAATTTCAAGTTAATCTTATGTTTGATCGAGACTGAGTTAATTTTGCACTCATTCTACGCCAAGTAACATAATATACTTCTATACTAGCTGTGTGCCGTGGTTCCACACGCCGCCGTTTAACTTAAATTGCATTAAGATGTCGGTGCTTTTCTGTAATTTTTTACCGGCGTATAACCTTCTACAAGAATTGGTCTAACAAATGTAAACATAATTTTTAAAATTCAACTGGTAGTTACAGAGTTAAAAGCGTTCAAACAAACAAACAAATTTATTATATTAAGTAGAGATAAAACTCCAAACACCTAATAAAGCAAATTGGATTGCAATAAAATTATAATAAATATTTTTTAAAATTAGTCTTACTTGAAATAAAACCGTGTCATTTTATTAAATGCTGCCTTTAAAGTTTTTTGAGTGAAAGAAAACGAAAGTTGCCTTAGAAACTATCTCTTTTCTCCAAGTTAATATTTTATTATTATTATTATTATTACAACGCCAATTGATTCCAACCGACTCGTGATATATATAAAAGATATATAAACATTTTCTACTAAATAATAAAATTTCCTTATTAGATAGATAGGATTCCTTGTGAAGAAAATTGGGATGACATAATATTTTTGCTGTCAGAAAAAATTATGGACAATCGGTATATATAAAATTTTTTTGTACTTTTTTTTTGATAAATAAAAAATATTTAAAATTGTAATATACACCCAAAAGGCTAATTAATATTATTTATAAACTATTATTAAACCCAACTAAATGCCGTATTACCAATTCTTATTTATTTGGGAACGAAAAATACTTAAAATATTTCTTTTTCAATAAACAGAAAACTTGTTTTAAATGCGCATTAATTCTTTATATAACTATATAATACAAAATGCTCAACTTGGACCGAATTCGCGACAAAATCAACTTAAATTAATTTATCTAACTTTATTAAACTTAATTAGCCCACCTTGGAGATATGTCCAGATGTATTCTCCAGCAGTTAAATTCCTCAGTTTGAAAAAAAAAAAACCGTTCTATAAAAATATTATAGTCACTATTAGCACTTCACACTCATCAATTGGATTGTTTTAAAAAAAAATGTAAACAATATTTAAAATTTGAATGTTTTCCATAATCATATATATTCCAATAGGTACAGTTTGACCAGGACGCTGCTGGTACAATGTTATCGTGAAAATGTCAGCTCACTTATCACTCTTGGCAATTAGCATTCAACGCACGTGGGTCGAACTGCGGTTACTCCGTGGCGAAACAAATACGACCTGAGCGCGCCAAACAGTCGACCAGACTGATTCACTAAGGCTCACATACAAGCACACAGAGACACCGTGTTCAAACACAACAGGTGTAAAATGCAAAGAGTGAACTCGTGTATGCGACCTGCCGTGTTGAGGTTATACCCAGGTGAACGGTGCGGCTGTGTGTGTGGACTATTTTGCTCTTATTGGGCGGATTTATTACTACATTCGCGTGTTTTAAACGGTCACATGTTCTCGGGTTTGCGTGTGTGCTGCCTACCTGTTGTGCCCCCGCAACTTTATAGTTTTTCTTCTTTTTAGGGTTGTAACTGAAAATGTTTGTGTTTTGTGAGCTGAGAGGTTGAGTCACAATATGTTTAGTAAACACTACAGTTGAGACACGGTTAACTGTATGTTGACGTTTTTCATCGTCAACGCTGTTAATGATACTTTTATTGTTTACTAGCGACCCGCCCCCGGTTTCACCGGGGGTTTAATTTTTTTATATATATAAACATTCACGGTTTATCCCTCTTTCCATTAGTGAAAACCGAATTAAAATCGGTCTACCCGTTCACGCGTGATGCCGTGACCAAGGGGAATAGGGATTCATTTTTATATATAGAGATATATAGAAGATTCTATTTTTATTTTGTTAGAATTGATATTAACGCTCATAAAGTCATTCGTTGCCTAACTGTATGACGTAAGTATGGTTAGACTGTGGTACAAGTATACTTTAATATACTTGTCTAATTTACTATATGAATTTATATGGACATTATACTATATATATTTAATTACTTATTTTGTTTAAATTTTACTATGTTTATCTATAGACTATCTTACAACGTATATTTACTCAGTTGTCGACCCACCAATATTTTTGTAAGAAAATGTGTGTGGCCATATTTTCCGACTAGCCATATTCGACCCAGGAAATCTATATGTAATGTCACTTTTTACTTTTACTTATGTCACCACAATACCTAAACTAAAATCATATCAAATAAATTATTTCAAATATATATCATAATTATTTGTTCTTAATTAATTGTTTCTGTATTTAAGGTGAATACCAATTGTTCTAAATCTGTTTTCATGCGGTTTTCATTGATAGTGAAAAAAACGAAGAACTCCTGATCCCACCTCTAATGTTTTGAGCTATGTTAATTTTGTGAGGCTTAAATTATGTATAATTGTGTAACATTGATTTACACTAAAATTAAACGAAATTTCTTTTCATCTACATGTTATTGTAACGTATAAATTGACATTTTAATGTATAAATTGATTTGCCGTCCATTTTATTATAATTGTATAAGAAATTTAATTTAATTTGTAATAGAAAATACAAATGGTGAAAAGAAATAATAAAAAAAAACTATTAATAAAACAAAATGATGATTTAAACTCCCTTTAAAAGACGTTTTAAATATAATCATTTGTTTGTAATTTTATTAAAAAGTTAGAGGAGTTACAAAAGAAAACAGCATGTATTATTTCATATTCACAGTTTGAATTTAGATTAAAAATTAAATATAATTTTAATAATATTTAAGTAAATATCTCTCTTAAGCTATATCGCAATAACTAAAAAAATCGCATTCAATATTTCCCCAATTGGGTGAGTTTATGAACAGAAGTTTTGATTTAAGGTGACGCAGCGATAAACAATTAATACGGTTGCGATTGCATACGAAAATGAGAGCGCGTTTGCTTATGTCGTAAGGTCGTATGCGACAAAACGATTTTTATTAAAAAAATTATAATGCATTTTAAGAAATCCAACTGTAAAATTAAAGTGTATGTTTATACTAATGTACATAGAAAATTTGGAGGCATAAAATGGTCCCGTGTGTCTGTAAAATTTAAATTTGTATTTTAAAAGAGGTTTCTTTGAAATTTTTTTCTCCGTCATAAAAGTTTACCAATCGTGTAATCCAACTGACAAAATGAAATCAGTAACATTAAGAAACAGATTACCAAACATCACTTTCATATGTTTTGTCATTGCTGAGAAAAATATAAATCCCTGCCACTAAAACTTCCAATTAGGTGGCGCCTTAAATTTAATGAATTCATTGAGCTGCTAAAGTCCACTCAGTTACTTAAGTGCGATTGAAGATATTATTTGTTTTAAAAGGTTTATACAATATTTTATAAAATGTGAAGATAAATATAAATTTCTAAAATTCTTGATATAATTCTTGATATTTAGGTATTAATAACTTTTGCCTAAAGTACATAACAATAAAAGGTACTTCAAGGTAGTTTTCCTTTATCAAAACATTATTATTTATTTATTAAAGAGGCTTACCAACTAAATACATACTGATACATTTACATACCTATAGAAGATATATTTTCTGTTATTAAATATGCATTTAACTTAAAGGTATGCACAACATTACATAATATATGTTTTGATAAAGAAAAATCTTTTGGACTTTGGTAAAAGGTTTCGATTTTGTGTTATTTCAATGACTAAAAAAACACAAAACAAATAAGCAAGACTCTTTCGTATAATTCCAGTAATAAAACCGACCCATCAATATTAATTCAAAAACAACTGCACTGACGCGACAAGCCTTATAGATGTGAGTACAATTTATGGCTTTTATCTATGTGTTCGTAATGAACTTTGTACGGCATAAGGTCACGGATGTTTAGCACTATGACAATAGGTATTAACTTCTCGTGTCACCTTGAGGTAAAACGCAGACAATGTCAACCATCAACATCAAAAACGCCATAAGTACAAATATGAAGATACGTGTAATTAACCCTTAAAACAACTGTCTTAAAATATGTATTCTTTCCTCTTCGAAACAGCTTCTCAGTCCTTTTAAGAAAAACACTTTGAAATATTCCAGAGTGACATAAGTATAAAATATATACGAGCTATTTTATACTTTAAAATGTGGCATTTAAGTTTAATTTTCTCTAGTAGATTCAGTTGTTGTGTAACCCTTTGAACGAAAACTCTTTTGATCGTGACTGGTCTATTTGTATTTGTAATTTGCACCTAATCAGATGTAAAACTAGATTGATTATCGGCTATAAGGAGCTCTTGAGAGTTGATTGGGGTTCTTTTGTTCTCTTTTGATGTTTTTGAGACAATTCTTCCTATTGTTAACCACACTGAAAACTATTGTTAGAGTTCATTTCACGCCCACATTTATTGAAGGTTTTTTTTTTCAAAGAGATTTCAATGAAGATTTTGAGATAATAATATTTTTTTGTTATAATTTTAATATATTCAGAATATGTATAATCAACATTAAACATTTATATAAAGTGATTATATGCCCTGTTACATTTTCTTAGCTATTAACCAGCTCTGAAAACTTTAAGCTAGCCCGTGTCTTTCCCAAGGGATATCTATATATAGGCTGACAGGCTGACGGTCCACTTGATGGTAGGTGGCTACCGTCGCCTATGACACAAGCAATGACAAAGCTGTTGCAAGTGCGCTGCCGACTACAGTACGATTAAGGATAAGAGATTAGGAGGGGATAGGGAAATTTCCGTTTCATCGAAATCGGTTCAGTGTCAAAGACTGATGTACAATATTTAGTTTTGTATTAATATAGTACCTAACTAGTGGCCCGATTCCAGCTTCGCACGGGTCATATTATATATAAAAATCTTCCTCGTTTAACGCTCTTTCAATAGTGAAAACTGCATGAATATCCGTTTAGCAGATTTTGAGATTATCGCGAACATACACACATACAGACAGACACCCGCGGCGGGGACTTTCTTTTATTATTATAAAGATTCCATTAGACACATAATTATATCCTTTCCAATTTTTTTACCTGTTCCTATTTGCTAAAGATTTGAAACATCTTTTTTATGCTGAGACTCCACTTGGTCTTTACTTCGCTGTCATTGTCCACTTAGTGGAAGGTGCAAAGACAAGCAAAGCTATAGAGGTTGCAAGTGTATACTGCTGACCTTGGTAGGATATAAAATGATACACATGTTCTTATTATGCCGCCAGAGAGGGCGCCCAGTTCATCAACGCGGAACGCAGTGTGCCCTACCAACACTAAAAAAAAATTAATTAAAAATGGCAATAAAGGAGATCAAATTCCTGCCCTGGATTAAATATAGTTACTAACTCTTCTAACTTTATTAAGGTACACTCCCATTTAAATGTGATAGAGGTGACGCAGTTCCGTCTAAAAGAAAGGGAAAGTAAATGTAAATTATTTTCACATTTACTGAATTATTTAAGTGAATAAGAAACTAAAATAAACTCTCTAACTGAAAATATACACTGAAAATTTATCAGCATATTAAAGATAAAACTTAAGGGATTCACTGAGGCAAATGACATTTACTATAGAACTCGCTGGCGGCGGAGACAATTCAACGGGCCTAGAAATGGTGTTTTTTTGTTTTTACCATTAGAACATTACACAAAATATTTTTTTTTATCAATACAATTTTTTAATACGATATTAACTTATTAATAGGTACAGGATTCATATGCGTGCAATAAGCCGTTTTCGAGACAATTTTCAATAAAGGTCAAATTCTTCTTGTGTTCTAACTTTTTTTGTGGAGTTCTATTACTTTAACGAAAATTCTAATTAATACAATTGGTTCTTCACATGTTTAAGTATAATATATATTTTTTTCAAAGCAATTGTCTTGTCTATTTCTTGTAACATTTTCATTAAACAATGGATATTTTTAGTATTTAGCGTTTGTCTCCCCCTTAACACTTAATTTAATACTTAAAATAATTTGGAAATGCAAAATTAATCACGGTATATTTTTTAAACAAAAAAATAAAAAAAAAAAATAAGGACACTATTCTTTCTAATCTAAAATTTTTATGGAACTTCATACGTGTGTCTATAAGTTACAGCTTCTGTGCTATTCTGGTCTATAAAGTATATAAGTTTACTAATGGGATAATGTCGAATGTCTGTAGTATTAGAGAGGAGAAAGACCGTTGCCATAAAGAGCTTATTTCATAACCCCTCTAGACTAGAACGGTGCAAATATTTTACACGAGTTTCAATTAACAAACAACTTCTATAACGGGCTATAACTATTGCCTTTGCGCATATTTACACATTTAGCTAGGAATATTATTATGGAGTTGGACAAACAAGCGTACAAAATGTTTGGGGACGACTTTCACACTATTAACGTATAGTTTAGAGTAGACCACAATTTAAAAAAAAAAACAGCATTTGTGCTGGTGTGTTCAACACTTAAAATCATGCGCTTCCATCACAGAAGAAGAACCATCATAACAAAGTTATGCATTTTTTTCTTATTCGACTGTAATTTTTATTACAGTCGAATAAGACTGATGATAATTAGACAATCTAAATCGCTAGATATATTCAAAAAAGCACTCAAGAAACATTTTCTGTCAAACTGAAGACGACTTTATTTGTTTAATTTTTATATGTAGTCTTCTAATACCTATTATAATTTATTAATCGATCTTATTATCTGTGTTATTAATATTTGTTTATATTCAATTTATGTACTAGTATTTACTTATTAGAATGTAAGTTTATGATGATTTTTACCACTATAATTTTTACATTGTTTTATTTTTCATATTTAACTTCCCTTACACTAAGGTTGCCTGGAAGAAATCGCTATAAAGCCATAAGGCCGCCTTTTGTACTATTTTACTTGTTGTTTCTTTCTTTTTTTTATTCTTTTTTATGTTTATAGTACAAATAAGGAGTTTTAATAATAATAATTATTATTATTATTTTTATGCTGCTAGCTGACTAGCTGAGCCCGCAACTTCATACGCGTGCTATATGTTATAGCGCGTAACTTTTTTGTTTGTAAACCGATTGCAATGAAACAAACACTAAATGTTACGGAAAGCTTGCTATAATACGTCAGTGAAAACCGCATTCATTTAGGCTAAGCTGTTTTTGGGATTAGCGTGCACAAACGCACATACAAACAAACAAAAATTTTAAAAAATATTTTTTTGACCTCGGTAATTAATATAAGTACAATGTGTACAAATTGTTTTTTTATTTTAAATAATTATTGTACAGAGGCGGCTTGTTTTCGATTTTGTTATATATTATGTATAGATTAGATAAATTCAATAAAACAGACATAATAAAATGTACCAATTTTAACCACAGGAGCTGGATTAAAAAATATATAACACGTATTCTGATCGGAATTAAAGTTGCCTTCGTAAAATCTTCATCAAAATTGGTTCAGTCGTTCAGCGTGAAAATGCAAGAGTCAAACAGACAATTTTAAATCCTACTAATATTATATGAGTAAATGGGAAAGTTTGCGAGGATGGATGTGCAAATGTATGAACATCACGAAAAAACTACTTATTCATCAGAATAACACGTAGGCTATAATTTTAAAATAAAACAGACAAAGCCACGGATAAAAGCTAGTTTAAAATATTAAATTTATTAGAGCTGAATTAACAGAGTCTTCAAAAATGTAATAATTTCAATAATAAGCGAATTTCGTATCCATGTTCTTTTTCGTGGCTCTAGAACTTACATGCAGTGGACGATAGCTCTCCAGTTTAATTTATTCAGGCTCGCAATTAAGGCCGTGTTCCCAGTGGCACAATGGTGCGCGGGCGCAGATGCGACAATTGTGCACGCAAACTGGGCTATCTCCATCAAGTACAGGCCGTACAGCCAATGGAACAGGCCGCGACCTGTCGTCCAGCTATCGATGTAACTTGGAAAAAATAAAATTGTTCATTGTTTGTCCTGTACTACCCTCACCTTTGTAATTCAGAAGAAGTATTTGTTCTTTAAAAATTATAGAATGCCCATACTAACTTTCATCCCTAGTGGGTAGAATAGCCACCGGAGACCGGAGGAAACAGAGAAAGAAATTACAAAAGAATACGGAAACGAAAGGACAAAACAATTTTTTTTTAATGTTAAGATCGACAGACAGGCTGACGGTCCACTTGATGGTAGGTGGCTACCGTCGCCTATAGCACAAGCAACGCCACATCTGCTGCAAGTGCGCTGCCGACTACAGTAGGATTGGATAAGGGATTAGGAGGAGGATAAGGAAATGGGCTCTGGCATCCCTTACTCACTCACCGAAACACAACAGCACGTATATGCTGTTATTTCACGGTGGTATTCTGTAAGCTGGTGGTTACTGCCGCCAGGCGGGCTGCCCAAATGACTGCGAAACGCAGTGTGCCCTACCACTACTTTTCAAATCCAGACCAGAGTCAATTTTGATAATTACATTAAAATATTTAAAAAAAAACAAGTTACAAACATGACCAGCTTTCTACGCCCGCAGCAGCTGAATCTCAACAACCGGACAATACCAAATGTAATTATGGAAGATATTAAAAAAACCAACTAGCGCCTCTTCATTCTCTCTACCTTCTCCAAGTCGGCTGGACCGTGGAGGAGTCAGACCACTAACTCAAAACCGATCAAACAAGATTAGCAATAAAAACATAAAACAACAAAAGACAAAAATCACAAAATCTTTACATAGCAAGTATCAGTGTAAGAACCTAATTATCATACAGTACAATTAAGAATTAAGATGCGCTGTTATTTCAATAAAATGTCTATGCCCATAGTTCCCAAAGTCGTCCAGGTAGACCCCCAGGGGTCCACCGGAGACTCTACGGGGGTCTACGTTGGCGTGACAAAAAAATGGGGGGACAAAAAAACAATCAATTATCACTTATTTCATTTAGAAAACTCCCAATTCGTGGTTGGAACTCAGCCGCAACGCAAATTTCCATAGTTAGGTCTAATCTTCACATATTTTGTCGAGTTTTGTTAATATGGTAGAAATGTAGCTGCCGGGGATCCACCGAAACCAGTTAAATTTTGAAAGTGGTCTATGAGAAAAAATGTCTGGGAACCTCTGAGCCTATGCGAAACAAGAAGAGAAAAGAAAAGAAAACAATAGAAGAACACGCCAATTTTATCTTATTTCATACATCTCGGACGAATGCAAAAAATGGAGTTGGATTTTTGATTAAAAACCATTTAAAGATTATTATAGTGAATACAAAAGCTTTCGGACCGTGTCGCGATACTGGAAATGACAACTATACGTGACTGTACCTTGTCACTTGTCCAATCGTGCGCCCCTACAGAGAAAAACACTAAAAAAGTTTTTTTATGCACTTAGATGCATAAAAAAAAGTCTCTCGGACTACAGATAAAAAAATTAACTTATATGTGCATACATAATCATACATGTAATCATAATACATAATGCCTAAACTATTATAACCTAGATTATTTTATGTCAAGTTTGAACTGTAGTAGAAAATAAAGGCTGTTTTTTTTTTGTTAAAGTACAATTTAATTGTTGTTGTTTCTTTAATAGAATAAAGATAACTGTTTTCTCTAATGTATAATTATGCCGAATTTAGCAAAAATTTCATGTACAAAAATGCAAAAAAAAATAGGAGTGGTGCTCTCAACTTGTTCTGTTCTCAACGTGGCTTGTAAGAACAATGACATAAGTTGAATTGAACAAATGTCCACATTATCTTTTGTTCAGCTGCCGTTCACCGACACAGATTGCCCTCTTATCTAACAGGTAGTAAATCTTCGCAAGCAGGAAGCGTGGACGATGAAAAATACACCGGCTGCCTCCCGGAGCCGCGTCGTGATGATACGTACAGTCGGCCGCAAGCGATTTATTAGCTACTTCGGAGATAGCCGACTGAAGTTTGGATTATAGTTATATCGTGGGCGTACCTATCACCTAGTATTTATTCTGATTTACGGAATATTCAAATCGTTGCAAGATTATCGATTACAATCAACAGGTTGACTATTGATTAAACACTGAATTGTGCGCTGAATTGGGTTTGATAAACAAATAATTCTATTAGGTTTTCTTATAATGTTTCCCAAATTACATGTAAAAATATCTTTGTTGACGTTTTATCTATCTAATACATAAACGAGCCCGTTGGATGAGTGGTTAGGGTGCGTGCCTTAACGCTCATTTCTAGGGTTCCCGGGTTCGATTCCCGGCAGGGTCAACTTTGAAAAATCAACTTTTAAAATTTGGCTCTGGTCTGGATTTGGAAAGTAGTGGCAGGGCACACTGCGTTTCGCAATCATTTGGGCAGCCCGTCTGGCGGCAGTAACCACCCCCTTACAGAAGACCACCGTGAAATAACAGCACGTGTGCTGTTGTGTTTCGGTGAGTGAGTGAGGGATGCCAGGGCCCATTTCCCTATCCACTCCTAATCCCCTATCCTGAATCCTACTGCAGTTGGCAGCGCACTTGCAGCAGCTTTGGCGTTGCTTGTGTTATAGGCGACGGTAGCCACCTACCATCAAGTGGACCGTCAGCCTGTCTGCCGACCTGACATAAAAAAAAAAAACCATTGCGATCAATCTATACATATAATAAAATCGTAAACGAGCCGTGTCGTACATTGAACATAAAAAAAATTATACATACAACGTGTTAAACAATAACACGTTGTACTATGTTACTGTGCTAAAAAAAATAGTTTTCAAATTTTTTGTCTGTTTGTCTGTTCGTTTGTGCACGCTAATTTCAGAAACAGCTTGACCGATTTATTTGCGGTTTTCACTAGTGTAACTATTACAGCAAATTCCCGTAACGGTTTACAAACAAAATAGTTATGTAGATTTAAAAAATGACGTTACACATTTTTTTTCTTTGTTAAAAATGCAATAAAAAAAAGCTCTTCAGTTGAATTGACTGAAACTTTAGTTAACGATATATTATAATTTGTAAAAGGATGTTGATTGAAAGTTTAAGTATTTTCCAATGTAAGTTGATCTCAGATCTCTATGATCAGACATATTAAATAGGGTTTAAAAACATAAAATATACAGTCGGGGTACGAAAACCTTCGTCAGTTTTCTAATTAATTCCTTTATCAAATCGTAGACTCTTAGTACCGTTTGAAACTAAAGCATTGAGTAGACAACTGACAGACGTTTGAAATGAAATTTTGGGATGACTGACAATAGGCATGATGACGGTATTAAAGAATCAAAGAATAAATGGTTTTGGAGAAAAATATATGTTCAAAAGAGTCTAAAAAATTACTCATTTTTTGTATTAAAATTGAGATTAATAAGATTTTCAATAAAATATAAGTATAAATTACTGCAATCGGCCATGTTAACTGAAACACCAATTAGAGCGAATGACGTCACGCCTGGGTAAGTGCCATCGTGTTGCTTGACTTTGCTTTAACAGAAAGAAAAATCTGATGAGATGTCGGTGACGTCACGGTTCATCAGACGCGACGCCATGACACCTAAGAGCGTATTCGCGCGTAATTCAAAATAGATTAAAAACATTCAATAATTCGCGTTGAAATTTAGTTTTTTGCTGAAATATTGTTTTTTTCGGATATGGTAGACTTGTATCTACATTATGGAAAGGAATTTCAAAATCTGTCATCATGCCTATTGTCCTGGTGCAAGCAAATGTCGACTTTCAGGTGACGAACCTTTTCTTACTCTGATTTTATATTGAATTGTTTTATAAGACAGTTTATATGAAAAATTTGGTTTATATATTTTGTTTTATTTTCTACGAGAATAAAACTGTTTTCTTAGTAGGTATTCTTGAATATAATACTGTGATTCTGTTTGTTAATTCAACATAACATATCTTAAATCCGACCTTAATAAACAAATTGAGTCATTTATCAATGTAATGGGCTATTCGAATCACTTTTACGACGTTCGAAGTTAAAAAATTTCTGGAAAGAAGTATAGTTGTATCACCAATACCCGAAACCTTACCAAAACCGGTTATAAGTGTTGATCGTGTTGACAGCGATTAAATAAAAGGCATCATATTTGAAAAATATGTAACAGGCAACGTGAAATGCGGAACTCCTTCATAACAGAACTAAATGACAGTACTCATAAAACAAGTCATAATAATATCATTTTCAAATTTATAAATATAGCACTATTGTTTAAAATAAATTGACACTGGCCAATCGATTTATAGGTCCAGTGTTTGAATGTAGAATATTCTATGTACAACATAAATACTCGGGGCAGGGCGGGGCAGGACAGAAACGTGATAAGTACTAAGTAACGGTGTAAAGGAAAAATGTTTAATTTATGCGACGCAAGGTTTATTTTGATGTGTGTTGATTGTGCGTTGTTGCGTTGTGTGTTGAGTCGTTCGGTCGGAGAGCGAAGGTCGTTGAAGGTTGGCGCGCTTTTCCGCGATCAACGGCACTAGATTAAACAAGATGGCGGGAGCGGCGCGTGCGCAGCGGCCGAGTTTATTTTACTATGTGACTAAAATGTTGCTCGCTTGATTTATTTGATAATGAATTTTGCAAATTAATATGACTGCAGATTTTAAGACATATACATATGCATGTTATGCTTTCTTTACATAAAACGTGAAGATGTTTGAAATTTGACGAAAATGCGTAAGTCGTCGAACGAATAAGCCGTAGAAGAACAAGTCTTGCTTTAACGTATTTACTTTTTAAAACATAATACAAGGGCCAATATATTGATCCCGTCATATTGATCGAAAAAAAAATATCGCAAAAAATATGAAAACTGAGACTTGGTTCAGATATTATATGATTTTTCATTTTTATATTTACATACAATAAATTGCATTATTACAAGTTATTATTTTTTCTGATAAATTACATTTATGCATATAAAGTGAAAAACGAAAATATCATTATCATATTGTGTTAGTATAGTGCATACCGTTTTTATGCGTAGGTACATAAACCTATTATGTTTAAAGCATGTATGAAATCTCTTCAATATAATATGCATATAATAAAATATTATGAAACTACAGAATTTTAATTAACAGTGATTTATTTAGGTAACTAAAAATTTTGTGCGTTACGAATTTATAATAATGAGAGTAGGTACTATTATATAGTAATTATAATAGTAGTGATATCTGTATAATTATTTTTAATGATTTAATTTAATCGAATTCCGTAAAATATGCTTCATATTAGTTGCGACTTGCGACGCTCTCTGATGGGGCTTGTGCATTAAAATTATGCTTTTTTTATGTCATATACATTCAGTAATAAATAAAAAGATAATATTACGATATCGGTATGTAACTGTTTGGTACTTAAGACGAACCGTTAGTCGACATTAAACATATTAAGTAAACGCTCTAAATATTTCAACTCTGAATCATAATTAAGTGAGCGTCATTTTAGCGGCGCGGAATTAGCTCAAAGCTCCGGTAATAAATGTGCTTTTAATGCTATGATACTACGGCACGAGCGGTGTACAACGATACCATTATGAATTTTGTCGAGTTCACATTCAAAACTTGTAAGTACACTCGGCCAAATGTTACCTTACAAAGCGGATGTGCCAATCATTTCGCCTCATTTCAGAAGAATAACTTCATTTTGACGACAGTTGTGTGACTGACAGTTATTAGACTTTGAGTTATCGGAATAATGTCGTAAATAAAAAGAATGGATTTGTTATGTAGCCCAAATTACAATTTCCTTTCACATTGTATGTAATTTAACACGTCAACCAATAAAGACCATCTACCGCGATTGATTCGGATGCTACTTCGGATTCAAATTTGTCAAAGTTTCTGATAAAAACAAGGTCTCTTGGTATAGGATTTATGTACGCATGTACGCACATATGAGTTATCTATATAAAATTAAGCCGCTCTATCAGCTTTTTTCGGTTTCTACGTATTTTTCTTCTAAACCTAATAATAAATCAGGAAGCGTTGTATACTACTCAAAACAAAATAAGGGCCACTGGTTTATTTACATTTAAGTGCACTTTAGTAAACTGAAAGTAACTGATAAGTAGCATTATATTGATATTACGAACTCTTTGGTGTTTGATCTCTTTTATGCTTCCTAATTTGAAAAATTTTGGCCATCGTTTTAAGAAAAAAAATATTTGGAAGTCATTCTTATATTTTTCTCCGATTGTCTTCTTAACTTGTTTCGGTTATTTTAGGAAAAAAGTTTTACTTTTTCAATTTTAATTGATTCATTTCTCATCTCGCGTTAATCATGCCACCAGTACGAAGGCACATGGATACAATTACAGCAACCAGAGCCATAACTATGATTCAAGAAGGACGTTCTCAGCGTTACGTGGGTTTGCAGTTGGGTTTTCTCGAAGAGCTGTCCAAAATGTATGGAATCGCTTCCAAGAGACCGGCAGTGTTGCCAGGAGACCCGGTTCAGGTAGAGTTCGTGTAACAACGGCGCACGAGGATCGGTACGTCCAACTAAGTGCTCGTCGTGATCGTACAGCAACGGCCCGTAAGTTACAACACCACCTACGGCTGACAACGGGTACCTGTGTCAGTGATCAAACTATACGTAATCAATTGTATGAAAACCAGCAAATGTCAAGACGTCGAGTTGTTCGAATTCCTCTGACTAGGGTTCAACGTGCAAACCGTTTAAGATTCTGCCGTCAGTATTTGAACTGGGGGATTAATCAGTGGGGCAAGGTGCTTTTTACAGACGAGTGCAAAGTAATTTTTTTTTAATGATGATCGGCGTGTTAGGGTGTGGAGACGACGCGGCGAGCGTTTTTCGGAGTCCTGCATCCACGAAGTTGACCGTTTCGGTGGTCCCAACGTAATGGTTTGGGGTGGGATTAGTTTACACGGTAAAACCGAGCTCACCATTTTAAATGCGGGTACCGTAACTGCAAAACGTTACATCGAAGACGTCATCAGGCCTCAAGTGATCCCATTTGCACAGCAAGTGGGGCCTGGATTCATCCTGGTGCAAGACAATGCCCGTGCACACACAGCTCGATCGATACAAACTGTCCTAGAAGAGTCTCATATTGAGGTATTACCATGGCCAGCTAACAGTCCGGATTTAAATCCAATCGAGCAATTGTGGGACCAATTGAAACGAAGGGTTAGAGAGAATGAGCAAGGGGTCTACAACCAACAGCAGCTAATTGACGCTTTAAAACGTGCCTGGGAGGAGATTCCAGATGAAAACGTGAGGAATTTGATCCTGAGTATGCATACGAGGCTTCAGGAGTGTATTGCTAAGAGAGGAGGATATACTCGTTACTAAAAAGAAGAAACAAAAGTGACAAGAACAGTATTTTGTCTTTTTCCGGTGATTTCTTTTGTTCATGTTTTTCATTCAAAATGGCCAATTTCATTATGAACTTAAAAAAAACAGTTCATGATCATTATTTTAAACAATTGTTAGCCTATATTATAACCAATAACATTATTTTGTAGTTACATAAGTTAAACAATTTAATGTCTTTATTGTTTTCATGGTACATCAAAAAATCTTAGTGGCCCTTATTTTGTTTTGAGTAGTATATATGAAATTTGCAGAAAAAAATTGCATCCGTGCAATTCATTTTGCAATGTGAAAATATGCAAATAATACCTATTGTAAAGTTCATTAATTAAATGTATTATAAAATACTATAAAACAAAGTCCCCTGCGTTTTTTTTTATGTTAAGATCGGCAGATAGGCTGACGGTCCACTTGATGGTAAGTGGCTACCGTCGCCTACACAAGCAACACCAAAGCTGCTGCAAGTGCGCTGCCAACTACAGTAAGATTATGGATAAGGGATTGGGAGGAGATAGGGAGAAATGGGCCCTGGCATCCCTTACTTCACTCACCGAAACACAACAGCACACGTGCTGTTATTTCACGGTGGTCTTCTATAAGGGGATGGTTACTTCCGCCAGACGGGCTGCCAAATGACTGCGAAACGCAGTGTGCCCTGCCACTACTTTCGGGACCCAGACCAGAGCCAAATTTGAAAAGTTCATTTTTCAAAGTTGATCCTACCGGGAATCGAACCCGGGCCTAGAACAGAACGTTAAGGCAAGCACCCTAACTACTCACCCAATTTAAGGCAAGCTGTCTGTATTTATAAATGTTCGCGATAAAACTAAAAACTACGTACCGAACAGATTTTCACTAATGGAAAGAGCGATCAACGTGGAAGGTTTTTGTGTACAAATTGCAGAAAAAATTCCGGGAGAAGTCGGGGGCCGGCTAGCAGTCGGCCTTAATAAATTTTTTTTAATGTTAAGATCGGCAGACAGGCTGACGGTCCACTTGATGGTAGGTGGCTACCGTCACCTATAACACAAGGAACGCCAAAGTTGCTGCAAGTGCGCTGCCGACTACAATAGAATTAAGGACAAGGAATTGGGAAGGGATAGGGAATTGGGCTCTGGCATCCCTTACTTCACTCACCGAAACACAACCGCACACGTGCTGTTATTTCACGGTGGTCTTCTGTAAGGGGGTGGTTACTGCCGCCAGACGGGCTGCCCAAATGACTACGAAGCGCAGTGTGCCCTGCCACTGCCACTAATATTATAAAAGCGAAAGTTTGTGAGGATGTTTGTTACTTTTTCACATAAAAACCTCTAATTGGAATTTGATGTAATTTTACACAAATATAATTAATATAATTAATTATATTTCTGTAAAATTACATCAAAGTATTACATCGTATTAGCACGTAGGTTATAATTTATAAAGATACACCAACAAAGGCGCGCGAAAAAGCTAGTAGTTAATCCTTACAGTTAATAAATAATTTAATCCTTACAGATTAAATTATTCTATATTATGATACACTCCTACGAGTGTACCATAGAAATGAATAGTTAACGGTACGTATCACGGTGATTGGAAAACGTGATATTTTTAACTGATCGTTAATTGTGTTAGGCTAAAGTTGAACCACGGCGCGTGATCGATTCTACCACCTGGAATAAATACAAATCGTATTTACACAGTAAAGTGAACTTTCAAATGTCATTATGATAGTAATAAATTTTATTAATGCTTCATTTAGACATTTACTTTCATTTATTGCAGTAAACGTAAACATATTTTTATGGAGCGGTATTTTATATTGATGCTGTTAAGGTGCCTTCCACCAGATCTGGTCAGTATTGGTGCACCCCAATTGTATGGGGAAAATATTCCAAAATATACAAATGTGGAACTTTGACAGGCTTTTTTAATTTAAGTAATTAATTAAATAACTGAAATCTAATCAATTAGAATATTTGTTAAAAAAGTTTTTGTGCTTAATTATCGCAATAGCGTATTACACCCATTTTTAAAAAGTGTCTCAATTAGATTCTGTAGTGCTAATAAACCACTAAAAAAACACCAAATTTTTATTCAATCGATAAGTTTAATAAAAATGCATTTAAAATTTACATTTTCAAATTTCGCGCGTAATTTGACGAAAACGCTGGAAACCATTTTGCTCTGTGGTCATGACGTCAATTGGCTGTGTAAACAAATGCGCCGTTAATTGACATGACACTGACTGACACTTTTTTGTTTACACAACCGTATGACGCAAACATGGCGGCTACATTTCATTGTGTTTAAGAACAGACTAAAAATTCTGAAAACTTTGAATTTAATTTTAAAATTTATTTTGTTATTTTACGAACTAAAATTAACATTTTCCGACTGCTTTTTGCCTAAGCTATCTCAATAATATACTTTTAGATATTTTTTTTCATATAGACTAAAATACCCTATTGTCAGCAATGGTCTACTGAATCCACTAGATAGTAAGTTGTTGCTATTCAGCATTGGAAATTCAATTAGCAAAAAATAATTAAATTACTATGAGTAGCATCACTTACAAAATACTTTATAAACCTAAAATTAATAAACTACCCATAGAAATCACACAAATAATGTACCTAAATTCGATATGTCAATAAGGAATGGTATTGTATGGTATTATCAGTAATAACACAATAATCGAGATTTACAGCATCAAGATGTCAAGATTTGCACAGCGAATATCGGTTGGTCATGAAGGAACAAGAAAACTAGATGTCATCTCTGGTATCAGTTACCCATGGTCATCGCAAATAAATTCTTATTATTATTATGAAATTTTAACTCGTCTCCTCCTCTAAAAGCCAAAATGAGGGGGAGACGGTGTAACCCCCGACAGAAGCACAGTCGGTCGGGGTTCAGGGCGACAAGGACAGAAACCGACGTACTATCCTGGCTGTATCGAGCAGCACCGCTCTCTGCATCTGGCCCGGGAGGGAACCGCCACGGAATCCCAACCGCCCCAGGTTATCCCTGAGGCTGACCGGGATCAAACCATTTACGGACAGTTATTATTATTATTATTAAACTATATTATTATTAAAACGATACTTTTAAAATAATTAAAACTCAAAATAATAATAACAAATTAATGTCTATATCTATACATATAATAAAATGTTAAACGAGCCGTGTCTGTGCATTAAATATATGTAATTTAAAAAAAAACAAACAATTTGCACACGTTGTACTTATGTTACAAATATTTTTTAGAATTTTTGTCTGTTTGTCTGTGCGTTTGTGCACGCTAATCTCAGTAACGGCTTACCCGATTTGAATGCGGTTTTCATTTATATAATGTAGCAAGCTTCCCGCAACATTTAGTGTCTGTTTCATTCCAATCGGTTTACAATTAAAAAGTTACGCGCTATAAGTTTACTATCAGCTAAGGGATTAGAACTTGGGTTTTTTTCGACACGTGAGTTTATGTCATTATTAACCTCTTATTGAGACCCGATCGACTGCAAGCATCAGCCATTCATTTCATAATTATATCCTTTCCTGATACCCTGTAAAACGTCTTCATATACTAAAAAAATTGTTTTTCTTGTAATTTTTTTTAAAATCTCCTTTCAACTGTAACTCGATGTCATTGTACTTAAGTCTCCAAAGTGAATGGAGCCCATAAAGCTCATGACACAGTGCAATATGAGTGAGATTATGGCATTCGGCCGCTACGTTACGTGAACAATGAAAGTTATAAGGTTGTAAACTCAAACTATACAAGCATTTCACTTTAATTTTTGTTGAATATAGCTCCGTAAACCTTCACTTTCGTTCCTTATACTTTATTACATACAGACAACGTGTCGCAGAACAATTTTAAATAACGAACGCGTTAGTCGCAAGCCAAATGAAATTGACAGTACTAGTTATTAGATTTGACGATTTATATTCGATCCCTTTATAAGTGAAAGGCGATTTAATGTCTATCTATAGGTATCTATTTATTTATTTATTTTTATTTTATTTTATTAGGGAAAACAAACAATTACACCATGTATATTAGACTAAAAAAAGAAAAAAAAAACATATATAAACTTAAATAATAGTGCAATCAACAACATTTTCCACAAAGTAGTAAATCAATTTTTTACATTTTATACAGAGAGGACATATAAATACACACCAATAAAAAGAAAAAAAAAATCAAGAGAGAAAAATCAATAAAAAAGGAACAACAAAAACTCCTTAAGCTAATGCATTGATTTCAATATATCTTTTCTATATTTTTGTGGACCAATTGCAAACAGGTCAATTTGTGTAAAGAAACTATTATATGCATGCATAACACGATACAAAGGCGCACGTTCACCAGCGTTAGTTTTGCAGTGTTTCGGCATAAATAGTTTATGCGTATAACAATCTCGTATACGCTGCGAACTGCTTGGTAAGCGATATACAATGTTATTTACTAAGTAGTTACAGTCATAGCGGTTGTGGCAAACATTATATAAGAACATAGCATCCAGAAGCAATCGTCGCTGTTCTAAACTAGGTAGTGAAAACTTATTCATATATATTCTATATTCATAATTATTTATTACTAGCTGACCCAGCAGACGTTGTCCTGCCAGAACCCGAAAATAGTTCCGTAATCCGATTGTGGCGCCACCTATCGGGTCAAAATTTATTTTCAAACCATATGTTAAAGTGACGCGTCACTTCACGTCACCTTGAAGGACGGTTAAATTATTTATTTGAATATTCTTTGTACAAAAATACTAAAATCGCGAATAAAAATGGGGGTGGGGGTAGGAGGGTGAAAAATACTTTACGACCTATTCTCATACCTACCAAATATATTTAAAAAAAATCATAAATATCGTTCCAGCCGGTTTGGAGAAGTTTTGTTAATGTGACATGATAATTTTATATATTAGATTAGCAGGCTTCCACAACGCAAACCCCCTGCGGATTTTACAAGACTTCAGATGTTTTTAAATATTCCTATTCTCTTCAGACGTCCAGGTTATCTTGTGATATTTTAATCATCTAGAGAAGGATAATTACCGTTATATATTCTGCTATATAAATGTTTACTATATGCAGGATATATTCATTTTACTTATTATAGGATACGGGATTAGAAAAAAAAAACTTAACAAGTGCGAGTTGAACTCGCGTGAAGAGGGTTCCGTATGATGTTACCTATCCGCACAATATTGAGTGATTTACCATGTTATTTTAATATCATGGACTTCTTGTAGGTTTTCCTATACTCTATAAGTAGAAAACTAATTTCTAATTTTTTTCAAAATTTTAGGTTCAGTAGTTTCGGAGACAATGGTCGGACAGACGGACACACGAGTGATCCTATTAGGGTTCCGTTTCTTTATTCGGACGTACGGAACCCTAAAAAGGGCATAAAAGAATGGGCTCTCGTATTCCTTACTTACGCACCGAAATACAACAAAACAATTTGTTCTTGCTATTTCACAGTAGCGTTCTGTAAGATAATAGAAGAACTACAGCGACTTTGCGAGACAACAATAGATTTTAACAAATTCATCGCCCATATTGACCTTAAGAATTAGACATGGGTACCTAATCTTCGGATTTTTAGGTCTTTTGCCAGGACTCCGAGTGTTAGGAATATGGTGTTATGTAGATTGCACCTCCAAAGCGTTGTACAGGGACAGCAATGCTTTTGCGCAGCAATTTCCAAATAATGATAGGTAATTGCACCAACAATTAACACTCTTCGAAAGGAACGATTTTCATCTCGACTCGTAAACAACGATCGATCGACCGACCGATCCGCTACCGATCGTAATTATCGATAGCACAGCACTAATTGTGAACGTCGATATCGAACGACTATCGTAGACGTGCGATGACCACATTTTATAAATTTTAGGGACAAGATGATTTTTGTTTTTCTAACCACAATTTACCAGCTGACAGGAAGAAGATTAAATCGAAAGAAAATAGTTTCTTAATTATCTATACATATAATAAAATCGTAAACGAGCCGTGTCCGTACATTAAATATTTTTTCAAAAAAACAATTTGTACACGTTGTACTTATGTTACCGAGGTAAAAAAATTGTTTTTAGAATTTTTATCTGTTTGTTTTTCTGTGCGTTTATGCACACTAATCTCTGAAACGGTTTAACCGATTTGAATGCAGTTTTCACTGATGTATTGTAACAAGCTTTCCGTAACAATTGTGTTTGTTTCATTCCAATCGGTTTACAAACAAAAAAGTTACACGCTATACCGATTGCCACGCGTCACGAAGTTGCGGGCTCAGCTAGTATTACATAATTCTGTAAATGTGTAAAACATTTGAAATTAAAACCAAATTAATCTTAACTGTCAATATTGCCAGATGGCTTAACAGATATTTATGGATCATACTTATCATGATAAATCTTCATTAAATGATAAAATACCGTGTGTAATACTAGACTGATAATAGACTCATCAGAGGCGGATTAGGACGACCTACTGCACCATACGATTTATACATTTCATGACATCAGGTCGTGACCTGTCTTTTGTATAGTTTTCCACGATTTGGGCGAAGGAATGCACGCGCAAAGCGAAACAAAACAATTGACGTACACAAGTATACAAGCATGTCTCGTGTGGTGTTTTGTGGTCAGTAGCATTATAAGAAAGCTTACAGAGGTCCCGGACAGTGCTCTGAAGAATTCAAAAATACGAACTTAATAATGAATTGAAAATACGAACGTGCATGAAACTAGCGAAGATACAGTTAGTGAGACATTTTTTAATATTGTTATTTTGAGAGAATCCTATGTAGGTATAGCATAATCGTCACAGATTAGATTCAATTCAAGAGTAGTAATACCACATACCCACGAATATGAAGATTAAAAACCACAATATTTTGAAGAAAGAAAATTCAGAAAAGATAAAATCATATGAGAAAGAATTATATCTGCGAAACAACCCTAAGAAAAAAAATAACAATATTTCGAATCCATATTCGAAATAGGTTTTCAGAATATTCGAAATAGCGTGTGAAGTGTCGATAGTGAGCTATATCGTTTGAGAAACATGTGCGGACTCTTTGAGTACCTCCATACATAAACCGTTCAGAAAGTTGCGACATTCTGCTGAAGTGCAGTCATTAGAGATTCAATGAATATTTCTTCTTATCATAGTGATCACTTAATATGAAATATGATAAATTCTCACATATTTCCAACGAAGCCTTCTTTGAGATGTTTCAGATAATGATATAACATTTAAAAGAGACAGCTAGATTTTATTAAAGATTTGGTTTGCTCTTGGCCAGCATCTATCCGTGTAGGAAAGATGAGGCCAACGATGGAGCGAGCTCACTCAGAAGATGCCTATTCACTCAAACCTTGAAAAGATTTGTGTTTATGAGCTCGGAAATACAGACACCGGAAGGGTGTTCCAATCCTTAGCAGTGCGTATTATAAAATATGTTTTAAATCGCTTGGTAGAAATTAGAGGGATGTTGACAAGGTGAGGATGGTGACTAGCCGTACGTCTGCCTGCATGTCCGATAGAAGAAAGGGGAAGACGGTATGATCTCATGCAGCTCCCCAGCACACTCTCCGAAGTACATCTTATAGAATACACTCAGACGGGCAATTTTATGTTTATGTGCCAGGCTCTGCAGCTTAGTTCTTATTAGCGTACCGCCGCCAAAGAGCCTCCTAGCTCTGTGATCCACCGAGTCGAGTGCGGCAAGTTAGAATCTTGCTGAGCCATCCCAAAGGTGACGGCAGTACTCCATGCAAGATCGGACTTGTGCCTTGTACAAAGAGAGTCCTGTCCAGGTCTGAAGCATCGCTTCACCCTATTTAGGATGCCCAGCTTTTCGCCGCTGTTTAGGCTTTAGACTCTATAGAAGTATCGAAGTTGAGATTTGAGCATAACCTCATCAAAATCTTGAGCTTCGTCAAGAAGCTCGAGATCATTTGCTTGAATGCTGCCAGTATTATACTATCAAAAATATAAACCCCTAGATCGTTTCAAAAATGTATTTTACTTACAAAACTAATTTACACACACTATTAATACTGGCTGACTCGAAATTGCATTTTCGAATCTACTGGTGTCACTCACTTAATTATGAATAAATTATATATATATTATTTATGTGCACAAACATCAAGTAATCCTTACTAATATTTTATAGAGATGAAAATTGTAATATTGGTTGTAGGAAACCATAGACAAAACCCCAAGGTTTTGAACCCCCCCGAAGGTTTTGAAGAATATTCAGCTATTTGAAAACTACAAGAACTTGTTCAACGTTTGACAATTTATGTTCAACACAATTTATGTAGTTTATAAAATGTCTACAAAATAACACAGTTAAATGGTCACTGTCATCTATCAGCAAGTATCGATACACGTCTCGATGCTTTCATTACACGCGCAGTCCTATTCTGTATTGTCTTATTCTTGTTGCTCATACGCAGCTACTGCAGGAAATTGTGTGTGCTCTTTTTTTACGACATCGTTTAATATGTAATCATAGTGCAGTACGAGTACCTATACTTATGTTTTATATAGGTTCAAAGCGTAATACGTGGTAATACTTTTAGTATTGGAATGGAGTTTTTGACCTCCGTAACTTCTAATGATTTATTATAAAAAAAGAGTAAGAGAAAAAAAATATTTGTAAAGAGAAATACATTTTTTTTTTCATTTTAGGACCGCAAAACCGGTCAAATTTAATGAAATTTTGTTGTAATTGTAATTTAATGAGTTTTTGTACTCTCAAATTATACTTATATAGTCTTAGATTGCTGTTCTTGTCTGTTTCTTTGAAAATGAAAATTTTATTCAGAATATAGACTCAATTAACGTTATTCGTTTTTAGTCTTCTCATCAAATCTTCACCATATCTGTGTTGTCGAGCAGTTGGGTCACTTCGAGCAGTTGGGTCAGTTTTATAACGCGTTGAAGTCTTTTCAACGAAAAATATTTATCATGATTGATACCCTTTATATCTTATATAGGTACCTAACTAGCTGAGCCCGTAACTTCGTACGCGTGGTATTAGGTATAGAGCGTAACTTTTTTGTTTTTAAACCGATTAGAATGAAACAAACGCTAACCCATTTAGTGTTTGCTACAATACATCAGTGAAAAATCGGTTAAGCTGTTTCTGAGATTAGCGTGCTCAAACGCACAGACAAACGTACAAAAATTTTAAAAACTATTTTTTTGACCTCGGTAACATAAGTAAAACGTGTACAATTTATATATATATAGTTAGCAAAATGGTTAAAAGAAAAAGATTTTATGCTAAAAGACGCGGACGCAGGGGGTGCAAGTTAGGTGACTACCACCAAGGTGGAACCCAAAAGCGAATGAAGAATTGGAGTAGTGATATGGAAATGGTCAAAATTTGGGAACGTTTTATTATCACATTTCATAATCTTCTCAGCCTTAAGACGTCCATTGCTGGATAAAGCATCCTGGATTCACCGTCGACACGCGCCTGTATAGTCTGTCCACTTTATAGGTGGACGTCCTACGCTGTGCTTGCCAGTCCGTGACCTCCACTCGAGAACCTTCCGGCCCCAGAGGCCGTCAGCTCTCCGCACCATGTGTCCTGCCCACTGCCACTTCAACTTACTAATCCGCCTGGTTATATCGGTTACTTTTGATCCGACAGATCTCCTCATTCCTGATTTGATCTCGCAGTGTAACCCAGAGCATAGCCCTCTCCATAACTCGTTGAGAGACGTTGAACTTTCTTACGAGGCCCATAGGCAGAGACGACGTTTCAACGCCATAGGTCATCACTGACAACACACATTGGTCGAAAACTTTTGTTTTAAAACACTGAGGAATTTTGGATGAGAAGATATCACGGCCGAAAGCGGGCAGCTTCGGCCGTGATTCGAGCTGTATTCGACAATATTAAAATTACATTTAATTGTATCTATTTAGGTTAATTTCCACACATATTTCTATTCTTTCTAGAGTATTACCATTTGTGGATCTCTTTAGAGATGTATATATATAGTTAAGTTTACTTTCTTAGTAGTTATGTGCAAACCAAAGTCTGAGCTGTCCTGGCAAAAATACAACCGCATTGATCACTTATAATTTCTACAACCAGTTACGAATGATATGCATAAAGTAAATAAAGCAAAACGTACGATTTTGTTTACAACGCAGCAACAAGCAACTCCACACCTCACCGACTGTAACCCGGTGAAACAAAACCAATAAGAAAGCGGTCCGTTTGTATAAATGGTCATCGCCCACCGGCCTGCATTACTCACGTTATAAGATAACCAGAAGGCTAATACGCAATTTGAATTCGATTTTGCGTATCGTAATTCCCCCATTATTATAAATATCTTATAGAATTATAATTATAAATTAATATATTAGTGACAGAACATAACATAAACATAACTGGCTGCCACAGCCAGTCTGGTGTGCAAGTACACCCTTTACAGAAGATCACTGCCTTAACCACTTCTAGACACTTAGCCTATTAGGGTCGGCAGTGCATCTGGAAGCCCTGTGGCGTTTCTTCGATGCTTTTGTTTTGTTAATAGGACGATAGGTGTTAACGATCAATAAAAAAATATTAAACATTTCTAAAATATAAAATGTGGAAAATATTTCTTTTAAATAAGACATGAAATAGTTGCTTTTATTTGTTACGTTACTTTTAATAAGTTGCAATACATAAGTTTTTGTTCTTACCAAGTCTTCAAGATACATTCATAGTACATATCTAATTTTATAAAACCTATTCATTAGATTACGTTTGAAAAGGCTTGACAGGCAGGCGCACTTTTCCATTTATATTATTAATTAGTATGGGTCGTATTGAAAATGCCAGCTTACGTAAATATATCTTAGATCATATTAATTAGATTGCTAAAAATAATTGCTGTTTTAGAATTATTTATTTACCTAAAGGTGGTAACTATAAAATCTATAAGCAATTTGGCCAGGAGTTTTACTTTAAGTCTCTGGCTCAAAGTCCTAAATTCGCTTTAGTTTTTTAATTCCGAGTTTATGTACTATCTACTCCGAATATCTGTTATAAGAGCTAAATTGGTTTCGTGTAATCAAAAAGATAGCAGAGTCCTTGAAACCTAAAAAACGTACAAATAAAATAATTATTAATATCGGTTCGTCATTTTGAATGCCAATTACTATATTGATCCAATGTATTAACTCCGTAAATGGAGCACATGCTGCTAAATTAAATAGTGTATATCCTCGCCAACATTTTCGCTAATCTTCGTTGCCAACCTCATCTGTCAAGATTACCTATATTCAAAACTGGAGTTCACGCTACCCAGAAAAAACGACAACATTCGACATACGAGTATTAAAATGAATGACTTTTTAATATGTCCGGTTAGTTATCAGAAGTGGTGATAATGCGTGTAATTACAAGTGTAGCCAGGTGAAGTGGTGTAACTGGTGGATTGGGATGAACGCGAATTGTCCAGGTTTGCTGACCCGAGAACGGCGAACTTAGTTGACCATTAGAAAATCTAATCTGCCGCTGCTTCTGTGTGGGTCGTGTGGTACGGGTATAAGTAAATGCATGTCAAAATTAAATGAAGTGGAATTTGCGTGAGTTATAGAACGAAGACACTTATGATAGTTTCTTCTCTGTTACAACAAGAGGGTTTTCTATGGTAAATAAATATTTGTGGGATCGCATTAGCGTTTTTTTTACTTAGGTACTCTTTGGATCTTTAAGTTATGGTATAGTCACCCAGTAGTGAATGAATAAAAATGTGTAGGACACCACAAGGGGCGTGTTGATAACATCAAACACCTATCATATCAACCATAGGACATAGGCTTCTCCCATATTATAACGGGACAGACGTTCTATTATAACGGGACAGCAGCAGCCTATATCCAGTATCGATCCTGGGCCCTTATTAGGTTGTCCGCTTTAATAAGGATTTCCAATACCTTTATTATATATAAAAAAATCAAATTTTTTTACTATAATGCATGATAAAATTTACGCCTTACGCCTTCAATAGATTCGCCTTCAAACGGGTGCAATTTTACACTACATATCTATGTATATTTTATATCCAAGGTAAAACCAGCGTAAGCCAAATAAACATCAGCCTACGCCCCCAGTTTGTGACTGTAATATGCAGCAAGCCCTACTGTTAAAAAAAGGTTGGAACTAATGACGATTGTCCATAAAGGATTACTATATTAAATGTAAATATTTAGAATTACATTTTCATTTAAAATGATCGTTTTCTGAACGAACTTTTCCTCGTCCGTACCGTGTCTCCCGCCGCAGCTGGCTTCCGCCCAATCGCTGCCGCGCCCCACATACCTGCCTAATTGAACTAAAACCTATTACCTCGTGTTAAATAAAATAAGAAAGTGTAAATAATTGTGAGTAAATATTTTAATGTTCTATAATGAGACTTATAGGCATCTGTGCAATGTCTTTGCCATCTTCCTCATTAACACTCAGATAAATGTCACTAAGGAATTGTGGCTATAGACCCCATTCATTTGTTCATCGATTTTTTGTAAGAAAATTTGTAACCTAGAACGTACATTTTTAAACTTAATTATCACTGGGCATTAAAAATAAAAAACTTAACAGTTTTAATTTTGTTAAAAATGTAACAATTTTAGTGTGCTTTTTTATAAATATTTGACATGTATTAACTCTTGCTCAAATAAATAAAGTACGAATATGCGATATTAATATTATATGAATATTTAGTCTTCTTTACAATTTATATAAAATATTTGTTTCGTCTTCCTTGTCTTCCTTGCTTTTACAAAGACAAAATTATTTTAAGTAAAAAAAACATATGTAATATACTATGTTAAACTTTAGTCTTTTGGGAATTAATAATAACAAATAATACCATACCATAATACCATAAGTTATCGTTGACCCCCACACTAAGCTGTGCTTGTATCGTGGGAGTCTACTACAAATACATGAACTCTGCATATGCTTACTTAATATAAAATACCTAATATACAAATAATATAAAACAAAAATTTATAGAATACTTAATAATAAATACAGAGTTTAAGTTTTAAGTGTTACCTACTAGTTTTTCCACGCATCTTAGCTCTTAAACGGTAGTTTAGTTCAGTCCTCGAGTTCAGTAGAAAACTTCTTCAAAAACTATTTAACAAACAGACATATACATGAATACGAATATGTTAAGTGTCTGAAAATCATTTTGAAGTTGAAAAGAAAAAACTACATAACTTGTTCCAATTATTTTTATTTATTACACTAAGGTTCGTCTATAGACAATATACAAAATGAAAACAGAGTACATAACTCGTTTATTTTACTCATTTATTTATACAAATAAATGCGTGAAAGATAACAAAGATGTTTCCAAAATTTTACCATATTCACAAAGCTCGTCAAAAACTCCTAAAAAAAGGTAAAACGGGTAACAAGCTTATGAAAAAGTTACTGAACTATTTACATACAGTAATTATTTCCAGTTCATAAAGGAAATGTATTATCATCATGCTTGATTGAATGAACACCATTTAAATTCGTAATATTAGTTCTAATAAGTTTAAGTGGGTACATCTATCCTTTCTATATTTCCTCAAACACAACAAAAGACCATAAACAATATTAAAGCTCTCGAAATCCAATTCTCATAGAAACAAGTCATAGCCAGTTTACTGTCCGGGGTCCTAGGACGGTCGTAATTTGGACAAACGAGTCGCTTTGTCGACAGCGCAATCGCTTCGCCCACTCGCCACCCCAACGCGATGTCGCATTTCTATCGCATCTTGATGTCACTAGCGGAACTGAATATACTGAATAAGGCGCGACAATTGATAACGCACGATAATTCCATATCGTGACAGCGTTATTTGCGACTAAACGCCCTAACGAAATCGGAAGATGATGATAAATTATTGAATATTAATTCCTGTTTATTCGACGCTTTCCTCGATTTAAACGATTACGTATACTAGACATTTATGGCGTTTATTGTAAACAGAAAATTTTACAATTATGTTTAAAATATTAAATGTCTGTTTAAAATGCATGTTAGTGGAAAAACGACAGTGGTTAATTATACTTATTTTCATTATTTACTTATTTTGCATTTAGTTTACTTTATCTTATAACTTAACTGTGTCTTGCTGCTTCATCGTCCTTAGAACCCGAGAGCATACATTATGTGGAATTTTTTATAGTGATCAAATCAACAATTTAGCTATTTTAAATAAATATACACACATTTGTATAAAGAGAAAATATCAGTGAAACCTGATACTAAGCGTATCCTGTAATCTGGGGATTAATTAAAATACAGATATGGTTTCCTCTGTCTGTCGTCGCCTTTTTAGGCTACTAAAAAGGTGATGGCTCCCTGAAAGTCCTTGGAGATAACAGGCAACTGGGCAAACTGGTAGCCCCCGAGGTATTCGGAAAGAATATGCTACAAGGACCATACAGTGCTTCTTCTGCTATGTTTGTGAAATCGCGTACATATAGTTTCCAGGCGTTAATTCGCAAAAAAACTGTCTCATTCGGGGCAGCGGTGAAATCTATAAGATATGACTGTTCTATCCAAAATCCCTGGATGAGGGAAGCTATAGGACTTATATGAGGCTTATAATCTTTTACAAAAATAAAATAAAAATGTTTGCAAAAGTCTGAAATGAACATTTATTATTATTATTAACCTAATAGCTTTTGCTCGCGTCTTCGTCAGCGTATCTTTAGAAATTATTACTCACTGATAATGTAGCTTTGTATAGGTGAAAGAATTTTTTAAATTGGTCCAGTAGTTTATTCATTACAACATACAAAAATACATACATACAAATAACTCTTTATAATATTAGACTAGCATAAATACAGAAGTATATTTGGGAATGGTTTTGATTAGAAAATGTATGTCATTAATATTGTATACCCATATAATTGTACTAATATTTTATTTACTTTTTAAATTCAGCAAAGAATTCGATCTCGATACTTATCTGTCACTCATTTATTGTAAATAAAAAGCCTGGTTGTCATTTAGGACGTGCCCTTAATTAAGTGAATTAAACTTGAATGAATTAAAAGTTACCTCTTTTGCGCAATTAAGATACCTGAATTGCTATTTACTGCTTCGGAGATTGTTTAAATTTCCTATGTATTTTTTTTTACATTTAAGGAAAATTCATTCTTGGTTATCATAACTTCACATAAAAATTTAAGTTAACTATTCAATAAAATAATTCATAATCGTGGCTTTTCTAAGCGCTTCATAATGGACATTATAAAGCTATATAATGTCCATTATAAAGCTCAAGAAGTTACAATATAACAGCAAATAACCATAACAATAAAAGTCTGAGGGCAGTAAGCAGCTTGCATAAGACTTCTGTGAACAACATGTGTGCTGTTTTGCTTCGATGAGTGAGTAAGGGATGTCAGAGCCCATTATTCTATCCCCACCTAATTCTTCATCCTTTATTCTAAGGTCGGCAGGAATAGGCTGTGGTGGCCAACTCTATGAAGCATTCTTCGTAAGTGTACTCTTATTTTTGTGTTATATAGGGCATTTGAACTTTTATTACAAATAGATAGCGGATTGGCATCTTAAAAGATTTTGAGAGTATTTTGTATTGAATAAATCGTATTTTATTATGTAGTAGCTGAGCCCGCAACTTCGAACGCTTGGTATTCGGTATAGGGCGTAACTATTTTGTTTTTAAACAGATTGGAATGAAACAAACACTTAAATGTTACCGGAAGCTTGCTACAATACATCAGTGAAAACCGCATTCAAATCGGTGAAACCGTTTCAGAGATTAGCGTACACAAACGCACAAACGCACAGACAAATTTTCTAAAAACTACTTATTTTACCTTGTTACCATAAGTACAATGTGTACAAATAGTTTTTTTTAAAGGTTTCTGTGTACAAACACGGCTCGTTTACAATTTTATTATATGATTAATTCGCATGGGATTATAGATGTTTATAATAATTATAGACTAGATTGACGCGCCCCGGCTTAGTCCGGATGCAATTAGGAGGGTTAGTACACATAATATATACCTATATCCATATGGAATAATGTATTTTTCAAATAGTGCAAGAATTTTTAAATAGATGTTCCGGAGATTACCATATAAAAAAACATACAAAATCCTCTCTCTTTATTGTAATATTATAGATAATTATGATTAGTCTATGTATGCATCTGTCGTCCTTTTATCTTTTCTTAATTAGTTTACTTTATCTTTTTGTTCTGCTCCTACGGGTTTTTATATTTACCTATATTTTATTATGTAAATACCAGCTGAGCTCGCAACTTCGTACGCGTGGTATTCGGTATAGCGTGTAACTTTTTTGTTTGTAATCCGATTGGAATGAAACAAACACTAAATGTTACGAGAAGCTAGCTACAATACATCAGTGAAAACCTCATTCAAATCGGTTAAACCGTTTCTGAGATTAGCGTGCGCAAACCACAGACAAACAGACAAAAATTCTAAACACTATTTTTTGACCTCAGCAACATAAGTACAACGTGTACAAATTGTTTTTTCGAAAAAAAAAATTAATGTACAGACACGGCTAGTTTTACTAATAATCTATAATATGTATAGATTATTTATATTTATATAGTAATATGTAAATATTTTGTAGATTAAAAATGCTATTTATCGGACGATAAAAATTTTTTTTGGACGAATGTATTACGAAAATACAACCATGTGTTTAACATAGAAACTCTGCGAGTTAATACCCAGTTCGTAACTCGTGATCGGTTAAAAGTAATTTCCACTTGACTATACCATTATTTATTGACGACAAAAACACATATAAAGTATGACATACAAGCGGCTTGTATCGGTCGGCGCGGCGCAAGATAAAAGAGGAACTGCACTTACGCGGACCGTCCGTATTCATAGTGAGAACTCAATCTTAAAAAACAAAAACTTATTTAACGGTATTACAGTTCATTTAAATTGGATTCTGTTATAAGACTTCCAGAAATTGTTTTCCTGGAATTTGTATAAAAAAATACAAATTCCAAGAAAATAGAGTTAAAATATTGTATTTTCAATAGTCTCATGTCATGACAATATTTTAAATCTACTTTCAGTTTCCACTAGAAGAGTAAAATAAACAATATGTTTTTATTTATAAATTAACTGCATAAATTCAACGAAATCGAACAAAAATCTATACAAATAATAAAATCGTAAACGACATTAAATATTTTTTCAAAAAAACAATTTGAAAACAAACGTTGTGCCTATGTTACGGAGGTCAAAAAAAATAGTTTTTAAAATTTTTGACTGTTTTTCTGTGCGTTTGTGCACGCTAATCTCTGAAACGGCTTAACCGATTTGAATGCAATTTTCACTGACATATTGTAGCAAGCTTGCCGTAACAGTTAGTGTTTATTTCATTCTAATCTTTTTTTTAAATATCTTTCTTTAATATCCAATTCTTTTATTAAATACAAAGCAATAAAATAATACTTAAAAGTACAAACCTCTAAAACAATTACATGTAAGTGTATATTTCAAGTATAAATGTTGAAAGTGGCAACTATAGATAGAGGTCGACCGATGGAATGTGCTACAGTTTAAATGAGGCTGCGCGGGAGTCGAACCGGTCGCGGGCGCTCGGCCGCCTCCGCGCAACTTCGGGGAAAGGCCGGCCATGATTTATACGTCAAATTAAAACTCGCTGCTCACAGGTCGCCCTGAGGACCCGAGGAAACCAGATCGCAAGTTTCCAAGATCGAATCGATAAAGTAATGATCTCAATTCCGTTCGTACACCAATTCTCGTTTTTGAAACAATCGTTTTTGCAACAATTTATTACATACATTGTATTGCTAAGTACCTACTTAATTTCGAGGAAATAAGTTGTTGATAGGACTTATTGTTCTTATAAGAAGCTTTCCTAGGGACACTCGGTCCTGGTCTAGGTTAGACAACCTTATAATATATACCTACAAGAAAATTCGTCCAGCCAACTGTGAACATCTCTTGCAGAAGGAAGCTCTTGAAAGCTCTATTCAAAAGTTTAAAGGTTTATACGGTACGGAGTAAAACATATCATCTATACCTACATATAATAAAATCGTAAACGAGCTGTGTCTGTACATTAAATACTTTTTCAAAAAACAATTTGTACACGTTGTACTTATGTTACCGAAGTCTAAAAATAGGTTTTAGAACTTTTGTCGGTTTGTCTATATGTCTGTGCGTTTGTATACGGTTTTCACTTATATATTGTAGCAAGCTTGACATAACCTTTAGTGTTTGTTTTATTCCAATCGGTTAACAAACAAGTTATGATTTCAGACGCAGAAGTCGTATGTATTAAAGCTTTTCTTTAAGTTTAATAAGTACATATTGGTTAGATGATAAGTACATATTGTAATAGATATGCCATTGAAAATCTTATTGGAAATATTTAGCAAGTAATTTATTTCTTTCTTACATTTTCCTTTCAAAATCTAATCAAAGTGATAACATATTACTACAGTGCGTGTATGCTAAATGCTGAAAAGGTCTTAACAATAATAAAGTCTTGAACCACCCTAACCAACCGATCGCGTGGCGCGATAAAATTTGCACAGAGCTGTTCATTTGCAAAGTCGGACAAAAGCATCGAACGTCATATAACTCCCTAATTCGCATTGTTCTTATTGGTCCATCAATCGAGCGCGCATGCGCTCCAGAACGCAGCACAAGTATATATTGCGCGTGCAGATAAAATCGCTGCAGTCGCGCCGCGGCAACCGTGGCGTTATCTTGATCTAGAAGCTGGTAACTGCTGCCCGCCGGTCGTTCTATACAAATTGTATGGCGTATCTACTACTACTTTTGGGCATAGTTAACCTTATAGTTTTCTTGTACGATGTTCTCGTCCGCTAATGGGGGCGATTCATCGTGTCAATGGTGAGAGAATCGAGCAGATAGAACTGTAGATAGGATAAGAATTGTATTGGTGAATGTGGGAAATGGTCTACATTGCCGGTGTTAACTACTAAATTATTGAACTTACATTTTATGCCGAACACGTTCAACCGATTTTCCATGTACTTATAGCTTCCATTTATTTAGGGCTCTGGGATCCCTTACTAAAAACACAAAAGCACACATGCTGTTACTTCACGGTGGTCTTGATGTAAGGGGTTGGTGGTTAATGCCGGTAGACGGGCAATCAAATTTCTTACTGTGAAACCCAGTGAGCCCTGTAACTACCAAAAATATTCAGACCATATTTAAATTATATTTAAAAATTGTGAAATTATAAAAGTTTAATCAATGAAAGCCAATGTTCACAAGTCGAAAATAGAGAATGAAGAAAGTATAAAGAGAAGTGTTATGGTACATAATGGTACATATACATTCACCTATTCTAATACATAGATTTCCATCCAAAAGCTTCTATCACACCCGCTGTTATCGTCCGTGAGCATAAAATAAAGGCTTTATCTACATCGACACCGATCTAGATTACGGCGAACAGGTAGCGGACGGTAAGTAGGTAAGAGAGTTCATTGTGGTGTCACGCGGTGAACGGACACTCACTAAATAACAATGTAAATAAAGGATATATATTGCGTATTTATATTATAAGTCTACCATATCCAACTGAACCATAGATGGTGATGAGGTACTAACTTGAACAATAGCCAGTCGAGTATATATGTATAATAAATGTGTAGATTATTTGCGAAGATTCCTTGATATATATATAGTCATAGTGAATCCATACTGTCATACTATGAATATAATACTGTCCAAATAGATTTAGGTGATCTCTCTAAAAGAATTAGGTAATCATCAAAAAAATTGCACCCGTCCGATATCGGGGACGGCTCCCTAGAAATATGTTATAATAGTATGTATGACATGATTATTCAGATGCGACTGATAGCCATACGAGTACTCCTTTGTGACCGCTAACGCATGTGATTTTTTTTTTAATATTACACATTTTATCTAAAAGCAAACATATCTAAAAGAAAAGAAAGAAGAGTTTATTGGCTTATAGATCAGTGATTTCGATTGGCCACACTGCAATAGGCCAATTAATGCTAAGGTCGACAGACAGTCTGACGGTCCCCGTGATGGTAGGTGGCTACCGTCGCCTATAATACAAGCAACGCCCCAGCTGCTGCAAATGTGTTGCCGACTACAATATGATTAAAGATAAGGGACTGGATAGGAAAAATGGACCCTGGCATCCCTTACTCACTCACCGAAACACAAAAGCTAACATGCTGTTATTTCACGGCAGTCTTCTGTAAGGGGGTGGTTACTGCCGCCAGACGGGATGACCAAATGACTGCGAAACGCAGTGTGCCCTGCCACTACTTTCCAGATCCAGACCAGAGCCAAATATGAAAAGTTAATTTCTCAAAGTTGACCCTGGCGGGAATCGAACCCAGGCACTCTAGAACAGAGCGTTAAGGCATGCACCCTAACCACTCATCCAACTCGTCAATTTTCAATTTTTCGAATAATAATAGGTAATTGTTTTTCACAGTTAATCAAATTATTCTGTTAAATGGAATAAATAAATGAAACTTATTCATTTTATCCGCTTTCGTCTATTTCGTTTTTATTATTATGAATAAGTAAGTTACACGAGTTTATTGTAAGTTAGTACCTACATACTGTAATTTCCAAGATTTTAGCTAATCTCAGCCAATCTAAGTTATTCAGGCTACGCTAGCTAGTTGCAATTCAACTATTGAAGAAAATCTTTCGAGAAGAAATGCATTTAAAGTTTTTTGTAAGTAAAATATTTTTAAAATTCATAAAATTTAAATAACGAAATAATCGCAAAAGTGAGCATCAGCCACAAAAGGGTTTTGCTGAAGTTTTGGAAAGAGTTTTTTTTTTTTTTCAATTCTTTGAACAAAGTAAAAAACGTCAATAAAATTTAAAAAATATAATTATTTCGATTGTATTTTAGTGTTTTTTTTTCTAACATGACAATGCTGTACATTACCGTTAGTCGGACTGAAGTTGAAACTCTCCCTTTGAGTGTTTCCTGGAACAAAGCAATAAAATAATCAATAAAATAACTTTTAAATCTGCGGTAAACTCCTGCGCAGCGTGGTCTCATCATTAATGTCATTACAGTATCGCGTCTGTATTTTATTGTTTATTTACGGCTGACAATCGTTTAATTGCAAGCTATACGCGAACAAACTAAACCACTGTTTATAACCAAAGCATAAATTAGTGCAATAAGTATTACTGGAATTTCTGTGAACGGGTGGAATAATAATTTCTTACAGCTGTGAAAAATCTTTTAGGAGATATTTAACAATTTATAAATGTATTTTTTTTAGAAAAGATAACGTTATTTTTACTTAAAAAATACAATTTTATAAATTCGTCGAATGGTTAAGATACTTGCTTTAATGCTCTGTCTCAGGGGTCTCGGGCGTGGCCGCGGGCGTCAACCAGTTAAACCCGTGCTTGAGATATCAAAATATATAAGAAAATTCATTTTCTTGTATAATAAATTCAGTTTCTTATACAAAATGTACTTAAAAGAAAATGAATTTCTCCATAATTTTCTTTTCATCAATATTTCCGATGTTTTTATAGTTATTCTGCTATTGGGGGCGGAGATAAATTCAACAAGTCAAAGATCACAGCAATCTGTCTAGCCGTTCTCGTATGATAAATGGTGTAACTAACACGACTTTATATACAGGATGATCAATCCCAATGGGTCAATGAGGCTAAATCTGAAACCATAAGAGATACGAGAATTTGTTCTTAGGAATTGAGGCTTCGATTTTTATATTAAGGAAAATTGCATTCAAACTTTTTCAAATTACGCTCACACGCGACCAGGAATCGATCTCGGTCAAATTTCAATTCCAACCAGGAATCGAATAAAACATAAATGCCTATAATTTAAATAATTGTCAAAATTTTAATACCATGTCGTTCAATATAATGAATCAATTATTTGAAAGAGTTCAGATTCTGTCTATATCAGACGATGGAAGGTCCAAGTATGGAGACGACCTGGAGAAAGATACGCTCAGTATAACATTGTTGGAAGAGAGCCTTATGGTGGAGGGTAAGTAATGGTATGGGGCGGTATTTGCTTAGGAGCACGTACGGAGCTACACATCGAAGAAAACGGGTCACTGACTCCGGCAAGATACGCAACAGATTTTTTAAACCAGATTGTGATGCCTTTCCCCATTCATTAAGATAATTTTCTTTTAAAGCATGATGATGCTCGACCTCACACTACAGCGGTAGTTACGGTGTACTTTATGAGGTCGAAATTCAGGTTTTGGGTGGCGAACACGTTCGCCAGACTTAAATCATGCTTGGGATAAACTGGGAAAATAAATTAAACAAGGAAATCCAGCACCAGCCCCTTTTTTGCGTTCATCTAAATAGTATAAGAGTGTATACCTGTATTGAATTTATTTACGTTAATTTAATTAACAATTACGTTTCAGAAATGCCTGAAAAGTTGTGATTAGACGGCGCAGCGACGTTGAGAACACGTGGACACACCGCACAACTGTATACCTATTTGTACTTATATGTATTATATGTATGTACATACATACATTCGCACACTTCCTTAACGATTAATTAAACAGACGCACCTCGAGTGAGTAATTCCAATAATTTACTTGAAAAGAGAAATTCCTTCTTGATCATCGTTTTACACATTTATTCTATCTTTTTTTTTTTAATTTATAAACACTTTTATTTATGCTGCACATGTGACGATTGAGTTATTAGTGAATATATTCAAAACTATATAATTATGCAAGGCGAAAAAAATATAAATAAGTACATATATGTAATTTATGGCTTATATGTTATTTATTTATGTAAAAAATAAGTTCATTTAAATATAATTTGAATATAAAAAAAAATCCTTTAAAAAAATGCACTTATTTCAAAAATACTTTTTTTTAAAGTCCGATATGCGTGACACAAATATTGTTCAGTAACATCGGAAGAGGCCGATTGTCGCGAACTTTTTAATTGTGCCGCCCGCCTGTACGATTCATTAGTGCACTGCACACAGAGACGAATTTAGTAAATACTACCACTGATACTTTTTTTTTTAATGACAAGTGATTAACCGTTGTGTTTTGGTGAGTGAGTAAGGGATACCAGAGTCTATTTCCCTATCCCCTTCCAATCGAATCCTACTTGCTTTGTTAGTGGCGTTGCTTGTGTTAGTCCGTCAGCCTGTCTGCCGATCTTAACATAAAAAAATAACATACGAAGGATGTCATCATCATCATCAGCAGGTGTCTTTTTACTGTTTCATTGGGACTTTCCTAGGGCTCGCCAGCCGAATGAAACAATGTCTTTTAGGTCACCTGGCTGAAAGACGTCAACTTCTTGAAATTGACCACGACCAGTCGCAGCCCGAAACCATTGCTTTACCGTTACTTTTACTATTTCGTCAGACCACTTAATGCGAGATCGTCCAGTGTAAGTTCCCCTGATAAATGGCCGCCTCTCGAGAACATCATCCTCAACGGTTGTAAGTTCTACGAGCTTCTTCTCGTTGATATTTCAGCTTATTAATTGGTATGAGCTATTTTGATAGCTTACAAATTTCCTTGCTAGGGATTCTGTCACGTTACAAAACTCATAGCTTTTTCAGTAGCAGACTGAGTAATCTTGAGCGTTCTTTCCAGACCAGGCCATGCAATGGGAAAAGTTTTTTAATTAATTTATTTATCTATAATAAACTTTTACAGGGTCGATGAAGCTACTACCGTCCGGAAAGCAGTTTCTAGGCTAGAAACTGACAAGAAACCTCTGTACTTGATTTTTTCAAATAAATCTTTAACATCGGCAGACAGGCGGATGACGGTCCACTTGATGGTAGGTGGCTACAACACAAGTAACGCCACAGATGCTGCAAGTGCGCTACCGACTACAGTAGGATTAAGGATAAGGGATTATGAGGGGATAGGGAAATAGGATTCACTTACCAATAGCACACGTGCTGTTATTTTACGGTGGTCTTCTGTAAGGAGGTGGTTAATGCCGTAAGACGGGCTGCCCAAATGACTGCGAAACACAGTGTGCCCTGCCACTACTCAAAAAGATTTTATCGAATGATATGTATTTTAAAATTACCAAACGCGAAAGCAATTTCATACACATTGACATAAAAATACAGAGTACCATTTTGGTAAATTTTGAACATAAAATTTTTATGCTAGTAGATGGCTACCATCGCCTACTTTCAAGTGACAGTAGCAAGTACTATATCAATCCTAAACCATACATACGAGTATAATATCTGAAAACTTTTGAAATAATTTACACTGAAAGCAGCAATGAAAGTATTATTAACAATGAAAGAAAAATATGTAAAATTTCAGTTGTTACAAAATTAAAACTAATTTATAATAAATATATAAAAAGTATGATACTCCGAATACGGCCCATGAAATGTCTGTTGAGGTCAGGGTTGCCGACGCTCGTCTTTTGACCCCTACGACTGCGTCCCTCGTAGACCCACGTATAAAATATATGTGCATCCCACTCGCACAGGCCGCGACATTTTACTTGACTTTTAACCCTCTCGTCATTGTGGACTTGTTCCCTTTCGTTTCAACAATATTACACATATCGTTGTCCCGCTCGAACAGGTTATGACATATCGGTCGACTTATGACCCGAACATCGGCGTGCGTGCCATCCTTTTTTATCGTTGCTTTTTCTAATGTTTTCATCCTTGTCACTCATGTCACGACCCCTACGGCTAGCCACTTGAATAGATTAGGTGTTTTCGTACCAATATGGGTTCAATATTCATTGCTAGCTTGTTCGTGTTTAAAATGCAAGGACCGATTGTTTTCTTTATCGGCCTGTCCAATGTGTTTACTTATTTCATATACATAATTATATGCACATGGCATACGTCTATGATTGTAGAAAAAACAATGTATCTTATATAACATACTTAATTATTATTGCTAGGAATATAATATAAAAACTGAGCTTTAGTTGATAAACCTACAAATTCTACAAATCCTACAAAGGACATACTAGAGTGTCTACATTTTTGAAGGTTTAATGACATTTTAGACCCTACCTTCAAATATGAGAAAACATTGAATTGAACGATCATAATTATAATGTTCATACCTATCTGTTGCGGTAGTTGTTCGAAAAAATAGTTACTTCACGGTGAAAAATTTAACTAGTTTTAGCCAGTGATAGCCCAGTGGGTAAATTCTCCTCTGTCGGTAAACGTAGTACCTAATATGGTTTTTTTTTTAATTGCAATACTTATACAATACTATTTACAGATATCCCAATATTATTATTAAATATTTTTAACGATTTCTGTCATCTCTACATTTATTATATAAATATTTATAAAGTTTGGTTCATTTTTGCATATGAGTCAACCAAAAAGTATGAGGTTAGAAAACTAATCCTTAACCTATATCGGATATTTATAATCAGGGGCAGTGGGTAGGTACACTTTATAAGCTGCTAGTTGGGAGAAATTGTGCCCTGGCTAGCCATTTCGATTTCAATCACTTGGTAAAGCAGAAGAAAATCTGCTTCTAAAAAAGCCTAGTACGTATAATTCTAGTACACTTGTATTCCTGACATTTCGCGGTAAGCTAGCGTAGTGGAAAAATCTCATCTACTCATACAAATAAGAGTAATGAGCCCTGAGCCATAAGTATAGTAAATATTTATACAAAATCTCTAAATAGTAAATAGTCGCCATAAATTTTTCTCATCTAATAGAATAAATTATAGAATAATCTTCACAGGCAAAATAAATTGTAGAGAAAAGTTGATAATTTATTGTAGGTTAAGACATTAAGAGAGCATAGGGAAGGCATCCCTTACTCGCTCACTGAAACACAACAGCACATATGCTGTTATTTCACGGTGGTTTTCTATAAGGTGTTACTGCAAAATGCAGTGTGACCTGCCACTTCTATGTCATTTAAAAAAGAACGAATCCCTCATTGTTTGAACATAATTAATTATTCAGATACTTATAATAATACATGGTTTATTCTGACGAAACCGTAATTACTTTAAACATTTAGTAACATATTAAAATTTAATTAAAAAGGCTGATATTTCGATATAATAATCTATATAAACGCAGCTATTTGAATATTTTTAGAGAAAAGCTTCAGATATTAAGCTAAATATATTTACTAGACTAAAGTAATTTGAAGAATCTGAGAATTCAATTAAACATAAAGTGGAAAAGTAATAAAATGTAGCGGACCGTTTACACGTCATTAGATGCTCGCAAGTTACGGGGCACGCGGCACTTGTAGTGTGAACGGCCCATTAGTTTCCAGGTAGAGCGGAGCCAGACGAACGCACACATAGACCTAGCGTATCGGGCTCGTAACTTTTTCTAGCAGCTGACCTGCGGCTATCGAGAGCATACCTAGAGCTGCAAGCCTGCGACTACAAACAAGAAGCTACGAAACTGTTCACTAGAAACGGTATATTTTGAATCTCAAAGAAAATTGCATATCTTCCATTGAGACTAGGAGCTTTATATTTTTCTTCCATTTGACACATTTTATGTTACCTTAATAAATAGGTGGGATGTAGTATCAAAAGTAAGTCAGGTTGCTCTAAACACGTAAATGTCCAAAGTATATTATACGTGTTACGAGAACGTACGCATTCATTCACAACATAGTAAATCAATTTAACACCATTTTTCTACAATCGTTAATGTGTTTTTAATGTTTGCCTTTTAATAATAATTATTTAATTTCCTAATACACAATAATGGTTTTACAATAAAATAAATCTGAAGTTTAACATAATGATAAGACAGTTTTTAAAAAAGTAAATTCAGATAAGACTTCGCAGCTTGTCTCTTTTCAAATTGTTGCAACATAAATTTCCATTCAAATTAATAATAAGTTATTCCAGAAATATTACATTCTTATATACATTGGGTGGAGGTTCCTTTTAAGATTAAAAAGCCGGTGTCAGTATGAACACACATCCTCATTCAAAGAAATAACTTAGTATTGGTTAGTAAAAGGAATAGGGGAAATAGGCTCTGGAATTCCTTTCGTGGTGCCCTGCTTAGTTTAAGACTGCGAAATACAGTATACCTTGTCAGTTCTAAATTGTTTTTGTAGTTTACTGCACATGCTGAAAACATTGTTGAATATTAGAAATTGAGCCCTACATTGCTTCAATCATTATCGTGAATAAATTGTATAGCTATAATGAACCCAGCACTGTGATAGGCGTAAGTTTAAATTCTTGATCATTTTGATCAAGTTTGGAAGGGCACACTGCGTTTCGTAGTCATTTGGGCGGCCCGTCTGGCGGCAGTAACCACCCCCTTACAGAAGACCATGGTGAAATAATAGCACGTGTGCTGTTGTGTTTTGGTTAGTGAGTAAGGGATGCCAGAGCCCATTTCCCTATCCCCTCCTAATCACTTATCCTTAATCCTACTGTAGTCGGCGGCGCACTTGCAGCAACTTTGGCGTTGCTTGTGTCATAGGCGACGGTAGCCACCTACTATCAAGTGGACGGTCAGCCTGTCTGCCGATCTTAACATAATTATTTTTATCGATTTGCATCTGTGAATAGCATATGAGTATGTATACTTTTATACTCATATGCTTCTTTTGCAGAAACAATGCAGAATATCTTTTTTAAGAAAAGCAGCAGAGCTATCGTAAAAGAATGCTCATACTTACTCACATTAAAGAGACAGTTGTGCTTAGAAGTGGGGAGCTTAACATTTAATAGGTATTATTGTACCTTTGTGAAGGTACCAATTGTCGTTAATTGTGGTGGTCTCTAACTATGGGCTTCGCAAGAAAGCTCAACGTCAATCAACGAGCTACGAGAGAGGACTATGATCGGGGTTACTTTGCGAGATCGAATCAAGAATGAGAAAATCCTCAGAAATAGTGTGCAAGACACATGGCACGGAGAACTGTCGGCCGCTGGGGTCTGTAGGTTCTCAAGTAGAAGCTACGGACCGGTAAGCGCCTCATAGGATGCCCACCCATCCAACTGATAAGGGTCACGGGTCGGCGGAGGATCCAGGCTACTTTTGATAAATATTGGGAAGACCTATGTCCTACGGCTGAGATGATTATGATGATGATGAATCTAATAACACCATTCACTATTAGTAAACTGCTTGGAGAAAAATGAAAATGTTCATTGAACATTATAAATTAATGACTCATCTAAAATGTGCGGAGTGGCTTCGTGAGAAGAAAGCGCGATGTCGGGCTACGGCGCGTGCGCGCACCGTGTTTTTGCACCCATGAATATTTATCGGTGGCCCCGACCATTAGCGTTGCGCGCCGCTAGCGCTAACCCCACTTTAGCTAGCACGCGCCCGCGCACACACTGACGTCCACTTTTTACTTATAATCATTTTTATGAGATAAATGATGATCTACGTAATCAGCAGCAATATCCACATGGAGTTATTTAAAAAGTAAAGAGACTGGTTTTTTTTAAACAGTAAAATAAGACACCCTTTCTAACAACGGAATTTGCACGTGTTTTTATTTATTGCTAGCTGTATCCGCAACTTTGTACGCGTTGAAAAATGAAAATGTATAAATTACTAGCGACCCGACCCCGGCTTCGCCCGGCATGCAATATTTTATATATATGAACATTCCCCGTTTATCCCTCTTTCCATTAGTGAAAACCGAATTAAAATCGGTCTACCCGTTCACGCGTGATGCCGTGACCAAGGAAAATAGGGATTCATTTTTATATATAGAGACTAGCGACCCGCCCCCAGCTTCGCCCGGCATGCAATATTTTATATATGTGAACATTCCCCGTTTATCCCTCTTTCCATTAGTGAAAACCGAATTAAAATCGGTCTACCCGTTCACGCGTGATGCCGTGACCAAGGGAAATGGGGATTCATTTTTATATATAGAAAAAAAAGATAGATAAAGCCTGGCGTTTTTATCGCTGCGAAGACAGTGGCGACAAATTGCTTATTCCTTTTCAAAATACGAAAGTCCATGTTGCTTATCAAGGTCTGAAGCGCACTTGCCTTCTGACCGTTATAACTATTAAAAAATGAGATCTGCCATTCCTTAGTTTCAGATGAACCCTATTTCACCCTAATTAACATAGCCTAAACGTCGTAAATTTGTAATTAATAATCAAATTAATCTATATAAAATGCATTTCATAATAATTCAATCTAGTGTATAACATGAACCCCAAGAAAATAGTTTCTAAGCTAAAATATGTACAGTTAAAATACTGTTGTGCCAACGAAAGCACAACTCATCTGTGTTATTTATGGTTACATCCCGCATAAGCAAATACATTAATGACAACATAAATATAATCAATACTGGTTTATCCTAAAGGAGGCTTTCAAGGAGCTGTCTTCAAGCCAATTAGGAAAAGACAAGGTGGTACAGTGTGAAAAAAAATTTAAAATAATAACTTTGCTGTTAACATAACAAGTACCTAGGGTATATTACGTCAAAGTGAACTGTCAATCTAAATTTTTTATATATTCCTGATAGGTGTTAAAACTCCAGGGTTATTACTTTAATTAATTCATAATTATTGTGACAATCACCATTTATTTATAGAATTACATATCAACATCGTGAATTTAAACGATTGGTTATTGAAAAATTTCAAAAAAATTGGTCATTTTCAATCGTTACGAAAACGTTCGTAAAAATGATAATATAACACTCAAAGTCATTGTTTGATATATAATATCAATTTTAAAATAATATCAATTTAAATATATTCTTTATTAGATTTTGTCCGCACCTTCGTCCGCGCTACTTTTTCTTAGAAACATTTACCTACTCAATATTTATTGCTCATTTATTTCTGTCAACTCTCTGAAACATTTCACGAGTTATTGCCCGAGAGGGACTAGGTCATGAACCTCTTTTTGTGATAGATTCTCCCGTCTGGGTTCTGCGTTACACCCTTCAGGTCGTCATCAGCTGACAATGTTTCCACCGCGACACAGCCAGCTGACATTTTTATTTTTTCATAATAGTTTCTGTCACCTGATAAATTTCCAACTGAGAGGAAATCCACCACATTATAGTCAGCTGACATTTTTTCTTCAAGATATTAAGTTAACTATAATTTGATAAATATTTCAATCAGGAGGAAATGCCTAATTTTTTTTTACCTTTTTGGGAGGGAGGGTACCGCTCGCCCTGAGATTAATAGGAGTTGTTGCTTCGGCAGAACCCGATTCACTTCGCAAAAGAGCAAGGGGACACCGGGGAGTTTTAGTGGGTATTCCCAGTGCCGCCATGATCAGGTACTGGGAGACTCCCAATTACCCCTATCGCCCGCCAAGCGGTAGGGAATCTGTAAGCTGATTACTCCTCGTCAAAAAAAGAGAGGGTAACGCTGCTCAACCCACCCACGGAGTCGCAGCTGACGTTCACAAGGCTTCATGATACAACTCTCAGAAGCATTTTACGAGTTACTGCTTGAGAGGAACTTGGACATGGAAATCTGTTGCTGGCTTGCGGACCAAACGTGTATACAAAATTTCACGACGATCGTTTAAGTAGTTAAGGCGTGAAAGCATAACCACAAAAAAACTCACTTTTGCATTTATAATAAGTATTAGTTAAGTTTACTTAGGACCAAATTTCAACTAAACAGAATAGGGAATATGCGACTAATTTAAAAAAAGGCTTAAATATTATTATTTTTTTTATCAACATTTTTGCTTTAGAATTATGTCTATGTAAATATTTTTTAATAGTTAAGAAAATAAAAAGTGCAAAAAAATTGTGGGAAATTCAAAATACTTGAATGTGACGTCAAAATCTATGAAACGTCAACAAGCGTGTAGATGTTTGTGATTTCTAACATTTGATTGTTATTGTAGACTGTTAAGGGCGGGTGTAGTGCCCGTGGCTGTTAGTTAATTTTAACATATTTTTTTTGTTACTAAATTTCTGTTTTTTGGCGCTGAATATTTTATTACGGTTATAATATAACGATAGGTTATATCGTTATATTATATATTATAACGATATAACCTATCGTATGAAAATATTAAAATAAATGTGCATATTCCCTATTGTTAATTCATTTTTTTTTCATTTTACTAATATTTGTTGACTGACTCACTCGCCGAAATAATAATATATGTAACGCACAAAATAAGAAACACGTTTACCATAATTCTTTATTTTGTCGCAGAGTGTACGTACAGTGTACAGTACACCCAATTCGCATGGTATATCCAAGGTATAGGTAGGTACTCCTCATAAAGTTTGCATTTAAACCGATTGATCATCATCTACACGCCACCATAAACATTCTCGGCTAAATTAATGTTCCGCTTGTAATAGCAGGACTACGGTTTCTCTCGCACCATTAATATAAGGTTGTTGAAACATCTTTAACAAGTGGTTGACTATTTGCTGAGCTGAATATTATTAATGAATCTAGAGTAGTAATGGTGGCATGATTAACTTATACTTATTTACTTATTTTACTTACTTATTTTATTAACTTATACTTATTTTATAATGAACGGCATAACTTAACAGCACAATCTATAAAAACATTATAAAAAATGAGAACGAATTTTGTAAGTTTGTTTATATGTGAATCACTGCAACTACCTATTTAAAAAATATTTCAGTATTTAAAAGGTATTTAGATTAATTTTAAATTCACATAGGTTATATGTCAGGCAGAGTAGGCGCGTCGCCGTGAGATGGACCAACCAAATTAAAGCTACCTTGGACTGTTTAGTGCCAGGAACAGCCATTGAATGTTCTATGCAAGAATGTATCAGGAAGGAGACGGTGAGGGATAAGTGGCAGCGTGTGGTTCGACATCCCACTCAAAAGTGATGACCCAGACCATTCGGCTAAGAGTGATTCGGCCAGGAAGAAGACTATATAATTATTATAAAGGTAAGTTTACTATTATAACCCAATTATATCCGGGCGGTCTAGTATAAAATGGAACATAATATTAATTTTGCTTAATTAGCATACTAAATAAAGTTATACAGTTTGAAGTTATGTTACATTTTGAATTTATTTATATACTTATTAAAAGCTTTATGTACATTCTGGTACAAAAGGCGGACTTAATGCTACCTCGGGAGCATTTTCTACCAGTCAACCTTTGGGATAAACAGAAAACACAACAGGTTAACAGAAGGGATAACAAGTGCACAAAGTGAATAAGAACGACCATAAATGAACTTAATCTATATAAATAAAAAAGGATCTTCGAAATGTATGTACGTCCATAACTTTCGAACGGGTAGACCGATTTTAATTCGATTTTGACTAATGGAAAGAGGGATAAACGGGGAATGTTTATGTATATAAAAATTGCACCACGGGCGAAGCCGGGGGCGGGCCGCTAGTATAAAATAAAAAAATAATATAGTAAAAACAAACAAATAAACAAAACATAGACCAGAACACATAAAAATAAACTATATACATGTACACACATACACATATACAGGCATTTATATATATAATATACATACAAATAGATGAAAGAAGGCTAGATACTTATGCTGCGAAGAAATCGCAAATATACATGGTTTTTAAAGCAAGAACTGGTGGAAATGTTTAGTATATCGTCGGCTAAGGCGTTCCAGAGAAGAATGGCCTGAAAAATTTATACATAAAGTCAGTATGAATCTGAGGAACGCGAAGACGTAAAGTGCTACTAGAATGTAGCCCACGGCTTTGGGATTCGGAAAGGAATTTAAATTACTTTTTAAGTACTCGGGAGCAAGAGGATTCATAAGTATAGAAAAAAGGGTACAGACGATTCTCTGTGATCTCAAATCTCATTTTCAATATCGAAATGCTACGCTGCTCAGTTTTAATAATAATTGTGTAAACCATGATGTGAAAGATAAGTTAATACAATTATTATTTATCTTTATTTTCATTATTCATTTTTTATGTAAATATCGTCAGACAGGTTGACGGTCCACTTGATGGTAGGTGGCTACCGTCACCTAAAAACACAAGCAATATTAGGATGTGGCAAGTGCGTTGCGACGTTCAATATATATGACTCAAGAGAAGGACGAAGAGCATAGAGAAAGCATTAGTGATTATACCTGATATAATTTCACAATTATCCTTTGTAAGGGTATGGTGACAGCCTCCAGACGGTATCACATTCTTATTACTAAACTAGTTGAGCCCGCAACTTCATACGCGTGGTTCGGTATATATAGCGCGGAACTTTTTTGTTTGTAAATATCTATTGGAATGAAACAAACACTAAATGTTACAGGAAACTTGCTACATACATCAGTGAAAACCGCATTCAAATTGGTTAAGCCGTTTCTGAGATTAGCGTGCACAAACACACAAATAAACAGACATACATACAAACAGACAAAAATCTTATAACCTATTTTTTGACCTCGGTTAGCATAAGTACAAAGTATAAAAATTGTGTTTTTGAAAAAAATATTTAATGTACAACAGACACGGCACGTTTACGATTTTATTATATGTATAGATATAGATAGATATAAATATAGAAGATAAAGTTGCTGTCCGCTTCTGTCTGTTTCTTCACTAACTTCTTCTAAGCTCCTAACAACCCAATCGATTTTGATACGGTTATCACTAAGGAATACGTCTAACCATTTATAACTCACTGGTAAAACCACATTTATTATACCTGATTGAAATCTGGGACAGTGCCTACAAATCAAATCTTGCCAAATTACAAATTACGCAAAACAAAATTATTAAAATGCTATTTCATTATCATTATTCATTATCTAACACCTTCCAACAAAATTTATAAAGAAACAAAATTAATGAATTTAAGTCAATTATATAAATTTAATATATGTATACTCGTTCGAAAGACACTAGATAAATCAATTCACTCCGATATTACTTTGCTTAAACAAAAAGATCTTTTCAACTGCACATCCAGACGAGCAAGCCATGTGGATTTACCAAAAGTACGAACTACATATGGCAAGAAAACTCTTACTTTTGAGGGAGCACAACTTTTTAACGAATTACCCTTGGATATAAAACAGGCAAAATCTTTCGGAGAATTTAAATCCAAGCTGTGTAAGCATGTTATGTTAAGTATTTGAATGTCATGTTTCGATAGCAGTTATCAAATTTGATTTAATTTTCCTTTATTATTATTATTATTTTGTCTCTCTGTTCAGTGTGTCGTTACCTATTTAAGTTTTTTATCAGAATTTCTCATGTTAGTAGCTATAAGCTTTAATGAGAATAAAGAAATATAAACTGAAACTGAATAGGCAATAAAGTAGGAAAAAATTGTATCTGTGCGAAGCCAGGAGCGGGTCGCTTGTAAGAATATATTATTTTTCAAAGTTCGTTCAATTATTAGAACCGTTAATTCTTATTTGAAAAGTTATAAGCGTACATAATTTGAGCGAATAAAAACTAGTTAGTATTAAAAAACAAATTCAGTTGATACGATAAACGATTAACATGAGTAACCCACCTCATTTCCATGTTAAATTAAAATAAAGCATCTTACGTATCGCCAGTGATACTAACGTACTATGTCCATTTACGGTGAAACATTAAATAGATAAATCTACGCCACACGCTTTTAAGACACAGTAGGGGATTCCATTTTTGAAATTTTTCTTGCCTGATTCGTAATCAGCGATTCAGTGTTGAATATTATAATAAACTTGCTTTTGCACGCCATTTCGTCGCGCCCTTTTTCTCAAATGCTTAAACAGTTCAATCTTTATTACTCATTTATGTTAAACGTTATTTTTTTGAGATGATGAGAAAAACATGTTTTTTTCTGGATGATTTTTTTTTCTTGTTTTTTTCTTATTTCCTTTTTTGTATTTCTGAAAACGTGTATATAAAATTTCATGACGATCGGTTGAAGCGTACATTAAATTATTGATATTTTTAAATGTGCAATGAAAATTTTAATATTCATCTTAAGAAATATCCATGACTTTATCACACATTTGATTGTATGAATAACCTAACCATGCAATTGAGAACATTATGCTGATACTAGCGAACCGCTCTCGGCTTCGATAGTGTACAATTTTTTCTTCAAATTATACTTACACACGCGCATAAAAATATAGGTTCACACTAGGTTTAAAAATAATTTAGATTTACATAAGACGCGACTCCACAAAATAAGTAATTCTTTTATGGGTCAGTGTATACGGTTTTATAATAAACTGCCTGAGATGATCAGAACCTTATCTATAAATAAATTTAAAGTTGTCATTAAAACCAAACTCCTCTCGAAAGGCTATTATAAGGTTACTGATTATTTAAGTGACAATGAAGCCTGGAATTAAAGCCTGGATTCGGAGCTCATACTATGCTTAGTATTGTATATTTACCTTAGGTATTAAGTGTATGATTATAATTATTGTAATTTTTTTATATTGTAAAGATGACAAAAAGAATAGTATCCTGAGTTTCTTTCGGGGTTTCTTCTCAGGATCATAAAAACCTTCCTCGTTTAACGCTCTTTCCATTAGTGAAATCCGCATCTAAATTCGTTGTGTGGTATAAGAAGTTGGAGAACATACGGAGAACATACGACCTATACGATGTCGCACAACCGACACCTAGGCACCCACGGAGAGGCGAATTAGCGCTTCTTAATGCTAATAGCATTCATCCTCGAAGGACAGAGACCCCGACTCCCGCTTCATGACCATTAGTGCCGTTCCCTACCACCTAGATGATATCGTTCAACCGACACCTAGGCACTTACGGAGAACCAGAGAAAGAGGTAAACCTCCGTGAACCCTAAAGCGACAGTTAAACTTTCCTATGTTACGCAAATATGCGCGTTGCGATCATTACACAGCGTTTGAGAAAGTTTCCACACTGAAACTTTTCCTATACTTGTTCGCATTGTATTAACGCTCTCGGAGCGCGGTAGTCCGCCGATTTGAATTTGAAATTAGAACTCAGGTCATTACGCGCTTGCGATGCGCGTACGCGTCGATTCTTCACACTTCAATGAACAAATCTTACAGCTATCGTATTTGCATTTAACTTGCCACTTGCCACTTTAAAGACTCCGTATAGTTGTTCAGATGTGTTTCAATTACCTCACTCAATCATTATTTTTTATTATTCAATTTTAATTGACTCAATTTGAATGTGCTATCGACTACTTTTACTACAAGCCTTCAACATTAAATTCCACCCTTCTACATATTGATGGTAAATATTTTAAATTTCATATTTTTGTAAACATAAATTTAATACCTTGCGACCATATTAGCTGGTGATGCTTATAAAAAAAATCTACTTCGGCAACTGAAAATAAAATTACTAAATTCATTTAAAAAATCTTGGTTTCAGGAAAAAATATTTTTTCTTAGCAGCAATTATGGTTTTAATTTTAAATACCAAAATATGGAACTGAATGACTATACAATTTATTTAATTACCCAATGTCTTTGCCTGCCTTGAAATTTGACAACATAGAAACATTCTTATTTTTACCAGAACCATTCTGAGTAAGTATCCCTTAAAAAATGAAATATCTAACTACAATTTTTCCATACAATTTTTCGTATCCAATTTATCAATCAGCATTCCTTTTATCACCTATCACAAATATTTGACTGGTACTCTAATTTATTTCTAACACGAAAAGTTGTTAATTTATTGAACAAATAATTATTTTTGACATGATATTCAGTATTAAATTTTAAATTAATTTCCATCAAATCTGACCCGCTGTTCCCCGTGTAATCGGTATTCATTAAATCGATTTCTCATTCACTTCTTCGGCCAGTTACTGAGTGAAATCCGTAAGCGCTTTTTAGTCGTACAACAGTCTAGATTTCACACTGACACTGTTAACAAATCGCCGTAATAAATCATATTACAATCTATAGCCGTTAGATATATTTACGTGCTTATGTGAACTGACCTTGCTCCGAATGATGCTTTTAAATTTATCTATTGCTCGTCGAAACTTTTGATATATTATTAATTATCCATAGATATTAAATTATTGTAAAGATACAAGGACGTGTAAAGAACGAAGTACGACAGACAGAGTTTTGACGAACCCGTTGGATACTTGTCTTAATGCACTGTTCTAGGGCTCCCGGGTTCAATTTTCGGCAGGGTCAACTTTGTAAATGAACTTTTCAAAGTTGGCTCTGGTCTGAATCTGAAAAGTAGTGGCAGGGCACATTGCGTTTCGCAGTCATTTGGGCAGCCCGTCTAGCGGCAGTAACCATCTCCTTATAGAAGACCACCGTGAAATAACAGCACGTATGTTGTTGTGTTTCGGTGAGTGAGTAAGGGATGCCAGAGCCCATTTCCCTAACTCGTCCCAATCCCCTATCCTTAATCCTACTGTAGTCAGCAGCGCACTTGCAGCATCTGTGGCGTTGCTTGTGTTATTGGCGACGGTAGCCACCTACCATCAAGTGGACCGTCAGCCTGTCTGCCGAACTTAACATTAAAAAAAATAATAATTTTCCAATGACCGAATACCTACTTGAACGTAAATGAACTTAGAATTAAAATTTCATGCGAGTAAAAACAAAAGCAGAAAGTAATAAGAAATTTAAGAATGGGATTTATTTTATTTAGCTTTGTTCATCTTCCGTTATCTTGAGAATGAGTTTTTTAATTCCTCTTACATGTTCACGTATAAATATTTCTAATTTAGCATTGTGTGGGATTCCTTTTCTTCCAGAATTTTATCCTGAGAATTTAAATTTAGAAAAAGTAGGATGTAAATTTGTTTCCATTTTAATATTGGTACTCGTAGCCGTTGGATTTTTAAGCGAACGGTCTGATAAAAAATACTGAGACCTACTAAATCGATGCACCTTGGCTGCGTCTACATGCAATTGTGGCACTTAGTATATTATCATATTTTCTTAAACAGGCAATGGATTCAGAGATTACTCTTCACATAAGAGTACACACAAACTTACAAAATCTTTATAATATTCCTATAGAAGTATAGATAGTAAAAATACTTATAAATCCAATCCATACAAATCGCTTATCTTTCAATATGGATCGACAATAACACCATATATACAAGGCAAACAGCAATTTTTTCTCCAAAAACAAAAAGTGAACAGCGAGGAATTATGTTTTTCTTGTTAGCAAGCCGTGTCAATGATTGCTTCGCTTGCGTTCGGAAGCAACAGTTCTGTTTCCTTAGAACACAATCTCTATTTAGTGCTCGCCAGTTTTTGTCGTGTATCCGGTGAGGGCAGTAATTGCGGGTTGTCTTTAGAGAGATGTCGATATCGACATTTCCGTTTGTATTTATGTGATTTTCTTTGTAAAGTTGCTTAGCCTTTTTTATGTGCCGAGAATTGGTCAAGAAAGCCTTTGTTTCAATTATCTTGTCAAAGTTATCAAAGCATATTTTACTTTTTTGAAGGTTAAAGTCGTCGACAGACTGATAGTCCAGTTGATGGTTGATAGCTATCGTCCCCTAGAACATAAGCAACGCAACAGCTGCTGCAAGTGCGCTGCCGACTTTAGTAGGATTGAAGATAATGGATCAAGGCTCTTGCATCTCATATTTGCTCACCGAAACATCTTCTTATTTCACGGTGGTGGTTACTGCCGCCAGTTGGGCTGTCCAAGTGACAGCGAAAAGCGGAGTAGTTAGTAATTAGACTAACTTTTCTCTTTTATCAAAATACAAAGACGCAATAATAACTCAATGAGTTAACGCAAGTTCGAATCCCGGTTAGGACTGCGCCTCTGCGCTTCTGGCTTGTGTAGATTCTTGGAAGTCTTGGCAGTCCTTGGAAGCTCACAATGGCGTAGTTGAACTATCAAAATTCAAACATGTCTAGGGCAGAAATGATAAAAATTAAAGGATAGGGAATGGCAACATAACATGCTAATATGTCAAGGTGGTATTCTGCAAGGTGGTAACTGTCGCCATAGAGGGCTGTTCAGTATAACTGCAGAACTCAGCGCAGTGTATCTTGCTTTCTGGTTGCGTCAAGGTATTCAAGGTCTAATTTTGCTTACTTCTGCATTGAAGATTTCATGACGGTGGCTATTATTTTAACATTTAACAGTAGGTCCAGCCGTTCACGAGTTTTGCTCTTAAGAACACATTTAGCGATTTTTATTTATACATATATGACCTTATTCTTTAAATAATATAATTTGGTGTATAACTTTGTTCTATCGATAGATGCTCGATAACCTCAATCGATTATCCAAAAAGGTGGACCTTAAGATGTTTATGGACAAGAAAAATGTCCATGTTATGTCCACCTGACATCTTATCTAACTCGTAGAAATCGAGTCTAACATCTTATCTAACACCTTTTGGGAGAATCCAGCTCGGCTGCTACAGCGTTGGGAGAGCTCCGGGACATTGTATTGTCAAACATGTCCTCATTGCTTCAAAACAAATTCCAGTACAAATTTTTCAGTGAGACCAAATTTTAATGGATCATTAATAAAATACCAGAAAATATATTGACCCATTTTTTTGTATTAAAAAGTTTTCTAATATTTGCAATGTCAATAACACGTACACCCATGATTGATATGGCGACCGGCGTAACAAGGGGCGGGTACGAAAAGTCGCGGGTCGCGTGCTACGGTACAGGTAATGTCGCTAACAACTACTTACCGACAGTTTCTTTTCTGTCATGTGACGCAGTTTCATTCGCCTACGAGATTTTAATAATAAATTAAGTTAAAAAACTCTGCTGAACAACATATTTATTTGTTTTTTGTTTATTCTCTTGTACCAACAAACCATAATTATTATGATTGTTTGATGTTAGTCAAATATGAAAATTCAAGCTTTCATGTAATTACACATAAAAAAATAGTTTACAGATTCTTGTGATATGCCTTCAGAAATGCTTAAAATGCTGCCCTGAGTTTTTGTAAAAAAATTACATAAATATATATAACTTTTATAATATAATATATAAACTACATAATATATATAAATTTTTAACAATATTATGACAAAATATAGGGCAACACTCTCCTTGCAATATGAACGATTTATTTTGTAACAAAAATGGCAAATCGCGTCTATTTCAATGTATTTTGTAATCTATTGCTATCAATTACTATAAATCAAACATCGTGGACTTTTCCATATATGATATTAGACCCCTGATATATAGACATCTTATAGAATATATGTATTATAAAATCAAATATGATATAGACATATCTATACACACAATAAAATCATAAACGAGCCGTGTCCTGTACATTAAATATTTTTTCAAAAAAAACAATTTGTTACCGAGGTCAAAAAAATAGTTTTTAGAATTTTTGTCTTTCTGAGCGTTTGTGGACACTAATCTCTGAAACGGCTTAACCGATTTGAATGCGGTTTTTACTGATGTATAGATGTAGCAAGCTTCCCGTAACATTTAAGGTTTTTTTCATTCCAATCAATTTACAAACAAAAGTTACGCGCTATACCTAAAACCGCGCGTACGATGTTACGGGCTCAACTAGTAATAAAATGAAATCGCTGCCCGCCTCTGTCTGTTTCTCCGCTAATTTCTTCAAAACCACCCAACGAATTTTGATACGATGTTTAGGGTTCCGTAGGATCACTCGTGTGTCCGTCTGTCCGACCATCCCCCCCCCCCCCTTATCTCCGAAACTCCGAATCTAAAATTTAAAAAAAATACAACTTTCTGTATTAATAGATCATAGGAAAACCTATAAGAAATCCATGATATTAAAATAACATGGTAAATCACTCAATATTGTGCAGATAGGTAACATCGTACGGAACCCTTTTCACGCGAGTTCAACTCGCACTTGTCCCTTTTTTTTACTAAAAGAAAGAGCGATAAAGGTTTTGATTATAATTTGTAGATAAAAATTAAATCCTTGCGAAGCAGCGAGCGGGTCGATAGTTACATATAAATTGAAAAGTTTAACGTCGTAATAGCTTTCTTATTACAAATGGAATAAATTATTAGCATTTCAAGAATATGTTACTAATTACTCTGGCAGACTGCTTCTGACCGGTACTTTTGGAAAACTGTGGGGAATCAGTGGGCGTCCTACCTACGGCTCAGATGTTGTTTATGATGAACTCTAGCAGAGATTTGTTATTACAGATATACCAAACTATAACCTATAATTGTATTATAGAGTTGAAAGTAGGTCTTGGAAAGTTTGACGTATAACATTGGAAACCGGCTATCAGTAGCTGACATTTATCTTGCTCAGTCGGCGTAAACGTTGGGACGGAAGTGACCGCGTGAGATATGGGCAAAGGCGGCGACTGCCCTACGCGCCACTACTTGCAACCCCACCTCGCTTTGTCTATACAACATACAGGATGTTCAAAAAAAGACAATGTATAAATTTAATATTAAAAATACGACACAGATATGCCGAAACCGTTATATGTTTTAACGGCAATATTGTTTAGATTATATTTAGTTCTTTATTACATTTATTACGATGACAGTAGGTAGGTAATTTTGACGAGCCCGTTGAATGAGTGGTTGCTTTAACGCTCGTTCGATTCCCGGCCGTTTCTTCTAGACCCGTGTGGTCTAGAAGAAATTAACGGAGAAATAGACAAAGGCTATTCCTTTGTCAATACAAATTTTATAATTTACTAACGACCTTCTCCCGGATTTGCCCGGGACGCATGCAGAAACAGACAGATGCGGTCAGTTTCGGAGACTTGGTAGCAAATTATATTGTTAATAAAGATTTATTGCATGTTATCTAGCTGAGTCCGCAACTTCGTACGCGTGGTATTCGTTATAACACGTAACTTTTTTATTTGTAAATCGATTGGTATGAAACAAACACCAAATGTTACGGGAACCTTATACTACAGTATTTCAGTAAAACCCCATTCAAATCGGTTAGGCCGTTTCTGAGATTAGCGTGCACAAACGCACAAACAAACAGACAAAAAATCTAAAAACTATTTTTTAATACAGTTGCTCAAAAAGTGGCGTATTGCAGGGACGTATAGCGTTCGGGAAGTGGGCTATTACACACTCGTGCTTTTTTTTACCTTTCCCGAACTCGTGCGTTCTCTTTCCCAACTGTCAAAATAATGTCTATTAAAAAGAAAAACCAACCATGAAGTTTTTACTAAAAAAAAATCATAGAAGTTTTTATGATTCATGCAAATACGTATATTTCTAAAAAGAAGCTACTGATTTGTTTCAATATCAGATTTAATGATTTGATTGAACGAGTTAGGTTAGGTTTCATTTCATTTCATATCAATAAAAAAATTCTACTGAAGACTTGGCTGTATGGGCACATAGTTTCCTTTGCCTACCGGAATGCGTGAAGAAAAAAAATGTCTCTGCTTATATTGTACGGTTGGCGCCATTTTCCAGAAATTCTCTTTGCGAGTTTAGTTGTTTGTTTTATTAAATCGCTTCATTTTTTCGCAACTGTATTAAAAATAGTCGTTCAGTACACGTGCGGAACCGTCATTGCAACTTGTTCCGACTGTCAACCCTCGCCTTCGGCTCGGGTAGACATTTGTCGGAACTCTTTGCAATGACAGCCTTTTCGCACTTGTAATGAAATATACTATTTTGACCTCGGTAACATATGTACAAATTGCTTTTTTTGAAAAAATATTTAATGTACAGACACGGCTTGTTTACGATTTTATTATAGTTTTATGTATTGTATTGGCTTATGTATTTTATTTTATGTATTGATATAGATATAAATCTTCCGTGAAAAACTGACGGGGAAAACCACAACAAAATTCGTTGCGTGGTTTGGGAGGAGTGAGCGGATATACAGACAAACAGATGCGGAAAGCGACTTCAAATTATACTAAAGGAGGATACAGATATAAATATAGATGAACTAAGTAACTGCGAACAGAATTGTGAAACAATTTTCTGTCTGTCTACGAGTAATGCATTCATTATATAGTTATCTTTTCCCGCCCAAAAGCGTTGACGTCGTGGGAGAATGCACATGCGTCGGACTACGACCGCAGCGTCGATCACGGTCGCATATACCACAAACAATTTTATGGAGAATTTATTTGCGAAGAAACGCTCTCTAAACCGTAACTATCTTCGCTAAAACAAAACCTATCTTTTTTCCAATTTCTACAATAAAAAAAAAGAAAATCGGTTCACGAAGGAACTAGAAGTGGCGATCCGAAGTTTTCGCTTCATATATTAGTGTTTCAAATCTAAAATACATTATGTGACACATTATCCAAATGATTCTACTCTGAAATTAAATCGGACATTAAAGAAATAGACAAATATGTCCAGCACTTTATAAATTATGCACTTTCAAACGTACAGCATTTAATTTTATTTTAAACTAGCTGGTACCCGCGTTTTCGTCCGCGTTGATAAATGAAAAATATAACACCTGAGAAAACATATGAGTAATTCTTCATCGCTGTGACGACGGCGGCGCTGATTTTTTTATGTTTTTAGACGATCCCTTGGGAACCTAACATTTTTCCAGGATAAAAAAATCCTATATGTTATTCCTGGTAATAAACTGTAAGTGTTCATCCAAATCCGTTTAACCGTTTTGGCGTGATTGAGTAACAAACACACAAACATACAAACTTTTACATTTATAATATTAGTAGGATATATTAATTAAGACACCTTCCTTGATTTGGAAAATACATTATACAGTATTAGAAGAATACACCGCTTTGCCGATTAACAGCGATAATTCTTTTCTTTACCCAGACACTAACACATAACACTAATAGAGCATAGAGTACTTATTCGCAAATTATTATTATTATTTATTTCAACCCACAAGGTAAATCCATGTTAGTATTAACATACGTTTATTACTCAGTAAATGAACCATACAACAGTGGTTCAGGTACAGACAGTGAAGCCTAGTAGCAACTCCCCTACATGCTAACACACATGTTTTCTTTCACGGTGGTCTTCTGTAAGGTAGTGGTTACTGCCGTCAGACGGGCTGTCCAAATAGGTAACTCCGAAATAATGTATGCCCTGCCACTACTTTTCAGATCCAGACAAAGGCAAACTGAAAAGTTCATTTCCAAAGTTGGACCTGTTGGGAATCGAACCCGTGACCCCTGAGACAGAACGTTAACACTTAACTAATGAGCTCGTCAAAAGCGCGACAACACACAAGTGCCCTTCTCTTAGACGGTCCACCGGGTTGGGTTACCCAGATTATAAATTGCAAAACCCATTAAACGTCAAACATATCATACTTTTGTTTCCTCTTAAAAATTTCTAATTCAAAAGGCTAAAATGTCTTTATGGCTATAAAAATAAATATACATTAAAAACAAAACTGAATGCATATTTAAATAAAAAAAAAAATTCTTTTCTTTTTTTTTTCTCTTTTCAGCAACATGGCAATCTGTGTTTCCCACAATGAGCCACTCCTCTGTTGTACTCTCGTACTGAGTTAGTTATTCTAGTATTAGAAGGGGGACTTCAGTGAGCAACCCTCCCGCCGCATATTGCAGCCCAAACACCACAGTGTTTGTGTCTGTCAAATCTACTCGAGAGGGAGCAGATGCTATGTCTTCTAAGTCTGATGTGCCTCACACTTCCCTCACCCTCGAGTTCTGAAGCAAGGTCATTGATGTGAGTTGATAATCTGTTTTGGTATTTTTTGCTGTACTTTGCAATCTCCCGCTTAACAGTGTCAAGGCGCAGGTCCTCGTAGATGTATTTGTTACACACATAGTATGGGATGTCCAGCATTGCTCGTATCGTCTTACTTTGGAATCTTTCCAGTATCTCGATGTTACTGTGGCTTGCTGTACCCCACAGTTGAATGCCATAAGTCCATATGGGCTTAAGGATAGCCTTGTAAATTGCGATCTTGCTGGTATTTGAAAGCCCCGAGTTGCATCCAACCAACCAGTACATGGAACTCATACGAGCATCAAGCTGTTTACGTTTGCTCCATATATGTTTTCTCCAAGTAAGCCGGCGGTCCAAATGCATGCCTAAATACTTGGCATCCGCTGCTTGGGGCACTTCCCTGTCATACAGTCTAACAGGCGGGCAGGTTTGTTTTCTCAAGGTGAAAGTCACTTGTACCGACTTACTTTGGTTAGCTTTGATACGCCAATGATTAAGCCATCTTTCCACCTCTGAAAGATGAGGTGCAAGGCAGTCTGGTTAATCACCAGACTGCCGCTCACTGCTAAGAGGGCTGTGTCATCTGCATATGTAGTTATTGTGGTGCCAGAGTGAGCAGGTAAGTCAGCAGTAAAAAGTAGATACAAAACCGGACCCAAGATATTCCCCTGCGGGACCCCCGACAGGATACGGCATAATAATACAGAGGTCTCCTTGTTATGCTTGATCTCGAAGCTTCTCATGCTCAGATAAGATTTCATGATGAGGAAAAAACTATGTGGAAGCGTATTTTTAATGGATCGCGAAATGTGTTGTGCATAACTCGACTACGGCTAGACAAATTAGGCAATATTTTTTTTTTCGAATATTCTTTGAAATCAAAGCAAGGAAAACACAATTTTTCATTTTCCCAATCCAAATTTGCGAGCTAACAATTGAAACATTCAAATTTAATATTGACGTCAAACGCATCTTTAAATTACACATCAGCTGCCAAAAGAATATCTTCTTACAGAACGACGTCTGTCGGATCAGTTACAATTTTTATAATATTATTGACGGTGATGATTTTAGTGCCAACGTAACCTCGACATGCGGTATATGATAAACAAGCAAACACAAGTGTTTACGCATTGTTACAAATGCGTATTTTCAAACACTGGGCAATCACATAGCACAGTGCTCTTGTTTTGTGCTTGAGAAATACGGACAACGACGCGTTCTCACGCGGGGAACGTTGTCCAATGGTGCCGACACAGTCGTAAAGATGGACCTACACCTATTCCGCTGTGAACCCGATATCTTATGGTGTGAACTCGGCCGTGAACCGTTGTTCAAGTAAAGATATCTTCGAGAGAACAATGGAGGCTGGATGTTGCAATAAGGACGTGTTGATATATGTCGTTTTATCAGGATGTTAACTTGTACATATATTCATTTTTCGGTTTATAGTTTACCCGCTGGTGCCAGCAACTTCATCCGCGTTGAAAATTACAAGAAATAACGCCTGACATACATTGACGCTTGATAATATACTTTTACCAAGCATTGGATCCTTATTTTTAAATACCTGGTGCCCTATTAGAATATTTATCCTATGTCCATCCTGAAATTCTATTCTAACTATTGGTGAAAGAATTTTTTAAATCGGCTGAGTATCTCATTACTGACATAATTGTTCTCCCAGTAGGAGTGCCGCGGGGGATTCCCCTTTGTAGCGGATCATAGCGGAGTGCTCCAAAGAATACCAAAAAAATCCCAAAAGTTGAGGATTGTGAGCAGGTAAAAAGTCGCCGACGGGATCTCGGAAACTATAAGTCGGAGAGGGGCGGAGTTTGCGTAATGTCATAGAGGGTCATCGAGGGTTACCACATCGCGATCCCATACATTTTTTTACACAATTGCCTTGGTCCCTTTCCATACAAAATTGTCACTATTGCCATGTCCACACAAACATACAAACTTTACATCGTTATTATATTAGTATAGATTAGAGACAAAAATTTCCTTCTTAATCAATTATCCTTAATCCTACTAAGGCCGGCAGCGCACTTATCCCATGTGGCAACGCTTGTGTTAATAGACGACGGTACCCATCTACCATCAATTGACCTTGTCTAACGACCTTTATCTGTAAAAAAAAGGTTTTGCAGGTTTTTAGTTTTGTACTTTTTGATTTTTGATTTTTAAATTTGTTTTTTTTTTTTTTTGCTATTGCATATTTTGCGTTTGACTTTTGAAATAATGAAAAGGCAGCGCTTTTATGATAAACACACTAGTCTTTTATTTAATATCAAATCTGTGATACAAAGTGTACAGTTATTCCTTTGAGAGAGAGAGAGTAGACCGTAAGTTCTTAAAAACATGATACCAACGTTGACATATTCATTCTTTGCATTGCAGCCAACCTAAATATTGCGAATAAACATTGCCATATTAATAACAGCGTTATATACATTTTGCTCAGGAGAGCATCGGAGACTTTGTCCGCGCCACTTTTTCTGAGGCTATATTTTTTTTGCTAATATATTTTTGTTTATGTTTATTTTTAAAGATCCCTCGGAAACAGTATTTTTTTCTGGATGAAACATGCCCTTCTGTATCCCTGATGACGTTTATGCAAATTTTCATGATGATCGGTTGAGTAGTTAAGGCGTGAAATCGTAAAAAACTCACTTTCGCATTTATAATGTTAGTTCATAACTTTCTAGTAAATACCTTGTTATTTATTAAAAATGGAACCGATAAATTGAAATCTTCATTGCGTAAATAATTTCGTCAAGAGGCAAGTATAATTTATTTATATTTAAGCGTAAGAACTTCTTGCTGTGGATATACCCATAGCTGTCGAGCCGAGTTTGTAGATCCAAAATAGGCGGCCAATGTCTGGATCGGACATTTAAGGTGTCAACGGACACGACCGGGACACATTCCTTTTTGTAAGGCAAAACATGTTTTTGTTGTACATTTAATGTAGACGGTCTTAAAACTCTTAAACTATTATTAAGAATTAATAATTGTCTGTGTTCATTCTTTATGTATATTTTTAAATCTATATTTTTTAAAGGAATTGGTTGTGTTTTTTGTTAAAAAAAAAAAATTAAAAAAGGTGTCATTCAACATGTAACACATTTTAGTTAGAAAATAGATATTAAATTCATTTTTGAGTCCATTGTCTCATAGTCTTCAGTCTATGTATGCTCCAATGTCTAAATTAAATGGATTTAATGTATTTATTTAGATGAATAATCCCTTTTTAACATTATAAATGTGAAGGTAACTCTGTCTGTTACCTTTTACGCCTTAAATACTCAATGATCATCATGAAATTGTGCATACACATTATCAGGGATACAGAAAGGAAACAAGCTTACTTTTTATCAGAAAAAAGTACTGTTCCCGAGGGATCGTAAAACTAAAAATCCAACGCCTTGCAAAACTATAACAGCCATAAAGATTGAGAAAAATTTTGTTCATATATTTTGTCAGACGTTATATTTTTTATTTTCCAACGCCGACGAATTCGCGGGCAAAAGCTAAGTTACATTTCGCCTATAACCCAACATTTTAATGAGATCGTATTATAGACACAATTCCTCAAAGTTGTCCTTGCTCGTCGTTTTTTTTTTCTGATAAAAAACATAGTTTAAAAAATGTAAAAAGTTTTGTACAGTGGAAAACAACATTTTTTCTGTCCCCGTGATATATGCACTCATGCAAATTACGCTTGGTAATTGCTTAGTAGGACTGTGTTTTGCAAAAATGCCGGCTTCCTAAGTGGAGTTCAACTACGGTAAAATGCTGGCTATTTTTCTAATAAAATCATACTTTAGATTATACCTTTCATAAATTCATAATTCTTTTTTTATAAATCACAATTTTGTCTGTTATAGCAAGATGTCATCTGCCATCTGTCATAATGACGTGTTGTGTCAACGTTTTACCTTGTCTATGAATTTTAACCAATGTTGTGACTACAAAAATCATAAACTAAGTAAAGTAAGTAATAAAACTTTTACAGTGTTATTACAAAAAAGATAAACATACATTGAACATGTGTCTAAAAAAATGTTTATTACAAAAGCGTGTTTAAGCAGTTAGAGTTAGGCACGGTTTAAATAATACTTTTCATATTTAAATACATGTCAATACTTGTCGAAGACTCAAAGTTAGTCTACTGCTTTGTCTCTAATTTTCGCAAGTTGTATTTAGTGGTGTGGTTATGATTATGATGAAATATTGGGTTGTTTTACCTTTTATTCTTGAACCCAATTTTCTTCACGTTCACGAATTTTTATTTTAATATTGCAATTGTCCATTTTTTTCCATAATTTTTATTTATATTATACTCATTTGACAATGAGTAATGACGATTGACAAGTCTCGATAAACACATTCCATTCTTTCAACCGATCACTGTTCTATGTGTACAATGTACTCATTATATACGTAAGTTTTGGTTCCAAAACATACTTATGGCGGTGTATTTAGAGCAATAATTAATTTATAATCACACACGTCACTGTTTTATTTATATATAGATAATTTTAAAATATTTTCTGCGTAGGATATTCTATTAGCATATAACAAATTTGCATAGAAAGGAACGTTTCGGATTGAACCAAATGAAGTTGAACGAACGTTTTGTAATGTTGCTATTTTATTGTTACTATTTGCTATTTTATAATTTTAAAATAGCAACATTTGGTTGCCGATAGGTTGCCTAGCGATGTTTTGGTTAGTCAAAGGACAAACACCATTTTGTAATAGCGAAGGTTAAACATTATTTGAGGCAGGGTTTAAACTGTGAAATTGCATACAAATGTCATTAGACGCTGTTTGACCAAACACGTGTTGAGACATAGTTTAGTATTTTTTTTTGTAATAACACCCTTAAAGTTTAGGTCAACTCTAAAAGAAAAAAAAAAGTTTATTGGCTAAGATCAGTGATTTCGGTTGGCCACACTGCAATAGCCCAAATTGTTCTATCATCAACAATAAATACAATCCTCTACACAAATGTTACAATTTATTATTAATATTTAGAATATTTTTAAAAAAACATTTCTTTTTTATGTCGACAGACATGCTGACGGTCCTACCATAGGTGGCCACCGTCGCCTATAACACATGCTACTGACTACAGTAGGATTAAGGATAAGAGATTGGGAGGGGATAGGGAAATGGATATCCCTTATTCACTCACCGAAACACAACAGCACACGTGCTGTTAATTCACGGTGGTCTTCTGTAAGGGGGTGGTTACTGCCGCTAGACGGGCTGCTCAAATGACTGCGAAACGCAGTGTGCCCAGCCACTACTTTCCAGATCCAGACCAGAGCCAAATTTGAAAAGTTCATATTTCAAAGTTGACCCTGTCGGCAATCGAACCTAGAACAAAGCGTTAAGGCAAGCACCCTAACCACTCATCCAACCGGCTCGTCAAAACGTAATAGATATATAACTAAAACTAAAGATTATACCGGTGTTTATAGATTTACTCTTACTCTTTACAGAGATTGATTGTATACATAAGTATAGAGAAGATCGTTCCCATTAAGACATGATGTTGAACTCTTATGTTCAGACATAGCAAATTATAGCATTCATATAAAGGCAATACGAACTATCTAAATCATCAATTAACATCTTGTCGATTTTCTGGTCGACTGTACTGTTGCGAGTCTATTTCGAACAAGTGTATACGTCATTGTAAATAAACGGTGAAAGACAATCGTTGGCGCGTACAATAAATCAACGTGTCAGAATAAAATGCGGTGCAATTGAGAACACGGGTTTATTGTTATGATTGCTGACGAGAACACTAGCTGTTCAAGAGATGCGAAGGGGCTACTGGTTAATCTAGTGCCTCTACGACAGCTACGCTTACCAATTACACACATGTAATCAATCACCAGGTAATTATACACGGCTTAAGGCTTTAAAAGTTTTAAGTGATAATTATATTATTCTTACGAACTCTCACGACCTTTTTCTTTGATTCTAATCGGAGATAGCGAATTCCAAAATCATGGACAACCACACCAATCATGGCTTCTAACTAATACAATAATTGTAACAATTCTAATACAACAATTCTAACAAGAACCCCAAGAACACAGCGCGTACTTGTTAGCATGAAAGTCCAACTCTTTCGTTAGTGGGCTGGATCTTACAATAAATTTTAAAGTAGATATACTTTTTTATGTTAAAGTCGTCAGATAGGCTGACGGTCCTCTGTTATGTGGCTAACGTTGCCTATAGCACAAGTAACACCACAAGTTCTGAATATGCGTCGCCAACTAATGTAGGATTAAGGATAAGGGATTAGGAAGGGATAGAGAAATGGGCTCTGGCATCTCTTACTCACTCACCGAAATACAACAGCACACATGGTATTATTTAATGGTCTTTTGTAGGGAGGGTGCTTACTGCCGGCAATCGGGTTGCCCAAATGATTACGAGACTCGGTGTGTCCTGATTCTCAAAAATTAACATTCATTCATACTCAACCTCCTCATGGTAAATAGAAACTTTAAAAATAGTTTTATAATAAGGCAAACTTCGTTTACAGCTGCAAAGCTAGGTTGCAGTAGCAAGACTATTTCAAAATCAAAATATAAAAATTAAACACTAGTTTGAAATCTTCTATTAATTGTTATAGAAGATTCATAGCATTAGCAATTTCTATTTCTTAAAATATACTAGTGGTCCTAGTAGAGGTTATCCTGGCCGAACCCGAAAAAAAAAATCGTAACCCGATTACAAGATCACCTATCTGGACCGATTATGAAACTCAACCATGCAGGGGTTACTCCAACACAAACAAAAGATTTCATCAAAACAGTTTAGGACCAACAGTTTAGGAGTTCAGTAACATATTACACCTACACACGTACTGAAGAATTATACATATAAGTGTGTGTAGTGTCTGTATTTCAAGATCCCGTCTGTATAGAATCATGTAAGTAGATTAGTCTGACCAATCTGAAAAGTAAAATATCCCCCAAACACAACAAAGGCTCCACTGTTTTTTTTTTATGTTATGTTGTTTATGTTAAGATCGGCAGGCAGGCTGACGGTCCACTTGGTAGTCGGTGGCTACCGTCACCTATAACACAGGCAACGCCAAAGCTGCTGTAAGTGCGCTGCCGACTATAGTAGGGTTAGGATAAGGGATTAGGAGGGGATAGGGAAATGGGCTCTGGCATCCCTTACTCACTCACCGAAACACAACAGCACACGTGCTGTTATTTCACGGTGGTCTTCTGTGCGGGGTTACTGCCGCCAGACGGGCTGCCGAAATAATTGCGAAAAGCAATGTGCCCGGCCACTACTTTCCAGATCCAGGCCTGAGCCAAATTTGAAAAGTTCATTTTTCAAAGTTGACCCTGGCGGGAATCGAACCCGGGAACCCTGGGACAGAGCGTTAAGGCAACCACCCTAAGCACTCATCCAACAGGCTCGTTATAGTGTAAGTGTGAATGGTACATATTAAAAAATTAAATATTCTAATAATAGCGTCACGATAGCAATAAAGAAGGAAAACAGCAATGAATTATATTTGTTCCAACGGTTTTTGCGCTCGTGCGCACACACACAATTATATTTCGCGCACAGTTTTAAATTCATTATAGTGGCTACGGTAAATTACTGCTACAGTTAATAAATTCTTATTATAGTAAACTATAGTAAATTGCTCGCTTTTATTATGACATAACAAAGCAGATAGGTTGACGGTCTTTTTGAGAGTTGGTGGCTATCGTCTCCTAAATAACATATAACCAAAAGTTATTTACCCTGTAAAGTAAATGTAAACTGTCTATATCTTCTATTTTCTAGATATTATGAAATAAAATCACTGTCTGCCTTTGTCTGCTTCTCCGCTAACTTCTTCCAAACCAGCCAACGGATTTCGTAACGATTTTCTCTAATGGAAAAAGCAATCAACGAGGAAGGTTTTTGTATATAATTTGCAGAAAAATAAGAATAAGATCCTTAAAACTGCTTCCTAATCTAAATTGATTCTGTAGTTCTTAAAAAACCGTCTTAAAAATCGTAACCAAGTTTAATTAAAATCTATTCAGAGTTGGCTATTTTTAATTCACTTAATTCTTGTGCATATATAAAAACTCGGAGATGGGTGTATACTAAAACTAATTGTAGTTCAATAATCAAAATGTACACTTACAACAGCCTTACTAATAAAAAAAAGTTATACAAGCGTTCAACATCTGTATAGTTATACATTGAATAACGACTATATAAGGCTTATACACCCGTGCTACTAATAAACGCTGTATAGTTATACCTTGGTTATAAGAATTGTGTTTTTTGTTACGGCAATTATATTCCAAACGCGTTCTGAAACTGTAAACTTTAAATAATGTTTATGTTTTATAAAATTTATTTATATACATTTTCTAAGTCAAACGAAAGAAAATATATAAGTTAGTAAATTTTAAATATTTTGTATGTCACAAATACTTGAAATTTTTTATTTGTGAAGTTTTTACAATTTATAAAAGTCATGTCGGTTACGCGATTTGTACTTCCGAACGCACGCTGCAATCCAGCTACGCTACAAAAAGATTCCATTTATACCTCTCAAAATCAAGACTTGATAATTGGCAAAATAACTTTAATTTGTAAAATCGTTGTTTCCAAAGGCCAAAGCAGCGTTCTGTGGTATTTCTTGTGGTTATATGGGCTCTATTATAATTACTTTCACCTTGTGTCCTTGGATTTAGCACTGGAGTAAACAGAAATGGTGTTAAGGGATATTCAGAATCTCCGAGAAGGCGACCTGCGAACTCTTTGTTTTCGAATCTTTGTCGTTCTAGCTACAATATCCCATCTAGCTATAATATCCCTTATTTTTAAATTAGAATCGCACACCACTTGCACATTAATGGAGTAATATCCTTTTCTGTTAATGTAGTATTGACCAATATCACCACCATTTTTTTTTTATTTTGATGTGTGTGCTTAACTTGTTAAAAGCCACATATACTTTTGAATCCCGAAACGACTGTTTCTTGTTCCGCAACAGACGATGGCATAAATATAAATTGTGCTCTCTTATTCGCCAAAGCCACAGCCACTCGGCGGCATATATTAGTGATGGACTGTTGGCTAAGTCCATGAAGATCCGCCGCATCATCTTGAACCTCCTGTCGAGCTCACGCCCTAAGTGCAGTGCATACTTGAAGCTCAACAGACAGTCCACCACCTCTAGTTTGTTGTACGATTTCATTTCTCACTAACTCTACAATTTTTGAAACATACGTCTTACTGAATCTATATTTCGATCGAAACTCATTTTCTTCTAATATGAAAGGATTATAACGAATTTTGTAACATTTCCTTTTTCTAATGGGTTCACCATCAATGTCATCAAGAATATCTAAATAATGCAAATAATCCATTATTCTTATTATCACTAGACTTAACACTTATTTGTAAAAAAATATCTGTCAATTGCAGTTAGTCAGACTAGAAACAGCTGATCGTTGTCCGCCATTTTGAGCTTATACAACGTTTAAACAAGGGTCACCGGCTGTATAAACCTTGTGTAAATTTTCTTTGTAAAAACGGACTGTTATAACAGACGTATACAAGCCTTATGTCAAACAAATCTTTATTAGTCAGGTCTGTGTTATAACGAGTGTATAAGCTGTGTATAAAAGTTTATTAGTAAGGCTGTTAATAAATAAACCATACGAATGGCAAAGAACCCTTCGACAAAAACAACCTATTAGGGTTGACACATTGTTAAAAATGAACCGATGAAATAATAAATCACAATGTATAAATGCGTAAAGCGAAAATACGGATCCCTTCTTCTAAATTGTTTGTGAATCGATTTTCTATCTTTTCTATTTTTTTGTTAAGATTTTTTTGTACCTGGGATCTAGGATTCCAAGCTAGTGGTAACACTAATGAGCAATTTTTAATTTACATAGATCACTAAATTGATTATTTACTGAAAAATAATATGTATTAACACGATTCTTATTGCCTCTATTAAGGGGAAGACACTTTGTTAATATGTTCTTTATAAGTAATACTAACTTCACTATGTATTACTAATTTGTCCCTACACTAATTCAAAAGGTTCGATCGTTTAACTATATAATATGTGGTATCGAGAAGCTGAATAGCTCAAACATTCACATGATGATGAAGTCTCTTTTGATGAGCCTCTGCATATTTTTTAATTTTCTACCTGCTCAAGGAATCTACTTTGAGGTCCCTATGAAGGTCATCGTTACGAATATACCAAGGTGCATTTATATAGCCTCTTAGTACTTTATTCTGGAGTCTTTGTATCATTAGAATGTTGCTATATTTCTGTTTTTTTTTTTTAATTTTATTTTAATGTTTAGTAGCTAGTGTTAAGTTAGTATTTTTCGCATCATAGTCATAGTATCATAGTCGAATTTCGACCAGAATTCGAACATTAGTAATTATATTTTTATTCGTGTTAATTTTTTTATTGTTTTTATATATTTATTGATTGACAGACCAATTTTGTTGCAGCTGGCTAGTGCCTATTGAAATTATAGGGTTTAAAAATATGTTTACGACATCTATAGAATAAAAATTGAGATAAAAATGGCAATGGAGGAAGGGTTCTGGCAACTCTTACTCACTGACTGAAACAGAACATGAACAAAGAAAAATCTAAAAAAATATAATGAAATATCAATCATATATGTATGTAGACTTTATCATATATACACATATAAAATTATAAAACATTATGTATGTATATATTTATAGTGTAATGTACACACTAAATTATTCACCAAAGCGCAAACCGACCACTTTCTAAGCCTACTTAGGCCTAAGTGGCAGGATACGTTTTAGACACTATCAGGCTTTCTACGACTGTTGAAACTAAATATTCGTTTCAATAAAGATTATTATGTTAAAATTGAGCAGTTCGTCTCGCATTGGGGTTGTTTTGTTACAGAGTGAGATTAAGGTTGCCAAAGCACGTTCTATTATCACCAACTAGTCCCTTACTACTTACCTACTCTTCTTTCAGTTTCCCTAACAGAATACTATCCGTTACATAGGTAATATTTTTTTATGACCATACATTATCGGGTTAACAAAATTAAAGTTGTTAATCAAATTCGTTACTTAGGTATTATTATGGACTCGTAAATTACAGTCCATATTATTATAAACTCGTAGCGAGGTGCATCTTATATGAAAGGGGATCATCATAATTATTAAATTATATTTAATTATATATATAAAAAATTACTAATTTGCTGTCTAATATCGATGTTGTACTCGTGCGATTTGCTTAATAATCAATATTTTAAATAGCTAATTCTTAAGATAAATTTTAAGATCCACTATTCTGAAGGCTCATCAAAAGAAAAAAATTGAATTATACTTTATTTGATTTTTAAATAGATATTTTCGAGATTTTCAAGTAGCGACTCCCCCTCAGCAGTCCCGTCAATTCAGTACAGAACGAGTTTTGTGGCTGGCATTTTTTCCTTTTTTATAATAAAATTTTAAAATGTAGCGAATTTCTTCATTAGTTCACTCACTTTGACAGAAAGAAAAACAAATGAAAAATAGCTGGAAACAACATTTTACTAACTTGTTTCTTTTTTTGAAATGTAACCTTTTTAATGTCATCAAAACTAGCCAGATACAAATAGTACAGCTAAAAAGAGTTACAAGTTTCAGCTAGTTACAAGTTTATACCATATACCATATACGAAAAGACTTTTCCCCGACCTAATATTGTTCAATAATTTAAGCTCATACAAAAAGAAAATTCACGAATTATTTTTGCAAAAACAATCCTTAATTTTTTTATTTTATCACTCACCACAATTTTTTTTTATCTTCTATATTTAGTTATTATTTTAATGACCATTATAATAGATTAATTAAAATATGGTTCTTTACACCTATTTGTATATAATATAGTTTATAATGGCTGTATGAAACCTAAATTAAATAAATAAAATAAAATAATAAAAAAGAACAGGGCACATGTTTTGGTGCATCAAATCAAATTGTTTTTGTGTTAAAAAGTACTGAGATCTTTTTTATATGTTTGACAACCCTACTGGCACAGGATGTATAGAAGTGATCGTGCATCGGTTGTTTGTTGGTAACACTATAGTTTTCTTCGGGTCGCTGCGTATTGTAGGGAGTCCACACTTGTAATTTTTTGTCAACCGATAATGATACATCAACCATATTTGAGTCCATAGGCTATAATCATGTCATTCTATATACAGGTGGATATTTTTAGGATAACGGAAACTTTGATGGGAGGACGCAGCATTCTGCTAACCCTGTTAGAATAAAGTTTCAATTTTCACTTACGCAGAAATTATACATTATACAGCACATGTGCTGAAATTATGCTAAAATGTGCAGAAATTATACAACACACTACGGAATTCTTCTGTAAAAAAAATAGACTACTACATCTATTCTATACGTGTAATATAATAAAATCGTAAAGGAGTCGTGTACATTAAGTATTTTTAAAAAAAAAAAAAAACAATTGTACACGTATGTACTTATGTTACTGAGGTCAAAAAATAATTTTTAAAATTCTTGTCTGTTTGTTCGTTTTCATTCCAAAAAAATTGAAATCGTTTCATTAAGAAACAAAAAAAGTTACGCGCTATACCGAATACCACGAGTACGAAGTTGCAGGCTCAAATAGTTAATAATAAAATCCTATTCATTTCATAAATGTGAATGTTTTTGGGGGTAGATGTTTGGATGTATGGATGGCAGGCTTTTTAAATTGTAGCCTCCAAACCTACTGGCCAGTTTATGACTGCGAAACGCATTATATACTCTTATCGCTAGATAAACAATAGAGAAAATTTTAAATGTTCTCTATAGTTATGCAGTAAATGATTCTATTTTTAAATTCCTGTCTATGCATCATTTAAATAGTCTATGCATCTGGTCTTTAAATCGTGGTTTAATTTAAGGAAGTGAAAGCCAATAGTTCAACGAAAATCCGTTAATTCGATAAAACTAATTCTGTTTTCGGAGGCAAAGGTTAACATGCGAATCCGAGCGGCGCACCTAGTTACGTGATTGAAAAAGTGTCCATTTGACCTAGCAGGCGACACAGTCGGGTGCTCGCACCGTACCCTACTAGATCTCAATAACAGTAGCTATTCTTACTAAACAATGTATGAATCTAATATTTATTCCTTTTTTAAATCAACAGAAACGAAAGCACTTGTTTTCTTGTGATTTTTCTCGTCTTTCGGTTTTACAAGTGAATTTTCCCACCTATCAACCACAAAAGAAAAAAATATATGAGAACTGTGTCGTTTAACTTCGTTTAAAATTTATTTTTTAAACGTTACGCCCTTAGATTATAATTTCAAAAGAAATTGTAATTTCGCGATATGCCAAAGGGAGTAGGTTCAGACCATCGGCCATGTGAACTGTACCTATCTTTCGCTGTGGGGCTGGTAGGAATAAATGTGGTGAAAAAAATAGGGTTATCGTATCAATTAGACGTAATCAATTAGCAATTTTTTCAATTGATTCTATATGAAATCTATATATATAATAAAATCGTAAACGAGCCGTATCTGTCTTTTTTATTTTTTCAAAAAAAAAAAAAATTGTACACGTTGTACTTATGTTACCAATATATATATAAAAAAAATTGTTTTTAGAATTTTTGTCTGTTGGTCTGTACGTTTGTGCATGCTAACCTCAGAAACGGCTTAACCGATTTGAATGCGGTTTTCACTGATATCAAGCTTCCCGTAACATTTAGTGTTTGTTTCATTGCAATGTTACGCGCTATACCACGCGCACGAAGTTGTGGGCTCAAAATATTATTCAAAACATTTGTTGGATATTTTGTTTCGTTACATTTAGTTTTTAGAAGTTTTTATACGGCTTTAAAAACGCTCATATCCTTATTAGATTAGAATTCATCTACTGTTTACTTTTTCGTCTATGGTTGCAACTCTAACGAGTAGTCTTGTAATGGTCTTGACGAAGAAGCGTAATTGGACGGGCGGCACGCGCGCGCCACGCGCCGATTCTTCAGTCTCACTTGTGAGTTTTTGTAGATATAGCATGCTTATAGCACGTTACAATTTTCTTGGCAATATTTAAATCAATCATTGGCCGATGCTGTTTACTAGAGCTTTTTTACAAGATGTGTTTGGAGAAATCAGACCACACTATAAAAAGTTTTTAATATTTTTTTTTATGTTAAGATCGACAGACAGGCCGACAACGGTCCACTTGATGGTAGGTGGCTACAGTCGCCTATATCACAATCAACGCCACAAGTGTTGCAAGTGCGCTGCACGCCATAATAAGATTAAAGATGAGGGATTAGAAAGGGATAGGAAAATGGGCTAGTCATCCCTTGGTCACTCACCGAAACACAACAGCACACATGCTGTAATTTCACAGTGGTCTTCTGTAAGGGGGTGGTACTGCCGCCAGACGGGCTGCCCAAATGACTGCGAAAACGCAGTGTGCCCTGCCACTACTTTCCGAATTTGAAAAGCCAGAGCCAAATTTGAAAAGTTGATTTTTCATTGTTGACCCTGCCGGGAATCGAACCCGGGAACCCTAGAACAGAGCGTTAAGACAAGCACCCTAACGCCTTTATCAACAATTCTAGCAATTTATTTAACAGCATATTATTCATTTATTTTTTATTTAAAGTTAATCAGACATGCTAACGGTTCACTTAAGGCTACCGTCGCTTATAAGCAATATACAATCAACGCCACAAGTGTTGCAAGTGCGCTGCACGCCATAATAAGATTAAAGATGAGGGATTAGAAAAGGATAGGAAAATGGGCTAGTCATCCCTTGGTCACTCACCGAAACACAACAGCACACATGCTGTAATTTCACAGTGGTCTTCTGTAAGAGGGTGGTTACTGGCGCCAGACAGACTGCCCAAAATTACTGAGAAACGCAGTGTGCCCTACAGTGCAGTGACTGAGAACTGACGAGTCCGTTGTATTAGTGGTTAGGTAGCTTGTCTTAACGCTCTGTCTCAGAGATCCCGGGTTCGATTCCCGGCAGGGTCTACTATGGAAATGAACTTTTCAAAGTTGACTCTGGTCGGGATTTGGAAAGTAGTGACACGGCATGCTGGTCTGGCGGCAGTGACCACCCGCCTACAGAAGACCACCGTGAAATAACAGTAGGTGTATGTGCTGTTATACTTCGGTGAGTAAATAAGGGATGCCAAAGCTCATTACCCATCCCTTTCTCATCCCTTATCCTTAATCCTATTATGGTCTGCAGCGCACTCGCAGCAACTGTGGCGTTGCTTGTGTTATAGGCGACCAAGACGCTACCATCAAGTGGGCCGTCAGCCTGTCTGTCGACCTTGCCTGAACCAGAACAGAGTCAACTTCGAGTAGAACACTTGAGAGCATTAAGCGCTAAGCACTTCAAGCAATGGGCTTGTCAAAATCCTCTAGAAACATTATTAGAAGTCTAATTATTAGTTTACAATGTATATAGTTGTATATTAAAGGACCTTCGACCTTTAATAGAATGCACAGCACGCGCGCAGCACGCGTCTTTGCCAACAAAAAACACCCGTCGATGATTTCCTTCGGCGTTTTTGCCAGAGGTCACGGTTTCCTGGTAAATTGCAACAAGTGCACTTTTTCATCGCGACTCAAGCCGACGCTTCGCTGGTTTTATGTTTCGTGATTAGAGCAAACACGTTTATTGTCCGTAATTGAACGTTCATTTACTTATTTATTATTACTGTTAACTTTTGAAATAAGGATGTTGTGTTAAAGAGTTTATTTTGATGATTCATCGAGTAGCTGTCGTTGTTGTATCAGTAGTAACCCGTGTTTATTACACACCAGCTGATGACGTCTGCGTAGAATTAGTATTTCGTGAATTGTTATATCGTTAACTTGAGCAGGTAATGATTGGTTATCCATACAAGTTGTATTGCCCTGTATACTTTCAATTTCTATTTCGTGACAAAAAGTCTATGCTCTTCTCCAAGGTCCCATTTATTCTTATACCTTATGTGCTCGAGAGCTGCATGAGATCATACCGCCTTCCACTTTCTTCGACTGGTTACCATCCTCACTTTGTCGAAATTCCTCTAATTCGGACCAAGCGCTTTATAACATCTTTTATAATGCGCACTGCTATGGATTGGAACTCCCTGCCCCCTGTATTTCCGAGCGCATAAAACCCAAATCTTTTCAAGGTTCGAGTGAATAGGCATGTTCTGGGTGAACTCGCTCCATCGTCAGCCTCATCCTTCTTACAAGGATAGATGCTGGTCAAGAGAAAACTCATTTTTAATTTAAAAAAAAAACCAAAATTTCTCAAAATTCGTTGAGCGGTATAAATGTAATAAACAAGTTACTTTCGCATTTATATTTTTAGTTCAGATGTTACTTTCGTCCCATTGTGTCTTCTTTTTTACTTGAGGCGGTCTGGATTGTTACACCAACCCCTTACGGAATTCCATTGTAGTGACAGGACAAATTGCGACCGCAGACATAAATCATCATTTAAAAGTCTTGTATCGCTAGGATTTAAACAGAAGTATTATACGAGTAATAATAGTGAATATATTATACTAGCGACCCGACCCGGCTTCGCACGGACGCGTTTTTTCTGTAAATTATATACACAAACCTTCATCATTTATCGCTCTTTTTATTAGTGAAAACGGTTTCAAAATTCAGAAAAAGACAGACTTTATTTTATAAGTTATGTATAAGATAAAGATATAAATTACATGTTTAAGTGACGTTCATGTTTATCCATGGTTCTTTCGACACCATGGGTGTTACTAAATGTCCGAAACGTGAAGGTAAATAAAACAGTAACTACGTGTATAATTATCACACGATTAAGTCCCGTGTAACTGTAGTGTGTGAAAATCGTGAAAGTTGAAATCAAAGGCATGTTGAATGTCCTTGGCATTTACAGATAGACAATGAGAATTTTTATCGGAATGTTTTAATTTTAACTTAGTATGTGTTTGATAAGGATTAAATCATAATTTTAGGAACACTTCTTGATAACAAAGGGTTCTAATAATTAATATTTAAAAAAAATACGGGTTGCACTCCGGGAGTACCGGCAGAAGTGAAAACTTGAATATAAACGTCGTGCATTTTTGATATTTTGGAATGGTTAGGGAATAATTTTTCACGAATTGCTTTAATTATCAGTATAGCGACTGGTCTCCACTCAGTGGCAACCGACTCCTAGCAACACAAAACTTCATCCTTGCGGAGACATTACTCCATATACTGCATTTTATATATATACTACATTACGCCTGCCGCGGCGTATATCTGTGTCCGGGGTCTAGTTGAGTTGGTCTTACGAATTTTCGATCAGGTTTTCGATCGCGAGTTTAACATTTTTTCCTCATCGCAAAAACGCACAGCGCCGCTAAAGAAGTTTTCACTTCAAAAAATCCTGTAGGTTTCTGCCGCTATTTCTAAAATATTTGTCTTTGAAATAATCGAAGACCAGCGCTGCGCCCCCAAATTCGCGCAGATGCAATTTTTTCTGCAAATTATTGTTTCTTTATTATTATTATTAAGGATGGGCTTGCTCTTGGCCAGTATCTATCCGTGTAGAAAAGATGAAGTCGACGATGAAGCGAGCTCACCCAGAAGATGCCTATTGCCTAGAACCTTGAAAAGATTCGGGTTGTTTTCTCTCGGAAATACAGGGAGTTCCAATCCTTAGCAGTGCGCATTATAAAAGATGTTTTAAATCGCTTTGTACACAAACTTCCTCGTTGATTATCAGTGAAAACCGCATCGAAATCCGTTGGGTTGCTTAGAAGAAGTTAGCGGAGAAACAGACAGATGGGGATAAGAAATTTATTTATTAATATGTATAAATATTGATATAGAAACATACAAATTTAAAAAATCGTAACAGTTTATATGTACCTACTAACACTACTTTACCAAATCGGAAATAGATGGCGCTGAATAAATTAAAGACTTTTGTGTTCATATCCATAGCCATTTGTAACTTCGATAATATCTAAGCAATAGCACAATGCATTCTTTACATAAGTAGGCCGAATTAGGATTAAAAATGTAGATATCACTTTGTATGGTGCCTTTCTGAAGGCTCTACAGAGTGGTTCGCAACAGTTGCTGTTAATTATTGTTATTTTGTTTTTAATATTGTTTTTGCTATTTTGGCAAAACTTTCTTGTTTTTGCTGATTTCACGATCAGTTTTGCTTTGCTGTCCCCCCTCTTATAGGGGTGGACTCACCTACTAGTTCGGAGTTCGGCAGGGCCATCAATTGGTCAATGTCGGACTCCACTGAAACCAGTGGGCCTGGCCCTCAAAAGAAGGACGGAGCTAAGAAGCCCATGTACTCCCGAGTATTGACTCGGTCGGTCGCTCGCAAGCGGTCGTTGACCAAGGAGGCAACTGGGAGGGTGCAGGAGGATGAATTCCCTCCACTTAACAGCATGTTCTTTGCTGCCCTGTCAGGGTCGGAGGAGGCGGAGGATACTGCGGAACCTGCGGTTCCGAAGAAACTCCAAAAAGGGAGCAAAGGCCGCGGCGGGAAGACGTTCGGCCATGACGTTGGCATCTCGCAGGCTCGGCGCGAGCTAAGAGACATAGACTCGGACTCCGACTCCACCAAGTCTGCCACGTCTTACCATTCGGCCAAATCGTTAGGAGGCTCAATTGAAGAGCTGAAACAACAGGCGGAGGCCAACGCCGAGACAATACTGGAGGTTGCCGGCAAGTCTGGCAACCTCAAAGGAACGTGTCACAAACACATTAAGGAGGCCACCAATTCCCTCCTTGGTGTAGTCGATGCTGTTGCAGCGCGAAAGTCGTCGAAGGAAGTTCGACGACTTCGAGCAGACAACTTACGCCTCCGTCAAGAAGTGGACCTCCTCACCAAGGAGGTAGCGGCGTTACGCAGGGCCTTCTCTGAAAGGCCCTTATCGGAAAAGACCCCGGCTGAACAGCAAGCCAGGGAACTGTCCATGACACTGTCTGACTCCCAGCCATTGTCCAGGGCAGAATTTTTGGAAACCATTTCGGCCCTCCAGACGGAGCTTACGGCCCACGTAGGTGGGGTGGTCAATGCCCACCTGGATGGGCTGGAAGTTGATGGGAGACTGCTCCCGGCGCGGCAGATCCGACCACCGCTAAGGGCAGACCGCAGAAGGGAGGAACTTGCTTCTGCCTCACAGCAAGTGACGACAACCCTTGCCCCTCCGGCTAATCTACCCAAAAAGGCGAGGGCCATCAAGGTGGCCAAACCTACTGCTCCCAGGGTTCCCGAGACGCAGGCTGGGCCTTCCTCAAAACCAGACGGAACAGCTGAGTCTTGGACCGAAGTGGTCCGTCGCAAAAAGCGCGCCCCCGTCACTCCAGCACCGGTAAAAGTGAGTGCCCCCAAGCTCCCAAAGGAGCCAAAATCCTTGGCTGTCGTGGTGGCCCTCAAACCGGAGGCGGTTGAAAAGGGCGCCACCTATAAGGAGGCCATCGAGAAGGCCAAGGCCTCGGTTTCCCTCGAGGCCCTGGGGATTGGAGCGCCTAAGTTCCGCACGGGGGTAACGGGGGCTCGAATTCTCGAGCTCCCCAGAGAGACCACCGCTGAGCAAGCTGATAGCTTGGCGGAGAAAATCGGCGCAGTACTGGGTGACACGGCGAAAGTCACACGCCCAACAAAATCGGTCGACATACGAGTTAATGGACTCGAAGATTCGGTGTCGGCCGAAGAGCTAATGGCAGCTCTGGCTCTGGCCACGGGCTGCAAACCTGAGCTCCTCAGAGTAGGCAAAGTCCACCCTGGGCTTAGAGGTGTGGGCTCGGCCTTCGCTTCCTGCCCCATACAGGCAGCCAAAAAACTAGCGGCGGTTGGTCGTCTGACGGTGGGATGGAGCTCCGCCTCCGTTCATCTTATCGAGCAGCGACCGATGCGCTGCTACAGATGTATGGGGCTCGGTCACCCAGTGGCTCGGTGCCCATCGACCAAGGACCGTAGTAGTCTATGCTACCGCTGCGGTTCGGATGGACACTCCGCCAACTCATGCGAGGCGGCATTTAAATGTGCCGTCTGCGCCGACGCCGGGCTCCCGGCTAATCACCGCATGGGGGGACAAAAATGCTCCCCTCCAGCCGCGAAGGGTCGAATTTCGTCGTCCCGACCGGTAGCAGCAAATATCAGGTCAGCAAGCAGGGAGGAGCAAATGGACATCGCCAATGCCCAGTAGGCCTCTCACCAAAATAATACAGGCGAACATCAACCACTCCGCCGGGGCACAGGATCTGCTGTGTCAGTCCATGGCGGAGTGGGAGATTCACTTGGCAGTGGTGGCGGAGCCGTATTATGTTCCCCAGAACCACCCCAATTGGTTAGGGGCGCTGGATGACTCCGCCGCGGTTGCGACGAGGCCTGGCGGTGTGGCTCCTCTCCTCTCCCTAAGGGAGAGAGGTCAAGGATATGTGGCAGCCAACTGGGGGAGAATGGTGGTCGTGTCAACCTACTTCTCCCCTAATCGCAGTCGGGCGGATTTCGAGTCCTTCCTGGCTGCGGTGGAGGGTGTGGTGAGGCGCGCGGCCCCACTCCCAGTACTGGTGGCTGGGGATCTCAACGCCAAATCTACGGCGTGGGGGTCCCCCAGTACGGACGTAAGGGGGGGTATACTGGAGTCCTGGGCGCTGGGCCTGGGACTTCAGATACTCAACCGGGGCACCTCCCCTACGTGCGTACGGTGGCAGGGTACGTCCATTGTCGATGTATCCTTCGCCACCGCCACCCTGGCTGCCCATATCAAGGATTGGAGGGTCGAAGAAGAAGTGGAAACCCTATCGGATCATTTGTATGTCCGATATGAGGTTTCCACTTCGGCCCCTAGGGCGTCACAACATCGGGGTCCAACGGCGGGTACCACCTTTCCCAGGTGGGCACTTGCCAAGCTCCGCCCGGATGTGGCGGAGGAGGCTGCGATGGTGAGGGAGTGGTCGTCAGTCCCTCCCCACCTCGCAGGGGACCCCGACGGCATGGCAGAGCATTTTGCAAGAGACCTCGAGGTCGTATGCAATGCCTCCATGCCGCTGTGGCGCCCTCCCCCGAAGTGGAGGAGGGTGTACTGGTGGGCGCAGGAGATCGCCTCCCTGCGCTCAGCCTGTCTGGCGGCCAGGCGCGCCCTCCTCCGTTGCAGGAGAAGACGTTCCAGGAGGACGCCTGACGAAGAGGTCCTCCTTCGTCAGGCGTACAGGAAGGCTCACAACGCCCTGCAGGAAGGCATCTGCAGGGCCAAAGAAGAGGCCCACGAGCGCTTCCTGGCCCTCTTGGACGCCGACCCCTGGGGTCGTCCGTATAGGGTTGTGAGGGGGAAATTCTCATCAAACTCCCCCTCTACGGCCAACTTTGACCCGGAGCTGCTCGAAAAGGTCATGGGGTCGCTCTTCCCGACCCTTGGCCAATTCGAGCCCCCCCCAATGGTGGCTCCGGAACCACTTCCGGAGCTTGAAATGGTGGGCCCTCCCGTCTCCGACCTAGAGTTTGTGGCGGTGAGGGAGCGGATCCGGAGAAAGAGGACGGCTCCAGGACCGGATGGAGTTCCGGCGAAGGTCCTAGCCATAGCGCTAGGGCCTATGGAGGAGAGGTTCCGGGCGATACTGGACGCTTGTATCGCCCGGGGTAAGTTTCCGGCGAGGTGGAAGGTGGGGCGACTCTGCCTCCTGCGCAAAGAGGGTCGCCCTGCCGACTCGCCGGCGGGGTACCGACCGGTGGTCCTGCTCGACGATTCCGGCAAGGCTATGGAAAGGATCATAGCACGCCGGATAGTCGAGCATCTAGAGACAACGGGGCCGAATCTGGATGAACGCCAGTTCGGCTTCCGAGCCGGTCGGTCCACGATGGACGCGGTGGGCCTCCTCAAAAGATGGACCGAGGAGGCCACTGGTAGAGGGGAGGCTGTTGTTGCGGTGTCACTCGACATTCGCAATGCGTTCAACAGCCTCCCTCATGAGTGCATAAGGGCGGCACTAGAATTCCACAGGGTGCCGCCCTACCTCCGCGCCCTTGTCAGCGACTACCTTGGTGGGCGGGTAGTGCTATATGAGGGCGCAGACGGACAGGTCCATCGCCGGCCGGTGGCGGTAGGCGTACCCCAGGGGGCTGTTTTAGGCCCATTATTGTGGAACCTGGGGTACAACTGGGTCCTGCGAGGCAACCTACTTCCAAAGATGGAGGTTGTCTGCTTTGCCGACGACACCTTGGTCGCGGCAAGAGCACAGACGTGGGAGGACGCAGCGCGGTTAGCGTCGGTCGGCACCTCCTTGGTGGTCCGGCGCATCCGCCTGCTAGGATTGGAGGTGGCCCTAGACAAAACTAGGGCCATGGGTTTCCATCCCCCACGCCGCAGGATCCCTCCGGGGCTCCGAGTCCGAGTGGAGGGGGTCTGGATCTCGGTCGGGAGACACATTAAGTATCTCGGCCTAACACTGGACCCCCGCTGGAGTTTCGAGGAGCATTTCAAGCTCCTGGCTCCACGGCTGACGAAAGCCGCAGCCGCACTCGGACGACTCCTCCCAAACCTGGGAGGACCGAATTCGGCGTGTCGTCGACTTTATCACGGAGTGGTAAGGTCGATGGCACTCTATGGAGCCCCGGTGTGGGCGGAGTCCCTCACTCCTAGCACCCGGGCCCTTTTGCGGAGGCCGCAAAGGGTCATGGCGATCCGGGCAGTGCGGGCGTATCGCACTGTCAGTCACGGGGCCGCCTGCGTGCTAGCAGGCACGCTCCCGTGGGATGTCGATGCCCTGGTTCTGTCCCAAGTGCATCGGCATCGGGTCGCCGCAAGGTCCCAAGGAGAGAGACCCGTCGCCGAGGAAGTGCGACGGGTCCGCGCAGAGGCGAAAGAGTGGGCCTTGCAAAAATGGAGTGAGGCTCTGCGTGTACCTACCGCTGGCCACCGGACGATCGTCGCGGTTCGTCCGGTTTTGGAGGAATGGGTGAGGCGCCCACGAGGTGACCTCACCTTCCATATGGTGCAGGTAATGACCGGACACGGGTGCTTCGGTCATTATCTGCACAATATAAAAAGGGAGGAGTCGCCGCAGTGTCACCACTGCGGCGATCCGGATGACACGGCCGAGCACACACTCCAGGAGTGCTCGGCTTGGAGATCTCAGCGTCGGGAGTTGAGGGCGGCGCTGGGAGGTGGAGAGGTCACATTGCCAATCATGGTAAGAGCCATGATTGGGAGTGTGACCACCTGGAAAGCGGTCGCCTCCTTCTGTGGTGATGTCATATCACAGAAGGAGGCAGCTGAGAGGAGGCGAGAGGAAGAGGCCGGTGTCGCTTCCCTCAGACGCAGGCGGCTGGGCAGGAGAAGGCGGGCATACCAAGCTCGTCTTCAAATGCCCTAGGGGACCTGCACACATGGCTGGCGAGCTATGTGTGTCTGCACAAGGTCCCCCCCGTCTGGGGATTGCCTGGGTGTCTCCGGGCAATTCCCCATTGGAGTAAGCCTAGTCAGCAATGACTAGGCTGCCCTGGGGTGGATCGGAGTTGTTGCCTCGGCAGAACCCGGTCCACCCCGCTCAAAGGGCAAGGAGACACCGGGGAGTTTTAGTGGGTAGGACCAGTCCCTTGACTGGGTGAGTCCCACATATCCCTACTGTCTAGCCAGCGGTAGGGAATCCGTAAATGGATTTCTCCTCGTAAAAAAAAAAAAAAGGATTAAAAATGTAGATATTAATACCAAAATTATTTGGTGTCAATATAACATCTGAAACATAATATTATGATACCTACACTATAAGAAACTCAACATATTATACTCAATTCATTTTGAATTGGTAAACAATCTATTTCCAATAACAAATTGTCAGTGGACTTGTGCCTATAAACTATATATTCAATTATTACTGCTATCTGAGGACATCCTTCACACCCAGTAATTGGGATCCCAACACTATAGTAGAGTAACCATTGTTAAGAAACTATAGAGGATAATTTAACGTGAACATTTAACTATGGTTTACAAAATTTTCGCGATATTTTAACATCTAGTTTTCCAAGAATATGGAGTAGCATTGCTGGGACTGCGAGGAATTTTCTAAATGGCAAACGTACATACCCTCATCGTTCAAAGGCAGAGAATTTTTGTAACAATTTTATTTTGTAGCCATTAAAGTAAACTAAACAACTTCTATGCTTCCTCTAATCTAAGTAAATAGGTTCGATGACTTCCAGCCTCCTGAACAAGCCGGATTCCGAAAAGGCTTTAGTACCATAGACCACATCCATACGCTGCGGCAGGTTATACAGAAGACTGAGGAGTATAACCAGCCACTTTGCTTAGCGTTTGTGGACTATGAGAAGGCCTTCGATTCGGTGGAAACGTGGGCTGTGTTGAGGTCGCTGCAGAGGTGCCGAATCGACTATCGATATATCCAGGTGTTAAAGTGTTTGTATGAAAACGCCACCATGTCAGTCCATATTCAAGACCAAGCTACGAGACCAATCCAACTGCAGCGAGGAGTGCGACAGGGAGATGTTATCTCCCCTAAGCTGTTTACTGCGGCGTTGGAGGACGTCTTTAAGCTACTGGATGGCATTAACATCAATGGCGAGTACATCACCCACCTGCGATTTGCCGACGATATAGTTGTTATGGCAGAGACTCTGGAGGATCTCAACACAATGCTCAATGACCTCAGCAGGGTTTCTCAACAGGTTGGATTTAAAATGAACATGAGTAAGACTAAAATTATGTCGAATACTCAAGTTCCGCCCCACACAGTGATTGTTGAAAATTCTATGCTCGAAATTGTTGACGAGTACATATACCTCGGACATACAATACAATTAGGTAGGTCCAATTTCGAGAAAGAGGTGAACCGCCGAATCCAACTCGATTGGGCAGCGTTCGGAAAACTACGCGATGTCTTCTCGTCCAATATCCCTCAGTGCCTGAAGACTAAAGTCTTCGAACAGTGCGTGTTGCCAGTGACGACATACGGTTCTGAAACATGGTCGCTTACTTTGGGCCTCATAAGAAGGCTCAGAGTCACTCAGCGGGCGATGGAGAGAGCTAAGCTCGGAGTATCTTTGCGCGATCGAATCAGAAATGAGGACATCCGCAAAAGAACCAAAGTGACCGACATAGCTCAACGTATCGCAAAACTGAAGTGGCAATGGGCGGGGCACATAGCTCGTAGGACCGATGGGCGTTGGGGACTTAAGGTGCTGGACTTAAGGTTTAATTTTTTTAGGATAATTATGTCGATATGTCAATAAAGGAATGGTATTATATGGTATTATCAGTCAAAAACTCAATCATCGAGATTTGGAGTTTCTAGATGTCAAGATTTGCACACCGAATATCCGGTTGGTCATGAAGGAACAAGAAAACTAAATGTCATCTCTGGTATCAGTTACCCATGGTCATCACAAATAAATTATTATTATTACTATTTCATTTTAACTCGTCCCCCCCCCTCCAAAAGCTAAAATGAGGGGAGATGGTGTTACCCCCCACAGAAGTACAGTCGGTCAGGGTTCAGGACGACAAGGACAGAAACCGACGTACTATTCTGACCGTATCGAGCTGCACCGCTCTCTACATCTGGACTGGAAGGGAACCACTACGGAATTCCAACCACCTCAGGTTGTCCCTGAGGCTGACCGGGATCAAACCATTTACAGACAGAACAACTAGGATGATTTCAGCGGAGGCCACAGCCCACATGTCGACGATCTCGTGGGTCACAAGTCGAAGTACTTCCTCCTCTTCTTATATTATTGTGTTATAAATTTATAATAATAACTTTTATGGTCAGAGGTTGTCATCAAAATTTCTGTAAATTTATACAGAAATCACATACGTTTAGTAGGTGTTTCTTATTAATAATATTTTAAAAAAAGTGTTTCCGTCAGCTCCATCGCACGACTGGACTTTACTCCTTTAAACGTATAAAGTAAAATGTATAAAATGTTCCTCGTGTCAATAGATAACTGGATACCTAAATACTTTATATTATTTAGTTACATTCTGCATACTCATATGTCACGTGTTCCAACAAGTTATGTTAGTTACGTTCGGTATACACACATGTCACTACGTTTTATAAGTTCAAATGGTTCATTTTTTCGACGACAGATGTCGTTGCGCCGACAAGTTATAATGAGCTATCATTTCGTTCCTCAACGCGGACTACACTTTTCAAACAAGATTTTGACATTTGTTTTTATAAGCCCAGAGAACATAATTAGGGGACATAATTACATGCGTTAGCTGTCGCACAAATGTCATAGTGACAGATAACGTAACGCCTTTTGGTTAACGCTTGTATTAATTTTACTCATAAAATTTCCATAGGGGCTGTAGTGTATGCGTTTATTTATTCTCTTCCTCACGCGGGCAACACTGTCTCGTGCGCAGGACGTCAGTAGACGAGAGCCATTAGCGAGACTTGACGTGTCGGTAGTCCGCCCGTTGAGTGCGTGTTCATCCCACAACAAGGGGCTGCTACAGGGGCCTTATATGAAAATAAATTCTTAAAAACTCCAAAAACTAGTTCAAAATATTTAGCTTGGTCACCCTATAAAAGCACCGCTTGACAACAAAAGGTATTGGTCGAGAATCGGAGGCAATCCGGAGTTAGCTCCAACAATGAAGTAAACCGACTGTCTGGACTATTGACCACAATAATTTATAGCTTTACATATCTGTCAGAGGGTAGGTCGGTTTTAATGCAATAGCATTCACCATAATCTACTACGACCTCAAGATATTTAACTGCGAATCATATTTTTCGTATTATACAGTTCCTATACATATATGAAATACTAGATTTAAAAGAGAGATATCTCTTCTATGGATTAACCCGTTTTCTTGATATAGAAAGATCACAACGTAAAATTATGTATTTTAAGAAGAGGATATTTTCCACTGATACACTTTATAAACAGTCTAATATCCTATCAGTTAGAAAATTATATATCTTAAATTGTATACTTAGAAAGCATAAAACACTCACCTTTGATCCTGTGATATTTTCACGGAGAAGAGATATAGTTACAAAAATGATAAAAGTAAAAACTAAATTTGCCCAAATGCAATACTGTATTTTTTATATAATAAAGTTAATAAGGAAATTTATATATACGACAAACTGTACTTTAAATGTAAAAAACTTAGGACGGATTGGCTTAGAACTAAAAATTAATAGTAATGCAATAACGAAATAAACACACAACAGACACACACTTTTGCGCCACACATGCATTCCACACTAACACATCGTAAATTCACACACGAGAATAATAATAATTTTATCAACAACAAATTTTCTTTCTTTGTTCTTTTTTGATAAAATTTCAGTTACTGAAGTTTGGTTTGTTAATACATTTTAATGACTAGCTTTTATGGAAGAGCGAAGGCTTCCGCTTAGAAAGAGTCTTCAATCTCAGTTTAATTTGTAAACGAGTTTTCAGTGATTAAAAATATTTTATTATTATTATTTATTATTATTATTATATAATATATTTACACATTTTTACGTGTGGACTTTATTTAGTCTAAAATACTAGGGAGTCTAAAATATTGCAGAGCATATCAACGTTGACATTTTACTCGACAGAATTTTTTTATGTACAAGTCGTCAAGACAAGCCATTTGATGGTGGTGCAACCGCCGCAGGTGTAAGGAATTAGGACAGTGAAATGGATTCTCACTTATGGAATTCCTCACTATGTTTTTTTTTTTTTCTTTATATAAGTTTAAAAAGTCTTTGTTCGTCTTTTTACTTGATAAATGTTTTTATAATGTGAATATCAAATAACTTTTATGTTCTTAGACTTTTTGTTTTAGGTTTATTTTTTTGTTTGTAACTATTATTAATTGACTAGATTATTTTAATTATGATTGAGTTACATTTTTTATTTTTTGTTATATACTTACTTATATTTTGCACAATATCTATTGTGGTAGTACATGCTGGGATGTTATTAAATTGTAAGAGAAATCGAAAAACTCCTAATAGTGCAGTACTGACCAGGATTCGGGGCTATATCTGCCCTTTTGGCAGCCTTTTTTTAGAGCAATATACTCTTTTGCTAAATTCCTATCAGATAAAACCCAACGACTTTCTAGCGCGGCAGATGGACGGGGTCGCGAGAACGTTGTCACACGACATTCTTCAGCACAGGGAGATGGTATCCATCAGCACAGGGAGAACTGCGTTCTCTATCATAATCTCGGCGAACCTGGAAAGTGGAGGTACGCCGGCGATTTCGGAGGACCTCACGACGGCGGGTAGTCTCCCCTCTAAGACTACAGCCTAAGAGCGAAGGTGGCGGACATGGGCCAGCCGTCTGCGCCCGAGCCTCTTCGGGGACGTTTTGGCAGCCTAACGCTCCCACCCTCTAAGCTCCAAAAAATTTAGGTGGTCTATGCATCTATTAAAATAAAGTCGCTATCTGCTTCTGTCGGTTTCTCCGATAACTTCTAAATAACTTGATACAGTTTTCACAAATGAAAATAGTTAGAACAAGGAAAGTTTGTGTAAAAATTCTGAGAAAAAGTTGTGCGAAACTGGAGAAGGTTGTTAGTAAAGTATAAAAGATAAAAAATTAAACGAAGATTTCAAACAAATTTTCATGCGTTTCGCAGTTATTTTATCAGAGGCTCTAGTATGAGTTTACAATACTACACCAATACTACACTCGCTAGCGAGAACGTAAAACTTTTGTATGGGAAATCGTGAACTGTCAATGTCAAATTATCAATTTTCCATATAAATGTTTTACGCTCTCGCTAGCGAGTGTAGTATCGTAAACTCATGCTAGAGCCACTGGTGGCAGTAACCACCGTCTTACATGACCATAAAGAAATAACAGTAGGTACATTTCGGTGACCGAGTAATGGCCGCCAGAGCCCATTGTCCTATCCTAATCCCTTTATCCTTAATCCCACTATGGTCGGCAGCGTACTTGGACCATCTGTTGTTTTGCCTGTTTCATAGGTGACGGCAGCCACCCACCACCAAGTGGACCGACAGCCTTAACATTAAAAATGATCTTCTTAACATTAAAAAAAACTTTTCCAATACGCAAGGAAACTTCTCAAGGCTGAGACGAACAAAAAAAATCATCGAAATCAGTCAATCCGTTCACGAGATATCAACAAAATAGTCGTACCATACAAAATGTATGAGAAAATGAATTTTCTCCATATATTTTTTCGTGAATAATTTTCCGATGTTTTAATAGTTATTCTGCTATTCGAAGCGGAGACGAATTCAACAAATCAAAAACCATGAAAATCGGTCCAGCCGTTCTCGAGTTATAAGTGTTCGAACAAACCCGACTTTGTTTTATATATTAAGATATAAAAACAGATACACTTATGATAGTGTTGTTATATTTTTAATGTTTTTATTTAAAAGGTCTTAAAATGGAATGTTAGTAGATTTTAAGTACTTGCATTGTAATTTCAGATTACCACCTTCCAGGACTAGTAAAACTCTAGGAAATATTATCAGCTAATTATTTCGTAATAGGTGCATATTTGAATAACATCTCTAACTATCTAAAATCCAGTAAACTAAATCCATATTGTTTCATGCAAATAACGGATTATTCCGCAATAAAATCCGAGGACACACACGTTTTTTATGAATTTCTGCCCTGTTCTTGTATATAATGTGTCTTTCGTGCAGTGAATAAAAGTCTTTCTTTCTTTCTTTCAATATATTGTGAAGGGAGTTAACACCTTTTGTCAACAACCTTTCTACCTAGTGATCTAATGATAATGAGCAACATTTTTCTTGCCATAATAATATTTATTGGATGCCTACGAGTATGTGTCTTGTACAAAAAACAAGTTGTACAAAAAACTTAGGAAAAGGCATAAGGTGAATAATGCTAATAAAATGATAGAATTCGACAATAGAAAGGCAAGTATTGGATAGAAGTAAATTGTAACAAGGTAAAGTGGTCGTTCGACCGGACGCGGCAGGTGCTACTGAGGGTTCAACCGGGTTCATGACACCCCCGTCCCCCGTCCTCCGTCCCATCGCAGCTCCTAACCTGAGTCCCCCGCAGCATCCGTGCAAACCCGTTCCTCTAATAATATAACGTAGAAATGAAAGATTAATGAGAGCAACCAGTGCACGCCTCTTTCACTTGAGTTTTAGTGATGTTTCCATGTTCAGTCGATAGTTTCGATACCTAGTGAATGTGAGTAACATTCGGAAAAGGTGGCGCTGTAGGTGTCCCAAAAGGTACTAATTAGGACAGTGTTGTAATAGTAAGGCCACACAGAAGTAAAACAGACTGCGCTAATCACAAATTAATACGAGTGGGTGCAGTACAACTTTTTAATTGCATCGTAATTACAGCCATATTCTTTACGAAGTGGAAAAAAAATCATTAAATAGATACTCTATGAACAAATACCGCATGCAATCCAAATGTATAGGGATATGTGGGATTCTTATCTATTAAAACGACCCCTCGTTATGTAAGTCGTTCTAGTTCTGAGAGGATTTTGGAACCGTCACCGGACGTTTACAACTAGAAAGTTTTGAAAGAAAACTAAAACTTACCTAAATAACTGCAAAAATAATATCATTATGTATGTGTTCACTAAAAGGTTTTGTATCATTAATAATACCTATATATTGTTTTATTATGTAGAATATGGTATTTTAATTAAAATTGCCATTATTGAGCATCAACAGATATCTTTGTCTGAAATATAAAAAAAAAGAAATAAATATTTCCGGCTATCAACCATCGTCTTATAGTTGCAAAAATTTACCATTTTGTTTTAAAATGATTGACTGTGAATTAAGATTTCCTGTAGTTTAATTCCAGCCAGTTGACTGAGATTAGCTAAAATCAAGACGCCAATTTATTATGTAACACAGGTGATTTTTTACATAAAGGTGGCCAGACAGGCTGATGATTCACTTGATAGTGGGCGGGACCGTCGCCTATAACGCATGCAATAGCACAGGTGCTGCAAGTTTGCAGGCGACCATAGTAGAATTAAGGATAAGGGATTAGGAAGGGAGGGATAGGAAAAAGGGGATATTATAAGTTCATTCAATTGTTTTTATAAACTTATACATTTCTCTTAACTAGTCTGTTCCGACAGGTGCGACTGAAGAAGTAGTGCTTTTTATTATTTATTGTCTATATAATCCTAATCCTAATAATAATATTACAAATGCGAAAGTTTGTATGTTTGGTTGTTCGTTACTCAATCACGTAAAAAGTACTAAACGGATTTGGGTGAACTTTGGCACAGAGGTTCATTACTTGAATTAACATATAAGGTACTTTTTATGCTGGAAAAATATTAGGCTCCTGTGCAATTTTCAAAAAACGAACTACATGGCGTCCGAAGTCGCGGGCACAGGTAGTTATTTTTACCTTTCAAACATTCTCTTTCTCTTTAAGTTATAAGTAAATGTATGTACGATATAAAATTTTGCATGAAAACATTTCATTGTAGCTTCAACTATATAGGTATTTATTATCGCAATTTTAGAATATAGATTTTAGGAAAAAAAAATTATAGCAATCGCACTTATTCATTCGATTTTCTAAAGTAATATTACTGTTTTAAAAAAAAACAGATAAAAACATCAATATTTTAAAACTCGATATCGATAGACTTCGTCTGTCATCGCACTAGTTCTGCGCAAGTCTCGATCGCGGGCGCAATGAAGACCGCCCTGATAAAATATTAGCCGAGTGCTTGGACCGGTAGCAACCGCAATGTATATCGAGCCATGACATTCACATTGTCTCACTGTTCTATGTTTATATGAGAAAAAGCCGACACATTGATTGATGTGGAATGCGTTATCCGCGTAGATTTGAAACAATGTTTCATAAATCTTATTTATGAAATGGAATATATAACACGTTACTTTGTTGTCCCATTCTTTTGAATTTCTCATCTGGCATTAGGCAGCGCAATGCATTATGGTGTACTGTTTTACTGAATCTGATGAAAATGTTCTCATATATCGTTGTAGTATGTAGCCTGGAACACAGGAATGTTAACACCAGGCAATCTAATAAAAAGACGTTAGAAAGTGTTTCCAAGAGTTTCTGGAATTCATGATGAAAGAGGTAGATGAGAAAGCTAACCTGTAAGGCGAGCAAAATCACGTGGTCAGATCGGTTTGTTAGATCAATCTGACCACGGCCACCGTTTAGTGTCCCTGGTCAGAGTATTATAATCGAAGCAGGGACGCTTTCTGTAAATGTTTCAGTGGTCAGATTGCTGTGGATCACTGACCTCTTTAGTGTCCCTGGTTAGATTAATATAATATGAGCAGATATACTTGCAAGTATCCGTGGTGAGAATATAAATCTGATCTATAGCGGCGGATACATTGATACTGGGAGAAATGAGAGGTGTTAGCCGGTAAACGTCCGGCATTTACCTGCTTAGGCAGACTAAGATGTAGAGAAGAGTAGAGAGAAAAAAATTTGGAAATTTAAGATGATTTCAATTTTATGTGTCCACACAATAGGGAATATGCACTTTTTTTAATATTTCCATACGATACGTTGTATCGATATAACCGTAAAAAAATATTCAGCGCCAAAAAACAGAAATTTAATAACAAAAAAAAGATATTAAAATTAACTAACAGCTATTGGCACTTTAAACACCCGCCCTTTTGGCGCCCTTGTCGTGACGTCACAGTCTACAATAACAATCAAATGTTAAAAATCACAAACATCTACACGCTTTCATAGACTTTGACGTCACATTCGAACAACCGTTTCAAGTATTTTGAATTTTCGGAATTTTTTTTGGAATTTTTACTAATTATTTTCTTAACGAAAAAGAAATAATATTAAAAAATATTTACACATATATAATTCTAAAACAAAAATGTTGATAAAAAAAAATATTGAAGCCTTTTTTCAATTAGACGCATATTACCTATTGTCTATGAATTAATCTTTAAGTGTGAGTAGAAAAAACTAGCATTTTTAATGAATTGTGCGACTAGGCTAGTGGATGAGCCCATACGTCCTCACAAAGAAATTTAAAGGCCTATGTCCATCCCTCATAATACTTGTACACGTGTACACATAATATAGTATAATAGGTAGCTTAAAATATACGCAGATACCAGACTGACACAGAATTGCAAGTTTATTTTTTATATTTTTTATGTTTTTATGTCGTCGAGATAGGCTGGTGTCCACTTGATGGTAGGTGGCTATCACTTGACCAAAGTAGGATAAAGAAAAAGAGATTAGCGAGGGATAGGAAAATGGGCTCTGGCATCCATTACTCACTCAATGAAACACAATAGCACACGTGCTGTTATTTTACGGTGGTTTTCAATAATGTGTGGTTACTGCCTCCAGACTGGTTCTCCAATTGACTGCGAAACTCAGTGTGCCCTACCACATTAGCATGATCCAGACCAGAGCCAAATATGAAAAGTTAATTTCCATAGTTCGCCCTGCCGGGAATCGAACCCGGGACCCCTGAGACAGAGTTTTAAAGCAAGCACCTTAACCACTCGACAAATCTCCTAGTAAACAGTTGCTTTAATTGTTTACAATGAAAGCAATAGACATGTGTTTATTTTTTATCTAGCGTTCCTTTTTCTGAATGAAAGATACTCTATATTTTTTCTGTACCTCTGACCTCTGTTAAGATAAGAAGTGATTAACCATATTTTTTTATATGATAATAACATAAGCATGTTTGAGATATTTTTTTTTGTTTTGTTTTAGGAACTATTGATTTTATCACATAGGGGATTTTATCACGTATCTATTGTACATTGCTCTCCATTCAGGACGGAGAATTGTATATGAGTAATTTTATGAATATTGATAAGGTCAAAAGAGGTATGAGGTTGCCCAACTGCGATACAAATGGTCCCCAGGAATGGGATAGTTCCAGGAACTAATCCATGTTTGTATAGAAAACATTTTTAAATCATATCCTACGGTTCCTAGACATTTTTTTTATTGTTGATGTCTTATGTTTATATTTTTTGTTTATAATAATTACCTAATGAAAATTGTATTTTTGACCTTTATGACCTCAACATCAGTAATTTGTGCAAATTGAGAGTTTTTTTTTTTTAAGTATTAAAGTATAATTACCTACTGTTATTTATGAAGCTCTATTAATTACGAGTAATTTTCACTACTCAAAATGCAACAATATAATAAGCCAAAGTAATATAACCTTTCATATTATTATTTTGACAGGCATACTGACAGTCCATTCCATGTTAAGTGGCTAACGTCGCCATATAGACAAGCAACACAGGAAGGGATAAATTAAAAGATATAGTAAAGCCTTTTGTATTACCATACCTCACCTACTCGCTTACCGAAAGACGACAAAGTAACTCTTCTGTAAGTGAGTTATTCTGTAAGGTTCTGATCGAAGTTTGCCCTGCCATTACTAATTTTCGTATTAAACTTAAATTTAAGTCACTATTAAAAAGAATAGTCGCTGTTTTAATTAACATTTCAATTTCTGAAAGAACGATGGAGCAGAAATATTTATAAGACACAGCCGTGGCATATTTTCCAGTCGAGCTATCACAAAGCATTTGTAACACTTCCTTATAAAAATAATTGCAAGACAGTCAATCATTCGAAGCGATCAACCTAACAAGATTTATACGAGACGCGAGCCTATACAGCAATTAATAATCATATATCAGCGAAGCCTGACCGCGAAAAAAATGCAAAAAATCTCTGGTCATCGACCCACCACGCTCCCATTCTCCCGCAAATATGACCTACCCTCCTAACAGTTAAAGTTAACTGGCTGGATGTAGCGTAACAATTAATAATTGGAAATTAGCATAGGAGATGGTGTAAAAACTTAAGATCGATGCACACGACCGCGCACGCGATACTTATCACAGATCGTACAGTTTGCAGTAAGTAAATATTTTTACTAGACGCTATTAGTTGTGGTGTCTAGTAAATAAACACATCAAAAAAGTCTAAGCAACACATACAAATTTCAATTTTACAATGTGTTTTCGCATTAAATCCTTAGTGTTTTCTTATTTATATTAATTTTTAATGCTTTTTTAATATTAAACCTCAATTGTTTTTTTTTAATAATCTTAATTAACAATAATTACGTATGTACGTAGTACAAAGTAAGGTGCCTAATCAACTAAACTTAAACAAAAATTGATACAAAGTGTATACAAAGTGTAATTAAATACATAAATTAATACAAAGTGTGGCCTCCTCTGTTATTGAGAACTGGCACCGATTATTCATAGAATCGATGAGAGTGTTAATGTTATCCTGCGGCAATTGTTCCCAATGAAATTTTAGTAAGTCCATCAGTTGTTGGGTTGTTGTCACTCCATCCAAGTCCTTTAAAACACGTCTCTGGAGCATGTCCCATGCATGCTAGATGGGGTTGAGGTCTAGCGATTGTGCAGGCCAAGGCAATACCAGGATGTTTTCCCTTGCCAAGTACTCCCTTGTGTGCAAAGCTGTATGTGAACGCGCATTGTCATGCATCAACGTGAAATCGGAGCCAAGCGTTTGTGCGAATGGACGAACATAAGATCTTAGAACATCCTCAACGTAATTTACAGCGTTCATGTTACCATTTACAAAAACGAGCTCAGTTCATCTGTTCTTCATAATACCCGCCCATACCATAACTGTTGAGCTGTTGTATGGATGCACTTCCTGAACGCACCTCAGTCTTTCAGTATTTCCAGGACGACGGTACACTCTTATCCTTCTAGTATCAGGCTTGAACCCAAATCGAGACTCATCGCAAAATAAAATTTTATCCCATTGTTCCCGGGTCCATGTAATGTGTTCCCTACACCATTCATTTCGACGAGCGTGATTCCCGTGACGTATCGGTGGGCACCTAATTGGCCGTCGTGCTCGTAGGCCATACTCATGCAGTCGATTTCGCACAGTTTGGCAGCTAACAACAATACCACTTGAATTTTGTACCCTTAAACCTATCTCTCAGGCGGTTAACATCGACTGGCGTCTTGCAGTCAGTTGTATGTATCGATCTTGCCGTGTGGTTTTACACCTTTCTCGACCTGGGTGCTGCTGAGCAGGATCTCCCGTGTTAGTGTAACGCTGAAGAAGACAGCAAATAACGCTTCTGTTGACACCAAAATAGCGAGGTACCTGAGATTGACTTCTTCCCGCTTGCAACATCCCTAAAGCTCTTTATTTGCATTTCATCTGCGTTCAAATGACGTCGCTCCATGACGTAAAAAATTTCTCAAAATCCAAATTTGTTCAAAACTTTTTCAAATTATTGTTTAAATCATAAAAGTGATACAGAATACTAAATTTTAATAAGCAAAGAAAACGCTATAAACTTCGGACAAATGCATTCGCTTTTGAATTTGTGAAGAAAAAAACAAATGATACTCCAATTTTTTTAAAAACCAGCCAGTATGTCCTCTAGATCAAAAAAGTTTACATAGGTATTACCTACTTGGTAAGAAATGATATAATAATTGATTAATAATTTGAAATAGTATGTGTTGCTTAGACTTTTTGATGTGTTTATATATTAGTCCAGGTAATAGAGTATATGTGTGCCAAATTTCATCCAAATCCGTTCAGCCGTTTTTGGTTTACTGAGGAATAATCATCCAAACTAACTAAACATCAAACTTTCGCATTTATAATATTATAAACCCGTCCCCGGCTTCGCCCGGGGTGCAATTTTTATATATAAGACCATTCCCCGTTTATCCCTCTTTCCATTAGTGAAAACCGAATTAAAATCGGTCTACCCGTTCACGCGTGATGCCGTGACCAAGGGCCATTTCCCTTCATTTTTTATATATAGAGATTAGGATTTTCAAGATGACAAAAAATATATTCTGAATGTCTTTGGGGGTTGCTTCTCAGGATCGTCATTTACTCAGCAATTTTTTTTCCAAAAGCCTAGTAATTTTCCGTAGTTCCCTAACAAAATAACCCCCTGAAAAAACAGCATGTGTGCTGTGTTTCGGTGAGTGAATAAAGGATGCCGAATCTATTTCCCCATCCCTTCCTAATGCCTTATCCTTAATCCTAGTGTGGTCGACAGCACAGTTGCAGCAACTACGCTGTCACTTGTTTTATAGGCGACGGTAGCCACCTGCCATCAAGTGGACCGTCAGCTGGTTTGTCGACTTAATCTAACAAATCTACGGTTAAGTGTGTTTCTTTTACTGTTTCGCTGTTAAAATTTAATATAAACTTTTTGTGCCTATATAACGCAATAACGAGTGTAACTACCACAATTGGCTTTTATTGTGCTCTCACCAAGCCACGTGCGTACAGGCAGGACAGGGGTGTGCCGGAGTAATTTCAATATTCATTCACACTTGATCTCCAATGCGTGGATGGCAAGCGATTTATTGCCTAGAGAAATCTTTAGTCCACTAACTCTTGACTGTCATTTCGCCCACATATAACTAGTCCGGACTTCAAGAAATTACACTTTCTAGAAGATCCATTTTGAGGGTCAAAAATTGGCGCTCTACAAAAGTGAGTTTGTTTGTTTGCTTTTTGTTATGCTTTCACGCCTTAACCACTCAACCGATCATCATAAAATTTTGCATATAGGTTGTCAGGGATGCAGAAAAAGATATAGGATACCTTTAATCCACAAAAAAGTATTATGTAATGTGTATAGATATAGATATAATTAAAAACTTTTCGCGTTTATTCATTTCATTTTTAATGTAAACGTCGTCCGACAGACTGACGGTCCATTTGGTGGTCAATGACTACCGTCGCCTATTACAAGCAGCGCCACAGGTGCTGAAAATGCGCTGCTGATCTTAGTAGAATCAAAGATAAGGTAAGGCAATCAAGATAGGGCAATAGGGGATCGGACAAATTTTTAGAAAGTGTTTTAAATTAATCTTCATGGATATTTATTCCCATAAAAAATACTATTTTATTTATTTATAGCCTTTTAGGTACTCAAAATCATGTTTTAATATTGTTTGTTTGAAAATGCCGCCAAAACGCCACGATAGTTCATCTGAGAGCGCGTAATGTCATTTGTGGTCATCATAACAAAACAGTTGCATTGGCACAAGACAATGATTGTCCACAAATGACGTCACGCACTGTGATTGGTGTTTTAGTATAGATTAAAAATATTTTAAATAATAAAATTTTATTTCTTTATTTAAAAATATTTAAATGAATTATATTAAATTATTATTCGATAAATAATCGAAAAAATTATATATTTTCTTTCTAAGTACATTTTAGATTTTAATCTGATTACTGTCCGATCCCCTATTGTCTCTAGGCCTCTGGCATCTTTTACCAAAACAGAAAAATAGCACATATATTCTGTAACCGTCAAACGGACTGCCCAGTGATTGCGAAACGCAGTATGCTATGTTACTGTTTGCCAGAGCTACACCAGAACCAAATTTGGCCCTGCCAGGGATCCCTGTGTCGAGCGCTAGGGCAAACACCTTAGCTACTCGACAAATGAACTCGTCATAACTACACTTATGTAATAGTCAAAATTACTCGCACAACTTTTTAAAACGAAACTAAACTTAGTATGTTGGTATGTAAATACAGTATCTACTTAGTCATAAATATATTGTAACATTCGCCTACAATAATAAATTCATTTTCCATTTTTATAACATTCGTATGAATTGCTAACATTAATTTTTTAAAGGAATAATCCAAAAATGTAGCTTTTTTCCCACATTTTATTAAAATGATTACTGGTTAAATTTATTACGTTTCCTCTTTTAAAATTATTGCAACTTGAACCTGCAAAAGATATTGAAGTTATCAACTGATGAAGTAATTTTTTTTCTTTTTCTTTTGTGCAGTTATTTTCGGAGATTACCAACACATTTTTTATCGTAAAGACAAGCTATTAGGTTAGTCACTCGATAGTAGCTGGCCATTGTAGCCTAGATACATAATCAACACAAGAGATCCCCCAGTACTTTGATGACATTGCAAGAACTTATGTACTGCTTTTTTGAAGAGAGTATTCAGACATTTCAACATGAAGTCCACATCTTGGTTCGCAGTATGATTTAAAAAAAAAAACACTCTAAATCCTCTTAAAAGTTGAATAAAATGTACACACCAAACAACGTAACTAAACAAAGCGAGTGAATTGTAGATAACCGCACAGAGTACGGTTAAAGTCTATTGTCTGTGCGGCGAATGATAGCATTTCACCTGACTTTATCAAGATTTTGCACAGACACCAGCTTATAGTTGAAAAGATATTTCTAATTGTAGCAACGGTCACGCTTTCGCGGCACGCGTCATGTGCCCACAATGATGCACTTTGCTTCGCTGGTCTCGTTTGCTTATTTATGTATTGCATGGGTTTTACGTAAGCACTGTGGCCAGCGTAGACTATACTGACTACAATCATGCCCAAATTCAATTCCATCTTGAAGACCATAGCCGAGAGGGTATGACTCCAATATGATGCGCCACCTCAAACAGGTGGTAGTCGGCAAGAAATGACGTAACCCATGTAAACTATGAGCTATTGTTAATAGCTTTTATTTTATTTATTAAGCTAAAGTACCTACCTGAAAATATTTTTGTACAGCTCAAACAAATCTTTGAAATTTTTTTATTCAATAATATAATACATTTAGTCTGGGCCATTTAGGCATATGCCTGAAATAATTTTTATTTTTTTATATTTATTTATTTATTGAACCTGGAAACATCTTATATGTGGCTCCGCACAAGGTGATTTTAGCAATTTTTTTAAGTAGGTAAACGTCGCCAGGCAGGCTAGCACAAGAACGTCATAGGCACTGCTAAGGCGCTTAGTAGAATAATGGATATAAAGACTAATCACGATTCTCTTTTCTGTAAAGGGGTTTTTACTGCTGAGAGACAGTTTGCTTAATTTATGAATGCAAAATGCTCATTATAAGACATTAGATAATAAATAGAAAAAAAAAAGAATCCAATAATTAATTAATTATCGTTAATTACTTATTAGATTATTTATAATCTGCATTGGATAGTACGTTGATATACTCACTGAAACACAATTGAACTGAACGTTGACGAGCCCGTTGGATGAGTGGTTAGGGTGCTTGCCTTAACGCTCTGTTCTAGGGTTCCCGGGTTCGATCCCGGCAGGGTCAACTTTGAAAAATGAACTCTTCAAATTTAGCTGTGGTCTGGATCTGGAAAGTAGTAGCAGGGCACACTGGATTTCACAGTCATTTGGGCAGCACGTCTGGCGGAAGTAACCACCCCCTTAGAGAAGACCACCGTGAAATAAAAGCACGTGTGCTGTTGTGTCTCGGTGAGTGAATAAGGGATGCCAGAGTCCATTTCCTTATCCCCTCCTAATCCCTTATCCTTAATCCTACTTTAGTCGGCAGCGCAATTGCAGCAGCTTTGGCGTTGCTTGTGTTATAGGTGACGGTAGCCACCTACCATCAAGTGGACCGTCAGCATGTCTGCCGATCAACATAACTGCGCATCGGGGTTTTATTTCAAGGCGACCACCTTCCGTAAGGTGGTATTTTCTGCCGCCAAACGGGCTGTCCAGTATATGACTGCGGAAAGCGATGTGCCCTATCACTACTAAGTTTTTCGTTTGTATTCTTCTAATTAACTAATGTTAAAACTTGATTTTTTTAATGTTACCACACCAAAGTTTGTGTAAATAAAGTTAATATTAAAAAAGAAATGTAATATAACAAAGATAATTTTATCAGATTTTAGCTTAGAATAATGGCGATAGAGGCAGTTTCTCGCCCGGACGGCGGCGTCTAACCGGAGCAAGGTCCAGTTGAAATGAGGCAAATATCGATCATTATAAATTTCCAGCGGCCGCGCTAACGGCGCCCGCGCACGCGACCTCAAGCAAAGATTATTTCCCCAATGCTTTTCTCGCAGCCATGACATTTCTTTTTTACTCAAAAAGTAAGTAAAAGTAAGTAGCAGCAGAGAACACTTAGCGCGCAGTCTGTCGAAATTCTGTCTTTGACGCTGAAAGAAATAAAGTAAAGTAATATGCATAGTTACTTAAGAATGATATATCTCCGCAAAGAAATGAGTCCAAGAAACTTACTAAGTACCTGTTTGATTTTAAACTAGACTATCGCCTCAGGCTTCGTCCAGTTTTGTATTGGGGTAGTTAGTACCTATGTATAATAATGTAACCTATGTAATAATATACTTACTTTCCAAATTGTGAGAGATTATTTCAAATAGTTTCTAAAATAAACTTATAAAACCTGCTTCCTCTCCTTCTCTTACTATAACAACAGTGTAAGATCGACGGTCCCTACGTAAACCATCGAAAGTGATTTTTGACACTTTTCACCAGAGCGTTTTAAAGTTTGTTTGTGGTATATTTCTTAAATAAAAAAATACATTCAAATTTCGAGATCCGTGATAACAAAAAAGTTAATGTCCAAAGGACAGATATGTTTGTTTATGAAAATTTGCTATGGTTTTATAGAAAATTGAGTTTTTATTGATTACGTCGTAATAAAAACAATGTTTACCATCGAGACTGCCACTTTCGATTGTTAACCCTGGAATTATTTTGGAAAGTAAAAACGAAACTTGCAATTTCGATTTCATAGGTCGGATATATTACTAAAATATTTAACGTAAGTAAGTGGTAGTTTTCATTATTTACTCTGTAAATAAATGTATTAATATACACAAAATTTTTGAGAGTGGTAGTTTCGTTTTGCTCACACCTCACCTTGCGCCCGCGTAAATACGGGAATCTTGATTTTCGATTAATTACTTCACAAATTTTATTTACTTTCGATGTTTTACGTATTAAATTTCTGTTATAAACAAAATACAACTAATTTCTTTTACAGGATATAAAATATAGCGTTAAAGAAACCGATTCAATGAATAAAAAAAAATTGTAATTTTGAGTTTCGATTATTTACGTAGGGGTCGTCGAGATATAATACCTATCTAACTAAATTTTATTTCAATTTTTTTTTAAAAACATTCAATTCGGTATTTTACATAATCTTTAAATTAATAAGTCCAGTTTACTCTTAAGAGAATAAACACTAGGTTAGCTAGTACAACAACCTTTTTAATATTTGATCTTTGCCACCATTACGCCGCGCGCGCAGATTGCGCCGTGCTCCGTGCGCCATCTATAGATCACTGCGCTTGCTCTCTATTTACAACAATATTCGAAAGTCTTACGTAGAAGAGAAACACTAACTCAATTTTATTCTTTATCTACTTTTCAATAAGGAAGGTTTTTAGTGGACGATTTTGAAGAAAACTGTGAATTTTTTTTTTGAGGATTCCCTGGTCTTAGATGTGTATGATCAGCAGTATTTCAGCGATGTCGATGTATAAATCCGAAGCGGGTTGATTAACGCTATCTGTTCGGAAGCGGAGGCCCGCATTTCGACGGCAATTTATTTACTCATTAACTAAATACCCTTATTCGTTACCGGACAACCTAATTAGGGCATTCGATTAAGAATGCAACAGGTCGGTTAATGAATTATTTTTTAAAGGGATAAATTTTGTACACACGTTTGCGCATATACCTTCCAATTGGAAAAAGAAATGCTGATTAGCTGTTCTTCTTTCTTTCTTGCTGAAACTACTATTGGCAGAAGACAGACCAACTAACCAATCCATGGGCTTATTATAAATACTTGCTGGTTTACTTCTCGGCTTTGATATTATTATAATTTTATGGTGATTTTCTGTAATGGGCAGTCACAGTCGCCAGACAAGCTGCTATGCTTTTTTTATTGTTACTTTGACAAAAAAATAGAGTTTTTGTGTCTGCAACACTTTTAGGGACGATTTTTGCATCACCACACCAATACCACACCAGGGTTGTTGCGAATATCAGTATCAGCATCCGCGGATAATCAGCGTTGCTTTTAACATCAGCATCAGCATCAGCAACGATCGATACTGATTTTTAATGCTCAAATACACGTCGTGACGTGTTGTAAAAGGCGGGAACGTCATAGACAGAGCTTTTGTTTTTAAAATATAACTTGCCATTAATTAAATTCAAAAATTAAAAAGTCCCATATCAGCCCACAATAAATACTCCTTTATTATTAAATATTATTAAAAAAATGTATAATTTATGTCTACCTATAATATATAAGTATAAGTATTTTTGTTAACAAAAATAATATAATTACTAAGTATTAATTATGTTTTATTCAATCACATACGCTAATAATAATTTTATCCTAGTGTAGGAGCGATGTAGGAGTGTCCTACTTCTAACTTCTACTTCCTCTATAGCAGGATATTTTTTTAAAGCATCAGCATCCGCTGATACAATAAAAACCTGAATCAGCAACAACCTAATACACACTAACATAATTATAATGTTAACAGCCGAAAGACGCACATTGCCTAGCAAACGTCTGCCAAATAGACCAAATAGCTATCCCCTCCTTACCCTTTACCCTGATAATTTGCATACTGTATTAGTAAGCGACCAGGGGTGGTATATGCCGCAGTATTAGGCATATTAATTATATGGAGTCCCCGAACTAAAGGGGAGGCCCCTGTGTAACCAAAATTACGTAAAATGTTATCCACAATCTCATTAAAATTAGGGTATAGCCTTTGAGTTTAGAGTTTAAATGCACTGGGTCTAAAATATGTGAGCTTCTTTTTTTATCTTATAAAATAATTTTTTACCCTCCATTTGGGCTGCGCCATAGTCAGGAAGAAATTTTGATAGTTGTCGCCCTTTACAAAATTGACAAAATCTAGGGCAAGCTACGCCACTGTAAACAGCGATAGCTAGCTTGTGGACAATGGACAAAAATTACAGTGATGGACAATGAATGAAATCGATGCAGAAGAAAATATAATATATGAATCCAATCTATTTGTTACCTAATCTTGGTTTCCAATAAGCGTTTAATTTTTATTATTATTTTTAATTAATTAATTAATTAAAATAAATAAATAGATGTAATATATTAATCAAATCTACAAATTTATTACCTATTCTTAGTTTCCAATGAGCGTTTAATTTTTAGTAACCATTTAAAAGGTTCAGCCAAGATAAGGATGTCATCGATAAAAAACCAAGAGAATTAGTTAGTAGACAGACGCTATTTGTTTAGAGCTTGTATCTTCTTAAACAAACTAATTCGGAGCACTGTTGGTTACATCGAGATGTGGCGATAATGACTATCTGTGATCGCGTCCATTGTTGCTAAGATTTAAGAGCTGCAGTGTTAGAGAACGCCTAATTGTGTAAAGCGCGTGCCCTTTGTCTTAACAGTAATTACTTTTATAAATCTACTAAACGATTTACATGTAAACCGTGAGATAACGATCGGTACAAAAGGTTGCGACTTTGTCTCGGTTACGGTACGCTATTTTTTGTATGAAAGATTTACGGTATTAGCCTGATTGTTGACACTCGTGGTCTGTTATTTAAGGATAAATTAAATGGTGAAAAAATAATATTGATTTTTACATAAGGATAGAACTTGGATAGTATTGAAGCAAAATAAGCAAAAATAAGTAGATATTGTCCTAAGGGTTAATAAATTTATAATCGATACATATAATAACATGGTAAACGAGCCGTGTCTGTCTGTACATTAAATATTTTTTCCAAAAAAAAAAACAATGTACTTATGTTACAGAGGTCAAAAAAATAGTTTTTAGAATTTTGTCTGTTTGTCTGTGCGTTTCTTCACGCTAATCTCCGAAACGGCTTAACCGATTTGAATGCGGTTTTAGTGATGTATTGTAGCAAGTTTCCCGTAACATTTAATGTTTATTTCATTCCAATTGGTTTACATACAAAAAAGTTAAGCACTATACCGAATACCACGAGTACGAAGTTGCGGGCTCAGCTAGTAATATTTATATACCTAACATTTTAATTTAGTTTTGGTCTGTGGATGACATATACGCCTTGCACGTACAGTACAATAACGTTTTCAGGATGCTATTAAGGCTGCCTCGACCCTGCAGTGCTTCTGCTATGTTCATGCGCAAAAAAACTGCCTCCTTGCTAAAGCACTTGCAGGGCAGCGGTAACAGCATTCTGAGATCAATATCTCAGAATTTGAGTATCCATGGTATCCTATCCAAGGTGAGATTTGAGTGTCCTATCCAAAATCACTGAATGAGGATAGCCATAGGACTTAATAATGTAAAATAACAAGCTCAATATGTAATGTATTACTAAAAAAAACATATGGACAAATAGTTTCAAATAAACGTTTATTATTATTATAAATCAAGAATGTATAAGACAAAATACTTTTTGTTTAAATACTTGCAATATTACCTGACTGTGATAATTACCGATTCATTACTATTCATTATGGGAAGGCCAATGTCCAATAGTGAACGTGCTCCGGGTGAGATGATCACTAAAATTATTGTGTAAAGAAGAAAACTCAAAGAAAATGTAGTGTAAAACTCAAGAGAAATTGTAACTTTCATTTGAAGTTAATTACGTCCTGTAAGTCTTTACCCTTTCACGCTTTAACTGCTCAACCGATCACGATGATATTTTCATCCAGAAAAAAGTTCTGTTCCCGAGGGATTATTGTTGCATAGCCGCCTTATGGTTTTTTTTTTTTTTTTTTTTTTATGTTATGTCGACAGACAGGCTGACGGTCCACTTGATGGTAGGTGGCTACCGTCGCCTATAACACAAGCAACGCTACAGGTGCTGCAAGTGCGCTGCCGACTACAGTAGGATTAAGGATAAGGGATTAGGAGGGGATAAGGAAATGGGCTCTGGCATCCCTTACTCACTCACCGAAACACAACAGCACGTATATGCTGTTATTTCACGGTGGTCTTCTGTAAGGGGGTGGTCACTGCCGCCAGGCGGGCTGCCCAAATGACTGCAAAACGCAGTGTGCCCTACCACTACTTTTCAAATCCAGACCAGAGTCAATTTTGAAAATTACATTAAAATTTCCAAACTTGACCCCGCCGGGAATCGAACCCGGGGCTCCTGAGACGTTAGGCAAGCATTCTTGCCACTCATCCAACGGGCCGTCAATAATATGCAATCGGCTCGGCAGAGGAAGAAAAGAAAATATAATAAAATAAGATGGGCGCCAGCTAATTACCAAAAAAATAAAACGCGGTAATTAAGCAATTTGAAAATATATATTAACATAAAAAATTAAATTAAATCAGGGAGTAAGTTCTATCATTGCCCCGTGCGTGAAATTAAATTTATATATACACAACCCTCATTTGAAATTGAAATTTGAAATTTTCACTTAATATATCTAATGTAAGTAACTTAACTGAACGGGAAAATTTGGACAAGCTCGGCAATAAAGTTAAAATCCTCTGAACTGGCTCGGATTGTCTTCATCCGGTGTCGTAAGAAAAATCCAATCTCAAGAAAAAACTTGGTAGCGTCTACGTATCCCAGAAGTAAGCCGAGACTTGAAAAGTAACAGTTACGGAGAAACCTTATTACTCCTGAACTTGTTATTCCCGGACTTGATCCCCAAGAAATAAATGGGGAATAAATACTTATACTGAAAATGTGTTGAAAATACAAAAAAAAAAAAAAAAATACTCGAAATTAAAAACAACACGGTCTAAATCAGAATGGCTTGTCCGCGACGGAAACAAAATTTTATGACAACGAAAATTTTGAATTGAAAAAATTTGTCAAAATTAAAAAAAAACTGATTAAAAAATAAATAAATAACATGAAGAAGTATTTGAAAATGAGGTAATATATGAAATTAATAAATTTATTTATAAGAAATATAAAAACGGTAGGTACCACTACGGTACATTATCTAAAAAAAAAAATTTCGCCTCGCAGAAATATGTTTCATAGATATTGAATAAATTATTGCTCATATATTTTTGTCAGGCGTTGATTTTTAAGGGGTGCGGACGAAACCGCCGGCAAAGGGCAGTCTTCGATGAATAAAAAATATGTTACTATATGCGTCAAATAAAAAAAATCTCACCTTTCATCTGACTCTGGCACCTCAGCTGGTCTATAATTGTCGTCAGCCTATTCTCCCGCTGACTTTTAGACTCGTCTTCGTCCATTTCAAGTTTCACTGACACATCATATTTTTCACTATCACTCACTTCACATTTCACTTCGGGTTTTTTGTTAACAGGCTCCATTCTGACTTGTATATGTTTTAATGTATCTTCTAGCATAATAAATTTAAAGTAAGTCTTTGACAAGATTAAAAGTAAGTCTTTGACTATTTTCAAGTGTGTATTTCAAATTTTAAGTCCTATAATAAAAGCACACATATATTACTCGAGAAACGAATTAAAATCACTATGTTACTCATTATTGTGAACAATTTCTATTGAATTAAGTTATGTATGGTTGTTTCATAATGACAAAATGTACGTCACGTTCCATTTTTTAAACATTGATCGGTTCTATTGGCTTAAGCTACTTAATACTTAAGCTTATTAAGTATTAAGTAGCTTATTAAGTATTCTAACTAAGTAGTATCTTGTGTATAGGGCGGCAGGCAAACTGACGGTCCACTTGATGGTAGGTGGCTACCTTCTCCTATAACACAAGAAACACCACAGGTGCTGCAAGTGCGCTGCCAACCATAGAGGAATTAACTGTAAGGAAACCGATTTTATTAATGGGGGAATTGTTAAATCTGTTAAATTTCCGTAATAACATATTTTAAGTCAAATTTATACTATACAAGTATAAATCTCTTGATAACTTTATAATATTCCCAATGAAAAAGCGTGTTCACTTAAAACTTAGCCTATAGGCTGACTGCCTCCTTGCATTAATATATATTTGTTATATAGCATATATTATTTTTATATATTTTTATAATATTTGTATATATGCATTAATATACATTCATATATATTTAATATAGATATTAAATATGTATTAATGCCTGCCACTATTGTTTCAGTGCACTTAAAACCCGGTACGTAGTCTGCGCTGTAAATATTGATAACTTACAGCGCGGTCTGCTGATAAGCCAACTCATAGTCCAATGATAAATATAATTCGCTTACTCATCGATCATAACAATAAATACAAGGGATTGCTTTTATTCAAATACGTCTGTGAGCACTTCATCATGTTCCTATTGTTTGATATACAAAAATAATGATAGACAAACATTTCAAATATGAAGTTCTTCGAGAATTTTTACAGCTACATTATATTATAAGCGCAGAGTATGTAAACATAATAATGAGACAATTATATATTACAATCAAGAGCGAATTTTAGTGGTTAAATATAAATAAAAACAAAAATGGAACACTATTATTTCGATACGAAATTGACCCGATTAACTCGATGCCAAAGTTGATTGAGGTTACCTTACAATGAGGTTTAAAATCCGCGCAGAAGGATTAAATATTAATTTCACGTTTTTTTGTTTTTTTATTTCAACAATGGATAGGTGAAGCGAACAGGTATACCGTGACGGCACAGCAGTTATCGCGGCACTCGACTGATAACTAAAATGTCAGGTCAAATGAGCAAATGCGGCACCTAGGTACGTACCTAACTGATAAGAGTCGATAACAGGCTCTTAACCTTCCGTGGAAACATGTCAACCACACCACTTGAAGGATGTACAGGTTGTGACGTGGATAGAAAAATATTTTTACGATAAACTGAGACAGCCGGACGAACGGCACAATTTTGTCTTACCCCAAGGGTAATCCTACTAATATAAAAATAGGAAATTTAGTTAGGATGGATGTTTGTTACTTTGACACATTTTGATGAAAGTTTACGCTTTTTGATAAAAATTTTGATGAAAAACGCATAACCCGTAATTTATGAGAATAAGCGTTTAAAATCGCGGATTTTTTTTTCTCTTTTCAGCCACATGGCAATCTGTGTTCCCCACAATGAGCCACTCCTCTGTTTTACTCTCGTACTGAGTTAGTTAATCTAGTACCTACTAGAAGAGGGACTCCAGTGAGTCCTTTATAAATGCAGAAGTGATTGTGAATGTATAGATGTTGTTACTTTTTCACGCAACAACTACTAAATGGAATTTGATTTTTTTTATATTAAAATCGGCAGACAGGCTGACGGTTCACTTGATGGTAGGTAGCTAAAATCGCCTATAACACAAGTAACGCCAAAACTGCTGAAAATGCGCTGACGACTACAGTAGGATTAAGGATAAGGGATTAGGAGTGAATAGGGAAATGGGCTCTGGCATCCCTTACTCACTCGCCGAAACACAACAACGCACGTGCTGTTATTTCACGGTGGTCTTCTGTAAGGGGGTGGTCACTGCCGCCAGGCGGGCTGCCCAAATGACTGCGAAACGCAGTGTGCCCTACCACTACTTTTCAAATCCAGACCAGAGTCAATTTTGAAAATTACATTAAAATTTCCAAACTTGACCCCGCCGGGAATCGAATCCGGGGCCCCTGAGACGTTAGGCAAGCATCCTTGCCACTCATCCAACGGGCCGTCAAAATGCTATTGCTGCTTTATTTTTGGGCTGTAGCAATAAATCCATGTTTCGTCACCTGTTACTATGTGCCACGCCAAATTTGACACCCCTGGTAATCATGGTATTGCACCAAGTGACGCGGTCCGTTTTTTAAGGTTCAGTCAAATTGTGTGAGATCCATCGAGAACACAGCTTTTTCATACCCAAATGTTTGTGCAGGATTAATTTTATTTGACTCATGCCTACGATGCTTACGCCTAACTATGGCCGAATCACAAGGAAGGTCACGTGCCTGTCTGTTTCGATCATACGGCGCACAGCATCGATGTTTTTTTTGTTTACAACGGTGGACGGGCGACCATCACGAAATTCGTCACTGAGATTGACACGACCGCGTTTGGATTCTGCAAACCAGCTATAAATAGTCGTCTTGCATGGTGCTTCAATCGCCAAAAGCAGTTTGAAGCCGAACGAAGCTCTACTGAGAAATCGTAAAAAAATAAATAAATAAAAAATTTTTGCGATGACCATGGGTAACTGATTTAGTTTTCTTGTTCCTTCTTGACCAACCGATAAATATTCGGTGTACAAATCTTGACATCTTGAAACACCAAATCCAAACCGCAGAAAAAAATACTATGAATATTTTACGATTTAATTCTATCGTGATGTAAACACGCGATTTTTAAACATGACAGTCGAATTATTTATATTTTGTAGCAATTATAAGTATGTATTTTTAATTTTATATAATTTTCGAGATATTGAGAGCAATATATAGCCTATATATGTATATAACTGGGGAATATGGAATTTTCCTATCCCTTCCTAATTCCTTATCCTTATTCCTATGTTAAGGTCGGCTACGCATGAAGCACCTGTGACGTTGCTTGTGTTCTATAGGCGACGTGGCCGTCAAACTGTCTGACGACTTCTATCATTAAATTAACACATTTATTAGGCTATATATATATTAAAGTCATAGTATTGAGATACGTGTGAGTAATTAGATAACCTTACTATATTTTTAACAATTAACAAAATTATCTTACTCTTTATCGTATTTTCAGTTAAGAATTGAATAGATACAATTAAAATAAATAAATAACATTGATTTGTTACAAAGCATGTCTCTCATGTTTTATCTTTAATAAAAACAACTTAACTTAATCTTTTGGAGCTGCTTTTGTTTTGTTAGAAAAATAACTTAATGTTACTTTCGCTAATAATATATTTTATCTAAAAACATAAATTATAAAATAAAGTCTCTGTTCGTCGTTTTTTTCCAATAAATTCTTCTTAAAACCACCTAATGGAAAGAGTGATAACTGTATCTAATTTGCAGAAAAAAATTGTATGCAGCGAGAAGTAGGGGCGGGTCGCATTTTTTCTATATTTTGTTTACTAGGTACTTGTAGCAATTTACAAAGTTACTTAGCGTCGGTCGAACCTAACAGCGAGAGAGCTAAAATTATAATCCTATGCGTCGAACGGAACAGACGATTTATTGTAGGTTGTTGAGAAGTGATTTCGTTATCAAAGGACACGAATGGACGGGTGTACACACGACCCGGTCATGGCGTCGTGACTGCTGATAAGGTGATATCAGTTAAGGTGATATCGAACTGTGACTCCGCACGACCGGCGGACAAAGGAAAATCGAATCGGATTCAGGGAAAATTCATAGCGATAAATTTTTTTTTTCAATTTTATAGACATTACGTTTAAGTAAAACAGGGTGGGGGACAGATTTACCAAAAACAAGACATTTCTTTAGAAATCCACAAAACATGAGTTCTTGTTTCAATGCAAAAATCATCTTTTTACTGATAGTATGTGACTAATACCGTATCCTCTTTACACAAGCAAAACCACAGGGCTTTGTACCATGGCGAGTGCATTAGGGATTGGAGTTTAAGATAAAATGTTATTACTTAATTTCCTTTTATTAAAAAAAATCAAAATAATTTAATTGCAGGCAACTAAATTAGATGTGATATAAACACAAACTTTATTTTTTTATTTTTATGTTAAGGTCATTTGACAGTTTGATGATCCAATTGATGGTAAGTGGCTATAGGTGACAGAAAAAAATACACACCATAGATGTTGCAAGATAAGGGTTTAGGAATGGGTTCTGGAATCCCTTGCTCACTCACTTACATAGCAGCAGACATGCTGTTATTTCACGGTCGTCTTCTGGTAAAGAGTTGGTTACTGACTAATTTATAACTGCGAAACGCAGTCTGCTACTTAAAAAATTGTTACTAAAATGACATTTGGTAACAATTATTAACCAATTAAAGCATTATTCCTACTAAGTAATTGTCAAGTCTGTTTGACCTATTCGTGTTTTTGATGTTAGTGTTACATTTCCAAACAAATTGTTTTTTTTGTTTTCAAAATACTCTTTTTGTAAATCAATAACAAATAAATACACTCAAATATTGTGATAATTTTTTAATAATTAATAAAATTAATAATAATTAACTTTTCAAATTTGGCTCTGGTCTGGATCTGGAAAGAGTGGCACTGCGTTTCGCAGTCATTTGGGCAACCCGTTTGGCGGCAGTAACCACCCCCTTAAGGAAGACCACCGTGAAATAAGAGTACGTTAGCTGTTGTGTTTCGGTGAGTGAGTAAGGGCTGCCAGAGCCCATTTTCAGCACCAGTGACGTTGCTTGTGTTATAGGCGACGGTAGCGACCTTTATCATCAAGTGGACCGTCAGTCTGTCTGCCGATCTTAACATAAAAAAAGAATTAAATAACTTTAATTAAACTGAATTTAAACTGTGGCATTAAGTTAAAAATTGAAGCACAATATTTCAACTTCAGCAGATATGAAACTCAAATAATTGAAAAGCGAAGCTCCGAAATGTTTACGAAAAAATTAATTTTTGTCAAGAGATTCTCGACTACTCGTTTAGAAATTAAAATTTCCTCTCTTTGTTGTATCTATACTAATATTATAAAGAGAAAAGATTTGTATGTATTTATGTATGTTTGTAATGAATAAACTCAAAAACTACTGGACCGATTTTAAAAATTCTTTGACCTATAGAAAGCTACATTATCAGCGATTAACATAGGCTACTCACCTTACCCCCATCGCCGCCCCTTCCATACAAAATTACCATGTTCCACGAATAATATTATATAAAGAGACCCGGACGAAGTCGCGTGCAACGGCTAGTTTAATAATAAATTAAAATAGATATTAAATTAAATTAAAAATAAAAAAATGATATACTTTCTCTAATATTTTTATACTTATCGGATACCTACTTATAATTTTCTCCTACAGTAGTAGGAGAAAATTATAAGTAGGTATCCGATAAGTACATTAACCATAAAGTAATTTTTGATTACTGTTCAATCCGCTTCTATCTCTTTCTCCGTTAACTTCTTCTCAAACACCCAACATAATTATTTTAATACAGTAATGAAAATAGTAATAAACGAGGAAGGTTTGTGTATGTAATTTGCAGAAAAAAATCTGCATCTGTGCGAACCCAGGAGCGATTTATTGTTGCTTTTTACAACAATTTGTACTCGAGGTGGTGACTAGGAAAGGTAATTTCATTTGCCACCATTGGTGGCGAACACGGTGGCTCCACCACCGAATAATACATCCCAATTACCCCCACTGGTGGTCGTAGTGATGGCGACTGGGAGAAATACATAATCCCATTTCCACCACTGGTGACGAAAATGGTGGTGGCGAATGGGAACATACCGATTCAAATAAGTAATGTTTTAATCCGATAAGACAGTACATTCAAATCTATTATTGGCTTTTGAGAATGTCCTCAAAAGATCGTTGCTTTCTGGGAATGATGTCAAAGTAATATGTATTAATATTTTTGCGGTTGTGTATGTGATACGTTTGTTGGCATTTGCCTGGCACCTGGTGCGTTGTCGTCACAAGCTAATTCCGGCGCGACGAGGTCGTGACCCGACGCCCTGCGCCCGCGCTCACTTCTCGTTATTATTCATTAAACAACCGATTAACAATCGTGATTTTTATAATATAATTAAATAATTAACACGATTTCTACAGTACCTTTCTTCATACACTCGATGGAATTGGTATTCCATTGAACATTTGAATGTTGATAACATTCTAAACACAGACATATAATTCTAAATCTGTCAAGTATTATAAAAAAAGTGATATATCTTCTTCTTCTTATATATAAAAATGAATCCCTATTTCTCCTGGTCACGGCATCACGCGCGAACGGGTAGACCGATTTTAATTCGATTTTCGCTAATGGAAAGAGGGATAAACGGGGAATGTTTTAGGGTATATAAAAATTGCACGCCGGTCGAAGCCGGGGGCGGGCCGCTAGTCTATATATAAAAATGAATCCCCATTTCCCTTGGTCACGGCATCACGCGTGAACAGGTAGACCGATTTTAATTCGGTTTTTACTAATGGAAAGAGGGATAAACGGGGAATGTTCATATATATAAAAATTGCACGCCGGGCGAAGCTGGGGGCGGGTCGCTAGTTTTTATATAATAGTAAAGTAGTTAAAAAAAAGCTCAAAGGCCACGTGACTTAAATTTATAGTACAACTAGCAGTCTGCTATGGACTCTCATAAGTACAATCAATTAAAAGCCCGATTTTAAACCAACAATTTTCTTTTGTCAGCGGAAGCAAACATAGAAAATCTTTTTTCGGTTTTGTTAAACCATTTGAAAAAGCATGAATTTTTTGTTATGTTTTTCCTAATAACAATGTTTTTGTCAACATTTTCGACAAGTTGGATTTACTGCTCAGACAAGAGAACAACTTAAAAATACTTTTTAAACTAGTTAACAATAAGCAACTTAAAAAATATTTAAATGAAATTAAAAAATGTAATTTTAAAATTGACATTTTAAATGACGTAGGTACTGGCCACTTTAAAATTATGATTAAACCGGCATGGTGTGCATTTCCAGAATTAAACTTAATTTTCATACAATAACTAAGCAATCTAATTAAAAAAATATTTGACATTAGGTCATTTGGCTCTAAATTGCTTTTTATTTGTTCAGCTTTTAAGGCAGAAGTAGATACATAGTAAATTAAGGTAATTTTAGAGTTCTTACGTGGAATTGACGCAGCAAAAACAGCTCGCAATTTCAATGTTGTGTTTGGAGAGGATTCAGCTAATGAGCGCACCGTATATTTTTGGTTTAACCACTTTTGTATTGGATAAATTTGATTTGAAGAATTAACCTTAAAAGACCAACTAAGGTAATGAATTGAAACGTTCTTTGACCTGTCACTAAACTACTAAGGAATTAACTGAAAGGTTTGATGTTAGATTACCAATAACTTCGACTCATTTGTTAGCCTCAAATTGGTAAATAAAATATGAATTGAGAGAAGTGAGCGTCAAAGCTCGCCTTTACTTATTGAACCTGTATAGAAATGAAGCTGTTTTGTACCCAATTATGTAATTTGACGAAAAGTAGATTCTTTACGATAATTGCAAGCAAAAAAATTAACAGTTAACACCATTTTAAACGCTGCAACAAACCCCTAATTAAAGTACCCGTAGAATCTGCAAGTAACGGTATCTATTTAGTGGTCCCAATATGGTGTAATTCACTACAGCTTTCTCAGATCATTGCTGGAGAATCTCTTTTTATCAATATACCTTTTTTTACGTTAGGATATCCATCATGGATACCCGGCAGCGAAAGGGAAGCTGCGGGTTATGCCGAACTCCTACCGGCTAAAGCCCAACGACTTTGTAGCGCGGCCGTAGATGGACGGGGTCGCAGGAACGTTAATGCACAACTTCCACGACCCGCCACGACGGTCCAGCAATATAGTAGGTACCTGCAGTTTTATATCATGCATATTCCTTTGAATTCGAACCTTTGAAACCGGCCGAAACGATTAGCATTAAAACCAATTTGGACAATTTTTTGTATGATAAAAAATTGTCTTAAAAAAAAAGGGATTACAAAATGCCTTCACAGAGTTTGTTAATTCCAGAGTTCCATCACAAACAATTAAACAATCTTCCTACGAGATGGCAGAAATTTAAAGACATGGTACTTTAACTGAATAAATAATTTCATTAACATTTTTAATTTTTTTTGTTAAAACATAATTAAAGCAAAAGACATCAATCAAAACCAGGCCATTGTTTTTTTGGAGAATTTGGTAATTTTCATTTCAGTAATTTCCTGTGAATATTTCAGATTTTATAAATGGGGATAACATTCGAAAAAGCGCAGTTTAAACAGATGTTTAATACTTTCAAAATGGCTGGTTATCACCCTCACCTTGTGGAAATCCTTCTATTTCGGACCAAATTAAAATATCTTTTACAATGCGCATTGCTAAAGATCGAACTCCCTGCCTGCGTCTGCATTTCCAAGCTCATTACAACCCAAATCTTTCAAAGTTGGAGTAAATAGGCACCTTCTGGGTGCGCTCGCTCCATCGTCGGCTTCTTATTTCCTATACTGGCCAAGAGCAAGCCCATCATAAAAAATAAATAAAATAAAACTTAAATTAAAGAAACCGATATTTTAAACCGATTTTACACGATATTTTAAATTTCTTCGAGTAAAATCTTATCTTAAATTTCTTCTTATCTAATGATACAAGTTTCAACCGTTAAAACGAAAATATAAATTACTTCATCGAAATAATATAAACCTTTTACTTACAGCTTTCGTGAGTTGTTTAAATACAAATTAATAGATGCCGCTCTATTTGTATGACAAAGTGTAACAAAACCGTTTCATAGATGTCGCTGTTTCGGCAGGTTATATCCTGCTATCGTTACGTTTTTGTATTTTAGTGACCACTGCGGCTTCGTTAAAGTCCGTTATCGCTTCTCGGCCTTTTGGCTAAGATCAAAGTGTAGTATCTGTTCTTTTCAGCTTAATATCTGAAAGTTCCCTCATCGAGGGACCAGTATATTAAACTGATTTTTGTAACCAGACGGGATGTTCGGGGCTCGCTCCACTCCCGTCACGGGTCGGCCCGGCATTGCAGTGTCGCCGGGATTGGCCCACATAAATTATTTAAACACTTGTTTAGTAGCTGTCTATCTAACTAACCTGTGCGTGCTGTAGTGGTAGTGCTGTCTGTTGCTATAGCTAGCCTAGCTGCCTTTTTATTTTCGCTCTCATAGTGTTAGTGAGGAGTGAGGAGCTGAGAATGAAGAAGGGGCGTTTAAAATTTAAAAAGTAACAGTAACAGATAGACGTAGAAAATACTGAAAGTAGAAAGATAGTCTATCTATCTATATAAAATCTTGCTTTGCTTGTGCCTGCTCGAAAATGTGTGGTTTATCTGGCTGACTGGTAAACTGTTCTAGTAAAAATAAATAAATGTATATATAACTAGCGACCCGCCCACGGCTTCGCCCGGGGTGCAATTTTTATATATATGAACATTCCCCGTTTATCCCTCTTTCCATTAGTGAAAACCGAATTAAAATCAGTCTACCCGTTCACGCGTGATGCCGTGACCAAGGGAAATGGGGATTTATTTTATGTATATAGAGGTTACAATATTAAAGTAATTTAATTAACTTTAATAACTTCTAAAATACTTTATAATTAGTATTCCATTATTAATTCAAGTTCAACTTAGTGTGTGAATCGAATCATATAAAAATAACATTTAGCTCAATTAGGTTAGGACGTCGATGACACAAAAAAATCGTAGAAAAAAAAATAGCTGGAGAGTACTTCTTAATTTTAATTTCTTCTCGTAATTCGAAATGCAAAAAGAATGACTGTGTTCAGAAAATTCAGATTATCTACCTACTTCTCTAAATTAGGTGGTTGAGAATATTTTCAACGTTTTTACCAAAAGACACTGCAACCTTTGGTTAAAAACGTTGCTTAAGTAGGTACTTTTCTTGATCAGGATTGCAATCCAGATCAATGTGCTAGATCTATGAAATGAAAATGTGGTTAGCTTCTATCCGAAGTCATACCTTAGATAGATTGATCCTGCCTTAACAAAATAATCTTAAGAAACTTATTTAATCCATAGTTCTGATTTATTTCGAGCCACTACTATTCATTTCTATGTAAGTAATAAGCACTTTGGCAATCTGCCCACATATTATAGTGTGTTTAATAAAGAGATGAGGTCATGACCTGTCAACATTTACATACAAAATACGTTCACAAAACTATCTTACAATTACAATAGGCATGATGACGGTATTAAAGAATCAAAGAATAAATGGTTTTGGAGAAAAATATATGTTGAAAGGAGTCTAAAAAATTACTCATTTTTTGTATTAAAATTGAGATTAATAAGATTTTCAATAAAATAGAAGTATAAATAACTGCAATCGGCCATGTTAACTGAAACACCAATCACAGCGAATGACGTCACGCCCAGGTAAGTGCCATCGTGTTGCTTGAGTTTGCTTTGACAGAATGAAAAATCTGATGAGATGTCGGTGACGTCACGGTTCATCAGACGCGACGCCATGACACCTAAGAGCGTTTTCGGGCGTAATTCGAAATAGATTTAAAAACATTCAATAATTCGCGTTGAAATTTAGTTTTTTGCTGAAATATTGTAGACGAAGACCTTCTGCTCGATGGTCGTGTTACTACAATGTCATTTCGAGATATATGCTTTCTGCAGCTATGGTCGTTTTGTGAGCTAGTCCTTATGCAGATACAGTCATTTTGGAGATCCAGTCGTTTTGATACCGACCCGTTTTTTCGGATATGGTAGACGTGTATCTACATTATGGAAGGGAAATTCAAAATCTGTCATCGTGCCTATTATCTTCATACGGATGCATAATTTTTGCTGCAAATTTTATAAAAAATAATTTGTTTGTACTTATGTTACCGAGGTCAAAAAAATAGTTTTTTGAATTTTTGTCTATTAGTCTGCGCGTCTGCGCGTTTGTGCACGCTAATCTCTGAAACGGCTTAACCGATTTGAATGCGGTTTTCATTGATGTACTGTAGCAAGCTTCCCATAACATTTAGTGCTTGTTTCATTCCAATCGGTTTACAAACAAAAAAGTTACGCGCTAAACCGAATAACACGCGTACGAAGTTGCGGGCTCAAGTAGTATGAAATAAACTAAGAATTTACAAGTTATACTAAATTAACTATACTCCGTGCGCTGTAGCATGTTATTTTATAATTTTATTATTAGTTACCAAATATTTTGTATATAAAAAAATATATTGAATTGGCCACGGAAACCACAACGACTATATTGGACTATATTGACCACACACACAAATACAATTAAAATATTTCTATTTACTTGTTCTCAACATTACTTGACAGGCTGACGGTCCACTTGATGGTAAGTGGCTACCGTCGCCTATAACACAAGCAACACCACAGGTGCTACTAACAGCACACGTGCTGTTATTTCACAGTGGTCTTCTGTACAGTGAAACGCAGTGTGCCCTGCCACTACTTTCCAGATCCAGACCAGAGCCAAATTTGGAAAGTTCATTTTTCAAAGTTGACCCTGCCGAGAATCCAACCCGGGAACCGTAGAACAGAGCGTTAAAGCAAGCAGCCTAACCTCTCATCCAAAAAAAGTTTAGAAAAAGTTTTACTTGTATGTACTCGTCTAGAAAAAAATTAACTTGTATACCTAATTACTGTTTTTATGTCTACACGAGTATATGTAACGAAGTAACTTTCAAATCTCCACTATCCTCGCAGGGCTTAGTATCGTATTTGGGTTTAAGGGCTTCACTTGGGAAAATGACATTTACATTAGAACTCGCTGGCGGCGGAGACAATTCAACAGGCCCAGAAATTGTGTTTTTTTTTTGTTTTTACCATTAGAAAAATACACAAAAAAAAATTGTATTAATACAATTGTTTTAACTGACATTAACTTATTAATCGGTACAGGATTCATGTGCGCGCAATAAGCCGTTTTCGAGAGAATTTTCAATAAAAGTCAAATTCTTCTTGTGTTCTAACTTTTTTTGTGGAGTCTATTACTTTAACGAAAATTCTAATTAATACAATTGGTTCTTCACGTGTTTAAGTATAATATATATTTTTTTCAAAGCAATTGTCTATTTCTTGTAACATCTTCATTAAACAATGGCGTTTGTCTCCACCTTAATTTTCTTCTATTTCCTCGATACGTTTAGTCTTGCGAAAAAAATGCCTACGAATAGTCAACTACGTTAGTTATAGTTAGATTTCTTTTTTAGATTGATGTACTCACTCACATATTACGTGTTAGTAACACGAACATCAATTACGGAAACCCAGTGAATTGCTAGAGAAAGAAATAAGAAAAGTGCACATTTGTTTCGTAGCGATTTCGCAACGAATGCGTTACACGTAATCAGCGACAAGAACAATAGGAAAGCGTACAACACCTGACTCCAATCAAAATTATTGTATAGCCACACTAGAAAGTGGACCAGTTCTTGTTAGTTCCAATAAAAAATACAATTCAATTTTAAATGAAGAAAGTGTTTGAAAAATTATTTGGGAAATGCGTCGATTGGTGTGTATTTTTCTTAATTAATTGTTGAAGATTGTTGTTGAAGGAATTGCTTCGACAACTTTGCACAGAATAAGATAACTATGAAAATGTCAACAATATTTTGAACTTAGAAAAATAAAAACTGCTACAAATACCCTAGCTAAAGATTTTTCTGAAACAATTTAATAATCTTATTCACCCTTGTACAGAATAATTAATTTTGAATGGGAACCAAAAAAGTTACATGTACTATTGATGTTTTGATTATTTTTATTTCAAAATGTTGTGTCTTATTCATAAGATATACTTTCTGATCTGATTTTTTAATATTTTTGTGGTTTTAACTGACGCAGAACAGTAATTACAGACCTAGGCTATTGTAAATAAGACAAAAAAATTGTTTAATAAGAGCTTTTTTGTTAATCGATTAATCGATAAGTTTTTATTAGGTTCTATAGCTAAATCTTAATTTCGTTTTATTCATAAGATATACTTACTAACCTGATTGTTTAATTTTGTGGTTTTAATTGACGCAGAATAGTAATTACAGGCCTAGGCTATAGATAGGCTATATTTATGTGCGTTTAATAAAAAAAATTGCTTAGTAAGAGCTTTTTTGTTAATCGATGAATCGATAAGTTTTTATTAGGTTCTATTATATTTTATTGGGTGAATACTGATAAATTTGTTCATTCTTAAACGAATCAAGCCTAATCAATTTTATCGATTAATTAAATACATTTGATAAGGATTATGTTGTCTTCCATGGTATCTTAGTTAAGCACTAAGTCCTATTCTAATCTATTGTACAGATCGAAAGTTGAAGATTATAAAATTTATGATAACCACGTATATTCCGTCCGTCATGGTTCTAAATCATTATTAGTTTTACGAGCCACTATAAACGCTGCGCACGCGTGCCTTTTGCTTTGCTACATTGTTACCAATCTTCTATTTATTAGCTAATGTTTATATGAAAACTCGGATAAGTATCATAAAGTATTGCACTACGTAATACGACCACAACTTAATTAACATTCCTTAGCGTTTTATTTATCTGTGTTCACAGGAAGTGTGGATAGTAATGGATTATTATGAATACTGTTTGTAAATCTAGGTATAAAAACGGCACAAGTGCGAGTTGAACTCGCGTGAAGAGGGTTCCGTACGATATTGAGTGATTTACCATGTTATTTTAATATCATGGACTTCTTATAGGTTTTCCTATAATCTATAAGTAGAAAACTAATTTCTGTATTTTTTTTCAAAATCTTAGGTTCAGTAGTTTCGGAGATAAGGGGGGGGGGGAATGGTCGGACAGACGGATACACGAGTGATCCTATAAGGGTTCCGTTTTTTTGTTCGGACGTACGGGACCCTAAAAATTAACAAATACTTATCAGTTTTTCCCTTTTTCGGACATATTAGTTCAAATTTGCCTGTACTTTCCTCGGACTCCTTTTTGACAATTAACTTGTAAATATGTTCACTTTATTCATTAATAGACGAAAGGAAATTACGAGATAAGTTAAGGGTTGTAGGAAAGTTCATAAATGATTCTTCAAAGAAAGCATTCGCAGTCATTTGGGCACCCCCTTACAGAAGACCACCGTGAAATAAAAGCGCGTGTGCTGTTGAGTTTCGGTGGGTGAGTAAGGGATGCTAGAGCCTATCCAATTCTATAGATGAAATCCTATCCAATCCCTTATCCTTAATCCTACTGTAGTCGGCAGCGCACTTGCAGCAGCTGTGGCGTTGCTTGTGTTATAGGCGACGGTAGCCACCTACCATCATGTGGACCGCCAGCCTGTCTGCTGATCTTAACATAAAGAAAATATCTTTAGTATTTATAGTTTAAGTATCATTTAAAAAAATCTAATTTTTTGTCTCAATTTGAATTTAGGGAATGAATGAATCTAATGAATTTTGCTTCAATATTATTGAGAAACTAATTTGAAAATATTTTCCGCTTTTAGATAGGTACATTAAGAAATAAGATTATGACAACTATTGTTCTATTAGTATAAATAAATATAATTAGTATAATAAATAAATAAAATAAATAAATAAGTAAATAGATAAATAACTAAATATTTCTGATAATATTATATACAAGAAAGTAACCCTGTCTGTTGCATTTTTATAATAATAATAATAAGATCCTCGACCAACATCTCAAGAGCCTTTCGCTAGAGTGCTGGATCAAGGGACAGATACAGAAGGCGGTACTTCTTGACACGACACAAATTGTCAGGAGATTCCATACTCTGCAGGTCTAACCACCGGTAGCCGCTACCAGGGGATGACTAACCTAATCTTAAGTTTTGTAATATATATTATATTTTTTGATAGATACGAGTACATATTGTAAAAAATTTGTTATCTGTAATGTACAATAATAATAATAATATTTATTACTTCAAGTCACATAGACTCATTATTTTTTTAACTATAAAAATAATTTCCTATACACAAATTTATTTAAAATTTTAATTCAATTAAACATTATTTGACGATGCCGCTGGATATAGCACAGCAGTGTTTAATCTGCCTACAATACAGCCTGCTTGCGACCATATTCAGAATGGTGTTGGTACTTTCCCATACCCTTTGCACCACGGACGCGCATTTTTTACTCATTGTTGCATAAAAACATTGAGATAATTACTTTTACCTCATTGCATAAAAACAGTCCACGCGCGCCTCTGCAAACATACCTGATGCGCTCCAAAATCGAGGTAATCCCAATACCACGCTAAAAGCGTTAGGTATTGTATTGTACTCTGAGGGCGTTGTAAGCACTTTGAGTATATCTGGTCCACAAATTGCACGTGTAAAAATAACAAAATGCTCTTTACTTTTGTGCAAATCTCCGAGCTACCATGTTTGCTCTCACTGACAACGCTCTCTGTTCTCTTTCTAAGTATATCGTCATCGTCTTTAAGGTCGAGAGTCAATATGTGAGCGAGATATTTAAGTTAAACCGTTGAATTTCTTGAAACTTTGCGGGAGAACAGAGGCTACTTTTAAAAAAAATAGTCTTATGAAGATTCGGACTACAACCTTGTACTAAATAATTGTAATAAATTGATTTCAGATGTACTTGGTTTTCGCATATCATCTTTATTCGATCAACTCCACAACATACTGTGAAGCTTCTTACAGTGAACAAGAAGACATAGATTACCCTAGGAGTCTGTATGACGAACAAGATGACCCTAACGAATTATCACAAGAAGAAAATGGATCCAACTTAGCAGTCTACAGGAGCAGATGTGGAAACAATCGGGACTGTAGTAAAAGACAGCGGGAATTTAAATTGAAACCCAAAAGGAAATATTGTAGATGTTCATGTGATAAATGCAGCATTCCTAAGACTTGTTGCGAAGACTACTGCGATAGGAACTGTTCAAATAATGTTCAAAGTCAAAGTCAATCCGGACTCGTTATTCTTCCTTTTCCGTATCCTGTAGTTATACCCTCATTTGCTGGATATCATGGATCTCTAATTCCAACAACACCTCCGCCTGTTACCCAATCTACTACTCCGATATTTGCAAGAGGCAAGAGGCAAAGGTACATTGAGAGAGCCAACGACTTTTCGTACATAGGTAACGGTTTCAGAGATATCACCAGACGAGATAACCAAAGGCAAAGATTTGCTCTTGTACCAATAAGGGATCAATTGACAGGATCTCTCACTTCGGAAAGCAGGATTTTCCGAGAACTCTCAAATATATAATAGTCTAACATTGTTTCAACGTTGAAGAACTAAATCTGAAATTCTGATTCAGAACTTGCTAAATTGCTAATTTTATATGAAATTTTGAGTAGTATCTGAGTCGGGAGATTATTTTCTCACTCCAATATGTCTATTGCACACTTATAAGGGTTAATCTATATATATAAAAATCTCGTGTCACGGTGTTTGTGGTCGCACTCCTCCGAAACGGCTCGACTGTTTTTTATGTTTTTTTTTGTATATTTGATAGGTATGAGAATAATAGTTCGTAAAGTATTTTTCACTCTCCTACCCCCACCCCCCATTTTTAAATTGCCATTTTTTTATTTTTGCATGAACCAAAGGTGTTGTATTAGTCTTGGCATGAACAATATCCAAATAATTTAACCGTCGTTCATTGACGTGACGTGTCGCGTCACTTTGTCATACATATGGTTTGAAAATAAAATTGGACGCGATAGGTGGCGCCACAATTAGAGCTGGACAACGTCTGCTGGGTCAGCTAGTTTAATTATATAAATGCCCACTTTAGTTTAGTTTCGTCCATTTAATACGACAGTTTAATTTAATTTCATTTCGTTTTTATTTTATCTAGCCCTTACCTAGCTCGTGGTTTTATCTCTGGTCACCTATCTGTGAATAAATGTATTATTTTTTATTATTTTTACGTATACTCTAATTTAACTATAATATAATATAATATAATATAATATATGAAAATAAATAAATATTTTTATATTTACATAACGCCTGTGTTTTATTCTTACTGTACTTTTTACATTTATGTCTGTCAAATCCTGGACGAAGTATTTTTTCCACACATAAAAAATTAATTTTCAATTAATTTTTCACGATTTTGAGGATGCTAATGTTTTGGCTATATACTGCTATTAAACTGTGCAAGTATCGCTAGGTGGGCGAGTGTACGAATAGCGCTAGTTCCTCCATGCAAACTCTTCCAGCAGAGTACATAATATGTATTATCTAACTAAAAGATATTATTTAATGTGTATTCAATGTGTTAATGATGAATGAAATTAACATTAATAACTGAACGATAACTTGTATTTTAAAAAATCAATACATTTTTGTGGATATACCTAAAACAAATTATGGAACTACAATATCGGTGTTGTAATAGGGAATATGCGTCTAATTCAAAAAAGGCTTAAATATATTTTTTTATCAACATTTTTGCTTTAGAATTATGTTTATGTAAATATTTTTTAATATTATTTCTTTTTCGTTAAGAAAATAATTATTAAAAAGTGCATAAAAATGTGGGAAATTCAAATTACTTGAAACGGTCAGATCGAATGTGACGTCAAAGTCTATGGAATGTGACGTCAACGTCTATGAAATGTCAGCAAGCGTGTAGATATTTGTGATTTTTAACATTTGATTGTTATTGTAGACCGTGACGTCACGACAAGCGCGCCAAAAGGCGGGTGTTTAAAGTGCCCGTAGCTGTTAGTTAATTTTAACTTTTTTTTTGTTACCAAATTTCTGATTTTTGGCGCTGAATATTTTTTTAAGGTTATATAACGATATAACCTATCGTATGAAAATATAAAAAAAATGTGCATATTCCCTATTGTTATTAAATCGGTATTCTGTGTTTAGATATCAGTAATATTTGAAAAAGTTGAATTTCTGTGGCCTCTGTTATAGTACCTTATTTGAATGGGCTTCAGAAACGGCTAAACCGATTTGAATTGGATTTCACTGAAGTACTATAGTAAGCTTCCCGTAACATTTAGTGTTTGTTTCATTCCAATCGATTTACAAGTACAAATAAAAAAGTTACGCGCTATTACGAATACCACGCGTACGAGTTGCGGGTTCAGCTAGTTCAAAATAAAACCTTTTAGTTTTACTTCTCGGCAATAAATTCAAGAGTTATGTGATTATAAGTGTTACGTAAAAACTTTGATGGACTTTATACATATGTAGTTGAAACCAAACATGTAAGAACCCCTAACATAAATGCACCATAAAATAACAGCACATATTCACATATGACAGAGTCACCTTCCCTATTCTCACCTTATTCCTTATCCTCCATCCTATCATAAATCGGAAAGCAATTACATCCTTCTTGGTGATGAATGTGTTTATTATAGGCGACCGCAGCCATCTACCACCAAGTGAATTGTCAACCTTTCTGTTGACTATTTTCTAAAACGCCTTATAAAACAGAAATCATTTAACTGCACTTACTTCTAAAAAGTGAATCCATACCTGTTTTCCTGTTATGTTTTCACTGAACCATATATTTTACTGAAGTTAAGTACTAAGATATCTTAAACCCTTACAAAGAATGTTTTACTTATTAAGTAAATGAGTTCATTAAAATATTTTTAGGCTGACCGTACTCACAAGTGTTCACGGGATGAATAAGAATATAAGATAAAATAATCGCTATAGGTTGAATAAAAACTAAAAATCGGCCGAGTAAGAAAAAAAATGAAAATAGGATGAGTCGAAATAAGATGAAAAGCCTTATAAAGTGCGTTAGAAGGTCAAAAAAAGTTAAGCTATTATTAATAATTGTAATAATTATAAATCCTGAAAATTTTTGAGGCCTATAGGCCTTAAACACACTTCCGTGGAGTTATTGGTGAACAGGCACTTTTGGTTCGGGGGGGGGGGACAAACATTGAAACAACCATGTGAACTGTGTAAAAATCGCTGTAATCACTGTACTTTGCTCTAATTTTTCTGAAAAATCTTTCACAGGTTTTTAGAGAAATCAAGAAACTACTTTTTTCCATCGCAGCTATGAATGTAGACGCAGTTTGGGCAACAGTTCTGTTTGTGCAGGATAGTTCTCTCAATGTAATGACAATAGGTTTGAGTAACTCACTTTTTTATTCCTTTCTGAATGAATGACATCTATCGTTTTATTTTTCAGTCAGATTTCGGGGGGGATAAATCCCCCCCCTCTTTATACGTGCTTGTTGGTGAATGAAACACAGAAAATGTGGATTTTTTCAATTCAATACATACCAAAATGATAACTCGTTATTAGATTTTTTTTACAGAAAATACCTCTTCCTGTCTTGGTTATAAATAAATTTAACTATAAAATTTGACGGTAATCAATATTAAATTTTTGTATTTAATTTCAGTCTATTAACCTATAAAATATCTATAGGTATAGTTTGAACTCTAAACCTATAAGTTTCTTATTTTTCGTTTATCTACAATAAAAGAAAACACACAATCAACTATTTCTTTAACATAAAACACATAGACGACACATTATTTCACAAACCACAGCACTCCAATTAATTGTTCCATTAATTATAAACACATTAAAATTTATTAATTTTCACGTAATTTAGTGTTTAGCACGCGACATGTTTGGCGTGGTTTGACCTTTTCGAAGGCGCAGAGACTGCGCATGAGACGCGCGGGGTCACCATTAGTGTATTTTTAGAGTTTAAAGTTCAAAATACTACGGCATTATTCACGAACGCTTCTGACTGGGGCGGGCGGCAGCTCGGCGGCGGCGGCCGATTTACTAAATTTCCTTCTTATTCTACTTAATAATATTTCTATTAATTTATTATCTGCTATTAATTCCTAATTATTAATAGCTTATTATATCTATATCTACGCCAAATATTATAAAGATGAAAGATTTGATTTTTTGTATGCAACTATAGAAATATACTACCAGAGAGTAACATAGATTTAATTTCGAAAAATAATTAGAGATTTCTACTAGAATTACGCAGTATTCTGTAATTGTAGTAGAAATCTCTAGTTATTTTACAAAATTTTTGATTCCATATGAGGAATCAAAAATTTGCGTACAAAAGCCATTATTTGGCGTGCGCTGCGAAAACTATTGACTTGTTTATCGTATATCATTACCCACAAAAACTATATTATTACAGCGTAATTATTATAGTTAAATCACAATAACCGTTTTATGTTCAAATTAGTTATTTAAAGCTCGGGTAGATATAGATTACGATTTATCAACAAAAAAAAGAAAATCTGAAAACAATACCAGACTTCATCGAAAAATAAAGAACAAAACAATTCAACGCCTTGGAAAAAAGTTATAGTACATTACATAACTAATTAAAATTATTTTCTGGCAAGAATGAACCCGTAGAGAAGTTTAAATTGAACTACGACCGATAAATCATTTTTTATTTCAAAATTATATAATTAAAATAATGAATGATTCATTAATTGCCTTATTTGCCCATCCAGAAAATTCAACTTGGGAATCTTATATATGTATTGTTTTCTTAGCGGATCAATCCCATCCTATTAATATATCCTCTTCCAATTATTATATGGAATTCAACTACAATCTCTGGAATTTGTGGGTGTCAGCTCTGCGGAGTGAGACCCATGGTAGGTATTCTTCAATACCTACCATGGGCACCGGGCTCTCACACAGTTACAACCATTGCTTGTATGTGTCAATTTATAGGTTGAGATTGTTTGTATAATTTGTGTGGTTATATGTGATTGTGTGGAGCCAATAAATGCATTATTATTATTATTATTATTATTATTAAAACACGCCCAATGAATTCAAAATAATTTTTTGCCTTTATTTAAGTTTTCCCACAATGTTACTTAGGGAATGGGCAGAAAGATCTATTTCCGTATACCTACTGTTATCTAGGGCGTGTGTGCCTATTTAAAACAATTTTCATATGTGGGTGTTTATTAATTGAATTTTAAGACGCCACAAACAACATCGTTTATAATGTCACTCTCTCTTCGACTAACTGAACCCAGACCACTAGAATAGGATCATAGTTGATATATTTAACATATGTTAATTGTATAAGAAAACTTACGAGGATTTGGTAAAACAGGAAATAACGTTGGTCTTTTGCATATTTCTGTATGTCGCTGAATATTGAACAATTCGGTCTCTAGAGCGCAAAAAGTCTTTTAGATGCGGCAGACAAGACTAGCCGCGTCTGCTATTAAAGAGCTCTCAATCACTTTGGACACATTACCCGCAGAGAACCTGAAAACTTGGAGAAGCTGATGGTGTTTGGACGAGGGGATGGCAAGAGGTCTCGTGGCCGGTCTCCTAGCCGATGGTCAGATCAAGTTATTGGTCATACAGGCCTCACAGTTTCGAAAGCCATGAAAAAAGCTGAGGACTGTGGAAACAGTTGGTGGTCGATGTCACTAAGGCATTTCAGAGCAGGCACGATCATCAGCAGTGAAGAAGGCGGCTCCTTCTATCTATATATTTGTAATTCTGTCTGCTTCCATTGGTTCTTTGGAAATAAAAATAGTGATGGGCATAATATCTCCGTGATCTTTTTCGCATGTTTAATTAATTGCATACTTATGGTTAAAAAATATAATGTAAAAATCTTTACAAACGCAGACAACGTGTATCCCTGACAACGTGTATGCAAATTTTCATGAAGATTGGTTCAGCGATTTAGGCGTGTTGTACAGTAACAGTAAAGTAACAGACAGACAGACAGAGTTACTTTCACATTTATAATATTAAAAATAAATAGTATGGATAATGTACTATTTATGTATTAGCTACTTGCTATTCAAAGTAGTGATCTACAGTAAGATGTTATTTTGATTTGATGTTATTTTGTTTAATTGAACTCCCTAATTTAGTTCGTTCACCAGATTTATGAACACATCCTGGTGCCATAAGAGTTCTTAACAGTGGTAACAACCAAAACAACCAGTGGTAAAACCAACCTATTTCTAGACTTAAAGGATAATCGTATACAATTTGTATGGGATCATTAAAAAATTCTTCTTTTATTAAACCTTGTATTTCAATTATTTTATTTTAAATGATAAAAGGCGGCTGGATATCAATATTACTTGATGGTAATACTGATAACCAACACTACTGTCCAAGACACAAGCAACAACATATAGTTACGCCAATGAGCTGCTGATTCTGATGGGGTATGTTATCTTACATGAATATGCGGTCTGTCCTTTGGCGCCTTCTCTAAGAACATAGTTAAAAATGAACATTGTTATTGCGTGGATCTACGATATTTTTCTATATTTCTGTATTTTACAATTTTCTGCAGATTTTTTTTTGTGTTAAGATCGGCAGACAGGCTGAGGTCCACTTGATGGTAGGTGGCTACCGTCACCTATAACACAAGCAACGCCAGAGCTGCTGCAAGTGCGCTGCCGAATACAGTAGGATTAAGAATAAGGGATTGGGAGGGGGATAGGGAAACGGGCTCTGGCATCCCTTACTCACTCACCGAAACACAACAGCACACGTGCTGTTATTTCACCGTGGTCTTCTGTAAGGGGGTGGTTACTGCCGCCAAACGGGCTGCCCAAATGACTGCGAAACGCAGTGTGCTTTGCCCCTACTAAATTTATATATTTATATTTTTTGTCATAATAGTGATCGCTCTATAATCTCTAGTAATGAATCATCATAATCAGCCTGTATCTCTCAACTGTTTCGATATAGGCCTCTCTCAAGGCCCGCCTCAACCTCTTCCTGTGATGCCTTTTAAGTCATCTGTCCAACTGGCCAAATGGCGTCCCACGCTGCGTCTTCAATTCGTGGCCTCCATTCGAGAAGTCGACTTAATTAATAAAGCATAATAACTAAAACTAATGTAAGATTGTTCTTTCAACGACATAGAATAGCAAATAAGTACTTTTGTTAACCCAATGCTAGTAATGTTGGGTTGGGCAACATTTGGTAAACTTCATCATATCTTTTTATCGCCTATTCCCAGATGCCTTAAGGACGATAACAGTGTGTAATGCCAGTTTTGATTTACGGTGCTGAGACAGGGATACCTCAGACCGACAAGAATTATAGACCGACAAGAATTTGTTCATAAGGGCTCTCCCTTATGAACAAAAACGTTTTAGAAAATGAAGCCGGTTCGCTGAAGTGCGTAACACTACTTATGGCATAGTGGCAATGCGTTTGTCTGGGCAGATATAAATTTTGCCCACTAACAACATTTACCCCAATTAATTATTACAATACTTATTGAACAATAAATATAGTTAGGTATATCAACTAGTTGCATCAGATTGTCGAGCGGCCGTCGTCTTATTGCAGAATCGTCTTCCTATACCTGCCTCACTTAAGGGTACGTATTGTTCAGTCTATAGTTTTTGTCGGTCTGAGATGGATACCGACGAAATGACTCTTCCACAAATTACAAGTCGCTCAGCGAAGTATGGAGAGTGCAATGTTTGGCATTTCTTTGAGAGATATGATCCGAAATACGGAGATTCGTCGGAGAACCAAGATGGTTGACATAGTACAAAGAATAAATTTAGTCAGCTAAGGTGGGATTGCGCTGGACATATTTTTTTTTAATTCTAATTTATTAAGACTTTACTATTAAATAAAAATCCTTTAAATGTTTTCTCCTTTCTATAAAAATGGAAAAGACAAAAACTTGTTGTCTAATTGTAATAATAATTGGGAGAAAAAAAAATCAACAAACATGCCTGATAAATTACTTATAGCAATTACATGGCAATTACGTTTCAATATTGCTTTTATTAAAACAATTGAACAGGCAATCATATCATGTTTATTTATAAAATACTAGCATTTGGTGCAATTGGGGGACTTAGTTTACCTATGTTTATTTGAAATAATGTACCCACCCTTCGGCATAACGTGAAATCACTCTCCAAAAACTCACTAAATTCGAACTTCTCTTTATATTAAGTCGTGGAAAAAGTCTTTTCGCATTTAGTTATGAGTTTATAACTTGTACAAGTTTATAACTTGTAACAAAATCTCTTTGGCTGTACCTACTATTTGTATCTGGCTGGTTTTGATGACATTAAAAAGGTTGCATTTCAAACGAAGAAACAAATTAGTAAAATGTTGTGCCAAGCTATTTTTCATTCATTTGTTTGAGTGAATCTAATGAAGAAATTCGATACATTTTAAAATTTTATTACAAAAAAGGAAAAAAATTAACGCAAGGCGCGAAAAAAAAATTGTGACGTTTATGAACCTAATACAGTGCCATTAAGAGTAGCACAAAGTTGGTTTAATCGTTTTCAATCGAGAACCGCAGGGAGGTATGGAAGAGCAAGGAATTACACGGGCGGTTCTATCGAGCCCTCACAGGACCTGGTGTAGAACCGCTCGCTTCGGTAAACTAGCTACCCTTCGGTGAACTCTTTGTGGAAACCGAAGGTTTTGTCTGTGCAATAGCTGAAGAAGTTATCAAGACGAGAAACTACGGGAAATATATTCTCCAAGACAGTACAGTTGATACCTGTCGATGATGCCACCCCCCGGGGAATCACTAAGACATATTATTTCCAGTTGTTCTAACTTTGAGTAGCCCGAATTGCACAGACTTAACTAAGTAGCCCGAATTATTCTCCAACAACTTTCTTTTCAATATCACCTTGTTGAGTCTGTGGTGCCATATTATAAATATACACCTGCGCCCATTCTCGAAAATGGTCATGCCACGCTCTACTGGGACCGCTCAATAATCACGGACAGGACTATTGTCGCCAATAAGCCTGATATCGTGGTTATTGACCGATCCCAACGCCGGACATCGCTGTCCCGCATGACAAAATCTCGTGAAAGCCTAGAAGACCAATCTTACCAAATACATAGATTTGGTTCATAACCGCCATGTCCTTAGTCAGTCCACTTGATAGTAGGTAGCTCAAGCTCACTCTCGCCTATAACGCCACAGGTGCTTCAAGTGCGCTGCCTCCCTTAGAAGAATTTAAGAATACGGAAAATGGGTTCTGGCATCACTTACTCCAACTCACCGAAACACAACAGCATACGTGCTATTCACTATTTCACGGTCACATATTGATAATACTGTAACATTATTACCATTATTGGTAAATATTGGATGAAAAGGAAAAATAAAACATAGTCTATATTTGTAAATATATTTTAAAATTAGAATTACACAGCCATTATAGTCGATAAACAAACATTTGATCTATACTTATCCTATGCTATATGATTATGGCAAAATTTTAACTTAATTAAATAAATAATTGCACTAAACAATACAATTGACACAATTCATGTTTAAAACAGCTATATACATTGCTTCATAAAATCTAGAAATAGGTTCATAACAAATAGGTATCCTTACTTGATTAAAAATCTCATTAAATTTATATTATACTAACAAAAACAAAAAAAAATAAACTAAAACATATTTTAATGTTACTAATAATACAATGTAGAAAAAGGTCTGAAAATTCTCAATAAAAACTTTTGTAAATTTTTTATTTTAAGTTAATTAACCTTAACTAAGTTTTTAACCTACAAATTAAAAAAAAAACAGTAAAATTTAGAATTTTTTGTTTAAAGTTTTCAGACTTAAAAACAGTGCGATTTATAAAATATCTTTTATACATTTCAAGTCAATTTTCTAAACTCAACCGTCTTCCGGCCAAGTGGTATAACACTGCAGTTTAAAAAACAATTTCTTTATTCAAGTAATATGCAATATATTTCAACAGTTAACAACTGTTAACCAATCTATACATATAAAAAAAACATTTTTTCAAAAAACCAATTTGTAAAAGTTGTGCTATGTTACCGAGGTAAAAAAAAATAGTTTTTAGAATATTTGTCTGTTTGTCTGTGCACGCTATTCTCAGAAATGGCTTAACCGATTTGTATGCGGTTTTCACTGAGGTATTGCACCGAGCTTCCCATAACATTTAGTGTATGTTTCGTTCCAATAGGTTTACAAACAAAAAAGTTAGGCGCTATTCCGAATACCACGCGTACGACGTCGTACGCTAGTAGTTACAAGATTTTAACATAAGTTCTAATAGGTTAATATTTACTTACAGAGTTAACTTAAAACTTGAGTGCGTTAAAAGTGCCGTTTATGATGGTTGGTAAGATTCTCATTATTTAACAGAAAAAAATAAATACAAATTGTAACATTTATAATAGTAATAACCTGTTTTAAAGAAAAACATACAAAACACAGGTTAATTTAAAGATTATTTTTTTGATTCTGTAAGCTATTTAGAAAACACGTCAGTAGTTAAAATTCAACATTTAACGAAAAATAGATTCAATCAAAATCGTTAAGGTATTAAATATCACTTAAATTATGCATTTTTTTTAAAGTGTTAATTCATGTATTTCCTCCTTTTAAAAATAATGCGATAGATACATTTTCTACTAAAATTACTCAACAAATCACAAGTGATGTAAAATTTAATATTAAAATATAAAATCGTTAGTTAATAAATTAGAAATATTAGCCACCGTTTAAATTAATTTTCATTTATCGTATACAAATTAAGCTAAAAGTCAAACAACAAATTTATAAAAATCATTTTGGTTCTGTAAAAGAAAAAATGCTTTTTCAGCGCCGTTCAGACTAATCGAATTCTATAAAATTATTCTACAAAGCTTGGCAGTAAACATTCTCTATTGATTTCCCACTTAACGAAAATCCCTTACGGTGTTTTAATTCATGCGCGTCTAGTGATAAGGTTTCATTTCGTTTGAACCGCTAATGAACCGATCATTTCATTGAAATCGGTTACATACCACGAAGCTTTCCGTTTCACTTCCTCGCGCAAAACGTTTCCTCCGAAACCTGAAAAGAAATTTAATTAATGCTTTAAATGTATTCAATACAATAATTCATAACAATGTAAATTAAATTAATCCAAAATATCCTGGAATTTTCATCCAGGCAATATTTTCCGGTGTGAATTGTAACACCAGTTTAGTTCTGAAGTTTACAACAGATGGCGCTAGTGGAGTCACTGGGACCAGGTAATATAAATGACTAATAATTTTCACCAACAGTTACTTATTAATCAATGTTCACTTATGAATAATTTGTCATTAATTGTTGGGTAGCAATAAAAAGGTAATTTAAATAAATAAGATATATTTTTTATTGCACTGACTTCTTGATGGCTATAGTGGCCTATAAATACAAACAACGCCTGGCGTGTTGTGCAAGTGTACTGATACATGATTTTGGAACCCCTTAACTCACACATCTAACAATACATAAGCACACGTGCTAATATTTCGCAGTAGTCTTATATAAAGGACTCGTTATACTATAACTTCTAAATAAGTAGTGTTGTAGATGAACCGCCATGTAAAGTTTCTATACAAGACCTTTATTGACTGACATTTCCATAAATTCAAGCAGCTTTCTCTATGATAGTAGTACCAAAGGTCATTCTTAACACCTGTCCAGGTTTCAGCGCATAAGACATGTAAGTAAGACCGGACACTATCATAAGACATGATAGTGTCCATCGACCACCATTAAATAGAAGGCGCTGTAGTAGCAATTTATATACGGTCGTATGGACTAATCTTACTTTCTACATTGTTCACCAACGTTGCACAAGCGCCATTCTGGCCAATTTATAAACCACAATTTAATGGCTGTAGCTTGCCAGTTTTTCAGCCTAACAAACATGCAAATCGATCCTCCTTACCACTACTCTCCATGGTTTTGATAAACAGAGTAATGACATTAAACTGACCAATAAACCCGTCCGCTGGTGGACTAGCCTCCGCGTCCGTGGCTCCGTCCCCGATCATGATCACGCGCTGGTACTGATGTAGTTCCTTCAGCCGTCTGATCACCAGCCCCTTGCCACCGGACCTGGACGTGGGCTCGTTTTCATCGAAACCCGCGTATTCACCTGCAACAATCACAATGGATTGGTTGTAGTAAAAAAAACACTTGTAGTTATTATTAAGATGGACACGAGCTTCGATCAAATATCCATTATATGAATACCTAAATACCAAAGTATTTATGTTTTATGTACATTCACTGCCAATGTATGCAGTTGTAAAGAATAGAGATTATCTAAAAAAAAATGTTATCATTAATTTCTGATATATTTACATAATGACTGAATTACGGTCTATCTTCTCTACAAACCTTATATTGATCCTTATATTGATCAAAGACTTAGATCAGGAACAAAGATCAAGAATATTTGATGAAAGAGCACGCGTTAATATGTATGACATCCTAAAAGAGGCTAAAAACTTCGTGGGAGTTGGTTAGAATATGAGATGGTATAATCGGCGCAAATCTTCTTGGGCTCTGGCGATATCGCGTGTCAAATATGTGCAATAATCGATTTTGGGACTGTTTGTGAGGTATTGCGACGCAAGGGAGGAGCCACGGAATGAGCGAGACGCAATGATAACATTTGTACAAGAGAGGAAGCAGTTGCGCCGTATTGCTTATTAGGATTTCGCAATTGTACATGCGCAAACGAAAGACGCCTGCTCAAGGTCAGAGCCCATCAAGATTTGCGGCGATTATACCTATGTGAAATCATAGGCAATTTTGCAATTGCAACACAATATTTTGAATACTCCAAACTATCGTAATTTCTTTTATTATTTCCGCTCGGTACTAAACAGTATAAATTGATTAAAAAAGGAACAAAAACAGAACTGATTGACGTAAGCGCATTTTTTATCAATCCCCAAGACTTACACACAAACAAGGAACCCTAACATATGCAAATAAAGCGATACACGTTATCTGCTTGTATAAAAACAAGGTTCAACAGAATGGTTTGCGAGTTTCATCATATCGGGCGTGTGCATTCAAAACAAAACGCAATAAGCGATCACCGTATCGTCAGCGGCTGCGCGCACGCAGTCAGCGCGTGGACTTGATAAACGTTTACAACTGTAATAACTACTACTTATAAAAAGCATAATTCCTTACGAGTATTCGTCACACTTTTATTAGAATCTACCAATCATCCGTGATTCGACAAAATTAAAACCTACCAAAAAATAACCCCTCAAAATATTTTGAGCCATTCCAAATAAACAAATAAAAAGTTTGAATTCTTGTTTAGGCTTTTCTAACGTGCAAATGAGCTTAAAAGGGAACTTTTATTTCTAAACCTTCAATTTTATTTCTATGTATAGATACATATGAATTGACATAATTTGAATTGCTTAGATTGATAGATTGCAATCTAGGTTGATTGATTAAAGATTGTGAGTCTTTTGGTATACAAAGGTCTCGTTAAGATGTTTTCTTTCAGTGTTTAGAGGTCATTATTTCACAAAATCAATTTTCAAGACCGAAAAATATGATTCCCATGCATTACACACACTGTCAACTGCTATAATAAATACAGTTAAGATTATTTATAGATATTTAACTGGGTTATGATTTCTAGCTGTGTGTGTGAGTACTTTAAAATTATAGAATACTAGAATAGAAGCCTTGGTTACTAAGAACGAATTCTTATAGTTTCAATTTTCCCTGACTGACCCGCTTAGATTGCTCACCCGGTATTGTTTTATGTAGTAATTGATATTGCAATGTAAAACTAACAAAAAATCTCACAGAAGTTGTCATCAACTTTTTTATTTATTCTTTGAAACTAGTCTTTATTTTTATATGAAATAACTAGCTGGTGCCAGCGACTTATTATTATTATTATTAAAACTCTTTATTTGTACTATAAACATAACAAAAAAATTTAAAAAAAAGAAACAACAGGCAATAGTACAAAAGGCGACTTAGTCCGCGTTGAAAAATGAAAAATATAACACAGTAATATAACGCTGTGACGACAGTGGCGCTCAAATTTTTATATTTTCAGACGTTCCCTCGGGAACCTAACATTTTTCGACGATTAAAAGTATCCTATATTAACATTACAGGTAAAAATCTATTCATGTGCCAAATTTCATCAAAATCCGTTAAGTAGTTTTATTTAATGTAACAAACATCCATACCATCCATCCTCACAACTTTTAACATATTTATAATATTAATTAATAGTAATATTAATATTTATTGCAATAATATTAATCTCGAATAGTAGGGATATACAACTTTGTTGTTTAACAATTTATCACTATGCAATTTGCTTATCACTAAATGTAATAGTTCGAATGACGACGACCTTTGGAAATCTTCATTAATGTCACGAGCTGGGAATCAATTAAAGTTTTATAGAAAAAAAGTCAGTAATTGATAGAAATATTATTTGTCAAATACACCAAATAAATACTAGGTTAGGAATAAAATTTTATGATACCAAAGTACCTATAACTAAATTACTTATCTCTTTACTTTTAAGACAGTTGTATATAGGAATGTGTGTGGTAAGTAATTTCAATCGTAGCAGCAACCACTCTCGTATGGAAGACCACCGTAAAATAACTACGCGAAGGTTGTTGCGTTCTATCAGAGACGTTAAGGCGTTGTTTGTGTTATTTTTTTACGTTAACAACTTAGTAGGTATAAAGTGCACCGTCTACCTGCCTGTCATAAAGAAATTTAATAAATGTTTTTTCATTAATAAATATTATATTTTTATATGTACTTGAAAAAACGTCTAGTCCAGTGTATAGTGTATTATTTATTCATTCATATATTAAAACTCATATATTCATTTATTAAGGGATTCACTGAGGCAAATGACATTTACTATAGAACTCGCTGGCGGCGGAGACAATTCAACAGGCCTAGAAATGGTGTTTTTTTTTGTTTTTACCATTAGAACATTACACAAAAAAAATTTTTTATTAATACAATTTTTTAATCTGATATTAACTTATTAATAGGTACAGGATTAATATGCGTGCAAGAAGCCGTTTTCAAGAGAATTTTCAATAAAGGTCAAATTCTTCTTGTGTTCTAACTTTTTTTGTGGAGTTTCTATTACTTTAACGAAAATTCTAATTAATACAATTGGTTCTTCACATGTTTAAGTATAATATATATTTTTTTCAAAGCAATTGTATTGTCTATTTCTTGTAACATCTTCATTAAACAATGGATATTTTTAGTATTTAGCGTTTGTCTCCCCCTTAAAACTCCTAATCTTGTCAAATTCCTGTTGTCTTTAAATTTAGAATACAACTTTCATGTTACGTAAAAAAAAATCGTATACGTTGAAGAAACTTTTGTCGAAGTTATCTCGGAAAATTATTTTGAAGCGTAAATTCTGTTTTGCAATGATAAACCGACCTCGATTCCTTTGAGAGTCATTGCCGAACGACACACTTGCATTTATCTCTGAAGAGAAAACTGGTTTCGAATTATCACCACATGTACTTTACATGCGACATAATGAATTTTGAACTTTAATCTCCTGCGATTAAGAGTCAGATTGTATTATTCTCAATAAAGATAAGTTCTCAATATAAAGACATCTTGTGTATTAAGCAAACTGGGAATTAAAAAAATGTTTGGTGTTACATAGAGGACAGGAGAGTTTACCACTCGAAAGTTCAACAAACAATGAATAACCATTATATTTTAATCATCACGGCTTTTCGCAGATTACAGTATTGGTAATAAAAATATTCTCCAATTCACTCCAAACCCAGTTTTTTCCCTATAACTAAAAAAAATCTACACATACCGGGGGATTCCCCCGGTATGTGTAGATGGCATCAGTGCCAATAACCCATGCAATATGGTTACTCCCGCCAGACGGGCATCCCAGTTTACAGTAAAAAAATATTCTGCGTACTCTCCCAGTGACGTCACAGATGACGAACATTTGCAATTATAAAAAAATAAATTCACTCACCATTAAAGAAGAATTTGAGTCTATTAGCGAAGATGTTTGTTACAGGAATTCCCAATATTTCCGCTACTGGTTCTATGAGACATCTAAAACCTCCTGACACTAAGTACACCACAACGCCTCGGTCATGGAGGGCCTTCACTAACTGACTGAAAAGAAAAAAAAAGCAATAAGCAAAAAATAAATAAAAATTACTTTTGCGTTGATATGACAAAGTAATAATCAGATAACCACAAGTTTAGATTATTTTCAATCTAGAGTCGATAATAATCCATACATATAATAAAATCGTAAACGAGCTGTGTCTATAGGTACATTAAAGATTTAAAAAAAAATTGTACAAAAAATAGTCAAAAAATAGTTTTTAAAATTTTTGTCAGTTTGTACGTTTGTGCACGCTAATCTCAGAAACGGCTTAACCGATTTGAATGCGGTTTTCAGTTATGTATTGTAGCAAGCTTCCCGAAACATTTAGTGTTTGGTTCATTCTGTTAAAAACTGTTAATCTGTTTAAAAACAAAAAAAGTTACGCGCTATACCGAATACCACGCGTACGAAGTTGAGGGCTCAGCTAGTATTAAATAAAAATGTACATATACTTCTGTTAACTTTCCCGTCAATCATTTAGTAGATTGATTTCATATAAATATTTTAATTCATTCACAAATCTATAAACTGTTTTAAAAGACTAAACAGAAGAAACGACAAGTTATTGGAGCTGATAATATAAAAGGTTCATAATTTTAAACTATTTTCATCGTAATAGCTCAGATTCATACAAAAAATTGAATAAAAACACAACGAAGTGTTTATGACACATTTTTCTAATCAATCATATAAATACTCTGTTAATAAAATCACATTCAATATTTCATATTATATTGGCAATTTGACGTTAAGAAAAAAGTTTATCGAGTGGTGTTTGAGGTCATTGGCAAGAAGATAAACTCGATGACAGAAAAGCAGAAAAAACTAGATATATATACTACATTTTACCGGTCAAACGTTTGATGATAGGATAAATAGTACTTTGGTTTGTTTTTAAATGTCACTCTTACGATAATCGACTCGAGGGAAAAATTTATAATAAACGACATTTTAAAACATCGAAGAGTACTAAAATGTTGCGCTAATCCGTAAAAAAATCAACATTTTCCAAGAATAGTAAAATTGGATAGAATTTGTTTTTGAAAATTATGATTTCTATTGTGCTTATTTCTCCTTTCCTCTTTTTAATTTCCTGCAATTTTTATACACAAATCTTCCTCGTCAATCGCTCTTTCCATGAATGAAAACCATATCAAAATCCATTGGGCTTAGAAGCAAGCGGAGAAATGGACAGCGATTTTATTTTATTATATTATGTTACATGTAAAGTGTGAATTGTGATCTATATTCGGTATTTTGAGTTTCGAGTTTCCAATGAATATGAACTCCAATGAATTCGAGTTCAGCGTATTTACTTTATATGAGTCTAGTATTAATAAATCTATACTAATATATAAAGCTGAAGAGTTTGTTTGTTTGTTTGAACGCGCTAATCTCAGGAACTACTGGTTCCAATTGAAAAATTCTTTTTGTTTTGAATAGTCCATTTATAGAGGAAGGCTATATAACATTACTCTACGACCAATAGTATTATATATAAGCAGTGACCAGTACCGCGCGCCCCACGCGCACTCCACCGCCGTATAGACCGCAGCGAAGCGTGGCCGGGTTCAGCTAGCGAATAAATATAATCAATTTTTTATCAGCGTTTGATTTCAATCGTAAATAAAAAAATTAAAGATGTATATATTTACGTTTTGGCGTTTACAAGCTTTAAACGTGGTTCCTTGTATTGTAATTCTCATATATTCTTAGAGGTGTGCGTACAGAAGCAGCTTACACGTTCAGTTCGCGTCATATTTTGTCAACAATCATGACATATTGACATGTCTTTATTTTTAACGACCTATAAAATATATAATTTGTTGCAAATAAAATTTATTTAGTTTGATTAGTTGAAACGATTAATACAGTGCTGTCTATGTAAAAAAAGTAGAAAATATGAAAATAGGTTAAAATTAAATGTTGTATACAGTGTCTTCATTCATATCTCGCGTATTTGGGTCATGTATTGCGACATGACAGATACCAGCTGCTGCATACAATAATTATGTTGTCTTGGCTGCGTAGCATCAGAAGTTGACCGGTATTAAAACCGTGGAGAAATTATTTCGATATTTTCTTTATGTTAAGGTCATCAGACAGGCTGACGATCCACTTGATGGTAGGTGGCAAATAGTTACCGTCGTCTTTAACACAAGCAAAGCCACAGGTGCTGCAAGTGCGCTTCAGACCATAGTAGGATTAAGGATAAGGGATTAAAATAGGTAAATGGGCTCTGACATCTCTTACTCACTCACCAAAACAAAACACCACAAATGCTGTTATTTCACGGTGGTATTCTGTAAGGCGGTGGTGACTGGGCTGTCCAAATGAACGCTGTTTGCGAAACGCAATATATACTGTCACTACTAGCGGAGGAGAGGGAGAAAATTTAGAAATTGACTTCCTAATTGAAATTGAATTCAGTGATGAAGGTCTCTTAAAGTTCTATAAAAAAATATATGTTTTGTATGAATATAGGTTAAAATCTGGAAAGTAAATAGAAACAACGTAGCCTCCAGTCATAAAATGTACCTACCTAATTCCCGGAGTCAGTCTAACTGGGAAAGTTTTGATGAACTCTCCAATCTGTGTGACGTTCGGTCTGATGATGTCTAACCTCTTCTTCAAAGCCTCCTGGAAGGTCATACTGCCACCCATAGCTTCCGCTGTTCTGTAACAAATAATAAATAAATAAATAAATCTCTATTTGCACAAACACAGGAACATGAATGTTTATTTGTATGAACGAGTATATGAAAATATGTGTAGGATTTTAATTCATATACAGCAGCTATAGTACAAAGTGTATTCTACCCGACAAGGGTATGCAAATATTTATTTATGTACATATTATTAAGTACATAAATAATTATATTTATGTCTATATCCAGACCTTATTAATCCGCTAAGGGGTTGTGTTCCAGCATTCCTTTTGCCAAGGCTAATTTTGTTCTACTGTCATTTGGGCATTGATCTGTCATTGATCGTTCTGCCAGGCAGAGCATAATTAGATCTGTAGCCCGGAACGGGTATGATTAAATCTTTTCCAGATCAAATTATGCTCGAATGGAGTGCTGGAACGGCGTGTCTCCGCGGTTAGAGCAAAATTAGCCTTAGCCGAAGGAGTGCTGGAACACAACCCAGCAACTAAGTAAAGGAACCAGCACTATAATTTTTAAACTGTGTTAAAAGAACCAGAAAAGTAATTAGAATCAGAAGCTTAACGAGAATTAAAATAAAAAATAAACAAAAAATATAATATGGATTCAAATTGATTTTTTGTGTTTGTTGGTGGATAGTCCGTTGGAAACACTATAAAGTAATCATATAAACTAACATTTGTATTACGTAACGCTTAAGATAAAGTTTAATTTTCAATATAAAATAACTAGATGGTGGGCGCGGCTTCGCCTGCGTTGAAAAATAAAAAAACAACGCCTGACTAAACATATGAGCAATGTAACGCCTAACATCCTTATTGCAGTTATTGCTTTTCGAGGCGTTAGATGATCCCTCGGGAACAGAACTATTTTTCTGGATGTCCTTTCCTGCGTCCCTGACAACGTGTATGTAAAATTTCATGATAATCGGTTCAGGCGTGAAAAGGTAACAGACAGACATACAGAGTTACTTTCACATTTATATTATTAGCATGGAAGTTATATCACTACGCAGGGGCGTAGCTACAGCCGTATTAATAGAGAATATGCGTCTAATTCAAAAAAGCCCTAAATATTTTTTATCAACATTTTTCCTTAAGAAAATAATTATTAAAAAGTGCAAAAAATTGTGGGAAATTCAAAATACTTGAAACGGTCAGTTCGAATGTGACGTCAAAGTTTATGAAGTGTGTAGATATTTATTTTTAACATTTGATTGTTATTGTACACCGTGACGTCACGACAAGCGCACCAAAAGAGCGGGTGTTTAAAGTGCCCGCATCTCGTTGGTTAATTTTAACATTTTTTTTTTGTTACTAAATTTCTATTTTTTGGCGCTGAATATTTTTTTACGGTTATATAACGATATAACCTATCGTAAAAAAAAAACAATCGGATTACAATGACCACGACGTGTGTAAGCAAAAATTCATAAATTATGCACAAACTCACTTTTTTAGCGGTTAAGAAGAGTCTAAATGAATTGCGTTTAAAAACCTGAGCTAAAAACATGCGAGATTTTGTGTTTCTTTTGTAAAAAAAATCTTTACCCTCCATGCCACCGTGAGGTGGGAGGGTCCCTCGAATAAATTTGATACAGTGCCCGTCTAGGTCAAACTACGCCACCGTCACGAATTTTATATTTAAAATATAAATTTTATATATTTTTATATAAAATTTATATTTTATATAAAAATATATAAAATTTATATCTCTTTTATATCTCTTTTATATCTCTCTATAAGAGATGTTTTTAAGCCAACAAACAAGACCTTCCACTGTTCCCGTGTCAATAACTTCGATTATTTTTTCCGATTATCTATCGATAGATAAAAAGGACAACATGGTCGCTAAGTTCTTATTAAAAATATATTTGCGTTAAAAAGATAGCGATCTGTTATTTATTCTCTTGTGTCATTTGTTTAATTTATCACTTGTTTTTATCGCAAGGAGTAATTTATTGTTGTTTTAACAGTTGTTTTTTTGTTCTTTCTTTTACGTTTACGTATATTTACAACAAATAGATTCGTATGTATAGTGCTATTTGTAATGTTTTTTTTATCGACAAACGTCGTTTTGTTTTCTTTTATAAATTAAAATCACTGTTGTTTAACAATTAAAGCATGAACGTAGACTGCATTTCTTAATTTTTTGATTGTATTTAAAAATTATAAATAAAATAAAAATTACAGTGTCTATAGGAATCAGGAACAAATCATTGTTTTAATAAAATAATTTAAATATAAAAGATATCAATCAAAACCAGGCTATAGTTTTTTTTAAGGTACACTTTGGAGAATTTGGTAATCTTAATTTTAGTAATTTCCTGTGAATATTTCAGATTTTATAAATGGGGATAAAGATGAGGATACGTTGTTCGAGTCAGTGCGCTCGAACAGATTTTTTAACACTTTCAAACTTAAATAAATCTATAAAACCCCATTACCAAATCTATAATTTCTTCTTAGCTAATGGTACAAATTTCAACCGTTAAAACGAAAAAAAAAATCAACTGATGGCCTGATCTCCATACAAAACTAATTGATCCCCTTTTAAATTTCAGAACAAAACATTTCAACAACAACAACAACCGTTAAAACGAAAAGAAAAATCAACTGATGTCCCTGATCTCCATACAAAACTAATTGATCCCCTTTTAAACTTCAGAATAAAACATTTCAACAAAAGAGTTGATACATTATCAAATAGAAAACTATGAAAGTTTCCTTTTTCGATGTTATATAACTGTGCATTTTAGATTTGATAATAACTGCAGATAATAACTGACTCATTTTGAGCTTTATACTAAATCTATATATTTACATAAGAAATTAATGTTTGTTGAAAACCGTAAATATCGAGAGAATGGAATTTTGCATACGTACATGTTATCAGGGGTACAGAAAAGGACATAGGGTACCTTTCATCCAGAAAAAAATAACTGTTCCCGAGGGATTTAAAAATAAAAAAATTCCTCGCCTGACAGTAATATTTGTGAAATACAGATTGAAAAAAATATTTTAATGTTTTTAATTTTATACCAGACTTGATTTTGTTGTAATTATACGTTCAATTTCAAATCCTATCAAATTTGTATATTTCTTGCTATAATATATATTTACAATCCACTCCTTACACGGTACAATTATTTGATGGGCCCCAATTTATATAACGCCAATAAATCCATTATTTTACGACATTTAGTCGAGACTTACAATTTTTTAACTTCATCGCCTTTCCCGCAGAACTTGGCCAGTTCATCGATGCCCTCATCTTGTATGACAGTCGAGTCTACGTCGAAACAAACGCAGTCCGCTGTTCTGAACAGCTCCTGTACGGTTTGCTGCGGTGACATCACGCTGATCGACACTAAAGACAACGTCTTTAGGGTCGCGTATTCAATATTTCTTTTTAAGCTGTAACAAGGGACAAAAACAATTAAATAACTCATTACTTTTTCAAACGGGCTTAAAAAATTCTAAAGCATACATAAGCATCATAATTCTGAGATTTACATTATAAGACTTTTCTGAAATTCATAAGTGTTCCAAGGGTTAAAACAACCTTTTTCAAAGTTGGCTCCACAATATTCTGTAGAAGCATTAAAAATAAACATTAAAATACTAACATTGATTTTTTTATATTACGTTTTAGGAAAAATAGACATTAGAATCGACCATAAACTAAATTTTAATAATATTTTAAACAAATCATGTAATTTTTCAAATCAACTGCGACCTCCATTAACATGCAATTGAAACGAAACATGTTAATACGACACTAAAAAAATATAACCTCATTACTTATGGTTTCTATGATGATAATGAAAACCCATTATTTTATTTGTGAAGACATATTCGTGAGAAATAGTACATTTCCATAGATAAACATGCAAGTAAGTATAATTGAGAACACAGATGCCTTGTTTGTATGCTGCGTTTGCGCATACTACGATGCTTTGGCATACCAGGCCTGGTCTATTTTACAATAATTAACTACGATTTAGAAAATAAAAATAGAAAACATCTACATTACCCAACATTATTTAAAAATATAAGGGTCCCTTTCAATAAACTTGAAGAGATTAAACATTTAATTTTAACATAAAAACTTAATAAATATAATATATTGCATAGATACAAAAGTTACTCCTGGTAGAGTTCTATTAAAAACAACAATACACATTAAGTATTGTCTCGTTAGTGAAGCAATAACTTTAAATCACTTAATTTAAATTTAATTAACATGCTTTTAATCTATGAATACAATTGGAATAACAGGTAGTAATAAAGGTAAACTTGGTTTAAATTTGCATCTGATATGCATTATATAAAAAAAATATGCAAAATTTTAATAAACTTTCTCTTATTTTTCAAGGCATGCAGCAAAACCAATCAAACCTGTATAGTGCCATCTTAACAGCGTCTTCTTCAAACAATCGTATAACAAATTAGCAAGTGTCGTCTTTTATAAACGCGATATTTGGTATCGAGGTGAAGAGAGCAATAAAACAAAACCCACTTGACTGGGGACTACCGCTGTACACGCCTCCGTCGAATGTGATATCATACGGTACAGTAAACATAACTGGTCGTTATCGCCTCGCCTTATATCCACCAGCCTCCCGAGATAAACGCGTGATGCGAGCTACAAAACTACGATCTGAAAGCTACGTACTATGAATGACGTCACTAGATCATTCTTCATTTAAAAGACACTGTGCCAGACACAAGCCATATTTAAAGTAAGGGCGTCTAAACTACACCCATCTCTCTCACTCGCGATAGAAGCGTATGGAATATTTGTGGGAGCGCTTGTTTTGCGAATTGCGACGGGCGCAAAAGTCGTTATCGGCATGACGATAGAGAAGTTGTTTTCTTTTAATCATTTCGTCAACTTCGATGTTATATCTGTTATGATAAAAATTAATATTTAAAAATAGAGATAACTGCACACGTTCCATATTAGAGCGAATGCAATACCTTTATTGTTTAGAAAAAATTTAAGGGTAAATTTTATATGTACTTTATCTATTTGCTTATAGACGTTTTTATGCTTTCCTTATTTTATATACATTTTTCCATTGAATTAGCAATTAAAGTTCTATAAATGTATGTTTTATAGGAGGTAATATCAATTAAGACTCAATTGCTCACAAAAATAAGACAAGCGTAGAAAAACTAAATCTATGAGTAAAACGGAACTTGTATGCAAATTATGCAATTCATTAACAATGTTAAGGCATGACGTATAAATTTCGTGGTGTTTGTGTAAAAATGAAGAATGTTGGAATGTAAAGGTAATACAATAAAATAAAAATATATCAAAGGTTTTTTGCATGCTGCCCACATGGAGGCTGTGGACCTCCCTGCAACTATTTTACACAAATCATAGTAATTTCAATAATAAATATAGTATGAGCTCAGAATCGTTTAAACCCAGGCTTCATTATCCTTTAATTTGCAATCGCTAATTTTCGATATAGTAATGTAGGATGGGAATAACTATTAAGGTAAAGTCGACCAGGAAAGTGCTTTATCACCCTAAGATTGAACATTCTTTGTATGTTGCAGAATGATAAGGTCTTTTTATCCTTTGAAAGTTCAAAGTGACAATCTATTGCTATCTTTGTCATTTCATGCATGACATTAATTATTTGAACTAGATAATCACATTTCAAAATTAAATGGATACCTCTTCGTCTATTAAGGGTGTGTGCACATCTAGTGATTGAGCAATAGAGCTTAGTGTTTTAATTAGATTTAATAAAATATCAGCCACGTTGTAATGTCAACACAAGATAACCGCTTCACACGAGTTTACTCTGTAAATAACACTATTACATTTGATGCGATATCATCAAGGGTTAATAAAACAAACTATTTATTTTCATCATTAATTTGTAACATAACCACAGAAACTAACTAAAATAAAAAATATTTTCTTCTCTCTTAATAAAGGTAAACTATGAAGTAATAAATGACCCAGATTCAATCAATAACGTGTCTTCAATAACTTCAAAATCGGCTCGATCCAACGAGACGTGAACAAATATTCGTACCCTGGAGACCTTCCCATACCTCATTGCAGTGTGTTTGAATTTCATCGCGTGTTCTTTCATTCCGGTTATCCCACCGTTGCACCATAAATCCCCAAAGGTTCTCTAGCGGGTTTAGACCTGGTGATCTTGAGGGCCACGGTATCAAATGAATGAACTTATGTCGTTGAAACCAGTCGCGGGTCACTCTAGCAGTATGTAATCGGCAGTTGTCTTGTAAAAATTTTCAGGGTATATACATTTCGGACGATCGGTCGGCATACAATTTTCTAAAATTTCTATATAATTTAGAGCGTTTGCTTTTGAAGGTAAACTGAACTGCCGAACTCCATCAGCCGATATCTAACCCCAAAGCCCTAGTATTATCATAGCGCCAGAGAGTTAATCGACGATATTAACGTTGAAAGTCTTTTCATCTGTAAATATTGTACTGGCCCAATTAAAATTTAAAAACTCTCTTGCAAAATTCAAGCGTGCTTCTTTATGGGCTTCGGTCAAGTAAACTTTTCAACTTGACGTCTGTAGTGCAAACCCATGCAAGTGCTTCCGCACCGTCTCAGTACAGAGACTGAACTCTTCAGCATGATGAACGTACATGTGAAACAATTTTCTTGGTAAGCCCGTCTCATAATTCTCTTTGCATGTTCGATATCGCAGAAGGATGACTATACCGCCTGCGATCTTGAAGATTGCCTTCCTCGCCTTCTCGTGTAATTCAGAAACATAACAGAACAACCATATAATCACATAGAATCATATACCATATCGAAGATGTTTTTGTATTTCACAATTTATAAAATGTATTGTCTTCTTATAAAAAAATCAGCTGATTTGGGCTGCATTCGGGAAGCTATGAGAACTGTATATTAATGAATATACATAATATAGGTATATCACGTACACTTTATTTTAGTATAATATAATGTACCTAACTAAAGTCATTGTGAGTCACTGTCATGTGTGAGGAACTGGGGTATCCCCCAAACAAGACTTCCCTTTTCCTTATATTATAAATATTAAAGTGAGTTTGTTCGTTACGCTTTCACGCCCTAATTCAATGTAATTTGCAGTGCACACTGCGTTTCGCAGTCATTTGGGCAGCCCGTCTGGCGTTAGTAACCACCCCCTTACAGAAGACCACCAGTAAATAACAGCGTGAGCTCTTTTGTGCTTCGGTGAGTGACTAAATGATGCCAGAGTAAATTTCCCCATCCCTTCCTAATGCTTTATCCTTAATCCTACTACGGTCGGCAATGCACTCGCAGCACCTATGGCGTTATTGTTTTATAGGCAATGGTAGCCACCCATCTTCAAATGGATCGTTCGCCTTTCTGACGACCATAACATTAAAAAAAAAACATGAAATTCTGCATACACGTTATCAGAAATTTAGAAAATCTCTTATGGTTCTTTAGCTAGAAAAAAGTCCTTTTCCCGTGGGACATAAACCAAGTTGCGGGCAAAAGCTAGTTAAACATAAATTTTGAATTTTAATTGCGTCGAAACCCTAACTGAACCTTACATGTAAATTTATTTACAACTCGATTTTTTAAAACTACTTATTAGACAAAAAAAATCTTCATTAAATTAACCTCACAAAAGGTTTAAAGTCATTTAAAGTCATTGTGGTTATCAATTTGTATCTAACACGATGTCAGTGGATGATTGCTGATTACGTTATTACAATGATAACAATGTTGATTTTTAAATAACAATAAAATATGTGACAGCGTGGTAGATGTAATGAAAGTGGCATAATAATTATCTACCTTATAGCCTTTGCATTAAAAGCTATTATTCCTATTTAAAACTTATGAAAGTAGGTAATAGTCTAAATAATGTCATCATTGTCATTATTATAAAATATATTTATAATCTTAGGTGATTTTGTGAGTAACTTGTTTTGATACATGGCACTTATATGAAGTGACAAATTTTGTAAGAGCTTTGGAGTATGGATTACTCCAAAGCTCTTCAAAACTTTTATATTAGATTATTTATTTATTTAAAAATGTGAAAGACTTTTAGGCTGTTAACTTTATTCAAAGCTTGTTACTGGCTTTAATATGCTTACAATACAAAACTTGATTTTTTTGATTTTTCTTGTTTATACAATGTTTATTTATTACAATACACACACAACTCATTGAAGTTGATTGACAAATTCTTCATTAAAACTTTTCCTCAAATTCCATTATAGAAATGCGTCTTTGATTTGACATTAGTCACAGACCATGTCTTACCAAAGGGGATTAGTTATTTAAGCCTAGTAAAGAAAGAAAGCATTTTTTATTCCTCTAATACACACAATATACATATATGAACAAATAATAATTACAAACAAACAAATATATAAACAAGTAAGAAGAGGAAAAGGAACCCTGGCTCAGTATACAGTTGTGGTGCGGACCACAACACTGATATTTTGCCAGGGACCAGATAGAGACACCTGTAGACAATTTTGCGCGATTTGTCTCGAGACCATTCTTTGGCTCGTCTAGCGTCCACACTATAATTTGTTTATTTGTTTTGTGTGGAATGGGTTCTTGCTCAGTGCTAATTACAAGTGAAAGAACGCAATAACGCAAACGTTGGTGGACGAGCGAAGTGCTCGCAGAAGGACCATAGGTTCGGAAATGCAGTATTATATAAATGAATAAGACTGGAAGACGCCATGGGTTTTCGAAATTTCAACCGTAATTCAAAAGAATTCAAAACAAAAGGACTGAAACAGCCGAACCACAACACTTGGTAGCTGGAAACACAGACTAGGATGTGTCTTGCCTATAGACGACGTCCATCCTGTCAAAATGTTGTACAACAAGTCAAACCTTGCATGCCATCTCCTATTCAGAGCGGGAGAGAATAGACCTGCGATTTTTGGTCTCGCAACAGGCCCATAGACAAGGAGTGATCTATAGACATGTCTACGTAGACAACCTGAGCTACATCTCAGACACCAAAATCGCGCAACATGTCTACAGTGTAGACTAAGTATTACCTCTTTTGTAATAGGTACCTTGTGAGCAATATTATTAAATTTGCGAAGCGAAATCAGATTACCAGGAACCCCAAGTTCGCTCTTGCTTAATATACCCCAAGTTGGCTATATTAAAAAAAATAACAATGATTATTTAAATGTAGGTAAACTTACCAATGTGTCTGCAAAACTAACAAAGCCCCAATGAAAGATTGACAAATATTCATTGCAATAAACCGTAGTTGCTTCAATTTATCTTTTATTTGCCTCTACATAAATCTGTAACAAAAAACGTACAAAATCACTCAAACATACATTTATATTATATCAGTGTAAAAATAATAAAAAAAAAAATCTATATTAATAAAGAGAAAAAACAATGTGCTATTTCAAGAATTACTACTTGAAATTTAAATCAAATATTTGCTTAAATAGAGTCCTCAATTTACAGAAATTTACAACACAGCTATACGGTTACTAAATTTTTTTATACTTGTCTGGTTTTATCAAACTTCAAATATTTTTTAATGTAAAAGTCGGCTGGCAGAATGACGGTCCATTTGATGGTATGTGGCTACCATCACTTCGCAAGCACCGCCATAGGTGTTGCAAGTGTGTTGTTGACATTGATAGGATAAAAGAGAAGGGATAAGGAGTGGATGTGAAAAAAGACACTAGCATGAGAAACAGGCTTGCAGGCTGACCAGTTTATGAATAAGAAATGCAATGTGCCCTGCTACCTCTACTTTACTTTTTAATGCAATTTACTTGTTTTACTGGTGGCCAGGAAAGGGTGTAATTGGAGACTGTATACATAAGATATTACCATCTGGAGTAATGTACCTTTCAAATAGTGAAATTTTTTTTCAAATAGGTGCACTGTTTCCTGAGGATACCCTTCACATATATAGAAACTTACTAAATCAACTCTCCCTCTCTTTGTAATATTACATGAATTTTTAAAAATTAAAAGAAGTGCACCAATAATTATGCTATACTGCTACCATTATACCAATACGAATAAATAATTGCTTACTAACTGTGCCCGCGACCAGTAAGCGCTGTAGTTCGTATTTTGAAAATCCCGTAGGAACTTTACATTTTTCAAGGATAAAAGTATCCTATATGTTAACCCAAGCAATAAACTATATGTGTGCCAAATTTGAATACCAAATGCATTCAACTGTTTCTGTGATTGCGTAACAAACATCCAAACATACAAACTTTTTTTTAATGTTAAGATCAGCAGATAGGCTGACGGTCTACTTGGTGGGAGGTGGCTACCATCGCCTATAACACAAGCATTTATAATATTATTAGGATACCTCAAAGCTTATACCATTGCATACTTAAGTGTGTTTCGTTTATTCTATTATTTGAATATCATTTATCATACTGATATGCCACTGTTGTTATATCAATAGATAAATAAATAAAATAATAAACTATGTAAAACCAAGTTTCCACATTGTATGACACAAAGTTTGAAATCAATTTTATTGTTGAAAGACAAAGTTTTCTGATCGCTCCGATTAGGTTAATATGTAGCTAAACTATCTTTAAGAATATCAATCATACTCAATTAATTATGAATATCATTTACGTACGTGTTATATGTAGGAACTGAATTGAAGCAGATTTTACTTGTAAATTAAGAGATTGTGTATTTCTGAACCTTGATATAAATACTCCGTGTATATGTATAAATTCTAGATAATTTGTTGATTACAATTTACATGCCTTTAAGTTTAAATATATCATAATTAAATACAGATTTATAAGTACTCTTTACTTTTATAACCTCTGTTATTTAATCTCGAAGAGGGCATGCACCAGTGATAATTATGTGTAAGCCATGATAATAAAAAAAAATAGTTACTATGAATCAGATCTAAATTTGTTTGAGTAAAAAAATTAATAAAAATGTTATTACTTAACTATAAGTAATTTTGAAAAATATTTCAATGAAAAATACAGGATGTATAATTTTATAAAATTGCTGTGCTGGACCAATACCCGGTGTCTATAATTATATTATTATTCTATAACTAGACTCTTAATATATTTTTTTATTATAAATGATCATATAAAACCAGAGATTATGCTACTATTTTTAAATTTACTAAGAAATTAAGGAAAATTATGAAATAAACTATGTATTATTGACCTACAAAATCACAAACCAACAGTAAATGAAATTATATCAACAATCTTTAAACAATAATCAAAGAGATAAGAGCAGGAAATGGATAAAATGTAAGCGTAATATCTTAATTCAGTACCTATAAGTTTATTTATCTGATACTTTTATTACATAAGTCACAATACAACACTGTCATTGATTATAATGACCTTGCAATTTTATAACAAACAAGTAGGTTACGTTTAGTTACTTTATGTACTGCTATGTTCAGTTTCCGATTCTGTTTAGTAATTATGATTAAACAATGTATACTACATTTTAATAATATATTTACTAATACTGAGAAAACTAGAAATATTTGTTTATACCATCGATGGTTTATACTTGCAGAATGTAAGATATTATTTAGTTATTTACAAAAAAAGTACGTACATCGTATCTCATGTCTGTCAAGCTGTACAAAGTTCAATACCTTTTCCGCTGCATAGTATTTCAGGTTAAATATTTAAATATTATTCTTAGTCCTCTCAATGCCTAACATAAAATGATAAGAATAAACACAACAAAGAGTATATAATCACTAAAACACAAACACAAAAACTGAAAGTGGCTGACAAAATCAAGAAGAAGGAGAAGGAAGAGGAGGTTAGGTTATTGTTTTGACTTTTGGGTTGATTTTGACATTGACGTAATTTTAGAAAGTTCCGGAGAGATTTGTGAACGTGTTTGAAAAATATTTATAAACAATGTTAATTCAACAAACAGACGGACCCAAAATCAAATGTAATCATTATCACTTTATAATCGTTATCAACTTTAGATATGAAGAATTTTGGTATGTAGAACTAAAAAAAAGGAATTTTAAAATAAAATTATTGTTGATCGAATGTAAGTTTTTGAACGAATAGTAAGACATTTATTTTCAAAACCGTACTTGTCATTGTCTCTCTTATTGATTGACGTTGATCGAGCGGGAAAGCGGGAAACTGAATATTAAGATAAGATTATGCACACATTTTATTAATATAAACAGTGAAATATTATATTAAAAAAACACAATGAATGTTGTAAAAAGGGAAAAGTATCCAAATTTTAAGTCAAAATTTAAAAGAGATCAATATACAGGTAACGTACTTTATCTGTTTTTCTATGTTTAACTAAATTTTATAGCTAACAAATTTATATCACTAAATATTTTTAAAGGTATCAGAGGGGCTTTAACAATACCAAACAAATCGTTTTTTTCTAATTTTACTCGATCCGTAAATAAGGCGCCACGGTATTTGTTTAATAATGACGAACCAATGCCGTCTACATCAACCATGGGCCCTCCATTACATCCTCCTCGTAATTTAAAACGCAAGTAAGTTCCTTAGCTAGTTATTCATGTTTTTATTATTCCTAAAATTAATTCATGGTTGGTAAACGAGACTATTCTTAAAACATTTTAAACATTTATTTAAAAATTATGCCTACTTCTGGAAAATTCTGAAAACTGGCAAATTACAACCATTAAATGGTGGTTCATAAATGCACCAGAATGGCGCATATGTTGCATTGGGGTTTACTATGAAATTACCGATAATGTTGTTTATGGGACCACCTCAAATAAAATGCTACTGCAGCGCCATACACCAATGCTCTATCAGCATAATTTAATGGTGGCAAACCGACACTTTTCATCTACATATTTGATCCTCCTTACCTCTACCCTCTATGCTCTAGTAGAAACTTAATCAGATGTTATGATCAGTCTGTAAGGGAAAAAGTAACCACTTCTTAACAAAAAGACCATAATGAAATAACTGCATGAGTGCTGGTGTGTTTCAATAGGTACACATCTTTGCCTTGTCTGAAGCATAAAGATTTTTTCCTTTTTTTTTTGTAAAAAGTTGTATCTTTCCTTTTTTTGTAAAAAGTTGTTTCTATCCTTTTTTGTGAAAAGTTGATCAACTTACAAATCCACTGCCAACCTTGCTGGGATAAACAATTAGGAATTTGTTCCCCTCGATATAGGGAATGGGCTCTGGCATCCATTAATCTTCGCCGAAATACTAAAACACATGTGCATTATTTTATTGGTAGTTCCTGACCATAGTCAGGCTGCCCAATTCATGACTGTGGAAAGCATTGTACTAGTAAAAATTGTATTCCTAAGCCACAATAGTCAACCTGTCTGCTACCATTTTATTATGAAAAACAGAAAAACGGTTTCAACCCAGAAGGTTGAGCTGCTGAAATAGAATAAAACTATTACTTTAAAAAGAATTAACAACTCATTAGGTTTCTTTCATTATAGGGAGTGAATACAATAAGAAAGAAATATAAAGCACAGTACATGTGCATTATTTTTTATGCCTGTCTTCTATTAGGGGCGGTGTTGTTCCCGTTCATGACTGAGCGAAGCGTCCTTGTAAAAATGCCAAAAATATGTGAAAAATAATTTATTCCATCTTTTATTGTTATCCCTTTTAACAAGAGATTATGCATTCTTATAATGCGACTGCTTCGAGTTTGCCGTAGCCGACCTATGACAGCTCCTCAGCAACCACTGCATTTAGGTATACTTAAAAATTTCTTTCACCATATAACGTAAAATATTTCGGGTAGACTTAGGCTATAACATATTAGGTCTACTATTATAATTGTTATTTATCAGGTCCCCCAATTTCATACAGACGAAGCAAGGTCGCTAGCATATTGCACGGTGAGAGGTAACTGCAAAATCGAAGCAGACGATTATTATAATTATAATGAAAACATTTAATTAATTAATTAATTTATATTTATGTTACATTTAACATAAATGTAAATTAATTAATTAAAACGTAGAACTTGTATACGTATAAGGTGGTATAAGCAGCGCATTTCCGGTCAGCTCTATTAAAAGTGTCCTGCCATGCCACTCATAATTTCGAGAATTACTTAGTATATTGAGTAGGTATATCGAAAATCCTTCAATAATATTGATTAACTTTAAATTCGAAGCAGTTAATTATATTAGAACAATATGTTTTCTATAATATAAAATATACTTAAATCATTTGTTAGTTTTAGTAAAACTGTGTCTCCATATACACATTTGTTGGAAAAAAATAACTTTTTGTTGCTCATTTCTAGGAAAAATGTGATTAGTTAAAAAACCAATACCTATTTATACCTACTTAGGTACCTATATACATATTTACCTAGTAATTTTATTTTGAAGACTACATCACAATTCATTGACATCAAAACTGGAATCTTCTTCAAGCTACCAAACGAGGCCTGTAGCTGTTTTAGCAAGTGATTCCGCTGCAGGGAATATGACCACTCAAGGTTTCGCTACGCCTAACAATCGTCCCATACGTTACATCAGCAGCAGTAGTAAAGGTGATTAAGGTTATTTATCATTTTCTATAAGGAATATTTAAATAAATTTGAGAAATAGTGGCCTGGGTATCGAAATAAAACTATATTAGATTTATTTTGGTCCAATACATTTAATATGTTGATAGTGGCAGGGGCCAGGGGACACTACTTTTCACAGACATTTGGGCAGCCCGTCTGTCGTAACAGCATGTGTTGTTTTCAGTTAGTGAGTAAGGAATGCAAGATTACCCTATCTCTTCTTAATTCCTATTATGGTCGGTTGCACATTTGCAGCATCAGCATCTATGACCTTGCTTGTGTTATAGGCGATGGTAGCCACCTACCATCAAGTGGGCCGTCAGCTTGTCTGACCGCCATTATAAATATATAAAAAAACTTAACTTAAAATGAATTATGGTCTGTACATTTGCGCATCAATACACTTCTTTTTGATACTAACTTTATCTGTTCCGTGCGATCACATATATAGGCACGTAACATATAGGTTACCTACGAGTTAAATAGGTTTTCAAAACAAACAATGAGATAACGGCAACAAAGGTTTAGTGATCCTAGGACATGTCGGATTGAAAACATAGTTTTTTGGCCTAATACAAACACTACACGTTTGACTGTTTTTATTGTATCAGTGTTGCTTACTTCCATTATTCATTATTACGACAGACATAAACCCATAATAATATACAGATGGATATATTTGTGATAGGTACACATCTGTACATTTATTAATAACTTTTTTTATTAGTGGATAAGTGATATTCATATAGGTAAGTATAGGTAACACGTACCACACATATAGGTAAGTATATATAATACCTATGGCTTATCTGCTAATAAATAAAGTTTATTAATGTCAAGGTTGTCGGTAACATAATTATTTCACCAATTTTCCAATGATGGACTTTATGACAGGGATTCCCCTCAATTTGCAATAGCGAAATATAACTACTTAACCATAATTACCTATGTACGAAAATATGTAAAATAAAAACATCTTATTTTAGCCATTATATAGGTACTCTAAATATATTAAATATAATATGTTGTAGTTCTTGTCTTTTCTACGCCCGAATGGTACAAATAATTTAGAAAATTCATTGTTTGGTGCCACAGACATTATTTTCTATGTCTGTGTGTGGTACGCTAGAACTAGCAGCTGATTATTTATCTATATCCTACCAATGAATTTCTTTACAAACTTCGTCACATCTTCTAAGTTTTCAAAAAGTGTTTTACAAAATTAAAAGAACACACTTATACACTTCATCAGTTGAAGTGAATTCGTTTTGGTAATAATAATAATCTATACTATACCTAAATATTAGATATTAAATGATACCGCTGTCTGATTCTCCGCTAACTTCTAACTAAACCGCTGAACGAATTTTGATACGATTTTTATTGGAAAGAGTGATAAACGAGGAAGGTTTGTTTGAATCCGGGAGCGTATTTAAAATTACATGTCCTGTTTTGCAAATAACGAAAATATAAATTTCAGTCACTTTATGTCAAGTGTATAATGTAATAAGAACCAAAATGCCACCAGTTCGTAATGCAGATTCTACAAAGAATAATCCGGCAAGATACCTCATGGATACTCAAATATCAATTTTTGATTCAAAAATAGAACACCATAAAATATGGCATGTTTCCTTTTCAAAAATATTTTTTTTTATTGTTTTATGGCCAGACTGAGCATGTTGATCGTCAAAATATGAAAATCTTTGAATTTATTTCTCAAAAAAATGCCTATTGCTTAATTTATGTATAGCTCAGCTCATACAAGTCTATCTTACAATACAAATAATGTTTATGTATCAGCAGCACGTTTCCACAGCAGTATACCATAGGAAATAAAATATACCAAGCTATGCAGTTTTTAATCGCGAATGCTGCAGAACCAAGTACGAGTTTATTTGCTAACTTAATATATATGTAACTACTGCTATCCAGCCCTGGATTTGTCAATAGGCCGTATAGGCCATGGCCTATGGGCGGCAGCGGCCTAGGGGCGGCGGATTTTAGAGGGTCGCACGCATTCAGAAGCCATCAAATTCTTGTGCGATAATAAATGCAATAATAATAATAATTACCTAATAAAGGCCTAGGTCTACCTAGGCCACGAGGAAGAGGCGGCACAAAGTGAAGGGGCCTATACTCAAGCAAAGTATAAATCCGGCACTGCTGCTATCAAAGATTATCCCAGGTCCAACTTTTTGCGTCCAGATATACCGGACTATTTTCATATTAGGCGTAACATTTTACACGTTTGTTTATTTTTGGCATTCTATCTTTTGATCTAGAACATAAGTCTACCTGTGTGCCAAGATTTACCTACGTGTGATTTGAGTAACAAACATCATCATCACGATTTATTTAATGAAAAACTTTTTAATAAGTTGTTATTAAATAAAGACTGATTTAAAGTGTAATAAGTTTATACATTATAGTTAAGTGTCTCTGCATATAATAAATATGTATATATGCAGTGTCTAACAAAATATATTTTGTACATTTACATAATATGAGAAGGTTTAGTCCCGTTACCAGTTTAATACCTATTAACAATCACTAAAACGTTTTCCTGGGGCAAAAAAAAAAAAACATATTTTGTAATAACATCTAAAAAGTCCACAGCTGTGATCTTTATAAAAGATAATACTTCAACATGCTTTTTATTAAATTGCTTCAAGGCTATGTAAATATGCTGATACCAAATTTATTACAGTGAATTATTCTCAGTAATCAAACCACATTAATTTATTTAACAGAATTTCTCTAAGCCAGAACAATGAGCATGTATGTGCACCAGTCAGTCAATCTCATAGCCTTTTCGCAAGCCTTTTCAATTTCACGTGTGGATTACAAATGATGAGCACTTATTTGCTCCAATAGGGGATCGGACAGTAATCAGATTAAAATCTAAAATGTACTTAGAAAGAAAATATATAATTTTTTACAATTATTTATCGAATAATAATTTAATATAATTCATTTAAATATTCTTAAATGAAGAAATAAAATTTTATTATTTTCAATCTATACTGAAACACCAATCACAGTGCGTGACGTCATTTGTGGGCAATCATTGTCTTATGCCAATGCAGCTGTTTTGTTATGATATGACCACAAATGACGTTACGCGGTCTCAGGTGAACTATCGTGGCGTTTTGGCGGCATTTTCAAACAAACAATATTAAAACATGATTTTGAGTACCTAAAAGGCTATAAATAAATAAAATAGTATTTTTTATCGGAATTAATATCCATGAAGATTAATTTAAAACACTTTCTGAAAATTTGTCCGATCCCCTATTGTGAAGGAAGGAGATACTTGTCTGTTACCTTTTTACGCCTTAACTAATCAAACGATCATCATGAAATGCATACACATTGTCAGGGATACAGAATAGGGATATAGGGTACCTTTCATCCAGAAAAAAGTATTGTTCCCGAGAGATCATATAAAAATAAAATTTCAACGCCTGGCAAAACTATAACAGCAATGAATATTAATTAAATTATTGCTAATATATTTTTATTTTTTAACTCGGACGAAGTCGCGGACACCAGCTGATATTGATCTCAAGAACCTCACGTTTTACTGCGTAGTAATGACATTCATTGTTTTAAAGGTGGATACAGTGGGAATCGGTCAGTCAACAGATCTACTACTAGTACTTCTGTTCTGGAACCAAGTGTTATCTTAGGTTTGTACTGACATTGATTAATAACTGTATGCATATAGTTTTATGAATTTAAAAACAATTTGCTTATTTAGGGCTGACGCTGACGTTGGCAGGTATGGCAGAGAATTTTTCCTGAACATTTTATTTTTAACTTTATTCTAATTATTTTAGCACTCACAATCCTTTATTTCAATACATATACCAAGAGGCTGCAGCGTTCCGCGTCATGCCACGGCACTCCTTCAGCAACCAACAAGTACTATTATCATTAAATCCCAATCAATCATTTTAACAAAATTATGTATACACTTCGGAGTAGCGCAATGCAAGAATAAAATGGTTCTAAGATGGGCCATATGGGAATCGACGGCAATGAACTTGCCGACGAACTGGCTCGAGCAGGCGCAAAAGGTAGGTTAATAGGTCCTGAACCTATGTGCGGACTACCAAATAGCCTAGCTCGCAGGACCATGTGAAACCAGCGCTTTACTAAATCTTATAAACGCTGGACTAACTTGCCGGGCTGAATCATTCCAAAGCGCTCATAAAAGCTTATAGTCGAAACGTGACATACCAGACTATCTCGCTTAGTAGAAACAATTTGTGTATACTAACTAGGGCACTAATGGGGCACTGCCGCCTCAATAGGCACCTTAAAATAATGGGGCTCACTAGTACGGGAGAGTGTCGCTTCTGCCATGAGGAATGCATATCCTGTGCGAGTGTGGCCCCTTGATGCACAAGCGCAGTCACATCCTAGGAAGCCACACAATGAGTTGTGAAGATGTGAAGAATCAAAAAAGTACTACAGCTTCTTAACGGGGAGGTATAGGTAGAGAGCTTTTGTTTACGTGTCAATCACAATAAGTATTTCAGCAATGGACGAAGTGACACTGGTACTCCAGCAGACAGAAATAGCCACTAAGATAAAAAAACGCAATGCTAACCTGAATCATTTTCGGCATGACACGTCTGCTTACTGGGGGATACCACGACGTGCCTATAGGTATGCAGCGGGATGCCGAAGTATGCTTTGCCGTGCCATACTGTCAGTCAAGCGCCGGTCCTTTAAACAATTATTTTCTCATAAAATTCTGCCGAATATTCTGATTACCTCTCGAGTTTTTAGTTACGTCTCGAACAAGATGTGTTTTTTTTAAGTAATATAAAAAAGTCACTGGAACAGAACTTAATTTTGGAAATAAAAGGAGACATTGTTGTGATTTTTAATCTTGAAATTTGTGTTTAAATTTGAAATCACTTTAAACAGTTCTATACTTTACAATTAGCGTTTACAGAGCCACTCTATTGATACGACTCAGAAATTGTTTCATTTCTGAAGAATAGCAACAGAAATTTATATTTATCGCTATTTAGATTGTTTAAACATTGGCTAACGAAAATTACTGATTTTCAGCAATATCTGAAGGACGTGGCTTGGCCCGTGGCGAAATAGGAATAGCTGCTATAGACCTCAGGCATCCCAACCTTGTACTCTGTCAATTCAGTGATACTCTTCTATATACTCATACATTGTCCAAGATTAATTACTTCAATCCTGTGGAGGTAACATATTATTTGAGTTTATACAATATTGAATAAATCGTTACAATTTGAAATCAATTTAAACTTCCAAGAAACTTCTTTTAACATGCGTAGATTAAAAGTTAAATATGACCAATAATCTAACGACGAAGGATAACATCACTAGGCAACCTTGGTGCATGAATACAGTCGTTAAATTCAACGTAGGTGTTAGTTAATACATTACTAAAAGATTTTGAATAGAATTTTTCGCTTTATTCATCCAAAATAAAAGATGCAATACATTAGGTATTGATAAAGAACTCTTCATATGACAGTGTGTATAATTTATTCATACTTATCGTAATTCATCTTTATTCATACCTACATGAAACCAATTGTTTCATAGACATTGAGCAAGAGTGGTGGACTGAAGTCCATACCTCAACACATAGTACGTAAGGAACGTAATGTATATAGTTATACATTTATGTAGACTGAACAGATAAAGAATCCAATTGCCAGCGCATCCAATACCAACAAGTTTATCATATTCTTGAGCAATCAATGTTTACCACAATATATATGTGTGTGTGTGTGTAATATAATATATTGTATGTATACACAGATACATACTAAATTTATCTGTGAATCAATTTTCTTTTTTATTATTAGTAGCTTTTTCCCGCCTTTTCTAAAGTAAATATGATAATACGCACATTTTTTAAACATATTTTTATATGATATAGAAATGTGTATATAAACCTTAAAAATTCTATATATAACCTTAAAAAATTTTCAGCGCCGAAAAACTCAAATTTAGTACCAAAAAAATTTTTTAAAATTAACTGACAGCTACGGGCACTTTAAACACCCGCCCTTTCGGCGCGCTTGTCGTGACATCACAGTCTACAATAACAATTAAAATATGTTAAAAAATAGCGTCTGACCAATAGCGTTGCGTTTCAAGAATTTTGAATTTCCCACTATTTCTTTGTACTTTTTAATAATTATTTTCTTAACGAAAAAGAAATATTTAAAAAAATTACATAGAAAAAAGACGGAGATAAGTGATTTGCATAATGCAGGCATATATGCATTTGCGTCTCTCTGAAAGTTTGCTAACTAAATTCCACAGATATTAGTACCCCACACGTTCAGCGAGGGTGCAAAACCGAATCAACTTTATCAATTGATAAAAGAAAATTATCCGTTTCTCACTCTGACTCCGGTTCAGAGAAGGCATTTCAATGATGCAGCTGGGCTTCAACAAATACAGAGTCTTTGTGCTCTTCAATACCGAGCTGTGTTCCTTCAAGTTAGCGATAAGTATGTTCATATTTTTATATACACATTGTATAAACTAGTAGTTTAAGTCCGCAACTTTGTGTCTAATTGAAAGAAAATAAAAATTAAAACATATATAAGCACAGTGTAAAATTTAATTGAATGTCACGCACAACGACTAAAAGTGTACTTAATCTATACTAATATTATAGAGCTGAAGAGTTTGTTTGTTTGTTTGAACGCGCTAATCTCAGGAACTACTGGTTCGAATTGAAAAATTATTATTGTTTTGAATAGTCCATTTATCGAGGATGGCTATAGGCTATATAACATCACGCTATGATAAATAGTATTATATATAATCAGTGTCCAGTATCGCGCACCCCATGCGCACGGCGCCGCCCGTATGGGCCGCAGCGAATCGTGGCTAGTATATAATATATTGCTTACGAGTATATTATTACTAACGAGCATCTATATATAAGTAGATATAATGTAAATATTATAAAATAATATAACTTCTTCTAAACAACCGAAACAATTTCAACAGATTTTACATTGATGAAAAGAATAACCAACGAGGAAGTTTTTTGTATATAATATGCGGAAGCGGTTCGCTAACTGTCTGTCTGTTTTCACGCCTTAGCTACTAAATTTTGCATATACGTTAAAAAGGATACAGAAAAGTACATAGAGTAGCATCTACCTTTCATCCAGAAAAAAAAAGTGTTCCCGAGGGATCATATTAAAATAAAAATCCAAGGCCTGCCAAAAGTATAACAGCAATAAAGGTGTCAGGCTTTGTATTGCTCTTATATTTTGTCAGGCGTTATATTTTTCATTTTTCAACGCCGACGAAGTCGCGGACACCAGTTAATTCTGAAATGAGACACTAGATTTATTGTTAGAACTGTAGCCTTAGAGAATAAGCCTTACAGTTAATATTCTGAGCCAATTGAAGGCTTAAAATATTAACTGACACTAATATCTTAGGTCTTTGACTCATGTAATATTTTAAATCGATTGGAAATAATCCGCATATTATGCGTGGCTTTTCCCCTACTATTATTGTTCAGATTTCAATATCCATAATTAAATCCATATATCCATAGATTACAATAAGCAAACTGTTTTAAAGGTTCTACGCGTTAACGGCAGCAGCAGCAGTTTTGAAATACGTGGAATACATTCAATGTGTCGTTTACGCAAAAGAATCCCTAAAAATCGAATATCATTCTTCCGCCAACACAATGATAATTGGTAACCTGTTTGTGTTCACAATCAATACACACAATTTCATCATCGTCATTATTTCACGCACAATAACAGTAGTTCTCGTAATATTAACTTATCATTAATGTATTTTTGGTTAGCCTTGATAGCTTTGAGATAGCTACTGTATATATATTTTAGTATAGATTTCAGTACAAGTCTAGTAGGGTATAGTAGTAGTCTAGTAGTAGTACAAGTCTGGCAGGGTATATTTTAACATATTTTGTGGGAATACGCCTTATAGAAATTAAATACGCAATTCATAGAAATCACATATTTGGTAAGTTTTAGTGATTATATTGAGACGTACAAACTTATAGTTCTTTCTTTTTCAAAAATAAGTCCAAACATCGAAAAATTTGGATTGAAAACGTAAAATTAACCATTTTTTTGTATCATTATATCATAGTGAGCAATTTAAAAACTATTTATTTTAGGGCAATTTGGTACAACAAATTATTTTTTCAATTCAGATGTTAGAACAGCAACTCAGTTAGAACTGGTTCAGCCATTGAAAGCATTAGCTGGTCCCAATTGCTGCCTGTTGGGAATTTTAGGGCCGACATTCACTACTTGCGGTTTGAGAGCCTTACGTGCCACTATATTGCAACCTTCGTGTAACAAAGAGTTCATAGAGAATAGATTGGACGCTGTGCAAGAACTTATTGAGAATGAAACCGGATTGATTGCAAATTTACAGGTGTGTTAAATAAAACATGATGTTCAGGACTTTTAAAAGTATTTTTAGAGTTAAGTCAAAAGTTATCTGGCGCATAGCATATGGTAGCGCATCTGGCGGCAATGGTCATCCCCTTACGGAATGCCACCGTGAAATAACAGAACGGGGCAAATCAGAGCCCACTCTTTCTTATTTCCTTCTTTACATAATACAATCTTCTCTCTTTTCCTTTATCCCGTCGGAGTGGTCAGCGCACTTACATTCATCCTGGTGTTGTTTGTGCATGTTGACAATGGTAGCCACCAAACATCAAACATCAAGTGGACTGTCCTTTGACATAAAATATCAATAATTTGAAGTATTTCAGTAGAATTCCAATAAAGATACCTTTATATCGCAGCACCATTAGTTGACGTCATGACCTTTATTTCTGTATTATGACCAATATTCAAACACATACCTATAAGTCTTAGTCACAACTAAGGCATCAGCCTTTTTTTATAAGGCTGCCTTAGTTCATTCCATTAAGATGGCCTTCTGTTTTTAAGATGTTCTTAAAATTTAAGCCAATATTTTGATTGAAAATTTTATCAATATTTTTTATATAAATTTGAAAAATCATATCTTCTTTTGAAAAAATCCTCATTGCCTTTAATCGAATGTTTTCTCTGTGGGAATCATAAGAAAACCTCGCGTTTATTTTGCGATATCGAAAAAAGAATGAGGCTGTCTAGCCATAAGATGCCTTTATTATTTGACGACATATTAGACATATTATTGGGTCTCGCTGGATCCTTTAACCGGTTCTACTGGAAAATTATGGAGGAAGCCTGTGACCAGCAGTGGAGCTCAGTGAGATGATGATTATAATTTAGATGCTTTTATATAGAATTTTGGTGTCCTGTGATTTTTCTATATATATTTTTTTATATTATATCTAATGAATGTTCCCTTAGAACATTTAGCACTAATAATCATGTTATTCGTATTCTGTTAACGTTATTCTGTTAAAGGACGTATTGAAAAAATTGTGCGACATCGATAAAATCTTGCTTCTGTGCCTGGAGAATCATAATGTTGATAATACTGGCGAAGCACAACTGAACCAAGTGCTCTTACTGAAAACCACAATGGACTTAGTACCCACATTGACTGAAGCATTAGAATCGTGTGACAGTGGAAGATTGAAAAAGATGCACCAGGTATTTTTCCATTGATCTAGGTTTAAATTTAGATATGAACAAATATTTTCTAGTGATTCTCGTGATGTACGAACACAAGGAAGTCACTATAGAACTTTTTAGGCATATTAAGTAGCACCCATAATATACTTAGGAAATAAAAATGTACGTGCAATTTTCAAAATCTTTAGGTTCCATGCGGAGACAGACAAGCATGACTGTGACTACGCTGAATCTAAAATTTGAAATTGAACTTTTCAAAGTTGAGTCTGCTCTGGTTGACCCATAGAAGTAGAGTTTCGCCCCCATATCCCAGTTGCATGGTTATCCCTAACCTATATAATAGTGTTTACTTCGGGAGCCATATAATTCGGGTGTTTGGTCTTGGCGGTTTAAAATAAATACCCCCATAGCTACTGAAAACTTTTCTTTGTTCAATAGTTACTAGTACACAAATTTTTTATTTACTGAATATATTTTATCTGTTCAATGCTTGCTATACAAAATTTTGATAATTCACCTACTAAAAATCCTTTATGTGTTGAACACTTAATACACAAGACTATGTTAATTTACCTACTATAAAATCCTTTATGTATTCAACACTTAATACACAAGACTATGTTAATTTACCTACTATAAAATCCTTTATGTATTCAACACTTAATACACAAAACTTTGTTAATTTACCTACTATAAAATCCTTTATGTATTCAACAGTTAATACACAAAACTTTGTTAATTTACCTACTATAAAATCCTTTATGTATTCAACACTTAATACACAAAACTTTGTTAATTTACCTACTATAAAATCCTTTATGTATTCAACACTTAATACACAAAACTTTGTTAATTTACCTACTATAAAATCCTTTATGTATTCAACACTTAATACACAAAACTTTGTTAATTTACCTACTATAAAATCCTTTATGTATTCAACACTTAATACACAAAACTTTGTTAATTTACCTACTATAAAATCCTTTATGTATTCAACACTTAATACACAAAACTTTGTTAATTCACCTACGAAAAATCCTTTATGTATTCAACACTTAATACACTAAACTTTGTTAATTTACTTACTAAAAGTCCTTTATGTGTTTAACCTTTTAATATACAAAAGTTTGTTAATTTAACAAACATAAAGAGGACACTTTTTTGCAGGTCTTCAGTAATCCCAGTTATAAGCAAATATATGACCGCATATTGGACATAATTAATACCGATGCACATCAAGAAAAGGGTGCGCCTGGAAACCTTCAAAGATGTTATGCAGTGAAACCAAATGTAAACGGTCTATTGGACGTAGCAAGAAAAACCTATTCAGAGTTGATTGAAGATATGCATAACATTGTGCAACAATTGGCCAAGACTCACGAGATGCCTCTGAGATTACATCAGACTATGATGAGAGGATTTCATATAGTGCTACCAATTGCACCTAAAAATAGAGGCAGTTTTAACGTAGACGATTTGCCGCCAATTTTTATTCAGGTAAGTAAAACAAAGCTTTTAATTCGCTCTTAAGACTAGGTGCCGTTACGCGATGGTTCAGACTTTGTAGCGAAAGAAAAATATACAATGAAATCAGTCGATTATTTCGAAGACATTGACGTTCGAGCAGACATAGCCTTAGGCTTAACTCGCTTTAATAGGTTAAAATTAGACCAATTTTTTTTGTTGTAAATATGATAAATTTAAAAAATCCTCGCACGACAGATTGCCCCAAGGCAATCCCAAGGTGTGCCCCAAGGCCCAAGAGCCTAATATTTTATATTTGTTTTATAATAATTTATTATACATCAGGAGTTTGACTTCAGTTCAGGCAATACACAATGCCTAAAAATATTTATACCTACTCTTTACGTATATAAAGATGAAGTGGAGGAAGGTTATTATAAGATTTTAGAAGGTTAGGTATCTCTACTTATTTCTTGTGTAAATCTGGAAGCATAATATGGTAACACATTTTATGTTGCACCTTCATGTTGCAGATACAACATAACGGTGCAAGTGTTTCAATGTCTACAGAAGAAATAGTTGTTATGGACCAACAAACGAAGGAGTCTATGAAGGAAATACTAAAAATGAGCAATATGTATGAAAACATAAGCACCACTTATTTAATGTGTGATTTAGTTCTTATTCTAATATAGTTAGTTTTATCTTAATTCTAGAATTATTACGGAATTGCTGAAAAAATTACGCCCATTTATGGCGAGTCTCTATGAACTTTGTGAAAATGTTGCTGAACTGGATATTTTATTGGCGTTCGCTCAGGTATGTAGACGGTGTGAATCATTCTCTATATCCTTATATACAGGTGTAACAAGGGGGGTGGACCAAAGGACGCATAACGATGAGCGGCCTCAATACCTATCCATTTAACCCCCATGTATGTTCAGCGATTTATAATGGTTCCAAAGTTATTTCGGATTTTTGTGAAATTTGAAAACCGAATTCTAGACAATGCTTCATTGTTACGGGCAAAGGGCCGTAACAAATTGTTATTTGTTCATTGTTACATAATTTTCCAAAGGGGTGGTGGATTCAGGCTGCTTCTGACTGGTCCTTTACATATAAAGGCAACTTTATCTTAATGTTTAATTAATGAGTAACTTAGTATTTATTACCCTAATTGTTGTTTTTTTATGTTAAGGCCGACAGACAAGCTGACGGTCCACTTGATGGTAGGTGGCTACCGTCGTCTATAACACAAGCAACGCCACAGCTGCTGCAAGTGCGCTGCCGACTATAGTAGGATTGGATAAGGGATTAGGCGGGGATAAGGAAATGGGCTCTGGCATACCTTACTCACTCACCGAAATACAATAGCACGTATATTATTTCACGGTGGTGGTTACTGCCGCCAGGCGGGCTGCTGCCCAAATGACTGCGAAACGCAGTGTGCCCTACCACTACTGTTCAAATCCAGACCAGTCAATTTTGAAAATTACAAACCCCGCCGGAAATCGATCCCGGGGCCCCTGAAACGAAGGGCAAGTACCCTTGCCACTCATCCAACGAGCCGTCAGTTGTGAGAACATAATATAATTAACAATCAATTATTAGACCTATTTACAACACTAATAAATACTAAGTTAGCGTACGAAGTCGCGGGCGTAGCTAGTATAACAATATTTTCAGAAACGTAATGTAGGTTTAAGTTATTTACAATTTTACGATTTTTATCATATTATCTTTACATTTTTTTATATAAGTAAGTATAATATGTTGTAGGTATTACTTGTTAAATAAGACAAATCATACATATGTGTATAGTAAATTTTAATTGGTCTTTGAGCCATGAAAAGTCTTAATGAAACAAAAAACCATGTTTTTCTATACCTTAGATTCCCGGCAGAGTCAACTTTGAAGAGTGAACTTTTATAATTTGACTCTGGTCTGGATCTGGAAAGTAGTGGCAGGGCACACTGCGGGGATCGGACAAATTTTCAGAAAGTGTTTTAAATTAATCTTCATGGATATTTATTCCCATAAAAAATACTATTTTATTTATTTATAGCCTTTTAGGTACTGAAAATCATGTTTTAATATTGTTTATTTGAAAATGCCGCCAAAACGCCACGATAGTTCATCTCAGAGCGCGTAACGTCATTTGTGGTCATATCATAACAAAACAGCTGCATTGGCATAAGACAATGATTGCCCACAAATGACGTCACGCACTGTGATTGGTGTTTCAGTATAGATTAAAAATATTGTAAATAATAAAATTTTATTTCTTCATTTAAAAATATTTAAATGAATTATATTAAATTATTATTCGATAAATAATCGTAAAAAATTATATATTTTCTTTCTAAGTACATTTTAGATTTTAATCTGATTACTGTCCGATCCCCTATTTAGGCAGACCGTCTGGCGGCAGTAACAAAAGCCCTTACAGAAGACCACCGTGAAATAACAGCACGTCTGCTGTTGTGTTTCGGTGATCGAGTAAGAGATGCCAGAGTCCATTTTCCTATCCATTCCTTAATCCTACTGTAGTCGGCAGCGCAGCAGCTGTGGCGATGCTTGTGTTATAGGCGATGGTAGCTATCTACCATCAAGTGGACCGTCAGCCTGTCTGCCGATCTTAACTTTCAACCGTTGACTTTAATAATAGTGTCTTACCTAATTTTATTTTAATTACTTTACCTAATTTAAGAAGGATTCTGCTCCAAAAGCAACGAAAGTTCACCGTATTATAAATTTGCAGTTAAAAAAGATGATTAAAATGATTAAAGACGAGCATTTTTTTATCTTATAGACGAGCATGGCTGGTTCTTACATGCGACCTGATTTCAGCGATTACATGAACATTCGCAATAGTCTTCACCCACTGTTAGAGTATAATTGTAAGGAGATGCCGACTCGTAATGACATTGTAAGTATAAATATTGTATTGTTCAGTTAGGGAAAAGTTAGTTACGTGGATGTTACTTATGATTGTTTAACTAACGTAAGTTCATTGGCGGATACAGGATACCCCAAAAATACCCAGGAATTCCATATTTTTGACTTAACTTTTCAATTCAATTCAAGTACAATTCAATTCATATATGAACTGAATATATGATAATATAATCCATATCAATCAAAGTTATCGAAAGTTTCATAATTCATGTCAGACATTTAAGACAGTTCAAATACGCGATTACGCGGGTTAAAAGTATTTGCAATACAACCATAATGCATCTCAACTAGTAAAAAAATACACGAAAAAATTACTTGTGATATTAACCCTAACTCCGAACTTTGTCAGAATGACCAAAAATGAAATCCTGGATCCGCCCTTGTGTAAGTTGAGACTGAAAATGCGCGGCAAATTCAAAATATGTGTATATCGTCGTTGTCAAGCCAAAATGTATATGACTTTTTTGAGATTACAAAATTTTGGCCTTAGTGAATAGTTCACTGCCTTATTATATCTACATCGTATAAAAAAACTGCTAAATGCTTATGCCCACTATTTGTCGAAATACGACCTCGTGCTATGTGCAGCAACTAGAACCTTTTATGTACAAAATTTACTCTATTATCAATATAGTAAATAAATTATTAAACCAACAACTTTAAGTATAACATCCTAAGTTTCAAATAAAATATCATTAAAGGAATTAAAATTAACAGCACGTGTGCTGTTGTGTTTCATTGAGTGAGTAAGGGATACCAGAGACCATTTCCCTATCGCCTCCTAATCTCTTATCCTTAATTCTACTGTAGTCAGCAGCGCACTTGCAGCAGCTTTAGCGTTGCTTGTGTTATAGGCGACGGTAGCCACCTACCATCAAGTGGACCGTAAGCCCGTCTGCCGATCTTAACATTAAAAAAAAATGTAAAATTTTTCAACAAAAACGGTTTTGTCAATATCTCAAAAAGAATACTTTTTGCACAAAGCAGATTTGCAACATTTACCTATATGTAAACCTCAGAGCTATGGGCCCATTCAGGATATGATGCAGCAACTAATGTAATGGTAGCAAAAAAGTTCATTTCTCTGAGCTACTTACTGCACTTTATTTGTTTGAAGCTCTTTTTTTGATGAAGTCGTTTGACGTTACTTAGTCCGTTGAACGTACTTAGAATTTAATTATTATTGTAAAGCATTTAACTACATTTCAAGCTCATTTCGTCTTGCGATTTAAATTATAATACTCGTTCCTATGCATTTTCAGACCGCTAGCCCGGAACATAATTTCACATTAATAACTGGACCGAATATGGGTGGCAAAAGCGTATACATAAAACAAATTGCTATCCTGCAAATCATGGCACAGGTTGGTATTTCAATAAAGGAATTAAAGATCTAAAAGTAGAGTGCCTATCGATTTTCTATCGTCTACACTATGGAGAGTGTGCATCTATACTGTACGATTTAATCCAACCGGAACCGTTCCACTTGCGGACCACTAGACGTGGGCAGGGGTTTCATCCCTTCGTGGTCGACGTACCTCGATCACGAACAAAGCGTTTCAGTTCCACCTTCCTTGTTCGAACTTCTAAGGAGTGGAACTCATTGCCTGCGTCTGTGTTCCCACAGAACTACAACCTCGGGGTCTTCAAAACTAGGGTAAATGGGCATTTACTAGGTAAGCGTGGTCCACCTTCGGCCACATCTGCACCTCACATCAGGTGAGATAGTGGTCAAGCGCTACCTCGATTACATAAAAAAAAAAAAATTCATTAAAATATTCTCAAATACTTATCTAAAAAGGTCGACAGGCAGGCTGACGGTCCACTTGGTGGCTACCGCTGTCTGTTGACGCAAGCAACGCCATAGGTACTGCAAATGCAATTTTATTAGGGTAAAGAATTAGAAGGGGATCGGGAAATAGGCTCTGGCATCCGTTACTCCCTCATCGAAACACAACCACACTTGTTATTATTTCACGCTTCTCTTCTATAAGGAGTGGTTACAGCTGCCAGACGAGCTACTTACTCAATACATACTCAGTGCGCCCAGTTACTACCAAATGTATAACTAAAAAACGGACAAGAGCGGTTTGAATTCGCGTGAAGAGGGTTCCGTACGATGTTGAGTGATTTACCATGTTATTTTAATATCATGGACTTCTTATAGGGTTTGAGTTAGGTTAGAAAACTAATTTCTGTAATTTTTTTTTTTTCAAAATTTTAGGTTCAGTAGTTCAGTACTTTTTAGGTTCAATTTTCGTCTATTTTTTTAAATAACTTGGAAACTATTTTAAAATTACAAAAAAATACATTTAAGATCTTCACAACAAGACCTTCCATTTGATAGGTCACACGATGCAGTTTTCAAAATACATATTGTGTATTTTTTCAGATGGGTTGTTTTCTACCGGCCACAACTGCCGTGCTTCGTCTGACTGATAGATTATTTTCTAGATTGGGTTTTAACGATAGCGTTCAATTTAATGCGTCTACATATGTCTTAGAGGTAATGGTGTATTTTTTATGTTTGGCTTTTTCAGATTCACAAATAATACAAAGTCTAACGATCGTTGTTTAAGATTAAATGGATTTTGACAACTTTAACACACTTTAAATCTTTATTTTTCATTTTATAGTTGCACGTAGCACATGCTACTATAATTTGACTATTAAATAATATATTTTTATATAATAGAAAAATTTATTTAATTTTTACGTTCTTCTGAATCCCAAAAAACAGTAAATTTAATTGCTACATCTCCTATTTTCATATGTCGTATAGACAGATGAACTACTTCTGATCGCTCTTACTGGGAAACTAAAGGGAAGGCCTACGTCTAAGCAGTGGATATCCTACTGCTGAGAAGATGATGATGTCTTATTTTCGAATATCCGTATCCGTGTCAAAATTAGCATAGAATTTTAAAGAAACCAATTATTCTGCATTAAGAAAACGTTTATTTAATAACTATAGTTTTGCCACTAAGAATATAAAGATTTTATCATGCTTAATATGATCATGCGCAAAAATATAATATATATATATTTTTGCCATTACTTATGTGTTTAATTTTTTTACTGTGAAAGGTTCCCTACGGTGACACCTTTTGACGATAAAATTAACATCGCATTTCTTTCCGATATTTCAGATGAAGGAAGTGCAGCACATTCTGAAAAGTGTAACTAAATCTAGTTTGATAATTATCGATGAACTTTGTAGGTAATACACACTTTTATTGACAATATTATATTTTTATTTATATAGACGAATTAGTGGTCGCTATAAAAAAAACAGTGATCTTTATGGAACTTGAAAAATGGTATCTATTCGTCTCTTTAGTAATACTAATACATAGTACCTCAGTACTATGTCATTATGAAATAGTAGGCGCACCTGGGCGACCGAGCTGCACTGTTGCACAGTCATCTCACAATCTAGCCATTTTCGAGGTGGCGCTTTAATAAATATGTAGTTACATTTTTTTTTGTATAAAATGCGTTTTTACTAGAAATACAATTATGTAGGTAGATATACCTAGACTTAAAAAGTAAGATCTTATCTACATACATTTACTTAATCCATAGTTTAAGCCGTTTCCGAGATACGCGAAATAAATAAACTTTTTAATATATACAAGAACTGTTCGTTTAAAGTTATTAGATTTTTTATTTTGTTCCCCTTCAGTTACACCATTTTGTGTAACACATTTTGTATAACCCATTGGGAGAAAATAGCCCGACACTATAACTAACTGCAACTTTTTTTTCCACTGAGCATCGATAAAATACTATTTCAGTAGTACTTAAGCAGTAAAATACTACTTACTTAAGTAGTAAGTATTTTATCGATGCCTCTGAGTAACCCCCTCCATACATAAAAAGCACTGCGCGTCATGATCCCAATGCATCAATGATCCCGGGGCAGTTTATGACGGTTCTTGCCGACAATTCCGACGCCAACTCGTTTTCAATATGAAAGTTTCACTTAGAATTTTACTTTCTTTAAGGGGTAGATATAATTGTTGATGTCTAATTACAGCCTGTATTACTGTATTATATTAAATGAGATTGACAAGTTAGATCTTTTTTTGGACACAGAGAATCACATGTACTTACGAGTAATTTTGATTATACACTCTTTCTGGTTTGTTTTTTTTTATTCTGAAGATAAAAATTGATATAAACGATGTATCAATTTTTATCTTACTGTAAAAAAAAAAGAAAATATTTTCTTTTAAATCTGAGGTGGTCCATTTTACTGACCATTTTTCATGACTGGGCTTCCTCATTCGTCAAAAACCAATGTTTCAGAGGGACGTCTACTGATGAGGGAACTAGCATGGCGTGGGCCATTTGTGAAGAATTAATGATCAGCGAAGCCTTCACTTTTTTCACAACGCATTTCATGTACCTCACTAGATTGGGGGATTTATATGGCAATGTAGTTCTGTGAGTACTTTTGTATCATTCAAAATTAAACCCCTTAGATACGGGTTTGTTGGGTTATTGCGAACTCAACATACGAACTGCTTTAATTTAGTTAAAAGCACGTATGAATAAACATTTTGTGATTTTTAATTTTACGCAGGGACCGTGTTTAACCCATTGGAGGCCCTAGGCACTTTATAATGGGATGATGGGATCTAAAATGAAAGGTCTAATTTTAGAAGAATATAAGAACTAAAAATCCAAAAAATAGAACCATAGCATGCAACGTGTATTTTAAATGTTTAAACTAGTATTTGTAATAAAGTAAGAGCTCAGACATGGCGATTTAGTGGCTTTTCTTTTAACAATTTTCGAAGAGCTTCTAAAATAAATTGTTAACAATGTGAGCAGCAAAATTTTTAAACCCACTATATTCCTAAACGATTCCTTTAGTCCACGTTCGTAAATGGATTTTCATAACCAGCTACGAACATGGAATTTTTCAGTCACTGTAATTTATGTTTATAGAAATATCTTCACTACATACTAGCCCAGGGGCCTTAGACAGAGTAACATTTTAAAAACGATAACGAAGTTCGCAAGAATAAAATGTATGGGATGATCACGTGATTTACCGACGGCATATGTCAATCCCATAGGTACATTTTATTGTTTTCGATCTTCGTTATCGTTTTTAAAATGTTACTTTGTTTAAGGCCCCTGGACCGCCAATGAATATATTTTCGATGGATTTTACTAGTTAAATTCGTTACGTTACGGTTGAGTAACGAAACCTATTCATATAGACTTTATTTGTATATGCGATGGATGCATATGTGAAAACTTTTGAAGAATCTAAAATGTAGTCATCCGATCCAAATATACCAATAGGGCCTCAGTTCGCTGCCTATGATATGTTACGTTTAAGCTAAGGGCAAATCATGTCTATAAATAAAAATTTCAGGTTACATACTGCAGTGCGGGAAGAAAGTACTGACACACAAAATATTTCAAAGAAGATTATATATCTACATAAAATAGAAAACGGTGTGACAAACATTGATAATTACGGATTAGCTTTAGCTGCCAATACTAATTTGCCAAAAGAAACTGTTAACTTTGCCAAAGAACTAGCTGAAATTATTAAAGACACTTTAAAGGTAAGTGGAATCAAATGTTACTGAATCTAAGAAAACACTTTGATGGAATCTTGGTATTTTCCCACAATTCGAATACTTAAGAGAAATTACGTCAACAAAATAACATGGTATGGGTTACAGTTTACATTAGCAACAAGTCATTTTACACTCCAAAACCAATGAAAATTAACAGTCATATTCTTTCCGCATACTTCTCTATTTGAAGGATATTGAATCTCTGTTTAAGATGTTTCTAACACTTAATTTAAACTAGTGAAAAAGAATTCTATTTTTTCTTCCAGCCCCCTACAATATGCTCGCCAATTTTAAATGACGAAAGAATCTTGTACGAGCTGAATGCAAAAATCTGGCAAGAATATAGGAAGCATTATGACGTCAATACGTGCAGTACTACAGCAATCATAAATAAATTCAAAGAAGATAATCCGCAACTTATTGAGAGATTGAAAGTTGAAAGAAGTAAACATAGATTTAGTGCAATTATTAACAAAGATTCTTCAACTAATGTAACATTGAACAAAAACTCTACAACAAATAGTGACCAAGACACACATTTAGCAAATGTACCAACTATTGCGTCTGCGCTACAAGAGCATGAAGTAGAAAGAATTGAAAATGAATTTCGCACAGAAAATAATAAAGACTCTACTGTGGATATAAATTTAACATCGACCAGGATAACACATAGGGAAGAAGATGAACTAGAACAAGACCGACTTAAGTCAATGTTATTTACATGCGAAATAGAAAGTAATAAAAATATAATGAATGAAGATTCTTCGTCGGATTTGCGTCCAACATCAAGTAAAAACTCCACAACAAACAGTGAACATGATAATTCGTCGACTAATATAACTAATGCAGAACACTATATTAAAAATCAAAATGAAAATAACGCTACTGTTAAATCATCTGAACAACTGCTCAACACTATAATAGACAATGATGGAAGAAGAGAAATTAATTACACACCAACAAAACAGAATCACAATTCAAATTATACTAACATTAAAATGGAATTTGATGGATATAATAATACAGAAAATGACACAGACCTAATTGATGACGGTAATCAAGAACTAATACATAACTATGACCAGTCTTGTTCAACTATTAATTTTGAGGACAATCCTAATGTTATGACGGATATTCTAACTAGTAACACAAATAACTCAGATGATTCTAATGTTCCTACACAAATAATAAATAAATCGGTGTACAGCGATTCGATACTTGAAGCGAGTTCATTCGACGGTGGATTAGCAGACGTAAACACAATGCATGAGGTTGACAGAGCCACTGCTGAGTCAGACGATAGCAGATCAATGGAATCTCAAGAGTCTAATGATTTCAGCTTTAGTACTGATTCGGATGATGAAAATTTAATGAAAGAGACGGTTAATGAAATAAATGAAGAATTGAAAGCTTTAGATATTATATTACCGCCTCCACCTGGCTTCGAATGAGATAACTTTGGGTTTTTCAAAAATATGTTCTCTGCTTATTTTAATTTAAATTTGTAAGTTTTCATAGCTAGTACAAAAAGTCTAGTTAACTATTTGTTTTCTGGAGTTAATTCATGAAAACATTCCCAATTTACATTAAAAAAACATACAAATTGGCTTGAATTTTATTACATAAAAATGTAAAAATAAAGAATTTTTATTTTTGTTGTTCTCGAAAATCTAATATATAAAAAACTAAAAATTTTAAATAACTATACTATATCCACGGAAACGAGTTAGTAGAGCGCTTTCTCTGTCTGAATTTTTCATACAAATGAACAGGACAGGAAATGAACAGTGGGCGTAAACAAATCCGTAGAAAAGTAAAGGCGCGTTCACAGAGCGACTTATTTTAGACTACTTTTTTTAACACAATTGCGCATTTAAAATAATTTTGCTTTTTGTATTACTCGTTTTTATACATACGTTTTTACATTGTTTTCTTTGTAAAAAATATTTATGAAGGAAATAAAAATTACAGTTTAATATCATACTTATTTATTGTAGATGCATGCATGAAATACAATTGAAACAATCAAATAAAATTACAACGTTGAAAATTTATAAATAAAAGCAAAACAATTAATAAAATTGACAGATTCAAATAAATTTAATTCAGTATTCAATTTCACTCTCCGACGAATCACTGTCACTGCTGTCATTTCCTACATTTATTACTAAACTTTCAGTCATGACTTCTACATTATGGTCCATAGCGTTCATTTTGGGCTCAACTTTTTCTGTGACGTGCCTTATGCATTTTTTCCATTTTTCAGCGTCAATATTTTGTATGGACTCATTTAATAAAACTTTTAATTCAGCCATTTTGAATGTTTTCATGTTGGCCGAAAATATCAGAGCTTTTTCGTTTGACGAAAAAGCTCGCCGTTTTCTTTTTTCAATAGATCCATTATCCGACAGATCCGCCATTGTCACTACGCAAAGTACGCAATCAAATGTCCGTGATACAAGTCGCCGAGTCGTCACAAAGCAATCGAGCACAAAGTCCATAAACAAGCCGAGTCACAGGTAGAGGAAATTTATTGAGCAAATATTGCAAGAAAGAACACGTCTGCACAGTACGGACAGAACGAGTAGACTAAAAAAGTTTCGCTCTGTGTACACTGCCTTAGTGTAAATCGCCGACCAATCACAGTTAAAATTTTGTGCAAGAGAGATAGCGCTCTACTAACTCGTTTCCGTGGATATAGTATAGTTAAAAATTGTATTTTAATAATTATTGCTTGCTAAAGTTTTTTGCAAAGAAATTCAATTATCATTTTTGTCACCCTGATTAACGAAATAAAATGTAAAAATAATAATTATTTATTACAAATTAATTCCATTGCAAACAAATTTAATTTTTATTATTTTCGGAAACGTTTTATAAATTTTAAAATTTTAAACAGCTTAGAAAGTAAATTATAATAAATTAAAAATGTACTAAGTTTAATTTGTAATACCCTCATTATAACGAAAAAATTTTTTTTTAGAAAAAATATATAATAAATCTTGCAACCAGTCGACCGTGAGCCAGATGAGTTGAAGAAAAACAAGGAGATAGAGATGCACTCCAAGTATACCACTATATTGTAAAAAAAACTATGTGTCAAAAAATTTTTTCACAATTTTTGTCTGTTTATGCACGCTAATATCAAAAACGGCTTAATCGATTTGAATGCGTTTTCACTATTTCACTATTGCGGCAAACTGTATTTGCCAATGAGATTAATAAATTAACATCCGCCTCATGTAGAAGACACATAGGTCTTTCGGAGACTGTGATAGGTGGTTTAATAAAGACTAAGTGTGTTATATATATAGATTACAGATGCAATTTCATATAATTTACATTAACCATGATAATTGGTTAATAATGTAAGCCTATAAAACCTTACAATAACAAACAAATTATGATTTGGTTGGTCAGTGAACTATGTTAGGATCGACATAGTGAGTCGCCATATACCATAGTGTGGTCCCTATGCCTGTGTGTGAATTTTTTTAAAGAACATTCTAGAGGCTACTTGATGGCGTTGGCGAGAAAAATAGCGACTAGCGAGCTGCTGGCCTCTGGCGTTTAAAAACTGACTTATTTCTGCAATAAAATGACAAAAATAGGAATAGTAAGTTATTTAAAATAGGTTTTCCATGGGTTCCATTATGATCGTAAAGCTACAATTGGTATATTATAGACAAGGAGAGTATCAAACACAGTTATATCGTCCGGGAGTGTTGCAAGTTGCAATTTTATTCTTTACTCGTTACTACTCAGGAATACTCAGAAACGCTAACTACTAAAAACCGTGAATCCGATTGTCCCAAACATTGTAGACGCCTTTTTCAACGATCCCAAAACATTTAATAGATAGGAGAACTTAAAAATTGACACGGATAATAGATGGATCCAGGCTGCTACTGAACTGTCCTACTGGAAATTATGGAGGCCTTTTCCGGTAGTGGAAATCCCAATTAAATCGCTGTGCACCTGTTTCTCCGCTAACTTCTACATCACCAAACGGATTTTCATATACTATGAAGGTTTCTGTACAGGTCGGTAGTTTAACTGCATGTTTGAGAAGACTATAATAGCAATCTTCAGACATGTGAAGCCCTGCAAATATGTAGCACACTTCGGGGTTTTTTATCTTCCGTAAACAAAAGTACCTGTAGACTAATGTGGTCAGCTTCTTCACATTAGGAGAGGTCTGTGCCCAACAGAGGGTCTTAATCTATGTGAACTATGGTTGTGATTTTTGTACATTTTTAATCTGAAGGGAAAGAAAAGCCTAAATTGGCGTTATTATTACTTTCTCTTCCAGCTTCACTTTCATTTTTATTATTCCCAAAAATATTTTAATAATGAAATAAAAATGAAAACTGATTTATAAAATTTATTATTCTTATTATCTATTTACAAAACCATTAAGATATCAAATTAAAACAAAGTAAATCGCATCACTTTCGCAAACTCGAGTTATACCGTTTGTTTGCTGGTCCTGTGTTGTGGATTATAATTTTACATTAATGAATTTAAGCGAAGAAATCTTCCCTATCGGCCGCGAGTGTTGGCGCTGTGGCATCCTCCATCGCGGCAAAGTTCATGAAATGGGCAGGTCTGTGCACTTCGTGGTAGAACTCGCGCGGATTACCCAATTGGACACCATACTTCATGTTCGGGTCGTGACGGACACCTGCAAAGGATAATAAGGTTTATAAACATCAAACTCTAGGAAAAATGATAGAAATCATAAATATGTAAGTGGACCTTCGCTTTGCAACAACTAATTTCGGAGGACAATGTAAATATTCCCTACGTACGATCGTATTAGTATTTCATTCTACGAATATACACGAAATTTAAGAATAACTCAGGGTTATTACTAACTGAAGGATCATCATTGGAGGATGGTTCAATTAACGTCGAATTCTAACTGTTTAAAGGTGTTACTGCAACTGCATAATACAAATTTTGTTGGATTAGTCTGGTGTCGCTTTAAAGGTCTTCAGACCTAAAATATTCGGAAAAAAAACAATCCCATAGAAATATATGTCTTGTAACATCTAACTACTTGTTAACAACACGTTAAAGCGCACAGCATTATTAATATGGCAATAGATGGTGCTTAACAAAAAAATACATAATTTTTGACAAGTTGATAGCAATTGTGATGCGATAAAGTTTGAAACATGTAATATATCAAATCCACTGAACCTTAAAATAACTCACCCATAAAGTTGTAATTCCAGCTGCCCTGCGACGGCACCATGAAGTAGCCGAGGAACCTATCCGAGAGCAGCATCTGCACCCGCTCATAGTGACTGGGCAGGTATCCCTTGGGGTTGTTGCCGCGGTCCGTGTTCTTGGAGCCCCACTCGTAGCCGCTCGGCGTGAGCTTGTAGGCGGTGAGCGAGCACGAGCCGGGCGTGAAAGAACAAGTGATCACTATGGTCTTCTCGCCGTCCCACGACGGGTTCTCTGCCATGATCTTGGCGTGAGTGGTTATGTCTTGCGGCGACAGCTGGGGCAGCTCGTTGGGCTGCGTGTGCATCCAACCGAGCGGCTGCAGGTGAGCGAGCGCCGGGTGCTTGGGCAGCTGTCTCGGCAAGTGCACTTGTTGATGCGTTCCCCACTGCGGCACCACCACGGCGCACTGCACCTCGCGCACCATCGGGTTGTCGCCCGGCGACGTACCATACAGGTAGCACGCTATCTGTAGACGCCAACAATTATGTCATTCTCTATGTCTCCCGCACATACGTACGTAAATGCCTTTTACAGTCTGGATGATAAATGCCTTTTACAAGTGGTCCTATGATAACTGGTTCCTTTAGTAGTTCGTAAATTACGATGGGATGCCGAAGAAAATCTATTTGAGCGTCGTCTGTGAATTACTGTTCAAGTGAATTAGTGAAATTAAATTTAGAATTAATAGAAAAAGAACCAAAAATTACTCTTTTTAACAACTTTTTATACATTTTCTATGAAAACATTAAGATTAGAATTTATTTAAAAACAATATAGAAAAAAAAACAGAACTCTTAAATGTGGAACCGCATATGGTTTAGTAATTTTTACTGATGTCAATAAAGTTATACAGTAGAGCCTCGCTACCGTGAAATAACAGCACGTGTGCTGTTGTGTTTCGGTGAGTAAGTAAGGGATGCCAGAGCCCATTTCCCTATCCCCCTCCTAACCCCTTATCCTTAATCCTGCTGTAGTCGGCAGCGCACTTGCAGCAGCTTTGGCGTTGCTTGTGTTATAGGCGACGGTAGCCACCTACCATCAAGTGGACAGTCTGCCTGTCTGCCGACCTTAACATAAAAAATAAATTATTATTGGTTATACATATCAACCAAATTTTGCAGAAGAAAATCCGGACACCTTGGTAATCCGCTATGAAGCGATTTTTTGCCTGTCCGGATTAGCGAGGCTCTACTGTAGTTTCTTAGCTAACCTCATAAGTGAACAGTCATATTTTAGATTAAATATCATAAACTGATGTATAATTTTAATGCAACTCACCTGTGCTCTTAGATCGGAAATGGTGACGAATTTCTTGAGTAGATTCTTTGGCAGAATGTACGTATAACCGCTCTCCTTGATGTCATCGGAGCTCACGTATATATGGTTTGTACGTAAGTGAAGGTTAGTCGCTGATATTGCTCGTACTCTCCATTCGGTTTTTGAACTGAAGAAAGGAAGAAATAAATGAAATGACACATTTCAATCTTGGTCTATTTAAGTCTATAATAACATTAAACTAAACCAAAATCACTGTAGTTCTAGTACTTTGAATTAACTCGAATAACATGACGAAAATTCTGCGCTGTATTGGCAAAGTAGTCATGACCCAGTTTTTAAAAATATGGACAGACAAATACACCAAAAATACACTCCTTGTTTCTGCATTTTTCTATAAAATCCTAGAAGCTACAAACCAACGTTAGGGAACAGGGATTTAACTTTTGGTACTGACGATGCACTTTTCTCACCCGACTGAAGTGTTTTTGTCCATCAAAGATCGGTTCAACTTCCTATGCATTGTTAATACATTTGTCTCCACCGAATCTTCCTTTGGGAACATATGTTTAAAGCCATTTGATAACGATTTGTAAAACTTAACGTCAGCTTACACCGAAACACGACGCTGCGCTCAAATTTTAAGGTAGTAATACAATACAGAACTAATTTATACACAAATAGTTATACATTTCAGTAAATACACGATGCACCTTGCAACGTGCACGTACTCACTGAACTGAGTTTCTTATTGTATAGTAAATAAGTTCTATATTGTATTACTAACTTAAAACGAGCGCGCCGCGTCGCAAATTGGTGTGAGCTGACACTTATGATGAAAGTATGATGACAGTCTGAAAAAATGGTCAGGATAAAGAATTTAATATAATTATTAGTGATTACGCTAACCTACGAGGTTACCTCTATAAAAGGTGGTTACACTATCGCCAGATGCAGGCAGATCGGGTGGCCAACCACTCTTTAAAATAAAATTAAAATCAAAGGAGCCTTTTGTCTCTTAAATTACCTGAAGGTCTGCGACTCGTAGTTGCTTGTGGTGGATGTGATGATCTCGTCGCCGTGCTTGTTAACTGTTCTCGTAGTGGTGGCAGTGAGCTGCGACTGCTCCTTGCTCTGCTTTTCGATCTCGGCGATCTGCTGGCGTTGGGCCGAAGGCGCCGAAATCTCCATGCCCAGGATGATGTCGCGTATCTCCGACTGCGTCAGCGACGCCACGTTCACGTTGTTCTTCTTACCGTAGTCGGCCAGTATGAGGTCTTTCAGCTGCACTTCCACCTTGATCCAATCGTCATCGGTGAGCGTTGGCCAAATGTGGTGCGGCTCCGTCAGCGTTGTCTTGTCGGGTTTCAGCAACACTTTGGTGCGCTCCGTGTTCACGTGGAGAGCTCTCAGGATCAAGATCAGACGGGAGAATGCCTGAAATTATATTCATATTATTTCCATTTTTAAGTTAATTACTTTTAGTAATAAATTTTAATACTACAGTTGAGTAACTGCACAAGAAGCTATTACATGTAATATGTTTTTAAATAATTAAGGAAGTTGTTGTTCTCTCTCATTTGTTCTCTCTCTTACTGATTCTTTACTGATTATTAAACATTATTTATAAATATTCCTAGTTATCCTGTTGGTTCAATGACTTTTCAAATAATTAAAAGGTCAATGTCATTTCAAATTGGCAAGAAAAACAAATTGCGGAATTCAAATTAATGGTTCATTCAATGTAAAGTAGCGTTGAAAGGTAACATCTCTATAGTGGTACTAATAAATAAGCAGAAACGTTTGAATAAATATTGAGCACTCACAGTGTAAGAAGAGATAGTCTTGAGCCAATCGTCGTACAAATTGAACAGGACCATTTGAGGTTCGGTGGCCTTCAATATGTGATCTCCAAACTTCTCCACTTTTAGGCACGCCTGGAAAGGCAGTTGCAACTCCGAGCCCTTGATCACGATGTTAGGGAAGTCTAGTAAATGGACCTGTTAATGTTAAAATGTTATTTTAAATTACTCAGGATAAACTATAATTAATACAGATTTCAAGGACTGAACAATATTAAAATGATACCTCAAGAGGATCCAACATTCCCTTTCTGGTCACAATGATCTGTTTGGGCTGCTCCTCGACGGGCAGAGACCGAATCAACGCCGCTACTTCCTCAGCTGTCTTCCACTTAGCGAGCTACGCAAACATTGCAAATAGACAAATAAATAAATAATACCAAAAAAAGTATTTCGTTATATTACTCTCGAAGAATTTAAGGTTATCGCGACGCGTCGCGCACGCTTTAAGGTACACAATATAGAACTTATTTACTAAACAAAAAGGTACCTGCGTACCTTCAGTGAGTATGCAAAGTTCTGTTGGTAAAACGCCGCGCGAACGCGCTTACTTAAATAGCTTTACGATGCGCCTCGCGGCGGCGGCGTCTCTATACGCATTGTGAAGCATCTTCGCTTCGCGTTATGTACGCGTTTCGGTGTGAACTGACCATAAACACTAGCTAGTATCTTTTTTTTTTTTTTTTTTTTCAAAATAATTTCGTAATATATGCATTGGTTTGATCCTTTATTTTTTTTTTAACACATCAATTGCCTTGTTATCAAAGATTATATCTTATTAAAATCAGAATTAGTGAATTAATTTGTTTTAAAAGAGTTGTAGCATACTAAGTTGGTGGATACATTTCTGTCAAGTTACTTGTTAAATGGTTTGTGTGGTGTATGTTCTTAATTAAATGGGTAACTCAACACCCAAAAAAGTTTATGTGATTGACTACCCTACAGTAAAAAAAATCCTTATTTCTAACCTTAACTCACATTACGTTAGGCATATTGGCTTAATGTATCAACCAGTACAACTTACTGGGGTATAATAACAGATACAAGGTTATAAATTAGTGAAGTTCATTCTTTCCAAATTGTGCCTACGAGCAAATGGATGATAGAAAAATAGCTGGAGTTGGAGTTACTAGAAGAAATAATATATTCGTGATAATATTTTGAAATAATACTTTTATCATCATCTCAGCCCTAGGATGTCCACTGATGGACAAGACAGAATTAAAAATAGAAGACAGATTGATACTCTCATAACGGACAATTCATTACAATATCGGCCCAGGGGCCTTAATCAAAGTAAAGATTTAAAACGATAAGGAAGTTCGAAAACAATAAAATATATGGGGATTTACATATGCCGTCGCTAAATTACATTATACATCCCATACATTTTATTCTTGAGAACTTCGTTATCGTTTTATAATGTTACTTTCTCTAAGGCCCCAGAAATCACAGAGCCATTTTCTTGTTCATACGTTTTTTTGTCACAATGGTTGCTTTTAGTTTTGATGGTAATTTTTTTTAAATTTAAGATTGAGTCCATAGTGTTATATCATCATCATCATCATAGGCTAGACATAAGCCCCCCCCCATTATTTTCCAAAAGGACCAGTCAGAAGCTGCTTGCTTGGATCCACCGGCCTTATCAGATTGTCTGTTCATCTTGTGGGTGGACGTCCTATGCTGCGCTTGCCGGTCCGTGGCCTCCATTCGAAAACCTTCCAATCCCAGCAGCGGCCGTCGGCTTTCCGTACTATGTGTCCTGCCCACTGCCACTTCAATTTTCTAATCCTCCGAGTTATGTCGGTAACTGTCGTTCGTCTACAGATATCCTCATTCTTGATTCTATCTCGCAGTGTATCCTCTCCATAGCTCGTTGAGCAACGTTGAGCTCTCTGACGAGGCCCATAGTTAGGAACTACGTTCCAGCGCCATATATTATCACTCCCAACACATATTGGTTGAAAACTTTTGTTTTAAGGCACTGAGGAATTTTTGATAGTAAGATATTTTAGAACTTCCGGAAAGGACGGTAAGATATCTGAGCTGGATTCAAAGATTGACCTTGATTGTAATTATAATACTGTTTATAATTCTTATAATTTACTTTGTTGTATTTAGTATAAAAAAATAAAATACATTGTTTTTGTAGGAAAGGAAAATGGAATCCATCTAGTATCCATTCCACAACAACCCTCTAGTATATAACCTATGGCACAGTTGTATCTAGTAAAAATCATCATCAGAATGCTGTTAAAATCTGATATTGGTATTACCTGTCCGAGACGTTTCTGTCCGGCCCACACGCTGGTGTGAATGACTTTGAGGAAGAGCTGCCCAGTGCGCGGGTTGAATATGAAGATGGCTCCGTTGATCGGCTTTGTCGTCAGATTGCCCTCGAACGTCTTGTGGATTGTTACGCGGTACACGTTCGTATCATCTACGAACCTGCAACCCATCAATCATCCACTCATCATTTCATACTTTAAACTTGATGACTAAATCAAAACCTTATTTGTGTGTACACTTCAGAATTAAGAGCAACAGTTGTGCTACTTTTGTGTGTGCATAACGTCCTATTTTTTTTTTTCTATGTAAAGGTCGTCAGAGAGGCTGACGGACCATTTAACGGTAGTTACCGCCGCCTATTGACACAAGCAATGCCACAGGTGCAGCAAGTGCACTGCAAGAACAGGGTCATGGGTTCTGGCATCCTGAACCCACTCACCAAAACACAACAACATAGATGCTGGTACTTCGTGATGAAAACATAAATTAACACAAAACCTCCATGGGAAATTTTATTTATGGATTACGCACTGACCAAAACACAACAGCACACATGCTGTTATTTTACAGTGTCTTCTATAAGAGTGTGGCTACTGCCACTAGACAGGTTACCCAATTTATGATTGTTGTTATGATGTTTTCTATCAGCACTAGAGCTGATATTCTAAACCATCTATCATTATTTCTAATCCAAACGCCAAATTGAAAATATTAGGAGGACCAAACAAGGATTTTCTATAATTATTTTTGATATCATACTATGTAAAATGAAACATTTACAGAAATAAAGTAAAAGCTATGTTAAGATTTGTTTACCATATAATTTGATTGGAGAACAGCTCTCCATAGTTCTGACTGGAGAGGTAGGGCTCGGTGGGCTCAGAGGAGTAGAGCTGCAGCGCTTTGCGAATACGTTCGCGCAGTACATACAACGCCGGATTAGCCTTCATTATTTTCGCCATCGCCTGCTGAATCAGCGGCTTGCATCCAGGGAACCAATTGCCGTAAGCGCTGTAACAGTACAGAAAACATATATATATTTTTTTAGCCTACACCTAGCTGTGATCGCGACTTCGTAGGCGTGGTATTCGGAGTAACACTAAAAGCACTAAATGTTACGGGAAGCTTGCTACAACACATCAGAAAAACCCACATTCAAATCAGTTAAGCCGTTTCTGACAAAAGACGATTCTATTATTACGTATGATTGTTTGACACAAGTATTCAACATAATTAAAAATTTAATGCTAGCATTGGGTCTTGAAATTTTTGTCTTATTTTTTCATTTATTCACAATCTTATTGTGAATAAATTTGCAACAGAACTATGGCATAGCATTTCATGTTAAGGCGGTATCATGCACAAAATTTATTAAATAAATAAATATAAATGTACCTGTGTAAGTTGTAGGCCAGGTCGATAGCGATAAGCAGTCCGGTTGGCGACGGATATATGGACATGTTGTCTGTAGTGTAGTCGAGGAACTTGGCACGCGCGTATCGCTCGATGTCGTGGGAGTCATAGTCGCCCCACCTCAACTGGATGTCAAGCCAGTACTTCTGCGTCGTTGTGTTGTCCATCGTATCTCTGACGAAAAACAGTACAGTTAGAACGGCAATGGAATTAATATCTGACTCATTGGTTCCATATGCAAAGACTGTTAATTAAATCATTATATCTGGAGCTCAAAGTGGGATAGATCTTAGAAATTTGCCAATAAGTTTTACTAAGGATTAGATTAGTTAAATTAATAACATAACCATAAAAAACCTTTCGAACTTTGTTTTTCTTAGTCCTTCAGTGTATGTCCAATCCAACGACAAGAAAAATAAGAAAGAAAAAGATGGAAGGATGAAATCAGGGAAATGGCAGGTACACAATCCTTTGTGTACCTGTCAATCTTTACAAAAGGCAAGCTGACATAGAAAGAAAACAAAACACTTAAAAAAAACAACTTATTAACAATATGGAAATGCACAAAAAAAAACATAAGTAATAATAAGACAAAACTAACGTTTCCATTCTGAAAGAGCTTTGCATCAAAGAAAGATTCGTCGATTGTGCAAGTGCAAATCTCTAAGATGTTTGGATAATCATGCACAACAAAAGCACATTGGAATGATTTGACACAAGGAAGAGTCAGCGCTCTCGCGACGATCTCTCACAAGATGTGAACTCTCGCAGACACTTATCAGACGATCCATGACCACGACCCTTCCGCTAGGAATATACAACTAAGAAGAAAAACAATAATTTACTTGGTATCAGCCAGAAGCGAGGGTCTGGACACGTTCCACTTGTAGGCGGAGAACAACAGTATGTCAGCGCACGAAGAGTTCATCTTGTACGATTTACGTGGATGTATCGTCTCCTTTTGCACTGTTTCAATTTCCAAAGCATCCAGCTCTTGATCGAATACCTTGAGAAATGACAAAAATAGATTTTACATTGCACTATTGTAAACAGTGGTTTAAAAAGTATGGTTACATCAAATCCCATGCTAATGAGAAAGGATAACACATTTTTTTTTAAAGTACAGGACTCAAATAAATGAAATTTTAATATGAAAGTAATTGCAACCACACCTAAAGTTGTTACGACAGTTTTCAAGTCAAAAAAAACAGGCTTTATAACTCTACTTAGAATTCAAGATAGGAAATTGTGATTTACCTGACACAAGTCCATAACAATAGACTCGTGCACCTTCTGCCACAAATGAGCTCTGAATATCTGGATAAGCGATATCTTCAGCGTCGGGATCTTACCATGCATGAATATACCAGTCAAATCCAGTTGCACCTGTGGATAACACAAAGACGTCATTAGTCTATAATGATAATACACTACATTGTGGAATTGTGACTTACGTCACAATCGTAAGTCATTACTTAGAACCAACGTCAGAATTTGAGTATGATAAATTTTATTTTAGTACAAAAACATGCATAAATTCTATAGAATGATGTTTCTTGTTCATTGTTCCCTTAGACAGGTCTCACATTCAGAAGTGTCATCAGGGGATCCCTTTATCCTATTAGCTGTGCACTAACAAGCCAAAATGACGCTCATGATTCTAGTCCTAGGTGACTCAAGCTACTTTCAAAGGTTTGTCAGCCTTCCTGCCCCTATATTGTCACGTAAAAAGAATGTTTACAATAAAATTCTTTTAATTTTTACCTGGAAACCGACATACACGTTAGCTCGGTTGATGGTTGGAGACCACCATAATGTGAAACGACGATTCGGAATCTGATTCAAACCAGATCTCTGCGCATTTGTCAATTTCTTGTACTTCATAGACTCTTCGAAACCGGATGCTTTCTCCCTGAAGAAGTAATAGCATGGGATTTTACCAAAACAATATTAATTTAATTTTTTATTTTTATCTATGTGAATGCACATAGTCAGATAGCGTATAATCAAACAGAACGCAGTACTGTACATTGCGATCAGCAAGCAAGTATCTACGGTCTGCTTCCAGGACACATGGATCTCCTGATTTCAGGACCCCTACGCAATTCATCACATATTATCATAATTATTTTATTTAAGGGTGATCACCTATCTATTTAATTAAATGGGAGAAACAACAAATAGTGAAACCCTTATGAGTTCACTTAGCCAGAGTACAATGGAACAGATCCACTGTTTCTGCTACTATTGCTACTCAGTGATCTCGTAATTGGTATTTCTTCAGTGTAAAATGTTTCCAATTTTACAATGAAAAACATTTGTCACATACCATTATAATTCAAAATAACTCACCAAAATAGACCTTCCCACGTCGGGAAGTATGTACCCTTGAAGAGTGTATGTTCAAGTATTCCCTCAACACCACCCAACGCTTGTATCATGTCTGTTCTGTAATTGTTTAAGTTCCACAACTTTCCGTCGTGCCGTTGGTGTGTCCACCAGAATGGATTTTGTTTCAGCACCTAAATTTTTATTACAAGTGTTAGTACTTACAAATATACGTAAAACCATTTTGTATAAAGCGGTAAGAAAAATATTGTATAATTTATAAAAATACAATAGATCCCATTTTGTATAAATTCAATTCCATGATTCAATTTTGGAAATTATATGTAACTGTTTGGTTGCACATTTCCCTACAGTTCTAGTAAGAAAAAAAAGTGCAATCAGATTTCTATATTCATTAAGATGTTAAAATAAATTATTAGTATTATTATCTTTACTTTGATACCTGATATTGTTTGAATTCCGTCCGTATACGCCACCCCTTGTCGTAAGCGAGGGTGTGTCTGTCCTTTTGGAATAACGTGTTGATCCTGGGAATGCCTCTGTCCCACGAGTCCTCCAGATCTTCCAAAGTTAAACGTCTGTACCAAATAAAGACTATTTTAATCATATAAATTTTGTTAATATCGTGCGAACAGTAACTTCCAGTGGCAGGACTACAAAGTAAAGATACAAGGTGCAGACAGGTTAAAAGGAATGGCTTGTCCACGCAACCGTGACAAACAGCATATTATGTGCTATTATTTTATAGTTGTCTTTCTTCATATATGAGGGGTCACCTGACTTACGGAATGCAGTAAAAGCTGTATTCAGTCAGTCAAGCCATTGCCACTAAAAGCTGCTATAACTCGGTCTTGGATGACAGGCAATGTCATACATAAAGACATGTCTAATATGATAAGTAATTAGTAAATAAAATAATAATGAAGTAAATAAACAAAAGGACGTACCGATTCTGTGCGTTTGCCTCCTGCCTCTTAAGTGCGTACTCGGCCCAAACACGCTGCGAGTCAACGAACTCGGCCTCCCACGGCTGGATGTAGCGGTACAAGTTGGGAATGAGCTGGTCCTCGTCGTGCGACATGCCCGAGCGGAAGTGGGTGATGCCCACGTCCGTCTGCTTTGACCAGCGCAAGTCCGACTGGTGCACGACAAAACAAATACAATAAGCATATGTTACATATGACGCATCATAAGGCCTTATGATTTATCTGTTGCTGGATTAAATTCAGTCACAATAAAACCTCAAACATATTTTTTTTTCTATCTTTCCATGGGTAAGATTCTCTGTGTACTCACTTGTACTTCACGTGACTAAAAATTACTAGTCTTATCGGACAAGAAGGTTTCTAGTGCAAATCCTGCTGGGATTCAAACCCAGTTGCAGCTAAGAAATTTTATAAAAACTGGAGATAAAATCCCACCAACAAGATTTCACAATATGCTGTTTATTGCTGCACAAAGATTAGGTACAAGAGGGTGTAGAATGTAGATATCAAATAAGATTCACTTTCAGACTCGCAAATTAAACACTTCTCGAGAATAAAAATAGAAGACAGATTTGATACACTCATAATGGATCATATGGAAGCAACAATGATTTTCCTGTCCATACATTTTCTTGTCCCAATGGTTTTTGCCTTTAATTTTTATAATATTGAAATACAAGAATGAGTCCTTAGTGTAATATAGGCCAGTAAGGAATTATACAGTAAGGTAGTGAAACACATAGACTAAATGTTATATTAACATGTCCAAGTTCTTTCATTGTTTAATGAATAAGACTACATCTTACAATAGCATTTAAAACCCATAAAGGAATATACAAATTATTAATATTTAAATTAGTTAAAAAGTTTCAAATTAGTTCACCATACAAGTAAAAAATTTTTAAATCACCTGTGGTATCAAGACGTGCCCCATAGACAACATGCCAAGCCCTCCCAACTCTTTGGGTGTGTAGAACACTACGGGAGGGAAACGGGAGGGCATTTTCGAGTTGAGACCGATCTTTATACGCGTTTGTATCTTATTCTCACACTTGACGAGCAGGTCCAGCAGCTCTTGCGTGTTTACGACCGCCTCGCGGAAATACGTCATTAGACCTGGAACACGTTTACTGGTATAAAAGTGGAAATTAAAAAAAAATGTTTGAAACAAATGATTTAATGAATGATAGATAGGATATAGGACTGTAGCTTTCTCGTATGTGTGAAACAATGTTATATTTAAGAGTATTTTAGATTTTATCTTCTATGATGTACATCTAGATTGCTACTTCGTGCCGCCGCCTCGATGGTTCAGATAACCATGATGATAGTCAATATACAGTAGGCACCAAGAGAAAAAGATTATATAAGTCACCATACAGACTGCTCTCCAGTGATGGGTGCTAGGGGGCTTGCGTCGCCTATAAACACAAAATGTCCCTGTGCAGCCGGACTTTGATGGTGGAGTTAAGGTGTAGATAGCGAATGGGCTCAGCGTAAAGAAAGTTAAGGTGTAATAGGTACCAATGAGCGCTGTGTTCCACTTGTTGACGATCTTGGTGAAGGTGGTGGAGCCGGAGGCCATAAGGATCTGCCTGACGCGGTTGTGGAAGCGAGCCAGCGACTCGTCGTCCACGCGCAGGTAGCACTGCGCCGTGCGCTCCTTCGTCACCTCGTTCTGCAGGTTCCATACGCCGTCGCGGTGCGACAGCTCCTCGTGCTGGCTGCGTGACTGCAATTGACACTCATAACTTAAACATCTTGTCTACATCTGTTAACATCTGTTTTTGATCAGTAGATCAAAAACATTCATCCACCTTATTTAGTTATACTCAGGTTGTCTGCATATGTGATTCCAACCCACAACGAGCAGGAATCAGATAATGAGAAAACTTACCTTCGGTAAAATCCTGCATTCAAATCCGGCCATATTGAAGAGCAGATTAGGGTTGTCCTTAGAGTAGCAGGAGACAAAACTGTTCTCCCACTGTATGGTGGTAACAGAACGCGGCAGACGATTCTTGATGTCCCAGAACACCGCACGGCCACTGTACGCCAAATTATGTTTTACAAGTGAATATTTTCAAACATTGTTCAACATTGATTCTGAATGTGTCTTCATGTGTTCAATTGAAAGAAACAAAAGTCAAAATTCAATTCTCCTTAGAATGAATATAATATGAGCATTATAAACTACTATCGCTTGCTTAAGTTTGCTAGGGCTTAATATTGCAAGTTTCATATGAGTTTAGTTAGTTAAGTAGGTCTAGGAAACAATTTGTAAACCAGAAGTATCCGCTTTGCTTCTGATAGATAGTTCTACAGAAAATATGCACAAAAAATTATTTCATTGAAATTGAAAACATTCATCCATCTTTCTCCATATATGTACTGTAAGTTAAATATCCGTTTATTTAGCAATTAGCGAATTTGAATGTCGTGTGCTAAATTATTAGAACATAAAAATATTATATTGAATTTTCTAACTATAAGTTTATTTGAATCTGCAAACAGTTAATATTTCTAGGAAAGTACAAAACTTATTGTAGCCTTATTCTTTATACAAAATTCAATCAAACCCATTTATAATTTAAACACAAATTTCAGAGCCCTAAAACCAAAGACGAAGCTCACTTCACATTAGAGTAGATAGGCTGATCTTTCAAACATAAGTTTCATTTTTCTTAGTCCGAAAATTGATAGCTCACATCTAAAATAAAAAGTTACAAAGAAAAGAAAAATGATGCAAAAGTAAAACCTAAGGGATTAGAGACTAAAACACGGTTTGGTCATATAGTACAGATAATAGCTACTAACAGGTTGACATCGTGCTTCATGAGCCTCATACGAGCGTCCCTTGGCCAGCATTTCTTATTGTTATAACCAACAATGTTCTCATTGTTGGGATCGGGATGTTCAGTCAGGTACCGCTGAATCAAATCACGGGCCTCCTCCGCTGTGAACCTGTAAACAATTTTTATTTAACTTATTTAGAACCATAGCAAATATAAAACTATCGTAATCAACACTTAATTACGATAAGTTCATGTATTTGAAAAGATCCCAATTATTCAGCTTTAAATTACTTGTAAAGAACACATTATCTCACCTAAAGAATATATGTATGCGATCGACATATCTGCAGTACAGCCTGATGGGATGAGCGGTCTCAGTGGACCGATCCTGGTAGGATAGGAAGTCATTAGGTAGCTGAGGTGGACCAGCCATCTCGCTGGCCCTCTGCAACCCCAGCACGAGAAGATCCAAAACTAAACCATAGTACTGGACGATGAACGACGCGAATTGTAACCCTCGAATGATACCATATGAGTTGGTGTGGTTCATATCCTGTTAACAAACATTTTCATATTTTTATTTATTACACAAAGCCCGCTGAGGGCTACATTATTACATTTTATTGTTAAAAAAATTGGCCGTGATGGTAACAAGTTGCCGTTATAAGTTCACACTTAATTTCTTAAAATTAAGTTTAACAATATTTGTATAATTATAATGATAGTTAAACCGGGCAAACCACCCAATGATATCACATCCTATAGGCCAATCAGTTTGCTGCCAATGATATCTAAGATATTCGAGAAAATGTTGCTAAGGCGTCTCCTTCGAAAACTATCTGAAAAAGTAACCATACCAAATCATCAGTTTGGATTCAGAAAGGGGCACTCAACCGTGGAGCAGGTTCATAGAGTTTGCAAGGTCATCCGAGACGCTTTTGAGCGAAAGGAATATTGTACAGCAGCCTTCCTGGATGTCCAACAGGCATTTGACAAGGTTTGGCACAGAGGACTACTCTACAAAATCAAAACACTTTTGCCTCATACCTTCTACAGTATCCTGGAGTCCTATCTTAAAGACAGGATTTTTCAAGTTAAAGACAATGAGACTACATCATCTTTCCACGATGTCTTGGCTGGGGTTCCCCAGGGATCAGTGCTTGGGCCCGTCTTGTACACTATTTTCACATCTGACCTCCCGGAAACACATGGTTCAACTACAGCCACATTTGCTGATGACACTGCTATATTAGCTAGTGACCCAAGCCCAATTGAAGCTTCGAAATTACTGCAGAGTAGCCTTGATAACATTGATTTGTGGTTAAAAAAATGGAGGATCAAAACGAGTGCGACCAAATCAGTCCAGGTGACTTTCTCTTTGAGGAAAGGCAACTGCCCACAAGTAACACTGGGAACCAATGTACTTCCTACCAGCGAAACTGTGAAATACCTGGGGATACACTTGGATCGTCGACTCACATGGCGCAGACATATAGAAGCAAAACGAGATGAACTCAACATCAAATACCGTAGCATGCAATGGTTGCTGGGAAGAAACTCCAAGCTCTCAATAGATAATAAACTGCTGCTGTACAACACAATCCTCAAACCCGTTTGGACCTACGCAATTCAGTTGTGGGGGTCTGCCAGTGACACCAATGTAGCAAAAATACAAAGAGCACAGAACTACATGCTAAAACAGATTTCCAACTCAGCCTGGTTCATCAAAAACTCGGAGCTTCATGAGTGTCTTGGTATGCTGACAGTCAAACAGGAAATCTCATCTTGCTGCAAGAAATACAAGGAGGTTAACATACCACCAAAACGAGCTAGCCGTACAGCTGACGTTACCCGACACCATAAACCGCCTCAAGAGGCGCAAAATACCAAAATTTGACGACCTGGCCTAATTGTTGCCGCGGCCATGAGCCACAAGGGCCTTTTCTCAATGGAGATCTGGCTCCTCAAACTGAGAGAAATCAGCACATCTGCTCATGGTCTAGAAGACCGATCGCATGATTGAGGAAAAAAAAAAAAAAATTTGTATAAGTACTCGTACAGTGTTTATTTATTGCCTTCTCCTGTTTCTTAAATTGATAAATTTCATGTTTCGATCGCTCACTTGTAAAGTTTCAAATTGAGATAATCGTTTAAAACTAACATCTGAAAAAAACTAAAGAAGAATATTACTTACCTTATAATTAATAACGACGTTGTTCTTCGCAGTCATGTAATCGGCAATATTGTGATCGACTATGAGACGCAACAGTCGATTCAGCAACGTAAGATCAATCTTCTCATATAACTTCTCGAAGCGAGACTCCAGAAGCACGTTGCATTCACCCTCACCAACTTCCCACACGTCTTGTAAATTGTTTATGCCTGTACATGATTTATTCAAATTTCAAAGTTGTTTGAGAAAACTTTAACACACAAAGGCACAGGATACAAAATTTCCCTAAAAACTATAAGGGAGTAACTATACTTATCCAGCTCAATTTTGGTTTTGGTTACATAGTTCCGCTTCTATGAGTCACTTACAGCGCTTTATACAGCGGAACAGCGGTGTACATTGTCGTTAGCATAAGCGTGATAAATGATGATTGTCCTCAGTTTCTGCCTGTTTAGAGAAAGTTGAATAAACGCGAAAAGCTGAATGGATGCATTTGCATACTCATCTCAATTCAAAAACTGGTGTTTACTATGGACAAAAACTGAATTGAGCTGAATAAGTGTATAGTCCTGCCAATGGTTAAACTATATTCCCACAATATTTTATTATAACTTTTTGTAACACGCTGTAACAGAAAAAAAAAACATTAAATCTAGATTTATTAATCTCTTTATTGTATGTTGTCACGCTTGTAATTGGCTTACATAACCAATCTAATATCTATTATTTTAATGTATCTTAATTAAATTACTGTTATGTCAAGCTGTTGGTGTGTTATACATATAAAACAAAAATAATTTAAAAAAAGTTATTTATGATGCTGAAAATATATGAAAAGAAATGTACATATTTCCTTATGTGCAAGAATGAGCAGATGTATTTTGTTAATTGGCTTTTAATTTACATACTTCTCTTATAAATATAAATCCTCTAGTAATGTTCGAAGTATCTCTTCATAGTTAATCTTCTAAAAGCAGATAACCGCAATCAACCGCAGTGAGGTTTGTAACAAGGGGATGGTACGACCATATAGATCTCCTTTGCCACAACGCACACTGCGGGCAATCACTATTACTATTCTTCCAATTCCTTGATGATGCTGTGGACTCGTCGATTTGAGCTATAGTATTAGCATTCAAATGCAATACATAATATTCACTATAATCGCAGTTTCATTTTTTTAGTATGAATAATTATAATTATGATTAATTTTCAACATTTTGTGGTGACCTACCTTGACACCATTTGTAGACGAGCAAGGGCGAAGGCTCTGTGTCGGCCGGCTTGTCCCAGGGCGGCAGAAGACGACGTTTGTCCGCCTCGTACCACAAGTACTGGTCCAGGTACGCGTCTGTGATCTTCTCGAGAGGTTCCACGTCGTACACGGGTACCAGATGCGAGTACAGATCCATAAACTCAATGCCCACCTGGCAAATATGAATATTCAATGCAATAATCTGACTATGTCTGACTTGTTGATCAGTTTCAATGTTAGGTGACTTTTCCCATAGCCTAAGAAAAGTATGGCCCTCCTCTCTATGCCACAAAACATAATGCCAGCCTTTCATAAAAAAATTGTAAAAGGTGAGGTTAGGGAAACGAGATCTTACATCGTTTAATGGCGCCTGAAACAATATGCCACATGCACTACAATGGACTTGTAGATCTTAAAACTTTTGTTATATTAAAGTAATATCCATTTTATGTTTGTCTAAATCATTATCGCCGTGACACACTCGTCGAGTGGCATGGGAAGTAGCGAGGAAAGGAGGCAGAGACGTAGTGTGGCAACATTACTCGTTATGCAGCGAGTCATGCTCCTCGTCATGTCCACTGCTCCCTGTGCCTTAGTTTTTTTTTTTGGGCGCGAGTGAAAGGACCGCACAACATGAGCGTGAGTAGCCGGCCACATAATCGCGCGGATGCAGTCCGAATCGAGCCCCCGGAATCGGAATCGGGATCGTTACGGAAGTCATTTTTTAACACGCTTTTTTAAAATCATGCCACCGCCGTCGAAAAATAATTAATATAATAATAATAATAATTAGTACAATTGATATAAATACTTATACTAAAATGCAGGCGAGACTACATCCTGACTACAACCTTGGTCCAAGGAACCTATGTTGGTTGGTTGCAAAAACTGCACATGATACACTCACCTCTCTAAATGTCCTCTGGGTGAGTAAATGACGTTTGATCCTAGACAATGCCTCGTGAGGGTTGTCATAAGCCTGCTCAATGAGACCCAACTCCTCTCGCTGACTTTGATTTAGTCTAGACTTGACACTGTAAGCCTCTTTCAGCCTCTCGAGGGCTAAAATGAGCAGCTTCGTGTCGTGTTTGTATGACAGCGGCGGGAATGGAATTGGAGCGAATCTGCGCGACTCGAGCCAATGCACTGTTGTCGTGTAAATCGCTATGGCCTCTTCGGGCGAGAGGTATGGACCATCCTAGAAAAAACATACAAATCATTAGCATGGCAACCTTTGAGTCTAGATAACTTACAGATAACTGTGAAAATGCAAAAACTATATGAGAAATGTCCAAAGTTCTTCATGGATTGTTTTGAAATTTATCCATAATGTCTCATTCGAATATTCGCGTGATTTGTAATTATTTAGCTAAAAGTCACACGTGTGACAGATAAGAATTGTTTTTTTTTTAGAGCGCCACTTGTTTAATAGCAGTGACGGATACAGCGAATACGAAATAAAGTATGAGACAAGATGAGTATACCTTGAGGTAGTTGTGCTGGCGCTCTTGCTCGGCCTTGAGATAGAGCCGGGTGAGACGGCCGAGGTTCTTCTTGCAGACGGTCTTGTCGACGGTGGCGCCGCGGCGGATACGTTCGCGGTTGTAGTGCGCCGTGTTGGTCCACCAGTCGGCCTTCATCTTCACGTAGCGCAGGATCATGTTCTCGATGGGCGATGGTAGGCCCGGCACTTTCCAGGGGATGTTGGCCTTCCAGCAACGCCACGCTTCCGACAGGTGCTGCAGGATTGTGCGCGCCTTGTTCTGCTTGATGCCCTCCGGCATCATGTCCACGATGTCGTGCATCACCGACGCGCGCAGTTCTAGGTCGAAGTGAGACTCCACGCGCTGCTTCGTAACCGTCTTTGCGACACCTGGACATCATTGAAATGGTACACATTAAAACAATTGCGTTTTACAGTTACAAACTCGATAATACGTGAAAAAATGTCATTATGGGCAGTCACAATAAGCTACTGTTTTTAATTGACACATGAAATTGAATCTCAGAAGTGCTAGTCTGTTGTTTTTACCAATTACCCAATTAACTGTTCGGATTTGTAAGCCACGTAATATACTGCAAAATATAGCGCATACTACATTCTATATTTATATACTGGGTGGTAGAAACTATCGTTTTACAGAAGAACACCGTAAAGTTGCAATAGAACACCGTAAGTTTAATGTAATTTTCAAAATTGACTCTGGTCTGGATTTGAAAAGTAGTGGTAGGGCACACTGCGTTTCGCAGTCATTTGGGCAGCCCGCCTGGCGGCAGTGACCACCCCCTTACAGAAGACCACCGTGAAATAACAGCATATACGTGCTGTTGTGTTTCGGTGAGTGAGTAAGGGATGCCAGAGCCCATTTCCTTATCCCCCCTCCTAATCCCTTATCCTTAATCCTACTGTAGTCGGCAGCGCACTTGCAGCACCTGTAGCGTTGCTTGTGTTATAGGCGACGGTAGCCACCTACCATCAAGTGGACCGTCAGCCTGTCTGTCGACATAACATGAAAAAAAAAAAAAAAAAAAAAATTGCACTACTCTTATTCTAAACCTCCAGATGTAGTGCAGGTATAGGCCACATCCGATTTAATGGGCTTAGCATTAGATATAACTATTAGAGACAAGCAGGATGCCTTTCACTTACTGCAGAGTAAAAGGCATCCTACTTGTCTCAGAATATTTAAAAAAAAAGCCAAGATTGTGACACACAGAGTTCCATAAACTTAAGTCCCATAAGATGTATTGTAATAAATGAGTCATTAAAAAAACTGAAAAATTGCTCCCACAGCTCCACATTAAAACTTACCCTTTGAGTGTCGCCCTTCAAATTGTCTGGAGAGAAGATTTCCTAGCCACCGTTCCAGCAATGGTGTAATACCTCTCATGAAGAACAGCCACACGCGCCATCCAGGAGCCCAAAAACCACAACCTGGACCCTTCGACACTGGACCCTACAATAGATGTAACCTATATGTATGTCAAATTTATATAAGCGTAGTTTTGCGTGTTAGGCAATAAATGATAAACACATTTATGTAAATATTTTTTTAACCTTAAATATTATAATTTACAATTTTTACTATGTAGACTTACAGTATTAAACCGGTAGTAGATCAAATGTTTGAGATCTTTGCACATTCTGATCTGCCTCATCAGTTTGTACTTGTATCTGTACATTCCAGTGAGCTGACCGACGTGAGCGAAAATGTACTGCAGCCCATCAGCCAATTGGAAAGAGTCCACATTGTTGAGACGATATTGGACGTGCGAGTCCACTATCAGTTTAGTCAGACGGAGAATCTCACGGCATAAGTGGAATGCTGAAATATAAGGCGAAGTTGCAACTGAATTATTATTTAAGTTCTACTATGAATCAAAATAATTAATCAAACAAACATAACAATGTTTAGTTTGTGTTTCATCTCAGTGTTTCGTTTAGTTTCATTTAACTATAAAGTGTTTTCCTTAATTTGATGAGATAATTTGTGAATAAGAAAGTGTAAAGAAAGAAAAATATATTGGTATTTAAGACAAAAAAAACCACAAAACATGTATGTATAAAGTAATCCACTAAAAATACCACAACAAAGGAACACAACTCGGCTGTAACATTGTTACAGCACTCATTTTCAGTTATGCGTGCTGATAATTTATGATGCGCACCAAAGTCTACATACGAATGGTGTATTTAATGGCGGATGTACATAAAAAAAAAAAACAAAGAGGGAAACAAGTATTTTTGTTGCTTGGAATATATTCACAGAGAAAATAATCAATGATAAAAAAAACACAAAAAAAAATAAACTATGTTGCTCTAAGTGTTCATCCATATTTCATTTTGCTCGCTCATGAAGTTTATCTTTATTTTTTTTTTAGGAAATATTTTCATCCAACTACACCCTCTGATGGGGAATTGTGTTAGAGTAAAAGTGGAGTCGTAGAATGTATTTGTATTCAAATATATTGTGTACTTACAAAAACTTAGCAACAACCAAATATAAAACAAAAATGTCAAAATTAAAATCAAAGTGAAATACAGAAGTTTGTTCACATAAACGTCAAGTTCTGTTGAAGAGAACTACAAAATATTCCCCCCCTAGGTGAGCCAGGACCTTGTTGTGGTGGGGGGGCTCACCCTTGGCAATCCGGGCGGTTGCAGGGGTCGGTGCTTTTTTCCTCACCTGCCTTTGCTCGACTGACCGGATTGGTTTTGGGGACAAAGAAGGCCCACACGACGTGGGCTCCGAGCGGGCTCCGTTAAACGGAGCTCGTGGCGGAGTCCAATAGAAGAGCTTTTTTTTTTACTTGACATTGGCGGACAATGGCCATCTTCAAGATGAGCCGAATCGCCATTTTTAAAAGAAGAAGAAGAAGAAGAAGAAAAACTACAAAATATACATATTATTATTATTCCATAGACATTAAGAAATGAGCCTCATGTTTTAAATACAATTCAATTTTTTAGAGCTAGTTATACAGCTGGTAATGAAACTCTAATATTAAGATTACCCAAAACATACCCATAGAACTTATTACTTGTCATCAACGTCATTTACCGCCTGAAGCGACTGAAGCGTTTGTTTTTTAAACCAAACCAGATATTATTCTTCCGAATATTGTTATTTCTCCTAACGTAGGTTGTAAACAATTTGAATTAATTCAATGGCATAGCACAACAAACTCTATATTTTTTGTATTTTCTAAAGGATTGTACTAATACAAAAAATATTACTCTAAGTTGATTGAATCCTTGTTGTGTGTGATATTAAAACTGTTAAGTATGTTAAAAGAAATTTATACTCACCATTACCAAATCGAGACTTCTTTCTCTCCTTAGTAGTGAGAGTTTTGACGGGCTTCAAATTGAAGTTATAATCTAAATGCAGATAGTTTAGATTTTTACGGTGGATCAGTAAATTGAGCATGTTGTACCCTTGTCGGCACACCTGCAGACCTGCTTCCACCCAATCCAAGGTTGTAGTTTGGAAGAACTTAGTGGATTTGAAGGAACGAAACAGATAACTGAAAAGAAAAAGATATTGCAACTAGCCACACAGCAATGTAAAGCAAAAAGCTATGGAAGCAAAGTCTTAACAGAAAAACAACACGTTCTTTGCACCAAATATCAAGAAACATATCATCGTTGTCAAATTAAAATCGGCTATGTGCATTTTTTTGAGATTTTAAATTTTGAGCTTAGTGAATAGTATAAAACAACTGCTAAGTGCCGACCTCTTAATAAAATATGCTATACGAAGCAGCTAGAATCTGTTATGTACAAAATTTACACTATTATCAAAATACTGCACAAAATATAAAGACAGACTTCTGCACCATACAAATTATCTGGCTGGAGATTTACTTAAAACAGAAGAACAAATTGCTCGCCTTAAAAGATGGCAAATTCTAAATCTTGACAAACGGCATCTTATCATGTCTTATCTTGGCAAAAGCTCTTAGATTAAAACTCAAATGGTTATGGTTCTCCCTGGAAAATCAACCCACAAGTATTCTACGTGGGAAAATATCTGTACATGGTTCTGGAGCCGATTGCAGATAGAATAAAAAAAAATTCTCAAAATAAGAAATAAACTATGAAACTTCAATGTTTAAAAGTCCAATAAGTTTACGTATAAAAACCCTAAGATTTTAATAAAATACTATTTTTTAAAATAAACCTTTATGTAAATTTTTTCAGGAAAACTTCTTTTGTCAATATATCAAAAGTATACTTTAGCACATACCAGATTTTGATTTGACGACAATATTCTGCTTTATACTTGTTATTTAAATAAGTTAAGAATAAAATGTAACCATATCTAATCTATCTTTACATAAATAAACCATTCAATCAAATCAGACGAAATTTAAAAAATATTGATGTGTTAAAATTATAAAATGTATAAAACAATAATAAACAAGACTAGCTAGAATAAAGAAAATACATAAAGTTTTTGAACAGTTGTACAATAAATACAACTTCCAAAAGCAAAACCTCTTTCCGAAGGGAAGATAATATGAAAAGATTTGGATAATCTCACCGTTTCTTCTGAGGCTTTGGTGGTCTGTGCTTAAGAGAGTTTAGCACATAATATTTGAGCAGTTTCTGGTATGAGACTCTGACTTTAACAGGCTGTCCTGGCGGACAGTGCTCCTTGTACCAAGTCTTCACCAGGGGAACGTCGATGGCGCGACGACAGCGACCTATGTAATAATAAATTATGTATCAATAAATCAGTATCTACTTGAAAATTCTTTATTGCTTTAGTCCTTTTTATAATAGAATTTGTTATAGAATTTAAAAGGTAAAAGTGGCGATCATCACATACTTATAACTTTATGTCAATAGCAATGTGATATAAAATCAAGTATGTATAATATGTATTTTGTAGTGGCAGGGCACACTGCGTCATTTGGGCGGCCTGGCGGCAGTAACCACCCCCTTACAGAACACCACCGTGAAATAACAGCACGTGTGCTGTTGTGTTTCGGTGAGTGAGTAAGGGCTGCCAGAGCCCATTTCCCTATCCACTCCCCTAATTCCTTATCCTTAATCCTACTGCAGTCTGCAGCGCACTTGCAGCAGTTTAGGCGTTACTTGTGTTATAGGCGACGGTAGCCACCTACCATCAAGTGGACCGTCAGCCTGTCTGCCGACCTTAACATAAAAAAAATGTATATGTAATGGTTGGGAATTTCTTTATACGAAAATGTTTCTATTTTTTAATTTAAGATTTCAGAACACAATATTATAATTATGATATTGCAGTTATTGTGACATGTCATACATTAGCAACAGTGAACAATACAAATAAACAGAAATTTTACCTGATCTCATATTGAACGGTCTGGGAGCCCACAGTAAGGCAATGCCATTAGCTGTGTTGTCTGTGTACAAAGCAGTTTCCTGCAGAAAAGGAGACACTTCCTTTGGAAGAATAAACTCCTCCTCATCAGGCACTGGATCTAAAGACTTGACTGAGTGCCTGTGTGATATTGGGTTTATTAAGGGATCAAAGTAGAAAGCAGGCAAGTCAGGATCTTCTGTCTTTATGTACACCACATTTGGTGTATGATACCTGAAAGTAATATCACATGTCATTTTTTTTTGTTTCAAATAACTTCCATTCTTCTCATTATTAACTAGTATTATTAAGGACAACACCACCACATAATAACCTACTTAAGATTTTCAACATAACTAACTGTTAAGATTGAAAATGGTAGAAGAGGAAAAAAAAAATACTTATTTTTAACAACTAAAATCAAAACTAAAAACTAGACATTTAAACTATATATGAAAAATGTAATGTAAATTTTACAATGGAATCAAGGTGAATAATGATAAATGTATAAAAAAAATGACAACCAATTAAATTTCAAAAAAGATTAGCAAATAGGTTATGTACATTGACCGGTAATGATAACTAAACTATTTTTCACTTTTCTCTCAAACTAGTTTACAGTGGCATTGCACATTAAAAAGTTCTAATTCAAAACTTGGCAGTTACGACACCACAGTCACAAATTGACAATTTTAAATTGTAGCCCCTTGGCTCAAACAATAAAGCGAGAACACTTTATTGTTAGTCCAGGAAAATTAACTAACAAACCAAAATTCCAGTCCCTCAGGCTCATTTTCAATACAAGTTTCTACAAGATACGAAATATAGATGGGTGAAAGAAATTTTCGATTCCACCCTGTAGAAGTATGAAAAACAAATAAAAATAGGTGTTTTTCCAAATTATACAAAAATAAAAAGTTTCAGACAATATTGTCATAGAAAATTTTGTTAGAAAATAACAACTTTTTATGCTAAAATTAAAATTAACAGAGTTAGGGAGATCAGAATATATTTATAAGGGTTGATAGGTATATATTTAAAAATCAGAGTATCAACCCTACCTTCTAAGCTTCTTGTTATTTTTAATTTTAGAAAAAAAAGTAATGTGAAGATATGCTCTACAATATTTGTCTGAAACTTTTTCTTTAATTCTTACCATTTTTGTATAATTTGAATCAAAAATTTCTTTAGATGAAACTTATTTCATATGTTCTAGAAGCTTATTTCAAAAATGCCCCTGGAAGACTCATATTTTGATTTGTTTTTAATTTTTTTTTGGATTATGTGTTATGTTGACTACCTAGGGTTTTTACTTTTATTAACTCTACTTACCAGGAGAGTTGGACGAAATGTGGCAAGTTATTGTACAAGTATGGAAAAGCGATCCTGTATTCTGTTCTAATGGGTTGACGAATGATAATTTTATTAATATCATTAAATTCATTCCAATCTTCATCTCCAGCGGAATTATCTTTCACTAGAGGTTCAAACTTGGGACCGCCAGGAATAGCCATGTTAAGAGCTTTAGCGGTGAAGAAACTTTTTGAATCAAATAGGTAGAAGTAGTTATCATCTACTAAATCTGTTAGCAACTGATTGGCGAGACGGTATAAAGTAGCCATCTGTGGCAAACTTAAGTTCCAACGTCTGTAAGTGGAGCCGTTCACATGAATTGTACCCAGCAGTGGTTTGTGATCGTAAAACCAAGACGCTACGGCTGCATCTTCTTCAGCATCTAACTCAATTTGGATCGGTTCCAATGGTTCAACATCAAGAACATTATCTGCATAATCTAATGGAGGCTCCTCGTCATCAAAAGGAGGGAATCTCATACGTTTGAAGTGTCTACGGTCACGTTTCTCTCGTCTCATCATAATCCACATGGTACCCCATTGAGCTATGTACACAGGCTCTATGACCCACGGAATTTCATTCACAAAAGTGATAGCACCAGTAATATGATACAACACTTTGACATCCCTGATTTGTTCCCAAGGCATTGGCATGTTTTCCAAAAGCTTCATGACTGCATGAGGCATATATTTTAATGCACCTAGGTATACTCTCTTGTCGTGACGGTACTTACGACTCGTCATATCACCATGATCTCTAATAATTTTTCTGATGTGTTCTGGGGGCATGTCTTCCTTTTGTGCATCTACAAACCCGAATTTGCGCTTCTCGGCAAAACGTTTTGATTGAAGTTGAAGCCATTTTTGAGCTGTTAAAAAAATTAGTTATTATTAAAATATATTAACAATAATAGTTATAATAGGACAGCTATATATTAACAATATGACTACTATATTTAGCACTGACATGTAGTGTGGGAAAGTTGTTCTTTTGCCATTTATTAGTAGTTTATTTCGTAAGGAGACTACATGCCTTAATATAATATATGCTTAGTCATATAGCAGCTTTTAAATAACAGTAGTAAAAGATATCAGTGTCTAAGTTCAGCTTACATGACAGATCAGGTAAATTATGGCATTACAACACATCGATGAAATATTATTTATTTTATGCAGTATTAAATTAAATATGGCACCCTGAGTCGTTACCACCCATTGGATGAGTGGTTAGGGTGCTCGTCCTAATGCTGTATCAGGGGTCCCGGATCCGGGTTCAATTCCCGGAGGGAGTCAACTTAGGAAATCAGCTTTTCAAAGGTCTGGATTTAAAGTAGTGGTAGGGCACACTGTGTTTCGCAGTCATTTAGGCAGCCCGTCTGGTGGTAGTAATCACTCCCCTACAGAAAACCATTATGAAATAACAACATATGTGCTATAATGTATAACATATGCGATGACGGAGCCCATTTCCTTAAACTTTCCTTAACTCTACTACAGTTGGCGGTGCACTTGGAGCACCTGTGGAGTTGCTTGTGTAATAGACGACCTGTCATCAAGTGGACCATCAACCTTAACATAAAAAAAATCAGGAACCATTAAATGAACAAGAGCTCCAACATAAAGATTCCTGCTATGCAAATATACCCCTTATATATACAACTCTGACATAAACTAAAATGACACAGACTAATAGGCAATGGGCTTTCAAGCAAACATTACACTTGCAGCACCTGTGGTGATGCTAGCGTTATAGGAGACCGTAGCCATCTACCATCAAGTGTACAGTTGGCCTTAACATAAAAAAAAATTTGGAACCATTAATTAAATGAACAATAGCTCCAACATAAAATTTTGAATTTGTGTGCAATAGCAGCATTTTCCATTAAAACTTAAATGGAAAATTATATCGATTGCCATTAATATACCCATTTTTCGTATCTCCGACGTAAACTAAAATGACAGAGACTATGTAATGGGTTTCATACAAACATTACATTTGCAGCACCTGTGGTGTTGCTTGTGTTATAGGCGATGGTAGCCACTTATCATCAAGTGGATCATCAGCCGTTATATTGATTGCTGTTAATTAGGCTTGCAAAGAATAGTATATTCGGCAGTATACCGAATATTCGGCGAGCCCCATGACCGAATAGCCGAATATTAGGCAAAAGTATTCGGCCGGATTTTAGGGCCAAAACTTGTACAGACGTGATTGTTTCGCGCTTATTTGTTCTAATGTACTCACCGCCCGCGCGGTATATTGCTAATGCGCTGCATGTTTAGACAAGTTTATTTCGTGGATATCGTATATCGTCTACAAGAAAAAAAAAGAAGTAAACTACTTCCTAAAAATGCAGAAAAATTAGTCTTTCTGCACCATAACCTTCCCCTTCTAAATTTTGATTATGAAAATAATTCAAATGCATAGAAAAATTCTTAATTTTTCTAATATAGAAGATGATTATGTACCTGTTTTATGTACCAATGACTACTTAAATGATTATAAGAGAAATGAAAAGATGAATATATATGTAATGAATCTATTTTTTTTTTATTTTATCAATACTTAAGTATTCAGTATTCGGCCAAATAATATGTAGATATTCGGCATTCGGCCAAATATAATAAAAGCAGCCGAATAGGCCGAATACCGAATAGTAACCGAATATTCATTGCAAGCCTACTGTTATACCCATTATATGCAACTCCAACAAAATCTAAAATGATAGAGGCAATGTGTATAATGGGTTTCATACAAAGATTTAATTTTTATTATGACCTATTAGGAAGTAGCCCCATATATTATATAGGCATTTAGGAACTTACATTTCTCCTTTATCTTCTCTTCTGGTATGTGGTGAGGTTTAGGTGGTTGTGCTGGAGGAACAGGCGGTGCAACAGCTGCAGCGGCGGCATGAGCATGTAAGGCCGCCTGTTGGGCCGCAGCTAACTGCTGCTGCGCCATCATGGTGGCCCAGGGGTTGGGCCCCAATAAATACGGCGGGAGCGACATGGCTGCCCGCCTTCTACATAAAAGAAATCATTTTATTTCCAATAATAGCTGAACCCGGCCACGCTGAAAACCGTGATAACTCGACAAATATAAATAAGATATTCATGAATTATACACATAAACCATCCTCTCAGAAATTCCTCTTTCCATCGATACAATCTTGAACAAAATCGGTTCACAACTTTCGGAGATTAGCGCATACATACGACAGACAGAGAAATACATAATATATACTGTACTAATGATGATGTAGATACAGGATACTGCGCAATGTTCAGATATAATTCATACTTTTGAAATAATTTGGAACATTTCTATTTTATAACAGAAGCATCCGCAAAAAAATTTTAAAATTTTCAAATCAGTGTGAAGCCGGGGACGGGTAACTAGTATACCCGTCCTGGTAGAGGTAATTAAACAAGCGTGCGTGTATCAAGCCGGTTTGCAATCGATCAATAATCTAGATATTACAAGAGTAGATAATTAAGCACTTACTGTGATTCACTCTTTGGTTATTAAACTGTTAATCATTAGGATACAAAAAGGAATATTAATTATCCAAGACAAAAATTAAAATGCCAAACTGACGCATATTAGAATCAGCAGCCATTTGCATTTTGCTAAATAAAATTGATTTTATATTTTTTTTTTCGTGCGTGAAGTTATGGTTGATGATGACTGACACCGACAGACCAATTAAATATGAGAACGATACTATACTGCTCTGTATGAAGATATCTCGACTGGATTCGCGGGCATTTAAAAAAGGAATAGATAGATAGTAATTAATATAAATAATTACTATGATCGATAGTATGACTCTAGAAAAGTCAGAAACAAATATTCCATGAAGTCTTGCATGCAATCTTTAGAGAGTCAAGATATCTCAAAAATTTTGATATTTAGGTGTAGTACAAATTAGTCTCCAATGAAGCTATTAAAGCCGTCGTGATCAAAATGTCAAAGTATGTTTGCAACTTTGTAGTACTAGCTGTCAATTTACTGCAATTTTTTGTCGTTTGTGTTCATCTATTGATGATGAGATGCATGCATGCATCAGATCACTTCATTATATAGTCGTATATATAGGTAAATAATTTATACAAAAATTATATTAGTTTGTAGGTTGTATTGAGGCCAATAAGCAAAGTATTCACATATATCTACAGAAATATATCGCCGGTACCCAATAGCTCTACAACAAACATTTCTGTACTAGATATTAACCTTAGAAAGGAAAAAATGAAGAAAATGATGTCTTAGGAGACGCTTACAAATGAAACAAAAATAAACTAAAAAAATAAGGGCATAAAAAAATCATGCCGTGTAAAGTGGTAAAATTGTCTTTAGTGATAAAAAAACCTAGAAAATCTTTCATCGCTCCAAAATAACATTAGTGCTGTAATGGGATCTTGTTAAATCTATATGTTGCAGCATCTCATTTTAAAGTTTGATTAATAAAAAATAAAATAAAAAATGAAACTACAGAATAATACGAAACTAAAAGATTTGTCTTAACTTTGCATTTTTGTAGACCTAGAGCCTGAATTACATGACAACAATTTAACCTATACCTACGAGACCATCGGAACACATCGGAACATCGGAGCGAAGCTGGTACCAAAGTGTAGACTGTAAACCAGGCATTAATAAGGAAGCCATAGTAACTATAAAAGCTGTAGCTGAAGAAAAGGGGGATTTGGTTATCCCTTACGGTCGACGAAATGTTTTTACGTGAACATATTGAATTTGACGGTCGTAATCATTATGGCTATGTTAATGTGGGTAATGGTATTCATGGAGATAACGTAGGAAAGCCTAAAGAGGTGTTGGTGATCATAATAGTGGTAATTATTTCTTTTTGTAAAACTTCTTTCTTTTCTTTTTGTAACTGTCTATTTTTTTTTTTTTTGAAGAGTATTGACTGCCTCACAAAAAGCAAAACTTCTAAAATAGTGTATTGACGCCTTATCAGATTTTGTAAAAATTGCCTTTGTTACTATTTGAGCACTGCTCCCTTTAAACTGTACTTTTTACTATATGGGACAAAAATATTACTTGATATTAGATTTATGTCATTTATTAAAGTTGGTTAATAACACTTTTTCGGAATTCAAAGTTTTTCGTCACCATAACGAAATTATTAGATACGAATTGGTTGAAAATCTTTACCAACTTCAACATGCTGTCGATTTTCATTTGGCAACAATTTTATAAGCCACAAAATGAATGTACATTTAGCAGCCAACTATTGAGTAATTGCTGCATTGAGAAATTAAAGTTACCTTTGTTCGAAAACTGCCAAGCAACAGCAGAGTTTATAAGTAATATAAATAGCAAATTTGACATTTTAAACTCTCGAAATTTACTCACCAACGTTTTTAAAAAGCCCTTAAGTTTTTAAAAACGTGACTAAGTGTTTGAATATAAATCCAAGATTTAAAATAAAAGGAACAAAATTTGACAGAGAGTCTTATAAAACTTTGTTTCATCGGTTTTTTGGCGAATACAATAGTTTTGAAGTGGCTATATGTTAATCATTTAGAGTCAGGAAAACTGAAGTTTCTTCTAACCTATAAACTCTTTCAAGATAATTTAGAAACTTTTTTAACGCAGTGCGTGCTAGAGGAGGCTTTAACAACAATCGTCCAGCCAAACAAATCACAGCAGCATACAAACGATTAATCTACCATGTGGAAGTGCAAATCAGCGCTAAAGCTAATTGTTTGCCTTTTGAGAAAATTAGTTAGCTCAACATAGCTTTTCTTATAATTTTTAAATTCTCATTACACACACATTCTCACACACAACATATTTCACACACTGGTCTTGCTCAGTTGGACATATTGCCATTAAAAATAGTAATTGCGAAATGCTTCGGACGTTGCGGGAATTTTTTATTTAACATTTTTCTATTGTTATTTTTACCTTATTATTATGACGACTTTTAGTTTGTATTTTCAAAATTCCCGTAGCATTCGCGGTAAACTTACAGAATTTAACCAGGGTCTTTTGGTTCATGACTATGACGTGGTAGCAATTTGCGAGACTTGGCTTTTGGACAGTATCTGCGACGCCGAAGTCGGCGATAGCCGTTACGATATATACAGACGTGACCGGCCCTTAACTGGTAGCGTGTGGCGTCGCGGCGGAGGGGCGCGCGCTATTGGTGGCGGAGTCATGCTATTGACGCGCCGTGAGCTTGGCGCGCGTGTACTTCTCTCTCCGTGTGATGCTACATATGATTTGATTCACGTTATTCTACCAGCTCGCACTCTGCGGGCCGTGCGCGACTTGCACGTTATTTGCGTTTATTTGCCCGGCTCTGGCGACCAGCACGATTTTCAAGTGACACATCTTCACACATATTTATGTGATTTTATAGGTAGAAACTCTGGAGCCGATTATATCTTATTGGGTGATTTTAATTATGCTAATATTGAATGGATTAAACATCCACATAACTTATCCCGCTTACCGCTTAATGTAACGAACGAGTCTCAGCTTAAATTTCTGCACTGTATCTCTAATTTTGGCTTAAATCAGTATAATACTGTAATTAATGGAAACAACCGGTTCCTGGATCTCGTGTTTTGTACTCTGGAGGTGTCAACCGCTCGTTGTACTCTTCCTATTACTCGTGAGGACATGCCACATCACCCAGCACTCGACATTGAAATTCCGAACTTAATCATTAACAGAGTGTTGAATAATCCTATTTTCAAAGCTTACAAATTTAAGAAGGCTAACTATGACATTGTAAAATCTAGGTTATCTTCGGTTGATTGGACCACTGTTCTCGAATGCGGCAACGTCAATGACATGGTTGCGAGGTTTAATGAAGTAGTTCAGGGAATTATAGATAATGAAGTGCCAAGTTTCATGACCAGCGGCTGTGGTTATCCGGTGTGGTTTTCTAAACCTCTTATTAATATTATTAAAGAAAAATCTAAATACCATAGATTATGGAAACGATTTGGAAATAAGTTAGACTATGACTCTTTTGCTCTGCTTAGGAAGAGGCAGAAGAATGTATTGCGTGAGTGCTGGAAGACATATGTACATAACTGTGAAGATTCAATCAAATCTAATCCTAGACACTTCTGGTCTTACAGTAAATCTTTGAGTAGGGATAGAGGAGTGCCGACTCGGATGACTTATGGTAACAAGGTGGCTAATGGAGAATCGGAAATTTGTAGGGAATTTTTAGAATATTTTCTCTCTGTTTATGTCGAACCATCGGACTCAATTAGTGATAATTCTCTTGCTATGAGATTAGGATCACATCATATAAATACTATTTCCTCGATAGAGATATCACAAGCAATAATCCTAAGGTATATAAAGAAATTGAGTGCTAATAAGGGTGCTGGCAGCGACGGCTTTCCCTCGTTCTTTGTGAAATCCTGTGCAGAAGCGCTCACCCTTCCGTTGTCTTTAATTTTTACACAGTCCATTAAGAGTGGAATCTTTCCGAACAAATGGAAGGAAGCTTACATTACTCCCATCCACAAAAAGGGTTCAAGACAAAGGATTGAGAATTATAGACCAGTTTCTATTTTATCAGTCTTTGGAAAGTTGTTCGAGTCCATCGTTCATGATCAATTATATGTGGTTGTTGCGCCGTATATTCCTACAAGTCAACATGGTTTCATGCGCAAAAGGTCCACTATTACCAACCTTGCAGTATTCACCGATAACGTCACTAGGAGCATGGATCGTGGCTCTCAGGTAGACGTTGTGTATACAGATTATTCGAAATGTTTTGACCGTATCGACCATGGTATCCTCATCTCGAAGTTAATAGATGTCGGGATTCACGGCGACCTACTGAGATGGCTTACTTCTTATCTTGAGAATAGGTTGCAGGCGGTCAGGATTGGGGTTTTTAAATCGAATTTTAATACTGTTCCCTCAGGTGTACCGCAGGGATCTCATTTGGGACCTCTACTATTTAATATTTATCTGTATGATATTGGGACTTGTTTCAGTCACTCTAAAGTGTTGATGTATGCAGATGATAAAAAGATTTTCCATCCAATAGACTGTATGGATGATTGTAACAAGCTTCAGTCGGACCTTGAGAGACTTTCAGCGTATTGCCAATTGAATCGATTGGATTTGAATGTGGATAAGTGCCAAATAATCACTTTTACTAGGAAACGTAACTACATAAAATACAATTATACTATGAACGGTACTCCAATTTCAAGAGTTGAACTTGTTCGTGATCTTGGAGTCATTCTCGATCGCAAACTCTTATACACCTATCACTATGATAACATCACACACAGAGCTCACCAGATGCTAGGTTTTTTGCACAGAAGCGCTAGATGCTTCCGAAAAATTGAAACATTAAAGGTCTTGTATTTCGCTTACGTTCGGAGCATTATGGAATACGCCTCACCTATATGGTCTCCATTATATGTGACCTATATTGCTCAGTTGGAATCTGTTCAGCGGCGCTTCACTCGGAGTCTAAATTACCGTTTGAAAAGAAAAACAGATTACGCGGATAGACTTATCTCTTTCGGTCTACACTCGCTAGAAGACAGGCGGCTGGTTGCGGACTTGAAGCTTCTATTCGATGTGGTCAACTCTGCAATAGATTGCCCATATCTAACCGAGCGAATAGGATTGCGGGCAAGCGCGGCTCATACAAGGCGGAAATGTCTTTTCGATGTTGGAAATGCTCGTAGTAACTACGCCAGGAGCTCTGTTATCTGTAGAATCGTGCGAACATACGAAAATAAATTTAAGGATGCTGATATTTATTTGTTGAGTCGAAATTCGTTTATTGGGCGAATGCTTGACAGTCTGCACCATACTAAAAAGTAACTTTGTTTCCTCCATTGAGTGATACCAAACACACAACACAAAACACACACACAGTACACAGCGCACACACACACCCACACACCAACACACCCACCCACACCCACACACACACACACCCACCCACCCACACACACACACACACACACACACCATATATATTTATTTTCTTATTTTTATTTATATGTATGTATGTATGTTTGTGTATATATATATATATATATATATATATATATATATATATATATATATATATATATATATATATATATATATATATATATATTTGTACTTTTAAAATGTAATTTGTCAGACCTAGTAATAGGCTTTGTAAAAATTTAATTTCCTTTAAAATGTATTTGTAATTTTTTGTATGCTGTTAGGTTTGCTATTCAATAAATAAATAAATAAATAAATAAATAAATAAACATAGTAAGATCACGTATTGTAGACACATTAAATACCACAAATGGTCTTAGTGCAATAACGACGCCAAACGAAGATTTGGCTGTTGGCCCAGGCCAAATAGATAATGAGGATTCCGACTTCATGGATGATTTAAGCCATGGTTGATTGAAAGCATGGGTTCTATGATAAAGTCCGTTGTTGAGTAAGTACATATTTTATGTGGTCCCTGTGTGACCGTATTTTATGGTAAATTAAAGAAGGTTCACTTATATCAATGAAGGACGTAGGTGACCCCATTTATTCTTCTCATGACGTTGTAGGGATAGGTATTCAGTCTGAACGTGTTTTCAGAAAATATTTGAAAGGGAAGAATTGAAATGAAAATATATTTAAAAAATTAATAAACGAGTACCTTGTGTACTGTATAAACTTATTTAATATTATTTGATATTCATATGTATGATTTGCCAGCATTATGCAATCGTAAATACCTCTTGATAAAACTAATAATTGAAATTAATTTTAATATTAGAATAAAGTATGAAGCAAAATAGTAAAATACTTCTAAGGAAAGCCTACGACATTTTTGCAATAAATTGGTTCTCTTTGGAGTTATATAAAAAACCAACATGTTTTGTTTCTAGTTTTATTTTTATTCCTTCAAATATAAAGCTATTCACTTTATAATACATTCGCTTCAAGTCAGGAGAAACGAAGACATTGCAATCTGTGTTTATCGATAAATCGAAGGTGAAGCAGATAGTGCATGGCGCAGCACTATTTGTCTCGCACACAAGCACATCAAACTCACTCGGTCTGATGTATTTTGTTTTTGGTCTCGCTCTAATAACTTCATCGCCAATCTAACGGTAGTTATATATTAAATACCAAGATTAATACCAAATACCAATTCTACACCACCAGTGTTTTGGCCTATTTATGAACCACTATTTAAAAGTTTTGTTATAGTTTTACAGTTTTTCAGACAGACTATTTCTCAATTTCTTCATGGTTTTTGCATGATCAATGAGTTGCTTGCAGTGACGCTCACAGTGTGAATAATACAACCGGCGGCGTGACTAAAATTTGGCACGTAAAATGGCTTCCTTTTAATGGATATATTCTGAGACGCGTGTCAGGCTGTTAATCTTATTTTTGTATTTTTGTTATTTTTGACAATATTTTGTGTAGTTCAACAAGTAGATAGCGATGGTTGTTAAATAAGCGGGCAGAGGCTAATTATAGGAATTCCTTACCATCGTTAATATAATAAATTAAATAAATCTATATATATGAAAAAACAAAAAAATACAGAAACTTATTTCGAGTATATGTATATAGTTTTCTATGCTCGGCACATAACATGGTGGCAACCGAAGAGTATATAATCACTACGTTTTAGTGGCAACGGTCACGCTTTGATAAAGTCATGAAGTCATAAAAAACAAAATTTGCGCTTATACAGATACTATTCATCTCTTTTTTCTTATGCACTTGCCACCTAGTTAAAATGAAACAACATGCTGTTTGGGCATTAACGTATTGATATAATAGATATAGTACTTATTACTTCCATGTATAATAGATATTTATATAAGCTATGATTCATATAGTAGAAAAGGGCGCCCTCCATAGTTTATTTTTTACTCATTGGAGTGAGCGTTGGCCGTTGACCACAGAACACTATATGAGTGGACAATTTGAGATTAAAAGTGATGTCATATTTGACAGTATTTCAAACTATTTAATATTTATTCGATGTCTATGTTCAAGACGTTAACTTTGGTTTTGTTATCTTAGGTACAGACTAATACATCTTTGATCTTATCAATATTGTTTTCCAAAGAGTATGTTGTTTTCCGGCCGGTATCCACCACCCTGTTTGATTTGTGTTGTGAAGTCGATTGACTTTCAAGTGCAACTTGCATATTTATTTATTGGATTGTTATATTTTCTTCACAATGGGAGACGCTTCTGAAGATACCAAGTTTCCTGACAACGATGAGCTAGTCCCATACGTTACCGCTGGGAACTTGTCGCAAAGAAATGGCGCGAAAGTAACACTTTGGGGAAAGGTTACAAAAGTTTCTGCAACTGAAGGCTTTTACGTTAAAACTGTAGATGATCAAGAAATCTTGATAAAGTTAAGAAGGCCTTTAAACGAAGCACTGGAAGGATGGTATGAGATCTGCGGCGTCGCACAAGGAAAAAGTATTCTGTGTGATGAATACATCGTATTACCTGCAGATATTACAAATAATGTTGATATTGAAGGACACAAAGCTTTGGCAAAATTTTTGGCTACACTTGATGATCCGTGGGCTATTGATGATGGTGTATCCGGAGATCAACAGGGAGTTGTTCCAATGGTACTATAAGTGTTAATTCATTAATTATTGTAAGAAACAAAGTGTAAAATATTAAAAATAATACCATTTTTGTTTACTTTCATTACGAAATATTTTATTTATATACTTTTTCTTATATTTAGTGTAAATGTTAAATTCTAGTATAGTTTGTAACATTTAAGTAAGGAAAACACTTCAACGGGTGCTATAAAAGAAAGAAAAGTTTGGCTGATTTCCTTTTCCTACGAATGCCTTTGTATTGTGGAATACCATGGAATAAATGTTTGTGATCCAAAAGAGGGAATAAATGTTTTAGGATTCCCGGGTTTGATTCCCAGCCGGATCAACTTTGAAAATGAATTTTCAAAGTTGGCTTTAGTCTGGATTTGGAAAGTAGTGGCGGGGCACACTGCTTTTTGCAGTCATTTGGGCAGCCCGTCTGGCGGCAGTAACCACCCTCTTACAGAAGAGCACTGTGAAATAACTGCATGTGTGCTGTTGTGTTGTATGTAAGAGCCCATTTCCCTATCCCCTTCAAATCTTTTATCTATAATCCTACTGTAGTCAGTAGCGCACTTGCAGCACCTGTAGTGTTGTTGCTTGTCTTATAGGCAATGGTAGCCACATACCGTCAAGTGGACCGTCAGCTTATCTGCCGATCTTAACATAAAAAATAAAAAAGGTTCTAGGTTTTGATACTTCTTGCCATTTATAACAGAATATTTGGTTTAGTTGGTTAGAAGAAAATAAATTTAAGTCAAACAAACTTCAAAATCACAATAATTAATACAGTGGAAAATGAATCTTCAGATACTGATTCCTATGAAGTGAATAGTTTTTTGATGTGTGTGTGAAATCTGACAAAATATTAAAAAGTGTCAAGATAAACCCAACAAAGATAATGTTGTTTACAATATTCTTGCAATTGCATTGTTATATTTGGAGTAGGAGTGTTTTCATTACTTTTAAAATATTTCAAACTATAATTATACTATCGGTGTTACCTCATGTAAAACCCCAAGCCGGCTGGTCACCATCAGGTGTTCAACTACCACTCTCCATCAATACAAATCATAAATACACAAATAACAAAATTAACCAATATTATGCACAGTAATAAAACAATGTTAGATTTAGAGACTGTTAGAACTCATAAACGCTATTGAAAATATATACATATTAGGCCTTGCTGAAGTAAGAAAATTGGACAATAACATTGAAGAATATGATGACTTCATATTCTGCTTCGGGAAGATATATTAGGTCCTCATGGGGTGGGCTTTATAATTAAAAAGAAATATACAAACAACATTATTTGCTTCAAAGCTATATCTGGAAGACATCTTAAAGATAAATTACAATAATAAAACTATAACTAAGATTTGCTGATTCAAGTAACCCTACTTAATGAAACAGCTACTGATCTAAACAGAACATTGAAAGTAAAAAATTAGAACAGCGAAAAAACTAAAATCAGCCGTTTAACTAAAGATGAACAGTGCAAATGGCACAATTGTCTAAAGAGGGCCTGGTCCTAAAGGAAAAAGATATAAACGAAGACATAAGAAAAGATGAATGGGTGACGTAACTTCAACTGCAAGAAAAGTCATTGGATGGTCATGGTCAACTCGGTGCACTTGCAGCAGCTTTGGCGTTGCTTGTGTTATAGGCAGCAGTGGCCACCTACTATCAAGTGGACTGTCAGCCTGCCTGCCGATCTTAACATAAAAAAAAAAAAAATAGCAAAGAACAAAGTTAAATGGAATAAGATGGAGGAGGCTTTCACCCTATGAGTGGCCATATCATAAATTAATTAATATAACTTGTTTCCTCTTAGTATATTTATTGTGATATGGATAAATAAAAAGCTTTGTTATTTTTATTAAATATCTCATGTGGGTATGTTCTATACACACGTAGGTTGACTGCGAAGATTGAAGATTGAGGACCACTTGACAGTGATATCTTTTACCGTAATAGATATTGTAACGACTGTACATATTCTCCATAACAGGTTGATAAACTTTATCCTGTTTTCATCCAGCATTGAATGCGAGGGTAGGATCGAATACCACCAATTTCTCTTTTCCTTTGCTCATACAATTTCATTCTCTTCTCATGAAGTACAGCATTTGATAGTGCACCTTCTATGCAGGTGACTGGACGATTCCTGTAATTTATAAAATAGTGAAATAATTTTTATTAAAATATCGTAGAAGAAGATTGAAGAGCATTGGACACTATGTGTACCATTTAGTTTGTAAGCGTTACTGCCGCCAGACGGGATGGCCAAATGCCAGATCCAGACTAAAGTCAACTATGAAAATTTCATAACCAAAGTTGGCCCAGCCGGAAACGAACCCGGGACCCCCGACGACGTCGCATCGCAAAGCGATACGATTACGCAACGCAAAAATATCATCACATACGGCATCGTACGAGTAAACGTTGACGCGTCAGTTATGTCTCAACATGGACCGCACTAGACGTATCATACTTCTGCTTCGTCCGTTGTTTTATCCCAAAGTACGAAATTTATCCCTGACTTAAGGTAATCAAGTAATCCACATCGTAATCAGTCATTTTGCAGGCAATCTCTCTCTCTCCGCCTTTCTAAATGTGGACACTAAATGAACGGTAGCTGTTTTTTACGAGGAGCGACTCAATTGCGCATAGGGTTATGTGCGAATTTTACCGCACTACCTCGATATGGGTGTGGTTATAATCTAATATAGGGGTCTTTGGAACCGTCACCGTTAGCGGTGTCAACGGTAGCGTGTCGTCGCAGTACGTTGCTCGTTCATTGTGTCGAAACTTTTATTAAACTGAGTGGTTAATATTCAAGCTTCAATAAACTCCAAGTTATCATGAGAGACATAAAGCTGCAAGATCAGTGCAAATCTTTTAGCAAGCTATTTTTTTTTTAATGTTAAGTTCGGCAGACAGGCTGACGGTCCACTCGATGGTAGGTGGCTACCGTCGCCTATAACACAAACAACGCCAAAACTGCTGCAAGTGCGCTGCAGACTGCAGTAGGATTAAGGATAAGGGATTTGGAGTGGATAGGGAAATGGGCTCTGTCATCCCTTACTCACTCACCGAAACACAACAGCACACATGTTATTTCACGGTGGTCTTCTGTAAGGAGGTGGTTACTGCCGCCAGACGGGCTGCCCAAATGACTGAAAACGCAGTGTGCCCCCACTACTTTCCAAATCCAGACCAGAGCCAAATTTGAAAAGTTCATTTTACAAAGTTGACCCTGCCGGGAATCGAACCCGGGAACCCTAGAACAGAGCGTTAAGGCAAGCACACTAACCACTCATCCAAAGGGCTCGTCACAATATGTCGGTTTCTTTAGTATAAAGTTTTTATGTCTAATTTACTCTGGTTTTCTTTTAATTTATTTTATTATTTTAAGGTCGGCAGACAAGCTGTGACGGTCCACTTGATGGAACACAAGCAACGCCTCAGGTGCTGCAAGTGCGCTACCGAATACAGTAGGATTAAGGATAGCAGATTGGGAAGGGTTAGGGAAATGGGCTCTGCCATCCCTTACTCACCCACCCAAATACAACAGCACACGTAGTCTTCTGTAAGGAGGTGGTTACTGCCGCCAGACGGGCTGCCCAAATGACTGCGAAACGCAGTATGCCTTACCACTACTTTTCAGATCCAGACTAGAGCTAACTTTGAAAAGTTCAATTTCAAAGTTGACCCTGCCGGGAATCGAACCCGGGAACCCTAGAACAGTGCATCTTTTCTGAAAAATGACATCAGTACTTACATTTTTCCAGCAGATCGTGTTTTTTCCACATTTTGCAAATTCACACTAACTGGTCTGCTCTTATTGCCTTTTAAGGCTAACTCAGTGAGGTATCTCTTGAAGTAATGTTTTAGTTGCAAATTTTCTTTTACCAGTTTAGTCTTTTCAGCTTTTAAACATAGTGTTTGAACTTTTACCCTGTTCATTTTGAGCATAAATTTGCCCATTTTTTTATATTCCTTGCACTCGTTCTGTGGACGAAAATTATTTCTAGTATGTACCTACCTACATATATTAGGTGCTAAGTCACCACGGAGCAGTATAGCATAAATGTTTTCAAAATGGATTTATTAATACAAAAAGTGCATTTACGCTAAAGGTTGAGAAAAAATAAATTATTTTTGAACATTCATAGTAACTTTTTCTTATTCAGCTCGGAAACAGTCTTATTATGTGCGCCTCACATAATAAGACTGTTATTAAGTATTTAGATAATTTACGTAGTTAATAATAGACAATATGAAAAACAATTTGTAAAGTCAGAGTAAACAGCATTCCGCATTCATAACAATCTCAGGTTTGAATGCCTAAACTCACTAAGTTATCCTAACAGCTTCTGATGGTTCATTCGTTCTGGGTACTTTAATACCCAATAAATGTTGGCCTCTTCGAAGACCTCCAGTTTTCTCTGTTTCTTTCAGTTGGGTTAATTAGGACCCAAATCGTTCTAACTTTTCAATCTGATTGTTTCTTTCCCCAAAACTTAATAACCGTCAGAATAGTGAAATACACGTTCAAACTTACAATCATATCTCCATCTAAATTTTCGTAGTCATTTAGTGGATCTTCCATCATTTCAAATTCCGTTTCCTCTGTCTTGTCGTCATCGTTTTCATATTTACTGCAAATATTTGCTATGAGCATGATTTTGTTCAATTTGTCTTTTAAACTTTCGAGACGCTGCAATACAATAGATTTTTTTAGTTTCTCTACAGAGCGGCATTCTTTGTTTTACTAAAAACTAGCTTTTTTCCGCGTTTTTTATTTATTTATTTTTTTATTTTATTATTATTATTAAATTATTTATTTTTCTGGATGAAAAGTACCTACCCTATGTGCTTTTCTGTATCGTGACCCTGACAAGATGTACGCAAAATTTCACGATGATCGGTTCAGTAATTAAGGCGCAAAAGCATACCACAGCCTAGGGCGTGCATTTGTTTAAAAAGTTGTTTTAAGAAGTATACTATATAAATGTTATATAATATTAAAAAAAATTGTCAAAATAAATCATAATTAGTAAATTACAATAATTCTATTAGAAATGTTAAAAGTTATATCCTCATTTAGTATAATTGTCCAAAGGTCTCCATAAAACGAAATAATTTTAGGAGCTTTTGTTTAACGATTATCCGATTTGGAATGTTAACAACAACTATAAAAATTTCTTGACATACGTAAATTTTATAAAAAAAATTAAATAAAATAAGATGCGCTTACTGCGCAAAGACCTATTTTCAGGATTAAATAAATACTATTAATAACAGATATGAAATTCCCGAAGTTGGCATTTGTTTAGGAAATTTTCTCAGCTTTAAGAATCTTTTTTAAGGAATGCCTTTTTTGAGTAATTTCCAAAATACTTTTTCAATCTTTGCAGGTATGAAACTTTTACACATTTTTCTAGAAGTTATTACGTTACGAGTCAAATGAGCTATCTCACGTATTTTACTAGTTGTAACAAAAAAAATCACGTTTTTCAACTATAATATAATTTCACGACGATCGGTTGAGTAGTTAAGGCAGAAAAGCGTAACAAACGAACAAATTCAGTTTCTCTTTTATAATATTACCTAGTTGGATTTAAGATGTAAGTTAAAAATAAATTATAATTTTAGAATTTCAATTAAAAAAATTACAAGTTACAAAATAATATTGTACTTACACATTTAAATGATCTTTCTATCAACTGATTACATATATTTGTAAACAAACATTTAGATTTAAGAATGACTTACTTTGATGGCTTCAGAGGATAAATCCACCATAAAAGTCAATCGTTCATTAGCCCTGCCTCTTTCCAAGTTTGTTTCCTTTTTCAATTGGTGATATCTTTCTGTAAGGTCCTCTTTATGTTTGTTCATACGTTTTATTTTCGATGACATTATGTTTGTTGTTCTTATCCATTGTTTTTGAAGATTTAATAAGATCTCCTGTAAAAGTTTACAAACAGCTGGTGGTTAATACTTCAGGTGGGAGAGGGATGTAAGTGTCGACATTAATAGGAAGTAGGGATATAGGCTTAGACAGGTCGACAGATATAGTCTAAGAGATTAACAACCTTACTACCTTCCTTGACAGCAGCGTGTAAAAATAATAGGAGCAGCCTGCATTCGGCAGTAGGCTGTGTGGCAAGGGGATGGGAGATTACAAAAGACAACTACGAAAGAAGCATTTTGTGTTTTCATGTGCGTACTACACGTATCAGGTGCACCAAAACACATACTTATCTATGTGGTCCACCACACTACTCGCAAAGTTTATTGAATTTAGGTTAGGTTAGGTTAGCTTATAATGTTCCCCTAGGTGTGCTAGGACGTTGTCGTGGTGGGGGGGTTTAACCCTCGACAATTCGGGCGGTTGCAAGGGTCAATGGGGTCACCGGCCTTCGTTTGGCTGATCGGATGGGGTAGCACATCTGTGAGTGCTCCGAGCGGGCTCCGAACATCGGAGCTCGTGGCGGAGCAAACATTGGGAGGCTTCAACTCTCAGTTGGAGCTTCGCCGGTCACCGCTCGCTGGACCGAGGATCCGTACTCGGCTCATGCGGGTGTTGGCCGGTGAGAAACGGCAACCCCGGTCCTTGTTAGTCGGACCGTGATATGGATCTCGGTTTTGCACATGAAGACCGGCGCGGGACGTCCACTCTTAATATCATAGAGATGAGCGGCCACATGAGCAGAAGGAAGCGAACTCCGACTCTACGGTAGGTTATGTCGCAGAGAAAAGGTTATGGGGTGTTTCAGAGGTGAAGTCCCTAGCTGACTGTCCGCTGCGAGAGGTCACAGAATACTAACTAAATATACGTAATGTACTGACGTATATACACACTCGATGCCAAAGAGAATGTAATCACTGCGTTTTACTCGATGCTTGTTGCAAGGATTGAGCATATCGGTATCGCCAACATGTGGACGTCGTGAGCGATTCCTTTGATAAAAATGACACGCGCCGGCTGTTGTGTCCACATAATTATTTATTGAAACACTATTCCTATTTAAAGGTATTTATTTAATAATAGTATTCAAAGGTATAACAGTAACTTTAATCTACGCATTTTACATTACAACAACCTCCAAGTTTACAACTACACACACGCAGTGTTGCCATAGAGCAATCTCTGATCACACCAGTGTCATACACCACACCGGCTAACTGTTAACGTTCTACCCAAAGTTGATTCCAATGCTATTTTCTAGTACCACGAATTGGATGAACAGCATTAGGGGCAACGCTTGCGCTAATATGTGGCGCCTTCTTATGCACAGATATTACGTGACATTAAAAGGTAATCAATGGAACTTACACAGGAACGTTGTATCAACACTTCGTTCCTGGCTATATCGCGCTGATAGAAGTCATCTTTCTCCTTCAAGGCATTGTAGTGTGCCATTATGGGATTGTGTTTCTCCAGATAGGTGTTGTATACATCCCTCAGTTTATTCCAGTACATTTCGATCTCGAGCTGTTTAGGCCTGCAGAGACTTCGCATTTCTTCCTCGTGCTAAAAATGGTGTAAAGTTTATATATTAAAGAAAAAGGTAGACTACGTTAGGCTATATTGTAAATACTAAATATCTAACTAAGATTGATGAGGTATGTATGTCGTGTGGATATGCTTATGTATACTGTCGCCTTAGTTTTGTATAAAAATTAAAAATCAGTTATAATTTATTCCAGAAAAAAAAACCTACATTAAATATGATGATGCCTAAATACTTTCCCATTGAAGAAGTGACACAAACATTCGGAGGGAAAACCTATGTGTTTTTTCGACTACCTACCCATAAATTACAATATCCATAAAATTATGATATAATGGAAAATTATAATAGTAAGGATAAAGACTTACTATTAAAGAAAATTGGGCTGGTAGGCTTTCTTTATTTGTTTACAAGATAACGATTGACCTCAATCTCACCTGATGGTAAGTGAAGATGAGGTCGAAGATGGAGTTCGCTTGTCCGTTAATAGCCATTCACTCTATCCCTGAAGACTCCCAAGTTGCATCTTTCCAATTAATGCTGACTGTCCACTTGTTGGTATAAAAACAAACATCACCAAGGCGGATTCATCTAGGCTCAGGAGAGAAGATTGGGTTCTGTCATCACTTATCCGAAAGCACGCGTTACAGTCATATTTATACTGATATATATGACTAAAGTTTAGTCATTTTGAAACGATCTCACATCGCATCCCTTTTACAGACATGTGACTTTATAAATAGTCATCTAGCAATTAAGACCAAGGAAAGAAGTAGATTGATTCTATTTCTAACATCTAACCAAGTACGACATACAGACAACAATAATTTTAAATTCGTCATACCGGTGCTTCCGGCAATTAGTGGGATATCACTGACGTTTCCTGATGATGACGAGCTTTATGTCACACTACGACACCCGTGACAGATTTGTTTTGATGCTGTTGTGGAGTAAAAATTTGTTGAAAAAGATATTGTTGGTGCGCTCAAAGATAGTGTAAACGTTTGATAAAATATTTAATTCTCAATTTTCTTCTGATGTCCTACTAATATTTTTTTTGTCTGTGTCGCTGATTAGGATGTCTTTAGACACGATATCCTAATCAACAGCTGGCTAGGATCTTAGCTTTAATTTTTTATACTGCTGTATCGACAAAGTTAATCAATTTAACAAAAACTCACTTAAACTTCACTTAATATCCTCAATTCAGTACTACTAATTGTAAGAATTATGGTCCTATTATTGTACTAATTGTGTAAAATTGTGTTAATTATTACTAATGTCACCACATGTTCAAAATACCAACTTAAATTTTATTTATCAACTATCTTAAGAAGCCAGTAAGCACAACTTGAGGTATACAGCTCGGCTTTTGATTTTCAACTTTAAATTCTCACCTTTTTTTTCTAAATCCTCTATTTCAATACATAAATTATAGCGTGTATCTTTTCCTAGGTGCGAACGTGAAATATACAGCATATCCCAAAAATCTTTTAGCTCTATCACAGATAAGAAATAGTTTTAGTAAAAGTGTCATGAATTTCGAGTTTTTCACATTTTCTACAAACTTTTTGGTGGTACTAAGACCAAGTTTTTTTTTATACTAAGACCTATCCTCCCGCATTAAATTGAGATTTTTCATTTCCCAATTATGCAGATTTCGCAAATTTAAACGCGCACGGTACGACCGTGGGTTAGGTACCCAATACCGAGAAAAATCTGAATTCCACGCGGGCGATGCCGCGGGCACAACGAGTATTTATAATAAGTTGCACTTTTGTATCGCGTGTATAGTGCATAGCGATTAAACTGTTATTTCGCTCTGTTTCAGCCTTTTGTGTGCCTCGTATGCCTGTTGAGTTAGTCAAGCGCGGCCACCTATATTTATATGACCGCTTCCATTGACCGTCAACATAAACATGTAAAAAGCGAACTTAAAATGTGCTTCTCTAAGTATTATTTACTTATTTATTGCCTTTTTATTGTTGATTCATATGTAAGTCGCGTTTTATTTAATTTTAATTAAATGTTTGTATTGTAACTGTAAATATCTTCATTAAATTTATTAACTGTTATGTTGACGTTAATTAACACGTTAATAAATAGCAGCGAGTAAAGTATAACTACAGAATAGCAATATTTAAGTAAAATTTTATTGTGCTTGTAGGCTTTAAATTGTCGGTCAAGTGGTGGAAAGACGCAAGATGAATTGAAAACAATATATAACAACTGCGCAAAGAAGGAAGATGGCAGAAATTCTAGCGACGTTCGAGGCTTGTCGGAAAAACAAAACTGGAGGGATTCTGATAAGGAAAATAGAGAATCCGATTGGGAAGGAAGGAGAGTTAATGTAGGAAGTAGGGATGACAATATGAATGATAGGGAAAGGTCTGGCGATAGGAATAGGAAGAATTATAGAAATAGAGACGACGATACAAGTGCATCTATGGGTACTAGACGTTGGAATGACAAAATGGGTGAGAGAAATGATAGAAAAAACAATAGGGATGTTACAATGAGAGATATGGAAGATTCCATGGCTGATACAGATCGTATTGGTATGATGAGGCATAGTGAAAGATATGGGGACAGTGACTTTTCAAATGATGGTTTTGGAAGCGTAAGTAATAATTAACCTAAATATTTATTTCTATAGTCTCCAGGCATGTTATTATTTAACTATGTCATTTGTTATTCAGAACACTCAGCATTATAATTCTTATTCTTCAAACCAACCGTCGAGAAGATTCAAACGCGAACGGCGTATGGAAATGAATACAGGACGTCGAAGTCAATATAACCCTAATATGCAAAAATCTTCGAACTTTGATGAAACCGAACGCAATGAAACTCAAAACATTTCTAATAAGAAAACAGACAATAAAGATTGCATAATGCACTGCTTCCTTGAAGAGTTGGACATGGTGAGTAAATAATTTGTGAGAGAAGTACTGTATTTAAAAAGAAACTTCAATGAAATCTTTTTTTAATTATCTCTTTTAGACTGGAGAAGATGGCATGCCCGAGAGATATATGGTGACCAATGCGATGACCAAAGACGTAAAGAATGAAGATTTAAGAGACTTCCTTCAAGAGTCCATAGAAGAGTGTTTTCAAATTCTTGAGAACGGTAAGTACATTACTTGTACTACTTAAGTTAACATAAGTATATGCATTTAACATATCTAATTTTTCCTTATTCTAAAGTTGGAGGACAAGACTTTTTCCGCAACTACTAAAACTTGTAACCATCACTTAAAAAACTTTCTTCCTCAAGATTTTATTTATATTTTGACGAGACCGTTGGATGAATGGTTAGGGTGCTTGCCTTAACGCACTGTTCTAGGGTTGCCGGGTTCGAATCTCGGCAAGGTCAACTTTGAAAATATGAACTTCAAATTTGGCTTTGGTCTGGATCTAGAAGGTAGTGACAGGGCACACCGTGTTTCGCAATTTGGGCAGCCCGTCTGGCGGCAGTAACCACCCCCTTTCAGAATACCACCATGAAATAACAGCACGTGTGCTGTTGTGTTTCGATGAGTGAGTAAGGAATGCCAGAGCTCATTTTCCTATACAATCCCTTATCCTTAATCCTACTGTAGTCGGCAGCGCACTTGCAGCACCGGTAGCCATGTACCATCAAGTGAACCGTTAGCCTGTCTGCCGACCTTAACATAAAAAAGGAGAATTAAGTAATTACTTTTTTTTACAGAAAATGAAGACGACAAATGCGAATTCTCAAAGAATCTATTGATGTGTTTATCAGAAAAAGGCAGAGCCAATTGTGATGATTGGAAAGACGATTTAAGTTTCTAACTTGCAACCGATCGCAACTGATGGAATATTAATTTAACATACATAAGTGAACATAATGTTTTATAATATTATTTTAGGAAAAAAATTATAAAATTAATTAAAAGAACATTAAACTAACTGACCTCAAGTCTAGCGTCATTTTTGTATGTAGCTCTTTCATATTCCTTTCCTTTGGTATAGTTCTTAAAATCTCTGTCCTGTATATAAGTTATTAATTTTAATTTAAATTCAGCCCTTTCTTGATTATCTGATATATCTACTTCTTCTTTGTCCCAATTCTCTAGAAGCGCGTTCTTACGATGATCGTATTCTGTTTGTAGCTTGTCAAGACGTTGCGAACCTATACCTACACAAAAATTGTTATTATTGCAATTTTCATAATGGAATATTAGGTCGAGGAAAAAGTCTTTTTGCATATAGAATGTATAAACTTGTAATAAAATCTCTTTGGATAAAACTATTTATATCTGGCTGGTTTTGATGACATAAAGGTTACATTTCAAAAAAATTAGTAAAATGTTGTTTCCAGCTATTTTTCATTTGTTTTTCCTTCTGTCAAAATGAGTGAATCCAATGAAGAAATTCGTAAATTTTAAAATTTTATTACAAAAAAGGAAAAAATGCAACGCAAGCCGCGAAAAAAACATTGTGACGTTTATGGGCCTAATGCAATGTCAGTATGAGTAGCGCAAAGTTGGTTTAAGCGTTTTCAATCCAGGAATTTTGATGTCAAAGATGCACCTCGCTCTGGTTGTCCATTTTAGAGATAAAATGGACGCCATTTTTGAAAATGTGGAGCAAGATCGACATATCAGTAATTACGACATAGCTGAAGAACTGGGACAAAACAGTTGACCCATTTGAAAAAAGCTGGGCACACAAAAAAACTAGATATTTTGGTGCCACACGAGCTCCTGAAGAAACCTAATGAATCGTGTACTCATTTGCGATTATTGAGACGTAATGAAACCGAACCGTTTTTGATAACTGGTGATGAAAAGTGGATCACGTACGACAAGAACATACGAAAAGGTCGTGGTCAAAGGTCGGTAAGGCTTTACAGACTCTGCCAAAACCCGGGTTAACTCGCAATAAGGCGATGCTGTGTGTATGGTGGGATTGGAAGGGCATTGTTCATTATGAGCTTTTACCGCCGAGCAGAAACATCGATTCGGATCTCTACTGCCAACAACTAATGAGATTAAAGCAAGAAGTTGAGAGAAAGCGGCCGTAATTGATCAATAGAAAGGGTGTGGTCTTTCATCACGACAACGCTAGACTACACACATATTTAGGCACTCAGAAAAAATTAAGAGAGTTTGGCTGAGTGGTGTTAATGCATCCTTCAGATTTTCACCTGTTTCGGTCTCTTCTGAATTCTTTACGCAGTGTCAAGTTCACATCAAGAGAGGACTACTTGTCGCGTTTTTTTGATCAAATGTCCCAAAATTGCTACAGCAACGGGATCATGTCACTATCTTCAAGATAGCACAAAGTCATCGAACAAAATGGCACATATATACTGTAATTAAAGGCAAATAAACTTCGAAAAAAAGGTCTTGAATTAATATACTAATTGTCATGCGAAGAAACTTTTTCCCTAACCTATTAGAATACAAATATCAATTAATTTCAAATGTTAGTTATAAATATAATGATATTAGCGTGAAAAGAGACTTGAAAGTCTGACCTAGATTTGTTCTTAGATTAGAATTAATCTTTATATATATGTATATATATAAATAAATGAATCCCCATTTCCCTTGGTCACGGCATCACGCGTGAACGGGTAGACCGATTATAATTCGGTTTTCACTAATGGAAAGAGGGATAAACGAGGAATGTTCTTATATATAAAAATTGCGCCACGGGCGAAGCCGGGGGCGGGCCGCTAGTTTGATTATAAAAAATGAGTTAAATCCTTGTATGTTTGGCGTCTTGTTAATTTTGAAATTAATGTCACATGAACTCTTTGCTCTGCTATCAAGGAATATATGGAGTAATTAAAAATAACCACTTTTTTTTATCTCGATTTCTCTTTTTTCTCAATTATTCCATAATAATCTAATGTGATTTAAATTAAACCAGACAAATAGCTTATAGCGTCTATTATGTTATTCTATGCTTTGTAATTTTATACAAATACCACTATCCTCTCTTTCTGACTTCTGACACTTTCTGATTGATATTAAGTATCGTAGGTATGTTTCGGAAATTTATCGAAATTTTTGTCTTTAAAAATAATATTCTGTTTTCAATTCATTTACTTACTCATGAAATAACTCAAAGTTTCAGTATGAGCTTGAAAAGCTCGTCGATGCTGTTCATCCGAGTCGTCCGTAGCTCTCATCAAAGTGTTTATGAGGCGATCCTTCCTTTCTATTAAGAAGGTGAAACTTTTCATCAGACCCTGAGCAACAAATAGAATATATTAGTGCATAAATTTATAAGAATTGGCTTTTCTTAAAAAAAAAAAAGCAATAAAAAATAAATCCGTGTGAATTAAAATGGTCTCTTCCTTCATTTCATCTATACTGGACAGCAAATAAACCGGGCCACCCGCTACCTTCGAACTCTGATTCGATTTTCTCAAAAAGTATTAAACTTACATACCTCATAGTTATACCTACAGAAAGTGAGTTTTATGTTGATTAAAATGACTATAAATTTATTATAAAGTACCGTCAACTCAAATTGTAATCAAGCAACAAACACAACGCTAACAATTTGCTTTGTTTTGAATAGAGTTCGCGATTAGCTTCTTTGTTTCTACAATGAGGATAGTAGGATATTTCTTACCATTTCTTTAATTTTTGTTTATCTATTGCTCAGACGTGTGTATTTTTGCTACTTTTTTCGGTCAATAAAGGATACGATACCTGAGGACCCAGATTAAGCTATAGCACTGCTTCAAGCAGGCGTTGCGCAACGGGAGGTCGTTCGAAGAGTTCGAATCAGCAGATTTTCGGTGCAACGAGTATACAGACGATACCTAGAGACTGGAGCATTCGATTACCATCCAGGTACGGTCAGACCTAGGGCTACATCAGCAGCAGATGATCGTTTTATCTAACTTACTGTTCTACGAAATCGCTGCCTCAACGCATTTCAAGTCCAACAAAGTCTGCGTAACGAACACCAAGTTTTCATAAGTTCAGTCACCATCAGAAGGAGACTTGCTGAATGGAACCTGACTCCAAAGAGAGCTGCAATAGGCCCAGCATTAGCGGTATCCCACCATCGAGCACGACTTGAATTTGCTCGAGAGCATAGGAATTGGACGTTAGAACAGTGAGGTAATGTACTCTTCATTGATGAGACCAGAGTGAGTCTACATGAAAGTGATCGACGTCAGAGCGTGAGAGAGAAGTGATCGTCGCCCTGGAGAACGTTAATTCTCAGTGTTGCATCGAGGAAACTGTTGCTTATGGAGGAGGCGTATAAAAAGTAATGATCTGGGACGGCATCTCGTTAACCGCATATAGAGCGTTAGTTTTCATCGAACCGACGGGCCGTATACGTGGATTGACTTGTCATCTTTACTTTACTGAAATCCTCGCAGACCATGTGGTATTTACGCAGGATATATCGGGCTGGATATGCTGTTGATGCATGGTAAAACACGGCCTCATAATGTTGCCAATGTGGTAACCCAGTACCTATGCGACGTCGGCATTCGTACGATGGACTAGTCAGCTCGAAGCTTGGACTTGAATCCGATAGAACACTTATGGGATAAGCTGAAAAGTCGGGTTCGAGCCTGGGTACCTGCTCCAACAAGGCTTCCAGAGCTGTGAATCACAATTGAAGAGGAATGGAATGCAATTCTTCATGATTTTATCGTCAGGCTCGTGAGGTCGATGAATACGAGGATACTGGCAGTTATCCGAGCAAGGGGAGGGAATACTGAATGCTAACCAAACACTTTTTTAAATTTTTTCTTTGTTTCTGGCTTTAATTTTTTTATTTATTTTATGATTACTAACGATTAACACGACTGGAAAACGACTCTTCTTTGTAAAATCTTTAATAAACACTTAATAAATAGATAAATCTCAATAAATTTCCATTCATTTTAATCATCATGAAACGCCCTTTCTGTAGGTATAACTTTGATAGATGTAAGTTTTATAGTTTTTGAGAAAATCGAATCAAAGTGCCAAGGTAGCGGGTGGCCCGGTTTATTTGCTGTCCAGTGTATTTCGTAACTCCCCTAGGAGTCCCTTTGTAGTTCCAGGTGTGGAAATGAAAGTTCAATGTATTTCTAGTCCTAAAGAAGCATACCATCTTATTTGCACTGGAATGGTCTAATATTTTTTCATCTAGATTTATCCCAAGAATGTAAAGAAATAGACCAAAGCTGGTTTTGACAAATACTGGTTGCTGTAACATGTATTTTAAAATACGTGATACGTCCTATATATAGGTTTATACAAACAAATTTTAATTTGTTATAATATCAGTATATAAATATAACAATCAACTGTCGATTATTTTACCAGTCCCCGAAAGCTATCGTCCAGAATTATTATAAGTTACTTTAATAGAAAGTATTACATACTATGAATAAGTAAATAAATTTATGTTTCGCTTTCAAATGGTATATACCTGTATTTCCAAATGCATCTGCGTACATTTAACTCTTCGAAGTATGTATCGCCATTCTTGATTTAATTTTGCCGTATTTATCTTGCTGTATGATTCTTCTTTATCTAGTTTATTCTGAAATATTAAATATGAACCTTCGTGATTAATATTCATTAAAAATAATGAACAATATTGTAAAAACGAATATTTTTATATAGATATGTACATATTTATCTTTATAATATATTGGCGAGCGAAAATAATAGATAAGTGTAGGATTCAGAAAAAAATTCAGAATTTTAATTTTTTTATTTATCTAGGTAATTAAACATGAAATTAACACAATTTATTTAGAAATAAAGTTCATAGATACTGAACAGGACTTAGCATAATTATTTAAAACTAATGTTCTATGGTTATGGTTATGGGTTATGGATACCATAACCCAAATCTTCGAGTTACGCAGTCTCGTCCTTGATGACAGTGTTCCTGAACAAAGTAGATAAATGTTCCTTTCAATTCAATATCTATATAGATATAAAATAATATAAGAGCGTCGGTGACGCAGTGGGAAAGCAGGGGGATGTCGAAAGGTCCGCTTTCGATCCCCGGTCATTCTTTGTACCAATGGTTTTTTTTAAACTTAAGTGCATTTTACTGATTGCTCTCAAACGGTGAAGGAAAACATCGCGAGGAAATCTGCATACGCCATAGAAGAAATTCTAAGGCGCGTGTGAATTTCACCAACGCCACACGCCCTTGTAAATTTGGTAGGTATGAGACCATAGTTGCGTGATTGTATTACTATAGTTGCGAAGTAAAGGATATTTTTGATTTTTGTCTTCATATCAGTATGAGACTACTAATAAATAGCACTTCAATTTAAGGCTAGAATATTCGAAGTCAACCTATCTTTGATTCAGTGGTAGTGGTAAACAATTAAAAATTCTTGATTTTACTAGCAAAAAATTACACGATATAGTTTAATTAATATCCCTTACGATTTTACGGTTCAAAATACGATAGTAAAATATTCCGAAAACAGGGATATTTTTTTTTGAGTCGTAATTAATATATCACACTTTTTCTTGTGAAAAAAATGTCAAAAAACAAGTACCTAATGATGTTTATCACTACTTTTTCTCAAAACAGATTTTAATTTTTTCAGGAGATATTTCTTTAAGAAAGCAGCAAGTGCGCTTTTCTCAATTGGCTTCAGTAGGCCGCAGAATCGCTTTCGCAGCGATCCCGTTTTTAATTCACTGAAAATATCTGTTGTTTACATTATTGTTATTACGTGTCCGTAAGCAATTACAAGAATAAGTCTGTAAATATTAGTTTTAAGCGACTACGTACGGCGGGATTAGGAAGGGCGAAATGCCTACTGCGTTCGAATATCCTCGCATTAAATTAGTTTCTTTCACTGTTTACTATATTACCTTGATAAACCTCGCGATGAGTTCTTCTTTCTTCCTTCGGGCTTCTTCTTCCATATCAGCTCGGTGCTGTAAATATTTTGCGCGCTCTTCGTCAGTCATACGCGCCAGCTTATTCACTTTTCCTTTCTTCGGCATTTTCACCAAGTTATCTGTGAATTAAGTGATATTTTCAAAACCTCAGAAATATTATAAAATTAAAATGACTGTTTTGTTAACTAAATATTCTCGTTAGGTAAGTAGTGGCAGGGCACACGTTTCGCAGTCATTTGGGCAGCCCGGCCTGACGGCAGTAATCACCCCCTTACAGAATACCACCGTGAAATAAAAGCACGTGTGCTGTTGTGTTTCGATGAGTGAGTAAGGTATGTCAGAGCCCATTTTCCTATCCAATCCCTTATCCTTAATCCTACTTAGTCGGCAGCGCACTTGCAGCACTTGTGTTAAGCGTTGCTTGTGTATAAGCGACGGTAGCCACCTACCATCAAGTGGACCGTGAGCCTTTCTGCCGATTTTAAGTTAAAAAAAGGTATATATTTAATAGATATTAATATAACAGATATAATATATCTGTTATAGATATGACACAATACAGTACATAATATCTATTAAATTTTACGCAATATTGCTTAATGATTAAAGCTAAATTAAGAAATTCCAATAAAGAAAATAACATCAAATCAAAATTAACATTGAACTTTGAATAGCAAGTAGGTAATACACAAATAACACATACTATATTATATATCATAATAATAAACATTATAAATGCAAACAATTTCATTGTTAAATTGAGAAATAAAAGTGTGTGTCTGTTTTTGTATTTTTTCGGGGTCTTTGTGGTCTTCAAAATACTGTAACTTTAACTTTGTGATAATAATTTATATTATGGTGGGAATGAATAAATAAACATCAACGTTTTAAGAATAAGATAATTATAAGTCTAATTCTAGTAACACGAAAATAAGTTAACAAGATACTTACCAGTAATTAAAGCAGAAATATAAATGCGAGCTAACTGCAGCTTACTGCATAAATTTTGTGATAAAATTTAATTCTGTCTCCCGTAATGATTTGGTATCAAATATGTATATCGATTTAACTATACGGTGACAACCATGAGGGGAATACACTTGGTTGCGATAAAGTTCTGTAATTATGCACCGCATAGATACCTCATTTTCTATAAAACGCTTCTATAGATATTGTGATATAGATATCATAGTGTTATCTTTGTTTACATAAAGCGTTTCTATCGGACAAGTGCGAGTTGAACTCGCATGAAGAGGGTTCCATACGATGGTACCTATCCGCACAATATTGAGTGATTTACCATGTCATTTTAATATCATGGACTTCTTATAGGTTTTCCTATAATCTATAAGTAGAAAACTAATTTCTGTATTTTTTTTCAAAATTTTAGGTTCAGTAGTTTCGGAGATAAGGGGGGGGGATGGTCGGACAGACGGTCACACCCACAGGTGGTCACACCTATAAGGGTTCCGTTTTTTTATTCAGACGTACGGAACCCTAAAAACCACTTGTATCTTCGAGTATAGTCATGGTAACTGTGTTTGTAAACAATCGTGAAGATTATGTCACAAAATTCAAGGGGCAGAGCTAGTATTAGTTATAGTTTACTAACGACCCCGCCCTCGGCTTTGCATGCAGACAATTTTTTCTTATTCCTACATACATACCTTTCTTGATGATCTCAACCGAGTTTCCCTAAGGGTTGGGGTACTTAAGTTGAATATGGTTAAGTAAAGACGAAAGTTATATCAAATGTCCATGTTGTGCCCATCCCAGTAAGAGTTGGAAATTCAACTCTCGAAGTTGTAGACGATTACATCTACCATACCAACGACAATCCGTTCCCTCCCAACCGTTCTGATTTACGTAATTATGTAATATTTAAACTTGGTTGCTTTATTGTTTGACATATTTATTTTGATTAATTTAATATGTTACATACTGTTTTTTATATGTACTAGGTACATATAGTCCTTATTAAATCAAACTGTATGAATGAATTTTTAAAATCGGTCCAGTAATTTTTGAGTTTATTCATTATAAACATTACATACATACATACAAATCTTTTCTCTTTATAATATTAGTATAGATTGAAGTAATATTTTATCGATGCTTATCTGTATGTAGATGCTTATATGTACCTAACAGGTGGGTATATTAGTAAACATAACAGGTACTTAGTACAATATAATGAATAAATTTTGTGAAGATAGATGTACAGAAGACCACCGTGAAATAACAGCATATACGTGCTGTTGTGTTTCGGTGAGTGAGTAAGGGATGCCAGAGCCCATTTCCTTATCCCCTCCTAATCCCTTATCCTTAATCCTACTATAGTCGGCAGCACATTTGCAGCACCTGTAGCGTTGCTTGTGTTATAGGCGACGGTAGCCACCTACCATCAAGTGGACCGTCAGCCTGTCTGTCGACATAACATAAAAAAAAAACACATTAACGTTTTTGATGGTTCATCGCACAAACTACTAAACGGATTCAGATGAAACTACAGTAATATAGTTCACTAGCAACCACTATCTGTGACTAACGTTACTATGGTAACCAATACTTTTATTTACATATAATTAAAAGCGTCAATAAGCAAATTCCAATTTGTACTTGTGGCATTGTATTTTATTGTTTCAGTTTTTATTTTTTAGAAATATAAGTTAGAACTTTATAACTAAAACAATTGGAGAGAAAATTAGATCTGCAACATAGTATGGAAGCAATATCGACCGGTACACTTCAATCGCTATCAGGACAATCGGAGAGCTCGAAGACAGGCAGCAGCAGATCTGGGGCAAGTACTGACAAAGAAAGAGATATAGATCTGACTAAGGACAATGGTAAATTGTGTATAATATTTGTTGTTAACAATATATTTATATTTACCTAATACTTATTAGTATTATAAAAGTGAAAGTGAGTTTATTTGTTGCACGCCTTACCTACTCGACCAAACATCACGAAAAGAATTATTCCGAGTTCAGAAGAGAGGTCGTCTTTTACCCATCCTGCGTCCTTCTCTATTACACTGCATAGTATCTGTCGCACGTCTTTGCTTGCAATTTTCAAATTTCGAAGCCTGCCAATAGTAATTATTCATGATCCAGGTCAGAGCCAACCTTAAGGTGCTGTCAAATTTCTTTAAATGTACTGGTGTTCATCAAATTTTTAAATAAATAAATTAGTTAAGGCCATTTCATTAAACAGGTAAAGAGGCGAATAACTTTCCATTGTCACTTTTAATCCAGTTTTCCTCTTGTTCACATTATGGTAAATTCTGATGCATACTATGAAGTAAAAAGATAAAACAATCTTTCAAATGGTAATGAAACATTGATCATATTAAGAATTCAATAGTAGGAGAGCACACTGCATTCCGTTGTGATAAACTGGGCAGAACTATGAACTAACCACACTTGTGCCGTTTTTCGATTCCATTCCCATACCTCCATCTTCCTCTGGTATTACTGGTGTACATAGACAGCAGGTACCCGTGAAGTAAACCTTCAGAAAATTAATATAACTCGTCCTAACATCCTAACATTCCAGCTGCGTCACCGATCGACTTGGAGTGTCAAATTCAAGCTGAACGAATCACGAAAATATTAGACGAAGCCGTATACAAGACGAAGCTTGCGATCTGCCTCCCGAATCTCGTGCAAGAGTATACGACTCTTAATGCTGTGCTTTCTTCTGAACATAAAGAAGATTTAATGATCATTTTTGAACAATACGATAATCCTCTTTTCTCTACGAGTTTATTGAACGTTACGGCCGTAGAGGACATTAAAGGGGTATGTTATTTTATTATTTACGAGGGGCGTTCAAATGTATTGTCGACATGAAAAAATGACGAGCCCGTTGGATGAGTATGGTTAGGGTGTTTGCCTTAACGCTCTGTTCTAGGGTTCCCGGGTTCGATTCCCGGCTGGGTCAACTTTGAAAAACGAACTTTACAAATTTGGCTCTGGTCTAGATCTGGAAAGTAGAGGCAGGGCACAATGCGTTTTGCAGTCATTTGGGCAGCCCGTCTGGCGGCAGTAACCACCCCCTTACAGAAGACCACCGTGAAATAACAGAACGTGTGCTGTTGTGTTTCGGTGAGTGAGTAAGGGATGCCAGAGCCCATTTACCTATCCTCTCCTAATCCCTTATCCTTAATCCTACTGTAGTCGGCAGCGCACTTGCAGCACCTGTGGCGTCGCTTGTGTTATAGGTGATGGTAGCCACCTACCATCCTATGGACCGTCAGCCTGTCTGCCGATCTTAACGTAAAAAATAATAATATTTTTTTAAATAACTTCAATGCATTTTTTACATTTTGAAATAATTCTTCCATTCTGGAAAATGTGCATTTATTGTCGTCGTAAGCTCTTCAGTGTCGGAAAATCGTTTCCCGCGAAGGTCTTTTTACAAATTAGGATCAAATAGTAATCAATAAGGACCAAGTCCGGACTACAGAGTGGGGATGGTTGATTTTTTCGAAACCGCAATATCGTACAGCCTTAGAAACACGCGCCTTGTGAACCTGATATCATCTAATACAAGTTCTCAACTTTTTTTCACATTTTCTTCCGTACGTGAAGTTATCGACTTTGTGAGTAGTTAGTTTTTCCACTTTTCATCTCTTTTTTATCATTTCATTAACCAATTATCATCTCTTCAAAAACTGTTCGGTTTCATTACGTCTCAATAAATATTCGCAAATGAGTACACGGTTCATAAGGTTTCTTTCAGTGAGCTCGTGTGGCATCCAAATATCGAGCTTTTTTGTGTACCCAGCTTTTTTCAAATGGATCAAAATTATACGTATTTTGTGGCCAACTCCCAGTTCTTCAGCTATGTCGTAACTAACCGATCTTACTCCACTTTTTCAAAAATGGTGGCCATTTTACAAAATTCCCGGATTGAAAACGCTTAAACCAACTAACGCCCATAAACATCACAATGTTTTTTTCGCGGCTTGCGTTGACTTCGACAGCCTGACGGTATCACTTGATGGTAGGTGGTTATCGTCGCCTATAACACAAGTACCCTGCCGACTACAGTAGGATTAAGGATAAGGGATTAGGTTGGAATAGGGAATAGGACGGGAAAATTGTTTTAATATAATTTTTACTGTTTACCAGGGTGATTTTTCACTGAAAAATCGTTTGAACTCCGAATTGGGACATCTCATGTATATTTTGAACAGTTATCCAGAATTGGCACCTAAGGTGGAAGAGATGATCACTGAGGTGAGATTTTAATTATAGTTAATTTAATAATTAATAAAAATTCAAAGCCTTTTTTCCCCATACAGTGGCGACTAATCGCTCGTTATATCTTCCTATCTTTGTACATTTGTATTTATTTATTTATTTATTTATTTATTTATTAGGCTCACTTACGTTGACTACATTATTACAATTACAGTGAGTACTTAAATAATCTAAATAGTTTATAATAAATGTGTACAACATTTACAATTGAACACCACTTGCGAAATTTAACAAAAAAAGTTAAATACATACATATACATATACATATACATATACATATACATATACATATACATAATAATATACATATATACATATACATAATATACATATAAATATATACTTACATTGCATTGTAAGAGGCACAGAACGAAATTGGAGAAAAAATTTAGGCAGCAAAAAAGAAAAAAGACGCCGGTAAAATCATCGGAACAAATCGTTTACAGACGAGCGAAAACGACCAATTGAGCAGGCAATCGGCAATTTAACAAGCAGTAAATCGACTTTGCATTAACAATTCGATAGGTACCTGTACTTACTGCATCAGCAGCACAAGTAGGTACTATTATTTCACGATGGTCTTCTCTAACTATTAATTTTACACAAAACAGTACACATGCGGTTATTTCAGGGAGTGGCGCATTGTGCCCTGCCCCTACTTGTCAGACCCAAAACAGATACAACTTTGAAACCTTCATTTCCAAAGTTGACCATGCCGGGAATCGAACCCGGGACCCATAAGACAGAGCGCTAAGGCAAGCTGCCTTAATCTAACCACTCGACCAATGGATTCGCACAAAGAAATAAATGATAATAATTTACTAATTTATGTAAATGGCAATGTACGAATAACAATTGTACCCTTTATTAGCATTGGAGTAGTGGAGAATTTTTGTTGGCATCATTAAAAAATGTTAAAATGCCGTACAAATTGGAATTATTTTTAATGAGACGTGTTTTTCTTTTTTAGATGAAAAAAGAATATTTGCAACAAAATGTGCAGGTTAGTGTATTTCATAGCTATTTGAGTATTACATATATCGGCTATCGCATTATAACGATGTATTAGGATGTTTTACTTTTTTAGTGTTGAGGAAATCTATACATACCTATTATAATAAAATTAAACGAGCCGTGTCTGTATGTACATTAAATATTTTTTCAAAAAAACAACTTGTACATGTACCTACTTATGTTACCGAGTGTGGGTGCGGCCTAAAGTAATTCCATAAATAAAATAAATAAATAAAAAAGCCTTTATTTGCTTCGAATAGTAAAATAATAAACAGTTTTAGACAAGTATTATAGGATATCTCTTAATTCGAAGTCCCTTGCGGCAAAGGCCTCCTCCAGATCCTTCCACTGAGCTCTGTCTGTAGTCACTCTTGTCCAGTATGGGCTCAAAGTCAAGCGGATCTCATCTTCCCAACGTCTCTGGGGTCGACCTTGATTGCGCGTTCCATCACGTGGGTACCAAACAGTAAGTTGCTTAGACCATTTTTCAAGGCCACAGTAACGCAACCTATGGAAAGTAATTCCATAGGTTGCGTTATTTTAAATGGGGAAATTGGATGGATTAGGGGGGCGTATTAAATTGCGCACAACACGTACCTTCGTTGGACTTGGTCTTTGGGGAGCCTGGCCAGGATCTCTTCAATCTTCAACACAAATTACTTCACTTGGTGCACAAATATTATTAATAGTTTATTGGATCGTTAGCGGGTCTAAAGCGGAGGGCTTCAGAAATGCGTCCACTTCATTCGAGCCGATTAGACGACTGCTCCCACTCCGTCGCGATACGTCGAACTCAGGTGCATCGGAGCCATCTCCCTTCTCCCTTGTCCTCGCTGGACGGTCGTGCACGAGATAAGGAAAGTGTCAGGAAAGGAAATTGAAGCGGCGCATTCACCGAGGTCAAAAAAATTGTTTTTAGAATTTTTGTCTGTGCGCTTGTGCACACTAATTTCAGAAACGGTTTAACCGATTTGAATGCGGTTTTCACTGATGTATTGTAGCAAGCTTTCTGTAACATTTAGTCTTGTTTCATTCCAATCGGTTTATAAACAAAAAAGTTACGCGCTATACCGCATACCACACGTGCGAAGTTGCGGGCTCAGCTTGTAAAAATATTTATGTATCTTTGGAATACTTAAACGATTTTTTTAATTAAGCGCGTAATACAATGAAGTAGATAATGGTGAATATTCTCAGATTTGTCTCAAACGTAAACAAGTCTTAAACGACCTTTTCATCTATTCTTATGCCAAACATTCATCTATTTTATGAACTATTTTTTCTAGATTTATATTTATTTTTCCAATAATAAACGAGCCGAAATGTATTCGACACGAACACTGACTTTTTCACATTTGACCTTCGACACGAACACTGTGTTTACTTGTAGATGCATTGTTATTGCTGAAATAAATGGAGACATACATATATCGACAACATGCTTCGTTTCGCTTCTGAGGGTTCTTATTCTGTGACAGAACTTTATGCAGATGTTATTACGCTTATACCAAACAATTTAAATGTCCAACTTTAGGAATTCTTTAAAGAAATTGTGACGCATAGCTATACCAGTAAGCTTTGTATGCAATTGTGATCGAAGCTTTAGCAAGTTGGAGTTAGGAAATTCTTTTTTTTTTCAAGCACAAGCAAAAATTATCAGTAATTGAATACTTGATGATACTGGAGCAGTTCCGCGAGTTGATGGTGGTACAAATGAACACAACGGCTGCTGAAGAGTTGGCGGCTAAGCTGCACACGAGGAAATTGGAAGCTTCTAATGCCAAGCTGATAGGAAAAATTCAAGGTTTGTTTCAATAGTACAATAGTAATTTTTATAATATTATTATTATAAGTGACTGAATTTATGATTAAATAAATATTATATCGTATTTTATTTACATTAAAATTTTTGCCATCGTTTTCAATTACGTAGATATGTTATGTATCTTATTTAGTAACTATATAATTTTAATTTGGTCATATACTATAGAAAACAAAGATGTTACTATGATCATTAATTATAATCCGAATCTGGTGACAGATGTATTATTTTGAAGAAAATTCTAAATAATTAGATATTATTTCCTGGTGATTTCAAATTATTATTTTTTATACACGATTTGACGATTTGATATTGTTTGGTGATTGGATACCGGTGACAGACATTATTTTGAAGAGAAACCTTATTTAATTGTTGATATATAGAAAAAATGGGCGCTGACGAAGTCGAAAGCTATTCGTGACCAAAATTTGGTTGTAACTAATATATTAAATTGTAACTAATATATTAATGTAGTTCTTTTTGGTAATGCACTTTTGATAATCGTTACATTTTAGGAATATTAAAGTAATAGTGGTAAGACATAAGACAAACAGTCGACGAATGTGTCCATTTGCAATTATGTAATTCCTTTACATTTAAAGACGTGTTTTTCTTCCTTTTGACATCCAATATAAGTAAATACTTTACAAAATTTGTTTTGCATGCGTTCCATTCTTAAAGTATATATATTTTTATGGTCTTATGATCCATTTGTGCAAAATATCATAGCTAACTGCATTAATACTTATTAATCTGTTTATTAATCTTTTTAAACAATATTAGTCTGTTTTTGTAAATCATTAAATTTTTAAATATATTTAATTTAAATATTGAAATAGTATTATTACTATTATAGAATATACCACAAGCTTAAAGCATGAACAAGAGAATTTTGAAGAGACAATGAAGAAGAAAGCAGAGATTATTTCAAAATTGGAAAACGAGCTGGCATTTCTAAATCACGAGGCAAATATTAAACTCAAGAAGAAAATGTATGTATAATTTTTCACCTTATCATCAATTTATCACATAGAACCATGACGTACCGTTGTGAAACATTGTAGTACCTACCTACTTATGTCTTTGAACATACAGCTAAAGTAGTATAGTTGTATGAAACACTGTTTACCGCAGTCATAACGTGGGCAGCCCAGTCTAGCGGGAGTAACCACCGCCATACAGAAGACCACGGTGAAATAATAGCATGTGTGCTGTTGTGGTTCGGCAAATGAGTGAACGACCCCAAAGCTCATCCCGTATCCCCGCTTTATTCTTTATCTCGTATCCCATCAAAGCTGGCAGCGCATATGTAACTCCTGTGGCGTTGCTTGTGTTAATTTCTTGGGAATTGTTTGAATATGCGTCTTTTACTTCATTACGGCAATAGTCAGTGGAACACGGTAGACTGAACATTATGAAATAAATGAGACTACGCATTGACTAATTACGCTTCTTATGATGAGAGTCATTCAGATTTATAATTTTTTCTAGTTGTAGTAAGGTGATGCCGCGCATAAATATTCCGCGCAAGAAACGCAACAAAAACTCGTATTGACGAGATATTTCGTTGAAAAATATAGTGAATGAAAAATCTTATGATGACTTTTCGTCACATATATTCATCACCAATCATCAATTTTCCAGTTGACCAGTGTTGGCATACTATGCAAAGATGTGATGAGATATCTCGTCAACAAATTATGTACAAGCTATTAAGAGGGCATTTTTTGAGGCTCAGCATTAGCTTGGCATTTCTTTGAGTGATGTAATCTGAAAAAGCGACGGCGATTTGTTGGAGAACTAAGGTGGTCAAACAGCTGAAGTAGATGAGTTTTAGATATATATGAAACCAAATTCGAATCGCCCCATGAGTCGACCAACTGCTCGTTAGACCGATGACTAAAAGTGAACTTCTGGCAGTGAATGGGCCTAGCTAGTCTCAGTAGTTCGGTTATTAGTTCGGTGACCGGACTAATGAGACTTTTTGTATGGATGCGAAGATAGAAAGACTGGGTGTAGTGTCGTTAGATTATCGATGCTAGTAGAATGATGATGGTGATAATAAAAATGATGATTCACGAGAAATTCATGGTTTTCTTTGAAAATTACAGCTTAGATTCAGATCGCCAAATGGTGTTGGCAAGCAGGGCTCACGCAGTCAAAGCCGAAATGTTGAAAGAAGAAGAGGCGGAAGCACGTGAAACGTACGAGAAACAATTGAAACAACATTTGATTGATGAGAAAAATCAAAGAGCACGGAGGTACGTAACCAAAATGTTAGCTTAAAATGAAAATCATAATCATAATCATATAATTTATTATAACATTAAGGTCGCATTGATATACCTGCTAACAGTGTTCAGTTAATATTAATTATCATTATCTTGATCTTTTAACAATAAATCTGTGATAATAGATAAATTAATACTGTGTTAACTGCTATTGCATGTCTGGGATATTTGGGCTGAAATGGCTACAACTTTTATCCTACAAATCAAAATTTGAGTTCCTCAGAAGCATTTTTGATATATGCTTCTAGAAGATATGTAATATCGATGGGCTTTTTTGATCCTTATTTTTGATTCCACCATGTAGAAGGGGTAGAAAAAAAAATATATATACATATGTTTTTCCAAATTATATAAAAATGGTGTTTGAGACATACTATATTGTAGAGAATTTAATTTTACATAATAATATTCATATTACTTTTTTTGTTAAAATTAAAATTAACAGAGTTAGAAGATAAGGGTTGATACTGTGATTTTTTTTAAATTTACTTATCGACTCTTACATATCTTCTGTTAATTTAAATTTTAGCAAATAAAGTAATATGAACATTTTTATGTAAAACAAAATTCTTTAAATATTTGTTTGAAACACCTACTTTTTTTTCGTACTTCTATAGGATGAAATCCAATACTTCTTTCACTCATCGACATTTCATATCTTCTAGAACTTATACATGAAAAAACTTATACTGAGGGACTCAAATTTCGATTACTGTTGTAAATTTTCCTGGACTGCAAAAATGACCTAAAAAACTGTGCGCTTCACACCAATGGCCAGTTAAGGTTGAGTTTTTTTGAATTCAGTTGTTAATTATACTTCGTCGCTTCATTCTTCAGATATAATTAACCAGGTAGTCCTTTAAACCTACAAGGCAACTTCGCACGCTTTAGAGATTTAAAAATAGCTAATTTGAATCGATAAATGAAACAGGCTCACTACTCCCACTCCCCCACGCGGCGCCCAGTCCTATCTTTATAGTCATTCTTTTTTCGTGCGAGGCAACGAATACACGCGTTCTTACAACATTAGTACGTTTCTTGTAATAATCATGGGGAAAAGAATTGCGCAAGAAAAAATCGAACATTACAAAAACAAATTTAAAAAATTGGAGGATAAACAGTTACGTCAATACAGACGATTAATAATTTCATCTTCTCCAAAACGCAATACTAACTCCAGTAAGTGCATTTTATATCTACCCACAAAAAAAAAGTGTTAAATTATTTAAAAAAAAAAGTGTTAAAAGTGTTATTAATTAATTATACACTAATAGCCTAGAGTCGATTCCGAACGTGGCTAGCCTGGGGGTTAACCGTGAGTTAACACGAGGGCAATAATTCTCGTTAAACATGCGATTCTAATTGAACGTGTGTATGGAGAACCTACTAAATACAAATTTTACCAGAACAGTATGACCTGTTACTTACTATATTTCCTGAGACCGAATCAGTGGCCACGGTGCCCGAGGCCGCTGAACCGGTGGACGAGCTGCCTGAGGGCGAAATAGTCCCAGCTACAGAGGCCGAGGCACTCACAGCGACAGCGCCAGCCGTGCCTCCCGTAGTGCAGAACTTTTATCTGCGCTTGGTGACGCTACGGACGACAGTCCCAAATTCGGTGAGAATATTCACACCAACTTAGCTCAACGCTGGCTGCCCATACTTAAGAAAGGTTTAGTGAAAGAACCAAAGAAAAGTTACTTAAAGACTATCTCGTGCCTGAAAATTGCGCACTTCTCGAGGCACCAAAATTGAACGTGGAGATTTCCGCGGCGGTCGCGGATGGCGCACGTATTCGTGATTAGAAAATGGAAATGGCTCAGCAACAATTGGGAGTTAGCATTTCAGCTGTGAATCACCTGGTTTAGCAAAACCATTCCTTAATGTCATACCAGGATAGCGAACGAGACGAAACCTTATTTGGAAACAAGTTTTCCGATAAAATTAAAGCCTATAAAGTCATAGAAAAAGAGAGCTTACAAAAAAAAAAAAAAGGTGTATCTAATAATTCGATGACAGCTACCACCGTAGCCCAGCCATCGACGTCACGAGCCCACTACCAGGGAAACTGGTCCGGCCCCTCTCGCTATCCGACGAAGCAGGGGGGGCGAGGAGGTGCGTAGAACCACCAAGTGGCACTGACAACGCGATGCAGGCCTCCGCCTGCGCCCGCAACGAGAGCGGCCGGCCAAGGCAAGCCCCTTGTCCCAGCAACGCAGCAATGGCACAGGTACATGCCGGTTGTATACATTTCTTTTACAACTGTTGGATTAACATAACGTCTAATAGTATAGTGCTCGATTGGGTAAAAAAAAAAAAAAAAAAAAAACAGCATAGTTATTTCATTTTCAAAACGGGTTACTCAAACAGTTATTCCACAAAACAAATTATTATCAATTTCTGAACAGGCCGAACTGCTATCCGCTGTACAGAATTTGACCGATTTGGGCCCAGTAATTCCATGTTCGCCTGTAGAAGGTTAGTTTATATCTAGAGTATTTTTAACGCAAAAGCCAAATGGCGGCAAGCGTTTTATATTATTTAAAACAACTTAATAAGTTCATTGCAAAAATCACACTTTAAAATGGACGATTATAGAACCACTTCAAAATTAATTTCCGAAAACAATTTTATGGCTACCATTGATCTTAAAGAAGCCTACTTATTAGTACCGGTCGTACCTTCGGACCGCAAGTACCTCAGGTTTCAAATTAAAAGTAAAGATTCCCAAGAGGTACAAATTTATGCGTTTAGTGCAATGCCTTACGGGCTGTGTGTAGCCCCTAGGATATTCACTAAAATCATGAAGAAAGAAACTTACTTTTAATTGAGTGCTTTGGATTTAAAATTAATTATGAAAAGAGTAATTTAAATCCTCAATAATGTTACAAATATTTAGGTTTTATATTTGACTCCGTTAATATGACCACAAGTCTTCCAGTTGATAAACGTCTAAAGATTTTATATTTAGTCTAAAGATTTTCGTTATTACCTACCTGTACTGTCCGTGAATATTCATAGCTAATTGGTACACTTATCGCAGCTTGTCCGGCAGCATAGTATGGCTGGCTGTACCTATACTAAAATTTTAGAGCGACAAAACTATTTAGCCTAAAATTTCATGACTATGAGACAAAAAATATTATAAAGATGTAATCCTAAGCGATCTAACTTGGTGGAAAAATAATATTGAAACCACATGAAACTCCACACTGAACAGCAATTTCAGCTCGAAATTTTCTTACGGGCTGGGGCACATATTGTGTTAATACGCGCGTTCAGGGGGCACTTGGAAACGACACGAATCTGAATTTCACATAAATTACAATTACTTAGAATTTTATTATTAGTTGCGCTCTTTACGTTGAAATGTTTTGCCTACGATCGTTCGAGTTGTTCAATCCTGTTGCGAATTAACAACACAACAGTTATCTTTCTATATATAAAAATGAATCCCCATTTTCCTTGGTCACGGCATCACGCGTGAACGGGTAGACCGATTTTAATTCAGTTTTTACTAATGGAAAGAGGGATAAAATGGGGAATGTTCGTATATATAAAAATTGCACCCCGGGGAAGCCGGGGGCGGGTCGCTAGTTAGTTATATAAACAGGATGGGAGGAGTACAATTTCCACACTTAAACGACCTGTCGAGACAATTCTGGCAGTGGTGCGAGAAGCGCGATATTTGGCTCTTTGCGTCTTACATTAACACTAAAGACAGTATAGAGGCAGACGAGGAATTTCGTAGAATAAATCCGGACACAGAATATGAACTTTCGGATCGAACGTTTCAAAGAATAGTCGAATCTTTAGGTCAGTCGGAGATTGACTTGTTCGCTTCTCGCGCCAATGTGAAATGTGTACAGTTCGTCTCATGGAATAAAGATCCTGAGGCAATATGCATAGATGCCTTTACTATTAATTGGATTAATAAATTCTTTTACGCATTTCCCCCTTTTCCTTGATTTTAAAATGCATACGCAAAACCATTCAGGACAAAGCCACTGGAAACTTAGTTTTTCCAGTTTGGCCGTCACAAGCTTGGTTTCCATTATTACTGTCCTTGATAGTATCTAGAACTATTAACATGAGCCATAAAGAACATTCTGTACGCTCACCTTTTAGGAGCCACCACTCAGCAACTTACCCTGGCTGCCGCATGGCTCTCCGGATAGCGTTTTCTCGGCGGGGCATCCCATCAAAAGCCCTAGACTTAACGCTAGCTTCGCTGTCAGATAATACTATACGACAATACAACGTAACGTTGGAACTATGGTGGCAATTTTGCTTAACGAGATAAGATATTTTGACATTTCTATTAAATGTATATTGCGTTTCTTAACAGAACAACATAAAAAGGGATCATCTTTAGTTTGTTAAACAGTCATCGCTCAGCTCTGTCTATATTTTTGGGTGATGGTGTAGGTTTCAACGATTCCATAAAACGGCTGTTAAAAGGAGCATTTAGACTAAGACCTAGCTTACCTAAATTTTTCTCAATTATATTTACAATTCGTATCCAAATTTCGAACTTACCTTAGAAAAAATTACAAAGAAATTAGTGATTCTTTTAGCCTTGTATACTGCCCCACAGGGTCCAGACATTTTCCTTAATAAAACTAGATAAAATTTTTATAAGTACAACAGGAATTAAAATCATAATAAAGAATTTAATAAAGACTTCATCGCCAGGGCGCACCCAACTGAATTTGTTCATCCCCTTCTTTGAAGGTAATAGTAATGTTTGTCCTGCAAATTTACTTAAAGATTATCTTCTGGTTACAAAAGACAAACGGCCAGAGGATGTACATAACCTCTTAATAACTGTGAAGCCCCATCACAAGGGTCTGTCAGCACAGACCATAAGTAGGCGGATTAATCAGGTGCTCTCTGAAAGCGGTGTGAACATAAACTTATTCATTGCACATAGCACTAGACATGCTGCTACTTCGGCGGCGGTAGCAGCAGGAGTTAGCGTGAATACGATGAGGAAAGCCGCTGGGTGGATCAAAAATTCTGAAACTTTTGCAAAGTTCTATAAGCGGCCAATTGTAGATGAAGGTCTTTTTGCTCGAGCAATCGGCTCACAAACACGTGATTTGTCACGATCCACCGTATTAAACGTACATTTAATATTAAGCTAATTACTTAAAATTAGGCTTAGTATATTAGTGGTTAAACTGTTAATTAATATAAAGTTTAACGTAAAGTGATTGTTTTTATATTTTCTATGTTTCAAGTCAGTAAATAAACAATCCGATGTTATTTACTGATGCATCCAAATCCGGTATGTGAATAAATAACTCCACGTTTATTTATTCACATACCGTGACTATTAAGCAAACGCTTTGCTCTAAACATCTACCTGGTTAATTATATCTGAAGAATGAAGCGACGAAGTATAATATGTGATCAAACGAACTTCACAAGTGAAGTTCAATCAATATTATACGAGTCGCTTCATTCGAAGATATAAGATCCCACCCGTACCCTTGCAACCCTGTACTCAAAGGTTTGCTTAAACATCTCTGAACAAAATGACTATAAAGATAGGACTGGGCGCCGCGTGGGGGAGTGGGAGTAGTGAGCCTGTTTCATTTATCGATTCAAATTAGCTATTTTTAAATCTCTAAAGCGTGCGAAGTTGCCTTGTAGGTTTAAAGGACTACCTGGTTAATTATATCTTCGAATGAAGCGACTCGTATAATATTGATTGAACTTCACTTGTGAAGTTCGTTTGATCACATATTATATTTAACTCTATTCTTTCCTTTTTATCATTCATGACGAGGAAGAGTTCCTCAAGCTATATAAAGCACTTGTTTATTTATTTTTGTAAGCAAACATGATGTTTATTGTTGACTAGATTTCTTAAAAGGTGATAAGTATTTTTGGGATTTTCTTTGCTGCACTTGTTATTTAGATATTTATTACATAATTGTTTTCCCTATAAGTTTAGAGTGGAATTTATGGTAGAATTTGTTTAATGGGCTAATGTGAAAGGGCATGTTCAATTCTAAATTACGCTTGGATTTATAAGTTTTAACCGTCATTTTAAAATAGCCTACCTGTTGATTCCCTGTCCCTATGTTCGTATTATTTGCTATAGATTAAAATCGTAATAACAGTTTATACAATACGGCATTGACACCGCTGCTGAGATTCCACACCTACTTTTAACCAAATGGGATGGTTTGTCTACTCCTAGTTTTAGCTGCTACTATGAAAGGTGGACCTACCTTTAACTACCTTCAGCTAAGAATAAAAGATTCAGACCCGTCTATAGATAGTTTTAGCCGGATAAAACAAGTTTAGTCGTATTTCGGGTAGCCGTGATGACATAAAATTTATGTTATATATACGAGTATGTTGATTAACTTCAGATTCAAAGTAGAGACGCAATTGACGTCGTGGCTACAAAAGTATGATTCAGAAATGAGTGATAAACAGATCGAATTAGACGAGTTCACAGAGAAATATGAAGAGGAACTAGAAAAATGCGAAATTTTAAAGGTAAGAAATTAATTTATAATCCACAGTTCCGTTTACATCCAGAATTGCAGACTTTCATTTGCGACAACAAAAAGACATTAGAACATTAGATTTCTACAAGTTGGTATATTAATTTTCAGCTCAGCCTATATTAAAATTTCTGTCTAAGTACTTGTATTAATTAAATTTAAATACATTACGTAAACAACAATCTAAGTTTTCGAGAGTAATCTTTAAAAAATAAGTAATGAATTAGTTAGACGTTAGACCAAATCGCAGCACAATGAGACATTTCTTTCGCCTGTTTGGATAATGTTTACTCCACAAAGTGCAAATAGAAACGGGCGGCCAAGTGTGCCCTGAATTGCGTTCAGCGCAATTGCTCGGCACTATTATTACTGCTCCTAGAGAGGAGCGGCGGACGGCGATTCCTTGCTCTGTGGTATAAAATATAAGGCTATAAAATATAAATATATACAACGAAGACAGTGACTATTCAAAGGGAGATATGTCCTTTTAAAGAAAAGCCTTCAATATAACAAATGAAAACAAATACAATAAATATAATCGATTTGTAGGAGAAGTTGGCAGAGCAAGACAAGGAATACATCCCGTTAATGGAGGAAAGAGAAGCGGAATACCACCAGGAGATGACGGAGAAAATGCAGAAATTCTTAGTGGAGCATGCAGCTAGGGTGATACAGAATGCATGGAGAGAAGTCCTAGCCAACAGGGCGGAAAAAAAGAAGGTAAGGAATGATCAGAAGCTTTTTATAAATATTAGATTGCATCAGGTATATTGCTAGCCTACATGCTTTTTTCAAAATAATTTATAAAATTTTACAATCGGTATAAAAACAAGTACCAAACAGTGTCAATTGCCTAATCTCGCAATATAGAATGGAACAAATGCATCTATACTTATATAGGGTAGTTTAAGATCCACGCCGCGGGTCGACGGTGAATCTAGACTGTTTCTGATAGGTCCTTTTGGAAAAATTAGGGGGAAGCCTTTGTCCAGTAGTTGACGTCCTACAGCTGAGATGATGATGATGCGGGTACTTTAAACTAAACTTTGTCATACTTGAACAAAACTTACCAAGAGTCAACATGTCAATACTTTCCAAGTCTGAAAATACGAAACGTTATGGAGTCATAACTTTTCAAAAGTTTGAGCGCACTTTTATGTTCACGGACGATAGACGCAGTGGCCAATGAGATCTTATGTATTTTAGTTCGTAGATTTTAAAATCGCATGCACTTACACCTGTTTTGGTCATTATTAAAGTTAAAATTATCTTCCTTTTTCACGCAGCAAAAAGGAAAAGGTAAAAAGGGTAAAAAGAAGGCTCAATAAACTATTTAATCTGAGTTTTGAGTTTTAATGTCACGCCTTATTTCCAATTTAATTTTCCCTTATTACCAAATTCAATTTTCCATTTATGATAATTAGTAAACTCTTTGAACTAATATTGCACACTATTCCAAAATAATATATTTCTTTAAACAAAGAGAAATAGGTATCTACGTATCACACCACGTCAATGAAGTTGGATGAGTGGTTAAAAAATGAACTTTTCAAATTTGGCTCTGGTCTGGATCTGGAAAGTAGTGGCAGGGCACACTGCGTTTCGCAGTCATTTGGGCAGCTCGTCTGGCGGCAGTAATCACCCCCTTCCAGAAGACCACCGTGAAATAACAGCACGTGTGCTGTTGTGTTTCGGTGAGTAAGTAAGGGATGCCAGAGCCCATTTCCCTATCTCCTCCTAATCCCTTATCTTTTATCATACTGCAGTCTGCAGCGCACTTGCAGCAGCTTTGGCGTTTTTGTGTTATAGGCGACGGTAGCCACGTAAAAAAAAAGTAATACAAGTATAGTTTGCATTATTTATAGAGATATGCCGACGAAGTCGCCGGCAAAAGTTATTTTATACGTAGTGTTCAGACTTCAGGTGCATTTTTAACGCACTAACCACTCAAGGTGATAAAATATTCATTTTTAAAAAATCAGCCAACAAGCCGTTGTTTTTTTTTATATAGAATTTTTGCAGTCGGCAGCGCACTTGCAGCAGCTTTGGCGTTGTTTGTGTTATAGGCGACGGTAGCCACCTACCATCAAGTGGACCGTCAGCCTGTCTGCCGAACTTAACATAAAATTTTTTTTTTTAGTATGAGTAAAAGCAATGGAAAGTTCTTCCAGTCAAATTCCTTTACATTCCTTCACATTCCTCACCCTTTTCAGTTGAAGAAATTAATAAAGAAAATGCAAGACGCCGCCGCGGCTGCCGCTGCTGCAGAAAAGAAGGCGGGAAAGAAAAAATAACACAGAACACAGCGTTTATATTAATTTATTTTGTATATTTCTATTTTGTATATTAGCATATGAAATGATTTCATTTAAATTAAATTGTGATTTTTATACAAAATTATAGTTATTTCCTCTACACATTTGCAAAGCTTTCTTAATTATTCTGCTCAATTTGCGTATTTAATAAGGTTTTCCTTTAATTTATTTTGACATTTCTGACAGTTGACATTTTTTACTCAGAATAAAGAACAAATCAGAAGGAGTGTTCAATAAAATTGCTAGCCGTGCAGTGTGTTTAAAAACAAGATGGATGTGTCATTTACGATAGGTAAAAAGTTTATTTGAAAATATGAATAATTATACATAATTATATAAAATTAATAAACAGACTTAATATTACAAATAATAAGTGTCATTCAATTGATAATAAATGAACGATCTACTTATATGTACATAAAATGTAGTTCCATATAATAATAAATAATCTTACTTCGTCAGTCTAGGTGCATTCTTACACGTTGGAAATACACAAGCATAGTATAAAAAGAGTACTAGCAACACAAGAGAAAGAACGCTAAAGAGATTGACCACATTCTTTACATTGTTGGGTTAAAAATGGCTAACAAAATTTTATTGGCTAACAAAGTTTTCAGTATTTTAAAGTAGTATCAATTTACGAAAAATACCTCTTGTTAAAATAATTTAATTGCGATAGTTATCTTTATTTTATTATGGTATAACTAGATACATTTTTTATCTATTTTATGTACATAATATATACAAATAAATAACCAATTTACAGTTAAGAATTGTATAATCACCATTTCTAAAATTAATTAAACATATTACAATGAAGAATTTTTAAACAAAAAAATAGAGTTCAGAAAATCAGGTCCAAATATGATCAAAACTTCTATTGCTACATATATAGGAATTTAAACACTTTTTATTCTACAATTACATATTCGGTAGTTTGAGTTTAAGCACAATCTCTCATTCTGGTTCGTTCTGTATTCAGAGTTTTTTTAGTTTGAATATTATATTACATCGTATCATTGCGATTTAAGACTACATACATTATAGACTTTTTTTGGACATTATTATGCATTTTTATGGTACGTATATTGTTTTATACTGCTTTTAGTGCTACTCATCGAAGACATATTCATGAAATTTCTGTATAAATCCAAAATTACCTAATGATATTATGTTAGGCGGCATCAATTGCCGATTGCCAGTAAACAGTAGTAATATGTTTTGAAGAAAGTATCCATAAATCTTCGTTGAGTAATAATAAAAACAGTGGTTGATTTGTACAGTGTTTTTTTATGTAATTAATAAATGGTTATTGAGTAGGACCATCGATAAAAATAAAATCTTTTAAGTAATAAAAGTTATTCATATTTAAATGAATATTTGGCAGTGCCATCTATTGTGCATTTTTTAAATTGATTTAAATGATAAACCAACTTTAATTTTTAATGGGAACGTATAAAAAACAACGTACAATAGCGCCATCTGGATATAAGCCGACTTTAGAGCTTTATAATAAGGCAAAGAATCAAAGGACATTTGGTAGCAATCTTAAGTATATCGATGGTAATACCACAGGTAATACTAAGGAAGTGTCTGAGGACAGTTTTTTTTTTATCATTTGCAATAAGCCTCTCTTTATCTTTTTTTCTTCTTGCATCTGATCATAGCTTCTCATTGTCGTCTAGTACTTGTAGATGTCTTATAGCTCTAACATCTATCAGCGTGTCCGAAGAGCTCTTGGTAGTAGGCACAAAGGAAATGGCGCGGCGGGCTCTCTCGCCGTTACGGAATACTGGATTGAGATCCTTTAATGAAATAAAATTAATTTAATGAAAAAAGTGAAATTTTCGGACCAGTGCTATCAGAGCCGGTTCCCATATAGAGAAATATTTTTCCATATGTAGAAACTAGACCTTATAATAGCCAACTTGATTGATAGCTATAGTAGTAAAAGATCTCGCTTTTGTTCATTAATCTTTTTGGAGTTTACTCCTTAAGAATAGATTTTCATTTAAGGCCTCCGGTATGGAAATTTTATGGGTAAAATTAATACAAACGTTAACTAAAAAGCGTTACGTTATCTGTCACTTTGACATTTGTGTGACAGCTGATATATATTTTATTTTCACTAATTCTATTCTCTGGGCTTATAAAAGCAAACGTCAAAATCTTGTGTGAAAAGTGAGTCTCCGTTGAGGAACGATACGATAGCGCGTTTTAACCTGCCAGCGTAGCGACATCTGTCGTCGAAAAAATGAACTATTTGAACTTATAATAGTGACATCTGTGTACACAAAACGTAACTAACATAACTTTTGTTAGAACACGTGACATCTGAGTATGCAGAATGTAACTAAATAATATGAAATAATTACCTGGACCTTATAGCTAACTTGACTGATAGCGACAATAACAAAACAAGACAAAAGTAGTGACAGTTTCGCATCACAATATGGTTTTTGCTTTATCATGTAAATCATGGCATGTCATATCTTAATAAGATGATTCAGTGTAATAAGGACCCCTTATCACAAAGTTTCAGAAACAAAGTTTTACTGAGTCGCAAGCTGATTGTCTATACAACTATCCAACTGCTATGGCAGGTGACTGCTGTCGCATAGAGACTGCATCGCCTGTAATTAGCATGTACGCTGCCAACCTCAATAGGTGTTTAAAGGTTATGCGATGTGAGACTAGATGTCCCTACGACACAATTTATTATCGACGCTTTTCGCCCAATTCATATAAAATGGTTATGTTAAAAATAAGAGCAAATAATAAGAGTGTTTTTATACTGTGTGTTGTATCGGTTTTCCCTTTAGGGATGGAAGATGAGGAATATTGAAGATGTGCTTGCATCTTTAACTCACGCACCTAAACAAAATAGCACACGTGATATTATTTCACCGTTTCTTCTACAAGAGCGAAGCTAGGGCTGCCCAGTTTGTGAGGATCGCGGTTCGCGCCGCGATCAAGACCGGAGTCGGAGGCCGAAGACAGAGACGGGAGACCGCGACTTATGAGTCGGTCTCCGCGACTTATGGAGCGGACAACGAACGATATCACTCTTAAGTCACTCGTGTTTCGGAAATCTATTACTCTGCTGTGTAATGGTATGTTATTGCGTAGTGTAATGCACCTTTACCCTGAGATGCACGTGAAGTGCCTGAGCATTGTGTTCAGTCCTGGTGATCTTGTCGCGCGCTGCTCGAAGTTCTTCGTCTAATCTCTGCTTCTCTACCTCCAATTCTTGCAGGCGCTTTTCTGCTTCTGTAAGTAAATAATTATTAAATTTCGTTCCAGTGTTTTATAATGATTATATTGGAAAATGGTGACAGATTTATCTTGGGAAAAAATATACCAAAACAAATACGCACGAAAATTAACACCACGCTAAAATTCTTAGCCATACCATGCTGTTATAATCTACATAACCCGACAAATGGCATTCAACAAAAAAAAATCCAGGCCATTTTTCAATTTCTAATATTAAAAAAAAAGTAAGCCGAATTGGTCCAGCCATTCTCGAGTATTGTGTTTAGCAACACTAGTGATACGCATTTGTCTAAACGCGTTCGCATTACTGGTAATCGTCGACATAGAAATTCGTACTCGAGTCTATTATAAAGAATATTCTTTAAGCAATAGCTTCCTACCTTTGTATTGTGCTTCTTTCTCCATTTGTAATTGCTCAAATTGCTGTCGTTTTAATCTTTCTTCTTCAAGCATTTTATTCTGTTCTTCTTGTAATCTTTCCAATTCCTCCCGCCTTTCCCATTCTTCTGCCAATACTCTACCGAACATAATAATTACTATATTGAAGTCGCATTGAATCATTAAATGTAACATCAAAAAGTTTATTTTGATCTTAAAAGGAAGCCTTTACCTCGCCTGTAACGCACGCACAATTTCTTCGTCTCTCTTCGCTTGGGTCTCTTCTTGCAGAAGTTTCTCCAATGTCTTTTGGGCATTTTGTAATTCTTCCAATTTCTTATTGTCCTGTTGTGCTATTTGTGCTAACTCCTATGAACAAAATATTTAAGTAAGTATTAATAAGATTTAATTGCAAAAAAATCCTTATTCAATCATTATCTCTTTTGATTTCCAAAGAATGCTACACTAGTCAAGTCAATATTCAGTGCAAAATAGTTGCAAAACCTATCTTTTCTTTTGCTATAGCAGACGCATTATCAACTGATTCGTCAGGTATAAACAGAAATGTTAAATATACCTGTGCCTGCGCTTCAGCCGCGAGCCTCGCGCGCACCTCGTTTTGCAGTCTCGCTCTTGCTTCCCTCGCCTCTCGCTCGCGCCGTGCCCCCGCCCCGCGCCTTCCTGCCCGCGCTGCCCGCTGATACCCCTCTGCGCCCCCAGACACGGCGGCCGCCTGCCGCACTGCCGACACCCACTGCAGCCGACTCCTGTGTCACACTTTCGTTTAGCCACGAGATTAGCACTTTTTCTTCTTAGCGCCAGCGCAAATTAGAGGACGGCACGGCAGAGTATTCATTCTTAAGCGATTTTAATATAAATATATAATTCGAATTTCATTGTATTATTATACTACGGTAACAGTCAGCTTGCTGCGGCATTCCACGGTAGCATAATACAATAAAATTTGAATTATATTAAAAGTCCTTAAGGTACTAAATAAGGTCCTCCAGTGTGCGCCGGCTTCTATGGTGTCTTCTCCTACCAGAGGTTGACTAAGATCATCACAATTTTAACTTAGTTCGTAGCCGCTCTGAACAACGATCGAGTGCTCTTTCCTAGGAAGGTTTTTAAAGCCAAGATGATTTAGGTCTGTCTGGTTTTTACGTTTTACGGCGATCATATAACAAAATAACTTTTAATTGTTTTATGTTGTAAAGCACCCAGTTTTTTTCAGCCATGACTTCGATTTCAGACGACCACTGTGAAATTACATCGTGAATAACAAAGGTTTTAGACTGACAATGTCCTTTATCTTTTGTTAATAGGTGACGGTAGCCACCTGCCATCAAGTGGATAGTGGGACCGCCTGCAGACCTTTGCAAAAGAAATAATAATCCATAATAGTGCACATACTTGTGATCTTGAGTGCCGAATTCAAAAGTTCTATCCGGAGTTATAATCTGGAACCTCTGTATCTTTCCCTCGCCAGCAGCCGCTTCCACGGAACAGTACTCGTCTATAGAGATCCTTCCGCACTGTTCCTTCTGCGAGGAACTCTTGTAGTATGTCAGAGCGCACGGCTGAAGGACACACCAATATTCCCTCATTGTTGGCAATAAATAACCTCGCTTTAACAGATACCCCTAAAAATTAAGCTCGCTTTTAGAATATTCCATACATTTTATTTATAAACGCATAAATGTATGTATTACAATCTGCTTTGATTATCTTTGAGATAATATTTGTGTAATATATTGTGTATGATAATATTTGTGTATGCCTTAAAATTGCCTTGTGTTACCTATTCCTATTATAAACTTCTTTTATTTGTGCTGTTGGTGTACCTTTAGAAAATAAATAAATAAATAAATAAATAAATAAATAAATAAATATGATTTCTTTTAAATTAAAGGCGAGTGGTACCTTCTTGATAATATCCTCGATGAAAACGTCATATATTTCATCAACGGCTTCGACTAGAGCTTTAGAGTGTAATTGTTGATCGCAGCAATATTTTGCTTCTAAAACTGCCACGAATGCTGCCCATTTAAAGTGTCCGATCGACGAACCGAGAGCATCCCAGTCTGCCGCGTCCCAACGAAGTCCTAAACAATGCACCAGTTGTTCAGCCACTAACCCAGCTTCGGATGGCTGCAGTACCACCTGAGAATAGTCATTAAACCTTTTCTAATTTCATGCAAAAATTCCAAGAATTATTACTCTTTTTAATATTTATTTTACGACGACAGTACCTAACCCAAAATATTCTTTGCTAAATTTGATGCCAACTTTAGGACAATTAACTTGGTGATAGAAATTACTATTTCTATCACCAAGTTTTGAGTTTCCTATACATTTTTGAACTACTGAGTTTGTTTTAGGCTGAAATAAAACGTTATTACGATGTAATATGACGACATTTTTCTTCTTCTTAACGTGCCGCTTCTCTACGAAGATTAGCGACCATCATGGCTATCTTCACCTTGCAAGCTGCTACACGGAAGAGGGAGCGAGTGCTCAAACCAAACAACTCTCTCAAATTCTTCAACCAAGATGTCTTTGTCCTGCCTCTGCTACGCTTTCCTTGTATTTTCCCCTGCATCACTAACTGAAGAATATGGTATCTTTCGCCCCTCATCACGTGCCAGAAATACTGCAGCCTCCTCTCCTTTATCGTTCCCAACACCTCCATTCCCTTTCTCATTCGTCGCAGAACTTCAGCACCTACCTACTTGAATGACCTACTTGAACGATAATAAAAAGACTTGAAAAAAGTTAAAATTCCTTTGATGTTTTGTGAAAGTGAAATTGCAACATTATATTTTCATTACGTTGCTATTCTCTAAGGTTCCTGTCACTAGATGGGCTGCATAGCCAGATTATGACTGCGGAACGCATTGTCACAGAATAAATAATAGTACTAGCGTAGGTACAGAAGTTCAATGTGAGCGACGGTAGGCAATTATATCACGACACACACAGAGTGATAGAGGCCTGGCATTGTGTCTTGCTACTATTAAATATACATATAGTAGCTAACCGTTCACGGCTCGAGGATATAATTTTTGTCGCTCTATCCACTAGTGAAAACCGTATAAAAATCTATTGAGTGGTTTAGAAGAAGTTAGCGGAGAATATAACAACTTTAACAAGGAGGTTGACACAAGGATTTAGATGGGTTGGGCTGCATTTGGGAAGCTACGTCGCTGTTCTCGTCACCATTGCCGTAGTGTCTGAAGATTAGTGGGTCCTGCCAGTAATGATGTATGGTGCCAAAACGTGGCCTTACACGGCAGAACTGATCCACAAGTTTAAAGCCGCTCAGAGAGCCATGGAGCAAGCTATGCTCGGAGTTTCTTTGGTGGATAGGATAAGAAATTCCGAAATTCGCCGAAGAACCAAAGTTATCGACATAGCAAGTTTTAGTGGAAATGGGCCGGTCACATTATTTGCAGAGCATGCAGATAACCAATGGGGTAGAGAGTGGAGGCCACGAATTGGAAAGCGCATGGGAAACGACCTGAAAAGGTGGACAGCAGGCGACCTGAAGGGCTTCCCAGGAGGCGGGGCGGGTGGATGCGAAGGAGAGAAGACTATGCATAATCGCAAGCTTTGGGAGAGGCGTACATTCAGTAGTGTAGAGAAACAGACTGATAATGATATTTAATTATATCGTTATGGCATTGGACGATTTATTTATGGTCCCGGTAGTTTGAATAGTTGTGTTACAGGGACTAAGTTAAACAATGTTTCTTAGCATAGTTTTTCATAACACAACTGGTTCCATTACTGTGTCACAGGTCCATTATTTTCGAACCATGAAATGATAGCACAACTACTTGTGTAACCGAGTTAGTCCACGGCTACCTTGCGATATACATATAGATTTAGATGTGGCATTGACGCAGAAATGTACAATAATGTTATTTAATAAAAAAAAGCAACCACAAAATAAACAATAAAAAACAATCCAATGTCAGTAATAATAAATAGTTATTTCTCTCAAGTTATCTCAAAAGATTAACATTCTCTCCCCCATCAATGATGTTATCCCGTCTTTCAGTTTAGCCACTTAAGTGTTGCTATAAAGTGTAATTTATTCCACACCAACTCAATAACACATTGTTTCTCTACAACGAACGTGTATTTCTTTCAATATATATTTTTATTAAGGTCAACAAACTAAAATGACCCCATCATTATAATTCAACATCTGTTTCGCATGTGCAGTCGATAATTGTACGCAAACCCTTTTTGCTTGATGACGTGAATCGTCAAACTCATTTGGTTGTTAATTTACATTTTAAAATTAATAATATGACTTTTTGCAAAGAAAACTTTTTGTGAAGTTTCCCTTGCCAAGTTAATTCAGAAATTCTTTAGATACTAACGAAATATACGAGTGAATATAGATCTTTACGAGTGGGTATACATACACATACATTATATTAAATCTACTAATATTGTAAACGCGAAAGTTGGTTAGGATGCGTTACAGTAATATAGTTTACACATCATAATAATACATAGACTAAAATTTATCAAGACACACGACAAAAATTAATGCTAAAATATAGCAACATATTGTTAGTTCTAGGTACGTTAATGGTGAACAATTTCCTCCTCATGAACAGTTCTTACCACGTAACGATTGCTGTCGTCGGCATCTTGAACTAGGTCGGCGAGAAGACAAAATATTCTGAAGAGTTTAAACACTGAGTCGTCGCTGAATATTGGCTTGTCTCGACCAAGAAGATTCTTCCTGCACACGAACCAGCACACCTGAAGTTACACAGAAATATAATTTGTATTTTTTTTTATATATTAAAAAATATATATATTATTTATAAATAACATAGCCATAGTAGACTAACTTACTATTGCTATGTTATTTATAAATGTATAATCTATAATTAAATTCAGTCAACATCCGCAATATAATGTACTGAGAAGATATTATAAATATAATTGCTGCCTGCTCTTGGCCAGTCATGCAGCAAAGACCAAGCCGACGATGGAGCGAGCTCACCCAAAATATGCCTATTCATTCGAACTTCAAGAGATTTTGTTTGTATGAGTTCGGAAATACACACTCCGTCAGAAACTTCCAATCCTTAGCAGTGCGCATTATAAAAGATGTTTTAAAGCGCTTGCTCGACAAGGTAAAGATTTCGACAAGGTGAGGATGGTAATCAGCCGTTCGTCTGAAAGTTCGATAGAAGAAAGGAGAAGGCGGTATGAGCTTCTGAGCACACTCTCCGAAGTATACATCTTATGGATGAAACACAGACAGGCGATTTTGCGTCTATGTATCAGGCTCTGCATTTGATGCACTTTTGTATATATTGACTGATAAAATGCTTTACTCACGCTCCGAAAAAGCATATAATTATGCTATATTCTATGGTAGTCTTTTGTCAGACTATAAATGAATTACTATTGGTTTTATTTATACAATTCATAAGATGGTTATTTTATATTTATTATTGTTTATTACTATTGACTATGGAATTCATATTCTAGTAGCTACAAGGAAAAAATATGCCCATATTAAATTACCGCAACAGTATTACATATGCTAAGGCCTGTGATAATATAAGTATACCATATTGTATATTGTGTTGTATGTATATATGTATGTATTTAGTTTATGTGAGTCTTTTTAGAATTTATATTATCATTACTCTTCTGCATTATTCATTGCATTATTCAATTGCACCTCCGTCATTCTTTCTGATCTACCCAATGGTTGACTGGTAGATAATGCCTTAAGGCATTAAGTTCGCCTTTTGTACGATTGTGCAATAAAGTTTAAATAAATAAATATACCAAACAGAGGTATACTTATAATCTTTTTTTATAAATCGACTTCCCGCGACTTCGTTCGCGTGGACTTCATATTTAATTTTATAGTCAAAAAACTAATATTAACCTTTTATTGTTATTTCTATTTTAAGAACGGCAGACAGGCTGACGGTCCACTTTTTTTTTTATCAAATCCCTCCAACGTCATCGGAGCCTATATTTGCTTTAACTCTTTCATACCAGTTCTCGCAGTCGCTACTTCTCGTACTTTCATTCTTCATACTATTTTCTTTCTTTTATCCATCACCATTCATTCTCTGTGGGTGGGATGCCCGCCTAACTACTCTATCTATCCTTAATCTAATATAGGTTTCAGTTGTTCCTTCCTTTACCAGTACCTTGAACCTTTACCTTTTGCTTATTTATTTATTTCTTTATTTCCATTATACAATAACTTAATACAATTTTCTTATTCTAATTCTTATTCTAATTATAATAATCCGGATACATTGTTAATAATTAAATTACATATTTAAAATTTAATCACATTGACGACGGTCCACTTGATGGTAGGTGGCTACCGTCGTCTATAACACAAGCAACGCCACAGCTACTGCAAGTGCGCTGCCGCCTACACTAGCATTAAGGATAAGGGATTGGATAGGGAAGTAGGCTGTGACATCCCTTACTCACTCACCAAAACATAACAGCACACGTGCTGTTATTTCACGGTGGTCCTCTGTAAATCGGTGGTACTGCCGCCAGACGGGCTGCCCGAATGACTGCGAAACGCAGGGTCCACTACTTTCCAGATCCAGACCAGAGCAAATTTGAAAAGTTAATTTTTCAAAGTTGACCCTGCCGGGAATCGAACCCGGGAACTCTAAAACAGAGCGTTAAGGCAAGCACCCTAACCTTTCCCTAACCACTCATCCAATGGACTCGTCAAAAAATAAAATGTGTAAGGTAGGTAGGTACATTTACTTTAGCATTTTTTAACCCTCATAACTTCTAAACGAAAGGTCCGATTCGAATAATTTAACAAGGAATTTACATGTATATAATAAGTATGTATATATAATCAATTGACATTGACTATTAAACTAGTTGGATTAGGATTCAATTTTGATACGAATGTCATCATCTGTCGATTCTATTCGTGTTTTGATTGACTAATTTGAACAAAAAATGGTTATGAACTTTTTTGTGAGTAGGTAATGATTAGTGTAATAAACATGTACTACATTATCATCAATAGTTTTAGCAGAGCATGCCAAATCCAAATAGTGAACTTCTATAGGCAAATTTTTGATACAGTCTGTTCCATTGTAGTAATTTTCGTTGGTTTCTCTAACTGTTAACTAGTTTTTTAGTTTATCCATTAAAAACAAACATACAAAAAAACATATTCCTCTTTATAATATTAGTGTAAATGTAACTAAATAAGAGAACCTTGTTCTCTTGTTTAAAGATACGGTCCGATAATGCTTTAGTTGAATAATGGTAAAATAATGATTCATAGAAACGCTATCATCGTGATTGAACGGACGTTAAAAGAACAGCTCATAATATAGATTTGTAAAATTATATAAATTATAACACGTTTTACCTTGAAAGTCTGATAGGAGCGAGACTGTCTTACATTCAAATTGCTCACTGAAGCGGAGTACCGCCTAAAAAATTTGCTGCTGACATTTTATTTTGCGACAGTGTATAAGATACCTAATATACAAATTTGTGTGTATAATAAGCTTGGAGGCGGGTTGCTAGTATTTTATTAAAATATGTTAATTATATGTATAGTTAGGGCCTCTTTTTAATTAAGTATAAATTATAATACTACTTGTGGGACTCAACTTTTTCATAATTATAATATTTAAAAGTAATCAGTTAAGCAAAACATTTTTTAAAATAAGCTGTGTTTGTGTGTATTAGAGATTACCTTTGTATGGGCTTCGCACGGAGTTGGAATTTTCGAAAATCCTTTCTCAGCGGATGCTTACGTTATAAAATAAATATTATGTTCCAAATTTCAGCTTTCTAGACTTAGTAGTTTTAACGGTGCGTTGAGAGTCAGTCAGGACAAACGATTTTATAAGTATAAATATCTAAATTAGTTAATAAACAACTTTTATTTTTTCCCGGCCCCGGCTTCGCGCGGATGCAAAATTTTGCTAGAAATTATATAAAGAAAGAAAACAACTTTTATTCCTCAAGATATCTGTCAAATACAAATACTATCAATGATAAGAACAAATAAACTGTAATTACAAACAAAAGAAACAAATAAATAATAAACAAATAACACGAGGAAAAGGAACCCTGGCTCGATATACAGTTGTGGTGCAGACCACAACACTGATACTCTACAAGAAACCACAGGTATTAAAAGTTCTGAATTGCCCCGTGAAAACGTTCTAGTTTTTTTTTATATTATTAAAGGTGGCAGATAGGCTGACGGTCCACTTGATGGTAGGTGGCTACCGTCGCCTAAGGACACAAGCAACACTAAGGGGGTTACATGTGCGCTGCTGACCTCGCAGGAATTTGCTTACTGCTCGCTTGAAGAAGCCCGTATTGTAGCTAAATGGAAACACCTTAGAAGGGAGACTGTTCCAGGGATCGCGCGTCCGTGGGATAAAGTTTCTACTCATCCGAACTGTGCGCAGCGGCACTTTATCGTAATGCGGATGAACTTCGCATCTATGGCGCGCAGTGCGGTGGTAATAGTTTGAGGTAGGCATTAATTGGAACAACTCATCCGAGCACTCGCCATTGTACAGCCGGTAGAACACACAAAAGAGAGGCTACATCTCTTATGCAATCATATTATATATTCAATAATATAATTATACAATCAGTGGTTGAGACTATAGCAATTATCTTAAAACTGCTAAACCAATTTTCATGCGGTTATTATCTATCCACAGAGTGATTCCCATAGAAGTACGAATACGGCTTTAAACAAATAGAAGTCTCGTAATAGATGAAATGCATAGAAAGGAGAAGTGGCGAGCCAGTGAAAGGATAGAGCGCAACTGGGGGCCCAGCCAAGATGCACAAAATAGAAACGCTTCCTTTGCGTACTTACGAAACGAAAGAAATGAAGCCCGGTGATTGGTTGTTGAAGTTACAACTGTCACAACAACCAATCACTGGGCTTTCGGAAAAAATCGTTTGAGATATAACAAAACAATGTATTGTTTTGTTGTTTCTCTTTGATAGGTCTACAAAAAAGTTTGCGAAGGCATTTGTCTATCTTTTAAGCTTACTATTGCCATAGTAACTTCTAAAAAAACCAGAGAGAGATACAGTAGTAATCATTATCAAATTAAATAACATACACATTATAATAGCCCTGTACACAATACAATAATTTAAATGAATATCTTAGAAGTTATCGTAAATTCGCGTGAGAAAATATAGACAAACCTTAACAATATCAAAATCTTTTCGTTGGTAACAAGCAAAGGAGAGAGTTTTACAAAAAGTATTTATATGGAAATAAACCATGGAAGAGACCTATGGAAAGGTTTATGTATATAATTTGCAAAAATAATAATAATAATAATCCGTGAGATAATTATTATTATTACCATAAAATATAATAAAATAACTTACTTCGCTAATTTTCTTCTCGTACTCCCTCACTGATGGCAAAGTGACCGTTTTAGGCAGCGCGCTAAAAACTTCATGTTGCAAATAGTGTCGGAACTCTTCAAAGGTTAGCTCATTGGAGGATCGGTAGTGGTCCAATCCTTTCTCGACGCCATAGAAATCTAGAAGAGTGCCAATATTTGCTGTTAGCACCTGGAATTAAATAGAAAGCTTTGTGTAAAGATAAAAGTTGAATTGATGACTTAGTACAAAATGAACGCTTCATAAATTTGTGTGAATTGAGCTAATCTACAATCAGATCCAGAAGTTCTGTGAAAAATCTATCTAGGTATTCTGTACATAATTATAATAAAATCGTAAACGAGTCGTGTCTGTACATTAAATATATTTAAAAAAAAATACATGTTGTAAAAAAAAGTGTTTTTAGAATTTTTTTCTGTTTGTCTGTGCGTTTGTGTACGCTAATCTCAGAAACAGATTAACCGGTTTGAATGCTGTTTTCCCTGATGTATTTGTAGTAAGCTTCCCGTAACATTTACTGTTTGTTTCATTCCAATTGGTTTACAAACACAGCCATACAGCCCAGTCATCGAAAGAGCGTGCGCGTGCCTCCGCCTACTACGCCTGTGACAGCAGCGGCGTCGTGAAACTTCGGGTTTCATCGGGTTGAGCAGCGGCCAGGAATGAATTTTCATACAACATTCTTGGCCTAGGCCGAGAAAAAAATGCATGAGCCAAGAATTACAAACTTCGTGGCTTGTTTTTAGTACAAGAATGCCTACATTTCCGAGCATGTTTGAGAAAATAATATATTATATACTTTAATTTATGTTTTTTTTTAAATAATAATATAGCTTGACAGTTTACACGCACTGCCACGAATAAAGACACCAACAGTTTATCTTTGAGAGAGGCCTATCACACCATCCATGATCACGACCACTCTGCCTGGATTGTGCGACTAAAAAGAAGAAGAAGATATGATAGCTTCTGTAATATACATTTCAATGTTTCGCGTAAAATGTGAGTAATTTAGTCCAATATAGTTAAAGTTCATATATCAGGTGTAATGTGCTGTTTCAAAGGAATGCTTTAACATGTGCGAAGGCATTGGGGCTACGTAAACAAAGAGTTTAATCACTGCTCCACAATGACTAATGGATGTGTTAGTCAACACTTATCGCTACTTAAATTAAAATAATTAAGATACTTACATATACACTAAGTTGACTTGGGAGACTGGTTTTGCTGTTTTAAATTTGAATTGAATTTGAATTGAATCTCATTTCAATCCTACTACGATCTGCAGCGCACTCGCAGCGCCAGTGACGTTGTTAGTGTTATAGGCGACGGTCCATCAAGTGGACCGTCCATCAGCTTGTCTGTCGACATTAACATAATATATAATATGTATGAGTAATTAAAAATATCATCTAGGTGAAATTCTAAACAAAGAAAACGATTAGTGTATAATATAATATTTTTAAATAAATTGTTTTTAATTTTTTGCAAAATATGTTCATTCTAAATATTGGTGTAAAATTTTTTGATACTGGATGAGTAATTCCATATGGAACTAATTTCAAAATAGTTTCACATACTGTTCTTCTTTTATATAAGTAAAAAAAGAGCAGTATGTCCTAAAGCCTAAAAATAGCGTAAGTAAGCCCTAAAAATAGTATTAAGTACCTAAGGTTATCTACGGTCTACACTAATATAGAGAAAAGATTTTTTTTTGTATTAGTATTTGTAATGAATATACTCAAAAACTACTTATAATTTAAAAAAAATATCTTTGACCTAAAGAAATCTACATTATCAGCGAATAACATTGGTTTTACTTTATTTAAAAAAAATCAGAGATCGCTACTAAAATTACAATAATGTAACCCAATGCATAAAAAACTTTCGTATGAGAGTCATTATTTGACTTTCGCTGCGAAAACTATTGTTGCGAAAACTATACCACAGAATACACTAACAGTACAAGATACATAAAATAATGTATCATATTGTGTTTATTTTATAGTAAAAAAAAAACTCAAAAAAGTTCGGGAGGCTATATGTTGAACAATTTTATAGATAAGTCACAATAACCGTTTTTGTTTAAATTAGTCAATTAAAACACACGTAAAAAGATGATAATATTCGAATCATGATATTAATCTTTATCCAACTTAATAATTTTATAATTAAGGTTACATGTAAATTCCTTTTTAAAATAACGAACCTAACGTTTAGAAGTTATGACGGGTATAAAATGCTAAAAGTAAAAAACCGCGGTGCGCGGGGGAACAGCCCTACGCTTAGTCTATACCCTTAGTTCTCAAAATGGTCCAGGTGGACCCCCAGGGGTCCACGGGAGACTCAACGAGGGTCTACGTTGGGAATCACTTTTTTGATTGGCCAACTTTAGTTTTTTGACATCCACTCACAGGACAATCAATTCTCACTTATTTCATTTAGAAAACTTCCCATTCAAGGTTGGAACTCAGCCGCAACGCAAATTTCCATAGTTAGGTCTAATTTTTTTTTCGCATTTTCACATTTTTCTTCACACACGCATAGCTCTTCACATTTTTTGCCGAGTTTTGGGAATATGGTAGAAATGTAGCTGCAAGGGGTCCACCGGAACCAGCTAAATTTTGAAAGTGGATGAGAAAAAAGTCTGGGAACCTCTGGTCTATACCTACACATTTTATTTTTTGTTTAGTTTATAATATTAGTTTTTGTTTTTAAAATTCTGTTTATTCATGCGACCGAAGTGGAGGGCATCGGCTAGTTATTTATATTCTAATGGCAGAGGTTTTTACAAATGAAAATGTGAATACAATGTAGTTACAACTAATTTTTTAACTGATTAATGGAACGAACGAAGTAGATACCTAACCTTCGTAAATAACAGTTTTGTTTCTTTTCATGGTTACACACCTTAGCGTGTGGGAGGCAATTTTGTATTGTATCAACTCTACAAGGATGATTCATTCGTTTGATGCTTCATTCTAAAACAAATAAATAAATAATATGAGGGACTATAAAGTTCTCCTCAACACGTCAAGAAATCCGCAAATCAGAGAAGATTAATTTTAATGCTATATAAAATTTTATTTTTCCATTAAACGTTCAATATTTGGTCAAATTTAGATATTATTATTATTTATGTAGTGAATACGAAAAAAAAATCTATGTAAAGTGTAATAGTTTATACTAAAGACATTAAAGCTAAAATATGGTCTAGCTAGAGAATTCAAAAAGAAAAATCTATACGAAAAATGCATCGTTTCGAATTGTTCGATATCTCGAGCGCTAGTACGTTTATGCCGTAACCACAACTAGAAGGGAATTTCTTTTAATGACATGCAAAATATAATATAATATAATATAATATAATATAATATAATATAATATAATATAATATAATATAATATAATATAATATAATATAATATAATATAATATAATATAATATAATATAATATAATCTAATATAATATAATATAATATAATATAATATAATATAATATAATATAATTATATTATATTTATCTAGTGAGACCCTCTGGGGGTGTTGGTTGAGGCTCTTCGCTATAAGACCGCACAGAAATGACTATCGGGACGATAATTGTCGAATCGACATCCCACATGGCGGTCACTTTATTATTATTATTATAAAAGTCCACAAAATAATCACCTAGAACAAATCAAGTCTCTCCTCGCGAAACTAATATGATAATATTGTTTTATCTATGCCGTAACTTTGTTTAAATTAATTAAAATTCAGTGGCCAACATATTTCACGTTCACATTAGCAAAGATGATATTCAATAACCAAACACACCATTATCAACCTTATTTTTCCACGACGAAAGTGTGTTTTCTGAAACTATTTATAATTTATGTAGTACTCACTAAAGCGAAAATGAGTACAAAATGCCATTTCCTATCGAGGACATTTGCAATGTCTATCGTCGCCTGTCTGACGACCTGTACGTAAAATTTATATGCGAACGCCGTCTTTTCATTAAACAATAGAGGTTGCTGAGTTCCAACAATGAGAATAAGAGGCATTGTAATAATATAACATTTTTTATGTTAAGGTCGACAGACAGGCTGACACTCCACTTGATAGTAGGTGGCTACCGTCGCCTATAATTCAAGCAAAGGACACACAAGGATAAAGAATTGGGAAGGGGTAGGGAAATGGGATGTGTCTTCCCTTATTCACAGAGACATAACAGCACACATCTTCTGGAAAATTTCATTTCCAAAGTTAACCCTGTCGTGAACTGAGATTGAAGGCAAACACTCTAACCACTCATCCAATGGGTTTGTCATGAATTTATGTATGTGCCACAAAAGTATTAAAGAGTACCTTTTAATTATTAATATTTCATTAATAATTATTAATAATAATAATAGCCCCCAAATTTTTCCGTGCCCATTTTTCTTAGGCGTTGAAACATTTATTTAATATTTATTGCTCATGTATTTTTGACAGGCGCTGAATTTTTATTTTCATTTTTACATGATCCCTAGGAAACAGTGCTATTTTTTTTCTGGGTGAAAGGTACTCCACAATATACCTTAAAACAATGCTGACAATGTGTAAGCAAAATTTCATTGTGATCGATAGAGTCGTCTACTTTATCTTAGCCGTAGGACGTCTACTGTTGGGCAAAGGCCTTCCCCCTAATTTTCCAAAAGGAGCGATCAGAAGCGGCCTGGTTCCACCGTCGACCGGCGGCTGTTATCTAGTCCACCTTGCCCACTCGAGAACTTTTCGGCCCCAGCGGTTGTCGCCTCTGCGTACAATGTGTCCTGCCCACTGCCGCCGGGCTATGTCGGTAACTTTCGTTCGTCTACGGATCTCCTCATTCCTGATTCGATCTCACAGTGTAATCTCGAGCATAGCCCTTTCCATAGTTCAATGAGCGACGTTGATCTTTCTTACCAGGCTCATACGAGTAGAGACTACGTTTCAACGCTGTCGATAGACTCGCATAATTTTGGAGATTTTGGGAATAACTCACAATTGCTATGTTATCTATAAATGTATAATCTATAATGAATTTCAATCAACATAAGCAATATAATGTACTGAGATGATATAATAATTATAATAGATATACATTATACAGTATAAATATTAATTATTAGCCGAGCTCGCTACTTCGTACGAGTGGTATAGGGCGTAACTTTTTTGTTTGTATACTGATTGGAATGAAACAAACTCTAAATGTTACGGGAAGATTGCTACAATACTTCAGTGAAAACCGCATTCAGATCAGTTAAGCTGTTTCCGAGACGCACAGACAAACAGACAAAAATTCTAAAAACATTTTTTTTTACCTCGGTTGTACATAATGTACAACGTGTACAAATTACTTTTTGAAAAAATATTTAATGCAAAGACACGGCTCGTTTATGATTTTATTATATGTATAGAATAGATGTGACAGAGGAATGACCTTACACCCACCCAATGACGAAGCGACGCTGTCTCGCGAAGGAAATTCGTCATACAGAGCCTTTGAATATACGCTAGTATTATTACGTTATTGACCACTGAATACTAATGCTAATGTCATTACCTATTTGTTTATGGTGTAATAAAACAGCCTTTTATTTTTATAATAAGATTTACATCTTATTATAACTCTTTTTTCAGTCTTATCTAATGTTAGATAGATTAGTTATGGTTTATGATATCTAACTTTTATAACAACTAGTTGTGCACTGCGATTTTATACACCGTTTAATTGCCAGCGATGCTAGGGGATCTTAATTGTAGTAATTTAAAAAGCTTAACCTTCCTCAAGAATTAAATTCAAATATAATTATCAAAAATAATTTTACGATTTCGATTAGATAGTAGTTTTACAGACTAGCGCGTTCAATAAAATAAAAACTTTTTAGAGTTATTGTATTTAAAAAAAATTCTGATATTCTGATAGGTGGCTTGACGAGATTAAAAAGATAGCAGGAGAAAACTGGACACCAAAAGCCAAAAATAGAAAACTTTGGAGTAGAATTGAGGAGGCCTTTTACTCGAAAAGAGGTCCTTAGTAAAAGATAAATTCAATAAAAGAAAAATTAAATTTATAAATTAATATATTTTTTGTAAGGAGGATAAATAAATGGGTTATTATTATTTTTAAAAAAGTATTATAAGTAACTAAAGAGTATTTTAGAAATCTTTAGAAAAAGCAATGTTAATAGTTAAGCGTTGCTTCGTTTTAATAATTATTACATTCTTTCACTTATATTCCAACAATGACCAATTAAATACCCATTCGCAAATGGCGAATAAGTCCAACTGGTTTCGCGCATTGTCTATGACCTTCCCCGATTCCTACCCTCCTCCGGCTCTCGATACGATCACTGTACGACGCGACGCGAGAAGATACCCCGCAAGCAAACAAATAAAAAAGACATTAAAATTGAACTATCGAGATCGGTGTGTGCGCTGTGTAATCCTTTTTATCGCTGTAATCTACATCCGCAGTACATAGTGTTAGAACGCTGGTTGTCATGTTATGTGCTTACGAGGAAAGGTGAAGACAAGAAGAGGGAAGTGTCTCGACGATCCGCGGATCCGCCAACATCTCGCTTCATCGTATCGAGGTAAGCTGTCCCTACCTAATTTCTCCACCTTCCCTTATCCCGCAACATCCAAAATATACAGTCCACTTTAAACATCAAAACCGCAGTGGTCCGATTATCCGCAGTCGCCTTCACCTTTGGCCTATACGAGCCAGACGGTGCTGCGCAGTCGGAGGATAGCCGTGCGCTTTATCCTCCACCAACTCTGCACGGTTGCAATACGCAAATGCTATTAGTATCATAAATATATACCAATAAATATACAAAAATGTTAGAAAAATATAATGACAAAGTCGACAGGCAGATTATTAGATGGCAAGTGGCCCATCAAGTGGACATAGCAAGAGTTAAGTGTACTGCCGACCATGTTCAGATACAGGATCAAATACAAGGTAGAGATAGGAGAATGTGCTCTGCCATCCTTTACTCACTATAGAAACACAACAATATAAATGCTTTTAATTCACGGTAAGGGGTTGGTTACTGTCGCCAATATTGGCAGCCAGCCAGGGGAATGTTCATATAATTATGTTCATATATCTCCTCTCGAAAGGCTAATAAGGTTACTGATTATTTAAGTGACAATGAAGCCTGGAATTAAAGCCTGGATTCGGAGTTCATACTATGTTTAGTATTGTATATGTACTTTAAGTATGAAGTGTATAATTATGATTGTTGTAATTTTTATATTTTAAAGATGACAAAAAGAATAGTATCCTGAGTTTCTTTCGGGATTTCTTCTCAGGATCGTCATCTTGGCTTTTTTCCGAAACCCTGGAACCTTTCTTGGAGAAACCTAATTGATAAATAAATATTTTGATTTTGATTTTTTGATTTTGTGTTTTATTACTGACGATTCTATGGTTATCTTTTATACTTCTCATCAAAATAGGTTCAGCCGTTCAAACATAACATTATCGTAATGAAAAGTGAGTTTCTTTGTTTGTTACGCTTTCACGCCTTAATTACTCAACAAATCGTTATGAAATTTTGCATACACGTTGTCAATGATATAAAAAAGGACGTAGGATACCTTTCATCCAGAAGAAAGTACTGTTCCTGAAGGATCGTCTTAAAATAAAAAAATAAAAATTCAACTCCTGACAAACATACAATAACGAAAACCTAAGAAAGAAAATACTCCTTGACTATGGGTAGGGTATTATCTATACTAATATTATAAAGCTGAAAAGTTTGTTTGTTTGTTTGAACGCGCTAATCTCAGGAACTACTGGTTCGAATTGAAAAATTATTTTTGTTTTGAATAGTCCATTTATCGAGGAAGGCTATAGGCTATATAACATAACGCTACGATAAATAGCATACATATATAAGCAGTGTCCAGTACCGCGCGCCCCATGCGCACGTCGCCGCCGTATGGGCCGCAGCGAAGCGTGGCCGAGTTCAGCTAGTTATTGATAAATTACATTTTAATGTACCCCAGTTAATATAACTGTTATCTTAAGTACAATAAACTTAATATAACTTAATTGTGTAACGACTTACACAATTTGTACACATCTGTGCAGTTGTGCTTTTACGACCACTTTATTAAGATATAAGGACATAAATTTAAGTCAAACGTAATGAGTGATATTTCAACAATCAATTTGCGCCGAACATTGCCATATGAAATGTCACTTTAGGCGCGAAATGGTGCGAAAGTGGGCGGGCAGTGCCGACACGAATGACATTTCGAGAACACATTGTGTCAGGGCTGACACTCGTATAATTAATAAATAATTACAATTAAACACACTTATGTACAACCCTACAATTAAGTTTACGCAAAATCACCGAAAACACATAATTTTGTCGACGTGTGTGGCAACAGCAACAGGAGTTGAGAACGCTTTAAGACAATTACAATTTAGCTTGGTTTCAAATTACACAAGTGAGATAATTATTGTGAATTTTTTTTATGAGCTTATTTCGTAACTCTAGAGTGATAATTATTTAACACTTTCCAAAATTTAAATAAAGTCGAAAAGGAAATTTTTAGGTTACATTTAGTTACATATTCATATGTAATTCGTTTTAGGGTTCTTTATTTGATAGCAAAAAATTATACTACAGGATTCTTTGTTGCACCTACGTCTATCCGAATAATCAAAATGATTTAGCTCGGGAACTTATTTACCAGGATTATTGAAATTAATTTTCAACCAATACGAAATGAATCTCTGAGAGAGGTAATGCCCAGCCTCGTCATCGCCAATTTTCTCGATCAAACTATCGATTGCTGGGCATTATCTCTTTCAGAGAGATTAAGTATAGCCTATCTAGAGAGGTAGGTTATGCAGCCAGAAAGTTTAGGTACCTTGCCACCTGGACCCAAATTTAATTGCATTAATAATTTATAAATAATAAGTATAATTTTTGTTGTTTTAGAGAAAAATTAAAACTTTTACACAGAGTATAATTGACTATATTTAAAAAGTGTGAATCGGGTAGATCTTTACAAAAAAAAAAAAAAAATAATAAAAAAATTCTGAGAAAAACAATAAGCAAATTACTACCTAAAAAGCTTTTGCGTCACAGTAATAAACATTTTCAGCGACATCTACATTAGTTTTTTTGAGATTATTTTTTTTAAATATTAATTGAAGCCCGAGTAAGTCCCGGGTCAGTTAGTATTCGATTTAATTCATTTAATTTAATTCTTAGTGCAACATACAACATACAATTACATAGCAAGAATACTACAAAAATACAAAATAATTTAAACTGAAAATTTCTTTTTTCATATTCTTATTTTAAACTATTTAAGGTGTTATGAAACGTATTATTATAGGAAAAGTTCTTGTTACTTGTTTTACTTATCTATCTACGTACTCACGATAGGAGAAAGATAGAAAAAATCCATTTACGAGTAAGACAAGGATTTTTTAATTGGGAAATTTAATATTTTTTGAACTTTTTCTATTCTGTCTATAAATGGTGTTTATAAAATAGATTAGCCAGACTTAAAAGCTGGAATATAGGATTTAACATTACTACCTATCTCTTTAAAAGGCTTAGATTTTCTGTTAAAACACCGATTATTCTAAATGCTCTTTGAATAATCGTGTCATAGTGAAGATTAAAAGAGACCTGGCAATCCATAAAAATGCCAAAATCACGTATAATTTTAACTCTATGTAGATGCTACCGTTAAAGTTGTGGTCATATATGGAATAGTTAAGTAATGATGTGGCATTTATCAGCGTTCAAAAAAAGTTGATTGTAACTCAAAATTACATCAAGGTCCTGGAATTGCAATAAGAAATTTATTTTTGTGCTGATGGAACGTCGATCTGAGGACCGATGTACGAAAGCTATTTTATTCGTTGTATAGGGACGTTTTATAATTTCACAGAAATATGGTAACTATGGTATTTTAGCAATGGTTGACATGCTATACCTTCGCAGTACATTCTCGCATTTGTTTTTTTAATAGATAGACAAAGAGATTTGCTTTAAACATTTTTGAAAAAAAAAACTGCAAAATAAGTATATACATATATTAGAGATTAATATTTTGATTAATTATAATTTCTCTTTATATTAATTAATACAGTTAAGGATTCAATTAATAATGAATCTTCACTCGCATTTCGCTTCGCATTTAAATTTATTATAATTTTCACCATATTCTGTTTTGTTTTATAGCTTTACAAACTTCTACAAAACTGCAGAAGTCATAGATGGCAAAAAGGGCTCTTTCAGTTATTCAATAATTGGTATACATTACTTCCCACGATCTTACGAATGTAAGTACTATGCGATACGGTTAAAATTTACTGTTCACACTCATCAGGGGCAAACCGAAAAAGCTTTCCTAATTGCCGCTAATTGCTTTCGTAAAGCCACAACGCTGCACTTTCACGACCTGCATACTTGAGATTGAGATTGTGTTCGTCTTTATAGTAGCTACGTATTACGCAGCGTGTAGGTAATCCAGTGGCTCAACTTCAAGTTTCTCGAATTGTAAAATGGCTAAGTATTAAATTGCAGCGACTTGCTGTAAAATCTTTTTTTAATGTTGTAAATATTTAAATATTTTTCCTTTGTTTTAAAAATATTTTTTGTCGTTCTGGCCATGTCGTCTTTCCTTGCATTTTTTTTTGTTTAATTGTTGTAAATAATCATTCATTATTTCCCACAAATTGATGACCCCAAAATGAAATATTAAAATTTTTGAATGAATTTCTCTATACCTTGACATCATCCTAATTAATTTACATACATTTATTAAAAATCTGGTGCCCCTGACTTCGTCCGCGTTGAAAAATGAAAAAGTTACTATAACAAACATCCCACTATAACATATGAAATTATTTTCCAAACATTGGCGCAGTTGGTTTTCTTCTAACACTTTTTACATCTCTGTAGTTTGGCCTAATGGAGGATGTTTCCTAACTGCAGGTCTTCAAGTGTTAAAACTGTTTCTCGAGCAGTGATGTCTTGCGTTATCATGGAGCAATAATGGTGAAGATCGATTTACGAGTCAAGGCTGTTTTGCTGCGAGTGTCGCCATTATTCTGAGTTCTGCACAGTAGACATCTGTTGTTATTGCTTGACCGGATCTCTGAGAGCTGTAGTGAGTTACACCATGAAGTACCAAACCGTTACCATCAATTTTCTAAGATGCTTCGCTTTAGGACATTGTTGTGGCATTCTACTTTTTTTATGTTGGGAAATCCTCATGGTTGCCCGGCAGCGTTGGGGACGTTGCGGGATTATGCCGGACTCCTATCTAGCGCGGCCGTAGGACACGACATCCGCGACCCGCCACGATTGTCCAGCGCGGGGAGGGCTGCGCTTCCTGTCTGAACCTCGGCGTACCCGAAAGTGAAAGTACGCCGGTCATCTCGAGGGTACGCCGGTCATCTCGGCGTGGCTTTCTGCCTTGGTCAGCTGTTGCGTTGTTCGCTTGCGATTATCGTAAAGAATCCACTTTTCGTCACATGTCCCAATTCGGTTCAAAATTTTTTCATTCCTTTATCGGTTTAACAAGGTAAGGCAAGCTTCACTGCAGATCAGTGAAATCATGAGGCACCCATTTTTCAAGTTTTTTAATTTTACCGATTTGCTGCAAACGGGCTAACATTACCACTAATTCCTTGGCAGTTTGATACGGATCGGCTTCCACCATCACCTTTAATTCATTATTTATCTCAGTAAATAATACGAAAATTAGTAATTAATGCTTTAAATTTGTGACATACATATTTAATTGACAATTTTTATTTTACATTATTTTGCATACCGACAACGATTAAACATGTAAACTTACCATGAATTACATTGACACCTGCCTGGTAATGTTAAATGCAAATAAAGTATTCTTATTCTTATTCCTGATGGTTAATTTTTCAAGTCGAAATTTCCACTATGAAAGCCGTTAAACCAAAAACTCGCGAAACACAATAATAATCATAATAGTTTATAAAACAAAGTCCCACCGCGCCTGTTTGTCTCAAAAAATAATGAACCGATTTTAATGCGGTTTTAACTGGTGAAAAGAGCGTTAAACGAGGGAGGTTCTTATAGGTTTGACCCGTGCGAAGCTGGCAGTGAGTTGCTAGTTTATTCATAACTCGTCAGGACAAAAAAAAACTACAAAAAATTTCCTAGACAATTACTATGATGTTTAAATTAGACATTTTTTAATTGAAGCCTTCATTTTGAAACAATTTTTGATGTTATTATTAGAGCCAGTAGATTAATCCTGCGATAAAAAACAATTTAAATCAAATTAATCTTGAGAATTCATTTCATCTTTCTTCTTAATGATATGATGACATTGAAAATATTTTATTTCAAACAATTGTTTCGCTATTGTCCTCTTAGACTAAAAGCACAAAAGGTTGTAAGACCTCTCAGTCTTACCTAGGCTTGAGGTACTCAACTAGGGTGTGAGCGGCGCCATGGAATGACGCAATTGTCCTGACCTTGACCTAATGTCATTGATAATGTCAATGGGTGCTTTCTTTCATTTAGGTTAGTAAAGATAAGAATTACGTGAAAGCTTCCCGTCAATTGCGTGTTTGACCGCGATGAATCATACGACGACGACGCGCCACTATTATTCTTTCAGTAATAAACGAAATTTCGTTTTATTAAGAGGCTATATTGACAGATCAACTTGATCAACTAACAAACGGATAAGTGGACCCAGTTTTAACTAATTCATTTAATTAAATACACATAATATATAAATAACATATCTTTTGTTCGTCATGATCAAGTAAGATTGTATCGTTACATCAAAAGAAATAAATACCGAACTTCTATAAATATTCCTCCATAGCCGTGTTTGTACGTTAAATATAAAAAAAACACATTGTACTCGTTGTACTTATGTTACCGAGGTCAAAAAAATAGTTTTTAGAATTTTTGTCTGCTTGTCAGTGCGTTTGTGCACGCTAATCTCAGAAACGGCTTAACCGATTTGAATGTGGTTTTCACTTTTGTATTGTACTTAGCTTCCCGTAACATTTAGTGTTTATTTCATTCCAATCGGTTTACAAACAAAAAAGTTACGCGCTAAGTTGCGGGCTCAGCTAGTATACAATACATATATAAGTTTTATGTTTGATTAGATTATTTCATTTCTCGTTACATTAACTTTGCCTGGACATGTTTTTTAAAGTATTTTGTGATCGTCTTTAAATAGATGTCATTGTGAAAAAGGACTGCATAGGAAATATTAACAATTACCCTATTCTATTTGTATATTGTAACGCAACTTCGTAAGCCTATTATTCCGGTATAGCGCATTACTAATTGTAACGCAACTTTTTTGTTTGTAAACTGATTGGAATGAAACAATCACTAAATGTTACGAGAAGCTCGCTACAATACTTCAGTGAAAACCGCATTCAAATAGGTTAAACCGTTTTTGAGATTAGCGTGCACAAACGCACAAACTGACCAAAATTGTAAAAAATATTTTTTGACCTCGGTAACATAAGCACAACGTGTACAAATTGTATTTTTTTTTTTTTTTTTTGAAAAAATATTTAATGTACCGACGCAACTCATTTACGATTTGATTATATGTATATAGATACAAAAAATAAATCATTAACGTACCTTTAATTTAGATTTATGCACCAGAGAATTATTTTGCAACGAATCGAAGGCATGCCAAATGCAATTGGTTACATTTTTCAAAATTGCTGTCATTGTATTTTCACAACACAGAAAACTTCACAGAAATTTAAAAAAGGAATGACGCGCGTCATTCGTTCGCGCGTTCTTATTTCAAACTGGCGAAGTGGCGATGATGAGACGAGTCGCCGCGCCGACCAAGTCGCGCAATCAAGCGAAAGGATGTTGGTCACAGATTGTCCACGCAATGCAGCCAGCCTAGTGTTGATATTTATTAAATAACAAATAAAACGACCGATAACAAGAAACTATCTTAGAATTGATAGTAAACGCATTTATATTCTGTCCCCATGCCCAATATCTATAAAGTAAACGTTGTACTTATGTTACCGGGGTCAAAAAATAGTTTTTAAAATTTTGTCTGTTTGTCTGTGCGTTTATATGCACGCTAATCTCAGGAACAGCTTAACCGATTTGAATGCGGTTTTCACTGATGTGTTGTAGCAAGCTTCCCGTAACATTTAGTATTTATTTCATTCCAATCGGTTTAAAACAAAAAAAGTTGCGCGCCATACTGAATACTACGCATACGAAGTTGCAGTTACTCATATATTTTCTCATTTTTCAACGCGGATGAAGTCGCTGGCACCAGCTAATAAATAATAAAGAAATCTGAATAAGAAGGATAAGGATTTGAATAAAGGGATATCTTACCACTGTTAAAAAAATGTAATATTCAAACTGTGTGAGGTCCAACGATTTACTAAACTGTGTGTTGTTGACAACATCAGCAGGCACCAAGTAGTTTTGACAGTTTTACTAGTTCTGTAACCATAGTGTCTGTTTCACTACAATCGGTTTACAAGCAAAATATACCGAATACCACGCGTACGAAGTTGCTTGGTAAATAATTTCGCAATATAAGTTTGTATGAAAATAAAAAATAAAGTAAAATTATATTCTGATAATTTTGCAATAAGTTTGGTGTCATCAATTGACCCGGATGTGAGAGTAAGTAAGTAGGTACGTACTGTACCTATATTACAAAATCAAGTCCCCCCCGCACTTGTTCTGTCTGTAAGTATGTTCACGATAATCTCAAAAACTACTCAACAAATTTTCATGCGGTTTTCATCTATCGACAGAGTGATTCCCAAGGAAGGTTTAGGTGCATAATTTGTTAAGGTTTTTTGTAAATAGGTTGAAATATGACGACGATTGTTTGAGATGTCGGTAAAAATCAAGCCGTCTGGGAGCATTAAATGAAAACGCTGCCTAATCCGCTCGAGATTATCAAAGATATATGTAAGCATTTGATGAATAAAACTGGTGATGACAGACCTGGGCATATCTCTCTCAGCGATTAAGTGTATGTAGATTTATTTTCTACCATCTCGTACGTGGGTACCTACACCAAGTTGAAAGCCGAGTGCGATAAATGCAAATTATTGGACGCCTACCATTTCATGTGTATACACCTTTATGCTTGCTGCCATCATTATATTTTAATACAGTTGGCTACAGTTAACATGGCTAATTGGATTCTAATCTGGGACAATTAAAAAAAAAACCATATTATAAAAGGAAATGGTACGAATGCAAAAAATTACAACATACTTATGCACAGTCATTACCATAAATCTTACGATGCACAACGTTATGACAGCCTTAATTGGTAAACTTCAACAAAAACAAAATGGCCCCCGGAGCCTGGACAACATAATAATTACATTACTCATCAAAACATCGCGAAAACAGTTCAACCTCGGACGTTTTCACCATATCTGCTCGGATTGTTGACTCATCACTTTGAGAGTCGGAGTCTTAAGGACATTTGCAAGACGCCAAATAGGTAGACACCTACAGTTATAACTGTAATACGCGACTGCCATGATCAGTCTATTAGTCAAGTCTATTTTATATTAGCTGTTGCCAATGGTAGCGAAGTGAAGCTCCATAGAAGCTAATTCAGCATGTACCTAAGCTGTTAAGCTATTAGGTTCCAGATTTTCCAGCTCAGACAACGCGGAATACAAATAAGAACCAAAACTCTTATTATCCAACAGGATTTTTAATGTAATTGCCAGACAGGCTGACGGTTCAACTTGATGTAGTTGGTAAGCAACGCTATATGTGCTGCAAATGCGCTGCCGACCTTAGTAGGATTAACGATAAGAGATTAGGAAGAAATAGAGAAATGGGCTCTGGCATCCCTCTGGCATCGAAACACAACAGCCAATTGTTATTTCATTGTGGTTTTATGGAAGGTGTTACTACCATAAACTGCCACAATTTTATTGTCTTTTATTTACTTTATGTCACTGGGTATTTACTTAATTACCCAGTGGCGTAAAGTATTCTACATATTACACTCAGGACCAGGTCTATCTGTGGGCCAAATTCCGTCCGAAACGGTTTAACAACTTCTACGTGTTTGAGTACAAAACATTCAAACATTCAACAGTGATAAAGATTCTTATATGAAGGTTATTTTTACACGATTTCCAGAAACTCAAGGTGCTCCCACAGGGTGCATTCGCTGTAATGTAACATTTCAGGTTCGATTTTGAGAATTTAGGTTAGTTGATTCCACAATGTCAGACGAAGCAGTAGTTGTGCTGAGCGAGGCAATATTAATTCGATATTGTTATTTACGTAAAAAAAATCTGAAGAAACGATATTGGATATACATTTCAAAACGATACAGGTTGCGTACTGTAGGTATAATGCTCGGTTCTCCTCCGTCACTGATGTAATGTTCGAATCTGTAAGGGGCCATTCATTTATCATGTAAGACGATATTTGCCAGTTTCAGTTTGTGACCCCCTCCCCCCCCTAAGTAAGAAAAATTAAGAATAGGCTGACCCCCTTCCCCCTGGTGCTAAAACCTGAACGAACTCATCGAATCGTCGAATCTTTGGGAGAGACGATTTATTAAGAGTCTCGAAAACAACTTAAACATCACTAAGGCCTAAGGAGTGAGATCGGTATGTAGTCCTTGATTCTATGCAATAAAATATTTTATGTTTTATACTATTCACTCGCACCATCAATGATGATGCATTGGGTAGTGCCCACGTTGAGCGCTTCCGCCATTAATGGTGCAAATTACTCTATAAAGTATTATTTCCACCATAAATGGAAATACAAGTTATTGTTCTCAAATACAGATTATTATTCTGTTGTAAATACTATATTGCTGTATCTGTAAACCAAAATCTGTTTAGTAGTTTGCGTGACAGAGTAACAAACATCCATACATTCGTCCTCACAAAATTTCGCAATTATACCTACTATTAGAAGCGACTACATACAGAGAGCAGTTTCTGTTTGTTATGTATTCTGGGATTTTAATTTAAAACTTATCTCCCTCTTTCTTTCTTGTACAAATTACGGTTTTCTTATCACGACGACACTTGAATAAGTCTTTTGGTCTTATCCTTGAATAGTCACAAAAATCTGCGGTGATATCAGGGGTCTAATATCAAATATGCCAAAGTCCACGATGTCTGATTTATAGTAATTGTTAGCAATAGATCGTTTTTGATAGCAATAGCAGATTATAAAACACATTGAAATTGACGTACCTAACTATGCCGTTTTTTGTTACAAAATAAATCGTTCATATTGCAAAGAGAGTGTTGCCCTAATATTTTGGTATAATAATGTTTAAATTTAAAAATTGTGGACTTTGCCATATTTGATATTAGACCCCTGATATTTATCTTCAAAAAGATTGTCTACAATCTGAAAAATAATAATAATAATAAACGGAAAATTACAGTACCAATCTTATTGAAGCAAGTTCTTTTCCAAGGCAATTGGCGAAAGTCAGCCTTTTAAAAATTGCCACAAAAAATATTAGAGCACGATTTTTAAATCCACAAGGCGATCCAGTATCGAATATGGCGTCCGAGGTCTGCGGTTCATTTCCGATTGAAGATTTGCATCTTTGAGCACACTTAAAGCGATCACCGATACGGGCATGCACTACTATGAGGTTCCTGTTTTAGCGATTTAGTTAACTTTTATCCTTATTTGACAATGTACAGGAAAACTAAGTAGTACAACATAATTTATCAGATAAAGCTGTTAGTATTCCACTGCAAATTACCTTATTAAACGTCTTGTTCTAAAGGCCTACCAAGGATTCAAGCATTGCCAATGTATAAGTTTAGATAAAGGCCAAATGAAATTATTATTATTGTGTACGAAACACTTTCTGTTTCCCAAAAATGAGAAAAAATATAAATCAAACGAACTTTTGATTGATATTTTCTATACTGCCTTAACGCTTTGTCCCAGGGGTCCCGGGTTGGATTCCTGGCGGGATCAACTGTGTAAATGAATTTTTCAAAGTTGGATTTGGAAAGTAGTGGCAGGGCTACGTTTCGCAGTCATTTGAGCATCCCGTCTGGCGGCAGTAACCACCCCCTTACAGAAGACCACCGTGAAATAAGAGTATATGTGCTGTTGTTTTTTGGTGAGTGAGTAAGGGATGCCAGAGACTATCCCTTCCTTACCCTTAATCCTACTATACAGCGCATTCGTAGCGCCTGTGTTATAAGCAACATTAGCTACCTACCATAAACCGAACTGACGTCAGCCTGTCTGCCGCTCTTAAGATAAAAAAGTCCGGGGCGGCCGGACCATCTGTTGTAGATACATTCTCGTGTGCTATTGCATATTTACAGTGAATTTGCCATATAGACAACTAGCTGGTGAAATCCTTCAGTAGTTTTTAAGAAAATTGCGATATTTTCAGCCATTGATTGTACAATCGTGTTCTGAATTGTCCCGCGTAAATGTTCTTGAATTTTTTTCTTTGAATATCTGGTCCCTGGCAGCTATCAGTGTTGTGGTTCATATATTCCTCTCGTTACTTGTTCATATATTTCTTTGTTTGTAATTATTATTTTGTTTGTTGTATATTGTTTGTATTAGAGGAATAAAAGACGCTTTCTTTCTTTATTTCAATAGTAGCACTTAGGATATTATTGAAAATGCTACTTCACAAGAACAATAGGATTCTGTCGTGCTGCTAAAGAACAAAATTGGTATGAAATAAAACAACATCGTGTCTTTGGTAAGTTTATTAATATCTATCTAAAGATTGTTGAATGACATTTCATCAACAGCTTCGTTTACACAAAATCGTATTAACATTAATTGGATAATACAATAGGGTAGTTTAGACGAAAATGTACTATCTAAATAGCATGTGGACAACGAACACTTCAGAACAAGTATTTTTTAGCCAGCAGCGCTTAGAAGGTTGGATTAGAATATCCTATATTTACCTGCTCACATTTAGGGGCTATGAAAACAATAATAATAATAATGAAATAAGTTTATTAACTCTCCCATTTCAATTAAAATAATTATCTCTTAAGCTGAGGTTAAGAAATCAGCGGAAATGAGCGGTTTAAGTTCCATACATTTGTATGACCGCTATCGTCCGCCCCGCTGTTTTCGAAATAGCAGCTTTAAACTCTTACAACGAATTGACGAAAATCAATTTTCTCCAAGTGTTAAGCCCAATGCCGCATTAAAGCTAACTTAATTCCTAATACAGAGATTCAAAATAAACAACAAACATATTCTACTCATAAATAAATTACAAAAATACCAAGTACTCTCTCCACCCATAAACTAAATGAATATAGTCATATTTATTGACAAAAAAAATCACGAAAACTATACAGTATACAGTATATATTGTTGCTGTATTGTTAAATTATTAGGAATGTAAAAACTTGTAAAACAATTAAATGTATGTTACATATTAAAATGTAGACTGTAATTTGTCAAAATCGTAAGAGAATTCCAGTTACCGCATATTAATATTAATTCGGTCAAGTGAAGAATTATTATTATTATTCTTCAAAAAGCTTGAATGATTTTGGGAAATCAATTACAGGCTGATGTAACAGAGTAGGTATAGTGTAAATTTAAGTCAATTTCGGTAAAGAAAATATATCTTCATACAAAACTGCTGTTTTCTATGGACAAAAGCAGAATGGCCAAATAAGTGTAGTTACTCCCTTAGACTATATTCACATGACAGGCGTGCGACGCTGCGGTAACGCAAAGTGTAGTGAGGATACTTCAAACGTTTTGAGATGGTTTGTTCGTCGTACTGCTGTTCAGATGAGTGCACTTACGACGCATAAACACGTGCTTTTGAGGATCATCCGATTGGTCATGTATCTCGACAGTACAGAGCTTCAACTAAACCGGGGCAAGTTTTCACTCTGCGTCCGAATTGCTCTCACCATGTGTACACGTCACAAATATTTAGCACGCGTCCCACGTCTATCGTGTGAACATACCCTTAACTTGACCGACTAGTAATGCGACAATCCGTTTAGTAAAACATCTTAGGTACATAAAATCTACATTAATTCCTGGTTAATAATAATAAAAAATATTGAAGAAGGAATGACGTAGTCTGCACTTTTTATTTAACCTTTAAAATATGGGTGATACAAATAAGTAAAATGGCAAGTAATATTTATAAATAAACACGAACAATGCCTATTTTAAAAAGCAAAGTTTCAAGACAAGGTTATAAGGTCTCCTCTTTGCGAGAAAATAGCCTCTATTGCGAGAAAATAGCAAGAAAAATTATATGAATAAAAATGTAATGTAACAATCAATAATAATTATCATTACTTTACGACGCCAAAACGCACAATTCAACGATCACACAAACCCACATTACAGTTGCAAACAATGTCTCACTAAATAGGTACACTCCACCACAGAAAGTGGTAAATAAAATTACAAAAAATAATAAATAAATTCTAATAAATTATACTTATAATTATGTGGTACTTGACAGCTTTTATGTTTTAATTTAACCCATCCCTTAGGATAAGTGTGCAAATTTGCTTTGCCCTATGGACTGTTATTACACAAAGTATAATAGCACAAAATTAAATTAATAAAAAAATATACTATTTACTTGAAAAATCGGATTAAATAAACGCCGAATGTATCTTAAATATAATCAGGATACCCTGAATTATGAAGGTATTAAAAAATTAAAGAATAAATGATATTAGAAATGTTGAAAATTTCCTAAAACATTTTCCAGTTTTAATATAAACATTGAGATTAATAAGATTTCAATGAAACAAAAGTATGAAATACTGCAATGCGCTATGTTAAGTGAAAAACCGACTAGAGCGAATGAAGTCACGCTTTCGTAAAATATCACTGTGTCGCTTGAATTGCGTACACTGTCAAGCTGTCCTGGGTTAAGAAAGCGTGACGTCACAACAGACGTCATTGCTATTCTAGCGTTTTGGCGCAAAGTTTAAATTGTATTATTTAAAATATCAATTTTTTCCTTCAAACCCTCTATTTTATTAGATTTTTATTTTGTGTAAAGAAAATGCTTAGAAACAACGTGAAGTAGTTGTTCGAAATCAGTAATCGTGCGTATAAATGTTTTTATTAATTAACAGATAATGCGTCAAAAGACAAAATATTTTAAATCAACACAAAAGTGTCTACAGTGCCATACACTTATGTGCATTGTGCAAGTTTGAAACAATGAATATTGTAGAATTACATGAAAAATATTTATGTGTTTTATTTAATGCCATATCGTTAACACCACACGTATATTTACATAATATAAAAAAAAAATTAACAAAGATCCTTACCTCACATTTCACAATGCCATAAAATGTATAGAAAAATAATTAAACAAGAGAAATTTTTAAAGAAATGTGTAGCAGGGTTAAAACTGTCCATCTATGTATTATAACTAACTTAAAACGTAACTTGTAAACAGTTTGGTCAACTCATACAATGCCTCAACTAGCTGCAAATAATCACATATTTTAATAGTTGTGATAATACAATTTATTTTTACAAGGGGTTGGCGGAAAAGACCATGCGGTTTTCACCACTAGTACACTTAAAGTAAAAAAAAAAACTTTTTTAAATCTTACTAAAAATTATAAATGCGTAAGTTTGTAAAGGATGTGTGGATGTTTGTTACTCTTTTACGCAAAAAAGGCTTAACGGATTTGGATGAAATTTTGCACGCATGTAGTTTATTACCTAGATTAACATATAGGATACCTTTTATCCTGGAAAAATGTTAGGTTCCCGAGGGATTGTCTAAAAATATAAAAAATTGGGCGCCACCGTCGTCACAGCGATAAATATGTCAGATATTCTCTCAGGTGTTATACTTTTAATTTTTCAACGCGTACAAATGACCTATAGTAATTTCAAATGAATAAGCAATTACGAGGGCGGAGTGATAAGTCTGGTAAAAATTAAACAAGGAGTAAAATTAATTAAATTATTATTTTTCAACGTAGTCACCGTGTAGCTCAATGCACTTCACCCAGCGTTTCTCTAGATTTTCGATCCCTTCCATAAAATACCACTTAGGCAACCCTTCAAAATAGGCATTGGTTTCGTGCATGACCTCTTCGTTGGAGCCAAATCTTTTCCCACCAAGCCATTTTTTTTAAATTCGGAAACAGAAAATAGTGGGCTAAATCTGGCGAATACGGTGGGTGAGAAAGCATCTCATAGCGCAACTCATTAAGTAATTGTTTTTTACAGACATGTACTTTTACGAAGAATTTTAAAATTACCAGTAGGATAGCGAAAGACTTTTGATGGACATTATATAATTAATTAAAAAGTACCTATTGCAGTATATATATTTTATTTTTTCATTTATGTACGTCGCACTGACTTTTTGTCAACCCTTATGTTATTTATTTATAATAAAAATAAAGTTTAACCAATAACTATAGTTCCATTGAGTCGACCAAACGTATTATTTCCACCTAAGCTTCATATGACTAGGAATGTCACAGAAATGTAACTTACACTAAGATACATTGAACAACTATCTTTTTTCTTTTACTAAAGAATTGTAATTCATACTAAGTAAAATTTTATGTGCCGCCCCACAATGGTCAACGAATGCCAGCTAATTGTAAGCGTAATCTTATAATCTAGAACATTCTAATTTAAGCAAATCTAATGTTGCAAATAAATATGACTTCCGTTCAAAAATTTCCATACAAATAATTTTGACTGCCAAATATCATAACATACGTTACGTTGAACTGATTTTGTTTTAACGCCGTCACGCGTTAAAACCAAGATCTGCAACTAATGATACGATTGATATGGCTGTTGAACATTGCGCAGAGGAGGGTTTTTTGTCCGCGGAAGATGAAAATTCCCGTAGTGTGGAAAACTTCGTTCGTTAAAATTATATAATCGATTTCGTGTACGTTGATGCACCTTGGGACGTTAGTTCTATTATCATTTTTTTCCGGGAATCCCACGTACTTTTGTACGGGCCGATCTCTCGATGTTCTCGGTTATTTTAGTACTCGGAAATTTTAGTCAGTCGTGTGTGTTATTTGTTTAATGCAGTTGTAAACAATATACTTTTAACGGACAAAAAGTACCTCGCGACGACTGTCCGTCGTCTGAGCAGACCCTAATTGTCTCCCTAAAATAATAAAAATCATTTGTAAAATGACACCACCATTGTTGACTGAAATGTTCAATTAGTCTAACTCAACCGACAGTCTAAGCGAAAACGATACAAAGCAAACTCTTAAAGGTGCATTTAGAATCAACGCGCTTACTTCTTACCTTCCTTCTTCCATGCCATAAATGTACCAATTGTGATCATACTTCATTCTTACATTGCTAGAGAACTTGCGACATTTACTACATTCAAAAAAGTTAACAAAGAAACCAGATTACATAAATTCTGAACAAACCAATAATTTCACTCGCTCTTCCTCAAATCACAACAAGTGACCTTTATTTTTGTCTCTACATTAAAATGAACACGTATATCATAAGGTACTATTATTGGACGAAATAAAATGGGCACCGAGACCGTTGTGAGACTGATAATTATTTCAATTGTCATCTCTTCATTTGTTGGATAAGTATATTAAAAAAAGTCATACAAACATAGCGTCTAGTAGTACCATAGAAATAAAAGTCTCAACAAAAAACAGTTTTAACGCTGAACTTTGTAATTGTTATTTTTTGAGAAATCAGTAATATTTCGTTGTTTTTTGAGGAAAATAGATTTTTTTACTTGTAATAAGTGTGTTTACATGTCTACGCCTTATTACTATATAAATATGAGTTGTGGGTTTCCGGGATGATGGCCCAGGTCTGTTGGAAATTCTTCCAAACGTTTCGTCAACAAATGCGGTTGACATTCTCAGTGGTGTAGTCCGTGTTAGAAGAAAAAGTACATCACATCACTGCACTTCACTTCTGCACTTTTCGACTTCTCGAGCGAGACTGATTTGTCGACTGGAATGTATCTATATTTAAATTTTATATAGATACAAACGTTTGGAAGAATTTCCAACAGACCTGGGCCATCATCCCGGAAATCCACAACTCATATGGATACCGGCCGAGAAAACCTACATTCTACTACTATATAAATAGTCATTTTACTAAAATATTAGTTTTGTGACATACTTGAAAAATCTAGCGCCACGCCCGAACGACATCTCTTCTTTTATTTCTATGGTGTATACAAGACCATGGAGATTTCAAACGACGTATTATAAATGAATAGGAAAATATCCTTTCAGATTAACTATAGTTTTAAACCATCAAATATAAAATTAGAGTTTAGTTCCTTACTTATTTCTTTATATATATATTAACTAAGCTGAAAAAGTTTTATTAGAAATCTGTCATTGAGTTAATTAAAACTTATTTTAATGAAATTTGTTAGACAGTAAAGTACCTTGTATATAGACAGACAAAATATATATATCTAGCCTAATGATATATAATTATAAATGTTCCAATAGGTCTTACTTTTAATTTGGTAAATAAAAATTTGTTAGGTAATTGTTCAAAAATAGCTTATCTGAAAGGTAACAATGTCTTAAATACTAAAACAACAGGGTAAACGATTATAAGATTCTTTACAACTTTTAATATAATTCTTTAATTATGGTCCAAACACGATAAGTATGTACTATCATCAAAGGTTAGAAAAATCTGGAAGAACATTAACACTTAACAGGTAGGGGATATTTATCACGAACAAGGCATACGTTGGAACCTTAGACAATCAATGGAATTTTATACGCGTATTAGTATCATTTGTATTTTATTTAAAAGCAAATTTTATAGTCACGGTGATCACATCAGACTACAAGCGTGACGAGGATATGCAACATGTTTGATTATTATGTTGAATATTTATGTAAAGATATTAAATATCTTATATAAATATTGATATAATAATATTTATACAATGACATTAAAAACTTGAGTTGCAGTGAGCCGACATTGAATTTCCACTTTAATTCCTGATCAGTTTATTAAAAAATAGCCGATATCCGCGATTTCGTTCGCGTGGCTTTGTTTTTTTTTTTATAAACAAAAATTAATATTATAAAGTAAACAAAATATAAAATGTGTAGATCCTAAACCTACTAAGCGCATGGCTGTTCACTCGCAACGCGGTTTTTTTTTTTCATTTTCGCACTTTTATATAAGTCGCAACTTCTAAACGAAAAGTCCGATTCGAATAATTTAAAGAGGAATTATTTTTAAAATCAGTTAAGGCCCTAGTCTCCCAAAAATTAAGTGTTCTTGCATAATTTACAGGAAATATTTTTTTATAGTTACTAACAAAGGAATAAATGAAATACATTTTACATTATTTAGTGTTGGATTTGAAATTTTCAAAACACTTTTTTAATTTTATTTTGATACATATTTTAATAGCTCTATTAGGCGCAAAACATGCTTATATTTTGGGTTAAACGCGTTGAAGGTCTCATTCAAGCACATGCTACGTAAAAATTATAACAAAAACACGAAATGTATATTCAGTTTACATTTATTCCCATTCCGTTGACAATAATCTAAACTGGTTACTTTAGTTTTCTTATTTAAAGTGGTATAAAAAGTTGCAATTTCATGAATTTTACTACTGCAAATATAAATATTTTTCTATTGGATTTTTTTTATCGCACTCGCTTTTAAAACCACTTATAAAAGAACTATTTTCTAATTAATTAAAAAAAAACACAAAAAAAACTTTAATGTACTTTTTTAATATTTGCAATTTATAAATAAAAGACGCGTAAAAATTCACTTAGTTATGTTTGCTACGGTAGAGTCGCAAGGCGAGACCGAAGCCTTAGGAGTTGTACAGTTTATCAACATACAAACAAATATACAAAAAAGCAAATCTTTTTTCTTTATAATATTATTTATAACAGCACATCTACGGACACATCTACGGATACAGATGGACACACGAGTGATCCTATAAGAGTCCCGTTTTTTTTATTCGGACGTACGGAACCCTAAAAAAAGGGTAAATTTAGTAAAAGGTTCAACGTATGCCTCACATGTTAGATATCTTTACGATACTAAAAGTTGTATTATATACGAGACAATGCAAAATAACTATCAGTCTCAATGGATCTGTGTGCGAAATGATTTTTTAAATCAATTGATCGACCCATCAAAGTCCCTGTACACGACGATTTTGGCACTGTTAGGTTAAATTCGAATCTATTACAAGCACCTTTGACTTTCGAATCCACATCAACAAACAACCCTGATTCATTAATATTATGTTTGTACGCACCGATCGGATTATTTAAACCTATTGAATTCAAAATAACTATAATTGAGCATTGGACAATTTTCAATTTAATTTTTGTGAACTTTAAAAAGTGCTTAACAATAGTTACGCTGGAAAGACAATTAACTAAATTTAATTTATAAACGATTTTTTGATACATTAAAAAGGTTACAAACTTTGTGCTTCGATTCTCTGTTGTCTCACTCGTTGAGATTTTAGAGAAAATATTATTTAAAAAGTAATCGGGTTCTATTCTAAATTTGGCTGAGCATTGGAAGTATACTGCAAGAAATCGAGGGGGTATTCTCAACCTTTCAAGACGCCGAGACACTGACATGAACTTCTCATTCCAACGTGAACATACTCTGGACGTTCCATATCGAAAACGCGGGAGTATTGGAGTGTAATGGCGTCGTCGGTGTGCTGGAGTGTTTTTGAACGGAAGCCACGTGAGTGCGTGAGCGTGGCGTGTGGGGCAGAGCGTGGTAGGGTCGCGCTAGGCGGCGGGAGGGCGAGGCGCGGCCCCTGCGGGTCACCGCGGACCGCGTCCACGGCGGCCTGGCTTAGCGCGACGATTGAACCCTCTATAATTATTGCAATATTACTATTAATATATTAATTACTATACCACCCATTAGAGAAAACCACCGTTGAAGTAACAGTGCATGCGCTTTTGTGTTTCGGTGAGTAAGGGACGCTAAAACCTGTTCTCAAATCGCCTCCTTCCTCCTTATCTTGTAATTTTAAAAACCTGCAACTAACAATTAATTAATTGTAATTTCAAAAACTTACAACTAACAATTAATTAATTGTTAATCGTAAGTTTCGTAATTAACAATTATTTAATTTGTTAATTGATTTGATGTTCAATTAAAAACTAACAATTAAAATTTATTATTATATATGGATGATAATAAGCAATAACGTCTTGATCAATATTTCTTTCAAAACTTATCGAAAGTATGTTTGGATTCAGAAATATTTTTTTATGAAAATCACAGTTGCGTCAAAATTAAAATGTAATGTAAGTTATGAATAAAATTAGTACTACTACACGCTATTTATACCAATATCAGTTCACTTAAAGTCATGTATTTTTCCATATCAAAGTAAGATAATTGTTAATTTTAATTGTCTTTTAAAACAATTTAAAAAGTTAATTGCAATTAATTTAATTGTAACATGCAGTTAATACTTTAATTGCAATTAAATTAATCGCAATTGAATTTTTAATCAATTAAATAATCAATTAAAATTTTATTTGATTAATGCCCAACACTGATCTGCACCTAGTACCTTAACCTCTCGTGGGTTATGAGAACCTGATTCGAGTTGCACCCGAATGAATGAATTTTGTAAAAGGAATAAAAAAAAAAACAAAGGAATGAAGTTTTTCCATAGTTCACTCATTTATTTGTTAAATTGTTCAATTTTGAACCTTATTTATATATACACGCTAAATATTTAAAATCGAGTAAAATGTGAAGCAATTTGGTATTGGCACAGATCTGTGCACGCCCCCGAATCTGTGTTGGCGCAGATCTGTACGAGAAGTATCCAATTTTATCTCGTCACCTTTTAAGTGTGACGGCACTATTGCGACGCTATGTTGTTTCTTACTTCTATAGAGTATCACATATAAGCGATTTGTGTGACAGTTACATGTTATTGTCAAAAATAACTAAATTCATAAAACGTAAAATGCAGTTAGATTCCTACTGTGTAAGCAATAAGCCAACTAAACTTAATGAATCCCATTCTCCCTTAAATTTTTGGATCTTCAACACTTGTAGCTAAGTGAGTCCAGATGTTATAAAACACTAGCATGTTCGCGTATCTTTAGAAATTATTACTCGCTGATAATGATCTATAGGTGAAAGAATTTTTAAAATCGGTCCAGTAGTCTGAGTTCCGGTGCGGTTTACCCGATCCGGTCCGCCGCATAGCACTATCTCCGCCCTTGAGAAAGCGTGATGTCACAATAGACGCCATTGCTATTCTAGCGTTTTGGAGTATGTAGTTTAAATTGTATTATTTAAAATATCAATTTTTCCTTCAAAACCTACATTTTTTTTAAATGAAATTTATTTTGTGCAAAGAAAATGCGTAGAAACCTTGGAGTAGTTTTTCAAAATCAGTCATCGTGCGTATTGTAGTGTTGGAGGTTGTATATTTGATAATGGCTTAAAATAATCTGACGCACGTATCAATCATTAGATTCTAATATAGAATTATAAATTGATTGGTGTTATGTCGTAATGTAAAAACAGTAATAAAAGTATTGTAGTGAAATATATTTAAGATTTTATTATTTGGACACTACCGAAAGTATTCCATAAAGCATTATAGCACTCGTATTTACATCATGTAGACATGTTACATAACATTGTTATATTACATTGTTAAATTGCACTGTTATGTTGATGTGTACAGTCTTGTTTTATGTTGCAATGTTGTGTAATATGTTATTTAATCTGGACGCACCTTTATAAATAATATTTATAAAGGTGCGTCTGATCTTTTAATATCTGACCTTTATAAATAATTGTCACATAACTGCGAAGAAAATAAACGTCAGTAGACTTGATTGTATGCGAAGATTGACAATCTCCTAGAGATGAATTCCTATTGAAAACCGAACGGCATGCACGGGTAAAAATATTACTCACCGGTAGGGCACGCGTTGTCCCGCGCTATCCGCTGATGGGACAGAAGGGACTGAAGGAGCGCTAGAAGGAGTAGCAGGGGAGCGGTCAGAGCGCGCGGGTGCTGAAGTGCTGGCCTGAATAGGGGTGGCTTGCGGCGAAGACGACCCCGACGAAGACGGTTTATCCTGTAATCATAGAGTTTTAGTCGTGAAAACCCAATAAACAACCAAGTTAAATATTATATTAATATATTATCGCCAAGACTAAACACACCAATATGCACGATAACTGATTTTGAAAAATTACTCCACGTTGTTTCTAACCATTTTCTTTACACAAAATAAAAATATAATAAAATAGAGGGTTTGAAGAAAAAATGATATTTTAAATAATACAATTTAAACTTTGCGCCAAAACGCTAGAATAGCAATGATATCTGTTGTGACGTCACGCTTTCTTAACTCAAGAACAGCATGACAGTTTACACAATTTAAACGACACGGTGATATTTACGAAAGCATGACGTCATTCGCTCCTCTGAGTGGTGTTACAGTTAACGCGACGGGTTTCAGTATTTGATACTTTTATTTTGTTGAAAATATTATTAATCTTAATGTTTATATTAAAAAACTGGTCCATTATTTAAAAAAAAAATTCAACATAAATGATATTTCTCTAATATCATTTATTCTTTAATACCGTCATCATGCGTAGGTATTTTAATAAAGTTTGTATGTTCGATAGCACGTTGTGATATATGAATAATCTCATACACAAAACAAACATGTTTTATTAAACAGTCATTTTGATAAGATATTACAGCCATTAGACTATACTGTCATTTTCTAATTAAATAGAACACTGCACTGATTTTCCAGACAAAATAAAGCCTTCTTTATTTTCTTACATGAGAATGCATTGATCATGTTAGCCCCATAATGTGTAATTAAAGACTGGGCTGATTATATCTATTAACTTATCTATTAAGTTTAATTGAGATTTTTTGTAACAACACACATTACATCATTTTTAGAGTTTACTCCCTAAGAATCGATTTTCTTATAAGGCCACCGGTATGAAAAATTTATGAAGAGTAAAATTAACACAAATGTTAACTAAAAAGCGTTATGTTCTTCTAAGCAGGTCTACCCAAATCCGCCGTCGCTTCACCTAATTCTATTGTAGTATAATAGATGGCGCGTTTATTTACCCGCTTTTTTCCCATTGTATAGTCATTACTTAAGAAGTAAACTCAAGTTGTGCGTCGGAGCTGACACACACACACATACATTTTATTTATAACATAGAAGACATAATTAGTGTACTATATATAATTAGTGTATTATTTCTAACTTTACATTATTGATAAAGGCTATCCGGCTGATCCGGAATTCAAACCTCCATTTACCTGACTCCAATTGAGCTAGCATACCGCTCGGCTATCACTGATTCTATATATAGAGTAGAGGTATATTATGTACCTTATCCTGATCAGCGGGTGAAGTGATCATCAGAGGTGGAGGCCCATCGTCACCGGAGCCCACCACACCTCCCCTGGCAATCTGGTGTGTTAGCAGAGCAGCCATCTTGCGTTGCAAAGCCTGTAACAATTTTTTATTTTGTTGTTTTATTAAATTGCTTCATTTTTTCGCAACTGTATTAAAAATAGTTGTTCAGTACACGTGCGGAACCGTCATTGCAATTTGTTCCTACTGTCAACCCTCGCCTTCGGCTGCACCTCGGCTCGGGTAGACATTTGTCGGAACTCTTTGCAATGACAGCCTTTCCGCACTTGTAATGAAATATACTAATATAGTCTTTCTTATGGTTATATGTTAGAAAATTAAAAAAACAATCTCCATAGGACGACGAAAAATTGTTTTTGTGAATTGGTGTGTATGTATGCAAAAAAAATTACCTTCAGTTCAGCAGTCAATGCGAACGGCGGTGCAGTGAGTGAATCAACTGGCGGTGGAGCTTTCTTTAATGTCTCCAGATCAAGTAAGATGTTGCTACGGCAAACGGGACAAGTTTCCTGAAATTTATTTATACAATCACACAAGGTGACATTTTATCATAAAGAATTCGTTAGAGCTAAAAAAGCCCCTTGAGACAATGCCATTTTCATGCACATGCCAAAGCAATAATTGAGAACAATAATATCTTTCAAAAAACTATTTTGTTTTGTTTTGTTTTGTTCACACCAAGGCAATTGAAACACAATGTTGTTTTAATTTATACCTTTTTTTGTTGTTTTGCTTCAAGGATTGCACGCATTTACTGCGACAAATGCAAGAACTGCTTAGAAGAGCTGTGCAAGTTCTGACTTCTATTTTACTATACTGTACAAGAATGTTGCATGTCATTCAAAGGTTCAATATATTATGATACACAACAGGCAAGAAAATGGCATCATCTAAAAGTGGCTTAAGAGAATAATTAATAATAAGGGATTGCCAGCTCTCTTTATATTAGATCTTAACTCCTCGGCTAAGAATCAATGCCTATATAACATAATAATAAAATAGATTTATGCAAAATAATTACTTACTTGATATGCTTGAGCTTGCATTTGTTGCCAATTAGGTAGTTTCTCAATCTCTTCATAATAATACTTGCGACCAAGGATGAAATGTTTAGCAAGACAATGGCAGTGGAAATAATGGTAGCAGGAAGTCTTCACAAATTCATCCCCGTCAGAGAAACTGTACAAGCAAATGGCGCACTGTCCCCTTGGTAAGTTGGTTTGGGATAAATATTCACGCACCACCTGCAAGAAACAAGTTTTATTTAGTCTAAAATACATTTATTATTGTGTAGTGATTATTATAGTGTACTTCTATTTTGGTGGAAATAACGATGAGGATTTCAATCTATATAAGAAATTTAGTGGTGATCCGTTGAGTAGTTAAGGCTTAAAAGTGTAATAAACAAACAAAACTCATTTAGTTACAACATTAGTTAATATTTGAGAAATTGCAGTAATGCTAATATTTGAGACCATTAGAAATTATTAGTATAATTCCTTATAAATGACCTCAAACGTCACATTTCTCACATAGAAAGCAGTTACATTTCTATGTGAATTTACTAGCTGCCAACACTCAGATTTCTTTTCCTTCTCAGTTAAAGCAAATCATCCATTATTTCTAATTCTTTATTGATAACATCAATATAGATGTCATAATAAGAGAATTTGTCCTCCCTTATTCTGGTGCCTAATTTAATGGACAAGTGTTTAATAAGTTAAGAAATATGTGACAAAAGCAATACAATTATTTCTTGTAAGACCTAAGTCCATTTAAAATGTAGGTGCTTAAACTAGAAAGGGGCAGGTCTAGTAAGACTACACAGCAGACAGCACATATTACATCCTCACATACCAAAACCGAGTAGTCGAGAGAAAAAATGATAACAATTTATCATAAGTCTAAATGCAGAATGCTGCTAATTAATATTTTATCATCTTGATTTTTAATGTAGGTATTCCTGTATAAGCAATGTATTGATATTAATTAAAAGCTATACATATAATAAATACGGTGTCTCTACAATAAATATTTTTTTAAAAAAACATTTTATACACACTGTACTTATGTTACTTAAGTCAAAAAATAGTTGGACAAAGGCTTCCCCCAATTTTTCAAAAGGACTGATCAGAAGCAGCCTGGATCCACAATTGACCTACAGCCCTCATCAGGTTGTCTGTCCACTTTGTGGGTGAACATCCTATGATGCGTTGGCTGGTCCATGGCATCCACTTGAGAACTATGTGTTCTGCCCACTGCCACTTCAACTTACTTATCCACCAGGTTATGTCGGTAACTTTCGGTCATCTACAAATTTCCACATTCCTGATCCAATCTCTGAGTCTAACCTGTCATTGAGCTTCCATAGCTCATTGAGCTTTCTTACGATAGTTGCCACCATTCAGCACCATATGTCATCATTGGCACCATAAAAATGATAAATTGTACAAAATCCAATTACAAAAATTTATAAGTAACTGAGCATAATTTAAGGTGTATTTATTTATATTGGTCCAGATATAGCTTGCATGTAAAGCCATGTATGTATATGATACATATTATGTAAATATTTAACCAAACATTTTATATTATGCTGTGCCAGCCATACTATCTATTCTAGTTTTTATTATTATTTGTTGGGTCTTGTTTTGTATACATAAAATAATGGTTTATGAAAACAATAAATTATTTGTAATTTCATTTTGTTTGTAATAAAAATCAAATTAAAAACTAAATGTATTCCTAAACATAAAACTCATGAACAATTGGACCAATTTGGCTAATTCCCTTATTTCATATATTCATGGAAGTCTGAGGAATATTCTCATGAAGGGATAAATTGCCTCGTAATCCTTTTTTTTTTCTCATAAAAAGTTCCTAGTGGATATTTTCACAACAGCTTGCTTTTGAGAGCAAGCTAAGTTTCATATAAATCTCTAAACAGCATACACTAAAGACTGAACATTTAGAACACGCAAGGAGGCTGCAAATTATATATTAGGATAACTGTATGTACAAAAAATATTTTCAGTTTATAAAATATAAACTACTATAGGGCGACAGTAACCACCTACCATCAAGTAGTCCATCAGCCTGTCTGCCGATCTTAACATATGCATAATAATATAAATCACCATCTAAATGTCACCTTAAACTAAAAAGACTGAACTAATTTTACCTCAATTAATTCAAAAACTACTGGCTGGCCTCTGCAATCATCCATCTTTTTATTAATTTGCTCATACAAATCATCAACTAATTTATCGTCCAAGCCTCTTGGGTTTCTGAGAAACACCTCTGGACTATTGTCAGGGTAGCCCTGTGTCAAATTCACTTCCAAAGTCACACACACATATTGCTGTTTCGGGTCATTACCAGTTGATGGATGAACCACCATTTCAACAGATTTAGGCACATCGTCCACGGTGTTAATGACGATATCAGACATCAATATAGCCTGCAAAGCTTCCACTTCATCGGTAACCCTAAAAAAACATTAAATCAGCGTTTAAATCAACATTACAACCCACTCAAATAAAATATAATAGAAATACACACCTCTCGTCCACAACGGCCGACATGGTGACTGAAATGAAATCCAGGGGCTTGTTTCTAGATATATCTCATAAGTGCATTCAATTCGGGCAGGCGCAATGCAGATGGTGCACCCAAAACAGCTGGGAAAATCAGTGAGATCCTCCGGTAAAAATCAATCAAGCTATCCTATCAGAAAGCAGTGCTGCGGTGCTGCCAGATCAACAAAACAAATTCCGTCTAGCGCTAACAAGTCCAACACTGGAAAAAGCGCTAGAATCTATAATATTTATGGTTCATAAAAGCGCTAAATTCAAGGCTAAACTGGAATGTAAAATAGGTGAGTATGTCATTGAAATTTAGATATTCTGATCAAAATTATTTTATTTTACATGGGCATACCAGGTCATAATATCAATAATGCCTAAAAACATATCCATAATATTTGTTTTTCCACCACTTTTCAAATTTTGTATAAAGTTGTCAATCTGTTTGATTTCAAAATTATAGGAACAGATCTCGTCAAAATCTTATATTGTTTATCTTTTATAAAATCGTTGTATAGCTTAAATGCATTAGAAGCTATACTAGAAGTTGAAAGAACGCAATATTTAGCGCCGAAAGCGCTAAAAACAATGGAAATGACAAGACAGACAATATACAAAGTGAACACTGAACATATTTTATGCTCAATAAAATTACAGAATCCTAATATGCAGTAATTAAATTAATTTCAAAAATTGTAAAGGTTTAAATCACTAGTTTAATAATGTTTTTTTAAAATATCGTACTAAAATTTGTTTATTTTTGTACAAATAATTGTTATAATAGAATTTCATTCTGCATTCGAGTAGCGAACTTCGTAAACGTATTTTTTATCTCGCTCACTCTCACTCAAAGGAAAGTTTTTATTGCTGTCACACAAAAATGGTGGGAAATACGAAAAGATAGGCCACAATAGGGAATATGCGTCTAATTCAAAAAAGGCTTAAATATATTTTTTTATCAACATTTTTGCTTTAGAATTATGTCTATGTAAATATTTTTTAATATTATTTCTTTTTCGTTAAGAAAATAATTATTAAAAAGTGCATAAAAATGTGGGAAATTCAAAATACTTGAATCGGTCAGATTGAATGTGACGATGTGACGCCAAAGTCTATGGAATGTGACGTCAACGTCTATGAAATGTCAACAAGCGTGTAGATGTTTGTGATTTTTAACATTTAATTGTATTGTAGACTTTGACGTCACGACAAGCGCGCCAAAAGGGCGGGTTTTTGAATTTTTACGGTTATATAACGATATAACCTATCGTATAAAAATATATAAAAAAAATGTGCATATTCCCTATTGAGTGTTGTGAATGTAGTTTTTTTTTAATGAAATGATTTAATTTTAAATTCATTTGGATTTTAAAAATACATTGTATATATAATTACTTTATATTATTCGGTCATATGCAGAATATAACTAAATAATATAAAGTAATTAGGCATCCAATTATCTATTGACACGAGGAAAAGTAAACTTCAGTCGTGTATCGGAGCTGACACACACTTTTTTTTTGTGAATTTAGTTTTTGATTAGGTATTTATTTCCTTGGGTTTTTTAAATTGTATACTAAATGTGACATAACGATTGGCTCCCAGGATACAGGCGTTTCATTTATACATAATGTAACTGTTAGATTTTACAATGTCAACTGTCGATGTTCTTGAAAGAATTTCTTGAAAGAATATAATATAATGGAATATTTTATTCGCTTCTGATTTTATCCTACTATAATAATATAATAATCCATATCTTTCATACTAATCCATACTAATATTATAAATGTGGAAGTAACTCTGTCTGTCGTCATGAAATTTTCGGGATGGGACGATTCGTCGCCGCCAATTCGCCGCCGCCGATTCAGCGCCAAGCCAATTCAGCGCCGGCCGATTCGACGCCGGCCATTTCATCGCCATTCGATGTGGTCTTTTGTTTATTATGCGCAGATTGTAGAAAGCAAAATAATTACTACCAGAATAGATGTTTATCGTCAAAAAATTCGATATTTAAGGATTTTTTTTTAACCTATCAAATCAAAACTTGTAAAAACGAAAGACTCAGCAAAATACACAGGTTTAAGTTAAAATGAAAATAGTAAGGACCTTTTTTATTTTTACAACTACCACCTGACTGTCAGTTATTAATTTTTTTACATAAGTATTGACAAGTCTTATCTATCGAGTAGATAAATGGAGACAAACCCTAAAGACATGGCATTCAAAGCAGCGCCTTTTACATCTTCTTGGAATTATATTAATTAATTATTATTATATTCTCTATTTTTCTTCATATAAATTATAAATAAAGTAACAGGTTTAAGAGGATCTTGCCTGAATTTAACATTAAGTTCACAAAAAATAAGTTTTGCATTTTTAAATTGAGTATTTATCTTCATTCATATCAAAAGAACTAAATAAAACAAGAATATGTAACTGATGTATACAATATAACAGATGTTGATTTAGTAACCATGTAGGTATACGATCCCTACTAATATAATAAATGTAAAAGTGTTTTTGTGAGTTTGTCTAGCCTACACGGACGGAGGGACAACACGAATTATAATTTTTTTTTGTAAAGGAATAGTTGGGGGGCTACAAATTAATATAGGTTACTTTTTATATCAGCAAAATTCATGAATCCCCTGGAATAATTCTTTACATGATAGTGTCAAATGGTCACGTTAGTAGGTAGGTAAAGACGTAAACATTTTAATTTAAACATTTAATTTTAACACACAAATTTAAACATTATGAGGTACAAACACATATATTTTTCCCACCAGTTTTCTTTATGAAAACTATGTTATGTTTATTTATGGTTCAACTTTACATAAAGTGAAATAAAACGACATAATTTAATTTATTTGATTTTATTATTATTAAAATAATAATAACAGTTCCTTACAAATACTAATATAGGTAACATATTTAAATATGGTTGTATTTAAAAGTAATTAAAAACTATTATACTTAGATGGAAATAAACAAGTTATGAAATATAGGATTAGTTTTATTTTAGGACAAGTAAGTATCCCCCCCTAGGTGGGCCATGACCTTGTCGTGGTGGGGGGGCTTACCCTTGGCAATCCGGGCGGTTGCAGGGGTCGGTGGGGTCACCGGCCTTTGCTCGACCGATCGGATTGGTTTTGGGGACTAAGAAGGCCCACACCGAGGTGGGCTCCGAGCGAGCTCCGCCCAGCGGAGCTCGTGGCGGAGCTGTTATTTGGAGGCTCCAACCTTCTGTTGGAGCTTCACCGGTCATTGCTCGCGCGGGCCGAGAATCCGTACTCGGCCCGCGCGATTGGTGGCCGGTGAGAGAGAGGGCACCCCGGTCCTTGTTCGTCAGACCGAGGTATGGGACTCGGTACTGCGGATGAGGATCGGCAGGTGAGTCGCAGCGAGTGGATTCTCTCGGACGGCTCCGACGCTCAGTGGTAGTTGGGCAACTTACGCGAAGACGGAGCTCATGCGACTGGGAAGGACCAACTGGCATAGTACCTGCAATCGTGGCATGTGGGGGGTGGGGAACAGCCGGTGGGTGGGCACCGGCTTAGTACTACCCCTCGCAGTCGTCCGGAAGAGTGAAGACCCGGCCTCGCCACCCGGCCTCGCCACCCGGCCTAGTAGCTCTTCCGCGACGACAACATGAGGTGGAGCCCGTCTCGGGCTGCCGCGATTGTTGAGGAAATGCCAGGGGGACACCCCTATGGGCCGCCCACCCATAATGTCGTATGAGATGAGCGGCCACACGAGCGGGTGTCGTTCGGGGGATGAAGGTGGAAGCGGCCTCCGACTCCGCGGATGGTTGTGCCGCGGAGAAGAGGTAAAGGGTTGATTCAACTACGAATCCCCTCGCTGACTGCTCGCTGCGACGGATAAGAGGAACACGGGCGGCTGGTGCCGCTTCGCTCGGGGGCGGTGGACGTGGGGAGGTGCGCCGCCCGCACAACACCGGGCAATGAGGTGTGGTGGCCTGCAGATGTTCCAGCGGGTCACCACAGGAGGAGATTTTTAACACGGCTTGCCGTGTTAAAACCGACGCGGGTCCGTAAGGACATGGCGGTGCGTGGGGCCCGGGGATAAGGCCTCGCTGTGACTCCGGGTCCCATTATCACTGCCGATGGTGGAACATGGAGGTGGTTTTAGTGGAGTAGGACCGGCGGGGCGATTCGTTCCGTCGGGTGAGTCCCACACACCCCCTCGTCGATCGTCCCCGTCGACGAGGGATAGTGCGTAAATGCATTTCCCCTCCTTAAAAAAAAAAAAAAAAAGGACAAGTAAGTATGTCAAGTGATTCAAGTCGAACACCTTTATTTTATGAATTTTATTTTATGAAACTACAGTTAACAATGATTATAACAAGATTTTACATTCTACTTACTTATACATCTACTTATTAAGTGCTGAGCAAGTAGGTAATAACTAATAATAAAACAGTGCTGCAGACTCTACAAGTTAATAGAAATGTTTTATATGTTATTTGGAGTATAGTTTTCAGATTAAAATTGATAATTGTAGGCTAAGCCTCGCAAATAGTCTAATTTAGTTCTATTTCTATAATCACTTACAATTCTAAAAATACGTTCATCAGCCTGACGGTATTTTTTTAACTTCACTGGTGGCAAGTTACCGGCAACTAACTGTTCATAATAAAGATCGCGACCTTTTTGAACTTTTCTTAATCCATTTATTAAAGCCCAGATAGTTGGATGCGCCACTCCTAACTCTGATTGCAGACGTCTATGTGCAGCTTCAGCATGATTATTGGTCCGATCATCTTGGTTAAGGACTCGAGTGTGCAAATTCCATATTTCAGCAGGAAATAAAGCTGGTCGCCTGCCACTGCCACGCCGATTTTGACGTCCGATGTAATTGTCTTCCAACCAATTAAGCAACGTTCCCGGGGGATCGTCTAGAAATATAAAAAAATGGCGCGACTTCGTCTGCGTCTCTTTATAAAATATAATATTCGTGAAAATGCCGTTTTTCACGAATAATATTTTGTATGGGAGGGGGTTTCTTTTCCGTAAATCGGCTGTCATTTGTATCGGTATCGTTACACGTTTTAGTAAGTATGTTTTATTTTTACATTATTAACCAATGTTTACATTATATTTTTATTAATATTGAAATTAATTAAAAAGTTTTCATTTAGGAATCCGTTATTGTGTACACATGAGAAGTCAACGTCGTTTGGTTTTTTATAAACACTTACTTACATAGACGCAAAATTGCCTGCCTGTTGTAGGTTTTCTATAAGATGTGCTCGGGCGGGAGCTGCATGAAATCATACCGCCTTCTCCTTTCTTCTATCGGACATGCAGACGTACGGCTGGTTACCATCCTCACCTTGTCGAAATCTCTCAAATTCGGACGCTTTAATGCTTTAAAACATCTATAATACGCACTGCTAAGGATTGGAACTCCCTGCCGGCGTTTGTATTTCCGAGCTCATACAACCCAAATCTTTAGAAAGTTCGAGTGAATAGGCATATTCTAGGTGAGCTCGCTCCATCTTCGGCCTTCCTACACGGATAGATGCTGGTCAAGAGCAAACATAATTCTCTTTAATAAAAAATTTAATAAAAAAAAAACTTACACGTATTATTTAGCTAATAACATTTAATTTAATTTAATTTAATTTAATTTAATTTAATTTAATTTAATTTAATTTAATTTAATTTAATTTAATTTAATTTAATTTAATTTAATTTAATTTAATTTAATTTAATTTAATTTAATTTAATTTAATTTAATTTAATTTAATTTAATTTAATTTAATTTAATTTAATTTAATTTAATTTAATTTAATTTAATTTAATTTAATTTAATTTAATTTAATTTAATTTAATTTAATTTAATTTAATTTAATTTAATTTAATTTAATTTAATTTAATTTAATTTTAGAAAACAAACAATTACACCATGTATATTAGACTAAAAAAGAAAAGAAAAACATACAACATTATCTTTCTAATAGTACGTAACTTTAAGTAAATTTTATTGTTTTAGTAATTAAATTATTTGAAACTAATCCACAATAATATATCAGATCAGCCAATAATCCTACTAGACTTGAAAATGACTTGCGAGTCGTAGGCGTTTTTGATTAAAGTCATTAATTAGTAATGTTTGTGTAAAAATACTCGCACGTACCTACTATGAGAAATCTATCAAAGTTGCGGTTTCAGAACTATACAGACGATTGGAAAAAAATCTATACTAATATTATAAGAGGTAAAAGTTTGTATGTTTGTTTGTATGTACAAGGTAATTTTCAAAACTACCCTTCCGAGTAAAAAAATTCTTTTATTAATTCCATGCGGGCGCCAACTAATGTCAGCCGTTATATCTTTTATTTTTCAATGCGGACGAAGTCGCAGGCTTACATGTGCACGATGTACTGTGTACAAAAATATTAAAATTTAATATTTTTGTATGTATTTGTATTTTTGTATTTTTTAATGCATTAATTAAATTATGTTTTCATGTGATAGCTGTAGTATCAGGCTACAAGAATAAAAATAAATTATAGCTTTAGTAATAATGGATTACTCCCAATAAAAGAAATTGTTTACGAATTTTATTCGAAGTTACATAAATGCAGCACAAAAAGCTGAATAACTCGAAATATAATAATAATCGAACATACATGGGGTCCATTGGATAGGCATTGAGCCCCTCTACCACCACACTTTTGTTATAGGCGACGGTAGCCACCTATCATCAAGTCCATGAACTGTAAGCCTGTCTGCTGATTTTAACATTAAAAAAATAGAAACTGAACGTCTGAAAAGCCCTTTACGAGAACATCAGTAAATTGTAACACACTAAAGGGATTAACACATAATTATTATTTCCTGCAATACTTTACTCACTCAAGCACGCGAACTGAACATGGCGTCATTAATAATTTTAATAAACTTTATTTTATTTCATTCAAGTGTTCATAGTGAAATTGTCAACTACGAAACCAAGTGTAAGGAAAGATTGTGTATAGCCAAGTGTTGTCCGGAGAATCAGTACATAAATGTAACCGAATATGTTGGTTTTTGTATTGATAAGCTTCCAGATGATGGTTTACATGAGTTTTTCAAAGATTTCTCCGATATGAAAGTGTACGACGAACGATATTACAGAACTAGTAAAACCGTCAAAGATACATTCTACTTGGTGCCTGCTGATGTTGTCAACAACACACAGTTTAGTGAATCGTTGGACCTCACACAGTTTGAATATTACGTTTTTTTAACAGTGGTAAGATATCCCTTTATTCTTCTTTATTCAGATTTCTTTATTCTTTCCTAGCTGAGCCCACAAGTTCGTACGCGTGGTTTTCAGCATCGCGTAACTTTTTTTGTTTTTCAACCGATTGGAATGAAACAAACACTAAATGTAACCGGAAGCTTGCTACAACACATCAGTGAAAATCACATTCAAATCGGTTAAAACTTGTACATGTTTTTTTTTTTTTTTTTTGAAAAAATGTTTAATGTAACACGGCTCGTTTATGTACATAATAGATATAACGTCGGTCTGCATCAAGCGAGTCCCGTAGTCGCGTCGCATTGAATTTTTCTTACGCGTAGTTTTTAATTCACGATAACTCAATTGTATGGTTCAAAGGGCTATTATAATATTTATGAACCATATTTAATTTGATAATTTTTTAGAAGTTAGAATGGGTTTAGTAAGCTATCCTTAAAAGGTAGACATAATATGCGATCGCTGACTTTTTTGTAGACCTATAAAAGAGAAACAATCTCACCATACATTGTTTTGTTATATCTCAAAAAGACTAGGCAGCGTTTTCGATGAAAGCTCCCAGATGGGTTGATTTTTTCCGACATCTTTAACAATCATCGTTAAATAAATAATCGTTAAATAAATCGTTAAATCGTTAATAATAAATAAATAATCGTTCGTTAAATCGTTAAATAATATTAAATATAAACTTCGAAAATATTTTTTAGAAGAATTATTGAAGTAACATGTACTTATATTTTAATTGTTCGGTAGGTACATAGACAAACTTAGTGTAGTTTATAATGTACCGTATACCTGGTTTCCTGTTTATGTATATTTTTTAGTAAATAATAAATAAAATAAAATAAAATAAATAAATAATAAATATTGCAACCAATTTTCCCAAAACCTCAACGAATCATACACTTTAACCTTTCTCAGAAATCACTCTGTTGATAGATGAAAAAAGCTTATGAAATTTCGTTCATTAATTTTTGAGATTATCGCGAACATCGCGAATAATTTTTCTCTTCATATGAATTTTGGACTTTAGACTTGGACTTTAGACGAATTTTAGAAAAAAAAAACAATTTTATGGAATCGGTCTAGTCATTCTCGAGTTTAGTCTAGGTCCTAGACTAAACTCGAGAATGACTAGACACCTAACCTAACCTAGGTGTTGCTACCTAGACTCTAGGTAGCAACACATTTTGGGATTCATTTTCATATAAGTTCATTTTCACTAATAAGCCTCATATTACCTATATTATACGGTGACCATATAGCACTTATGTTATCGTGTTTATAGTTATGTATCGTATATATATTGTTTTCATTTTCTATTGATATAGTCAGAAGTCCAGGGAAAATCCAACATCCTTTAAATTTTGAAAATAAATATGAGTCATATGGCTGTCTTGTTAAACCGATCACTTGAAATACGAATGATTCAAATGAATACGGCTGAATCATCATTTAGAAATTTTTCCAATAGTAACAATTTATTGGGATGTACTTAATATAACAACAATAAGCATTGTATAATATAAAAACAACAATAGTCGGAGTCCATTTCCCTATACCTTCCTAATCCCTTATTTGTAATCCTACTGAAGTTGGCAACAGCGTAGAAGCAAAATCTCTAAAATACAAAACACCTAAAAAAGTAAACTCATAAAAGCTTCTTTAATAGTATCAAATCAATAGCAATAGATACATTTGGATTCGTTTTTACTAAAATAAATCTATGTTCCAAATTTCAACTTTCTTGACTTCTGGACTCGGAGTTTTGACTGTGCGTTAATAGTCAGTAAGGACATGCGATTTTATAAGTATCTATAGATTACCCACATCTAGTCGTGTCTCTCTCCTTCTTACATCTAGTCTGTCGGCGGTTGCCGCCCGCCACTCTAAGAAGTTGGACTAGGTAGAGTGTTCGCTATCGACATCCAGAGGCTCTAGTATGAGTTTACGATACTACACCATTACTACACTCGCTAGCGAGAACGTAAAACTTTTGTATGGGAAATCGTGAACTGTCAATGTGAAATTATCAATTTTCCATATAAATGTTTTACGCTCTCGCTAGCGAGTATAGTATCGTAAACTCATGCTAGAGCCACAGTAGAATCCGCGCTCGAGACTGAATATGTACGCATTTTTATATGCGACCGCGCCTCATACAAGGATCATTCCATCTGAACTGTAACTGAATAAGGGTATTGCAGTACTGAACGCCGCGAGTGGTTGCAGTAGCCGTACCGTGGCCGTAAGTGCATCATTTGTCACCACATAAGTTCCTACGAGCCCTACCGCGGAAAAATATAGTCCTCACCGCCGATAGTCTGATTCTATCCCACTAGGTAACTCCTTTGTACTCTCGTCGTAATAATGTACTTATAATTATTGCATAATGAATGAACACTCAAGAAAGGAATAAGAAATCTAAAATATGAGGTCCTTTAGGCATCGGTAATGTTAGGATTCCTGTAATACCTAACACGAGAATGTACATATTATTAATTAAATAAATTAAAGAACAGACCGAAGCGAACAGAGTATTTAATTCGTAATATGTATAGATATACAGATTATTCTGAGGGATAATAAAGATTTATTGTTCTAATAATAACTACTAATTAAAAATAACTAAATTAGAAGAGTTGTGGATAACGGCTTGTGTATTAAACATTACTTATTTTTAATGAGGAAAATAGGTAAATAAATAGAACGTTTAAAACGTATTTCATAAAATAGAAATATATACCTACGACTAAATTTGAAATGATAGTTTTGTTTTCCGTATGTTGATTGTATGTATGTGAGTACTGTTGTTATATCCGAATATTTTATATGTTAGTCACTATGGGAATGTTTTATTATGGCTCATAATAATAATATGTTTATATTGACCATAAATAAATAATAATACACTTGGCCATTGTGAATAAATCATCTCGTTTCCTTCCCTATGACGAATGTTAAATACCTAGTTTCCATTTAAAAACTCTTAAAATAAGTAGTACTCGTTTCGTTCTAAAATGTATAACGACACTAGCTTTTGCCTGCGACCTTGTCCGCGTCACCCTATGTCGAAAGGAAACAACAGCATCCTATGTCCTTTTCGATGCCCCTGACTACTACATGTGTACAAAATTTCATGATGATCTATTGAATAGTAAAGGCGTGAAATCGTAACAAACAAATAATCCCCGAGCCCATTTCCCTATCTACTCCTAATCGCTTATCCTTAATCCTACTGCAGTCGGCAGCGCACTTGCAGCAGCTTAGGCGTTGCTTGTGTTATAGGCGACGGTAGCCACCTACCATCAAGTGGACCGTCAGCCACCTTAACACAAAAAAATAAAATAAGCCTAAAAATAATAAAAAAGCCACCTTAACATAATTTTTTTTATATCTTATTTTGGTCTTTATAATATTAGTTAGGTTCTTACACTAGCGTTAGCCCGCGACTTCGTACGCCCCTTTTTCTAAGGAGTTGAAACATTTATTCAATATTTATTACTCATTGATTTTTCTAAGTTGAATTTTTTTCAACTTTTTTTCTGAATGAAGGGTACCTCGTGACTCGTGGCCTATACTGTACACTGGACAAAGTGTTTCATTGTGATCGGTATAGCAGCTAAGGCGTGAAAGCATAACAAACAGACAGGCAGAGCTTTATTTTAACCTAATTAAATTTTTTAATCTATATTTAAAAATTAAATACACTTTTTTCTTTACATTAAAAACAAGTTACAAATACATGTGTATTAAGGACTAAATAAAGTCGAGGGTCGGCGTTGCATCCAGGCTGCTTGTGAGCGGTCCTACTGGAAAATTAGGCCTTAGTCCAATGGACGTTCCTTTCTTCCTATTGACACAAAGGCAAAGTTGCAATGAAATGTTATATGTATTATCGTTTCTGAAGACTTCGTCGGTTTATGTATTATAATATCATTTGGGTTTCTTCTAGTAAAATTTCAATATTCTGGAGAACAAAACTTTAATTTAAAAATGAGTAATTTATTTTATATTACTCCTAATCAAATAGAGGGACACGACTATGCGAATATAAAGACAACTTAATTCTTTTAAATCTTATTAGTAATATACAATTAATGTACATATATACAAACCTATTATTAATTTATTATATAATATATTTACAAATTATATACTAAATTAAGCTTTGGTCCCTTAGGCAGGGTGGTTGCATTACCTCGTTGTATTGCAAGACTGATTTGCTGACCGAGGATTACCCCAGCATTAGCCCAGCTCTGGGATCGCCAGTTATGTCGATCAAACGTTTAGACAACAAAATTTAAATCTTGTAAAAATATCATGAAATATTGGCTAATATCTCTTAATGGGTTTTGTCTAGTTTCAGACAGTAGCTTCTTTGTATTAAAAGATGATAAGCTTGTTTTTCATTAGTTAAACAAAGAGAGTCTTTGTAATTTTTAACAAATAACTGGCGCCGGAAAAGCTTATGATCCCACTGATAGATATATTATTTCAAAAGTGTTTTCAATATTTTACATGTTTTCATACATTGCCTAATTTTATATATGGATCGGAGTAGGTAGGTACATAACAGAAACCCTTTCTAAAGTTTCAGCAATCAAGTAATTATTTTCTGGGTGGAACTTCTAAATGATTAGACGAGTTCATCTACAACGTATGTTGTGAGTCAATGTCGTGGTTACGTTTAGGCACCTACGTGACCAGCAGATGGCTCTCTGGACTTGTTTATTTTATTATCATTTATTTTATTAGTTTGCGTCAGAAGAATAGTTCTCATGAAATGATATTCACTAAATGCACTTGTGTGAGTACTGTGAACGCGCCAGACTTAGTTAAGTGACCTATAACCCTGGTTGCGCTGGGTATTGGTGACGATAATACCTACTTTGTAGTGTGATGTTAGGAAGACTGTTTTTTTTTTTTTTTTTAGAAAGGCGAAGCAGTTTTCGGCCTGGACAACACTTACGGCACAACAGCTCTAAATAACTCTAATTTCTGTGTCGACTACACGGTGACTTCAACGGATCAGGAACCGCAACCGAAGATATGGGTGCATATGGACAGTTCACAGGATGCCGAAACAAATATATACTTCATTACGTCAGGTAGATTTTTTTAAATTTTTTGAACATAGCTTCGAGTTTTATTTAAAAAAATGAATTTGTTTGGTGTTACCTACCTAAATCTTAATCGTAAACATTAATTTCCCTCTCAGGCCAACTGCTGGGATTCGGAGTATTATAATTAATCTTTAATTTTAAATTTAAATGTGTGGATATTGACATAGTCAAATAGTTTTTCTATTGAATGATCACCGTCCATTATATTAAAGTTACAGGGACAGAACAAGAAATGTCAAATGGAATTCAAATTTCAAGTATGGCAACATTTTCGTTTTAAATTCGTTTCAACGGAAAATATCGTGTAATTTGGTAATGGGGTTCCATAGATATTTAAATTTGAAAGTATTAACAAATCTGTTTAAATTGCGCGTCATTGGTCGCTTTTTAATTTTCGAATGTTATCTCCATTTACAAAATCTGAAATATTCACAGGAAATTACTGAAATAAAGAAAGACATTTATTACCAAAATCTCCAAAGCGTAAATTAAAAAATATGGCCTGGTGAACGATGTCCTTTCTATCATTTATTTCTTCTTCTTAAAATCAATTTATTGATTATTAAACTTAAAATTAAATTTGTTAAAAAAACTTGAATTCTGAATCCGCATTCGCGGATGTGATCATAAAAAAAGAGGTACGATATTACCTATCATGTTTTTTAAATCTGCGCACAACGCACAATATTGAGTGATTTACCATGTTATTTTAATATCATGGACTTCTTATAGCTTTTCCTATAATCTATAAGTAGAAAACTAATTTCTGTATTAGGTTCAGTAGTTTCGGACATGGGGGGGGGGGGGGGTATGGTCGGACAGACGGACACACGAGTGATCCTATACGGAACCCTAAAAACACTACTTTATATATGAAACACAGGGATTTTCTTATTCTACACTCGAAAGAGTTTTTTTCATAAAAAGCCCTGAAAATACCTACATCAACTAATATCATAGCTTTGAATTGGTTTTTTATATTTTAGCGTTAATAGTATCCAGTATATTTCTGATACTAGTACTGGTTGTCTACGGATTACTGCCGGAATTGAGGAACTTGGGTGGTCTGATTTTAATGGCATACGTAGCGAGTCTATTGGGTGGGTTTCTTCTGTTGGCGATGCTGCAGATTCTAACGCTCGTCTCACTTAACTACCCTTGGGTGTGCCTCACTTATAGTAAGAAACCTTTTTATTTCTTGAATAGTTATTAATTAATAAGCAAATCATGTATAAAAAGCGTACCTTGTTTCAGCATTTCTTATCTACTTCTTCCTACTGTCCAGTTTTTGTTGGATGAATGTCATGTCTTTCGACATTTGGTGGACGTTCAGGTAAGAATTAAAAAAAAATGTTACTAGAAAATGCGCAATTGTTTCTTTTATGTTAAGATTGTCATAGAGGTTGACGGTCCGCTTGATGGTAGGATAGGTGGCAAATGTCGCAGGAACACAAGCAACGCTAGGAATTAGGAAGGGATAGGGCTCTGGCATCCATTACTCATTCATCGAAATACAACAACACATAACAACAATAATAACAATAACAATAATCACTGCCGGAAAGTTCATTTCCACCATTTGGCCATGTCGGGGTTCGAATTAATGACCTCTGAGACAAAGCGTTAACTTTAACCACTGGACCAATGGGCTCGTCAATTTACGTGATTCTAATTAACCAAGCTGTCATTTCTAATAAATGTAGAGGGCCCATATTGAGAGTGTAATAAATTTAACAATTTTGTATAATTTTTTTTAATGTTAAGATCGGCAGACAGGCTGACGGTCCACTTGATGGTAGGTGGCTACTGTCGCCTATAACACAAGCAACGCCAAAGCTGCTGCAAGTGCGCTGCCGTCTACAGTAGGATTAAGGATAAGGGACTAGGAGGAGATAGGGAAATGAGCTCTGGCATCCCTTACTCACTCGCCGAAACACAACAGCACACGTGCTTTTATTTCACGGTGGTCTTCTGTAAGGAGGTGGTTACTGCTGCCAGACGGGCTGCCCAAATGGCTGCGAAAACGCAGTCTGCCCTGCCACTATTTTCCAAATCCAGACCAGAGCCAACATTGAAAAGTTCTTTTTCAAAGATGACCCTGCCGAGAATCGAACTTGGGAACACCAGAACAGAGCGTTAAGGCAAGCACCCTAACCACTCATATATAGTATAATATAGTTACACCAGAACCGCTATACCTACTACGCGTTAGGTATGAATACACAGCAGTCTGTTCTGCTCTGTCTGTCCATCGTACATGCCTGCCTATGTCAGACGCACAAGATATAAAATATCCAGAGATGGGTCGTGCTTTTTAAAAGCTTTTTAAAAGCTGTGATTTTTAAAAGTGTCCGAATATTTCAAGAAAAGAAAAGCAGACAAAGGAAGCTTTGAATATGGTAGCTAGCCTCCTACTATAAAGTGGACCGTCAGCCTGTCTGACAACCTTTTAAATAGGTAAATAAAACTTCAATTCTTAGAACTGCAATTTTATTGTGCCTTTAGTTCCTCTACTGTGGAACAATATAATTATGTTCAATTTCGTTTGTAAATATATTTCTTCATACATAGCAACATTTTTATTTGCAGAGGTTATGCGAAGGCTCGTCCGATCCACCGCTACGGCGAACGTTTCAAATTCCTCGTATACTGCATTTACGCATTCGGTATACCTTTGCTAATGACTATTGGCCTCATTGTGTTGAATTTCATCAATATGAAGGCCTATCCGTTTTTCATCCAACCAAATATAGTCAGGAATGGATGCTTCCTTGAAAGTAAGTTATTACTTTATTAAACCTACCTACCACTTTTACTTTTTGTTGTTGTTGTATTAAAGTAGTACTTTTACCTGTCTATTTTGTGCCCTAGAGTAGCCTAAAATTTATGTATGGCGGAATAATGTAAATAAACTTAATGTAAGTACCTATAATTGCAATTGCAGTAGATACATACTCGTATCTATTGAAAAAGAATTTTATCTTTTATTTTTCGAGGGAGTATTCGAAAAGAATACTCGAGGGATGAATTATTACATAATGCAAAATGTAAAAATTTTTTGTCACTGTGCCCGCGTGCAATTCAGATTGTTTCTCGGTATCAGTAAAAATCAATTACCTACCTAACCTCGCACTCTCAGTGTACGCGTCATGAATTATAGTGGCAGAGGGTGACCGGCTGACGATAAACAAGCAATACTGAGTAAAGCCGAAATGCCGAAATGTATAAACGGCGAAAATCTCAGTCTTTGGCGATACCACGTGTCAAATATGCGCAGTAACCGATTTTGGTACTGTTTGTGAGGTAGGTATTGCGACGCAGGGAGGGAGCCACGGAATGAGCGAGACGCAATGATAACATTTGTACAAGAGAGAAAGCAGTGGCGCCACATTGCGTCGTATTACACTATTTACACTGTGGTATTTCGTGGTATTACTTATTCGGATTTCCCAGTTGTAAATGCGCAAACGAAAGACGCCTGCTCAAGGTCAGAGCCCAAGAAGATTTGCATTGATTATACCCATATGCATTGTCAATTTAAATTTAACAAGTGAGACGGCGCGGCTAAGCTAATTATCCTCTGTAAAGCCACGTACATTTCGTGTTTCATCTGTTAAAAATTAAAGTCGCAATTAAAGTAGCGACTGTTTAGTTCATTGTTAGTCAATTCAATTATTATTTTAATTGAATACAGAATAATAAATTAATAGAACGTATTAGCACAGTCTAACCATACATCATACAGTCGGTCAACGCTCAATGTTCGAGCCTGCAAACTGAAGCGAGTTCGCCTAACGTTGCTCTACGCAAGTACATTCGTTACCTGACTGTTAGACGTAAGTATGGTCAGACTGTGGTATTAGTAGCAGGTCATACTGTGTTTGCTCTATTCCTACCTGACCATTTATCCAATCGGCAGTGCACTTGCAGCAGTGACGTATATCTTAGACTTGCAGCACTTGTGGCGTTGCTTGTGTTATAGGCGACGTTAGCCTCTCTGTCAACTTTAACATAGAAAAATAAACTATGAACCAGAGGTAGAAATGAGCATAATGTGTCAATGTGAATAGTGCAGATATATTGTACTATTGGATATTCAGTGATTAGTTCTACTTGAATCAGTTTTAACTTGAATCACCATTGGTTCCACTTGAATGTTCAATATACATTGTATTATGTTCTTAGGTGGTGAAAAACTGTTATACCTTTACACACCAATGCTGATTCTGGTGATGAGCAATTGGATATTCTTCTTAATGACGGCGTTCAATTTGTGGAGACTAAATCGAGCAACTGCTGTCCTCGATTCGGCGGCCGCTGGAACCCCTGCCGCGCATCGAACTCAACGACACAGGTACGACTAGATAACACCAGCAAACAACAGATAAAAGGAAAAAGTCATGTAGGCTAGAATCGGAGAATCACAATGGTGATATTACTGAAATACAAATTAATAATGTATAAATAAAACTACATTACATTAAGATTTAACATCCAAACTACATTACCTGTCCTAATCTTAACAGTAAGTTTACAGAAGAAGATCTTACGTTCGCAATTTTTAACAGTATTTTTGAAGGATAATTTTATTGTTTGTGCAGACTAATGGTCTACCTGAAGTTGTCCGTCATCATGGGAGTCAGCTGGGTGCTGGAAGCGATCAGTTTCAAGATTCCCGGATTGAAGATTTGGTACTTGAGCGATGCATACAATATACTCATTGGCGTTAGCATCTTTTTCATCTTCGTATGCAAGAAGAAAATCTTTAGAAAACTTTTGAAAAAGTGAGTCACCTTTAACATACATTTAGTTTATTATTCTCTTGAGACCCTGGAATTATCTTGGAACTAATTACTTGCTTTTATACTTATCCAATACGTTTCTATAGTGTTATATACTATCTTTTGCTTGGCTTCGAACGATTTTTTTAAGAATCTATAAAAATAAAAATGAATGGCTAAATTTGTTGCTTAGCCCAAAACCCGAGAACGGCTGGACTAATTTGGTTAATTTTTTTTAAATATTCATTGAACTCCGAGGAGATTCTAAAGGAGAGAATAATTGGAAAAATTGCCCGTAAAATATACCCATTATTATATGTCCCTTTCAAAGTTTCTAGCTGATAATTCAAACATTTCAATCAACTACGTCTGTCGAGTCAGCTATATGTCAATATGGATAAATTCGAATGCAAAACAATGTCAAAATTTAAAAGCGCTCTGTTAAAAACTTCCAAATTTAAATGACAATTGGTCCCTAATTGTCGTTTCGCTAATTCTTTACTAAATTCCGTTCAACAAACTCCAACTGAATTACGAAAATAGTCAATAAAACGACTATCTATCTATATAAATGTTTAAATTAATTTACCCTTAATTTTTTAATTAGGTATCACGGCTACAAAGATTCGAAGAGTTTACGTTACTCCAAAAGCCAGTCAAGTGCCACTACAGATTCTGACTGCGGACAACAAGATGTTTCGCTTCAAGTTTGTCAAAATCCTAAAGGTCATGGACAATACATTAGACAATCGTCGTTTGTTAAAGGTCACAATGGAAAAATTTGAAATAATCGAACACTTGTTTTCTGGCTTATCCATCACCACTTTGTCGTGTGTAGTCAAGCGAGGTGTTTAATAGAGGCTTTGTAAATATATATTGGCATGACACCAAAGATTCAATTTATATATTTACTTGTTAAAGAATAATAAAGCTACCCTAGCGATAATTATATTTATAATATTATTGTGTGAAATTTGTAGTCATTGGCCAAAATATTGTAATGTATCCCGAGTATGTGAAAAAAAATGTAGGTCAATTTCATAAGGAAAAAATTGTAGGTCAGAATTATCAGTACCGTGTCGCTACTGACGGAATGAGGCATCACCTAACCAATGACACTACGATCTGGGTCCGGCGGTTAATTTAATTTTAACCTACAATGCAAAAAAATGTCGTAAAAGATAGGTACACTTCTTAGATCGTAATAGGACAAGTATTAATGACAGAGTAGCATAATGCCTACTTTTCGAAAACTACCTACTAATTATCTGACTAACTAACTATTTGTATTATCTAATTTGTAGTTTTACAAAACAATTTCCTTGCACACTGACTACTTAACTGTAGAGATAATAAAGCACCAATGAATACTAATTAATGTTGAGGTGTTGGTATTGCTACAATGAATAAAGGTCAGCTTATATTGTAGTGAATAAGTTCTATATTCTATTGCTATCTTAAAAAGTGTGTTCCACCACGCTTTCCGGTGTGAGCTGACCCTAATAATCTGAATTTTATCTGCCATACGATTTATTATTTATGAAAATTTTTGGAAAATTTTAGCCCGTAATTTTTTTTTGGTGCAGTGTAACTGAAAAAAAAACAATGTCATTTTATTTTAAAACTTTTGAAGTTTGTAGTATGTAACTTAAAAAAAATATGTTTTTTTTAAACTTCGAAGGTTGTAATATTTGGATGATGTGTAGAACGCATTTAAAAAGGGCACCCCATTTTAGTTTATCCCACAATGCCTTTGTTAGGGGCTTTTAAAGTTAAAACTAGTTTAAATTTACATCAAACGTAGAGTTAGTGTTAATTTTCAATTTGTCGTATTAAAATGTTTAAATAGGTAGTTGTTAAAGAAAAGTTGTACTTTTAATAATAAATAATTTCTTGAATTATTTAAAAGCGAATAATAGTAGGTAAAGAGAATGTTATGTTTGTTACAATAGGGGATTGGACAAATTTTCAGAAAGTGATTTAAATTAATCTTCATGGATATTTATTCCCATAAAAAATACTATTTTATTTATTTATTTTAGGTATTCAAAATCATGTTTTAATATTGTTTGTTTAAAAATGCCGCCAAAACGCCACGATAGTTCATCTGAGAGCGCGTAACGTCATTTGTGGTTATATCATAACAAAACAGCTGCATTGGCATAAGTTCGCAAGAAGTTTGGTGGTCTGTTTCGTTGAGTAGATTCTTTATTATGGAACGAAAAAACTATCGTTGGTGTGTAGTACCTCAATGTATGAATAAGTACATCAAAAACTACTCCAAATAAAATATTCATTGATGTGCCAAGAACTAATATTAAGTACATTCTTTGAAGTTTATACTTTTTAGGATGTTTTGTTTGTTATTTCAACAGTATTTTTTCAAGTACCTAGGTATTCTATAGCAAATAATATATTATATACCTACTTGTAATACTTACACAGAAGTTTTCACATTTCGAAATTCACTATCACAAAAGTCTGGAATTACTTGCAAAGAAATTGCAAATCATAAACATATCCACTCTGGGAAGATTTCGATTGTCGGCTTTCGTAAATCCTGTTTCCATTATAAAAAACTGGAGAAACACAACGTGACAGTTTTTAAATCAATTACCGTATCCTAATTTATCAGTTGGTAATCTTTTAGCAACTTTGAGTTTCAACAAAATTGTGATAACCGTTGATTCTAGAAAGTGAAATAACAGATGTAACAAGTGATAGCCGTGCACTGCAGACAAAACAATGATTGCCCACAAATGACGTCACGCACTGTGATTGGTGTTTCAGTATAGATTAAAAATATTGTAAATAATAAAATTTTATTTCTTCATTTAAAAATATTTAAATGAATTATATTAAATTATTATTCGATAAATAATCGTAAAAAATTATATATTTTCTTTCTAAGTATACATTTTAGATTTTAATCTGATTACTGTCCGATCCCCTATTAGGTATTTTTAGAGATACTCAGTGCCATATTTACTATAAACTTATAGATATTAACGCCATCTACTTATAGATCCACACCAAAACTGTTGTAGCTAATGTTTTTAATTTGCTTTTTTTTCTTGGCCTTTGAAAGTATTTTTTGTTCGAAAATTTAAGTATTCAAGTATTAAGCTTTAACATTGATTAGCGATGACTGGAAAGCGCAGTTACAGTGGTATACATGAAAACACCGTCAATGTTATCCCATTCGAAGATAGTACCACAGTCTAACCATACTTACGTATGTACTTACGAGGACTGATTTAAGAGGCCGTAGCGTTCCGCGTCATGCCACGTGATACCACGGCATGTTCCGGCAATAAAGGAGTGTGAGTGCTAAAATCATTGCACTAAGGTAGAAAATAATATGTTTAGGAAAAAATCTTTTGCTGTGCAGTGTGCCGTGCCGTGCTATTCCGTTGGTCAGCGCCGACCCTTAAATGTTTAAAAAATAAGTAATAAAATATTTATGGATGTCAACTTTCATTTTGTTATTGATGTGAATCTTTAATCAGTTAATTGGGTAATTCAGTATACTTAATTTAATAAAAAATTCCTAGTTTAATTTTAGCAATAAAATAATTTTACCATTTCAAATGTATAAAAGTCATTTGATTTTATTTCGTTTTTCATTTTATAATTTTGAATAATAAAAAAAAACTAAACTAGGTACTTACAATTTTATATGATTTTATCTATATCTATATCTATATCTATATCTATATCTATATCTATATCTATATCTATATCTATATCTATATCTATATCTATATCTATATCTATATCTATATCTATATCTATATCTATATCTATATCTATATCTATATCTATATCTATATCTATATCTATATCTATATCTATATCTATATCTATATCTATTTTTAATTAAAGTCCGTGTCCTGTCTGTTTCACCGCTTATTTCTTCGCGCAACAGATTTTGATATGGCTTTCAAAATTCAAGTTGAAGGTTTATGTATTTAATACGATTTTCAGAAAAAATGCATCTGTGCGTGGTTTTTAATAAAATAAAATTATTTAAATTATTAAAGTTGAAAATATATAACCATACTTTGAGTTCATTACTAATAATTGATTTTGTTACCTACCTTTTCCTGTTCCATTTTATTCCAGATTTTTACTAATAATAAGATTTATGAGTCAATAGCGATTCCAACGACTTCCTTTGTTAATTTTAACTAGTGACGCAAATAGTGTTTAGCGTGAAAAGGGGTGGAGTTCGACTTTATTAATATGAACAATTTGTTTGAAACTCAGGAGAAAAAGACGGAATTCTTGATAGTACAATACAATTCTGGTTGACATTTTTTTTTAATTGACAAATATAAAAAGGAAAATATTTTTTAAATTAAAATTTTATATTAAAATACTAAAGTTCCAGTCTTCAGTTGGAATAGGTTCATCGCTTCGAGGCTTGTAAAGCTTTCGTTTAATTTTTCTAAGTAGGAAAAAATAGCAAGGTTCACGGTCTAGACTGTATTTCAGATCTCTCCTTAATTTTACATTTATTTATTGCACTTTATTCAATCCAATGTTTAATACCGTAGTACTTTTTTGACGTGTTATTTCGTAATTGTGATATAAATTCGTGGGTGCCAAGATGGGGCTAGTAAAAAAAGGTGTGTTCCCATAACAAGTATAGTATAAATATTAGATGCAGTAAGCATAGCCTTCACACAATTGTCATGAAGATGATCAATCCCATGTGAGTAATTTCACAAAACCAAGAATATGGAGGCAGGAGATGGGTTGTCAATACCAAATGGTTATGATCTTTATGTTTTTTCTTGAAAATTACCTCAAGAAAAAGCATAAAGATTTTCTTGATTATAATAAATAGGTATTATATTCATTGTAATGCTGATGTGCTTAATAAAAAAATAAAAAAAATAAAAAATAAACTATACTAGTCATGATTTAGAAGTATAACTAATATGTTAATCGAATTTCATAATTTATAATTTCATAATGACTAGTTCCAGAAACTTTGAGTATATCTCACGTACTTTACTAGCTTTATTGCTCAAATATTTTTGTCAGGAATTCGAATTTTTTATTTTAATAAATACATATTCCCTTGGGAACAGTAGTTTTGGAACGAAGTTTCTTTCTCGTAGTTTGCGGAGCCGGGGGTTGACACAGAAAATGTGTTCGTTACACGAAATGCGTGATCGCTTTGCAGGCGTTGAACTAATCGCGTGAAATTCATTCCCACCGGGATGACTGCGACTACGACTGCGACACCCATCCCTATTTTTTTTTAATTAAAAATACCTATGTCCTGTACAATATCCCTCACAACGTGTATCAAAATTTCATGATGATCGGATAAGTAGTTAGGCGTGAAAACGTAGGTAAGAAATTCTTTTTTGCATTTATAATAGGCATTAGCTACGATTTTCACAAGCTCGCTCATAAACACCACCCATTCCCGTTGTTTCACTTATGTTGCATGCAAGCTTGCTCAAAATAAGGAAAATTTATATTAAAATTGTTATTAATTTGTAGTTACATACAACATATGGTTTGATAAAATATTATTCATTAAAGATATTATAAACAAAACATGTTGCAGTTGGCGCATCTAATGTGCTGAAATATTGATAATCAGAAATGTATTTCTAAACAGAAAAATGAATGGGTTGTTAAGTTTTCTCAAACGTAATTTCACAAAAATTCTAGAAATAGAGAGGTGGATACTCGTATGTTCCCACATCAACGAAGCAGTGAAACTGCGAATATTTTGAATAAACATTCGTAGTAATTACGATTAATTTAATCGTAATTATACTTAGTGTAATAATTTAGTCTAAGTGATGTCACCATGAAACTTGATTCCTTTGCTTAGAATTTCCTTGATATAGTTTTTTCATTTATCTTTTTTTCATACATTATAAGATGTTTATTGTGCTTCCAAACAATTTATTTGTATTCTTTATCATTATAATCTCATTATATCCACTCTTTTTTTTTGACGAGGAGTAATCCGCTTACAGATCTCCTGCCGTCTAGCCAGCGGGAGTGTGGGGGTCGCCCAGCGCCTGATCATAGCGGCACTGGGAATACCCACTAAAACTCCCCAGTGTGTCCTTGTCCTTTGAGCGGGGTGGACCGGGCTCTGCTGAGGCAACAACTCCGATCCAGGGCGTCCATTCTGGACATTGGCCTCCCGCATAATTTATATTCAAATAGGACCAGTCAAATGTATCCCGGATCCACCGTCGACCCGCCGGGCCTTATCAAATCCTCTGTCCTACGCTGTGCTTGCCGGTCCGTGGCTTCCCTTTAAATAGACACTAAAAAATCATTAGACACTATTCTTAGATATTATTGCACTTAGAAGTTTAGCTTAATATACTATTAAGTTAGCTTTAAGTGTTTATATATGGGTGGACTTCTTGAGGGTGTCGAAGGCGACTATGTTGTCCAGGTGTTCGACAAACACGTACTCTGTGTGAATCCCGATGGAATCCAAACCGGGTAAGGCTCAAATGTCGACGTTGCATGGCGCCAAAAACAGCAAAAGAAATAACCATTATTTATGAGGTATCTTTTGTGATGCGCACTGCTAAAGATTGGAATTACCTGCCGGCGTCTGTGCCAGCTCATACAACACAAATCTTTTCAAGGTTCGAGTGAATAGGTATCTTCTGGGTGAGCTCGCTTCATCGTCGGCCTCATCCTTCCTACATGGATAGATGCTGGTCAAGAGCAAACCCATCTTTAATTAAAAAAAAAGTAACTTTTTTAAAATTGATATTAACGAATACCTAATGTGAAAACGCAGAAAATTAATTAGGACAAATTTCGGTTAAATTAAATTTTTCCTGACGTTTTTTTTTTAATTTTGGATTTGATATAATGAACACAATTTTTTAAAATTCATGGATGAATTAACAAATAAATAATTAATTGATATTGATTAATTTAAAATAAAACTTCAGGGAAATATAAAACAAGCCTAGTTTTATGATAAATGTCTCTGTTGAGAAATTACACTTTGAATAAAATGTCATAATTTATTAGCACTTAACAAATTAAGTAGTAAGTTTTAGTATTAAGGCCCCGTTGGTGATATCGCGCCGCTCGACAATAGGTATTTGACGCGCGGCGGTGGCGCCGCCATGTGATCTTTCGTGAACTAAACTACGGACAGCGGTTGAGTCGGTGTAAACGGTTTTGATCCTTTCCATATATTTTTATAGTAATTAATAAATTAGTAATGTCTTTTTTCAATATTTTTTTCTCTTATATTTATTAAGAATTATACAATGTTAGTTACTTTATATTAGTTTAAATATTAAATATTTTTGAGTATGTACCTCCATTACTGATACATATGTGTGAAAAAGTAAATTACTAATAGTAAAATCGTAGAGAAAGCCAATTCATTATTTATTATTATTTTATTTATCGTTTACTATTATTTCATTCATTATTATTATTTATTGTGATTGTTTATTTATTATTTTTTGAAAATTTTATAATAATGCCGGAAATCCGAAACTATTAATAAAATTAAGGAAGGTACCTAATAAAGCCATAAATTCTGTTACAAATGAAAATGCATTTATTTTTTTATGAAGTAAGGTAATCATAATTAAACTTACGTATACATATTTATTGAAGCCTCAGCAAAAAAAAATTCTTTTCAAAATGGCCACCTTTAGCTTTGATAAAGGTCTTTATTCTACACTAAACGCAACAATTAAAGGATATAAAAAAAAGTTCCAAATTTTTAGGTGATTTTCAACAGGCTGTAACTTCGAAGAAAATGGTCGTATAGAGCTCATTAAAAAAGGAAATTTTAGCTTCAAGTTTCTAGTTCTTGAATCCAAGCTTCAAATTTTTTTCTCGTTGGCGATTTATGAGTAATAGCCAGATAAATCAATGTTAAAAAAAATTCAAAATTTTTCTCGTCTTGAAAATGGTGTAAAAGCCGTAATAATTTTTTTATTGTAATGGCACAGTAAAGATCTTTTAGAGAATTTAATTCCCTATAACTTGACCTCCTCATGAGCTCTGTGCAATGAAAATACATGGTTTTTTTAACCAATTTCCAAAAATAAGGAGGTTTTCAATTTTGATGTCTTTTTTTGTATGTATGTTACGTGATATCTTCGCCAATTGTAAACCGATTTTCAAAATTCTTTTTGGTTCATATAGGGTTGAGGTGACAAAGCGTTCAATGACAAAGCGTACATTTTGTCATTTTGCTTGTTGTAGTGTTCTTCAATCGTGGAAATGTTTTCTTCAGTAACGAGGATATTTCTGTGTCTTTCACCGTCGTATCGGGACAGAAGGCGTTTTGATCAAGTCACTCTCTTTATCTGTAGGGATTGATTTAGGGCATGTCCTGTATATCGACAATAGCACCGAGCTTCAGGTTTTGTTTTAATATACGCGACAGAGTCCTACCCGGAATCTTCATTTCTCGCGATAAGATTTTTATTTCCTTATGGGGTTTCGGCGAATTCTGGCTTTAATAGCATTAACAGCCTTTGTAGTTCTAACAGCACGCGGCCGTCCCAATCTTTTATGGTCATCGACAGAAGAAGTGTTAGTATATCTGTCGATAGTACGATATATACGAACATACAGCTGATACCAAGCTTCTGAAGTGTCTTGAATATGACCGACGGCTCCATACCCACTCTGTGTAAGGCTGCAATCCTATTTTCTTTAACACCCCATTTCATATTGTAATTTGATAATAAACACGAAAAAAATATGTGAAATAGGGAGAAATCAAAAGAAGTTTTTGACATAAGTGTTTTCCAAATTGAAAATGAATAAAGACTTGAAAAAAGAAAAAGTTTTGTAGCTTTTTCGCGCTTATAATTTGTTTTCTTGTTCCACCTGCAGTCTTAGTCTATGTTGGCCAAGTTTCAGATCGCTAGGCATAGGTGAAGTGGCTGAAAAATTGATTCAGTTTTGTTTGCAGACAGACAGACCAAAAGTAAAGGATGAAACATATTACACCGGGCCGGGCGCTCACCGTGTTTTTCTCAACGGCCGGGTTTGCTATTTGTCACCGTGCCGCCGACGGGCCGCCACCGGGCCTTGCCCATGCCTTTCATTTCCAAGTACTATTATACTATTTTGTATTAATATTACTATACCAGCTGTGCCCGCGACTTCGTATGCGTGGTATTCGGAACAACGCGTAACTTTTTTGTTTTTAAACAGATGTTTTTTTTGTTTTTCAACGAAAATATGAATTTCGAAATTTCATCGTGAACAAAAAATTCCTCACCCCCAGACCTCTTAAGTGAGTACCAACACGGGGGGTCTGCGACGCACCGCTCCCGAGATATTTTTGAAAAAGTCCAAAAATGCGAATTTCGAAATTTCGTCTTCACCGAAAAATTCCTCTCCCAAGACCTCTTAAATGAGCACAAACACGCAGGGTCTGTGACGCACCGCTCCCGAGATATTTTTGAAATTCTTTTTTGAAAAAATATTTAAGCAGAAATATATTATACCTACCAGGAATAAATTAATATACATATATTATTGAAAAAATATTATACCTCGAGGCAGTCAGCCTCGGGTTAATTAATTAATTTATTTATTTATAATTTTAACAATTTAAAAAAGAAACTAAGTATACATTAAATGATACCACTAAAAAGACTAATACCCGAGCGAGCCTCGCGAAGCTGTCTCCGAGCGCACGGTGAAAAGAAATATTTTTTTGAAATTTCGCGATTGGAGCGCACGGACACGGCCCGGTGTAATATGAATTGGTTCATACAAAAGCATACTAGCATCCTCACCGGGCTCCGGACGGGGCACGGCCCGGTGTAATATAAATCATCCTTAAAGGTAGTAAAAATTATGTCCATTAAATATTTTTTGCACCTATCAACCTTCTGAATTCATGAATTTTTTTTCATTTCACAATGCCAAAGGCACTGTTTTTTCTCTCACGCGTCATTGTTAGATCAATAAAATATTGGATTACTTATAATTCTATTCTATTTTTCTTCGATATATAGTTATCTTCGTAATAAAGAAAAAACAACGAATATCTGAAATATAAATTACATACTATATACATCGCAATTATACTTTATAAACAAAAACATAGTTTTCATCAATATTTAGTAGACAACAAAAAAAATATAAAAAGAAAACTGTCAAAACATTTTGGTTGCGCTATATTGTTTGCCCGGTTCGCCGTTCGATCGCTCGATGTGGTCACGTGGGCGCACAACGAAAAGCGATACGTCCTCCCTCTAGAAGCGCTTGGCGCGGACTGACCGGCTAGGGAATGTGTCTTCTAATATATTGCAAGATTTGCGTGTTTTTACGAAATTTTTTTTTAGTATTTTTTTTAGTCTATTTATTTAATTTTTTGCACACAAGTAGTTGATGATGTAAAGTTTACAGTGGTATTTTTATTTTTAGCAAACAACATTTAGCCTATTCAGAAAAATCATCAGTTTTGGGTGGATATTTTCGAAAATTGCACTGCGTTTTATATTTTATTTTTCGAAAATTTTGTACGAAAATAAAAAATTGTTTCATTCATTCCTTAGAAGACTTCTATGCCAATGCACAGTATTTTTTTCGTTAAGTTTAAACTACAATGTCGACTGAAAACAGCAAAAAAATTGAGTCCCCGAACATCAAATTTTCTGAAACGGATGTTAGAACCTGATGGATAAATCGAAATTACAGAAATAAAACAAAAATGTGGCTCATTTATTCCATTACTATTGAAATAATCTTTCTAATGACATATTACAAAGTACTCAACTCTGTTTATTTTATGAAAAATCTCTAAAATAAATTGACTGAAATCGTTGCAAAATCACCATAGGCCTCTTAAGTAAGTTTCTGTATAAATTTAATTCTATTAAACCCTTTAGAAACGTTTTAATAATTAAATTTGTGGTGTCGTCCGTAATCTTCACTATCATTATGAAACAGTAGGTAAATTTGTTTGTTTATGTGCAATAGATAACCTCTAAAACGACTGAACTAATTTTGACTGACTGAACTAACTAACCAATGAACTATGGATTATTAACTAGGCTACTATATTATTTGAATAAAATATTAGAAATTTAAATGTGTATTTGATACCAAGCACGTATACAGAGGGGGTGATAGTTGGGATTTATCCCCCCTCGAAATCTGACTGAAAAAAAAAAACGATAGATGTCATTCATTCAGAAAGTATCTAAGAAAAAAAGACTGGTCGGCAACACTAGATTTATAGAACGTCACGACTCTATAAATGTATTTTGTGAGTTACTCAAACCTATTGTCATTACATTGAGAGAACTATCCTGCACAAACAGAACTGTTGCCCAAACTGCGTCTACATTCATAGCTGCGATGGAAAAGAGCAGTTTCTTGATTTCTCTAAAAACCTGTGAAAGATTTTTCAGAAAAATTAGAGTAAAGTACAGTGATTACAGCGATTTTTACACAGTTCACATGGTTGTTTCAATGTTTGTCCCCCCCCGAACCAAAAGTCTGGACACGTGCCTGTTTGATACTGAGTCAAATACACTTAATATTGTTGCTAAATAATAGCAGGCACTTAGTAAGCGCAATAACAATATCATTTAAGCTTCATATGGGCGTTGATTTTTTGTTATAATGGGAACCAATCATTATTGTACGCACTAACCGTCACAAATCGCGGCGTTTGAACCGCTCGCTTCATCTTGCCACCATTTTGATTATACGCAAGCAAGCGGTTCAGTTCGCATGTGAGTTTGTACGTAACATGAACTTCGAAACTGAAAAATTTATCATAAATTTCATAAACAAAAACTACGAAAAATTTAAGCTACCTCGACAGCATCCAATTCATTTATGATAGATCGAATCGCAGTTCTCTCGATGCGTTCCAACCGCCTAATGCGTCCTCTTAGTAACAGTATTATAAGATCTTATCTTATTGCTTAGTGAACTAAACGCACGACTGGAATACAAATTAAAATTTCCCGCATCGCGGATGAAGCTGCGCGGCGTAGCAAGTGAATGATATAATAGAAATTAAATATTGGCCTTGTAGGCAGACAGTAAACGGCGCGTTATTTCCCCAAGAGACACGCAAAGAGTTTTATTGCTCGAGAAGCAGTAGCTAGAGTGAAACTCATAAAAAAAACTAAATCTAATTTCTTTCTAAATCATTTCCATTATTTGGTTAGAGATAATAGTCCATTAGATTCTCTGAGTTTATGATTTGTTCACTAAACAATAAACACTTTCTCTAACGGTGAAAGAAACCATCATCCCTAGGAAAGCTGTTGGTCGTAGAATATAGGGTAGAAAAATTCTAAATAACATACTGAGCATCTGCACTGTCACGACCTGGACATAAATGTCTTCTTCAACAATTGATGGATATCGTTCGTCTGTAGGTATACAAGTTGTTTTAACAATTTCACCTACCTAAGTGGATAGGGAAATGGGCTCTGGCATTCCTTACTCACTCACCGAACCGAAACACAACAAACAGCACATGTGCTGTTATTTGCAAAGGTTTTATTCATTTGTTATAAATTTATTTAGTACCTACATAAGTACTAAAATAACGTAAGTAGATAAAGAGACGTTGCATATGGCTACATTGCGTTGAAATCTAAATATGTAGTTTCATATAAAAATATAAAATCCTATCTTGTGCTATCTTAAATTTCTTTCTCCATTCATTTCACGATAAATACATAGCAAGACAAATTTTTGTTGGGGTTATAAGCTTCCTAACAGAATTTTTTTGCTACATGCTTAGGTTCGTCTTGGGTACGAAACTTGTTAGGTACCTACTTTTTGATAGGTACGTTTCTAAGTATAGCACGGTCATCTTTAAATGCGAGGTTGTTGAACAGGATTTTTATTGTGTCTAAACTTTGGATGGAATTTTATGTGTTGTTAGTTTGATTTGTATTACGGTGAGTGAATATCAACTTTTTATTCAAGTTTATTGTAAGAGAATTCGTAAGTACTTTTAAATATATTGATTGTATTTTAAATTAGGAATAAATATTTTGATCAGCAAAATATCCATTAGGTCAGCAACTTTTTTGGCTGACCTAGTACTTGCTGCCCAAATAGGTTTCTTGGCTGATCAATCATTAATTGGGTAGGTTAGGTTAGTGTTTTTTTGCTGATCGATTAAATAACAGCCATTTAAATTTATTGTTTATTATTTAATTGCTGTTTTATAAAAACTACGCTGCCGATCATAGTAGGATTAAGGATAGGTATTTGGGCAACCCGTCTTTCGGCAGTGACCACCACTTACAGTTTACAGAAGACCACCGTAAAATAACGGTGTGCTGTTGTGTTTCGTTGAGTGAGTAAGGGATGCTACTACGATCGGCAGCGCTCTTTCAGCACTTGTGGCATTGCTTGTGTTATATGCATAGCCACCTACCATCAAGTAGACCGTCAGCTTGCCTGCCAAAAAACACAATAATATTTTATATAAACTTAAATTTGTTATAAATTTGACCGATACATATTAACATAGCACTCTCTTTTGCAGGATTTTGCGGGAAATACATTAAACATTTTTTACATGATTAGTTCTGTGTAATTTTAAATTATGTCGCGATGATAATACGAAGAATAGTATTTTTTATAAAATTAATTATAGTTATTTTGCCTTCTGTGCTAACGGACTCAAACGAAACGAATCAAGTTTCGAGTAAACAGAATTCCATTGGAAGTACCAAAGAAAGGTTGCATTTAAAAAAATGTTGCCCGTTCGGGGAAAGCTATAATTTCACTATATTGAAATGCCAAAACACTACGGAGGAGTTCAATCCGGATGTATGGAATAATGATGAGCGTGATACGAAAGCAAATTCGTTGGATATATTTCATTTCGATATCGGACTACCAGTTTGTCCGAACAGTGAACAAGTCCGGTTGAAGCTTTCCCATACGAATGCTAATATGGGATATTACCTCAACGCGGTGAGAATTTTAACTATTTATACTAGGTGAACGCTTAAGTATGAGGTTTTATCGAGAAGAACATAAAAATGTTGACATATTCAAGAAAAATAGGGACAAGTTAAATTTAATAAAATTAATATAAACCCATTATTTTTTGTTCTAAGATATAAAACTAACGCAAATAATTTATTAAAACATTTTTTTTTAAATATTGTGCACTGTGGTATTAAAAGACCTATAGCTTAGCACAGTAGTACAATATCTAGCTCACATAAGTGTGGATTGATATTCAATGTACATTTATTATTTAATAATTTTAGTTAAAAAAATACATTTAAGTCAAGAGCTACTAGGTATATGTCGGTTCTTCCCCGTGAAAACTGATTTTTGATCCGCTGATAAGTAGATTAAATTTTTTTTTTTTAATTTTACATAGATAAAATAAATTGAACAATTATATAAAACTAACTGTACCCGCGACTTGGTACGCGTTGAAAAATGAAAATTTATGAGTTTTATATTTTTTGACGATCCCTCTGGAACTTAACATTTTTCCACGATAAAAAGTATTATATATATTAATCCAGATAATAAACTATCTATGCCCCAAATTTCATCTAAATCCGTTCAGCCGTTTTTGCGTTATTGAGGAACAAACATCCAAACATACAAACTTTCGCATTTATACCTATTATTAGGATTCGTACTAATCGATAAGGGTGGCAAACATGCGATGTCTACTTTAAGCGGTGACTACACCGTTGTCGTTGTCTATAAACACAAGGGACACCAAGAGGACGGAAGTGCATTATCAATCTATATTATACAAGGGGAATTTTACAGTGGTCTTCTGGAAGATTCCTCAATTTATTTGTGTGGAATGTATAACTTAACTGTAATTTTAATCTTGTAACTCTCTTCTTATCTCGCTTATCTATGTATATCCAAGGCGGAAGCGAGCATCTAATCTGTAGCTATATGTTCTATACATATTATGTAATAAAAACGTAAACGAGCCGTGTCTGTAACCTACATTAAATATTAAAAAAAAAAATTGTACACTTTGTATTTACTTATATTACCGAAGTAAAAAAATTGTTTTCAGAATTTTTGTTTGTTTGTGCGTTTGTGCACGCTAATCTCAGAAACAGCTTAACCGATTTGAATGTGGTTTTCACTGGTGTATTGTAGCAAGTTTCCTGTAACATTAAGTGTTTGTTTTATTCCAATCGGTTTACAAACAAAAAAGTTATGCGTTATACCGAATGCGGGCGCAGCTAGTATGTAAGTAATAAGTTTGTAAAAATGATAGTATCCGTCTGGGATACTAATCACACGTGTCTCAATCACATGTTAACCGGTGAAAACTTTCGTCACTTTACATCTATTTGGAGCTTAGTTCCCTATTATTGAACTAGATGGCGCTCTTTACGAATTGAAATACACGTGGACGTTGCTGCCACGTGTATTTCAATAGTATTTTTATGGAAATATTAACTATTTCAGGATGGAAAACTTTACATAAATCCAAATCAGTCAAGTATACTTAAACCCGGTGAATATTGCTTAGATAAATTTACAGACGACAATGAGGGTACAAGTTTTGTGTATAATGGCATAATATGTTACTTTCCACCAAAGGAACCGAGCTACGGTGTCAGTAGCGCATGTAAGTATTATATATTATTATTATGTTTAATTTATATGTAATTAATTAGCTTAGCTTCAGAGATTTGTATAAAAATTGTGTTTTTCGCACACATTCACATTCTTTGCAGATTTAATTAAAAAATTAAGGAGCACTACACAGTCTATCTATATAAATAAAAATTGACCTTCGAAATGTATGTACGCCCATAACTTTCGAACGGGTAGACCGATTTTAATACGGTTTTGACTAATAGAAAGAGGGATAAACGGGGAATGTTTTTGTATATAAAATTGCAACACGAGCGAAGCTGGGGGCGGGCCGTTAGTTTCAAATAAATTTTAACGGTAATACATATGGCGTTGAAACGTGGTCTCTAACTATCGGCTTCGTTAGAAAGCTCAACGTCCCTCAACGAGCTATGAAGAGGGCTATGCTCGGGGTTACACTGCGAGATCGAATCAGGAATGAGGAGATTCGTAGTCGTAGACGAAAAGTGGCAGTTGGCAGGACACAGTACGGAGAGCCAATGGCCGTTCGGGCCGGAAGGTGCTCGAGTGAAGTTACCAACATAGCCCGGAGGATTAGAAAGTTAAAGTGGAAGTGGGCAGGACACATTGTACGGAGAGCCGACGGCCGCTGGGACCGGAAGATTTTCGAGTGGAGGCCGGGACCGGCAAGCGCAGCGTAGGACGTCCACCCACAAGGTGGACAGACGACCTGATAAGGGCCGCGGGTCTACGATGGATCCAGATTGCTTCTGATCAGTTCTTTTGCAAAAATTAGGGTGGAGGTCTTTGTCCAGGAGTGGACGTCCTACGGCTGGGACGATAATGATTATGATATCATTCCATGCACAAGCTTTCCAGACATTTCTTCGCTAAGTGTTCAGGTTTAAAAAAGTTTATTTATTTTACTTCAAAGAGTAATTAATCGATATTTTTAATTGTATATAGAAACATTAATATAACATTATTTAAAGGGCAATTATATAGAACATTTGTTTATTTTGTTGAATAACATTTAATACTACTTTTTATGTAAAGACCGTCAAACGGTCCACTTGATGCGACTACAGTCGCCTACAATACCACGGATGCTGGAAGTCCTCTGCCGACGTCAGTAGGATTAAGGATAAGGGATAAAGAAAGGATATAGGATAATTGGGCTCTAATTTAAAAGTTAACTAAGTTTAAAGTTGATTTAACCAGAAAAATATTAATTTACAAATACAATTAATGTAATACAAATTTTGCCTTATTCTTTATTCGAGTTCGATTTGATTTCTGAAAAAATTAGATTCTTCTATCTCTATATTTATTTATTTATTTATTTATTTATGAGGTACACAAAACAGGATGCTGTCGTTGAAGATTAATTGTAAAAATAATTATTCATTGAGATGTACTAGACAGCAACCCAAAACATGTGGACACAACATGTCCAAATTAAACAGTTAAAACAACTAATTTAAATTTACATCAAACGTAGAGTTAGTGTTAACGTTTAAAATGTTTAATAGGTAGTTGTTAAAGAAAAAGTTATACTTTTAATAATAAATAATTTCTTGAATTATTTGAAAGCGAATAATAGTAGGTAAAGAGAATGTTATGTTTGTTACAATAGGGGATCGGACAGATTTTCAGAAAGTGTTTTAAATTAATCTTCATGGATATTTATTCCCATAAAAAATACTATTTTATTTATTTATAGCCTTTTAGGTACTCAAAATCATGTTTTAATATTGTTTGTTTGAAAATGCCGCCAAAACGCCACGATCGTTCATCTGAGAGCGCGTAACGTCATTTGTAGTCATATCATAACAAAACAGCTGCATTGGCATAAGACAATGATTGCTCACAAATGACGTCACGCACTGTGATTGGTGTTTCAGTATAGATTAAAAATATTGTAAATAATAAAATTTTATTTCAAATAATCGTAAAAAATTATATATTTTCTTTCTAAGTACATTTTAGATTTTAATCTGATTACTGTCCGATCCCCTATTAAAATAGAAGAGAGACGCACTTTCATCCAAAGACAAGCTTAGCTGTATTTTATAAAAAGGCTCTACAAGGCTACAACAAAAATAGACATTGCAATATGCGTAGTACAATGAAATATTACGAATTAAGATTAATTGTACATATTATTGACAATGTCGATGACCACAATAACTTAATATTGTTCATCTTGTTTTCCTAATGACACGCTATTGTGGTGCAACGTCACGCGCAGTTACTATGGCCATGATGTTCTTTTTGAATTTACTTAACCTATTTACGAATATATACCACCTTACTACTGTGCTTAGGGAGGAGATCTTGTACTGTCGACACCCCCTGAAGAGGGGGTTGTAAAAGGAGGTATTATTAATTAATTAATTAGCTTTATTTTGCTTATTTACGCGACACAAACTAAAGTGTAAGTAAAAGTAATAAAAAGTAATAAAATCATACATATTATACGAGCGTATCCACAGACAGATAAACACATAATATAGCTTAATAAATAAATTTTGTCTCTCTGTATGTATCAATTATTAGGGACCGGGCTACAATCTCTCTTAAATTTTTAGACCGTACGCTAAACGCTTTTGCGTCTAAAAACATGCGAATTGTTTCTTTTGTAAAAATATCTCCAAAGTGTAGGAGGGACCCTCGACAAAATTTGATCCAGGGCTCATCTAGGGCAAGCTACGCCACTCCTTAAATAAATATCGGCTATGGTTTATGAGGATAACCCACTGTGTACGACTCTATGACTTCTATAGTATTCATCGAAAAGGACTTGTCTCTCGAATCGCTATTGGTTTTTTCCTCACGAAGAATAGAAGTCAATTGAAAGTCAATGGTCCATAATAAGAAATTATTCTTATTAGAATATTAATTATTGATTCACCATTTCCAGGTATGTTAATATCATGTGTCTTCATCATAGCAACGGTAGCAGTGTATGCCATACTGCCGAAGCTTAGAAGTTCAATGCTTGGCATCATACTTATTTCTTACCTCATTGTACTTTTCTTCGGATTTCTAGCTTTGAGTTTAATGCAGATATTAATTGTAATGTACATGATTCCAGAAAGCTTTCGACTTTTATGGAGTAAGTAGTAAACTTTTGATTATATTATATTATATTATATTATATTATATTATATTATATTATATTATATTATATTATATTATATTATATTATATTATATTATATTATATTATATTATATTATATTATATTATATTATATTATATTATATTATATTATATTATATTATATTATATTATATTATATTATATTATATTATATTATATTATATTATATTATATTATATTACACGTGCTTCTTATGTGCTTCTTATTTTTCGCAATTTTACTTTGGCCCTTTTATATTTCAACCCTTTTATAACAAAATATTTACCTCATATTAATAAATACAAATAAAAAGATGTATAAAGACAAGCAACACAAAATACGAGGGCTGTTCCAAAAGTTTTTTGTGAAATGAATGATAGAATATCAAAAAAGTTTATTTACAGTTTTTCAAAATATTCCCCTCCAACCCCTATGCATTTATGCATTCGAGTAAACCAGTCCTCAAAACATTTAAAAAACGTATCTTGCTGGAGGTCGAAAAATAACCGACGAAATTCTTCGACGACGTCGTTTGCGGTGTTAAATTTTCGTCGCCGAAACATTTTTTTTAATGTGGGAAATAAAAAAAAATCGCACGGAGCTAAATTTGGGCTGTACGGAGGATGGGGTAAGGTTTAGGTTCTCTTGACCACGTTTAAATTAACGAAACCAATAAGTGACTGTTGCTAACCCAGGAGCAGACTCCCCAAAGGCAGCTTGTAAATTTTCGTGGGATTTCTTGAAGGTTAACCCGCGTTTATAATCATAGAAAATTTTAGCACGAAAAGCTTCCCGCGAGATGTCCACTGTTGCAAACAAAGAAGAACGACAGATAATTTTTTAAAATATTTAAAAAAATAACCGTTTATAGCCAGCCAATGATTTTCACCAAGGAGGTTTGTATTGAAAGGAGGTTTGCATTTAAAATAGTTTCAGGAAAAAAGATCTAATATTTACTCTGTGGCTAACAATTTTTGGAACAGCCCTCGTATTTACTAATCCTATGAAACAGAGAGATGCTCAAGAGACACTTCTTTTAAACTGTCAATAAGCATAGGTATAGGTGAGAACAGTTTTGTTTACGTCAAAAGGCAACGGACAACATTCGATTTGCCTGACTTTCAGTTTGTTAGTATAATGGGTTCCAATACATATGAGAAACAATATAAGAATAAAGATTGTTTGGAAGATAGTCCAGAAAATTGGAAAAAAACATTATGAGTCTCATATCTAGCTGTTTCTTTAATCATCTCGTATTTCGTTTCTTACAGTATTACGGGTTTTTAATAATGAAATTTTAAAAAAATTGTTATATTTCTTAGATATATAAAACTGTAAGTGATTTCTAAATATATTTTTCTATTTTTATTAATTACATAATGTTTAAGTTTGTTCGTAAAAGTAAGTTATAGAAACTACTCACTTAAAAGAAAAATAAAATACTAGTAAAATAAAATAGAGATCAATTGTTTTTACTTATTTTGTTTCAGGTTTTGCCATATACTTCTTTTTATTGTCTTCCTACTTCTGGTTAAATGTGTTATGCTTCGATACATGGAGAACTTTGCGACCAACGTGAGTGAATTATTTTATTCATTTATTAATTACTCCGTGGTTTCAAATACCTTTTAATTTAAATTGACATGCACATGACGTTGCTATTGTAGGCAACGTTTATTTTGTCGAGCGGCGCGGCGGCGGCGGCACCAATTTCAATAAGAGTTGGTTCAGGCAAGTAAGGGAGAATGACATATTTTTGTTGATAACACTCTCAAATAACATAAGAAATGATAATTTCAATATACGCTCGCTTGAAACCATGGGCTTAATTTTTTATCAAACAAAATGTAAAAAAATAAATTAAAAAAAACGACATTTTTCGTTCCATTTTCTCATATATCTCAGTAAAAATGAATTGTAGAGAAAAAAATTATGGAACAAAAAGTCTTGTAGTTAAATTTTACGTAAGATACAATTAATTTCAAAACGAAGAACCATTTTTTACAATTTTCTATTTAAAAAAAAAAGAAATACTCTTATTAATCGTAGAGTTTCCATACTTGGCAAGAAACGTTTTTTGATATGATAAATGTACGCACCAAACAACTAGATTTTATTTTATTTTATTTTATTTTATTTTATTTTATTTTATTGAGACACCAACAGCACATCAAAACTCACTAGTCACATTCATAAATTATGTAGACACGTTTACATTTGTGTACCAATTACTGGTATCTACAGCTATATTACGTCATGTTGTCCCTGTTAAAAATTTGGAAAAAAAATGTCATAATTAATAATAGTTATGTTATTTCTACTTAGAACACATATGTATACATATAAGAAGCAAAATTCGTTCAAAAATCGATTCAGTGAAATAATAAAATTATATAAGTCAAGCAATTTAATCCCCCATCACTTGAGTAAATAATTTTGCAATAATTTTGCGATCTTAACATGTGCGAAAAATGTGGAAAGTGTTGCCAGAGGCTAATCTTTGTAATATTAGCACTTAAAAATTGAGGGACCCATGAAAAGGTGCCCAAATTTTCAAATCAATTAATCTGTTCGTTAAAGGAGCTTATGGATTTATTTTAAATTCGTGAAATGTTTTGTGCTTATAAACAAATGCCATCATACTTTCCAACTTACCCAAACATACCTAAGTGATTTTTAGCAAATACCGCCTGGGCTACTTCTTTTTTGTTAGAGTGAAGTTAACGAGTATAAATAAGTATTATATAGAAATTTCGTTATTCTTGCATGTAATGGCACAGAATGCATAGTACAAGTTTGTGTATTATTTCCAGTTTTATTCACCTAGAAGTTGCCTTTCTTCCTATCGCCTAACTATGTAGGAGCTGGTCGAATGTAACTTAAATACAGTATTTCATATAAAAATGTAAAATTTTCCATACATTTACTATTGTTGATTTCACTATGAATTATTTTAACAGATCAAGAAGAGTGTCAGGAAAACGAGAAACAGTGAAACAATTTTACAAATACGCCGTATACGCATTTGGTGTTCCCGCATTTCTCACAATAATTTTAATATCATTAGAATTGTCGGACTTGCCTCCGTATTCGTATTTACCGCTGATTAGAAAATATGGTACAAGATTTCTTGTTGGTAAGTCAATTTTATCCACTAATTATCATAGACTCCACTATTTCACTAAACTCCTCCTAAACGGCTGGACCGATTTTGATTAAATTTTTGTATGTGTTTAAGTGGATCCCAGATCCTAAATGGTTTCAGGTGATCGGGTTACACATAGATTTTTGGGTTCGGGTGTTTTAGAACTCCCCCCTTATTCCTTAATCCTGCCAATATTTATTTGGATGTGAAATTCTATATTAACATAGAATTAACATAGAATCTATATTAACATTCTATATTAACATAGAATCTATATTAACATATTAGAATTGTTTTTTTAAATTCTCTGTCAATGTACGGGGTCAACTTGTCTTTTTTTTATGTTAAGGTCGGCAGACAGGCTGATGGTCTACTTGATGGTAGGTGGCTATCGTCGCCTATAACACAAGCAACGCCAAGCTGCTGCAAGTGCGTTCCGACTACAGTAGGATTAAGGATAAGGGAATAGGAGTGGGGATAGGGAAATGGGCTCTGGCATCCCTTACTCACTCACCGAAACACAACAGCACACGTGCTGTTATTTCACGGTGGTCTTCTGTAAGGGGGTGGTTACTTCCGCCAGACGGGCGCCCAAATGACTGCGAAAATGCAGTGTGCCCTGCCACTACTTTCCAAATCCAGACCAGAGACAAATTTGAAAAGTTGATATTTCAAAGTTGACCCTGCCGGGAATCGAACCCGGGAACCCTAGAACAGAGCGTTAAGGCAAGCACCCTAACCACTCATCCAACGGGCTCGTCAAAAGTTTAAAACAAGTTTTAAACAGTTTTGTTGTCAACAAGTTGAAAAATTAACTTGTAAGAGTAAGATGGGTTATTTCAAAACCTACCACCATTCTTTGTGTTTCCTAGAAATCTGTAGCCATCTGTTACCATGAAAAGAAAGATTTAAAATTGAGATTTAATTTTAAATTATTTGTATTCCATGTAATTATTTTAAAATTAACAAAAACATCTAAAAACTATTTTGTTCTGAGAAAACTCGTTGTTAAAGTTTTGTGCTTGTAGATTAATTTTAAACCATAGAACTACCTATGTATATTCGGTACCTATAATCAATAAGTAGGTACTTATAAAATCGTTTGTCATAACTGACTATCAATGTACTACAGCCAAAACTACTAAGTCTAAAATGTTGAAATTTGGAACATAGGTTCATTTTTATAACGTAAGCATCCGCTAAGAAAGGATTTTTTTTTTTAATTTCAACTCATTGCGAAACCGGGCGTGGGTCACTAGTTTCTATATGTTAATAAGTCAACATAACGAGAATAAAATTACAAATACATTTAAATGAAACAACAATACAATACTTTCATTAATAAGATATCTTGTTTTATTTCAGGTCTGAGTAGAATCATATATCTATATGTTCCTTTATTAATACTTTGCGTTGCAAATTTGATTTTCTTCACATTGACTGCTTGGAATCTAATCGAACACAAACGGAAAACGAATGCAGTACTGAATAGTGAAGATAGTGCCAGGAATGACCAACAAAGCGTAGACATGGAGAGGTGAACTCATAGGAATTAAACTTCTATTTATTGACTATATACAATATTAAATAGATAAAGTGGCTTACAATGTTCTTAAACCAATTGACATTTCTTTTTTAACCCCCGACATAAAAGAGAAGTTAGATAAGATTATAAGTCTGGGAATTTGTCTGTCTTTGGCATTATAGCTTCCAAACGAATGAACCGATTTTGATCCAGGTCTTTTTGTTTGAAAGCTGATATGATCGAAATGGTTTATAAATAAAACTGATGAAGATCTTTTTAGGAATTTGAAAGTCATCAGCTCATTTTCTAGTTGATGGAGGGATCTCTTCCCACATTTGAATTGAAATTTGGTGTATGTACTGTTACTTCTGTGATATTCCCATGACATGGTAACTTAAACCTGATGCTGCAGCATCAAGTAGTCTGCGGGATACCCAAGTCCTCAGTAACTTATAGTAGATATAGCGTGTTTCGGCTCACAGAATGTCGGGGGTATATTTATAACTAGCTGAACTCGGCCACATTTCGCTGAGGCCCATACGACGGCGGCTTGCGCATGGGGCGCGCGGTACTGAACACTGCTTATATATAATACTATTTATCGTAACGTGATGTTATATAGCCTATAGCCTTTCTCGATAAATGGACTATTCAAAACAAAAATAATTTTTCAATTCGAACCAATAGTTCCTAAGATTATCGCGTTCAAACAAACAAACAAACTCTTCAGCTTTAAAATATTAGTATAGATTTACAATTGCTTGTTAGGTATTTTTTTTAAATTGTTTTTATGTAATTGGATCGTCAGATAGGCTGACGGTTCACTTGATAGTAGTGGCTACTGTAGCTTATTAAAACAAGCAATGCCACAAGTGCTGCAAGCGTGCTGTCAACTTCAGTAGGAATAAGGTCAACGAAATAGGAAAGACTCTGGAATTCCTTAATCACACATGGAAACACAACAGCACAAAAGCTGTTATTTTGCGGTTCTCCATCGTAAGGGCATGATTACTGCCTCCAGTCGGGCTGACCAATTTAACACTGCAAAACGCAGTGGGCCCTGCTAACACCCTGCCTACTTTGATACCAACCTTGAGTCAGAGCGTCAAGGCAAGCACCTTAACCGCACGACCAATGGGCTCGTCATTCATGTGTAATTTTTGTATTTTGTTCTTATATTTCTGACATGAACTTGTTAATTTTTTGAAGTCATATGTACATTATATTTTAATCCCTTTTGATCAGTTAATAAATATTTATTTTCAATAAAAAAAAACATACAATTAAAAACAAAGAAATAGTAGCAACAAAAATAAGAGAAAAAGTTCTCTAATCAGAATTTTGCTGGCGTAGGGCCAGCATTGATCTTCCACAGGAACCCAGTTCAACACATACACCATTCATATACTCATTGAAACAATCCTAGTGTTAATAATATTAAAAATGCAAGAGTTTGTATGTTTGTTGCACAATCACGCAAAAACTGCTAAACGGATTTGGATGAAATTTGGCGCAGAGATAGTTTATTAGCTAGATTAACATATAGGATATTTTTTATTTTCGAAAAATGTTATGTTCCTGTGGGATTTTCAAAAAAACGAACTACAGCGCGTACGAAATCGCGGGCACAGCAAGTAACTAATAAAATAAATAAATAAATTGTCAAAACACAAATTTTTGTACCAATATTGAGAACATTACCTAATTTAAAACGTGAAGAATGATATACAATAAAATGTATAAAGGCCACTTTTCAGCACCACATAAAAAGCAGATTCTTGGAATTTATAAAAAACCACTATCTACTCTTAAATTCTCCTCTCATAGTCGGCGCTGATTGACGGTATGACGGTGGCATGGCAAAGGATTATTTTATATTATTTTCAACCTTATTGCAATGAATTTAGCACTCACACTCCTTTATTGCCACGACGTGCCTGCGTCGGCCTTTATCTCACTATAATTAATTTCATTTATTTTCCACAGTTTCGTATTATGCTTGAAGTTATTCGCAATCATGGGCATCACTTGGTCCCTGGAAGCCATCAGCTCTTTTTATCCGGACATTCAGGATTCTGTCTGGAGATACGTCGACGGATACAATTTCCTAAGTGGACTTGTCATTTTCGTGATATTTGTGTGCAAAAGAACCATTTTCATGCAGTTATTCGAGAGGTGTGTTTTTAGAAGAGAACTTTCTTGCAATACGTAGTTGTTACGCCAACAAATGACAAAAGATTATTCGAATAGAAATTATTATATAGTATTATACTAGCTGGTCTGCGTTGAAAAATAAAAAATATTGTTTGCGCCATCTATTATACTACAATAGAATTAAGTGAGACGGCGACATCTATTGGATTTGGGTAGAACTGCTTGGTGATACACATATGGAACCTAAGGATAAAACCTTAACGAATTATACACCTATAAATTCTCAGGAATTACTCTGTTGATAGATGAAAATCTTATGAAAATCATGATAATCCGTTCAGTAGTTTTTGAGATTATCGTGAACATACAGACAGACAGGTGGGGGAGATTGTTTTATAGCAAAATTTGGTTCACATTTTAAGAAAATTGCGCAGACGGAATTGCGCAGAGTGCGAAGTTTGGATAAATATAACTTAAAGTTAAACTTAAGTTATTAAGGGGGAGAGTGAAATATAACATAAAGTTTATATGGAGAAGGACTGGAGAAAGCTAATATTTTTATATAATATGTATTAGAATACATCAAATTAATTAAAATATAAAACATTACACTGCCGCGTATTTAACACACGCACACAAATTTAACTTGACACTAATACTTAAATACTCATTTGTTTATATAGCACCTAAAACTCAAATTAATTGCGGTCGAATTTCGACCACTGGGCGACCACTATCACAAAATAGATGCTTGAATATTTTTAATTAAATCTCAACGTTCAAAGACTCTTATATCCCTTACCTAGAAGAGATATCGAGAATTGTGGTCTAAAGTCTCTGGAAGTTTTTTTTTATTTAAACTAACTTTTTTTAATAGGATAAAGGATAAGCGATTAGGAGGAGGTGGGAAAATGGGTTCTGACATGTCTTACTCATTCAATGAAGCGTCCAGACGTACTGCCCAATTTATGATGCCCTACCACTACTTTCATTTCTACAGTTCTTTTTTTGTTTGTATAAACATCTATGTGTTATGTTTAGGTGAGTAAGGGATGTCAGAGCCCACTGTCCTATCGCCTACTGATCCCTTATCCTTATCCTACTATGGTCGGCATCGCACTTGTAACACCGTTGCTTTTGTTATAGGCGACGGTAGCCCTTACCATCTTAGTGGACCATTAGTTTGTCTGTCGACCTTAACATAAAAATAATGTTTTAATGCGTAATTTAAACAATTTTTAGGGTTCCGTACGTCCAAATAAAAAAATAGAACCCTTATAGGATCACTCGTGTGTCCGTCTGTCCGTCTACTCCCCCCTCATCTCCGAAACTACTGAACCTAACATTTTGAGGAAAAATACGGAAATTTGTTTTCTACTTATAGATTACAGGAAAACCTATAAGAAGACCATGATATTAAAATAACATGGTAAATCACTCAATATTGTGTGGATAGGTAACATCATACGGAACCCTGTTCACGCGAGTTCAACTCGCACTTGTCCCGTTTTTTTAAATTATAAAACTCGTTCTTTATGTTTTTAGGTATAAAGAACTACGAGGTCTACCTAAATCTGAATCGGTGGCCACTTTGCGCACATTTGTTTCAAGTAAAGATAACTTGAAGCAAGATGAAGCACACCATGACAAAAATAATGGCATGAAGAACACAACCACGTGAGACAAACTTAACGACATTAAACAACCAAGCCTGTGATTTATAACAGAAAGATTCCTCTTAGATCCCATCGTGTCCGTATTAATTTGTATTTTTTTTACCTTGATAATAATAAAACCAGGAAAGTGTCAAGATTGTGAGTTTAATTTAGTGAATGTATTTCAATTTGCGTTTTACCAAGTGAATCATTATACTTTTTAGGAATTATTTTAGAAGCGATATGCCTTATATTAATTACTTAATTAATTTACACTAGACTGAACTCAGGACTAACGGTAGACTGATATCATTTTCACATTCGTCCCTGATAATTATTGAAACCGCAGCCTTTGAGTGAAAGCCAGCATACTGGACAAACGGGTTTGTCAAATTATAATATCTTCTTTATATCATCACTATCATCCTCGTGGATAACCAACAGTTTACGTCTGGATATACTGGAATAGAGGAGTTGAACGGTTGGCATGATGATCAGTAGTAGTAAGCCCACCACCAGGTCGTCCTACGCTCTGTCGGGAAAACCGTGAATACTGGTTTTTGGATAGGTTAGTGAGTTAGGCTTGTTATGAAGTGTTTGACTCAATATTTGATTGAAATGTTTAAATTATCAGCCAGGAACTTTGAATGGAAAAAATAAAAACCTTTGCAAATTTTCTCTTAATTAAAACTTTCCTTGGACTATAACGAAAATTTTTATGTGTTACTAACAGTAATAAAGCGATTCATTTTTATTTATATTAGATATAGAATACACATAATGTTTTTTAACACTATACATGAAGGGCTGCAATTAAGGCATTTGGACACTCCCCAAGCTGTGCCCCAAATTAAACTCCAATTTTAACACGCAATGCGCAGTAAAATGTCAATTGTGCGTCAGGGTTGAAGAGCCCATTGGATGAGTGGTTAGGGTGATACCTTTAATGCTCTGTTCTAGGGTGCCAGGGTTCGATTCCTGGCAGGGTGAACTTTGAAAAATGAATTTTTAAAATTTGGCTCTGATCTGAATCTGAAAAGTAGTGGCAGGGCACACTGCGTTTCGCAGTCATTTGAGCAGTCCGTCTGGCGGCAGTAACCATCCCCTTACAGAAGACCATTGTGAAATAACAGCACGTGTGCTGTTGTGTTCGGTGAGTGAGTAAGGGATACCAAAGCATACTGTTCAATTCTCTTATTCTTATAATCCTATTGTAGACGGCAGCGCACTTGTAGCAGCTGTGTCGTTGCTTGTGTTATAGGCGACGGTAGCCACCTATCATCAAGTGGACCGTCAGTCTGTCTGCCGATCTTAACATAAAAAAAAGGTTCTTCCAATCGTCTACCCCATAGATAACGGAAACTATTAACATTATCGTCTACCCATTTGCCCGTATAGTAGTAAAAGAAAAGCTTTCTTTTACTTGTAATTGGAAATAGAGTTTCTGTGATGTTTAGACTTTCACGATCACATTGTTCAAGGGTGTAAGTAGCATACACAATGCTGGGTTCTGTTCTCAGACAAATTCAGTAGTCCAGTGGTTTTAACATTTTGTAGATGATTATAAAAATGTATCTAGAGATTTCGCCTTTTTGTTCATTATCGTTTCTAGACTTGTCAATTGTTGCAGTTTTGCTTTATTTATTTTTTACGACGAGTTTCATACATTTTTATTCGATCATAATCACATTTGTGTGAAGATAAAAAATAAATTTAGTAACTTATATGACCATTTTGCATCGATAAAGATGAAAACATGAAAACAAAATACAAATATGGAATACGTTTTCATTTTATTATGTTGCTTTTTTAGTTGGCTATTAAAAGGTTCAAATTTGTACATTGTAATTGTCTGCATTCGATCTGGTACTCTTTGGATGATGTTTGCATTAGAATGGTATTTAAAAAAAAATTCAAAGTATTATATCTAGAAAACTGCTTATTTTTGGGTAGTCTAATCGGTTTGTATGTATAAGCTACTATATGATGTAAACGGAAACGGATATAGGTCTACTTACCCTGTAACCCTGTATATCTTATGATGAAAAAAGCACGCAGTCTGGATGACTTAACGGTATGTTGCTGCGACCTCTTGATAGAATAAAGGATATGGATAAAGTATATATGTTTTTATTATAAGTCTCTCAATGGTAAAAGTAAGTAAAATTTAAATGAGTGTCATCTTCACCATCATCAACAGACTATTATATGTCCCACTGCAGGGGTACAGGCTTACCCTCTCAACAAAGGTTTATTGTTCTATACGGTACACCACGCGGGTCCAGTGCGGATTGGTGGACTTCACATGGGCCTTAGAATTTCTTCTTTGGTGTATGTTGGTTGCCACGTGATCTTTTCCTTCACCGTTTGAGAACAGTCAGTAAATGTACTTAAGTTTTTAGAAAAAAAAAAACCCTTTGGTACATGGCATGACCGAGGATCCAAATCGGACCTCTCGACATGATAGGCCGCGTCTTTCCCACTGCGTCACCGACGCCCTTAAATTGTGTAGTTAGATAGGCAGTTTCTAAAAAAAAAACATAAATATAAAATACATTGATGATAAAATTAGTATAAAATCGGAAGAAGTATACATCTTCTAAGTCGAGTCATTATAATTGTTATAGAAATAAATATGTCGAATATTGATACGTTCACTACAAATGTTCATGGGTAATTGATTAGATAACAATTTATAACAAAGTTGTTGAATAGGCTCACTAACTAAAATAACTGACTTGGTTTTATATGAGTTCTGACAACTTTTTGTAGTGGAAGAACTGCGCTGCGAGACTTGCCATTTTTTTACATTTTATGTTTTTGATGGGATCACGTTTGTTACATTCCGAATGTTGATGATATTAATACGAAGGTGGAGATGAAAACAGGTTTTATCTTAAAATGCTAAACTCTAAAATACTTTAACTAGTTTCGGTTTTTGACGTGATATTTTTTTTTCGATTGTGTTTAAAGCCTTCTAACTTAAAACAATAAAACAATATATTGTTATATTAGCACTACATTGTGAAGAAAGTGAAATATTTTACTTTAAAGTTAAGTGAAAAAGTAGAATTTTTTAATTGAAAGTGCCTAAATAGACGTTTATTTAGGCAATTTTGTTTTACTTTACTTACATGTACAATCTATTTCCGATAAGTTATTACCTAAGATAATGTCGAATCCCAGAAGCTCCGAGACATCTTCTCGTTCAAAATTCCTCAGTGTCTTAAAACAAAAGTTTTCGATCAATGATGTTGCCAGTGATGACATATGGCGCTAAAACGTGGTCTCTACCTATAGGCCTCTTAAGAAAGTTCAACGTCGTTTAACGAGCTATGGAGTGGGCTATGCTCGGGGTTACACTGCGAGATCGAACCAGGAATGAGGAGATTCGTAGTCGTAGACGAAAAGTGGCAGTTGACAGGACACAGTACGGAGAGGCAATGGCCGTTCGGGCCGGAAGGTGCTCGAGTGAAGGCCAACGACCGCAGTGTTAGGACGTTCACCCACAAGGTGGACAGATGACCTGATAAGGACTGCGGGTCGACGGTAGATCCAGGCTGATTCTGATCGGTCCTTGTGGAAAATTAGGGGGGAAGCCTTTGTCCAGCAGTGAACGATTACATAACAAGGAAGTAGACGTAATTATAGGGGAAAAAACTCTGGCATTTCTTAGTCACAAATGTAATCGACACAATTGCATACTTATGTGCTGATATCAGTAGTCTTCTGATATCAGCACTATATCTTACGATCTTACGATACCTATTACTACCTCCAGACGGTTTATTCGGTTTAAGACTTCGAAACGCAGTAAGGGATGTCAAATAATAAATGCCATTTTTTTATTAAAAATATAACCATGCTCGTTATAACAGGGAATCAGCAATAAAACAACAAACATTTCGCCTAGTGATCTAGGTGACAATAGCTATATACTATCAAGTGGGACACCAAGGGACACCAATGTGCTTGCCGTCCTATTATCACATACATTAATAAGAGCTACTATTTTTTACATAAGTTACAATAAATTGGACTTTGAAAAAAGTTTTATTAAAATAAATAATTAATTCAAGAGGATAATCCAGTGCGAATTTGAAATTATTTATAATTTGAACCGACGACGATGCAATGGCGACTCTTATAATATTATTATTAATGGCCAGTTTGTATAGTTTACACAAGAAAGCACAACTTCTTGCTCTTTTACCAAATTCAACCACAAACTATGGTGGAAAGCTGCGTCTTAATAAGTGTTGCCCGTTCGGTACAAGCTACAATGCTACCGCAAGAAAATGTCAAAATACAACTGAACAATTCAATCCGGAAGTATGGAGGAATTATCAAAGAGACGAAACAGCGAATCTGCTTGACCTCTTTTATTTTGAAAATGCGAAACCAAAATGTATAAAGGGCAAAGAGTATTTTATACGTCTTACTGATGCTTATAAAATGGGAAATTATCTCAATGCGGTAAGAATGTTATTTCTCTTTATAATTATTAACTTAACATCTATGTCTTCTGTCTATTTCAATTCTGTACATAATTTAGGTGCGGATAGATAACATCGTACGGAACCCTCTTCACGCGAGTTCAACTCGCACTTGTTCCGTTTTTTTATTATTTGTATTCATATTTTAATGATTAATCATACCTAATTTAAAAAATACGAAATGAACATTTCAAATTTGGCTCTGGTCTGGATCTGGAAAGTAGTGGCAGGAAACACTGCGTTTCGCAGTCATTTGGGCAGTCCGTCTGGCGGCTGTAACCACCGCCTTACAGAAGACCACCGTGAAATAACAGCACGTGTGCTGTTGTGTTTCGGTGAGTGAGTGAGGGATGCCAGAGCCCATTTCCTTATCCCTTCCCAATCCCTTATCCTACCTTACCATGTCTTCTGTATGTATTCTAACTTACCATGTCTTATACCTACCCTAAGGCAGTAAGTTATAATAATAATTAGTTGTTATTAATTTTAAAGCTTTTATTAAACGTATTTTATTTTATTCTAATTCATAATAATATTAATACTAATATTATACATAAATGTGAAAGTAACTTTGTCAGTCTGTTACCTTTTCACGTCTTAACTACTCAAGTGATCATCATGAAATTTTGCATACACGTTGTCAGGGACGTAGAAAGGACATTTTCATCTAGAAAAAAAAAGTATTTTTCTCGAGAGATCATTTAACGCCTAGCAAAGCTATAATCGCAATAAAGTTGTTAGGCGTTACATTGCTCACATATTTAATCAGGCGTTATTATTTTATTTTTAAGGTTTAAGTATTAATTTCTCATTTGTTTCAGGACGGAAATTTGTATATAAATGTAAACGAATCTATACCGCCATGGATTATAGTTAAGCCGAATAAATATTGTTTGGATTCATTTACGACTGCTGATGGCTCAAATATAGTATACGACTCTTTAATGTGTTACGTTCCTCCACCAGAACCGAATTATGTTGTGAGTAGCTCATGTAAGTTTTAGTTCTTAAACATATTACTTATATTTAAGTTAGCCTTCAGCAATGTATCGACATTATCAAACATTAATTATCTAAGATAAATTTAGAGAAATATTAAAAATAAGATAAAAAATATGGAAAATATACTCACAAAACACTATTCCAGCTTTGTCGTTACTTTGAAATAAGTTACAGAATAAAAAATATAGATTCGTGTAATAAAACTCACCTAATGTATAAAAAAACTATTGTTTTAACTCACATAATATATAACTAAGAAGAAAATTTAATGTAGTCCAGAAAAGCAATTATGATCAGAATGTCTAAATTTCAATTCGTCTATGAAGCAAATTGCCTAAAGGTCATGTGTAAAAAGCAAAATTGCCTAAATTTTAAAATACCTACTTATTGGTATGCCTAAAATGCAAATGGAGAACTTTCAAAGATCACTTTGTTCATGTTACATTTTTAAATAGGTCTTTGATAGATTTTTTTAAATGTTTTAAAGTTTAAAGTTTTTTAATGTTTTAAAGTTCATTAAAGGATGAAAAAATTGAAATAAATACATAAATATACTAAAATTAAACGAAATATGAGAATGGGTATTTTATACTCAACACTGACATGACGTCATGTGAAGATTTAACACGTTTCATACCATTTAAAATTTTGACAATAAATTAAGAAAAATTGCACTCACAATTTCACATTTTGTTTCAGGCATGTTAATATCGTGTGTCTTCATCATCCTTACGGTAGCAGTGTATGTGATACTACCAAAGCTCAGGAGTACTGTCCCCGGCAAGATCCTTATCGCATATCTCGTCTCACAATTCGTTGGATTTCTTTCGTTGGGACTTATGCAAATCCTTATTAAAGTAAAGGGGGTGTCACAAGACCTCTTTCTTTTTATGGGTAAGCGACAGAAATTAAATGAAATCATGTAATTAATATTTTTTGATTAGATTAGGTATTTTTAAAATTTAATATTAATTTTAAAATGGTTTATTGTAATTTTCCTAAGTGTTATGATCACAAAACTATTATACATGAAAGTAATGAATGATAATGTCTAGCAGGACAAATTGTGTATTATAAAACTAATGCAGGACAATGTCTAGTAGTGTTTTTTATGTAAATTTCAGCAGACAGCTGATGGTCTAATTGATGGCAGGTGGCTACCGTCGCCTATTAATGCAGGTAAAAACCACGAAAGGAAAGTGCGCTGTCGATATTGATAATTATGACAAAAGATGGATTTTGTCATTTCTTACTCACTCAAACACAACAGCAACACGTGTTTTTATTCCACTGTGGTCTTCCATAAGGAGTTGGTTACTTCTACAAACGGGTTGCCCACTAACTAACATATAAATGCGAAAGTGAGTTTGTTTGATTGTCATACATGTTGTTAGGGATATAGAAAAGCATATAAAGTAACTTTCATCCAGAAAAATGTAATGTAAAAATAAAAAATGTTTTAACACATAAGAAAAAGGGGCGCGGACGGAGTTGCGGGCAAAAACTAATGCAGTATATGGTCTTCTCGTATTTATTAGAGACTAGCTGATTCCGCAACTTCGTAAGCGTGGTATTCCGTATAGCACGTAAATTTTTTGTTTGTAAACCAATTAAAATGAAACAAACACAAAACTGCTTTACATCTGGACAGCTCCTCTCTTTATACAAGGCACAAGTCCGATCCTGCATGGAGTATTGCTGTCACCTTTGGGATGGCTCAGCAAAATACCAACTTGCTGCACTCGACTCGGTGGATCGCAGAGCTAGGAGGCTCATTGGCGATGATACACTAATAAGAACTAAGCTGCAGAGCCTGGCACATAGACGCAAAGTTGCCTGTCTGTGTGTATTCTATAAGATGTACTTCGGAGAGTGTGCTCGAGAGCTGCATGAGATCATACCGCCTTCCCCTTTCTTCTATCGGAGATGCAGACGTACGGCTGGTTACCATCCTCACCTTGTCGATATCCCTCTAATTCGGACCAAGCGCTTTAAAACATCTTTTGTGATGCGCACTGCTAAGGATTGGAACACCCTGCCGGCGTCTGTATTTCCGAGCTCATATAACCCAAATCTTTTCAAGGTTCGAGTGAATAGGCATCTTCTGGGTGAGCTCGCTCCATCTTCGGCCTCATCCTTCCTACATGGATAGATGCTGGTCAAGAGCAAACCCATCTATAATAAAAAAAAAAAAATGTTACGGGAAGCTTGCTGCAATACATCAGTGATTACCACAGGTGATAACTGCATTCAAATCGGTCTACCCGTTTGTGAGATTAGTGTTCACAAACGCACAGACTAACGGACAAAAATTCTAAAAACAATTTTTTTGACCTCGGTAACATAAGTATAACGTGTACAAATTTTTTTTTTTTTAATCTTTAATGTACTGACACGAATTCGTTATATGTAAAGATTTGATTGAATTTCTTTTCAGCGTTCATTATATACTTTTCTGTGCTGTCCGCGTTCTTTTGGTTGAACGTTTTGTGCTATGATACATGGAAAACTTTGACGTCATCGTAAGTAATAGTAAATTACAAGTTATGAGATATTAAAAATAATTTTTCCCTACAGCAAATTTCTTTTAACAGTTCGAGAAACGTGTTGTCGAAGAGGGAAGTAATGGCACGTTTTAACAAATACGCAATCTATGCATACGGTGTTCCATCAATTTTCACAATAATTATGATAGCATTGGAGTTTTCGGATTTGCCTCCACATCCATACTTGCCGCTGATAAGATTACAAGGCAACTTTCTATACGGTAAGTCCCCGGAACTCGAGATATTCATACAGAAATTCCTTGTTTGGTTTTTTTGTTATTATTATTCATTAATACAATAATGTTTCTTTTGACTTAAAATTAGTGTAAACAAAAACTCATTAGAGTTTTACCGTACGCCATGTGCCGATTATAGATTAAATAAACCTTCAGTTGACGCCCACGTACACTTCAGTCTCTTCAATTACTTTAATATAATATTTTATTTTGTGTCATATTCTGAATTGAAATATCTTACAATAATAATTATTATTACCGACATGTTTATAACTATTTATGTATTGTTGTTAAAATTATATTTATAAGTAGTTAATTGTATGTGATGTTTTTGGGTTAGCTTATATGTCGCTTTTTAATACAGAATTCGTTACTTGGGTAGTTGATTTATTAAATTCAGTATGACATAAGCCAGACGTTTTTTCCGTAAAGGTTTGTTAAAGTTGTGTAAATTATATGTTGATTCATCAAGTAATCTGATTGAATAAGTTATTTTTAGAATATTTAAGTTTAATAATATAAATTGTGTTTTTTCTTCTATAGGTAGAATTTTACAAAATACGAATAATTTGCGATAATCTTCTTTAAAATTTGAATTCTTTTGAAAAATACTAAACATTTTTGGTAATTACATTGTCAACTATACAAACCGTAACGGTTAAAACCTATTAAAACTATTTAAAACTCAAGAAAATTAGCAATGAAAATATTTAAATTGTATATTTATCTTGAAAGTATATTATGTATAGGTTCTCTAAGAGGGGTTGTGCGGTCTATTCCTCAAGTACGTCTATTTAGAACTCATTGGTAAAGCCACATTTGTAATACTTGATTGAAGTCTGAGGCAGTTACAAATCAAATTTAGCCAAATTACAAACTACGCAGAACAAAATTATTAAAATGCTATTGTATAGCATATATAATAACATCGTTTTTTGGATACTATGCCTTTGTGCATGCTAATCTCAGAAACGGCTTGACTGATTTTCATGTGGTTTCCACCGATGTATTGTAGCAAGCTTCTGGTAATATGTAGTGTACCTATATTTCATTTCAATCTGTTTACAAACGAAAAAAGTTACCCGTTGTTCCGCGAATACCACACGTACGAAGTCGCGTGCACATTTACCTACTACTAAAGCTAGAAACACTTCAAGACCTACAACTAATTGTAAATGCGAAAATGAGTTTGTTTTTTTGTTACGCTTTCACGCCTTAAGTATTCAATTCGATCAACATGAAATTTTGCATACACGTTGCCAGGTATACAGAAAAGGACATAGGGTACCTTTCATCCGGAAAAAAGTAATCTTACCAAGGGATCATTTAAAAAAATAAAGATTGAATAAATGTTTTAACACTTAAGAAAGTCGGGCGCAGACAAAGTCGCGGACAGAGCTTGTTTAATATTTTATTTTATTTCCTATTTCAGGTAAGAGTAGAATGTTATATCTGTATGGTCCGTTAATAATAATTTGTGTGGCCAATCTGGTATTCTTCATATTGACGGCTTGGAAACTTATTGAACACAAACGAAATACGACTTCTGTACTACGTGGTGAGGACAGTTCAAGAAATGATCAGAGAAATGTAGCCCTAGAGAGGTGAGCAGATAAACTTTTTTTTTATTGTGTGTGTCGTATAGACAGATAGCCTATTAAAGGCGATGTAATAGCTGTAGATGGGTAAAGGCTTGTGTGTCGCAGGTCACATTTCAAAGGATAAAGGAAATTGGATAAATCGCAAGATGAGTTGGAAATAAAGGGTCAATTTTAAATGAATAAAAAAAAGCTTAAAATGAGTTACTGTTAAAGGATGATAAGAAAATAATTTTTAATATTAAAAAGGGTGGCAAGCGGACCGAAAATACTCTTGATGGTATGTCGCTACCGTCGGCTTATGACTTAAACAATAACAGGGAGAATGTAGGTTAGCTGCTGACCTTGTAAGATTTGATTCCTTCCACGGATTAAATTTGATCTATATTTCTTTGCAGTTTCGTCATTTGCTTGAAATTGTTCGCCATAATGGGCATAAGCTGGTTTCTTGAAGTCATCAGCTCCTTGTACCCAGAACTTCAGGACACAGTTTGGAATTTCACTGATGGATACAATTTCCTAATTGGATTTACCATTTTTGTTATTTTTGTATGCAAAAAGACGATTTTCAAACAATTAATTGACAGGTTCGACTTATTATTAATATGTGATTATAATATTTTGTATTATAAATGAGTTCCTCGCTCTATATGTAGGCAGATCAAATCAAATAGGGACTTGCCTATACATACAATGTCTATAGGTAATGGTGAAGAAAAAAATAGTAGGTAATTATGAAAATGTGAGAATGGATTTAATGACTCTGACATACTTTAATCATTTATATTTTAATTATTTATTAAAATATAAATGATTAAAGTTTTATATTTTAATGCTTCTATAGCTGCTGAGCTAAGCTGCTGCTGCTGCTTAAGCTGCTGAGTTTTTGATTGCAGAAACCGCTGTTAAATGAATGATAAATTTTTTTTTAATGCAGATACCAAGAGATTCGAGACGAATCCAAATCTACAAGCACATCACGCATTGCTCTTTCTAGTAAAGACGATATTAAAGGGAATACAAGTAATTCAATTGGAAAGGAAGAGGAAGACATTAAAGTTTCCAATACTACAGAAGAAATAACAGTAGAAGTGTAATTAGAAAAGTTTGTGACAAGATTTTGATACGGTTTTCACTATTGGAAACAGCGATAAACGTATATAATTTCTGAAAAAAAAAAAAAAAAAAAAAAAAAAAAAAAAAAAAAAAAACGCAAGCCTAGCAAAGCCCATGGGCGAACCGCTAGTTACTTTCAAACTTTTTCAATTATTCTATCGGTACAAAATTAGTTTTAGTATTTAAACAAAAACAAACTTCATAAATTGTGTGTTAAAAAACTCACTTTATAGCAATTGTTGTTGTGTATAATTTTGTTTTAAATATTAGGTCGGAAAAAAAAGTCTTTTCGCATATAGTATGTATAAACTTGTAATAAAAACTCTTTGGCTGTACTACAGTATTTGTATCTGGCTGGTTTTGATGACATTAAAAAGCTTACATTTCAAAAAAAGAAAAAAAATAGTAAAACTTTGTTTCCAGCTATTTTTAATTTTTCATATTTCACCTACATTACATTTATACATTCTTCTTTGATACAAATGGACTCCTTAAGAATCGATTTTCATATAAGGCCCCCGGTATGGAAATTTTACGAGGAGTAAAATTAATACAAGCGTTACGTTTTCTGTTACTTTGACATTTGTAGGACAGCTGACGCATGTATTAGTTTCTCTAAATTCTGTTCTATGGGCTTAATTAAAAGCAAACGTCGAAATCTTGTATGCAAAGTGTAGTTCGCAATGAGGAACGAAACAGCGCGTTACCTGCCGGCGCAGCGACATTTGTCGTCGAAAAAATGAACTCTTTGAACTTATAAAGTACCTACAAATTTTAATATTATAATCTGAATCAATGGCGGGCCTTATTCAGCTGCAACATAGTTATTAATTTATAAAAGTAATGTATACGTATATTTATTATAAGTACATATCTTTGACCTCTTTAATTACTAAAAATCGCAAAGTTTAATCTATACTTATTAGAGGAATAATATATAAAGCTGAAGAGTTTGTTTGTTTGAACGTGCTAATCTCAGGAACTACTGGTTCGAAATGAAAAATTCTTTTTGTATTGAATAGTCCATTTATCGAGGATGGCTATAGGCTATATAACATTACGCTAAGATCAATAGTATTATATATAAGCGGTGTACCGCGCGCCTCACGCGCACTCCACCGCCGTATGGGACGTAAAAAATTGTAAAAAATTTTTTTTTTTGCGTATTGTTCTAATGGTAAAACAAAAACACCATTTCTAGGCCTGTTCAATTGTTTCCGCCGCCAGCGAGTTCTATTGTAAATGTCATTTGCCTAAGTGAAGCCCTTAATGAAGAATGAAACACACTTTGTATAAATAATAAATTTTATTTACCTAAATACTGACGAGATCGTAGCGATTACAAAATTAACATAGATGATGTCTCATTCAAGCAATAAATTCCCTTATCTATTAAATAGCTATTTACTTTTTCCGTTAATTTCAACAAATGACTATTAAGGTTATACATTAAAACTTGTCAAAGAAATTGTTTTGTTTTTAATTTTTTTTTTTAATAAAAAATAAATAAAATAAATCTTTATTTGCGCGAACACATGTTTACAGGATTTTAATTTGTATACAGCAGTTACAGTACAAAGTATGTTCTACCCGCCAAGGGCATGCAAATATTTGTGTTTAATTGTTTGTAAACTATATTAATAAATGAATTAATGTTTCTTATTATAAAATTGTTTAACATCATAATAACAACAATCTAATACAACAATCTAAAGATTTTTGGGTACCTAAATGCTCTCTAGTTTTGATATACAGAGTATTATTAGTTGATTATAAATGTATTATTAGTTAGCCGAATTTAACGGAAAATGTCGTCATTTTTACTCACTTATTAAATATTTATTATTTGGTTTAAATTGACTATATTTATTGTAATACGTGGCCATAGAGCGATATATACACACGTGTCTTAGTAGAACATTTTAACTAAGTACCTAGTACATTATTACACTACTACTACTTACTTACGTACTTACATTACTATTGTGATGTGAATTTCAAACTTTCTTAAGTATTTTATTCAAAAGTATAACAATAAACTAGATCGTGTATTTTTGGAAAATACTTACATAATTTTTACACTGTAATCGTTGACAAAAAAAAACATGTGTTTTTTATTAGTAACACTACTCATAAATAAAAGTTAAATAAAATAACAAAGTTTCAGACTTCACAAGCACGTTTTAAGTCTATTACGAAAGTACCCTAAACAATAAAACAAGGGACCTATGCACAATTGAACATGACGTTTTTTAAGCGAGCTGACGACGCGTGTTAAACGCTCAGAAAACGCAAAGCAGTTGGCAAGTTATGACTTTTCCACACTTAGATCAGTAATTTTCCACACGCTCCTCGTTCAACACCCATTTCCCCGCTTTTGGGCTGTTTAATAAAATGAAATATGTTTCATTTGCATTTGTATAACGCTAATACGCGTAGTCAAAAACGCGTATCGTCAGTTCGTTTAAAAAGCGTAGTGTGGATAGGCCCTAAGTTAGTGAATATGTCAACTCTCCGCGTCGATTCATTTATGTTGGGGTCCATACAGTATGAGAATTCTAACGGTATTTTTTTGAAGTAAGAAATTTTTCATTTTTCTTTAAATAAATTGCAAATGCCTAAAATTTTGCACAGTCACTAGAAATTCAGCCTATGAACAATACAAAAATAAGTCGATTCTTTTTTTTATTTTTATTTTAAATGAACGCCAAATGTACATTTGCTTTTAATTGGATAAAATGAATCATTTTAGTATGTAGTAATTATAATTATTTGTAAACATTCAGCCTCAAATGTTCCATAGGAAAGCTGCGTCAATAACTTCTTAAGCTGCTTTAATTAACAAACCAGTCATCTCACGTAAATCATTGCGGGAATACTATATCTTGAAATTTTACGCACGTACGTAAGTTTAAAATAACTTCCATTTACCTACTTTGCAGGTCTTCTCTCTATTTGGTAGCAAAAGTCCCGTTAAAATCGATTTAACTTTTTTAAAGACAAGCCTAAACATAATAACATAATATGAGATAAACACTTTTCTTTTGATATAGATAAAAAAATCTATATCTTGCATTTCTGAACTTTGTTTACTACGGCCAAATTAACTTGGCACCTCGTAGGAATGTAAATCCCTTTCCCACAACCCCGTTCACCTCTCCGCATTCGCCGTGCGGAGTGTGTGATTGGAGCGCGGCGGCATGACGTCATTCTCTCCAAGTGCCGAGTTAAATTGACCAAACGGTACAATTTTTTTCTCAAGTTTTTAAAGAATTAATATTAATAACATTGAATTATAATATACTAACGTATTATAGAACCTATCCTAAGTAGAAGTAAATGCGCTGCAGCCTTAAGACTTATAAAGTCTAATCTACAATTTTAAATTTTAATAGATTGACATTACAAGTTATGACTGTTATGACAAGTAAGGCCTCGTGTAACTTGTGTACACTTGCGAAATGCAAGTACTATAACTATTTGAGTATTCAGTTTCAGTGTGTATGTATGAACTACATGTTATAATTAAAAAATAATTATATCACATATTTCGATTGTTCTGTATAGTGATCTGTAAAATGCTCTACACACCACCGTTTAATAAATTTTTATAAGTCCCGCAAATTGCTAATGCTTCTGTCCGCCATTTTGATGACGTAATCTCGCGACACACTCAATACCGTTAGCAACACTGGTCGGCGAGTTTTTAGTTGCGTTTGACTTCATGTCGATGTTTTAGTTGCGCATTATCAATTTGTGGGGATTATATTACATAACAACAAGTGTACCCTTGCCAATTGTTCACTTGTAACACTGATACCGCTTTCACTGGTAACACACCGGTGTCTCTAGGCGACGGTAGCCAGTTACCATCAAGTGTAATATTAACCTATATATTTGCCTTTTATGGTGAAATTAAATCTGCAAATTATTGACATAACCATAGTTGCGATTTCATTAAAACTTAAGAGATTTAATGGAGTTCATCCTGATGTCATCTCGGCTTGAAGTGGTTCGCGAAGTGACGGTTGTCTGAGATCGACTCATTGGTACACCTCTTGCTTGCCTGTACCTGAACAAGCAAATTAAAAATTAGTAACACTACTTACTTGTACTTAACTGTACAATACCAATTTGAATCGACACCACGGAGCATATACAAAGAGGAGATGGCCTAAACAACTGTGCACTGATTTCAAACTAGGTCCTGACGTCATTTTTTGTGGGCGTGGTCTTGGTCAGTCTGCTGTCGACATCGGCACGGAGTGGTGGCGCTTGTTTGTTGTAGTCAAAATTCATTTGCAATTTTCTATTAACTTTATAATTAAAAATAAGTAAAAAATATGAAGTGTTGTGTGCTATCGTGTAAAAACTATTCGGATAGACGTTCCGATGCCATGGAGGGCATCACATTTCACTTGTGAGTAATTTTATTCATACTTAATCGAGACGAATTCTAGAAAAATCTCTTTGCATTTCCATAGTTATCCTACTTGACTAAAGATGGCGCAATATTGTAAATAAATAATTAGTTGAAAAATAAATAATTCTTTGAAATTCAGTACGTCCCTGTATTCGATACTAGTGCTATCTAGCAATACATAGCTAAACAACGTAGTGAAAGGTCGATAGACGAAGGTTTTCTTTTTACCGCTAGATGGAAAAAGTATAATTGGGCGGGGTGTGGGCGGGGTCTAACTTCCTCCTTGCCCCGCGCAGTAGTCACGCGCCGCTCTATAGAAAAATTCAATAACAACATCTCCTCTTTGTATATGCTCCGTGATCGACACAATCTCAATTGGATAAGAAAGTCAAATCCCAATCTTTAAAGAATCTACCAATTAATATGATATTTTTTCCATGTAAATTTAATACTACAATAATATAGTCTTTATAATTATAGCATGCTATATATAACTATGGTAGCTGTTTTCCAGGAGATGTTATAATTATATGCCCTATTTCATCTACATCCAATCGTCTGTTTATCCGTGATTGAGAATAACAAACATCTCAACATCTTCGCAAATATTCGAAATTAATAATTTTATTAGAGATTGGTTTGTAATTACAAATTAATTTTTAATTTATGATCAATATACAATTTATCCAAAAAATGTATTGTGGTAACATCGTGGTTCTTGTCACGGTAAAGTATTAGAAGACGAGGTACTCAGATAGGTAAAATATCCAACAGACGTTCCCTTTTTTTTTTTCAAAAAATAAATCTACTCGTATTATATTTATATCCTTCTATATGTATAGGTATTATAAACTAAGGTCGCTGTTATTTTCTGTCCATTTCTCCCCTAACTTATTCTACACCATTCAACAGATAAACGAGGAAATATATAATTTGCAGAAAAAATTAGGCTTTTAAGGCCAGTTTCGAATAGTACTAACTACTGCTTTAAACTAAGCTAAATTGAAGCGATTTTAGTCACACGCAAACAAAAATAATGCGGCATCTTATTAAATTAATTTAAGCACAATTAATTAAATATTTTAGTGATTCAATATGTGTATATAAGTTCTACTTATTTTTAAGTAGCTATTTCATTGTGCAGATTTTAGTAAACGGTAAGTAAAGATTCGTGCATTTTAGTCTACTTTAGTGCACAAGTTTGTTAGTTGAAATAAATTTCTCAAATACCTCGTATTTTATTGTTATTTCGGGTTCGCTTATTGAATTTCTTCAAATGTTTTTTTGTCAGAAACTCCTTTCGGTTTATATTAGAAAATAAAAATTCTTAAAAAGGGATTTTATTTTTTAATATGTTATGGCTCTGCAAGAGCGTCTTTACACAATTAGGTAAAACATTTTGTTAATTGTAAAATTAACAATTCAGTTGCCTTTAAAATAAAAAAAAAATCTTCTTGAAAATTAATGAATTGTGTCATATAACTAATTTTCGTAATGTCTATATATCTATAAAATTTAAAATTAGATTGTTAATTTTTAAATTATAATTTTAAAATTTAAAATTCAAAAATGTATTTAATTATCATAACGTAGCTGCCAATCAATACACAGATCGTATCGTGTCTAAGCTATCGGTTCTTTGTTTTTGAATTTTATTTATTCGTTTATTTTTAATGTGTTTTATATCCTCTTCTTGATTCGTTCTCGAACTGAAGCTTTCTTTTATCCTGTCAAGAAAAGACATGGTTTATTTTGATGAAACATAAAACTTCAATAATACGTTGTTTCACCAATAAAACGAGAACTTTAAATTCTTTTCTAAAATCTTTAAATTCTTAGGGAATTCGCTGTTAAAGTTCGCTGTTCTGTTAAAGAAATTCCCAAACGATAACTTGTGATGGATAAACTTTTTTTTTAACTTTCGTATATCATGGGATTATACATGATATACTTATCCCATTTTTTTACACAAACACGAACATAATAATCCACGGACGCGAAAAGCCAATTATTGTGTGGTACCAGAAGATACGATAAAAAACGTACTGGCAACGTAAACAATTGTGAACTACAACTTTTAAATAAAAACAATTACAAATGGTTATTTTTACTTAAAAAAAAAATAGCAAATAGTTATTTTATTACCTAAAGGTCGGCAGACAGACTTACGGTCCACATGATGATTACCGTTCGCCTATTAACACAAACAACAAGTGCCTGGCCTTAGCACATGATAAAGGATTAAGATAAATGGGATGCGGTATCCCTTGAGTACTCATAATACCAACACACAACAGCACACGTTACGCGCTGTTATATAACGGCGTTATTCTGGGTCCAATCTACGTTGCTGCGGAACGGAATGGAACGGAAGCGTTAATTTCTCGTCGGAATGGAGCGCAAGCAAACCAAAGATCTATCCATGTAGGAAGGATGAGGCCGAAAATGGAGCGAGCTCACACAGAAGATGCCTATTCACTCGAACCTTGAAAAGATTTGGGTTGTATGAACTCGGAAATACAGACGCCATCCTTAGCAGTGGGAGTTCCAATCCTTAGCAGTGCGCATTATAAAAGATGTTTTAAAGCGCTTGATCCGAATTAGAGGGATTTCGACAAGATGAGGATTGTAACCAGCCGCACGTCTGCATGTCCGATAGAAGAAAGGGGAAGACGGTATGATCTCATGCAGCTTCCGAGCACACTCTCCGAAGTACATTTTATAGAATATACACAGACAGGCAATTTTGCATCTATATGGCAGACTCTGCAGCTTAGTTCTTATTAGTGTATCGTTGTTAGTTACTTATTCATTCAATTGTTCTGTCTCCCCCGTCGCATTATATTTCCAGCGGATTCCACAGACGACGAGCACCGTAGGTACGGGAATTACCCGGAAAGCGCGCGCCCGCATTTTTAGCTCCTATCTAGTTTGAACGTTACACAATTAACATAAAACTCTTTATATAATTACTTTGTACAATTTCGTTTAAGAAAATAATTTCCATTCTGTTCCGCGGCAATGTAAATTGACTCTAAGACCGTGGTTATTGCTGCCAGACTGGCTGCCCAATTGCTACAATCATGGCTACAATCATGGAAGCAGAATACCTAATATTTGCTAGCAGTTTGATTACGATTTAAAATACTTAGATTTAAAAAGCCACAAATTATCAACGAGATCATAAAGATCGAGTTTCTCTAGCTTCTGTTGGACAGCGACAAATAATGCAAAATGTTGACCAACCTCTTCCGTAGGAGTCGAAATATTTTCTTCTTGCAGACGAAAATAATGAAAATCGTAACCCCCATGAGCACGTTGTACGCATCAGTGAAATTCCATATCTCTTGTATATCGGGATAAAAGGCGCTGACTACTTCCATTAACCAACTGACTCCCATCACAGCGAATAATTTCACGTATAGAAGTAACCTGGAATTAATATTACAATTGTTGCTTTAGATTTTTGGAATAATTTTTTCATTTGTTTATATACTTCAATATTAAAGCTATATCGTGGAATCATCAAAACTAAACACCACAATTATATGGCTCCCAAAGTAAATACTATCAGGCTTGTGTTATTTGATAACCATACAAAGGATAGGGGGCGAAACCATGCACATCCAGATCAGAGCAAAACTTTGAAAAGTTAATTTGAAAAGTTGGTCCTGGTGGGAGTGATGGGATTTGAACCTCAGAGCACTAAGGCAGCGGTGGAGAGGTCTCGCTGTCAAGCATGGTCGAAGCCATGGTTGATAGTGTGACTACTTGGAAAGCAGTTGCTTCTTTCTGCGAATCCGTAATGTCGCAGAAGGAAGAAGCAGAGAGGAAGCGAGAGGAAGAAGCCGGCCTCGCTTCCCTCAGACGCAGGCGGTTGGGCAGGAGAAGGCGGGCATACCAAGCCCGTCTTTTAATGTCCTAGGGGATCTGGGACCGGGCAATCCTCCATTGGAGTTAGTCTAGCCAGCAATGGCTAGGCTGTAGGCTGCCCTGGGGTGGATCGGAGTTGTTGCCTCGGCAGAGCCCGGTTCATCCCAAGGGCAAGGAGACACCTAGCACTGGTGACCCCCACATACCCCTAACGCTTAGCCAGCGGTAGGAAATCTGTAAATGGATTGCTCCTCGAAAAAAAAAAGAGCACTAAGGCAAACTACCTTACCACTCGACCAATGTTTTTGTCTAAAAATTTAACCAAACTTGCTTACTTGTCTGCAAAACTTACAAAAAATAATATTATGTTTGTTTTCAATCTTATTAAATGCAATTAGTATAATAATATGCTTTCTACCTTTGCTTGTCATTTTTATGTTGGTCATGTGTTGAACTCTCGTTTGATTTTAATACTTTTGTTTGTCTGTCAATTAAAATTATTTTGTAGGCTGTCATCAAGAAGAATGTCATGTTCGCCACGCAGAGCACCACCATTGGACCGTATAAGTAAAGAAGTCTACTTGTGCCTGAAAAAAATAAAGATCCGTAATTTATTCTTCTATTATATATATCTGTACATGTTATAAAATGAATGCGTTGTTCGCCTCTGGCTGTTTCTTCGCTAATTTCTTCTAAATCACCAAACGGTTTTGATACGGTTTTAACTAATGGAAAGAGCGATAAACAAGGGAGATTTGTGTATATGTCGCAGGGAAATGAGGATATCAGGGATTTCACGAAATCCCTAGGGATATCACGAAATCACGGTAGATGCCGAATATTCTTGTTTATTACGTCTTCTTACTAAAAATGTTTAGTGATATGACAAAACGCTAATATATTTTCAGTGATATGTCGTTTCACTAAACTAAATCTAGTAAAATGAGAGAAGTGTTAATCTATATACATAAAACAAAGTCGGATTAGTTACGTCATATACAACTTAAGAACGGCTGGACTGATTTTGATGAAATTTGGTACAGAGATAAATGTACTAAACCATGGAAAAGAACATAGGCTACGAAGGGTATGGTTCTGAGCATGGTTCTCTACTTGTACTACAACTTACAACTCCTTCCTCACTCATTGTAGGGTTACTATACTACTTGGTATACTAATAAACACAAAATAATCCACAGAAGTAGGTAAAAACGGACTTGAAGTACACGTGTACACGTGCTTCCTACTACGTAATAATTTAACAACTAAAATCACACGCGCTGCACTCGCTTGGGCGGCCCCAAGACGCTATTTCGTGCCAACATGGTACAAGTGGGAGCGAGACAAATGCATGGCTCGAATCTTATTGTCTAGTGTCCGCTTTTTTGACATTTTACTAGATTTAGGGCTTGTTTCACAATGTACTAGTAAAGTCCCGAATAGTAATTCGACGAATAAAATACTTGTCAGATAAATCCTTCCATTAACTTGCATTGCGTTTCACAATCATCCAACTCATAACTAAATCTACTGATTTGGTAGTCGACAAGTGCGAGTTGGCAACGTCTTATTCTTTCGTTCCGTTTTGAGCGTTGATTAATGTTATACGAATTATTATGCCATAATTTTATTACAAATTAAATAACTGTATTTTTTCTGATAAAATAATTATTAATGTTACCGGTTTCATCGTTTCAATCTATATAAAGAATATTTTTGCTACATAAACACTAAAGGAATACTTTGGTGCGAAGCATATTTTGCAGGTAACGAAACGTTTCTTCTATATTCTGTGTTATTGAACGTCCTTTATGTTTTGTTGTTGTTATTGCAATTCGAAATTTTTAAGGTAATGAAATATTGAAGACGTTAATATAAAACGTAGTGTATATATATATATATATATAATGAATGGCATTATATAAATATAATGACAGTGATTATATACCCAAATATTATAAAAAGAAATGTTCCAGAAATGTGAAAGCGTGAAAGGAGATAAAAAAATATCGTTTTCATCTTCCATCGCCTCGTAAATATCCATTTTAATTGAAAACTTATTGAATAATAGCAAAATGTAAAAATAATATGTCAACTGTCAGTGCTATTCGTCGGTAAGTATGATAGTGGCCACATGATCTAACCTATAACTTATTCGGCAGTTTAACAGCTGAATAGCGCTAATCAACGATTGTGAAACGCACATAAAGCGTTTACTGGACAGTTAATCGACAAATAGCCTAATTGTAACTTTATTCGGACATTGTGAAACAAGCCCTTAGTTTAGTGAAACGACATATCACTGAAAATATATTAGCGTTTTGTCATATCACTAAACATTTTTAGTAAGAAGACGTAATAAACAAGAATATTCGGCATCTACCGTGATTTCGTGATATCCCTGATATCCTCATTTCCCTGCGACATATATAATATAAAGAAAAAAAAAACAGTTGCAGTTTTTTTTTATATTTTGTTATGTCGAGGGCAGCTGACAGGTTACATGGTCACGAATTGGCCTAAAGACGCAATAATAGGCTGATCATAATAATTTTTTTGGTTTGTTAATCTATGTCATAATTATTAAAAGACCTTGTATGGAAACAGATAAAAGTGTTGGTGATATCTTAATCTATTCTCCGGAAAAAGAAATTGTAATTTCTTACCATGTATAAAACATCCCCGCTGTCTCAATAGTGGTAGCCAAGGGTTTGGCGGTAGTCCAGAAAACTCGAGCGAAACCAGAAGTACCGTCAACACAGTTGGTATCCCGAATGCGTAGATAGCATACTTCATAAACCGAGAATTGGCTCTAGATGACTGTATATGATTTCCACTGAAAAAAGCATTATAACACCTATTTACACAAAATAATTATAATATAGCACCTTATGCCGGCGACTTCGTCCGCGTATCTTTATAAATTAAAGCCTGTTTGTCATTCGGATGTAGGTATAATCTTATATTATAGTGAGATATGAGAGTACCTATTTTTATGTAAAAGAGTAACAAACATACTAATATATCTATCCTCACAAACTTTTGCTTTATATTATTAGTACGATTTCTAATAACACATTAGTACTAGCTAGTAGATACTTTGTATCATATAAGTAGTTAAGTAATGTATTGCAATGTATATTTTTTATTATTATATAAATTACTTTGTCAAATTATTTAGAAATAACATTTTTCATAGAGAAATGGCAATACTTTGAACATGATATGAGGTGAGTGTAAACGGTCTGTGACGTAGTTTGACACGACGGTCTTAACTCACACTATTTTCAATCCTAGGAACAAGGACTTATTTCAATCAAAATTACAATTGACGAAAAACTATCAGCGTGTCATTTGACGTCACCTGACACTTCAATCCTTTTTTTTTCTCATTGCGTTTGATGATTATATTCAATTTGATTGAATATTTTCGTTGTTTTGTTTGATATTTTTTTATTATTATTCCAGTTTATTTGGAAAAATAGATATTAAAAAAAAAAACTAATTTGAACTAATTAAAATAATTCACTTTAAATGCACATGGTAAAGTTTATTAGCAACACACATCTAACTAGGTGTAAATAAAATATTGAAATAACTAGCGATCTGCCGCTGGTTTCGCACGGATGATATTTTTTTTTTCAAATGATATGTAGTGTACACAAATGTTTCAGGTTTATCAGTCTATTTTTTAGTGAAAACCGTATCAAAATCTTTTGCCTGGTGTACAAGAAGTTAGCGGCGAAAAAGACAGAAACGGGCAGTGCCTTATTTATTATATGTTTAGACGTAGATATAAATGTTTAAAGTATTTTAATTTTGATTTTTTTATGTTAAGAACGGCAGACAGACTGATGGTCCACTTGATGGTAGGTGGCTATCGTCGCTTATAACACAAGCAACGCCAAAGCTGCTGCAAGTGCGCTGCCGACTACAATAGGATTAAGGATAAGGGATTGGAAAGGGAGGAAATGGGCTCTGGCATCCCTTACTTCACTCACCGAAAGCACACGTGCTGTTATTTCACGGTGGTCTTCTGTACTGGGGTGGTTACTGCCGCCAGACGGGCTGTCAAATGACTGCGAAACGCAGTGTGCCCTGCCACTACTTTCCATATTCAGACCAGAGACAAATTTGAAAACAAACTCACCTAAATGTCCACCATATATCAAAAGACATCACGTTGAGCCAGGAGAACGCAGATATTAGTGAGAAGTAGATAATAAACGCTGAAATTTATATAAATGCAGATTTTATTAAAGTTTCTAAAGAGAAATCCTGCCGTCTCTGAGACCTCTAAGTGAATTTAGAGTCATTATAAGGCAATTTACAAGAGGACAAATTTAAAATAAAACCTCTGATTCTTATAAATATGGATACAGTGGTTATCTATGCATGGAAGCATTTGGGATTTTTTTAGAGAACGTAGTTGGATCTTAGTAAGAAAGAAAGAAAGAAATATTTATTAATTATAATTTGTAAAATATATATTGTTTCGTCATCATCACCAATCCTGCCTACTTTGTTCCTTGGCTTGTTGCGGGTGGTGGGGTGGCCTGTGTGCTTGCCATCGAACGGGTCGGACCACGGAGCATATACAAAGAGGAGATGGCCTAAACAACTGTGCACTGATTTCAAACTAGGTCCTGACGTCATTTTTTGTGGGCGTGGTCTTGGTCAGTCTGCTGTCGACATCGGCACGGAGTGGTGGCGCTTGTTTGTTGTAGTCAAAATTCATTTGCAATTTTCTATTAACTTTATAATTAAAAATAAGTAAAAAAATATGAAGTGTTGTGTGCTATCGTGTAAAAACTATTCGGATAGACGTTCCGATGCCATGGATGGCATCACATTTCACTTGTGAGTAATTTTATTCATACTTTATCGAGACGAATTCTAGAAAAATATCTTTGCATTCCCATAGTTATCCTACTTGACTAAAGATGGCGCAATATTGTATAACATAAACGGCTTTTAGCTACGTAAATAACATTTATATCTTCAAAATTATACGTATTTAAGTTGGCTATAATTTTACTAAAGACTTCTTTGTTGAGAAAAATGTCGTCTTATTATATTTTAATCATTGATTTAAACCTTGCTTAGCTCGCCTGCCATCTATCGTGAAGTAGTCAATAATTGTATATACAGGGCCGTAATTAAAATTGTTTTTATAAATTTAATTATTAATCAGTAAATAATTATGTTTTAGATTTCCACCCAGAGATGACTTAAAACGGGAATGGATTAATTGGCTATTAGTTACGTTTTTTTTCTGTATATTAAGTTTTAGGAGCTGTACAATTTGAGTAAATAAATAATTAGTTGAAAAATAAATAATTTTTTGAAATTCAGTACGTCCCTGTATTCGATACTAGTGCTATCTAGCAATACATAGCTAAACAACGTAGTGAAAGGTCGATAGACGAAGGTTTTCTTTTTACCGCTAGATGGAAAAAGTATAATTGGGCGGGGTCTAACTTCCTCCTTGCCCCGCGCAGTAGCCACGGCGCCGCTCTATAGAAAAATTCAATAACAACATCTCCTCTTTGTATATGCTCCGTGGGTCGGACCGAGCCCCCCCCCCCCCCCTCCCCTCTCGCCGGCCCGCATCGGGCAGATGCATTAAAAGACGGTGCGCGCGCGTCATTGTTATGAACAATTAATAAAATTGCGAACGACCTTGAAAAGGCTTGTGAAACTGAATGTATGTGATTAAGTGCTATATATCCGAGGTGGAGTCTCATCGGGGCTGTGGAGAAGACGGGACGAGGTAAGTACGCATGGTTTTCTTCATCGCCCGTTTCAAGTTGGGAACATCGTATGATCGATTAACGTATTTTGTCCCAAAGTAGCATTGCCACCACCGATTTCGGCATTGGACCCACGGTGCATGCTACATTTTATGGTGCCGAAACCCGGGAGAATTCCACCTAAATCGTTAACTTACGCGCAATCGCTTACAGTATTTTCAAGGTCAAATCGTTAACTTAGTTAATTGCTTAGGTAAAACTATCGGTCAAGTCGTTGAATCTCTTTGCCTAGTGCAGTTCTAGGTCATTCGTTTATTATCGTAATCTTAAATTCGTAAATTTTCGTTTGTAATTGTCTATATTAAGTGCCCGGTCTACCCGTCACCAATTTTCATAAGGTTATTAAAATCATAATTTTAAAATTTTCTATAAGTATAAACCTTTCGTTCTACCTGTTATGAAATGTAACAAATTAATAGAATCGTAATTTAATAACAACTTTCATATTACCGTAACATTCCACAAAATCGTAATCGTTTTTCATATAACATTTTTTTTTTGTATTACCGCAACATTATTTGGAACATCAAATAATTATCAAAATATCCTTTTATTTACTTTTCTTTCTTGTTGTTGTGTCAATCGGTTCATCGTAGAAAATATTTATTTATTTTTATTTATTTTACTATTTTACTATTTTACTATTTTAATTTTTTTTTTTTTTTTTTTGTTGTTTACGATTTTGGTATTACAATGTCGTTTCCGACTAGAAAACATTCGAGTCGTTCAGTACCTGTTATCAAGAAAACAAAATCAAAATCATTCGATGAATATTCTGCGCAAGATTTACCTTCTTTGCGAAGAAAACGAACTATCGCATACAAACGGTTGTCGAAGGCGCTTGAGATAGGTACGTTATCGTTGAGTGACGCGTCGACGCGTCGCAATGTGATTTGTTTTTTTCCTATCACCAAGAAATAAAACAAATTTCATCGAATTTTGAGAACGCACATTTCAAAATATTGCAATTACTGGATGATGGCGAGGATGAGGATTGTGAGATTCAGGAACAATTTGATAAAATGTATTTTGAGGTTTTAGCTATTTTTCGCCGACTTACAAAGACTGAATCTTCGCAATCGCGTAATGAGTGTAGTGGGTCGAATGTAACATCAAATATTCGGTTACCTAAAATCGTATTACCTAACTTCAGTGGTCTAAATATAAAGGCGTGGCCAGAATACATCGACGTTTTCAACGCATTAATTCATGAATCAACTTCCCTTAACGATACCGAGAGATTTCACTATCTCCTTTCTTCTCTTAGCGGTGATGCGTTGTCAGTCGTCAAGGCGTACCCTATGACTCATGAATACTACCGTGATGCCTATCGATCGCTCGTTTCTCGCTACCAGAGTAAACGTACATTGGCTTTTACATGTTGGAGAGATTTACTGAACATTGATTTTAAAAGTAAAAATGCGCGGGAATTTCAAAAATCATTAGACCTTTTTGAAGAAAATTTAAATATTTTAAAAACGATCGAGTTACCTGTCGATCAATGGGACTTTATTTTAGTTTATCAAGTGTTATCGAAATTAGACAAAGACCTTAGACGGGATTTCGAGGAAAAGTATTCGGATGTGGAACTTCCGACTTTTTCTCAATTAAAATGTTTTCTTCGATCGAAATGCGAAGCGTTACTACGTGATACACATTTTACCGATTTGAATAAATTCGAAAAACCCGCCACTCAGCAATTAAATTCTCCTCGCAGGTCTCATGCGCTTCTCGCCTCCTCTGCTGAAACTGATTAGCGCCGTCCGCGTGTCGGCAGGGATGGAGTCGTTTCGGTTTCGAATAAATGCTCATTCTGTAACGGATCTCACTCAATTTCAGCCTGTCAAGGTTTTCTTAACAAATCACTTGACGAGCGCATGGCAATCGCAGAGCAACAGCGCTGGTGTTTTAATTGTTTGAAAGAGTCTCATCAATTACGGAATTGCAACTCAATATTCTCCTGCCGTAAGTGTAAAAGGAAGCATCATACCTTACTCCATCGCGATCATTCGCCCATCGATTCTGATCGCATCGGGTCGTCGTTGGTGTCAAGGTTGCAATCAAATACTAGCGTGATGTTGGCGACCGCTCTTGTGCAGATTCGGAATGCTTCAGGCAGCATGGAATCGTTCCGTGCTTTGTTCGATACGGGAAGTCAAATTAATTTTATCACCGAGTCTGCACTTAAAAGGTTAAATTTGACATCGAATTCGACTGGCGCAATCGTTAGTGGACTTGGGGATGCGGCTGCATCGATTCTTGGTGACGTCACTTGTTCCGTTGGCACTAATGGTCGAATCCTTTTCAATTTGAATATGCATGTCATTCCTAAAATATGTGGCCATCAACCAATCGCACACTTAAACATATCGGATTGGTCACATATTAAATCATTGCCATTGGCTGATCCTGGTTTCGATGTTCCGGGACCCATCGATCTCTTGTTGGCTGCGGATGTGTTTGCGGATTCAGTGACCGGCGAGCGCATCAAGGGAGGTGTCAACCAGCCCACTGCTTTCAATTCATTGTTTGGTTGGCTTCTCTTAGGCAAAATTGTTTTGCCGTCGACCACTTTGTTGGGTGCGCCGACGAGTATCGATGGCGAGTTGAATTCGTTGGTTCAGCGTTTTTGGGAGATCGATTCTTTACCGAGTTCATCGACACTGACACCCCAGGAGGCGCTGTGTGAACAAAAATTCGTAAAGGAACATTATCGCGATTCAACTGGACGATACGTGGTGCGAATCCCATTTAAGGGGGAATCGGAGCCGATCTTCCGGGATTCCCGCGAGGTGGCATTGCGAAGGTTCCACGCCATCGAGCGTAGACTGTCGCGGGATCCGGTTTTGAAGACACAATACGTAGAATTTATGTCTGACTACATCGAGAGCGGTCATATGTCGTTGGTTCCTGTTGACGAGATGGGTACAGGGAAGTACTACATCCCTCATCATTGTGTCTTGCGCCCTGATTCTATAACAACTAGACTTCGCGTCGTTTTCGATGCTTCCGCGAAGGATTCGAATTCTCGATCACTTAATGACGCACAACTTATCGGTCCGAGATTGCAGCCGGATATTTTGAGAATTCTCTTGCATTTTCGGGAACACAACGTTGTTTTCATAGCGGACGCACGTCAGATGTACCGTCAGATCCTTGTCGCACCTGAACATCGTGACTACCAGCGAATATTCTGGCGGTCTTCTCCCGAAGAGAACCTTCTAGAGTATCGTCTGCGCACCGTTACGTACGGGTTGTCTTCGTCTCCCTATCTGGCTTGTCGTACTCTGCGACAACTTGCTGAAGACGAAGGAGACGCTTACCCACTAGCTAAGGAAGTTATCATGTCGGACATCTACGTAGATGACGTTACCACCGGATTTTCATCCTTGGAACTCGCAAAAGAGGCAAAAACTCAACTCATAGCATTGTTTGATCTTGGACATCTTAAGCTTCGAAAATGGGCTAGTAACAAGCTCCCACTTTTGTCAGATCTTCCTAGTGAAGATTGTCTAATCGGTTCTGTGTCGCTCGATAGAACGGAGCCTCAAGGGTTGAAGGTCTTGGGTCTCAATTGGGATCCTGTATCGGAAACGTTTCTTTTTGATATCAAACTGTCGGATCGTCCATGCACTAAACGGTCTATACTAAGCGAAATCGCTCGCATCTTTGACCCGTTGGGATTTCTATCACCGATCACCATTCAAGCAAAATGCTTGATCCAAAAGCTTTGGATCCTGGGTGTAGGTTGGGATCAAGCTCCGCCTGGCACGGTTGTTCGTACATGGAACAGAATACCTCGTCAGTTAACTGGTCGTGATGTTAAGTCTTGCGAACTGCATGGTTTCAGTGATAGCTCTGAAATCGCTTTCGGATCCACCTTCTACATGCGTATAACTGACTCGACAGGTGGCATTCGCGTATTTTTCGTATGCTCTAAGGCTCGAGTTGCACCTCTCAAACGAACTTCGCTGCCGCGACTTGAGCTATGCGCAGCGGTTATGATGGCGGATCTATACAGGTACATACGCGATACTTATCTCGAGCGCATCGGGTTCGATTCTGTTTTCTTTTGGTCTGACTCAACAGTTGTTCTCTCGTGGCTACGCTCTCATGCGTCCAGGTGGACTACGTTCGTGGCCAATCGCGTTGGCCACATACAAGAATTGACTCCTGTCGAGTGCTGGCACCACGTCCCCTCAAGTGACATTCCAGCGGACGTTTGTTCACGCGGCCAATTTCCGAGCGAACTGACTCTCAATTCTCTATGGTGGGCGGGGCCGCATTGGCTATCGAAACCGCGTGAATCGTGGCCTCTCAGCGTAACGACCTTGTCGACCGAGGAGGAAGTCATTGTCCAAACTGAGTCGCGTCGGTCAATCGCATTGACAGCTAGCGAAGTTATCGATGAGGAGCCTTCATTTTTTGACGGTCTGCTTAATCGTTTCTCCTCTTTGCAAAGGATCGTTGATATTGTGGCGTACATGTGTCGTTTTGTCAGCAATTGTCGTGATCGGGAACGAGCGAATCGTGGCCAAATCCTGAACAATGTTGAGCGTCATGCGGCCTTGATGCAAATCGTAAAGCACGTACAGAGTGTTACATTTTCCAAGGAAATCACTAATTTGAAGTCGAACAAGCCTTTATCGAAACAATTTCGGAAACTCAATCCATTCCTTGATCAATCGGGTGTTCTAAGGGTGGGCGGCAGAATTTCTCGCTCAGGATTGGAGTTCTCTCAGAAGCACCCTGCTCTTTTGCCATCTACCCACTCTCTTACGTCTTTGATTATCGACTTCATTCATCGCAATCATTTGCATCCCGGAATAAACACTACTCATTTTCTGCTTCTGCAGCAATTTTGGATTGTTTCGACGAAGCGTACCATCCGTCGTCAGCTCGCTAAATGCATGAGATGCTATCGCACAAACCCTCAACCGTTACAACCCTTTATGAGCGATCTGCCTCCTTATCGTGTCAATCAAATCAAACCTTTTTCAATCGTAGGCGTAGATATTGGAGGACCATTTCGTATTAAGCTCAGTTCGTATAAGGGTGCAAAGATAGATAAAGCATACCTTTGCTTGTTCATTTGTCTCGCGACTAAGGCAGTACATCTTGAGGTTGTGTCAACACTATCAACCGAAGGTTTTACAGCTGCGCTTCGGCGTTTTGTGGCTCGTCGTGGACGGTGTAATGAAATCCACGCTGACTGTGGTACTAACTTTGTGGGCGCAAAAAATCAGTTGTCATCTCTTATGCAACAGGCTACCAGCTCGGAAAAAATTGAATTCAAATTCAACCCTCCTTCTGCTCCACACTTCGGCGGCGTTTGGGAAATACAGATTAAGGCCGCTAAATCTCACCTTTATCGCGTTGTGGGCGATCAGGTATTAACTTTTGAAGAGCTTACTACTTTGTTCGTTCAAATCGAAGCCGTCTTGAACTCACGGCCACTTTGCCCAATCAGTTCCGATCCTAACGACATGTCAGCCCTTACACCGGGACACTTCCTCACCTTGGAGCCGCTTACTGCTGTTCCCGACGAAAATTACTCAACGATCAATATTGGGCGACTTCATCGGTGGCAGTTGCTGCAGGCGTTCGTTCGTAACTTTTGGTCCAGATGGAAACATGAATACTTAAACACCCTTACACAGCGTGCCAAATGGACCAGGGGTTCGAACATTTTGCCGATGGGATCGCTGGTGATAATCAAGGACGATCTTCGCGCACCACTGCAGTGGCCCTTGGCCAGAGTCGTGGATCTCATTCATGGCAATGATGGGATCCCTCGAATCGCACTAGTTCGAACTGCAAACAATCACATTATTAAACGACCGTTGGTCAAACTATGCCCTCTCCCAGTAGAGGCTTAGTTTGAATCGTTCTCTTCTCCTATTGTTGTTTTTTTTTGTCTTTCTTTAATTTATTTTGCTACTATTATTTAGGTTAAGTGTGTTTCTTTATCGTTCAAATTAAAATAAACGTTTTCTTTTCTTTTTTTTTTTTCGCGACTTGGTAGGTAGGACGTTCTTATCCCCAGCTTTATCGTTCGGTTTGACCTGAAAATACCATGGGCATTTTGGTGGGCGGGATGTTTCGTCATCATCACCAATCCTGCCTACTTTGTTCCTTGGCTTGTTGCGGGTGGTGGGGTGGCCTGTGTGCTTGCCATCGAACGGTCGGACCGAGCCCCCCCCCCCCCTCCCCTCTCGCCGGCCCGCACCGGGCAGATGCATTAAAAGACGGTGCGCGCGCGTCATTGTTATGGACAATTAATAAAATTGCGAACGACCTTGAAAAGGCTTGTGAAACTGAATGTATGTGATTAAGTGCTATATATCCGAGGTGGAGTCTCATCGGGGCTGTGGAGAAGACGGGACGAGGTAAGTACGCATGGTTTTCTTCATCGCCCGTTTCAAGTTGGGAACATCGTATGATCGATTAACGTATTTTGTCCCAAAGTAGCATTGCCACCACCGATTTCGGCATTGGACCCACGGTGCATGCTACATATATAATTATAAATTTGAAAAAAAAAAGGAAGTAAAAGAAGCAAGTATGCTTCACAAGATTCCTTTTATTTTATTGTAAGAAGTTTCTGGTACATCCAAGGGGTTGGGAATAGCACCTGGTACCTTATGGACAGCGCATAAGCGCATAATATGATATTATATACCATACACACACACACACACACAGATATATATGTTATATATTACACATATATGTATGCTAGTAATCTCGGTCAATTCAAACAGTTCAAACGGTCAATCAAAACAGTACTGGTCTTTCACCCCTAAATGCTCGTAGTAGCATTTTCTACGAGTAACATATTACAACATTTTGTTTTGAAAATTCAATATTTTTAAAACGATTCGGAAAAATAAGCCGAATATGCAAATAGTTTAATAATCTTAGTCATCGGTAAATCTAAAAAAGTCAATAACAAGATATAATTACCTACTTAGCTTTCACAGTTAGATTTCATAAAATACGAAGTTTTATTTACTGAGTCACCATAGCATGACTCAACATTTGAAATATATACATTTTGTATAAATTCAATCACCACTTTTCAATATTACGCTTTAGTACAAACTTAAAAAAAACCTCTTTTATCTTTATATACTGGGACAACCTCTCTGACGGCAGTAACTACCCTACAAAACTTTTCAGAAGACTATCTTGAATTGAAAGCACATGTACTGTTCCGTTTCGATGGTTAATGTATGTAGGAGCCCTTGCTTCATCTCACATCGTCATCCCTGTGATGCTTGCGTTTTAGCCTACGTTTGCGAGCAGTATCTTCAAGTCTACCGTCTAAATCATTAAAAAATATTTAGAAATATATCATGAATACTTACTCAAACTGAGACAGGACTTTGCGTCAATTCGACCCAATAGAAGTAAAATTTGCATTACACCCAGCAACAGAAAAGCAACAAAGAGGCACGAAAGATACGCCACTAAAACTCTTCCGTGAAGATTCCTTAACTCTGGCAGCCATGAGTAGACAGAGATTGTAGCTATGATGAACACGCAGGACACGATCATACCTGGAAACATTTACATTGGGACTTAAAAAACAACACTTTTAAGCATTTAGTACACCGACGTGTTCGTATGCGGCAATAAATCTCTGTGGAACTATTGCCGAAGCAAAATTTTCGCAAAGATATGTTATTCTGTGGATGTGGACGTCATTTGAGGATGTCATCCTAGTCAGCGCTTTCAGAATCTGAAGGGGAAGAATTGTTGTTCAGTATTTAAAACAAAGCGTAGAATCTGAACGCATGAAATAAACCTTAAACAAAGGAAACTTGGAGAAAATATAACTCATTTTCCTATCCCCCTCCTAATCCCTTATCTGTAATCCTACTGCAGTCGGCGGCGCACTTGCAGCAGCTTTGGCGTTGCTTGTGTTATATGTGACTGTAGCCACCTACAATCAAGTGGACCGTCAGCCTGTCTGCCGACCTTAACATAAAAAATAAATAAATAAATAAACTATTAGCTAATGCCAGCCATACACGTTCAAGCATTTCGTCAATCGGCATGTTACGATATAATACAAGTAACGCCACAGGTGCTGATAGTAAGCTTAAGTGTAAAGGATTAGGAAGGTATTGCGAAATGGGCCTGGCAGCTCTTACTCACTCACCGAAACACAACAGCACATGTGCTGTTATTTCACGGTGGGCTTCTGTAAGGGGGTGGTTACTGCCACCAGACGGGCCGACCAAATGCCTGCGAAACGCAGGTGGGCCTACCTCTACTTAAGGCTGCGTACAAAGCGAAAATATTTCTAATTTCACCCGCGTGGCCCGATAAGCGATTGTGACTGATCATGTGAAACAATGCGCATTGAAGTATGCATAACATGAGACGGAAGATAGCGCATTTCGCGCAATAAATATGTTATAAGTGCCAAAACTACAATGTCAAATGAAAAATTAATCCTCAAAGCCCTAAATAATCTGGGAAGTGAGATTACTGATAATTTTTTAGGTTTGTAATATGTGAATAAATTGAAAATAAAACAAGAAACGATAAAAATGAGAGGTAATTTGGTGATTTTTTTCTATCGAGAAAATTTCATCGTATAAAATTTTCTTTTCCACATTTCACTTTTATTTATAATATATTATTAATCTATATATAAATATTTTCTTATTTGGACTTTACAAACTTAGATAAAATTCAATTCTAGGATTAGCTATTTCTCTTTATACGCACTCTTAATTTAAACTTTTTAAAGCCTTACATGTGCTGCTCAATATTCTACTACTCTGTGGCGCTTCCTCCGTCGAGAAACAGACCAGTGCATTAAGTTTTCGCACTCGCGTCCCATTGGGCTCATCGTGAACGAAAGTATCGATGCAATACTTGTCTGGTTCGTGGATCGTCCATGGCGGTACAGAATACGGAGTTTCAACGAACAGTTTGCCATCCTGTAAACAATCATAATTATGTTAAATAATTCAAATTCATTGGAAACAGCCAAGAGGGACATAATTAAGGCCTCCCTGAAACGGCAGCGAGGATTTAACACTTTGTAAAATGTAAAGGAAGGTAGGCAGGCTGATAGTTCCCTTTGTTGGTACTGTAGGCAGAATTCTTTCACTCCGTGTGTGCCGTGATATAATTGCCCACTATTTCGCTCACATTGAATGTGCAAACTCAGTATGGCTGTCGCGCTCCTGGCGTGCGTATGTCGCGTTAATGTTTCACGCGTTTTTGACCGGTCGCTCGCGTCGCGTGCTACTTACAATGTACTTATGGAATAAATGTATGTGTGAACTGACTAATTTATTGATTATTATTGACTAAATGTTATTGATTAAATGAAAATGACAAGCCGGGTAAACTGTTGCGTGTGTGGATGTTTAAATATCTATACATTTAGAAAATTTAAATTGTCTTTTTTTTTTAATTTACCAACTGATTGTGAAAGATGAGTTATTGAACTTTTATTTTTTTATTTAGGTAACAATTAGGCATTATTATTATTATTATTATTATTATTTAATAAAAAATATTACTTTCTCTACTCCATGTCCATGCTTCCTTTCAGGGTGCGAAATCTAACAAATAATTTTAAAACATAAATTATTTGTTAGATTTTGAATTTATGCTGCGATTAAATTTAATAACCATTATTTTAGAGAAGGGAAGAAATATATGAGACATTATATAAAAGTAAAACAACTGTGATTATATTAGTTTTAATGTATCATTTACTTACATAATACATTAAAATACAAAAATTTTGGTAGTTTTATATTTTATTTTTAGTACTTGTGGTAGCCCTACCCATTGACCATTACGCAGCGGGATGACGAATAACATAAGCTAACACGTGGCGTCAAGGCACAATTTAGATCGCGCGCGGTCGGGCTCGCCAAGTTTAGGTATTTAAAATGTCGGCTTTCTTTAAGATCCAAGGAGTGCAACTTCTGTACGCTAGTACTATTATTTATTCTGTGCTGTAGGTAGGTACGTCGGCTATTAGTACAAACAATGCCATAGGTGCTGCAAGCTGCCGACCTTGGTAGGTTATAAGGGATTAGAAGGGAATGTGTTTTTGCATTTTTTTTTATAAATAGTTTTTTTTAAGATATAGAAAGAACGCTAACTGAAAACGAATAGCGCGTGCGGGCGCAAGTTGAAAATTAGAAAGGACAATGCCCAATTTCGCCTTAATTGGTCCCAGAGGCTACGTTCAAAAAACGTGTTTGAATATTTTAAGGCACTCTATGTAAATCATATCTATACTAATATATAAAGCTGAAGAGTTTGTTTGTTTGTTTGAACGCGCTAATCTCAGGGACTACTGGTTCGAATTGAAAAATCCTTTTTGTATTGAATAGTCCATTTATCGAGGCTATAGAGGCTATATAACATTACGCTACGATCAATAGTATTATATATAAGCAGTGTCCAGTACCGCACGCCCCACGCGCACTCCACCGCCGTATAGACCTCAGCGAAGCGTGGCCGAGTTCAGCTAGTGTTATATACCTAAGTGAGCGAAATCAGATTTGAGAATAAAAAGTATCATTGTATTTACATCATGCGTATTTCTGTTTTATAATGGAAAATGTTCGATAGAAGCGCTCAAGAATTAGGATCCTCCTTCACCACTCCACCAGACGTACAATCGAATATTTGACTATGGAAGGTGTGGAATTAGTGAGTCATCCTCTTTGTAGTCCCGATTTGGCTCATGTGATTTTTATTTATCCCCAAAAATAAAAGATAAACCTAGAGGATTTTGCTTAATGAGCCCTGACGATGCAGTGAAAACGTTCGAAAATGCCGTGAAAAAGACCTCTAAAGAAGAGTGGGCCCACTGAGCTTACAAAGGAATGGAGACTACTTCGAAAAACAATAAGAAAACAAACAGCTTCCTAATTTAAAACTTTTCTAAAAACTTTTAGTGTTACCCTCGTATCACTTTTGACATTATTTAATTGCTCTTTTTATTTTTACATTTTGTTTTTTAAAATATCTTAAGATTCGCTCAGTATTTCGTACCTGTTCCTAATTTAGTCAAAAGGGTTTTATAATTACATTTTCAGAACACCAAGTAGCTTTATAGGGCGTTGAATTTTATAAGTGGGGAAAATGTCAATACATTTTTAGGCATTCTTCTTTGAAATCCGACGAAGAAGGAGCAAATCATATAGCTTCTACATCAAAATAATACGTAGGTTACAATTAACGCATAATGAAGAAATAAAGTTTCTATTAGCAAAGCTAACGCAATAAATTACCTATTTTTTTATGTTACGATCGGCAGACAGGCTGACCGTCTACTTGATTGGCTACCGTCGCCTATAACGCAAGCAACGCCAAAGCTGCTGCAAGTGCGCTGCCGACTACAGTAGGATTAAGGATGAGGGATTAGGAAAAACAAAGTTGAACAAAGACAGGAATACTCATAGTCTTAATGAAAATTGTTCAATTGTGCTTTTTGATTTGTTCACAGCATTTAATTAATTTAAAGCAATCACATTAGTATAAGCCACGCCATTAAACAATCCGACGTTATAGCGCGTATAAAAATGTTAGATTTTATGGAAAGTTAATTACTTTGTTCAGCATTGCTATTACTAAAGCTATAAACAAATAGGTGTAAGTAATAACAATTATGTTATCTGACTTTGTTCGATTTGTTAGAATGCACAATTATAGTTATTATTATTTATAATAATAGCGAAAACTTTTTAGTCAGGTACATAAAGTATATATTCAATTAGGTACTTAAATAGCTCTTTATAAATTACTTATCTAGAACAGGGTCGATGATGGTAAAGTTAGATGACGATTAATTTTAGCTCAATGAAAATACTCAAATTATATTATGTTGTATTTTTGAAGTTTATAATATTCAGAGTAAGTAATTTATGAGGTTAAGAAACATTTTGTGTCAAGTATGACTTGACTAATGATCAGCAACGACTGCTTACGTATGCAATTTTGTATGCACAAACCTTCCTCGTTTATAGCTTTTTAAAAGCTTATTAAAATCTGTTGCGGGGTTGAGAAGAAATAAGCGGAGAAACAGATAGAGGCAGAAAGCGACTGTATTAGAAAAATACACAAAAATAAAAATTATTTATACAATTTTTTAAACTGACATCAACTTATTAATAGTTACAGGATTCTTATGCGCGCAATAAGCCGTTTTCGAGAGAATTTTCAATAAAAGTCAAATTTTTCTTGTGTTCTAACTTTTTTGTGGAGTTTCTATTACTTTAACGAAAATTCTAATTAATACAATTGGTTCTTCATATGTTTAAGTATAATATATATATTTTTTTTCAAAGCAATTGTCTTGTCTATTTCTTGTAACGTCTTCATTAAACAAAGGATATTTTTAGTATTTAGCGTTTGTCTCCACCTTAACACACGCTGATGTAAACAATATGGTAACCCACTTTAAGATGATAGAGTGATTTAAGGAAGAATCTTTTGACTCGAGGGTTTCGGGAACGATTCCTGACGAGGTCTAGTTTCGTCCATCTCTACTAGTTAATATAGATCTTCACGATAATAGTCCTGAATAACAAGACGGAGGCAACCGTAAGAACCCTACGTAATTGATAATTATGTTACATGTAAAATTTTATGACGAACTTCTGCTAATTTCGCGTCTTTGTTAATGAATTTGAACTTAAATACTGGCTGTATTTGAATAGGTTTGATTTTCAAACATGGAAAAAGGAAAATAAAAAGTGAGTTGATTTTTTATTGTCATAAGATGAAAAAAATAATGAAGTACTTGTATTGAAAACGAAATGAAAATTATGTTTTGATAGTTTTAATATAGAAAATGTTATTCTTATATACAGCGTGACGCAGCATCGATGGATCAAGTGGGGTGTGGTGATAGAGGGGCCCAATACCTATCCAATGGACTCCCATGTATGTTCAGCGATTATTATTAGATTTCGAGTTATTCAGCTTTTTGTGCTGCTTTTATGTAACTCCGAAATCGTGAACAATTTCTTTTATTGTAAGTAATTCATTATTACTAAAGCTATAATTTATTTTTATTCTTATAGCCTGATACTATAGCTATCATATGAAAATATAATTTAATTGATACTATTGAACTACACTAGATAAAAAAATATTGTCCTCAAAATTTTTCTAAAAGTGAGTATAACGACTTAACTTTCTAAGGCTAAAACTCGAAAAAAATAACGGAAAATTTTTTTTTGAAAACTATCTTAAAAACTTCTTTAATATTCTGTCAATACGTCACACAAATTTAATTTGAATATCTGCAAGACTTCTAACCAAAATCTAGTTTACAAATTAGGAAAGTGAAAATATCATTTTAATACCACGTGCCTTTTGTTTTCAAATTCCAAGAAAGTTGTTTCGTGACTTTCTTGGACATAGCTATGATGGAAATTAAACTACATTCCTTGCTTGTAATGTATTTGTACTTACAGCACAACTTCGCTAAGCAAACTTACATTACAGAAGATTTAATTAAGAAAATCATATTTAAACCAAGCTCTTAAATAGCAAATAGTACAGAAACAGTAGTTTTTACCATTAAAAGATGAAATTCCTTAAAAAGATCGGTGATCATCACTCTCACGTCTTCCCCGGAACATTTAGGCTTGCCATAGTCGAATTGAAACAGCTCGGTAGCGTTCGCTTCTTTGACGGGACGATAAGACTGCCACACGGTAGGTGAGAACTTTTCCGTGATTGCAACACATTCTTTGGCTCCATAATTATATGCCTGTCCTTCCGGACAACACTTCTTTAAACAAACCTTATCTTCAATTGCACATACACTTTTTTCGGTTTTGTTTGAATTTATCATTTCCACACCACACACGATTGCAATTACAAACGCTAGTTTAATCATTAATTTGATCATTTTATAATATTTTTTATTTACTTATTAAAACTGCTGCAAAAATATTACGTTTAAAACAGGCGTGTTGTTTGTCGTACACATAAAGATTCCGAATGACGAGTTTACCAATTATTATTACTACTTACACAGTTCAAATTCGTCTATGCTAATAGATTTTGAATGAAGTGATTCTTTATTTGCCTATAGTCCTCAATTAGTGTGAAATACCAAATTACAGTTAACAGGTAAAAGCCAATTGACTAAGTTTCCTTAAGTTTGGTGTTTGAGTTTATTTTATGACTTATTATTAACTAGCGATCAGGCCCCGGCTATGCACTTATACAATTGTTTTTCTGCAACAAAATTTTTTCTGAAGAAAGCCTGCTTGGAACATTATGCAGAAGGGCTCCATCCAGCGCATACTTCTTCGCAATAATCTCTCCACCGTTACTCCAGGAGGAAAGCGGTGCCCTGACACTGCCATCGATCTTGCTCCCATCAGTGCAAATCGCAAGACCCGTCGTGAGGACCTGCGTTTCGTAACACTAGGTTATAGCTACAAAAGAATTATTACTTTCTTTATTGGATCAAGAAACAGATACAGAAGGCGGCACTTCTTGTCACGGCACGAATTGTCAGGAGGTTATATTATATATAATATATGTATATTTCTAAACCACTCAACAGGTTTTGATACGGTTGTCACTAGTTTAAATAGCTATCAACGAGAAAGGACTTTGTATATAATTTTCAGGAAAAATTGTGCTATTTCTGGGGCGAGTCGCTAGTTATTGATAATTGTAATGGTTAACCTTTTTTATTGGGCAAATGTTACCTATATTTTTTCTGCTTGGGTTCCCCGACTTCCGATTTCCCATGGATACTATTTTTCTGCAAATTAGGTATGTACACAAACCTTTCTTGTTTATCGATATTTTCAATAGTGAAAACCATATCAAAATCCGTATAGTGGTTTAGAAGTAGCTAACGGAGAAACAAACAAACTTTACAAATATTTTCCATACAAAGAATAAGGGATTGGATAGGAAAATAGACTGTTAGGGATGCCAGAGCCCATTTTCCTATCCAATCCCTTATCTTTATCCCACTGTAGTGGGCAGCGAACTTTTAGCAGCTGTGGCGTTTCTTGTGTTATAGGCGACGGAAGCCATCTACCATCAAGTGGACCGTCAGTCTGTCTGCCGATACTAACATTAAAAAAAAGTTTTGTGAAGATGTTTGGATATGTGTTATTCAATCAAGCGTAAACAGCTGAACTAATTTGATAAAATCTTGACACATTTATAGAAACTCCTCGTCTTCTTCGTAACATTAGGATTATATTTCACGCATACATTCCGAATTAGAGCATATTAGCGTCCTATTTCTAACTTGTTTCCCGTTATTGAACTAGATGACGCCTGTGTTAAATTTCGATTCACAAACTACATCTTCTTGGAAATTTTATATGAAAAAAATTCGAATGCTACAAAGAAATCATTTTCAAAATTTTACAATTGTTACAGTACTTTTACTTTTTTTTATTACAACTGTGTACATATAAATAATAAGTATTATTGATACTCAAAACTCTGAATTTTGAACATCAAACATTCACCCAATTATGATAAACTAGGTGATATGATACAAGCAAGCCATCTGGAAAACGAATTGCTCTACGAGGTTTTCCCCTTGTTATTTACAAAACTGGAGAAACCTATGCAAAGTATGAATAAGTATTTTTTAAATATCTGTTTTAAAAGTTAGTTTAGATTTTAACTTTACAATGGTATTTCCCAAATTTAATTAAGTATCTGTTGATAATTGTCCGTGTCATTTTTTGTAGACTTTACTGTAATTATTGTCGTTCTAAATTAGTCTGTATTGTTAACACGTTAAAGTACATTTGTATCTAAAATCATAAATTATAGAATCTTTGTTTTTAAAAGATATTTCATGACCTTTGTCTGTGTTTTCGGTAAAACACGGTAACCTTAAGCCGTGGAATCCCCCCACGCAGAAGTTTAATTTAGCTTTTTAAGTTATAAATAAGTACCCAATGTCTCAAACAAAAAACTTTCGTTTCCGGTTTCATAGAAATAATACTAACTAGACAATTATATAATGATTAAATGTTGGATTAATATTCTAAAAGCTTCCGCAACGTTGACCCGGTATTATCAAAATTCCTCGGTACATGTTAAGACTTTTACCAAAAAAAAATTTCCGCGAACATCACTTAGGTATCCATGTAATACAAACAACACGCACATTTTAAAACAACACTTTTTACACTCATTTGTAAACCACGCACATATTCCCACAAGTTCTTACTTAGTTAAAAAGTTTATAAGTTCGCGTTTAAGTAAGTTAAAGTTTATTTTAAAGATGCGTGCGCTCACCTTGAGATTGCCTTCGACACTGTCCACTCAGTTTTGAATACTTGCAAACAAATACAGGTTTTACACGCACACCAGTCGCTAGTAATGTACAAAAACGTAACAATATAATTGATAGATAATGACAACACGCAAAGTCATCCTACTGGGCGACAGTCGGTGCGTATTAACGTACCCAGCGGTATGGAAAAATGCACCAATTTACTATCATCGTGATTGTTGTCACATGGTAAAGATGATGATCTATGAAAGAATAGATGAAAAACCTACCACTTGATTTTTCTTGATGTATTACTTGACGCAGGCGGCCAAGGTCTAGATCTTTTCGGAGGTTTCGGACCACAATTATAAATGACAACTATTAAAATGTCCATATCGTGGAAGTATGATTTCGTTGAATATCCACTTCTTGAAATGACCTCTTCTTAAAATTACCACCTCTTGCAATGACCATTACAAAATCAATGGACTTTTTCAGTACATCATATCAGCGTTTCAAAGAGCTGGGACACATAATAATAACTTTATTTCAGACATGTGTCCATAGCTTTTTAAAAATTATACAAATAATGTATATAGTAAATCAAACAATAGAAAGAAAGATAAATTAATAAACATAAACTGACGCCACCCATCACTTTCTATTGAGGGTGATATGGGACATAAATGATATGTGATAAAGAAATAAAACGACATGAAATCAAAAAGGAAAACAAGCAAAATAATATTTGTAAATAATAGGTACAAGTTCCGTTTACCAAAAAGTCTCTGGAGCATTTCGAGGATTGGAGTGGTGATGGCCCCAAAGTTTAACCAAAAAATAGGCCCTAGGCAACTCTCTCTAGGAAATCTATCCCGATATCTGCTCTCATCACACTATGAAATGATATTGTGGTAACAGAGTTTTATAAAGCGTGAACCTTTTTCACTGACTACTTGATAGAAATCTTTACAATTTTAACATGAACTTGAATTAATAGTTCTATATAACATTCAAAGGGGAGATTATTTAGTGTACCTATCTTGTCTGATGTTGACAGACAGAACTAAATAATAAGAACTTTATATTAAAAAAAAATATCAAATAAGTACCTTGTTTAAAATGAATGAATTTTAAATATATATGAAAACTAAAAGTTTAAAGTCTAATTTTTAATTATTAAATAAATTTAATGAAAATTAAATATAAAATTTGAAAATGGAATTTTACCTTAATCTTAATAATATATTAAAATTAATCTTAAACTTTTAAATCCTAACAGAAATACTTAAAGTAAATCTTATTTTCATTATTTATTTTTATTAAACTCCAAGTTTAAAAGTTTTTATTAAATAAATTTAACGAAAATTAAACCTAAAATGAAATTTTATCTTAACTTTAATAGGTAATTAATTTTATTATATAAATTAATTTTGAATGTTTAATTCTTAATAAAAAAAAATCTTTTTTATTTTTATTAAACTAAAAGTTTAAATGAGGCAGTTATGAGGGGACTGACATCAGACAAATAGATAAGTAGACTGAGGCTGAGGATCTATGAATACGTGGTATAAGAGGCTGGAAAAGAAATATAGAATAGAATAGAATAGAATAGAAACATGGAATAGAAATGGAAAAGAATAGGTGCCGCAATTAATTCTCTATATGTAATGTGTTTGATGGCAATAATGGATATTTTTATTGCATTAACTTCATTAAATGGATATTGGTTTTGGGAAGTTGTACCCGTAAGGTTGGGTTTAGTTTATTATCTACAATTACTAACAAATGGGTCTCACCCATAGACACCCCATAGATTGTCCTAATTGATTGGAGCACAATTTGTGATAAGAATTCGTCTATATAAACTTTATTTATTAATAACTAACCGAAGCCCGCGAATTCGTTCGAGTGGACTTCATCTTAAGCTATGAATATTTAATTTTATTATAACTAATATTATTTACTTATTTATTTTATTTATTATAAATTTTATGTACGGTACGCCCTGTCCAGCATGCCCTTGGAACAGAACTGTCGGAACCTCGTCGTCTACCGGAAGTCGAGGTACGCCGGCCATCTCGGGGGATCTCACGATGGGTCCCGGTCAAGGAGAAAGGTGGCGATAGGCCAACCGGCTGGGATCGGCTGGGAGAGGGGATCCTCTTCCCGCTGCCTCTCCGCCTCCTCCTTACGCGATATGACGTGCTCGAAAAACGCGAGCATCGCCTGCCACGCTAGATCACTGCCGACCATTGCTTTCACAATGGCCAGAAGCGAGAGACAGAGCGGCTCTTCCCATTCGGGGCAGCCAGAGTGTGCTGCGCAGTGTCAACCGAGTACCACATTGGTGACACTTCTCGGTCGGCTCTCTCACGGCCACCTGGTGAAGAAGGTACCTAACGCCTCAAGCAATCATGCCTCGAGAGCACCTGCACCAGGTTCAGTTTAGTTCGGTAAATAACCTGAGAAATATATTCCCGTAATAACTTATCACGACAAGAAAAATAACATATGTTTCTATGAAACTTTCTAAGTTTCTAATCATCACCATAAGCTTTCGGATTCGTCCGCGTACCTTTTTCCTTAGAGCAAGTTGTTATAAGGTAAAATACAATTATCACTAACTCTGTGACTCACTAATCTTAAGAACTCCAACCTGACCTTTGGCACGTAAGCCAAAATTTAAAAGAGGCGGGACTTATTAAACTAAACTCTCAAGACATGAAATTTTTTAATAGGGAATGATGTCTGGCATCACTTACTCACGCATTGAAACAGGACAGCAAAAGTGCTTTTAATATCCAAAAAGGACATTTTATCACTACGATCTAGTCTAAGACAAATATAAGTTATCTAATTTTATTTTAATTAGCCTAAACTTCTTATTGTAATTATATCTAAGAATAGCGTCCAATAACTTTTTTTGTGTCTTTTGGAAGCACTTTGTTCGTGTGTTTTGATAGCACTAACAATTCGCGGCACTTTTTATTTATTACTAGCTAAGCCTGCAACTTCGTACGCATGGTATACCGGAATAGCGCATAAGTTTTTTGTTTGTAAACTAATTGGAATAAAACCAACCACTAAATATTCCGGGAAGCTTGCTGCAATACATCAGTGAAAACCACATTCAAATCGGTTAAGCCGTTTCTGAGATTAGCGTACACAAACGCACAGACAAACCGACAAAAATTCAAATAACTATTTTTTGACCTCGGTAACATAAGTAGGTACAACCTGTACAAATTGTTTTTTTTTTGTAAAATTAAATGTTTAATGTACAGACACAACTCTTTTACGATTTATTATATGTCTTATTATAATGTTTTAGATTTATCAGTAAACTAACTTTAGTCTTGTGTTATTTTAATTATATTTGTCCTATGGCAAAGCTCTGTTTGTGAGCTGCTCTGCTTTGAGCTTGTGAGCACCGCTCACAATAAAACATATCAATTTGTAATCAAATTTTTTTTCGATTGTCATTATTCCTCTAATTCTTCAAAATTTCCATTTTTTTTAAATTTCAAATATTAACATTTTCTAAAACTTCAAATTATTGCTCTTCGAGTTATTGGGTATTCTTCATCAGTTGCTTATGATTCATTCCGAACTTAAGGAAAACCACTCTTCACTAATAATTATTTTGGTACCCATTGAGGTGAAGGTCGTTGAGCTAAGTCGGTTGATAGTGTTGTTCGCTCACAATTTCTATGAAAATATGTCAAAAATCCGTATATATCCCTCTAATAAATTTGCCTAAATGCGTTATGCACAGTAGGTTTGTAATAGTCGGGATACACGGCAACAGCAGACACTAGACACTCGGCCTATAGAGCAAATGTCGCCGTATGTACCACCTCGAGACATCAAGTGTTTGAAAGAAATTCGCTTTGGCTTTACTGTCGCTTCAGTGAAGACCACGCGTCTGTCGTGACTAACCATAGTGTCTTGGCTTTCGCAAGCCGAAGACTAGCGAGAGTAGGGTTGCCAGATGGTCGGGATTCGTCTGGATTATCCCGACATTTTATTTGATGTCCAGACTCCCGACAATATACAAAATGTCCCGACAAACAGCTTCTAGTAAAATTTTTAACAAAACATAAATTAAAAATGACCGCGCGGTTTCTAAATCACTTCCTACAACCCGTTAGTGTCTGTTAAATAACTTGTACACCAATGAAGTGAAGTTCAGTGAAGTCTAATATCAAGTAGGTATATGTGATCACTTAAAAAATAAGTGTATATTAGTTACAAGTAACTTATGTCATGTTTCATACATGATCATGAAATTTTGCATACTCGTATGTTAACGGAAAAGTATGTAATCCGTCATTGTATACAAATCCTAGGAAATGTGTTCAATGCCTAAATTAGATAGCAAACATATGATATATTTTTTTAATAAATCTATACATTTCCTAAATAGCAATTGGAAATTTACCAAGAAGAGGAAGACCGCAGCGCTGCTTCTCATTTCCGAGGAGTGACCAGGATAAAGCGCCTGCGAGGACCCCTCGGCCTGGAGACCGCGGTCAACGCCGTTGCTGTTGGCAAGTGGTCCTCTAGGGCTAGCCGGTCCCTCATAGTTAAGCATTAGTTAAGGTTTTCTTTGTAAAGGCCCTTCCGACGACCGATGACGTTTCCAAAGTCCCCTATGGACTAGAACCACACCCATTTCGAGGGGGGTTTAGTATGGTAAAAGTCCCATATAACCACTGTGCGCATTTGTACAGATAAACAGATAAAAATTCTAGAAACTATTTTTTCGACCTCGACAACATAAGTACAACGATTATAAATTGTTTTTTGAAAAAATATTTAAAGTACAGACACGGCTCGTTTACGATTTTATTATATGCATAGATTGCCTCGCGAAGGGTGCTAATTCGAGACGAAATTAAGTAAGGATGGTATGTGGTCACTTCTCTTAATTATGATCAGATTTATGTAGTTCTACAGTTTATTATCATAGTAAATTTCATATATTCATCACCATCGACAGTTGGCGGTATTTCTTCTTTTAAAATGTTTGTTAAAAGAAAAGAAATGATTGAAGGATGTAAAAAAAGTAAAAGATAACTTGTGTGATATATTTACAGGAATTTTTGCTTAACTAAGGATATATGAATTGATAACATTTTTAGGACTAAAGTCTAAGAATAGAAAGAAGGACACCATGCTTTTATAGTCATAATATGGAGATACTGGTGGCATTATAATCACCATTTCACAGAAGACTGCAGCAATATTTAAAAAACCTATTTTGTGAATTACAAGAGTTTTTTTTTTTTTCACATAGGCTTTTATCCTTTATCCGATTCAGGTCCCGTTGGTGTTGCTTGCGTTTATAAGCGACGGTTTCCACTTGCTATCAAGTGGACCGTCACCCTGACTTCTGACCTTCAACACAAATAAATGCTGACAACTTACTTTCTGCACATACCAAGGAAGAATCTCCAAGTAGACGATACTCGGTCGTCCTATCACCAAATTGAAAAATGACGAATTCACATCCACAGTCCTAGAGAAAACAGACAGGAACGACACATCGATACCTCTGTTCAATATTATATCGTCTTCCGTCGAAACAGAACATACTCTGTTCGAAATTACTGAACCGAGGGGACAACATTTTCTAAGGCACGATTTTATTTTGCAAACACATCCGAAATGTTTTATTTCACCGCCCACGTTTCTTTCGTACACATAATAGGATGGGTATATGACACCGTCCTTTACAATTCTCCCATCGTTATAAACCTGACCACCGGACAAGTCAACACTGATAGAAGGATCGCAAGGCTGTCCGTCGCACAGTGCGAATAAAATATGTAAATAAAATAGCGTTAATCCACTTCGGAACATAACTGCTAAATATAAAAGCAATTTGATTACGCGCCAGTTCAGATATTCAGTTTTTTTTGCGCGCACTCCCGCCACGCGGTCGCGTTACTAACATACAACTAGATCGTGACTCTTTATATATCGAGAATTCAATTCATTACGATACCTAACTTATGTATGTATGTATGAATGCATATATTTTAATTGAAAATTGTTTTTTTCTTCGTGGTTTTGCTCGTATTAAAGAATTTTTAATATATATTTTTAAGTATATAATAAATTAAAGATCTAAAAACAATGTTTTTATGAAGACATTTCGGTTGCTACAAACGTTTATCTTAAATAAGTTAAATAAAATAAAAACAGTTACTACTAAGCAAAAAAAATATATGACACAAATGATTTAATTTATACTAGAGACCCGCCCTCAGCTTCGCACGAATACAAATTTTATACACAAACCTTGCTCGTTTTTCTCCATGGAGCAGTCCAGGGATAGGATGAAATTGTTTGAAAACAATTTCATCCTATCCCTATGGCGAATGCTGCGCTCCGATTGGTCAATACAATGGTCAATACACTCTCTCCACCAGTAAAAATCGCATCTAAGCCCGTTACATGGTTTAGTTAGGGGAAATTCTCTAACTCTAACATACGAACAGACAGACGCGGGCAGCGACTTCAATTTATATTATGTAAGGATTTTGACCAACATAATGTTAGGGTTTATCATTTGAAAATGTCATTGAAATTGTCAGCCACAACAGGATGTGTGAAGGAGATATCGCGATATAAAAAAAATGTAAATTGGAATGCTCGATAATATTAATACTGGACATAATAATCTAGTATTCTTAATGATTTTTAATAATATTATAATCAGTACTAAATACCATACTAGTACTATTATTTATTCTGTGACCAAAAGCTGTCTCCTAGTCTTTTATGCGCCATTATATTGTCCATCGAACATTAAGAAAAAAAAAGTTAGATTAAGTAATACTCGTAGTGTTTACTTATATCAGAGCACAGTGAATTTATATTTCATAAACAAGGCAGTCTGTTTCATAAACAAGGCAACCACGCCATTAGACCATAATAATGGCTTTCCCTTTTGTAAGGGATGGTTTCTTTTTTTTTTTTTTTTTTTTTTTTTTTCACTAACTTCACTAGTTCCTATCACCTTTTATCCTATCAGCGTTGGAGACGCACGTTCACCCCCCTAATTTTACGTGTGTATATAATATATAAACATAAATTTTGTATTCATATAAACTGGACATCCCTGCCAGAGTACATCCTGCTAACATTATAAATGCAAAAGTATGTATGTTGTTACTCAATCACGCCAAAACGGCTGAACGCATTTAGGTGAAAGACACACGTTAGTTTATTACCTAGATTAACATACTTCTTATCCTGAAAAAATGTAAGGTTCCCCCTAGGGATCGTCTAAAAATATAAAAAAATTGGGCACCACCTTCGTCACAGCAAGTTTTATTTTTATTTTACAAGGCGGACGAATTCTCGGGCACCAATTAGTTCTTTATAAATCAATATACGATATTGCATTATATTGTATATTGATTTAATATATATGGTAAGTGTTATTATATATTTATTAGTAATTAATTTTTTAAAATGTATATTTACTTAGTAATTAATTTTTTTAAATGTAGATCCAACATGTCATGTATAGGTACTGTATTTCTTAAGTATATAAATAAATAATATAATAAATATGCAATATACGTAGGCGGGATGATAAGTAACTAGCCACTGCTATTTAAAAAGTTAAGATTTAAAAAAAATATATATGTCAATTTTAAATTCGTATCTCTGGCAACCTGTGTTCTAAATTTGAATTTGGTGGCGTGAAAATTTTATTGATTTTTTTGTCATTTGAAAATATATTTCGTTAACTGTTTTCAAAATGGATTAAATTGAACAAAGAGCGGTGATAAAGTTTCTTCATATGAAGGGCATGAAGGGGAAAGATATCTATGACGAGTTAAAAAATGTTTTGGGTGAATGTGCTCCTTCTTATGCCACAGTAAAAAACTTGGTGGCTGAGTTTAAACGCGGTCGTACATGTGTCCAAGATGAATCCCGCCCCGAACGTCCAAAAAGCGTCACGTCTCCGGAAATGGTCGTGAAAGTACATGATATGGTTTTAGCAGATCGACGATTGAAGTTATCTGAAATAGCTGACACTACAGGTATCTCAAAAGAACGGGTACATCATATCCTAAGTGAGGAATTAAATATGAAAAAGTTATCGGCCCGTGGGGTGCCGCGATTGCTTACGCACGATCAAAAAAGGATTCGGGTGCAAAACTCAAAAGAATGTCTGGACCGTTTTCAGGGTAATAAGGCCGATTTTTACGTCGATTTGTAACAACAGATGAAACATGGGTTCATCATTACACGCCAGAATCAAAAATTCAATCAAAACAGTGGACTCAATCGAGATACCCGGCTCCAAAAAAAGCCAAGGCTGTAAAGTCGGCTGGAAAAATGATGGCTTCCGTCTTTTGGGATGCAGATGGGATCTTGATGACAGATTACCTTCCTAAAGGTCAAACAATTAATGGAGAATACTACGCTAATCTTCTAGATAAGCTTCATCAATGTATTCAGCAAAAATAACCAGGTTTGGCGAAAAAAAAATCATCTTCCACCAAGACAATGCTAGGGTTCACACATGTGAAAGCTATGGCAAAAATCAACGAATTGAAGTATGATTTGCTGCTCCACCCACCTTATTCGCCTGATCTAGCGCCATCAGACTTCCACTTATCCCCTAGGCTCAAAACTTTTTTGGGCGGACAGAAATTTGCCACTAATGATGAAGTCATAGCCGCTGTAGAGGAGTATTTTGCAGGCCTCGAAAGAAATCATTTTATGGAAGGCATTATGCTTTAGAACGAAGATGGAATAAGTGCGTAGAGGTTCACGGAGACTATGTCGAAAAATAAAATTAATTTTATCACGGAAAGTTAAGTGTTTTCTTATTAGGCTAGTTATTTATCATCCCGCCCTCGTATTCAGCATTCTAGCAATTTATTTTTAGAGCTGAAAATAATTCATAAATTAATCAATTAGACCCGAATATGAATCTACAATTTATAATTCTATTGTTTCAACATTAACAGGCTCCCAGCAGTATTTACTTTCATGATAAGAGTCATTGAACCAACTCTACTTCTTGTACCAGTGTTCTCTGAAGATGTTCCTCGATATCTTCAGTTCGGTACTCGTCTGTCCGCTACTGAGTGGAGTCAGCGATTACGCAGCGCGCCTTACTATCATTACAGATGATTTTTTTCTCTGTTAGTAATGTCACATAATGTTTTTTTTTATTTATTGAAATAGCTGTGTAATTATTATTATCTCTTAACTTGCATTTGCACTTGCAACATCTACTTATGCGGTTACTTTTGTATGTTGTATTGTTGATCGAAGTATATAAATGAAGGTTGTTTCGTTAGGCTATAGGTGGTTGTTAACGATACACTGAGGCTTGGTCAAGTGTACGAGTACTGTGAACAAAACAAAAAAAGAAATATTGCATATCACTCGAAACAATTCTATTTCTTTTTTGTTCATTTCGTTACGGTAACCAGTATACATTTTGTTGAAATGCTATTAACGTAAATTTGGTGAAACAAATAGTGAAGTCATTGGAATAAATGGTCAATTTCACTTTGCCAAAGTTCTGTGTCAACGCAAAACTGTTCTAGATCTCTCAATTAACTAAATTACCTCGCTAAAATGGGTTTTATTTTTTAATCTAAATGCCATTTGTAGGGAAGTAATTAGATAAAGTTCACACAATGTCACGGCGCCAGATCGACAAAACTACTAAATGTAGAAAGCTAAAATTTGAACTAACATAAGAATATTTTTGAAAATTTCAACTACATGGGATGTCGGGGACAGGTCGCTAGTAATATATAAGTAATCTATAGGGAATAATAATAATAATAAGGTGGCTACTGTATTATAGCCTATAATTATAGCGGACCATGAGTGGGTATAGGCGAATATGCATATCCTTTACTGACTCACCGAAATACAAGAGCATACGTGCAGTTATTCCACAGTGTCTTTATGGTGTAAAGCGGTGGTCACTCCGCCAGTCGGTCTTTTTAACGTGTTTGAACTAGGTATGTTTTTACCCCAACGTCCAAAATACAAATGTTTTGTATTAATTAAGTTATTTAATTCAAAAATTCACCCCTATGACCTTCCATTTGTTTTTTAACAGCTTAATTAGTTTACCCTTAATTACCCACGGCGTTTAGGGGTTAATATTTTTGTGTAATTCCTCGGGGACTTAGAGCCAACAAATGAAATTAAAGTTAATTGAGAGATAAATAGAACGTAGGTGTAACATAAAATTGTAATTTTTTAGCTAATTTAATATTTTAGTAACAACATCCTGATAATACTAGAACATTTAATTAGTTACATCTACGTCTGTACATCGATTGCTTTTCTTCTAAAGAGTTTTAAAATGTAGAAACTCCGGATGTGACTCTAGGATTGTGTACCAGTGTACACAATTATTTTTATATGATGAAGGGCAGACAGGCTGACAACGGTCCACATGAAGTCAATGCTTACCAAATAATACATACAGATCAGTTTTGTAGGTTTCATTTTAAATATGTTCGTCTACTGGTATTTTGAAGAAAAAAAAACACGCATCCTTACAAACTGAAATATAGACATTCTTCAAAACCGTAGACGTTCTGTAGTATACCTAATAACGCAATAACCTACACAATTGTTTTACAATTTGTCAAACATTCCTTTTTTTATGTTAAGGTCGAGGGGGAATTAGGAATTGGGATTGGGAAGGGTAGGGAAATGGGCTCTGGCATCCCTTACTCATTCACCGAAACACAACAGCACATGTGCTGTTATTTCACGGTGGTCTTCTGTAAGGGGGTGGTTACTGCCGCCAAACGGGCTGCCCAAATGACGGCGAAACTACCACTACTTTCCAGCTCCATACCAGAGCCAAATTTGAAAAGTTCATTTTTCGAAGTTGACCCTACTGGGAATCGAACCCGGGAACCCTAGAACAGGCTCGTCAAAATTTCACGATGATCTGTTGAGTATTTAAGGCGTGAACAAATTACAATCAAACTCACTTTCGCATTCATAATATTAGTTGAGATGAAAGATTCGTTAAAGAAATAATTTAAAACTTGTATGTACAAGGTTGTCAAACAGGATGACTACTCCCTTGATGGTAGGTGACTACCGTCGCCTTTTAATACAAGCAAAAGCGCTGCCGACCTTAGTCGGGATATAGATGATGGTTTAGGAAGAAAAAGGGATCGTATGGTACTAAAATATTAAAAAAATATTATTATTATTGTGTATATAATATAAAAAATATTATTTTTACACTCACCGCTTGAATATAAAATGGCAAGTGAAGCTTGAACTTCAATCTGCAACATATACCATATAGTATATGTTGCAGATTGAATGTCCAGTGAAATGTTCAGACAAATACACAGAATCTATCACACGATTCGTATAATGAACAGGTGTCCTTTCAAGAAACAGATCAGTCTCTTGATCTTTAACACACAAAACCCTATTTTCTTCTATGCGAACGGTTTTTCCTTGAGGACAACATTTACTGATGCAATTCTCACAAATGCTCGCATTTCGTATTTCAATTTTGGATCCGCCGTTATAAAGTTCAGAATAACACAAAGCTGTGTTTAAGTATAGAAGAAACACGGTTAAACCGGCCGAGAACATTTTGTAACACTGATCAAGATTCGAACCAAAGTATTTTTAACTGATACTGTTGGCAGTGATACGGAAATTATTATTTTAGTTAATATTTATTAGTTTTAGAAAACACGTTGAAGTTGGCATAAAATGAAATTGAGTTTTATTCAAATGGAACAAACAACATATTTCTTTGTTCTTCTGTTTGTTGATTTTTTGATGGTAGTTTGATTTTATTTATGTATATCTGTCATGAAGAACTCATGACTCATGACAGAAATGCGAAGAATTTTTTTCCCAACCTATTTTATGTATAGATATTAATCTGTATGAATAAAAATGAATTGCCGCATATATGACAAAGCGTCACTTGTCAGGACAAGCTTTGTATGAAAGCTAATTTTTGGATAAACCATGGGAAAAGTCGGAGATTTTGATGCTATTTTTATATGAAATTAACAGGACAAAGACTGTCGGCTTAGGTTGTACATTATAAATATATTTGTTGATAATTAAATCAAATATATATGAACTTACTTTGCTTACAACATATTCCTCAATTTCAGCACACGTCCAGTTAGGAAAGTTCGAAATAATCGAAATAAGATGAGGGATTAGGAAGGGATAGGGCAATGGGCTTGCCATCCCTTATTCATTCACTGAAACACAACAGCACATATGCTGTTATTTGACGATGGTCTTCTGCAGTTACGGCCACCAGAGAGGCTGCCCAAATGACTGCGAAACACAGTGTGCATGGCCCTAACATAAAATAAAGTAATACTTACATTAGACACGTGAACCCATTTGTCAATAGGAAGAGAAATATTTAGAGCTTTTAAGTATTTAATATTTAAGCCGTATGTATTAAAATCATCTTCTCCTGATTTTTCCTCCAATAATTCTGTAGAATCTTCTGATTTTGACCTAAGTAAACAAGAATTCTTTGTATAATTTATGCTCTAGGTACATACACAAACATATGTCCATACACACGACCATGCAAATTTCCACACAAACATTTAACAAGTCCTTAATTATTTATTAACTTTTAACTTTTAGATTAACATTTAATATAATGAATATGTACCTACTAAATACTTATATAACAAAGAGCGGAGCTTCCTAAGAGGCTTTTTAAGCTTAAAAGGTAGCTCCAGATAATATATATATATATATATATATATATATATATATATATATATATATATATATATATATATATATATTAGATATATATATAATAGATAATATATATAATATAATGTCTTCATCATCTTTCACTACTGGACATAGGCCTCTCCCATAACTTTCCAATAGGACCGATCAAAAGCAGCCTGGATCTGGAAGTAAATACTTATATACTATGTTTTATATAATTGCAGTTGAGACACACAAAATTGTAAGAAGATAAATTAGAATGTATGTATTTACAGTCATATTTAAGACAGTTAATTACCTTTTCACTTGGGGCTCTGCAGAATCAATTGAACTTAAACTCTCAGAACTTTCTGCACACACACAGAGGTAAGTATTTAGAATGTTTTTTTTTTAAATTATAAGTATCATGCGATCAGTCCATGGCTATGAGCAGATTTGTGGAAGGTATTTCAGGGTGTGAAAAGTTAATTCCCCACCGGGAACCACTCTTAATGTAGCTGGATCCTTAGTATGTAGCAGAGAATAATGCAATTACAACAAAATAAAGACAGTTTCATTATTAAAAAAAAGTTGAATTTGAAAATCATTCCAGGCACGATTCGATCAATCAATAAATCAATCAATATTTATTTGTAACTTAAAAAAACGTACATTAAGTAAAATAACTTAAAAAAACATACATTAAGTAAAATAACTTAAAAAAACATACATTAAGTAAAATAACCTAAAAAACATACATTAAGTAAAAATAAAACAGTAACAGCAAGTATGAAAGTTACAAAAAGTGCCCTACTCTGCATTTTGCTGGCATAGGCATATGGGCATGGTGTTGCTGATACTGATCTTCCGTTGGAAGTAAATAAATAAACAAAACACAACTGCACCAATATTAATAATATTACTTTAAAATGAAAAGAATAAAACATTATTGACGGAGGGCTGACAGTTACTTTGATGTTGGCTACCGCCGTTTATTAATACGTATACAATCGATTATACAGTGGACGTTGCATGTGCTATCGACCTCAGTACCTCAGGCCTTAGTAGAATAAATAGGATAGGAAAGTAGATTCTTCTTTAAAAGAACTCGCTACTTCTTCGTTAGAAAACCTCTTTAGGGACGTTGGGAATTCTTAGAATGAGGAAAAAGCACTGAACTTGCTTCACTGTCACGCTCAGACCACTTTGTAGTTTCAGAGCACACTGCATTCCACAGTTATAATCTGGCCAATCGATCGTAAAATCCGTCTAACTGTTTTGGTAAGTGAGTAAGTGATGACAAGACCCATTACCCTATCTTCTCCTTATCCCTTATCCTATCAAGTTCAGCAGCGCACTTGCGACCACCATAACGCCATTTGTGACTGACCACCATAAGACTACGGTTCGGTTGCCATCTACCATTAAATGATTAGAAAATGATGACGACTAGTTATCGACGTGATTTCCATTTATTACCTGAATGAACATTGAAACTATTAACTGAATAATTATTTACCATATTATTTAATAATAATTATATTCTGCTACCTTTACCTTCTTCCGTGCCCTCTTTTTCTAAAGCGTTTAAAAAATTAAAAAATCAAGGCTAAAAAAAACAAATATGAGCAATAATTTATAGGGAAGCAATTAATTAAGTTAAATCAGAATATTTATATTATTCACACTATTTTTTTTCACACTATTTACATTGGTTACATAAAACGAAACTAATTAAAATTCTTTAAAAATAAAATTGTACAGAGAAAATATGAAAGCGCAAAGCTAGGCTACGTTTTTTTCTTGGGAATGACTGTTGACGATAATTTATTCAATCTTTTTTTAAATTTCTACATGACCTTTCGGGAACAATACTTTTTTTCTGGATGAAAGGTGCACTATGTCCTTTCCTGAATCCCTGACTATGTGTATGCAAAATTTCATGATGATTGGTCGAGCAATTAAGGCGTGAAAGCGTAAACAAGTAGACTCCCTTACTCATTTATAATATTAGTTAGGAATTTAGGATAATGTCTCTATGCTTTTTTATATTTCATAAAAGTTTACATGTTTTATAAGTAATTATATGTAAGTAGTCTAGACTTCCCAGTAACTATTAAATTCATAGAATACAGTCCAACATACCATAAGAAGTGGTTGTTGAAAAGGTTTTAATTAGAGAGCCTTCTAAATTAAAAAGAAAAATAGGTTAAAGACAACAATAAAACGATGAATGGTATAAATTATAATTTTAATACTGTTAACGTTCAACAATACAAAACTTAAGAAATATAATCTAATATTTACAAAGAATCTAGAATGAAACAATAACGAATAACCTATCAGGAAAATGGGCGTCTATGCCTAAATAAATGCAATAAATGTAGACAATAGATATACGAGCATTACATTTTGTTTCTTAATTAATAAATTATAAAGCCGATAAAAGGAAATAAAGGATGACATTGTACTTACAATTAGTAGACAATATATTCTCAATATTTGTTATAATTTTCATAAATATTTTTCTTTAGGTACCACTTCTATACGAAGATTGGCGACCATTATGGCTATTTTAAACTTTGAAGCTGCTTCACAAAAGATATAGCGAGTGCTCATACAAAACAATTTTTTAAAATTATTTATTCTTACACACTTATCTTAAATCAATGTACAAATATTTAAATGAAAAATAAACGCTAAGGATTGGAACTCCCTGTCGGCGGCGTCTGTATTTCCGAGCTCATACAGCCCAAATCTTTTCAAGGTTCGAGTGAATAGGCATCTTCTAGGTGAGCTCGCTACATCGTCGCCCTCATCTTTCTGACATGGATAGATGCTGGTCAAGAGCAAACCCATTTTTAATAAAAAAAAAGGGCAGAAATTGAAAAATATTAGAAAATCTTTTATAAATTTATAAGTTTTGATGCAAAAAACTAAATGGATACAATCTTTTTTTTTATTGTAAGGGTAGTCAGACAGACTGACAGTCTACTTGATGGTAGATGGTTACCGTCGCCTATTTGCACATGCAACGCCACAAGTGCTGCAAGTACGCTGCCGACCTTAATAGGCGCCATGCAGTAAATGCATCCTCGGCATTGAGCCGTTTAAGATTTTAGCTATCGTTAAGAATTGTATTTAATTGATGAAAATAAAAACTATATATTATATTAAATCGGAGATATCCGGTTAAAAATAATGAAGATATACCTATTTATTTTTGAATACAATAAATATTAATAATAATAAATGTGATGTATGAACGTTACATAAGTGACTTATGTTTATAGAATTGTGTAAGCTTTGTAAAGTAGACAATAGTGAGTAAAATTATATGCTCAATGCTCATAGATTATAATAAATAGGTGATACTTATTCTAAATTTGCATAATATTATGCATATTACTGTGTCTTTAAAGTTGTGCTTGAACTTATATTTTTTAATACTTAATTTTTTATTCAATAGGTATCTTTAATTCTTATTGTATAAAATATAATTTATTATTGATGATGATTAAAATTTCACCAATTATGATTACCGAAACGAACAATAATTTTTACTTAATTAAGTTTAATTAAGTTATTTGCGAATATAACTTTAAGCACAACTTAAATGACAAACGATGGCCTTTTATAATACCATTAAGTACTTAGCATTAATTTGCATATTTACTAGTAACTTTGATGCTCAGATAGACACATTTATTATTTTAATTGTAGTAAAGGTTAGATGATATCAGTTGCACGATTATTCCTTAGAATATTTTTTTTTTCTAGTTATTGTAATTACAGTGAATCGTTTAGTTGGTATAATTTTTGAAATCTTAATGAATGACATTTTTGTAAAATATTAGTAATTCAATTGAAAATACATACAAGCCCATTGGAAAATGGAGGAGATAGTATACATAAGCACAGTCGGGGTACGAAAACCTTCGTCAGTTTTAAAATTATTTCCTTTATCAAGTCGTAGACTCTTAATACCTTTTGGTACTAAATCACTAAGCAGACAACTGACAGACGTTTGAAATGAAATTTTGGCATGACTGATAATTGTCCTGAGGCTCTAGTATGAGTTTATGATACTACACCAATACTACACTCGCTAGCGAGAACGTAAAACTTTTGTATGGGAAATCGTGAACTGTCAATGTCAAATTATCAATTTTCCATATAAATGTTTTACGCTCTCGCTAGCGAGTGTAGTATCGTAAACTCATGCTAGAGCCACTGGTGCAAGTAAATGTCGACTTTCAGGTGATGAACTTTTTCTTACCGACTTTACATAGTAGGCTATGCCATCTGGAATAATGTACCTTTCAATAGTGAAAGAATTGGTATTTTCCCATTCGTCACCAGCATGTTCGTCACCAATGGTTATAGGATTATTTTTCACAGTCACCACCAGTAGTTGTAATTGGGAAGTATTATTCCCATTTGCCAACGCCGTGTTTGCCACCAATGGTGGCAATTGAGATTTCCTTTCCCAATCGTCACTCACACGTTTATGTTTGTTTTTGATGATCAACCAATTTTATAATTTTACATATACCCAATCACTATCTCTATATATAAAAACTCTATATATAAAAATGAATCCTCATTTCCCTTGGTCACGGCATCACGCACGCTTGAACGGGTAGACCGATTTTAATTCGGTTTTCACTAATGGAAAGAGGGATAAACGGAAATGTTCATATATATAAAAATTGCACCCCGGGTGAAGCCGATTTTTTGAAAAAAAAATTGATACAATATCTGAATAGCATAAACAGAATGAAGAAAATACACAAGGAATAATTATACAAGATTTAATTAATCTTTACGTTTAATCTAGGAATAGAGAGAATTATTTTATGATCAGACATAAAAATATAATATACAAAAGCATGTCATACATTAATTTACATTAGGGAGATCCATGAAACGTTCAAATCACAAAAAATAGTCTATATTTCCACGGCGTCTGGAAAAACGTGGTCCAAATACGCCTGATTATAACTCTGTAACGGTTTTGGACGATCCCTCTTAAAGTTCACTTGTACTCCAGAACTGTTTCTGTTGAATTTCGAAGCTATTTCTTTCACCTTTCCAGCTCTGGGCACGAATTCTGCAACCGAGTCACCTTTAATGTTATCCGGTTTGATTTCTTCAAAATATATCTCTTTCTCTTTCTCTTTAATTTGTTTTGTGTCATTGTCTTCGTTTCTCCAACTGCGATTCAATGATCTCCTATTATTTCTACTTAAGTAGTCAATATCCGCTTTACTATTTACTACTTTTTCGGAAACCCTTCTGCCTGAATTTCTCTCGTGTGTTCTCGAGTAATCCTTAGAACTTCTTTGACTGTTTCTTTCATGTTTTGGTTTATTTTTAATACTATCTCTGGATTCAGTGTTCCTTTTGATACCGAAGTTAGGGTCCCTAGAGTACTCTATGTCGTTATTTGATTTGCAAATATATGTTCGGTCGTTTCTCTCTATGCTTGTGTTGGAGTTCCTTACTTTAAAAGGTCCCGATTTGAAAGTAGAAAATCTATTTTCATTGTAATTGTTATTGTTGTTATTGTTAATTTCATTGTAAGTTATGATATTTGGGTCAAAAGCATGAGTTCTTTGGTGCGTTAGAGGCTTTGACAGTGATAGGTATTTAGGCGGTTCGCCGTGTTTGTTTATAGTTATCTCATATTGGACATGCGGATCTAATACCGCATATACATTTTCTTTGGCTTCTTTTTCCAACGATGATAGTGTTGCCTAAAAGGAAACGTTCGTATTAAATAATTTTATCATTAGTTCTATAATTATCATTACTTTATTGGTAAGAAAAGTTTTTTGCTTCCTTGTGTTCATAAACTCGATTATAAAACAAACATTATTAATATAGCTGAAACTACTTGGTGAGAATTATTATTATATCAGAAACTGCGCCTTATTTTAAACACCTTATTAAGATGTCTATCAATTTACTTTATTGCTTTATTGGATATTGAGATATCGAATTCATTTTTTATTATTATTAGAAAATGGTGCATTACTATGATTAAACTTTGATAAAAAGCCCTCAGGTCATCAGTTATTGTCTAATGATTAATATTGAATGGATAAATTTTATCATTGATGATTAGCATTTATAATTGAACTGATAAACGCTAATCAATACTCTTAGGTGAGCTAAAAAATATTTTTATAAAAAAGGTAAATTTAAGGAATTTTCTGTCAGACAATAGAAATTTCTATCATTATTAAACTTGAGGACCCGGGGATAGTTCTTTCCGTAGCTTTAATGTCCTACAGCATAAAGCAGATTGTTGCAATAATATGAAAATATCAGTCACTGAAATATTGTATGACTTATTATTTTCAACGCATTAAAGTTTCAGTTAAAAGTCGCGCTTCAGTAAGTAAATGGAGTGTGTGTAAAATGCAAACAATCAAACGGAATATATTAATTGACGTGTCTGGGGTGCACTTAAATTGATGAAAACTGTGTGTCGAGTGAAATGTGCTGACAAACAATATGCGAAAGCGAAATATCATTATCTCAAAGCATGTGAAATTAATTTAGTTAAAAAATTCATCACAGACTAAGCGATTAGTATTTAAATTTCCGAAAAAAGTTTTTTGAATTAATTAAATTGATATAAAACTTCAAAAGTACATTACTGCTCAGGCTGAAAATAAAGCCCAAATATACGTCTAATTAAAAAAAAAGTTAAATGAACATTATGTCTGTGTAAATATTTTTTAATATTATTTCTTTTTCGTTAAGAAAATAATTATTAAAAAGTGCAAAAAAAAAATACTGGGAAATTCGAATTACTTGAAACGTAACGCTATTGGTCAGATCGAATGTGACGTCAGTCTATAATGACAGTGTCAACAACCGCGTAGTTGTTTTTGATAACATTTGATTGTTATTGTAGACTGTGACGTCACGACAAGCGCGCCAAAAGAGCGGGTTTTTAAAGTGCCCATAGCGTTTTTGTTACTAAATTTCAGTTTTTCGACGCTGTATATTTTTTTGTATAATATACATAACACTAAACACAATACGACATTAATTATTATGATCATCTCAAAAATAATAGTTGATCAATGAGTTATCATCAGGTCACAAGTGTCCACTGTTGTGACATGAGCATTTTAATTGAAAATCCCTACAATAGATCCTCCGCTCTATATATCCACTATACTACCATCTCGAGGTTATCTAGCAGGTTAGGTTGAGGTAACATAGCAAGCGAATGATAGTCGGCCCAAAGGGGGTTTCAACCCTCAAAGGGATTGTCCAGTGCTACATCTACTTGGGATCAACAACCACAAACACTGGAGGTTGCGAAAATGAAATCAAAAGACGCTGTGCCATGACGAAGATATGGAAAAATATTTGTACTAAAAATACCAAGATACGTTTAATAAGATGCTCAATATTTCCTATTTTCCTGTATGGAGCTGAAACATGTATCAAAAATTTCGCAAAATTCGCTCTTGTTAAGGTTGCTGAGGATAAAATGGACTGCTCAGCACACTAACGTTTCAATCCTGAAAGAGCTTGGCATCAAACAAAGCCTTTCGTCGATTGTGCAAGTGAGAATTCTTAAGATGTTTGGACATATCATCCGCAACGAGAGCTTTTTGGAACGACTAGTGACATAAGGAAGAGTGGAGGGGCGGTCCACAGGAAGGACAGATATGATCAAATCAGGCATAAATTGCTCGTGGTGCTAGTAATAGAGAGTTGGAGAAGACTCGCGAAGGCCGCGACCAACTTGTTAGATACAGACATTCCATTACCGCGACCGCTCAATCAGGATTGTATGACTGAGAAAGAAGCCATTGTTAATGAGCGATTGATTGATATTTCAGTGTAGTATGTGCATAAATGGTTCACACTTTTAGTCGAGTCAGTTCCGCGTGCTAACCGCGGGCCAATCTTTGGCTTGTTTCGTTTGCTAATGCTTGTTTAGTGCGGTTAGTAGGCGTGCTACCTTGGTGGTCACACATCACACGGTGGTGGGGGGCTGCAGCACGACGGCGGCTCGGCGCACCTGCAGGGCGCCAGGGGAATAGTGCGCGGGATGCGCGGGATATGCGGGATGCGGCTGCTGGGGCGGAGGAGCCCCACTGGACGCGTTCGAATGAGGCGCGTACACAGCATCTGCTGGCAGCACTGTCTTTTCGCTACAAAAAAAAATACATGCTTAAAATTATGCATGTAGTTCTATGGTAGACTTCTAATACTTCCAAATTTGATAATTAAATAGAGTACTTACCTATCCAAGTCATCAGTCTTGTATTCCACGCTTTCTGTAAAGAGGAAATTTTATCTTTAAAATTTAGCATATTCAGCATTCATTCCATATAATATAAAAAAATCATATATAATATAAAACAGTGATGTTAGAATACAAAGCAAACGTAGCAGAGGCGGGAGAAAGATATCCTGTTAAAGATGGTATGGGCACTTGCTCCCTCTTTCCAGATTCCAAGGTAAAGATAGCCACGACGGTCTGTAGGCAAAGTGGCACTGTAAGGCACTATAAAACGAGGCTTTTAGCAAACAATAATCTTTCATCTATTAGAAATGTTTCAATAAAGGTAACTGTTACAAGACTTAAAATTGGTATACACCAATGTTCATACCTCTCCGTCGTCTGCACCGAAGGACCAAACACAACACAAGGACGAGTAGCGCGGCTAACACCAACGCAGCAGCGATCAGCGGCGCCACGTGCGCGGTCTCTGTCAATGAGAAACTTTCTATAAGCAGATATAAACGAGGCTGTCACCTTCGAGTGTGCTTCTAGACAGATCCTACCGTGTACAGTGAGAGCCACGGCGTGTTCGGAGCCTCCGCGTTCGTTTTCCACCCGGAGCGTGTAGACTCTTGCATCGGCAGCGGTTGCGCCGGTCAGCGTGAGCGCATAGCGGTAACATCCCTCGGTGCCCGCTGATGGTGGCAGCGCTCGGAAGCGGCCAGCGTGTGAAGGAACGTCAAGACGTAGACTGCCCCACAGCCACGTGGCCCGGCGAGGGGGAGGATCTGCGCATACTGACGCCTGCAGACGCGCTTCTCCACCGCTCCATGCATGTGCAGCCACCGCTCCAGCGCCAACCGGCGGACCCAACACGTTCACAGTAATAGCTTCCGACTGGTGACTCCTGTGTAATTAACAAATATTAACTATTGTATATACAATAAATTGAAAGTCGAATCCAGCCTGTCTTTCCTCTTTCCAACGATCGGGTCGTACAGGATTCCCTAACCCTTCCCAATCTCTTATCCTTAATCCTTCTGTAGCCGGCAGCGCAGTTGCAGCACATATGTCGTTGCTTGTGTTACAGGCGATGGTAGTCAGCTACAATCAAGTGGACTGGCAGCTCGTCTGCCAACCTTAACAAATAAAGCACTAAAGGTACAAAATTCTATAAAAAATTGAAATACTTCGCCTTACCGTCCTCCAATTATTTGCGCTAAATGTAATGAAACAATAGGTAATAGTAGCTACTTAATACCGACCTCTCCTGCAAACCGACTTGATTGGTGGCGAGGCAGGTGTACCGTCCATGCTGCGAGTACGACACATTGTGCAGTTGCAACTGGGCGGTGGACGAAATGGGATATCCTTCCTCAGGTGAATTCACGTGAGCCGATGAACTTGGACTGAAAAGATTTTGGATTTCGGATTATTTCGGATTATTCATTTAAAACTTTTTTGTCTATTTTCTTATTTATTGCAGTCTGTCGTATTAGTGGTACATTAAACAGTATGCTTGGCTAAATAGTATCCTGGGACATCTTACGCTTTAGTCTTCGGTTGAGCGATATCACATCAATTAACTTGTGAACCACTAAATTCGGATGGTTAGCAATTATTTCCTTGTATGCTATTACATATTTAATAATTCCTTCGCTGACAGTGGGCATTCAGATCTTTATGTAGTTGCCCACGATTCACATACCATGGTGCATTTGTAATTTAAAACATAAAATATGGTAAGATATATTATCTGGACACCCATCAAAGCTTCGAAAATACATAAGCTCAACAGATAGATGTAGATATGAGGCCGCCTCTACTCATAATGCTAAGATGCTAAGATGACGTTCAATCCATTTTGTTTATTTTTCTTAACATTAGGAAAATGTTGAAAAATATACCTTGTATTTAATTCTCGTGATGTATAAATCACGAGAACTGAAGTATTTTTTACTCTAAACAAAATAAAATACACGATGAGAATAGTTCCATTACTCGGCACAGTTAAGACTCGAGACTTACTTGTGATACCACTGATATGAGGGTGGCGGATTTCCTTCGGCCTTGCACTCGAGTGTCAACTGAGAGTAGAGATTCGCTTCCACAACTGTGTCCGGTCCTATCCACGTCACCTTTGGGGCGTCTGAAACAGTAAATATCAAACACTCAGTCGAAGCAAAACAGCTAAGTAAAATTATGTAATTACAAGGTCAGTACATATCTTATTAATTCTAAGCTTTCAATATGTGTATTAACCAATGTTCATTTATAACGCAGAGATTTGAACTCACTGTTTACCTTATGAGAAGGTTCAAGATTACTCTATGTGCTATAGACTGAGCTATTCCGTAAAACCGCAGTAAGACTAAAATATATTAACTAATATTTACATTGGACGACACCCTAATGTACCGACAAGTTTTACTAATCATGAAAACCAGTGGATGTAGACTAAGGCTATACAGGCTCTTCAGGGGTCTACCCTCTGGTAATAATGGTGCTGATGATGGTAGTTTACTGATTGATGATCGAAATCATTGCTAATCTTAGAACTAGTTTGCAAACATAAAAAAGGCACCCTCAATGACGATCTATCAGTGGTACTAGAAATAGATACTCATAAGTGTATATAATATAAGAAATACATAGTCATATCATAGCACTATTCAAACCAAAAATGCCTATAGATTTTTTCTTCGAGAAATAAATTATTACTGACACATAACGACCTTATTCAAAAATTTTTGTTTCCTGATAAAGAAAAATACACATTTTTTGAGTGTGATATAGTGATATAACATATTTATACAATAAGAGGACTCACATTTGACGTCAATTTCAACTTTTACCGAATCTGATGTCCCCAGAGAATTTCTTGCTTGGCAGCCATATATACCTGAAAAAATATTGTTAAAATTAAAACGCTGTTATACCGTTTATTAACCATTAGCATATTGTGTGTGTTACCTATTGCACACACTAAATGTATTTGTATCATTTACACTGGTAAAACACCATAAATCATTGCCATAAAACACATAACACACGCGCCTTAGAGTTTCTTCTTTGGCGTATGCAGGTTTCCTGACGATGTTTTCCTTCAATTGATATGTAGCATGACCGGTTATCGAACTCGGACTTCTCGACATGATAAACCGCGTCTATGTAATAATAGTAGTGACATAGAATCCTTTTGTACTACCGATCATGTGGTAATATTTTTTTTTAATAAATTTAGATTGTTGAACACATAATGCTAAAACAAACACAAGTAAAAAAAATAATAACATTGAGAAATAATGGCAAGAGAAGAAATAGGATTTTTTTTTGTTACAGAAAAATGGATGCTTATAATGTAATCACTAAATATAAACACCCATCTTTTTTATGGAAAAGGTTTTTTTTTTTAATGTTAAGATCGGCAGACAGGCTGACGGTCCATTTAACAGCAGGTGGCTACCGTCGCCTATAACACAAGCAACGCCAAAGCTGCTGCAAGTGCGCTGCCAGCTACAGTAGGATAAAGGATTAGGAGGGGATAGGGAAGTGGGCTCTGGCATCCCTTACTCACTCACCGAAACACAACAGCACACGTGCTGTTATTTCACGGTGGTCTTCTGTAAGGGGGTGGTTACTACCGCCAGATGGGCTGCCCAAATGACTGCGAAACGCAGTGTGCCCTGCCACTACTTTCCAGATCTATCTATTTTGTTGTAACTCAAAACTAGATGGCGGTGGATGACCAGGAATTCTACATCGAATTACCGATCGCAATGAAAATTGGTATAGGTACATTTTTTTACAGTATATATCTATTGAAGCCTTTTTGAAAGTACGTTTTAAAGCCTTTTTACATAGTTTTAATACTATGTAAAAAGGCGGGTAATTCTGCAGGGTTATAGCTATAACTCTAAATAAGGAGTATTAAAAAAATAAACATCTTATTGAATATTTTGTAATATAATTTACCTGTATGGTTTCTAAGAATCGGTGCTAATATTAGTTTAGATCCACCAGTGGATATGACTTGACCATTTTTTGTCCACCACACATAAGGCCTCGGGTTGCCATCGGCCCGACAGTCCAGAGTTAATGCGCTGGCGCCCTCTTCAAGATTCGCCAATGTGCTTGGATCCGCTCCAAAAACGGACACGACAGGGACAACTGAAATTTAGAAACAAAATATGGAATGTAATTTTTTTATTTATTCTTTTTGATATGACGTAGGTGGCAACCGTCGCTTAAAGACACTAGCAACACCAGGAGAAAAGCATTTGTGCTGCTCAACTGACTGATATATTAAAGGAAAAGGACTGTCTCCATAGGCGACTGGAGTTTGACATCTCATATTTACTCGCCCAAATCAACAAAAGTGCTGTTATTCACTGCTGTTTACAAAACTTGATCGCTGTTGTCAGTCAAGCTGCCAAGTTTTTTAAGACTACAGAACGCAGTCTACCCTGCTTGCTGCTATTGTTTCCAGTAATATTAACTGAATGCTTCACTGAATTCCACTGAAGAATATTCTATAAAGTTGTTTAGTATTGTAAAACTATGGTTTTGTACTAACAGTAAATAGGAAGGCCAATGAGACAACGCAATGAATGTAGACAAAACCTAACGAACGAACCTGCGAACGAAAAGCTCAGAGATACTTATTTGCGGTGTCTCGCTGGCCCTTTTTTTACATCATATTTAGGAATAGTATAATGAAATCGTAAACGAGCCGTGTTTGCACATTAAATATTTAAAAAAAAATTTGTACACGTTGTAGTTATGATACCGAGGCCAAAAAATCATTTTTAGAATTTTTGTCAGTCTGTATATTTGTCTGTATGTTTGTGCACGCTAATCTCAGAAACAGCTCAACCGGTTTGAATAGCGTTTTCATTAATAAGCTTCCCGTAACATTTAGTGTTTATTTCATTCCAATCGGTATACAAACAAAAAAGTTACGCGCTATACCAAATACTACGCGTAAGAAGTTGCGGACATACATTTTTTATGTCGAATTCAAAATAAAGCAAAAATAATTCTAAATTCATACACAGCACACTTTATTTTTTTAATTCTTGAAAATGACAAAGAGAAACTTAAAATAAACTTGATGATTTACCTATATGATTTGAAGATCTGATTAGCTTAAACAATAGCGTATATGAAAAATACATTAACAAGGTCTCGACTAAACTTAATGAAGTGAAAATTCGTTGTAACTCTTATATTATTGGTCATTTTTGTTTGGAGTTAGAATCTTTCTGATAATAACTTCAAGTTTAATATTTAGAGGTAGTTATTCATATAACACTTACAAGTTACATCAAGCATGGTGTAAGAGTCTCTGTAATAGGGCGATGGGTATGATGGATGATGAGCTCGACAAGACAGTTGTCTTCCATGCGAAGACCTCGTAGCGCCGAGCTCCAGAACGGATCTGGCTGCCCACACTCTGGGTCTCTCTACTTCTGACGCGTTGGTCTGACTCCAGGCTGTTAGGCGTTCTTTTTCTGAAAATAACAATTAAATTCTAATTATTATCTTAATTAGATTTAGTGTTAGTTAACGAAGAAATTCGAAATTTTATCAAATTAGTAAATTAATTTAGCCCTAATAGAAAAAAATCACAAGTAACTTTTAAACTATAATTTCTACACGATAAAGTATTTAAGGTTAAGGGTAGAGGTCGTGAAATTTAAATTTGTCATTTATTAACATGAAATGTTGGTAATTGGCATAGCAGTATCTGTTCCTATGAGGGGCATATAATTCCAATATTTGCTATTTAAACATCTAGGACAGGAGTATTATTTTTTAACATTGAACTACATAGTCGATAGTAAATTCTTTAAACCATGAAACCATTTGGACGAATATTACATGGTAATTGGTTAAGGTTTTATTCTTAGGTGCCCGAAGGTTTGTAAATTGAAGCATACTATGCACGCACATATATCACCAAACAGTTTTACCCAAATCCGATAGATGTCGCCTATTTTAACTATTCTAAAAACTATTTTTTTGATTTCGGTAACTTAAGTACAACGACGTGTATAAGTTGTTTTTTGTAAAAATATTTCATGTACAGACACGGCTCGTTTACGATATTATTATATTTATAGATACTTATGCATGTCAAACACTTCTATATTTATGCTAATTTCAGCATATGCTGAGCTTCAATCCACTTCAACCTAATATTTACTTTTTTTTTTAATTTATTGACTGTTAAATCTGCATAACCAATAAATACATAATGTTAGGTTTTTATTTATATCATATATAATCAATAATCAGTTATGTTATAAGACTCAGTGTAAGTAATGACAGTATATTACCTGAAAAATAAACCAAACAAACAAATTCTTTAACTTTATCATATTTAGGCAAATTACGGAACCACTCACCTAAATACCACTCGATATAAGCTGGAGGATTTCCGTATCTTGCTTCGCAGACGACTGTTGCCCTGGACCCGGCTGGTACTGTGATATTTTGTCCGGGCATTACATGAGAACCGTTGAAGAGTATTCTAGGTGATTGAGGAGGTACACGAACTGCCAAAGCTGCTGGAGGACTTGACAAGGCATCCTGTAATGTAACCAAGAGATTCATCAGGGATTTAGGGAGGTTAGGATTTGGCGTCATATAATGTCATTGTTAAAGTCTGCAAACAGGCTGATGGTCCACTTGTTGGTAGGTGACTACTGTCGCTTATAACTAAGCCACGCCGCAGGTGTTGCAAGTGCACTGCCGACTACTAGGATAAAAGATAAGGGATTGGGAAGAGTTAGGGAAAGGGTTCTGGCATTTCCCTAACACAACAGCACACGTGCTGTTATTTCACGGTGCTCTTGTGTAAGGCGGTGGTTACTACCACCAAATGGGCTGCCCAAATGACTGCGAAACGCATACACAGCCGCTACTGAATATGTTATATGTGCTATTTAATTTATTATATTATTTTTAATTCCAGTTGAAAACCAGTGTTGTGGCTTCACGCTGCAACATCATACTGAGCTGAGTGCCTTTTCAGGTTAATCTCTATTAGTTTTAAGAATTCTTGTTTCTGTTTTGTGGCCTTTCTTTCTAGTATTTACCATCTGTTTTGATATTTTATTCTCTATTATAAGTTATTTCTTATGAAAAATTATAATTTTTCAGGATATACCTACAAACAAAATTTTTGAAAATACTAACATGATTTATCTACTTATACATAGAGTGAGATTTATTTGTGGACTTGCAATTGCTACGCATGCCCGCTCTAGCAGTAATAAAAACATGATAAAAATCATTATTATCTTACTTGGACGTCGTAATTACTGGCTGTAACTTGGCACTGCCATTGGCCATCGTCCAATTGTAACGTGGCTCCTCGCACCCAAAGTGAACAGTCGCCTCCTACTGGACTGTCTTCGTTGGCCCACTCGTACTTGCCACGGTAGATACCCACCGGCTGCAACAAGATTTAAATTCATTAAAATATCTGTAGTAATAACGTTAATAACTTGTTACCTATAGAATATGTAGGTATCACACCTGCTTTACTGCTTATCTCCATGCATAAGAAATGACAGGAAAAAGGTTTTTGCCAGTCTTCTTAATCGATATTACTAATATCGATTGAAGGAGTTTTCAATTTATATACCAATTTTAATCATTTATCCTTAGCAAATGGAGACTCTGTAGCAGTTTAAAATATTACTATCCTACCAAGGTCGGCAACGCATTGGCACCACTTATGTCATTGCCGCTTACCATCAGAATGTCTGATGATATTTATATATATAAAAAAAAATGTAAATTAGAATGCCTGGGGTGTATTCCAGCACTCCTTCGACCAAGGCTAATTTTGCTCTAACTTTTGTGTTTGTTCCAGCACTCCATTTGAGCATAATTTGATCTGGATAATAATTGCTCATACCCGCTCCGGGCGACTTGTCGAACGGGTATGATCAATTAATTAATGACAGTAGAGCAAAATCAGCCTTGGCCGAAGGATATACCCCTACATCGTCAGAATGCTTGCCGAAATTTACATATATCTAGGTCTATTCATGAGGGTTATATATGGCGCCCGGTTATCAAAAGCCAACCTGGCTTTAAGGAATCCAGTTCAGTAAAACGCTGGTATTGGATTAGATTATCTTTTGGAAATATAGTGTTTGCTATTAATTACATAAATGCATTCTAAATAAAAACAAACAAAAAAGATACAAATGAAAACAAAAGTTTTGACGGCATATTATTCCCAATTCATAACCTGGTTATAATTTATCAACAACTAGACATGGTTGAGCCGTTAACAGCGATACTCAGTAATTCACAAAATGACCGCTCGCGCGATCACCTAGCAGAACCGAGGGGTATCCACTAGTCTGTAACCGGAAAGAGGTGATTACACACGTTTTTACAAAAACCGAAGAACAGGAAGATATTTTGTATTTTTTTTCTTCTGCAGTCGTTGACGAAATAAGTCTTTTTAGGGTTCCGTACGTCCGAATAAAAAAACGGAACTCTTATAGGATCACTCGTGTGTCCGTCTGTCCGTCGGTCACAGTCAATTATCTCGGAATCTACTAGACCGATTATGTTGAAATTTGGTACACATATCAATTTCTGTGACCCAAACGCAGAGGTGCGTCGTGAATAGATGAAATCTGTATATGGGAGGTCATTTTTGGGGGGGAAGGTGGAAAATTAAATCACACTCAGTCTTCATATCTTCGAACTTGTCAGATCAGGTCCAAGCTTATCCACTTTCATCTTACTAATTCTTCACACTATGTCGACCATATTGGTTTCGATACGGACCTCCGTACTTTTATCCTACAAAAATTGCCCTTTCCAGAACTTATAGATTTGAGAATTTTTCCCTCAAATTTTTAAAAGACGGCAGAAAGGGTGTTCGTTCATACCCATTCCGGGTATGAAGATGGTAAGTACAGCTACTTACCATCAAATACCATTGCCTATTAACATAAGCAACGCTATGGGGGTAGCCAATACAATTAAGAATAGTAAAAAAAAGGGTTGTTAATAAGGAATGGGATCTGGAATTCCTGGATTACCTTTTCGGAATTTCTATATTTTTTATGTAAAGGTCAGTTAGGCAAGCTGACGGCTCATTTGGTGGTAAGTGATTAATGTCCCCTATAAACACGGTCTATAACACAAGACATGGTATTGTAGATGTGAATGCACTGTCAACTTTAATAGGATAAAGGATAAATAGAGGATAGGAAAATAGGCTTTGGCATCCTTTACCCATTCATCGTGTGACATCGTGTGACATATCAAATGGAAGTCCTTTCATGGTCTTATTCTCACAACGCTATGATGGGTTACTAATACGCTAGCGACTAATATAGGATAAAGAAAGGGATTGGAGAATGGATATCAGCACATGACTGTATTGTGCAACGGTTTTCTTCGGTAAGGGTGTGGTAACTTCCGCCAGACGCACTGCCAAGTTTTTTTTATGTTAAGGTCGGCAGACAGGCTGACAGTCCACTCGATGGTGGGTGGCTACCGTCGCCTATAACACAAGCAACGCCTAAGCTGCTGCAAGTGCGCTGTCGACTACGGTAGGATTAAGGATAAGGGATTAGGAGTAGATAGGGAAATGGGCTCTGGCATCCCTTACTCACTCACCGAAACACAACAGCACACGTGCCGTGCTGTTATTTCACGGTGGTCTTCTGTAAGGGGGTGGCTACTGCCGCCAGACGAGCTGCCCAAATGACTACGAAACGCAGTGTGTTTACGACCATTGCTAAATTTATTAAATAAAATTAATCACATATTAATATGACATTTTATTTATTTATACCTAAAAGCATAGCATGAGTAAAATGCCTGCATTTTTGGAGATTGTTGTCTCCGGTTCACCTTCGCGCAAACCACTAACCGTGACTTTTCGGGAGTAGCCACAAACAAACAGAGACAGTTTCTGATTAATAATGATCGAGAACAATGCGCGTTTGAGCAATATCCGCTGTAGGGAGCGACTGTGCGCTCATCCACTATACTTAATATACTTAATATCCGCTTAAGATTCTCTAAACATGTGTTTAACTTAGTTTTCGGACGTACATAGGTCGGTTATGGTATTTGATATTACTCATGATCCGTCCCTATCATAGAGTAATATGCAATACTAAACCTTGTACAAGTATCAATTGGCAAGACAGTTTGATAGGTTTTTTTTAATTCATTTATGAACAGTTTTTTTTCTTTAGTAGCTATTGAGTGTTAACAATAAAAAAGTAATTAAGAAACAGTTCGTTTTTGAATATATCATGATATCCTAATATTAAGTGAGTTATTGTTGTTTGTTAAGCTTTCACGCCTTAACTACTCATCCGAGAATTACAACATTTAGAGTACAAGATAATATCACGGGTATATAAATGGATATGGGATACCGTTCATCCAGAAAATGTATTGCTTCTATCTGCGAAATCGTAGGCACATTTTTTGGTAAAGCTACTATGAACAAATAAGTGCACAAATATACAAACCAGAAGAATGACAGTAGTGGCAGGGCCAACTGCGATCCGCAGTCATTAGTTGGTCTGGCGACAGTAACCACCCCATTACACAGAAGACCACTGTGTATTAGCAGTGTGCGATTTGTTTGCACGAGTAAAATGATACCACAGTCTGTATTCTTTTCTTTTCCTTTCTCCCATCAGAATAACCGCCACAGATAGCCTATAACCGCAACTGGTTATAGGCTGACGGTAGCCACCATTGATAATGACGAGCAAAATAGAAAGGTTACGACGCCCTGGAAAGTGGAAGAAATCCTGGCTACATGTAGCATCATGGAATGGACCGGATCTCTAGTGCAGAACATCTGCTCCATCTAGCCCAAAACAGGCGTAAGTTTCTAAAGCTTACGGCTCAGTCAACCTACATTAATGGAGAGGCACTTTAACAAGAAGGCACTTACCATCAAGTGAGCCGTCAACCTGCCTGCCAACCTTCAACATATAAAACGAAAAACCTCTACGGCAGTCGGTGATCTTTCTTTATATTAAAATGTCAGAACCTCTCCACTTATTCCACCTTGACATTTACCCTGTCTGTTGCTTTTAATCTTTAAAAAACCTGTATCAATTAAAGAATATCTCTATCAAGGTTACAATAGGCGTTACGACATCCGATCGCGATTCGAACTTAATGTTTGATTCACTCTTTCTCACGCCACAACAAAAGAGAATGACATACGAACTGTGCAATATTGAACATGACGAGAACATTGCACAAACGCAATGTCAACTCACAACACTGACTGTTATATAATTGCACATCAAGCTAACGCTTTTGAATTTATAATTACATGTATAACAGTTATTCTATTAAAATATATAAGGCTATTAAATTTACATGTATACTAATATAATAAAGAGAGAAGAGAGAAAACTAATATAATAATGTAAGTTAAAAAGAAAGAAAGGAACATTTATTCCTTGAACATAATGTATAAAATAAAAAAAAATCGTGACAAGTTTAGTGCGAGTTGAACTCGCGTGAAGAGGGTTCCTATCCGCACAATGTTATTTTAATATCATGGACATCTTATAGGTTTTCCTATAATATATGAGTAGAAAACTAATTTCTGTCTTTTTTTTCCAAATTTTAGGTTTAGTAGTTTCAGAGACGGACACACAAGTGATCCTATAAGGGTTCCGTTTTTTTTATTCGGACGTACGGAACCCTAAAAACATACAAAATCTCAAATATGAGCAACAAATAATACATGATATAAAGGTGTATGTTAATTACCTGTTAATGTTTATTCACTAATTAATATAAATATAAATAACAATTGTCTTTCCTAAATATAAATAACTATAAATTAAAATCTATAATTAATATAAATAACTATAAATTAAAATCTAATCGGGGGCCCCTTGGGAGGGTCTCCATCACGCAGGCAGCATTCCCGCGCTGAATTGCAATTGCAATTCTTTGCGCGAGAAAGCCGCCAGCGCGAGTGTCACCTGTTGCCTCCCTCAGACGTTTGCATAGGTCCCTGTGGAGCACGAGCGCACCCTTACCCCAAGGCCCCAGTGTCTCGACCCCAAACGGTATGAACTGATATTGGGCGCCGAGACAACTGTATTTAGAGACCTTGAAGAGCTCCCGGGCATCTGCCGCTGCACCCGCGCGTTTTGTGGTCGCTGGCAGGTAGGAAGCCGCTAGGGTGTCAGTGCAGGTCGCGTCCCAAACCAGCGCACGGCCCATCCTCCAGGGTATCAATGACATCCCGTCAGGGCGCTTGCCATCGTATAATCTGGGGCTCCAGAGCGGCGGGAACGTTGTACTGACGAGCGCCCTTCTAAGGATGTCGTTGAGGGCGGCGTGGCGAGACAGGCGACCGGCGCCCGAGGAGCAAGAAAGGCCATGGTGGCCAAGTCGGTCCACAGGGGCCCCACAGGAAGCGCAGTTGTGGCCAGTGCAAATCCCAGCTCCCAGGCGGGATATAATATATAATGTTACCGGAAATGTGTGAAACCTAGGAATACTATACAAAATGATACAAGATTGAAAGTTTCATTAATAGGCTCAACCGATTAATAAAATTTTGCATCCACGTTTTTACATCAAGATAAAAGGGCTTAAGATACCTTGCATCCAGAAAAATGTACTGTTTCCGAGAGACGAGGATGAAGGACGAATATTACGAATATAATTTGGAATTGTAACTTTAAATTTTTTTTTTAAATCACCAGACAAGCTGACGGTTCTTTTTCAAAATTGGCCCTGCTGGGAATCGAATCCGAGGCCCCTGAGTCTAACACAAGCACCTTAACAACTTGACCCTTACTGGTCCATTTAGGTCTATTTGGTTAATAACAAATAATACCAATTCTTTGTAGCCGTAATATCAATATGCCATTACGCACTCTTTACTTCATTGTTATGTCTGGCCCATTGTGTTGTATGGGTGTGAGGCCTGGACCATTAAAGAGGACCTCAAGAGACGAATAGAGGCGTTCGAAATGTATAGGCGCATGATGTCCATTAGCTGGACTCAAAAGGTGACCAACGCAAAAGTCCTGCGAATGATTGGCCAAAAACGCAAAATCACGGTGAAAAGGCGAAAAGTTTCCTGTCTGGGTTTCCTTTTCTTAGACATGAGCAATACAACCTGCTTCAGCTGGTGATGATGGGCAAAGTCGTTCGAAAGAGGAAAGTTGGGCGAAAGAAGATGTCGTGGCTGAAGAACATCGCAGAGAGTGGACCGGGATAGCTAACGCAGTAGAGCTGTTCCCACGAACAAAGTTCTGTTTTTTTTTTTTTTTTTTTTGTAAGATCGGCAGACAGGCTGACGGTCCACTTGATGGTAGGTGGCTACCGTCGCCTATAACACAAGCAACGCCTAAGCTGCTGCAAGTGCGCTGCCGACTACAATAGGATTAAGGATAAGGGATTCGGAAGGGATAGGGAAATGGGCTCTGGCATCCCTTACTTCACTCACCGAAACACAACAGCATACGTGCTGTTATTTCATGGTGGCCTTCTGTAAGGGGGTGGCCACTACCGCCAGACGGGCCGCCCAAATGACTGCGAGACGCAGTGTGCCCTGCTACTAGATACTAAAACTGTTAGATCAGACTGTTCCAGGCTGATCGCCAATCTTCAGGCAAGGAGAAGATTAATACATAGAAATAATAGTGTGCTTTTGATTCAAATGCAGGCGTGATTAGCGCTCGTAAGTAATGGCGTGTAACCGAGCCTTTAGCGTTGTTGCATGATTGCAAACTGTTTTCAATTGTTTTTTTTTTAGTTATGACTAAAAGTACGGCGTTGAATGGATTATACGCACTGCGATTTATAATAGTCCCTGCCTACTCGAGTAAGTCTCGTATATGTTGTTAGCAACTGAGTGGTTAGTGGCCACAAATAATAATAAAAAATAGATATATATATATATATCAGTTGTTAAAAAAGAAGAGTTGCGTGTCAATTGTATTAGCAGATTTATTGTATAATTTAAATATATTATTGGTAATCATTATAATTTCATTTCATACAGTCCATTCCTCAACATATGTAATCTAGATACAAAGAGATACAATTATTATGTTTTCTAGATGGCGATACAAAGAGTTTGGATCCAGTAAAAAGATGTGCCTTCCCTAAGTCTATCGATTGTCTAATTGATTGACGACAACCTGTTTAAAATTTTATTATTGACGTTTTTAAATTTTGTATGAATTGTTTTTTATGAAAATTTTGCTTTTGAATAGACACATCGGTCGTGTCAATTTATCTGTACATAATTATTATCTTTAGATGTCTACTAAAAAAAAATTCATTGAACTCATAATCTTACAATATGAGCAGACTTTGCCGACATGAAAAGCCACATCTAGATACAAGCATAATAATTTTAATAAGTATATTATTATACTACCGACTCGCCCCCGTTTCGCACGTATGCATTTTTTTCTGCAAATTATATACACAGACCTTTTCCGTTTATAGCCATTTACATTAGTAAAAACCGTATCAAAATCCGTTTGGTGGTTTAGAAGAATTTAGCGAAGCAACTGAAAGGCGAACAGCGAATCGGCGAACAACCAAGTCGAGCGCGAAGCAAAAGCAAACACTGCCGTACCATCCTTTACTGGAACCATTTCGCCGTATTTTCAGGCCCCTATTTGAGAACCTCTGGATAAGACCAGAACGCAGAAATTTTTGTCATTTATTTTACAACTAGCTGAGCTCGCAACTTCGTACACATGGTAATCGGTATATAGCGTATATTTTTTGTTTGTAAGCCGATTCGAATGAAACAAACACTTAAATGTTATGGGAAGCTCCCTACAATAAATCACTGGAACTGGAAACCGCATTCAAATCGATTAAACCGTTTCTGAGATTGACGTGCACAAACACACAGATAAACAGGCAAAAATTCTAAAAAGTATTTTTTTGACCTCGGTAACATAAGTACAACGTGTATCTACAAATTGTTTTTTTGAAAAAATATTTAATGTACAGACACGCTCGTTTATGATATGGATATGTTTGTGTATATAACTTGCAGAAAAAATCACACATTCGCTTTGTACGAAGCCAAGAACGGTTCGCTAGTAATAATAATAATAGGGAATATGCGTCTAATTCAAAAAAGGCTAAATATATTTTTTATCAACATTTTTTTATCAAATTTTTTATCAACATTTTATCAACATGTCTGTGTAAATATTTTTTAATATTATTTCTTTTTCGTTAAGAAAATAATTATTAAAAAGTGCATAAAAATGTGGGAAATTCAAAATACTTGAAACGGTCAGATCGAACGTGATGTCAAAGTCTATGGAATGTGACGTCAACGTCTATGAAATGTCAACAAGCGTGTAGATGTTTGTGATTTTTAACATTTGATTGTATTGTAGAGTTTGACGTCACGACAAGCGCGCCAAAAGGGCGGGTGTTTAAAGTGCCCGTAGTTAGTTAATTTTGACTTTTTTTTTGTTACCAAATTTCTTTTTTTTTGGCGCTGAATATTTTTTAACGGTTATATAACGATATAACCTATCGTATGAAAATATAAAAAGAAAATGTGCATATTCCCTATTTTGTATATATAATACCTTATAGTGGCTGAAGTATTTTGTGTTTTATAAAGAAACACAAAATTCTCGAAATTATTTCCAGGGATTTGTTGTGCATCTTGTTTTATTGTTTTAAAGTGTTTGTTTATTTTTGTTGAACGCATCAAAACTCAAACTACTATCCGTATTTTAAACAAAAAAAATCCATTTGAGAGTCCAAGGAAGGTATTATCATCACGCTTTGACCCAGAAACCGAGGTGGGTGAAACAGCAGGACACTGCTAGTATATAATATTACAGACAGACAGACAGTCGAGTCTGAGTGAAAACATCCGTTTAAAATTTCCCGAAACAATTTGATCAAATACCTACACTCGAAAACATTGTATGGCTTTTAGGAATGTGCTTCATCTTTGTTTAAAATTGGGGCATTGTTAATACAAAGTAATCAACAACAATTGCTTTGTTTATTTACGAGCTATTGAGAAAAGCTATTTCGCATACTTCAATGTCTGCAATAAACATAATACACCAATTATTCCGTTGTGAATGGTTTTCGTAATAATGAAGTTCGTAATCGTACGCCAGGTATCTATTGAAATAATTCATGCGGCGGGCATATATGGATAGAAAAGATTTAAATGTGAATAGTGTGGCCAAACTTTACTGGAAATAATGTTTTAAAAATTCCAATTAAAATCAATTTTATTCCTTTCAGTGTCGAATCTCTGGTTTCGGAAGATCCCAACGCGTTCATATTTTACAATATTTGGGCAAAACACTTCACTGACGAACCCAGAGCTGTCTGTGTCTGTACCTCTGTCAGAAATTAGCCATGCTGCACAAAGAGGTATTAGTACATTACTGCCGAGGCCGGAAATAGTACAATAATAATTGTCGGCCGTGTAGTATTGAAATTACGAGGCGAAGCCGAGCCCTTTCCAAGTGAATTTATAAGGTCGAGTCATAAACCTTTTATAATCTCTCGTTATATCTCAGAAACGGTGGCTCGTAGGAAAAAAAGTATTTATACATTTTTTGTAGATAATTTTATGATCTACAATTTTTGTCTGAGGTATTTTTATGATAAAGCTTACCGTTTTGCTGAAAATCGCAAAAAACTCATTTTTTCGACCTTTGACCTTGAATAAAATTTTTTGCAAAAAGAGGAGGGATGGGGAACTTTCAGATTTTGTTTATAATCATATTTTGAACGATTTCACCGATTTTCAGCTTATTGAGAATTGATGTAACTTCACTCTTATTTTTTGGTCTAATTTGACCGGACTATTAAACTAACGAGGCAGTTAATTGCTACTTCAGCCGAGACTTGTACAGTACTCTTCTCTAAGTTGCAAGGTAAAGGTAAAAACATGCAAGAAACAAAATAATTTATGAAAAAGAATTCGGTCTTTTTCCGTTTTCCATTTGACAAAATCTTCGTATACCTTTTCATATTTTTCTCTAGATTTTTATGGTAATAAGTTTCAGATAATATTTTAGCCTCTTCAATTGTGCTAGGTTGCATAAAATCAATTTCTTTCGATGTATAATACTCATATTTTTTTATGTAACAACTCTAAATGTAAAAATATTCAAAATATATGTTATTTTAGAATTACGAATAAAACAAAATGGCGGTTGTCTTCTTTTGATCATGTTGGTCGCGCTTTAAAACTGTCCAGCAATCTCTATTATTGCTTGAGTAGAATAAATACATAAATGAAATTAAAGGTTGAAAACTTCTTGTTTTTTTACATAAAAAAATGTTTTTATCACTATATCCCATTTTAGGCGAAAAACCATGGCTACACTACTCTCATATAATACGTAATGCAGATGACTGATGAATCCTGATGACTAACTAATACACAGAATAGTGTGGGAATAATTGTCAACAATACGAGATGCAGGTCATGGTTTTTACTCATTGACTTTTACATTGATTTTTTAAAGGAATTCTCTATTTATTTCACTATTTTTCTATTATTACTATTTATTTACGGAAATAGAATGGCTGGACCATTTTTGTTTAAGACATTGAAATAAGTTCGAAATATCTAAAGGAAAATTTCTAGAATCACTGCTGATATTAATTTTTTTTTATTAAATATTTTAATAAACTAGCTGAGCCTGCTACATCCGTACACGTGGTATTCGGAATAGCGCGTCACTTTTTTGTTTGTAAATCTATTGGAATGAAACAGCACTAAATATTACGGAAAGCTTTCTACAACAAATAGGTAAAAACCGCATTCAAATCGGTTAAGCCGTTTCAGAGATTAACGTGCATAAACGCACAGACAACAGACAAACCGTACGAACAGACCAAAATTCTAAAAACAATTTTTTTGACCTCGGTAACATTAGTATAAAGTATACAAATAGTTTTTTTTATATTTAATTTACGGTTTTATTATTATATGTATGTACTATATTTTTTATTCAATTTATATCAACCATCGAGGGTCATAATAATAATAATAATAATAAAATTTAAAATTAAGATAATTAAATACATACATATATAATATCTTCACACTAAACAAAAATTTTGCATATACGTTGTCAGGGACATAAAGGACATTTTCTGTTCCCTTTTCTGTGGTTTGCGGTTTTGAACAAACAAACATTAAATTTTTATATATATAGATTATAATAGTTAATTATTATCCTTAATAATATATAAATCGTGCAGTCTCTACATCGCAGAGTAGGTAACAATAGATGGGTTTGGTGCTATACTACTTAAAATACCTTTAGCATGTGAATTTATTGTGAATGGTTAACTATTTAAAGAGTACCTACTTGGTTAACTATTTAAAATACCTATTTTAAACGAAGGACGTAAGTAGTGTTAGTGATACGAATTACTAAAATAAATTACTTTTTTGCGTTAGGTTTTTCTCGATATAAGCAGTGAACGGAAAAACTCAAGTGTCTCAATATTTTTATTTCTATTTTCTTTTAATAAAATCAATTTAAATTCTATATCTGTCCGCCCCGGGTGTGAAAGAAATCTGGCATTGGAATTGGAATCTGGCAGTGAAGAAATGGCCCAAGACCCTTGACTAACATTTTCAGAAGAGCTGTAAAGAGCTATGTCAGAAAGTCTAGTTCGTTTCTGAATGGAAAAAATGTTTTTGCAATATTTTCACGGTCCCAGTAGGCAATTGGTTCGTAAATATTTTCTTTAATAAAAATCCTTTCATATACAATGATAACAATATATGAAAAACTATGCAAGTATAACGTGTCCATTCTTGGAAATATCAACAATAATGATCAATGGGAACCACTTGAAATTCTCGCTTTGAGGTTTGGTTAGCGCACTTACCAAGTAAACATTGCATTCGTTTGACGACACAAATACTGTATTTGTCAACACTTTCATGTTTCCGGATATAACTTCGTATATTTACAGTACCGACACAATAATTGATTTTTTTTTATATTAAGATCGGCAGACAGGCTGACGGTCCACTTGATGGTAGGTGGCTACCGTCGCCTTTAACACAAGCAACGCCAAAGCTGCTGCAAGTGCGCTGCCGACTGCAGTAGGATTATGGATAAGGGATTAGGAGTGGATAGGGGGGAAATGGGCTCTGGCATGCCTTACTCACTCACCGAAACACAACAGAACACGTGCTGTTATTTCACGGTGGTCTTCTGTAAGGGGGTGGTTACTGCCGCCAGACGGGCTGCCCAAATGACTGCGAAAACGCAGTGTGCCCTGCCACTATAAATCCAAAATAATATGACCAAATCATACCTATATACTTGCACAAAAATACAATGTATTATTTTCGGCTTATTGAATTTACAGAAGTAGTTTCTTCATTATTAAAGAAAAATAAACATGTCAAAAAACACAATATAATGTTTAATAAAAATTATAATTAAAAGTGTTATTACAATATTATATTCGCTATTATATAAATAGTTTTTTTTATTTATTACAGGCTCATACTTGCTTAGATAAGCATATTACGTTTAATGTAGATTATCAATTGTGTTGGGTTCGGAATAAGTAATAAAAAAATACCCTATAAAAATGCACACATATTCCCATACATATTTAAATCATAAATCAACTAGCGACCCGACCCCGGCTTCGAATTACAAATTATAAAACCTTATCGCTTTTTCCATTGGTAAAAACCGTATCAAAATCCGTTGGATGGTTTAAGAAAAGGTCAGCGAGCGGAGATACATCATAAGCGAACAGCGACTTTATAGTATAATACTTATAGATATTATAATAACTTAACAACAACTTCATTAATACAAACACATGCCCCGTTCAATCAAAGATCTTGAGTGACGTCATCTTTAAACCTTCTCAAGCTCATTGAAGGGCTTCTCTTTCATAGAGAACAAGAGGGCTTTTCAATAAGAAATCAATCGAGTATGAAAAGGTAGGTACGGTATATTGAAATTTTACGACCACAGTACATGGATGAACAGTAAGGAAAAACAAATAATATTGAACGAAATATTTATAAACGGCTAAATGTGTATTGAAAATTGTGTCGTATTTATTACTTTAAAAGGTTGGTTTTCTAATTTGTGGTGATCATAAAAATAATTGATGCAAATGTCTTGATGCAAAGACAGCTTGACGGTCCACTTAATGGTAGAAGGTTACAGTCACCTATAACACGCAAAATTACAAGTGTTGCAAGTGTGCTGCCGACCATAGTAGGATTAAGGATGAGGGATTAGGTAGGGATGGGGTAATTGGGCTTTGGGATCTCTTACTCCCTCACCGAAACACAATAGCACAAATGCTTTCGTTATTTCACTGTGGTCATTCTGAAAGCAAATGGTTCAAATATCGTATGTTTTCACACAGTATTGTGTTTAAATGTTTTAAACATACTAAGATAAGAATTTAATTCATCATCATCATCATCTCAGCCATAGGACGTCCTCTGCTGGACAAAGGCCTCCCCCAAATTTCCCAAAATGACTAGTCAGAAGCAGGTCAGGTTCTCAGTCCACCTTGTCGGTAGACGTCCTACGCTGCGCTTGCCGGTCCGTGACCTCCACTAAAGAACTTTCCGATCCCAGTGGCCGTCGGCTCTCCTATGTGTCCTGCCCATTGTCACTTCAACTTACTAATCCACCGGGTTATGTCGGTAACTTTTCCTCTTCATTCCTGATTCGATCTCGCAGTGTAACCCCGAGCATAGCCCTCTCCATAGCTCGTTGAGAGACGTCGAGCTTTCTAACGAGGCCCAATAGTTAGAGACCGCGTTTCAGCGTCATGTCATCAACGGCAACACACACACCAAGAAAAAGAATTAAATTGCTTTTAAGGTATTCTGTTGAGTACACAACTATGACTGTGACCTACGTAAGCTTTATGGTAAGCCCATTTGGTGTATACCCCCTCGTATGTCCCCGTATGTTTTGGCACAGATCTGTCCAACTATGCTTGTATGTTCCGACACAGATCTGTGTCGAGACCGACTTGCGTCATATTTCACTCGATTATATATACTAAAGTTCTATTAATAAAGTTGAAATTTGTACAATTACGCGGCACGTATCTTGGCCCGACCGACTTGCACTCGATTTTAAGCTATAATACTCTCTAGATAAAGTTGAAATTTGCACAACAATTTCACGACACGTATCTGCTCAACTCCGCGAATGTGTCCCTGGCATGTAACTTGGCCCAGACCGACTTGCACTCGATTTTAAGCTTTAATACTCTCTGGATTAAGTTGAAATTTGTACAACAATTTATCGAACGAATTGACCGAACTGTGGAAACACTTTCCTTTTTTATTTCACTCTTTTTAACCTAAAACATGCCTAAAACAGCCGGGACATACGAGGGGTTAACATAGCAAAATTAAAAAATTCAAATCCTCTGACCACAGAGTCAATTGATATTGTTATCTTTTTTGTTTATAAAGTCACGGAACAATTAAATTAAATAAAACTAAATCTTTTAAAGATTCCCTAATATCTTCTCCGTGTACTGTGATTTGTATTATTGTATATTACCATCGCTAATGTTCTCGAATACTGACAGTAAGACATTTCATTCAAGTAATGAAAGCTTCGATAAGCTAAAACAAAGACTTGTTCATATGGCACGTCAAGGAGCTTTTGAACGACTTAAAACTTTTATGATTATTTTTCAAAGTATCCAATTAAGTTTGTGAAAAAATTATACTGAAGTTCCTTTTAATTATCTTAGTTCGTTACGATTGAAATGATATAACAAAAAATACCTAGACAATTTCCGACCTGTAAGTCTTCAAATAATTATTAAAAAAAGAAGCCTATAAATCGGTTCAGACGTTTCGGAAATTAGGCCGACAAAACCCTGTACACCCGCAGACCAGAATAAACTTTGAAAAGTTCATTTAAAAGTTCGCCCTGCCGGGAATCGAACCCGGGACTAAGAGCGCTAAGGCAAGCATCATAGCCACTCGACCAATGAGCTGGCCAAAATATGTATTTAATTTCAACTCACAGAAACATTTAGAAGTTAGAAGTATAGCAGGTTTTAGCTATCCCCACACATTATACCACCCACAGTGAATACTAAGACTGATGTCCAAAGTGCCATTATTAGAATAAGTTTGCACTTCTGTGATTTTTGAATTATGAAAAGTTATAGCAAAGTCAATAAGTATAATAATTTAGATTATTGTTGTTGTTAAAATATAATTATTTTCTTAATAGAGCCATCTACATAAAGTTTTTAATTTTTATTTCAGTTTCTGATTCATCTGTAACAAACTCTGATTCATATGGGCACAAAATATTTGAACGTCGATATCTTGAAAACTACTTTATAAAAACGAGTCCCTCATTCAAATATATACCTTTCGTATACCTATTTTCATATGAACTTGTGTTACAGAGCTGAAAGTGAAATTAAATTTTGGCCATATGAATCAGTCGAATAATGAAATTTCGAAGAACTACCCATAGGACCACGGTGCGCGGTTGTATTGTTGTGATGAGGAAAGGATGTCAGAGCTCATCCCCTCTCCGCTTCTCATCTTTTATCCTTTACCCTAACAATATGAATTACAGCACACTAGTAATTCATATAGTGTTATAGACATCGGTGCAGTAGCCACAAGTGAATTTTCAACCTGACTACCGAAGAGAACTTAAAATAAATAAAAACTACTTTAAATTAAAAAAATTAAATAAAAATTTAAAATAAACGTTCTTGCACATAATGTACACACATTAATACTCACACACATTTGTAAATTAATGAATTTAAACTAAAATACAATCATTTTTTGTTAAAATTATTTTTGTATAAAATACATTTTTGTATTTTTAGATAAACATCGAATGAGAAAGAGAATGGAGGTGCTAGGAACGATAAAGGAGAGGAAGCTGCAATATTTTGGGCACGTGATGAGTGCCTTCAACCAGTTATGCAAGAAAAATACACGGGAAACGTATAAGACAGGAAGAAAGACATACTGGTTGAAGAATTTCAGAGAATGGTTTGGTATGAGAACATGCTCCCTCTTTGGTACAGTAGTCCAAGATTAAGATAGCCATTATGATCGCCAACCTTCGTAGGTGGCAACTTAAGAAGAAGAATCCATAGAATCAATAATAGGCACTATAGCAAAAGAAGTCTTATCAACAAGAATATATCCAAATTGAAATGCAACTAAATTATTTATTTATCCCACGTGTAATGTATAAGGACAAATACTTTGACATAATACTTCCGCCGCACCGAAAATCTTTTGTTCAGTAACCGTTCGTGTATTGATATATCAACGCATAGCAACGTGTCTCAACTAAAGATGTACTGGGAATATTAAAATGTGTAGTCACGAAACTGACTCGTTTGGCGTCGTTTTGTTCGAACACGAATCGCTTTCATTTATGGCCTTTATGCATGAAAGTACTCATTTAAAATGACAATTTCTACTTCATTTTTAAATGTTAAAATCGATATGGGATGCAATAAGTTAGTAAGTATAAGTAAAATAATCTATTAACAAAAAAGAAGAATAGATATACTCGTAAAAGTACGCAAAACCTGCTTGCTAATCAAACCAAAGTATGTTTTTTTTTTACATTTTTTTTTGTGATCTACAGGCAGTCTGACTGTTAACTTGATGGTAAGTAGCTAACGTAGTCTAACTATTAACACAAGAATCGCAAAAGTGGTTTCAAGTGCGCTGCCGACCTAAATAACGATTATGAAGGATAGGGAAATGGGCTCAGACATTTCTTACTCACTCTCCGAAGCAAAACAGCACAAATGCTGTTATTTCACGGTGTCTTCTGTATGGCGGTGGTTATGCTAGACAAGGTATCCTAACAAATCTCGAAAACCACGAGGGAGGTGTATGTCCCCTCTGTCATCTGTCCCTAACAATAAATTTTTGTCCATTGTGACAAAAATTTTACTTACTAATTTTATTAGTTGCATTATACATATTACTGACTTTTACTATCTTAATATCTTTATTGAGAATGTCATCACGTAGCTCCCTTACAATAGCACTGTGACTTTCGACTTCTTTTACAACGAGATGAGTTAAGAAACTACATGTTATGACTATAATAACAGTCATAATGTTTATAGATATTTATTTTATTTGCAGCTTGCACCTTGCGAATAAAGAACAAATAAGAAAGAGTGTTCTATTAAAACTGCACTATCCAATTTCGCGGCAATATTTATTATTATGTCACTAGTTACAGGACTACTACTAGTGTCCTAGAGAGATGGAGAACAGACACAGAAGGAGCAATTTAGAAGATGAGATCATGAAAGTACGGATGATGAAGATTAGAAAAAGTAAAGTAATAGCACACACCTTATTTTGCATAATACATATTTTAATGAATAAAGGCTCATTTTCATTTGTTGATAACTTGATCAACATTGAACATGCGGGGAGTCCCCGCATGCGACCAATGCTAATGGCTAACGAGCCCAGTGAATGAATGGTTATGGCGCTTGCCTTAACGATCTGTTCTAGGGTTCCCGGGTTCGATTTCGGCAGGGTCAATTTTGAGAAATGAATTTTTAAAAGTCTCTGGTCTGAATCTGGAAAGTAGTGGCAGGGCACACTGCGTTTCGCAGTCATTTGAGCAGCCCGTCTGGCGGCACTAACCACCCCCTTACAGAAGACCACCGTGAAATAACAGGACGTGTGCTGTTGTGTTTCGGTAAGTGAAGTAAGGGATGCCAGAGTCCATTTACCTATCCCTTTCCAATCCCTTATCCTTAATCCTATTGTGGTCGGCAGCGCACTTGCAGCAGCTTTGGCGTTGCTTGTGTTATAGGCGACGGTAGCCGCCTACCATCAAGTGGACCGTCAGCCTGTCTGCCGATCTTAACATAAAAAAGAATGTATTTTAAATACTTAGAATTCATTTTGTGCTTGCTTCCTAATTAAAACATAACGTTTTAATTGCTATGAATATCTACTAACATTGTATAATTCTATATACCTAATTATTTCATTATATCCTGTTACTTCCACATCTGAGGAGAGAGGTCCACTCTAAATGAGAAAGTACTTGTTCATTTAATAGTCCACTGTGGTTTGCCAGGACCTAAATCGTCGAATTTTGAATTCGAATCTTCTGTAAAATGCAGCCTTCTTAGTACAGTTTTCCATAGCCTCACGTCATTTTTAATTTACAAATCAAATCTAAAAGACTAGAGGAGAAACTGAGAAAGCACGACACGGCCGTATCAATAAAACGTTTTACCTATTAAACTATCACGGCTTCTTATACTATAAGTAGTTACCAGAAGATAAACCCAAAATTCAATAATAAATTTATACTACCTCGGCGACTAGTCACAGACCCTACTCAATAGCAATTAGTTGGAAATGTTCCCGAACTTTCGAACGTCAATCCCTGATCTATATCGGCATTCTCAGCATCAACTGCTCAATTACCTTTATCGTTAATCAAATCAATACCTTTTTGTTTTCCATTGACCGTCTCCGAGGAGTATGCAAAAAAGTGGATGACATGACAGAGAAATGGACGCGTTATCAGATTTGAATGAGTAATGGTCTGTAAAATATGAGCATTGAGTGACTCCGCATTATACCGCTGATTGGTAAGGTCTATAGTCGAAGGTTAGCGAGCGAATTCAAAAAATAATCTTTTGTGTTTTCTGCCATACATACCGATCACGTTTTTTTTTTAAGGTATTTTTAAAGGGCTCGCAAAGGAGACCGTCGATCTAAGATTCCATTGTGTCATTCAAACGCGTTCTCAGATTTACATCGGTATCGCATTCATGCTCATTGAGAAGGGTATGCAGTGTTTTTTTTTAAATGTGAAATTTAAAAAAAAAGAGATTAAACACAACACACGTGTTTGATAAATAAAATTCCAAACCTAACAAAATAAAAGAACTATGTTTCTGAAAAAAAAGGTCGTCGTCACAGGGTTTGACAAACTGAACAGTATTCAGTAACTATCAAATTAATAACGATTGAGTAGTTTCTTACAATTAAAAAGATAACAAGGAATGTCAAATAAAACTATTGACTTAATACAAGCCTTTACCTGCGACTTCGCGTATTTTTTTTTATAAATTATAGCCTTTGTGTGTTTAGTTCATTCATTTAATTTGTTTAAGGTGTTTAATAATACTGGCTTACTTATATTACATAAATTTATACTTTATGAAATAGGGTGAATCGACCTATTTAGTAAATTAATTCTCCAAACAGTCAACTCATAACAATCACAATACAACTACACGGAAAGGTAAAAGCACGAATGGTTGACACCGTCACACACGAGCACGGATGTGCGGGGCCCAAAATGTCAAACTCACGATAGTGAAAACTGATTCATGTTAGGTGCAAGCGAAAAGAGGTGAGCGATAACACTAGTTAATTGTTCAATAAAGTTCTTTTGTCAAAATACTTTCCTAAATTAACACAGATTCGTTGTATAGGTTCAGTAAACTTTAGCTTTCGTTGTACTTATTATTAAATGTTTTCCTTGGATATTAAAGTTATAATTTAAACAGATATTAAAATTATTATTTAATTAATAGATAATAAATATAAATATTTGGATATCACCTCCATGTTTGATTGATTAATATAGTACGTACTAGCATCTAGTACGTACTATACGTATCGTAGTACGGCCCGTTGGATGAGTGGCAAGGATGCTTGCCTAACGTCTCAGGGGCCCCGGGTTCGATTCTCGGCGGGGTCAAGTTTGGAAATTTTAATGTAATTTTCAAAATTGACTCTGGTCTGGATTTGAAAAGTAGTGGTAGAGCACACTGCGTTTCGCAGTCATTTGGGCAGCCCGCCTGGCGGCAGTGACCACCCCCTTACAGAAGACCACCGTGAAATAACAGCATATACGTGCTGTTGTGTTTCGGTGAGTGAGTAAGGGATGCCAGAGTCCATTTCCTTATCCCCTCCTAATCCCTTATCCTTAATCCTACTGTAGTCGGCAGCGCACTTGCAGCACCTGTAGCGTTGCTTGTGTTATAGGCGACGGTAGCCACCTACCATCAAGTGGACCGTCAGCCTGTCTGTCGACATAACATAAAAAAAAAACTTGTACAAGATATAAGGGTTGATGGATACATTTTTTTTTTTTTTTTTTAATGAATACAAAGTCACACAGCACTTATTATCAACTAATAAAATACAAGTAAATACATAAATATGTATGAATTAAATCTTAATGCCAATAACGGACTTCTTTTTTATCTTAAAAATAGATATGAACATGATCTAACTAAAAATATTAAGAAGAGACGTATGTGTATGTGTATGTGTATAATGCATAGTGTGCATGTGTGTGCGTGTGTGCATGTGTGTGTATGAGGTGTGTAGGTGAGAAATACTGTTATTACCTATACTGTTTTATCATTATACCGTTATTATACCACAGTACAGTTATTATGGTATATAGAACGATTATTTATACATCGACATTCGGATTTTCATTGTTGATAACTTTTATTAGTTCATTCCTAAATACTGCCTTTTTAGAGTTGAATAAATCTAAAGATGCATATCTCTTATTATAATTTCTGTGCATTCTGCAAACTATAGAATTTTGGGCATAATTAGTATATGACGTAGGGACATGGAATAAAGGGGTGTGTCTTGTTCTAACAGCAGGAGCACGCAGCTGGAGGAAAAGAGTAGTCAGTTCAGGGCTATCAATAACTCCGTTGCAGACATTGTACAAAAATAGCATATCCAGAAGGGAGCGTCTATTTTCAAGTGTCATTAGGCCATGAAACAAATTAGATTCAGTGTTGCTTACGCACCTGTGACGTTTCTTGTAGTTAAGGTGTTTTAAAAATTTAACCTGCACTTGTTCAATACTTTGCACATGTGTCTTGTACTGGGGATTCCATATATTACTGCAGTATTCCAAGTTGCCTCTGACATAAGCATAGTACAAGACCTTTAAACATTCTGTATCCGAGAAAGCTTGACACGTGCGTAGAATAAATCCCAAGTTTTTAAATGCTTTGTTAACAATTAATGCAATATGTTCGGAAAATGTTAATTTAGTGTCCAATAAAATGCCTAAATCTTTAACTAATTTAATTTCATTAATTTTTAAATCATTAATTTTATATGTAAACGTGTACATTTTTTTAAAATGTACACGTTTCTAAAAGTATATATATATCAAAAATGCCCCCGAGGGACCCAATCTTTAATTTGTTATAAAATTTTCCTGGACTAAGGAGAAATTTACATTTATCACTTTCAAATTTTCCATTTGTTGCCATTTTTTTATGTAGGTAAATTTCTGCTAACGTACAACCGCGTCTCTCATAACTCGTACCAAAATTGCAAACTATGTAGAACAATGCGCCAGTACGGCGTGATCACAAGGCGTGACTATAGGATAGGTACCTCCCATCGCTGCGTTATTTACGCCAAGTGCGATATGGGTACATCGCTTAACAGTTGTCAGAATTTACATACATTTTAACACAAAGGCTGCAGAAAGCTCTGGGGGTGTTAGTTGGTCCTGAATATTCTCCTTTGACTATACTTACTTGGGATATTTATTCCCATAAAAAATACTATTTTATTTATTTATAGCCTTTTAGGTAGTCAAAATCATGTTTTAATATTTTTTGTTTGAAAATGCCGCCAAAACGCTACGATACATAACAAAACATTGTGATCATATCATAACAAAACAGCTGCATTGGCATAAGACAATGATTGCCCACAAATGACGTCACGCACTGTGATTGGTGTTTCAGTATAGATTAAAAATATTGTAAATAATAAAATTTTATTTCTTCATTTAAAAATATTTAAATGAATTATATTAAATTATTATTCGATAAATAATCGTAAAAAATTATATATTTTCTTTCTAATTACATTTTAGATTTTAATTTGATTACTGTCCGATCCCCGTCATCTAGAAAAAAACATTTAGATTTTTTTATACATTAAGAAAAACTTACAACCATTTAAAATTCAAACGATGCAATATTTCCGGTATATTTAAGAAACATTTCTAATTTTATATTTTTGTTCTAAATCTATTTAAGGGCTTCAATTGGGCAAATGACATTTACATTAGAACTCGCTGGCGGCGGAGACAATTCAACAGGCCTAGAAATTGTGTTTTTTTTTTACCATTAGAACAATAAATAAAAAAAAATTATACAATTTTTTAAACTGAAATTAACTTATTAATAGGTACATGATTCATATAGTATATGCGCGCAATAAGCCGTTTTCGAGAGAATTTTCAATAAAAGTCAAATTATTCTTCTTGTGTTCTAACTTTAATTTTTATTTGACAATGAATTATTGAAAATAAAAACAAAGAAAGAGTGATTGAACAAGTAGGCAGTGCAAAATTATAGGTAATCAAACGTACGCCTCCTAAATGCTTTCACAAACGCTTTTCCTAATACTTGGCTTTTGATCATTATTCTACGAAATTATAGACAATATTTCCATGCGACATTATATCGTGTAAAATTATAGACACGGTTTATTGAACTTATCGATTGACAGTTTGACGTGTAATTCAACATTTAAAATAGAACTTTTTACATTGACATTTTTATTTTAAGTTAATTTGTATTTATTGTAACTACGTTCAACTTCACCCGACGTGACATTTCAGTTAGTTGGCAATTAACTATTGGATTGGACAGTTAATAATTTCCGTTTTTAGACAATTTTAAATGAGTCAACAATAATTGTTTCAATCGAATTTCAATAAGATTTATATTTTGTTAACAATAGTTTTCAAAATATGAATTGGTTAATTGATTTGACTGAATTTCGTAAGCTTGAAGACGTACTACATATTTATTCATGGTAGTTCGTTTAAAAAAATACAATCTCGTCGAGACGCGTGTACAAGAAGAGTGTACAAATTTTTGAGTCAACTTCTTAAAAAGTTCAGCTTGTAATAAAAGCAGATGTGCTGTTGAGTAGATTGTCCTTACTTTTTTCTATTAAAGTCTGTAACGCACTTGCATTCGTGCATTCCCCTAACGTTCAAATCAAATCAAAGGGTTTTCGAAAAAAATAAATAGCCAAGACGATGACGACATACCATTCCTTATGTCATCTTTAAAATAATATATATAACAATTACAGTTATAATACACAAATCACAGTATATACAACACTAAATATAGTATGAGCTCAGGATCACTTACAGGCTTCATCGATTTTATAAAAACTTTACGAACATAGTTTGTAACTCTAAAATTTATAAGTGAGGCTCTGATCGCCTCAGGAAGTTTGTTAAAAAACTTTATACCATGCCCATAAAAGAATTACTTATCTTGCTTGCGATATAAGCAAAGGTTAACTCGCCCAGTGCCAAACCTATGCTCACTTATAAAAAAGATAAAAAGATTCAAATCCTACCTAAAACGGTTAAATTTTTAAGATTAATCTAAATCAAAATCAAAACGTTTAGTGGACATAACCGCCGATTCCAGAGCTGGCTACTATCTCGGTCAGCAAATTACTCTTGCAATATGAGGTAATGCAGAAAGCATTTTTTTTTGTTAAGATCGGCGGACAGCCTGACTGTCTACTTGATGGTAGGTGGCTACCGTCGCCTATAATACAAGCAACTCCACAGCTGTTGCAAGTGCGTTGCCGACTACAGTAGAATTAAGGATAAGGGATTAGGAGGGGGATAGGGAAATGGGCTCTGGCATCCCTTACTCACTCACCGAAACACAACAGCACACGTGCTGTTGTTTCACGGTGGTCTTCTGGTCTTCTGTAAGGTAATGGTTACTGCCGCCAGACAGGCTGCCCAAATAACTGCGAGCTATACTTACGTTACTGAGGTCAAAAAATTGGTGTTTTTTTTTAATAGAATTTTTGTCTGTTTGTCTGTGCGTTTTCCGATTGGAATGGGGTTTCACTGAAGTACTGTAGTAAGCTTCCTGTAATATTTAGTGTTTGTTTCATTCCGATCGATTTACAAACAAAAAAGTTCCGCGCTATATCAAATACCACGCGTACGAAGTTACGGGCTCAGCTAGTGTTTAATAAGTTTTGCAGTTTACAGATAATATTAACAGGAAATTGAGTTGTTTGCGTCAGATTGAACGCCCTGAAGCCTTACTGCCATCTTTCCCAGGACACTGTGAATCACAGTTCGTGACCGGGATGTCAATGAATATAAGTCGACTTAGCGGCTCTCGCATTATCTTCTGACTGTAGGAATGTTAAGACTATTAAAAGCTGTTTGTCTCTTGAACGTCTTTTGTAGTCAAAATATTTTAGAAAAAATATCAATCACAGTTTTGAAAGCTGTTTTTTTGTTTATGAATACATATCAAAATTAGGTTATACATTTTTATATTAGGTTATACATATTTATCTAGTATTAGGAAGCTTGGTAGAAAAGCTTTATTTTCGTCGCCTAATTAGACTTGCAAAACTAAAACTTAGATAAAAATACAGAGCATAACAGACTATATTTAAAAAAGTCGGATTCGGACGGATTTATACAAAAAAAATATATTTTCTGAGAAAAAAAAATAGTAAATTACTGCCCAAAAAAAGCTATTAGCTATTTTTTCTAAAGTTAATTAAACACATAACAAACACACAAACAAACACGGTAAACACACACTTGCAGCATTACTAATACCCTACCATTTTAAATTTAGGCCTACTATCACTATCGAATAACTCTGCCGACTGGAACATATTAAAAAATATCTTTTTATATAATTTTCTTATACTTTATTAAATTAATGACAACAAATAAACCTGATGAAACGACAAATTTAACAACAAAGGAATCACTTGAGACAAGTTAAAAATAACGGTTTGTTTCTTAATGTCCCATCCATAAAAATGGTCTCAAAAAGGCCAGGCGTTATTTTAAAATAAGAATTGACAATAGACAAAGCGACGGATAAGCGAAGATAACTTAATAAGGAGTTCATTATCATAATAATTATGGTCGTTTACGACTCTTAAAGATAAAACTAATAGGGTCTTGATATTTAACCTTTTTCTGTCAAAGATTTTACCGCTTTTATAAAGAGTTTGATAAAGTTTAAATTTATATTTAGATAATTAGGTATTTAATTATTAAAAAAAGAAAACAATGACTCACAAAATAAGTTCCGAGGTAGTGACAATATTCAGTTTCGATTCAGTATAATATAATTAGGACGGTATTATGTATACTTATAAACTAATATAATAAAGCTGAAAAGCTTTCATGCCTTAACTACACAACCGATCACTAAGAAGTTTTAAATACACTTAGTCAGGGGTTTAGAAAAGTATATAGGTTACGTTTCATACAAAAAAAAATTACCTATGCCGAGGGATCATCTATATACGAGTATATAATATAATCGTAAACGAGTTGAAGATTTTTAGTAAAAAAAGCACAGTTTGCACACGTTGTACTTACATCACCAAGGTCAAAAAAATATTTTTTAGAATTTTTGTTTGTATGTCTGTTGGTTTGTGCACCCTAATCTCAGAAACGGCTTAACCGATTTGAACACGGTTTTCACTGATGTATTGTAGCAAGCTTCCCCTAACATTGAGTGTTTGTTTCATTCCAATCAGTTTACAAACAAAAAAGTTACGCGCTATGCCGAATTCCACGCTTACGAAATTGCAGGCTCAGCTAGTTTAAAAATAAAAATTACAAAATTAAAAATAAATCTATACATATATTAAAATCGTAAACGACCCGTGTCTGTACATTAAATATTTTTTCAAAAAAACAATTTGTACACGTTTTACTTATGTTACCAAGGTCAAAGTAAAATTTTTAGAATTTTTGTCTATTTGTGCACGCTAATCTCAGAAACGGCTTAACCGATTTGAAAGTAGTTTTCACTGATATATTGGAGCATCATTCCAATCAGTTTACAAACAATAAAGTTACGCCTTAGATATACCGTATACCACACGTACGAAGTTGCAGGCTCAGCTAATCAACAGTGCTACTCTTTTATTACATAATCTAAAAGTAGACGATTCAACGGAAAAAGTGGCGGCTGGCAAGATTGAAAAGACAAATTTTACAGATGAAACTTTTCAGTTGAAAATGATGTCGTTTTTTCGGAATTTGACAACAAATAAGGAAAAATCTGTATTTCGCTACAAAAAAATTACATCTTACTTGGAACAGAATAAGTTATGTTTTCACCAAATTTCGTAAAAAATAATAATATATTAAACGAGAAAAAAATATCGGTTTTTCCGAATTTCCCGGAAAACTTGAAGTTGTGAAAAAATGTTACTTATAAAAGTTGTACCTAGATCTTATTATTATCAACAACTTTGCTTGTCCACTTTTTTCGATAGGAGGTCAACTTTCGTTGTAAATCGCGAAAAACCGTGAAATACCACTTTAGATATAATATAATATTTTCACCCCGTTCCACCCTTCCATTTTGTCGATTCCACGCCTGAGACAAAGATGCCAACAAGGTTTTAGTCCTGTCAATTTAGCACCAATAACACGCATATCATAGTAATTGTAAACGCGAAAGTTTGTGATGATGTTTGTATAGGTTTTTGTTACTCAATCACGTCAAATCAATACAGTATAATAATTATTATATCTTAGGATAGCGCAAGGAATATTTTTTATCCCGGTAAAGTCGTAATAACTCTATTTGTGCTAATTCAGACTTTTTATGTTTGTATAATTTTTATGTTATACCAATGTTAGTAAAATAAATAAACATGAATAGAATTTTTTTATTTTATTTTACTTCCTAATCAAGAAAATCAAATCCTATCCCAATTTTTTAACCCTACTACAATAATAGAGATGTACATTGTAACAAGCCTCGCAGCAGTCGCAACGTCCGCGTTCGACGAGACCTCGCATGTGTGCGTTGCCTAAGTCGTTACAATACGGTCTAACTAATGTGTGCGCGCTATGTTCTAACTGCTCTTCTATGAGTCTTTCCCTTTCGCTAAGTTTGCTGTGTGAGACAGGAAGCATTTTAGCCACGCGCACCGATGAGTTCGAGCCGCCGACTAGTTCAACCTTAAAGACATTTTTCAACGCCTTAGAAAAAAGACCGCGAACAAAGTTGCGGGCTAAAACTAATATAGTTTACGATTATAACGTTTTCGCAAATAGATCTAAATGCCAGATTGTTACTTATCGTTTTTCTTAATATTTAGGTCGACAGGCAGGCTTTTATGATAGATTTTATGGTAGATGGCTACTGTCGCCTACGTCATCGGTGCGCTGCCGATGGCATAAGATGTGGGGATAAGGGATAAGAGCTCACGAAGGGATAAGGGTTTCTGGCATCTCGTATTCACCCACCGAAACACAATAGCACACATGTTATTTCACGGTAGTCTTGGGTAACAGGAGGTTACTGTCGCCAACCGGTCTGCCCAATTAATGGCACTACCACTACAAAAATTCTCTGGCAACCTCCAGTGGCATTGCTTGGTTATAGACACCTAATGAGAATCCACAGACAGTTTATCTATTTTTTTTTTTATTTAGAAAAATGCCTTTTATTTTAGAATATAATTACGAGTCCACCAAAATAGATCAATTGCGTCGTATATAAAAACACTTATAGCAGAGAGTTTCACAATTAAAAATGTATGAAGTTGGAGCTTCCCTTTTAAATTGAATTTGCTTTTAATGTTTTATTCATTGTTTTCAACCTTATTTCAACTCAACTCGTTGTGGTGCGGTCATATTTTAAAACTCTGTAGGAAAATTCAAAATCTATAAACACAGGGCCTTCTTTAACCTATTGGAGGTCCTGGGCACTTTAGAATCCTGGGCATCTATGACTATGACAAATGATTATTTTTATGAATATAAGTCAAATTTAATATTTATTCAACAGTTATTTTTATTTCTTTATATTTACATTAAATGAATAGGTAGGTATTTATTACATAATCATAAGATTGACCTTCAAGCTTTAAGAAGCCCAATCACTTCACTTCATCAAATTCTGATGTCTTTGAGTACGTCACATTCTATGGACATCAGCGACAAACTGGTCAATCTTTTGAAGCGTTGTACTTCTCAATTCATTTTTTATTATTTTCAATTAGAAGAAGGAGCGGTCCTCAGTACAGTTAGGTGGGAAATAGGGGGCCCCATCGATGACGTGGCCCTGGGAATAGAGGGGCCTGTATGTACATATTGTAAAGTCTATGTCCGCTTCTGCCTGTATCTCCGTTATCTTCTTCTGAACCTCGCAACGGAATTTGATACCGTTCAACTAATGAAAAGAGCAATAAACGTGGAAGGTGTACACACACACACAAATATTTGCTGAGAAATATTGTGCTTCACTAGTATTTTACAAAAAAAAAAATATGTTTTTTAAGTGGGTCGGGGATACTCACAAGGAATCTTTCTGTGCTATGTGGTTGAGCATCAAAGGATCGTGACTTACCCTACTTAAGATTCAAATCGCGTTTACGAAAGCAAACCGCGTTTGTGCCAGCTAACCATACGGTTCGTTAAAAGTTAAACTCTGATAAACAACGGTTTAAATAACTTGCTTTTATCTCACTTTTAAATGGGCTCATTTAAACTCTTGTTACGAGTTCCTTACAAGCGAATTTTTATTCGTGTATCGTTTTCGTTTTATTGCTGTGACCATTGCTTTGCTTATCTGTAATAGAGTTATCTCGAAAATACTATGCTATGTAGATATCATTTTTTAATTATTAATTAAGTATCTCATATCTACACCAATTTTGCATAGATGCAAAGAGGTTTGTTATGTAGGTGGGCTGCCAAAATATAGAAATAAGAGCTTAGGAGGAAATGGCGAAAGATGCTCTGGAATCCCTTACTCACCGAAAAAAACAACAGCACACATGCTGTATGTCATGATGGTCTTCTAAGTTCTAGATTTAGGTGTAAAGAGATAATCTACGAAACTCCTCATTCAATTTCAAAAATTCTTCCATTTACACATATTTGAACACGTTTCTATAAAACATAAATAATGTGGAACTGCATATTGCATACTGTTCGTCATATTTAATGTTTTGTGTTTATATGTACTTTTAAATCCAATGTACATTATGTTGTATATTAATAATTCCGGTTAACAAAGTTTGTTCAAATGATTTTTTGAGGTTACTCATTGAGAATCGTTTTTCCCTCTGTATGGAAATTTTATGAGGAGTAAAATTACAAGCAAGCGTTAACCAAAAAGCGTTACGTTATCTGTCAATAATGTCACAGCTGATGCTTGTATCTATGTTTTCTAATTGTATTGTAGTATAACAAGCAATACCAGGTGTCTCTGGACTTATAAAGCAAACGTCGAAATCGTGTATAAAAAGTGTAGTCCGCGTCGTCGGAAAAATGAACTATTTGAGCTTATAAAACGTAGTACATTATCACTTTTTTTTAAATAGTGAAAAATAGTGAACACACACTTTTTTTTTAAAATTCGACGTTTTATTGACCTATTTAGAAAAAAACAACAATACCATTGTTAATGGACTTAGTGATTTAGGAAAGTTCTTTAAACCCGTATCAGTTCAATGCCACAATGGGAACGTCTTTCTTAATGACTTTCGTATAGTGGGAAATTAGTTTTAAAAGTTTATTTCGGTCCAACTGTTAACTTAGCTGAAGCTTCCTTACTTATTGCAGTATTGAATGCGAATAGTGTGCAGAATTTTAAGTATTAGGTAATTTATTTACAGTTGAACTCAAGGGTTGATTTAACTTAACTTAAACTTAAAGAGTTCAGTCGTATACTATAACTAAATTATTAAAAATATAAAAGTCTTGGATAAGCATTTCTGGGTGTCACCTCAAAGCTAAAAATATACTCTGTGTTTTGGAATACAATGGTTCCAGGCCATGGCAGCAGATATTTAAGCACCTTTTTTATGTTAAGTTCGTCAGTCAGGCTGACGGTCCACTTTATCGTAGGTGGCTACAATCACTTATTAACACAAGCAATGCCACAGGTGCTGCAGGAGCGCTACTTTAGAAGGATTGGTGGATTAGTTAATATGGTCACCGGCATCCCATACTTACTCATGGTGGACTTCTGTAAAGATTGTTACGACCACCAGACGGCCTGCCCAATTTCTACTGCGATACGCAGTGTATCCTACCACACCACAAAAATACACAGAACAGAGCCACCCAGAAGAGAACAGGCTCCAGTGACAAAGAGCTAAGGTAAGCATTACCCACTCAACCAAAATCCCCCGCCGCGTTTGTCTTTATGCATGTTCGCGAAAACTACTGATCAGATTCTCATGCAGTTTTCATCTCATCAACAGACTGATTTCTGAGGAAAAAATAGGTGTATAATTCGTTAAGGTTTTATCCCTAGGTTTTCGAGGGTTTAAAGCATAATGCACAGATGAATCATCAAGAAGTTCTACCCAAATCCGATATATGTCACCGCTTCACCTAATTCTATTGTAGTATAATAGATGACGCCATCAATAGTGTTACATATATTTTTTTTTTAACGGGAGGTAGTGGGCACCAGCTAATTGATTTTATGTATTTTGTTGAAATTTTTATTTTTTGAGTGATCCTTGGAACAGTACTTTTTTCGGAATGTAAGGTACCCTTTTACATTCCCTATAATCCTTGCTCAAATTAACATTATTTTTTTAATATATATACATACATATTTTCATTTTATTTTTTAATTTAAAAAAATATGGACAATGACTATAAAATCGTTGTATGTAACCAATGGGTTTGCCAATGTCATACTGATAATGTCAGTTATTACAAAATTTAATTATTAAGGTTAGCCATACATTAGCCACTATATTATAAGCAACAAAATATAAACGTACTAATAGGCCTAAAGAATCAAAACTTTAATCTCTTATACATTCAATCTTAAAAAAGAATTCAATCTAAAAAGTTAAAAGATAAGAGACGTTAAGAATTATAAGAGAATAAGGGCTGAAAAACAAGTATTTGAAAAAGCTATTTAAATTATTTAAAGATGATATAAACTTTATATTTTAAGGAGTAAATCGCCAACTTTCCTTTTTGTAAGTTCATAAATTTTATTGGCATAAGGTGCTAAGACCATAAGGTCTCTTAGCACCTTGTTATAGTGATATAATATTTAATGCCTTATTATACTATGTTCTATATGCTATACATATACAAAATACCATGATTCACATAATGTATTAAACAAATTAAAGTATTTAGTAGAAAATGCACACCATACAACATATTATAGAATAACTAGACATTTGATTTGATAATAAAAACTAGGTTTTTATGATGTAAGTATGTATTGTGTAATTGTGTATTGTGTATTTGTGTGTGTGCGCGTGTGACACGCAATAATAAGTTTAGTAGATAACTACTAAAAACAAAAGCAATGCATCCAGAATAAGCGATAACTTGGAGATAGGAGAGAGGAGATTGTATTCCTTACTTCGCACCGAAATACAACTATTTGTTTTTGTTTCCTTTAAGGGGGTGGTTACTTAAGCCCCCCATATGGGCTGCTAAGTTTATAACAGTTTAGTGTGCACTGCCCACTACTAACAACTTAAACTTTACTTGTAAAGTCTTAACAAACATTACAAAGTTGTACCCTAAGTTTCATCTGCAGTCTTTAGTATGCTGTTTGTATGTGATGTTGTCCCGTCATTAAAAATGCAGTCATGTGTTGTCGTTCCCATAGTGTACTATGGGACTACCCTTGAGTAATTATAAATTGGAGTCACACACTTTTTGTCTGCAATAAATATTAATATTATGTCATTATAAATAATATAATAATATAAAAAAATTATTGTGCAATATTCCCAATTCTTATTAATAAATTGAAAAAAAAAAGGAGAATATATACATTTGAAGAAACGTCGCCTAAAATAATTTGGAACTTATACGATATATATTTTATATCATATTAATATCTAGCTGAGCCCGCAACTTTGTACGCGTGGTATTCGATATAGCGGGTAACTTTTTTATTTGTAAACCGATTGGAATGAAAAAAAAAAACACTAAATGTTACAGGAGATTTGCTAATACATCAGTGAAAACCGCATTCAAATAGGTTAAGTTGTTTCAGAGATTAGCGTGCACAAAGGCACAAACAGACAAAAATTCTAAAAAGTATTTTTTGACCTCGCTAACATAAGTACAACGTGTACAATTGTTTTATTGATAAAATATTTAATATGCAGACACGGCTTGTTTACGAATTTATTATATGTATAGATGTATATTAAAATCCCCCATAATGTTCATAATTTACGGTTGAGACGATGAATTATTTATTATTTGTAATTTGTAAAATTCTACCTATAGAAGAAAAAACACAGTTTATATTATATTATTTGAAGAAAATTTAAAAATTCCAAAAATAACTTACTCAACCAGATTATTTGATGAATCAAAATATAATTTACCCAAGTATAACAACCTTTACGGAAAAAGACGTCTGGTTTATGTCATACCGAATTTAATAATACTACCTAAAACATTAAAAAGCGACGTAACACCCAAAAACATCACATATATAAGCTAAAACAATACTATTTACAATTAACTACAGATAAATATAATTTTAACAACAATACAAGAATGGTTATAAAAAAGTAGTACTAATTATTATTATAAGATATTTCAATTCAGAATATGACACAAAATAAGATATTATTTTAAAGTACCTAATTGAGGAGTCTGAAGTGTACGTGGGCGTCAACTGAAGGTTTATTTAAATTTTCTATAATCGGCACATGGTGTACGGTAAAACTCTAATGGGTTTTTGTTTACACCAATGTTAAGTCAAATGAAACATTATTGTATTAATAAATAATAAATAAAATAAAAATATTTAGATATAACTAAACTTGAGAATTCTTGAATTCAAAATTATTAAAAAAATAATTTACCTTATTATCCTTCTGCCAGGAACAAACACCTTTTTTATCTGATATTCTGCATTTGAGCAATGCATCTTCGCCCGGGTTCACCTCTGTGTAAGTGGGCATCTCCACGAACCTTTGAATTGCCTCTGAAAAAAGAAACAAACAAACTGATGTTTAATCGACAACATCTCAAAGATGAAATTTCGCTATCACAAAATCGAAATGGAAGACCACTAGAGGAAAATTATATAATTTTATTAATAATTACTTCTAGAGTCACCTTAGAATAAATAAAGTCACATAAAGAAATCCCTAGAAAAAAATATTTCATATAAAAAATTTAGTAACTACATAGACAGAAAATTAATCACATTAATTAATACAATGGAAAAACATAAAAGCAAGTAGTTCTTAAGTAGTAAAATTTGTAATTCGTTCACATAAATAGGTGCATATTATCCTACATATATGTTCATTCCCGTCGGTTTAAACGTAGGAATTGAATTCTATTTTTATACTGTTGCTATTTTCTTATATCTAATATAAAATTTGTGCAATCCGATTATATAATATTAAACCAAATTTAAATGAATAAATACAGTTATAATTAAAATTAATATTGATGTTACTATTATATATGGGGAGTCGCTTAGTTAAGAAGTTTGAGAAACGATGCCTTAGAAGCCACCAAACTTTAAAGAAGAGTGGACACAGTTTCTATAAAATGTTATATTTCAGTGAGTATTCAGTAATAGAGGTTACTCAGATGATAACAGCAAAACCCAGTGTTACATGTTACTACATATAAAGTAACTGCCTAAGTGAAGTAACCTTACATATTGTAAAACGAAGTCCCTCACCGCGTCTGTCTGTATGTATGTGTGTTCGCGATAATCTCAAAAAATACTGAACGGATTTTCATGCGGTTATTACTAACGGAAAGAGCGATCAACGAGGAAGGTTTTTATATATAACTAGCGACCCGCCCCCGGCTACGCCCGGCGTGCAATTTTTATATACCCTAAAACATTCCCCGTTTATCCCTCTTTCCGTTAGCGAAAACCGAATTAAAATCGGTCTACCCGTTCACGCGTGATGCCGTGACCAGGAGAAATAGGGATTCATTTTTATATATATTTGCAGAAAAAAATTCCTGCGAAACCGGGGGCTATTAACAATATAAAAGCTTCAATCTAATGAACTGTTCGAAATTTGAAATATTCTTTTGAGGTACAATATAAAAGATTCAATAGAAAAAGTCATAAAGATTGCGACACTGCGAACGAAATACCACACAATACATTTACCACGAAAACACTTTCACGGATTTCAAAGTGACAATAATTGCTGATACGAGTTGGGTATTAAAAGATGATTTCTACATAATTGAAATATCTTATCATTTTTTTTTTGTTGTGGAAGAGTAGCGGAGAAGTTATATAGGTATTACGATAGTTAAAATGTATTATTATTAGACACAAAAAAGTAAGCAAAAAGGAATTGAAAATTTTATTTCTATACAAATGTTATTATTATTTTTTAATTAAAAATGGGTTTGCTCTTGACCAGCATCTATCCATTTAGGAAGGATGAGGCCGACGATGGAGCGATCTCACCCAGAAGATGCCTATTCACTCGAACCTTGAAAAGATTTGGGTTGTATGAGCTCGGAAATACAGAAGCCGGCAGGGAGTTCCAATCCTTAGCAGTGCGCATATACATATATAAAAATTGCACGCCGGGCGAAGCCGGGGGCGGGTCGCTAGTTACATATAATTTCGTTACATTACATGAAAACGAGTTCAGAGCAAAGAATAACAGTACCTTACATAAGGTATAAAAAAAATTAACCTACCTGTGAGGTAATAACCAAAAGATTGTTGAATAGAATTATTGTCTTATTTATAATAAGCACTAGTGTGAAGATTTTAAATTTTCAAAAACCCTTTCTTAGCTGATAAAATAAAGCTATGTTCCAATTTTCAGCGTTCTAAACTTAGTAATTTAGGTTTTTTTTTTTAATGTTAAGATCGACAGACACCTAACGGCCCACTTGATGGTAGGTTGGGCTACCGTAGTCTATAACACAAGCAACACCAAAGCTGCTGCAAGTGCGCTGCCGACCACAGTAGGATTAAGGATAAGGGATTAGGAGGATAGGGAAATGAGCTCTGGCATCCCTTACTCACTCACTGAAACACAACAGCACACGTGCTGTTATTTCACGGTGGTCTTCTATAAGGGGGTGGTTACTGCCGCCAGACGGGCTCCCCAAATTACTTCGAAACACATTGTGCCCTGCCACTACTTTCCAGATCCAGATCAGAGCCAAATTTGAAAAGTTCATTTTTCAATGTTGACCCTGCCGGGAATGAAATAAGTACATATACTATATATATACTTATAAGTATATAAGTACATATATAGTATAGTATATAAGTAGTTTGACTAGCACTCATCCAACTGGCATATAAAAAAAATCAATAAACAATAATTTAACTTTTTACAAGTAGTTTAACATATTTACTAGTTATTATTTAGTACATAAATGTCTAATGAAGTTGTGGACTTATTCATAATAAAAGTTTTTAAAATAAGCTTTTAAGCGCCGCACTAGCCGCCGAAGACTTTGTAATTATCAAATTCATACTGAACAATACTGGTTAGCCAGAATCTTCTTCTAACTATATAAAATGAAATACCTTTTAGGCTAGAATTTTAAAATGAGAATTTAGAGAGAGCTCGTTAGTTAGCGCACGACCGACGCGACGAACGCCTAAAGCGAAAACCGTAAAGATCCTCTATAATGATAACCGCGTTGATGCCGCACACATGCACCGTATTCCATTCGTAACCATTTACGGATTCATATAGATTCAAAGGGCTCACGGACAGAATTTGCTGCGAATTCTGCATAAATTTCATGCATATTCACGGTGCAAGATCATTTTGCGTGATGAATGCAATAGTTAGAAGGGAAATTTTATTTTAACTCCTTTTCATTTACAACTGCTTGCGGCGTGGTACACGTTACATGTTTTTTGTCGCCTAAAATGACAGATAAATTATGTTTTTAAAAAGACAAAAGTGTTCTTTTTTATGTGAAGGTAGTTAGACAGGCTAACGGTCCACTTGGTAACACAAGCTTCGCCACAGGTGCTGCAAGTGCGCTGCAGACCATAGTAGGTTTAAGGATAAGGGATTATGAAGGCATAGGAAAATTAATCCTCGAAACACAAAGAAATATAGGCTATTATTTTACGATGGCCTTCAGCACTTTGACTACTCGACCAATATGCTGGTTAAATGTTTAGTTAATTATCTGTGCTAATATTATAAAGAGAAAAAATTTATATACGTACATATGTATGTATGTTTGTAATGAATAAACTCCATTGTGTTACTGGACCGATTTTAATAAATTTTTTCACCTATAGAAAGCTATATTATCAGCGAGTAACATAGGCTACTCACTCACCCCCCATCTCCGCCGTTTACCCCTCTCCCTCCATACAAAATTGCCGTTTTCCACGAATAACATTTTATAAAGAGTCGCGAACGATGTCGCGTGCAACAGATAGTAGTAGATAAGGAAACAAGATCTTGCCGCAGCTTCGTCCGAAATTCGGTACAGCGTAATTACAAACTGGAGTGCTTCTTCAATGTATCATAACACAAATCATACACAACAGCACACGTGCTTTTAATTCAATGTGGTCTCATGTAATGGGGTTAATTGTTATAAGAAGTGAGGCGGGCTGCTAAATTTATGGTTCAGAATACAATGTGGGCACATTCGTACTGACAACGAAAATATTCCTTATTATTTTTACATTAGATAGACAATTCATTCCCCTGACATGGCTCAACCTATAACATCGCACCACTGCCAATCGGCACGTTGTCGGTTAGTCCGGAATTCCTTAGCTGTCTGCATCCCTGCCGATCTGGAAATGTAATAACGAAAGTTAGGGAACTTTTCTCTTAGTTGCAAATCCTATTTTACCCGCAGGCATTTCTACATTTACTGTTTTAATTTCAATGTTGCTGGCATATCTGCAAAGGTTCCTTCTGTGGCTCCGATCAATTAAAATCGGCAAACAGGCTGACAGTCCACTTGATGGTAGGTGGCTACCGTCACCTATAACACAAGCAACGTCACGGCTGCTGAAAGTGCGCTGCCGACTACAGTAGAATTAAGGATACTACTTTCCAGATCCAAGCCAGAGCCAAATTTGAAGAGAGTTATCAATGACTAAACAAAACGATGGACAACGGAGGGTGGAAGACCGAGTGTGTTATGGCTCAATTAAAAGAGGCTTACGTGTTATGTCAAATTTTAGAATTGTGGGATGATGTTGATGATAGTTATGAATACACTAGCTGAACTCGGCTATGCTTCGCTGCGACCCATACGGCGGCGACGTGTGCGTGAGGCACGCGGTTCAGGACACTGCTTATCTATACTAATATTATAAAGCTGAAGAGTTTGTTTGTTTGTTTGAACGCGCTAATCTCAAGAACTACTGGTTCGAATTGAAAAATTATTTTTGTTTTGAGTAGTCCATTTATCGAGGAAGGCTATAGGCTATATAACATCATGCTACGATAAATAGTATTATATATAAGCCGCAGCGAAGCGTGGCCGAGTTCAGCTAGTATATAATACGTAGCGTGGCGTCGCTATATAATACGTAGCGTAGCGTAGATCGTAGCGTGATGTTATAGCCTTCCTCGACAAATTCACTATTCAACACAAAAATAGGTAATTTTTAAATTCGAACCAGTAGTTCCTGAGATTAGCGCCTTCAACTAAACAAACAAACAAACTCTTCAGCTTCATATCAGATTAAAAAAAGAGCATATATCAAGCTTTTTTGTGTTATGATGCATTGAAGAAGCATTCCAGTATATAATTATATAAAGAGTATGTTGACGCCAATTGTCAATTTAAATTAATTAATAGTAGTTCGCTGTGGTATGTGCTGTCTCACTCCCACCATATACCCATCCATATGTCTGTCATCACCACGGCCATTTTATGAAACCGCAGTCATTCTAAGAAAAACATCGCAACAATAACACGCGTAGACTCATCCGCCGATCTCGACCTGCAAGATTTGAATTTATTTCATCCGCTTTAGTTTATCTATTTTGTCACGCTTCCCGCTCCACGAGTGTAATCATTGAAGTGGTTAAGTACTGGAGCTACTGGACTCTGTGTGTTCTGGATTCTGCAATTTTCGCCGCCGGAGGACCTAGGACTTGATTATTCATGAGGTAGGTGATGGATTTCCTTCATTTTCTCGTCCTTTGATTACACGTACCACCAACGAAAAATACAGTCCATTTTTATAAATGCTTTCAGCCGGACCAGAGTGTAACTTTGTAAATGCCTAAATTATGTCTCATGCAAAAAAAAAACTATTTGAATTGGAATAGTCAGCCGTAAGTTTTCTATTTCTAATCAAGTTGTCAAAACCAATAAAGAGGGTCACTCTTTCAATTACAAAAAGCCCCCGCGGGAAAAAAGAATTCGTACCCAAATTGCAATCGAGTAAACATAAAACTTCATTTTTCATTACAGTCGGTACAAAAAGGGTCCATCAATCATCAACGTCTAACAAAAGGTTAAGAACTGAATAATAGACAACTGCCCAGAGGTATACATATATGTATGTGCTTTTATTTTATATATTTTTTTCTATTGCGGCCACTTAAGCCGGTGGCAATATTGGCGGTGGGAATTGGAACGTATATATGAACAGTTGAATATGTCATACACGCATACACAAATTACAAACTTTTGTTAATGATAAAGGGATATTTTTTAAATTTAATTTAAATTTAATATATAAGTATTTGCTTCAATTAATATCATTTGAATGATGATATTTGGATTGCTTAGGTTACTTAGATAACTTGGATTACTTAGATTCTTTGATGACATGCAAGTTTGGAATAAGGTCGTTGGTACTGAAGAATAATCCTTAACAGTTTCAATCTAAATTTAATAATATAACGTGTCACTTAGTATCTAGTTATTAATTCCTGTAAATATGTCTATTTAATTACAACTTATTTTTTATATTTTTATTGAAACCCTCGGGAACATCACATTTTGCCAAGGTAAAAAGTATCCTATATATTAATCCATGTAAAAAAACTATGTGTTTGCCAAATTTCATCTAAATCCGTTTAGTAATTTTTATATACCTACGTGAAAGAGTAACAAACATACATACCTACTTCTATCCTTACAAACTTTCACATATATAATATTAGTGGAATTTTACATGTTATTATGTAGATATACTATATATAAATATATAATATATAGATATAAATGTTCGTTTATATTCAGATGTTATTTGTATTATATTATAGTTATCATAAGGCAGTGGCCAAAATTGCAAATGCCTATAGGTAATAGATATGCTCACAAACATAAATTTAAGATACAAAAAGTTGTATCTTAAATGTTGTAAGTTGTATCTAAATGTATAATGACTTTTAAATAAACAGAGAATATGGATTTTGTATGTTTGCTCCCGGGCAAAGACGGGGCGTTACTATGATAATTTAATTATTACTATTATTCCAGTATTCAGCACTAGAGATATAAAGTTAGCCATTTCTTCTTCTTTTTTGACAGACTTTTTTTAATAAAAATTGCAGCAACAATAAAATTACTTAATTTTTTTAAGTTAGCATACCGGCTGACGATCCCTTGATTGTAGAATTACCGACGCGGAGCGCTTTTGAAAAGATGGGATCAAGAAGGGGATATTGGAGTGAGCTTTAGCATTCTTTACTCACTTAAACAACAGCACACGTTATTTCTTGGCAATCTGGTGTGTAACGGGTGGTCACTGTCGCCAAACGGACTGGTCTTATTGGAACGCAGTGTACCCTGGCACTACTAAATTAATTATCTCAAACTTTGTAACAAAAACTAAAGGTGCCCGGTTTATGGTTGAATTAAGATAATGGCAAATATTTGTCTATGACTAATTAATTACACAGCATTTCCATTAGATCACGTCAAACGCACTATGAACGCACCCTCGCATGTTTAATATTATAGAGGCCACATAGACATAATATATGTATATGTATACGTGCAGCTAAATCTTTAGGAGCAGCTAATTTGGAGCTCAGCGGTTATAATCTGCGTGAGAAGTGCACCGAATGCGCAAAATCCTATTGAAATATGTTTTCCCCTAGTGGTTTTTCATTAGAGACCACGTGATCAGGGGGAAATCTCTATGGGTGCACCAATGTATTGTGGTTATTATTACATTTTATGAACCATGTCAGAAAAATGTCCGTTCCCCTCCCCTTTTTTTTAAATTATTTTCCATTTTATTTCATTATTTCATTAATAATATGAAGAGAAATAGGAAAATTGTAACGATATTTTCGACATTAAATTTTAAAAGTAACTCTTTGATCCTTTTACAAATATAAAAAAACCTTTTTTTGGACTAAAATTACTCTCAATATATTATAATCTTAGTTTCAAGCGTGCCGTAAACAAATTTCCGCAACGTACTTGACTACTTGTACCCCCCTGGTGTTGCTTTGTGCTCTTAAGCGACGGTAACCACCTACCATCAAGTGGTCTGCCACCCTTTATAATATTTCTGTACCTAAATAATATAGATTGTAAATTAATAAATTTTAACTGTAAGTTATACTTTATTATATTAAATAATAATATAATAAAATAAAGAGGGTATACCAATTTAAATATTTTGGACACTTTATTACCAGCAATCTTAAAGATCATGTTGACATTGAAAGAGAACGCAGAGCGCTGACGGTTAGATTAATATGTTGGCTCGCAGATTTTCTTGTTGTACAGATCAAGTTAGAATTACTTTATTTAAAGTATATTTTGAAAATCTGTGGACCAACCAACCAAGAAATCCATCAACGTCTTGCGAATCCAATACAACAACGGTTTTAGGATGCTGATGGGGTTGCGTCTTTTTTGTAGTGCCTCTCAAATGTTTGCTGAAGCAAGAACTGACCTGACGGGTTTCATGCAATTATCAGGAAGAAAACGGCGTCGTTACTATAGAGAGGATACGAGCTAGCGCCAACAACATCTTAAAAACTGTTGCTGAAAGATATAACTATGCATGATATCGATTTTAAAACATTTTTAAAAATGTTTAAATTTTAAACATGTTTTAAATTCATCGATTTTTAAACATTTAATGAATGTTCTAACATAATAAGTTTTTCGGCATTGACATACATATGTAGATTAAATAATAAATAACAATGGATCATGTTATTTGAAAATTAAAAAATAAACTATACCTATTAAAATACTGAAGTTAACATTTTCATAACGAGTATATTTAGCGACAGAAAATTAATTTCAATTATTTTATTATTAAGTACACCTACTTAATATCAATTTGAAACTAAAGCAAACAAAACCAATATGTTATCAACGAATTTGCATTTAGAATAGAGAAATGAGAGCAGAAACAAAATGCGGAAAGGAAAGCAATAAAAATACGGATGCATAAAAGTTTGGTAGTCTCGGATGGGAATTATGATAAAAAAATGCACCGTCCAACGCAAACATGTCATAAAAGTGTATGTTTTATTCAGAAGCGGTCGCAAAACAATATCTATTCTATTCCTATTGGAGCTCAGCAAGTATATTGAAATTTAAATCTATATTTAAACGACAGAGATCCAAATTGGAATGTATTGAACGTGGCTCGATATTACCCAAATCTATACATTTAATAAAATCTTAAACGAGCCTTATCGGTAAAGTACATTAAATAGTTTTTCAAAAAAAAATATTTTGTACGCGTTGTACTTATGTTACCGAAGTCAAAAAAATAGTTTTTAGAATAATTTTTGTCTGTTTGTCACAGACAACGTTTGGGCACTCTAATCTCAGAAACGGCTTAATCGATTTGAATGCGGTTTTCACCGATGTATTTTACCCAGTTTCCCGAATGTATATTTCATTTCAATCTGTTTGTTGTTTGTCTGTGCCTTTGTGCACGCTAATCTCAGAAACGGCTTAACCGATTTTCATGTGTAAACAAACAAAAAGTTACGCACTATTCCGACTGTCACGCGTACGAAGTCGCAGGCGGAACTAGTGAAATGCAAATTGGTTCTTCTAATGACACATTAATATAAACATTTTCGTTGGTTTCAGTTTGGTAGATTTTCTATTTTTCACTTTTTCGTTTCTTTTCAAACCAAGGCACGCTGTAATATTCAAATTACATAAAATCTATTAGAAGTGCATCAAAGGTGTTTATATGCGCCCAGCACAAAGTCTAACGATAAGTACTCATTTGTTTGCAAAATGTTACATCTCTCCAATGATTCATCTCTCGTTGGTTAAAAAGCTGTTTAAAAACCTGTGATGCCTTCCTACGATGCACTTACTGAAAAGCTTAGTCTAATCTACTACAGAAATTTACTTTAGAAACTAGGTAAAGAGTTAGGATATGTGTGTGTGCATGTGCGCCTGTGTTGTGTGCTTGTTTGTGACTATTTGTCCTTCAGCGTATTAACGACATTGCGCTTGAAGGATGGTCTCGGCAGGTGGAAAATGTCCAAGTCTATAAACATGTCATTGTAAGTTGTGGATAATCTGCAGTAGGTATACTGAGTTAAGGTCGTAATTACCTAGTTCGAGATAGCGGGACATGGATTAATTTTATCCTTCTTCGACGCCTGGGCCAGGCCTGAAGTCGCAACATTTCAGACAACAGTTTTGGACAGTTAAGTGTCCCAGAACAGATGTCGCGGAGGAATGACATATCGGAGACAGTGCATCTGTCCTCCAAGGTCATCAATGCGTGACGTATGCAAGGATCATCATATATAGTTTAAGGGAATAGGTGCAACATTATTTTGTGTACGACAAACTGAAAGACGAATTTAACAGGTGTATCTGCGGAGTACAGCTAGTAACTAAGACTCCTGCAATAAACTTATGTGCTTTGAATTATGTTTAACAAATTTTACAACATTTTGGATTCACGGTTGCCTTTAAGCTCTAGTAAAAGAGATATCATTTTTCAAATTCCCAAAAATTAAACATGATATTCTGATTTAACTTACACAAACAACTTCAGAAGTTTCCCATTTCAACCGAGAACACTTTAAAAAGTTTTAACAGCTCGTATATGATAGGTATAATATAATGTGTAGATAGCGGATACGAAACTTTAATATGAAGATGAGCCAGCCGTTGTAATATGTAATTTAATTTTAGAATGTAAAACACTGTTATCTAAGAAAAAGACAATATACGAGTACGAATATGTAATGTATGTGATCTTTTTATGATTTCATTAAAATATTAGTGTACTGCACTTCTTACATACACTAATATGTATTTTCACATTGTCTTAAGCCTGCACAGGAAAAGCTATACGTAACTGTGAATTAATTGCGTTCATTTGATCTCTTGCTGTTTCGTTATAACTGAAGTTTTCGTTATGCAATAAATATGTGAGATATTTAAGTATTCATTCTAAACTTCGAACACTTTAGATACACGATTATTTGTAGTTTTTTTCGATAGAAAATAAATCCAAAGTATCTCTTAAACTCAATAGTACGACGTCAGTTTTTGAATAATAACAAATAAATAATAATGTTTTCTAAAACTTTGGATTACCGTGTTAGCGTCACTCTAGTAATATGTACGTAGTAATATATTGTTTTAAAGATGACAAAAAGAATGGTATCTTGAATTTTTTTTTTTCGAAACTGATAAAACATTATAATCGACTTCAAAAAAGTGATCTTGTCATTTTATTTTTGAGAAATAAATGATTTTATTTGATTAGATTAGTAACTCGTGTTTGTTTATTGACAACGTTAGCCACCTAACATCTAGTTCGTTTCCCTATTCTCATTTTGGAATCTATTATCATTTTTTTATTAAAAAAAAAATGTGTTGTTGTATAAAAAAATTAAAAAAGGAAAGACAAAAATAAAACACCGAGATTAAACACACCAATTTTGTATGGCCCCCAATGTAAGCACTTATGAGCTTGTGTTATGGGATAACATTCATACAATGAAGGGACGGTGAAACCTTGGACACTCAAACCCAGAGATTTAAATATATTTTTGCTCAAACCAGTTAACTTCGAAAAGTTCTTTTCCAAAGTTGGCCCTGCCGGGAATCGAACCCGAAACCCTTGAGTCAGGGCGATAATTGGTTTCATAAGTAGTTTTAATTTATTTCGAAAAAATATATAAATGAAAATATTTTTATTTCCATAGGGACATTTTTTTTTTCTCGAAATTATACAGATACAGAACTAGCGACCCTCCTTCGACTTTACAGGGATGCAATTTATTTTTATTTTTAATTATACTTACACAAACCTTTCTTATTTATCGCTCTTTTCAAAACCGTAGAGAAATCCGTTCGAAGGTTTAGAAGTAGCGGAGAAACATGGTAGAGAAAAACAGAAACGGACAGCGTTATTTTATATATGTATGTACAGACTTTTATTTTAAATAAACAAAGTCAGACTTTATAAATATTATATTAAGCATTTATAATAAGCATGTTATAAATGCTTAATATAATATTTAGACTTTAAAACACATTTTTTTTATTTTGGCTTTGGCGAAAGTGTGGCAAACCACACTTTGGCGAAATACGTGCACAGTCAAAATTGTCATGGGAATTGATTTCAAACTTAAATTATAAACCAAAATATAACGAAAATATATAGGCCATTGCAGGTCCACTTGTCTTCTAATGGGTACCATTTACCAACACTACTATTGCACATTTCCAAGAACTAATGCGTTTTTAATGGCCTCCCTTGGGCACACATACCTTTAGTGCAGTTCAAAAACTTCAATATTCTCAAAACTCGAACCATATGTTGGCCATTACAAAATTGACGAAACTCTACTTGCTTTAAATCCGTGACTAACTTCGTTATTGCAAGATTAAAAGAAAATTCAGTGTGACGAACACATGGTGCACAATATCGACATACTTCATTTAAGGCAAAACCTTTGAGACGCGAATTAGCAAGAACTTAAAAGTCATTAGTCTCGTGGACGAATGGACCTTTATTTCTCCAAAGAGTTGCATTGTAATGGTCACGTCGGAGCCAATACCTCTCAATACTTATATAACCAATACTCACAACTTGACATTAGACCTGACAAAGAAAAAAACTTCAACAAAAAAGGGCTCAATGTCACGCCCATGCAGCTCCGAAGGTTCTCACGCGGGCCCGAACAAACAAATCTCGTAGTATGCAACGTAACTAAAAACTTAACCGCCTACTTTGTCATACACGTCAACTATTACAGCTTTCTCACGAGCCCAAAACATTTTACCCGAAGAAAGCCAGCGTTGTGCTCGTGCGAGTCACGACAACCGTTCATATTGAAGAGTGACCGTTACAATGTCCTATTGGGAGGGTAAAAAGTAAAAGAAATAAGGAGCCGCGAGGTTCGACACTTCTATATGTATCGTAACAATAATACCGTCCCGTGGGAACTCATCTTCAGGCTATGTGATAATTGCCTAGTTTGCCTAAAGCCCTAAACAAATCCTTCGCTTTTGAGGCGAAAATAAACGCGGTAATTATAGGTTGGGAAAACATAGGGACCGAACCGATGCCGACCAAATGATGGGTGGTACATGAATTATTAGGGATATTATGAATTATTGAATACAAAGGAATTGTTAGGCGTCGTACTTTTAAAAAAATATTTTCAAATGATAACCGACATTCCTTTAATGTTTGTGTACTATAATTAGAACAAGTTAGTACGCATTGAACGGGACTTTTAATTATAGCATTGAATAATATGATTTATAAGAGCGTTTGTTAAACTGCTAATTAGCTCGACTTTTCTTTTCTATGCAAGGTTCTGTTGTTATATGATTTTGCAAAAATTGTTTATATGAGTTTGCAAAAATTGTTTAATTTGCACTGCATTCAGAGCCTAATAGAATAAACGCATTTATGTTACTTTTAATGCTGTCTTTTATTTTTCTTAACTTTCTCCGTCTGTATATGAATAACTAATATGAATAACTAAATTAACTAAAAAAATATATTCATATAACTATATATTATAATAGTGTTGTCATAATAAAGACAAAAATATCAACGGTATCGAATTTCTAGTTCGAAATTGATTTCTTCGACTTCAATATTGAACTTATAATGAATCCTAAATGCATCCAAAAGCAGTCCAAAAGTCACAACACTGACTTACTACTTTACGCAGGATATTGCTGGCGTAAACACACACACACACACATACCATACATACAAATTTCTTTTGCCCTTATTATAATTTTACTGATTAACTTAAATTGGATATTATTATGTGTATGATTTTGGCTATTGCGTTTATATTAATAATAATAATAACTTTATTTCAGACTTCATTGTGTCCATAGCTTTTTTAAATTATAATACTATACATTGTAGAAAATTAAAATTAAAATATAAACTAACAATAAAACAGGTATTTATTTTATACAGATACAGCCAGTTTATAAAGGCTATCGAATAACTCTGTCAACTTTAACGAATAAATGAATAAATAAATATATCCTGGAGATTCCTATAATAAGCATTTTGTTTTGTTTTGTTTTCATTAAATAAGCATTTTGTTTAATTTGCAATCATAGATCAGATCTCGAAAAATATTTTTAAAAATAAATTTAATAATTATTTTGTAAGCTTTATGTAGTGGAAACTAAGAAGTTTCAAACAGTTTTGATTATACAAATAAATTTAAAAAAAAAATGATGTGTAATGTGTAACAATGCCTACATTAGTTTAAATTAATTACGTTGGAAATTGAAAATAGGACTATGTCCTAAGAGCTCCGTTCTACCCGTCCACCACAATCCGCACTCAGCGAAGCGCGACGCGGACACGTAGGTCCGATCTCGTTTGTAAATAAATATTTGTTTCACTTGTTTTCGCTTTAGAAATTGATTAAGTTGCTCGTGATATTTTATTTTTTAAACGTATTCGACCTTTAGTTTTGTGTTAGTTGCTACTGATGGCGCCGGTTGCATTTCTTGGCATGATTTGTGAAATCACAAGTCAGTTACATTTACAAAAACACAAGAGCTAAAATCTATAACACTATTTAGCGGAAAAGCATTACTTTCGTCGCCTAATTTGACTTCTTAAAGTAAAATTAAAACCTAGATAAAAATACAGAACAAAATAGACTATATTTAAAAAAGTATAAATAGGGCAGAAATTCAAAAAATCTATTTTCTGAGAAAAAAAATAGTAAATTGCTGCCCAAAAAAGCTTTCTCGGCACAGTAAATAACAAGTAAATAACGACTACAATTGTTTTTAAGCTTATTAATAACTTAATTTCTGTTCTAAAGTTTTAATCGCCTACTCTTGTTTCTTTTAAAAAAAAACCTTGAAATTTTTAAATCTGTTCGGTTATTTCCGAGAAGCTACAAAAATTGGTTGTGTAATATTGCACCTTAATTCATAGGTTATTTATTAGGTCGCGCTTATTTTGGTAAAAATTGTGTTCGGTCAGATTTTGATAAGGTTTTGATAAGGTTGGTTGGTTTGTGTATAATCCAACTATTGTCTATAACTATAATATCGTACTTATAGAATATATTTGGCATAATCTTAAAGCTTTGGTCGCACCGATAGTAAGTGATAGTGTTCACAGTACATAATTCCTTGAAATCCTTGTTGCATACGGAACTATCTATAAACAAATAAAAGGAAGTGAAATATTGATTTTGTCCATGTTTGTGCTTATCATAGCGACACGGGGCAAATATGTTTTAGATAAATGTAGTATTTTAAACATCGATAAGTTCTTAGTACCTTGACTTCAAGTTTCGATAATCGACAATTGAATGCATTTTATTAAGCTGTTAAAAGCTGCCAGCTGTACGCTCGAGTTTTGAGCATTCATTTTTATTTATATAGATAAGTATTATAATGTTATAACACTTTATCTAATGTTAGGCTGTAGAAATAAAAACCAAATTGCATTGCACTGAATATGAATATATATACCTACATATATTAAATGAAATTAATTAATTAAATAAATGACCTTAAATTTAATAACCTTAAATTAAATGAAGTGAATATGAAATTAAATAAAGTGAACTTGGATGAGTGGTTAGGGTGCTTGCCTTGACGCTCTGTTCTAGGGTTCCCGGGTTCGATTCCCGGCAGGGTCAACTTTGAAAAATCAACTTTTCAAATTTGGCTCTGGTCTGGATTTGGAAAGTAGTGGCAGGGCACACTGCGTTTTCGCAGTCATTTGGGCAGCCCGTCTGGCGGCAGTAACCACCCCCTTACAGAAGACCACCGTGAAATAACTGCACTTGTGCTGTTGTGTTTCGGTGAGTGAGTAAGGGATGCCAGAGCCTATTTCCCTATCCACTCCTAATCCCTCATCCTTAATCCTACTGTAGTCGGCAGCGCACTTGCAGCAGCTTTGCCGTTGCTTGTGTTATAGGCGACGGTAGCCACCTACCATCAAGTGGACCGTCTGCCTATCTGCCGATCTTAAAATTAAAAAAAAAAATTTACATAGACAATAAAAATACATAGTATTATATATTTTAAGAGATAAAAATTATCTACCAACATTCCTAGACCACGGAATAGGTGTATGCTTATATTACCAATGCTACATTTTATATTAATGTCGAAATTAAACCTGGCATGCATTTAATTTAACTGTATGGAACAAAAAAAGTTAAATTAGCCCTCTTAAAGAACATATATTATTACCACTCAAAGAAGGTTATTGCAATCTGGGTTTAAAAAAACCATACGATCTAACCTTTAATGGTTGGCTGTATTTGTAAATGTCAAAACTCTTAGCGCAGATTCAAAGGTCATTATTGATTGATAAGTGTCAGCTTGTAACAAGGTAAACCGAATCTGATAATCTGAGCCGTCTTTAAATTAAATACTTGTCTATAAACAAATGTGTCTATCATAAAAATAGGTTAAAACTTATACTAAATGTTTCTTCTCTTGTTGATATCAATCTTAACCTGCGGTTAGCTGAACATAGGCTCAAATGTCTGCACTGCATACTGCATAGATTAATTCGCAGATACGAAATTAAATAGTAGTAATAAATTAGATTAGACGTTAGTAATTAGTAAGTAATAAAAAATTATTTTTTTTGTAAAAGTCAGCAGGTAGCTGACTGACAGTATATTTGATGGTAAAAGCAACAACACAGAGTTTGCAAATGGGATGCTGATATTGATACGATAAAGGACATGGGATAAAAATGATGAGTAACAAATGGGAGAGATAAGAGCGTCTGCGGCGGGAAATCCCCGTTCATGCCATGTACTAATTTGGGTTTTTTCTAAAAACTTAAATGCATTTACTGACTGCTTCCAAACGGCGAAGGAAAACGTCGCGAGGAAACCTGCATATGTCAAAAAATACGTCCACTGGGTAGGCCTGTGCCTCAGATCAGACAAACAATGTCTGATCTGAGGCCTGTGCCCTGCAGTAGGGACATATAATAGGCTGTTGATGATGAAAGAGCTCTGACATCTCTCTCACTCACCGAAATACAACACGTGTTTTATTCCACGGTATAATTTCGTAACGAGGTGGTTACTGCCGGCAGAAGGGCTGCCCAAATAATTAATGACCGCAGAACGCAGTATGCCATGCCGCTACAAAATTTTTAAACGAAGATAACTTTAAAATTTAAATTTAAAATATTTTCAAAGCCACTGGAAACCACACTGTAAAAAGATTTTCGGATTCACTTTTATAATAATATTTTTTATAAATAAAAATAAATTTTAAATGTAAATCTATGATTTTGAATTGAAGATTTCTCTGTAATTGAATTCTCTCGAATTGAATTTTAGTTGTTGAGCGCAAAATTCCAGAACAGGTGGAGCAATTGGGCTATTTTTTTTTTAATATTATTTTTTTCGTTTTTTGACTAAGCTAATTCGATCGAGACGAGGATTCTATTCTACCCCAGAGTCTTATATTATTATATGTACTCTTAAATATATATAGTAATATAAAACTCCGTAGTTATTCCTTATTCCTTTGATTATTAATAAAAATTATTAATAATCAATTAATAATTATTACATTTATTGAACAACTATAGTTGTCTATTTCTTCAATAACTATAAAAATATGAAATATAAATAAGACGGCAAATAAATAAAAAAGGAAGATCAGAACCAGTCTTGAATTAAGTAATTCCACGGGTAAAGCTTTTACCTATGAAATATTATTTTTCCCTAAAATATTTTATACTATAGTTATTATATCGTTAACATGTTTTGTTCTTTTATAAACTCTATAATATTAGTAGAACTATCTCTAGTTCTGGCTATAGTAAGTAGTAGTAGCCAGAAATAGTTATTAGTTGTGTGCCCTGGGAATAACTTACTGATATGAATTTTATTTCAAGAGGACCCTGAAAATGACGATATATCTTTTAATTTTTCTATGAAGTTCTTTTTTCCTTCTTTTTCTTTTTTTTTTTCGTTGAAGTGAAGACATTAGACACGTTGGGCACTTTTGTGATGGGGTAAGATAACTGAATTCGCGTCACCATCACGCTCAGATACATATATTTATATACAGATGTGTATGTATATGTCCTACGACTGACAGTTCTTTTTTAATGCAAAGTCGACAGACAGGCTGACGGTCCACTTGATTTTTTTTTTTTTTTAATTTAAATGGGTTTGCTCTTGACCAGCATCTATCCATGTAGGAAGGATGAGGCCGAAGATGGAGCGAGCTCACCCAGAAGATGCCTATTCACTCGAACCTTGAAAAGATTTGGGTTATATGAGCTCGGAAATACAGACGCCGGCAGGGAGTTCCAATCCTTAGCAGTGCGCATCACAAAAGATGTTTTAAAGCGCTTGGTCCGAATTAGAGGGATATCGACAAGGTGAGGATGGTAACCAGCCGTACGTCTGCATGTCCGATAGAAGAAAGGGGAAGGCGGTATGATCTCATGCAGCTCTCGAGCGCACTCTCTCTGTTGATGGTATGATGGTAATTAAACTTTGGTAAATTGCAATAATAAAACAGTCTATGAAGTTATACATATCAGCTTTCATAGGGGAACGGACAAACGCGTATGTACTCACACGATTAGTGCATTCCGTGGCAAATATCTGCAGTGTAGGTTTATTGTAGTAGTCAAGGTTATTGTTGACTGTATCAATGTGGGCATGATACATCTATTGTTTAAATTATAATGCGCGGTTGTTCATGCGTGTATCATAATTATTCTTGAATACCTACTTATTCATATTGATTTGCTTACAAGCATATAAAAACAATATTTGCAACATTGTATAATCAACTTTAAACAAAAAACTCTAGCCATTTAAATAAAACAAATGAATATTTTACAGTCGATTCAGACTAGTTTATAAGGAAGATTGAATCGACAAAGAAACTTTCGTATGATTATAATATACTAGCGGCCCGCCCCCGGCTTCGCCCGTGGCGCAATTTTTATATACTAAAACATTCCCCGTTTATCCCTCTTTCCATTAGTGAAAACCTAATTAAAATCGGTCTACCCGTTCACGCGTGATGCCGTGACCAAGGGAAATAGGGATTCATTTTTATATATATAGATAGATTATCTATCTATATGATAGTTGTGTTTCTTCTTCAATTGTTACTAAGTAATATTTTTTTAGTTTTCTTTTCTTTATAAGTATTTAGTAAATTAAAATTATATAGTTCAATGCCTACACTATCGTCGTTTCGGTTTCGAGATGCTTATTCTATGTACATAGCATAAAATTTCCTAAATACCTCTGCTCATTTGAATTATTAAATATAAATAACAATACAACAATTGCTAAATTAATGATAAAAATAATAAAAAATACAACGGTGATTCAGTGAGAACACGGCGAGGCTCCGGAATCTACACAAACTTAGGAGTTTGGGTAGAATATCTCCTCCAGAGTGACTGAATCGGGTATTGTGCCCATAACGCTCGCCGCGTTCCCTCTCTGTATAGCCAAACTAATGCGTTGCCTTAAATAATTACACGAAAATTTATTGCCGGATACTTTAATTAATTGTTTGCCAAGTGTTTTTAAGAATAATTTGGATTCTTCGCACCAAGGGCCGAAAGTTTCAACGGCGAAAGGGATGAAATTATAATTTTGAGATTTTATAAAGTTATATTTTTTTGTTTTTAAACGAGCTGCTGATTCAGCCGCCGAACCTGGTTCCTTGGCAGAGAAGGCAACATGTGAGGGAGCAAGGGTGTCGACGCATGTAGCATCCCAGACGAGAGCTTTTCCCTCAGACCAGGGTATTAAGGTCATCCCATCTGGACGCTTACCGTCGTCCCTGGACAGATTGGGCTCGAGGATGGCGGGGACGCCTGCTGTAGATAGTGCTTTTTTTATTATGTCATTTATCATTGAATGGCGTGGAAAGCGACCGGCACTTCTTTTGCAATGTAAACCATGACGACCGTTTGAAAGAACGCGGTTTCCGCAGAGGCAGGTATGTGGCTGCACAACAGAACAGCCTAAGCGCAGAGCCACTGAAATACGCATGGTATTGTTATCCAGAAGAGTTGACATTTGTCTAGAAGGTAGAGTGTTAAGCCAAGCACCAGATTCGTATGTGCACGCAGCTTTAAATCGTGCCTCCTCGTCAACCGTGTCAAATGTTAAATTTGATATAATTCTATTTACGTTTTGTTGGTCCCAAAACTTCTGAAAAATTCTAGAATTTGGCATTGGCTCAACGCTATTTGGACAGAGGTCCTCCCATAATGCCTTGGCAGCTGGCAGATGGCTTATCTCAAGCTTGTCCCCAGAAGAGGGTAATATGATAGACACAAGCTCAGAAACACCATATGCTGATGCCAAGAAAGCAGGAAGTATTAAATCGGCAACACGTCGGATGCCAAGACCTCCATGGCGAATTGGAAGAGAGGCCTGTAAATATTGTGAATTATTAATTTTTATGTTGAATATTGACTCTAATATTTTTTTGATTCCATTGTCAAAATTAAACACGAAATCAGGAAAAAACCACAAAGGTGTTGTTCTAATAATATAGGTTAGTTTTGGAATTGAGAAACAATTTTTTAGAATTAAGTATGCTACGTGAGAATTAATAGTTTTCAATCTATCAAGTAGTAATTTTAAATTTTCTTCCTTTTTTTTTTAAAGTAAAGGACCAGCAGCTATGTTAACGGGAGCACCGAGCAGAGACAAGTCTGTTACAATGCGAATACTTGGCAAGGCTTTTTCGACTCTGGTAAAAGTGTCATTATCATAAGTGGAACAAAAATAAATTTCACATTTTTCTGCATTGACTTCAAGACCCATTTTATAAAGTTCTGTTTTTAAAGTTAATAGGTCTGAAATAACTGAATCGGCATCACCAGCTAGAGTGCCGTCATCAAGGTACCAAATATTTAGTTCAGATTTGAGATTTTCGATAGTTGAGTGGATTCCTAAGCTAAAAATTAATGGACCAAGAGGGTCTCCTTGTTGAGCGCCAACTCTTGACATGATAGTATGCTTCCCAAAAAATAAATACGAATCAGCTGAATAACACTGCCACATAAAAGCATAGATAGCGGGCATTTTCTCTTTAACAGCTGAAAGTAAAACATCCCTTTCGATGGAGTTGAAAGCGTTTTTAAGATCTATTTTTATAAGAATTTTGTTCGTGGAATTGTTTACATCAATAAAAGTCCGAACTGAGTGTATAGTAGCCTCACATTTGAATTATTAATTGGAAACACTATAAATACGCAATTATGATTTTTTAACAATTCAATCGAGTATTCAATCAGTACAAGAGATTGATATTTTTTTTTTAAATATAATTATTACTTCACAATAATTTTAAAACTATACCTAAATAGTATGCCTCCATAGAATCGATTTATATTAACTTTTTGTTGTTTTCGGCTTTCTGAAATTTGAATAATTATGAAAGTCGGCATAAAGGCACAAAACCTGAAAAGTCGGAATAAAGCTATTCGGTATGTGGTTTTTCACCAAAGTCGTCAAAATGGGAAAGTCGGCACAAAGGTAAACACTCTATAAAAGGAGTTTTATGTTATTGTTTCTTAAATCTGAGCTTCGAAAAAGAAAAAAAAACCAAAACCAAATTTTATTATTTAATTACATTACTAAAGCCTTAAAATTAATTCGCCGTACCCTTGTCTTTATTTAACTTCATTTCTCCGTTAACTTCTTATCAACTACCCGACGGGGTTCGATAAGATTTTTACTAATGGAAATAGCGATTCGATGAAGGTTTTTGTATATCATTTGCAGAAAAGAATGGCATCCGTGGAGTGGGTCGCTAGTAATACTTAAAAGGTACATTAAGTTAAGTTAAGTAAAATTCACTCAACTTTAATAAGATTATAAAAAATACTATATTAACGGACACATTAAGCTATGCGGGTTCCGAGTCTGACTAAATATTTGGGCAATACGAACATTAAGGTATGTTATTACCTAAAATTGCCATGGAAATATTTACTGTCGCCTATTATTACAACTGTGTCATCAGCTATGTTGTAAATGTTGCAATATCTAAACAAAATTGAAGTTAATATCGTCTTGTCTAGGGATGTCATACTACTTTATAAAACAAAGTCTCCCGCCGCGTCTGTCTGTCTGTATGTATTATCGCGATTATCTCAAAAACTACTAAACTAACTTTGATGCGGATTTTACTAAAGGAAAGAGCGTTAAACGAAGAAGGTTGACCTATGCTAATTTGACCCATGCGAAGCCGGGAGCGTGTATCTAGTTACTTAATTAACTATTTAATCCATAACATGTCCTTTAAGCTATTAATTATCGACAACTATCTTTTAAATACAACATTATAACTTTTAAATTGACCTATTTGCAACTGGTCCAAAAATATATAGAAAATATATGTATAATGAAATCAATGAATGAGTTTTTATTGTTTTTTTTTATTGATTTTTCTCTCTATTTTATTGTGTGTATTTGTATGTCCTCTTTGTATAAAATTGTTTACTTTGTGGAAAATGTTGTTGATTGCACTATTATTTAAGTTTATGCATGTTTTTATTTTTTTTTTAGTCTAATATACATGGTGCAATTGTTTGTTTTCCCTAATAAAATAAAATAAATAAAATAAAATAAAGTATATATGTGATCATTTTTTTATAAGTTAGATTGGTTATAGTAAGCTATCCTTAAAATATAGACATATGCTATCGCGGACTCTTTTGTAGACCTATAAAGAGAACATTATTTTATCTCAAACAGATTAGGCAGCGTTATTGATGAAAGCTCTCAGACGGCTTGACATCTTCAACAATCATCGTCATATTCCAACCAATTTACACATAACCTTAACGAATTGTAGACCTAAACCTTCCTTAGGAATCACTCTATTGATAGGTGAAAACCGCATTAAAATCCGTCTAGTAGGCAGACAAACAGATGCGGCAAGGGACTTTGTTGTATAATAATTATGTAAGGATACATATATCTATTTATTGTGTATGTCAACATTAATTTTAAAAAAAACTATTTAAAATGCTCTTCAAATGAATAAATTTATATGAGTTGAAAACGAGTTATTAAAATATAAGACAGACGTTTTAGTTTGTAACAAATTCTTTAACTTGAGGTTAGTATCTATCTAATCAATTCTGATATTATAATCTTATTTATTTATTTATTTATATTCAACCCCACCAATGTCCTTCAGTACCTATCTGTGGTTGATTTAACAAATAATCATAAAATTCATATCAATGTCAGTCCTTGCTTTGCCATAAGTGGCGCACGTATTTTAAAATACCATGACCCTTATCAGGGCGCTCTAAAAACCCAGGACTGCCCAAGAAATTACAACATATACATTTGGTATGAAACGGAGCTTTTAGTGATATCTTGAGAACAGACTGACTGACTTCCTTGATTTTTTTTAATCTTGGCCTCAAGCAGTTTCCTCGCGCATTGGTCACGGCATCACGCGTGAACGGGTAAACCGATTTTAATTCGGTTTTCACTAATGAAAGAGGGATAAACGGGGAATGTTCATATATATAAAAATTGCACCCCGGGCGAAGCCGGGGGCGGGTCGCTAGTCACAAATAAAATTCGTATACCTACAATTCCATCTCTGACGCATGTCAAAAAAATTAATATAACATACAAAAATTCATTTTATCATAATGAGAAACTGAATTTAATACGCTAATAAGTTAACATAACATTTAACTTTTTTTGAGGCGATACGAAGTTCGTCGGATCAGTATCATAATTTATCGTATTTTATTGTAAAAAAACGTATTTTATTATACCTAAAAGGTATATTTTAGGACAATATAAACAGAAGCTTTTCGGCGTAAAAATAACATAATTACCAAACCAGCCTTTTCTCTACGTCAAAGTGACATTTTGACAACACAGTGACATCAGGCAATGAAGACGTGGACATTTTTATAATCAGTCGAGGTCTAAATTTAAAATGTTGGCTGTGCCATTTAAAAATGCATTCGGTATTCATAAGTACATATAATAAAATCGTAAACGAACAGTGTCAGTCAATAAAACATTTTAAAAAAATGCAACTGAAAAAGATTTTTTAGATTTTTTGTCTGTTTATCTATGCGTTTGTGCACGCTAATCTCAGAAATGGCTTAACCGATTCGAATGAGGTTGTAGCATGTATTGTAGCAAGCTTCCCATAACATTCAGTGTTTATTTTATTCCAATAGGTTTACAAACAAAAAAGTTACGCTCTATACTGAATACCACGCGTACGAAGTTGCGGACTCATTATCATTCAACATTCTGGACTAGGTATTTAACAAGACTAGATTTGTTAATAAGACGAGAAAATAAAACCTAATTGCATCCGTGCGAAGTCGGAGGCGGGCCGCTAGTATATTTATAAAAGCAACGATCACATCAATTAAAAAAAAAAATCTTCAACAAACTGCTTCAAATGTATCTATTCACAACACAACCCTAGCTACAAAATGGCTCGTTTCCCTTTCATTACATTACAGTCATACAATCACAACATTACAGAGATTATCATCAAATTGGCTCGACTAAGAAACAATGAACGAGCGCTAAAAAAATTCAATATATGCATTAAGCATACGACCTGCATGGCCATTAACCGAATTATTCAAACAAACTTTACCGTTTACTAACGAAATAGCTTCGAGTGCGTACTGATTAGGAAACAGTTTAGTGTAAAAGACAATCTCCATTAGCCGTTTCAAGTCTAACCCAGATTTTCGGACCGAATTATTTTTTAGACAGACTTGCTGCCAATTGCTGACGGTCCGATTGATTTTAAATCAATACCGATGCAAAGTTGAGAGAGATTGGAAGGTCCCAGAGGTGCAAGGATTCTTCAAGATTGTGAATGCTGTAATCTATTCTATACATAAATAAAATCGTAAACGAGCCGTGTCTGTACATTAAATAATTTAAAAAAAAAAAAACAATTTGTACGTTTGTGCACGCTCAGAAATGGCTTAACCGATTAGAATGCGGTTTTCGCTGATGTATTGTAGCAAGCTTCCCATAACATTTAGTGTTTGTTTCGTTTCAATCGGTTTACAAACAAAAAAGTTACGCGCTATACCGAATACCATGCGTATGAAGTTGCGGGCTCAGCTAGTCTATGGAATATTCGCGACCCGCACCGGCTTCGTGCGCATACATTTTTTTCTGCAATTTATACACAAAAACCTTCAGGATTTAATGCACTTTATATATTTTTTTTATATCTTCTTAGTGGCTATTTCTGTCTGCTAGAGTACCAGTATCACTTGGTCCATTGCTGAAATATTGTGATTGCCACGTAAACTAAAGCTCTCTACCTATACCTACCACGTTAAGGAACTGTAGTACTTTTTTGATAGAGGCATTCTTCACATCTTCACAAGCCATTGTGTGGCTTCCTAGGATGTGACTGCGCTTGTGCATCAGGGGGCCACATTCGCACAGGATATGCATTGGTGTTTCTTCTGCCTCATGGCAGAAGCGACACTCTCCCGTACTAGTGAGCCCCATTACTTTTAGGTGCCTATTGAGGCGGCAGTGCCCCGTTAGTGTCCTTTACATTAGTGATAACTGTATCAAAATCCATTAGGTATTTAAGAAGTTAGCGTAAAAACAGATAGACGTGGAATGCAACTTTATAGATATGGACAAAAAGATAGAAATTATAATATACCTGAATAAGTAATATTTAAATTAATATAATAAATTTATTACTTATACCTAATTAGAAATGTCGTTGTGAGTAATCCTCTACTAATTACACATTGATTAAATACCTGTTACATTTACAACTGATTAGCCACAATAATTTAGCATCAAAATACAGCTGGTTGGTTCCGTAATTACAAAATGAATAAGTACATGTGCTACGCACCAAATAAACGGATCATACGAGCAAATACTTATATAACAGAGGTAGGTGCCTATTGTAATTAATTGAGGGAAAAGAATAATTAATAAGTATACCTTTTCTCGTCTCGAATAAATATCTATTATATTTTATTTTCTAAATAGCGACCCGTCTCCGGCTTCGGCTTCGCACGAATCCTACTTTTCCATAAATTATATCCACTCACTTACAGAAGACCATCGTGAAATAACAACACGTGTGCTGTTGTGTTTCGGTGAGTGAGTAAGGGATGCTAGAGCCCATTTCCCTATCCACTCCTAATCCCTTATCCTTAACCTACTGTAGTCGGCAGCGCACTTGCAGCAGCTGTCGCGTTGTTTATGCATTATAGGCGACGGTAGCCACCTACCATCAAGTGGACCGTTAGCTTGTCGGCCGACCTTAATATAACAAAAAAACAAAAAAAAATACACACTTCTATAATACGCTATCTCTCTTCTCATTATGCCTACTAGCTTTTGCTCGCGACTTAGTCCGTGTATCTTTAGAAATTATTACTCGCTGATAATGTAGCTTTCTATAGGTGAAAGAATTTTTAAAATCGGTCCAGTAGTTTTTCAGTTTATTCATTACAAACATACCTACATACATACATACATGCATACATACATTAATACATACAGACAAATCTTTTTTCTTTATAATATTAGTATAGACTAACTGAGCCCGCAACTTCGTACGCGTGGTATTCGGTATAGCGAGTAACTTTTTTTAAACCGATTGGAATGAAACAAACACTAAATATTACGGGAAACTTGCTACAATACACCAGTGAAAACTGCATTCAAATCGGTTAAGCAATTTCAGAGATTAGCGTGCACAAACAGACAAAAATTCTAAAAATAATTTTTTTGACCTCCGTAACATAAGTACAATGCATACAAAGTGTACAAATTGTTTTTTTGAAAAAATATTTGATATACAGACAAGGCTCGTTTACGGTTTTGTTATGAGTATAGATAATATGAATCTCAAAATGTTTTTGTTAAAATGTAAAATCTAATTATGTGCCTACCTTAGTTGTTTAGAAAATTCGTTAATTGCCAGCTGTGTTGAAATAACTAATAAAGAAAGTCAAACGCTTTTTTAAGTATGTAAGTAGGTAGCTTATAGTAGTAATAAATTATCTTAAAATTATACTAAGCTAATGAATGTAAAAATACAATTTATCAATAATTATAATTAATTAAAATAATTACTTTAACATAAATGTTAAAGTAAATCAATCTTTAGTTATATTATTCTAAAAATTATTGGAGATATCTATTGTTAGATAACATTATTATTAAAAGGAATAAAAACAAATGTTTTTGTGTACTCACCTACTTACGCTTCCGTGTAGTTATTAAACTGTAATAATGATTCATATTTTTATATAATGAAACAGAATAATAATGAAGGTATTACGATCCTGATTTTATACAAGGTAAGAACCTACGTTTTATCCGTTTATTTCCAACTAGCTGCTCGTCACGAGCTTCGCACGGATACAATTTTTTTCTGCAAATTACCTATGTACACAATCCTTCTTCGTTGATTAAGAAAACTGTATCAAATTTCGTTGGGTGGTTGAGAAGTTAGCGGATAAACAGACAATTCAATATGTAAAATTTATAATATTTATTTATTTATTTATTTACAATAGATACACCAGCGACAATATAAGTATTTAGTTACAAAAATATCACTCACTTGTAAAATCTAGATCTAACAAATCCGTCTTTACAGGTGAATACATCAATTATCAAAATGTAGCACAAAGTAGAAATTTAAATTTAAATAATCTGAAAACACAAAACAAAAAGGAAAGAAAATAAATGCAGAATACATAATAATATGTAATACAGAATAATATATATAGATATATAAGAAAAAATTATGGAAGTAAATAAAAAAATTTACTTACCGACTTCGATTATCATCTCAAAACAAAAAAATAACATAAAAACACAGCTCCAACACAGTTTCTTCATATTGAAAAACTTTTAAACACTCTCTTAATGAATTAAATGAGTAAAATCACATTTTTCACATACAACAAAATAACTGCAAAATTCATTAGCTTTTTCTTTATTGTTTAAAAAAATCACGAGCACATATTACAATTATTGTTTTTTAATGATTACAATTAAAAACATCGAGAGAGAGCTCGAGAGATTTTGGCGCGAAACGCGACGACCGTTCGATGAGTACGCGGTGCTGTATCGAAATGAATTTTGTAGGTAGAGTTTCTGTAGGCATCCAAAGTAAAGGCTCGCACACACTGCCTCTGGTGATCGACCCCACCGGAACCACAGTGGATGATCGGCGGACTGACGACTCTATGTGCACCGCACCGAAACATGCCTTCAACCAAAACTTATTAACGTGCAACCAACTGTGCACTTTAAACCATTGCTTTAAAGTCGAAAATTCAAACAGGGACGTAACTATATTGGAGTAGAGCGTATGCGCATAGAGAAAAGCATGTCACCCTATTGTTAGTATTGTTTTAAAGGGCCATCGGAAAAACAAAAACCATAGGAGCAAAAAATTACAAAGCAATTCTTGGATAATGACGAAAGTGGGCATTGGGTTCGCAGATGTTTAAGACGGTTATTTATAAAAAAATAAGGGTAATTTAAGCGGAGACGTAATAAGATTTATGAAAGAGCACAGTTTTACAATACATAACTGTGGAAAGAGGCTGTAAATAGAGGATTGATTACATGAAATAATACTGTGAACACCGTTTTGTTTTGTGTTATATTATTATTATTTTATTATGTATTATACTAGCGACCCGCCCCCGGCTTCACCCTGTGTGTAACTATATAAACATTCCCCATTTATTCCTTTTCTATTAGTGAAAACCGAATTAAAATCGGTCTACCCGTTCACGCGTGATACCGTGACCAAGGGAAATGGGGATTCATTTCATTTTATATATATAGATTATTATTTTATTATATATTATATTATTCTCATAAGAATTTATATTTATTTAAATAATAATGAATACCTACTTAAGCTTTCCACTGTAGCCATTATGTGCTATCCATATCTTCTAATAGTTGTGCTCGCGGCTTCTCTCGCTTTGAAAGATCTTATCTTAGATACATATAATATAAACGAGCCATGTCATATTAAAAAAAAAAAAAAAAAAAAAAAAACAATTTGTACACATTGTACTTAGTTATCGAGGTAAAAAAAATAGTTTTTAGAATTTCTGTCTATTTGTGCACACTAATCTCAGAAATAGCTTAACTAATTTGAATGCGGTTTTCACTGATGTATTTTAGCAAGCTTCTCTTAGTATTTAGTGTTTATTTTATTGCAATCTGTTTACAAACAAAAAAGTTACACGCTATACCACGCGTACGAAGTTTCGGGCTCAGCTAGTAAAAAATATAACTCTATTGATGGCGCCATCTATTTTACTACAATAGAATTAGGTGAAGAGCTACATCTATCGGATTTAGGTAGAACTGTATTACACACCAATTTAATAATAATTTAATACTATATAAATAATATGCTTCAATTTCCAAACCCTTTGGGATCCTAAGAATAAAACCTTAAATAAAAGATGCAGGTTTAGGCTGAACTGTCGAGAATGAAACTACAAGATTATTTTATTACATATTTATATACCAAAATTAAATATTTAACAAAACTGAACTAAAATCTTCAAACAAACAGGAATAAGAAAGATATTTATGTCTTAAACACGGGAGAAAATGTAATTATCATGGTAGCCAAAGAAATATTGATAACCAAGTACCAAGGGTTGATGTAACTGTTTCATCAACCCTTGCTTATTTGAGCAACTTGACCAACCACAGCCACTGCGGGTCCGGCTTTGGAAATTCCATCACGAATTTTTCGTGCAATTTTTTCCTGTAAAATACATTTTTTTTAAAATATATTGTATACATATATTTTCATCAATCATACTCTAAAATTATATTTAAATTAAAATGTCGATGAAAATTCGTTTTATCAGTTTTAGGGACATTAAAATTCGAATTTCCATTTATACATTTTTTACAACGTTGTATTATATTTCGATGCTAGTAAATGACAAAGGAATATACTGTGAAATACCTGTTCTGCCTAATTGTTTTATATTTAATAAAATAGACGTATTAACATGTTTATTTATTCATTCATTATTCATTAAAGTTTACAGAATTATTCGGTAGCCTTTCACTAAGCGTAGCTTGAATCGCAAAAGCCAAAATTTAACAGAAGACAGAGATACAATTTAATCTTTTAAACTGTAAAATTATTAAAAGGAAAAAGATATTTGTGTGTGTTGACTAGAAGTAATTGATAAAGAACTTTAAGATTGAACACATTATTCAATAAATATTTTTTTATAATATTTTTATAAATCTATACATATTGAATAAAATCGTAAACGAGCCATATATTAAAGATTTTTTCAAAAAAAAAAACAGTTTGCACACGTTGCACTTATGTTACCGAGGTCAAAAAAATGTTTTCAGAATTTTTGTCTGTTTGTCTGTGTGTTTGTGCACGCTAATCTCTAAAACGGCTTAACCGATTTAAATGCGGTTTTCACTAATGTACCTATATTTAGTGTTTGTTTCATTCCAATCGGTTTACAAACAAAAAAGTTAGGTACGAGCTATACCGAATACTACGCATACGAAGGTGCGGGCTCAGCTAGTAACCATAAATAACCATAAATAACCATATATAACCATAAATATCAAAAATCTGTTAGTAAAATTATTTACCTACAGATGTCTTCTATAACTCTGTAGATTGTGTTGGGGGTTGTATCGCCATTATAACTTTTCGCTGTTTACTGAATTTGGAAATTTGTGGGTTTTCATCGAAATAAAGAGTTGTATAAAAATATCGAATGTATTGACTGAAAGTTAGTTTGTCGAGCCCTTTGGATGAGTGGTTAGGGTGCTTGCCTTAACGCTCTGTTCTAGGGTTCCTGAGTATTCAGGCAGGGTCAACTTTGAAAAATCAACTTTCCAAAATTGACTCTGGTCAGGATTTGGAAAGTAGTGGCAGGGCACATTGCGTTTCCGCAGTCATTTGGGCAGCCCGTCTGGCGGCAGTAACCACCCCCTTACAGAAGACCACTGTGAAATAACAGTACGTGTGTTGTTGTCTTTCGGTGAGTTAGTAAGGGATGCCAAGCCCATTTCCCTATCCACTCCTAATCCATTATCCTTAATCCTACTGCAGTCGGCAGCGCACTTGCAGCAGCTTTGGCGTTGCTTGTGTTATAGGCAACGGTAGCCACCTATCATCAAGTGGACCGTCAGCTTGTCTGCCGACATTAACATTAAAAAAAAGAGAAATAACGCGACATTTGTTGCACGGTTAATAGCAACATCACATTAATCATTGTAATTGCTCTTGTCATACGGCAGGCGTTTTTAAACTTAAACATTAGAAGAAATAGTAAAAAAAATTAATAAAAATAAGTATTCACCAGTTTTTTAAAGGGCTTCCAAGGGGTAGTGGCAACGGAGTTGAAACCCACAAAGCAAACAAATACGAAGAAAAGTACTCGTGAAAAATTCATAACTTAATTCTCCGACTATGGGTTGACTTTGACTATACTAAACAGTGCGAATAACTTCTTTTATATCCAAGCCAATCTAAGGTATTTTTACAGCGACATTATCAAAACACAAATATTACTTGAGAACGTATGCTATTTTTTTATTTCCTTTTTAAAATATGCTATATTAATGACATGAACATTTTACTAGACATTAAAAATACTTCCTTGAAAACAACATATCAGGTATAAAATACAATTTGAAATGATAGGATACACACGCGAAATGATGTTATGACACGCGGGATCCTTCTTGACTTGAGTCTTCTTCCAAAGCTTTGAATCACTCCAGTTTTAGAGTTTATAGGAATAGGTACTTTGAGGCGGTTGGGTAGGTATAAGCGGAATACTGTAGAACTCAGAAGAGACGTCGCGTGACAATTCTCTCGCGATGTCTTAGCGCATTCAAATCGGTTAAGCTTTTTCAGAGACTAGCGTGCACAAACGCACAGACAAACAGACAAAAATTCTAAAAACCTTTTTTATTGATCTCGGTAACATAAGTATACTCTACCTACAACTTGTTTTTTTTTTAAGAAATCTTTAATGTACAGACAGGGCTCATTTACGATTTTATTATAAGTTGGAAACTGCGATTTCATTATATGTATTGGAAACTGCGAAGTCCTGTACTCCCGGGGATTCTGTGCACTAGATCCTTTTCACTATTAGCCGATTCTTTTTTCTATTAGCATAATTGATTGATTTATTATTTTATGCCTTGTCATCTAAATCTTAAAACAAAAGTTTTCAACCAATGATTACATTATGGGGTTAAAGCGTGGTCTGTAACTATGGATCTCGTTAAGAAAGCGCAACGTCGCTCAATGAGCTATAGCGAGCGACGCTCAAGAGCCTTATTGCCGTGGCTTCGATTGCGCGATAGGTTTATTCCTCTCAGGTTATTCCTTTCTCAGGTTTTCCTAGGACTCTCCCATACTTCCCGCCACCTGAACCCCTGACAGGACTAGGGCGGTAGATGGGGACACTTCATCCTGAGAGTCGGGTGCGCCGTCCAAATGAGCCGTGTCCGGTTGCGGACCCCTGCAGTGGAGCTGCGGAAGAGTGTTAGTCCGACCTCGCAACTTCACCAATAGCGGATGAGGAGGACGCCAAGAGGTTTAGTCGGTAGGTCTACCCCAAGACCATCTCGGGGCAGGAGTCTGACATAACCCACCGGTCTGTCCCCAGGCCGGTGGGTATCCATGATGGATTCCTCTTGTAAAAAAAAAGGACTCTCCCATACTTGGATCGGAGTAGTTGGTTCGCCAGAGCCCGGTCCAACTCATACAAGGGCATCCAGGGGTCACCGGGGAGCTTTAGTGGGTATTGCCAGTCCTTTTAGGACTGGGTGAGTCCCACATACCCTTATCGCCTAGCCAGCGGTAGGGTATCCGTAAATGGATTTCTCCTCGAAAAAAAAGGACTATCCCATACTTATGGCGCTATGTGCCATCTACTTCAATGATGGAAATAAGTAACGCACATTTTAATCCATAACATGAATTATTTTTGTGCCAAGTTTTATCGAAATCCATACAACTGATTATACTTCTTGTTCATTAATGCCTTGATTATTGAAGGTCGCGGAGTCGAAACAGTTGCTCTACTGTTTTAATACCGGAGACGTTAAAAAAAGTTAAGTATTTCTTTCTTAAAATTTATATTTTTATCTTATGGCACATTATTTACATTGACTTATTTGTATAAATAAATAGTTATTATTCTAAATTATTCAGGAATCATCCAGATTTGTAGATGGCGGCCGCTTGTCCTACCGTTTGAACAGCCGGTCCAGCTTTAATGATCCCATCTCGGATATTCCTGCCGACTTTTTCCTGAAATTAATTACAAAAAAAAAATTAAATATGTTTTACTAGCTTTTTCTTAAGCTGACACAAGTATATGAGCAATAATTTATTCAACCTTTATTGCCCTTATATTTCTGTCAGGCGTTGGATTTTTTTTTTATATTTTTAGATGATATCTCGGGAATAGAAGTTTTTTTCTAAATGAAAGGTACCCTATGTCCTTTTCTGTAACCCTATCAACGTGTATCCAAAATTTCATGATTTTCGGTTGAGCAGTTAAGACGAGAATTCGTAACAAACATACATTAAGAATAAACAAACAAACTCACTTTCGTATTTATAATATTAGAATTATTTTTTTAATGATAAAGTTATGTTCTTATTAATATTGAAATGTGTTATTTACGTCTATTGAACAGCAATGATAGGCTAGTTGATAGAAAGATTCATCGGCAGCCGACTACAGTTTGAAACAGAATCACTTTTTTAATTGGTGTTAATAAACACCAATTTAGTATCAAATGGACAAAAGCACATTTAATCGTCATCCTATTTTTATCAGGGTTTCAAAAAATAAGGCTAGGTAGATCAGATAATGACGATCTTGAGAAAGCTATCTCGAGAAAAACTCAGGATACCATTCTTTTGTCTCATTACATTATTTTGTATCCTGGTAATATTTTGTATAAGGTACTGATGTGATATTAACCTCCATGGTATGGCACTGCTCTGACCATAGATGTGTCATAACAATAACATGTCAAATTGTCAATCCATTCGAATTATCTGTTTTATTATTATGTACAATTTTATGTTGAATAAAGCCTAAATTATCTAGGGTTTGCTCTGTCATTACAATTTATTCAACATAATGGAAAAGTACTTGAGACCTGAAAGATTCGACGGGGACCCATCGGCAAAATTTACGGCAAAGGAATGGAGCCATTGGAAAATGACATTCCTGAATTTTCTGGCTGCACAGACAATGCCTCCCGCTATTGCTGGCAAAGGAGATGTTGCTGCACCTCCCCTAGACATGAATATCCTCAAGCTTCAACTGTTAGTAAATCATATATCACCACGAGTATATGCTTACATAAGCGAATGTGAACATTACGACGACGCCATCAAAATACTTGACAAGCTTTACATCAAACCAAATAATATTATTCATGCTCGTCACATGCTCACGACTAGAAGACAACAGGCAGACGAGACGGTAGATGATTACATGCAATCTTTGAAACAGCTGGCAAAAGACTGTAATTTTACTAGCGTAGATGCCGAAACAAATAAGAATGACACAATCCGAGGAGCATTCATAGCTGGAATGACATCTTCAAAGATTCGATCAAGATTGTTGGAGAGCTTAACATTAACGCTAGAGGAAACTTACAATATAGCAGTTTCTATGGAAATGGCAGAACTAAACTCGCAAGTTTATGTCAGTCAAAACCTAACAGTTAGTGCTCTAGATAGTAATTCTAAATTAGAATTACAAAATACGCCTATTAATGTTGGAGACACCGATGTTGCAGCTGCTACCAGTTCTAATGCTATTTCATCTGGACGTAAATGTTTCTTCTGCGGGGGGTCAATACACCCAAGAAAGTACTGCCCCGCTCGTGAATCCATCTGCAAATCTTGCGATAAAAAGGACATTTTGCAAAGGTGTGCCGGTCCAAATTCTCTAGTGTATCTACCACTGTATCTAAAGGCTGCAATCACTGCACGGCCTGTATTATCGCTGCCACACCAGCTTCACTACGTAAGGCTATAGTTACTGCATTCATAAAAGACGTCCGTGCTGACGCTCTCATAGACACAGGGAGCTCAGTTAGTTTCGTCAATGAGGACTTCGTCAACCTGTGTAATCTTACCAAGACGCCTTGCACGCAAACTGTTTCTATGGCTTCACTATCTCATACCTCACAAGTCAAAGGCCTAACCTGCCAGAACATTAAAATTGGCGATCACTGTTATAATAGCATAAATTTACTAATTGTCAAAAATCTTTGCGCTGACTTGATAATTGGCCACGATGTACTCTCAAACCACTCAAGTCTGGAATTCGCATTCGGGGGACCCAAAGAGGTATTGAAGGTATGCTGCGTCGCGGAGGCTTCTGTTCCTGCTGTACCTTTATTTTCTAATCTGGCTTCGAACTGTAAACCTATTGCTGTAAAGTCACGCAGGCACAGTACTGAAGACAAGATATTCATTGAAAATGAGGTGAAGAAATTATTAGAAGACGGTATCATTGAAGAAAGTCAATCTCCTTGGAGAGCTCAAGTCCTTATTACCAAAAATGAAACTCACAAGAAGCGCCTCGTGATCGACTATTCACAGACGATCAATCGATTCACTCAACTTGACGCCTACCCCCTTCCAAATATTGAGGAAACGGTGTCTAAAATATCGCAATATTCAGTCTTTAGTGCTATAGACCTCCAAAGTGCCTACCATCAGGTTCCCATACTTGTAAAAGAGAAGCCATATACAGCTTTTGAAGCAGCGGGAAATCTGTATCAATTTCGTCGCATCCCGTTTGGCGTAACTAATGGTGTAGCCAGTTTTCAACGGACGATAGACTGGTTGATACGAACGGAATGCCTGAAAGGAACCTACGCTTACCTTGATGACATAACGGTTTGTGGTAAAACACAGGAAGAGCACGATATTAACTTAGAAAGATTCCTGAAAGCTGCCGACAAAGACGACAAAAGCAAATTTGATCAGAAAATAATCAATCTACTCGGCTATACTATTGGGCCAAAACATATCATAAAACCAGATAGTGATAGACTACAACCCTTATTGAAGATGCCTCCACCTAACGATACCGCATCTCTTAGAAGGGCGTTGGGTATGTATGCCCATTACTCAAAATGGATACCCAACTTTTCGGAAAGAATTCATGCACTAGCTCATGTCGATAAATTCCCATTGAATGAGGCCGCCCTATCATGTTTCGAAAATTTAAAATCTACAATCGCAAAGTCATCTGTTCGTGCTATCGATGAAAAGCTGCCTTTTGTTGTTGAGACTGATGCTTCGGAACATTCGATCGCCGCAACTTTATGCCAGGATTCGAGGCCCGTAGCTTTCTTTTCACGTTCACTAAATGCTAGCGAATTAAATCATTCTGCAGTGGAAAAAGAGGCGTACGCGATTGTTGAATCTTTGAAAAAGTGGCGACATTTTCTTATAGGAAAGCCCTTCACGGTTATCACTGATCAAAAGTCAGTTTCATTCATGTTCGACAACAAACACTCGAGCAAGATCAAAAACGAAAAAATCCAAAGATGGAGACTTGAATTAGCACCTTTCAAGTACGACATAGTGTATCGACCAGGCAAAGATAATCGAGCTGCAGACGCCTTGTCACGTGTATGCTCATGCGCTACTACTACAACAACCGACACAGCTAAGCTTAAATCGTTCCACACGACACTTTGCCATCCAGGAGTTACACGAATGTATCACTGGATAAAGTCAAAGAATCTACCGTACTCTCTCGACGAGATTAAAACAATGACACGTGACTGCCAAATTTGTGCTAAAATTAAGCCAAGGTATTATAAAAACGATGACCCCTTACCGAAACTTATAAAAGCCACATCTCCCTTCGAACGGCTCAGCGTTGACTTTAAAGGACCAGTGCCATCGAATACTAACAACCGTTACATTCTTACGGTGATAGATGAATACTCCAGGTTTCCATTCGCATTCCCATGCAGCGACATCAGTTCTAAAACTGTCATTAAAAATTTAAACAAATTGTTCATGATGTTTGGAATGCCAGCATATGTTCATTCGGATAGAGGGACTCAATTTCTCTCTTCAGAAGTTAAAGAGTTTCTCAATTCCAGAGGAATAGCAACCAGTAGAACAACCGCTTACAATCCTCAAGGGAATGGTCAAGTGGAGAAATTAAACTCCACTATTTGGAAAGCATTACAGCTGGCCTGTGAATCACATGACACGCCTATTGAGACATGGGAACAATACCTTCCAGTGGCACTGCATTCTATACGATCCTTGTTATGTACTGCTACTAATTGTACTCCGCACGAAAGAATGTTTTTACATAGACGCCGTTCTCCTAATGGCAATACGATACCTACCTGGCTAAATGAATCTGGTCACGTGCTAATGAAACGATTCGACCGCAAAAACAAGTACCAGCCACTCGTAAAAGAAGTAGAGATATTACAGGCAAATCCTGAGTACTCTTTTGTAAAACTTAAAGACGGGAGAGAGACTACAGTGTCCAACCGCCATCTTGCGCCTATTGGACAACAAGGTGAAGGTGAAATCATAGATCTGCCTACTCTAGAATCAGTGTTGGAAGAGGAACGAGATACAAGCTTTAGTGATACTGCATCAACTTATACAACTCCGTTAAACACGCCTCCTAGGACAGAAGCTTTGATCTCTTCTCCACCATCAGATTTGCCACTTCGGTGTGAAGAACCTTTAACTTCCTCTTCTCCCCAGAAAAGTTTATCACCTCTTGCAGAAGCTCCTGTTGAGGAAGTTCCCAGGAGATCTTGTAGAATCCGTTCTTTACCACGGTACCTGAAAGACTATAGTGTGGGAGAATGATGTGATATTAACCTCCATGGTATGGCACTGCTCTGACCATAGATGTGTCATAACAATAACATGTCAAATTGTCAATCCATTCGAATTATCTGTTTTATTATTATGTACAATTTTATGTTGAATAAAGCCTAAATTATCTAGGGTTTGCTCTGTCATTACAGGTACATTCATTCAACTTTTTAAAAACATTAATTGAGTTTAAAATTTAAATGTAAATTTATAAAAAAGTTAGTAAACTTATGAAGAAATACTTACAATCTTCTTAAAGGGGTTCCATCTTGGCGCTGGTGATGCAGAAACAGCCGAAAGAGCCATTGGGCAAGCGAATACGAGGAATAAGATCTTGGAGAAATCCATTTTATTAATAAAATATTTATTATTGAATTAATTACAATGAGGCGTCAACACTTAACAGCGTGAAGGATTGATAATAAAACATTCGCTCGGTACAGGAGTGTTTATATACATACAAATATCAGTACGGGAAGATTTTACGGGACTCCCTGGTGGCATTGCGCGTTTTAAAAACCCGCGTAATGAAAATTACCATGGAATAGTATATTACTATGGAATAAATTTGTAAATTGAAAAATTTATAATTTTAGTTAGGATCTAATGTAAATACATAAATAAGTTCGAATGCAAATAAATATACATTTGAATGATTAGTCTTAATTATTAAGTAATAAATGTGGTACCTCAGTTTTTGTATATACGAATATTGCTAGGAAATTGAGTAACGCAATACACAGACATTAATAATATACTATTTTGATTTAATCTACTCGACTCACATTATTATTGTAACGTCCAAAGGTCCATTGTGATTTCTTTCTCTTCGGGACTGACAGCCAGACAAAATTATGAAATCTATACATATAATAAAATCGTAAACGAGCCGTGTCTGTACAATAAATGTTTTTCAAAAAACAACTTGTAGCTACACGTTATACTTAGGTATGTCACCGACAGGGCCGTCTTTACCCGGGGGCGCCTGCCGAGCGCTGAGTATTTGAACTTAACGCCATTGCATAGTTTCATATACTTGTTACGACAAATACGTATGCGCAAAATTAAATATAAAAAAAAAACAGTCATCAACGATAATCATTGTTTTACTTTTATTAAAGCGCCTACACACCGCCCTACACCGAGGTGAAAAAAATAGTTTTTAGAATTTTTGTCTGTTTGTTTATCTGTGCGTTTGTGCGCGCTAATCTCAGAAACGACTTAACCGATTTGAATGCGATTTTCACTGATGTGTTGTAGCAAGCTTCCAGTAACATTTGTTTAATTGAAATCGTTTACAAACAAAAAGGTACGCGCCATACCGAATACCACGTGTACGAAGTTGCGGACTTAGCTAGTCGCGTAAATATATGCGTACATATTGCTACATACATAAGTACATACATCTTTGTACATATTTTTAGCAGATTGAGTATCGCAATACACAGAAAATATACTATTTTGATTTAATCAATTCAAGTCATAGCATTATTATAACGTATACAAACGCCCATTATGATTTCTTTCTCTTCGAGACTGACAGCCAGACAAAATTACTTATGGAAATAGAAAATATAATTTTCACTTCTCATGTTCTGAAAGTGCTTATTTGTGCAGGATATAGGCTGCACAAAATCGAATTTTGTGCACAAGTACATTAACGGATCTACTCATAAATGTATCTATATTAAGGCAAAGAAAATGAGTCATACAGCCAAACACAATAAGAAGTTCATAGTATAGAATTTGTCATTTTATAATATTTACTTAAATTTACTTGCCTTATGTGTTTTTCAAGGCATAAAAGATATTAAAATTTAAATTCAAGTACGGTAGGTTATTTAATTAAAGAAAATTATTATTACAAAATTAATTTAATAGTAGGCTTCATAGGTCTGCAGCCCAAGCCAATGTCATAAGATGTCAATGTCAGTGTCGTAAGATTTAAAAAAAATAAAGCGGCGGGAACAGCTGTTTTTTCGTGCGTTAAGAAATGTTATACAATTATACTACTGTTTTATTTCCTCGCAATCGAAGTGAAAAGCAGAGTTTATAACTGGTCCACAAAACCATTTTTATCCTCGACATTACTATCAGTCTCGGATAAAAATGGTTCGTTTTGTGCACTTGTTGTAAAATCTATTACGCAATAATGCTAAGAAAGAATACTTTAGTTTTCTATGATATAGTAGACTGTGCCTTAATCATACCTTAATCTGTCAGGCTTGAGTAAATCCCAAAATACCCTCTTGGGTATTTTGGCATAGTTGTGGAATTAATCTATAAACACTGAGACATTATAATATGTATAACGTTGAGAAAAATTTGGCTACTTTTTAACTGATAGAATTAATGAAATGATTAGAACTATTATAATAAAGGGTTAGAGATAACTATTGGCCTATTATTGGCACTAATTATCCAGGGTTTTTTTATTAATAATAAAACTGCGTTACGTACTTACTAATTATTTATTATTGATAGTATTTTTCACATTGAGCATCCAAGTAACATAAAACACAATATGTAGGTACACTTACAATAATATGTAAAAATCGATAATTTTATTTGTGAATATTAAAACAAAAACATTTTATGCAAACGATTTCCAATGACTTATTAGTCAAAAAAGTAATTTAAAAAAAACAACTTGAAGGTGTTTAAATTATGCACTCCAAATACAAAACAAATCATCATGCCTTTTACTGTGGACGGGGAATTAGGAAGGAACGGGGAAATAATTCAAAAAAGATAATAAATAGATACGTGAATTAGGAACTAAATGTAATCCCATTTTCTTTCTTCACAAGTTTGGGGGCAATTTTAGACGTCGGAGTGAAAGAGTACCTATATAATATTCAACATATTAACTGCCATGGTGAAAATACCAAACACTAAAAAATACCGTCTTATTTCTTCTGTTTAAAATGTGTTTTAATCTTATCTATATATATACATATATATCTTATATATAAAAATGAATCTCCATTTCTCCTGGTCACGGCATCACGCGTGAACGGGTAGACCGATTTTGATTCGGTTTTCGCTAACGAAAAGAGGGATGCGCGGGGAATGTTTTAGGGTATATAAAAATTGCACGCCGGGCGAAGCCGGGGGCGGGTCGCTAGTCTTATATATAAAAATGAATCCCCATTTCTCCTGGTCACGGCATCACGCGTGAACGGGTAGACCGATTTTAATTCGGTTTTCGCTAATGGAAAGAGGGATAAACGGGGAATGTTTTAGGGTAGATAAAAATTGCACGCCGGGCGAAGCCGGTCGCTATTATTGTATAAATATACCTTTAATATACATAATGTGTTCATTTTATTTACATTCAATAGCTCGACAAGGCCTGGTGGTAATAATTGTGGTGCTGCGCCGCGTAGGACACCTACCTGTCTACACCCACATTTTTTATGTCATCAGACAAGGGTGACCGAGAGACATCACTTTGCAATTATTAGATGAGTCATATTTACGACGTAATTCGCGTAAATTACTGAATTATCTTACTACCTACAATTAACATTTAGTATAAATCAAAATATCATTCAATTATTTTGAAATATCTTTGAAACAGTATTTTTTGTGCTCTACGAAGTCACTATAGCAAACGTGTCTTACAGACGTTGAATTATGTATGTCCATCATGTAGGGGAGAGTGGGGGAATTACGGACGCGGGGTAATCGCGGATACGTTCGTTTGGCTATGTTAGAAAAGAATAGAAGATATTCCGAGTGATGCAATCGTGAGTCAACCCGAACGTAGTGCCGAACCAGTGGAGTGGTGAAGCAACAACGCGCTCGGTGTACAAGGTATGTTAATTTTTTGTTTTTTCAACAATTTCATATAGTTTTCGAATAAAATTGAATACATATATAATATTTTAAGTGTAACAAAGAAATCCTGTAATTTTTTTATGAATTAACATCTAATTCAATAATGTTTTTAAGGCGTGTGTGTCACGCGATTCTAACCTAAAAAATAATAATAATTTTGTGTTACTGTGTCTGTTGGGTAATGACGCACGATTTTAATGGGGTAATCCCGACTGTTCGTAATTACCCCTAAACAATACAATTATAATTTATAATGATGAATTTAATAAATGAATTTAGATTAAATAATGATGAATTTAGATGAAATACACTTGTGAAAGTTTGTTTGTATGTTTCTCTGCTTTCAGCCCTACTTTTACGAACTTATTTATATCAATGTGTTTCAGATGCCACGAAATTACCAAAGAAAGACGGAGACCAAATACAAATTAGAAAACTTAGAAAGAGCTATTCGGGATGTCAAGAATAAAAAACTTTCACTAGGAAAAGCAGCTACTACTTATTCTGTTCCAAAAAGTACTATATACGACCATCTCAAGCCAAAAGCTGAAGAACAGGAAAAAGAATTAGAAAACCATATCATAAAATGCAGTAAAGTATTTTATGATATGGTTTGACCATAGAAATGGTCCGGAAAATAGCTTTTAAATTTGCCGAAGTAAATAATTTGAAGCACAGTTTTGACAAAACATCCCAAATGGCAGGAAAGTATTGGTTCTACGGGTTTAAGAAAAGACATCCTAATATTTCGCTACGTAAACCTGAGTCCACGTCTATCAACAGAATTACAGCTTTTAATAAAACAGAATAGAAAATGTTCTTCGACAATTTGGAAGCTTTTCAAGAGGAAGCGAATAAATAATATGATAGCAACCGTTAGCGATTCTGGTTGGATCAACGAAAACCTATTCGTAAACTGGTTACATCACTTCATCGCTTATACTAAGCCAACTGTTACAGAACCGATTCTACTAATTCTAGACAATCATTAAAGGCACGTTAGTCTTGCTTGCTATTTACTTTGTCGCCAGAATGGAATAATATTGTTATCCATTCCACCACACACATCACATCGAATGCAACCACTGGACTTGACTTATTTTGGACCTCTCAAAATTGCATACAACAGAGAATGCGACTTGTACATGGCTTCAAATGTAGGTAGAAAAGTTACCCCCCAGTATGAAGTTGTCGAACTTTTCACGAAAGCTTTCAATCGCATCAGCAATATAGAGAAAGCAATAAACGGTTTCCGGGCAGCTGGTATTTGGCCAATAGATCCAAATAAATTTGAGAAACATTTTGTAGATGTAACATTACCACCTGAAAATTCCATTGTCAATTTACAAGCTGACAAAGCGTTGACATCTGATGTGCAGATAGCATCAACATCCAATGTCGAAGAAAGAGTAAAACCTGATTCACATATAGTATCGACATTAAATTAAATGCAGCAGAAACCAGTAACCCCTGAAGCTGTGTTAGATAAATCCATCCCACTTGAAGATATCGTTAATGTTCCTAAAATCCTAAAACGTTGGAGACAAATAGATAAAACAACAACATTGCTGAAGCGTGGCAAGAAACAGACAAGAACAAGAGTTTCTTTTTTGGCAACCTTCCAAAAAAAAAACCACGATGAATGTCGAGTACTAAGCTACACTTTTAAAAAAGATCGCATAACAATTTTAAAAGTGCAGCATAGTACGCGCAACATAGAAAAAAAGAGGGGCAAAAAAGCAGGAAAGGAATATGTTTTTGCAAGACAATCCGCTAGTTCACACAGCGCGCATTGCGAAGCAGGAATTGAGAGAAACTGGCTTCGATAAAATGGTAGAAGCCAAGTTCCATTAAAAAAACCACCCACCCTACAGTGCAGATCTGGCTCCCAGCTACTAATTCTTATTTAAATGAAGATAGACCTTCGGGGACGAAGACCTGAGGACGATGAATAAATAAAGGCAGCGGTAGAGAAGCATTTTGACGGTAAAGACGCCTAATATTTTTTGAAGTGAAAACTTCTTTAGCGGCGCTGTGCGTTTTTGTGATGGGTAAAAAATGTTAAACTCGCGATCGAGAACCTGGTCGAAAATTCGTAAGACCAACTCAACTAGACCCCGGACCCAGATATCTGGGTCCGGGGTCTAGTTGAGTTGGCTGATCGTAATGCAGTATATATATGGGTGTAGATAAAATGCAGTATATGGAGTAATGTCTCCGCAAGGTTGAAGTTTTGTGTTGCTAGGGGTGTTGGCGACCGTCGCCTATATGGCTACCAGTCGCCAAGTATGGAATTGGTGTAATGGGGCAAGTTTACAGTGTGTGAGTAAGTGGGATAATTACAATAGAAGTAGTAAGTGATTGTAGATTTGGCGACTGTCGCCAGAATGGCAACCGGTAGCCAGGAGCAAAGTTGGTATGATTCTATCAGAATTACATATGTAGTAGAAAAGGAAGGTCCTTAGAGCAGTATTGGTGGCCACCAGTCGCCAAGGCGACCGTCGCCAGTGTGACGTCGGTTGTTTGGGTATGGTGATGTCACCCGATGCTCGCCGAGTACAGGTGGGGTGATGATGTCACCTACCGGTGGCTAAGTGTTGTGATAGAGTGAGGTCACTCTGGTCGCTGGGTAAAGGGTTCGATTCCCGGGAAGGTATCAGGTTTTTAAGAAAAAAGTTATTATAAAATTATGTACCTAGGTGGGTGAAGTCAGGTGTAAGGGTGATATACGGATTTTAAGTCTAGGCGACAAAAATATTTGTAATAAAAACATAATAAAAACTTAAAAATATAATATATGTTAATCTAAATAATACATATAAAAGTCCGAAACTTAATTAATTTTAAAATACAATTTGTTATAGCTAAATAAAAAAACTTTTTAAAAACAATGAATCAAAAGGTAGGTATTGTTACTACCTCTCTGAGGACACCTCGCACTTAATTTTTGGATCACTGGTTCGAAAGTTATTACAGTTTGAAATTATAAAATTTTATTAGAATTGAAAAATGCACAACGTTATTTAGTGGGACACAGGCCCTTTACATCACATCTTTTAATATCCTAGGCTCAGAACTTTTCAACCGCCCCTCGTATAGTTATTGTACTTTACATACTTGCTTTTTAAATAGTAAATATTAAATTATATAGAAGCATGAGGGGGAATGCTAGTGCACTAAATTTAACTATATAGTCACAAACTTTCACTAGAAACAATTTTGTCCTTTCACAATTTAATATTAATATAGAATAATATAATAAAATAATAATTACATAATCAACAACATGGAAAATAAATATTGTTAGTGTTTTCTTATGTTAATTAAATCAAAATGGAATAAGTATATTATTAACTTTCAGTTAATAATTCTATGGTCAGCAGTTACTGTAGTTATGTACATATGTATAATCAATGACTTCGTTTACAAAAAAGTAATGTAAGTAATAAAAAAATCACAAGCAATGAGTTTCAAAATATTTAGTTTTAAGCTCCAATAATTTTTAGTCTGTTATCACTTTTTTTTATTTACTGAAGCATTGATTTAAAAAGATTGTCAAATAACTACGTCTGTACCTCGTATTAAAGGCCACCGACTAACTAAATTAAAACATAAAATACTATGCGTAAAAAAAGACTCGTATTTATACTTACTTGACTGTAACCAAAAGTTTTAATGTGTACCAAATCGAATTTAAATATTTAAAAAAAAATACGATCAAAAAACAATAAACAAACAGCTAACGTTGGTAGCAATTAAAAACATTCCTTTTAAAAACTATAAAAAAAACGGCACAAAATTTTATTGTCATGATTTATAAAAGCCCAAATGAAATTGATTTAGACCATACTGTCAGGAAACAGTAAATCCGAGATCCATACCATGCGGTTATAAAAAGTAAAACATTATTATGCTTTTAGGTCGTAGCGCTTCATGTATATACGATCTTCAAATATTTTCTTTGATTAATAATAACAATACTTACAACAGACACACTGTACAATATTAAACTATATTCACTATATGTTTTAACTACTTACGATCTATTTTAAAATTAGGTTACGTCGGTTCATGACAAATTTGATATGTGGATAGCGCACAATATCGTGTGCAAAGGAGACTACAATGTGGGAATTCGTGTCCCTAGTGTTCAAGGACGTACGAATAAAGACTTCGTACGTCCTTGAAAGGAAGGTCAAAAAGTTAGCGAATGGGGTAAAGGCAAAGGGTGGGGATGCTCATTTGTAGGGTCGCTAGTTGTGTAAAATTATTGGAAGGGCAAGAGAGAACCAGCGCAGTACCACCGCTGTCAAAGGTTTATGCATTCTTATACCATTGCTGTCATCGCCCGCAAGATTGTGGAGATGTGGAGAAAACCATCAATGGAAGGACGGTCATTGGAAATGCGTCCTATGTGTGGCTATGTGGACTACACACAACTAACAATACAAAGTGACCCATATTCAATCATACAAACCCTAAGTGGTTTACTGAACAGAGAATTTGTTGTAGTCGTTTTAAAGGCATTGAAAACATAGTCCGTATTATTTATGGACAGAGTGAAAATAAAAACCGATACATCATTCCAAAACTGTTACGTACAGTAATATAGTCGCTAGTATACTAATATAATTAAATTAGTCGCCATGGGAATCATAATTCAACCACGTGAACCAGTTTTATATCCTGTTGAGCATCTTCAATGCAGCCTTGCGCGAGCGCAGACTGGAAAGAATCGATAGTCGTCGTATTGCAAAGTCAAGCAAGGATAGAAAAAAAAACCGTCTAACTATAGACCACTAATGAGAACGTTTAAAGGCAGTTAGTAGCCTGATAGGCAGCGCGAGGAACATAATGTGGCTGAGGGGCATCATTTCTTCGTCGAATAGACGAAAATCGAATTTCAATCCAATTTAATAGGTAGTTTTGGTTATTATAAAATTAATTACTAGTCTAAGTTTTATTTCTGGGGCATCAACAATGCTGATCGTACTTCAATTTACCGACTCTGATTAAACCTTCGGAGATTTCTATGATTCTGTAAACACTTAATCGCGCAAAACTTGTATTGATCGTATTGAAATGGATGTTTTGGGAGTGATGTGCCGCACATAAAACATCTTCCTTCACCCGCTTTCATCTGAAAATAATTAAACATTTAATTATTAAAAGGTCGTCCCAAGAAGAAATCAAGAGTTATGAGAAAGATTAATAAAAATACAAGACACAATCAAATTCGCTCACACAGGCTCCTTTTAGCTATATGGCAGACGCCAAATTTATCTTTAAAAGGCACATTGCAACCTTAGGCATAGAGTAACCTTCTGGGTGAAAGGTACTCTATGTCCTTTCTTGCATCCCTGACAATGTGTATGCAAAATTTCATGATGATCGCTTGAGTAGTTAAGGCGTGAAAAGGTAACAGACAGACAGAAAGACGGAGTTACTTTCACATTTATAATATTAGTATTAGTATGGTTACATGAACTGTGAAGACAAGGGTGACACGCAATTTGTTGTACCCAGTATAAAATTAGAGAAGAGACTTAAACGAGCAATTCTTGTACATAATATCTATATAAATTTATATATTTCGTGTATCTCGGAATCAACTCTAACCATTTTGATAAAATTTTGTATTTAGATAGTCACAAAATTTAGTGAGATGGTGCTATATATGTTCGGCTTACACTCAACAGTAACAATGCAGATATTGTTGTGAGTAGGCTTAAGTAAATTTCGGCGTAAAAAAAATCTTGCTTATTGGTCGCCCAGGTACTTTATTAGTTATCGTTGGTCAAGTGTGTTCAAATAACGAATTTCACAAGTAAACAATAGCGCGATTTCGCAAGAACACTTAGGTCGCGATTTATTTGGTCATTTAAGTGATGGTAACGGAAAAAAAATTATACATAGATGAAAAAAATAATCAAAATCAAACTTCGAAACAAGAAAGGAAAAGGTACCTTGTCAACATCGGGAAGCTCCAAAAACTTCGCAGTTTTTATCTTCTCCATCTGCTTTTCCTTCTCCCTTTGACGCTTCGCTTTCTTCTGTTGTGCTTTCTTCTCTTTCTCTTGCTCCAACTGTTCTGGCGTTACGGGGCCGGGAATTTGTGACTGTAGCAATAAAAATCAATCTCTATGTTGATTTTTTTTTTTGTTAATACGTATATAACCTGACGGGCGGGCAGAAAGCCTACAATGGCGCTATCACACATGACGCCGCCGCTCCGAAGCTTTGTTGTCGAAGTTAGTGGTGTAATATTTTTAACAATTAATAATAGTACTGCACTATCATCCAATAAACTTGACATTTTGTTATTAATGTTGATAATATTCTCATCTATACTAATAATATATAAAGCTGAAGAGTTTGTTTGTTTGTTTGGTTGAACGCGCTAATCTCAGGAACTACTGGTTCGAATTGAAAAAAATCTTTTTGTGCTGAATAGTCCATTTATCGAGGAAAGCTATAGGCTATGTAACATCGCGCTACGATCAATAGTATTATATATAAGCATTGTCCAGTACCGCGCGCCCCACGCGCACGCCGTCGCTATACGGGCCGCAGCGAAGCTATTTCAAATAAAACAACGCCAGTACTCGAAGTCGAAGCTGAAAATGTCGAACTGCCACCGAAATGTGTGTATGCGTTGAATTGCGTTGGACATCTTATGGAACTGTGTAATCCGGGGTCACAGTACTAGGAATATCACTAACACTATTACATAGTGTAGGTATAATTAATAAGATCGAACAAGGTGATGACGAAGGCACATTGAACGAAGAACGCTTCATGAAGAAAGTTACAATGGGGTAATGAAATGGTGATGATAAGAGTAATAGTGATGATAGACGATTACGTAATGACGTGAATACAGTGACGTCATAACAGTGAACACTAACATAAGTCATAAGTCATAATGACAATAATAATTAAATAATATTATTGGAACCACAGTGACAATGATTATTATGGTAGTAAATATGAATGTATGGATAAAAACGTCTATTTGCTTTGCTAAATCTTTTAACAGTTTTAATTATAAGTTCTTTTAACATCGTAAGACCGTTCACACGACACGCGGACGAAGATATCTTACTTAAAGTACAAACGTGCATCTCTTCAAATATATACTACTCACTCTCTTAACCTCACATATTCCTAAAGATGAATTATTAAGTGTAAGGGAGATGACGAGTGATGATTTTGGTGATTAGGTTTTGGAAAATGATAATGTCGACAATGATAATACAGATAAAAACGGCGATGAAGAAAGAATGATAATGCTCTAATGGGCATACCTTGGCATAGTTGTATTTATCAGGATGCTGAGCCTGGAATATTCTAAAGGCGACTCGAGACATGTGGTTCGGTGTAGCGGCGTATGGCGTCTGCAGCAAGTGGTTTCGAATGCAAGGGTCGCCGCCAGCACACAGGATTGCGCTGCAATATCAATCTGACTTCAATCCAAACATACATATAACTGTTTATAATGTCAAAATAACTGCTTTTTACTAAATGTATATCACAGTATATACGGTACTAATAACTGAAAAGATAAATTAAATTTTTCGTTTGTCTGTTCCGGTCAATTAAATCTTCCGATTTTGACAGGACTTTCACTGGCAGATAGCTGATGTTATAAGGAGTAACTTCGGTTAGTTTTATTAAAAATAAAAATAATATGAATATATAATTAAGTATAACAAAGTCCAGTACCGCGCGCACCTTACGCGCATGGCGCAGTGAAGCATGGCCGGGTTCAGTGAGTATTTTATAAAAATGGATTCCATTTGTTGGAGATTACATAATCTTATCAACCATTGGCCACAACGGTTCGCATTCTACTTTTAATTATTTTTGATTGTCAGATGTAAACAAAAGTATGTTTGATTCTTGTCTGTCTTCTAGTAATAATAACACGTTTTCTGATCTATTTTTTTCACTGTTTTTATTTCACTTTTATACAGAGTACACTCTGTATAAAACAGTTATAAAACAGGTACATAAACTTAGCGATCGACCCAGGCTTCGCACGGATGCAATTTCACAAATATTAAACCTTCTTTCTTTATCGCTCTTTACATTAGTGAAAATCGTGTCGAAATGCGATGAGTGGTTTTAAAGAAGTAAGCGGAGAAGAGGAAGCGACTTTGTTTTATACTATGTATGTATGTACTAACAACCCGCCCTGGAATCGCACGAATGCAATTTCATATATATGAAACCTTCCTTGTTTTTTTTCATTAGTGAAAGGGGTAACGAAATACGTTGAGTAGTTTTAAAGAAGTAAGCGGAGAAACAGATAAGAGGCGGATAGCGACATTTATTTTACTTCACTTAGCCGCTTTTAAGGTGGAGACAAACGCAAAATACTAAAAATACCCATTGTTTAATGAAGATGTTACAAGAAATAGAACAAATTGTATTAATTAGAATTTCCGTTAAAGTAATAGAAACTCCACAAAAAAGTTAGAACACAAGAAGAATTTGACTTTTATTGAAAATTCTCTCGAAAACGGCTTTTTGCGTGCATATGAATCCTGTGCCGATTAATAAGTCAATGTCAGTTAAAATAATTGTATTAATGCAATTTTCTAATGGTAAAAAAAAAACTCAATTTCTAGGCCTGTTGAATTGCCTCCGCCACCAGCGAGTTCTAATGTAAATGTCATTTGCCCAAGTGAAAGCCTTTACAAAGGGCGTGACATGTTAACTTTAGTTATGACGGGAATTTCTTTCGAGCTCAGTGCAAATATTAACAAAAAAAAAGTTTTGAGGAAAACCTAGGATAAGACAAAGATTAGCTAAAAATTACTTTTACAAACAAGGAACGCTCATTGTTATTAAGACATTCAAATGTAACAAAACTCACGTTATCATATCAGGTTTATCGGCGATGGCGGCCTTGTGAAGTGCTGTGTTGCCATCGCTCGGATCCTGAGTGTTACAAGCCATCTCCACTTCAGCCTCGAATCCTTCCAAGATCGGCTCCAACGAACTGAATTCAGAACTCGCTATCACCTTCCATAGCTACAAGTACGAATCACTATTACGGTGGTTGTCACGTCTAACAGCTTTTCTTGCATTCAAATTTAGTTAATTGGATAAAAAATATTATCGTCTTTTTTATATTTAACTAAATACCTACAAATTCTTTTGTGAAGTAATTCAAAAATAAAAATATATTCAACTTAGATGTTTTTTGGTATATGGTTGAATAGCCTTGATGCATACTTAGTCATCATATTAGGTCGGGGAAAAAGTCTTTTCGCATTTAGTATTGTATAAAGCTGTAATAAAATATCTTTGGCATACTATTTGTATCTGGCTGGTTTTGATGACATTAAAAAGGTCATATTTCAAAGAAAGAAACAAATTAGTAAAATGTTGTTTCCAGCTATTTTTAATTTGTTTTTCTTTCTGTCAAAATGAATGATTCTAAAGAAGAAATTCGATACATTTTAAATTTTTATTACAAAAAAGGAAAAAATGCAACGCAAGCCGCGAAAAAAATTGTGACGTTTATGGACCCTAATAAAGTGTCAGAGTAGTACAAAGGTGGTTTAAGCATTTTAAATTTTGATGTCAAATTTATACACTTCGCCCTGGTCGCCCCTTTACGGATAAAATGGACGCCATTTTTGAAAAAGTGGAGCAATATCGGCATATTACAACATAGCTGAAGAACTGAGAATTGACCAAAAAACAGTTTTGACCCATTTGAAAAAAGAAAGCTCGATATTTGGGTGCCACACGAGCTCACTGAAAAAAACCATATGAATCATGTACTCATTTGCGATTCTTTATTGACACGTAAGGAAACCGAACCATTTTGATGAGATTGATAACTGGTGATGAAAAGTGGATCATGAACGTGCGAAAAAGGTCGTGGTCAAAAGTCAGTCAGGAATCACAGACTGCCAAAACCCGGGTTAACTCGCAATAAGGTGATGCTGTGTGTATGGTGGGATTGGAAGGGCATTGTTCATTATGAGCTTTTATCGCCGGCCAGAATCAGCGATTCGGATCTCTACCGCCAAAAACTGATGAGATTAAAGCAAGATGAGAGAAAGCGGCCGGAATTGATCAATAGAAAAGGTGTGGTTTTTCATCACGACAACACTAGACCACACACATCTTTAGCCACTCAGCAAAATTTAAAAGAGGTTGGCTGGGAGGTGTTAATGCATCCGCCATATAGCCCTGACCTTGCACCTTCAGATTTCCACATGTTTCGGTCTCTTCAGAATACTTTAGGCAGTGTCAGGTTAACATCAAGAGAAGACTGCCAAAATTATTGTCGCGTTTTTTTTTATCAAAAGTCCCAATATTTCTACAGCAACGGGATCATGTCACTACACTACCTGCAAGATGGCTAAAAGTCATCGAACAAAATCTATATTAATAAAATCTTAAACGAGCCGTGTCTGTACATTAAAATTTACTTATGTTACCAAAGTAAAAAAATAGTTTTTAGAATTTTTTGTCTGTATATCTGTTTGTCTGTGCGTTTGTGTACGGCTTAACCGATTTGAATGCGGTTTTTACTTATGTATTACAGCACACTTCCCGTAACATTTAGTGTTTGTTTCATTCCAATCAATTTACAGACAAAAAAGTTACGCGCTATACCGAATACCACGCGTACGAAGTTGCGGGCTCAGCTAGTGGCACAAAAATACTGTAATTAAATGTAAATAAACTTTTTCCCCAACCCATTATAATATGATTGAAAATAACAAAAAATAGCAAATTTCTAATCTATAAAGGCCTTGTAACATAAAATCATGATTATGAATTAAAATGAACCATGAAACTCTAGAAAAAAATATGTCTGGACCAAGCGAACGCCTCGAATCAAGCGATGAGACATCTCTGAATGTGTCTTTTATCTGTCACGATGAAGTTGATCTCGTTTTTCGCCTAGACTCGCCACGCGGCGAAATTGTAAGTCTGTTTTATGGAAACTGGCATACGCTACGCGCCATACTAAAGTAACTATAATTTACTTAGTAACTATACTAGATAACTAAAATATAACTAAAGTAACTATACTAACTATAATTTAACTAAAGTAACTTAATTTAATCATAAATTCAACTAATAAATATTATTGTGACTTATATACTTAACAACGCCCGAATGTATTGAGGCTAACTGACATATACAGATTGATTGGTATTGCACAATTTTGATAATTTTGACATTATATAAAAAGACGACATAAGATATGAAAAATTTGTTAGAACATTATTTGCTTGAAGAATAAACCTATGATCACCAAAATTATCATCTTGGAATAGTTTGAATTCAAAAAAGGGGTTTCAAACCTTTTTAACATTAGCTGGTATTTGTATCTGAGGTGTCGTCTTCTGCCCTTTTTTGTCATCCTTACTCTTTTCCTCTTGCTTCTTCTTCTTTCTCTTCTTCACGGACTGCTCCTTCTTAACGTTCTCGTCTTCACTATCCGAACTCTCTTCGTGGTTCTCTATATCTACGTCATTTAGCAGATCTTTTCTCGAGTTTGTGATGACCCCATTGCTACTCTGTTCTGACAACGTTTTGATCCAATCTTTCGGTGTTTCTGAATCAATATAGCAAGGACCCTCGTCCTCGCTCGACATTATTTGTACTGGCAACTCACGGGGGGCGCGTTCTCTGAAATAAATGGCAGTTTTTTTTATCAGTCGCCTTGATGATAGGTGGCCACCGTCGCCTATAATACAATCAATGCCACAGATGCTGCAAGTGCGCTGCCGATAGGGAAATGGCCTCTGGCATCCCTTACTCCATCACTAAAACACAACAGCCCATTTAATAGTGGTCTTCTTTAAGGGGTTGGTTACTGCCGCCAAACGGAATGCCCAAATGACTACGAAACACAGTATGCCCTGCCACTACTTTCGAAATACAGCCAACTTTGAAAAGTTCCTTTCCAATGTTGACCCTACCGAGAATCGAACCCGGGACCGCTGAGGCAGAGCGTTAAGGCAAGCACCCTAACCACTCATCCAATGGATTTGTCATCTATTATAGTTATTGCTAGGTAATTACACTATTGTATAGTATACTATTGTATAGTATACTATAGTATAGTTACACTAGATAACTAATTATATAACAGTATATTTATTTCTCTATATCAGTATAATACTAGCTGTTGAATTTATCTACAAGGAACAACACTTGCAGGTTTCATCTAAATCCATTTATCGGTTTATGCGAAACTATCATCCAAACATCTTCACAAAATAACATCTCTATGAATATTACGCAGGCTTTTGCCTGCGTCTTCGTCCGCGTATCCTTTTAAATCAAAGCCTATGTGTTATTCCGATGTATAATCTATATGACTGTAGAATTTCATTAAAATCTTAGTAGTTTTTACTGAAATAGTAACAAATATCTGATTTCTTGATATTATGTAAATCTCTGGATGTGTTTGGTTAAATGACACATACATATACAAACTCCCATTGGATTATAACAGAAGAGCCTATTTTACAATACCAAATTTATAATTCTATAATATATTTTAGATGACTCAACTGTCACCACTGTTATAAAGTTCTTCAAAAATAAAAAGACCATAAAGTTTTACAAATTTAAAAACAAAAATGCTTGGTACTCCGCCCGATATTGTCTTGTCAATTCAATATTACATACATTTAGTTTCAAGCTTTTTTTGTTATTTATTTTTACTACATTTGGATGAAAACCATTGCAATTTTTATTTTCAACAATTTCTCCATACCTGGACTTAGCTCTATCTATAGGCTTTCCAGGGCTGCACTTTTGAGTCTTTTTAGAGCGATCAGAGTTCGCATCTGTCGCTTTATTTGCAGGCTTAGTGGACGCTATCAGTGCCTTTTGAAACTGCTCCATCGTTTCTAAAAAAAGTAACATTACAAATACAAACTTCTAAATATGTGTCAAATTTTTATATCACATTTAATATTTATTTATTTTATTATTTATTTAGCGTTCACTTGCGCTAACTATATTAAGACGTTAATGGTAAGTACTTAAGTAAACTATACAGGGTGGTAATTTGAGAAGGGTCAGTAAGGGCAGCTCCCTAAACCATGCTTGAACAAAACACTCTTAGTTATTCCCATCGGCATTCAAAGATTTTGAAAAAATGGTGCAGTCAGCGGGAAAAGGGTCAATTTTCACGTTTTGTTTTTATAGCGCCAATCGGTTCTGTTACTTATAAGGATCAATTGACCCTTTGGGACCACCTGAGGTTAGAGTACCTACTAGAAACGTCAAAAATCTCAAAAAACTACTTCCATACATTTCTTATGGAATGAGACTGAAAAATAAGTTCAAATATTGTTTTTAATTAAAAAAGGCGGCAATCACTACAATTGCCAATCTTTAAAAACAACTAAAGATCGTAAGTAATAAATCTACGATAGTAGATTTATTACGTTTTGACGGTTTCCGCAATGAGCGTGTAAACGCTGAAATTTTGGTTTGCGTTAATTCCATACACCGTTGTTGTGACAGCGTCTTTCAATTCTTGAACTGTAATGCACCTACTTTTTCTTGTAAATTCCATTTTAGAGTTATCAAAAAAAATAAAGAGGTCTCAGCGACCACAACGACAGCATTTGTATTTGTATTTCTTCCATATCTTTAAAACTTGGTTATGGGAAATGCCTACTTCGGCAGCGACTTCAAAGCTTCAACGAGTGTTAAAATTGCAACCGCCATATTTTATCAAGAATACATTGTTGTCATAAGGATTTTTCTTAAAGGAGCCACACTACAAGAATATTTAAGAGATTTTTTTATAACTTTTGATATAGGGTATTTAATCTTATACCATTCCATGGCAGCTGATATTGTTTATAAAATAAGCCTCTAATAAATCTATGCGATCTAAATTTGAAGCCATTTTCACTTCAATATTTTCACAATTTAGCTGACATGCAAGAATAATAATAAATAACATTTGTTTCTAAAACAATGTTTTCCTTCCAAATTCAAATTAATTTAAAATAAACATTGCCTAGCCAGTTTCCATTGTAGTGATTGCCGCCTTTTTTAATTAAAAACAATATTTGAACTTATTTTTCAATCTCATTCTGTAAGAAATGTATGGAAGTAGTTTTTTGAGTTTTTTGACGTTTCTAGTACTCTAACCTCAGGTGGTCCCATAGGGTCACATGATCCTTATAAGTAACAGAATCGATTGGCGTTATAAAAACAAAACGTGAAAATTGACCTTTTTCTCGCTGACTGTACCATTTTTCCAAAATCTTTGATTGCTGATGGGAATAACTATTAAAATTATGGATAGTCTCCTAAGGGTGTTTCGTTCTAACTACAATAGTTTAGGTAGCTGTCCTTACTGACTCATCTCAAATTACCACCCTGTATAGATACATAACATTTAATAAATTAAGACATTTATAAGTGGACACCACTTTCAATTTTAATGCCACAGTAACATTTAACAGATAGATACATACAAACAAAGATTTTTAACAGTATAGATCGGGCAAGACGAAAGAATCCGTAATGTGACATTTAGAACCACGTGGTACAAAATCGCTCAGTCAATCACCAAATTTACAAGGCCATGGCCATCCTGATCACGGCGATCGGGATCAATATTTTTATATGAAAAAATTCTCAATTACTGTGGAAAGTAAGTCAGTAAATTACATAATATCAATCAGTTTCTTGAAAGTTCTGAAACGACCTATGAGAGTTGGTTGTTTAATATATTGATGGAATGGGATAATCCATTTTTTTAGTCATCAGGTATTTCTAGGCAAATTAGTAAGACATTATTACCAAAAAGACATTTACTTACCATAAACTTCAATACCAGACACAGTTTCATGTATCCTTTTAACTTCCTTATATGTAGGTTTCCTGGTTGGAAAGGGCAGTGCTCTTACTCTCAAATCGTCTCGGTTGATCGGCGAGTTTTTGCCAAACAACGCTGATTGGTTTGTGGGACCGACGGCTCGATATAAGATAAGATTTACTGTTGTCAAGGTTTGAGCCCAACTCGTTACTATTTCTTGTACATGCTGAAATGAGCAAGATTATTGACCAAGTGGAGAAAAATCTTTCTATTTTAATGTGATAGCCGTCAGACAGGCTGACGGTCCACTGAAAGATAGGTGGCTCGGGCTCCCGTCGCCGCAGATGCTGCAAGTACGAAGTGCGTTGCCGATAATAGTAGAATTAAAGGTTAGGGATTAGGAAATGGGCTCTGGCATCCCTTATTCACATACCAAAAACACAACAGCACCTTTGTGTATTTGAAAATTGAACTTTGAAAGGTTATTTACAAAGTTGGCCCTTCAGAGAATCTTCAGGGAACCTTAACCATTCGACTTCGTCAAAAAGTACCGAAAAAAAAAACTGTCTACTACTTTACAATCTACACTCAGTGCAATGTCGACAATGTGTAAAGTGTGCAATAATTTAAAAACAAAACATTCATAGCTTTTAGAGTAGATTTAGGGGTGGGATTAGGGATAGTTAGGTTCATAACTGATATTTGCAATTTTTGGAGTTAACTTCTTAAGAATCGATTTTCATATAAGGCCCCAGAATGTGGAAATTTTATTAGGAGTAAAATAATACAACATGAAGCCAGGGTCGCTAGTATAATATGTAAGATGAGAAAGATGTAAACTGATTGTGCGAGAATTGGGGTAACAAATATTGGTTGGTAACACAATGTTTGAGTTCTGTACTAATAAGACAGATTTTAACGCAAGTACAACCACAAGTAATGGCTAATTTAGAATAAAAAACACACATTGACACTTACATCTATAAACTGCGCCTGGTTGTATCTCCTCAGGCTAGCTCCGGCAGATCTCGGTGCATGGGTGGCATGCCTCTCATCTCGAGTGACCTGAGCATGGCCCTGTCCTCTTCTCGTCACATAAGAATGGAAGGTCTTATGGCACACGACTACGTCCCCAGCGAACACAGCACCGGCGAAATGCCCACCGGACACCATCAACACCGCCCAGCGGAGAAACAGTGGGACCGTTAGGCGTTCAACCCGTTCAACCCATTTACAGCCGTGGCCATCAGTTGATAATTCTTCCTTTAAATTAAGAATTTATATCCATAATGTTTAATAAAAATAAGTATTTTTTTAAATACACATTAACAATGCCAGAAAATTAAGTAACATTTAATAATGGCAGGGCATACTGCGTCCTAAATTGAACATGCCACCCCATTACAGAAGACCCAAGTGGAAAGTCAGCCTGTCTGGCAACACATACATAAAAATTATATGACAATCGCATAGGCCCAAAACAAAGCACTAGGTGTGTTGTGGGAACTACATAATAGAGGGCCAACTTTGAAAGGTTTTTTTTTTTAAGAAGAACACTAAGACGCATGTATTGCAACAGCGCCCAAAGTGCAATCCTCACGAGCTATAGCTTCTGTGTGCAAGCGACAACCGTTCCGAGTGAAGAGTAGTATTCATTATTGAGAACACAAATATAAATACCCTTAGACTGAAATAGAAAGAATATTGTTTTACGAATTTTAGTGGGTCCTATTTAAGTATTTTATTGTTTGGTCTACTCACTGTGATTCTTAATTATATGATACTCAGTACGTTATTATTATTAGTAATCTTAAATACTAGTATTAGAAAAATCGCCTCACGTAATTATTGAACGCCGCCTTATTTGCACTTCATGAAAACCTAAATAACAATAATAATAAATCTTTATTTGCTCAAACACATGTTTACAGAATCTCAATTCATAAACAGCAGTTACAATACAAAATATGTGCTACCCGAAAAGGGCTTGAAAATACATATTTTCGATTGTGTTTCATTGTTTAAATCTATTGTAACTTTTCTTATTTTTCCAATGACTTAATATATATTAATGTAATTATTTAATTAATTAGTTCTATTATAAAATTATTTAAAGTCATAAATAGCAACAATAACCATTCTATCAAATAACTTGTAAATATAATTCGGAAATTCCTTTATATTATTGGGTAGTTTATTGTATGTTTTAATTACCATTATATAAACATTTCTATAAGGTTATACAATGACCACATTTTAATTTTTGCCCTATTTCGGTATTTTTGACAAAATTTATTTATTTACAAGCAAGATAAGCATTTGTAACTTTTTAAATAGCGGTACACAAATCCCTATAAAGGGTCATTGAAAGATTATCAGGATTGATTTTTAGCCTTGAAAATGATTTTGTCTAAAATTTTGAATTAATGAAATACTGTCACAGTTAACATACCTTTCTATGGTGCAATATACATCTATAAACGCAGAACACTTGACCGGAGGCATTGGTGAAGAAAGCCTTGCAGTGGCGTGTGCAGGCAGCAAACAAATCACTAACTGGCTTATTGGGATCATCCTCTGTTTCGGAATCGCTTCCAGACACACTTGAATCATCTGTAATTTATTATCGACATAGTTTTAAGAGAATTTTTAACAATATTGTTAAGTACATAAATATTATACACTCAAAATTTTAAAAAAAGTGTGTGTCAGCTCTTACGCACGACTGGAGTTTACTCCATAAGTACGATTGTTTTTGACTATGCAATAGGAAAATAGGGTAAAAATCGAACTAGAATAGAATTAGATGAAGCGGCGACATCTATCGGATTTGGGTAGAAATTAGTGAACTCCAAAAATATAAATGATTGATGGCGCCTAATAGAATTAGGTGAAGCGGCGGCGGATTTGGATAGAACTGCTTAGAATAACATAACGCAATAACATAACGCTTTTTAGTTAACACTTGTATTAATTTTACTCCTCATAAAATTTTCACACCAGGGGCTTTACATGAAAATCATTTCTTAAGGAGTAAGTTCCAATAATCACGCATTAAAATAAGTGCTAATAAAACTTGTTCATATTTAACTATATAAATCTCCACATATCTAACTATATAAATCTAAAAAAATGTTACCATCCAATCTGGCATGAAACTGGCCAAGGGATAATGCTGGTTTTCCAAAAAGTTTCCGTTTCAAATTATGAGTATGCCAATGATTCTTGTAATGTGCTATCTGATCCTCTCTAGTTTCAAATGGTCCAACACCACAACATGAACAGCAATTACCATCAGATGGTCCATTTATGGTTAAAGCACTGAGACGCTTGAGCACACTAGTTTCGTCAACTGTAAAGAAAAAAAATTATGAAAAAACCTTCTATAAATAGAAAACATTTGATGAATGTTTTACTTTCTCTTTTTTTTTTTCTCTTCTATCTAGAAGAGAAAAAAATTTACACTGTATTAACCTGTTTATTGTCAATCAAACAAATATCATGTAATGTACTATTTTCTATGGTGAATGACCTAGACACTGTGGTGTGTACAAAAGATGAAATATCGAATAGTCAGTTCGAGGAAAAAAACTGTTAAAAAGTTCAGAAGCGGCAAAGATATCAGAATCAGATGAGGAAATTTATGCCAAAAGTGCTGCATAACGATATTGACTACATGCACTATGGGATTGAGGCATGTTGCACGACGTCAGAAGAAAGTTGTTTTAATCCCTATGTCATGATAGACTCTCGCATTGGAATTAGAAGTGCACAGAACAATCAACAAAAGAGAAAGGTTGCTATTTTACTACATTGAAAGTAGTCATGAAATATCTGAATAATGTATTGAAACCTAGGTGACATTGTGTGATCCCTGAGTTACATTCAGGCCATACTCCACCGTGAAAGACAACTCAATTCTGAAATGGGTGTGAAGAGTCACAATTTTATAAACATAAAGATGTTATGTTAACATCTTGAAAATAATTAATGCATGTAGTGTAAAAGTTAATCATTTTAAGCATTATGCCTAAACAGACATATCACTAATTACTCATACAAGCAAAACATCTTATTATAAATAAGAAAACAAAAAAGGTCAGCCTCCACTAGAAGCTGTTCAAGGCTATAATTAGATAGGTAGGTACATAACACAAATCCAATGTAAAAGAAAAGTAAGTCCAAATGTTTGTGATATAAAATGGGTATAAAATAATTATGAAATATTATACATACCTATTTTATTGTGTAAAAGATAATATGATGCAACATTTGTTAGGTTAAGTTTTTGTAACTATTTTTTTTTCTTTTTTAACAGATATGGCAAATGAATTATAGATCTGAATTACAAAGGTTTAATTTATGATAATTTTCTTATTGGACTTCCGACGAAGTGATATACATTCCTACAATAAAAAGATATTTTTCATAACCACTTACCAATCTGATGAGATTCATTAATCATGCACGCTGCCGTTTTAACACCTTTTAATAACGTTTCAAATACCTCCGCTTGGTATACTTTAATAGTCTTAGTTTTAATTGATTCCGTTTTGGCGGTCATTTTTTTTTCTATAATCCACGAAATAATTACAACAGGTATCAAACTCACAGCCAACTGGTAAATATATACAGTGTAATATAATATTAGCAGTCTATAATTAATAATTAATTATCATACTCAGTAGGTAGTCACTGTTTATAACTTGCCTACCTGCAGGCACTTTCGGAATTCTAATATTGTGCAATTTTATAATCAATTCCTTCGTTGATTCGATTCAACAAAGATTAGAGAATATATTTATAATCTGTCTGTTGATTTATTCCAAAGATGTTGTATTAGTCTGTACCTATTTATTCCCTTTCCCTTTCCCTTCGCTTTCGGGTTAGTGTTGCTGTTGGGACGATCTAATTTGTGACTACTTATTACTTAAAATAAAAAAACGGCCAGTTTTGTAAAAAAAATTCGCTTTCGAAATGTGGCTAAAAGTGGCTAAATATTTTATTATTATAACCATAACCTATTAATATTTTTGTCATATTACTATAATATAATATTATTATACAGGAATTCACGGATAAATGATTTTAATTAAAACAGTATCTAGTATAAGTTAAAAATGTATTAAAAACTGGTTACAAAGTTTGTAGCTAGTAAAACGTCAAAATTAGTGTTAATTTTTTAGCAAAAAAAAAATAAAAATCAATATGAAAGTCTACAATTGAAATTTCTTCGTCAATGTATGGTAATGTGAATGGTATTTGGATTTGTTTTATTGGTTTGACCGTTTTGTAATTTTGTTTAAAACTTCATGTGGCAAAACATAGTTGTGGCAATCTCCTTTAAAATTTTTAATTTGTTTCTAATCATAATTATAGAATAAAATGTCAATGCACACAGTCTGTTTCAGACTAGAAATTAGAAGTAGCTACATTCGTTAAAATAGATTTTTTTTGCTAAAACCGTTAGATCTAGCCACATAGTCGCTAAAAAGGCAACACTGCTTCGGGTCCTATAATCACTGTCAGCTGTCAATGGCATATAGGCTGTCAGTTGTCAGACTCGGGTCATAGAATAACTTTTTATATACTCGGGTCACCTCTAGTCAACAACACAAACAGTTAATAGCACAGACCAAGATTACAACTACGATAAGTGCATTAAAAGAAAATCTTCCCCAATAAATAGGGCAAAAGGAATGACATGAGGTTCTATAACCTTTTCCACGTACCTCTGAGTATTGCCTGTTTTAAACGAAACCCACTGTGTACAAGCCTCATAAGAAATACCACCGGGCCCATAAGCCACTTACACCAAACAAAAAGTTAGTGAAAGAAGAAGTAGGTACTGGAGATCGACGTCTAAAGACGAAAGATATAATGGCAAGGATAGGTATTTCAAAAATAGATAGACGACGAACGAGCCAGTTGACGTCTTCATATAAATAGATAGACGACGAGCCAGTTGGATGAGTGGTTAGGGTGCATACCTTAACGCTCTGTTCCAGGGTGCCCGGGTTCGATTCCCGGTAGGGTCAACTTTGAAAAATGCACTTTTCAAATTTGGCTCTGGTCTGGATCTGGAAAGTAGTGGCAGGGCACACTCTGTTTGGGCAGCCTATCTGTCGGCAGTAACCACCTCCTACAGAAAACTACCTTGAAATAACAGCACGTGTGCTGTTGTGTTTCGGTGAGTGAGTAAGTGATGTCGGGCTCGTAAAAAAAAAGGTAAGTAAAAAGTGTAAGTTACCGACGTTTTATCTTCATTAGCAATAACGACTCAAAGCATATTGAAGCCAAGGGTATTTACAAACGGTGTATGTAAGGTAGGTAGGTACTGAGTTGATTCGCAATCGCAACCCATTCGAGTACGCCCCATCTATTCATATGAGGGTGTACTCGAATGCTGCTAAAACACTGCGAACTTGGTTTGAATAGAACCACTCGGGTTCAACTGCACAAGACCTTGTTTGCATAAGTTACGAATTAATAGAATTAAAAAATAAAATAAAACTGCGCCTTTAAATTCTCATACCAAGTACAGAAGACCTTAAATTTGCTGACCTAGATTTGCCAAGTTTTACTTGAACGCGTGGCTATGTTAGGCTTTTTATTTCCTATTCGATAGACGTACGTCTATGAGAAGGTTAAGAAAATTAAGTTATAACTTTTAATCCTTGTTACATATTCGCTTTAGCTAACTACTCAAAAGCTGTTTTAAATATTATTTACTGCTATATATCTATGTATAACTAGCTGAGCCCGCAACTTCGTACCCGTGGTATTCGGTATAGTGCGTAACTTTTTTGTTTGTAAACCGATTGGAATGAAAGAAACACTAAATGTTACTGGAAGCTTGCTACAATACATCACTAAAAACCGCATTCAAATCGGTTTTAGCCGTTTCAGAGATACGCTTGCACAAACGCGCAGGCAAACAGACAAAAATTCTAAAAACTATTTTTTTGACCTCGGTAACATAAGTATAACATCTACAAATTGTTTATTTTTTTGAAAAAAAAAAAAAAAACTTTAATGTACATACACACACAGCTCGTTTACGATTTTATTATATGTAATAGATTATGGCCTATGTGTTATTTTGATATATACCTATACTAAATTTTTTATTGCAAGGTTAAGTAAATCCGTTCAGTAGTTTTTCGTGAGAGAACAACCAAATATTTACAACCTCACAAGATTTTCGCACAAAATATATAATAATAATAATAATAATAATAATAATAATAATTCATTTATTTGCTTAAAACATTGTATAGGTGTTGCAAAGGAGTTACAAAAGGAACATCATGTTTCGCCGTTTTACAAAGGTATGCAAAAATTAATTAACAAGAATTAACATTATCAAATTTAACAGCAAGCATAACACATTAGCAGTGTGATTAATAAAAAGCAGCCAAATACAGATAAAAATATATATGTATGCATATACTTATATCTGCCAACCCACGCATTCTAGCAACCATTTTGCAGTCTGAACTGTAAATGAATAGATTTGGGGTCTGAGCTAAAACGCGGGGAATCTCCCCCGTCGCACAACATTACGCCTAGCCCTGCAATCCTGCAGTAGTATACCTATTCAACTAATAAGTATATTGTTGTTTTGTGCATAATTCGCTTATCTCGAGCCAAAGGGCCTCTTTATACCCTCTCTACAAAATAAAAGCATTAAAAAACAATTTAAAGGTCGGTGATAATGATAGGATTACAGTGAAGTGTAATCATTACACTTCATTAAATAGGTTTCAAAGAAACACTTTCCTAATCTTGGTAGGATAAAGAATAATAGATAAGGAATTGGTATGATTTCATTACAGGCCTTGGAATACTCGCTCCCCAAAACAGAACACGTGTTGATTTCACGGTGGTCTTCTGTAAGGGGGTGGTTACTGCCGCCAGACGGGCTGGCCAAATGACTGCGAAACGCAGGTTGCTCTCCCACTACTAATTTAATACTAATTAACTTGGTATTTACCCGCCGATAAGAGTAGGTAGTAATAAATATCTACTTTGCTGTTATCGTTATAGAACTGATTTTCAAACAAGTATACCGATTTTCTTCGTTGATTGCCTACATAAGTGGCTATTAAATTTTAAGTGTTTTATTTATCAGAAAATTTTTATATGAATTTTGCGGACGATCGTAAACAATGAAAGTATTCTTTTGTATTTTAATTTGCACAAGTGAAATGTTTCGTTGTGAAGCGAGCTACGTCAGCAAAGATGAATTTTGCGCTAATCTTAACTGTGACGAAGTTGACAATAACAGCGTATGTGGTATAAAAGAGAGAGGCCAAGGATTTAGTTTGAGATTGTTCAAAAATGAATGCGAATTAATGAAGCATGGTTGTCTTGTTGATGAAAACGAAGGTAAGTTAAGTGAAAACACTAAATGCTTTCAGAATATTTCGAGCAAATATTTTGTTGTCTCTGTCCCAAAAAACACATCAATGAATAAAACATCAATGCAAACATGCTTTTTAAGTATTTAGACTTCCGGCAATTTTAATCCAATTAGATATAGTTATTACCACAAGGAGGCAACCTTGCATATATTGAAAGATGTAAACAAAAGATAATTATGCCCTTACTTTGGGTAGACTTGAAATGGAATTGTCAGGGTTAACAACCCGATAAGCTCACTAGGAAATATATTCAAATTTAAGTTTATCTTAAATTTGACGAGCCCGTTGAATGAGTGGTTAGGGTGCTTATCTTAACTCTCTGGATTTGATTCCCGGCGGGATCAACTTTGAAAAATTAACTTTTCAAAGGCTCTGGTCTGGATCTGGAAAGTGGTGGCAGGTCATACTGCTTTCGCAGTCATTTGGGCAGCCCGCCTGGCGGCAGTAACCACCCGTTACAGAAGACCACCGTAAAATAACAGCACATGTGCTGTTGTGTTTCGGTGAGTTAGTAATTGTTAGGAATGCTTCCCTAACAATTTCCCTAACCCTTTCCAATCCCATATCTTTAATCTTGCTGAAGTCGACAGTGTATTTGCAGCAGCTGTGGCGTTGCTTGTGTTATAGGTGACGGTAGCCACCAACCATTAAGTGGACCTTAAGCCTGTCTGTTGATCTTAAAGTAAAAAAAATCGTAAAATTTTGTTATAACTTCGCTATTCAAAGGCTGAAATATTATTAGCAGATTTATGGGATTCGAATCAATTTAATAATTATTAAATAATATGTGCAATCATTTCCATAAAATCGTAAACCTATTATAAAAGGTGTAAGAATCCATCATAAATTACCCTGAATCCTAGGCTATAATATTTTTTTTATTAAAAAAACATATTGTCCATTACAGCATATGGACTAATAAATAAAATTTACTGCACGATATCATTATCAAAAGAAAACCAGAAAAATTGTGGAGATTGTATTATTAATGAAGCACAAGAAAAAATATGCGCTATCAGGGAAGACGGTGAAGGTTTCCGAGTTAAAATATTTTCAAACCAATGCGAACTAACTAAATATAACTGTGAAACTGATTCGAATTTTGTCGTCGCTCGAGATTATGTTTGTCAAGGGCTTTCTGAAAACTCTGAAGATAAACCTAAAATGAATAACGCAGATAACAACAAGACAGTTGATATGAGAAAAGAAACAAAACAAATAATTGTTGTTGACGGCTCAATGTTGGGATCTAATAAAAATATAAACGAATCGATCAATAATTTCTTCGCAGCCACTCACGTCTTAGATCTGCCAATGAAAGAGGTCAATGAAAGTGCAAGACGTAGACTGATAAGAGTATTTGGACCAGCTGTTGTTTTCCAGCCTTGGGTAACAAAGCCAAAAAATATCAGTGAAGATTTCTACCATAAACCCACTTTGTCTTCGTGCTACCACAAGTGCCCTAAAGTAAGAACGCTATATTCAGCAATACAGCAATCCTTAAATCTCATAGTGTTATTTTAAATTGTCTTTACTCTCTTTTGAGTTCTTACCACTTGTAATTTGTTTACAAGGATATTTTGGATTAATTAATTGAGTGAGTTCCTTGAACATATCTTCATCTTCAACACATCCTTGATTGAATATATCAAAGTGGTTTAGTTCATTACCTTTATACACTTATGTACGTGGGGTTAGATGACCACTTCATATTCAACATCGATTCCGTTTAAAGTAGATGAATTTACCGAATTAGACAAAGATAATTTTTTTTAATGTTAAGATCGGCAGACAGGCTGACGGTTCACTTGATGGTAGGTGGCTACCGTCGCCTATAACACAAGCAACGCCAAAGCTGCTGCAACTGCGCTACCGACTACAATAGGATTAAGGATAAGGGATTGGGAAGTGATAGGGAAATGGGCTCTGGCATCCCTTACTTCACTCACCGAAACACAACAGCATACGTGCTGTTATTTCACGATGGTCTTCTATAAGGGGGTGGTTACTGCAGCCAAACAAATGACCAAATGACTGTGAAACGCAGTGTGCCCCTGCCACTACTACCAGATCCAGACCAGAGACAAATTTGAAAAGTTCATTTTTCAAAGTTGACCCTGCCGGGAATCGAACCCGGGAATCCTAGAACAGAGCGTTAAGGCAAGCACCCTAACCACTCATCCAATGGGCTCGTCAATATATATCGGTATGACTGTGAATATACTGCCAAGATAATTTCTTCAGATACCAGGATTTATAATCTAATATTTCTGCTTAAAGATACGAGACTTAGTTTTAAACCGCTAAGTTAGATATTTATTTGGAAGTGCATTCATGACCGGTGTTGTAACATCTCCCACAAAAACAAAGGCAAACCGTTTTTGTAACCAAACTATAACTGGTGCAGTAAGTGCCTCCGATCAAGTAGATAGAAGGTAAATAAGGTAAATACGACTCTCTGAAAGCTGAACAGTCAATAAAACCAACCCTGTGACAGTTTGCTTTACGCTCCGAATGATATCGCCTGAAGCCAAATTGTTTATGAAACCACCGGACGTATTTTGCAAATTGATTGACGTCTGAACGTACTGAATGTAAATTCAGAACCTATAGTCTAGATTCAAACAGAGACATGTACCTAATGATATTTTAATGCAACGCAATATTGAATTCAAAAAATATAAGTAATCACAAAATCAAAAGGGATTCTCATGCAGGTAGTTAAATTTCGATTTCTATCGCAGCGCTTAGGGTTGATATTTGCTTTTGGGTTAGGGTTGATAAACGCTGGTTCTTTTGTCACAAGGGATAGAAAAGTAAGAAATTACTCACTCACCGAAACCCTGAAGCACATATGCTGGTGGTTTTCTGTGGGAGTGGTTACTGCCGAAAGACGGGTTACCCAATTTAGAACTGCGAAACGCAGTGTGTCCTGCCCCTACTAGAATTAGAACCTCTGGACTTTAAATTGCATTTGTGAATAACAATATAAATAATTTAATGTGTCCAAGAAGAATAGAAAAGTTTAATGTCGTATACTAACAACCGGGTTTACCTAATTGGGTCTTTTAAGGCACAATTAGTTATAAATCTAATTTCGTTTGATGTTCTAGGCCTAGCAAAAAAGCCGCTAGACGTAGCATTGGTCTATAGAATTGGTAAAATATATAGCGAAAGCGTTACCGTCGGCGCCTAATCCATGAACCAATAGTGTTTTAAAAACGTAGTGGAATAGTACCCACAAAAAATAATTTTAGTGCCAATTAGGCAGAACAACCAACCCCATTAGAATAATGTTATTGTTTGGATAGTCAGCAACTTAGGAAGAAACGCCCTATCCCAGTGCCGGATTTATACTTTTCTTGGGTATAGGCCCCTTCACTTTGTGCCGCCTCTTCCTCGTGGCCTAGGTAGATAGATACCTAGGCCTTTATTAGGTAATTATTGTTATTATTGCATTTATTATCGCACAAGAATTTGATGGCTTCCGAAAGCGTGTAAAAATCATCTAAAATCCGCCGCCCCTAGGCCGCTGCCGCCCATAGGCCGCGGCCTATACGGCCTATTGACAAATCCAGGGCTGCCCTATTCAAATAAGTACCAACTTGCTACAACATAGACAACATGACTGTCTTGTTCCTTGTGTCCTTAATATTATAAATGCGAAAGTAAGTCTTTACAATGAAATCCAAAATAAAATCCAAACTAGAATCCATCCATGATAGAAATAAAATCCCCCACTATGGGGGATCAGTGCCATAATTTTAGCATTTAAAATTTAGGCAACAGCTTTATTTACAATTAAGACTGTTGAATATTCGGATTGATGGAGAACTAATTTATCACTCCATTTCGGGGAACGAGCTTAAAATTCAACCTTCAATAAAAATCCAATAAAAATCCAAAAAAAGTGATCCAGACTAACCTTCATTTCAGACATCCCCACCACAGCGCATCAATCCATCGCGTTCTGCGTGCATCCCAAAAAACTGTAGCCATCACTTTATTAGCCGATAAAACTGCTTTGGCCTTCTTAGGAGCTGGTTCGCCGGTAGCAATCCACTGTTTCGATTGTTGTTTGGTTTCTGGGGTATGGTGGTGGATCCATGTTTCGTCTACTGTTATAAAACGACGCAAAAATTCAGTTTTATCTCGATGAAACAACGCCAAACCCGCCTCCGAAGTGGTCACACGCATACGTTTTTGATCAACAGTCAGTAAACGCGGCACCCATCGAGGGGAGAGTTTCTTCATATCTAAATGTTGGTGTAAGATATTGCGCACACGTTCGTCGGAGATGCCTACTATCTCGACCATCTCCCTCACTTTTACCCTTCGGTCATTCAACACTATGTCGTGGGTTGTAGCCATCATCTCTGGAGTAGTGACCTCAACCGGGCGTCCTGGACGCACAGCATCATTTGTGGTTGTACAACCACAGCGAAAATCAGTAAACCACTTATGAATCATTTTAATCGACGGAGCAGAGTCCCCATAATATTTACCAAGTTTTTTTTCGTTTCCGTAATAGTTTTTTTGCGCCAAAAATTATGTTTTATCAAAACACAAAATTCACTTTTCTCCATCTTTGTAAAAATTTGTTCAATTATTTTTCTTTAATGGCTGTCACAAAAAAAACTAACCGGCGGTACTTGCTGAAAATTTTAATTTAGTCCTTCAAAAGATTTTTGCGATAATTTTCCATACAATTTGCAATAATTTTAATCCAAAATAGATTTTTACCAGACTTATTACTTATTACTCCCCGAGTTATTACTACGACTTCAACTCAAACCAAAATGATCCAACTATATATTTTTCATTAAGTAACATTGTTTCTATAGAAACAAGTACATTGAAAATTTACAAAATATACAAATTAGACTTTTCATTCATTTGCTATTAGACTTTTCATTCATTTGCTATAGCAAATGAATGAAAAGTCTAATTTGTATATAAAATCTACTATTTCAACTAAAGGAACGCAAAACAATAATTTTGAATACGGTATTTGACTAAGTATAATGAAAATATGAGATTGTTGCTAGACTAACTGTAAATATTTTTTAAAATAAATTAACTAAAACATTATTTAAAATTATTGTCATATTATTGTTTACAGTCGATGCTTAGTACAGTACATGAGCGTACTACAATTTGACAGCTAAATGTTTGTTTGCAAGCAAGTGACGTATTGATACCACGTGACCTACACGTATGGCGTCTTTAGCGTTTTGGCGGTCTTATTTATCATTTAAACTTTCGTTGTAATTTTCATAGAAAATAAATTAATTCACAAAGAATGAATCAAATTGCAAGTGTATTATGGTATATGAACATTTTACTCTGTGCGAGCCAGGAACGAATTTAAAGCACAGAACTAATGACAGTATGATACTATTCTACCCATGGAAGTATTATATACTGCTATATGTAGTATATATTACTTCCATGAGTCTACCGCAAACATGTCACATAGCACCTCTAAAAATAAATATGACACTGATTATTATTTTAATACCTATCTCTAATTAAAATATCAAAAGAAACTTCTCGGTAATTATTTAAAAGGAGACTTCATTAATTTAATGCCGCAAGCTACCTACTCAGATGTTTATATAAATGATTGTCTAATTGCTACAGAGAGTTCGACAAAAAATATAGTATTTCTGAAAATTTACCTAATTCGTTAATTAAGTCACTGTTTACGTATTCAAATCCGAAAACAGAAAAGCAAAAAAAAAAAACATTTTTTTTACAAAAACATAAAAGAAATCGTGCCGAAAGAAGCCGAACTCGTTCAGAGGGTTTCGAAATTCAATTAAGTATAATTATGTAGGTATAGACATGGCTCAACCATTGGAGGCTTCGAGTCTCGACGATTCTAGTAGTAACTGTAATTTGCTTCAGCTTCAATAGCTGCAATTCGCCCAATGATATGAGTCAGAATACTATGACCAATATTTTAAAAAAATATTCAGTAATGTATAATAATAATTAAATTACAATGATGATACAAAAACTAAATACTAGGTACATACCTAATATTTTTTTTTAAGCTTGACTATTGTACATTTATTTAGAACTTTCGTTTTTATTTCTATTACTAGCTGAGCTCGCAACTTCGTGTACGCATGGTATAGCGCGTAACTTTTTTGTTTGTAAACCGATTGGAATAAAATCAGTGAAAAGCGCATTCAAATCGGTTAAGCCGTTTCTGAGCTTAGCCTGCACAAACGCACATTCAAATAGACAAATCGACAGACAAAAACTTTGTTTTAATCTTTAATGTACATACACTGCTCCTATACGATTTTATTATTTGTATAAATTAGTATAATTTTTCTCTGAGGCCTTTTGTTAGGGGCGGAGTGATAAGTCTGGTAAAAATTAAACAAGGAGTCAAATTAATTAAATTATTATTATTTATTTTTCAACGTAGTCTCCGTGTAGTTCAATGTACTTCACTCAGCGTTTTTTTAGCTTTTCGATCCCTTCCATAAAATACGACCTAGGCAACCCTTCAAAATAGGCATTGGTTTCGCGCATGACAAATCTTTTCCCACCAAGGCATTTTTTTAAATTCGGAAACAGAAAATAGTCACAAGGGGCTAAATCTGGCGAATACGGTGAGTGAGAAAGCATCTCATAGCGCAACTCATGAAGTTTTGCCATGGCAATCACGCAGATGTGCACTCGTAGGTTGTCTTGGTGGAGAGGATTTTCTTCTTAGCCAAATGTGGTCGTTTTTCACGTAAAATTGTGTAAATTGTTTCAATAAATTGACATAATAATCGCCATTAATCTTTTTACCCTTCTCTGGTTATTTAATATGGATTACTCCATGTGCATCTAGGGTTGCACATGGTTGGACATGTCCGGCTTTAGCCGGACATGTCCGGCTTTTTACAGTCGTGTCCGGCCAAATATATACAAGTCCGGCCCGTCCGGCTTTGTTAGGCTTTTGGTTAACCCCGCTGCGACCTGTCTTGACTTGACTGTCTTGTCTTGTCTTGACTGTCTGCGCGCTGACATGACTTGCGACTTTGTCGGCGCGGGGTGGGATTTTCAATAATGAGTATGACTATTGTTGCAGATTGGTTGCGGTTTTAACACGTTAAGTGCTATACGTCTCAAAAATAAGCGATCGGGTAGTTTGCGTCGGTGTGGGAGCGATAACCGCTAGCTGTCCCAACTTGCGGAAGCCATAAGAACCACAAATTTTAATACCAAAAAAAGACAAATATACATATGTATGTACTGTTTTAAGGGTACGAATCATTTTTAACACTAACGCACCACATCATGATAATTTCACTGCAGCGCTATACGTATCAGCTTTTATAGTTTTACTTCAGTGCTGTACGTATCAGTTTTAATACGAATCGCCATTTGTTTTTGCAAATAGGAGAATAGTGCAATAATTAGTTGGGACATGTTGTGTGCTACCTTCTTTTGCCACCAATATGAAACGATCACATAGGATTTTAGACCGAGTTTTTGAAGAAAACCGAAATGCTTTATCGATAAATTTCAAAAAGGTGCGGTATGAATTAATTTTGACTCGTATTATTGGTACTCCTGTGCTACACGAATCAAATTTAATACGTAACTTTGATACCCATTAACTCAGAAACTATCCTTAAGAACCTTGTACTATGAGAATAGGGTGTAGTTTGATTTAATAACATTCAATTTTAGCAAAAAAATACTTATAAAGAAATACCGACCTGTGAAGGTAGGTCTTGTTACGTATTGAAAATGATGCGTAACGTAGAAGCGGCAAGTCGGTAGATAATTTTTCTTTATTTTGTAAACTGGAAAGTTACACCTATGCGGGCGTTGAGCTCATTCATCACATATTTAATGCTTGAGATATTTAATAAATGCCTTGAGTGTTTTTTGTGATCTATCTAAGGCTTTCGATTGCATCCAACATGAGATTTTAATCAGGAAATTACAACACTATGGCATAATATAATGCACTGAAACTTTATAAGCTCTCATTTGGAGAATAGAATTCAGACTGTTGATGTCAATGAAAAGCGCGCCCTTAGATCAACAATTAAAATGGGTGTCCCACAGGGCTCAATTCTTGGCCGTTCCTGTTGCTAATTTATATTAATGATTTGCCACACGTTGTTAAAGATAATTATGAAATAGTATTATTCGCAGATGACACATCATTTTTATTCGCGTTCGTGAATAAAAGTTCGCGATTCGCGATGTGTCTTAGATGATATTAACGACTCTTTGTCCTCTCATTAGTTCAATGTAAATAATTTGCTTTTAAACAGTAATGTCAATATTGTGAAATCCTTTGTACTTGTAAATGGGGAGCAATTGGATCTTGTCCACACCACAGTTTTCCTGGGTAATATTGACTTAGTTCTCCAGCGTTCGCAGTTAAAAAATTCGTCAGCTCACTAACTAAGTTACAGGACGTGTAGTTTATTTCAGTTATTTATTATTCAGTATGTAGGTATTACGGTATTATACTGTGGAGACACGCCGCTGATGTTCAAACAGTTTTCGTGCTGCAGAAAGGGACTAAAACAGTGGAACAATTGTTTCGACTTGCGAAGGACAAGGAGAGATTTAAGAAAGTGACTGCCGACCTTCAGTAATGGAGAGGCACAGACCTTCAGTAATGAAGAAGAAGAAGAAGAAGAAAGGGGCTGTTCGAGCAATTTGTAATTTATCCAATAGACATTCATTAAGAGATAATTTTAGGGAGACCAACATATTAACAGTGCCATGCCAATACATATTTGATAATATAATTTTTGTTCATAAAATATTGATCGTTTAAAAAAAAAACAGTGATATTCATAACTGAAATATAAGAAATAAATATGATCTTGCTACGATTTATCTCGCATGGCTAACGAAAATAGATAAATCATTTAAAGGACAATGTGTATGTTTCAACAATAAAATCCCTGAAGAAGTTACAAAAAAATTGTAAAACGGAAACCTGTTAAAAAAGAGTATTATAAAGTTAAAGATTATTTAGCAAATAAAAATACAATGGATTAAAAAGAACGATTGCTGGAGGGTTTCTTTCACCATTTGATCTCCTCCAGAACACCATTTTGTTTCCGAAATGGTCGCAGTATCTCGACTTCAAAAAGAGATCAAAAATACAAATAATAAATACACAAATATAAGGAACTATTTCTTTTTCTTTGAAAAACTAGTGTGTCAGGCTTTTATGGGAAAATGTCCGGTCAATTATGAATCTGCGTACGGATTTTCGATTTTTAGGCCTGGCGACCCTACGTGCATCCCAAAAAACTGTAGCCATCACATTATTGGCCGATAAAACTGCTTTGGCCTTCTTCGGAGCTGGTTCGCCGAAAGCAATCCACTGTTTCAATTGTTGTTTGGTTTCTGGGGTTTGATGGTGGATCCATGTTTCGTCTACTGTTATAAAACGACGCAAAAATTCAGTTTTATCTCGTTTAAGCAACGCCAAACCCGCCTCCGAAGTGGTCACACGCATACGTTTTTGATCAACAGTCAGTAAACGCGGCACCCATCGAGCGGAGAGCTTCTTCATATCTAAATGTGTAGATATTGTGCACACGTTCGTCTGAGATGCCTACTATGTCGACTATCTCCCTCACTTTTACTCTTCGGTCGTTCAACATTATTTCATGGATTTTAGCCATCATCTTTGGAGTAGTGCCCTCAACTGTGCGTCCTGGACGCACAGCATCACTTGTGGTTGTACGACCACAGCGAAAATCAGTAAACCACTTATGAATCATTTTAACCGACAGAGCAAAGTCCCCATAATATTTATCAGTTTTTTTTTCGTTTCCGTAATAGTTTTTTTGCCCAAAAAATAATATTTAATCAAGACACGAAATTCACTTTTCTCCATCTTTACAAAAATTTGTTAAATTATTTTTCTTTAATGGCCGTCACAAAAAAACTAACCGGCGGTACTGGCTGAAAATATTAATTTAGTCCTTCAAAAGAGTTGTGAACAAGGAGGTTCCATGCAATTTGCGATAATTTTAATCCAAAATAGATTTTTACCAGACTTATCACTCCGCCCTAGTATAAACACGTACCTTATATACCTACGGAGACTAAAAGCCAGTCAGACTGATGAACTAACAACAAAAGGAATCACCCTTTGACAACAAAAGCTTTGTATTCTTTCATTTGCGTTACCCTAAAACCTGAAAATCTAGGACAACCTTAGGCTCTTTGTTTAATGTAATTAGAATGATTCTACTTTGATAACAAATGTTCATTTTCTTTCTTTTGCAATTATTTCCAATATTCGTATTAATTCCCATAATATCATGTCTTCTCGTTGATGGTCTTCTCGATTTTGTTTCATTATATCTACAGTTACCTTATTAGCATCAAGGGAATTAATTTATTTATAGTCACTATGTTTTTTTTTATAAATACTTAGAAGAAATAATTTAATGCATATGTATAAGTATAGTTTAAATATACGTTATCTATATCTATACATATAATAAAATCGTAAACGATCCGTGTCTGTACATTAAACGGCTTAACCGATTTAAATGCGGTTTTCACTTATGTATTATAGCAAGCTTCCCGTAATATTTAGTGTTTTTTTTTTTCATTCCAATCAGTTTGCAAAAAAAAGTTACGCGTTATTCCGAATACCACGCGTAGGTACGAAGGCGCGAACACAACTAGTAAATAATATACTTATGTCTTTGATTTTTATTTAATAAAAGCCGGCGGCTTTTTGGGCTTCTCGAATGGAGACCATGGACCATGACAAGCACAGCGTAAGACATCCACTTCCAAAATGGACAGACGATCTAATTAACGTCGACGCTGAATTGTTCGTGGAGTCGTTACGTAGGTAGCTAAAATTATTTTAAAAAAATTTAAATTTAAAAACTAAAATTATATCTTGACAAGATGATACTTTACGAAAAAAAGTAAAGTATATTACCTCTATGAAAAATTGACAATTAAAATTGACAATGATGTGAAATGTTGCCGTATTTAAAAAATCTTGACTTTTTAATTTATTTAATTATAATTACGTCTATTATTGTTAATTTTAACTGATAATAATAAGAAAAGACATGTTTAACTGATTTTTATGAAAAACTCTTATTTTTTTCTATACATAAATTGCTTTGCCGAATGATATCGTGTCATTGAGTTTTTTCTTATGACAACACTGCACGTTATCGATATGCATTTCGATAGAACGCACAGTCCTATGCTTACTTAAAGTGGTATTTAACTAATGAACCATTAACTTTCGTCTCTGGGAGCCGCGGCTCATTAACGTATTTAATTGTATTTAGTTAAGTGTCTATTAGTACTAATTTAATGAACGTCTCTGAGTGCGGCAGTTATTCACTCACCGAAACACAACAGCACATTTGCTGTTATTTCACGGTGGTCTTCTGTAAGGGGGTGGTTACTGCCGGCAGACGGGCTACCCAAATGACTGCTAAACGCAGCGTACAGGCACTACTTTCCAGATCCAGACCAGAGCCAAATTTGAAAAGTTCATTTTTCAAAGTTGACCCTGCCGTGAATCGAACCCGGGAACAGAGCGTTAAGAAAAGCACCCTAACCACTCATCCAACGGGCTCGTAAAAATGAATAACTGTGTTTTACTATAAAATTCTTTAAAGTCATAATAGCAACAATCTAATAAAACCATTCTGTCAAAGTTCTTGTAAATATAGGATCCAGCAAATCCTTTATATCAGGTTTCAAAACCTCTTCCTAAGTGGAAAAGAGACCAATGAGCGGACCCGCGAGGCAGACCCCCAGGCTGATCCACTCACCCCCCCTAGGTGGGCCATGACCTTGTCGTGGTGGGGGGGCTTACCCTTGGCAATCCGGGCGGTTGCAGGGGTCGGTGGGGTCACCGGCCTTTGCTCGACCGATCGGATTGGTTTTGGGGACAAAGAAGGCCCACACCGAGGGGGCTCCGAGCGAGCTCCGCCCAGCGGAGCTCGTGGCGGAGCTGTTATTTGGAGGCTCCAACCTTCTGTTGGAGCTTCACCGGTCATCGCTCGCGCGGGCCGAGAATCCGTACTCGGCCCGCGCGGTTGGTGGCCGGTGAGAGAGAGGGCACCCCGGTTCTTGTTCGTCAGACCGAGGTATGGGACTCGGTACTGCGGATGAGGATCGGCGGGTGAGTCGCAGCGAGTGGATTCTCTCGGATGGCTCTGTCGCTCAGTGGTAGTCGGGCAACGTACGCGAAGACGGAGCTCTGCAGCAGGGAAAGACCAACTGGCAAAGTACGGGCAATCGTGGCATGTGGGGGGTGGCGAACACCCGGTGTCGGGATTCACCGGCCTAGTAACCACCCTCCGCAGTCGTCCGGAAGAGTGAACACCCGGCCTCGCCACCCGGCTTAGTAACTCTCCCGCGACGACAACACGAGGTGGAGCCCGTGTCTCGGGCTGCCGCGATTGTTGGGGAAATGCCAGGGGGACACCCCTTAGGGCCGCCCACCCATAATGCCGTAGAGATGAGCGGCCACAGGAGCAGGGGTCATCCGAGGGTCTCAGGTGGAAGCGGCCTCCGACTCCGCGGTAGGTTGTGCCGCGGAGAAGAGGTGTAGGGTTGCTCCCGAGTCGAAGCCCCTCGCTGACTGCTCGTTGCGACAGGTGAACATGGGCGCCTGGTGCCGCTCCGCTCGGAGGCGGTGGACATGGGGCCGTCCGCCGTCCACACAACACCGGGCAACGAGGGAAGACGTGCTGTGTGTTTCCGGCACGTCTCTCCACGGCGCGGAGGTCAAACTCCGCGCCTAATCGAGGTGGAGCCCGCAAGTGTGCGGGCCTCGTCCGGTGGGGGAAGGCAGACGCGTGGTTCTTCGATCCCCTTACCCCCGCCATGGACAGCGCGAGGAAACACCGTGGGTTTTTAGTAGGGTAGAAGTCCCACATACCCCACCGATATCCCCATTGTCGGTGGGGATCTGGTCGCAGATTTTCCCACGCAAAAAAAAAAAAAAAGGCTGATCCACTCAGGCGTCCAAGGGCCGACGTGCCCGGGCGTATGCCGCGGCGCACATCGCGTGACAATCTCAGGCATTCCAGTGGGCCGCTACATTTGAAGTGAGGCGAAGCCATCGCCCTAAGCCGGGTTCGAAGAGAACGTAGCGGTGCGTGGGGGATCCGAGGATAAACCTTGTTGTGAACTCGGACCCGCAATCCGGGGGGTTTTAGTGGGTATTCCCGGTGACAAGTTAACTTCACCGGCGAGTCCCACACTCCCCTTCGTCGAATTGTCCCCGTCGACGAGGGATAGTTCGTAAATCATTTCCCCTCCTAAAAAAAGGGTTCCCAACCTCTTATCACAATCTAATTGTAACTCGTGGACCCCTAAAAATAAAACACGCTTTGGTATATTTATTTGCTACTAGCGTCCCACTCCGTCTTCGCCCGGGATGCAATTTTTTTATATATAAACATTCCCCGTTTATCCCTCTTTCCATTAGTGAAAACCGAATTAAAATCGGTCTACCCGTTCACGCGTGATGCCGTGTGACCAAGGGAAATAGAGATTCATTTTTATATATAGGGATATTTACTTTGATCTATTTTACTCACATTGGTGTATGAGATTGTTTTTGTTGCCGCAAGTAAAAAAGTAAATAAGTAATTGTTTGACGAGCCCTTGGATGAGTGGTTAGAGTGATTGCCTTAACGCTCTGTTCTAGGGTTCCCGGGTTCGATTCCCGGCAGGGTCAACTTTGAAAAATGAACTTTTCAAATTTGTCTCTGGTCTGGATCTGGAAAGTAGTGGCAGGGCACACTGCGTAAGACGGTATCGCACTGAGAAACGATACAAATTTATTAAACGAACATAAAAAAATAATCCAATCTTTATCAAATTATGTAAAATTTGATTAGATTTGTACAAATATCACAAATTTTGTATATTTTTTATATTAAATAGGGTGGCAGCCAACCCAAAGCACAAACAATTAAGGGGGGTACAGGTGCGAGCCCACCCAGCAAAATTTACAGAACATTTGACAAAGCCCTTTGTAACTCGGAAACACCTCAGAAGCGAGTTTGTTCCAAAGTTAACAAAAAATCAAAGTTGAGCACGTCTCACTAAATCTCGGTAAAAGAATTAATAAAGTTACATTTTTGTTTCAGAAATGTCCGGATACATATGCACCTGTTTGCGGAGTTCCGGGTTTGGTGGCAAGAGAACCGTCACTCATGTTCCAGAACCACTGCTTTATGGATCTGGCACAGTGCAAAATGTTCTGGGAGGATAAGAGCTCTACATCTCAAAGTTCTAGTTAGTAGTTTGATATCTATACATATTATATCTACACTATAATCTATACATATAATATAATCGTAAAGGGGCGTGTCTGTACATTAAATATTTTTCAAAAAAAAAAAAAAAAAAAATTTGTACACGCTGTACTTACGTTACTGAGGTAAAAAAAAAAGGTTTTAGAATTCTTGTCTGTTTGTCTGTGCGTTTGTACACGCTAATCTCAGAAACGGCTGAACCAATTTGAATGTGGTTTTCACTGATATATTGTAGCAATAATTTCATTCCAATCGGTTTAAAACAAAGAACATACGCGCTTTATCTAATACCACGCTTACGAGACGTTGCGGGCTCAGCTAGTCTATACTAATATTATAATGAGAAAAGATTTGTATGTATGTATGCATTTTTGTATGTTTGTAATGAATAAACTCAAAAACTACTGTACCGATTTTAAAAATTCTTTCACCTATAGAAAGCTACAACGCTTCGTTACAATTATCAGCGAGTAACATAGGCTACTCACCCTGCCGCCATCTCGCTCCCCCTTTCCCCCTCTATAACTATAAACTCTATATAAACTCAAAGACAACTGGACCGATTTTAAAAATTCTTTCACCTATATTATCAGCATAGCATGAGCATGACATAACATGAGTACGCTATGTTACTCGCTGAGGTAGTACCCTCCCCCATCTCCACCCTTTACCCCCCCCCATACAAAATTGCCGTTTTCCACGAAAAAACTGAAAAATCAGACTGGTCCATATCTGATATAACTTGAACACTACCACAGTGAACAATCTTACTTATACAACAAAAATATTTAAAAATTATGACACACTTAAAAATTTCTATACTTACATTTTTTTATTTAGGTTAGTCTGGTAATTTATAGGTGTATACAGCTCTGACCATGGTCCTATAATAATTTAACAGTAATATCAATTTCCCCGTCCCCAATCTAAGCACTTACATACACATAGTTAGTCTCAAGTCCACGACTATTTTTTCAGAAGCGAATGATATTTTATTCGGGAAGCATTAATATCACCGAAATAATATAACCTTCTAAATTAATATTTATTTGTTTTATTCAAGTTTTTGCCACACGTTTAGATACTGATAATATAGATATCCTATTCACGTTCATAGTGAGAGAAAAAACATATATTTTCGCTAGCTATTGTAAGTAGGTATATACACACGAGAACGACTCATTGGACATGGAAGTTGATATAGTACAAATACACACAGATGCACAAGTATTCTGTGCATATTGTACACAACCAAAATATTAAAATCATAATTAAAAATAAAATAAAATTTTAATAATCAACTAGCTGAGCCCGCACCTTCTGAGATTAGCGTGCACAAACGCACAGACAAAACAGACAAAAATTCTAAAAACTGTTTTTTTGACCTCGGTAACATAAGTCAACGTGTACAATTTTTTTAAAAATATTTAATGTCTGTACACGGCTAATCACTTATTAACTTTTGGAAACTAAATAGTTACCTTATTATTTACAGCGTACATAGAATCGTCGTTCATATTTTGTCTTGGTGACGAGCTCAATGGACTATATCGTTTTCTACCTTTGGTGAGAACTCTGCAACACATGGGCCGGCTCAAGAAGAAAGGTCGTTTCAGATACAAATTTAGAAACATGAGATTCTTCAACAACTTCATGATGAGGGAACCGAAACTCATGGGTTGAAAATAATTCATAAATGTAATAACAATAATAATAATAATCACAGATAAAAAATGAAAAGTCACACTGCATATCTTTCATAATTTCCTTAACTTGTTTTTAATTATATCACTACAATTATAAATATTTTAAATAAAATGTAACATATAAAAATTATAATTTTAAAAATCTTTGTTGTAATTTTTTTATTTATTTAATTTATATAGAATTAAATAAATAATTATGTGTAATAAATATATTATAACAATTCAGAAATATTATAAATACAAACAATTTTATTTAGTAAATTAAAAAAAACAATATTATTATTTTTGAATTTTACTTCCTTAAGAATCGATTTTTTAATATAAGGCTCCCGGTATGGAAATGTTATCAAGAGTAACATTAATACAAGCGTTAACTAAAAATCGTTACATTATCTATCACTTTGACATTTGTGCAAGAGCTAACGCAAGTACATATTTATGTTACCTAATTCTATTCTCTGGGCTTATAGAAGCAAACGTCGAAATCTTGTATGAAAAGTGTAGTCCGCGTTGAGGAACGAAACGATAGCGCGTCGAAAACTGCCGGCGCAGCGAAATCTGTCGTCGAAAAAATGAACTATTTTAACATATAAAACCTTTGTTGGAACACATGACATCTGAGTATGCAGAATGTAACTAATATAATATAAAGTAATTAGGTATCAAGTTATCTATTGACACGAGGAAAATTTTATACGTTTAAAGGAAAATTCCAGTCGTGCGTCGGAGCCCATTTACCTATTCCCTCCTAATCCCTTATCCTTAATCCTACTGTAGGCGGCAGCGCACTTGCAGCAGCTTTGGCGTTGCTTGTGTTATAGGCGACGGTAGCCACCTACCATCAAGTCTGTCTGCCGATTTTAACATTAAAAAAAAGCTGACACACACACACACTTTTTTTCTATGTATTGCAATAATTCGAAAGCCTTCGTACCCTTCGAAATACTGCATTAATTTTCTAGTAATAATGAAGTGAATTCTCATAGTAATAATTAAAAATTAAAAATTACTAACACTTACTATATTTTTAAATCCTTTGTCTAGAGTTGGACTGCATTTTCCACGAATTGTTGGGCATCAGACCAGTTGTTGCAATGTTGAAAGAAGTGCCAATTGGTAGAAAAAAAAATAGGCCTCTTGTATAATTAATTTAGTTGTCATAGTTAATATCACTTGAGTAGCCCGTTGGTCCAGTGGTTAAGGTGCTCGCCTTAGCGCTCTGTCTCAGGCTCTGGTCTGGATCTGGCATGAAGTGGCAGGGAACACTGCGTTTCGCAGTCATTTGGGCAACCAGTTGACTTCAGTGACCACCCTCTTATGGAAGACCACCGTGAAATAACAGCATGAGCTGGTTTTTACACCCTTTCACTGAACAATTCGATAATTTTCACTAGTAAATATTTTAATTTATTATTAGATACGTCAAGCCTTTTTTTTTATTTATTATGCAATCGAACTACGCCTTGCCCTTATATGTTGCTCAACTAAGGGCTAGGCGTAGTTTAATGTATGTTACACGGCGAGGCGTAGTTTTCGCTTCGCCGTTCATAGGGCTCTAACTTTAGTTCTTATTTCATCTGAGATTAAGATATTTCAATGTTAAACCTAAAAACGAATAAATTTTTGTAAAAATACAAACAAAAAAAATAATTCGTTGATAATTTTCAGGAACATCATTCTCAATGTGAAATTTCTGTGTTACCATTATTACCAGCTTGAGACAATATTGAGATAATATGATTGGTGTCATAAATATCGTTGTTTCTATGTTGACAAAATAGAAATAACAAAATAGGTTTAGGTATCTACTGAAGTGTTCATAAGCTATTCCGGAAATCATTTCTAGAGGAAGTCGCTGATAATGAGGCAATATTTTCTTCGAACTCATGTAACCTTTATTTGCCACGTGAACTGTGACCGTTATAATGATTTCCCGGAAACCGTACACAAACTACAATCTGTAATATAATATAACAGAATTTCTCGTCACAGCGCAATATTTTCAGGAGTTTTACTGCATCGCACAAAGGGACCGCGTCGCTCGCATTGAAAAACGAAAATTTAAACAGATTTATAAGCTGCCTGCCGGTTCTGTGATTCCTGTAACTCACATGCATATGTTTGTTCTATAAAGCTTTGACAAAATACAAACTGGCTGTTTAACGTGGCTCCACTCGGGCCATATATATTTATTATCATAAATCGACTTAAAGACAATGCCGATATTGGCGAATATGCTAGCTCGCAAGTTAACGCGATTTAAAAAAATGTAACATTATTTAAAGCACTTGTTCATCGTTTTATACCTGGGCAAATTTTAATTTGGCCACATTTCAATTTTGAAGTATATTCGTTTACGTCCCTATAAAATCAGGGGCTGAAATATTCAAAGGAAAAAATACATACATATACTTCAGATAAGCTTATAGCAAGCAGGTGTTAGAAAATTGTGAGTTCGTAGAAGCAGTCTTAATTCCATCAAATATTATTTTGTTATAGGCTTGCTCGTTTCAGCTTGATTTTTCAAGTGGATATCTGATATTGAGATCTGATTCAATTGGATCAGATCTCATATTGAGATATTAAAATCTTCACAAGACTGTAAATGGAAATAAAACAATGCAATGCTTGAATGCCACACCAAGCTTTTGCCTGCCTAGGTAAGGTACCAACTTTCAGTTGAACTATCGACGTTAGGGTGCATTGTATTTTTTATAAATTTCCAAATTTCTTTAAACATTGTTTGTAGCTCAACTTTAGGAGAGATAGGTAGAGATAAACATGTTATCTTATTCTCTGTAATGAAATTAACAAAATTACAAGAATATATTTGACGAGCTAGTTGGATGAGTGATTCGGGTGCTTGCCTTAAAACTCTGTTCTAGTGTTCCCGGGTTCGATTCCCGGCAGGGTCAACTTTAGGAATTAACTTTTCAAAGTTGGCAATGGTATGGATCTGGAAAATAGTGGCAGGGCACACTGCGTTTCGCAATTATTAATTACTAGATGAAAACCCGGCTTCGCTCGGGTGTAATGTGACTCATAATGTACACATGTAGGTACAAAATGTAGGTAGATATTTCTGTAGTTATCGGTTCTCAAGGAATATTAAAGGCAAAGCGGCATTATACGATAATACACTTGCAATTATTTGATTCATTCTTTGTGAATTGTTTTATTTTCTATGAAAAATACAATTAAAGTTTAAATGATAAATAAGACCGCCAAAACGCTAAAGAAGCCATACATATGGGTTACGTGATATCAACACGTCACTTGCTAGTAAACAAACATTTAGCTGTCAAATCGTAGTAAGCAAATGACGCAACTCTATATGCCACCAATCGCGTGCGTTTTTAATCACGTGGGCAAACATGAAAATTTAATTATTTTAATAATGATTTCTTATGAAAATCGTACATATTTTTAAACATTGTTTTAGTTAATTTCGTTTAAAAAAATATTTACAGTTAGTCTAGTAACAATTTGTTTCATATTTTCTTTACAGTCAAATACCGTAACAAAACATCTCTTGATTGCCTTGAATTCTTGTAATAATTATTTTATTTCTACATGATAAGCAAATTTTCTAAATATTCTCTTTTCTCCGTCTTTCCTTTATTAATAAAATGTACGTAACACCGTACACTTCTCTTTTCAAAATAAGTAATTCAGTTTTAGTAAGGCACACTGCCGTCATTTGACTAACCCATCTGGCGGCAGTAGCCACCAGCTTATAGAAAACAACCGATAGTAGCCCCCTACTGTTAATATAAAAAATATATTTGACATCTGAAAAACTTATGATGCCTTACTAATGGATTAGTGCAAGAGTCGGCCCCAGCCAAAGGGATTCGAGCTAGATTTACTTTAAATTATTTTAATGTTACTTAAAAACAATAATAATGCCACGTTACAATCTGAACACTACCTTAGGATTCCGAATGGCAAATAATCATTGGATGAATTTTATTCGTAATTCCAGTAAAAACGCAACGCACATCACGTCACCTCTCCTATCTGGAGAATCCATATATATCTGTCTTGTTTTGTTTCAAGCCTGAAAACTTTTATCGGACACGCCTACTTCACAAAATCGCACCGCCCATAGACGCAGCTTCCTCGGGAACCTAGATCAGAACTGTTCACATAACCCGCCAGGACGTCGAAGTGTGCAGAAGTCCAAACAGTTGCAAAGTTATTCACTTGGTGTCACAGTTACCCAGTTTAATCAAAATTCAATGACAATGTCAAAAGGTGAATTAAGACGTGCTGCAAACAACTGTGTTTTTAGACATGTGGTGATAAATATTTTTCTGTGTAACGCAAATAATTCGAATAAACAGTTAAAAATTTCTTGTAACATAAAAATGCGGAAAACAGTATACAATGGAATGGTGAGTAAAGTAGATTTTATTTTATTTTACATTTTCATTTTCATTTACTTTCAATTTCATCGGTTAAATTTAAAAATTTAATAATATTTTAAAAAGCTCGACGTATCATCCTCAAATAAAATTATCTGTCGTAGACAAAGTTCGACGTATCATCGTCAAATAATTATTTGTCGTAGACAAAGTTCGACGTATCATCGTCAATTAATTAATCTGTCGTAGATAAATTTTGACGTTATATAATTATCTGTCTTAGAGAAAGTTCGACGTATCATCGAATAATTATATGTCGTAGACAAAGTGAACGAGCGCTTTATGTGAAGATACGGCTACCTACTTACGGCAACAGCAAGTGACAGTTTGTCTGAATAAATAACGCTAAATATGTACAAATTAGCTTTTATCCCCTACTTCGTCAGCGTCGCTCGTTAAAACACTTTTTCTGGATGATATGTGCCCTATGTTCTTTTATGTACCCCTGATAACGTATATGCAAAATTTCATGAATATCAATTGAGCAGTTAAGGCGTGAAAGTATAACAAACAAACGAACTCACTTTCGCATTAACTATTTTAAGTATTTTAAGCAAAACTCGTCTTGTACTGAATTGACGGGACTGTTGAGGGGGAGTCGCTCTATTATCTATTCTATTTAAAAATCTATTTAAAAATTAAATAAAGTATAATTCAAATTTTTCTTTTGGTGAGCCTTCAGATAATGGATCTTAAAATTTAGCTATTTAAAATATTGATTATTAAGCAAATCGCACGGTTACAACATCGATATTAGACCGCAAATTAGTAATTTTTTATATATTACAATTAAATATAATTTAAAAAATAATTATGGTGATCCCCTTTCATATATCCTGCACATGATTTGAGTATTTTTTAAATTATAATTATTATAATAATTTAAAAGGAAAACGGTTACAAATAAGTGATTTTTTTATCATTAGGGGCTGGCGTCTCGCTTTAATTACTTAAAATACTTTAATTTTCTTTTAATTCTTTAATTAAATTTTTAATTGTGATATTAATAAATAAATAAATAAATATTCGTAATTTTAATATGTACTAAAAAACTAATCACATTTTTTTTTAGAAAAAGAAGACAAATCTTTGCCTTTTTTTAAATAGTAAAATTCAATAAATAATTTCAAATAAACTATTAACAATAAAAAATATTTGAACGCTTCCAAGTCATTCAGAAATTAAATTTGATTCTTGTGTTGGCAACTGGTTGGTTAGTGGCAACAAATAACATAAAAAAGATATATATTAAATATGTCAGTTGTTAAAAAGAAAAGTTGCGTGTCAGTCGTATTAGCAGATATATTGTATAATTTAAATATATATTATTAGTAATAATTATAATTTCATTTCATACAGTCCATTCCTCAACATCTTGTTTGCCGTCTTCGTATTTATTACATTTAGGGATGTCGGCTACGAGCAACAAGTGTGATCAGATTTCATGAACACAACCTTCAGCAAAACGCAATAGGGTTGAAACTGTTTTCGCGATAATATATTTGTACAATTTCTTTGTTGCAGGTTGGTAACATTCCTTTGAAAGGGAGAAATAGTTTTTACCTAAAACCTATTTGTTAGCTGTACCTGATGGACATTTTTCAAGAATAATCATTACAAATGCTTTAATTAATTTATCGTAAAATTAAACCTAGTGTAATTTTTAGCGTAACTATATTGTAATGTTGTATATTGTAAGCCTGTACAGAATTACTGTTTATGATGTAATTTGTATCTGTATATATGTATAGTAGTAAATAAGTAGTTAATGCAGTGTAGTAGTAAAAAAAATAAAAAAAGTAATGAAAATTTACAGAAAAAAATTAAAAAATCGGAAGAAAAGTATAAAAAAATGTAAAAAATAAATAAAAAAAAAGACAAAAAAATTAAAAATATCTTAGAAAACAACAAAAAAGTATAAAAATTAAGAAAAAAATGAGAAAAATATTTGTGCCGTATTGTGTAATTGTAGTAGCAGTAATTATTGTAGTTCCTATTTCGTTTTACAGTCATGAACTGAGCTATCCGCCTGGCCTGGCAGCAGGATGCCAAGAGGGATTGCCAATGTCTCGGGTTGGACAAGCAAGGGTACGCCCCTTGTTTGTATTTATAGGCTGTAGCCATTTACCATCTAACGGACCGTCAGCCGGCATTTTAAAGAAATGTTTAATAAAACCTGTAAAAAATATGATTATAATTTTTATTTTGTGATTATAAAAGTGTATTCTCAATTCAACATTGTAATTTTCTATAATTTCAGTACAAATTTAATTTTACTTTAGTCTTCAAAAATGTAAAATAGTTACAATGTGTTATTAACGCAATCTGTACACAGTAAACAGTACTAGCCGTCCAAGTTCAGAAACTATATACATAAATAAATGCAGTAGGTAGGTTATATGTAAACATTAAATGTCATATATTATATATATAATAAAAACGCTAAGAGGACCACAGAGTATATTAGATATTACGGTATGAGTGTACATACATTATGAATATATTAACATATCTAATTATTTATTAGTAGATAATAGTATAATATACAGTCCGTTTTTCTATATTTATTTTATTTTGAAAATTATATTTTATCGGGAAATTTTAATTAAATTAATAAAAATAATGTCAATTAATAATTTATAGAAACGACCTGATGAGGTTTTTTTTAAACATAAAGACAAGAAAATAGGAATTGTTCATGGAATTAGACAAGTACATATGGAAAAACTGACTGTTCTTTAGTATAAACCCCACTCTCTCCTTAATAATAAAAGCATGGACTAAATAAGTTTAACTTATTTAGTCGTCAACTAAGTTAAAGTTACATTAGGTTATAAAGATCCCGTGACAACCCTTAAAATCTTTTTGAAAGTGTCACAGCCTTCCCACAAACGGCGTCCTCAAATATATCCTCTAATATTGCAATAAAACATCATTCTGCATTAGTTTCCTGTCTCATATTGGTTTTATTTATTTATTTTATTTCATTTAAATTTGGGGATACAAAAAGAAGTTACGTTACAGTATAGGTAACAGTTACATATAACATATATTAGAGTTTGAGCAGAAATAAAAAACTGGAGTTTACTCCCTAAGTACAATTGTCTTAAATAAGATAGGAAAAGAGGGTAAATAAACGCGCCATCTATTAAAGTACAATAGAATTAGGTGGACTATCGGATTTGGTTAGAACTGCTTAGAAGAGCATAACTCTTTTTAGTTAACTCTTGTATTAATTTTACTTCTCATAAAATTGTGGGCTTAACATGAAAATCTTTTTTTGAAATTTTTTAACTCCAAAAAGAAACAATAGATAATGGCATAAAAGAATAAAATTTTAACTAAAATAATATATATGTATGTTTTATGTTTAAAATTATTATTACATAGTTAATATTGAATCATATGTACAAAAACATTAGTAATTAGTGCTTCAATCAGCGAGTAGACGATTAGACTTATTGATGATCGGTCAATTAATTAGTTTAAACCGGGATTACACTGAGCGCACGGACTGGCTTGGTAGCCTCGTGGTTTAACTCTCCCAGCAAAAGTAACGAGACTTCTTCCGCGAGAAAGTCCATGACATTTGAAAGCGGGACAATTCATGAAGAATAATTATTAAAAGCTTAAAATTATCGTTTTTATTCAAACTAAATAAACCTCATGAATACTAAACAAAAAAAACCGAAGTTTCGAAGTTATTGCTTCACGTAGTGTTTAACCACTGGTTTAAATTCGACCATGGTGGAAATTAAATGAATTGATTCAATCATTTTTTTATTGATATCACTAAAGCTCGTCAATAGCTACAATCTCGAACTGAAGCATCGAGAAATGCTCGGTCGAGGCACAGTCTATACTAACAACACCACATACACCGACCGAGCTTGTGCCTCGCGAACTCGCAAGCCCGTGCTCCCGGTGTGCATCCTGCTGTACGAACAGAAAGCACAATCTCCATGCAAAAATGTGACAGTTCCTAGACTGATCTTACGATAAGTCGAACCTTTGTGCGAGCAACTGTCCATATGATTCAATGATACAGAGCTTGTTTGTTGTAATTTTTTTATTATTTTTATGTATTAAAAAAAACAAATATCATAGTAATAAAACGACTGTCAGAGTTATCATAATTAAAAATACATAATGTGAAGATACCCAAAAATAAAAGTAACAAATACGCTCAAATCGGCTACTCCAGAATCACTCACGCGTTAACCATGAAAGTCGATATTTTTAGGACAAATTTTTCGTATAATAATTTTTAATTTTACCACTAAATGTTACTCAGAACAAATAAGTATATATCTTTATAGTATCAAAGAATATATTTTGATGCTATAAAGATATAAACTGTAAGATGTATAATGTAAAAGTTTGAAAAGTGTCAATCAAAGTTTTGACAAAATTCAATCTGTATTTTATCTCTTGAAAGAATTAACGATCAAAACGAGGCCATTGTTGTTTTTTTTTTTTAATTTTAACTTACACTTTCAAGAATGGTATTAAAAGTCTTACTGAATTCTAGTAATTTCCTGTGAATATTTCAGATTTTGTAAACGAGGATAACATTCGAAAATGAGCGCGAAGCACCAACATACTTTCAAAGATAAATATCTATGAAACCCCATTACCAAATTACACGATATTTTCTCAATAAAATCTATTATATCTTCTTACCTGATGATGCAAAACGAAAATAAAAATAAACTGATTGCCTGATCTCCATACAAAACTGATTGATCTCCTTTATTTTGAGGGCGCGTATCTACCAACTTACATGTAATTAATAGATAAAAATGTATATTTGTACTTATATGCTCCTCATCACACTGCGCTGTGACATCGATTAATAATTACCGTTACATATATTAATTAATCTAATCTAACCTATTTCCATAATTTTAAATAGTTTAGTTCTTTTCTTATACTTAATTATAGGTATTGTATATAATAATCTAGCCAAAGTAGAGAAAAGAGCTTGCTGGGTTATACAGGGTAGATCTTTTTTTAGGAATATTGGGGAAATAAAACGTTTAGTTTTAAATTAAGAATGTATTTTAAATTTTTGTAAACAGTTTGTTGTTGTGAGTAATTCGGAAAGAATAATGCCCATAAAATGCCTGAAATGCACAAAAATGACAATTCTGTCTTAAATTCTATTTTAAATAAAATAAGAATTATCAAATAATGCTTACATCTTTATAAATAGGGCGATAAATACTTACTACATATTTTATTAAATTGTCACGTAATTACCTTCGGAATTTTTTTTTTTCTTTTTTTAACCGCACAAAAAAGCTGTCTGTCTTAAATTGCCTTTGCTTTCTGAACACTACTTTTCTGCATTCGAATTAATTTATAATATTTGAAAGAGACCGTGTCGATACTATTCTAAAAATTCTAATATAACCTAAACAGATTATCAGAAATGTCAGAAATTGGCATACATAGTTTTTAAATAATGCTTTAATTTTAATATTAAAATTTTGATTTTCAGATATAATTAGGTGAGTAGTTCATTTTTGTTCATCTCAGGCATTTTTTTGTAGAACTGACGGGCATTCAACTTTACTTATATTAACGTACATGCCGGACATTGAATCAATGTGACATTCTTAATTTTTTTTTAATACCCTTGTACCTCGTTGAGGTTAGAACAATTAAAACATACAAATTATTTTTTTGATTATTTCTAAATTGAATTAATAGGTACTTAAAAAAAAACAGAAAATTATTATAATCATATTATAATGATACAGTTTCACTCTTCTGTGCTTGCCTTATTTTGCAAACAATCTTGTCATATCTTTTTAACTACATTAGTTACAAAGTAACAATTTATATATTCATAAATAGTAAGAGCTGTTGAAGATGTAAGAGAAGATAATATTTTAAACAAAATAAGACAAGTGCTTAGACATAGACAATAACTTTAAATACATAATAATAAATAGGTAATAAAATATAATTATAAATATTATTGACAAACAAGTCTTCAGAAACAAAGTAGGGATTCCCCTACAATAACGGCTTAGTTTGTTGATCATTATCTGTTCGTTCCATTTAGAAGTGTTCACAAAACTAAGCCTGAGACTATCTGAATACATGACAGACTTTGAAGACTTATAGTAATCGTGGAAGTTAATTCACTATATTTCACCGGAAGTCCATGTTGAGGAACTGTAGATTTTTCTTTTCATGTACAGTCGGGTACCAAAACCTTCGTCAGTTTTCAAATTAATTCCTATATCAAGTCGTACACTCTTAGTACCTTTTGAAACTAAAGCACTAAGCAGACAACTGACAGACGTTTGAAATGAATTGTCTGATAGTTGTTTGCTTGCTGATAATTGTCCTGGTGCAAGCAAATGTTGACTTTCAGGTGACGAACCTTTTCTTACCCTGACTTTAGATTTTAAAATAACTCTTTTTAATGTCTCCAATAAAATAGCGATGGCAGTTAGATATTGCTACATCAAACTTACTTGTATACTCATTACAAGCTGTTGCTAAAATCTCCCCCTTTATCCCCGGATAAAGGGGGAGAGATGGGGGAGAGTGAGTAGCCTATGCTACTCGCTGAAAATGTAGCTTTCTATAGGTGAAAGAATTTTTAAAATCGGTCCAGTTGTTTTTGAGTTTATTCATTACAAAAATACAAAAATACATACAAACAAATCTTTTCTATTTGTAATATTATAGTAAGTACAGATTAACAACAATAGATGCTACATCTGAGAATTGATAATGAATAGAATATATGATTGATTCGATTGATTGCACGACTAGTTGATCAAAATACGACACATCTGATACTAGTTGAGTAAAAATGGATGCCATATGAATTACTCCCATATATTCGTTCTAATAAATAGGAAAAAATTCTTAAGGAAAAAATATAGCCCTTAAATGGTGTTTGTAGTCATAATTACGTCTTATTTAAATATAGGTTTTATATAATAGTGATAAATCACATGACTAGTTATAAAGTAGTATAATGTTACAGAATAAACATTTTAATTAGATACTCGTACCGAGGTAGGTACGTGTAGTGCTGAATCGTTTAGTGCTATAAAATTGTGACATAGGCATGCTTGCATATTCACACTAAGGAACAGAATATGTATGTAGTAGAACTTTTTATTATGATCATCTTTATGACAGCTTTTTTACTGAAGTAAAAATAATAGGTACTACTACTACTACTTAGTGGGAAAAGCTTTCGCAATGAAAAATCCACAATAGAAAGGAATTAATTTTAATAAATGTTTTTCTATGTTTTGACTTAGCCAGGATTTGAAGCCTTTTGTCTAATTCTACATAATCACACGACCATAATTTCATCTATACTTATTTTCATTCCTGTTTATCTGAAATGTTTAAGACGAGGACTTAGCAGAAAAGCGTTATTTTCGTCGCCTAATTTCACTTGTTAAAGTAAAATTAAAAATAACATAAAAATACAGAGCAAAATAGACTGTATTTAAAAAAAAATTGGATCAGGCAGATTTACACAATATTATATTTTCTGAGAAAAAAAGCATCAAAAAGCTTCTCGTCCCAGTACGGTTATCTCCGAGAAGCTACAAAATTTATTTTGCACCTTAATTCATAGGTTATTCATAGGTTGCGCTCATTTTGGTAAAAATTGTGTTCGGTCCTTGTCTTAAATTGGAATTTATTTTTCAAAAATGTATCATTTGAAATATCAATTTTATTATTATCTATTATATAGTATGTATAGGTCTGAAATTTTCTATTTCTGGTAGTTCCTAGTAGTGTGAGACTTAGAGATAGTAAACAGCTCAATATAAACACGTGCTTTAATATTCAGTCCAAGTGATGGCAGAAAAATACGAGGTTAATAAGAAATTTAATTTAATGAATTTATTATAAAGTAAAATATGGGGATAAAGCGTAAAAGTAGTTATTTTAATTTTAAGATATTAGTTATTAGAAGAGTCCAGCCGGGTTCGGCTGCATTCGGGAAGCTACGTCATTGTGTTCTCGTCACCGCTGCCACAATGACTGAAGACCAAGGTGTCCTGCTAGCACGTGGCCTCTCATGGCAGGACTGATCCACAAGTTCAAAGTCGCTCGGCGAGCCATGAAGCGGGCTATGCTCGGAGTTTCTCTGGTGGATAGGATCAGAAATTCTGCAATTCGCCGAAGAACCACAGTTGCCGGACATAGTCAAAAGAATCAACAAGCCGAAGTGAGAATGTGCCGATCACATCTATTGACGCAGCATGGCAAGACCTGCGACCATGTGGATATACGACCTGAAAGGCATCGCAGGAAGAAGGTGGTTGCGAAGCGCAGAGGACCGTGCGTTGTGGCGAACCTTGGACCTATATCTTGGAGTGATGACTAGTTATTTATGTATCATTAATAGTAGAAATTAAAATAATATTAATTAGTTTAATATAACAATTAATATACTGAATTAAATTAATGCTTGTCAACTCATTGTGATATTATACCTAATCAATGTATTCAATGAAATAAATATATCTCGTGGTAAAAATGTGATGAAAATAATTAGATTGTAAATATTGAAAGCATCATGTGATCATTTTAGGACCAATTAATCAATACTTAATCAATAAGTAACTATTGATTAAGTAACCAATTGTTACTTAATCAATAATTACTTATTTTTGTATTCATCAATTATTACAGTTTGTTTCGGAGATATTACAACGTAATGTAACGAAACGAACGAATTATTGTTATTATCCTAAAAATTGTTTTAAATGTTAAGATCCTACATGCATTGTAATGAATCTTAATAGTCAAAAATAGTCAATACAAAAATAACCTAATTATATTTAAATCGGTCATTTCAAAACCTCTTGAGTCACATTTTTTTCCAACATGCTTTTTTTGCTGAAAATGGTTTCTTAAAGCGAGCTGCGTATCAAGATAGCATTCTGGAAGAGCATATGCTATTTTATAACAACATTTTTAGATGGCCAACTGCAAATGTTGAAGATAATCCAGATGAGAATCATGGAGAATTTGACTATGTACCCATAAAGATATTAAAACATGACAAATTAATACATGTAAAATGATAAAAAGATTATTTTTAAGTGTAATTCTCAATTATAAGCAATAAAAAATATGATTACTACTATTGTTTTGGTTAAATTATATACCACTAAAGCTATTTCTCGCTAAAACAACATAAGTCAAGAACTGTTTTTCAGGTTTTTTTCATTATTTCTATTAATAGGCTGTAAAGGTTATTCGCTATTTTAATTTTTTACCACTCAAATACTAAATTGAACATAAAAAAGTCCTTTAAAACGCATTTGTTTGTGTGTGAAACAGTTTTTATTGATTTCTGAAAAATTCTAATTAAGTGACTTATGAGGTTTTTGAAATGACCGATTCGTTTAATACCTACGTATTGGGAAATTGGATATTATTGTAAATATTTGTTAATTTATATTCAGGTTTTACATTAACTATAATTTAATGTTGATTTTAGTCAAAAATACTGTAAATATTTAATACTTATTGTTATTATTGTAAATACTTGTTACACTGGATGTAGGACCTGAATATAAATTCAGGTCCTACATCCACTAAAATGAATCTTGATAATAGTCAAAAAATTTGCAACACAGTCAAAATTATGCTAAATATTTAAAATACTTAATTGTTACTGTAGTAAAATATTATTGTAAATACTAGTTAACTTATGTTCAGGTTTCCTACATCCACTAAAATGAATCTTGATAATAGTCAAAAATATTCCAACACAGTCGAAGTTCTCCCAAATATTTTAAATACTTAATTGTTACTATAGTAAAATATTATTGTAAATACTAGTTAACTTATGTTCAGGTCCCCTACATCCACTAAAATGAATCTTGATAATAGTCAAAAATATTCCAACACAGTCGAAATTATCCTAAATATTTAAAATACTTAATTGTTACTTTAGTAAAATATTATTGTAAATACTAGTTAACTTATGTTCAGGTTTCCTACATCCACTAAAATGAATCTTGATAATAGTCAAAAATATTCCAACACAGTCGAAGTTCTCCCAAATATTTCAAATACTTAATTGTTACTATAGTAAAATATTATTGTAAATATTAATTAACTTATATTCAGGTACCCTATATCCACTAAAATGAATCTTGATAATAGTCAAAAATATTCCCACACAGTCGGAATTATCCTAAATATATCCTAAATATTTAAAATTGTTACTTTAGTAAAATATTATTGCAAATATTTGTTAACTCATGTTTAAGGACAATGAATCTTAATCGTAGTCAAAAATATTCTAATACAAATGTATTATTGCCAGAATAAATAGATCCACCTACATTTGGGTTTCAAATGGAATTGCAAGCGCATGAAGTCCGCGCTCTAGAAATTTTGTCTGCAGATGACAGCCTTATTCAGGTAGTAATGACGTCCCATACCTAAGCTGGATTCAAGAGTGAAAATCTTACCTGAACTTTGTATATTGTATATGCAAATACTCCTATGTACGCAATGTAAATAAATAAAATTTGTCGCTTTCGATGTTCGGTGTGGACTATTTTGTTTTATTAATTCCCTTCCTTTTTTGTTTTTATAATTTTATTTTATTAAATGTTTATTTAGTAGTGCGTTTCGCAGTCATTTGGGCAGCCCGTCTGGCGGCAGTAACTATACCTCCTCACAGAAGACCACCGTGAGAACGGTCGTATTTCGGTGAGAGCGTAATTTTCTAAATGCTACTAATTGCCACACCTGTGGCGTAACTTGTGTTATAGGAGACAGTAACCATCTACCATCAAGTGGAGCGTCAGCCTGTCCGTCGATTTTAACATATAAAGAAAAATATTTAAAAAAAGTAGCTATGAATATTTATCTTATTTCCGTAACGGAGATTAAAGATATCGTGGCTCTTTGGTGAAATCACTGTAAATCGCTCTTCTCCGATAATGGTTGCATATCCAATGATGCATGTACTCTGTACTGTGAGACTGCTCGGGAATGTGGATTTCCACAAAGCTTTTGACACTGTCAAATAGGAAGAAAACTCTGCGATATAATACCATGTCGCCTTGTGTATCTGTTACAGAGACCAATTTTAAGGTATTCAAGAATTCAAGAAGGTTTCAGCTTATCTCCTTTATTATTTATCGTCTATACAGAACATATAATTGGTATTGTATTGGCGGAATGGTACAGAGATATTTTTGCCTTATAAATTTATTTATTATTATTATTACAGAATCAACAGCTCTCAAGTACTTATAATTATAATAGAAAATTATTCTTTCCTTAAAGCCAATAACAGATTCATAATTCATATTTCAAAATTTTGTATACAAGTATCGCTTAAAACGGAAACAGATAATTTTAGAATAAGAAACATTTAGAGAAAAAAAAAATTAAAGAAAAAAAAAAAATTACAATTTAAAAAAATAATTAATAAGTCAACAAGATCATTAAAGAAAAAAAAACATGAGAAACAAAAAGGAATTCAGAAAAATGTTGATAATAATGATTCAGAACCGATAACAAGCATGCATTCGAAAACATGTAAATTTTTTATGTGAGATACGCTGATGGTGCGAGTACCACGCTCCGCGTCCAAACTAGGGAAGATATAAAGAATCTCTTGACACGTTTGGAAGAAATCAGTTTTAACTTTGGACTTGTCTTCGATCACCATCAGCACTACCGTTGGAGAAGGTACATAAAAAGTAAAACCAGGGCCTTTATAGCTTTAGTCTTCAATGGCCTAGAGCCAACACAAACAAATTCTATGGACTTAAAACTATAGATAATTAATTTCATAGATTTATTGTTTGTATGTTGTTCTTTAACTTTACCTTTGAGCTTCTTTAAGTTATTATAGTGTATATTATTCTAGACTCTTTTCTGAAGTAATTATTGAAGAAACTAACTAAACCTAACAGGAGGAGCCAGCTGAGTTCCTCCGTGCAGCATCTCGCGTGTCAATTTGTGCTCTTAGAAGCACGAGCTAGGGCACGAGCACGACTAGGGCGCCAAGATGGGATGTATCGCGTTACCGCCCTGGCACTCCCTCACTCACAAATGCATGGACTTTGCACGCACCAGAGCAAATGGAGTAAAGTTTAGAATTTCTTACGTGCATTAACTTCGACATCGCCATCGGCATAAGAAACCTCGTCTCATGTACTCTCCCACCTATAAAACCTCGGTTCGCCCCGGTTTAACTTCCATGACACTTACATCGCCCTATTACTTAGGATTGCGTAATAACTGTAACTGATAAAATTCTTAAAATTTGCAAAGTTTCAAATTGTTATCTCGATACGACCATTTTTCACTGAGAACAGCATTTCATAAATCACTAAATAATTTAGAAAATTTAAGAAAATCAGTATTTGTAAATAAAAGTACTCGGCATTCGCGTTTCTGATTACAAAAACAAGAGGCATAAGTAGGTATGTACTTATAGGATCGATGATAGCTATGTGTGTAAAGTGTGTCTGTGTTCGGTGTTTCGGTCGGGAAACAGCAACGATAGCTCTAATTGTGTACGCCGTAAAGTTGAATTTCGAGTAGCAAAAAAATAATTCAATAGTTATAATATTTGACATCCAAACAGACGTAACAAGCGACCCCTCGTCTCGTGTCATGGTAACCGGGATCTCACAGGTACTTACTTAGTGCTTTTAATAACATTTTTGTAATGTTGTTTTTCAATGTTTTATTAGTTATATATAAACTGGCGAACTTTCGACAGAATGAACACACGACAGTGTCTAGTTGCCCACTTTAAAAAAAATTGATAAATTTGAATAAGTCATACTTATACCAAATCTTTTCGAATGTTAGAAAATATTATCATTTTTATTACAACATAATTTTGTTAGAGTTATATGTTTGGACAATTTTATATTCTAAACGGAAATCCTAATTCCCACGAGTATAATTTATTATAAGAATAATTAGATTTAAAAATGTTTAAAATTCAATCAAAGTAAAAATAAAAAATAATGCGCCTGGGCCCATGCGTAATAGCAATAAACTAATTGGATTATTTTGACTTATCATGACTTTTGCAAGTGTCTACAAATGCCTAGTTGCCCAGTAAAAGACTGCAAAAATTATGACACAAAGGTTAAAAAGAAACAGGGAATATCGTATAATCGGTAAGTGATCTTGTTACCATGTTAAATCTATAATCTATAATCAATAGGCACCTAAAAGTAATGGGGCTCACTAGTACGGGAGAGTGTCGCTTCTGCCATGAGGCAGAAGAAACACCAATGCATATCCTGTGCGAATGTGGCCCCCTGATGCACAAGCGCAGTCACATCCTAGGAAGCCACACAATGGCTTGTGAAGATGTGAAGAATGCCTCTATCAAAAAAGTACTACAGTTCCTTAACGTGGTAGGTATAGGTAGAGAGCTTTAGTTCACGTGGCGATCACAATATTTCAGCAATGGACGAAGTGATACTGGTACTCTAGCAGACAGAAATAGCCACTAAGATAAGATAAAGATAAAGATACCATGTTAAATAATTAATTTTAACACGTTTCATTTTAATGCCAAAGTTCATAATGGCGGCCATAATTGCCGCACGCGAATTAAAATAAACTTAACCTTGTATTGGCGTCATTATTTTATTTGTTTTTTTTTTAAATTTGGTGTAGGTGTAAGTATATTGTTTAATTTGTGTAAAATATTTTACAGTTAATGTAATAGTGAAGAAGACATGAAAAGTAAGAATTTAAAATTTCCATATTAAAAAAATATTATTTAAAACTTCCTTATCCTTATTATTTCAAATTTTCTTATTATTATATAATTAATAATTTCTTTAAAATTTCAAATAAAGGCAATTCATATTAATGTTGTACTATTTATTATCAATTAACAGCACTACCACAAGTTTTATGTATTATTAATTATAATGTAATTATTAATTATTGTATTTCAAAAAGAAGAATGGTATCCTTTAGTTTCTTTCGAGGTTTCTTCTTAGGATTTTCATTATCTTGGCAATTTTTTTTCCGAAATCCTGGTGAAAATACTATAACGATTAAAATTGTTTCTTTGAAACCTATTTAATAAATTACTGTTTTACTGTTTCGCTAACCCGTATGACGAAAACCTCGCGAAAGCTGAGAATGTCTTCTTAAGTAGGTACCTAGACTTGACCTACGAGATGACCACCATGCAAAATGTCGATGCAAATCCTGATAGTAATTTCGGCAAATAATGTTGTGGCGATGATCCTCGACCAACACTTCAAGAGGCTCTTCAAATCAAGAAACAGATGCAAAACGCGGTATTCTTATTGCCAGAAGATTCCTCACAATACAGCCTCACCATCGGAGCTTACCCCACTATGCCTGATATATTTTTGTTTTTAAATTTATTGTAACATATTCCAAAAAATAGGATTATAATGACAAAGTTATCAAATTCAAATTCAAATTCAAACCATTTATTTGCCTGTACATGGGTGTATAACCAGATTTTACAATAATAACCTCCCAGCATGTACTACCACATATGGTGTGTATCTATGTTAAGGTCGTCTTAGAGGCTGAAGGTTCACTTGATGGTAGGTGCTGCCGTCGTTTATAACACAAGCAACGCCACAGGTGCTGCAAGTGCTCTGCCAACCATAGCAGGATTAAGGATAGAAGATTAGAAAGGGATAGGGAAATGACACTGGCAACCCTTACTCACTCACCGAAACACAAAAGCACACATGCTTTTATATCACGGTGGTCTTCTGTAAGGGGGTGGTTACTGCCGCCAGACGGGCTGCCTAAATTACTACAAAACGCAGTACGTCCTGGAAGTATGGTCAAAATCACTTGATAATCATGACGAGCCCATTGGATGAGCTTGCCTTAACGCTCTGTTCTAGGGTTCCCGGGTTCGATTCCCGGGAGGGTCAATTTTGAAAAATCAATTTTTTCAAATTTGGCTCTGGTCTGGATTTGGAAAGTAGTGGTAGGGCACACTGCGTTTTCGCAGTCATTTGGGCAGCTTGTCTGGCGGCAGTAACCACCCCCTTACAGAAGACCACCGTGAAATAACAGCACGTGTGCTGTTGTGTTTCAGTGAGTGAGTAAGGGATGCCTTATCCTTAATCCTACTGCAGTCGGCAGCGCACTTGCAGTAGCTTTGGTGTTGCTTGTGTTATAGGCGACGGTAGCCTATCACACAAGCAACACAATCTTAACACAATCTTCCTCGTTTAACACTTTTTCCATGATTGAAAACCGCAAGAAAATCCATTGCGTGGTTAAGAATGTATAGACAGACGCGGGCAGAGACTTCAATCATTATTTTATTATTTTATTTTTACGTTAAGGTCGGCAGACAGGCTGACGGTCCACTTGATGGTAGGTGGCTACCGTCACCTATAATACAAGCAATGCCACAGGTATTGCGCTGCAAGTGCGCTGCCAACTACAGTAGGAAGGTTCGGGAAATGGGATTTTTATGATGATCTATGATTTTGTATTATTGGAAAAAAAAATCAAGCTCATTCCATAACATAGTATGATACCTACTATGAGCTTTCTCATCAGGTTAGTTAGAGGATAAACCTTTAATTACATTATACACATATATATTATATATAATACATTTATATATTCAATAATATAACTTCATTTATCATTCATCATTAACAGCCCATTATATGTCCTACTGCAGGGGTGCAGGCCTACCCTCTCAACAAGGGCGTATGGGCTATATGGTCCACCACGCTGGTCCAATGCGGGTTGGTGGACTTCATAGGCGCCTTAGAATTTCTTCTTTGGCGTATGCAGGTTTCTTCGCGATGTTTCACCGTTTGAGAGCAATCAGTACAAATAAAATGCTTGCGAGGATATATGTATCATACAGTTGACGACGAGCTTGATATATCCCGAGAAATAATCATACTCGGTTGGGTAACAGAGTCCATTTATTACTTATTAACATATTACAGCGGAATCCTACGTTATTCACAGTCGCTACTTCAATGGTTCTATATATCCCAATAACAATCCACCATCATGCACTATATTTTTTGATCTGAGAGCTGAGAGCCGAGCACCACAGCTCAGCTAATCAGCTTGACAAGGATAATATATATTATTCTGCGGTTTTGGCAAACCGTAGAGCGTTGGGCTGCGTTCAGGTATCGGACGCCGCCATGCTCTTTAGGGGATCGAACTCGGACCTCTCAACATGATAGACTGCGTCTTTCCCACTGCAGCATCGACGCTCTTCTCTCAAATTAATTCTTTTAAATTAATTCAACTTCTTTCACAAAAATTCTTTTAAATTCCGATTCGCTCTCCTTTAAAATTATTTAATTATATTAAAGATATATTATTAATTATTATTTAGTCTGCAAAAAACATCCGTTCATCCACAGAAGCGAATTAGTAAGGTTTCTCATCATAAATTGACACAAGGTAGATTCTTACTTAGGTAAAACCGCAAACGACGTTATAAAACGAAGCCTCTTTCAAACTCAATGGATTCTTTTACAATTTCGTCGAAAGCAATAATTGGAAGGATTACGTCTCGTAACTGATCCGCCTTATATAAAGTCTTTGATCAGCCTCCCACTTGTATCGAATTCAATACATAACAATGCCATTGTTACCGGCTACTTTGATAAATTAAATATCGAATTTTATATTAGAAAGATTTAAGAGTGCATACATAGGCCGTACTGAAAGTTTTTAGAATTGGGAAGAACGTAAAGACAGAATGGAAAAATAAATATATATTCGAATTAAGAACTCTTTAGGAAGCTGTCGATGCAATTTCATTCAGTTGACATTTGCTTCTACAAATTTGTGTTATTGAAAAAGTGTGTTTCGTGCGAAAAAATGAAATTTGACAAGAGAAAATTTTCGCTCTATGATTTATTATGAATTTCGTTGCAGTTTTAATCAACAACAAAGTTATGATAGACTTGGATAGGCATTTCATGACGAAGACCCATCCCGTTTATAACTGGTTCAGTGAGTTTAAACGTGGTCGTAGCAATCTCACTGATGATTTTCGTAAAGGACGTCCATCTACGGCGATAAATGAAAATAACTTGAGTGCTGTGCGGGTCATAATTGACTAACAGATTCGGTTAAGTTTAGGCATTGGCATGAGTCAAGTGCATAAACGCTTACACGAATATCTAGGCATGAGGAAGCTTTACACTAGTTGGATAACTGTGGCTAAAATAGGAATAAAAGCAATTTTAAATTTTTTTATATTTGTAAATGTCGTCAAAACAGGATGACGGTAGGTGGCTGCCGTCGCCTATAACACAAGCAACGCTACAGGTGCTGTAAGTGTGCTGCCGACTTCAGTGGGATTAAGGATAAGAGATTAGGAAGGGATAAGGAAATGCACTCTGGCATCCTTTACTCACTCACTGAAACACAACAGCACATATGCTGTTATTTCACGGTGGCTTTCTGTAAGAGGATAGTTACTGCAGCCAGACGGGCTGCCCAAATGACTGCGTTACGCAGTATGCTCTGCCACTGCTTGCCAGATCCGGGATCCCTAAGACAAACCGTTAAAGGAAGTATCTTGACCACTCCGATTAAGGGGCTCAATAAAATGTAAGGAAATTCTGATGCGTTCTCCCTTTTCTTTTAGATAAAATTTTTGTTGACACCAATTATCAATTTAAATTAATTAATAGTAGTTCGCGGTGGTATGTGCTGTCTCACTCCCACCTTATACCTATCCATATGTCTGCCATCACTGCAAGCCATTTTATGAAACCGCAATCAGTCTAAGAAAAACATCGCAACAATAACAAGCGAGGACTCATCCGCCGATCTCGAGCCGCAAGATTTGAATTTATTTCATCCGCTAATGTTATCAGAGCAATGTGCTTGTAGTTTATCTATTTAGTCACGTTTTCCGCTCCGCGAGTTTAATCATTGAAGTGGTGAAGTGCTGAAACTTCTGGACTCTGTGAGCGCTTTTAGTGAAACACCGATTATGAACTTGGATTATGAATACACATTCTACATCTAATTACTATTTATTACAAATGGCAAATTTACGAATTTAATAATTTAGACGAGCACGTGGCTCGAGTGGTTAAAGTGGTTACTTTAGCGCTCTGACTCAGGAGTTCGATTCCCGGCTAGGCCAACTTTGGAAGAATTCTTTGGAATAACTCTGGAATACGGCGACAGTAGGGTTCAGTGGTTACTGTCTTTGGAAATATTCTTTGGAACAACTTTGGAATAATTCTTTGGAATAACTCTGGATACGGCGCCAGTAGGGCACAGTAGGGACAGTGGTTACTGTCGCCGTCTGGCAACAGTAACCACCCCCTTACAGAAGACTATCGTGAAATAACACACATGTGCTGTTGTGTTTCGGTGAGTGAGTAAGAGATGTCAGAGCCTATTTCATCCCTTCCCTTGCAACACCTGTGGTGTTGCTTGTGTTATAGGCGACGGTAGTCACCTACCGTCAAGTGGACCGTCACCCTGTCTGCCGATTTTGACATTAATAAAAAAAACACTGCCATTTCTGAAATTAATTCCTTTTTGTAAGTTAGCCTATGGTGTATGCTAGTATTATTTATATTATTTATATTCTAGGTCTATTCCCATTAGTTCAATTCCGAGTTCAGTTGATTGAACTACTGGCAATTTTTAGTCCCAGTAGTTCATTTACATTTATTCATTGAACTATCGAAACTCGAAAAGTAATTGCAACTAAATAACTTATTAACCAAAATATGTGAACAACCAATCAGATGTAAACTGAACAACTACATATAATAACTATATGTAAGAGAGCTGCACACTACTTCGGAGGACTGGAAAGCAACATCTGTCCGCAGTCCGCTCATTCGGCTCCATTAGAATCTGGACTAGATGAAGTAGTATGTATTTAGTACATACATAATAGGTATTGTATCTACACTAATATAACAGGGCTGAAGAGCTGAAAGCTTTGTTAGTTTGTTTGAACGCGCAAACTCTGGAACCACCAGTTGAATTAATGTATTAATTTTGTAATACCGCTTGTATTAATTTTACTCCTAATAAAATTTCCATAACTCCTTTTACATTTGGTTTCGCATTTGGTTTTACACCAAATGTAAAAATCCTTTTACTTTAGGCTTAGGGGCTAAAGGCGTCTGCCCGACGAGAAACTAGCCGCAATGTTCATGCAATTAATTGTCACTTAAACGGCGGGTGAAATCGCGGAACACATGTTGTGTATCAGCTTATTTATATTCATAAATATTATTCTATATAATATTTATGAATTCATGATGGATCTATATAATATTTATGCTTCGCATGGATGCAATGAGCTGTGTAAAGAATCACACAGGATTCTTCACGGTGTGAAAATCAAAATAAAAATCAAAATATCAATTTATCAATTAGGTTTCTCCAAGAAACTCTTATGATCGTCATTTAAATTTATCAGTTAAATTTACCAGGGTTTCGGAAGAAAAGCCAAAATGACGATCCTGAGAAGAAACTCAGGATACTATTCTTTTTGTCATCTTTAAAATATAAAATTGCAACAATTAGATACACTTAATACTTAAATCAATTCCTGGATTCGGATGAGCTCCGAATCAAGGCTTCAAATCCAGGCTTCATTGTCGCTTAAATAATCAGTGACCTTATAATAGCCTTATAATAGTGAGAAGTATGAACTAAATCAATTTGTAGTGAGGTCCACTACGAATATTAGTTCTCGCCCGCAAGTTCGTCCGCGCCGCTTTTTCTTAGGTATTAAAACATTAATACAATACATATTTGTCAGGCGTAGAATATATTTTTTTATTCTCTGGATGAAAGCCTGATCGAGATTCAAACCTGTTCCTGCCACGTCAGCTACCAAGCGTTCGGCCTACTGGACTAAACTGCTTTTAAAATAAGTTACTTTAGTGAAACATATTATGCAAAATAACATATTAAATATTCGATGTAACATATTCGATGTAAACCTATTATAAACGCGGGCATTGTGTCATGGACATAGACGTGAAGTTACGACACAAAGAGATCGAGCTTCAATACGAGCGACCCGGGTGTCGGGATGCACCGGGCGGTTGCCATAGCAATACCCGGGCCTTGCACTGCAGCTCGCAGCCCCGGGAATACAGCCCCAATAAACGCCTCTATATAGAACAGATTCGGAAAATCATTTCATTAAGCCCTACGCGCAAAAGCTTTTATCATTTTATTTGTAAAGCTCAATGCATACGGTACCGCTACAACCAAATATTATTTCACACAATACAACCCTCTTCACAATTACATAACAATACGTGTAATGTGGTATTGTTTAAAAAAGGATTTTTCTCATAAAGGACGACTATCATCTAGGAACACGAGAATACAACCCGATCCTGGTAGAATATAGTTAAGAGACTGACTAGATGAGGATAAAGAAATGATTATGGACTCAACTACCTAAGCTTATCTTTACACTGTCAAGGTTACCAGTATACTGACTGACTTTCACCTATATGTTAGCTGTAAATCCACCTAATTATAAGTACAATTAAGTTCTTGCAGTGTTTGTCATGACATTATAAAGGCTATTAATTATACTAATCAACCGATCACCATTAAATCTTATAAACACTTTGTCAGGGATACAAAAAATAATGTAAGGTTTCCTTTCAAACAAAAAAAACTGTTTTTTTTATGTTAAGATCGGCAGACAGGCTGACGGTCCACTTGATGGCTACCGTCGCCTATAACACAAGCAACGCCAAAGCTGCTACAAGTGCGCTGCCGACTACAGTAGGATTAATGATAAGGGATTAGGAGGGGCTCTGGCATCCCTTACTCACTCACCGAAACACAACAGCACACGTGCTGTTATTTCACGGTGTTCTTCAGTAAGGGGGTGGTTACTGCCACCAGACGGGCTGCCCAAATGACTGCGAAATGCAGTGTGCCCTGCCACTACTTAAAATCCGAGGGATAATTTAAAAATTAAAAATTAAAAATTAAACGCCTGACAAAAGTAAACAATAAAGATTTAAATTTTTTAACACCACAAAAAAAGAGGCATAAAAGCTAGTAAGTACCTAATGAAATTAAGAATAGGTAATTGGTACTAAAGTGTTGGTGTAAATATTTACGATACTATGCACAAACGAGCATTTTTCTTTACCATATCAATAACCTCACATAGTAAATGAAGTCATTGCAATCTGTCAGCTGTTATCAATGATTTTAAAAGTAAGGATACGCCCAACAGAACATTTTACACAATCTTATTTCTTATAGACCTACCGCTACACTACACTACCTACACTAAATATACTTACACCTACCTACACCAAATTTCTAAGAGAAAAAAAAACACAAATGAATGACGTCAATACAAGGTTACGTTTATTTTAATTCGCGTGCGGCACATGACCCCCATTATGGACTTTAGCATTATAATGTAAATGTTAATAAAATTAACATTATTAAATACATGTTAATAATAGTAGATTTTACAACAAGTGCATAAAAACGAACCATTTTTATCCGAGACTGATAGTAATGTCGAGGATAAAAATGGTTTTGTGGACGAGTTATAAACTCTGCTTTTCATTTCTCATGCTCTGAAAGTGCTTATTTGTGCAGGATATAGGCTGCACAAAATCGAATTTTGTGCACAAGTGCATTAACGTATCTACTCATAAATGTATTATTTAACATGTAACAAGATTACTTACCGACGTAATTAGGCATTACAAAATAATTTAATACAAAACTTATCTCAACCAAAATCTTTCGCGGAAGGTACGACGACTGCCGTTAGTTGGCCCTAAACTGAGATTTTAGGGCCAATGCGCTGGTGCCATTTCGCGCGCCGCCGTTGGCCCGGTCCTTACGCTAGTAATATATACGTCAATGGCTGTTTAGCGTAACACATGGTCTATCCCTTTGCATCAGTGCTTGATACTTCAATGAAAGTACTTCATTTAACTATCAAGCAGAAGAAGAGAGTGTACTTCAATGAAAGTTTTTCGTGAAAAAGTTAAGTTAAAAGCTAAGTTAAAAGTTAAAAGTTAAGTTAAAGGAAAAGCAATTGTGAAAACTAAGGGCGGAATAGATTGCACTGATGAATACTTTTCAAAGAATACTTCCATATGCTTGTGACATTGCCTTATTGATTGTAGAACGTGATCACGGCACCCTTTTGTCGATAGTACTACTATTTTATTATTTAATAATATAAATTATGTTTTAATTTTTCTAACTTGAGACATTTAAGCATTCAAAAAATAACATTGAAATTAATTATCCTATATAAATCATATAACATAAAACATAATTTAGTATGTATAAATCTAACCTAATTAAATATATTTACAAGTTTAATAATCTAAACTAAATATAAATCTATATATTCTATAAACTTATAATATAAATATATTTGTAATAAATACTTGCATCGCACTGCTGGCGTGGTCCTAGTGCGCGTCTTGAAACATCGGCAAGGGCACAACTGAAAATCAGCGCTGTAACAATGTTGCATGTTGTAACATCAGTGGAAACCACATGAAAATCGGTTAAGCCATTTCTGAGATTAGCGTGCACAAAGGCATAGTAGGCAAAGAACAATTTTATTATATATGAAAGGCACCAGCCTAAGCTGAGTTGTGTCCTTTTAGTGTTTATTTACAATGTTTTTGTGTTCATATTTATGTTTCTCTTTTTTAAATGCCAATAAAATTGTTTCTTTCTTTCTTCTCTGACACAGTTTTGTCCAAAACAGAAAATTATCAGATAAAATTGTCAGCGCTTACAAAAATGAATTCTATGCACTAGGCTAGATGTTTGCTAATTGTATCGCAACGTCATTTGAGATGTGACCAATTTGTAAACATTTACAATGTAACACGAATCACACATAACATTGTTCAATTCAACTCCAAGCTTCTAAGTTCATCGGCGTGTTTCCCACCAAGCATTGCGTACAATTTAATTATCTTGTTTGCGGTACGAAAGCTGAAATTTACTTCGATATTACTAGGTGCATACTTTGTTTAATTGAAATTGTTTTTTTTTATTGCATCTACATTTCCTAATTTTACATAAAATATTTGCAGATACATATTACGTAAAAGTCTTCCCTTATATTTTAATTTTATCCACATTAAAAAAATCTTATGGGATAAGTAAAGTTATCTTCAAATCCTATTGAATTACTATGGGATTGAAAGTGACATGGTAATGAACCCCAAATGTCAATAAGAGTGAATAAAAGGCAAAAGAATTTTCATAGAATGACATGGAAGCCTCGTTATGGACGAAGACATATTATATACTAGCTGAGCCCGCAACTTCGTACTGGTGGTGTACGGTATAACGCTTAGCTTTTTTGTTTATAAACAAATTGGAATGAAATATACACTACGTATTACCGGAAGCTTGCTACATCAGTGGAAACCACATGAAAATCGGTTAAGCCATTTGTGAGATTAGCGTGCACAAAGGCATAGTAGGCAAAGAACAATTTTATTATATTTAAAAGGCTAAGCCTAAGCTGAACGCTACATAATATGACTGATCATATAGAACTGAGGTCAACTTAAATTGGTACCTTCAAAATCATTTAACCTAACTATTTTTAACTTTATATAAACTTCCAATCATCATCGTTTTACAGATGATAATATATAGTTAACTAAAGTTTTAGCCAATTCAACCGAAGAATTATTCTATTGCCTTTTTATTGAAAAAATGTTGGACGTGATTATTTAAAACATAACTTTTTTGTTTGTAAACCGATTGGAATAAAACAAACACTAAATGTTACTGGAAGCTTGCTGTAATACATAAGTGAAAACAGCATTTAGTCGTTTCTAAGATTAGCTTACATAAACGCACAGATAAACAGACAAAAATATTAAAAACTATTTTTTTTGACTTCGGTAACATAAGTACAACGTGTATAAATTGTTTTTTTTTTAAATGTACAGACATGTCTAGCTTACAATTTTATTATATGCATAGATTTTTTTAATGTAAATAGGTATCAGCTAGCAAGCTGACAGGTACCCTTGTTGGCCGTTGCCTCTAAACAAAAGCAAAGATATAAGGGTTGCAAGTTCACTGCTAGTCTCACGTTAGTCTTCTACTGGTGGTTACTGCCGCCAGACTGGTTGCCAAATTTATGTGTGCGAAATGTCTAGCTTGTCCGTTACTAAATTATTGATTCATTTTACCAAACTGAAGCAGAGTTTTCTGAAGAATAATTCTGATAATTTGTATACGTTGTGCTCATTTGGAAGGATTAAGTATCATTACGAGTAAAATTGCTTGTTAAATTTGTACGTAATATCTTCTCAATTTGTATTCACAAATAATACCTACAATCATAACACGTGTATTGATTTGATACGATGTAAGAAGCCTTTGTTGATATTTATATAACGTTTTTTATATATAAAAATCCTTAGAAATAATTGTGATTTATAATTAATTATCTAAATTTTTGCGTTGCTTGTGTTATAGGCGATGGTAGGTTGCTACCGTCGCCTATAACACAAGCAACGCTAAAGCTGCTCTAAGTGCGCTGCCGACTACAGTAGGATTAAGGATAAGGGATTGGGATGCATTAGGGGAAATGGGCTCTGGCATCCCTTACTCACTCACCGAAACACAACAGCACACGTGCCGTTATTTCACGTTAAGGGGATGGTTACTGCCGCTAGACGGGGTGCCCAAATGACTGCGAAACGCAGTGTACCCTGCCACTACTAAGGACATCTAGATACGCAAAAATGGATCAAATAGTACACCAAATATATACACCAAATTTGGTGTGTTACTTTTTTTATGTTAAGATCGGCAGACAGGCTGACGGTCCGCTTGATGGTAGGTGGCTACCGTCGCCTATAACACAAGCAACGTCAAAAGCTGCTGCAAGTGCGCTCCCGACTACAGTAGGAAGAGAAAGGAGATAGGGAAATGGGCTCTGGCATCCCTCACTTCGGTTGTTGTGCTTCGGGTGGTTGCTGGGGTGGTTGCTGCCGCCAGACGGGCTGCCCAAATGACTGCGAAAACGCAAGAAAACTACTTAAAGTGTGTCTCCCAAGAGCAGAGACAGTAACCACCCCCTTACAGAATACCATCGTGAAATTTAAGCATGCGTGGTGGTGTGTTCACGAATATTTGCGTCTTCGCGATATATGTATGTGACCAAATCATCGCATAGATTTTGTCACATTGAACGAATAGAGACTCACCGCACGTTTTATGACGATGAACTTCTCTTGCGTGGCCACCCACACTGCCCACAGTTCATTTGACGGATCGCTTAACACACACTTATATAAACTTATCTTATATAACTTAGAAAGGACAATGAAGTAGGTATAGCTGATAATTTTATTGTAATATATATGATTAACTAGCGGGACGCTAGTAGCGTCCCGCCCCCGGCTTCGCCCGGGGTGCAATTTTTATATATAAGATCATTCCCCGTTCATCCCTCTTTCCATTAGTGAAAACCGAATTAAAATCGGTCTACCCGTTCACGCGTGATGCCGTGACCAAGGGAAATGGGGATTCATTTTTATATATAAGACTAGCGGCTCGCCCCCGGCTTCGCCCGGCGTGCAATTTTTATATACCCTAAAACATTCCCCGCTCATCCCTCTTTCCATTAGGGAAAACCGAATTAAAATCGGTGTACCCGTTCGCGCGTGATGCCGTGACCAAGGGAAATGGGGATTCATTTTTATATGTAAGACTAGCGACCCGCCCCCGGCTTCGCCCGGCGTGCAATTTTTATATACACGAATATTCCCCGTTTATCCCTCTTTCCATTAGTGAAAACTGAATTAAAATCGTTCACGCGTGATGCCGTGACCAAGGGAAATGGAGATTCATTTTTATATAACGATAAGATTATTTATTTATTAAAAACTTTATGTACATTCAGGCACAAAAGGAGGACTTAATGCTAAGAGCATACTCTACCAGTCAACCTTTGGGATAAACAGAAAACACAACAGATTTACAGAAGGGATAACAAGTGCACAAAGTGACTAAGAACGACCACTAATGAACTAAATACAAATAAAAAAAAATGATATACTGAAAATAAACAAATAAACAAAACATAGAATAAAACACATAAAAATAAACTATATTTTACATATATATATACACACGCACATATATATAAATATGTATAGACATTCAATTTTCGGTGCACCCATTATACAATGCAAGGCGATTTCAGTGCGATAACGCTGTAATTTCGTAGAGCCAAATTGATATTACATGTCACTCCATTTAATTACTACTTCAAAGGGGATTCACGTGTTCGGGATAGTTCCAGGTAAACAATATTATCGAATATTTATCGGTTTCATGAAGGAACAAGAAAATTAAATGTCATCTCTTAAGAGATTTAAGACTAAATTAATTACATTACCTATAAATTTCTCGCAACTGAATACTTATTCCGTTGCTGAAAATAAATTTACAATCAAGGACTTTTGCCTTCATTTGAGATTTAAAAATAGATTCAGACTAATGAAGAGTGAAAAGACTTGAGACTACTGAAGATTTGGTGTTTAACTTCTTCGATTAAATGTTATCTGAATTTATTGATAACTTTCATTAGAGATTGTTACGTCGCTGCAAAGAGATTATTCGCGAGATTGCGATGCGTATCTATGCGTATCCAATTCATAATTTAGATTTGAATAAATGTTAAACGGTCCCTGTGGGGCCTGTGCCCCACATAGTATATTATATTTTATTTGATAGTCAATAAACACTTAGTTAAAATGTAAGAGTATCAGGACTCACTGTGTTCTATAGTTACACATAGAATATGTTATATATAGATCGATACAATAGGGGATCGGACAGTAATCAGATTAAAATCTAAAATGTATTTAGAAAGAAAGTATATAATTTTTTACGATTATTTATCGAATAATAATTTAATATAATTCATTTAAATATTTTTAAATGAAGAAATAAAATTTTATTATTTACAATATTTTTAATCTATACTGAAACACCAATCACAGTGCGTGACGTCATTTGTGGGCAATCATTGTCTTATGTCAATGCAGCTGTTTTGTTATTATATGACCACAAATGACGTTACGCGCTCTCAGATGAACTATCGTGGCGTTTTGGCGGCATTTTCAAACAAACAATATTAAAACATGATTTTGAGTACCTAAAAGGCTATAAATAAATAAAATAGTATTTTTTTATGGGAATAAATATCCATGAAGATTAATTTAAAACACTTTCTGAAAATTTGTCCGATCCCCTATTATTATTAAACGATAATAAGGCCATGGAGTTGTATTTAATTTTCGTATCTCCAAATTGTAATGTTACGAATAAAATCACACGTGCTGTTATTTCATGGAAGATACAGTGAAATAACAGCACATGGGATTTTATTTCCTTTCCTAGTCAAGTCGGCAACGCAATTGCATCCTCTATGGCTTTCCTTGTGATGATAAACGACAGACCTACCAACCTACCATAGAGTGGACTTACCATTGCCTGCTTGCCGACCAACACCCAAAAAATATATTAGATTTTTATTAAATGGACACAGAAACAGTTTCAGGAGCCATTTACAACAAACAAAATTTTTTACGTTTTGTCCACGCCATGCGCCTTCTTAGACCACCAGTGCCGGATGAAAGGCTCTATCTGTACCAAGATGGCACCGAGACGCTTAGTGGTGATGATAAATTCGTAGACAGGTCTAGTGCCAGTTCTTTTTTTTTAATGTTAAGATCGGCAGACAGGCTGACGGTCCACTTGATGGTAGGTGGTTACCGTTGCCTATAACACAAGCACCGCCACAGCTACTGCAAGTGCGCTGCCTACTACAATAGGATTAAGGATAAGGGATAGGAAAATGGTATCTTCGATGTGACTCGACGTCCCCTAGCTGCGAACTCATCATTAAAATAGTCCATTTTGAAAATTTATCAAAATCATAATAATTAGATAACGAACAGCACAATCTACCTTACACATTAGCCAATTAAGGTGAATCAGTTGATGTTGAACCGCGCCATCTACCGCATGGTGCGGTCAACTAATATGCGGTCGGATCGCCAAAGAAAGCACAGCTGCGGTCCCGCTCCCGCGGTACTATATGGCTATCCTAACCTACGCGGTACTAGCTCGAAACAGCGATTTGGTACTTCGGCCATATCATTCGCGGAGATTTTTGGGCCAGGATTATGTCGTCTGCCCGGCTTGCATCTACCCTGTATCGTACTAGGTATATTAACAGTAAAATATTTACTATTAATCATAGATAATTCAATACCTATTTATTTTCATAAACATGTGTCACGTATTGTACGTAAGTCGTCAAATGGCTTAGCACGGCACTACGTAAGTCATTCTAACATTTGAAAAAATCAAACTTTCACATTTGCAAATCTCCATAATAAACTATCACTAACGGCTCAACTTCCACAATCGTGTTAAAAATTAACGAGACTGCCTCACGGATCGAGATAATAAGCGCACGGCAAGTTGCAAACATGCAGACAGCTTTCTTTCAATTGATTTCATCCTTACACCGTTTATATCTTTGAACCAGTGGATTCATTAAATTAATGTGCATTTGCATTTACGCACTCAAGTAAAATTATATTGATATAAACAGTTTAAAAAAATAATAATACAAAAACCTAGTGAGTCGAAGCTCAGGCTGGGCGGCAGATTCAGGTTTTTTTTTAAATTAAATCAAGGTAGCGCTTGACCACTATCTCACCTGAGATGTGAGGTGCTGATGCGGCCGAAGGTGGACCATGCTTACCCAGTAAATGCCCATTTACACTGGTTTTGAAGACCCCGAGGTTGTAGTCCTGTGGGAACACAGACGCAGGCAATCCTAGTCGAGCCTGGACTTCTGAGTGTTTTTCGTTTTTATTTATGGATTAGAATTATTAGTTACTTGACTAATCACATGACATCATTAACACATATATATATATATAAACATATATATTTTATAAATATTTCGCGGTATCCTAATGTAAATATTAGATTAAATATTTGTAAATTGTAAATCTGTGACTTCAACCATTTTAAAAAACACAATCAACGCTGAAACGCTTTAAAACAATTTTTTTTCCTTGCCGCGTAATCCTTCTATCCATGAACATTGTCTTATTGTGTTATGAAGTCCCTTTTGAAATTGAATTTTATAAACTTATTCAATTCGAACGAGTAGTTCCTGAGATTAACCTGTTCAACCAAACAAACAAACAAACTCTTCAACTTTATAATATTAGTATAGATATACAGTATTTTCCAGCCTTTTCCAGCTACAAAAACCATTTTTTGTTATAATCTAGAAAAAAGATAAAAGACTGTAGAAAACTTTTTCAAAATTTCTAAAGAACCTTAAAATATAACCGGCATGGTATCGTGACGCTATATAGAACCTCTTATTTGCTATATGAGAAGCTATTATATGACTTATTAGAAGTAAAAATGGCATACAAATGAATATTAATAAAAAATATATTTATATTAATATACAAATACAAAGAACTAAGGGGGTTAAATAAAATTATGATAAAATTTTATTTAACCCAATCGCAATACAATGCAAACCTATTGTACATATTGTAATTTACAAACTGCTAACTAAATGTGTAAATAAAATTGTAGTTAAGACTAAAACGTTTATTCACAAGACGCACAATCACAATTGGATATTGCTTTTTTCAGTCTTTCAGTTGTTTTGTAAAAACTAATATAAAAGACACATCTGTTACACTTTAGCGCAAATTAAGCTTATAACAATCACTCCTGCGATAATTACATGACAATTTAGATGATTTACCTTTAAACTACGTTTAAGTGACAGGATGAATAAAATGGACCCAAATCGCGTTATATATAGAGGCGTTGATAAGGGGAGAGAGTAGAGATAGATTTGCAAGAAGGTAATAGAAAGAAATAAAAGATAAATATTAATTATAGGTGAAAATTTTAAACAATAATTCAAATTAATTTTATGTATTTTAAAAAGTTCTATGTAAATTATAATATTAAATGTAATTAATTAGATTACTTTAACTAGAATAAGAAAATTATGTAAAGTTTTTTAAATTGTATATTGAAGTTACTAAATAAAGAAATAAAAACACAAGGTAAAGCTTAAAAAGGTAGAAAGGTAATGAAATGATGGAAATCCTATAATTAAGTTATAATTAAGTTAACTAGTTGGAATAGTTAGGCGGGAAGGAATGCCCCACCCGCAAGGAATGAAAGAATGAACGATAGTAAGATAAGGTATGTGGAATGAAGTACGAGGAGTAGCAATCGCGAGAACTGCTATGAAAGAGGATAGTAGATATAGGCTTCAACATGCGTTATATAAGCGTTCAAAATCGCGTTATATAAGCGTTTTCATTACGTTTATACGACGAATATCACGAGCTAAATAAGTTATGTTGCCGCGATCGTTACATAATGTGACATTTTTTTGTTAGTTCGCGTGTGACAGAGCGGTGTGAAGGTTAGGCGGTTGTGGGAAAAATAAGTGTTGAATTCTTGGATTAGCAGGATTATATCAACTATTACTAAGTGTGCGTATATCATATGTACATCGATGATGGACTCATAGACTATTATAGTATCAACTGTCATTTTATAATGGAATCTTGATTTCTTAATACTTACTTCAATTAGTATCGTTCTTTAATTGTATCGAAAAACTAGCCTGTCTACTTACTGCCTCTTTCATCTCGAAATCTCCTTTTTCTTTTTCGAACTCCCGTTTTTTAAGTTTATTTAGATTTTTCAATTCCAAAGAATTAGGAGATTGTAAATGAAATGAATGGACTGAGTATCTATAAATAACTTCTATACAAACAGATTGGAATTACTAGAGGTACACATTTCACAAATTTATATACGTTTCTATTGACGAGCCCCTTGATTAAATGATTGAAAGGTACTTACTTCACTTACTCTGTATCAGGAGTCCCAGGTTATTTTCCCAGCTGAGCCAACTTTGAAAATCAGGTTTCCAGCTACCGGCAATGCTTTGGTTGAATCTGATAAGTAGTGATAAGCACACTGCGTTTCGCAGTAATTTGGGCAGCCTAGTCGGCAGTAACAACCCTCTTACTTCTGTAAAGACCATGAAATAACAGCATGAATAGCAGCCGTGAAATAACAGCAGGACGCCAGAGTCCATTTCCCTATCCCTTCCTAATCCCTTATCCCTAATCCTACTATGGTCGGCAGCGCACTTGCAGCACTTGTAGCGTTGCTTGTGTATAGGCGACAGTAACCAGTTACATAACACTTCCTTATCAATGCTGCATAGGCAACTGTATCCCTTATCAGACACCTGTGCAGCATCGCTATTATATCATAATTTTCCAATCCATTGCCCACATCACCATTATTCATACCACCATTAGTCACATCCCCTCTTCAAATCCCCCTAACTTACCCTCCCCTCACCCTAAGTTACTGGTTAGATTGTCATAATATGTAACCAGATCATGATCTCTTTTATGTAACTAGTACTTAAAGCTCTCACCAGCTCTCATTGTATACAAATATGTGATAAACATACATGTAATTAACTTAGAATCCTGTACATTACTAGTTTACATATAAGCTTTTTTTTTTTCAATTAATGTATACAGAAAGCGATAAACATAATATATGCAATTAACCATCATTCAACCACATAAAACCTAAGTCAAGTTTAAACAATATTTGTAACCTAGACTAATGGAACATGACAATATCACAGTATATTAATTTTTTCATAAATTAATATACTGTGTCGCCTCTCGGTGTTATGAGAAAAAAAAAACACCAACCGCGAACAATTAACAAATATATTTAAAAAAAAAGAAACAGTCGGTAGGGCGACACAAATTTATAGGTCGTGGGGTTTAAATTTTTGGATGATTTCTCGGAAACCGTAATTTTTTTCTGGAAGACAGGTACCCTATGTTCTTTTCTGTATTCTTGACAACGTATATGTCCGGTGGAGAAGTTAAGGCGTGAAAGCGTAAAAAACAAAGAAATTAACTCACTTTCGCTTTTATAATATTAGGATTTGCTTTCTTGGTAAATGAATACGTATACCTACAATGTTTTATGAATTTCTCCTCTAATCTTACATATTTTATTAGAAATATGATAGCCTACACACACATACACACACACATGATTTCAAAGGAATGAAAAGTGTATTTGCACAAATGTCGACATACTAGGTGAGGAAAAGTTCGGACAGGAAAATTCCACTTGCTGGGTCTCAATATGTTGAGTTACATCCGCGTCCATTCTATTAGTCCTGTGCATAGTCATAAGCATATAGTTTTGTATCAAAAGTTCTGTGCTTGTTATTCCATAGCAACTTTATTAATTTAGAAGCGATGTAATTTTGTAGATATGTAGAGGAGAAATAAATAATTGTGTACCTTCATACCTTTCGACGTTTCCATTGGTCGGGTGTTGGTTCTGCAGTGTTACATCCTGTTCCATATGCCTGTGAGTGCTTACTATGGAGCCCAAACAATTGATGTGTTTGGTCTTGTTGGTTTATTTATTGTTTTTAAGTGACACCTCATTGTCGATATCTACATAGGTACTTAATATTTAAATTAAGTTGCACAAAAAAGATTAAACTATTAACATAAATGAATCGGAATTATCAAAATAAAAAAATTACAACTTCCTTTTTAAATTTACAATAACTGTCGTCGAAAAATACCGCCCCGGTGTTGACGAAGAGCCCGTTGGATGAGTGGTTAGGGTGCTTGCCTTAACGCTCTGTTCTAGGGTTCCCGGCAGGGTCACCTTTGAAAAATGAACTTTTCAAATTTGGCTCTGGTCTGGATTTGGAAAGTAGTGGCAGGGCACACTGCGTTTCGCTGTCATTTGGGTAGCCCGTTTGGCGGCAGTAACCACCCCCTTACAGGAGACCACCGTGAAATAACACCACGTGTGCTGTTGTGTTTCGGTTAGTGAGTAACGGATGCCAGAGCCCATTTGGATATCCCCTCCTAATATTATCCTTAATCCTATTGTAGTCGGCAGCGCGCTTGCAGCAGCTATGGCGTTGCTTGTATTATAGGCGACGGTAGACACCTACCATCAAGTGGACCGTCAGCCTGTCTGCCGATCTTAACATTAAAAAAAACCAAGATTGCTTCGCAAAAAGGTTTGTAGAAAATATTGTAAAGGAACCTACATTGAATCCCCCCTACATTGAACCTACAGTTCATATCCCATGCCTCACATTAAGGAGAGAAGTGCATATAGGCCTCCATACTTATACATATGGGCCAACTAGCGACCGGCCCGGGTTTTGCACGTATGTAATTTTTTCTATAAATTATATATTATTATATAATCCAAGCTGCTTTTGACAGGTTCTATTGGAAAATTATGGGATGGCCTATGTCCAGCAGTTGACGTCCTGTGGCTGAGATGATGATTCCTCGACTCTATTAATCCTATTCCCAATTTCTATAGCAGAAGCAAAAGGTACATCGGTCGATTTCCGTGAGCTATTGAGTACATAATAGCTCACGGGTTGATTTTCTCTTCGTTGTCCGGTGTCGCTTTTGAGGTCTTCACCAAAAGCATTAGGGTAGGTAGAGGGATTATAAAATAAAAAATCCAACGTCTGGCATAGCAACAGTCAGGCGTTATATTGCTCCTATTTAGTCACTCGTATTATTTTTATTTTTCTACGTGGACTTGTCTAAAAATAAAACACATTTAACTTTTGTAACACATATATGTAATGTTTACACTGAAATCACAATCACATATAATTTAAACTAATCTATTGTTGGAAATGAAATTCGAGATCCCGAAATGTTATTATCAAAGTGAAGTTTCAGGGGTAAACAACTCCTTAGACATTCTGTTATTTGATTTTATTATATTCGTCTTTTTGAGAGGACACTGGAGCGGCGTGTCAAAATGTAACATATTATAGCCTGAGGTCCCGTCGTAAACTAATGAAAATAAAAGATGTCTATTGTTATGAGCAAGTTGCTCACGTTTATTTATTTGATATAATTTACATTTGAAATGTTACAGAACGCATTTAAAAATTAAGCTGTTTTTATGAAATAACAATACAAGATGTTACTTTACTTGAAAGGTGCGGCGGGCCACGAACTAAGCTAGCCATTTCCACTCGAGCTGCCTCATTACATATCAGAAGGAGCATTATGTAAAATTAGTTGAGAGTTTGCTTAAAAATCCTTCCAATAAAAACTGAACAACAAATAAAACTCAACAACGCAACGATAAATCTAGAGGGACAGATTCAATCACCACAGACGTCAGAAACCGAATGACAATATTATTAACCGAATGACCAAAACCAAATGGCGACCAGTAGGGACGCCTATTTACTATTTACAATTTTTTTAAACGATTCTCTTGTTTAGAAGGAAAAACATTTTATGAATAGAAAATAAATTAAGGTCCAAACGTTTAGAGCATCTACTATCATAAAAATAATTTGCAACGATTTTATTTCAAACAGTTAAACAGTTATACTATATTTTATACTTACTCGTAAATCGTAGTTTACGTCACTTAAATAGAGTACAATATTATATTTTGCCTTTCTTGCTTGCTTTCACACCTTTCTTTGCTTTCATTTTTGATCTCAAATTTCATTTCTGACTATAAATGTAATTATACTATGGTGATACATAATTTATGATTACAAAATTATAAAATTATTTCGAAGGCCACAAAAGGCCTTGTCAAAGTACAGAATACAGTAAAGTTGTAAACTCATAATAACAGTACTTAGAATAAATTATTTACTTATTTTAAGATTCTTTTTTTAATAGATAAATAATCTGCATACATGTAGACTTTGTACTTGAGGCGAGGCTTAGTAGAAAAGCTTTATTTTAGTCGCCTAATTTGACTTGTTAGAGTAAAATTGAAAGTTAGATAAATATACAGAGCATAATAAACTATATTTAAAAAAGTTTGAATCGGACGGATTTATACAAAAAAAAAACTGAGAAAAAAATATATTAAATTACTGCCTAAAAAAAGCTTTCTCGTCACAGTACTAAAAATTTTCAGCGACAACTACATTATTTTTTAAGCTTATTAATTAACTAAAGTTCTGTACTAAAGTTTTAAGCTACTTTTATTTCATTTTTCATATTTTACACAATATTCAAGAAAAACTCTCCAATTTTAAATCTATTCGGTTGTCTCCGAGAAGCTACAAAAAATTTGTTGTGCAATAATGCACCTTAATTCATAGGTTAAATAACCTTAGGTTGCGCTCATTTTGTTAAAAATTGTGTTCGGTCTTATGTTAGTCCTTGTCTTAATAAAAAATAAATGTCATCATTTTCTTATTCGACAATCTTCATAAAACGAGATCGCGAGTGCGAGAAACAACCGTAGAGTCTATTACAAAGATGCTTAAGTTAATACCTACTTAATTTATAATTTAATTCATTTAAATTTTAACATTTACACCTTCGGGTCGGGTTACTTTTTTCTAAAATTAAGCTAGATTTTCCAGATTTTCAGTTGTGAGTGTTCTTCTAAGCTAAGTCTGATTTTTTGAGCCAAATTTTATCGAGAGTTTAATCCATTCTTATTTTTTTTTGTAATGACGTAATGTAGGATTTTTTAAATGTCGAATTAAAGAAACCTCTTTAGTTCGTTAACATAAGAAAGAAAGAGATTTTATTTTTCTTAATTAGCTTTTATTTTACTTAAAACAAGCTTTTAAAAAACATTTAAAACCTCTTCGAAGTTATTTTGAAATTTATCGCATCCATACTAATATTATAAATGTGAAAGTAACTCTGTCTGTCATCACGAAATTTTGCACACACGTTGTCAGTGATGCAGGATAGGACATTTTTTTTTCAACCAGAAAAAAAGTACTGTTCCCGAGGGATCATCTAACGCCTGGCAAAGCTATAACTGCAATAAAGATGTTAGGCTTTACATTGCTCATATATTTAGTAAGGCGTTATTTCTTATTTTTCAACGCGGGCACCAGCTAAGTTTTCTATAAAGTATATCGTCATTCTATATGCATGTCAAACATTGTCATTAACTCGAATTACTAGCTCTAGTAAACATGCACTATCATCCATGAAACTACTTTACCGACAAAACATATGAACTATTGCGATAACTGCAGTTATAATGGCGCAAGGTTCAAAGTTTTTAATGGTTTGGGCCAAAGTTCAATTTCAGAGTTAAAGTTAACCCGATCCGTTAAGTTACCAGTAGGTACTTAGCAACAACAACAATTACCTAATACACACATACATTACAGACAAGAGTAGATTCACAATCCACGTGTAACTGATAATACATGAAATATAATAAATAGAGTCTAAATCCCAGTCGAGACGTCACTATAAAATATGTATTTGATATGTATAAGCGACCCGCCCCCGGCCTTGCCATTAAGTTGGGTGATTTAAAAGAAGTTAGTGACTTAAGAGGAAGTTAAACAAACAGAAGCATACATTGAATTTATTTTTAACGCCGGATAACATTGAATTTATTTTGTGTTCGTTAATAAGTTTGCCGTGTGTGTGTGTCTGTGTACGTATGTATGTATATTTGTGTATAGAGTCTGTGGAGTCGTAGCTTCCAAACGGTTGGACTGATGTTGATCCGTTTGAAAGCTGACGTGTTCGAGATGGTTCTTTCTTAGCTATATAGTTTATGAAAATCTGTTCAGGCGTTTCAAGATCATCAGCCCATTTCCTAGTTGGGGAAGGGATTTCACAAACTTCCACAGGTTCGATTGATGTGAAATTTGGTATACTGTTCTTCGGCGGTATTTCCATAACATGGTAACCTTGATCTGATGCTGCAGCATCAAGTAGTCTGCGGGACACCCAATTATTCAGAAACTTACAGCAGATATGGCGTGTTTGGGCTTAATAGAAAGTCGATGTTAGTTTATATTTTAATTATAGCTTATATTATATGTGTATAGATATAGATAAGATAAATGTATATAGTTTAGAGGACAAAACTGCTCCATACGTTTTTGTTAAAGGATTTTCTTTATTTGTTTAGGTAGTAGTTATCAACTATCTTAATGTTTGATGTTTAACTCTCTTTAATATTATGAATTAAAAAAAATACCACAAAGTATGTAAGACGCTAACATAACACTGACAAATGTCAGTGTTTTGCCTTCATAACACTGACAAATTTCCTGTCGAATTATCGAGATGTGTCTTATAAGTTTGCGGGTACGAATACGAGCGTGGACCAAAGCTTGGCCAAAAGGGATTGTCTGATATTTTAGAAATATAAGATCGATATTAATTGATCAAAATCGATTTGATAAAATATCCCAATATAATTCATTCCATTTCATTAGAGGCGCGTGAGGCAATAGAAATATTTGGTACCTATAGTTCTATATGTAATAGTAATATCCTTTAATATAATTTATATTAATGTATATACAATACATATAACCATTATAACATTATAGCCACGTCTGGGCTTAGGTAATATGCACCTAGCGCCTAGCGTAGGTATTTTATACGCAATAACGACGCACTGATAATGCAAACCATACAAAGGCGGACTGGCGTCAGACTGTCGGCCTCACAATGTCACTTAATTATTCTCAAAAATTGACCTCGATTATAACATCTATTAGTGCTACACACAGTGTAGTAGACAGTGTCGAGGAAAAAAAATCCCGAATCTTAAAATATTTTACTTTATAAAATACTAGGGAAATATTCAAAAATCCTTTCTTAGCGGATGCTTATGTTTATAAGGCTATGTTCCAAATTTTTCAGCTTTCTAGATTAGTGGTTTTGGCTGTGCATTGATAGTCAGTCAGGAAAAACGATCTTATAAGTATATGTAGAAGCTCTGAGACGTCTTCTCATTCAAAATTCCTCAGTGCCTTAAAACAAAAGTTTTCGACTAATGTGTGTTGCCAGTGATGACATATGGCGCTGAAAAGTGGTTTCTATTAACTATGGGCCTCGTAAGAAAGCTTAACGTCCCTCAAGTTGAATTGGCAGTGGGCAGGACAAATTGGCGGAGAACCGACGGCAGCTGGAACCGGAAGGTTCTCGAGTGAAGGCCACAGACCGGCAAGCGCAGCGTAGGACGTCCACCCACAGTGTGAAAAGACGATCTGGTAAGAGCCCCGAATCGAAGGTGAATCCAGGCTGCTTCTAACCGCTCCTTTTGGAAAATTATGGGGAAGGTCCATCTATGTCTAACAGTGAACGTCCTACGGCGAGATGAGATAACCGCGTAATTAATTTATTATCGAGATTTGATGAATTTATAAGGCTTATAAGGTATATCAATAAATTGTAAGACTTACGTAAGTCCATAAAAAATATTGAATTTCTAAATATATATAGGTACTAATAAATTAATTAGGTACCTACGATACAATTAGGCATCTTAAATACACATAACCGGTGCTCTTTATACAGAATAGAAAATATATATATATGTACATTTTACCTAATTTAGGACCCATTGGCCCGGGTGAATTTAATAATTTTATTAAAACCTCATAGTCTAAAAATTGACTTGTTAGTAGAGGGTCTAAAATTGTCTATAAACTAACTACACTATCATTACGATTAATATACTAGATAAATAAAATATCCTATACAGAATTACATAGGTTTATATAATAACAATAAAGTAATAACTTAATCTAAGAGAAATCTTAAAAAGTGAAATCCATTTCGAGGAATTGAACATTTCATCCAATATGTTAAAAAAATTGTCATTCAAAGATTTTCAATTGTATAGATCGGGCAAGACGAAAGAATCCGTAATGTGACATTTATAACCACGTGGTACAAAATGGATTAGTCTATCGCCAACTTTACAAGGCTATTTAGCTACGCCATGGCCATCCTGATTACGGTGATCATAGGATCAACGGTGATTACGGTGATCAATTTTTGTAGGAAGATTTTCCCAATGCCCTCTCTTTATATTCTATTAATTTTAATTGGTGTCATTACTTAATTAAACTAGTTAACACGATTTGAGTCAAAAATCGTCCTCGAATTAGAGAAAGGAGAAGATCGAGTCACAGTAAAGTGTTTAGAATAAAATGAACAATTGAAAAAAATAATATTCGTTATTTTTTAAATAATATTAGTAATAAAAAAAATATAATATTAGTTTCGTACATTACAGTGAAATTACATTTAAAAAAAACGCATAAGAATAATGCTACACGGCCCCGGCATTTCGCCAATCCATGAAAATTATTTCATCCCATAAATATGACACGATTTAAATATATATATTTGTAATTTAATTATTACAGAAAATACAATATACTTTTAGTATGAAAAGAATAATCACACTTAAAATACATTTTCACAAAATTCATGTTCACAAAAGGCAGTGAAAAAAATCTTGAGGTGACCATATATAAACTTATAAAACCACCGTGCGATAAGCACATATTATATATTATGTAAATAAAAGGGAATATGCGTCTAATTCAAAAAAGGCTTAAATATTTTTGCTTTAGAATTATGTCTATGTAAATATTTTTTAATATTATTTCTTTTTCGTTAAGAAAATAATTATTAAAAAGTGCAAAAAATTGCGGGAAATTCAAAATACTCGAAACGGTCAGTTCGAATGTGACGTCAGTCTATGAAATGTGAACAAGCGCGTAGTTGTATGATTTCTGATTTTTCAACATATGATTGTTTCAACATTTGGATGTTTAAAGTGCCCGTAATCGTTAGTTAATTTTACTTAACATTTTTTATGTTACTAAATTTCAGTTTTTTTTTGCGCTGAATGTTTTTTTACGGTTATATAAAATGCCTATCGTATGGTTACATAAAATACAACAAAAAAAATGTGCATATTCCCTATTATATTTTCTTCTACTTTACAAAGTTTTCATTATCTAAGCAAAGTTAAGCAATCTAGAATATTCTTATGAGAAAGAATGTGAAATTTTTAAAACTTTTATTACAAATTTTATATTTCATGATGAACGAATATTATTTAGGCATACATTATACAAACATTAAAATTTATATTACATGTAGTTTAGGTACATATATTTTTTGTTAAATTTGAAACAGATGCATATTATGTCCATTATATCGTATATTATGGATTAAAAAAATATTTAAAGATATTATTATTTTAAAGATATTATCAACATACATAATTAACTAGTCTAGTTATACTAAACCATTGAATGTGTTTTCCGTAATACGAACAACTATTTTGATAGGTCCTAATGTCAAATTTTAAAACAATGTTACCAGCGTTTTATTCGTAGCGCTGTCCAGTATCGGTTTCACCTAAATATATTTCTTATCTCATTTTAAAAGTTGTATTATTATTGTTTTTGTAAGCTTCCAATTTGGTTTTAACACTCAATAAATATACCCTTATTTAGCTTAAATTTTAGTTCTATTAATAACGAAGTCCCTAACACATATTTTATAAGTAACATGCACACAGTACATCGAAATACATTTAACATTTAATAAAACATTTTCAACATTAATTAATTATTAATGCTTGTTCACAGACGGTTCATCTAGCGAGTGCGGACGCGACTGAGTCAGCGATTTGGTCAAACAACAAAATAAAACGTAGTAAGACGCGAGTTGTCAAACTCGATTATTATGGATTATTATACGAAAACAAAGGAGCTCACGTGGCGACGACGTAATAGTCTGTCGTTTAAATTTGTATACACTTGCAAGAACTTGTCGCCGCCATGACTGGTTTGTAGTTCAACTAAAATATTTCGCACGGTCCACTTATCTCTACCATTGTCTCCCCTGGTGGAGACATTTGATTTTTTTATTATTTGAATAATATTGTCCATACAATATTATTCAAATAAAAAATGATCTTGGATGATTTAAAAAAGAATGTGATCACACCGACAATGTCGAAAAACAATGCATAGATCAGGATTTTTTCTTTCTTTCTCAGTCTTAATTCAAGTCCGTATTCAAAAGCGGTACGTTATTTCTAAACATTTAAAGACGAAAAATTATTTTAAAAATAAAAAATCTGAAGATCTTCAGAGGAAGTATTATGATCTTGTTTTATTATTGGTAGCATACATTTTGACAGTGTAGCCAAGTAGGTGAAAGTCATTTAAATACACTTAATCGACATATTATAATCGACATTTAATTTAGTTAAATTGTGAATTTAACTAATTTTTTTCGTCCTTCGATTACAGGTTCAAACAGATAATATACCTTTAAATGCAATAGTACTTATTTTTGGAAATAAAAGAATATCATTACTATATGTGTACCCCTTTCCCTACATTCTCGGTCTTCTTGTCAACCGGTATATTTCGTGATCGCGTCCGCTTCCGCTCCCGCTAATCAATGTGAACAATAGCTTCAGTAACTACTTTAATATTTATTTCAAGTTGTTACAAAAATTTTATTCGCCACCAACTATTATTACCAGCTAAAGTAAAAGCCACGATGTGCACAGCAGGGGGTCCAGACGTTCGCTTTCGTCAGAATAATGTACGGACACTGAAAAGTCTCAATAGACCGGGTCATCATGTGATTTTTCTACTGACACTTTCCACAAATTTTTCGCTTACAAACTATTGTCGTATTCCAAGCAGAAATAGGTGAAGTCTGGGCACATTTAAGTGTATGATTGCGTATTCAACAGAAAGGTAAGTAAGCAAAGCTTTCATCTGACTGATCTTTTTGTGATTTAAATGGCGTACATTATTGATTACTTTTCCTCTTCACCAGCTATACAAACCGCCAGCGGTCGCAGCGATGATTGTATTGACTTGTCAATACGAAATTTCGCTTTGCATTCATTTTTGATTTGATCTACCTCATTCTAAGTCATCCAGGGTTGCTTCTACCGGTGCGGGCTAATTTTTCCTTCCCTATGATCAAAGTTACAAAATATATAAATTGTGCATGTTAGACCATCAATATGGACATAATGTTCGCGAACTGAAGACGTACGACTATTGTCTCTTAAACTATATTAAAATTAATATGACCCACGGACCGAGAATTGATTTGTTGGTTGTTAGGGAAAACTTTTACAGTATTTTCCATAGCTCTGACGATTGCTCAGTGGAGTATTAAGATTATGCTCACTCTAGTTTATTTTAGATTGCTCATTTAAGAACAAATAATATGTAGGTATTATTTGTATTATTGTATTGTTTACAAATAATAATTTAAAAAATAACTATAACTGTAAGTTTTGTTTGAAGTATATGTAGAATTTTATTTGTTATAGTTGCAGAAAAATCACTAACTTATTAGTTAATGAGCCCAAATTTATAATAAATATGCCTATTATTATTTTATTTTTATAATTGCTTAATTTTGTTTTTTATCTAACAAATTTAGATATTTTCAATATTATTTGGTTGTAAGTCCAATATAGTATTTCAGTTGAATTCGTTCTATGTTTCCTTTAATACATTTTTTTGTTTAATTTCAGATTCACACTATCAGAACATTTGTGGTAATATTTATTATCACAATGCAACAGTTATTAAAAGAAAATAAGATACTCTTATTTACCCATCGAGCAAACTGATTAGCAAGTGGGTCCGGGGCCTAAGTCTTAGAAGTATACGTAAAATCCGTGAATACTTCGATGTTATACGACACTTAGAGAAATATCGCTAAGCAAATCGCAAAGCTCAAAATAATTATATTTACGAGCCACTTTAGAGCCACTTATAAGCAACTTTAGATTTCTAATTTTAAGAGGTACAAAAGCTACGAGTGCCCATAAAAGCATTTATTATATTATGGACTTCGGAATATTGGTTGCGACAAAGCATTCCGCAGTCACACGCTAGGTAGCCCGTCTGGCCGCAGTTCCCACCTCCTCACAGAAGACCACCATGAAATAATAACACTATTGTCCTCTTATCTTTTATCCTATCAAAGTCGGCAGTGTAATTGCAACCCTCGTAGCGTTGCTTCTGTTAATAGGCAACGGTTTCCACCAACCATAAAGCGGATCATCAGGCTGCTTGCCACCCATTACGTAACAAAAACACCATAAAATATATGTTCTATCTATGTGCCCAATTCATTCAATGGTTTACGTACTGATCGCATATAGAGCTATTTGGTTAAATTGAAACTTTCTTTTCCATTTTCTTGCCTGAAATATTTACTAGGAGTTCCAAGATCATTGAGTCGGAAGGATAACTTCAACCAACACATTTGCAAAAATATTAAGAGATAGGAGGAGTGTACACTCGCCAACAAAAATTAAATACAATCAAATAATAATATTAAGATTAAAAAGTCATATAATACCTGCTTTAGTGTGGACGATTTCGTCGAGCATAATAATTAGCGTCGGTGGGAAATGTAGAGGATTCCGTGAGCCTTTGTAAATTTTGATGTTCCTGTTGCTGCATCTCGTATAGCGATCTATTTGTTGCATCACGATACAGTTGTGATCGTGAAACCGGTTGCCGTGAAGGCGAACCGTGAATATTTAAATGATGAAAAGTGTTTGGCATTGAATAAGGAACAGTTTGAGGTGAACGATCCCAGTGGTGTTGCACATTTCGAATTGGCACAAATCCTTGTTGATGTTGCAAATAAGGTTGCACAAATCGTTGTTGGGATTGTTGTGAATGTCGCATTGATTCCAAACGCTGCTGATAAAGAAGTTGCTGTTGTGACAGCATTTGTTTATCGTGAAATTGATTTCGATTCTCAAGTTGTTTCTGTTGCAAAGAAATCACATTCGGCGATACTTGTGAATTTTGGACTGGTCTTTCAGTATACTCTGTAATCCGTGAAGCTTTGTCGCTTTGTTGTAAAGGACTGCGATTTTGATCAACATTTTCTTGTTGCTTCTCTCGCGGTTGTTGTAATTCTGGTTCCTGCTGAGGTGAAACCGTTGTTATGGTTTCCATGTCATCTCTCCTTCCCAAAATTGCTTGCCTCGCTACAATAATTATAATTACTTTTATACAATGGATATCATACAACCTGTTATCATTATTTCTAACTTTATTTATAACGGCTACGAATCCAGGCGCAAGTTTAGTCGTCTAATATGCTATGAAAGTTTGAATATGACCCTCTGCAGCACACAATTCGTAGCGGGTTTGCAGACCTTACAATGTCCCTAAAAACGCAGAATTTCCACGTTTTATTTACCGTTGATACACGTGCTAATTTCTTTCCAATTGCCTACTGTTGAAAATAGACCTAATGGAGATTGAGCGCCTCCACACTCGATTCTTAGCTCGGTTATAGCGAGCCGCTTTTTTCAGGTTAGCGATTCAGCGAGTAGGAGTTATGTCCCGCCACTCTCATTTCTGCTAACATATAATATACGTATATATTCGTATAGGTATATATTATGTCTCCCTGCCGCGCATAGGCCTCTCCTATATTATGTGAAAAGGTATGGGCTTTAGTGTACCACGATACCCATTGCAAATTAAAGGCTTACATTACTTACTTTTAAATTACCTACCTTTTTCGTAATATCCCAGGAGCGTCTTTTTGTTATACTGACTTATTTTGTAAAGCTCAGAGTACGTTTGCGATTTCATTAAAGACGGTTGACTAGTTAGGTTCTGTTCTTGATTTCCTGATTTTTCTTTTTCTTGGTTTTTCTGAACATTTGATTGTATTTCCTTGTTTTTGTCGTTCTTTTTATCTTTGTAACTCTTCAATGCTTTTACTAAATCATATAAAGTCAATTCGTTTTCTTTTATATATAATAACAAATCGTTCTCTTCATTATTAACCACGAGATCAGTTTGAAGTTGAACAGTTGAGTTGAACTGACTAAACATGTTTTTGTCAGTCTGGCTTTCTGAGTCAACTTTTATTGAGTTTACTTTTTTAGGAATAACTTTTTCTGACTCAACTTTTTCTGGGTCAACATTTTCTGAGTCAACATTTTCCGAGTCAACAATTTCCAAGTCAACATTTTCCGCGTCAACAATTTCCGAATCAACTTTTTCTGGGACAACTTCTGAATCAACTTTTTCTGAGTCAAATAATTCTGAGTCAACTTTTTCTAAGTCAAGATTTTCGGAATCTGCTTGTTCTACGTTTTTTTCATCATTACTCTTCTCTTGAATACTAGCTTCAATTGCAATATTTTCAACTATAATCACATTTAAAATTTTATCAACATCACAACAACACAGATCCTTTAGATCTGTCTCGCTGTGACCAGTAGATATCTGTGACATAGTTGAATCTATGGAAATTACCGATTCTGGAGATTTCGGTGCAGTGCCGGTAAGTAATCTGAAAACAGTTTCAAAATTTAATAGGTCTAATGTAATTTACAAGACTATTTTAATCTAATAATAGTAACCGTAATAGTAGATACGTAACCGTAGTAGTGGATTATAATAGTGGAGAATAAAATAAATTAAATCTAAGTTCGCTTTTTTTATATCTGCCTCATTTTGTAGACATCTTTTCACTTTTTTAAAACAAAACAATTATTCAAAATAAGTTCAACATTTAATTTAAGGTTTTAATTTTAATAATTAATATTTTCGGAAATCTCTTGTAAACGAAACGAACAATTAGTCTGCTGCGTCTTCGAAGTAATTAAAAATAATGAAATTCAAATCGATTTACAATTGAAAATTTGGAGTAACATGGAATGATTATATCTACATATTGTCCAAATATATACAGACACATATTGTCCAAAAATATATAAAAAATATAGACCTTTGTAGAAAGTAATTTATAATTTTTGCACTTCTTCATTTAAAATACTTTTTAACTTGTACCTTACAAGTCACACACACAACACAAATAAAATTCACAGTAACAACTTAGATTACATTTTTTTAAAGTTGTTTTATTTTGCTTTTTATTGTTTTATTCGGTTTCATTCAAATTAAACAGTTGTTTTATTAGGTCGAGGAAAGTCTTTTCGCATATAGTATAATGTATAAACTTGTAATGAAATCTCTTTGGCTGTACTATATGTATCTGGCTGGTTTTGATGATATTAAAAAGATTACATTTCAAAAAAGAAACAATTTAGTAACGTGTTGTTTCCAGCTATTTTTAATTTGTTTTTCTTTCTGTCAAAATGAGTGAATCTAATCAAGAAATTCGATACATTTTAAAATTTTATTACAAAAATGAAAAACATGCAACGCAAGCCGCGAAAACAATGTGACGTTTATGGACCCAATGCAGAGCAGTAGTACAAAGTTGGTTTAAGCGTTTTCAATCCGGGAATTTTGAAGCCAAAGATGCACCACGCTCTGGTCGCCCTGTTACGAATAAAATGGACGCCATTTTTGAAAAAGTGGAGCAAGATCGGCATATCAGTAGTTTCGACATAGCTGAAGAACTGAGAATTGGCTACAAAACAGTTTTGACCTATTTAAATAAAGTTGGGTACACAAAAAAGCTCGACATTTGAGTGCCACAGGAGCTCACTGAAAGAAACTTTATGAATCGTGTACTCATTTGCGATTCATTATTGAGACGTAGATAATGAACCCGAACAGTTTTTGAAGAGATTGATAACTGGTGATGAAAAGTGGATCACGTACGATAAGAACGTGGGAAAAAGATCGTGGTTAAAAGTGGGTCACAACTGTGCTAAAACCAGGGTTAACTCGCAATAAGGTGATGCTGTGTGTATGGTGGGATTGGAAGGGCATTGTTGGCAATTGGCAGGCCGAATTGATGGCAGAACCATCAATTCGGATCTCTACTGCCAACAGCTGATGAGATTAAAGCAAAAAGTTGAGAGAAAGCGGCCGGAATTGACAATAGAAAGGGTGTGGTCTTTTATCACGATAACGCTAGACCACACACATCTTTTGCCACTTAGTAAAAATTAAGAGAGTTTGACTGAGAGGTGTTAACGCATCCCCCATATAGCCCTAACTTTGCACCTTCTGATTTCCATCTGTTTTGGTCTCTTCAGAATTCTATAGGCAGTGTCAAGTTAACATCAAGAGTGGACTGCCAAAACTACTTGTCGCGTTTTTTTGATCAGAAGTTCCAAAATTTCTACAGCAATGGGATCATGTCACTACCTACAAGATGGCAAAAAGTCATCGAAAAAAATGGTACATAATATATACTTTAATTAAATGTAAATAAACTTTTAAAAAAATGTCTTGAGTTTTCATATAAAATGCGAAGAAACTTTTTCCCCAACCTGTTAGTTGGTAAGTACTTAGGTGCGCCAGCCGAGAGGTGAAAGCAGTACTCCATGTGGGGCCTAATTAGGGCCTTATAAACAATAACAATATTGTTCGGATTTTCCTTGAGCGAATTTCTTTTTATGTCAGTTTTTTTTTTTTTTTTTTTTTTTTTGCAAAGGAGTTTAATTAAGTTCTGCGGATGATTGGGTTGAGATGTCTTTGCAATATATAATTATCTTAAATCCGACTCGAAGGGTCAAATTATGTTGGAAACCAAAAGAAACAAGAAAAAATTGAAAAAATTGTTTATTTTTCCTGTTATAACACAAGATATAATAATATTGGGTTGTTCTGAAAGTGACTTCATTTCTTTTTTTTTATGAAAATGAAAGACGATTTTTTTATAGAGAATAAATGTTTTATTGAATTATATATATTGTCCATTCTGATCCAATACCTTTTCCATCTTTATGGCAGCAGCATGATTCCATGTTCATAAAAATTATTTGACATCCCCATTTGAGGTACACCTTTTCTATTGATCTTTTCTGATATCTTCAATTTATCCAGCTGGTGGCGGTTGTGTTATCCGTTATCTCATTTGAAATCCCACCAAACAGACACCATCACCTTTTTTCGATGAAATTCCGCTTTCGAAGTGCTTTGAGTCGGTTCATCTTTTAACATTATTGTAGACAACCCATTTCTCGTCCCCAGTGATGATGCGCTTCAAAAATGGATTATTTTCTTGACGTTTAAGAAGCAAATTGCAGACATCAATGCTTAAATTTCTTAAATGAATTAAATTTCTTTCCGTAAGAACATGAAGAAACCAAATGTCGAGCTTTGAGATTAAACCTAGGCGTTTTTAAATGATCATGAACAGTCGAATTCGATAAATTTAATCTCTCGGCTATTTTTTTGTTATCTTTCTCTTTTCAGAATATCGTTCCCCACAAAGAGCCACTCGTCTGTTGCACTCTCGTACTGAGTTAGTTATTCTAGTACTAGAAGGGGGACTCCAGTGAGCAAACCCCCTGCCGCATATTGCAACCCAAACACCACAGTGTTTGTGTAAGTCAAATCTACTCGTAAGAGAGCAAACGCTATGTCTTCTAAGTCTGACGTGCCGCACACTTCCCTTTCCCTTCCAGTCCGGAAGCAAGGTCGTTAATGTGACTTGACAATCTATTTTGTTATTTTATGCTGTACTTTGCAATCTCCCGCTCAAAAGTGTCAAGGCGCAGGTCCTCGTAGATGTATTTGTTACACACATAGTAGGGGCTGTCCAGTATTGCCTCGTATCGTTTTACTTTGGAATCTCTCCAGTATCTCGATGTTACTGTGGCTTCCTGTGACCCACAGTTGAATGCCATAAGTCCATGTGGACTTCAGGATAGCCTTGTAAATTACGATCTTGCTGGTATTTGAAAGTTCCCGAGTTGTGTCCAACCAACCAGTACATGGAACGCATACGAGGGTCAATCTGTTTACGTTTGCTCCACATATGTTTTCTCCATGTAAGCCGGCGACGGTCCAGATCCATGCCTAAGTAGGTACTTGGCATCCTCTGCTTGCAGTACTTCCCTGTCATAAAGTCTAACAGGCGGGCAAGTTTGTTTTCTCAAGGTCACTTGTACAGACTTAGTCTGGTTAGCTTTGATACGCCATCGATCAAGCCATCTTTCCACCTCTGAAAGATGATGCTGCAAGATAGCTGATTCTCAGCTATTTCACAAGTTGTTATTCGCCGGTTTGCATCAATTAATGTCTTTATTGTGTTTTCATCAGCTTTAAGTGGCCTTCCAGAACGTGGTGCAGTATCAAAATTGCCGGATAGAAATTTTTCAAACCAGTTTTGGCACTGGCGTTCTGTCAATACATCTTCCTATACACATTGGATAATTTTTTTCTTGCTTGAACAGCATTTTTACCTTTTCGATAGTAAAAAAGTAAAATATGGCGAAAATGCCGCTTTTCACTTTCCATATTTGAAAGGGTACCTACCAAACAAAACTACTGCGTAGAATCAAATCAATGATGAGCTGTCAAAATATATAATGATTATGCGGCTAAAGTAAATGTGAAGTTGTCTGTGAAAAAATACAAGTCCACTGTTGGAGAAAAATATTAACTAAGAAAACCAATGTCATTCAATTCAAATTTAAAAAAATGTTGCCAGTCAGTCTTGTTTTTAACACTAATCGCAGCAATGCTCATTTTGGAACACCTGAACATATTCTATGAAATATTTAACAATTTTGAAAGTTTTTAAAAGTCCATTTACAGATAAACATTTACAGATCGTCAGTAGGAATTATTTTAAACGGCACTATTTTCAAAATGCCACACATTTTTTGGAAAACAATTTCATTACGAATTAAAAAACTCAAACTAGTGGAGCGTAGACTTGTCTAAAAAAACCTCTGCGACGTTTCTTTGGGCCACCATGCAACCAGTGATTAAATTAATCTAGGTAGATATGCCAAGTCTAAGGTCTAACCTAAGGAAGTAACCTAACCTACTTCTTTAGGTTAGGTGACAACGTTGACAACCTACCATCTCATATGCTGCCTGTCAACTTGTCTGACTTCTCATTTTAAAAAATATTTAAATGTATGTGATGTCTATTGGGAAAACCTTTCAGTTCCTTGATTTTTCTTACAATAGGAGTTAAACTAAAATTAGACTGATTACATTTGAAGTGTTTGAAAAATCCCCTTTAACAATAGATGGAGTCATAGACTAAATAAAAAGTTACTTTTCACATTTCCCAATTTTCCCCAAATGGTATAGTTTGATACATAGAAAAATAACTAAAGCATATTTTTCTATGGTTTGATTAGTTTGATTTCACCCAAAATTGTTATAAATTGCTATTGTAATAAAAAAAGCTCTAAGCCAACAATATATGGTTAGTTCTCACAAAGAAAGCTCACAAAGAACAAAGAGTTGGTGCGCTCAACTCATAACATAGCTCCTTAACTTTTTAATATTTTAAATTTATTTCAAATTTCAAAATTTTCAAAATTTCATAATAGAGAAATCAATTATACAAAGACGTAAGCGAAACGTAGTATGTATTTTAATCTTTAAATTTATTGTTTCTAAATAAAAAACAAATAAGAAAATTTCTGTTTAAAAATTTCATTTTCCTGATTATTTCTCCTTATCCTGGCAGTATAATAACGTTAACATTGTAATATTATCTAACAATTTTCAGTCGATGTATCTCTTCTCAAATATTATATACCTATACGTCACTTATTATGGATTCTTATACATATTAAAGTTTATTTCCTTCATTTTCCTATTATTTGAGTTTATTAAAGTTTTCATTTTCCTGTGCCATTTCAATTGCCATCTTCAAGAAATTTTAAGTCGGCTAATTTAAAATATTTACCAATATTTTGTTTCACCCACAAAACTAACAGGTCTTATGGAGTGGTATAGTGATGTGCATAAGAGAGATGCATTCCGTTGCACATTGCTGTTTATTGCTCGACGACTCAGGTGATAATGCGTTTACTATAACCATACCAACATGTTCGAGATAGCAATATTTTGTGAGCGAGAGGCAAATAGATGCGCCACCTTTTTGAATCCTTTACTTTAACTGACTGAGTAGTATATGCTGATGTTGCAATTCAATGGAGCCCTGTTAAGAAAAGACTTACGGCGCTTACAGAAGACCACCGTAAAATAACGTGTGCTGATGAATTTAGGAGTGGTCTGTGTTTTGCAGTGTTACATTACGAAATAACTATTAAAATTATAGACAAATTAATACATACGGTTGGCCTTCTGGCCTTGGCGCTGCATTTCTCTTTTTTGCAGGCCGTCTCCGTTGCCGATTAATGATAAGACGTTCCGGAAAAACTATTCTAGATTTTTTCCTATTGGTGCGTGACTGTGGCGAAGCTCTGTACACGAAACAATTGTTCCTGTTATCATATCTGAACGGCTTTATTCGAATTATTTTCTCTAGCGACGGTGTTCCGAGTCTTCTGTAAACACGTGACGTTGAATTGGAACCGGACTGCGTAGGATGTTCGGGTCCATTTGGTGATTCGTCTTCAGTAATGGATGAATACAAAGGCGACTCCACTATTCTGTTGCAATTTTCATCAGCTAACAAATCCTCTTCCAAATCTTCTTCCATGGTGAGAAAAACTTTTAATTGGTTCACATTTGACAAACTGTTAGTCGCGTGTAACTTTTGTCGCGATACTTCGGACGAGCGTGACGCGTATTGTTTCGTGGTTACGCCGCGACTGTCGCCAGCTGTGGAAAACACCACTTGTTGACCGTGGCATTTAGGGCGGCGTTAAAGACTGGTACCGCCCAAAAATTTATAAATGCGCGCGCTTCCCGCCCTTAAGCTCTGTTCATAATAGTTTTACTTTATTATTCTGAGAAATGTACAAGCATTCCAACATTTCCGAGTACCGATTCACATGTTTCTGCCCTTTGTAAATTTATGCTCTCTCGTGCACACATTTTACGTGAAAGACTGTTTTTATGCTGTGGATTTTTCCGAGAGGCCCAAGTACTGTACTCTAGCAATGTTCGTTGTTGAGAAATCTTCGTTTCTTTACACCGTTTGTAGGGTAATTTTTCTTCAATATAAGCTACAAACCTTTTTACTGTTACTACACCTGATAAAAAATAAGCTACTAAACATATTTGCTTTGCTCGCAGGTCTTTACAAATCTGATGCATGAACTATATTCCTGTAAAGTTTCGTTAAAAAAGAGAAGAATCCATAACTCACAAACGTTCGTGCATTTATAATACAAACCTTAGCCCGTGACTTCATACGCATAGTATCTTTTTAAATTATAGGTTGTGTTGTTGTAATTTTTAAAATATAACTGTAGTTTCTTCAAAATCAGTTCAGTAGCTTTTATGTGAAAAGAGTACAAACGCTTTTATGTGAAGAGTAACATTCATACTCTCAAACATTGGCATTTATAATATCAGCATGTAGCTACAGTCTAAAATATAATGTTTAATAAGCAAATTAATGTACAATTTGTAATAGATTGCAACAATGATTATAAAACGCCTGAGTAATGTCCTGCGTCCCTTCGCACGCTTTTAAAGGACATCAATCAAAACCAAGCCATTGTTTTTTTTTCCTTACACTTTGGAGAATTTAGTAATAAAAGTCTTTCTTAATTTCAGTAATTTCCTGTAAACATTTCAGATTTTGTAAATGTGAATAACATTCGAAAATTAAAAAAACTTATTACTTAATCGGAACAATTGGATTTTTACATTCAAACTTAAATATCTATGAAACCCCGTTACCAAATTTCGTGTAATTTACCTAGTAAAATCTATAATTTTACCTAATGATCAACCGTTAAAATGAAAATAAAAATAAACTGAGGTCTGATCTCCATACAAAATGATTGATCTCCAGCTTAAAAACCTTCACCATGAAAAAATACCATGGAAATCATAGCTTTCGTGGTAATTAGCAAAAAGTTTTGGAATTCAGCGATTACATGGGTATTAAATAACACATTCATTTTTATATAAATTTATAAAGAAAAATAGATGACATTCTTGAACATTTTTTTATTTTCATAAACATATGTGTAAATGTGTAAATATAAAAATGGAATAAAATTTAAAAATTTAAAAATATATATCAGAAGAATAACAATAATGTAAACAATTTATACCTCTACAGAATAAAGAGTATAACATATATTGCAGTCGAAAACTTTTCTTAATAAATAGAAATATGTTTAATTTTACAACTTTGAAGAAACACTTTCGTATTTTTTTACGACTTTGTTCAAAGTGATGTGCGCCTCGTCGTAGAAAGGATTGAAGTAATTTTGTACCTTCGCCATCCACGCTGATATGTTAGAATATTTTTCACTGGGATCATAGCCGGCCATACCTAAACGGAGATAAACAAACAATTCAATAACACTCAATAAAAGGAGAATCACGTCATTACAGATCAATTAACACTTTATTTCATAACCTCTTCATGTTAATTTGATTTTACATTCGGTATACTGTTATGTTTTAGAAAAAGACTATAAAATTAATCTTCAGCATATTATAATCCACAACAAAATTCTATTATAAATTAATATTATATAATTTAAAATTAAATATAAAAAACTACTTAAAATTAGTATTTTTATATTAGAAAAATACACATATTAGTGCAAGATCCCACCCTAAAATTCTGCATGTAGGTATCTGTTATTTGATCGAAATGTGATTTAAATTAAAGGTTACAACGTGGGGTAAAATAAAAGGGTACAATAAAAGGTTACCGTAAGGTTGCCTCGCAAAATCTTGCCGCAAATACTTTCAACCGAGCAGTAAAAAATGTCCTGCAGGGTCGACATCGCACAATTTTTTTTTGTCTGTCTGTTTCAGCTAATCTCCGAAACGGCTGGACCGATTTCGACAGCGATTTCACTGACAGATAGCTGATGTTATAAGGAGTTACTTGGGCTACTTTTATTTTAGAAAAATAGAAAATAATATTATAATATATATAACCAGTGTACACCGTACAGTACTGCAAGCGTCCCACGAACACGCCCCGCGGCGAAGCGTGGCTGGCTTTAGCTAGTTAATGACTATTAATTTAGCTATCTATCTATTTAGCCGCGAAAACGTAACAGACGGACAGATACTATTGTACGTATTAAAAGAAATGTAGTTTTTGAGATAAAACAATAAAAACATCAAAAATGTTAATAATGGGGGGACACCAATCAACGCTCGAACAACGTTTGTTATGGTAATCGGTTGTCCCCCTACACAAAGTAATGCGATATTGTGTTTTTGTGCACAGCGGCGCAATAGCGCTGTATTTTAAAAACATTCAATCTTGTTTCCAATAGTCTAATATACACTTTAACATATTCATAGTGTACACTACGCTCAGGCAGGTATCACTATTGTACAAATCAATCATCCCATCATCCCATTTCTGACAAAATTCAAGAAATAAACACTCAATTCATTTAAATTTAGGAAAAAATCATAAAATAATTACAAAATGTCCGAATAAATTTTAAATTAGTTTTTCCCGATAAGCTAATACCTACTCAGCATCTAACTTTTTTACATAAACTAATAATACAATGTGTCCTAAAATTTATAGTCACCCTTTTTGGGGTAAGACTTCATAACTAGCCAGATTAGTCTAATGCGCCTCTGTACATATAATAAAATCGTAAACAAGCCGTGTCTGTACATTAAATATTTTTTTCAAAAAAAAAAAAAAAACAGTTTGTACACGTTGTACTTATGTCACCGAGGTAATTCTTAAAATTCTGTGCGTTTGTGCACGCTAATCTCAGAAACGGCTTAACCGATTTGAATGCGTTTTTCACTGATGTATTGTAGCAAGCTTCCCGTAACATTTAGTGTTTGTTTCATTCTAATCGGTTTACAAACAAAAAAGTTACGCGCTATACCGAATACCACGCGTACAAAGTTGCGGGCTCAGCTAGTTTTTAATATTTCTAACAAGTTTAAAAAAAATTTACAATATATACTTGGTAATTTTAGGGGGGGATTTTTGGTTCTGCATATTTTTAGTTAGAATTGAAAAACGAACTACGCATTTTTTTTTTTTTTTTTTTCAAATCACTACTTGCTCTAGCTTTGAAAAATATGTCACATCTCAATCTTATATCAATCACGAAATATTCAATGTCAATAATTTTATAAAAAGGGTTTTTATATAAATTAATTTAACACCCCTGGGGCCTTAGACAAAGTAACATTCGCTCCGTAGCGATGCGATATCGAAGTTCGTTATCGTCTCAGAGACAAAGGAACGACACTATAACACGTGATAAACACGTGATACCTTGTCATGATTTCTTTGTCTCTGAGACGATAACGAACTTCGATATCGCATCGCTACGGAGCGAATGCCACTTTGTCTAAGGCCCCTGGCTACTCAATTGCCTTCGTGGTCGATTTCATGGCCACTCCAGTTGTAATATAGTGAAATAATGTTAATATGCATAAAAATATAAAAAAGATAAACATCTTAAAGGTACTCATATAAAAATCCCGTGTCACAATGTTTGTGTCGGTGATAAACTCGCGAAACTACTTAAAAACGATCTTAAATTAAATTTTGTATATTGGGTGTAATTTGAGAGATAAGATAATTCTATCTCTATTTAATAACCTAATTAATAACTACTTAATAACTTCTTATACATATAAAATATACTTTACAAATAAAACGTATAACTATTTAATAACTTCTTTATAGGACAAAGAGTTGAAGTTCCATAAGTTTCTAAGAGATGGCGGTGTAAGTTAGTTTATTGACACATTACAACGTTTTTGTTGTTATCTAGGTTGGACTCGATAGGTGGAGCTGTAATCGGATTTTTTTTCAGGTTCGGGCAGGCGCCCCTCTGGTATTGTACGCCTTCCTTAACGATGATTAACCTACCACCGAAAGACCCGTCATCGGTCTGTATGCCGCCGTTTATCAGAAGAAAAATTACTTACGGGGTTGCTCTAGTTCACACGCCGCCAGCAGGTCAGCAACAGTAGGGCTATCGGAGACTATGAAATTGGTGCCTCGACCGAGCCATTGGGTGTCAAAGATTTCCAGGGCCGACTCCATACGGCTTACTTGTGCGGAAAGTTTATCCTCCTTTGGTTGTACACCAGTTATTGCAGGCTCCAAATGCTGTACACAAATAAGATAAAAGAAACCTGTATTGTCAAATGTGTACCACCACTGTTTACATAATAAACATGTTTCATAGTACAAGTATCGACGGTTTTCCTAATCTTAATTAGGAAAACTGGACATTAACATACAATTATATATTGCTAGCACTCCGCCCCCGGCTTCGCACGAATACATTTTTTCTGCCATTTACATACACAAACCTTCTTCGTTTATCATTATTTACATTAGTGAAATCCGTATCATAATCTGTTGAGCAGTTTAAAAGAAGTTAACTGAGTAACAGATAGAGGCGGACAGCGACTTTATTTTATAATATACTATCCGCAATCTTTATTGCCCATACCAATATTTTTTATAAAAAAAATGTTATATTTAACAGACTAATCAAAATTTTTTAATTGCAATTGAAGGTTTGACTTACAAACATACAATACAAATGACTACAAAAAAAACTCAAAAAAAGCGACATCTGAAATTCCAAACTCTAGAAAAGGAAAATATATTAGACCTTTTATTTATTTTATGGTAAATTCTTTTTACAGCACTATAAAAATTTCTCAAAAATGATAAAATAAATAATGTTTATTGTATTTAGGAGAAAATTAGATTTATTTCGGGGTACAATGGTTGATCTACAAGTGAAAAATAAAGCCACACATCATATAATGCGAATTTGATATTGACACTCACATACATTTATGTTGAATTAATGTCTGTTCTATGAAGTCAAATCTAAAGGCATGCTTTGTTTTTCCTACTAACACCTATTTGGAATTTGGTTAGAATATTAACATTGAGTATGGCGCAATTTGAAAGTCACTATCTAGAACTACTCCGATTTTTGTTGCTTTTTTATCACATTGACCAGGTATATATGCTATCGCTGTTTATGCGCTGACCCGCCCGCTGCATGTTTACGCAAATGACGTACCATCGAGAGCAAAGGCCTCATTTATAGAGGGAACAGCGTGGTACGCATGGAGGCCCCGCAACGGCGTATTACGATTTGGCCCCACTTGCTTTTCCTCAAAACTAACAAAAATATTCTCTCAAAAACTGTTTCATTGAATACAATTTATACTAACTAAGAAGGAAGCCCATATTTTTTAAATGCGAAGGGCATGGTAACGCAACTGTAAGGAAGGAAATACTATATCAATCACAATTGACATAATTCGAATAGTGCTCTGACTCTTGACGCTCTGGTTCCGGGTTCGATTCCCGGCAAGTTTGGGACAAGGGACGGGAACAATTAAAAATCTGTACATGAAATATAGTAAAAACTGCATATATTAATATTATAAGAGAATGTTAGATTTATAGTTGCTATGCAATGCAATATGCATAATCTTAACAGTAATCTTTAACTAATATTTAAAAAAATGTTCTTAGAAAAAAATGTAACATTAAAACTCGAATTAAAAAGTTACACAAGACATTTTTTTTAAATGGTCCTAAACTCAAATCAATATATGTAACCTCTTTTAGTCAGCTAGATTCCGCTTGATCTATGAAGTAATAATTGGATATTTTTAAAATGAATAATAATTTACCTAAATCCTATGTAGCTGTGGACTCTATGGATGATACTAAATGTCTAAAAAAACATTTAACAGACTTAACAGTGACTACATATTCAACCTGAAAGCAGAGTTTTTCGCAGATAAAAAGTTCAATCTAATTTTGGGGACAGGCAAGTGGGGACACATCGTAGTTCACATGTCCCACAGATATTGCTATGTTTCAATGCCGCCTATTTATGAACGCACAAAAGGCCTAGGGTACCACCCTACTCAGATCAAACAAGTGTAATGAAACTTTAAATTGCTTTTAACATTCCTGTAGATAAAGTAGGTATATAAGCTCGAAAAATGGTTGCTAATAGTAATACTATTAGTATGTATATTTCTATTATTAAATAGCAGGGACGATTTTGATTCAATTTTTGTGTGTGTTTCAGTGGCTCCCAGAGCTGGATTAACCATGTGAGAATCCTTAACTGTTCCTTAACCGTTTTCTAACTTCTATTTATATTTACGCCGTTTTTTCTACACTACCAAGATATGCTATCACCCTATTAAAATATTATTAAATGCAAAGTTTTGAAGCGTCTCTAGTCTATTAAAATCGTCGCGGTGAATATGTATAATATTATTAAACAATAGTCAAAAGGTATTTTTGCTAGTAGTGCAATCATACATAAAAAAAATCATAAAAAGGTGACCTAGTGTAATCAAGATCGCTTTTTTTCCATAGGAGGGAAAAGAACATATATATACATAATTAGTCAATAATAATAAAGTCAGTAAAAGTCGGACTTACTGACTTATAATAAAGTCAGTAAGAGTCGAACCAAGGAGACACGCAAACAATGGAAAGAAGATTACATTGTTTGCGTGTCTCCTTGGTTTTACTTTAGATAAGTCACAAGAAATGCTTTTGTGAACATTTAGTTAATTAAGTGACTGCATTTTGAACAAGTGATTTAGATTTAAGTAAGAATAAAGTAAAAATATCACCTTAATTCTAAAGAACATAGAGGTGTGAAGTCTAAGTCCAATATGCTGCCATTCCAAAAACTCATCAACTCTCGCTTGATCTTTACTTTCTTTTGGGTAGAGATTTTCGGGAATCAAATTCTCTCTGGCCAAGTATTTTATAATAGCAACACTAAAAACACAAAATAAAAATATGATTAAAATTAAATTTCTAAGGGAGTGCCAGAATCGATACATATAATAAAATCGTAAATGAAACCACATTAAATATTTAAAAAAAAAAAGACCATTTGTACACATGTTACCGAGGTAAAAAAAATAGTTTTTAGAATTTTTGTCTGTTTATTTTTTTTTGTTATGCTAAGATCGGCAGAGAGGCCGATGACGAAGGTCCACTTGATGGTAGGCGGCCAACGCCACCTATAACACAAGCAACACCACAGCTGCTGCAAGTACGCTGTCACTATCTGTTTGTCTGTGCGTTTGTGCACGCTAATTTCAGAAACGGTTTAACCAATTTTAATGCGGTTTTCAGTGATGTATTGTAGCAAGCTTCCCTTAACATTTACTTAGCGTTTGTTTCATTCCAATCGGTTTACAAATAAAATGGTTATGCGTTATACCGAATTTCATGTGCACGAAGTTGCGGGCTCAGCTAGTTTTTAAATAAAGCAGCAGATAATAAGCACAATTTATGCTAATTGATGGAGTTACAGCTAGTTTAAATTAAGTGACGTTATTTATTTCACACTCAATGATAAGAATAAATTAAGTTTTCCTTTCATTTTTCTTACACTTCTAGATGATATCCATTTTTATTTTTATTTATCTCATATTTATCTGTCTTTTTATAACAATGTTAATATTTTTTTAATTAGAGCCTCAAGAAGATGATCAATTTAAGCTAAAATGAATGTCACATTGATTGTGACATTCAGATTTTCTAATTATATTCTATAATTCTAGTTTTAATTACAATTTTTGTATTAAAAATTCTATAATTCTAGGTTAAACTAAATTCTATAATTCTAGGTCGATGCATGCACCCTTTCAATACAATTTAAAGAGATTGAAACCCACATTCCTGCATACAGGTGTCTTTCAGTACTCCTTCGGACAGGGGCGGATCCAGGATTTCATTTTGGGGGGGGCCATTCTGACAAAGTTCGGAGTTAGGTTAATATCACAAGTAATTTTTTTGTGTATTTTTTTACTAGTTGAGATGCATTATGGTTGTATTGCAAATACTTTTAACCCGCGTAATCGCGTATTTGAACTCTCTCAAATATCTGACATGAATTATGAAACTTTCGATAACTTTTATTATTCTATATTCAGTTCATATATGAATATATATTATTCTATATTCAGTTCATATATGAATTGAATTGTACTTGAATTGAATTGAAAAGTTAAGTCAAAAATATGGAATTCCTGGGACTTTTGGGGGGGGCCATGGCCCCCATGGCCCCCCCCTGTATCCGCCAATGCCTTCGGACAAGGCTAATTTGCTCTAACCGCAGATACACACCATTCCAGCACTCCATTCAAGCATTATTTGATCTGGACAAGATTTGATCATACCCGTTTCTGGCTGTTGTAGAGGTGAATTTCATATTTTTATTGTCTATGAAAAAAGAAGCAAATATCGAATTTAGAATGTTCTTAAAATTTCAATATGTATTGACAATTTGAGAAGACAGGAAAGTGAAAATTTAAAATGTTTATGTACACATAAATCAGTGAAAAAGTATATATAGCGTTTTTATTGGTTCAAGTTTCAAAAGGATCCCAGAGATATATGAATAAATTACTATAATTATATATATGAATATATACTTTTTATACTGAGATATAAAAAAATCCTACAAGACGTGTGACCTGTTACAGCTCTGCCTGCCGGAACGGGTATGATCAAATGTCAGTAGACCGAAATTAGCCCTGCCCGAAGGAGTGTTGCAACACACCCCAGAGGTATGCATTTTTTTTTTTTCAAAATAGCAAAATCATTTTCTACTTAATTTAAAATTGACAAATATTTTTCAATTAACAATTAAATTTGACTTTTTGTACATTCTCATCAAGTTAAGAAATTAATAAACTGCAAATATATGCATTAGTTAAATTTTATTAATTATTAAAATTAAAATTTGAATTTACCTTTCAGTCAAGATAAAACCATTATGGTCAATAACAGGCACTTTTTGTAATCTATTCACTTTCGTGTAATCACTCGAATAATGCTCCAAATTTCTTAAATTAACATACATCGGCACAAAATCACATTTTGAGACTTTTAACAAAATGTAAAGAGCTCTAGAAGGTTGCGACATTAAATCGAAATATAATTTTAAAACCATTTTTTTCTTCTCAAGCTTAAAACATATAAATTATAAACACTTTATGTAATGAACTTTATCTTCTTAAATTACTGACGCAACGCAATAGTAATATTTGACTTCTTATCAACTCCAATCAACTTGTTATTCAATGCACACAATAACAAACACAGAACCAGAACACTATTACTCCTACCTAGCGCCAGCGGATTGTTGATAACAAACAAACAAAAGACAAGCAAGACTATCTACATACTATCTCTATCAATTTAAAAAAAATCGCTGCGAACGAATGGCTGCGTGCGACTGCGAGCTGTTCCACAGGTTCACGCTCCACGCCACAGAACATATATATACTCTCTAGCCACAAACTAAATAGAAGATACTCTAGCAAGAGCTCCATGTTCTAAATCTCAATCCAACCAAAATGAAAAGCCGAAATCAAAAATAAAATAAAAAGAAAAAGTTCACAGAATAAAAAGATCTGGTTATCTTTGTGAAACAAATAAAAACAAATTGACCTACATTTTAGCACAATCAAGTATATATATCACCTAAACAGGGTTTCCGTAACTAATTTATTAGATGATATTATTAGATATAAAGATGATCCTTTTAACACCCCCCGGTGTCCAATTATACATTGGACAAGGTTGCATTCTATAAAATAATGATTTAAGGTTACTAATAGAATGCAAAGACAGAAAAAAAAACTTCAAAAATCAAAGTAGATATTTTTTATTGCCTATTAAATTTATACAAAAATCTATATACTTGGTTTTTATCGCTACCTCTTTCCCACAAATATGTACTGGAAGTACAATTGAAGTGACTTTGCTGACCCAGAATAATGCTTTTCTCATTTTGTCGAAATCGTATTTGGCTGCAGAACAGTTTTTAATTTCCAAAACTTCCTTTTGCAGCGTATCTGGGCAGAACATCCACATTAACATGGAACGGATCTGTGCGGATCTTTGCGGGTATCCTTGAGTATCCCCTCGGACGGGGGGGGGGGGGGGGCACTTTGAAAACCCACAAACTAAACCATTAAAATAACATAAAATATATGGAATCATGTAATAAATAATATTTTTCTCATCATTAATCTAACACGAGCAATAATATGTCTCAAGAATATACACTTATATACAGTAAGTTTTTATTTTAACAGTGCCATAAACCTAAACGAGCACCTACTATATAACTGTTGTTGACGGGACTTCTCTGTCACTAGAATAATACTCTTGAATAATACACGTAAACGTAAATTATTGAATATGTTTTAATCGAATGAGCATAAAATACAGACTTCATTATATTAAATTCCATAGTGTAAATTATATTATTACTCTTATAGGATTTTTCAAAATTCCTCCACTGCATTTTTAAATCTACTTAAATAATTTCGCATTTTGGATGGTGCACACATCTTTTATTCCATTAAAATTTCATAACATATTTAAAATAACTTATTACAAAAACCAACTCATCTTTTCAACTCAAAAAAACTAAAGCACACCCTCTTCAAATCTTTTTACATATTATGTCAAAAACCAAAGATGTTGTATTAGTCTGCAAAAACCACATCTTGTTTTTCTATATTTATTATCAATACTTTTTAAATCGGCCAGTATTTAAGTTCAATACTTTAACAATTACCTCCTAGTCACAATGTTGTCTAGAAAAATTTGCTACAGTTAAAAAATAAATTTAAAAAAATTGTAATAAAAATCTTAGTTAACAATTTGTTCATTTTCGGAATAATGTTCCAAAAAGTGTTGGTAGTGACCTTTTTTTATTTTAAAACCTAATAGGTATACATGGAGTAAAAAAAAATTATAAGCAACGGTCAGTTTTGACGCTACGTAGTGGCCAGCGCTTGCCGTGCGTTGACTTATTTTCAATTCAAGATTAAATAAAAACTATTAATAATGTAGATGATGTTTCTGTAGTCAACATTTTTTTTAGGAAGTTTTCTGCTTTAAGTATCTTTTTTAGAAATCTCTCTAACATTAATAGTTTTTCAGTTATTTGCAACTATAATATTATTTTTATATTTTTAATTGTTTATTTATAACTTTTGTACTTGTTTATCTGCGGATTTGAATTAGCAAATTTTATAGACGTCATTACGAATCAAATGAGCTATCGTATTCGTATGTATTGTTACTAGCAGTATCAAGAATTAACTCGTTTTTAAACTTGTGAACTAGACTATAATCAAAAAGATTAAATATATAGAATAAATAGAGAGGGCATTGGGATTTTTTCCCACAAAAATATTGATCCTGATCGCCGTAATCGGAATGGTCATGGCCTTGTAAATTTGGTGATTGACTGAGCGATTTTTTACCACGTGGTTCTAAATATCACATTACGGATTCTTTCGTCTTGCCCGATCTATACAGTTGAAAATATTTGATTATAAATTTTTTTAATGTATCCATGTTAATAAAAAGTTTATATGTGCAGATGTGTTATAAATGTTTTTAGAAACAGTTTATGACAGTTTATATGTGTACATTTATAATAAATGTCTTTTAAAAACATGTTTATGAAACGATTAGGATACCTACGTATTTACGCACTTGACTGTATCAAAAATGACAAAGAATGAGTGATGTTTATAAACGTATCGCTGTGCCCGTATTTCAGCGATCCATTTACTTCTGTTCTATAAAGTTTTATTAATTTATTCTACACATGTGTAATCGCTTATTCTTAGGAATGAATGAAATGACTAACATAACATATGGATAGTGTTGATAAAACCGAATGATAAACTTCATTAATAAAACTCCAAATAACATTACATTTTAATTAGTTATATTTTAATTAATTATTTTATTACTAACGCATCTTTCTGGCGTTGACTCTCGATTAATATGATTATGTAGGATACTGTATAATATGTACAAATTTCTGTATATATAATATGTATACGTAAATAAATTTCAACAGTCTATGTCCCCTTAACCAAGTTTTAATAATTAGTCTGTGTCTAAAATTTTTGACGCCCCAGCCGGCACCTTGGATTTATCTCTGTATTTTCTGTCAAGGTACTAAGCATATATCAAAGTTTTCTTATTATAGTGAAGTGAACTAGTGAAGAAAAATTAATTGCAGTACCATACATAATCTTAAATTATGGCATCTTTAGATTTGTTAAATCCCCATCTGTCTAAGATAAAAATCCCCGGCCCGAATCAGTTGGTGTACAAAGATGAATGTGTTTACTCGTTTGACAATCCAGTGAGTTGCCTTTTTCTATAACCTTATCAATTATATTATTTACTTTGATTTGCCAGTCCAATTCATAAATTATAGTACATAATCTACTTTTAATAAATCTTAATATAAATACTCTAAGTTCATACAAAACAACTGTTAGAAAGAACAATGGCGAACTCACATATAAATTTTTGTTGTCTTAAACTTTTCGCGTCTACAAATGAAAAATATGTAAAAGTATAGTTTTTATTAATGAACTAGATTTTAGATTTATTAATAAGCAAAGTTGGGCATTAAAGATATTTTAGTTTTAAGATTTTGAGGTTATGTAAAATAACACCCATTATTTTGTTTACAGTATATATTTAGGGTATTTTTAGATTAAAATAAACTAACTATTTTATGAGCAATATTAATACAAGCGTTAACTGAAAAGCGTTACGTTATCTGTCACTTTGACATTTGTGCAACAGCCAACGCATTTATTTATGCACCTTAATTCTATTGTCAGGGCTTACAAAAGCAAACGTTGATGTAGTTTACGTTGAGGAACGAAATGATAGCACGCTATAAATTGCCTGCACAGCAAAATTTGTCGTCGACAAAATAAACTATTTTAAACTTATAAGTAGTAACATCTGTGAATACCGAATGTAACTAACATAAGTTTTGTTAGAACACTTGATGTTAAATTTTATACATTTAAAAGAGTAACCAGTTGCACATCGCAGCTGACATACACACTTTTTTTATATTTATTAATAAATAAATAAATGACCAAGACTAAACAGAACAATCTATTGTATAGCAAAGTATGCATAGGTTTGTGTTATGGGGTTACTATACAAAGGGCGAAAGATGAAATCCTGTACACCCAGACCAGAGCTGAGTTTGAAAGTTCTGGGACCCCTTAGTGCTTAACAACTGAACCAAAATTGCACTCATTTGTTTGGAAACTACATATAGAGGCCAACGGCATTGTATTATCCCAACATGTAACTATTTATTTAAATCACAATTCAGTCGAATAACAGATGGGTGCAGAATTTTATGGTGGGATCTTACACTAAATGGACTCGTCAAAAAGTCCAGCAGAGGGGCCAAATATACATACATGTAGCGTATATTAGTTAAAATTTATAATTTAAAATTGTTAAAGTTAAAATTTATAAAATTTTATAATTAATTTAATGTGATAGAACATCCAATACAAGACATGCTTTCCTGAAAATAAAAAGAGTGATGCAAAAGCAATCCATTAATAATAATAAAAATTAACAGACAAACACTTTTAATTTCTGTTAATTTATATTTCTTTCTTGCACGTGATGGATAGGTTCAACATGGGTAATTGTAAAAAGGGTGAATTGGAAACAGTCACTCTTAGTTTATCAAATAAATTAACTCGCATCAAACGGAATATCACTCTATTTTATTTTCTATGATTTAAAACTGAAATATATATATATATATATATATATATATATATATATAATCTTGACTAATTAAATTAAACATAATGACAACTTATTTTATGACATAGTTCTAAAATCTAATTTTTGGTATAAAATGTAAAAAATTCATTGCTCCCAATAATACAATGAAACTCAATACCATAAAGCTTTTCAAGAATTCGAAATTAAAGATACAAAAATTCTCTTTGCCTTCAACATTAATCTTATATTTTATACTTCTTATATACTAATTCTATACCAATATATATAGCTGAAGAGTTTGTTTGTTTGGTTGAACACGCTAATCTCAAGAATTACTGGTTCATACTGAAAAATTATTTTTGTGTTGAATAGTCCATTTATCGAGGAAGGCTATATAACATCATGCTACGATCAATAGTATTATATATATAAGCAGTCTCCAGTACCGCGCGCTCCACGCGCACGCTGCTAGTATCAGATATGGATGCATGCATATATTATCACTACTCAGGACTTACTGTGTTATCCATAAAGTAATTTGTGTTCATAAAATTTTTTACAGCTTGATAAATGTTAGCGACTACATGAAATATAGAAGTTCTAGTACCATTCATTTCATAAGCACAAAGTATTAGAGAGACAAATGTGTCAAACATGACGGGAGTCCAAAATAATATATTATATAGGAGTTCCCTGGTAACATACATTTTAGTGTTAGTTGTTTTCACATCCATTGTGTGAATTTTTGTTATCAAAACTGTTGATATGGTAATTGGAATGAAAAAGCTTATTATAGCCACTATGAACATGTACAGAAGCAACATTTTCGTATCAACATAACATATTTTCATGCATACATCTATAACTTTGACTTTGACTTTCCTAGATAGTACCGGGCTTGTGATATTGTAACTTGTGACACTATGATTCTTTAAACCCGAAAGAATATTGTAAACATTGCTCAAAACTGTGTCCGTTAAATTTGTGTTACTTCTAAAATAATCATTCTCATACGCTTCTAGGTGTTTTATTGGAAATTGTGTTGAATATTGTATTTCAGTGACATTTGTGTTGTCTATAATATTTTTGCATTGTAATTTCTTACTCATATGAATCGTTGGGCAAAAATCATGATTTCCAATCGGATGTGGTGTACGAAATGTGATTTCAGTTACTTCCATTGGGTACATTGATAGGGCTAAAATTAAAGGAACTATCCATTGTAACACAATAGCAATGTATGAGGAATATGGTTTTAAGAAAGAAACTATTCTTTTTGCATCAACATTTCTTTGTGATCTCGAACTATGATCAATTTCTTGGACAATATTTTCGTCTGTTTTCTCTTTGGCATCTTGTAACATCCTGTAATGCATGTAATTGTCTATTATTAAAGTCAAAAAGCTGTTTGCTAATGATACCACCAGCGGACCGTAGCTCATCAGTAGTGAGTAGAAGTTGCATGTCATAGAACTCTGTTCTGTTAATGTTTCTTCTGCAATTCTTCCTTCTATTTCATCCATGTTCTTGGTCAACGGATTCAATCCATGTACGGCTCTAAAAATGAAAGCCAATCCCACACACATAAGCACAATATTTTCAGAGAGCAACACTGAAGAGTAGGATCTATTTTTCACTATCCTTCTTAAGTTAAGTAGACTGAGAATGAAACCACAAATAATTAAAAATGTACCTAAATATAAATCGACCTGGCTAAACATTTTTGTCCCTATTTGAAGAAAGCAGACTGACAAATGATGCAGTTATGTGCCCCTATATTTTTGCAGTGTTTGGGGTGATTGGCCTCCTCTATCTTTATCATGCAAATTTAAATAGGGGCCCTTTGAACATGTATTTTCATGTACAAACACAGCAATAAAATTTATTGATAAAAAAGGCTACAATTTTTAACTGTTAATTTTTTTTTTCCAGGAATCTGAAACTGGACTGTACATATCGTTAGTGTCGTTTCTGGGTTTCGGGCGTAATTATGTGGAGCAGTACTTCCAAAAAATCGGCAATGCTGTTTTCCTGCACATACATAGAGAGAAGAAACCTGTAAGTGATTAATAATGAAAAATTGCTAAATTTATAAATTACTAAGCAGTTTTATGTTATGTAATATTTCTTTGCAATTTGGTAGCTAGAAGTTGGCGAATCACATATGCATCTCTTTTATTTTTAAAAAACTAAAATGTTTTGTTTGTATAGAGATATTGTACTTAAGTTATATATTTAATATTTAATTAATTAATACAATTAAAAACTATGTAAAATTGTTAATATGTGTCCCTTTTGTCAGATTTCTTGCATAGAGACATCAAAAGAATTGATTTTTTAGGTCTTGATTACAACTAAGACTTGCTGCCCAAATAATTGCGAAATGTAGTGTGCCCTGCCACTACTAATTAATGATTTCAAGAGTAATGTGTGTTTTTGCCTTTGTTTGCTGTTTTTATGTAAACACAACTGCACCCTATCTGAAGCCATCATAAGTTTTGTTTGGGGTGGTTTAGTTCATCCTCATGGCTTTCCACACTTCAAGGATGCCTTGACATAAACTGCTAAAATGACCACAATATAGGAATCAATGAAAATTAATGAAGTGCAGACATGGTAATGTTTAAGGGGATACTGCACAAAATTTTGGAAATTTACTCATTTTTAAGTGACTAGTACTATGCGCTGAATTAGTTAAATACATTAAAGTAACTTTTGTAGGTTAGCCTGATCCTTGCACAAGGTCACCGCCTTGTTGAAATTTGAAACAAATACATTTAAAATTAATAAAAAATACATAAACGGGACGACTTCTAAAAATTTATTTCTTCGAATACTTCTTAAATTTTACGCATGAAGCACTAATTCTCACATGAAAATGTTTGTATTGATATTCCGCAGATCCCCCCCTTCTTAATATTCATTATAAAATTATAAATATGAAAATATTAAGACTTTTCAATATTTAACCCAAACGCCTGATAGTTTTCCAAACAAAAAACATTGCTCTAATAAAATCACTAGGCGCACTTATTTGTCGTATGACATGATGTCATGAGGTCAATGTCAAGTCAGCTGTGTTATAAATTTTGTATTTACATTTTACACATGTTTAAGTGTTTTTTGGAAGTGAAGGATGGGTAACCAGAAAAAGAATCATTATCTAAGTGACTAAATAAAAAAATTATCCTAAGAATGCTGCTATAATGTGGTAAGTAGACTTCTATTTGGAAGTATTTTTATCGGAGAACGCAATTGTCTGTTTTTTTTTCTAATTTGCATACTTAAATATGGCTAAATTAATCATGTCATTGGTTTCACTTTCAGGCAAATAAGAAAATCTTGACATGCAAAATAAAATATTGAAGTTGAGTCGAATTCCGTACAGAGTAGTGCGAACACAGAACATGCAAATGCATACAGGTAAATACCTACCTATCTATTTAATGACTCAAACAGAGGTGTATACAACAGACTTGTTTCCACTGAGAATAAATCGGATGGCTTAGAGTTTCTAATGATTAACCATAATAATTAGTAAACAAAAAACAACTTTTCTATTAAAATAATAAAAGATTAATAATATTTTTGGAAAATAAAATCGACAAAATGAGGCGTTTAATTATGTGACATTAAACACCAATCAGAGAAGCGCATGGAAGCGTGACGTCACACCTCGCAAAACACCACGTTGTGGCTGTCATTTTCGTATAAAGTGAACAGGTTATTTCGAGTTTTCAGCAATTATTGTTAAATTAATACAGTTCGTTTTTAGTTTAATCTTGAAAGACAGGTATAATTCGCCATGGAATCAGGATTTAACAAAACAAACAGCAGTATATTGCCCAAAATTGACGCCGTTATGCTTGGACAATTTTTTGCAGTGAACACCGACTATTGTTCATCGGAATTCCGCAATGGTAAAACTTCTATCTAAGTATTATGTGAAGAACAAACAAAGTCTTACTTAATTAGCAGTTACCAGTCAGAGAGTGGCATTTACCTACTGTGGAATCAGCCGTCTCAAGATCGCCGGTTTTTCTTGCCCTTGACCAAAACTGGACAGAATTTTCATTTACCCATATACTAGGTACAACTGATATGAACTGAGCCAAACCCTCATTGGTGAGCGCCATGGAAAATGGTATTTTATATAAAAATTTGAGAACCGGTGGAAACAAAAAATGTGTTCCACCATTTTGTTAAATCGGTAAAATCTTCTTCTTACACGTCCACACTTGTCGACACAATCTTATAACTTTTGTGACTAGAATGCTTTTACAACCTAAAATTTTTAAAACATTTAAAGATTTACTTGTTGAAAGTATTCTTACTTTAAAGTTTGTTCTAAATAAAAAAAAAGTATTTTCAATATAAAATATGTTGAAATATTGGGCTGAGAAGCCAAGAAAATGTAAAAAAAATGTTTGTTTATATCTGTATATATTCAACTTCACCTGTTAAATTACAATTAAATGGTGGCGCGTTGGTAAATTTCAAGCTATTTTACCAAATCACACGATGAATTTCTTTTGCCACTGATATCAGGACAATAAATATATAAAAATACAATTAATACGATAGTAAAAACTTAACTTGACAATATTAATAAATGGTGATTACGTTTATTTTCTAATTTGACATTGACTCAAAACCGCTGACTTTGAGGTAAGCGAATACAAAGTTTTATTTTTTTTATTTTTTTTATTAAAGATGAGTTTGCTCTTGACCAGCATCTATCCATGTAGGAAGGATGAGGCCGACGATGGAGCGAGCTCACCCAGAAGATGCCCATTCACTCGAACCTTGAAAAGATTTGGGTTATATGAGCTCGGAAATACAGACGCCGACAGGGAGTTCCAATCCTTAGCAGTGCGCATCACAAAAGATGTTTTAAAGCGCTTGGTCCGAATTAGAGGGATTTCGACAAGGTGAGGATGGTAACCAGCCGTACGTCTGTATGTCCGATAGAAGAAAGGGGAAGGCAGTATGATCTCATGCAGCTCTCGAGCACACTCTTCGAAGTACATCTTATAGAATACACAGGCAACTTTGCGTCTATGTGCTAGGCTCTGCAGCTTAGTTCTTGTTAGTGTATCATCGCCAATGGGCCTCCTAGCTCTGCGATCCACCGAGTCGAGTGCGGCAAGTTGGTATTTTGATGGGCCATCCCAAAGGTGACAGCAATACTCCATGCAAGATCGGACTTGTGCCTTGTATAAAGAGAGGAGCTGTCCAAGTGTGAAGCATCGCTTCACTCTATTTGGGATGCCCAACTTTTTGGCCGCTGTTTGGCCTTTGGACTCGATAGAATTACCGAAGTTGAGATTTGAGCACAACTTCATACCAAGAAGCTCAAGATCATTGGCCACAGATACGGATGCACCTCGGAAAGTTAGAGCCAAGTCGAAAGGGCTCCTTTTTGCAGAGACCAAATACGCTTGCGTTTTGGTGGCGTTAAAATCAGCCAGATTCTTGTCACCCCATTGGCATACAAGATTTAAGGTTCAGTTAATTCGCTCAACCATTGCCTCCCTCTCAGAACGAATCCTGGACAAATATCTCTCTATGACCATATTGTCATCTGCGTATACAACTACTCCTGGAAGAAGTAAGTCATTAATATGAAGCAGGAAAAGAGTTGCAGAGAGAACAGATCCCTGAGGAATACCGGCATCAATTGCCATGAGGTTCTAGGAGCAGCCATCAATGACTACTCGAATTGACCGTTCATTCAGGAAATTAGAAATCCAGCTACAAAGAGACCGGAGGGGATGCCGTATGTAGGAAGCTTGCCAAGTAAACGTGCATGCCAAACCCTCTCAAAGACCTTCGATATGTCGAGTGACACAGCGAGAGCCTCGCCATGTTTCTCGATGGCTTCACTGCAGTATTGCGTGACATATACAAGAAGACCTCCGGTTGAACGTCCCTGGCGAAATCCATATTGGCGATCACTGAGCAGGTCGTTAACTTTAAGATATGTCAGCAGCTTACTATTCAGTACTCTCTCCATAACCTTACAGAGTACAGAAGTGATGGCGATTGGTCGATAATTACAGGGGTTGGCACGGTTACCCTTTTTAGGCACTGGTTGAACATTGGCAAGCTTCCAAAATGCCGGCACGGTATTCGTCCTGAGAGAGAGATGGTGCAAGCGTGTAAGTACAGGAGACAATTCAGGACCACATTCCTTCAGGACCCTTTCAGGTATGCCATCAGGTCCACTAGCTTTGTTCACGTCAAGACTCCGTAGTGCTCATCGAATCTCTTTGCTGTGAATCTAGATCTCTGGCATTGAAGATTCACAACGAGGTATTGATAGTGGCTGTTGAGAGCTGTAATAACCTTAACTTCATCAATTTGTTATTGTTTATTGTTTGGAACGTATATGAATAATTTGTTTGGCGTTTTTATCGTTGAACTTTTATATTGGGGCACTATACAGTATTTATAATACGAGGAATTCATTATTTATTAAAAAACACAATTGACTGTCATAAACAAACACGGCTGTTTCACGAGGTGTGACGTCATTCAAGACGCCATGACAGTCTTGACCTTTTTCGCGGTCAATTTCAAGTTCATTTCTAAAAACTCAAAATACTAATGTAAAAGACCTATTTTTCTTAAAATAATATATTTTTGGGGTGAAATAGATGCTAAGCCATAGTTTTAAACTAATTTCCAAATTTTGTCAATTAGGCTATTATCCGGTAACATTGCATATGTTAGTTTGTAATAGGAATATATATTTTTTCAGCAAAATATTTATTTGGTCAGCAACTTTTTTTGGTTGACCTAGTCTAGTACTTGGTCACCAAATAGGTTTCTTAGCTAATCAAACATTTATTGGTTAGGTTAGATTAGGTTTTTTGCTTTTTATAACAGCCGTTTATAACGAAACTGTAAACTGAAACCGCGCAGTAAATTTGTAAAACTGTTCATTGATAGGCCCAAGTACTGAACAGTGCATGTTCGTAGACAATTTCGGAACGGAGAGGTTATAAACTATTAACTTTTAAGCGTTTTATTTTAAATTCAATGTTCCTTTCATAATATTCGTCAGTTATGTTTATTATAAACTAACGGTGTTTACAATTTGCTCTCTGTCGTTTTTAGTGTTTAATTTTATTTCAGGCTACCAATAGCAGAAATTCAAACATCCTCGGATAATCAAGACAGTGGAAAAATTCAATACGTAAATATTTCATACGAAAAAAGACTAGATAGAAAAATGGCAATTAAGGAGCCTGATTATATATTGAAAGCACTCGAAAGATAAGGTCAAAAATAAACGACAATTAACAAATAACGATAATACCACGACAACCAAACATCACAAATTTAATAATAAAAACTTTTTATTATTTTTTGCAGTTTTTCATTTCTTCTTTCATACTTTATTTATTCTTTTCCAGATATGCAGGTAAGTATACATAGGTAAAATTATGTATAAGAAATGAACAAAACATAGTGATCAGCTGAATATTACATTATATTATAATAATAACTAATTATTATTTACATATATTACATTCTATTATCATTTATTACATTAATTTTTCCTAAAGAAAAATTAGTAAAAATATGTTTTACTCTGTGTTGAGCCTAATCTGTAAAGTTATTTTTGTGTGCGTTCCGTCACCGCTACTCCAACTCGAAGATTTTCGATCGCGCTGCACGCTCTTAATGCAAATAAAGTATTTGATTTGATTTGATTTGATAGTGAAGATATCAAAATTTCACATTCAATCAGATAACTATTTTAAAAATTGAAAAAATTTACTTAAAAATCTTTAAAAATGCAAACATTTTAACTTATCCACAGATACCGGAGCCCGAGAAAACTGGCGATGGTCCAGAGAAGAAAATCACTCGTCTCGCTATTGGCGTCGAGGGCGGCTTCGATCCAGAATTTGGCAAACCTAAATACACATACACCGACCATTACAATGTCGTTGTCTTGCCTGGATTCCACACTTATCCTTATCCGGATCCTGCATTACCGGATTTGGTAAGATTTTCTTTTTCTTAATTATTAACTTTATATTAAAGTATCTCTAAAGTATAAAAAACTTTAAAATTTAATATAAAAACAAGTTAACAAAGTTTAATTACTGAAGATAGCTTTAAAGCTATCATTGATAGCTATTATGAATGTACTTATGTAGTTACAAAAAAATTTGGCAAAAAATTTGCCTATACCACTTGTTAGGAATGTTATTGTCGATGAATATATTGGGTCAGATTATCCAATGTGCATCAGTGCCTTAAATATAAAGAATTTACCAGTGACAAATGATGACTATAGTCGGAAATGAAATTCGATATGAAAAATATAAACAAAAAAATGTCATTTTCAAAGTAACGTTTCAGGGGTAGTCAACATTTTCCTAGACATTCTAATTATTTGATTTTATTCATTTTTGTGCTTTTGAAAACATGTTGAATCAGTCTGTCAAAATGAAACATATTATAACCTAAGGTCCCATTGTAACTAATGTAATATAAGTAACATTTTTGTTATGTTGGCCTTATGAAAAGGCTCATAGTGGCTCAGCTTGTTGTAAAAGCTTGTTGTAAGAGTTTTATTTGTAATATTTCCCTCTAAGATTGAATCCATTAAACAGGAAACCCAAAATCATCAACATAGCTCATAGAATTAACAGGCCTAGATGTATTACTATGGTATTATGAATTGGGTAGACCAAATATGTCCAGCGGTAGATATCTGACAGATGTAAGTGATGATGATAAATCTAAATATAAATATTTTTTTTACATTGGTGATTAACATGAAGGGATAGAGATTTTGTTTCGTTTAGATTTTCAGTACCCATAATGATCCAAAAATTATCATGAAAATATTTTATAAAATGACATGTTTTATTTTGGAACTACTAACAATTTTATTTTGATGAAATGGGCAAATTATGGAATTGATTTAAACTGTTATTTCAGGTAAAAAAATCGGTAGAAGCCGTAATAAGCGCGGAGTCACCATTCAAATTAGCCGAAATGACAGCATTACAGGGCACTTGGGATGGTGAGGCGAGAGAAATATCTACGTATGTACCAATCAGACTAAACTTAAATTTTTTGGCCCCATACCACTCATAGTAATGATATAAACTTACCTATATGTATTCATATGTAAAAGCCCAGATAGTGTTTCGATTGAAACAAGAAAGTGTGAGGGCACACTTTCTTAAGAGAGGATCTTTAAGAAAATGGTTATTGATAGACTTACTGAGGCGTGATTACGTGTGAAAATAAATATAGTGAGCTGACATACTTTGAAAGCTACTTTAATTCCGCCTATTTTCCATGTAATTGATGGACATAGTTTTCATTTAGCATATTATTTTATTTGTTGTGATGAATGGCTGTAGTTAAGTTGGCGTGACTCAAGTAACTCCAAAAGGAATCAAATAAACCTGAAAAGTAATTAGCATTTTTACTATAATATCTATTATATAAGTTCTTTTCTGAGTAAGGCCGCAGTTAGATGGACGCAAAACTTTTTTTGAAGCCGCCGCGTAGTAGTCACGTACTTGTGTTAATTGGCAGGAAAGGAGAACCACGATTCTCATACAAGCCTGGGCTATGACTATACAGGTTTGGAAATTGGCCTGTAATTAGAACATTGAAAAAGATTGTAAGAAACCAATCATCACAGTTATGCAATGGCCAAGTTTGTAAATAAATCGTACAATATAAACATTTAAGGTTATGTCGTAGATGCGTGTTACGTTTTGTGATATGGGAATCATAATTGCAATGATATAATATCATTGTAATTATGACTTTTTAATTATTTATTTCATGTAATGAAGAATAATAATTTCACACTATGTTGCATTTAGCAACAGAACATACTGGAGATATACATTAGTGATATATTTTAGGATTAAATTGTTAGTGTCTTGTTGGATTTCAATGAGACGTCTTATTTAATTTTTCAGGCATGCAGTGTCCCTGTTGCAACTAGACAATGGTGTGAAAATACCACCATCGGGATGGAAGTGCGCAAAGTGCGACCTTACAACCAATCTGTGGCTCAACCTCACAGATGGTTCCATACTTTGCGGAAGGCGGTACTTTGACGGAACGGGAGGGAACGATCATGCAGTTAGTACTAATTATTTATTATTATTATTATTATTATTATCAAATAATAGCACTTACTCTAATGTCTAAGAAAACATCATATGGGAACCTCCTTTGTTTATGTTAAGATCGGCAGACAGGTTGACGTTCCACTTGATGATAGGTGACTACCGTCACCTATAACACAAGCAACGCCACAACTGCTGCAAGTGCGCTGCGAACTATAATAGGATAATAGATAGGGAAATATGGGCAGTGTTCGTTTTTTTTTTCTCTATTTCATACTTTCTTTCCGATTGAGTTACTTGATACGTGATAGTTCTATAACTTCTATAACAATTTAATTTATTCTGTATTCTTACAAAATAGAGTAAATCATTTTTACTGCGTGCATTTGCTACAAAGATATCACTTTATAGTATGAACAACAATTTGTCTATTTGACGAAAACACCAAGCATACAGTTAGCTTCAATATTGAAGCTAACTGTATGCTTATTTTCGTAATTTACTATATTTTCGTAATACTTGGAATACTCTTTAAATCTTTCGCAAGAAATTCATCAAGCCTATTTCAATATCGATTTTCGACAAATTGTGGTAGTCGACATTGCAAAAAAATAATTGGTTGTAATAAAATTGTACACATAAAAATCTTAGTAATTTTCATATGTATCCACTCGATGGTAGGTGGCAACCGTCACCTATTAAACAAGTGAAGTCATTTGGGTCGCATTATCTCTTATCCTTAAACAGGGGATGGGGAAATGGACCTGGCAACCTTTACTCACTGAAACACAACACAGCACATAACGCTTTTATTTTTAAAACGTCTTAAGGCGTAAAGGGCTGCCTAGTCTGATGACCGCAAAACGCACTACATTGCCACTACAAAATATGTTTTTTTTTCTAAGAGAGGGGATAATGTATATATGTATTCTCTTTTTGGTCAAACCATACAGCTAGAGGAGAGGAAAAGTGGAGTAAGAGAGTGTTGTATTGGTGCCCTAAAAAGGTGCAAAAAAAAGAGATGGGAGAATGAAATAGTAGAAGTGGGAGGTAGGACATATTTCAGGATTGCACAGGACAGAGAATAGTAGCAAAGATTGAAGGAGGCCTTTGCCTTTGGACAAACATAAGAGAAGAAGAAAACGACAATACTAAAAAAAAGGTAAAATTTGCTTTTCTGAATGAAGGGCTTATAATAAATAATGTATTTTTCAGGTAGAGCATTACCGAGAAACTGGTTACCCATTAGCGGTGAAGCTTGGCACCATCACGGCCGACGGCAAGGGGGACGTGTACTCATATGTGGAAGATGATATGGTCTTGGACCCGCATCTCGCTGAACATCTCAAACATTTTGGCATCAATGTGCAACAATTGCAGAAAGTATGTTAATTTTGATCGAAATTCTCTTTCACCAGATTTAATTTCTTGGCATCAAATTTATTGCTATTTATTCTTTGGAAAAAGACTTAAGGAACTACACTCACTCAGTTTCAACTGTCAATTTTCAATAAACAGAGGTTTTTAGACTGTCATTTAAATTTTTACTATAATTGATTTCAGACGGATAAATCCATGTTGGAATTAGAGCTGGAACTCAACCAGAAGTCTGGTGAGTGGCTGACCCTGCAGGAGTCGGGCAGTGAGCTAAGACCTCTGCACGGGCCTTCGCTCACGGGTCTCAACAACCTTGGAAACACATGTTACATTAACAGTGTTATGCAGGTAAACACACACAAGCCACTCTGGCACTAGTAAATATATAAATTTAATTTAGCCAAGAGATGGAGTTGATCAAATTGTTACTTTCTTCGATCAAATTTCCCAATCAGTGGAATGCACATTTTCATAAAAAATTAAGCCCGAACATCGTCCCCTAATCAAAACTTACTAACGTGATTGTAAGTTACAACAAATAGGTTGTCGAGATGTTATAGCATAGTGGGTATGTGTTAAATTTGACATTCTCATAGTAATTTATGCCCTGTTTACAAATTTATCAAATTTATCAAGTGCATCAATGGAAGGTTATTTTTTAATTTGTATAGAAAATGTAGCATTCAACGTTAAAAAGATAATATTTTTCACTCGTTCAACCAAAAGGATTAAAAGCAATGCATCATGTGTCAGATTATACTTGTGTTATGGGCGTGTGTTATAGGCGTGTTTGTGGCGTTACTTGTGTTATAGGCGAAGGTGGCGGCGAATTTCTAAGAAATGGTGGCGACAATCTGGAAAAGCTGGTTGTTGGCAACATCTAAGGTAAAAGATTAGGAAACTGATCGTAGGAAGTAAAGGAAGCTAGCTCTTCGGATACACTCTAGCAGATGGTGAAGGTGACCATAGATAGATGTCTTAATGAGAGACCGACCATTTACCAACAAGTGGACCGTCAGCCTGTTGACGACTTTTACATGAAACCAAACATAAATCTAAAATATGATCATCTGTTGTTTTTATTTGTTTGCTAGCTATTATATTATACTTCTTATCAGAGACAAATTTATTTGTTCATAACCAGGTTATATTTCGTATGCCAGACTTCGTGCGGCGTTTTGTGGAAGGCGCTCCGGAAATATTCGCTACTTTCCCAGAGGACCCTGTCAACGACTTCAACGTTCAAACGTGAGGTTCACTTCTTAAGCTTCTATTAAAAAATGCTGATTGTGTTCGATAGCTGAACTCTCTAGGGATATTACTGAGAAAATAAATTAGAAAAATATTGATATTTGTAGAATAGGTAGGAAAATAATCGTCATAGAGTAAAGAATTAAAAAAAAATTAAAAAAGTGTTTTATATTTGAAATAATACCGAATATCACTCTCACGAGATCGCGGGCACAGCTAGTCCTAGATGAAGACACTGCAGTGAGCTTAGATTCTCTTGATGCTGTAAGTGTTTATAGGCGACGGTGGTCATTTCAGTAGACTGTCAGCCCGTCGATAAATGGTCGCCAATTAATTACCGCCTAAATAAACTCGCTACACTACAGAATCGTAAGTGAAGTGAAAGAGTGTTGTGTGTGCGCAGCGCGAAACTGGGCGTCGGTCTGGTGTCGGGGCGTTACTCTTTCCCCGGCGAGGGGGGCGAGCAGCGAGGCGTCTCGCCGCACATGTTTCGGCAGCTGGTCGGGCGGGGCCACGTCGAGTTTGCGACCAAGCGGCAACAGGACGCTCACGAGTTCTACCTGCATTTCCTCACGCTATTAGAGCGCCACAGTCGACACGCAGCAGACGCAGCGCTAGGGCTGCGAGCGTGCGTCGAGGAGCGCACGCAGTGCTGCGCGTCGTCCGCCGTACGCTACGTGCGCCGTAGGGAACACCACCTGCCACTGCCCGTGCCGCTCGCCGCAGCCACCAACCTCCCTCAGGTGCACGAGTATGAGCAGCGCGTGCGGCGCAACAGAGAAGCCAATCAACCGTGAGACATCACTCTATCTTATCTCTCTATACTAGCGGGACGCTTTGATATAATAGTAACGTGAAATATGTCAAGTTATTATCGAAAAAATATAATCAAGTGCGAGTCGCATCTGTAAGTTTTAGAGTTATAAGTAGTATTATAAACAGTCAAAACGGCCATCATAGGTTGCCGCTAGTACAGTTTCCATTGTGCCAAAAACATTGATAAATGAGGATGGTGGTTATAAAGGAAAACAGGCATGTTTGTATTATTTGATGTTGTTTTATTAGAAAGAATGCAATTAATTCCTATGCACGAGGTCTGACGAAGATTGGGAGAATGGATCAACTAGTTCGTCTCATGAAGAAGAAGCAAGTTACTACCGTTGTGCCAAAATAATTTAGTTTTTCAATTAATTTAGTTGTATTAATTAATTTGTATCGTTATTCATTTCGTTTAAAACAATTGCAAACACACGCACCAATACCGGTATATTTGTAAACAAATTTATTTATTTTATTTATTTATAATTTTAACAATTCAAAAAGAAAACTAAATATACATTAATATAATGATAGCATTAAAAACCACCTAGGTTTTACCGTTTGCTATCATACTATGCTTTAAATTATTATTAAAATATTAAAAGATTTAACATCTAACTATGTACAATTAATTACAATGTTGATTCAAATACAATTTAAAAAATATAATTGATACGCGCATAGTTACGCACAGCACCGAGATGTTTTGTGTACGTCCAATAGGGAATTTCTTTGAATACAACGTCATCACAACACGCGCAAGGCGCCGTTCCGCTCTGCACAGGGCACGCAGCTTATTTGTCTCTTGAGGGGGGTGCAATGTGACGTGCAAGTAGACGTAACTGTACGCGTTACGTCTACTTGCACGTCACGCAAGCGGTATGCCATGTCTCATACAGTTCCATATCCGTACCTCCACTCGTACGGATCCGATGTTTTTTGGCTCTAACCAATAAAATAATTGTTTATGTTTTAAATAGGTATTTTCGTTAGTTCCAACAGTTAAATGTTCATGAAAGTCCTACATAGTCACTTCAAGCATTATTCGATAACTCCTCTTGCACTGTACTTGAACTGGAATACTACAAAAAAGACAAATGAAACACAAAACATAGAATCTTGGTCTTGTTTTTTTTTATTTTTAACTAAAAAAGCTAATTCGGTGGGGATTTGGCTCGCAGATTTTCCCACGCAAAAAAAAGGGCAGCTGATGTGTAATTTAAACAAAAAAAATCCTGGCTTTATGAGAATCTTCCTCTGGCTTAACGAATATTTATATATTATTTGTCTCAAAACGTGAATGACATCTCTGTATTCTTGTAACAAGTAGGGTACTTCATGTATAAGTAAACAAGTCAATGAAGCTGTAAACAACAATTAGGCACTACAGGCGATCTTGATGATTTTTAATATTTTCCTAAATTTCACACATATAAATCATAAAACCTATTTCACTTTCATCATTGGAAACAGTGGCTGAAGAAGATATATTTTCCGCTGTATTAAAACTGGTAAGAAATTCATAATTGTTCCTCATATCTTCAAAAACTTTATAACTATGATATTCAACAATACAATGGTATTCACGTAGGAAATCACCCAACCGTTTATTTGTTTATAGCACCCCGTTGAAGTGTTTTCGTTACTTTTAAAATGTTATTATTTTTTTCAGTGAGATCATAGAGGTAGTCCGACCACAGATCCCCTTTCAAGCATGTCTCGATAGTTTCATGAAGGAGGAAATAGTAGAACACTTCTACAGCAGTGCTGTCAATGAGAAGGTCAACGCTAAAAAGTAAGTCATTACAGATGAGAGGACAATTTTGGAATGTACATAACTTGAGTAGTATTATTGTATATAGGATACTCTCATCTAGGCGTCTCGGGCCCTCATTTCAATATGCAAAATATTCGCGAATTTTGAAAGAAAGAAATAAACATATGATTATTGAAACTGACACATTATGCACACAATACAAGTTTAACACAAAAGAAAATATAGTATTTGCCAGTGCATGCATAAATGGCCCGCCTCAAACGGGCACCCAACTCAGCATGTGCTTTGCGTCTTCCAGGCCACACAGCGCTGATCTTCCGTTGGAGACCTATCTTTGGCCTCACGGAAATCCGCCATTATTCTTAAAATACATTTACAAGACATAAATTTAATATAAATAAATATAATAATTTGAAATATATTCAAATTCAAATAATTTATTTACAAGTAACATGGGTTACTGTGACCCAGTTCTTATTGGTTTAAATATGCATCCACATGTACTGCCACGTCTGGCGTGTAAAATAATAACATGACATGAATAGTCAATTAAAATTTATAAAACAATAGAAACAAAAAAAAAAGAAAATATAATAATGTGTAAAATATAATTAAATGTCAAAGTATATGTACATCTGTTGAACACTAATTATAAAAATATTGAGTAAATTTGAATTTTTGGCGTTCCTTTAAATATTCTTTCAATTTGGCTTTGACCCCGTACAGACTGCGAAGACCGCGAATAGGTGGCGGAATATTGTTCCAAATCTTACTAGCAGCGTATCGAAAACTGCCTCTAAAAACCATCGACACGTGTCGTGGCGTGCACAGTTCTCGTGAATGCCTACGTGTTTCACCACATCTGGAACCTCCAATCCATACGAGTCGATTATATAAATATTTTGGCGTTACAAATTTTATTAATCCAAAGAGAAAAGTCGCCAAGTGCAGCTTCTGTCTAGACCTCATTTATAATTTTCGTTAATTATAACTTGAATAATAGATATCAAACTTGTCACTCCAATGTTTTGTGGTTAATTATAATAAGAAGCGTGTCTGTTTGATCCTAAAAACCAACTAAAATTAAAGTTGAAGGTTTGGCTCATTATCTTTTTTTTTTTCTAGAACGACTCGTCTCGCTACGTTCCCAGATTATCTCATGATACAATTGAAGAAATTTACAGTAAAGGAGGATTGGACGCCGGCCAAACTGGACGTTGCGGTCGACATGCCTTGGGAGGTATTTTTGTCTTTTTCTTTTCAATTCTTGAAATCTTGCCTAAATAAGGCTCTCTTAGTACACACTTTCGTGGACATTTATTCAGTAGAATATAATTTGATTACCCGAACCCAAACAAAAATCTGTAAATGGACTGCAGCGCCACTTATTGAGTCCAATTGCATTAAACCATTCCAAGGACTCGCTCAAACACCACACAAAAAATTTCATCAAAATTGGTTCAGCGGTTTAGGGTTGAGTTATTCTCCACGCGTTGAGAATATACTATAGTTTTCCTGCAAAAAAATTATTAGAAAAATTATTAAATCTGTAACCTAATTGTAGCTCCACTCCAAAATTTCATTAAGATCGTTTTAAGTAATTTCGGGGTTTACCGTTGACAAACATCGTGACACGTGATTTTTTTATACTTTAGGATAAGGATTTATTCACTCATAATTTATATTGTGTTCAGATGGATTTGAGTTGCCTACGAGGGCGTGGGCTGCAGCCGACTGAGACACTATTGCCGGAGACTGCGCCCGACGCGCCACCGCCGGTCTTCGATCAGGAACTGCTAGCAAAATTGGTGAGTGTACACTCAGATCACAGTTCCACCGATGTATCTAAGGGAGTTGGGTAAACCCTTATGCATTTATGGGATGATTTAAACCATATTTTTTTGGTATCTATTATTATAAATGAACGAAGTTGTAATTTATGCATTCTGAAAAAAGATACAACAATAAAGGGGCAAAAAAATCTGTCTGACTTGCAGTCCAATACCTACAGGGGCATACCGAAACTAACAGAAATTGAGTACTTTAGACCTTTTTTGTTACATGCGTACTGGCCTTTTACAATCACAATGGCATTTTCACAATTTAAAAAAAACATATTTTGATTCAAGCGTTTTAAAATTGACAAGTCGATAAAGAAAAATGATGCTCACGAGTGAAAATTGCCATGTTCATGGCTCATGTTGATCGGTGCCGATCAGATACACTTTAATGGAGTAAAGTCAAAAGCCGTGTATAATATTGTCTCAGCTTTGTATGGGCAGATTCGTATGAGCCTGAAAGAACATCAATCAGTAGTGTAGGTCTACAAAGTCGAGGTCAAAAGAACGAAAGTCGTGCGTTCTCGTAGCGTATCCAAAAATGGTCGCTTCGTTTGTTTAAAAAAAATGGGCATGTTGCCACCATTTCTTTACAAGAATGAAGAACAGTTACTGCCTTACTGCTGATTGGTACAGTTCGGTTTGTTTACAAGAGAAGATAGCCGAACGCAGAGGCAACCCGACACGTATCATCTCACATAACAATAATGCGAGCTCGCGCACCGCCCGTTGAACAAAGGATTTTTTAGACCAGGAAAGTTGAGTTGTTGACCCATCCTCCATACAGTCCTGATCTGGGTCCAGGTTTTTTTAAGTTCCCTAGTATTAAAGATTTATTGTGTGGTCAAACCCATAAGCCACCGTGGAAGCTTGAAAATCGACTATTCTGGCATCGTCTACTTTAGTCTGAAAATTACTGTTTCAATTACTGGTTCGAAAGAATGCAAAAATGCATATTAATGAAAAAATGCATAATTTATGAATAACCTGCAATTTTTTTTTTTATTCCCAATCATTTCGGTGTGCCCCTCGTGGTACCAATACCTTAGAAAGCAACTAGTCCAAGTGACATTATTTACTTGGTCATATCAAAGATTGTTCCGTACTAGTACAGTTCAAAGGCTCTAGTATGCGATTATATAGTTAACACCATTCGTACAGAGGTCTTTAATATACTCGCGGGTCCCATGCCTTTTTCTGTAACGTGTATGACAATGCAACGTGTATGCAAAATGAACAAACGCACTTTCCAATTTATAATAAAGTCGTGATTGTTTTCAGCACAAAATTGCTTGCTTGTTAGAAAAGAGCATATTTATGAGATGTTTTATCCATTCTTCCCAGTAACACCAAACTGGTAGTAATTGTAAACAAATGTTAAAATATAATATTACTTGGTAGTAGCAGAGCACGCTATGTTTCCCGGTTATTTGGGCAGCTCGTCTGGCGCCCGTAACCAACCCCTTACAGAAAACCGATGAGAATTAACAACATCTGTGTTTTATTTTTCGTGTTATTTCATGTCTGTTGTGTTGTGTTTCAGTGAGCGAGTAAGGGATGCCAAAACCCTATCCCTTCCCAATCCTTCATTAATCCTACTATGGTCGGCAGCGCACTTGCAGCACTTGTGGTGTTGCTTGTATACATATTATAAGCGACGGTAGCCACCTATCATCAAGTGGATCGTCAGTCTGTCTGTCGACCTTAATATTAAAAAATATGACAAATTTTACGTCATTTACTCACATTTGGTCCTATTGTGCGATAAAGAATATTTAATGAAGAACGTGTTTTGCATATTTCAGCTAGACATGGGATTCCCCGTGGAGTCGTGCAAGAAGGCGTTGTACTACACGAACAATGGCAGCATGGAGGCAGCCTCCAATTGGCTGATGGAACACATGACCGATTGGGACTTTGAGAACAAGTTTGAACCGCCCGGCGCTCAACCGACCGGTATTGTACTTCCTATATCTCCCATACGCAGCATTAAGAAGTTCTTGTAGCTTAGTCATTGGATTACGTAATAATTTTATAATGAAAAGAGATAAAATTAGGTGTCTAGAGAGTTTGTGAAACTGTTGTAGGTGTAAGCGCAAAGGTTCAGTTGGACGAGTCAAGCATAGAGCAGATTATGGGTATGGGCTTTACGCGGGCGCAAGCTGAGCGAGCGCTCGGCGCCACTGCGGGCGACGTGGGCCGCGCTGTCGACTGGATCTTCAGCCACGCGGACGAGCTCGAACAGCCGCCAGCGGCCGAGCCTCCCCATTCTACTCCCGCACCGGAAGCCGACCGCACCCTTGGATGCCGCGACGGACCAGAGAGTGAGACCCTTGTTTTGCCCATTATAGACATTCTGTTATAAGATTTATAGTATTGAAGATTTGCAAGTGATATCTTCCCGGTCATGGGCTCCTATTTAGTTTTAAATAAATTATATTTCCTTTGTAATGTAGTGCCCCGTTTCTAATTTAATTCTTGATTCATTCTATTGGAACAGTATAGCAGTACAGATTTTTACAGCCAGCACAACTCACGCACAAACTCGGCTGGAATCCGCTGATCCTAAAGTTTTGCGTGTAGATATTCTCTGTATATAATATGAATATAGTATATAACTCGTGTAATATCTCAAATATTAGACTTTTTACTTGATGGAAAGAAACACTTCCACTATATTGAATGCTTTAAGAGGTCTACAATACTTTATAATTTTGTTTATAATCTTAGATTACTGAATCACATGGTTACAAAATGTTAAGCAGAATTTCAGGATTACGCTCAAGGTGTGGCAGGCAAAAATTGTCTCAGGGACGCATCGCTGAGCCGCAGACACCAATTTCGCGTACTCACTGATCTGTGTACCTTTTTGTGTAGTAAATAAGTTCTACATTCATGTGATTTGTCCCTAACTGCCCTACTGATCATAGACTTGATCTACTACTACTGTTATTACAAAGGGATTTTGATATTATTTTAGAGTACAAGTTGATCGCCTTCATATCTCACATGGGAACGTCGTCTATGGTCGGCCACTACGTGTGCCACGTGCTACACGAGGGGCAATGGGTCATATTCAATGATAACAAGGTATGTGGCGTATAACCATTCACAAGAGTTTCTCTCCAACTACGAAGATCTAGTAGAACGTAGACAATTCCACTTTTTTATGTAATATTCGGCAATCAAAATGACTGTTCACTTGATGGTACGTGGCCACCGTCGCCTATTAACACAAGCAACACTAACTCTTCAATTTAGACTGCAGTCCATTCGCTGAAACAAGGCGATAGCGATGTGAGGAATAAAAAACCTGTAATCTGTTAAGAGAATGTAGAACAATTTTTTTAAAAGATTTAAATAATTTTAAAAGGTATCTATAAAATACTATCAACTTTAACCGTTTGTTATTTCTAAAATTAAAGTAATGACATATTACATCATTTCCAGGTGGCTCTCTCAGAAAACCCTCCGAAAGACCTCGGATACTTGTATTTGTATGAAAGGCTGTGATAAATCTCGAGCGGTGTGTTGTAACCAAATATATTACGCTCAACAGAGTGTTTTTTTTAATAACTTTTTGTGCAAGGAGTTATACTTTTTTTGTTTTACTGAAAAAAAAGTCTATTCAAGACTAATTTTTAACATTAAATGCATAAAATACTCTTATAGCATAATCTAATGATTAAAACATTTCAAATCTGAATAAGTTTCTAAGAAGCCCATTTTGACTGTTGTTTATTTTTGTCAGTTGTAACTATTTTATCTAAGTTGATATTCATATTGTGAAAATTATATGCTTACTTAAAATTTTATTTTATTTATCATTACCTTATCGCGAATTCTATTTAAAAAAATAGGTAGGGGCGCAAAATGTTCGTGTTGACCACGTTATTTTAAAAGAATCAATGAATTCAATTACAAGTGTACTGCCGTCCGTAGCTGTCAAAACAGGCTTCTTGACAACTATTGACCAATATATTCACGTTCTACAATGTTGTTTCTTTTTTTTTTTTCTTTCTTAAATGACAAAGGCTTTTTTGAGGCTCTTTTATCGTTGAGATTAAAACATTCACAAATCAATATCAACATTTTTATTGAGATTAAAATTTTTACTTTACGAATATTTTAAATGTATAGATAAATATGTGAAATTTATATAAATTAATTAAGCTTTGCCACAAACTCCTTGTATAAAAATTGATTTGGGTCATATGTTAATGTGAAATGTTAAAATTGAGTACTTTTTAGACAATATTTTATTTTATACGTGAAAATTTTTGAATACAAAATATGATAAATTGTATTTTTTGGTCTACTTTGTGTAACGATGCATTTAATAATATCATGGCAAAGCTAAAGTCCTTAACTCCTTGGCTGTTTCCTATTGTTTCTCTCGAAAACTCTACTAAATTTAAAGGGTACAAGATAAAAACAATGCAGTCCTACTGATAATAATGCCAATCGTCAAAAGACATTAGCTACTCTTTGAATCTCAGTAGAACTTCTGGCTTTTTGTAGTAACTTAATCACAAAGATTTTCAACTGTATAGATCGGGCAAGACGAAGGAATCCCTAATGTGACTTTTAATACCACGTGGTACAAAATCGCTAAGTCCACCATAAACTTTAGCTACGCCATGGCCATATATTTGTAGGAAAATTTTCCCAATGCCCTCTATATTCTATATATTTAATCACAACTCTTTTAATTCTTATCAATATAGCGTTATCGACAAGTTACCAAAACCACTAACGCAACCAGTGTTGGGTTGTGGAACGGGAAATATTAAGGCTACGGTCTACTATTAAATGTCGCGCGACTTCAGCGTAAATGTTTTGCTCGATGTCTAGACGCCAGACACGGCGTTAGCGGTCAATACACCTCTCGATCACAACAGTAGCCAAACATACATATGTGATTTTGTACTGTCGCTAGACACGACGTTCACGTTACAATGCACAATGGTTCGAAATAACTAAGAGATGCCGACGTAAGTGTGCGAAAGCGACAGTTATGGTGTGAGCGGCCTATGGCGTTTATAGGAGACTACAGCCTAACAAGTTGCGGGGGACAGACATATTTCTCTCGCTACCCCGATCGATCTAACGTAGTAGGCGAGGACTTGTAACTTAAATTGTTGTACGTACATTGGATGTGTATGCCGAATTTATTATAAATAATCCGAAGAATATATTGTTATAAATTAAAAGATGGCCTCTCACAAGAAGAGCAAACGATTAAAGAAATCTTATCTTGAGAAGCTATCTGAGTAATCTTCACTGAAAGATGATTTTGCATTATGTTGCTTGAAAGACTGTCTATTTCGAGTCTTAAATTATGTACTTCAGGAGGTAACGACTTGGTCACGGAAATTAATTGCGAACGGCGGCGAAGCGTTTAGCTACTAAAACAAATGTATAGAAATGTAATAAGCATGTCGTAGCGGCGACTGGCGAATATTCTAAAAACCAATTTAGTTGTATTCGCCGCGAACAGCGAGCAAATAACCCATAGAGAACTAATATGGAGCTATCCAATTCCGAAACACATCAGTGATTTGTCACTGGTGTGACTCAGCTCTCACTGAAACAGTACTACGCCAGTGACAGATCTGTTTGTCCGTGTCCGTTTATTTCGAAATGTTGTTCTATTCGATGGTGTGGAAAAAACAGTAAAACAGACGGAATCACAATTCATCGGTAGTAACAATAAATATTAACTTCAATTTATAAAATTTATATTCATATTAACACGGCTCAAGATAAAATGGACATTGGAGTGACGCGTATCTTTTCGTCTTGCTTTCACTTCAATAAAAGCCTTAAGTAATCTCTTTTTAGTGTTGCACTCCAGTAATCAAATTATGTATCGATATTTACCAATAAATTGTTACATATTTTACACAAACAATTTATAACGTAGAAATACTTTGTACTTACCTACTTAAGCTTTGCATAAAGTCTTACTGCTGAACAGTGCATATAATTTATCGATAAAATTAAGTCAATTCCTTTCTCATAGTACTTATACCAATAAACCACGTATGTACATACGTGTCCCTTTGTGAAGAGAGTTGCCAGACTTGTAAAATACCGTAATAAAACTGGCAAAAATAATAAACCATGAAGTATGCTTTGTGAACAAACCGTAAGATTGATTCTGTACCTTCGATTAAAAGAATTTGTAATAGTATATCATATAAATATACCTACATAAATTCATTGCTAAATAAATTGTTACAATCTATAAGCTATTTAAGTATTTTTATTATTCAATTTTACAATAATTATAACATCGCAATGCATAATAATATTTGGAGTCCAACTCTAGTGCGAAGTGATAGGACGGAATTGTCTTACATTTCTTTTCTAGAGGCCAAGTGCTCATTGGCCGCGAAAAACATGACGTATTGAAGAGATTGTTGGAAGAATTAAAATACATTTTCGTACATACGAATGGCATTTGTATTTTTACTTTTATTCAATAAAATTGTAATGTGTATTCAATGCATTTTTGAAAAAATGGTATAGTTATGTATTTCTCATACTTTCTTGTTGAATTCTCTGTCTGTACTTACCCCGAATTTTATTCAAATCATTCATATTATATACTCCACAATCTCTTACAAATATTTTGTGTCTTGAACCAAAAAAAACTATTTTTCAAGGAATCAGATAACACAATTCTCTTTATGTGTATACTGGTCGCGGCGGCAAACTCCTTTGCCCCCGGCCTATTGTACCGCATGAATTGCCGCGCCGCCGTTCGCACGTTCCCGTGGCCGGACCGTAAGGTACGTTAGTGTAAGCTTTTAATAGGTATATAAGGCGAAATTTACCAGAATCATGCCCCACTAAATGTGATTTTATTTTCATTACACGATTGTATTATGAATGCGTTGGTATTGTCTTTTTTTTCACTAAATGGTAAGTGTTTGGCATTAATTACGATAAACAACGAAAATTTGAATAAATGATTGGAACTGCTACCTAAGTTATGTTTTTATTTTACCCCTAGTGGCTCGTGTTAGGACTAGCTGAACCCATTTACGATTTGCTGTGGCTCGTACGCGGGCGGCGTGCGCGTGGAGCGTGTGGTATAGCGCACGCCGCCTATACCACACGCTCCACAGGTATTCGGTATAGCGCATAATTTTTTTGTTTCTAAATAGATTGTAATGAAGCTTTCTGCAATCATCGGTGAAAAATCAGCATTCGAATCGGTTGATAAACAGTTTCTAAGATTAGCGTGCACAAACGCACAATCAGACAAAAATTCTAAAAACAATTTTTAGACTTCGGTAACATAAGTACAACATCTACAAAAGGTTACAAAATATATAAAAACACTGAAATGATCGCGAATAGAATATTTCGGATTGAGTTACAATAAAACCTTTTTAGAATTTGAATACTGTTAATGACATTCAAACAATTAAAAACAAAAACTATGTTGGTTTAAAGTTGAAACGTCGTTAACAGAAATGGAGCTCACGCGTGAACATTTCCGTGCCATAATTTATCACAATTTTCGTCGCAGCTTATCTCAAGATAAATGTCTCGGCGAACTTGTTTCGATTTATGATGTTGAAGCACCGAGTCAAACGACAATATACCGCTGGTATGCCGAGTTCCGACGCGGTCGTGTGTCGCTCAGCAGTGTTTCTTCTGCAGGTCGACCAAGAACAGCGGTCACGTCTGAAAACATCGCAGCTGTGCGAACTATTATATTAGATGACCGTCATGTGACATACGAGCAGATTCGGGCTGTTATCAGTATCGGAATGACTGCAATTCAGTCGATATTACATAATGAGCTGTGTGTAAGAAAGCTAGTTTGTCCGAAGAGCAAAAGGCGGCTCGTGCAGATTGGTGCCGGAATACTCTGCAACGCTTCAACGGAGGGAAGTCAAATGCCGTTTATAATATCGTCTCAGGTGACGAATCATGGATTTATTCATACGAACCTGAAAGAAAACGTCAGCAGTTTGGGTCTTCGAAGAAGAGGTCAAGCCAACGAAAGTGGTTCGCTCCCGCAGCGTGTCAAAGAAAATGGTCGCTACGTTTGCCTCGCGGTTACCGCCGAGTGGTATATCACGGTTTGTTTGCCAGAAATGATAGCCGAACTCCGAAAAAATAACCCGAAACGTCGCATCATCTTACATCACGATAATGCGAGCTCCCATACGGCTCGGAAGACGAATGATTTTTTGAAGCAGGAAAACGTTGAGCTGATGAGCCATCCTCCGTACAGTCCTGACCTGAGCCCAAACGATTTCTTTACATTCCCTAGAATGAAAGATTTATTACGCGGTCAACGGTTTGAAGACCCCGAAGCAGCTGTGGAAGCGTACAAATCAGCCATTTTGTCAACATCAACTTCAGACTGGAATTACTGTTTTAATGATTGGTTTGCACGAATGGAAAAGTGCATTAAGTTGAACGGAGAATACTTCGAAAAACAATAAAATACAATTTAGCTATACCGTGCATATGGTTTTTCTTATTCCCGATCATTTCAGTGTGCCCTCGTACACAAGACACGGCTCGCTTACGATTTTATTATTTGTGTAAATATTTTTTAATTTTTAAAATAAAAGTAGCCAAGTAGTTACTCCCTATAAAATGAAACATTTTATAAATTCGTTTTTTTTTTCTAAGTATCTTATATTCTTTGATATACCTACACCACAGTCTAACCATACTTACGTCATACAGTCGGGCAACCCTCAATGTTCGAGCCTGCAAACTGGAGCGAGTTCGCCGAACGTCGCTCTACGCAACTACATTCGTTGCCTGACTCTGACGTAAGTATGGTTAGACTGTGCCTACACTTAGAAAAAAGTGACAACCACCTTAAAATAACTCATTTTAAAAACTGGGCTGGAAAATTCTCGAGTCCAGACTGGCAATTGCAGCGTAGGATGTCAACAAGATACATAGATATAATATGGCCGCAGGTCAAAACTAGATGCAGACTGCTTCCGTGAAAAATTATGAAGGAGTATTGTTTAGCATAAGATGTGGTCATTAATGGTGAATTTTATCACACATCACACTATGGTGAACTATGACTTGGTCGATTTGAAATGAATTTACTACTGGAATTAGAATAACTATTAATCATTATTTGAAATGAATTTATGTAGAAACGGAAGTGTAAAATTAATTTAAAAATTATTCAATGAAAATATGAATAGATAGAATATGTTTATTAACCAAAACCAGTATTATAATATTATTTATTTATATTTGTCCCATATATTTGGCATTTTCTTCATAAATATTGTCTTCTCATCGAAATATGTGTTGAATTTTTTATAATCTCTCCTCTTTCTGGGGTCTTTTTTACATTTACTAGGAGTAAGATTTATCATTAGACCTGAAACAAAAACATTTCTTCAATACCTAGAACTTTAGCAGACATGCATTATTTTAAGGTTGTGAATACTCTAAAATATTGCAATTAAAAACACTTCATTTTCTTCTTTGTCCAAAGATATTAATTGCCGTAGGTAGACCTAGAGGTAGAAGAAAATTATCTAAAAAATTAACTTAATAGGGTCTTGCATAACTCTATATAAGAAACTTTCAGTGAACTTCAGTGTCCATGCAACAATCAAGGTTTTCTAAATAATATCATTGTCAACGTAACACTCTTCATCAAAATTAAATAATAAAGCCTTATTTTCCAGCTGAACTTTTAGTCTATTGTATGAACCCTCTAAGCAGAGCATATGAGGACATATGAGGCTGTAATTTTTTTCATCCACTGATCAAAATTTCCTTAGTATTACATAGATTTTGGATATTGAAGTTGCAGGCAGTAAAATTATGATTTAGTAACAAATACAAATAAAAAATTATAAATACCTATCGAAAATAAAATGTTTTTGACCATACAACGGAAACATGACAGCATTATTTTCTTCTATATCAAATTAGATTTGATATGACAAAGGAAGTACTACTACAGTTACCCAAAAGGGCTGTTGTGTTGTTCACTGACTTGTTTAATGGAGTCTTTAGGGTTCAACACTATCCCAGTCTATGATAAGTATCCCCAGATCTTAATGATACACAAAGCAGAGAAGCCATTTAATTATGTCAATTCGTAGAGACCGATCAGTTTACTCCCTGTTCTCTCAAGTTTTTGAAAAGCTCACATTGTGCAGAATTCTGCCCATTATAAAAGAAGAGAAAATTTGGATTTAAACAAGATCATTCCACCATTGAGCAAATCCATAGGGTATGTGAAAGTATATGAAAGACTTAAGAAAAAGAATACTGTTCTTCAGATTGAGATGGAAGCAGCATATAAAGAGGAGCTAAGCATCCGATTCAAAAATCTTCATTGGATAATGGGATGGAATAGTAGACTGGCTGTTGACAACGAATTGCTCATTTATAAAGTCATCCTGAAGCCTATCTGTCTGGCTGCATGTTTTAGCTAGACATCCACATCCAACTGTGGGGTAGTGCCAGCTAGAAAATGTGCACTGTCATGGAAGAAATCAATGCATCTAACCAGACATATAAAAGGAAACTGCATCAACACCACCCACTTATGAGAAAAGACTAAACAGAAGAGGAATTTTAAAAATAAAATAAATGAGATGTCCTCGCTGGAGGTCACACTCAGAACTGCCATTCTTTTCCTGAACCACTTCTATTTATGGTTGTACCGATTGCCCATCATGAAAGACTAGACTGACAATTATTTTTTTTAAACATTAAGATCATTAGAAGCTGATTTTCTACTACCGTCACCTACAACACAAGCAATGCCACTGGTGCTGGAAGTGTTGGCCATAATGGATTGGGAATGGGGATAGAGAAAAGGGCTCTGGCATCCCTTACACATTGAATGAAACACAATAGCACATATGCTGTTATTTCACGGTTATCTTCTGTAAGGGTGTAGTTACTGCCCAAATAATTGCAAAACACAATGTGCCCTACCATTACTTACCAGAACTAAGTACAAAAAGTTCTTTTTCATAGTTGGCCCAGCTAGGAATCAATACAGTAGCCCTGAGACAGAGTATTAAACCTTAACCACTCAACCAAGGGACTCACTCGTATCTTACCTGATAGCTTTTGAACTCACTAAAGCATAACTCATAAAAAATATTTTTAGTTGCAACTGAACCTTAAGCCCAACCAAAAACTAATTTGACAAATGCAAGACTTGATGAAATCTATAAGGAATAATATACAACAATGAATACATAAGTATATTTGAAAGTGTTAATAAAGCATAATGATTTAATAAATAAATTTTACCTGCTTTCTGCGCCATTGAGACCATAGTTCCGATTTTCTTTTGTTGATAACTGCACAAGCCCGTAATTCGTTTCGGCAACATACACCCATCAGACCTCACAAATTGACTCAATATGAGAACATCTGTATGTTTCACATCAAGACCTAATTTACACATGTAACATTTTTCCTTTTCATATTCCTCAACAAGTGGTGGAGATAATTTCTCTGCTCGTACTAACAAATCTTTACGAGGGGAAGTCACAGGCACTGCTTCGACAATTAACGTAGATACATCCAGTTTCTCTCGTACTGTAAAAAATTGTTTCATAAATAGACTTTTGGAAAACCATAGCTTATCTAAATAGTTGAGATGGTATGTTTAGATTTTAAATATTCAAATACAATACATATTAAATTCTCGCCTATTCCTTTATGGATTAGGTAGGAAATAGAAATTTAGTAAGATTAGTTATAGATTAAGTTAATAAAACTTACTTTCTTTAATATTGAGTTTACTCGTGGTACTGATATAACGAGGTATGGTCGAAAGAAACCCATTTGAGAAAAATTTAAACCTGGCTCCAACCAAAGCCGCCATCGCTTCTTCAATTTTCCGGAGTCTCAAACAAACATAAGAACAAACTTCCACCAGGCTCCAGCCAGGTCCAGGCCCCGCGCGCCACAGTCCACCCAGCCCAGCACCAACTAAAGAATAACACTGACAGACAGTGACAAACAAGATAGAATACTCCTTATAAGTATATTTTGTTCTGCAATTTTTTCATAGAGTAGTTAGTAATAACCTCAATAACGTTTATGTACGGAATAATTAGCCCACAGAATATTATTTTAGGTGGACGCCAAAGTCGCCATGCATGTTTCTTTCTCCAACGTCAATGACTAAAGAACAACATAACTTATATTCATTTATATAATATCTAACTATTATAGTTCAATTCGAAGTTCAAGTTAGTATTAATTCTTGATAAAGCTTCTAAAATATATAAGTATGCGATAACTCATTGGATTCGGAATGAAGAATAGAAAAATGTATAAACAAAACATTAAAATTACGACCTTACCCTCTAGACTTTTTTTGCTGGGGTTGTCTTAAAGAAATTGTTTATAAAAAACCAATAAGTAAGGAATATCGCCGAACTCTGACATATACCCATGACCGAAATTTAAAGAAAAAAATGTGTGTGTGTCAGCTTCGACGCACGACTGGTGTTTACTCTTTTAAATCAATGCTTTTAAACATATAAAGTTTTCTTCGTGTTAATAGGTAACTGGATATCTAATTACTTTATATTATTTAGTTACGTTCTGCATACTCAGACGTCACGTGTTAGGTTTATATAGGTTTTATAATTTTAAATAGTTCATTTTTTTGGACGACAGATGTCGCTGCGTCGACAAAACGCGCTATGGTTTCATTCCTCAACGCAGACTACACTTTTCATATAAGATTTCGACGTTTGCTTTTTAAAGCCAAGAGAATAGAATTAGGGAACATAAATACATGCGTCAGCTGTCACACAAATGTCAAAGTGACAGATATCGTAACGCTTGTATTAATTTTACTCATAAATTTCCATAACGGGGGCCTTATATGAAAATCAATTCTTAATAAGGAGTAAACTCCAAAAAAAATTGTCTTCCGCAGACAAATTCGTAACGTGAATTAACTTTTATCCTCAACGGAAAATTTAAATTACTCTTCGGGCAGAAAGAATAAAAGAAAAGCGTTTCACCTATTACGCCAGTTTGGACCATGGCTTAGACATTTTTGCTCATTTTGAGTTTTGTACATTATGCAACTGAGCGCCTGTAGCCACATACCATCAAGTGCTCCGACAGTCTCTCTTCTCTAACCTAGATAAAGAAAACTACGGATTGATGAGCAATTTTTCATATGAGTTCAATTTATATTTATAAATCCAGTAATAAATGCATTTTTTGGGGGAAAACTTATACTAAAAAGATTACTCAGGATAATCTAACTGAATAAAACACATTGATTTCAGTTTTACTTTAATTAACACAAATGTACATTGAATCAGAGATTTTAATTCAATAAATTGGTTTTACAAGATACACTACAGTTCCTAGACAAAGCACGTAGGTATTAATATAAATTGTGCTGAATTTTGTTAAGGTATGACAAAAAATACATATGTAAGCATTAAGCAGTATATCTACAAAAAGGTACGCTGATTTTGTGAATTATTGTGTTTGAACTTTGAATACACTTAAATACTTTGTCTACAGCATTTTTAACGTGTAATAATATTTCTTAAAACATTTATATTTTAATATATATTTCTTATATCTTTAACCTTGCTTTTCTTCACTAAATATCACACGGTAATAATGATTTTGGTGAAACAAGAAATATAATTTTCGTTTATACTTAATTTTGTAAACTCGTGAAGTGGGTATTTGTAAAAAATACTTACCCGCTTTTATAAAATAAAAATTTAACAAAAAAAAAGATACTATATCAATGAGTTAATTACTATATTAAATATTTATAAAAAATACAGCGTTAATTAATAAATTAATTAGCGTGTAATTATTGTAACGTTTCAATATTATATACAAAATTCTATTTATAATTATCTTTGTAAATATAGGAACCTCATACATATATATATTAATTATATAATATTTCTGTTGCAATGGACGGCATAGATGAGGCCAAGCACTTTTTCAGAATTGTTATAAATTTGGTTTGAAATGCATTAAAATGCACCATTTTAAAAACAACATTAAAACTTATGGATACTTAAGTATACAAATTTTAAACTTATATTTACAACTAAAATTAAATTTAAATGAGATTATAAATTTTGTGATGAATTATTGTGATTGACAGAGTAAAAATTCGTTACATAGGTATTATGTGAATAAATGTACCTACTTAATTGATTAACCAATTGTCACATTAAAACATGATTGATAATAGTAAAAATAATTGATAACAAAACAGTTTCACGTAGATATATGAATTAAAAATAAATCTTAGCTAATACTTACTCTAGGTATGATATAATTTATAAAAAAAGGACATTTGAAAAAAAAAATAGAATGAACATACATTATTTTCATTGTTACAAATGCAAATGTCAAATTAAATGTGACTGAAACTTGAAGTTAAAGTTGAGATTTGCGGTTAAATTTTAAGAAAATTATTGAAAAGGTTTATTTGGGGAAAGTAGCGAGTCCTTTGCTCAGAAGTCCGGCAGCCCCTTCTGCACCGTCATGCACGGCGTGATTCAAATTTGACACCAACTGAAATAATTAAAAAAAAAAGAATTAGAAAAGAAATCGAGCTTGAAAAACATTCTTATATTGCGAAAGTTTGTGAGGATTACGCAAACACTACTGAACGGACAAGATGAAACTACAGTAATATATGTAGTTTATATATTAGTATAACACAAACGCTATAAGGCTAGATTCCCACTAGGTACTCAGGACCGGCGAATTTGCCGGGTCTGTAAAAGCTGTTCACACTAGGCCGGAACCAGCAAAAACGCCGAGCTTGGCATTCTTGCCGGACGTTTTGTAAATGTAAAACACCATATTATGTAAAACAGCTAGTTTTACATTTTTATAAGAACAAAATGATTTTTTACCACATCTCGTTTCTCGTTCATGTATTTATTGGCATCTTTAATTTTCGAGTCAACGACGTTGCTCGCATTCTTGATGCCCTGATCGGCAGCACCTTCCACGCGCTTCAGGGTGTTGTCGACGGTGCTGTTGACAGCGGTTGCAGCGTCAGCCGCTGCCTTCTCAGCTGCTTTCTTTGACTCCTCAACTGCTACATCTGTAATTCAAGTGCGAACTTCTGTAGAAAATATCATCAGCACATACTGATACAAATACAGAGTGTGTTTCTAATTAATTTTACTGTATTTTTTTTACAAATATTTGTTTTATGTATACAATAGTGTAAGGACGGCAGTTTTAGACCTCTCGGTTCCCTCACAGACCCGCGACATAATAAGAAGAGTCGTGCGTAGCTATCATAGGCGCCGGGACACACTGCGATCAAGTCGCTTCGATATTTGGATGAGTGAATAAGTTCCTTTGTTTTGACAACATTTCATTCCATTCCCTTGTAGAGTAAGATGGCATGCCTGGGACCATTATTTGCATGTAAAGAAGATTTCTATGCTGGTTTTTTTAACGATGTTTTTCCTTTGCTGTTAGAAAATAAAAAAATACTTAAAAGTTTGGCCTGGGATCCGAACTTACATCTGCCTTTCCGGAAGCCGAGCGTTCAAGCCATATAGCTGCTATCACTGCTTCAAAAAGTCAGTAATAGTCGCAAATCAGTACAGCCAATGACGAGCCCATTGGCTCGTCAGAGTGGTTAAGATGGTTGCCATAATGCTCTGTCTCAGGGGACTCGGTTTTGATATCCGGCAAGGCCAACTTTGGAAATTACCATTGAGAAATAACAGCATGTGTGCCTGTCCCTTTCCAATCCCTCAATCTTAATCCTACTGCGGTCGGCAGCGCACTTGCAGCATCTGCGGCGTTGCTTGTGTTAAGTGAACCGTCAGCCTCTCTGACAAACGTTATGAAGTAATAAGCTTTTATATTTATTGTAATTAAACTAATGCGGTAAAAGAGCCCATTAAAAATTCAATCTCAAACACTAACAAAAACAAAAACAGAATTTTTGACGTTCCAGTTTTAAGTAAGTAATAGAAATTATATGAAACACAACTTATTCCTTAGTGTAGACATCAAAATTTTACTTTACTCAATAATAATAATAAAATATTAGCAATTTAGGTATATATATCAATGCATACACTTCTAAAATTAGGTCTCAGTGATATTCAAGCCTACATTTTTACTAGGTACAAAAAGCATAAATATTATTATTTGATTGATGTAGCTGCTTGGGGATTATATGTATAATTTTATAGTAAGCATGGCAAATTTATTTTGAAAGAACAACTAAGGATGAGGTTTCTTGTCAGTTTTTTCTTATAGAATATGTACCTCGTATTCCGGACTGGTGGTAGGTATTGACCTTGGAGTACACATAGTTATGTATACTTTAAGGTATTGACTATTGTTGACTGAGGTTACGAAATCAATGGAGCGAGGCGAGCGATCGCGATCATTAATTATTAAATGTATGGAACATAAGCTTGATGGTTACGAACACGGGGCGATCGTATGATCGCTGCCCCGCTCAATGGTTTCTGGCTTCTTACGCCATAAAGAATATTTTATTTGATAGCTGTTGTATACAAAAACTAAAAGCATATCTATAAGAAGTGTTATAATACAAGTATGCATTAGCTTTAAATATTCGCAATGTATGTTGCGGTGTTCTTTTTTTCCACATTTAGTCTAAACATTGCTCTGAAATTAATTTCGATTTTTTTTTGTACTGAAACAACCCCGATTTTCATGGCAAGAAAATGCTTTTGACAAAATGTTTTAACAAAAAGATAAAAATTATATTTGAAATAATACAGTAAAATAAATATATACTATTAATTTTTGAATCTATTCAAAAATAACTAAACCGTTGAACTGACTAAAATTATAAATACAAAAGTGACTATGTTTCGCTTTCACGCCTAACTACTCAACAGATCGTCTTGTTGCATACACATTGTCAAAGATACAGAAAAAGACATAAAGGTACCTGACATCTAGAAAAAAGTACTAAAAGTATGAGCAACTAAAAATGTCCAACGCCTGACAAAATGTATGAGCAATAAAGATTGTATAAAAATATGGCAAAAGCTATGGTAGTGCTATAATTCCATTTGCATCAATAACGACTCATCAGTCATCCTTACTATCTAATATTAGATTTCTTTAAAATTTTAAAACTACTTACTAGCAACCCTCTTGGCTTCATCCCTTGCGGCTTCTGCAGCTTTTCTGGCTTCTTCTTTGGCAGATTCAGCCGCAAGTCTCGCTTTCTCCTTAGCTTCCTCAGCAGTCTTAAGAGCTTGTGCCTTTGCGTCTTCTGCTGCCTTCTTCGTTGTGTCTACCGTGGTGTTGATCGTGTCTGTAATTAAGGCGTTATTTATTTTATTTATTTATTTTTTATCAACCAGAACTATTCTCGCTTTCACAACGCATTTTTTTTAACACAATTTTTTTAAACTTATTAATAAGGCCATGTTATTAAAAAAACTTACGACACACTTTTATCTTTCTAAAAGTTATTAAGATTAAATATTATTAGTATTTCTAATAGCTATTTTTTTTTCAAATTTTTTTTTCAGTTAAATAAATATTTTAACACAAAAAGCTTTCCACACGTGTACCGTTCGAAGATTCATCGAATTTCTTGAAATCTCCAATAGTGGATTCAGATGCGCTTTTCGTTGTATCAAAAGTGTTTTGCAATTTATCTACAAATATAACGAATAAAGAGTTTTATAAAAAATACGTCATCGCACAGTTGGCAACACAAATTAAATAAGCCAATAAATTACCATTACCAAAAATGCTGTCTCCTTTGGTGGAAATTGCACTGTCACCGAGCTTCGTAAAAGCATTAATACTTCCACCGTTTAGATTTGTTTCTGTGTTAGTAATCAAGAAATATTAAATAAGAAAGAAGATAAAAGACAAGAAAAGTAGAAAAGCGACTGTACCTTGTGTATCTGTGGCGAAATCTTGGGTTTTCTCGACGGCTGTCTCGCTAACATTATATAGTGAGGTTGTTAGTTGATCTAAGAAAAGAAATAAAGAAAGTAGAAAGAACTAATAACCGCATGCAACCAATCGAAGTGCAAGATGAAATTAAAATTTAAAATTAATTAATTATTACTTAACTTAAAGAACATATTTAATAAAGATTAAATACGCACCTTTAGCACTTCCAACTAGTGATGCGCCTTTGCCAATAACAGAACTAGTGGCATTTTTTGTTGTATCTACAGTGCTTTGTACAGTGTTCGCTACAGAATCTACAATAAAAACGATAAATAAAGAAAGTGTAACAGTTACAAAAGAAAGTGTCCAATTAGTGAAAATTAATATACCTTTAGCAGTTCCGACTAATGAGACTCCTTTATCTACAGCGGCTGATGCTACGTTCTTAGTTGTATCATAGGTGTGTGCAACAGTATCTACGATTTTATAATGTGTTCAAACAAGGATAAATGCATTTTTAAAATAAACATTCATCGATAAACGTAATGAATAACAAGTACCTTTAGCTGTTCCTACAAACGCAGTGCCTTTATCAACCGCCGCTGATGCAACATTCTTAGTTGTGTCTACTGTGGTGTGAATAGTGCTTGCAACAGTATCTACAAGTTTGATAGCAAATGTAAAATTAAGAAACAGAATGAAATCTTGTGCATAAAATTCGATGAAATATTAATTTGGCTTCATCATGAAGAATGCATTTAAATAAAAAGCTGTGTATAGCCATTGAATTTTAAGAGGAAGCTCCTACAAGTATCTTTGGAAAAGCCATTCCTAAATGTGAAACCAATACGTGAAATAGCTACAAAATACCTCTAGCTGTTCCTACTAGTGCTGCACCTTTATCTGCAGTAGCTGCTGCTACATTTTTAGTGGTATCAACGGTAGTGTGTATAGTGTTAGCTACAGTATCTAAAAATAATATATATCCAAAATCAATATACGTATTTTAATTTTTTGGGACGTTTTTTTTTAATAAAGAAATGCAAACTATATATACCTCTAGCAGACCCTACAAATGCAGTTCCTTTATCAACTGCAGCAGCTGCAACGTTTTTTGTTGTATCAACTGTGGCATGTACAGTGTTAGCTACAGTATCTACAAGTTAAAAAAAACAGAGTAAAGAAAATTAAAAATAAAAAACAAAAATAATTAATCACATAAATAAACTACCTCTAGCAGTTCCTACAAATGCACTTCCTTTATCAACTGCAGCCGCAGTTACGTTTTTCGTGGTATCAACTGTTGCATGTACAGTGTTAGCTACAGTATCTACAAGTTAAAAAAAACAGAGTAAAGAAAATTAAAAATAAAAAACAAAAATAAATAATCACATAAATAAACTACCTCTGGCAGTCCCTACAAATGCACTTCCTTTATCAACGGCAGCTGCAGTAACGTTTTTCGTGGTATCAACTGTTGAATGTACAGTGTTAGCAACAGTATCTACAAGTTAAAAAACAAAACAGAGAGTAAAATAAATTAAAAATAAAATAAAAATAAAATAACCATAAAAATTAACTACCTCTGGCAGTTCCTACAAATGCAGTTCCTTTATCAACTGCAGCTGCAGTAACGTTTTTCGTTGTATCGACTGTTGCGTGTACAGTGTTAGCAACAGTATCTACAAGTTAAAAAGATACAATGACAAAATAAATAATAATAAATGAATTTAATTATAAAATAATAAAAATGAAACTAAACTACCTCTAGCAGTTCCTACAAGCGCAGTTCCTTTATCAACTGCCGCTGCTGCAACATTTTTTGTTGTGTCGACTGTTGCATTCACAGTGCTAGCAACAGTATCTAAAGTTTATAAAATAAAAAGGAAATTTAAAATTATATTTGTATTTTAAATGAATAAAAAAACGTACATAAATTTAAAAAAAACTAAACTACCTCTAGCAGTTCCTACAAACGCAGTTCCTTTATCAACTGCAGCTGCTGCTACATTCTTAGTTGTATCAACAGTAGCGTGTATAGTGTTTGCTACAGTGTCTAAAAATAATTTTTTTTAATAAACAATTTATAATAAACAATTTTTTACTAGTGATATTTTCATTGACTATGTTGTGTATGTATTATATACCTTTAGCTGTTCCTACAAACACAGTGCCTTTATCAACTGCTGCTGATGCAACATTTTTTGTTGTGTCGACTGTTGCATTTACAGTGTTGGTTACCGTATCTACAATAGCAAGGTTTGTGATGGTTTTAGTGCTTTTGATTTTTGTGTAAGCACAATATACAATAAAATAAAATAGACCATTCTAAATCTTGTGCACAAATTGATTAAAAATACTAAAATTTAATGGTCTAAAGGATTTACATGAACGATTTTCGTTAATCGCAAACTAAATTGTCTCAAGAAGTCGCCCAGCTGAATCATTTTTAAGGTTAACTTATGCGATTTTAAGTAAATCATATGCCATTAGATAATTTTGGTTCAAAATGTCAAACGGAAGATACGTTTAACATGCTGGTGCTGGAATTATAAACGCAATCATGATTATATAAGTTTACTTTGAAGGATTACAATTCGTACGCATGGAATTCGGTATAGGGCGTAACTTGTAACCGTTGTAACTTTTTGTTTGTAAACCGATTAAAATGAAACAAACACTAAATGTTACGGGAAGCTTGCCTCAATACATCAGTGAAAAGCGCATTTAAATCGGTTAACCTATTTCTGAGATTAACGTGCACAAACGCACAGACAAACAGACAAAAATTCTAAAAACTATTTTTTTTTACTTCGGTAACATAAGTAAAATGTGTATAAATTGTTGTTTTGAAAAAAATTTTAATGTACATACACGGCTTGTTTAAGATTTTATTATACATATGTATAGATCAGAAAATCGCACACGGTCGATTGTAGTAATGCGACTAGTCAACACGTGTATCTTTATTCAGATGAATGTGTGATTACGGAAAATAAAATAATACCTCTAGCACTACCAACAAATGCCGTGCCTTTGTCGACGGCAGCGGCAGTAACATTCTTAGTCGTATCAACAGTAGCGTGTGCAGTATTTGCAATTGTGTCTACAAGAACAACACAAATTAAAGATAATTGTGAACAGTAATTTTAAATAGCAGCCTGAATTGATAATTCTAAAGTGCTTGATTTCTATAGAAACTTCAGCTGACCAGAACTCATTAAATGTGCGCTCTTTTAACATGTTAGTCACCTACTCAACAACAAATCAACAATGAGAGACGTATGCGTCGGGGAGAAAAGAATGGCTTAGCTTAACTTGGTTACAGTCATTTTGAGATATTATTTCGTATATTTAAATAGAAGTAGAGTTACTATTAAAATTGGACCGAAATTCAGAATGTAACTCTCTGACGTGCCTGTATGTCTAAGGGCTTGGAGTTGTTCTTGTTTACATTTATTTATTGAATGTATATATTTGTATATTTTGGATTTGTATAATTTGTATGGCTGACCATACGATTCAAAACACGGCTTAGTATGGAGTTTATCAACTGAGTGGATAATAAAAGATTCAATGAAGTTTTAACTTATCTCCACAAGTAGAGTTCGACTAAAAAAACGACCTGTAGATTCGATTTCCAAAAATGAAAAAAATGACACATTTTTAGTCATATTACACACGCAAAGATTTATCAAAAAAATTAGAAAAAGAAAAACGAAAATGTAATTTCAATTTTATTAGATAAACACTATCTAATAAAATTGAAAAATTTACGTTTCTATTTTTGCCTTCAACTCCGGTTTTCGGAGACTTGCGCTAGTCTAAGATTTTTTAATGAATTTCTCTTGAAATCATTCACTTTTCTTTTAATTGTTTAAATTTTTATTCGTTTAAATTTAAACAAAACTAATCACAACATCGCATAACATATTTTCCTAAAATTCGCAGATTTATTGAGTCCTACTCTAACGAAGTTAACAAGAGAATCGTGCCACTAAAGAATAACCTGAAGCGCGTAAAACACAAATTACCTTTGGCTGATCCAACTAAAACAGTGCCTTTATCAAGAACAGCTGATGCTACATTTCTAGTTGCGTCTACTGTTGTGTGATAAGTGTTAGCGACAGTATCTACATAAATATGAACAAAACAAAATTAATGAACCAAAATAAAAAATATCACTTTTGTGTTAGCACGATTAACATAAATATTATGTCATAACAGCACAATACCTTTGGCCGTTCCTACAATAGTTGCTCCTTTGTCAACTGCAGCAGTGGCTACATTCTTTGTAGTGTCTACAGTTGCGTGAACTGTATTAGAAACCGTATCTATAGGAACCACAAAATGAAACTTAAATAAATAAAATATAAAAAAAAAATTCTAAGCAATTCTAGTTATTTTATATGAATATGCTATAACGTTTATTTCAAGTTAAACCATTGTTTCTGGGCTGTATTAGGCAAGAATTGATCAGAATCGTGATGCACAGTAAAGTTTTTTAGGTACTTGGTTTACAAAAAAACATAATTAATTATATAAACTGAAAATAATATATAGATATATCCGACTAAATCCCATAAGCTAAATGATTATGTAACCAGTTAGGATATAAAACGACATTTTGTGAGGTTTATGTGTCTGTCATATTTTTTATTTGGTTTGCTAAATGGCACTCAAATTGATGACATATTAAGTAATATTATGTAATATTAAAAATGACAGCAAATATGTAATAACAGCGTGATGGTAAAAAAAAAAATCTAAAATGAAGATAATTACAGAAAACGCCACCTAATCCTATCTTCCAACAAGACAGTAAAAACAGAGTTTTAATTTAAATCACAGAAGTATTGCAGGCAACGAAATGGACTTAAGCAGGGTTTCCACCGCAAAAGATAATTGAGATGAGCGGAGCGAGCTGAGCGAGAAATTACAGTCCATTTCCACATAGAGAGCGAGTTCAGTTAGTTTCGATATTTTTTTAATGTTAAGATCGGCAGACAGGCTGATGACGGTCCACTTAATGATAGGTGGCTACTGTCGCCTTTAACACAAGCAACGCCAAAGCTGCTGCAATTGCGCTGCCGACTACATTAGGATTAATTACCATGTCATTTTCAACTTTGTGAATACTCCGCTCCGCTCCTTAGAAAATAGCGAGCTCATTTTGACTATTTTTGCCCTTCTTAGTCCTTTTCGCTCGACTCTTTTTTGGTGGAAATTGATATATGCAGTTTATACTTACGAGTTGAACGGAGTCCGTAATGGATCCGCGTTCCACTCGCGGTGGAAACCGCACTTTAGTGTCGATTCGTATCTGACGGAAGATGCGTCGGTCGTATCATGGGTCGCGACTATTTGGTTAAATTTAAACCTGCCACACTACACGTCAAGTCAGTTGCTGCGTTTAGCTGTATAGACTAATTTTATCGTGTAATATACGTAATTGTAATAAAGCCCGTTGAAATAAGTTATTTGGTTTTACAAGATCGAAAAAAAAAAGATATTGTTCTAACCTTTATCTTTTCTTTCTTCGACAACGGGTCGACAGAAAAAAAGACGCCGTGTATCAGCGTAGTCAGTTAGGAATGTGTAAAGGTTGAATGTTTTATTAACTACTTGTCGGTTCTGGCGTTACGACCTACGAATCGAGACGCATCTTCGAGACGCACACGTCTGTGATGTGCATCGACCCTTATACATGTTTTTTGGTCAGCAAATTTTATTTATACTAATTTAGGCATTTTCGTGTTCGCTATCGTATCTACAATATGAAAGAAGCTATTAGTGAATAATGAAGGCAAATAAAATTGATCAAGCCGCTAACCTTTGGCAGTGTCTAAGTATGATTTGCTGATGTCATAAGCTGAATACGCAGCTGCTTTTGAAGCGTCGAATGCCGTTTGTACACTTTGTTGAGCAGTGTCTAGTGAGTTATTGAGTAAAAAAAAAAAATTTTTGTTATTTACAATGGACGTCACAACAAATCCAAGAAAATATTTTTTGTATTTTATTTTTTCTACAATCCGTTGTAGCTTTGTCTAGCGAGTTAGTAAAATTAATGAAAAAAAAAAAACATGAAACAACATTTTCATAACAAAATTAAAAAACAAAAACAAAAAATATAAATTAAACAAATTAAAACAAATAAATAATTAAAGCTTTAGAATTGTCAACATACGAGATGGCTGATCAAGAAACAACCCGAATATTGGTCATTGGTACACGTGTTTGTAATAATATTCAAATAATCGGCGTTTTGAATGTGTAAAGCGCAGGCCACACTTGGAGCGAGATTAAGTTCGCTTGCTTCGCTCATGTCGCTAGTCGCTAACGTGTCTTTTCATATTTCAGTTAACTACGCCTGCGTTGAAAAGTTGCGAGCTGGTGAAAACGACGAGAAAAATCCCCTCACGCGAGGGTAAAGAGAGGGTCCCGCGCGTGATTATCTATGTAGTGTCGACTGGCATGGCATGGCAACCAGTCACGACTTATTCCCACTTATTCCCAATAATAAATTAAGCCATACCTACCGATTTCGTCCCAAGAGCTCCAAAACATTTCTTTAAAATATTAAATTTAGTACCTACCGGTTTATTTTTTGGTGAAGTTTTTAATAAGTTTTTAATAAGTTTTCGGAACCCGTGGAAACAATTTGTTATTTTTAATCAAAATTCAATTCCGCTACCTCGAACTAATTACGATCTTAACTCAGTATGCCACAGATTACATGACAGGTTTATAGACTTGGACATTTTCTACTTGCCGAGTGTATCCTTCAAGCGCAGTGTCGTGAATACGCTGAAGGACAAATAGTCACACACACATACACACCATTCACACACATCCTAACTTCCCCATCGTTTTGAATTAATTTTATTGGTAATGTAATACTGTCTCTCTTGTATGTTATTTTCTGTATTGCTGTAGGGATTTTGTTGAAAATAAAATAAATAAATAAATGCTGGGAACGAAATCGTCGAGAGGGTGGAAACAAGTCCTACATCGTTTCGTTCGTTTCCAGTATGAATCCACTTCGCTTAGCTCTTAGTTGGGCGACATGAGCGGAGCGAAACGAAATTAGCTTCCTTTCGCTTCGCTCGCAGTGTGGCTTGCGCTTAATTACTTTTAAAAGAAAAATTAGTAGGTAAGTCAAGTTTTACTGTGAGCGGCGTTTTTAACAATCTTTCGCTTGGCTCGCTTTATTTTTGCCAGTTCGAGCTTCATGACAATAGATGAGATAAGAGACTCAGCCGCTGAAGCAATTGAAGTTCAATTCAAAATGTGCGTTCCAGAAATGTCACGAAGATTGGAAAAAGCGGTGGCATAAATAACTGCGTTATATCCGAATAGGAATAGGAAAAAATGTTTTTAAAATATACTCTACACAATTTCCGAATATTTTTTGATCAAACACTACGTTTTTGTTTAAAATTTTAATTTGACAATTTCTTGAGCATTGTTAATGAACACAAACAAAATAATTTTTTGTTATTAATAATGACGAGTTTAAAATAAATTAAAAAAAATACCTTTCGCACTGTCAACATATGTTTTGGTCGTTTCTGCAGCGGTATGAGCCGCATTTTTTGTCCCTTCAACAGTGTTATGGACTGTGTTTGAAACAGTATCTAAGAAATTCAAGAAAAAAAAAAGTTGAATCATTATATATAGGTATACGTATTATATAGACATTTTAATCTAAGTATATTAATATTATGTTTGTTTGAGCTACTGTCAATATTAATATTAATATTATGTTTGTCTGGGACTACTGGTTCGAATTGAAAATATTTTTTTGTTTTGAATAGTCCATTTATCGAGGAAGGCTATAGGCTATATAACATCACGCTACGATAAATAGCATTATATATAACCTAGGTCCAGTACCGCGCGCCCCATGCGCGTAATATCATATATGTCATAGACTACAAAAATATTTATTTGACATATGAAAATATTGGGCAGTAAACGATTCCGATTATGATCAGAATGTCTAAATTTCAATTCGTCTATGAAGCAATTCCACTGTTTGAAGTTACATTTGAAAATTTATTTATTTAATTAATATTAATTATATATTTTGATTTAATACCTCTAGCACTTGAAGCATAATTTTTGCTCGTCTCGAAAGCGGATTGTGCAGCTTTCTGCGTTGTATCTATTGTAGTATGAACAGTGCTTGCGACGGTGTCTACGAATATTAAAAAAAAAATAGAAATCATATAAAAAAGAATAAGAATAAAAAAATCCAAATGAAATTTGATTTTAGCAACGCTTGCGATGTATTTATAGCGGATTATGCATGAACGCTAAAAATACGGAGGAGTCTAATGTTCTGCAGTGGATATCCTACTGCTGAGATGATTTATTTACATAGCTTTTAGTGCTATCAAATTGCGTCATGAATTTTGTCCATAAACCTAAATATAACCGTAAAATATATTTGTGTATCTAAAATTCACATTAATATCACAAATGTTGACGAGCCCTATTGGTCGAGTGGTCAATTACTAAGTTAGTAATTGGTCCCTTAGGTAAGAAGCGGAAGTAACGTGTTACCGTAAAAAAGACAGAGCCGCGAGCGAAAGGTAGTTGTGGAAATTTATAGCAAATAAGTTGGATCTTGTACAGGATGCAATGAAAGTTAAATGGTGGGCAATGAAATCATAATCGCCTACGCAACGCGTTGTGTGGGCAGTACGCACGCAGTCTGACTGTGTTGAACAATTGATCCGAAACGGATTAATTGATTAATGGTGATCCAAGAACGGTATATTTTAAATATTTTTAAATATTTAAAAAAAATTATGCCCTGCTTTTGCATGTTACGAGCGAGCGTCGGATTTAATCCTGTTTTTTTTTTGCGTACGTGCTCGATACACTATTGTAAGTGACTGGGTCTCCTCTTTTTAAATCAACATCGCGTAGTTAGGTAAATATGGTGTCGCATTTGCACTACGTCGAGTCAACACACACAATACGTTGCGACAATCGCATCTTTGTATTTAAAAATGTCATAGCGAACTTCAAGACCTAGCGACGTCCAGTTTTTTTTTAGTAAACGGGCACAATAAATAAAATTACATTTAAATCACTATTTATTTTGGCATAACACTATTCATGACGATTCCTTTTTTTAAATATCAAAAAACAAAAATCACGTTCTTTTGTGAAAAACCGTTGATTTTGTCAACTTTTAGGGACACATTAATATTCGTGATATAGTATTAAAAAAATAGAATTCAACTCTTATTCCAACGAGAAGATAATAATAAAGCTGAAAAGTTTATTTGATTGGTTGAACGCGATTTCAAAAAAAATAATTTGCATTTGACAGCCCAATTCTTATACGCTAAAATTAAACAGCGGGTAAAGCCGTGGGAGACAGCTAGTGACGAATAAATCGCCAAGACTAAACATTTAAATTGTATGGCCATTAAAGTAACCTTGTGGTTTGTGTTATAGAACAGGGGCAAAACCATGCACATCCAGACTAAAATTCATTTCCAAAGTTGACCCTGCCGGGTAAATACATATCTGGAACTCCTGAGTCAGAGAGCTCAGGCAAGCACCTTTATCACTCGACCAATGGGCTCGACATTGTATAATTGTAATTTATTGATCTTTTAATAAATTAAAAATAAAATAATAATTACCAGGAATAAAAACAAATGTAATTAGTTAATGTTATTTTGTTTACCTTTGGCACTATCGACGTAGGTCTTGCTGGTGTCCAATGCGGACTGGGCGGCAGATCTTGTACCCTCAACCGTGCTACTTAGAGTATCTACAAGATGTGCATATTTTTATAACTACACCTACATGCAAACTTAATTAGTTGCGCAAAATGCAAAGCGTCACTCACCTTTAGCCGTATTGTATGCAGATTCAGCCGCTTTCCTCGTGTTGTCAACTGTAGCCGCCACGGTGTCTATAAGTTTGTATAAAAAGAAGAAAAAAAAAGCAAAATAAAAAAAAACAAATAAGTGCAAACAACATGAAATAATTCTGAACAAATGAAACAAGAAATAAAATAAAAACATTATGAAATACGAAAAAAGTTAAACGTAAACAAACTAAATAAGTAGGTACCTATTTAAAAATGAATCTTTTTTTTTTAATTTTCCTCAAGTATTTAATTGGAAATTTCTGAATAATTTCTCTGTATAAATTGTTGTATGTTCTACTTATATAATATACTAATAATAAATTTAAAAATAAAATTATTTTAGACTAACGACCCAGCCCCGGCTTCGCAAGGATGCAATTTTTTTTGCAAATTATATAGATTCACAAACCTTGCTCGTTTACAGCTCTTACCATTATTGAAAACTGTATCAAAATTCAAAATCCTTTCGGCGTTTTAGCGAAGAAACAGATAAAGCGGACAGCGACTTTTATTTTTATTTCAAAATATGACATAGAATAGATATAGAGATTAAAGCCACAGTGCTTGTCTTAAATGGCTTAATTATTTGATTAAAGCGAGGCAACGAAAATCTTCATTCATAAAATTAAGCAAAAGAAAAAATGAAATAAAAAAACTGGACATATCTTTGCGTTACCCTTCAAGTTGATTCTCGAACAAGTCTGAAAATAATATCCAAATATTTCTCTTACCTTTAGTAGTATCGACAACCTTCTTTCCATCAGCAACGGCTCTGTTAGCGGCGTCCTTAGCTTCACCGGCAGCGATGGAGACCTTGCCAAGCTCCTTATCGAGAGCGTCGATGGCAGCGTTCTTCGTATCAGCAGCTGTTGATCAAAAATATCGTTACCATGGACACCGTTTATTTATCGAAGTAGTGCAATGTACGCTGGGGTGTGTTCCAACACTCCTTCGGTCAAAGCTAATTTTGCTCTACAAGATCTATGTAAATTATCTCCCGTTCCAGCAGGCAGAGCATAATTAGCTCTGACAGGTCGCCCAGAACGGATATGATCAAATCTCGTCCAGATTAAATTATGCTCGAATGGAGTGCTGATAAGGTATGTATCCGTGGTTAGAGCAAAATTACCCTTGATCAAAGGAGTGTTAGAACACCCTTGGGTCGCCAACATTAGGTCGCCAATTCGACTGTTATTTGGGCCTGCACCTCTGACTGAAGTATATATGATTACTACGAGCGGACCCAGCAGACGTTGTCCTGCCCGAACCTGAAAATATTTCTTTAACCCGATTGTGGCACCACCTATCGAGTCCAATTTTATTTTCAAACCATATATGTAATGTCAAAGTTACGCGACACTTCGCGTCAGTCAACGACGTCGGTTAAATTATTTCGATATTGTTCATACAAAAATACTAAAATTGAGATTAAAAAATGTGGGGTGGGGGTAGGAGGGTGAAAAATACTTTACGACCTATTCCTAAAAAATATATATTAAAAAAAACCCTAAAAATCGGTCCAGCCGTTTCGGAGGAGTTTTGTTACAAACATTATGACACGAGAATTTTATATATTAATTTTTTTTTTGTGTTGATTAAAAAATAACCATTAGCTTTAAAGTTGAAGAAATATTATCGTGTCAGATCTGCGTGTCAGGGTCAGTTCAGACCGAAACGCGACGCGAAGATGCTCGAGGAAGTATTGTCGTGAAGCTATTAAAGTAGCATGAGCGCTGCGTCTCGGGACAATGCGACCATCGCGACACTACTTTCGCGTACTCACTGCTTATATAAACTGCTAATATACCTACTTAAACAGTTTTATCAAAGGCAATTTATAAATTGTTGATATTTATTAATGAGCATCATTGATGAAAGATCACTGTTAGAAGCTCGAGTGAGAGATGAGGGCTCTTTCATTTGTTTTATCTTTTACATTTATAAGCATACTTATAAGAAGCTTGCTTAAAATAAAATGTGTAGTGGATAATAGTTTCACACATAGCTTTTTTACGAGTACAAACGCTAAATATTAAAAATATCCATTGTTTAATGAAGATATTACAAGAAATGGACATCACAATTGCTTTGAAAAAAATATACATTATACTTTAACATGTGAAGAACCAATTGTATTGATTAGAGTAATAGAAACTCCACAAAAAAAAATTAGAACACAAGAAGAATTTGACCTTTATTGAAAATTCTCTCGAAAACGGCTTATTGCGCGCATATGAATCCTGTACCTATTAATAAGTTAATGTTAATTTAAAAAATTGTATAAATATCTTTTTTTGTATTCTAATGGTAAAAACAAAAAAACACAATTTCTAGGCCTGTTGAATTTTCTCCGCCGCCAGCGAGTTCTAATGTAAATGTCGTTTGCCCAAGTGAAGCCCTTAATATTAAAAATGTTTAAACTCTGTCTGTCTGTCTGTCTGTTACTTTTTCAAGCCAAAACTGCTAAACCGATCATCATGATTTTGCATACACGTTGTCAAGGATACAGGAAAGGACATAAGACTTTCATCCAGAAAAAAGTACTGTTCCCAAGGGATCATCTAACGCCTGGCAAAGCTATAACTGCAATAAAGATCAGCCGCGGACATCAGCTAGTTTATGATAAAATTGTATATGATACACGGCAATAGACTGGGTCTTTACAAACTCGGATAAATTAATATGTGTTGCTTTAAGGTACGCTTTTTAAAAAAATAACCGCCTTCTTGGTCAACCCATTTTTTGGTATTTGGACCACCGTATAGTGATAAGTAATTATGGACACTTAAATAGAAATATATAAATGCATTCGTTAATTCAATATTTTTTCGAAAAATCAATTTCGTTTTGGCTACCCAGAATTCGAAAACTGACAACTAATATAACAACTAATATAATAAAAAAAATAATTCAAACAGTTTTTATATCAATAGAATAGAAAACAAATGCACGTCACTTACACATCATAAATTGATTTTTACCTAAACACTTTATTCAACTGTCCTTCGCGACGACTTTCTTCCAAGCTATATTTATTGTGAATAACAAATTAATTAATGAAAAATGAATTTTAATGAAAAACATTAATTTATCTTATCTGCTTAGTATTGGAAAACAAACGTGACAGCTCACAATTCTATAAATAGCCCAGTAATTGTTAAGAAATTTATTAATGTTCCAAATCTTAGGTACTCAAGTAGTCATAGGTCACAGTTAAGGTGACGCAGCGATAAACAATAATTAATATGGCTGTGATTGCATACGAAAACGAGAGCGCACTTGCTTATGTTGTAAGGCCGTATGCGACAAAACGATTTTTATTAAAAAAACTGTAATGTATTTTAAGAAATCCACATGTAAAATTAAAGTGTATGTTTATTACTAACGTACATAAAAAATTTGGAGGTATAAATTGGTCCCGTTTGTCTGTGATATGTAAATCTGTGTTTTAAAAGAGGTTTCTTTGAATTTTTTTTCTCTGTTATAAAAGTTTACCAATCGTGTAATCCAACTGACAAAATGAAGTCAGTAAAACGAAGAAACAGATTACCAAACACCACTTTCATATGTTTTGTCATTGCTGAGAAAAATCTAAATCCCTGCCACCAAAATTTCCAATCCGTCGCTTTATAATTTATCTTATAAACTCAGGCATATAACGAAGAATATTTTTCAGCACCTTTTAATGCCATTGTTGTCAGATAAACCTTATAATATTACTATATCAGTATGAGGTAGCTTAAAAAATGGCCGTTCATTATGGCTGGAGTAACCTATTGGTTAACAAAAAAAAACATTTTTCACGAGTCAAATAAAATTTATATTAAGTAATCAATACTTATAAAATCGTATGTCCAAAACTGCTAAGCTTAGAAAGATGAGAGGAGATCAATCAGTTTTTTTATGCAGATCGGGCCATCAGTGTATGGTTTTTGTACCATTAGGTACGAAGAAATTATAAATTTTACTGAGAAAATATCTTGTAATTTGGTAATGGTATTTATTATTGAAAGTATTAAAATTTTTTTTAATAAAGTAATAAGTCTCCATTTACAAAATCTAAAATATTCCCAAGAAATTACTGAAAATAAGAAAGAATTTTATTACCAAAATCTTGTGAAGTGTAAGTTAAAATGAAAAAATGGACTGGTTTTAAACGATGTCCTTTAGAACATAAAGTTTATTTTATAACGTAAGCATCCGCTAACAAAGGATTTTGAACATTTTCAATTCTTTGAGAAGCCAGGGGCGGGTCACAATATTATAGTATTATATATATAATTTATATAATATAATAAGTAAGATAATAACTACTTCTGACAAGAAGTACCTAACAAGTTTAGGGTGCTGTTGGGGTTGTCGCGGTACCTACTGCAGTGCCTCTGGCATGCACGAGCGGTTGACTTTTATGCCTTCATCATAAGAAAGAAAGCTTTTCCGATGGTGTTTTAAGCATTAGCAAAAGCAGACGTGTCGTACTGAAAACTATTCATGTTAGTGCTTTGCTCCGAAGATATAATATGAAAAAATAATATGAAAAAATCTACCCTCAGTCAGCGCCAGCCCATATTCTGTTGTATGTATTCTGAGCAATAAGTCTATTCTAATAATATCTCCTAGGGAATTAGGTTGGCATATTCCCACTTGCCACCACCATGTTCGTCACCAAGTGGTGGTAAATGTAGACAACAAATTAGATTCCTTTAGTTTTATTTATTTAAAAGAAAATAATATGTAATATCAAAAAAGTTGACCATTAAAGATTCTCTGGATGTGGATACAGCAAACTCGAAAAAATAAAATAATGGTGCTTTATGAAAATGTCTACTTTGCGTGTGTTCTATAAAATACACATTTAAATTAAAATTGATAAGTATTTATTACTACTTGGTTGATGGAGTATAAACTATAGCATTTTTTCACTCTTGCTTATTGTGATATAAATAGGTATAAATATTGTATAACATCTAGCTCGGCATGTTCTTATCTGGAATTGCCAACATGCGGATTAATTCTGTGACCACGCGGATGACTGACTGATAAAAGTTCAAACTTATACTTATCTAAACGGACTTTGATTATAAGTCACTTGCAGTATAATGACTGTTAGTGAACAAGGAAAAATGAGTCTGAATCCGCATTAGATAAAAACTAAGATATTTTTTTATTAAGTTATTAACTAAGATATTAACTAGCTTTTGCCCGCGACTGCGGCCGCGCCTCTTTTTCTTAAGTGTTGAAAAAAAAAAAAAAAAGAAACACCTGACAAAAATATATGAGCAATAATTTACATGGAAGCGATAATTATGTGACTTTGTAAATCAGAATATTTATAATTCATTTCGATTCAGTAGTTAAGGCGTTAAAGCGTAACAAACAAACAAACTCATTTTCGAATTTATGATATTAGTTAGGTAGGATATCAATCAAATATCAATGACTAGCTGTAAACCGATTGGAATAAAATTAACACTAAATATTACGGGAAGTTGCTATAATACATGAAAACCGCATTCAAATCGGTTAAGCCGTTTCTGAGATTAGCGCTAAGATGTTTATAAAGTTATATTTGATATGTCACTGGATTAGCGTGCACAAACGCACAGACAACGATTGCACTATTATGTATGATTTTATTTTACGAACCTGAACTGGCGGCGTCGTTTGCAGACTTTTGAGCACCGCTCACGAGTTCACCAGTTTTCTGAATCTGATCTTGAACCACTGCAGCGGCTTCCTGGGCCTTCTCTGTGGCTACTTGTTCGGCATCCTTCTTCTTTCTTTCGAACAGCGAAGCCGTCTTCTCTCCAATGCTTCGGAACGCCCCTGAAAATCAAACGCAGATTGCACTTAGAAGTTCTGAATTAAAGAAGACCGAGAGATTCCTTAAAACAATGCGTGTAAACCCTAAAAAGCATCAACATCAACCTGTGTCTCCACTGTTAGATATAGGCTTCTCCCAAAGCTCACGGTCATCTGTTCTTCGCATCCAGCCGCTTCATGCGAAACCTTTCAAGTAAAAAAATGTATATCATGCTACTCAATGCTTATAAATGAGTTTTATATATGTAAACATATACCTATATGTATTATAGTATTTGACACAAGAGAAATCCTCTTGACACTCGTTACATACGACAGCTCCCATAAATTATCATGAGTTTTTTATTGATAAAATCATATAATTAAATGTTATTTATAAAATTGAACATTTATAATAAAATCATTATAACGAAATAACTATGTGTAATCTTAGTATAATTCACGATTAAATTATCTATGACTGTATTTTGAGAAGGAAGTTGCTTAATATTATTAGTCATGAAATTAATCGCCCACACACTTAAACGTCCATCAGTATAACGTCTCAATGTTCATAAAGTAGGGCAGTAAATAATATGGACGTAAACAACAAACAAACAAAGTAATACCGTACCGAGGAAATTTTCCGGAATGTTTTATTGATTTTCCTGTAGACACGATACACGAATGTTCATATATGATGACCTTGATAACAGTAGGCTAATTTTAATAATTTTTATTTTTATACCAACAACGTGTTATTCAGTTACCGCCACATAACAAATAACAAGTTATTATCTTCGTAGGTGTAACAACGAGAATAATAAGGTTAAATTTAGAATGCATACAAGTGAATTTACACGAATTATTTGAGATACTTAGTGTATGGCGGTGTTGATAAAAAATATATAATTTTAATTATATTAAAAGAATTTACTTAAGTTTTTATTTGTAATAAATACTATTATAGACTCACCGATGTTCTTGTCTGTCAGCAAGCGTGAAAATACAGACATTTATAAACATTATTCATTTATATCAAAATTTATATAGGTCAAAAAGAATGTCAATTTGTGACGGTGAGCTTGGAGATGCACAAAAAAATAACTACTCTATGTTCTACAACTACATAGGAATATTTTATGAGAAAATTTGAAATCAAAATGGTGATAATAGATTAATTAATTATATTGAGTGAGTGTGCAAGTTGGGAGCCTAAATTGTATTTCCTTTTTTTTTGTTTATATATTTGTGTGCAGACCTGTGGTGCAGACAGACGCTTGAGCATGGTATGGTGTGATTTTGTTAGTTAGTAGACTTTAAGAGTATTTTTCTACAGATTTTAACTTCATTTACCGTGTACACAATATGTCCACGGCACGGGAGTGAGAATTGGCATGAAAACAAGGTTTTTCGGCATTGGCATTACTATTGTTTAAAAATTTTGTGAAGGTATGTTTTGCAATAAATCGCCGCATGTTTGTCTCAACTCTGCTAGTGGTAAGCGATAAGTACCTACTCATATAATTATTATAAAGTGAAAAAGTGCTGTAATCTTGTACACAAATAGAGAAAATGTCAAAAAAATATAAGTTCATAATCAAGTTTCAGTAAGGAGTTGTAAATATTTTAAATTCTTTAAACACACTTTTTTTTATATTAAGGTCGGCAGACAACTGACGGTCCACTCGATGGTAGGTGGCCACCGTCGCCTATAACACAAGCAACGCCACAGCCTAGGTGCTGCAAGTGCGCTACCAGTTTCAGTAGGATTAAGGATAAGGGATTAGGCGAGGGATAGGGAAATGGGCTTTGGCATCCCTTACTCACTCACCGAAACAAAAGCACACGTGCTGTTATTTCCTTTGTGAGCATAATATTATATTCGCAAATAATTATATTCTCAAAATAATTTAATAGTAAAACATTACATTCGCAAAATAATAGAAGGTTACTGCCGCCAGACGGACTGCCCAAATGACTGCGAAACTCAGTATGCCCTGCCACTAGGTACTTTCCAGATCCTGACCAGAGCCAACTTTAAAAAGTTCATTTCCAAAGTTGACCGTGCCGGGAATTGAACCCGGGAACCCTAGAAAAGAGCGTATAGCAAGCGCCCTAACCACTCATCCAACGGGCTCGGCAAAATTAATCAACATTGGAGTATTGCATGTCTGTGTGGCATTATTTTCTGAGACAAAATAAAAAATGCTTCACCTACTAGGTATCTATACATATCATAAAATGAACTCGCTGTCCGCTTCTATCTGTATTTCCGCTAACTTCTTCTAAAAGGATTTTGATACGGTTTTCACTAATGAATAGAGCTATAAACGAGGAAAGTTTGTATTTTATATACGAGTCCAAAAAAGTGCTCAGAAGTGCTCGTTTAATTTTAAATTGGAAAAGAAGTAACTAAACTTTTTTTAAACTAAATTGGAGAAACAATCCAGAAATTAGAGCGCGTGGGGCGCGCGGTACTGGACACTGCTTATATATAATACTATTGATCTTAGCGTAATGTTATATAGCCTATAGCCTTCCTCGATAAATGGACTATTCAATACAAAAAGAATTTTTCAATTCGAACGAGTAGTTCCTGAGATTTGCGTGTTCAAACAAACAAACAAACAAACTCTTCAGCTTTATATATTAAGTATAGATTTAAGTCAAAAGTGAAATCAAGGTTTATTTTTGAGTATTTATTTTTCATTTCCTTTATATAAATATACACATTTTTAACAATTAAAATCGTAACCACCCCAATACAGAAAACCATTTTATAATAAGAGCACATGCGCTGTTGTGTTTCTTTATGTGAGTAATAGATATTTCTATATCTCTCACCGCCGGCCATGATCTTTAGCATCAGGGCTGAAAGCTGACTTGCATACCCGATTTCTCGTGTTGCAAGGCAATCTACGGTAGTCTTCCACAGTCAAGAAGACTATCAACCTGCCTACCAATCCTTACCATAAAAAATAATAGTGAATCAATTTGCAATCACCGAATTCATTGTAGCAATTGGTAATTGTCGCGCGTGGATGGGGCGTTATTTAAACGAACGAAAATAGAGTCGAGTCGGTCAAATGATCCGGGATCATTGCTCGGCTGTTGTTCTGACCGATTTCGCAACCCGCACTGACTGATTGATGACCTAAATTACTTTCCAGTGAGAATTACAATGTCTAAAAACGAGTACTTAAGAAAAAATTTATTATTGTTCACATATTTATTAAATATCACAATATAAATATATATAAATATTATAAAAAACTTAAAACTTTAAAGACGCAAGTAACGGGGCAAGCTTCAAGCTACCGGTGGTTAGGGCTGCAGAGTGAAGAACCTCCTGACGATACGTGTCAAGAAGTACCACCTTTTGTATCTGTCCCTTGATCCAGCCATCTAGCGAAATCCTTTTGAGGTGTAGGTCGAGGCTCTTCGCTATCAGACCGTTCGCCAAGACGACTATCGGGACTATGAATCTCGAATCGACATCCCACATGGCGGTCATCAAGTAAGCCAAGTCTATGATAATCGTCGCAAATCTTCTTGGGTTCTGGCTATATTGTTGTAAAGTTGTTTATATTTGTAATTGAGATTTGACAATGAAAGAACGGAACACATATGTTACTGTCACTGATTGATGACATTTGATAGACCGCCAAAATCCTTTTGTTATTGAAATGTCTTTTCTGGTTATATGTTCAGCTAAAACACAGTCGTTTTTTTCTCGTTGTAACTGTTAGAGCCCCATAAAACCTCATTGGTTATGGGCCCAGACATCGTACAGAAGGAATTACAGAAGATATAGACGGAAAACAACAGTTACAGCAGAGACGAAATAAGACCAGCATACAAAGGATAGAAGAAAGACAAAATGGATAGAAAAGACGGCGCTTTGATTCTAAACAACAACAATTGGGCCTTATGGCAGTTCCAAACCAAAATAGTGTTGAAATCTAAAGGCTGGTATGAAGCTTTGCTAAAAGAACCGGTGACACCGCAAGAAGAAACAGCAGATCAAAAGGCTCAAGAGGTAATAGTCACTCGAGTGGAGGAGGGCATCCTGGTTTATCTTGTATCATGCTCTTCTGCGTCAGAGATGTGGGAAAAACTTACTACAATATTTGAAGCCAAATCAAAAGTTGGTGTACATTTGGTTCAGCAAAAGTTTTTCAATCTGCAGTTTGAACCACCCATGGCTGTATTTATATCAAAGATTGAGGAAATCGTTAATCAATTAAAGGACAGTGGAGAAAAGGTATCAGAGACTATGATAGTGACGAAAATTATTATGAGTTTGCCAGAAAAATATAAACATTTCATATCCGCCTGGGAATCTGTGCCGGAGGGGGATCAGACAATGAAGAACCTTACAGCAAGGCTATTAGTAGAAGAAGAACGTCAGAAAGAGGGACATGGATCGGTCAGAGAGTTGTCTTCAGCGCTCACAGCCAAAAGTTTTTTTGATAAAACAAAACAAAAGTGTTTTGTGTGTGGAAAAGCCGGCCACCTAAAAAAGGATTGTAAGTCACGCAAGTGTAATTTTTGTGGAAAGACTGGACACCTGTTCAAAGAGTGCCGTAAACGCCAAGGACAAAAGGGAAGTAACCATAATGCCTTTATCACAAATTTAGAACTTTATAATAAATATTTTTCACTTTGGGTTATGGATACAGGAGCCAGTGAACATATGAGCTATGCAAATGAGCTATTTACAGATTATAAAAAATTAGCAGATGATAAATACATTATTATTGGAGATGGAAAGAAGCTTAAAATTGAAGGAATAGGAAGTATGGAGCTCAGTTGTTTTGATGGCCAAAGATACAATCCTTGTTCATTGTTGAATGTGTTACATGTTCCGGAGTTAAAGACAAACTTATTTTCTGTAAGAGCTGCGACAGATAGAGGTTATACTGTGACATCAACCAAATATGGAGGTACAGTTAGCAAAAAGAATGAAGTGATTTGCACAGCAGATAGAATTGGAAGTATGTACTACATGAACTTTAAATTTAAGAATAAAACATTTGCACTTACTACCTTAACAGAGTGGCATGAACGTCTAGCTCATCAGAATTTTGGGTATGTTAAGGACATATTAAAGAGGAATAATATAGAACATAAAATAGAAGGACAGCCTGAACAGTGTATACCATGCATAAAAGGAAAACAAAGTAAGCTGCCATTTCAGAGAAGTGATTCTAGAGCTAAAGTTCCTGGTGAATTAATACATATGGACTTGTGCGGCCCAATGGAAATAGTTTCTATAGGAGGGTCAAAATATTTCCTTCTGTTTAAAGATGACTATAGCAGCTACAGATTTGTTTACTTTTTGAAAAATAAATATGAAACAAAAGATTGCATTCAAAATTTTATAGAAACTTTTAAGAGGGAAAGTGGCCAAGAAATAAAATTTATGAGATCAGACAATGGAGGAGAATTTATTAACAGAGAAGTTTCAGATATTTTTAAGAAAAAAGGAATAACTCACCAAACAACAGTTGCATACACACCTCAACAGAATGGACGGGCGGAAAGAGAAATGAGGACAATAGTAGAAGCAGCCAGAACAATGTTACAAGCAAAAAGGTTACAGAAAGATCTTTGGGCAGAGGCAGTTAGTACAGCTGTATTCATACTGAATAGAACTGGTCGCTCACCTATTACAGAGAAGACTCCATATAACTTACTACACAGGAGAAGTTTTGACATAAGAGATTTGAAGATATTTGGGACGGAAGTGTATGTACATGTTCCAAAAGAGAAAAGGCTAAAGTGGGATGCAAAAAGCAAGAAGGGTATTTTTGTCGGTTATGGCGTTACCAGCAAAGGATACAGAGTTTGGTTTGAAAATACAAAAGAAATAAATACCTACAGAGATGTCATATTCATTCAAGCACAGATAGAGAACAAGGAAAATAAAGAACAGAGAAGAGGTTTTACAGAGAAGAAAGAAAATGGAGAAAATAGAAGAGTCTTTCACTATGAAACAGAAAGTGACAGAAGCAATCAAGAAAGCCAAGACAAACAGTTAGAAGAGAAGACAGAGGAGACAAAAATTACAGAAGAAATTCAAGAACAAGCAGAAGAAAATGAACTAACTGAAAGAAGAAATACAAATGTGAAAGAAAATGAAGAGACTAGAAGTGAGTGTAGTATGGAAGAAGAAGGACTAGAAAATTTAAGGGACGGTTTTGAAGCATGCGCAGAACAATCAGATGAAGAAAGTTTATTAAGAAACCTAAAGGAGAAATCACAGAAGACCAGAACAAGAGAAGTAAAGAATCCAAAGAAATATGATGATTACTACACTGGATTTAAGGCTTCAAATGAAGAACAGCTTACATATGAAAAGGCAATGACAGGAAAGGATTCACAGAAATGGAGAGAAGCTGTAGAAAAAGAGTTAAAAGCATTAGAAGGAAACAATACATGGATAGAGAAACAGCCACCAGATGAAAAGAAAGTAATAGAGACTAAATGGATATTTAAGATCAAAAAGGGAGAGAAGAATGAAAATATTTACAAAGCGAGGCTCGTTGTAAGAGGTTTCCAACAAGAAGATGACTTTGACCACTCTGAAATATATGCACCAGTGGCCAAATTGCCCACACTAAGAATTCTTTTAGCCATAGTCAGTAAATATAACCTCAAACTTAACCAGCTGGATGTTAAAAGTGCATTCTTAAATGGTGAGATACATGAAAATGTCTACCTAAAATTACCAAAAGGAATAGAGAGATATGATGGAAAAGTTCTAAAACTACAGAAGTCACTTTACGGATTAAAGAAGTCTCCCAGAAATTGGAACGAGAGATTCAACAATTTTATGATAGAGGAAGGGTTTCTAAGAAGTAAATCAGATTATTGCTTGTACTACAAAGAAAAGAAGAGATTTTATCTACTTCTATATGTGGATGATTTAATAATAGTAGCTGAAGAAAAGGAAGAAATAGATAGACTAAAACAAGCACTACAAAGAAATTTTCAAATGACAGATATGGGAAGTAAGAAAATGAGATATTTAGGAATAAACATTACAGAAAGAGAGGGTTACTTAGAACTTGATCAGAGACAGTATCTAGAAAACCTATTAAAGAAATATGGAATGGAAGAATGTAAGCCAGTGGCTACACCAATAGAAACTGGTATAGTGTTATCTACAAAGCCAGCTGAAGATCACGATTTGATGAAAAGATGCAGACAGTTGGTAGGAAGCTTGATGTATGCAATGTTGGGGACTAGACCTGATATATGTTTTGCATTAAGTTTCTTAAGTAGATATCAAGTGTTTGCTGATGAAAATCTGTGGAAAGCCTTGAAAAGGATACTAAGGTACATTAAAGGGACCTTGGACTACAAATTAATTTATAAAAATAATGGAGAGGAAACATTGATTGGATATACAGATGCAGATTGGGGTGGAGATAAATTAGAGAGAAAATCTACTTCAGGATATATTATGAAAGTGTATGGATGTACTGTGTCATGGTGCAGTACAAAACAGCACTGCATTGCTCTCTCATCGACCGAGTCAGAGTATGTAGCTTTAGCAAAAGGGATAGCTGAAGGATGCTGGATCAGGAATTTAATGAAAGAACTTCATATAGGATGGAACAAATTTATTATTTACATTGATAATCAGTCAGCCATACATGTTGCCAAGAATCCGGAAAAACATAACAGATTGAAGCACATAGATTTAAGGTATCATTTTGTGAGAGATAAAGTAGAGAGGCAAGAAGTAGAGTTGAGATATGTTCCAACGGCAAAACAGATTGCAGATATTTGTACTAAAGGTTTAGGTAAAGAAATTTTTCAAAAGTTATGTCTTATGTTAAATGAATAGCACTTTTATAGATTGTATTGTAACTGCATTTTATAGATTGTGTATTTTATAGTTTTATAGATTGGTTTAGTTTTAAGAAGTCTAGTTCAGAAGTTGTCTAAGTTAAAATTAATAGCTGTTTCTACAGATTGTATTGTAATTACATTCCGTTATTTCATTGAGGAAGGGTGTTGTAAAGTTGTTTATATTTGTAATTGAGATTTGACAATGAAAGAACGGAACACATATGTTACTGTCACTGATTGATGACATTTGATAGACCGCCAAAATCCTTTTGTTATTGAAATGTCTTTTCTGGTTATATGTTCAGCTAAAACACAGTCGTTTTTTTCTCGTTGTAACTGTTAGAGCCCCATAAAACCTCATTTATATCACGTGTCAAATATGCACAGTAACCGATTTTGGGACTGTTTGTGAGGTATTTCGACGCCAAGGAATGAGCGAGACGCAATGATAACATTTGTACAAGAGAGAAAGCAGTTGCGCCATATTATTAGGTACTTATTCTTCTTACTTGTTCATATATTTGTTTGTTTATAATTATTATTTGTTCATATATGTATATTGTGTTTATTTAGAGGAATAAAAGATGCTTGCTTTCTTTCTTTCTTTCTTTCTTTCTAATTGTAGGATAAGAAATAAGGGATTTTTTAATGTTAAGATTGTCAAGACAGGCTGAAGGTCCACTTGATGGTAGATGGGTACCGTCGCTTTATATAAAGCAATGCTACAGATGCTGCAAGTGCACTACCGATTTTAGTATGATAAAATATGGATTAAAAGTATATAGGATAATGGACTAGTATCTCTTATTCTTACTAGCTCACCGAAATACAACAGCACACATGCTGTTATTTCACGGTGATCTTCTCTAAGGGTATTAGTTAGAGTTAGTTGCTGTCTCCAAACGGGCTTTCCAAATGACTGCGAAACGCAGTTTGTGCCTACTTGAAGTTACGAAAAGTCAACTACGAAAAGTTCATTTCCAAAGTTGGCACAGCCGGAATAGAACCCGAGACATAGCGTTAAAGCAAGAATTTTAACCACTCGAAAAAGGGGCTTGTCATAAACCTAGGAATAATATGGGAAAGTAAGCCTTGAATTCCATTACTAACTCACCGAATCATAATAGCATACGTGCTATTATGTTTCGACTGAAATTAAGAGTGGAACCTAATCCGATCATATTATAGTTATTGAGGTTGGATTGGCTGATAGCGGGTTGTGTAGCATCGCTAAATATATCCGATGAGGTAACAATAAGAGTTGTACATGAGACTGACGAAGAGCAATTAATTTTGTTTTTTGGAATCGATTTTCATACAAGGCCCCGGGTCCACTGCTCCAAAATTGTGTGTACATATGCGCGGAAATCAAATTGTTTCGTTCAGAATCTTGACATTGAATGTATATTTTATTATTTAATATATTTTGTTCATTGAAAATTTATTTGAAAAGAACAACTACGGAGCTTTTGCCGGTTTCTTCCACGTAGAAACAAAATTTCGAATTGATGGTACATTAGTTTATTTTTGTGTTTAATCTTCTTTCTTTATATATAAAAATGAATCCAGATTTCTCCTGGTCACGGCATCACGCGTGAACGGGTAGACCGATTTTAATTCGGTTTTCGCTAATGAAAAGAGGGATGAGCGGGAAATGTTTTAGGGTATATAAAAATTGCACGCCGGGCGAAGCCGGGGGCGGGTCGCTAGTCTTATATATAAAAATGAATCCCCATTTCCCTTGGTCACGGCATCACGTGTGAACGGGTAGACCGATTTTAATTCGGTTTTCACTAATGGAAAGAGGGATAAACGGGGAATGTTTTAGTATATAAAAATTGCACCACGGGCGAAGCCGGGGGCGGGTCGCTAGTCTATATATAAAAATGAATGCCCATTTCCCTTGGTCACGGCATCACGCGTGAACGGGTAGACCGATTTTAATTCGGTTTTCACTAATGGAAAAAGGGATAAACGGGGAATGTTAATATATATAAAAATAGCACCACGGGTGAAGCCGGGGGCGGGCCGCTAATCTCTATATATAAAAATTAATCCCTATTTCCCTTGGTCACGGCATCACGCGTGAACGGGTAGACCGATTTTAATTCGGTTTTGACTAATGGAAAGAGGGATAAACGGGGAATGTTCTTATATATAAAAATTGCACCCCGGGCGAAGCCGGGGGCGGGTCGCTAGTCTTATATATAAAAATGAATCAATGAATCCCTATTTCTCCTGGTCACGGCATCACGCGTGAACGGGTAGACCGATTTTAATTCGGTTTTCGCTAATGGAAAGAGGGATAAACGGGGAATGTTTTAGGGTATATAAAAATTGCACCCCGGGCGACGCCGGGGGCGGATCGCTAGTTATCTATAAATACTTTCAGTGAAAACCCGTTGGGGGTTTTAGAAGAAGTTAGCAGAGAAACAGACAAAGGCGAACTGCGACTTCATTCTATAATATGTATAGATATAGATAAAGTTTCTGGTATTATATTTTCCCAACCATTTACTCTGACTGTATGCTACAAGAAAGTTGCATGATAAATTGATATGACGCCAGACGCCCACAAGTCTAGCCTTCGCAAGCTTTCCAAGTCTAGATTTAATAAAAACCTGTATTGATCGAACTGCGCTTGGTCTCTTTACGAGCACTGCGGACCAACTCTGTGACCTAGACGATGAGGCTAGGTATAGCAACGACTGTTTGATACAAATAGGTCAGAGTTCTGGCATGAAATACTTATTTAATACGAGTTTTTTTAGCAATAATTTCATTTTGCGGATGCAGATGCATAGTCATAAAAATTCAATTATACTAATAGAATGTGTGTAATGTATATTTATACATACAACTCCTACTGATATTATATCAGTTATAGTGATTAAGTCCTACTGATATTATTATAGTCTTCACGAAAAAGTTTGTGAGGACTGAGGATGTATGTTTGTTACTCTTTTACGTAAAAACCTACTGAATAGATTTGGATGAAATTTGGCATATAGACAGTTTATTACCTGGATTAACATATAGAATACTTTTTATGCTTGAAAAATGTTAGCTTCCCGAGGGATTGTAAAAATATAAAAAATGGTGTCACTGTGGCCATGGTGGCGCCACCGTCGTCATAGCGATAAAGAACTGATATTTTCTTTATCAACGCGGGCACCAGCAGTTATAAAATAAAGTCACTGTCTGCCTCTGTCTGTTTCTGCGCTAACTTCTCAGCCATCCAACGGATTTGGATACGGTTTTCACTAATGTAAAGAACGATAAACGAGGAAAGTTGATAAGGATAATCGATAAGGGGTCGTCCATAACTTGGCAGATACGCAACGTTCAAAGTACATAGGAACACTACCCGATTCCCCACATTTTGTCATTTAGAAAATAAGTTATGTCAATATCTCATTACTCACTCATCCAAACGACCGATTCTAATATTGTGTAAATATAGAAGCGAATAAAAGCGGCACAGGGATACACGCCGTTACAGCACTCCTCCATTCGAGCATACCTAATTCGATCTGGATCTTGATTCCGTATGGCAATTATGATTTCACGCTTTTGTCTTACCTTATCAAAACACGTAATGTCTTGTCATTGCATTTATGTATATCGTAACAATATGAGGATATGACGTGGTTCCGAAATAAGGAATCGCTAAGTGGCATTAGTGAATTAGGGCCCTGGGGGCCTAGCCAAGATGCAAACTGTTGCAAACGCTTCCTTTGCGTACTTACGAAACGAAAGAAATAAAGCCCGGTGATTGGTTGTTGAAGTTACAACTATTACAACAACCAATCACCAGGCTTTATTTCTTTCGTTTCGTAAGTACGCAAAGGAAGCGTTTGCAATAGTTTGCATCTTGGCTAGGGCCCCTGGACAAGATTTGATCATATCCGTTCTGGGCGACCTGTCAGAGCTAATAATTATGCTCTGTCTGCCGGAACGAGTATGATCAAATGACAGTAGAGAAAAATTAGCCTTGGCCGAAGGAGTATTGGAACCACAGATGGTTATAACCCCGGAACGTCGTCGTTTACATTAAAAATAAGAAAACGCATAATTATATTTTAAATTAAGAACGACAATACGAAAAGTGAAGTAACAGTTTTTTTTTCTTTTTCATTAATAAGTACTACCTGTATTACAGTGGGTTAAGGTGTATAATTTTGCCCACAACATTTTATTTCGTTTAAAAAAAATTTCAAATGTAAGTAACTTTATATTTTTCTATTAGATTAAGTGAATAAAACATATTTCGCCTACAATAATGAGACAAATAATAATGTCCCCAGATATACAATAATATAATGTTAATTGAAGTCGCTGCCCGGGGTCTGTCTGTATATGTTCTCTAACTCCTAAATCACGCAACGAATTCTGATGCGGTTTTCAGAGCGTTAAAAGAGGAAGGTTTTTATATTAAAAAATGCACCACGAGTGGGTTAGCGAATGTTATAGGTTAACAAGAAGAGCCACATGAGCTTTAAATGACATGCGAAACACATCTAGTATTTTTATAAAAAAAAATCTTTTAATAAAGAATTCTGTCACAAATATTTTTCCCGATTGACATTACTTTATGTAGGTATTGACTCTTTATAAACAAATTATTTATATACAGTCCTCAAAAAGAGGACTGATATATAAAAAAAACACGTGAATAAATAGCTGGCAGTTTAGTCTACATAACGGTGTACCACAATTTCAAATTTAAATTTTTATCCAATAAGTGAATTTTGTTTTCAATGTGTATTCCGTCGGAATTTCTGCATTTAATTACTTTTTTTTAAATATCTTCTTTTTATTAGCGATTGTTAACTAAGCTCTGTGACCCTACCAAAAATATAAAGCAAAAATAATACCATTAACTGGCATTATTATTATTATTTACCAACTTCAGAGGTGTTTGGATTTTTTTGATGAGAAGTATAGTTTGTAAGAAAATCTGTGTTTTCTTAGTTGTCAAAACAAATTGATAATGCCAATATTAGGAAATTCCGGTTCTTTTTTTTTGTATTTGACACTTTTGTCACTACTATTTTCGTAATAGATTCCGCCACGACCAGCACGTAGCCAATTGAGACAAATATCCGGTCCAAACAACGTGATTGCAATGACATCACATTCCACTGAAGTCATAACATGTTTTAAGACTTCTGAGAAAATCGTTCTCATTTCTTATAATAAAAGAGGAATAATTATTCATTGTTCATGCCCTTCTGTCCTGTAATGAAATTGTCTTTGATGTGCAACATAGTCTTACGACCTGAAAGTACGTACTAAAAACCATAAATTTTTTTGTTATATTACATTCAAAACCTATCTCTTTGACATTTAACATCTATATCTATATACATATAATAAAGTCGAAAACGAGCCGCGTCTGTACATTAAATATTTTTCAAAAAAAACAATTTGTAGGTACACGTTGTACTTATGTCACCGATGTCAAAAAAATAATTTTTAGAATTTTTGTCTGTTTATCTGTGCGTTTGTGGATGCTAATCTCAGAAACGGCATAACCGATTTGAATGCGGTTTTCACTGATGTATAGCAAGCTTCCCGTAATATTTAATGTTTGTTTAATTCCAATTCAAAAAACTACTGGACCGATTTTAAAAACTCTTTCACCTACAGAAAGCTACATTATCACCGAGTAACATAGGCTTCTCACCCTCCCCCATCTCCCCCCTTTACCCCCTCCATACAAAATTTCCGTTTTCCACGAATAATATTTTGTAAAGAGACGCCGGACGAATTCGCGTACAACAGCTACGTAGTGTACGATCTACTATGGAAATTTGCGTTGCGGCTGAGTTCCAACCACGAATGGGGAGTTTTCTAAATTAAATAAGTGAGAATTGATTATTTTTCACTCCCATTTTTTTGTCACGCCCCGTCGAGTCTCCCGTGGGCCCCTGGGGGTTCACCTGGGCAACTTTGGGAACTAAGGGTATAGATGGAGATGAGGTCCGGAAGTTAGAGATTTTTTTTCGGAAATATCCTCCTCTTTAAGAGTCTCTTTTACCGTAGATTTTCATTATCGTTTAGTTTTTGAGTTATTAGAAAAAAAACTAAATGTCCTCTTCTTTTCATCTTTATTTGTTTATAACTTTTGCATATAAATGTGCTGGTAAAACGTTGTGATATATTTTTCTTGACACCATTCCGAATCCAATGATCTATCGCACATATTTTTAGAAGCTATTTATATCAACAAAAAACACCACTTTTGAACTTTTGAACTAGACTATCATATGAAAGTCAGTCAAAACATGAATGCACGCAAAGCAAATATGTGTCACGATGGAATTCCGTGAATAACTAAGTCCATCAAAATAATTAACAAAGGTTGGAAAATTTAACTTTACTAAATTTGTAAACTGAAAACATTGTAGTTTTGGCGGGCACGTCCCAGTTTAGTTCAAGGATCGCAAAAATTACAAGAAGTACAAAACATGGACATAGCTCTTACTATTTATGAATTTAATTAGAAAGTACAAATATCTTCAGGAAAAAATCTAGAAGAACAAGCAAGACGCATTTGCGGTTCTGTTATACTTTTGTTGCTCACAAAATTATTTTAAAATGATGAGTAAAATAGAGCTAGGGTCGGGAAAAAACGACGGAGAATTTCAGAAACGGCTTAACCGATTTGAATGCGGTTTTCACTAATTTTGTTATAGCAAGCTTCCCCATACCAAATACCACGCATACGAAGTTAGTCTTATATACATTTACTTATTTACATATTTTATTTTGTTTAGTGATTTTTCAATAATGTGAGAATACGTACACGATTACATTACATCAGAAAACAGTGTACATGTTTTGTGAGTAAAATGTGGTTAAAGATTTATATTTCCACGAGACCAACCGATGTTGTGGTTATTCTAAAGCCGCATTCATCATTATACCTTACGTAATGCACTCACTCACATACCTAAAGAACCCAAATTTAAATATAATAACTGCGCAGTGCGTACCGACAAAAATGTATTTCTTTGCGTTTGAGATGTTTAAAATATTCCACTCAATTTACGTTGTACGTACCGCCCTACGTTGAGCCAAACCACATTGCTACGATCAATATATCTTTTACAGTACTTGCCTGCTTAACATTTTACTCTTCCACAAGTGCTTGCCAAGCACTCTCTGCATTTTTTATAAAACATATTTGATAAAACATATATTTAAGTAGGTACTTAAATATCCTTTATAAATATTAAAAAATAATACTTAGGTAAGTAATTTTGTCAAGACAAATTTCTTACAAAAAATAATAATTTCGATTAAAAGAGAATAACAATTTGTATAATTTTAATGAATTAACATTACAGTAATGTGGAATACTACATCCGTCTTACGCCTCCTGCTATGTTCATAGAAAAAAAACATTTAAAAACATAACTTAGAATATTAATCATCTAATTCACACATAGATTGAATAGTTATCTGAACGATAGTAGTAAGCAAGAATTTGAGCTTTAAACCCACCGAAGTTTCCACAGAATTATAAATTAAATATTCGATCCCTATCTTTTTTCTTTTTCTTTATGTTAAGATCGGCAGACAGGCTGACGGTCCACTTGATGGTAGGTGTCTACCGTCGCCTATAACAAAAACAACGCCAAAGCTGCTGATAGGGAAATGGGCTCTGGCATCCCATACTCACTCACCGAAACACAACAGCACGCGTGCTGTTATTTCACGGTGGCGTTCTGTAAGGGGATGATTACTGCCGCCAGACGGGCAGTCCAAATGACTGCGAAACGCAGTGTGGCCTACCACTACTTAATCCGATTTTATTTCTAATTATTTTTTATTGTTAGGTAGTTTTAAGTTTTTATTTTAATATTGTGATTTAATTATTGTACCTAGTTGTTTTTTTTTATTAAAAAAAAGATAACTTCTATGTTTAATGTAATAAATAAATAAATTAAGAGTTTTATTTTAAAATTCTTTAGTCATTACCTAAAACATTCTGTCAAAGTCAAACTCTTATTATACAGAGTGTATTAGTTCCCTAGTTACGCCATTCCATATTATACATGGACTAAGGACTAACCATACAATTGATATGCAGGGTGTCCCATAAACCTTCCCTCAAACTAAAACTGATGTCAGCTCTAAAAATATAGACTCGAGTTGTTTTAATGATTACTTAACAACTCTTTACTAAAGATTTAAAAATGTTTACTCTCAGAGACAGTTACAGTGTTATTACAAAAAAAAATACTAAACTATGTCTCAACACGTGTTTTGTCAAACAGCGTCTAATGACATTTGTATACAATTTCACAGTTTAAACCCTGCCTCAAATAATGTTTAACCTTCGCTATTACAAAATAGTGTTTGTCCTTTGACTTACCAAAACATCACTAGGCAACCTATAGGCAACCAAATGTTGCTATTTTAAAATTATAAAATAGCAAATAGTAACAATAAAATAGCAACATTACAAAACGTTCGTTCAACTTCATTTGGTTCAATCCGAAACGTTCCTTGTTTGTTATGTTATGTGCTAATAGAATATCCTACGCAGAAAATATTTTAAAATTATCTATATATAAATAAAACAGTGACGTGTGTGATTATAAATTAATTATTGCTCTAAATACACCGCCATAAGTATGTTTTGGAACCAAAACTTACGTGTATAATGAGTACATTGTACACATTTATCGAGACTTGTCAATCGTCATTACTCATTGTCAAATGAGTATAATATAAATAAAAATTATGGAAAAAAATGGACAATTGCAATATTAAAATAAAAATTCGTGAACGTGAAGAAAATTGGGTTCAAGAATAAAAGGTAAAACAACCCGATATTTCATCACACCACTAAATACAACTTGCGAAAATTAGAGACAAAGCAGTAGACTAACTTTGAGTCTTCGACAAGTATTGACATGTATTTAAATATGAAAAGTATTATTTAAACCGTGCCTAACTCTAACTGCTTAAACACGCTTTTGTAATAAAGTTTTTTTTAGACACTTGTTCAATGTATGTTTAACTTTTTTGTAATAACACTGTTAATGTTTTATTAGTGGTCTTTAATGACAATTAACTTTATTGGCTGCTCAACCCTTACTTAAACAAAAGACTGACTTCGGGTTATTCACATTTTTAAAAATTTTTAGAAGTTCTCTGCTCCATGACATTTATTTTCGTGTCATTTCAACAAAATATCACAAATCTGTTTTAGAACGTAATATTATATTTCGATGATTTTCAGATTAATATCCCTCGAATTTAGCTATTGATTACAATCAGCATTTCCTTGAATAAAAAAATTCTACGTATTTTTTTTTCTACGAATAAAAAAAGAAAAACTTTTCGCGAGCAAGGATGTCCAGTGATAAGTGACTGACTGATATTAATATTCCTTATGACTATCAACTGCGGTAATAAAAATAATTGCAATTTTTTTAAAGAAATTTTATCAATTCAAAAATCGAAGTCTTAGTTTCCTTATCTCTAAATGGTGTGAGAATTGCTTCAATCCAAATGGGTCAGCCATTTGGATTGATCAACCTGTATATTATGATCTACACTGCGAATAAAGTACATAACTGGTAATGCGACATTGAAACTGTATATATAAGTTAAATTAACGGAAAGGCATGTAATCCGTCAATGCATACATTTCCTAGGAAATGTGTAATTCCTAAAATAGATAGGAAATGTATATTTTTTTCAATATGCACTTTTTCTAGGAAATCTAAACATTTCCTAAATAGCAATTGGAAATGTATTACATTGGGTGCAGCGGGGCGGGATGGGACTATTCATCACCAAGCCATACTTTATTTGTACTAGAAACAAAGTTAGGTTAGGTTCTGGAATCTTTATAAAATTAAATGCGAGAGGAGCGAGCACACCCCGGAATACTGGTTTTGGCAAAAAAACATTATTTTACACGTTTCCTAATTTAGCTCGGAATTGTATACATTTCCTAGGAATTGTATAAAACTCCTAGGTTTCACGCATTTCCGGTAAGATATGTACATTTTAACGTTGACTGTACCTACATAACTCGACCCGACACCAACCGACCTTGATGATGTCATCGTTCTCGTTGGCTTCGCAGGATTTGTAAACTTTGATTGCGTTTTATTGTTGACACCACGAACAAACAATTATTAACCTTGCGTTAGACAAAACAGTCTGTTTATCTCTTGTCTTGCTTGCGCTAATTGATCGGTGTTTGTGGTCTGTTCTTTTTATTCAACTCGTGAATTTATTGTCATTGAATAAAATGTGATGAAACAGTAGCTCACAGTGAAATAACAGTATCTCATATATACTGTTATATATGAGTTATGCCATATACTGTTTATCCATATGGCATAATACTGTTCTCATATACTGTATAATCTCATATACTGTTTATGCCTTATCTTGATATTTTATACTTTACGAGTGTATAAAAAACCAATTCGGTTAAGTTAAGAAAAGGAACACTAGCGACCCGCCTCTGGCTGCGCACAAGTGAATTTTTGTCTATATAGGTAGGTACGCAAATTTTCCAAAACCGTATAAAAATCACTTGAGTCGTTTAAAAAATGGTAGTGAAGAAACAGGCAGAGACGGGAACTACTTTTTTTTATAATATACATAATATCTATACTAATAATATTATAATGTAAAGAGAACAGATTTGCATGTACGAGGTGTGTTCAAAAAGTAAGGTGACTTTTCAAATTTCGATGGCAACGTACATTCGATTATTGATTTTTTGTTGTTATTGTGTTGGTACACATGTCCCATATATATTCGCAGTTTCAATTACATACATAACATACTTAGTTTGTTTTTGACAGATAAAAAAGTTAGACGTATTTTGTTGTGCTCGGCGATTTTCTATTATTATAAAAAATGGAGCAAAGAATTTCAATCAAATTTTGTGTGAAAAATGGAATCAAGTGCTCTAAAACTTTTGAAATGTTGACAGTGGCGTACTAGTCCAAGCGCCGGAGCAAAAAAAGTAGGTTCGTAAAAAAATGTTCGGGACCCGCTATTTTTTTTTTGGAATATGTTCAGGGGTGTCCCCTGATTGTAAATCCAAGTTGGCGTCATAGGGGGGGGTGAGCGTCAGCCGCCATCTTGAAAAACACGTTTTATTCAATATCTCGCGAACCGCGCATCGTACGACAAAAATAGTGCAGATCATTTTTGTAGATAATAATATTTGCCATCTTTTTTATTTAAAACTTTTTTCTGTAAAATGCATAGTTTTTTATTTGTAGCGCTTCAAACTTACAATATGGTTTTTGCTAAATATATAGTTAACGGTTCATGATAAATGAAAAATGGTAATAACTGAATTTGTAGAGCATGAAATTTCCTATAAATTTCATTCGAAACTTTTTCCCGTAGCATTTATAGTTTAGGAGCTGCAGCTAGGTAAAACTTGCACCTCGTACATTATCAGTGACAATATTGCTCGTTTGTATACGAAAACCATTTCATAACGCATAAAATGGCATAAAGTGTTCCAAAAAATGTCAATGCAGCTGTGTAACGAATCAATTAAAATTATAAATAGTGTGGAGAACAACGAATAATTTATCGATCTTTATTGTAGCTTAATATAGTATCATCATAAAAGTTATTATGTAAAAACGTGGCGCATTATTTTACAGGGCGAGTCTAATTCTTTTCGATGTCGACGGAAGACACTCATCTCCTTCTGAATCGATTTCTTCTGCCTCCGCCATATCCGAAGGAGACGAATCGAAGGCTGTGTCTTCTTCGATTTCGTTTTCGATGGCATCTATTACGTCTGGCACGTTGTCGCATGTTTGGCCACTGCAATTCGAGCAAATGATTGAACATTTCAAACCAGCTTTTCAGCATCCACAAGCAGCTCCGCAATATTGTAGGAATGTTGAGGGGGAAAGTCCGAACGACCCAAAATATATACTACAACTCATAGGCGCATGATTGAATATATAGCATTATAATCTCGTGAATATTTTGCGTTCACTCGACATTTACAGCGTTTTAGCTCCTAAACTATAAACGTTACGGGAAAAAGTTTCGAATGAAATTTATAGGAAATTTCATGCTCTACAAATTTAGTTATTACCATTTTTCATTTATCATGAACCTTTAACTATATATTTAGCAAAAACCATATTTTAAAAAGTTTGAAGCGCTACAAATAAAAAACTATGCTTTTTACAGAAAAAAGTTTTAAATAAAAAAGATGGCAAATATTATTATCTACAAAAATGATTTGTACTATTTTTGTCGTACGATGCGCGGTTCGCGAGATATTCAATAAAACGTGTTTTTCAAGATGGCGGCTGACGCTCACCCCCCCCGATGACGCCAACTTGGATTTACAATCAGGGGACACCCCTGTACATATTCCAAAAAAAAAATAGCCGGTCCCGTACATTTCAAAAAAAAAACCTCTGGCGCTTGGACTATACGGTGAGTCTGTTCTAAGTAAAAAAAATGTTTACAAGTGGTACAAATTTTTCCAAGATGGCCGAGAAGATGCCAACGACGGACCTCGCTCTGGACGCCCCAGCACATCAACAACAGAAGATATCGTCGAAGCTGTGAAGAAAATTGTTTTTGAAAATCGTCGAATTACCATAAGAGAAGTTGCTGAGGATGTTGGCATATCAGTCGGTTCGTGTCATGCAATTTTTTCGGATGTTTTGGGTATGAGGCGTGTGTCTGCGAAATTTGTTCTGAAACTTCTGAATTTTGATCAAAAGAACCGTCGCATGAGCATCGCTCAGGAGCTCTTGAATGACGTCAGTGATGATCCCGATTTGCTCAAAAGGGTCATAACTGGGGACGAATCATGGGTATATGGTTATGACGTCGAAACCAAAGCCCAATCGTCACAATGGAAGCACCCAGGAGAGCCAAGACCGAAAAAAGCACGCCAAGTCCGATCAAATGTCAAAGTTTTGCTTACTGTTTTTTTCGACTACCATGGCGTAGTGCATCAAGAGTTTTTACCTAAAGGTCGTACGGTCAATAAGGAGTATTACCTTGAAGTTATACGCCGTTTGCGAGAAGCAATACGAAAAAAACGTCCGGAATTGTGGAAAGATAATTCATGGATTTTGGATCACGACAATGCACCTGCTCATTCATCGTTGCTTGTGAGAGGTTTTTTGGCCAAAAACAACACGAGAATCATGCCTAAGCCACCATATTCACCGGATTTGGCCCCCTGCGACTTTTTCTTTTTCCCAAAACTTAAAAAACCTATGAAAGGACGGAGATTTTCAACGATTGATGAAATAAAAACTGCATCGCTAGAGGAGCTCAAGGCTATACCAAAAAGTGCTTATGAGAAGTGCTTTAAAGATTGGAAAAAGCGTTGGCACAAGTGCATTGCATCTGAGTGGGATTACTTTGAAGGGGACAATATAAATGTTCATGAATAAATAACTATTTTTCCATAAAAATATAAAGTCACCTTACTTTTTGAACACCGTAGTATGTACCTATGTATGTATGTTTGTAATGAATAAAAGTCAAAAACAACTGCACCGATTTTAAAAATTCTTTCACCTATATAAAGCTACATTATCAGCGAGTAACATAGGCTACTCACCCTGCCGCCATATCCCCCCCCCCTTCCCCCTCCATACAAATTTATGTTTGTGATAAATAAACTCAAAACTACTGGACCGATTTTTAAAATTCTTTCACCTATAGAAAAGAAAACTATATTATCAGTGAGTAATATTTTATAAAGAGACGCGAACGAAGTCGCGTGCAACAGCTAGTACCAAGATACACATATTCGATCTGTTATGTAAAAAGTTCAAAAAGGAGAAAGAATATAAATAGGATGTGACGTCACAGGATAACTATGAAAGACCCGAAAAATGAATAAAAAGTTGGATAATTATATTATGTAACACATTTTAGTTATAATCATAAAAAGAATTTAGAATATTCCCGTCCCTATTTATACGTTTTGAGACTTTGTAAGAAGAATTCATCTGTAAAATCATTCAATAGTACGAGCCAAATATCTCAGAGTAAATGTTATTAAAAATCTTAAAAGTATAAATTGGAGACGATCGAAAAATGTTATATTTAATAGCTATGTTATCAATATTGTTGTCTGTTTGTCCTTGAAACATTAATACCCGTGGTTCGAAAGATTTATTCCACTGGTATTTGTTTGAATTCACATTTATTTTCTAATCCAAACGGATACCAAAAAAGACAAAAGGCACATAGTTAGTCAGTTAAAAAGTTTTGTGTGTAATTTAAGGACCTCTAATTGAAAAAAATAAAATAAATAAATAAATAGTTATATACTTAACTGTTTTTAACAAAAAAAAAAATTAGTTAGCAAGCCAGTTCAATAATAAAATATAACTAATAGTAATCAACTTTATTATACCTATTTTTGGTTCCTCCATACCTGGAAAAATGGTTCCAACATTTTTCCATAACATTTTTGCAAAAACATCAAACAAGAACAATTGACTTACAATCTAAAAATTGCATATCTCAGAAAATCAACTTTTAGTATAATCAGTCATCACCAACATATCGGAATCGGAAACTACCTAATCGGAAACTTTTTTGCAAAGCATGAAATATAATTCACTTACAATCTAACAACTGTAAAATAAAGTCAACTTTTTGTAAAACTTTTCATATATTTTAACAAGTAGTAGTTTAGCTACTACTTGTTAAAATATATGCCTAAAATTTTTCTAAGCAGTGACCAAAAGATATTTTGCTATCGAGGAATTGGTTAGTTACTCGTACGTATGTCGCTCCTCCTCCTCACTGTTTGTAAATCTGCGTCCTCTTTCAGGACGTTCAGAAGCTGATATAAATTGGCGTTCTTTGGCTGTGCCCTAGTTTAATTTCTTACGCCAAGATTCTACGACCATATATGTTTACAAAACTCTCGTTTTCTAGCCACTGTGAGACGATGTAATCATTTAAATGTTTGAATGGGGTCAGTATCAGAATAGTCTTCCATTACCTATGTAGCACCAGCCTTCTGATATGAGGTTACGAGGTAGTAAAGGCAGTAAAGCTGACAGTCTTATATGTTTCTGGGTGATTGCATCTTTGGTAGATTGAACTTTTTACTTTTTTCCATACATTTTTGGAATAATGAAAATAGCACCCTTTTACCAAAACTGATGGAAAAACAGTTAAAATTGCATTGCGGCTAGTACAAAAACTGTTAAAAATTTTCCACCCAGGAATATTTTGTTTCAAAATTTCAAATTATTTTTGTATGTTTCTTTTGTTTTATTGTTGAGTAATACACCGTTGTAAATAATTTGGAAACAAGTGAATTTGGAAAGTTTTAGCGTTATATTACGTTACGATCACATAAAAATATTAGAATACAATTTTTACTGAGCTGACTGCACCAAATTCAAGTTATTCGTTCGCATATTAAACTTAATTATTTAAAGAGTGCTATCCGTTTGGAATATATATAAATAAAAATTGATCTTCGAAATGTATGTACGCCCATAACTTTCGAACGGGTAGACCGATTTTAATTCGGTTTTGACTAAAAGGGGATAAGCGGGGAATGTTTTTGTATTTTAACGGGAATTTTAAAAATGGCATCACGGGCGAAGCCGGGGGCGGGCCGCTAGTAGAAAATAAATATGAGTCAAACAAATACCAGTGGTATTAGTTGTTGGTATTAGAACGGAATAAGTCGTTTGAAAGACAAAAATATTGCATCAGGAAGAAATAGCATTTATGCATAAAATAATGTTTTAAAAATATTTTATCTGTAGTTGTACCTACCTACTATTATAAGATAAAATCGTTGTCAGCCTCCCTCTTTTTCTCCACTGATCATCCTAAACCACCCAAGGGATTTTGACTAGGTTTTCACTAGTGAAAAGGAGCTTTATATAAGGAGCTTTTAGATATGGTTTTGCTATTCTACTTACATAAATCGATAACCCCTCCATACCTATAAGTATAAACAATATGATATCTAACATTTAGATAGCGAAGAGAATTAAATTATGTATGCTTTGGAAAAAGTTGAAGTATGTACAAGCTGCGTTGTTATTGTGAAAATCGTTCTTCGTTGACCTTGACCGCAGCCAGGCCGCCATCGCCATTATCGGTGCACGTGCACTTAAAGCCTAGGGTTGCCAAACGATCGGCAAATTCGGGATTTTCCTGGAGCTGTGGGTGGAACTCTGTCCCGGAATTCTCAAATATCTGTTTGGTTTTTAAAAAGTTGCCAATAACAACCATTACATACAAATGCGTCCTGTTTAAGACAAGGATTAACCTCAGACCGAATACAATTTTTACAATACAACCTAAATAACCTATATATATGAATTTTTGTTGCTTCGCGGAAATAACCGAACAGATTGTGTAAAATATGAAAAAAGAAATACAAGTAGCCGATTAAATAAAATTAAAAAATATTATATAGGTACTGTAGATGTCGCTGAAAATTTTTATTACTGTGACGAGAAAGTTTATTTTTGAGTAGTAATTCACTATTTTTTTTCCTCAGAAAATTAATTTTTTTAAATAAATCTGCCCGATTCAAGCTTTTCTAAATATTATTATAGTCTACTATGGTCTGTATTTTTATCTAAGTTTTAATTTTACTCTAACAAGTCCAATTAGGCGAAGAAAATAATGCTTTTCTTTTAAGTCCTCACCTCAAATATTTACTTGTACCTAGTTGATAATGTATAAAAATCATTATTTAAATAAAGATTAGGTATTTACTTGTATAATCCTTCCAAAATAAATGCGAAAGCTTGTGACGAAATTCTCAAAAAACCTTAAAATCAGTGTGTAAACATAAAGTAATGTTTAATAAAAACACATTAATAAGATATATTTTACATACTTAAATCACCTAGGTAAATACATACTTGTCAAAATTATATTGTATTATATTTTCCAATTACAGTTCCAACAGTTATTCTTCATTAGGATCAAACAGATTACGAGTTGTCGTATTATGGGTACAAAATTAGTCTTAATGATAATCACAAACAAACATAAATCGAACTGTACTCCCCATTACAAATATCTATGTAAAAGATCCCTCGTAGGTATGTGCAATATCGCAAAACAGTCTTGAAACTATTAAAAAACGACAAAGCTTGAAATTTTAATTTATTAAAAATTATATGTACTTAACAATAATGATACAAAGTATCACTAGACTATTATCATTATTTTTCAATAATAAAATATCCGCTTTCGTCTGTTTCTCCGCTACATTCTTTTAAACATTCAAACTGATTTTGATGCGATTTTTACTAATGGAAAGAGCGATTAACGAGGAAGGTTTGTGTATTTGCATAACTTGCAGAAAAAAATTGCATTCATGCGAAGCCGGGGTTTATTATATACAGTGTGTAGGCGGCCGATCCTATAATCCGGATGTTCTTGATGCCTATCGTTAATATGGCGTTAATTTTCGGTACAAAATGGGTTAAATATTAGGTTCCCAAAGAATTGGTCTAAAAATATAAAAAACTAGCTGTTGCACGCGACTTCGTCCGCGTCTCTTTATAAAATAATATTTGTTGAAAACGGCAATTTTGTATGGAGCGGGGTGAAGGGGGAGATGGGGGAGGGTGAGTAGCCTTATGTTACTTGCTGATAATGTAGCTTTCTATAAGTGAAGGAATTTTTAAAATCGATCCGGTAATTTTTGAGTTTATTCATCACAAACATACAAAAATACATACATACAAACCTTTTCTCTTTATAATGTTAGCATAGATTTGGTGCTACTACCGCCAGACCTCTGTCACTCCTTGTGTGCCGTGATATAATTGCTTTTTTTTTACGTTGGGTAATCCATCATGGATACCCAGCAGCGAAAGGGGGACGCTGTGGGTTATGCCGGACTCCTACCAGCTAAAGCCCAACGATTTTCTAGCGCGGCCGTAGATGAGCGGGGTCGCAGGAACGTTGTTGCACAACTTCGGCGACCCGCCACGGCTGTAATATAATTGCCTACCGTCGTCGCTCATATTGAATGTGAAAGGAGTGTAACTTCTGTACGCTAGTACTATTATTTATTCTGTGCTATCGCCGCACTCGGCGCCGCCCGCCGGCGCCACCGTCGCCACAGGCCACAGCCAAAAAGATGTCGATCGTTATTTAGGTATTATTTTTTTGAACGTAGACGAATATATGTAGATGTCAAACGAACGTATGCCAAGTGGCCAAGACAATAACATTATGGCAGTAAAGGGTGCTTATATTTCAGTAATTTAAGTTACTTTTTAAAAAAAAAATTGTACCAAACTTCTATACCACTATAATAATAATTACTCAGCCAATGATGCCATAAAGCTTACTAAATATTGATTTAATGACCTACAACTACAATGTTGTAGTACTCTATATATTATTGAATGTGCTAAGTGCTGAACCAAACGTGACTTGGCCATAAAATGCGTTAACACCTTATAAATAACATTGTTGTATAGAGTAGTATGTATGACTATGTGATGACGATGAATGACTAAGTTCTATAATAATTTTAAAAATATTGCGTAGTTTCCTAGGTATGCCGAGTTGTCTTGAAACTTGCATAACGTGTCTTGTAGAACACGTACCTCTGCCTTTTTTAAATAAAGGAGGGCTTACAAGCTGGCAGTTCACTTTATGATAGTTGGCCCCTATTACCACTTTACCACTATACTGGCTTCCCAGTTTATTATTGCACATACTGCAAAACGCTGTGATTAATCTGCGTTGAAGAATAACGCCCGAAATCCTTTCCCCGCCACGGAGTTACACCCAATATTTTACAATAGCTGGTGCCCGCGTTGAAGAATAAAAAATAACGCCTGAGCAAATATACGAGCAATGTAACGCCAAACATCTTTAATGCAGTTATAGCTTTGCAAGGTGTTAAATGATCCCTCGGGAACAGTACTTTTTTTCTGAATGAAAGATACTCTATGTCCTTTCCTGCATCCCTGACATCGTGTATGCAAAATTTCATGATGATCGGTTCAGCAGTTTAGGCATGAAAAGGTAACAGACAGACAGACTTTCACATTTATAAAATTAGTAGGGTAGTATATACATTTTAGGCGATCCCTCGGCAACTTAATTTTGAAGTAGGATGTTCGCCCATTGCTCTGTATTCGACCATAATAATAATATATTATATATGTGTGTATATATATTTTGAATTGTTTTTTATTGACATTGATAAAAAAAGAAAAGAAGTTGACAAACAAATTAGAAAATGGATCAGAAGATTTCTTCGCGAGTACCTACTATAAATTACTTTAAGAATATTTTAGGCAATGGCATGAAACACCATAAATATGCACCTGACCATTACATGGCAAATTTTACAAAACCTAAATAGGTACCTATGTAGGAGATATTCTATGAGTATCCGCATATATTTCATCCACGCTTTTCCCATTTTCCCATATTGATTAGGTACCTCTATCTATTTAGGATTAGTAGACATTTTTTTATTTAACTAAATCTGTCTATTAAATAAAATACTTGGTGCTAAATGCGCAAAATCATTTTTGTATTCTTCGCTTTGCAATAAAATTATTTGCGTTTGTGATTCATCTCGTGGATACAGTTTTAACCATGTTTTAACCTCGCTGTGACACCGTGACGTGACCTGATACACTCATTAATAGTATTTATCTCGACGTATATAAATGTGTATGTTCAAGATATACCTACATTGTTGTTGTCTCTAAACCGACCACTGCAATATGATGCGTAGAAGAACTAATTTCAAAACTGAGTTTCTAAGTGTTATTATAAGTGATATAAAATATATTTTAAATATTTGCATGCGAGTTTTATGTGAGGAAAAATTGCTATAAGTGAATTATACATTGCCTAATTATGTTAACGTTTATACAAAAATGTTTAATTACTTGTATATACTTTAATGATACCTAAATAAAATAATAATTATAATAAAGATGCATTAAAATACTGGTGTTTTTTTGAGAAGTGCTTTTGATTGTATGAAACTTTGAGAATCGCAGAAAAAAAATTAAAGCTTTTTCTATAACCTTGACTTTTATATCTGTTTCTATAACCGAAAATACAACGGCTCTTTTTATTCTTATGAAAAATATATTCTATATTTTTAAACATAACTATTTAATCTCATCAAAATAGTTTCAAACTTACGGAAATCGTTTTAAAATTTACTAAAAATAAAATAGTAGGTGAATAGTTTATTGTACCAAAAATCGATGCCAATGAGAACAAACCTCAAAAAGACACCTGTATGATCGAATATAAAAATCTCAATAGTTAAAAATAGTAAATTAACCTACAAAATTGACCGGGTGCTATGTTAAAAAAAAATAACTTACCGGCGATGCTGCTAAACATTTTTTTTTAATATAAAAATCCCACAATATCACAATTTCCGTTATTAGCACTCACGACTGTATGGAATTTTGAACTGCAGGAAAAGCTTTAACTACGCAGTCATAAACCTTCGCGGTAGAAGCGCGCGCACCGACTGACTCAGCGACTCACACACTCAAGTAAGCACGACGTGTCATATCACTCACACACATTTGCCCTCTTCACTATTCGTTGTTGAGTCGAATCGAAATACTTTCAAGGTCCTACCGAGTCCCCGGTTCTGCTGAATACGAGTTTTATACCAACATACATACACTGCAACTTCATGTGGCCGATGATATACAATGGTCAATGTCCATGGGCTGTTTGTATTTTTACCAGTTACGTCATGCTTATTGCGTTTTCCACGCAGTTCCTTTTTAAATTTTTTTTGTCAAGTATGGACAAAAGGTTTTCATTTTCATATGCACCTACGAGACCTATAAATAAACTAGCTGAGCCCGCAGCTTCGCACGCGTGGTATTCGGTATAGCGCGTAACTTTTTGTTTGTGAACCGATTGGAATGAAACAAACACTAAATGTTATGGGAAGCTTGCTACAATATCAGTGAAAACCGCATTCAAATCGGTTAAGCCGTTTCTGAGATTAGCGTGCATAAACGCACAGACAGACAAAAATTCTAAAAACTATTTTTTGACTTCCGACATAAGCACAAGATACAACATCTTTGAGCACAAGCTGTACAAATTGTATTGCTTCCAAAGTAACCACTTATAGGGTTATGTTATAGGATAACCATACAATGATCAGAATCAACTTTGATAATGATAAATTCATTTCCAAAGGTGGCCCTGCCGGGAATCGAACCGGGGACCCCTGACACCTTAACCACTCGATCAATGAATGATTGGTAGGCTAGGCGGCAGTCCTCACTTAAAAGAAAGGTTTCTGATGTTATTTTGTTCCATACAGCTTACAAGTGTAACTGGCCTTTTGTGCTTGTGCTAGTCAAATAATCCACGAGAATATACAGAGAATAATAGACATGAAAATATACAGCAACATGCACTCCGAAAGGCGAAATCGACAGCAATTGTCATCTCAGCGTCCGATCTCCACTGGATAGGTAGGTGGCATAAAGGTAATGTTTGCGGTTAAATAATCTCTTCAATGCACAAAATTTAGGGCGTAATAATTATTTCATGACCCAAAACTGCCCTAATTCAGCATAATATAAACTTTTTAAAATAATAAGAAGGTAAGACTTTGTGCTCAGATATTTAATGTAATGTCGGCAGCAGAGCATTCATCTTGCAGCAGCTATGGTTAGTGGCGTTGTTCGTTCGTACTAATAGGCGACGGTAGCCATGAAGTGGATAGTCAGCCATTATATTTGAAAAAACTTACTAATGAATAGAATATCAAAAAATTTTGGTACCTACATTACAGATACCTAGAATTCATGTTTTACATTTTTAAACTTTATTATTATTAAGAGTAGCATCATTTGATGAACAATTAATTATACCCTTCATCAAAGGTAGCATCGCATTTTTTAAATTGATTTTTACCTTAAAATCACAGTGTTATTGAAAATAACTATCAAGAACCGTATAACTAGAACCTTGATTTTGTCAAATGATGTTGGATATTGAGATGGTAAGTTCAAAGATTACGAGGGGCACACTGAAATGATCAGGAATAAGAAAAACCACATGCACGGTATAGCTAAATTGTATTTTATTGTTTTTCGAAGTATTCTCCGTTCAACTTAATGCACTTTTCCATTCGTGCAAACCAATCATTAAAACAGTAATTCCAGTCTGAAATTGATGTTGACAAAATGGCTGATTTGTACGCTTCCACAGCTGCTTCGGGGTCTTCAAACCGTTGACCGCGTAATAAATCTTTCATTTTAGTGAATGTAAAGAAATCGTTTGGGCTCAGGTCAGGACTGTACGGAGGATGGCTCATCAGCTCAACGTTTTCCTGCTTCAAAAAATCATTTGTCTTCCGAGCCGTATGGGAGCTCGCATTATCGTGATGTAAGATGATGCGACATTTCGGGTTATTTTTTCGGAGTTCGGCTATCATTTCTGGCAAACAAACCGTGATATACCACTCGGCGGTAACCGTTCTGCGTTCCTGTAAAGGAATTGTAGCAACATGCCCCTTTTTCGAGACAAACGTAGCGACCATTTTCTTTGACAAGCTGCGGGAGCGAACCACTTTCGTTGGCTTGACCTCGTCTTCGAAGACCCAAACTGCTGACTGATGTTTTCTTTCAGGTTCGTATGAATAAATCCATGATTCGTCACTTGAGACGATATTATAAACGGCATTTGACTTCCCTCCGTTGAAGCGTTGCAGAGTATTCCGGCACCAATCTACACGAGCCGCCTTTTGCTCTTCGGACAAATTGTGGGAAACCCAGCGGGAAACTAGCTTTCTTACACACAGCTCATTATGTAATATCGACTGAATTGCAGTCATTCCGATACTGATAACAGCCCGAATCTGCTCGTATGTCACATGACGGTCATCTAATATAAGAGTTCGCACAGCTGCGATGTTTTCAAGCGTGCCGCTGTTCTTGGTCGACCTGCAGAAGAAACAGTGCTGAGCGACACACGACCGCGTCGGAACTCGGCATACCAGCGGTATATTGTCGTTTGACTCGGTGCTTCAACATCATAAATCAAAACAAGTTCGCTGAGACATTTATCTTGAGATAAGCTGCGACGAAAATTGTGATAAATTATGGCACGGAAATGTTCACGCGTGAGCTCCATTTCTGTTAACGACGTGTCAACTTTAAACCAACATAGTTTTTGTTTTTAATAAAAAAAATTAATTGTTTGAATGTCATTAAGATTCTAAGAGGCCAGTCTTCAAATTCTAAAAAAGGTTTATTAAAATTCTAAAAAAGTTTGTAACTCAATCCGAAATATTCTATTCCCGATCATTTCAGTGTGCCCCTTGTAGTAGAAACAACTACATGTATACAGGATACCTTTAATCCTAAAAAAGTACTGTTCCTGAGGGTACAGCTAAAAATAATAATAATTTCTGTGAACGGTCTTATAGCGAAGAGTCTCGACCAACACCTTCAGAAGCTCTCACTAGATGCCTGGATCAAGGGACAGATACAGAAAGCGGCACTTCTTGACACAGCACGAATTGTCTCACTCTGCAGCCGTAACCACGGGTAACTTGGGCCTTGCCCTGCTACCTGCGGAATTCCAGTTTTAGGTATTTTATAATATTTATTGTTTTTATAATTATATTGTAAAAAATTTAAAACTAAGGGAAATAAATAAAATATGTATAAGTAATAATAATAATCTAAAAATTCAACGCCTGACAAAAAACTGTGAGCAATATCCAACGGCTATTTTGATAAAATGAAGATGTATTTTTTTCTGCAATGTAACCCCAAGAAGAAACCCATGAAACCTAATGTAAATAGTGTTCGACTAGGTGAATTTATATGTGATTTATAAAAAATGTAGTAACTCGAACTTTTATTGTATAAAATATATCAGAATTAGTCAATGTAAACACACCTCTACCTAAATCAAAGAGTTTCATTTATTTAATCTATGGGGTGTGAAATCCTCACTCTAGCGTTTAAGATAACTAACGCATTTAATTTGATAATGATTAATACTGTATCCATCTAAATAGCTTTTTAAATACGACATTGTATGTGATATTTTTTTAGAAGTTAGAATGGTATAGTAAGCTATCATTAATAGACAGACATAATGCCATCGCGGACTTTTTTGTAGACTTATAAAGGAGAAACAATCCCACCATACATAGTTTATTAGTTACCTATATACCTATCTCAAACGGATTAGACAGCGTTTTCGATGGAAGCTCTCAGACGGCTTGATTTTTTCCGACATCTTCAACGATCATCGTCATATTTCAACCAATTTACACAAAACCTTAACGAATGAACTTCCTCGGGAATCACTCTGTTGATAGATGAAAACCGCATGAAAATCCGTTGAGTAGTTTTTGAGATTTTCGTAAACATATAGACAAACAGACGCGGCGAAGGGCTTTGTTTTTATATGTCTGTATGTAAGAATTACATGTAGGTATATAGTACCTATTTATTAAATTTTCGCTGTGAGGTTTCAATATTATTTGTTTTCTGGACTGAAATTTGTTTTATTACATAAACTTTTAATATTTATCACAGTCATAAAATGTCACCTTATCAAATTATAAATTTGTTTGTATTTAAGATAATCATTTCGTATTTATAACATTAAAAAAAAACAGGTTTAATTCTGTAGATATTAACATGCAATAGAGTTAAATAATTCCAACTTTGATGTTGGCCTTTTATGTTCTGTGGCTTCCAAGAACAGACAATGATAAATACTCACAAGATTGACTAACTCAGTGTGACCGTTTTTTGCAAATTTGATGCAAAATTAATATTTTTAGCCTATTTGGAATATTTTGGAATACTAATGAAATCCAGCTTATTTTGGCATAAATACGATAATTGGTGTAATATCATTTTGTTATAACTTTGTTTTCATATACTGGTAACAATTTACAAAAATGGAACACACTGTTAGGGGAATTACTTACGTAACTTTAAAATGAGGTCACCGCACTTTGAAATTTAAATTGAAACAATCCATCAATTACATCCATCTTAATATTTCAAGTCAAGTGCAAGTTTCATATTTTCATTTCAAAACACTTACTTATTCATTCTCTTTTCTGCCGATATATTTTTTTTTAAATGTAGTACTGGCTGATGTGTTACAATTATGTCTTTTTTGTTTAGTTATATTAATAATTAATATTTTTAATAATAATAATTATTATTATTAGGTATAATTAAACCTATTATGTCTCATGTAATGCGAAGCTGCCTCTTCTTAATAAATACCAGGAAATGTAACCTAGAAAAACTAATATAAAATTGTGACAGCGTATAAACTCTTATGGGGGTTTCATGTAATGTACCACTGCGTTTTGGGATCCTTGATATTTCTATTTAATAAAACTTCGCTTTTCAATAGTTATGTGCACATTATATTGTCTTTTCTGTATAATATATGAATAAAATGAAAACTATAAAAAAACACATCACATTTGTTCGTCTTTTTCTTCTCAACTATTTTTTACACAAATGACATATATATTCCATCTAGCTTTTTAAGAAACCATTCTTATTTTAATTTTTTAAAGTCAGCTAGGATCATCAACATAAACATGGTATAAACAATTTTTGTTTTTTGTCACAGTCAGGTTTTTTTTTCAATAATAAATATATATTTGTTTCATTTTGTAATTGCAATTTTATTATGCAGGATATTTTTAAATTAAAAGTTTTATTTTTTTAGCATATTTTTTGGCAGAATATTTAAAAGTTTTTAGTATATTTTAGCACAGGCAACCCTATGTTTTAGCATAATTATAGTTTTAGGTAGGTACAGACTAATACAACATCTTTGGTTTTAGGCATATATGTAGTTTTAGGACACATCTCAACTCAATTTGAAAATTTTGAAAACGGTCACACTGGAGCTTCTAGTTGCCTAGCAACCTTTCCTTCCTTTCTGTAAACACAACATACAAATACGAAAATGTACGTATTTTGTAAAACTATAATTAGAAATATCAATACCTACAAATATTAACCGCTGTCTCTAAAATATTTAAATTTTATTGTGTTAAAACTAGCTAAGTACTTTCACTTGTTATGTGTGTGAAATGTCGAAGGAAAATACAAATTTGCGGCTGCTTGGGTCACCAGTAAACTTTGCTCATCGAAGTAAAAAAAAGGACGACAGGAAAAATATACGAAACAGGCCGCGTTCAGCTCTTCAGAATTCTTGTTTCACACCTGTAAGTTTCGGTTTTACCCTTATTGATTAAAAGATTATAAGGATTATCGGTATTGATTCAATAAAATATTTTTTCGTATGTACGGAATTATAAATACATATAGTGTCAATTTCATAATAAAATAACCATCTGAATTTCCGACTTCTTTAGTGAGTTTTTAAAAAAAAAAAAACATACCTTACAATTACGAACAACAAGAAAAAAAAGCAGCAAATTTGGTCGAGCTGTTTTCAAATGATGTTCTGTCATACATTAGATCGATGTTCATTAGCAATTGATTTTTATTTATATTAGATTTTATTTAAACAGCCATTGTAATAATATTTATGTTTTATATTGAAATCTACAAATGACCTTCAAGTGAAAAATATGTATTTTAGGAGAATCCAGACAGTTTTAAGAGACCATTTTCAGCTGACACTAACAGAAAAGAACAAGCACCATTGGCACGAAATTTTTTCAAAACCTTTAGTGCCGAGTTGCTTCAAACTTACAGTGAGTATTTATAAAAATGACATTGCATAATTGTTATGTTTGTTTTGCTTTTTTTATATATATTTAGTACTAATGACCTGCTCCTGGCTTTGGAAGGGCGCATTTTTTTTAATGTTAAGATCGGCAGACAGGCTGACGGTCCACTTGATGGTAGGTGGCTACCATCGCCTATAACACAAGCAACGCCAAAGTTGCTACAAGTGCACTGCCAACTACAGTAGGATTAAGGATAAGGGATTAGGAGGGGGATAGGGAAATGGGCTCTGGCATTTCTTATTCACTCACCGAAACACAACAGCACACTGTTATTTCACAGTGGTCTTCTGTAAGAGGGTGGTTACCACCGCCAGACAGGCTGCCCAAATGACTGCGAAACGCAGTATGCCCTGTGACTACTTTCCAGATCCAGCCAAATTTGAAAAGTTCATTTTTCAAAGTTGACCCTGCCGGGAATCGAACCCGGGAACCCTAGAACAGTGTGTTAAGGCAAGCACCCTAACCACTCGTCCAATGGGCTCGTCAATCTCTATATATGTATAAAAATGAATCCCCATTTCCCTTGGTCACGGCATCACGCGTGAACGGGTAGACCGATTTTAATTCGGTTTTCACTGATGGAAAGAGGGATAAACGGGGAATGTTCATATACATATATAAAAAATTACACGCTAGTTATATATAAAGTTATATAGGGGGCGTTATATAAGCTAGGGCCTATACAAGCTAGGGGGTCCTATATAAGCTAGTTATATAGGGGGCGGGTCGCTAGTTATATATAAAAATATTATATGCAATTTATATATAAAATTATATATAATAAATAAAAACCTGCCTCCATTAGTGAAAACCGTATCAAAATTCATTGCATGGTTTAGGAGCAGTTTGAGAACAAGCGGGCAGCAACGTCAATTTATACTATGTATGGATAATAACAAACAGTGATCAACTTATATGTTAAGTTGCATATAAAAAAAACATATTTGTGTTTGACTAATCACACACATGAAGTGAACAATTACGTAACTGTGAAGGAAGTTATGAAATCTCCGAGAGTTGACTGGAATCTCTTCAGTCGAGGAACTGTTTCAGTTGACTCTTGACAGAGATCAGTTCAGGGAGTTGTCGGCCAAACTTCTTTTTCATCCCAATCTGTCACATTTCACGGACATTCAGAGATGTTTAGGATATATTTCAGTTGACATGCCGGGATGCACTCCATCGTACTTCCCTCAAATTATTATAATTGCTAGTTATAGCAAGTCTGTCGGCACTCTTTTCTTCAGACGTCTTTTTGCTCCGTTAGTTCTCAGTAAATCCTGGGCTAATATGTTTGGATGCGAGTCTATCCTTTCCTTGTATCTATAGACGATTCCTTGAATTTTTTCCTTTATGTATGGTATCTGGAGGTCATTATGTATTGTCTCGTTTGAGACAAACCAGGGCGCATCTGCAATAATTCGGAGGATTTTTGACTGGAATCTCTGGATAATATTTAGATTGGATTTTGAGGAGGTACCCCAGAGCTGGATCCCATAAGACCAGACCGGTACTATTATGCACTTGTAGATCATTAGTTTAGATTCCAAGGCCAGTTTTGATTTTCTTTTCAGCATCCAGTACATTTTATTCAGTAGTAGACCAAGTTGCTTCCTTTTTGTTTGGATGTGTGTTTTCCAGGTTAGACGTCTGTCCAGGTGCATTCCCAGGTACCGGACCACATTTTTTTGAGGGATTTGTATTCCATTCATGTGTACTGGTGGACATGTATTTCTTCTGAGAGTATTTTCTTAAATTTAGACTCGTTTACAAAAGACATAATCATTGACAAATTTTGAAACCATGGTATTTTATACAATCTTTTCTGTTTATATTTTACAGGAACACCGACTATTGTTAAAGTTTTACCACCGACAACTGATATTCTAAATAACCCGAAGTTAGGTGAAGGACATCCTGTCAAAAATAAGGAAATTTGTAGTAATGCATCTGACTATGGATCTGAAGACACCCACATCAGCTTAGGCACTAAAATTAAAGCTAGAGCACAAACTGGACCCAAAACGAAAACTAATTTGAATAAAAACTTTTTAAAATATAAGAACTTACCAAAGAAAGGGCGCAAAGTAATGGATTTAAATAACGAAGACAAGAGTAATGACTTTGGGTTACAAGTGAAAATTTCAGAGAGACCAAGACCTCAATCTCCACAAAGAAAGAGTGTATTTGAGCGGAGCTATTCACCTTCATACAAAAGTCATTCATATGAGTCATACTTTCTCCCTCTGGAGACAGATTCTAGAAATGATACTTCATTAATTGGACGTGTTTCATTTAGCAGTGATGATATTAATTATGAAGTAAATAATGCTATAGAAACATATTCACGACGGTTGGCGTTGACAAAGCAACAACTTTCTTTAGTTGAAGAGGAATCAACTCAAGATTTAGAGAGTGTACCATCACAAAATTTGTCCAGTTTATCTCCAGAAAATTCCCTTGAAGTACCAAAGGATATAAAAAATGATAATGCTGGTGATTTTACTAAACGTGACACCTATGTTGTGAACACTAATGAGACTTATCCAGAAGTTTCAGACAGTTTTTTTAATGAAACCAAGACTTACAATAACTTTTATGATGATTTACGTTCAAGTGATGGACAGTTTAAAAGTAGAATGTCTAGTACAGCAGTACATACTGACACTTCTTCCAAAGACTCTGGTTATCACGACAATGGGGGTAATGATGAGAAATCATACATACATGATTACTCACTTCCTACTACCGCAATAATAAAAGATTTTGATAGTCGAAAGAAATTAAATAGTGAGATGGAAAGCGAACCTAAAAGCTTAGATAGTGCATCAAATAGCTATGACAAAGCTAAAAATTATCAGTTGGATAAGAAATGTAATTGGATGGAACCATTGAATCACAGCCGGTTATTATACAAGGATTTCTTTTTAAAAAAAGAAGGACACATAGCTATAGCTCCGCAAAACTCTCCTAGTAAAAGTGATATTCAGACATTAAACATCAGTGAACCTAAGAAACATAGCGACGGAAATGAAAACGCAGAGTATCCATCTTATTTACGTAATTGTACTACAAAAGCTTACACTTCTAAAGTAATTGAGGATTATAAAAAGGAACTAGAAGCAATAAATTGTTTACACGAGCTTACGTTAAAAGATATTAAAACTGATGCTATATCGCCTACTCCACTTAGCATGGATAAGATGTTTGAAGAAAATTCAAATAGCAATCAAAATGAGTCTCATGAAGTTGGAGATGCTGTTAAAAATAAGAATATATTAGATTGCAATAAGAGGGCAGACATAACTAAAGTCTCTACTAAAGAGCTAATACAGAAATATTTAAAAGTAAAAGGTGGTGATTACTGTCATGATGAATTTTGTAAGAGCTTGAAGAAACTGGATAAAAAATCAAGTAACACAGATTCTCAAGTCATAAACAAGAGTTTAAATAATACTAACAAATTTGTACCCATGAAGAGTAATTTACAAGTGAATGTAAAGAATCAAACACGCAGAAACATTTTCACTGCAAATACACCGTTAAGCGCTAGAATAGAAAGCGTGCAAAACGATAAAGATGTCGATTCATGGATGTCTCTATCATCACCATCACCACGAAACATTGAAATTGAAGCAAGTCCTTATCCAGTCGAAGAGGCCAATGAAACTAAATCTTCAGAAAAGAGTGATAAAGTTGAAATTTCAGTTGAACCGTCATTGAAAGATAGCAAAGTGGAAGCATATCCGAAGGCGAATGATGTTAAAGAAACTCCAATGGAACTAAATTCTAAATCGACTGTTTTGGACATATACTCAATGCTGAAAGAAATCGAAAGTTATGCAGATAATCCTGTCACAGAAGTGAGTTCTAATAAGGTTGAAAATCTACAACCTAAGAGTGAACAGGAAGAAATGTCGATTACACCTAAAGATAATTTTATGTAAGTACTTTGTTCCAATTTAGTAGTCTCTTAAAGCAGTATCTTGGAAAAAAATAGGAAATTCAATCAGCTGCTAAGGCTCGACCTAAGAATGTTAATTTATATCTATCATATATTATCACCTGGCCGCAGGACCCTCCATGCTCAATTTGAGAACTCACCTACACTATCGGTTATCCACTCTGCGACAAATTATCCAATTCTCTTTACGGTTATCCAATTCTCTTTATACATATAAAGTGTTTTTATATATAGAGTCTAGCGATTATTTGTATGGGAATCGGTGCAGCGCCACTAGCAAATAGTTGAGGAACTAAAATCTGGGCCCTGAGTTTTGTAAATCTACTATGGGAAAGCAAACATATACGACAGCTTAAATCGTTAGCCTATAAATTTGGTAGCGTGAGTCACGAAATAATGTTTGTAAACTTTGTAAGTGACACAGTATTGACACAATATTCGGTATAGTTATATAAAACTACTTTGGTCTTTGGTACTTATATTTTTCGATTTTAGAATAAGAAGATAGTAGTACTTAGGCACTTAGGCATTTACTGGGTAAGCGTGGTCCACCTTCGGCCACATCTACACCTCACATCAGGTGAGATAGTGGTCAAGCGCTACCCTGATCTAATAAAAAAAAAAAAAAAACTATCAAAATAGTTAACAATTTTACGCTCAAGTAGATTTCAAGTAGATATGTATAAATTTAGTGTATTTTTTAAAATGCCATAACAATGACTTGTTTCAGGGAAATATTCGAGTTTCTTGAAAAAGTTGAACAGAGTGCCAACGATGCTTTATCCGTAGTTACAAATACGACGCCACATACTACACCCAAGTAAGTAAAATCACAACTAAATTCTTCTAATTTACCCTACGGATTTTAATACGGTTGTCACAACTAATGCATCAGTTTATATATGTTGTTTATCTTGTTTGCTTTCATATGGGCTTGATTACAAGTCACAGTGTATATTCATTCTACATAATAGATCTTATGAACGAAGTTTTATAGCATTCTATTACGTTAGATTTGGTAGGTAGTATGCCGTCTTTTTATTCAAATTTTTTGAGTTTTTGAGTTAGTTCTCTTTGCTGTGCGACATGTGGCGATTTTGATCTTTCTTCATTAACATTTAATTGTATTTTAATATTTCAAAACAGGTTGGAAGCTCTTTTGAAATTGCCTCAAACTGAGTTGGCACAGAGGTTGGTGACCGCTTCTTTACAATTGGAGGAAAGGTCTTGTTGCATCGCTTTACTACAGGAGAGCTTGACCAATAACAAGGAGCAGGTGACAATTGTGTTTTTATGATACAATTTTGTTTTTTTTTTGCATAAAATATGGATTTGCTTTAATATACCGTTCATTACGAAACTTAACATCGTACGAGCTGTAATTTCACGGTTTTCCTTAAGAAGTTGCTTAATAGGGGGCTTGTCCAATTTATAATATCTTTTAAAACTTTTTGACACTATTGTAATTTTACCCTTAATTTGTTAATTTCAGATGATAAATAAAGTGAGTAATTTGGAGAAACAATCGCATCGCAACATCGCCAAGGTGAAACTTGAATGTGAGGAAGCGATCAAGAGACACCAAAATTTTATAGATCAGGTTAGTATAGTACGTAAGGTTTGTTTCACAAAAACTAATCTCAAGTAGAATTTAGTGCGATGGGAAATATTAGTTTTTATTGTATTAGCTTTTGCCCGTGACTTCGTCGGCGCCCCTATTTCTTGAAGCGTCAAAAATTAAAAAAAAAATCAACACTATATTTTTCCGGAACTGGCCACTTACGTAAACAATATTTAAAAAGTATTTGCACAACTTTTGAAAATGGAACTCTTTGGCTGTAGAATACAGTTTGTTTCATCCGACTATTACTTGCTTTTAAATTGTGACGTTATTTTTGAAAATTGTGTATTTACAATCGCCACGGATTTAACTCGTGAAATTTTTAGTAATTAAGAATTAAGAACCAGTTACGTGGTCAACGATTTTCATCACCAGAGGAGACGTCGAAGAGTTTGAAAAATATGTTTTTCGAGGTCACAACGGAGGAGTGGGACCTCGATTAGTTCGAGTGGGATTAGTTTATTCGTATGAAAAAGTGCATTTACGCTAACTGAGAATATTTTGAGAAACAATAAATTCATTTTTGATCATTCATAGTAAACCTTTGTTATTCATTCTGGAAACTTTCAAGACTTCGTAAATCAGAATATTTAATATTCACACATTGGTTATATAAAACAAAAATAAAAAAGGAAAAACAGGTTGAAAACGTAAAAAAAACACGAAAATTATTATTTTACAGTTAATAAATGACAAGAAGACGTTAAACCATCGTATCGAGCAACTGGTGAGCGAGCGGAGGTCCTTAGAAGAGAAATGGGAAAGATCTGCGCAAGCCCTCGAAGAGAGGTACAAGTTGGAACTCCGAAACCAAAGGGACAAAATGGCTGCTGCACAACAGGTGATGCAAATTCTTAAACTTATATAAAAAAACACTTAGAAAACTTTACTCAATGTTTTTATACGTACTAATGTATAAGGGCTAGAGTAACCGTTTGTTGGTTTTTCTATTGTTAAATTTACACAAATAAAGAGAAAACTAATACAATACTGCCCAGTATGTAAATACTCATTTAATTGCTATTTTTGTAAATTAATTTTTAACATGAACCATTTTATATGAATCGTGCGATGCGCGTCGATAACACATTTTTAATGTCTCGTAGCGACATCTAGTCTCACATCGCGTAAATACAATATAATTTTTTTTAGAAACTAAAACTTGCGACAGTTAAAAATACAATTTGAAAAAATGGAGAACACAGAATTTGACGTGTTAATTAAACATTGTTTTTCACGCGAAGAGACAGTTAGTTACACAGGCGGAGGATAAATTGACAAAAAAAAAGTAAATAAAAAGATGCAAAGTACATTTTGATGTAGAAAGTAAATATTTCATTTTCAGTAAACTTGATAACAAAGAAATTTCTCATAATCCACTTTGTAATTTTTGTCAAGTTCTAGGCTTTTTAAAAGTTATACATTCGTTTCAGTCTTCGCTTTCCAATTTGAATAGTTATTTAACTGAAGTTTTATGCATAAAGTTATTATTAAAATTTTCTATTATATTATGTTAAAATTATATTATAAGCATATCTTGTATCACTTATATGAAGGACTTTAAAATAATTAATACTTTATTAAGCTGGTTCCATTCGCGTGTCGCGCCATTAGAAATATTTTAATATTTTGATATAAGTATTCTACTTATGTGTTACTCCGGGAATTCTACAGTGAAGAGATGAGGGCGCGTTACATTAAATTCACTTTGTTTTCATGTTTTGCAGGTTGCCAGGCAACGATGGGTTCGGCAGAAGGCGGAGAAAATTAAGGTGAGTGTTTAGTTTAATAAGTTTACTACTGAAGAATCGATTTTCATTTAAGACCCCCAGAATCGACATTTTATGAGAAATAAAAAATAATACAAGCGTTAACTATAAGTGTTATGTTCTTATGCGCAATGTAATTTGCACACTAAAAAGTTCTACCCAACTTCGATAGATGTCGTTGATTCACCTAATTTGCTCTATTTTCCTATTGCATAGTCATAGACAATAGTACTTAAATAAGGGGTAAAGGTAAACTCCAGTAGTACGTTGGAGCTGACACGCACACTTTTTTAAATTAGTTTAGTATAGAATAATATTCGTATTATATTCCTTGTAACAACAAGGAATCTAAAATGCTCAAATGTTTAGAAACCAGAAAATTGTAAACTTTCCTTGAACTTGAACTTGAATCTTTGTTGAACGTTTACTTTTTGATATGTGATTATTGTTTTTGTAAATTTGACAGGAGTTGACAGTAAAAGGCCTGGAAGGTGAATTGAGAGAGATGGCAGAAAGGCAGCAGAAAGAGATAGCAGACCTGAAGATGTCACATGCGGAGCAATGTGGGAGGATTCAAACGAAGCATGCGGCGGAAATGGAGGATCTAAGAAGGAATATGGAAGAAGAGAAGGAAGCAGCACTGGTAAAAGAGAGACAGATGGCCAGCGCTAGGTGAGAAAAGAAATTATTTTAACGCGTGGTTTTCTTGAGCAAAAATTTTGAATCAACTTATTGGCGACTTATCAAATAGACCGACAGTCTGCTTTCCACACATTTTATGAAAGAAAATTGCAGTATCTGAGTTCAGTAACGTGATGTTGTAGACTAGAGAAGCAGATCTTGGAGCTGGAGTCGAGCTACCAGGAGCAAAGGAGTCGACTAGTGGCCGAAATGAGGGCAGAGAATGAAAGGGCGGCAGCTGCGCTTGTGCTCCGCGAAACAGCCACCAGGGGCGATTTGGGTATGTCCTTGTCACATTAATACTTGAAACTATTTGAGCAAATATCTATCTTGTTCACTCAGTAAACAATATATTTTGTTTGACGATTGAGTCGGCGGTAGTAACTCTGCTTGCTGTGCCAGATGTAGCGGGTCCTGCTCAAGTTAAACATTTGTATACATGAAAATGTCTATATGTCTGGTTTAGATGATTTTATGTATACATGTAGAAAGAGTAAGTATGTAAGTATATTTATTAGTCGTTTAGCACCCATAAAACAAACTATGCTTAGTTTTAGGCTAAATGGTGCTATGTGACATGTCCTAACTAAACAAGAATAACAAAAGTGTTTTTGGAAACGAGAATGTTTCGAATTTATATATATCTTTAACCCGCGAAACTTTTAGAACCACCAAGTGGCTTAACATTTTATTTAGTTGGAGTTTATTTTAGTTGTAACTATTATTCTTAATTTTTTTATTTTCTTTCTGGTATAGTAAAAACTTGAATGTGCCACATTAGAGCAAAGTTTATTTGGCGATTTGAAGCATTTGAATCTCTAATTACAGTCAGGATTCTAATTTGAAATCATTCGTTTGTTTAATTAATTACCAAATTTAATTTCTATTTAGTTACCAAATTGTGATTCAATCTTCATACAATAATTAAATAGTCATCAATCCTAAGCAGTTTTATCAGTTTTTTATTTTTACACTAACTTATACTAATGATCGCCCAGTGGTCAGTTTTATGGCAACTCTCCCAAACGACACCTCGAAGGGTTCAACAACCTCTTTTTAAAAGGTGAATAAATTACTGCACAGTGCGTTTGTTACGATTTCACGCCTTTACTACTCAACTGATCATCAGGAAATTTTGCATACACGTTGTCAGACATACAAAAAAAGACACAGGGTTACCTTTCATTCACAAAAGAGTATTGTTCTCAAAGGATCATCAAAAACAAAAAAAAAGCCTGACAAATTTCAGGCGGAGAATCAGACTGAGATGGACAGCGATATTATTTAGTAATATCTGTAGATTAGATATAGACATAGAAGAGGCATTAGTCATTTTATTAACGTGCCTTTTCTTACTAACTGTTTTACATTTCTGTCGGTTGAATATGTCTACAGCTTGAAAACATGTTATAGTAATTTTTATTGACAGAGAAATGGAGAGAAGCTCAAGAGAAGATTTTACAAGAGAAGAAGCTTCAAATGGAACAAGATATGTTAAAGGAAAGAGAAAAATTGGAAGTGAGTGCCTAGGAATACTGTATTAATTGTGAAAACCTCTTGGCATAGCAAGAGGAAATGAACATTTATGAGCTTGTCTAAAATGTCTATACTATGTCATTTTTTATTTCATTCTAATATAATAGAATACATTTTTTTTAGAAATCGCTACACAATGAAAATATAAACGTATTGTATTTTTTTTTTATAAAATATAGAGTTCAAAAAATATTCCACGGCCCATTGAGAAGATTCTTTGGACATTTATCAAAAGTCATGACCTATTTCACCTATTGAGACGAAAATATTTTTCTAAGCATACAACTTATTCAATGATTGATGAAATTCCAGGAAGAAATGAAACAAAAGAATTTAGATATAGAGAAGAAATTCGAACAGTACAAGAAAGATTTTGAAATGGAACAAGCGGTGGCGTTTAAGAAGAAAGTGGCGGAGATATCGGCGCAACACAAGCAAGAGAGAGACAGGGAGATAGAGAAAGCCATAGACACGCTCGAGGCTGAAGCGCACGCCGGCAGGAGAGAATTGCAAGAGGCTATGAGGTACATATGTTTTCAATCTTTTCATCTAAAGGGTTTTAAACTTTTTTCTAAATTACCTACTCATTTCTTTATATACCTAGTGAAATAAGATCCACAGAATACATTAATCGTAATGCAATAATTTCCGCTATCGTCTGGTTTCTCAATGCGGACTACATTTTTCATACAAGATTTCGACATTTGCTTACTTGTTATACTGCAATAGAATTAGCCAACATAAATACATACGTTAGCTGTCGCACAGATCTCAAAGTGACAGATAACGTAACGCTTTTTAGTTACGCTTGTATTAGTTTTCCTCCTCATAAAATTTCCATACCGGGGGCCTTATATCAAAATAGATTCTTAAGGAGCAAACTCCAAAAACGCATTGAAAGTCCTATTTCTCAATATAGCGTTTTTGTTAATTTGGCACAAGTTTAAGTTAAGATAAAATCGTACGAAGTTATTTAAATATATAACCATTTTCAAACTTTTAAAATTGATTTATTGAACTGAATATGAGGGTATTAGTCGTTTTTATTAAACATTTCAGGCGTAACAAAGAGCAATACGAAGTGGAGTTGAAAGAATTGGGTGAGACAAGGCAGGCAACGCTGCGTCGGTACCAAGAGGCCCAAGCCAGAGTGAGAGAGACGGAAGACAAATGTATGTCACATAATCTCTTTTACAATATATCATGCACACAGAGTACCTAAATGTTTTCCATATAGTTTTTGTTTTGTTGGGATATTTATGTTATAGTTCTAAATGTATTCTCAACATAAATGTTATTAGTAACAGTAATTTGGTAAAATATTTTCTATGTAAGTAGTTAAAAAAAACATTTAGTGCCTGTTATAATGGTCACAAAAGGTGATCTCTTACATACAAGGAGTCGGCGTGGTAGAGAGGATTAATATTAGTAACTTTTTAAGTGTAAATAACATTAAAACTAGTCACACCAAATCAAATCATAATGAATTCACAAACTAAATCTGACTAAATTACATTATGTCACATAAAGTATGTAACTGGAAGCCAATATAAGTGAATCCAATCTAAATTAATAGGCATATTTGATTAGGTATCTCATTGTGATCTTCAAACTTTTTTGTATCAGAATTTTAACTCAGTTGAGCTATTTAAACAATTAACCTAACACGAGTATCATAATTATACCTACTCCCAAGAAACACCAAGTATGGAGAGTGACGAATTTGTATGAAGTATCTTAAAACAGCAGCCTTCGCTACTGCGGCTGTGTGGACGGGCGCATTGTCATGAAGAAGCCGCACACGCCTTTGCTTAGTTTTCCTCTACGGTTTTGCTTGATTTTTTCACGCAATTGCTCGATAAGGTTAGGATAATAGCTTCCTGTCATCGTAGTATTGCGTTATTTTATGTCTATGAGAAGGGCCGGCTTTACCTATAGTACAGGGTGTGCCGTGCACACGGGCGCGGGGTCTTAGGGGGCGCCGAGCAAGTGCCGCTCACAACATCTCCAAAGAGCTTGTGTCGCAAGCTCCAAAGCTCTCAAAGAATCTGTCACAATGTTATGACCAACGCCGGGCGTGGTAGCAAAGCAAGGCGCGCCACGAGCGGCCAACAGTTTAAAGCATTTAAAATGTTATAAATCCAAAAATAAAACATATTGAATGAGTTTCAAGATACTGATGGAGAGGGCGCCAGGGTATTGATTGCACACGGGCGCTACATGAGCTAGAGTCGCCACTGTCTATGAGCAATATTCCTTGACAATCCCAGAATATCTTAGCCATTATGTTTTTAGTGGATTGAGGCACCTTCGCCTTTCTGGGCGGTTTTTCACCAGAACAACGCCATTCCATCGACTATCTTTTTGAAAGGGGATCATAGTATAGTACCATAGTTTCATCCCTTAAGACAAATAACTCCAAGAAATCGTTCCCGTTTGTGCCAAATACCTCCAAAAGTGCTTTAGAGCACGATACTTGCTGACTTCGCTGCACACTCGAAAGAAGTTTTGGCTTTGTTCTTGAAAAATCCTCAAGAATAGTTTTTGAAATAGCTGTCCCTGCTGCTATTTCTTTCATCTTTAGACGTTGGTGCTCCAGTACTTCTTCTTCCACTAACTTGTTTGGTGTGAGTGCCTCAACGGCCGAAAGGAGCGAGGCTCATCGTCAAAAGACTCTTCCTAAACGAAATAGCGTACACCAATCTTTCATGGTGGAAAATAATGGAAATGAATCCGTACCGTTATCCAAACGTTGTTTAATATTGGTTGGACAAGGAATTTAATCACAGACCTATATGCGAATTTAAACATGATAAAAACATTGCGACTTAGTATGTATTCTTCCAAAGGTCTAAAAGCTAAATTAATGACAGTTATATCTTGAAAATTATTTCGTTTAAGCAAAAAATTATGACAATTAAAATTATATAAATATACTAGCTGACCCAGCAGACGTTGTCCTGCCAGAAAATAATTCCGCAATCCGATTGTGGCGCCACCTATCGAGTCCAGTTTTATTTTGAAACCATATGTTAAAGTGACGCGTTACTTCACGTCAATGAACGACGGTTAAATTCTTATATTCTTCATACAAAAATACTAAAACCGCGATTAAATTAAAAAATGGGGTGGGGAGGATGAAAAATACTTTACGACCTATTCTCATACCTACCAAATATAGAAAAAAAATCATAAAAATCGATCCAGCCGTTTCGGAGGAGTTTTGTTACAAACACTGTGACACGAGAATTTTATATTAGATTAGATATTGTTATATCTAATATATTAGATATTGGTTTTTTTTAAATTATGTACATATGCCAACATACACAAGCGCTATTTGTATAGATCGTCATAGAAAAATATTTGCTGCGAGGACTTTGTAGTTTTGAATGTGGCGCATCGACATAACGGAAAAATAGAAATAAAAAAATTTCCTTTTTCTTTTTAGGTGCTGAGTTGGAAGTTGTGATAGGTCAACTTGAAACGAGGAATAAAGTTTTAATCGAAGTGAGTATAGAACAATGTTCTTAAATTTAAGATACTACTAATTACTATTACTAACTAATAATACTACTAATAATACTATTTATTACTTTGTGACGTTTGTTAAACTTCTCAGTATTACTATCTCAGACAGTAAATTATATTTTGAAGTTCTATCACCTTCTAATTCATTAATAAATAAAAATCTTATTTATTATAAAAAAAAACTGACGGTCCACTTGGTGGTAGGTGGCTACCGTTGCCTATAACAAAAGCAACGACACACATGTTGCAACTGCGCTGCCGGATTTAGGATAAGGGATTAGGAAGGGATAGGGGAATGGGTTCTGAGATCCCTTATTTACTCAATGAAAAGCAACAGCACACATTCTGTTATTTCACCGTGTTCTTCGGTAAGGGAATCTGGTTAACTGCCGCTAGATGGACTGCCCAAATGACGCGAACTGACACTACTTCGAGCTTGAAAGAAATGTATACTATATATAGAAAATAAATATCAATAAAAGCGACAAATACATGCAACATAATATGTTGCATAGCTAAGCTTCCGCGAGAGCTTTTCAGAATATTACTATTTTACTAACATCCCATGTCTTGTTTGTACATAAATATGATCGATGGGTTTATTTGTTATTATAAAACAAACAAAAACTTTTATTAAAAAAAAATCTTTTAAAGTAATCTTTTAAGTTTTAAAGTATCTTTTTTTTTGAAGAAAAACACTCAGCTCGAGAGTCAACTGGAAGATGTGAGGAAGAGTTGCGAGTCATCTTGGCAAGAGAAGTTGGACAACGCGAAGAAAGAAATGGAGGATTCGAGGAGGACTCACGAAGAACAAATGCATCAATTGTACGCCAAGTAAGTTTAACTTTAATATTCGTTATATAATTTTTAGTTGTATCTTTTAAGTTTTTTTTATTATAAGGTCGGCTGACGGGGTAGATGGGGGAGGGTGAGTAGCCTACGTTACTCGCTGATAATGTAGCTTTCTATAAGTGAAAGAATTTTTAAAATCGGTCCAGTGGTCTTTGAGTTTATTCATTACAAACATACAAAAGTACATACACACATACAAATCTTTTCTCTTTATAATATTAAGCACAGATGAACACATGAAATTAAATATGACTAATAGATGTGCAGACCCGACCGTACTTCGAAAATTAAATTGGTGAATTTGACTAATCTGTTTCAGGGTGAAAGTGGCGGTCGCTCGTAAAGATTCAGCAATCCAAGCGTTGACGCGTGAAACGACCAAATATCAAGAGAAAATCACAATGCTCGAGCAAAAATTGCAACAGCAGAGAAAGGATTTCTTAAAACATAAATAGTTGCTGGTTTTGTGAAGAAGTTTTACATGTTGCATTTAAATATTCTTATTCTTCAGTAACACTCAGTGTAACAATAAAAAGGTTATACTCGACGCGATTGCTGTAAAATTTTGACTTTAGGTTTGAAACGCGCCACGGGTAAATTGCGCTTCTACACAGTATTTCTGACGGTAATAGGTAATATAAAGATCGTCAGACAGGCTGACGGTCCACTCGCTGGTAAGTGGCTACGGTCGTCGTCTATAAAACAGGCAGCGTCATTGGGATTTCAAATGTGCTGCTATTCCCGATCTATAACTGGTTATAGATCGGGGTCCGTTAATTGATCCGTTAATTTATTTACGGATTATAAATTGATTCGTTAATTTAGTTACGAGTATCTTTATAAACACCTGTAAGCCTGGATTGTAAGCCTGAATCTATAACAGTGACGACGGATATACAAAATTATTTTAGTATATCTTAGTTTGACCATGTTTGGGTCACAGGGATTATAAATCGCAATGGAAATATTGGGGCATGTTCTCAGTATTGCCATTAATGGAAATACATAATGGAAATAGTTGGGATACACCTGTTAGACGACCTTACATAATAAAGAAGAACTTTATATCTTCTTTAAATATAGTTATTTAGTTCACAATCCGTCCAAATTAGGTATTTATTTTAGTTTAGTAATGTTGCATTTATTTGCCATTAAATTAACCCCCTTTTTAATTATTAAATTATTTTATTGCTAGTTGTGACATATGAAATTTACATTTGTCGTTAATTTATTTGCAAAATAATTTTTACTGCTAAAATGTAGTACTTTTTGACGTAATGATACATATTCCCCAAAATGTAACCTTTTTTTTTTAAATAAAGCCTAAATTAATTCCGGTAAGTGTTAGTTTTATTGCTTATGTGTGTATTGTGTTCGTATTATATTTGCCTTTAAATAGACAGTCTTTAAATTCATATATTTTGTTTTATTTTAGTTACTATGAATAATGGAGAAGACCAACGTTTTTTTTTTTCAGCATATCTACAAAATAGGTAACTCAAGAAAAAAGAATCTATTTTTATTTTTTCCTATCTTCAAAAATGACTGAGATATTAAACGTTAAAGACGGCTTCCGCGGCAAAATCCGAGTAAGCGACCGCGCTAACGTGTGACGTCACTCCCTCCCTCTACATTATCTACATAGCATACCTTCATACTTTAACTCGTTGCGCTCGCAGTCTCGCTATAAATTGAATTGTTTTTTTTTTTAATATTGGATCACTAAAATGGTTAAAAAATATTGTATAGTGCCTATGTGTACCAACTCCAGTGTAAAAACACCCCGAAAATAGTTTTTTTTTTCTGTACCAAGCGGTAATATTCGGAAAAAGTGGTTAAAGATGACTTAGGGTCAGCTCACACTGGAAAACGGCGGGCGCGTACTGTTTAAGATAACAATAGAATAAGAACTTAAAAGATACACAGTTCAATGATTCGTAAAGGTTTCCTCGCGCCACTTCATATGATTCATTGAACTGTGTACCTTTTGCTGAAGTAAATAAGTTCTTTATTCTCTATTCTAAGTGCGCGCCCACCGCATGCCGGTGTGAGCTGACCCTCAGACTTAGCTCGACAAAATTTGTCGAGTTTTCTCTCTTTGAAAGTTTGCTTTAAAACTGCCGCTACGAGTGTTTATTATTATGAGGTGGAACAATGGACTGCATGCTTAATGCTTTTGGTCGTATGATCTTAAAAACGATACCAGGGATACTCGGCCATCAAAATTACATGCTATCTTAGCCGAAATAACTCTCATTAAGAACCTTTTGTACTATGGAAAAGTTACCCAAGCGAGAGAAGTTGGCAAAAGCGATCAGAAGATCACGTCATGAGAGGATTCGTTTATTCTTCCCGATTCTGATGCGCTAGTAAAGGATAAGGGACAAGAAGGGGATAGCGAATAGCTCACACATTCCTTCCCCTACAAATGGTGGGATCAATAATTTTATTTGTTTTATATAAATAACGCGTTACAATCTTGTATCTTAATAAGACATCGCATATTTTTGAAAGAATTTGGACCACTCTCCGTGGACCAGTACCACCCTGACAGTGTCAGGGTGGTGCTGGTCCATGGAGACAGCCCTACTAAATTAGCACCAAGCATTACTAAATTACAGGAAAACAGTGGACATACTGGGATAAAAACAAAGAATTCTATGAGTTATAATAGGGAATTTAAATGGATGCAGATTGCGGAAGAGTGTGGGTGAAACTCAATTAAAAAGACAATGTCCATCATAGTGGAAGCTTACTGGTTGATATAGCTTTTTGTTATGGTTGATTTGCAATCAACAAAATATTTAACAGAGAAGAACATATCTTTTGATAACGTTGGCTCATCTAGGCTTGACCTTTTTACATTTCAAAGAGCAAACTTAGAGCTTTATGTGAGTTTCATAACTTATAACTTCGGCTAGTCGGATAACAAGGTAAACAAAGTTTCTTGAGGTTTGAAAAAATAAAAAACCATAAGAAAAAAATAATCAAAATATGCTTATTGTATAAAAAAGGTATAGTCATACCAACAGGTAAGTTTAAAGCTTAGATTTAGTACAAATTGTACATTAATACTTCGTCAACTTATTTAGGATAAATTTGTAATCCGTATCTTTTACGGATATAAGATAAATATTTTTTATAAATATTCGTAATAACAAAAAATTATTTTGACAATTTTTGGAAAGTTATTAATCCATTATGTATACAGAGCAGATATAAAACGAATGTTGCGGGCGACATCGCCAGATGGCGCGTTTTATGTTAAGGTACCTATAATAATATTAATTTTATAGTATTATTTTAGTAGGAAATTTAAGCTGCCTTTGTTTTTCTATATAATGAGTATTTTAAGTGACGTTTTACGCTAAAAAAAATTAGATATTTGTTACAAATTTACCCCAAATTTATACGCAATCCATATAACATAACATAATTCATATAACATCGCTTTTTACATTTTTTTTTTGTAATGTCTTACAACAATTCTTGTATAAAATATTTTATTATACGCCGGAAAAAACTCAAATTCCTTACAATTAATTTAAATGGTAGATAGGATTGGTGTGTGTGAATACTTCTCTCAATTATATAGAACAATCAAAACTTTTTAAACTTTATATCCAACTTTTTATACATCTTCGATGTATACTTTAAAAAATATACTCGTATCTTTGTATACTCACAATACAAAAAAATAATCTTTTATTACTCAATAAAATTGTCCTCAAAGTCAATAAAAATAACCACACCAATTTTATTATAGAAATTTGATATAGGTAGATAACTTTCTTTTGTACATGATTATGTACTTTAGGTGATATTTAATACCTAAAACACTAGACAATATACTACAAATTAACTCTGTGTAGTAACCACGTTAGATACTTCTATACGTATATTATTACGACTAACTATGGGACGTTCTGGAGAAAGCGTTCGCGCCGGCCGAAAGCCTCTAACGTCCCACCCTTTTGATGGTAGCCACGCCCCTTTCCGATTAGTCTCAAAGGAAATTGGTCCTTATGTTTACAACATAGAGTTTACATTTCAACAGAAATAACAGACTTTCAATGGCTTGTTTACCTTGCCTTGCTTACATTTTCTGGTAAATTCGAAATACATCGAGGCATTTAGCGCCAAATATTTGCACCCTGCACGTAACAATATATTTGATATCACCAAGGACGCCACACCTCAGTACTGCCAGAGGCACGTTCCGAGCCTGTATCGTCTTCTGGTTCTTTCGCTTTAGGGCCATTGTCTTTACTACTCGAAGACTGGGCCAAAGAATCTGCCGTGTGACTTATTACTGTTCTAGGTATTGACATATCTTGGGCTCTGCCAACCGTACTTAGAGTCGATTTTTCAATTGGCGTCGTTATACTTTCTGGCAAGGTTAATTTTGGAAATTTCCGAACATCAATTTTCTTTTCTGCAACGGGCTCAAATGCGGACACTCTTTGGACGGTTTCATATTTTCTTTCCATTATATCTGTATCCTTTTTAGGAACTTTTGCTGCAGACCCAGACAACTCTGGAACAGATCTCTTTAATTTTTGTCTTATTGAGTAGTCCACTGCACGTTTCGGTGACGCATCGATTCCGATTTTATAATTCTCCACATCTATAACTATAGACAAAGGCTCCATGTATTTCTTATTTCTTAGCGCTTCTTGCCTCAATGACTCTGGTGATATTGTTGTCGAAGACACGGTAGGTTTTTGAGTTTCTGGACTAGAGTCTTGGTCGGACGCTGATCTGCTTGGGGGTGTTGGGTAAGGATAGCTTTGGACTGGACGTGGCGGTGTTTCTAATTCAGTTGATGAATCGCAAGTGGATCCGCACGACATAGGACTTAGTGGTGGACTTGTAGGCTTAGCCGATTTGACGAAGTGAAATGCACTGGGTCTCTCATCTTCGAGTCTTAAAGGGTCAGGTATTAAGGGAGGATATTCCTTTGGATGCAAATGCTCGATCCCCGATAGACAAGAGGTGAGATGATTTCCCAATCTATGTCTGAGTCCTGTTGGTACGCTGGCAAGCCTTGAGAGGTATCTGCGCACTTCGACAGCACAATCGCCGAATCCAGACTTGAATCTGTGCAGTACAGCGGGATCGGCCGCTATGGCAGCCGCCAACTGCTGTCTTTGGAGTTTCTGAAGGTGCTTCACGGTCATTTCCAGGATATCAGCCTTCTCTAGTTTGGAGTGACGTGCTGGCTGAAAAAAACAACATGTAATCGTTAAGAGAAAATGAATAGATTGCCATCTAATTGCCATCTAGCGGCGATACCCACTTTGTTAGAGAAGACCACCGTGAGGTAACAGCATGTGCTTCTGCGTCAGGTTGCTTAAATAATATCTAAGTTTTGTTGTAAACTTATTTGTATCTCTGTCTCTTTGTATTCAAATTGATACTACATATTTTTCATATTAACTTAATACTAAATTAACGTTTACTAATGTTAACTTGAGCAATGCTTCTTATTACTCAACAAAACTTTTACTATAAATATAGGTAGGTAGGTAATATAAGAGTATCTAAAATATTTAAATATATTTTTTATATCTATTTGAACCGAAGCAAATATTTATTTAGTCATGCGATTGATACCTATAGATAAAATTGAATTTATTTGAAAAATATTGTTCAGAAAGACCTATTTTATTATTAATAATAAACTAGAATATTAGATTGGCGAGTTCGTTGGTCAAATGGTAATAGTGTTAGCTTAACAATATTTATTTTACATTATTTTTTACATAAATATTTTAAGCCTACTAATATTATAAATGCTCAAGTTTGTATGTTTGTGTGTTTGTTACTCAATCACGCCAAAACGGCTAAACGGATTTGGATGAAATTTGCCACATAGATAGTTCATTACCAGGATTAATATATGGGATACTTTTTATCATGGAAAAATGTTAGGTTCCGATTTTTTTTTGTTTTAAAAACATAAAAAATTTGCGCCACTGTCGTCACAGCGATGGAGATGTCAGGCATTATATTACTCATATTTTTTTCTCAGGTGTTACATTTTTCATTTATCAACGCGGGCACCAGATAGTATAAAATACTTTATATATGTGTCCACCTCTGTCTGTTTCTCCGCTATTTTTTTCTAAAACACCCAATGTGTACGGGCCTGTAAGCTCCCGTACATTGGTTTACGGTACGGCTGTGTACCGCGCTAGTGGGCAACGCTCCCGTTAAGAAGCGTCGCTGATCTAGCCGATCGGTGGGTCAGACCGAGGAGAGTTTGTGAGGTTCCAAGACAAAGTCCGTACTAGTCACATAGGTCAATGCGGTGAAGCGAAGACAATTTATTCAGAAAAAAGGTCGATTTATAATATAATTATTTACATCCAACTAGCGACAATCGTGCCCTGCGCCGAGACAAATGCGCCAATAACAAATGGGTGATGACACGATTGCGCAAGTTGTGCAATATTATGAAATAATATTAAATGTTGTGCAATAACACTATTTACAGTATTTTCTGTCCCTATCACTTTCTATTGTTGTCTTTGTTTGTTCATACGTATATATGGGCCAACATTTCACTACGTTGGCCCATTTCTATGCGAACACTGTACGTATGAACACTGCACAATCACTAATCACTTTTCACACGAACTGTAGGCTGTCCCGAACATTCTCCCGCCGATGCGCCGTCCTCAGGTCGACGCATCTTCTGTGTGCTGGAGGGCAGCCGGCTCCGTTGGCAGGATGACCAGCTTCTTAGCCGGTCGGCGAAGAGTCCCTGCCGCGGTAGCGACGTCGACTGTCCTCACAGCGCCGTCGGGTCCAGGATAAGCCGCGATGACCCTTCCTCGCGGCCATGTGTTGCGAGGAAGGGTGTTGTCTACGATGAGCACAACGTCTCCGATGGTGACTTGCCGCCCTCTTCCTTGGGGCTCCCGCCGGTGCTGAAGCTCAGGAAGGTATTCCCTGAGCCAGCGTTGCCAAAACAAGTCGGCGAGACGTTGTGAGGCGCGCCAGTGCGTGCGCCCGATGGTGTCTTCCTCGTTGAAGACGCCGAGGTGTTGATCACGGCCCGATCCCATCAGCAGGAAGTGGTTAGGCGTGAGCGCCTCGGGATCGTCCGGATCAACCGAGACGTGTGTGAGCGGCCGATGATGACTGTACTCGACTTTAATGTGCCGAGTACCTCTTCTATGGGGTGCCGCGATTTTAGCACACTGTTGAACGATGTCTTGACGCTGCGAACGAGACCTCCCAGGCCCTAACCATAAAAGGGGCACCGGGAGGGATGATGCGCCAATCGATCCTCTTCTTGTAGAAGCCGATGTGTGTTGCCGAAGTTGTAGTTCGGCGCCGTGTAGGACGGTGCCGTTGTCCGATGATGTTCAGGGCACCTGCGACGCGCTATCATGCGTCGCAATGCCATCACGGCCGAGTCTTATTCAGCGAAGCTGCGATCTTCTATTGTACGGCGCGTGTCACCGAATACGTGAACAACGCGACGTACTCATTCTATGTTGTTGCGCGTTCCACTTTAACTATAAGTAGCTTAATGTAGTTGAGCCCGATGTAGTGGACGCGCGTCGATGGTGTTATTAGTTTGATAACACTGTTTTCAAACTTAGCCTCTAGATGGCGTAGTTTCGAATGTTTCGGAGATTATGTAAATTCCTCTCTTCCGGCGAAGTCGAACGAGGTGTAGTATACGTGCAGTGCTTCGAACTATAACTTTTCCCTTTTCGAACTATAACTATTAGGGATGCACTGTTCTATTTTTCGATTTTTCACGTGTATTTTTCTTCGCCGGTCTATGAGATGGTTGCAACCTTTTCCCGTGGCCATCTATAAATTTCCATAAGGAACTAGGCCCGTTGAACCATCTGTTGCGAGTTAAGGTCGCTAGGTAGCGCCACTCGTCGATCTTTTCATTGTTTTCTATGACTGCAATGCGATGCGCGACGAACAATTTGCGCCTAGTTGCAGCTGTGTGACACGGATTTTCTTATTAATCGGTCCAGAAGACTCTCTTGCTGAGCCCTCTGTCGTGCACTTCTATCACCGATATTTGTGACGCGGACTTTCTTGTTAATCGGTCCAGAAGACTCCCTTATTGAGCCCTCTGTCGCGCACTTCTATCACCGATGTTTGTCAATCCAGTTTTCCTATTGTGTGCGTCCCGGGTCGCGGGGTCTTGTAGGAACCCAGCGCCTCTCACTGATGTCACTATATCGGTTCATGGTTGACGCGCGATGTGCTGTGAACTTTGCACCTGTATTCAGCCATGTGAGCACGGTCCAGAAGATCTTCTTGTCTGGCCTTCTATCGTGCTCTTCGATGACCGTAGTTGCCATCCTGCTTCCCATTACTGCAGCAAGCAGCTCGAGACGCGGGATGGACGTCAGCTTGAGAGGTGAGACTCGCGCCTTCGCTGTTACGAACGCCAACGACACTTGTCCGTCTGGCCTGATGATGCGCCAGTATAGGGCTGCGGCGTATGCTGTTTCGCTCGCATCCACGAACACGTGTAACTCGATTGTGGCGGCGTCACTGTAGTTCGGGTAACAGCGAGGTATGTTGACATCGCGGAGTCTCTTCAGATGTTCTAGCCATACTGTCCATTGGCTAGCGAGGTCTGCATCTATTTTTTGATCCCAATCTGTTCCTCTGCGCCATAACTCCTGAAATATCTGCTTGGCTCTTGTGGTGACAGGCGATGCGAGTCCAAGCGGATCGAAGAGAGACATTATAATTTTCAAAGTTTCCCTCTTCGTCGGTTGAGTGTTTAGGATGGCGCCAGGGGGTAGTCGAGCCATGTTGAGATCAAATGTAAGTTCGTCGGTTGCAGGCCTCCATATGACTCCCAAGAGACGCTCTATGTTTGAACTATTGTCGAGATCTATACTCCTTTTATCGATCGGTTCGGAGTTTTCATTGAACGCTTCGAGTACTTTCTTCGAATTGGATGTCCACTGTCGCAACTCGTAGTGGGCCTCCCGATTAATTTGTTGTACTCGAAGGGCTGTCTGTATAGCTTCTTCTTCTGTTTTGAAGCTTTGGAGGTAATCATCAACGTAATGATTTCGAACAATCGCCGTGTATGCCTCCGGATACGTTGTTTTGTATCTTTCGGCATTTCTGTTCTTCACGTATATAGCCGTTGCAGGTGACGATGTCGCTCCGAATATGAGAGAGGTCATCCTATATTCTATTGGAGGATCTTTACCTCGCTTTCTGCCTCTCCATAGGTACCGAAGCGCATCTCTATCCTGCGGTCGAACTTTCACTTGCATGAACATTTCGGCTATATCGGATGACACGGCGATTCGATGTTGTCGTAACCTCATGAGTACCCCGGGTAACGACAGAATAAGGTCAGGTCCGGTGAGCAGGTAGTCGTTGAGCGAATGTCCCATCGTCTTAGCTGCTGCGTCGTGTACTATGCGGACCTTTCCTGGTTTGGTGGGGTTTAGCACGGGAAAGTGTGGCAGGTACCATGTTTTTCCCGGCGTACGATGGGGAGGCGCTCGTTCAGCGTATCCCTTTTCTATGAGCGCGTTCATCTGCTGCTCATAGCGATCTCGAAGTTTAGGATCTCTATCTATCCTCTTTTCAGTATGGTGGAGTCGTCTGAGCGCGTTGTCGTAGTTGACGGGCATCTGAAAATCGTCCGATTTCCAGAGCAACGATGTTTCGTAGCGCCCGTCACTATTTCGTCGAGTATGTTCGACAAGCGTCTTGACGGCCCTTTCTTCGATGTCGTTGGACGGTCTCTTTGGAGTGATCATCAGCGACTCCAAAGAGAAATACTGTTTCAACTGTTCGTCCATACTGTCTTCGGTACGATTGGTGAGGTGATTGATAGAGTCCACACGGCGCCCTAGTAGGCGTGTCTGTGTTCCATGTAGCACCCATCCGAGCGGTGTTAGAGACGCGACCGGCTGATGTCGCTGTCCTCTCCTGGTCTGTGTGGCGAACAATAAGTCCCAGTTGTCTTGACCGATGAGAAGTTTCGGTCGGACACGTGGATATTGTAGATGTTGTTTAATGTTCTTGAGGTGTGGACAGTCTGACAGGTCTCGCTCCGATACTGTTTGCGCAGAGAGCTGTAGATTGTTCATGGTGCGTGCTCGAATGGTGCGGTGGTTTGTCGCGCCGTGTAAGGTTATCTTTACACGACGTGACCGATTTGCGTCCACTTCGGTATTTGCGATTGCTTCTATGTGGAGCGGATCAACGGGCCCTTTCGCGCCTATTTGTTGCGCCAAACTATTATCGATGAGGGTTACCGTTGAACCGTCGTCGAGTAGTGCGTAGGTGTTGACGCTTCCTTGTGAACCGGAGACTCGAACGGGCACAAATTTCAGAAATGAATGTGTCTCCTTTGGTTGCCAGGCGGAAGCGACAACTTCGAACTTTTCACTAGCACGTACCTTTTCTTCGAAGTGGAGCAGTCGATGGTGCGAACGCGAACAATTGTTTTCATTACAATTCGATAATTTACACTTGTGTGTTCTATTTTTGTAATGTAGACACTTGAAACACAATCGTTTGTCCTTTGCGATGTTCCAACGTGTCCTAGTGTCTGCTTCTATGAACTTCGAACACTTTTCTGTTTTGTGTCCGGTATTGGCACATACCGGACAGGCAGACACTTTTCGATGTTGATTTTCCGTTGCGGAATAAGTCTTCTGAGTTCGCCTGGGTGCGTAACTCGTCTCTATAGGCGGCGTGAACTCTGGCTGTGCGTACGAGCTGCAGAGTTCCGCCTCGATCTCGAAGAATCGTGAAAGTTTCAACAAATCGGGTTGCTCTTTTGGTTGTTTACTTACGTACTCGAACCATCTGTAACGAAGTCCTGAAGGGAGTTTCTCTATTGTTGTTCTGGTGATTTCCGGATTGAATAAATAGTACGATTTTTCAAGTGCTTGTAATGTTGCGACGGTGTTGGTGACTCGAGTGGCGAAGACACATATATCACGCGGCGAGTCTGTTAGCCGCGGAAGTGCCCTCAACCGCTCCAGTTCCGTTATGGCGATAGAATCCGGTCGGCCGAACCGGTTTTCTAACGTTTTCAGAATCTTACTTGTTTCTACGTTGTATATGAGGAGGCTTTCGACTGCCTCTTTGGCTTTTCCTTTAAGGCTTCTTCTTAAGCGAGCTATGTTTTCACTTTCACTGTGATTTTTGTGCGATTCTTCGTAGGCCGCTTTGAATGATAGCCATTCCTGATGCGACCCGCTATACGATGGTAGCTCCGTGAAGTAACGCGGAGCCGTTTGATGGCCTGACTTGGCGGCCAAAGTTATCGCTGCAGCCAATTCCGTTAGCCCGATACTCTGGCTAACGGGCGCTACAGCGGGCACTATGCGATCTGTTTCGGGCTTACCGTTATCTTGCCGATCTTCAATTTGTTGCACGGGGAAAGGAGTCGGCGTGGTCGGTGACGCCTGGTGAGTCTGCGCTATGCAGACTTCTCGAACTATGGGGGGTGGCGCACCAGCCGCGCTGAGCGCTTGACTATTGACCCATGTGTCGACCCTCTCCTTCGTGATTTCGAGGTCTTCGACGGTGTTGTCGTCGATGGTGTCGGCGTCAGATTCTTCGATTGCCTCTATCTGGGCGGCGGCAAGCTCGATCTGTAGCTTTAACAGCTCTATTTTAGCTTTCGCTAATTTCGTCTTTCTTTTAGACGAGTGTGACGTGCCTCTTTTGCTAGAGCGCACGTCCGAACGATGCACGGCCTCTGTGCCGTGTGTACCGGACGGGTGACGCTTCACGCCGATCTGACTTGCGTCTTCTCCCGCCGGTACCGAAGTCAACGTCGCGGATGCTGACGTTGATGTTGCCGTTACGGCCGATGACCCCGCTGACCATGTGTCCGTGGAACTGGCATGCATGGCCGCGGGGGTGGACGTGGAGGTAGTTAGCCTCTCGCCGTCCCGAAGTGTCGACGCGGCGTCTCGAACAGTTGACGCGGCGTCGCGAATGGTTGACGCGGCAGCGTCGCGAACGGTGGACGCGGAAGTTGTAGGCCTCGCGGCGTCCCGAACGGTGGACGCGGAGGTTGTAGGCCTCTCGTCATCCCGAGCGGTGGTGCTACGTGTCACCGGCATTGCCAAGGCACTCTCCTCGACTGACCAACAGCGCTATACAATCGGCTATATCCGGCTCGATTGGACCATAAATGTACGGGCCTGTAAGCTCCCGTACATTGGTTTACGGTACGGCTGTGTACCGCGCTAGTGGGCAACGCTCCCGTTAAGAAGCGTCGCTGATCTAGCCGATCGGTGGGTCAGACCGAGGAGAGTTTGTGAGGTTCCAAGACAAAGTCCGTACTAGTCACATAGGTCAATGCGGTGAAGCGAAGACAATTTATTCAGAAAAAAGGTCGATTTATAATATAATTATTTACATCCAACTAGCGACAATCGTGCCCTGCGCCGAGACAAATGCGCCAATAACAAATGGGTGATGACACGATTGCGCAAGTTGTGCAATATTATGAAATAATATTAAATGTTGTGCAATAACACTATTTACAGTATTTTCTGTCCCTATCACTTTCTATTGTTGTCTTTGTTTGTTCATACGTATATATGGGCCAACATTTCACTACGTTGGCCCATTTCTATGCGAACACTGTACGTATGAACACTGCACAATCACTAATCACTTTTCACACGAACTGTAGGCTGTCCCGAACACAATGGATTTTGATTTTGTGTTCATAAAGTAATTCAATTTTCATTAATTGTTTTCATTAAGGAATTAATGGAATAATTGATGAAATAATAAACGAAAAGGTTTGTGTATACCTCAGTCCGCGTAGGTAAAATACTTTTTTTATGTTGCCTACTTACTTTACTATAGTACTTATTACTTCCATGAATAATACAGCGTCAATTAAATATGTCAATTTATTTGAACGTGAATTTCATAATGAAAATTATTTTTTAATTTAAATAGGATTTGGTAAACAAAAACTTTAACAATAACTTTGCAAAATATTTTTTTCTGCAAATGCAAACAAAAAAAAATTGCATCCGTACGAAACTGGGGGACGGACGCTAGTTTCTATTTGTCTACGTGTTCTTGTAAAATAGTTTTTGTTTTGTTTTCCAGTAACAGTCTAATCGAATATTGAATCCACAATTTATTTTTCTAATAAAAATATCTAATAATAATAAACATTGTGTAACATACGTCTTTGTCCATAGAATCCATCAGTAAATCTTTCAGCTCGTTGAGACAATTGTTGATGCGCGCACGTCGTTTTTTCTCCATAATAGGTTTATTAGTCTGAAAAATTTAAATTTTACTACAGTATGACACTATATTAGTATTATTTGCATTTTAATTTTACACATTATTGCACAGTCTTGTTTCAATATATACAAGCACGTATGTCGTTAGTACCTTTCGCAAATCCGCTTTAGACATTCCTTGGGCCTCAATGTTGAAGCTGCTTTGAGAGTCGTCATCCTCACTACACGGCATTTTAGTACACATTAAAAAAAAAATAACCACAAAATTAAGTCACTAGACCGGCGTCCGCACCGGATGAGTCTTCAACACGTAATGTGCTGGAATGGAATCATACGCAACGTAAAGCGAAATTCAAATTGGCCCTCCTTCCCGTTCCATTTAAGTTGAGGGAATCCTATTGTTGTCTCGCTCTTACCAACGGTTTTAAACGCTGGGAACTGTATCGGAATGTTTTGTTTTCATTCCGTCTCGCTCTGACGGCGAACCTGTTGTGAATGGCGCCAACGGCTCAGCGCTAATGTTCCCACACTACTACCAGGTTTGATTTCGGGTCGTGCATTACTTTTTAATTGATTTTCTCTTAATATGCAGTTGCATATTTGTTATTATTTATTTTTGTTATTATTTATTAACCTTGTTAATATTTTTTTATGTTGGATAGACAAAAAATTACACTAATATGAATTACACTACTTGTATGAATTATAGTAATATAAAAAAAAATATATTGTGAAACAGAATAATAAATCTCTATGAAATAATATTATTTTTATTACTTTTCGCTTTTGTAATAGTGTAACCAAACAATACTTATTATCAAATATACTTATTATCAAATAGTATTATCAAATTATATGTATAACATTTACGCACTATCCCTCGTCGACGAGGACGAACAAACCGCCAACCCGGCTGAACAAACCGCCAATCCTACCAACTAAAACTCATGGAACTCGGGATCACTCTAGCTTCTTTCCCACTCGGCCGCTTCACAGAACGCCTTGACGGCATTCCAGCCGCCAAGGCTGCCAATAATTCTATAGCCCAATTGTGGCGCCACCAATCGGATCCAATTTTATTTTCAAATCATATGACGATTAAATTATTTCGATATTGTTTAATACAAAAATACTAAAATCCCCATTAAAAAATGCAGGTTGGGGGTAGGAGGGTGAAAAATACTATTAGGACCTATTCTCATACACCTACCAAATATACAAAAAAAGACTATGATTTGAATTGAAAGCATACATTAATATAATATATTAATGTTTATTTTCACAGCAATTGTTAGTAATTGTTAGCATAGCATAGTCAGGGTTCCTTTTCCTTTTCTTACGTGTTCATATATTTGTTTGTTTGTAATTATTATTTGTTCATATATGTATATTGTGTTTATTAGAGGAATAAAAGATGCTTTCTTTCTTTCTTTCAATTGAGAATAATAAGCGTTAGTTATCGTAATTCCTAATAATACTTTTTTCCTAAATAATGTTAGGTGACCGAGGGATCGTCTAAAAATATAAATTATAACTCATATATTTACACTTTTTTCAACACGTACGAAGTCTCGGGCGCAGCTAGTAAATGAATAAAAATGTATGAAATATTATAACATCAGCTAGCCGAATATCCACAACGAATAAAAATTTAGTAGAGAAATAAATTTTAAAAGTGAAGCTACATCCGCCGCTCCCGTATGGGAATGCAGGGACCGTACCGCGTCCATCAAAAACCCTATTTAACGTGACTCAACGGTCCCATTCAAAACGCTATACTTGATGAAACCGCACCTTTCCATTAAGCACCGCATTTATCTGTTCCAGCGGCTGGACAGTTTAACTCTGAACTTTATCGGCGCAGTGTAGCGTAAAGGGGAGGCGAGCGTATGAAGTGTTCGTTTTTTGCGAAGGGTCCGTTGACAGTTTAACTAGGTACTTTATGGGCGGGTGAGTCGTCGGGTTCTCACGGTGTGTGGGAATTTACAAAGGTGCAAGGGTTCGTGGCAAAGGTAACTTCTATTCAAACGTATTCTTTATGTTTGTAATGCACTTCAATATCGGACATTGACTACTTATTGGCTGAAATTTAATACTAATTTTAATGCAACTAACTACTTATTTAAGTAGTTTATTTATACGTAATTATAAATATTAGTAGTGGTACTTAGATCATTAATTTGACAGCGCGCTGGCGTCAGTAACCAACCACAGCATGTGTGCTCTTGTATAAATGAGTTAGTAAGAGATGCCAGAGTCCACTTTCCTATTACTTCCTATAATCCCTTATCCTCACGCCTGGAACTGGAAGTAGAAATTAATGAAAAATTGTGCAAAGTAATAATAAACGGTATAAGTAATAATAAATAGTAAACGGAGATTTTTTTATAAAATTTTGTAACAAGATAGCTGAAACAGCAGTGAGATTAAACAAGACAACAATCACTACGTTCAACATAGAAAAGATAATAATTATACAATACAAGGCAAAGATATGTTAAAAAAAAAAAAATTAAAAAATCAGGCTCTCCTATCAGTATTGTTCCTCATCAAAATCCTTTCAGTATTTTTTGGGGGAATGAGTAACACATATTTACATACATATATATCTTCACAAAATTTCACATTTATAATAAGTAGGATTACTAGTAAGTACTAGTAAGTAGGATTATTTTAATAAAAATACTCGTCAAGATTATTTACAAAATATTACACGTAAGTATGAAAAAACGAACTTTAATACCTACCGATTTTGTTAATGGTCACTTCGAGATATTAACTGGCAACATTTTAAAATAGGTAACATCGAAAAAACGCATAATTTACCAAAACTTATATTAGTGTAGTTTTAGTTGTGCTTCGATATTACCTACATAAAAATTTATTTCAGAATTATGTTTATTACTTATTAGCTTTTGCTGGCGACTTCGTCCGCGCCCCTTTTCTTAGATGTTAAAATATTTATTCAATCTTTATTGCTCATATAGTTTTGTCAGGCGTTGATTTTTTATTTTTAGAAATTTTAGATGATTCCTTCGAAAAAGTACCTAAATTTTTTTCTAGATAAACTTTTCTGTATCCGTGAACAACGTTTATGCAAAATTTCACGACGATCGGTTTAGTTAAGTCGTGAAAGAGTGACAAACAAATTCACTTTCACATAATTTATAATATTAGTTAGGATTAACAATAATTGAATTCCTAATAAAGAAAAGTTACAAGGCAAACACACACACCTTGATACGTCAAACGAAAGGTCCTTAATGGGGTCCTCGGCCCTTCTTTTTCTATACAATAAATATCATCCGTTTAATCTCAGGAAGGAAGTCCCCCGTTACAAATTTGTATGAAGTTTTCGGTTCACACGGTTTTTACTCGTTTTTGGGATAAGTGTGAGATTATTAAGCTTCTCGGGTGTTTATTATTTGCTCCTTTAATTTCTTGTCTGCTGGAGTTGTGTTAAAAACGAGCAGCAAATTTATTGGCCTCCCTTTGTCTAGGCCTGTGATTACCTAGAGTACCTATACCTACAAACTTCTTAAGAAACCTACATCTTGGAATCGATTATATGTGCAAAGTTTATCTATATATATCTATACATATAATAAAATCGTAAACGAGCCGTGTGTGTACATTAAATATTTTAAAAAAAAAAATCTCCAATGTTATACTTATGTTACAGAGGGCAAAAAAATAGTTTTTAGAATTTTAGCCTATTTTTCTGTGCGTTTGTGCACGCTAATCGGCTTAACCGATTTGAATGCAGTTTTCATTGATCTATTGTAGCAAGCTTCCCGTAACATTTAGTGTCTGTTTCATTCCATTCTAAATCGATTGCTCCAACCAATCCAATCCAAACAATAAAGTTAGACGCTATAACCCATACCACGCGTATGAAGTTGCGGCCTCAGCTAGTTGCTGTTATCTCTACCTGTTTCTCTGCTAATATCTAAACCACCCAACGGATTTCGATGCGGTTTTCGCTAATGAAAAGAGAGATAAACGAGGAAGGTTTTTGTATATAATTTGCAGGAAAAAACCTAAGGCGGCGGGTGGCTAGTCTTATAATAAGTATTATTTATCACAAATGGTTAATATGACGTTTGCTTAATATTATCTTGTGATATTTGTAACATCTTAATGCATGATTTCTAGAGATGAAACGGTTTAGCCGGATACCAGATACCGAATATTCGGCAATCCTTGAAGCCGGATAGCCGGATATTCGACCACACATTGCTGAAAGTGGCATTGTTGGGTTGTTGTAGCTGAAAGAGCTCGTCAGAGATTCTAATGAAATTTATGTATCTAATTAATTTTATAAAATTGTATATTATATTAATAATGAATTTATAAATTATAAAACATAATTGACCCGAAAAACCTCTTTATTACAATAAGAATAACAATACAGCAATTGCTATATTAATAATAAAAAATACAACAGTGATTCAGTGAGAACACGGCGAGGCTCCGGAAGAAAGACGGAATCTACACAAACTTAAGAGTTTGAATAGAATATCTCCTCCAGAGTAACTGCATCGGATATTGTGCCCATAACGCTCGCCGCGTTCCCTCTTTGTATAGCCAAACTAATGCGTTGCCTTAAATACTTAATTACACGAAAATTTATTGCCGGATACTTTAATTAATTGTTTGCCAATTGTTTTTATGAATAATTTGGATTCTTCGCACCAAGGGCCGAAAGTTTCAACGGCAAAAGGAATGAAAATATAATTTTGAGATTTTATAAAGTTATATTTTTTCGTTTTTAAACGAGCTGCTGACTCAGCAGCCGAACCTGGTTCCTTGGCAGAGGAGGCAACATGTGAGGGAGCAAGGGTATCCCAGACGAGAGCCTTTCCCTCAGACCAGGGTATCAAGGTCATCCCGTCTGGACGCTTGCCGTCATCTCTGGACAGATTGGGCTCGAGGATGGCGGGGACGCCCGCTGTAGATAGTGCTTTTTTTATTATGTCATTTATCATTGAATGGCGTGGATAGCGACCAGCACTTCTTTTGCAATATAAACCATGACGACCGTTTGAAACAACGCGGTTTCCACAGAGGCTGCACAACAAAACAGCGTAAACGCAGAGCCACTGAAATACGCATGGTATTGTTATCCAGAAGAGTTGACATTTGTCTAGAAGGTAGAGTATTAAGCCAAACACCAGATTCGTATGTGCACGCAGCTTTAAATCGTGCCACCTCGTCAAGCGTGTCAAATGTTAAATTGGATATGATTCTATTTACGTTTTGTTGGTCCCAACACTTCTGAAAAATTCTAGAATTTGGCATTGGCTCGACGCTATTCGGACAGAGGTCCTTCCATAATGCCTTGGCAGCTGGCAGGTGGCTTATCTCAAGCTTGTCCCCAGAAGAAGGTAATATGATAGACACAAACATAATTTGGAATTTATAAAAAGTTTTGCCACGAGTCCTCCAGCAGCAGTTATGTTCCAAAGAAGAGATAGAGTCTATATTTAAAAAAAACAACAGTAGAATAACATCAACAGAAAAATGTGATTGCATATGAGATTGGTTTTTATTATGCAGAATTTTTCTTTCTGCATCGTGTAGCAGCGTATAGAAATAATGAAAGATTTTTTCCGAGACAAGCCTCGTCTATGAGTATTGCCTCTTAATGCGAAAAAATTGGTATTCATTCACCAAAATTTGACTCTAGTACAGTACTAGTATTAATAATTTCTTTTTGTTGTTAAATAAAATTACGGGAAGTACCTATATATTTATTATGTGCATTAAATAAAGTATCTGGTATCCGGTACTCCCTTATTATCCGGTATTCGGCCGGATAGTAAATTTTGGCCGGATAAACCGGATACTGGATAGTTACCGGATATCCGTTACTTCTCTAATGATTTATATGAAACTAGGCACATAGACAAGTCTGTGTGCCTAGTCTTCCAAGTCCTAGGATAAAATGTAGGTAGGTTACTTTATATCCCGATCATAAGTTAACATTAGGTTAAAAGCTAGGTTATATATAATTATACAAACAAAACAAAACATTGTTTTCGTATTAATCATTAAATATTCATCACTTTACGTTACAGTAATTAAATGAAATTAATGAGAACAGCAGAAAAGTTCCCACTGCCCCTTATTTTCTCGTGACATGGGACATCAAATTATTCACCTATCATTAGCATCATCACGCGATATGTCACAGTTCAGTGTGCACAGAACCAACCAAATTGTCTATGAAACCAAATTACATTTTGCCATTGAATTATGCACCTAATCGACAAATACATAGAAGCGTCCATAAAGTTATCCAATAGACCAATAAAATGTCTTGTTTGAGTAATGACAAACTTAATTGTTACGGTTATTAAATTGTTATTAAACTCTAACTCCTTACAATAAAGCAGGTTTTAGACTGATTTCTACAATCAAATGCGTATTAGTTGAGTGCAAGTTATATCGTGGGAGAAAGTGTTGTCGTTAAATAATATTTAATTCGCAACATGTGGTCCGTGTTTAGGTATGCGATGTAGGGAAAGGTCAATGAGGAACAGTTGCATACATTTTTTGTAGAAGAACCGGCCTTTCTGATAAATGTAGAAACTGCTAGGAATGTAGTGTTTCGGTAGAATTTTTGATGAGAAAAAGCGTCGGCAGGCTTATTGATACATGGAAACAACATAACACGTATAGCCTACGAGCTACCTTCTGTATCAATGCTCTTATGAAATCTACTTCAAACACACATAAATAACACATTCATCTTAATTACGTGTATTTTTATTTTCATTTGTATTAAAACGTAGTGCTGAAACGTGGTCTCTAATTATGGGCCTCGTAAGAGAGCTCATGTAGCTCAATGAGCTATGGAGAGGGCCATGCGCGGGGTTAGATACACGTCGAGATCGAATCACTAATGTGGAGATTCGTAGACGAACGAAATTTACCGATATATACTCGTACCGGTGAATTTTAGTAAGTTGAAGTGGCAATGGGCTGGACACCTAATTTAGGCTGGATACATACCGAAAGCTAAGTTAATTTAGTTTAGCTTAGCTCACAAGTATTATCTGGGTCATCTATGCTAGCTATAATAAGTTATTCGGTCTGCTTCCAGCCACAGAGAGTCAAAGACCGTTGTTGCCGGAACCCACATTGATTGATGACATAATAAGGTCCGCAAATCTATGCTGGATCAGGCTGCTTCTGACCGGTCCTACTGAAAAATTATGGGGAACCCTATTATTATTAATATTAACCTCTTTATTTGTACTATTAACATATAAAAAAGAATAAAAAAATAAAGAAATAACAAGCAATAGTACAAAAGGCGGCCTTATCGTTTTATAGCGATTTCTTCCAGGCAACCTCAGGGTAAGGAAAATTATATGAAAAATAAAACAATGTGGATGGTAAAAGTCATGGTAAGGTCATCATAAACTATGTCCATATCATCCCTATGTCCAGCAGTGGACGTCTCACGCCTCACATGAAGATAAAACGTGCAGCGAAAACTTAAAATCCCTTTTGTTGATGTAGTTATTGACGAGCTTTATTGTTATCGATAAAAGTTTTTCGAATAAGTTAGTTTTTTTTTGTCTACCATATACAAGGATATGGATTTCTGTCGTAAGTACAGTAGGTACCTATAAACATTTTTTTTCTCAAAATAAGTTTAAAAAAACTACCTAAATCGAATAGCTTTCGCTTATTGAAAAAGGTAATCAGGCATCTAGACATTTTTTCGTTCAAAAATCTGGTCCACTTTCCGCGTGTTCTCATCGCTCCAAGTTCCCATAGGAACAGGTGTTTATAAAAACTACGGCCTTTTGACTGATCAACTCGTTTTTATTGAGAAATAGTAGATGAAAAAACAACGTATCCGGGGCTGGTTTCCGGATCGGGCGGACGTTCCTACGACAAAAAATATATCAACATTACAATTATAAGTGTATGCAAACAAATTGTGTGTATTTGTTTTTAATTTTAATTCTGTTATCCACATTAGTATAATTAATTCAGATATAGATTTAAAACCACGACGCAGAAATTTGAATTCTAAGAAAGGAGTTATTATTATTATTTTAGTTTTTTTAAGGCATTACATACAATATTTATTTATTTTTTCTATGTCAGATATCTGAAGTCCATAATTAAAGACCACATACAACAAAATACAAAATGACAAAAATGCATTATTAAAAATACTTGTTAACAATAATTATTTAATAATAAAATAAGTAAAAGTTTAAATTACATATTATGGAGTGACATAGTATGTGGGTTTCCATAGTATTTTGAAGAATCAGTGTGCGGAGGTCGTCTGTCTGCAATAACCACCTCCTAACAGAAGACCACTCTGAAATAACAGCGTATACAGCGCTGTTGAGACTTTAATTTTTTTAAATTATACCCCAACGGAAGAAAATTATTGAAACAGTTGAACATTTTGGTTACCATAATGTCAATATACTTATATAGTCTTAGACCATCTTTGTTTTTCAATATACTTATATAGTCTTAGACCGTCTTGTAGATATACTCGTACATAAAAAAAATTGTAAGGGCCTATTGCTCCTACTATGGTCGTTGTTAGAGAGCCTTGGGAGAGGCTAACATCCAGCAATGGAGAGACACAGGCTGATGATGATGGTTGGCGACGCACTTGCAACACCTGTGACGTAAAAGCCTGTCTATCGACCTTAAAATAAAACACTTACCCAGATTTTGCATAATTCCACATCTCGCACAACTTACCTACATATATCGATAAAAGCCATTACATATTTCATTACCTATTTTATCGGTGCCAAATCGCTATTGCCTATTTTATGGATAAATACACATATACTTTGAATTTTAGGTCTAATGTTCCTTAAAATAGGTATTTTTTAAAATTAAATTAAGGTAGCGCTTGACCACTGTATAGATGCGGCCGAAAGTGGACCACGCTTGCTTACCCAGTAAATGCCCATTCCCCCTGGCTTTGAAGACCCCGAGGTTGTAGTCCTGTGGGAACACAGACGCAGGCAATATACCTTATTATACACATATCAGTACTAAAATACATGCGAACAGTCTTTTTTTCCCGACTACAATTTCTTTCAAGTTGTCTGACCCATTTCTATTTCGTTCCCACGATGTGACGCGACAGGTGTGTTCCACAAACTCAGAGTTCAAAATTTATATTGCTATAACCTTATTCGCTTACGTTAAGGTTGATAGTAGTAAGTAATTTCTACAAAGGGAACGCACCATTTTTTTTCATGTCCGAATAATATTTGTGCTCATGACCACAAATCTGTTAATGAACTTATATTTAGATATTGTACCTACTTGTTTAGTTATGTTGTTTTTAACATTGGTATAAATAAGGGCAATTGCTTTTATTTTTGAGGTACTTAACCTTAACTACATATTCACTCTAAGATTGGTGCTCCGTTATCCCTGCGTCAGAGCCTGATGTTTGCTTATCGGGAATATACAAAGAACGTACATTACAGGACTTTTTTTAAAACTTTTAGTTGCCTTACCCTTTGTACTGTCTTGTCTACCCATCTATTTTATTAAATAGGTTTATTTAATATATATATCTGTCTATATAAATAAAAATTAATAGATAAATTTTAATATTTTTCTAAGTGCGAAACTCGAGAACCGCTGAACAGACTTGGGAATTATTTTTTTAAGGAAATTTTGAAGTTCGAGGACTGTTCTTACGAAGAGAAAAATTAGAAAACTGATATATTGGACATCCGTGCGAAGCAGGATGCGGTTTGCTAGTAAAATATTAAACGGCATTAAAATCCGTTGGGCAGTTTATTATAAAATAAGTTAGCGATGAACTACGCAGAGTACTTTATTTTATTACTAGTTTTCGGCAGCGACTTCGTCTGCGTAAATTTTTTCTTAGATGGCAAAACATTTATTCAATCTTTATTTGTGAAGTGCTGATTTTTTTTATATTTAGATGATGTCTGTCTGGGGAACAGTACTTTTTTCTGTATCCTTGACATGTATATATATAACAAACAAACTCATTTTCGTATTCATAATATCAGGATATGTACTACTGGCTCGACCTCAGCTTCGCGGTGATGCAATTTTTTTTCTGCAAATTATATACGAGTACCTACACAAATTTAACCTTCCTCGTTGATCGCTCTTTTCATTGGTGAAAAGCGTATCAAAATCCGTTGGGTGGTTTAGAAGTTAGCGGAGTAACAGACTGAGGTGGACAGCAACTTTATGTGTCTAGGTAATAAACAGATATGTACCTTAAATGCAATTTTGAACTATTTCTCCATGTTGATGTCCACTGTTCCATCCAGGACGTTTACTGCTGGACAAAGGTTTCCAAAAGGACCGGCGTTTATCAGATCGTCTGTTCACGTTGTGGGTGGACGTCCTACGCTGCGCTTGCCGGTCTGTGGCCTCCACTCGAATACCTTCCGTCCGCGAACATAGCCCATTCCATAGTTCGTTGAGCGACGTTAAACTTTCTTACAAAACCCATAGTTAGAGACCACGTTTTAGCGCCATACTTATGTCATCATTGGCAACAAACATTGATTGAAAACTTTTGAGACACTGAGGAATTTTGGTCGAGAAGATGTCTCAGAGTTTCCCGAATGCTGCCCATCCGAGCTGGATTAGACGATTGACCTCCTTCGAGTTCTTGGAGTTGGCTCTACCTAACTGAACTGTTTGTCCCAAGAAATAAACTCGTCAACAATAGGCTAGTTGACATAATTTGGAAATTAGTTTAAAACTATAGCTTAGCATCTATTTCACCCCAAAAATATATTATTTTAAGAAAAATAGGTCTTTTACATTAGTATTTTGAGTTTTTAGAAATGAACTTGAAATTGACCGCGAAAAAGGCCAAGACTGTCATGGCGTCTTGAACCTCGTGAAACAGCCGTGTTTTTTTATGACAGTCAATTGTGTTTTTTGATAAATAATGAACTCCTCGTATTATAAATACTGTATAGTGCCCCAATGTAAAAATACAACGATAAAAACGCCAAACAAATTATTCATATACGTTCCAAACAATAAACAAATACGAAGAAAGTGGTTAAAAATGGCAAGGAGGCAAGATGCTCTTACTTTATCAACTGATTCAACAATTTATTTCTGTGAAGATCATTTTGATGTAAGTAAGTATTAAACACAACTTGATATATCTATTTATAAATGCATAGTAAAAAAAATGAATTTTTCAAAATCTGTGCAAAATCTACTACCAACCACACATAACCTATAAAATGTTATGACTTGAATAGGGTTTTATGATTTATTTGAGTTAAAATATTATTTTCGTTTTATAAAATGCTCGCGAGATGTGACGTCATGCTTCTCTGATTGGTGTTGTCACGTGATTAAACGCCTCATTTTGTCGATTTTATTTTCCAAAAATATTATTAATCTTTTATTATTTTAAATGTTGCCGCCTAAAAACCCGTCGTCGTCACGAGGTCAGAATGAACTATGAAGTCATATTACTCAAACAAAACAAAGAATTTTAAGGTTAAGATTTCTGTTGTCTGTCTCTTGTTTTATTTTAATATGAGCTTAAAATTATATTACCAGTATTGTGTAGTGCCTTTATGTAAAAATAACACAAAAATAACACCTACGAAATTATTTATACCTGTGCCACATAAACCAGAATTGAGAAAACAATGGTTAGACCTGGCAAGGAGAGACTGGAAAAACCTATCACCAAATACAACAATGTACTTTTGTGAAGATCATTTCGATGTAAGTTATATAAATATTTATATAATAAAAAAGTTGAGTTCTTGAAATTATTATATATAATTTTACCTACCTACACATAAATTACCTAGGTACTGTTTAAGCTATAGGTCTGGTTATAGTGAAGATAGTGGTTTAGAATGCCTAGATTTTCATTTCCAAAGCTGATTTTATTATCAACGAAAACATTCAGTCGAAAAGAAATCTACAATAAAATTCTGAAGTCGGCCAATACCTAAAGTAGGCTTACCATAATTATCAAGCTCTAAACCGGGACAGGAGGGACAACTAAAGGATAAAATAAACAAATAAATAAATCGAATGCCCAAAAGTTGTTTAATCAAAGTTAAAAAATTATTTATTGTGCCAATTGTACTTTTCGCGGGAATGATTTTTTTTTTTTCATAAAAGTTACTGCATGTAATGCCAAAGTTATTGAATAATTCTATGTAAGAAATCTACTGTCTGTAAAAACCAGCTAGGTAGGTACTTCTGTCATAAATCTATTAACATTATCCTGGCATTCGCTTGGGGCACAAAGTTACTATTCACTCTTTCCTGCAGGTTACATTTCAGTCGTTTTAGCTCCAAAACAATGTCTTGCGCTTGCTTTACTTTTTTCCATAAGTAGCACAGTCTTGTTAAAATTATTCAGTTGTCCACCAAAAACATAAACCGCGGATGCCGCTCTCACTATTTGAAATCGACAGTGCTCGCGCAAACCGGGATAAAATCTAAACCGGTCGGGGCACCGGGACCCGTGTCTGAAACCGGGACAATCCCGGTCATACCGGGACGTATGGTAAGCCTACCTAAAAGTGTATTAAGGATATATACATTTTTTCTGAGATGTTAAGAAATTAAATAAATATATTCGAATGACAGCTACAGATGTCCTAAAGATTTTACATCAATATTAGTTAATTAGTATTCTTGTTTTTTTAAATTTCCTTGAAAATTTCAGCTACCTAATGATATGGAAAACTATATACAATATGTAATAAAGGGTTATGTTAAGAAAATTCGAATGAAACAAGGTTGTTTACCATCAAAATTCGATTGTCAGCCTGGCAGAAAAAGGTCAGCTCCTAATATCTCACCATCGGATGATAACAAAAAGCGAAAAGAACTAATCGAAGAAGCTTTGAAGGAGTATGAAGTCAAAATCACAAAATCTGTAGTAAGTGACTCAGAAACAAAAAGAACAGGTAAATATCTCTGCCAGGGCACTTAGAAAATGGGGCCCCTATGACTATGATAGAGGATTATTTTATTAAAATAGGCAAAATGAATTTCCTCCATCTCCATTACTGCTCCACTTATTTTCAAAACAATATTGGTTAATCAGTAATATTGGTTATTGAATGATAATCTGACAGGAACTAGGAGGCCTCATCGATGGTGGGCCCTTGGGAACTTGCCTAGAGGGCCCCATGGAAAATAGGGGCCTGCTCTTTGCTTTATTTACTTATGTAGATTCAGAACCGGACACATCGGACTTTCTTGGGGAAGGCCTATGTCAAGCTGTAGTTGAGCTTTAGCTAGAGTTACTTATGTAACAGTAATTAATATTTTAAATTTTATTTAAAAATAATTACAAATATATGATAGCAAAAATGAGAATTTGTATTACTTAGAAATTTAATTACTTACTTTTTGAAGACTTGTATTATCTAGTTTTAGCAAATAATAACAAATAATTATAAAAAAAAATACATGGAACATCATATCTGAAATTCGAATGAACCTGCCTGTTTACCAACTAAATTTGATTGTCATGAAAATCCTTTTATTAAAACAAAGTTCAAATCAGCCCAATTGAAAAGTCTTGTATTTACAAAAAGAAAAGACTAGCAATAGTTAAGGAAGTGGAAGATCTCAAAGAAAAAGCATATTTGTATTAGAATGTGACTATAAATAGGTAGGTACACTTAAACTTAAGTTTTGTTCATACTTGTTTCTTGAACTATCCCAATATGTCAAAAATTTCTCTATCCCCTATTAATTCCTTATCCTTAATCCCACTAGGGTCGGCATCACACTTGCAGCACTTGTGGCGTTCCTTTTGTTATAGGGGATAGTAGCCACCTACCACGTTAACATTGACAGTGAGTAATAATTTGTTTTAGACATTTTTAAACAATACAAAGAGTGGCATAGTTTTTTTTAAATGGGTAGTACGTGACATTTATATCAGAAGTCACTATACTTGCTCCCAATCTTATGACTATGACAAAAAGATAAAAACGTATAATGCCTATAATTAATTAATAAAAAATAATACACATTAAAATTTTTAGTAAGTATATGAATATTGTTTAAAAACATTTTTAACGGTATTTTTTGAAAACCTTTTATTTAATTAAAATATACCAGTGATTTCTACTATTAATTGGAATTTAGAAAAAAAACACTGAGTAAGGTATACTTAATTAGCTTTATCACCTCTCACCAAACTGTGGTAGGTATAATAAAAACTTATTTATAACTTAGACTCCAAACTTAAGGACTTCACTAACAAAGATTACTGTGTAATATTGATAGGCGGCGATGGCTCTTGTTGTCAGCGCTTAAATTCCGGTAGTAAACTAGTGATAACTATAATAAACTAGAGCGACTCGCCCCCGGCTTCGCCTGGGGTGCAATTTTTATATATATTAACGTTCCCCGTTTATCCCTCTTTCCATTAGTGAAAACCGAATTAAAATCGGTCTACCTGTTCACGCTTGATGCCGTGACCAAGAGAAATAGGGATTCATTTTTATATATAGAGATTGCATAAAATGATAAAATTGAAATAGAAAGAACAAGGATTATTTATCCTTTATTCTAAATTTGTTACAATATACTTACATAATGACGCCCAATGATTAAAATTGGCGTTTTAATCATTAAATTAAAAAACGGATTGCCTACACCTACAATATATTATGGCTATAAACACTCAATGACTAAGAAGCAGAATGCCTAAAAGGATATTATATAAAAATAGCGGCCCGCCCCCGACTTTTTTCTGCAAATTATCGTTGATTGCTCTATACATTAGTGAAAACCGCATCAAAATGTTAGAGTTAGAGGAAATCCAATAGTTGAAATCTGTTTAGTAGTTTCAAAGTTTATTTATTTTAGGAATTCATAGTAGGTACTATTGTAGGTTACTTTTGGAACTTAAATGTCAAGCCACAAAAGAAAAAAACAATGAGAACCTCGTTCGTCTAATTTATTTAAAAAAAAAATGTTTTCTTAACTGTCCATTGTTATCATATATAACAACATAACATATTAACATATTGTTGATCACCAACGGCTTTAAAATCAGTTTGTATTGTACTTATTGTGAAATCTGTTAGCTTTATTACAACAAGAAATAAATAAATGAATACTTTATTTAATAATACTTTATTTATCAAAAATTAGTAAATCTGGCATATAGAGATGTCCACTAAATTGCACTGAAAATTATGATTAGTTTTATCTTATTCTTATGGTGTTCAATATTTCCACTAAACCTCTGTCCAGCTGTAGAACTGCCAATCTGGTCTCAATCATTGTGAAGTCACTCAACTCCATCTGTAAATTGAATATAAATTATGAAAATAATAATATAAATAATTGGAGTTTAGCCACCGCCGTCACAGCGATAAAGATGTCGAGTATTTTCTTACATATTTTATTTTTCAACGTGGAGAAAGTCTCGGACGCTAGCTAGTAGCTTTATAAATTGACTGATTATTAACCTACCCCATCAGGTGGGTCCTTGTCTCTTGAGGGAAACCTGCCGTACATTCGCTCGCAAATCGCACACAATCCGCACCAAGTCCGTAATTTTAATGATTGCTCCTCGCTCTGCAAAAGATGTTTATTCATACAATACAAAATTGTTTATATCATCTCACATGATTAGCACTTTATATACCTGCCATTCCTGTCTATAATTCTAAATAATATGTCAGTCTTTATTTCATTTTATCCTAGATAAGTTTTTTTTTTAAATTAATCAGCTATGGCTATGAAATAACCTTCCAGTTATTTTTTAACGTAAAAAAATCTCGTTAATATACCTCCTCCGAATCGCCTCCTCCTTTAGCCCCCTGCCATTTGAACCCCGTGTCCGATAGTGTCAATTTGATGTCGTCGGGGAATGACTCCATTTCTTCATAATTTTCCCATTTCATTATTTTTCCAAACTGTTTCGCTTGCTCCGTTGAAAGAATACCGCCCATCATAAGGACGAGCCCTTCTTCTATATCCTGTGGATAACAGGTTGAAATGAAATTGGTATAGATAAACCTAAACAGGGCACACTGTGTTTCGCAGTCATTTGGGCAGCCCGTCTGGCGGCAGTAACTACCATCTTACAGAAGACTACCGTGAAATAACAGCACATGGCTGTTGTGTTTCGGTGAGTGAATAAGAGATGCCAGAGCCAATTTCCTTATCCCCTCCTAATCCCTTATCCTTAATCCTACTGTAGTCGGCAGCGCACTTGTAGCAGCTTTGGCGTTGCTAGTGTTATAGGCGACGGTAGCCACCTACCATCAAGTGGACCGTTAGCTTGTCTGCCGATCTTAACATAAAAAAATTTAAATTAAATTAATAAACTTTAGTTATTTAAACTTAAATAATTAATTTTTTTACAAAGCTTCCTTAGATTTGTAGTGACTAGCTTCCTTTTAACCTTAAAAAGCCTATGACATGAAGCTCCTCTCTTCCTAATATAAAATGAAGTCCCCGTATACCTTCCGTCAGGCTGTTAACTTCTAAGCAATGGAAATAGTTTTTCACTAAATGAGGAAGGTTTGTGTAAAAAAATGCCGAAAAAATAGCATTCGTGCGAAGCCGGAGGCGGATCGCTAGTAAGCAATATTTTAAAGAAATTACTAGCTGACGCAGCAGACGTCCTACCAGAACCCGAAAACAATTCCGTAACCCGTTTGTGGCGCCACCTATCGGGTCAAATTTTATTTTCAAACCATATGTTAAAGTGACGCGTCACTTCACATTAATGAACGAAGGTTAAATTATTTGAATATTCTTCATACAAAAATACTAAAATCGTGATTAAAAATGGGGGGTGGGGGTAGGAGGGTGAAAAATACTTTACGGCGGATAAAAATCTGTCCAGCCGTTTCGAAGGAGTTTTGTTACAAACACTGTGACACGAGAATTTTATATATTAGATATTATACAGAACCTCTCTAATAAGTAAAGTTGGTTTACATTTCTTTACTAGCTTTTGCCTGAGACTTCATCCGCGTTCCTCGGAAACAGTAATTTTTCTAGATGAAGTGCACCTTTGACGTGTATTAAAAACTAGCTGAACTAGGCCAGCGTGCGCGTGGGGTGCGCGGTACTGGACACCATGGTGCTCGGTTAAGGGGTTAAGGCGTGAAAGCGTAAAAAACAAACAAACTCACTTTCGCGTTTATAATATTCGTATTAGTCGGAATGATAATTTAGTTCACTTTAGTGTGCACTTTAAAAATTATTTGTTTGTTCCTCCTGAATTGCTTAGTTGTTTAACTTTAATAAATATCTTAAGTTTTTATTTATATAAATATCTTAAGTTAAATAACTTGAACAAGGTATCGGTAAAGATTGAATAAGTAACTACCTTAATTGGCATCCTATATCCCCCTGGTTGAAATTTCCTTAATACTGTGAGGTACAGTAGCTGTTTAGATTTCTTCACAGTCACAAACCTTGCTGCGTACTTCATTGGAGTTAAATCTGGCAATATTAAAAGTAAATGGTTAATTAAATCCATTTTTTTATAAAATATTATCAATATAAATAATAAAAAAATGAATCGCTAAGCACAAAACTCGAGAATGGTAGAAACAATTTTTTTTTTCAAATATCGTATTTCGAAGGTTTATATTAATTATAAAGTGAATTTTTCTTAAAATATGCCCGGAAAAACGTAAAAAAAATTACAAAACGACGTCTGTCAGGTCAGAAGGTTTGATTTAAATGTTTCTTCTTATATAGGAAGAAAATTTTGTATTATAATTAAAAATAGTTTGAAGGAATCATAGAGCAAATGCCACATAGAATATCAATTGTATTACCTACACATGTAACTGTTTTAATGTGAAAGTCGGCAAGGAATCTCACTAGTACTCAATAGTAGGTGGTGATCATCGCCTAACACAAGGATAAAGAAGCCACAAGTGGGCTCTGGCATCCACTTACAGAAATACGGTCGAAGCACCCGTGGGAAGAGTGGATATGCTAGGGTGCTTGCCTTAACGGTCTGTTCTAGGGTACCCGTGTTCGATTACCGGCAGAGTCAACGTTGAAAATGAACTTTTCAAAGTTCTGGTCTGGATCTGGAAAAGTAGCGGCAGGACACTGCGTTTTGCAGTCACTTGAGTAACCCGTCTGACGGCAGTAACCACCCCCTTATAAAAGACCACCGTGAAATAACAGCACGTGTGCTGTTGTGTTTATGTGAGTGAGTAGGGATGCCAGTCCATTTCCCTATCTCCTCCCAATCCCTATCCTTAATCCAACTGTAGTCGGCAGCGCATTTGCAACAGCTTTGGCGTTGCTTGTGTTATAGGCGACGGTAGCCACCTACCATCCAGTGGTCCGTCAACCTGTCTGTCGATCTTAACGTTAAAAACAGCACACGTGCTTTTACTTTACAAAGGGTTATGTGAAGGGGTGGTTACTACGAGCCACTGAGTAACTTACCATTAGAATTGTTCAGTTAAATTCTAATTTTTTTTTATATTCAGGCTAGGCAATTCAGGTTTAACTTTAATTCAAAAGCGGACTTCTTTTTTATTCAACACTAGTTGTGTCCCGCTGTTCCATCCGCTTTTTAATTAAGGCATGACCATTTCGGCTCTTCTAGATAATGCTGGTTTTTCGTTGGACAGCTCCTGACCCAAAGTGTCGCATTTTATCGCCCGAATGAACTATTTCTTGTTTTCGCTCAGTGTTCTTTCTGACTTTATTCTTTTTGTTCGAATTCTAAGGATCATAGCGTGATGATACTTTCCTCGAGAATAGGACTATCAAGAAATGTCAAAAATATTTTTTAAATTACGAGTTACCTTTAGCCAGATTTAAGCGCGTTCAAACAAACAAACTCTTCAGCTTTATTATATACTAGCTTCCCGCCCCCGGCTTCGCCCGGGATGCAATTTTTATATATATGAACATTCCCCGTTTATTCCTCTTTCCATTAGCGAAAACCGAATTAAAATCGGTCAACCCGTTCGCGCGTCATGCCGTGACCAAGGGAAATGGGGATTCATTTTTATATATATAGAAGAAGAAGATGTACAGATTTAAGATTGATTTTTTATTTGAGTATTTTTTTTAATTTTCAGACCAAACTAAGCAAAGTAACTCGAACATAGAAATCTCTAACCCTGAAGACGTTATAACACAAGCCGAGGATAGCGATGACCACGAATACGCCAATGCTAATGGTGACCGATCTGATTTCGAGGAAACTGATACTGGTGGTGTGTATAACATTTTTTTAGATAAAATAAAGTCAAATCCTACCTTCTGCCAAAGAGTATATTCGCCGAAATAATAAAATGAACAATCACACCAAAAAAATTTACTATAAAATTTATTTTCTATTTTCAGATGAAACAATCCTATTCCTCCCACACGGTGATATTAAATGTGAGGCTTTGGATTCAAACTCCTATGAAAATCGCAACGGTATTCAGAATACTGAAATACATAGTCACTGCGAAAGTGTCGATGGAAAAGGTTTGTAGTGGCACAGCACCCTGCGTTCCGCAATCATGTTTATTTATGTTAGACAGGCTGACGGTCCACTTGATGGTAGGTGGCTACTGTCTCCTATAACACCAACAACGCCACGGGTGCTGCAAGTGCGCAGCTGACCATAGTAGGATTAAGTTGTGAACTTTATAATTCTTTCCACAGATTGATCGAGATATTCAAAATATCTCGATTTCCTTAGAAATTATATTTTGGAATTAAGCCTGAACCAAAACACAATTTCAACACGAAATTTAATCGATGAAACTAAGAAAACGGAAAGACAGAGCGGAACAGACCCCATGTCCACTATCACCCATGACCCCATGCCCATCTCATCGTTTCCGTGCTACTCGGCAGACGATTTTTTAACCTAACCTAACCGGTGGTGTAGTGCGCGGCATGTGATGGACCCATGCATGCGCGCTAATTACGGGGTCACAGAGAGGGAAACTAACCTGACGTCGTACCGTGCCAGAATGATGTCTATGTTTCAAGCCTGCTCTGGCCATCACCATCACCGCCCAACGACTGTCAGATCAAGTGCGGGCTATCCAACGGTGCCAACTGTTGGGCGAGTCTGCACTTGATACACTTGGAATCATTATCTGCTCTCGCAACCTCTACACCGGTTCAGGGTCTAACTGCTACATTATCGACAACGGACATCATTACACAACCGGCAACACGAATCACTGATAATGGTGGTACTAAGGAGCTCTTCCTCATAGAGAAAATGCTTTTTTTACAGAATCAAATTGGTCAAACAACAAAAAGGAAGAAGACATTCATAACAAAGAAACTGTAAAAAGGTTTAATAGTGTGAGTGAAGCCCGGATTGAACTCCTTAGAGTACAGACGCAAGTCGCTCATGCAGAATTAAAACTAAAAAATGACGCAATAGAACAACAGGAATTAGAGCACAAGAGAAGAATGCATTATTTACAAAGAGAAGGCGAATTGAAAATCAAATTGCTAGAAGAACAATTGCAAATTAAAAATAAAACAAGAATAACGAGAGCAAGGAAGAAATAGTATATTTATTTATTTATTAAATGATTAGGAAATAATGAGTTAAGTTTTGATGAGTGTATGAGGATTTGTAAATATGTAAATAAACATTTTGTTAATAAAAGAATTGTTAATAAATTTCTAGGACCCCTTTCATCGATTGTCCGTATTGTGTCAAGGTAGGCAGCCTATTTGCAATCACTATGGCTTTTTTTTGTGTTGACGTTAGGTCACCTACCACTGTAAAATTTCAACTTTCGTACCAACTTTTACGTAAAATAATAGAATTCCAGGGGATACGTTAGTAGGGATAGTTGAAACGGGTGGACTATTTTTGTAATAATATGCCACAATGTAACAATAACTGTATTATTAATTAAAGTCAGGTGTAACCTAAGCTCAGTTAACAAGCTCTCTTATCCTATTGGCTCAGATTTAACAGACGCAAGTTCAAATTTCGATTGGACCTTCTGTTCGAATTCTGTTGGTTTTGCGATTTAATGTGTAACTAGCTGTGCCCGCGACTTCGTACGCGCCTTAGTTTGTTTTTGAAAATCCCACAGGAACTTTTTAAAATTTTCAAATTTGAATCAACTTTTCAAATTTGGCCCTGGTCTGGATTTGGAAAGTAGTGGCAGGGCACACTGCCTTTTCGCAGTCATTTGGGCAGCCCGTCTGGCGGCAGTAACCACCCCCTTACAGAAGACCACCGTGAAATAACAGCACTTGTGCTGTTGTGTTTCGGTGAGTGAGTAAGGGATGCCAGAGCCCATTTCCCTATCCGCTCCTAATCCCTCATCCTTAATCCTACTGTTGTCGGCAGCACACTTGCAGCAGCTTTGGCGTTTGCTTGTGTTATAGGCGATGGTAGCCACCTACTATCAAGTGGACCGTCAGCCTGTCTGCCGATCTTAACATAACAAAAGGAACCTAATATTTTTCTAGAGATAAAAATATCCTATATGTTAATCCAGGTAAAAATAAATCTGTGTGAGAAATTTCATCCAAATCCGTTCAGCCGTTTTAGCGTTAGGATATAATATATTAGGATAATCCTTGGCTCTGAAAGTGAAGAGAAACATCGTTAAGAAAATTATGTGTCCTACAAGATTAATTAGAATAAAATTACTTGGAAGTAGTAACGTTGGGCAAAAACTATATGTCGCCAACCTGTTAACAATCTCTTATCTGAGATATCTCCGCCTGTCAGCAGTGAATAAATTCATACAAGGTCGGCAGCGCAATTTGCAATTCTCGTGCTACTGTTGCTTGTGTTCTTAGGGGACAGTAGCGACCTAGCCTCACGTGGACTATCGGCCTTTAAAAAAACTTCAACGATACGTGGACCTCCACGGATATTTTTTAAAAACAAAAGCCAAATAGTTGGAAGGTTACCCTGTAGCATATTGGAGTCTATGGGCAGCGAGAAATGTGCGTTTTGCCTGGAGAAGACCCGTGGCACGTGCAACCAGTCCCCGAGCGCCGGAGCCGGTACTTGCAGTTCGCGTAACAGCATTTGCATCTCCGCTCCGTACGGACGCTCAGGTCTTGTACGCAACGCTTCCTCCAGCACGTAGCGCCGCTGAAACACATTTCGTATGATAACTGTACCACATGGGTGTGTTGACTGTTGTCTCACTTGGGGAGTAACTATATTTATTCAGCTTTTGTCCACAGAAAAAAAAACTATTTTTTTATGGAGATTCTTACGCGTGCGTTCAAATTTCCAAAGCTAAATTTGCGACTGGCGACACGCTGCAGAATGAAAGGGTTCTTAAAACGTCTGGTAGAAGTTATGGCCCACGAAAAATGTCTGGCAGTGATGAATATTATTTTGTAATAATATTCTTCAAGACATAAATCAGCCTTTAGAAAATAAGTTAGTTCTATTTTTACTTACCCTTCTCACCTGATGCTCTAAATTGGCTGTCTACTCAATTTAGCAGATACGCATACGTTCAAAGTACATAGAAACACTACTCGATTATCCCGTATCATTTTCATTAATTAAGTTTTTGGTGTGCCTATGCTCACGACTCTTATACAGGACAAAGAACAAACAAAACGAATAGGCGTTAAAAGGATAGCTACCTTAGTATCGAATTCTGTTTCGATGGCTTCCTCGTCCACCTCTCTGTGAAGGTACTTCAGGATGTCGTCGTCAAGGAACGAATCGGTGTTTCTAGCTACCACTCCCGACGCCCTGATGACCGGTAACATGATCTCTGCGTCTTGAGCGATAGAACCGCGAGAGCTTGGATTTTGAGAGTCCGTCCCGATGCCGGCGATCTAATGATACACTTCCAACTTACAGCTTCCGTTTGCTCTTCAATTAATTGAGTCAGGAGGACGAATCGATGGTGGAGGTTGTTACCACATCCAGGGACCATCATCAATTCATCAAAATCGGTCCAGTCCAGTTCAGAAGTTCAGTGATATACACACTTCATAAGAATTAAAATTAAAACTAACGACTTCCCACGGGTGTAATTTTTTCTGCAAATTATATACAGGAACCTTTCGTTCAAAATCCATTGATGCTTTAGAGAAGTTAGACGAAGGTATAGATACAATAGTAAAAAAAAAGTATTCAATAATAAAAAGTAAAACAATGTCATAATGAAAAATATAGGTCTTTTTGTTTAAATATTATTTTTCCGGTCAGTGTCGCCCCCGGGCGATTAATTTTTAATGATAAATAAATATTTGTAAATAAAAAATCAAAGTGAGCAGGGGAATGGGGCCCAAAGCGGGCACTGTAAGGATAAGTGAAAAAAAAACGTGTATAAATATGAACACAAGAAAAACTGCTGTTGCTATTAGATGCTAAATTTATAGTAGTTTGATAGTCAGTGTTTGAATTTTTTATATGCCTCAAAAATATGAAACTGGAACCCAAATAGGAAACTCTTGCGAATGCTCGCTTTGCCCGAGGGGTGGCCTAAAGCGGGCATCAGCATAGGGGCAAAATGAGCACGCATCGGGTAAAGCGGGCACGCATTATTTGTTATATTATACTAGTTATGAAAATAATTGTATAATATAAAGGATTATCTTGATTAAAACACAGGCATTATAGGAATCTTTAATGTAAACTCAAAGAACATTTTCTTCTACAAGTATTTATTAAGCTCTAACAAAAATCAACATTATTCAAAATCAATCTTATCATAAGTCAGTCATCATTAGGAACTTATCAGTTTTATCGCCTTACATTATTAACGCTTATGAACTTTTAACAAAAAAAAAAACAACCTCTCTTCCAAATCTATCTACGAGTTCCATAAAATTAAGTAATTAAATAATTAAGTAACGACAAAGTGTTAAAATAATTTCAAACTTAAGAAATTTCAATGTTATGAAACTTAATAACTTCAACTACGAGTAGGTACCTATATTTAATAAAATCAGTCATCTTTAGATATTAGCACAGTCATGTTCATTGTCCGCATAGCATCCCAATTGGAGCAGTTAAATTTCATGACAAATATCACAATAAAATGCCCCGATTCCGGAATATGATGTACATGCATCATGAGCCCACATTTTGCAGTCACCGCACTGGATCCAATCTTCCGTGGGTGGATCTACATATAGCTCGTTGCATACAAGACATGGGTATGGACTATTTTCTTTTTGTGAATGTGATCTTTTTTTCGTTTTTTCGTTGTTTTTTGTTTTTTTATCATTTTTTATTATCTTTTTAAGATTTTTCGATTTAAGATTCTTCACTTTCTTTGATAGTTTAATTCTCTGCTCATCTTTTATTGGAGTGCTCGTTAAAATTTCAGCTTTTTGAGTTTTTCTCCGCCTGTTTGTTTTGTTCGGACCCACTTTTGGCAGTGGTCTAATAACCATGGGACTGACGTGGTCCGTACTCGTGCTCGGCCGATTATCTAAATCAAAATTAATAACGGTATCAGTTCTGTTATTCGAAGAGATACATTTAACTGGTGTCATTAGTGTTTTTTGTATCCAAGTGTCAGGTATAGAAGCATTATCGGCGAGTACATCCAAAGTAACAGCATCTAAGACGGGTAAGTTAGCAACATCTTCTACGTTTACGGCTATGTGTACAGGTGGTCCTTCTGAGAGAGTAGAATCTGTAGGCAAGTCTGCAGGTTGTGATGTAGTCATATATTGGGATTGTATAATCTGGTCAAGAGTAGAAGGAGACGGTGTCCTATCAGGGTCAGTTTCTTCTGTCTGCGATTTTTCAAGTTGCAAATCTTCCTGGTTTAATGGTTTTTCTGTGACTGTTGCTGGTTCAAAGTCAGACTCCTTAAAAATATATCTATCGGTTGGAAAAAGTCCTGTACTTTTAAAACCTTTGATTGCATTTTGAGCTGTAGCAGCTTTCATATAGGCATTCGAGAAAAGACTTGCTATGTCATTTTGATTAATAATTCGCCCAGCATGAGCTTTTTGGAACGTAGCAACTGCCTGCTCAAAGTATGTTTTCAAAGGCCCATACACACAGTAGTCTAAGGGCTGCATACGATGTGTCGTATGGGGTGCTAAGGAAACAAAGATGACATTATTTGCAGAGGCCCATTCCAATGCTGGTAAATATTTATGGGATTCATGATTATCTAACACAAGAATTACTTTTTTGTCTGATGTTGGTCGGACAGTTTCAATGAAGAATCTCAGCCATTCCAAGAATGCTGGTCCATTAATCCACCCATTGTCTGTACAGGTTCCTTGGGTACCTGGTGCTGCTCCATCTAATAACCGCGAGTTCATTTTCTTACGTGCAAAAATCATGAATGGTGGTATAAATGATCCTGCAGCATTGCAACAACAAATCACAGTGGTAGTTCTACCTCTTTCAGTACTTGAAATTAGGCCAACTTGGCGTTTTCCAACTTTTGTTAGGACCCTGGGTGGCTTGTTAGATGAGGTTTGTACCCCTGTTTCGTCCATATTATAAAGACGTGTAGCATCAATGTTATGCTTTTGCATTTGTTGCTCTAATAGATCGAAAAATCTATAGACTTGGGGTTTATTAAAGCCCCTTGCTCTTGCAATAGAGGTTGGCTCTGGTTTTCTGAGCGTCAAATCAGGATGTCTTGTAATGAAGCCCTTGTACCAGTCATAACCAGCAGTTCCGTCTTTGAATGGATGAGGGATGCGGTTTTTTTCTGCGTATTGAAAAACGAGCCGGAGAAACTCCTCTTTTGATAAACCGTAAAATACACTATCCATTTGAAAAACATAGTTTAATAATTCCAGTTCTTGTTCTTTGTTGAAAATTGTAGTAAATCTTCCTAATTTTTTTTTGGTAGACCCTGTTTTAAGATGCCTCTGCAAAGTGGCCCGTGGGATGCCATATTTTATGGCCGTAGATTTTATAGGATTTTTCAATTCCTTCACCTCCTGTATAGCTTTTTTCATGTTATCTTCACTCCAAGAACCTTGTTGTGATTTTCTTTTATACTTATTCACCATCTAAAAAAGAAGAGTTGATATAATTAAACAATGACAATGACCTGCACGGACGAGGAGCTTCACGAGGCAACCGACCGAGATACCAGGGTTGCAGCTTTTTGGGCTGCATTCTTTTTCTCATAAGAAGATCACAATAGTTGTAATTCTATTCTATGAAACATCGGGCATAGCGGGCATGCTCGCTTTGCCCTGCTCACTTTGCCTTCTGTGCCACCCTCCCATTCACATTGACCCTAACCTAAAATTTGTTTCAAATATTGCACGCAAATATGATTAAATTAGAGTAAGATAAACATAACACACTAAACACATGTTGATTATAACAAGGTTTACTCACTTTTAAACAAAACACACTGTACGTACCTTCGTTGTTTTGCATAAAAATGTCAAAATTATTGTTTTTCGCACACGGGCCGCACTGTTTATCGGAGATGTGAACTACGACTGCGGCGGACTGAGGCGGCGCGGGGGGTACGGCCAATGAGTCGCGAGACCGCGTGCAGTTTTTAAGCGATGATTTTGAAATGGGTGCTCGCTTTAGGCTGGTGCTCGCTTTGGGCCCCCTTCCCCCACTTATGTGTTCTCTAATTTTGCTTGTTATATATAGACGACGGCAGCCAGCTACTACCACGGGCTGAACGGTCAGCTTGCCTCACGATCTTTATCGTAAGAAAGTAAATCATAGCTTAAATATTCATTTCAAGGTAAACCTTATTAGCACAGTATAACCATACTTACGTCATACAGTCAGGCAACGTCATAAGTAAGTATAACCATACTTACTTGCGTAGAGAAACGTTCGGCGAACTCGCTTCAGTTTGCAGGCTCGAACATTGAGCGTTGCCCCACTGTATGACGTAAGTATGGATAGACTGTGCTTATTAGTTATACCATTTAAAATTATGACGTTACTTAGCAAACCTTTTGTGGTGTTCAAGGGTGTAATCGGCTTCTAAAGTATCATTACATAGACTGGCAGCGAAACAGTGGTTTTAGTTTGGCCGAAATCATTATACCACTCCTTGGGAACGCGGGGTGAGGCGGGAGGAAGGGAGGGAAAGAGCACGAATTCACATGAGAGCGATATTGTCGGACAGATCTCACGATACATATTTTAAATCGGTCGAGATAGAGCTTTCTCTATATTTATTAGAGTCTAGTCAATGAACGTTTTCCAGTATCCCGTATAATGTAGCCAAAAAGCACCGATTTGTTTTTTCACCTCCGAGGAGGGGCAGCATCCACTACCAGGATAAAAGCAACCCCGGCACAGGGTCCATTTTGAAGTAGAGAGTAAGTAGAACCTGAATCCTAATTTTTGTGCTAATCGGTGCTATTAGGCAAAATTATTTTACTTTCAATAGTAAATATGTGAATGTTATATCAAGGTAAGTTATTATGACATTTAATTTATTTTTTAATCAAGGTACAATCTGTTTTGATGTCACGTTATATCGCACGACCCATCCCTATATACTGGATTGTTGTGTGTGAGATCTTTTGTGTGTCTAATAGGTGAGCACCCCCGCCGTGGTACAGCGATTCTGGTCAAATACAGTACAAGACATGTGACCTGTGTCTCTGGGTCCTGCTGAGCTTGAGCGGCGAGTCCGGCGGAGGTGAGCCTATCGCTGCCGTGCTTTCCTTTGCGGCGACGCTTCCCGCGCCTTCGCACTTCACTGCCATCTGTACAATGTACTCTAATTTAATCCTTATTTTTTACACATTTGATCATGTTTCGTATAAAGCTAAAGCAACAAAATTTTCCCTTCCAAAATTCGCGCTTAGTGTTTCTGTATTCTAAACTGTAACAATTCAATTGAAAGTATGTGCCATTAGTCACATATTTGACTGAATTAAAATTACATTAAATTGATTTAAATTGACTGAATTAAATTAAGCTATCATACAAAACAAGTACACTGTTTACTACAGAAAGACTATGCCAAAATTAAACAAAAAAATTTGTAACCAGATATTAATAACATTTTTTTTAATAAAATGTATTTTTGGAAGAAAAGTACATTTTCAAAATTGACCCAGCCGGAAATCAAATTTGGAGTCTCTGAAACAGAGTAGCTCCCTAACCACTCATCCAACGAGCTCATCAAAACATAAACACAAAAAACGTAATAAGTTTTATAATTTATACAGAAAAGCCTTCAAATGTGATATTCATATTATATCACGTTACAAATATTTAAGAAAACGGTTTCAAATAACTTTTGAAATGTGTGTGTGTGATGTGTGCCAATTAATTACCTGGATTAACATATAGTACTTTTTAGCCTAGAAAAATGTCAGGTTCCCGAGGGACCGTCTCAAAATATAAAAAATTCGGCGCCACCGTCATAATTGCTATAAATATTTTGGGCATTATTTAAATAGGCATTATATTTTTCATTTTTCAAGGCAAATTTGCACTTGGCCTGGTAAAACATACTTTGTACTGTAACTGCTGTATACAAATTAAAATCCTGTAAACATGTGTTCGCGCAAATAAAAATTTATTTTATTTTATTTTTTTATTTTTTTTATTTTAACGAAGTCGAGGTCACCAGCAAGTATATTTATAATCGCACGACAAACAGTGGTAGTATTAACACAAAACAAGCATTTAGGCTTTGGTATGGGAACAGAGCGTAGCAAACAAGAGGCAAAATCCAGTAAATAAAATAATCATCTAATAAAATATTTAAGTGCACTCTGGATCGCTAGGGGACAACTGGCATAAGGGGACCCTGGCGTACACTTGGAACGCAGGGAATCTTCAGCGAAACATAAAGAACTTATGCATAAATGACTACAGCTAATCTTACTGTCATCCATGTTGGTGGTAGCCGTTTCGCTCCCATCATTTGTCTGCTTATCGCCCTTAGAACGTTGTGAACCTGGCGTTTTGGACTCAGCTTCAGATTTGTTCTTGCCTTTGAGAGATTTGCCCAAATTGAGCGCTTTCAATTGATTCTGTAAAGCAATTTGCCAAAGGTAGCGTTAGTCTCCGTGCAATATAGAACACACTTTAGCAAGACAAGCTTATAATAAGATTTAAAAAATATGTACTCTAACTTGAGCAGAAAGCGATCTCCCATATAAACAAATGTGACATACATACAATACTGCAACGCCACTATTTGTCTTAACGTGAACTATGACTCTTCGGAGCGATTTGAGCAGTACGATTGACAGAGAAAAACGATGCTCAAAATTATCAACTTTGGTTGTGTGGTCAGCTCAATGCCAAATATATATATATTTGGCATATATATATATATATATATATATATATATATATATATATATATATTTGGCATATATATATATATATATATATATATATATATATATATATGCCAAATAGCACCTACAGTTATATTTCGATGCAAACAACTGTACATATATGGATTCATACAAAAGTTATAATAAGGTCCCATCTCAAGTAAAATTCAATTGAGCCCTATAATTACAAAATTTTAAAAAGTAGAAAAACAGAAATTATATCTCGTAAATGTTATGATTATATTACGAGTAGTTAGACTAATGCTTACTTCTTATTATATGTTCTGTTATACTTGAAAAGTTAATCTAAGAGTTCGTCCTCATGGAATCTGCATTCCGAACTGGCGGTAAGCAATCGAATATTCCAATATACCTACTGGAATTTGGTCCAATGTAATAAAGCATTTTTTTTTTACGTAAAAGCTGGCAGGCAGGCTGACGGTTCATTTGATGAGAAGCGGCTACAATTGCAATTGTGCTGCCGATCCCGAATAGGATAAAGAACTCACCGAAACACAACTGGACGTAGTTGCATAGTAACTGTTTGAGCATATTGCATAAATTTGAATTATTTTGAACTATTTTTAATAATTATTATGTTCACAAGTAGGTATAGCTTTTTAATAATTATATTCACACTCAATTATGAGTGCATTAAGTTAAAGGCCATAGAGCCACGGAATATAAGTAGGCTTAGGTAAACTTACTTATATGGGCTTTAGAGATTTGATTTTAACAGGAAATTTATCGAACGAAAGTTACCGACATAATCCGGAGGATTAGTAAACTGAAGTGGAAGGACACATAGTATAATCCGCGCCAAACTTCTAGTCACCTTTGAAGTTGCTTCGCGCAGAGGTACAGTCACGCACAAATAAATTATATTGTTTTGAAACACAAAACTCTTCTGAACACAAAACTCTTCGTGTCTCTTTGAAACACGAAACACAAATACACACTCTTTTCTGCACGTGCTTAATGTTTATTTTTATGCCTTCGTCCGCTTCTTTTTGCATAAATTTCAAAACATTGTACACAATTTTTCTTGCTTGACGACGTAAAACCGTATTCCGGTTAGGCATGTTTAAACTTATGTTATTAAAAGAACAATAAAAAAACTAAACAAATAACGGAATAACGAAAACAATAGACAACGAAAACTTAACAAAAACAAAGCAGAATTGTGAGTGACTGTACTTCGCTACGAAAAACAAGCGTGTGTGCTATTCGGAAGAATTCTGAACGCACACAAACACGCACGCACAGGTGAAATGGGTGTGGGGGCGGGGAAGTGGAGTGGGCCCTGCCGCCGCCGCCTCCTGCCGCTCCCCGCTGATACCTATTTTTTGCTACTGCGACGCGGTTCGCGCTGTGTTCAGAGCGGACTAGAAGTTTGGCGCGGATTATACGAAGTTTTCGAGTGGAGGCCACGGACCGGCAAGCGCAGCGTAGGACGTCCACCCACAAGGTGGACAGACGACCTGATAAGGGCCGCGGGTCGACGTGGATCCAAGCTGCTTCTCAACGGTCCTTTTGGAGAATTGGAGGGGAGGCCTTTGTCCAGCAGTGGACGTCCTACGGCTGAGATTATGAGTATGATGATAAGAATTTTGTTATTCCTTTTGATTAATTTAATTGCCGTCTCGTTTATATATTTATTTCTACTGCTCAATATGTAGTACCTACTGCTATTGCATGTTGTAAAAATAATGAAATTGTTACCTCAAGTTTTTTAAAAAAATCGTCGCTATTATAAGTTAACGGGTTCTCTTTTAATTTCTTTGGCATTTTGATGCTCGGTAGCTTCATCCTTTTCCTCTGACCAGTGCTGCCTACGGCCGTCATGGTCATGAATATATTCGATGATGCATTACGTTTCCTACTCTTTGGCACATATTTTATAACAATTCTTGTCAAATGCAACATTGTGCAGTCGCACGGCGAAGGAGGGATCGCTGGTGGCAATTTGAGAGGCCTGCGCTTGACTCGCTTTAGTTTGACATTTGCTACATCATCTCTAGTTACGAAGAAACTTTTGGATTTGCCATCAGTTTTGGCCTCTTTTTGTTTGTCCTTTTTCTTTGTTAACAATTTGGTTTTTGATATTAGAAATGGCAACATTATTTGTTTATTTTATAATTATAATGTTGCAAACAGTTTTAAAATATTCGTAGAAAATTTTTTAAAGAAATAATAGCTCACAGTGAATCTTACTAACAATAACAATAAATGTTTGTGAAATGAGATATATACATGGAAAATCTATTAAATTTTGATGTAACTTATCTTATGTATAGTTTATACATGAGATTAACACATAAATTTATAAATATAACCGGGCGAAAAGTTGACACAAGTATCCCTAAGACATATTATATTATAGTATTTTAAAGAAAGAAAAAAGCTTTTCTTGAATTGAAAATTACACACTAAAAATAGTACTACTCGACACAAGTTGATGAGGTCGAATGAATATAAAAAGGGATTCATAAAACGGAGGGTAGATAACTTATCAAACAGATTGTTGTGGTCTAGTAATTTTTAGAGCAGTAGGAAAATTACAATGACCTGTTTGCGTTGGTTTCATTAAAGGCCATCTTAATTAATTTGTCATTTCATTTCAATACGAAAATACCTCCCGAATCATTTTGAGTTCTTTTTGAATGAGTTCTTGGTTAACTTTTTTAAAACAATGATAAACTAAAAAGCATTTTGAAAAATAAATTAATATCTTCCTTTTAGGTAACTGATTTGATTTTCAGATTTGGCCAAGTCAAATCATTATATAACTTCAACGTAGGGTAAAGGTGTATTCACAGTGGACTTAAAAATCAAACAAATTATATTTTAAAAGATTAAATTTAATGGACAAAAAATAATTTAATGTGTTAGTTTTCTTTTGTTCACTAATAATTTTATAAACTGTTCTGTTGGACACACCGCATGCAGTTGCTGTTTTAGTACTGTTCTCTCCACATTCACACTTAAATCACATTGTTTAAAGTATTTAAATACATTGTAAATTACTCGCCTTTCTCCACTAATTTTTTTAAATTTTAAAATTGAAGGTAGTGCACAAATGATACAACCGTTTCGTTCATAGGTCTGCCTTCAACTAGTCATTGTGAATTTGACTTTCTATTTTTGAGCGATCTGATTGGTTAGGGGGCGTGGCAAGGCTGATGGACAACGATGACACTCGCTGCATTCTTAACGCGAATTGACTATAAATGATTTGTCGATATTGTTCATAAAATAAATTTAAGTTCATGGAGCTTCCACGTTTTATGGTCCCTGCTAAAATTAGAATGAAAAAAAAAGGATCTTTCGTATACAAAAAAAATAATCCAAAAAATATAAGAAATACAGGGTAAAAAGTAGTAAGAATAAAATAATGTTTAGTGGTTTCGGAGATAACCCATTTATACAAACCAATTTTACTTTACATAATAATAAATATAATATTGATAAATATAAATATTGGTAAAAATATTGGTAAGTAAACATTGATCAAGAGGTTTTTTATTGAAATTAATGTTTGATGATGTAATTTTTATTGTGATTGCGCTAGACACAGTAACAATTTACCTTCCTTGCAGCTCGCACACTTGAAAGCTCCTTAACGGGAACAGCTCGTTTAGCCAGCACGAGCGGTGAGGCCAAAGGCGGAAGCTGTTGACATTGCCCCTTGAGGAGTCTGTTGTGAGCGCCGTCGGAGAGGTTCAAAGAGGGCAAGGTGGAGCGATCATTCGTCACGCTGGTGTTGAGTCCGGCGGTCGTGTCCGAGGTCGTGTAGCCGTGATAGTACAATGTCTCCTGGCGAATCACATGTGAAGAGGTGTATTTTTCGTTAATATAGGAAACTACCTTAAGACTCGAGTCAATTAAATTTTAAATTTGTTCTTCTTAAGAGTTTACTTCTTAAGAATCGATTTTCATACAAGGGATCCGGTATGGAAATTCTATGAGGGGTAAAATTAATACAAGCGTTAACTAAAAAACGTTAAATTCTTCTAAGCAGTTCAACCCAAACCCGACAGATGTCGCCGCTTCACCTCTTTACCCTCTTTTCCTATTGCATAGTCAAAGACAATCGTATTTAAGGAGTAAACTCCAGTCGTGCGTCGAGCTGACACACATTTTTTTAATTTTTTTTTGACCACAGTATAAGTACCTTAATGTGACAGTTCACTTCATGTAGGATCTGTTAGTCTGTCTATATAAAGAATAAAGATATATTATAAAAATAACTTGTTTATTGTATTTCTCATCGTTTTGATTGCCATAAAGCTCCCATACTAAATTTTAGAGGAATTTCGAGTTTTAGGAAACCATGGAACAATAGTAAGGGATGCCAGAGCTCACTTCTCTGTCTCATTCTAATCCCTACTAAGTTTGGCAGCGCACTTGTAACGCGTATGGTGTTACTTGTGTTTTAGGCGACGGTAGTCACCATCAGGTGGACCGTCAGCCTGTCTGTTGATTTTAACATTAAAAAAATATAACGATTGAAACGAGTAGGCTCTCTGTATATCTATATGTAAAGGGTATTTGTCCTTAATAATATTAATTAATTACATAAATGATAAAGAATAAAAAATAATGAAATGAGCTCAATAAATAAATATTTTTAGGACAACACTACTTTCATTTCAATAACAAGCTATAATTAAAATTATAAACTAACCAACGACTTTCTTTTGAGCGCAAACACGCTATTACCTGCTATACGTTCCTGAGGAGTTGGGAGTCCCGCAGACTACTTGATGCTGTAGCATCAGATCAAGGATATCATGTCATAGAAATACCACCGAAGTAACAGTATATCAAATTTCACATCAACCGAACCTGTGTAAGTTAGTGAAATCCCTTCGTCAACTAGGAAATGGGTTGATGATCTTCAAACGCCTGAATAGATCTTCATAAACTATAGCTAAGAAAGAATCATCGCGATCACGTCAGCTTTCAAACAAAAAAAAAACGAATCAAAAACGGTCCATCCGTTATGGAAGACACACATATATACACATACACAGACATACACGTCAGTTTTATATAACACCCTTTTTTTTTACGTCGGGCGTTCGACGTTTACTTTTAGCAACGTTAACAATGCGAATTTATATGTAGTAATTGCTACCACAATATGTCCTACCCAGTTTACGAACTAGATACGACTACACTTCCGAAACCACATTTTGAGAGTATCCGTTGTAGATTAATTTTGACTGTATACTTGACTGTGACTTCTTCTCAAATCGAGGACAATAGCAGTTTTCTGATGAGGTTGATCCGGAGTCAGACACCTTCGGGAGCCTCTTGATTTCCCACTGGCAAGCGTAGGCGCAGGTGTGTGCGGTCTGGAATCTGTTTCTGTGTATCTGAAAAATTGACATATTTATTCAGTAAGATGTTAGATGTTTTATTAGGTAAATAATTTTAGAAGGACGCGTAATAATATAATGTCCCTTTACAATATTTTTCTTACTATCTTATTATATATTTACACACGTCAGATTTTGTGAAGATTAAAATGTTTGAATTGTCAGCTTTATAGGAACGTTGGATGGGAAAAAGAAAAATTACATTTTTCCGTGCAAATTTTTCCGATTTTTCTCTCCATAAGAACTTTCCGGGGAAAAAAATTGTCAAACTGGTCTAGCCGGTATCGAGTTTTGCGTTTAGCAACACATTTACAGATTCATTTTTATTTATATAGAAAATTTATTTAGATTTGGTTTAACTTCATGTGAAAATACCTTCGAAACATATCCTCTGTGACGATATCATGCGGTGTTCTATTCTTTTCCTTGTCGTGACCATTTTGTTCTTGAAATTTAGACAAATCCTCTTGGAAACATTGAGCTCTCCCTTCGGTTAGCTGAAATATTTTAAATTGTCTTTTACAGAAACCATTCTAAGAAGTTATCTCCATTATGTTATGACAACATCACACTGGAATAAAAAATTGCTTTAGTTTTTACCACAATCTGCACCGGAGGTAGGTAGGTAGGTACTTCAGAAGCAAATGATCAAAGGATGTGATTCTAAATGTCATATTGTTGTATGACAATCTATAGATTGTATTGTATGATTGTATCTATGCGTTAAATAATTAAAACTTTTTGTTACTATTCAAACTATTTTACATGATAATCTTTGAAGGACGAAGGCGCGCAACCGCTTCGGGGTCAACATAACGTATGGCGCCGAAGACGCCGAAACGTATGGCCTCTCGGTAGAACTGGTCCACAAGGTCAAAGTCGCTCAGCGAGCTACGGAGCGGGCTATGCTCGGAGTTTCTTTGGTGGATGCATGGGCATAGCTATAGCTTCCTCATGGGAGGAGTCCAAGGGTCCAAAAATGTACAAAGATAAATTATTTTTTGTCCAGACTCCACGCAGAAAAAGGCCAATCTCAGTCAATTAGAAATTACAGAAACATTAAGTTATACGCAAGTGAAGCTAATAATGCTATATTTATGTCTATATAAATCTTATATAGATATAAAAATGAATCCCCATTTCTCCTGGTCACGGCATCACGCGCGAACGGGTAGACTGATTTCAATTCGGTTTTCGCTAATGGAAAGAGGGATAAACGGGGAATGTTTTAAGGTATATAAAAATTGCACGCCGGGTGAAGCCGGGGGCGGGCCGCTAGTGCCTAATAAAATTATAACATTAGGTACAACCGTGTTCAAATTACGACAGTGATATGTTTTGTTTTAATAAGGTCTGTCTGATATTACCAAATTCGGTAGCTATGGAAGTTTCTGATTTCCATTTAGTTTCACTCTATTTATATAAAACATTATTAACATTTTGTAATGAAAACATTCAATGTTTCTAAAGTTTTACGGTAAAACTTCAGAAACATTATATGAGTCATTTAATATAAACATTCGCTGTGCTTTCTCGCAGCTTGCTTCAACTCGTAAAACGGATCGTTTAATGTGGAGTAATAAAAATGTACACGATTAGAAACAAATCGACTTTGATTATTGTGTTCCTGCATTTAACTGATTTCATTTAGTTTATTACGTAGCGACCCGATCCCGGTTTCGCACGGATGAACCTACCACGTTTATCATTATTTCCATTAGTGAAAATCTCGGTTGTGTATTTTAGAAGAAGTTAGAGGAGAAATATGAGAGTGATTGTTGAAGATGTCGGAAAAAATCAAGTGTCTGGGATCTTTTATCGAAAACGTTGCCTAATCTGTTTGAGATATAATAAAACAATGCAAAGTCAGGGTAAGAAAAGGTTCGTCACCTGAATGTAGACATTTGCTTGCACCAGGACAATTATCAGTCATGCAAAAATTTCATTTCAAAAATCTGTCAGTTGTCTGCTTAGTGCTTTAGTTTCAAAAGGACTAGAGTTTACGACTTGATAAAGGAATTAATTTGAAAACTGACGAAGGTTTTTGTACCCCGACTGTATTATGATTGTTTCTCTTTTATAATTCTACAAAAAAGTCGGCGATGGCTTATGTTGCCTTTTAAGGATAACTTACTACATCCATTCTAACTTCTAAAAAATGATCCCAATATAATATGGCATTTAGAAAGCTATTAAAAAGAACTAGGTGGAATCGAACCCGGGACCCCTGAGACAAAGTGTTAAAGCAAGCACCTTAACCACTCGACCAATGGCCTCGTCTTAACATAGAAACATAAAACTTGACATAAATATAGTCGTCTTGGATTAACACATGGAATATTTTTTAATCCGGTAATTATTTCCGGAGGATGATATTGTTAAAATTTAAATACTTATTTCAAACTTCCCTATCATTGAACTAGTCGGTGCAATGAAAGTTTATGTGGAATATTGTCATTTGGGCAGCCCGTCTGGCGGCCCACCGTGAAATAAGACCGTGCATATGCTGTTGTGTTTCGGTGAGTTAGTAAGGGATCCCAGAGCCCATTCCTTAATCCTACTATGGTCTGCAGCGGATTCTAGGCTGTCTGTCAACCATAACATAAAAAAAAATTTCGGGACTAATCGAGTGATCGAAGCTGTAGGTACAAATCATTATTTCGAAATTTTTGACACTGTTATTTATCCTGTTATTTAACGGGTACGGTCGGAGCGCATTTATTGAACTAAATTTATTTAATTGAATTTTATTGCACAGTGTCATCATCATCATTATCACCACCAATCAACAACAAAGTTATGATAGACTTCGATTGGCATTTCACGACGAAACCCCATCCCGTGCCACTGTTTATAACTGGTTCAGTGAGTTTAAACATGGTCGTTGCAATCTCACTGATGATTTTCGTAAAGGACGTCCACCTGCGGCGACAAATGACAAATTTGTCCACGGACATGTAAAGTTCTGACAATCCACAGTATAGACTAGCGTGGTGAAATAAAGCACATATATCTTCAACAATGAGGAGAGTCTGTGCAGTAGACTAGGTAATGACGTAAATTATGGATACTAATAAAATAAGTTTGTATGAAGTCAAAAAATGCTTAAGGCTATACTTCTATAATACCAAACAAATATAATGTTTAAGGTCAAACTATACTTAAATTTAAATTGGAAGCATTAGACAGAAAATAGGAGTTACCCATGCATCTTTAGCTCGTTTCATGTATTCTTTCGCTTCAGTGTCGGCAGGATGATTGCACAGCACGGAGCAGGCGTGAGAGAATGGATTGTAGAGGCCGGCGTATGGTCGGAGCACGAATGGTGCTGGACTCACGTCGCATTTTAATTCCACAGCGTTCTGCGAAAAAAGATTGGACACTATTAAAAACAATATGCATTTTTATATTAGGTACTAATAGTTATGCCGGTGAAAACCTGTTTGCTTTAGATGTGCAAAAGAAAGCGGAATCGGTAGGCAGGACCTAACCTTCCCTTGTGCAAGGCTAAGTAATATACAAATAAAATTAGTTAGTTCTGTAAAAACAAAATAGGCAGCGAAAAGTTTTAAAAGAAAAAAAAATTACGGTTTGGCCTAAATTGGTACTAAACTTTTTTTTTCTTTTATTTTTTTATGTTAAGATCGGCAGACAAGCTGACGGCCCACTTGATGGTAGGTGGCTACCGTCGCCTATAACACAAGCAACGCCAAAGATGCTGCAAGTGTGCTGCCGACTACAGTAGGATTAAGGATGAGGGATTAGGAGGGGATAGGGAAATGGGAATTTTAAGTTCTTTAGAAAAGTTATAATGTCTTACTGCATCTGAATGCCAGACACGACTGAGAATCGAAGCCCCTTTATAGAACAATATTTATCATCATGATGGTCATTGAGGTAGTAGCGTTTTGGCTGACGTCATCACTGGTGTTATTAGTTATGGCAGTCATTTAAGTTTGCAGGCTATGATACCTTCAACTACCTATAATTAAGTAGATCTTTAACATTATTATAAGAAATACAAAATTAAAGTATGCAGAAAATCTACACTGAGTTATAAACTCAGCAGCCCGTCTGGCGACAGTAACCATTCCCTTACAGAAGATTACCATGAACCGGTGAAAATTGATATGAAGGTCCGCAATCCTATCCTATTCCTTTCTCTAATAAAGAGAAGATTAGTACAGCGCTCCCTCGTACGTATATCCTATTTAGGTCGGAAACGCACCTGCAACCTCATACTATACGTTTTTTTGAAGTACTTATAGGCGACGGAGCCACTTACCGTCAAGTGGATCGCCAGCCTGCCTTTTGATATTTACATAAAAAATTAGGCATTCAAACTAATTTTAAAATTTTCGACCCTCACCTTCTGCTTTACAAGTCCTTGTTTTTCAGTAACAATCGCCAGAAGTCCAGTGTTACTCAAGATCCGCATCCTTCTCTTGTTTCGTCTCAAAAGCTTGTCGTTAAACCGGTGTTAATATCGACCAATCGGTCTCTTAGAAACCTATCAGGTAAACAAGCGACTATATGTAAATATTTATCAAACTCCCTATAAAAGTATACAAAACAGAGTTATAAAAATATTTTGCTTTTTTGACAGAACATTACTTTTGTTTATCCAATTGAATAAGACCTACTTTCGTAGTAGACTGAGAAAGAAGAAACGAAACGTATTTTCGGTTCCACAAAACATTTCAGCCAGTCAGTTGCATAATAACAAAGTATTGTGGATAATTCGTATTGTGTTTGTGATAGATGTATTAGGCATATGTAACGTTTTTATTATTTCGATGACGTAATACATAAAATTTATATCTATAAGTTTACCATTAACTTTAATATTCGTCATGCCATTTTACTTTTCCTAGGCGATACAGGCATAAATGCAACGACCAAGAATATCTTCAATTGGCTGTCACTATATAAAATTGAGTATTAAATTAATATTGCAAATTTATTTATTGCATGCTGGTTGCATTACCTCGTTGTATGACAAGTCTAATATTTTCTTGAAGTTTCCTTATCGCAACCAACCGATAGGATCAAGTGTACCTACTTAAAAATGTCTCTACTATGGATAATGGTAGAGACAAGTGGACCTTACGTAATTTACTGAACGAGCTACTAGCCAGCTCTGGGGTCGGTAGTAATGTCGACCAAGCGTTTTGCTAAAATTTAAATATTGTGCAAAACTTTTCAGAGGCGGACGCAATTTTGTCAAAACCTGTCGCACTCAAAGTATGTCAGACTAAATTCACTCAAAAAAAGACTAAATTCTTTAAAAAGAATTGGCTTTCAAAAGAATTTAGTCTTTAAATTCTTTAAAAGAATTAAAAGACTAAATTGGCTAACCGAACATTCTGAATACGCAAAACAATCTCTAGTTCTTGCTGGAAAACTCTATAATTTCTTTTTTTGTCATTCATTCTTCTTTTTTTATGGATTTTCTGTTTTTGTATTAAAATACAAACTGATAAATATAACAAGGTTATTCAGGTTTTGCCTACGTCACACGGCCCAAGATTTTTTTTTTACGGTAAACAGAAAAACAAAAATACAGTGAAAATAAAATCATCTACATATTTATAACTACGATTTTTAAGTTTCGATGAGCTTTAAAATGAAGAGGCTTAAAAATTTGTCAGGGTTCAGATTAGTCAAAAACTAAAACGGATTTTTTTCACATATATTATTCAAAAAAATTTACACAAAAGCACTAAGACATCCATTTAATCTTATTGTCTAAATAAATGAAGTTTTTAAACCAACACGCAACTTCTTAATTAAGATATAATTTGTCTCTAAAAATAATACTCATTTTTCTCTTTTTTTTTCTCAATATCAGAAAGTAACTATGGCATTACAATAACACCTACCAAGCGACATTGTGAAAATCCATCTCCTAGTTTTTTTTTAAATCTATATTCTTGATACTAACAGACTATTTATTACAAAGGGATTATATTACAAGTGAGTGCAAGAGTTCACTGAATGTGTACATTGGGTAAAAATTACATATCTTAATTTACAAATTTAATGTCTACTAAGTAGTAAAATTAGCGAAAAAATCACCAATTAACAGAACTTTTTAATGTAGGTACAATTTTCACTTCGCAGAACTAAACAGTGTGTACCTACGATGAACAATTTTTGGAAATCCCATAAAAAAATAATTAATCCTTTAATCAAAATTTCCAAAAGTAGTTTAAACGTTCTACTAACATTTAATTTCATTACATTTGAAATCAATGATAGTCATATTTTCAAATCGTACTTAATACGCTTAAGTACGTTTATTTTATGACCCACAAAGTTAGTTTAGACTCAGTAAAAATTATAGAAACTATACACACACGACTCTTCAATAAGTTATCGACTATCAATTTAGAAATCAACTTACACTGGACCGCATTATTAGAAAAAAATACTAAAAATTTAATCAATTTTCACAGCGTTAATCAATTTTGTACTTTACTACTCTTCAAGAATAATTTTTTAGGAATTAATATTCTATGACGTTGGCGTTAAAATTCTAATTTACAACTGCTTCAAACAATAACAAACAAATCTAGGGTAGCTGATTATACTCAGCATATATATATAGTTGAAGTGGAAGATCAGCATCAATCGTCGCCTTAGTGGTGAAAAGAGCTAACCCACACTTTTGACTAAATTGAGTTATGAACATCATCATACTAGTGGTGGAGATTCTAGTGGTGAAGAGATCTAAAAGATAGCTCAAATAGAAGTTGTTTTTTTCCTTCAGAAGATAAAACAAAAAACATTTTGTTGTGGGTGCTTATTTATTTCAATTGTTATTATCGTGGAACCAATTTAGTGTGGAATAGCTCACTTCACAGTTGGTTTGTTAATTTTTAGAGACCAAAGCCAAAAAAATTGCAAATGATATTCACAAGTAATCACGTTTTAAACTAGCGCAAATTTCCGTATTACCTGGACTATTTTTATGGTTTCGAGTTTTTTTAAGGCGAGGTCTAGCAGAAAAGAGTTATTTTCGCAGCCTAGTTTGACTTGTTAGAGTAAAATTAAACTTAAGACAAAAATATAGTGCATAATAATAGACTATATTAAAAAAGTTTTGATCGGGCAGATTTATACAAAAGAGATTTCTCGTCACAGTAACAACAATTTCCAGGGACAACTAAATTTTTAAGCTTATTGATTAAGTTTGTACTAAAGTTTTAATCAGCTACTTTTGTTTCTTTCTTTTTTCATATTTTACGCAATATTCAAGAAAAACCTTTAAATCTGTTGGGTTAACTCCGGGAAGCTACAAAAAATTGTTGCGCAATATTGCACCTTAAGGCATAGGTTATTAGGTTGCGCTCATTTTGGTAAAAATTGTGTTCGGACCGAGATTAGTCCTCGTCTATGATGTTATATGGACGAATTTTTTTGTTATAAGAATTTAATGAAGTTTTAAAATACTTTAGATACCGTAGATTGTGCAATTATGCCTTATGTATTACAGTTATGGCGCAATAAAACCGTAATTATTTAAAAGCAGGTATAAATTAAATAATTTTGTTTTACGTCAGTGAAGATTAATCGTTAACTATATTACAATATTGTTAAACTTTAAAAATTTGTTACAAATACTGTGTAACAACTAACCACCATTCCCGCCTTGACATAAAATTATTGGATAGAAAGATCCGGCGCAGACTTTCGTCGCGCAGCGAAAACTATTAATATTATTGACAATCATAAATTAAAGTACTCGAGCCACAGTGCTAAATACTTAGTACCGTTGAAGGAACTATTGGGAAAAAGGTTCTCACAATTTACTGAACTTTGGGAATAATCGATTCAGTTTGGAATCTCGTCGGTTCACTGCGTGGGAGTTCGTGTGGTGGAGTCCTTTAACTTATTTCCGACATTTAAGACAAAAAACAGCAAAACTGTTTTGTGTCTGGCAGTAATAAAATCCCATCACAAGAGTTAAAGGCGATGTTTTCATACAAAAAAACTCTGGATTTATGCAACTTTAATTTTATTTATAATTTTGTCAATAATTAATTAAATTTTTATCAATTGAATGAAAATTAATATTAAAAGGGTGAAAATTTAAAATATATTTGAATCAATATAATTTTTGCAAATACTCAAATAATACCTCAAAAAAGATTGTAGACTTTATATTACTTTTTTGTTACATATTCCAAAAGTATTTTATGTATAAAATGCATCAACATGACAATTACAAATTGTAATAATTTTACAATGCTATAAAGCTCGAAACAAAAAACTGTGATATGTGTGAAATTCAGCATTGTTTCCAAAAAAAATCATTTATAGTTAACAAAGATAGGCATTTGATATGTAATCAATGCCTCTACAAAATATGTCGTCCATATGGAACTTTTTATCCAATTTATTTCCTTGATTAAAGGCGATTGTATTGGTTACTGGTGATTTATATCAAAAGCTTCAATTCAATTTAATTGGTACAATAGCCACTGATTTAGTTAGACAAATTGACTGCAGTTTGGTTACTGACGAATTTAAACTTTCGCAAACTTTTACGGTTCAAGTTAAAAAAATCATTCAAATAAATCTCTTAATATATATTTTTAAGAACTGTGTACTTAAGAAATACTATTATTATGCTTATATCTCTCAAGAAGTCTTTGTATATAAAATAAATCAGATTGACATATAAGTAAATGCTGTAAATAATCTAACTAAATTGTCTCTATTATTATTATAGAACAAGAAAGTGCTGCCACTATATGATTATATTACATATGTAATAATAATAATAATAATAATAAAAGGCAAGGAGTTTAGAAAGGCAAGACTTTAGTCTCTAAATTGTGATGTCAATAATTCGTAAAGGAAAAATGAGTCCACAAATATGCTCACTGTAGTTAAGTGGTTCATTCAGAGGACTGCTAACCAGCACCTTTAAAATTGACAGCATAGTCAATTATTTACTCTAAATAATAATTTAAATTAAAATAAGTTTTTTAATGTGACTATTTCGTAGAAATAATACAATATTTAATTATGACTAGTGGTTAGAAATAAATTTGAGCATGGGAAATAAGCGTACCATAAGACCATGCAGCTATAAAAATATTATAAGAACTTAACACATTAGTTATATAAATACAAATTACAAATATCGTCACACACTACATATATGTGCAACGGTCACTTCGCTCTTTATAGAGTCCTATATAGATAATCTAACACCTGAACACTTTGATTTTTTCACATGATTCCATCACCACCGCAACGGCAGTCGGTCACTAAATATTGCAACTTTATTTATCCGAAGCGGGATACTAGGGCCTCGAAGCTCGCGCGGCCTCCTCTAACGCACGCACTTTGAGTTCACGTTCGCGCTGTTGCCTAAGGAAGTCCTCGTGATGTGCCGGATGCAGGAAGCCTCTTTCGCGCTCCATCAGCAACTGACGTTGCAATTGCTCATGTGCGGCCGCTTGATGTGCGAGCTGCTCGGCATACGGCCTACCGAGCAAATCCGGATGTGGTAAAGCCCTATACGGTCCACCGGCACCTAACCCTAAACCTAAGGCCTCCTGCTGAGCAGCCTGCGCCGCCTGCTGCCCGGGATGTAGGTGTAGATGTGTGTGCGAGTGCGCATGAGTGTGCGCATGAGTATGCGCATGGTATTCTGGATTGATACCTGCCATCTGGAGTCGTACCATCGGATCGGCGGCAAGCGCGAGTCGTTCAGCCGCTTCCAACTGCGCGGCAGCGACGCTGGGGTGTGGATGATGCGGATGATGAGGTGGTGCACCCGTGACAGGTACCGATTGCGGCGCGCCTGGAGCGGGCGCGGGTGGAATACCAAGTCTTTCCAGACGCTCCCGTTCCAACTGCGATAAAGCTGCGGGCCCGTGGCCCGGTGGGTAGAGACCGAATTGTACAGGTATCGCACCCTGTGGCGGAGGTGGAGCCATTCCATACCTTCTATGCATTTCTAACCAATGCGGATCTAGTGCGCGCGGCCCAACATTGTTTTTGAGTAACTCTTCCTTTAATCTGTCGCTAAGTTCACGTTCGCGCAACTCTCTTATCTCTCTATCTCGTTTCTCCCTCTCGAGATGTTCGAGTTCAAGGCGTTCTCTCGCCCCGGCTGCACCGTACATCGAACTCAGTTGATACTGTAACATAGGGTCCATACAATGTCTTGGTAGATTACCCGGACTGAAACCAGCATGCGGACGTGCATACTCAGAAAGTTGCCTCAATGCTGGCGTGTCAGCGTATCCAGGTGGCCGAGGAAAACGATCATATGGGGAAGATATTGTTTCTATGGCTCCCCGAGATGGTGGCTTGGTTTCAGGTTTCTCTGGTGTTGCTATTTTTCTGTGTGCCTGTTGAGCTATCTTTTCTCTCTCCTCTCTGTCCCTTTCAGCTTGTTTTCTTAATCTTTCTTCACGTTTCCTAGCGAGTTTAGATTCTGGCACTGGTTTGAAGATTAGATCTGTTCGAGTACATGAATTGTAGTCGCCACGATTCCAATGTCTTAAGAAAATTGCAGACTGAGATCTATGACACTCTGTATCCTCTATTTTTGGTTCAGGGCTTGGACCATGAGGTATATGAGCGGGGCTCGGTATTTCCTCTTCTTCGGGCTGAGATTGTGTTTCTAATTTCAGTTCAGGATTATCTTCCTGTAATGATCTTGGCGGCCCTCGTAGATGTGGATGACCATGAGGAATTTGATGGGGTGAACCTGGTCTGGGGTGTGATGACTGCAGCCCAGCTGCTGCCTGAGCGTGCAGTCGTAAACTTTCAATAGAGCTCGGTCCAGGACCTGGCGGTAATCCCAATCCCATTGGGTGACCCATTGAAGGAGGCTGAATCATTAAATGATTTGGATTTCCAGGCAACATTTTAGGATGATGACGCAACAACATTGAATCGGCTGGAGATAATCTTTCTGGGTGATGGGCCAGATGATGAGAATGGTGATGTGTGTGGTTGTTTGTCATGTTCATGCTCGATGATGAAGTAGTAGTTTGAGAAACACTGGCAGACAAGTGATGTGGTGAACTTGAATGCGAAGATGTTTTTTGCTGCGTATTAATTTTATGTTGAATTGATTGAGAAGAACTACTCGATGTTGAATGTGATATAGACAGTGTGTGGTTAGTGCCGCCCCCGGCGTGACTTGGTTGTTTCTCTGTACTTGTGTGAACAGCACTATGATGACTGGTTGAATGATGATGGGTCATTGTAGTTTCGTGCAATTGATGCCTCTCTGTAGTTGCATTTGGATTTCTAGGATCCTCTGTGGTTTCTGATATTTCCCTGAGAGATCTTGTAGTTACAGATGAACTGGTACTATGGTGAGAACTGAGCATCGTTGTTGATTCAATTGTTGAAGGCTTTACTGGATCATGTCTTCCAGGTGTGCTCGTAGCCGGGTGCATTGGCGGTATTGGATGAGGCTGTGGCAGTGGACCATAAGGATAAGGATAAGGCATAGAGTAACCCGGATGCGGGTGTGGATAGTAAGGATGCATTGCATGAGCTGCAGCTGCAGCAGATAATTGAAAAATTGAAGGATGTAATAAATGATGTGGATGATGTAGTGGCGAAGCAAATGGATGAGGAGGAGGAGGCCCAGGTTGCTGCCCGGAATGCATTACAGGTCCAGGCATTGTAGTTGGTAAAGAGAGTGGCGTCGGATTCATTAAATTTAGAGCAGAGTGTGATACAGGAGTGTGAGGTTGAACTGGCGATGCTGATATTTGCCTGGGTTGTGAAGGGCTCGTCAAATGTCTTGTAAAAGGAGATGATCCAGCAGACGAATGTGGACCATGTCCCGGTGTTCCATTATGACTTGGTTGACTTTTAATAGGCGTAGGAGTATGTGGACTTTTCACTGGTGGAGCAGTGCTTGAGGAGTCAGATCCACTTGGTTGACTTGTAGATACAGGAATATGAGGTTGATGTAGAAAATCTGGTTCCTTCTTAATGCTTTCTATTCTTGGTCCAAGGAATGCACTTTGCATGTTCGTGTTTTCATTTGTTGGTTGACTTGGAGGCCGACTATTGTTTTCCACACTAGATATAGATTCTCTATCCCTCTCTGTATTTAAATGTTGCGCAATTGCACTTCCTATTGGATAACCAGGTACCTTCACTTCTTTAAGAGATTGTAATGGATCTGATGAATTTTGAGTAGACAAATTAGCTGGCATATTATCTGGTATTTCTTGCTTTATTTTTAAGTCTTGGGGCATTGATGGATCATTTGAAGTTGTTGTGGGTATTAAATTGCTGTTAGGGATACCGTGTGATGAGGGTACCTGCGGTATTAGTGGGGGAATATTTCCAGACTTTTCAAGACCTTGGTGTGCAGGGTGTCCATACAATGAGGTTGGCATAAATCCATAAGGCCCAACATTTGCCCCACTACCTACTGATATGATCGGACCTTGGCCTGGAAGCAAACCAGCTATTGAAGGTTGATTTAGAGTGGGAGGAAGCATGCTGTGTCCTGAGACAGGAATATTTTGAGCTTCTGTAGATCTAACTCCGAGATTTTCTGGGCGAATCGGAGGTGGAAAAATTGGCGGTCTCAAACTGGCACTTTGATTATCATGTTTTGGCACAGGCTGAGTCTTCAAATCTGTTGGTTGCTTATCATCATCATTTTCCTTTACATCATGTGAGTTTGCAGGCGAAATAGGCTCAGTATTTGTTGTTGTGGGGTGTTCCATAGGTGGTGGAGAAGAACTACGCGCATTTGATGGAGATGGACTAATTCTTTGTAGTGATTCTAAACGTGGCGCATTTGGAGAATCTACTTTACTTGCTGAAGCTGTTGTTATTGTAGCTGTAAAAACCTCAGGTGTATTTTGATTCTTTATTTCGTTTGTTTCATCTCGTGGTTCCAACTTTATAACAGTTTTTAAAGGATTCATTAGAGGATTATGCTTACTTGGGTCTGAAGTAAAACTGAGATTTGTTGGATATGGGTAGGGTGTCATTCCCGTTGAAAAATCTTTTGCACTTCTGATTATTGAATTTTCCTTAGAAATATTCATAGGATTGAAAATATTACTAGGGACACCTTCAATTTTTATATTGTGACTCAGTTTTGGATTGTATATATGACTATCTTTCACAAAAAAGTTTGTATTTTCAAGATTTAATGGTTTATTAGGTTGATTTAGAGGATGTCCTGGGAAGCTATGAGACAATGGATCTTTCGGGAAGTCTTCTTTTTGTAAATTAACAGAATGTTCATCTGTATCAATTTCTTCTTTTATCTTAATTCTCTCAACTGGTTCTGTAGACATAGGTGTAATTTTTGGAATAATTAGTTCTGTTTTGGGGAAGGTTGTACTTGGTATTGAAAGAGGTCTTTTCTCAGGTCTTATTTCCATTATTTCTGATTCCTTAGGCAAAGCTGTATCTGCCTTAAGGTCTAAGATATTTCTATCTTCTTTATCAGTACTCAATTTGAAAGATGGTGCTAACAGTTCCTTTTCAGTTTTAATTTTAATTTCACAAGTAGATTCATTTTTAACTTGGATTTCCGAAACTTTAGGTGCTTGGTCAAGTTCAGTATCTTTATTTTGTTCTGCTGTGATGTTGCCCTTTTCAACTCTATTTAGACTGAAATCACAAACTTCAGGCTCTGGTTCTGCGCTTTCTGTTTCATCAATTGCAGAAAAACTATCATTTGTCAGACTTTCAGAAGGACTCTCAGGTTCATCTTCAGCTCTTTTCTTTTTCATTTGCACATCACCATCCATTATTCCATCTGGTTTTAAATCATCAGGAAGGCGCTTTTTAACTTTGGAAATATCAACTTTACCATTTACAACTTTTTTCTTTGCATCTTTACTGATTGGTGAAGATGGAACTTTCTCATTTACATTATTATTTGTATTTTGTACATTTGATTTGTTTGATTTTGTTTTCGATTTTGAATCATTATCACTTTCATCTTGTCCTTTTTTGTTGGGTGTAGTTTGTTCTTTGGATTTATTTCTAGTTCTCATTCTACTTGGAGAATCCTCAGGATTTTCACTTGTTCTACCGTTATCAACTTTACTCAAGTCTCCAGCGTCTCTAGAGTCACTATCATCTTCAGAATTTTCATCTTCAGTAACTGAACTCATTTCACCACCTTCTTTAGGATTTGGTGAAGGTCGAGATCCATTTGTCTCTGGTATTGTTGGTGTTGCTTCTGGAGTTTGTTCTTTAGGTGTTCCAGCACGAGAATTCCTAGTGTTACGGACTCGTCTCAACGATGCCTGACGACGTCTCCTATGAGGTCTATTGCTACTAGCTCCGGGTGTCTTTTTCCATAAATAATAAAACTCCACTAACTCTGCAGTGTCTTTATGTGGTAACAGATCTTTTTTAATTTTGAAAAAGTTCTTACCAAATTGTCGAATTCCTTTCACAAAACGTTTAGTTTCCTCTTCTGACCATTTTTTCTCAATTCCTTTGGGTACAGGACATTTAACGAGAGCTTGTAAGGCACGACCAGGGTCATACCCGGAGTCGTGAAGCACGTCTAGGGCGTTTATTGTGGTGTCGTCACGACTAGCAGCAACGCAACCATCGTCGGGAGAACCGCCATCACACATTCCAGCAAATGCAGCCATTGAACGAGCAGCTCGTAAATACATTACAAGATCACGATCGGTAGATTGTGCTGGAAGCCAACGCAATTCTTCTCCACCTGGACACGGCTCCTCAGGTCCAAGAGGTCCATTAGTTCGCATATCAGGCAGGCATGCATAGATATCTTTATCTTTAACAGGCTGATTTGGTGTGCCAACCTGAACATCCCCTTGATTCTGGGCCATTGTATGCTCAATGGACTATTTACACTGGACACCGTTCCTCACACACATATCACAAGCACTATTCAGTTTATCCGTTCGCATGTCGGGTTGTCAATTCACATAATGTAAATGCACGTATCAAAATTTTACTTGAAGTGTATGTTTCATGGCGTATAAAACATTAAGTATGCCATTACACATAATAATTACTTTTAAATGGCCACCATTACACGAAGCGTAGAATTTCATTTATCATGCCATTGTAATACACAAACGTCTTTATTGAAAAGTTCCTTCAATTGTTTATTTAAAATAACTCTTTTATGTCAATATTTATCAATATTTTACCAACAATTTAGTAAATGCTATCTACATGCTACTCTTTTGTTTAGCTTCACCTTTCTTTGGCTCCTAATCATAGACAAAATTACTTCCTAAAATGGCTGCCACGAAATTGTTTTTTTGATACATTTCATTTCACACAAATACAATATAATATTTATAAATAAAAATTTTGTTTTCTGTATTTAGATGGCCTAATAAAATATTGTTTATATTTATAAGATATTTCTCCCAGTCAGGTTTTCAATTCTATCGCTCTGGTCTTCTTTTGTATTAAATTCTATTTCGTAACAACGTACAACAATAAGGTAAAATTAGACATTTTGTATTAACTGGAACGTTACTTGAGACAAATTTTGGTATCTATGGTTATAAATAAATATTTAAAAAAATATATTAATATTTCTATTAACAAAATACAGTATTATAAATTTTAAGGCTCTTTATCTTAAGAATTTTAAGCTCTAAGTCCTTGACGTTATGACACTTTGTGCCACGATATTTGGATACTTAAGGTCACGTTTGCATCAATCGTTTGTATAAATTTTACATACGTCTTTTTTTTATACACATCTTTTTAACCCGCGTAATTGTCGGATAAATTCTCGTGTGCGCGTTTAAAAAGTTTAAAATTGGACTCTTTGATAGGGAGTTTTTTAATCGATTGATTGTACTCTAAACCAAAGTATATTGTTGAAATATTTTATTAGGCAACAAATATCTTAACTTATTTAGGTGCACGTACAACAGCTTTCTTAAACTCTAAGAATAACATTTTTTATCTACCATCCATATACGTTGACATGACGTTGATCGTGCAGATTTGGAAGACTTCGACATTTTACAATGGTAACTAATAAAAATTTATCTTTCATGGTGTTTCAATAACCAACTTATAGTAGGTGTAAGCTAATATGCTGGTACAAAGTGATCATTTATTGAGCGGTTATATCAATACTTTTCTCGCCATAAAGTAAGTGATACCAAGGAAGACTAAAACACTCGACATGGAGCATAACATATTATAGACATAGACCAGGGAACTGGAGTAATGTTTTTAATATTCGTGCAAGTTCTTGACAACAAATAAATTTAAATAAATATTTTTTATTTCATTTGTTAGCGAGTACATGCATGGTGTGTGACCGTGTTTGTGTATTAAACTAAGGGTTCCTACGGAAGATCAGTGCTGGCCTATGCCAGCAAAATGCTGAGTAGGGACCTTTTTGTAACTTTCTTTCTTGCTGTTACTGTTATTTTTCTCTGTGTCTGTTAAATGTATGTTTTATAATTTACAAATAAATTGATTGATTGATTGATATGTTATTGGCGCCAAGACTAACCAAAGTCTACAAACCACGCAAAGTAAAATGTCAGTGTCAGTTCTTACTCTATGGTTCTTATTTTGGTTTTTGTGTTGCTTTGGCTTTGCTTTGTCAAAATTATTGTTAAATGTTATGTCAATCAATGTCGTTGTCGTTGTCGTTCGAATGATAAAAAATTGGATAAACAAAGAAGATGCATCCAAGTCCCATTTATTATATTATTATAATGTAATTACTAATGTGTCTCAACTAATATTATTTGTTTTAATAGTGAATTGTGATAAAGCTTGATTTCTTTTGGTATAACGATATAAAAGCTGAAATAATTGCAATAATATAAATAAAAAAATGACTTCAGACGAGTCTGACGATGAACCTCTTTCAGTGTTAGCTTCTGCGAAGAAGAACAATCCTGAAAAGTTTGTTGATATTACCCCTTTTAGAGTAAAGAAATCAAAGAAAAAAAGGAAATTAGACGCGAAAAAGCTGTCACTTACTATTAAAAATCTAGATTCAAAGAAATTGCTTGCGCCTGCAGCCGTAGTAGAAAGACCGGTTGACGTATGGTTATATTTAAAAGACCTCAACCTGACCGGCCCCTATAGTTGTTTATTGTGCTCGGAATGGTTTATAAATAGATCGAAAATTATTGTTCACTATGTCATAAACCACAAAAAGGATTATTGCGGAATTTGTAGGTAAGGCTTTCATTTGCATACTTCCGTAAATATTATACCTCTTGAGTTACGATTAATTTAAATAGTTTAAAAATTTTAAATTATACTTTTAATTTAAATGATAGGTAATGTCTTGTGTCATTCTTGTATGTATTCTAGTACATCCATATTCTTGTGTGCCCTTAGACATGTAGAGAAATATAACAAGATTAGAATTCATACATATATAATATATATACACCTAGATCGGCTTATAGGGTGTGATTGTTTTTTTTTTTATCTTCATACATTTTTTTAGATACAGTGATAAGTGAAGATCTTGTAAAAAGGAATTATTTTTTCCCTTATCAAAAAATATCAAAACTCCAGACTTCACTTAAGGCATTAATTAATATCTGAATCTTTTTCTCAGTTTTTTTTTAATTATAAAAAAATATATGTGACAAGGTGGGCTTCAATATTCAATTAGTTCAAGAGCTTGTGAATGGCATCACAAGGAATGTATGTGATGAAATAACATAACACCTTTAAACAGATTTCCAAATTTAGCATTAGCATAGTTTTGTCAAAAAAGATTAACATTAACCAGAATCAACCAGAAGGATTCTAAAGAGTCTAAGAAAATTCATTCCATCGACTTGCTTCTCCTCTTATATAAAATACACATTTAAATAACGCTTACTAAGAATAATTTAATTTCATAGTAAAATTTTCCCTTTTTCACATATCTATCTTTTTATTTTGCTTTGTTTTTTAACTTTTTAGTTTCATAATCTTGGTCCAACAATTGAGATAATAAAAAAATATTGGTTGGATGCCAAAACTCATTATAGCACATGCTGAGAATTCACATTTTGCCTAATCATTTTGTTTGTGTTATCAATATATTTAATCAAGTTATAAATGAGTTGTGTCTACTACATTAAAAAAAAAATTGTATACACATATATCTATGTTACAAAGGTAAAAAAAAATAGTTTTTAGAATTTTTGTTTGTGCGTTTGTTCACGCTAATCTCAGAAACGGCATAACCGATTTAAATGCAGTTTTCGCTGATGTATTATGGCAAGCTTCCTGTGACATTTAATGTTTGTTTCATTCCAATCGGTTCACAAACAAAAAAGTTACCCACTATACTGAATACCATGTGTATTACAGGCTTAGCTAGTCTGCAATATGTACTTGTTTTATGCTAATGTATTTAATATACTTATTTTATTTGGCCATCTTAATTGTAATTTTTTTACAATCTCAAATAAAAACCAATTACCACTGTATGACAAAGTATAACTTGAGGAGAATGGTATATCGGATTTTGTTGTTTTTTTTTTGTTGTGTTCGTAAAATTTTTGCAAAGTCTATGGGAAACTGTTGAATCAGCTAGTATAAATATAAAAAAATAATAAATATAATAAAAAGTTTAAAATAATAAAGTGAATTTTTATTACAGATATTTTGTGTCGGATAGAGAAGCTTGGGTTGCACATGGAAAATTCCACACACCGTGGCCCTGTTCACAGTGCATTGAAAACTTTGAAACTGAACGAGATCTTCGACAGCATTTAAGTAAGAATCACAAACTGGTGCACTGTCGCCTATGTCATTTTAGGGTCCCTGATGATGAGCAGTACAACACACATCTCTTTCAGAAACACAATGTTCACAATGTGTCAAGTAAAGATCGGGAGTCCCTGTGGGATGTAGAGTATGAGGGCAGCAACAAATTGCTTTGTTTGCTTTGCTCAAAATCAAATATTTTATTGACCAATTTTTTCAGTCACTATATGGGTTACCATCATATTACCATAAAGTGTTTGACTAACATTATATCGGGGAAAGATCAACCTTTTAATATTTATGGTGCGGATGTTAGGCCTGAGTTTATAGAAGATCAATTAAAGTCACACGGGAGATATGGTTATGTAGACTTAGATATAAAACCAATAGCCACAGATGAATCCGTCAAGATTGATGACGTTCCAACGAAGTTTGAAGACACTTTGACAGAACACCTGATGGTGGAAATTAAACAAGAGATTTTGAGTGATGATGAGAAGAACGATGAGATTGAAACTAGCGATGACATCAAGATTAGGGACGAGGATGATATCACAAACACTTATAAAGGAGAGGTGGACTTTGACATGACTTTGGTAGAACTGGTTGTCCTGAACAAATGCTATTTCAATTATGTGAATGGAATTCTAAATGATATAAAATCAAATTTTATGCCTTTGAAATCGGAGATAAATTTTGATTCTGTAAAAGAAGACCCAGTCGTGGACGTGTTATGTTCTATTTGTAAAACTAAACAAAATAGTGTAGCCAATTTTATTATGCACATGTTTAAAATGCATGGCGTTAAGTCAATTCCAGTCTTCTGTTGTAGAGTGTGTGCCACCACATTTGAAAGTCACAGTGAACTTGAGACTCACATCGCTGAAGAGTTAAAAGAGTTTGAAAATTTGTGGTTATGTCAGTTTTGTGATAAAGAGTTTGACAATAGGGAGTCAACACGGCAACATCTCTCGGAACACTGGAAAATTTTAGAATATGACAACTGTTTTAGTCCACATTTGGGTTTTAAGTGCAAGTATTGTCCTACTTTGTTTTGGAACGAGACAGATAGAGAGACACACCAAATGCGTGTACATTTACAAAAGCACCCTGAAGATCTTTATAAGTGTCATATTTGCTCAGAAAGTTTTGGTGATAAGGTAGGTAATTAAGAACAGTTTTTATTTTACCTAGTTGATATATTTATGAATTTAACTAGAGAGATGATCAGAACCTTATCTATAAATAAATTTAAAGATGTCATTAAAACCAAACCAAATGTTTAGTATTGTATATGTACTTTAAGTATTAAGTGTATAATTATAATTGTTGTAATTTTTATATTTTAAAGATGACAAAGGAATAGTATCCTGAGTTTCTTTCAGGGTTTCTTCTCAGGATCGTCATCTTGGCTTTTTTCCGAAACCCTGGTAAATTTAAATTTAACTAGTAAATTTAAATGACGATCATAAGAGTTTCTTGGAGAAACCTAATTGATAAATAAATATTTTGATTTTTGATTTTTTTGAGCGGCCCATTCCCGCCTTTGCATGGTTTTTTTTCTGCAAATTATATACAAAAACCTTCCTTGGTTAACGCTCTTTCCATTAGTGAAAACTGCGTGAAAATCTTTTCAGTAGTATTTGGGATTATCGCGAATTTACATACATACAGACAGACATCTGCGGCGGGGGATTTTGATTTATAATATGTAAAAATAATGGTATTCTAAATTATAAAAATTGTCTCCAAGAATAAAAATGTTTATAAAACCGTGAAATACAAATGCGTTATACATATAGATACCAGTTTAGCTATGTACCTATACTCCATAAATATCGCTCATAACTTATACATAATGTTTTAATCTAATCTTTAATTTTTTTATTAAAATTTAGTAATTAATTTTATCCAATCTCTAAATGTAAGTAGTTTCTTGTAAAACACTCAAACTGAAATCTTGGAAGACAATAGCTAGCTAGCTTTAAAACTTGTTCTCTACTGACTATCTAGTCTTAATTTTAAGCCATTTACTTTTTACTTGTTCACTGCCCAAATATGATTTTTTTCTTTATAAATTATGTTATTTTCAGGTGTGGTTTATTCATCATTATATGGATGTTCACCAGTTTAGTGATGCAATCAAACCAACATACTTATTGAAATGTTGCCTTTGCGGTATAGTATTGCCCGACGTTGACGCAATGAGGAGGCATTTCCTAAATCAACATGAAGAAGCAAAGAAAGTGTTTTGTTGCTTGGATAATTGCCGGTATAGGCCACTTAGTCACAGGAAGTCATTCAAGATGCATTTGAAGGTAATAATTTTTTTCTTATAGTGAAAAATCAGATAGATGGTCTACTAGATTGTTGGTGCCTACCGTCACCTATTTGATAGGAGAATAACCAGAGGGGATCACCATCCCCTGAACAGGGTGCAGCTGCGGTGTAAACCCTGCGAGCATTCGAAACTACAGAAACTACTACTACTACCTATTGATAATAACTCAAATTACTAATTGAGCGAGTATCTTTCAAATGTTTTTATTTATTTTTAGCTACAAATTGTCACCAGAGTAAATTCTTACAGACAATATTGGGTTACGGTATATCCAGCACCTGTATAGATACACCTGATATGATGAAACCTATGCCTGCAAATGCATATACGAAAGGAATCCTTTATTCTGTTAACATCTTTCCCTAAATGTAACACCTTTATGACACTTTAGTAATGGACTTTAGTTATTACATCGATTCGGTCTTTAACGCATCTTTACATCATAGTTTTCTTTATCTTTGGTAACAAGTAAAAGTCCCACAGGGTCAAATTTTGCATTTAAGTGGCTGAGACAAGTTGCCGCTAACAATAAAGAAGTAAATTCATTCAATTCAATTCAGCTTGTCCGCAGAAAAAAGCAGATGCGTACGCGTCTGTTCAGTTTTACGAGTCTATTCAGCTGTCGCGTTAAGCAAGTGCGAAAATGCGAACAAGTGTTTTTATATGTTAACAACATATAAAAACACTTGTTTAACAAGCTAACAACGGAAAGTTAGCGGAGATAGTACACTGTTGTTCACTATGTCATATACATATAATGTATGTAACAAATAACAATTGCACATCTAAACTGAGTGAAAATTGTTTGCAGACGGTCCACAGCAAGCCGCCTCGGGCAGAGCGCACTGTGGGGTGCTCGTACTGCGGCCGCGAGTTCGCAAGTGCCAGAGCTTGCAGCGCCCACACGGCGCAAGTTCACAGTAGCGCCAAGTTCAAGTGTAAGATTTGCAAGGAGATCATGCACACCATGGACGAAAGGTATTTTTCGTATCTGTCTTCTTACAAGATAATTTTTTTTTTTTTTTTAGATAAATTGAAACTTTTGTAATCTTTGATGAAATTAAAAAAAAAAACAGGACTAAAATTTAAAATTTAAATAGGATATCATTTTTTCTTAATGTCTTTCATGTATAATTAGTAAGTATATGTATACTATAGTATATACTATGGTATATACATATAGTATGGAACTATACTTCAAACATTCACTCAAGATTGGTCAGCAAACCACCCGATTCATTTATTCATTTTTATTTTGGAAAATAATATTAATGTCTAAAAATTCTCTACGTCGGTATTTACATCACAGAAGTTTTCGAAGAAATACGTATTTTTTTTAAATTTTGTATATAAAACGTGTTCATAGTATTAAATGGGGTTGATATTCACTTTTCTTTTGTTGTAAACAGCGATAAAACATTCAATTATAGTGTACTGGATGTATAGGTACCACTCAGAAATAAATAATTCTGTACGTAATTCTAATTAAACAGTTAAAATAGAATTAAATTATGGAATTCTAACTGTGCTCACGATTTCACCCCCGTACATACACCTACGCAATGCAATGGTCTGTCTGGTTTTATGGGGCAATTGTAGACAATGTTGTCATTCTAACATATATATTTACGAGGAGGGATATCTTCAAAAGATACCTTTTAACGACAAACACAGCACTATATTTGCTTATATACACGGGGCATGTGCGACTTATTCCACTAAAACCCCTTCTTAGACCTTTAAAGCGTCCCCGGGCCTTTGACAAGGGACAATGTCCCTGAAAACGCTTACTAGCGGCCTAGTAAGCAGGTGTCTATGTGGAGCGACCAGATATATTATTAAAAACATAGATATACATATATAAATTCTAGAAATGTGGGTTAGGTACCATTTTGAGGTTTATATAGAATTAATAAAATGAATACCAAATTAATTTGTTTATAGGAAACTTCACTATTTAATTCGACATCCAGGGCGGCATCCCTTCGAATGTACTGAATGCGGCAAATCGTTCCAGTACAAGTCATCACTTTACATGCACAAACAGGATCACCAGCCAAATAAGCAGGAATACACTTGTAAATATTGTAACAAGGTGTTCAAAGTGAGTATAATACAACAGTGAAAAGAGCATTCAAATCGGTTACGCCAGCCGTTTCTGAGATTAGCGTACACAAACGCACAGACAAACAAAAATTTTAAAAATATTTTTTTGTCCTTGGTAACATAAGTACGTGTACAAATTGTTTTTTTTTTTTATATTTAATGCGGGCTCCTTTACGAATTTATTATATGTGTAGATAAGCACATACATACAGTTAGGCTTACGTGTATATTTTTGGAAGTCCTGAAAAGCAAAAGGAGGCTGGCTTGCCACGGCTTCTCAAAGATATTGGAATATATGAAATTTATTTGTTATATACACAAATACTTGTTAACAAATAAAAAACATGCGCTTGTATAGAGTACGCCTGTCAGAAGTGAAACTTCTTTGGCGATCAAATATATAGTAAGCGGAAGATGTCAAAATTGTTACAAGAAGCACGTGATCGTTACACTGAAGCGTCACACTATATTCGACTTTGAAATTTTACTCTTATCGCGCGTCTTTATAAATAAATAAATAAATAATGCGAGGAAATTGTATCTTGACTAAGAATGAAGTTGGGGTACTAATATACCAGGGGGCAAAGATCTTGCACAGGACAATGTAGCAGTACTTGGCTACCGTCGCCCATATCCACAAGCACACCGGGAGGGACGCAAGTGCCTTTCATGTGTCTATGTGACTGTTTGCCAGAAACGAGACTCGTTCCGAGAGCACGTGCTGATCCACGAGGGCCCGCGCCACGCGTGCTCGTACTGCCCCATGCGCTTCGTGCAGCGCTCCAACATGTTGCGCCACGAGCGACGCCACACCGGCGAGCGGCCCTACCACTGCCCCCACTGCGACCGCTCCTTCGCCGACAAGGGGGCCTGCACCTCCCACACCAGGTGTGACTAGTTATGAAAGATATGGTTATATAGGGAGTAACTATCATGCGCGTACTCATCTCCATACAAAACTGCCGTTTACTAAGGACAAAATTTGAATTAAGCTATAATTATGATCAGGCAAACAATCGTGGGTAGTAAGATCCATCTAAATTGAACTGGCAACACTCGGCCGTCACACGGCGGAGACGCTGTGCGGTCAAGTGTGTTTCTAGCATTGAGTAAATTGTGGTGTAAAAGTGTGAGTAAAAGTGATGGTCAAACAAATGAAGATTCGAATCCCGGTGGTACCACGATTTCGTGTATGAATTAGAAATATTCGAGTATCTCTACAAATTCTAGCCCACTAGCTTTTGCCAGCGACTTTGTCCGCATCCCTTAGAAAAACGATCCCTAGGGAACAGATTATTTTTTCTCAATAAAATTGCTCTATGTACGCAATATGATCAATTGAAAGCGTAACACACAAAAATTTCACATTTATAATATTAAGTTAGGATGTGTTATTCTGATGAATAAACAATATTAATACTGTAAATTTTTGTCAAAATCCATCCTCAAACTTTCTCTTTTATAAAATTGCTAGCGGCCCGCTCCTGGCTTCGCACAGATTTTTTTCTGGAAATTATATACAAACCTTCCTCATAATCGCTTTTTCCATTAGTGAAAATCACATGAAAATCCCTTCAGTAATTTTTGAGGTTATCGCGAACATACATACATTCATACATACAGACAGACAGACGCGGCGGGGGACTTTGCTTTATAATATGTAAAGATTGCTAGCTTATGCCCGGGATTTCGTCCGCTCATTTTAAAAATTGTGGTCTGTTTGTTTCTCTCATGTATAACTTATAAAGTTTCATCATATCCGTTCCGTTTTCGCGTAAAAGAGTAATCAACTTTTATAATTTCAGTAAAATTATCACTTCCTTCAATGGCATAGGAAATAATTGTAAAAAGCTTGCGTATTTTGGAGTACAAGCAAGAAATATTCGAAGAAATTTGTTAAGTACTGTTAAGTATTATTAAGATTATTTGCAAAAATGCCCAAAGAAATTAATTGAGGTGGCTTAATTTTACAAGAAAATATTGATATATAGTAGACACCTCATCATCTGAGTCGTCCAGCAATAAACGGCAATGGCGACAGGAATGTACCTCTCTTACGCAACTCACTATACCACTCCATAAGACCTGTAAGTGTGAGTGAGACAGATAAAAAATATTTATTACCCAGCGACTCAGATGATAATGCGCATACTATATATTTGATCGACGTTTTAAATGAAGAAATTGTTGAGATATTCACAGTCTTCATAAATTATAATACAAGTTCTTTTTTTCATCGAAATATTGTAATTTTTTTAAAATATTTTTCACCGGAGGAATTCTCAGGCAAAAAAGGGATTTTGTCTGTGGGAGATGTGTTATTTATCCGCCACTCTTTTATGTTCCAGGACTCATAGTAATGACAGATCATATCCGTGTTTGTATTGTGGACAAACATTCGTTCAAAAATCGAAACTCAAGTACCACATTAGAAAACATACTGGAGAAAGTAAGTATTGGTTGAAAAAAATTAAGCATTTTCTGAGCAATTAATGTAAAACCTGTCCAGTGATAGTTAAATGATAAATTGATATAAAGAAGTAAATTAGTTAATCGCCCTTGGCCCGCGCCATTACTTCGTTTTCGGTCATTTTGCTAACTTGTCCTTTTCGGTTTTTTCTCTTTTGCCGGATCCTAGTAAGCCTACCAGAGTAGTGAGCGTAATGTTAATCTCCCTCGAAAAATGCATTATCAGATACAAAAAGAACATCCAACCGGTAGTTCTTTTTGTTGTTGATGGTAGGTAAATAAAACACACAAAAGTTTTAGCTTTGTTAGATATTATAAATGGTACGGCTTTTAAGAAAAAAAAAGAAAAGAGTTTGAAAGATGTGACGGGCCGGTGGCGGTCGCCCTACTTAACATTACCGAAACATGTCTATGTCATCGAGATATCATCTCTTGCGGCTCATACGCGAGGTCTATTCCCTTTGCAACAGCTGCTATTATCCTATCCTATACCTTTAAACTGCGGATAAAACCGATGGATAATCTTCTTTAGCTCCGTATGTGTCAAATATTCTTATATGGTATGTCTTCATATCACATTTATTATTTATTTCGTTTTTATTAAGATGATATTAGATTTTTTTTGTATTATTATGAAGATGTTGTTTTTTTATGATAAGGAATACCAGCCTGACCTTTTAATGTAAATTCAATAATGACAAATTAACTATAGTAGTCCACTTTTATAAGTTAAGCCGATGTGTACCATGCGCAGATTACAATTTTTCCCCTCGTATGTCCCGACACAGATCTGTGTCAGCTGAGTGAAGTTGTCGCGGGCACAGATCTGTGTTCAGAACGACTTGCTTCATATTTCACTCGATTTTAAATATTAATACTCTCTAGATAATGTTGAAATTTGTACAACAATTTCACGACACGTAACTTGGCCCAGTCAGACTTGCACTCGATTTTAAGCTTTAATACTCTCTGGATAAAGTTGAAATTTGTACAACAATTTATCGAACGAATTGACCGAACTGTAGAAACACTTTGTTCCTTTTTTATTTCACTCATTTCACTCTCTATGACCTTGAAACAGACGATGGGTGCCGCAAATGCATATCCACCCCCATTGGTTGCTCAACAACCAACAGCGTACCTTAAGAGCGATAACACTAGTCTCCGTTCTCTTTATATTTAAAAACTTAACGTAAAGAAATACGGTCTTTTTGTGTTCACATTCGGTTTTAGTCGACGTTAGGTTATGATTTTCTGCGCAAATGAATATTAGCGATGCGACAAATAAACGTGGTACTACTATAATATATTTTATTAATTGTAACATCTATGAAAATATTGTATCTGCTATGAATTTACAGATTTAGAAACGTGTGCAGTGTGTTCAAAGCTGTTTACGAGTGGATGTTCCCTCAGGGAGCATATGAAAATACACGAAGCTAAGAAAACAGTGAGATGTCCTTTGTGTGGTGAGTTCTTTCTATGTATTATTCATTTAGGTGATGCTAGACCGACGCACCCTTTTTGCGTCCGATTGCAACTGGGGGAGTTATAAGACTATGACTATCTGCAATAATGTGCCTTAAATAGGAGTTCTTGAAATAGGTGCAGTGGTTCTGGAGAACCACATTCAATCAAACTTCACAATCCATTCTCCCTATTGGTAGTATAGACAGATTTTATAGTATTAATTATATGTTTCATCAAATTTATATTAATATGTATTAATATGTGGTAATATAATTTATATATCAGTTTGTTGCTATAAAACTCTTCTATTTGCATTTAAGTTTACATATATGTAATATTTTTGAATAGAAAAATCTTCAAACACATAGAAGTTTAATAAAATAAACAACACAATACATAAAATTACAATCGGAGAGATATGTAGACCAATTAAAAGAGCGCATTCACACTTTTTCTATGGTTTATTACAATCTAATATCAATACTAAATACAAAAGGCTCTATTTTTAAGCTGAATTAATGTTAACATGAGAAAAATTAAGGAACAAATGTATAGTTATAGGGAACAAAACTATACTTTACGAATACTACAATATATTGTTGTTGATGCAAGCAATAATTATATAAATTTTCGATACAGACCGCAAATATCAAGACGAACGTTACATGTTACGTCACCTGCGCACGGCGCACACCAAGGCGAGGTTTACATGTCCGATATGCCGTATCAATGTCAAAAGTCAATACGGACTGAAATCGCACGTCCTCACACACAGCGGACGGCATCCCTTCCTGGTAAGAGTTTACAGATTTTCCTACTATTCTTCGAACTACTGTTCGCACACTTGTCAAAAATTTAACCATGGTCTTTGCAAAGGTGAAAAAAAAAAACAGGGAAAATTCATTTATTTGTAATCTCTATATATAAAAATGAATCCATATTTCCCTTGGTCACGGCATCACGCGTGAAAGGGTAGACCGATTTTAATTCGGTTTTCACTGATGGAAAGAGGGATAAACGGGGAATGTTCTTATATATAAAAATTGCACCCCGGGCGAAGCCGGGGGCGGGTCGCTAGTATTAAATAAAACTCGTTAATATTCACTAAAATAACAGAAAAATGAAATTCGGTTCATAAAAGACACATTGTCTAGTAATATTGGAAAATTTTGCACTGTCAGTGGGCTAATGAGGCGGATTAACATATAATAAACTAGCTTGTGCTCGCGACTTCGTCCGCGTATCTTTAGAAATTATTACTCGCTGATAATGTAGCTATCTATACGCGAAAGAATTTTTAAAATCGGTCCAGTAATTTTTGAGTTTATTCATTACAAACATATATACTTACAAATATTCTCTCTTTATAATATTAGTATAGAAGTATAGACAACATGCTTATAAAATATAATTTACTCTCTAGTCATAAACTGGGGATTCTTTTTGATTATCGCTTTTCAGAAGACCAAATGGATGCAACACCACATTATCGTTGAGCTTCATGTTGTCCTTCTCCCTTTGTCCTAGCATCCACCTTTGTATTGCTTGTTTTTTATAGGGTATGGTAGCCATAAAAACCTATATTGCATATTTGTCACAATATTTCGTATTTTACTAAATCAACGACATTGAAATTTTTGCCTACCGAATTTTGGATAAAATAACGACTTAATAAGTTGAAAACTTAAAAACTAATTTTCTATTTTCAGTGTAAGCTGTGCCCAAAAACTTACTCCAGAACGAAGGCAGCGGCGAGCCACCTTCGATTGCGACACGGTGTGAAGAAGGGTGAGGTTTGTGTGAAGCAATTCTTCAACATTTTAGATCCGAGAGATTGTCAGTTGGGGATCGATGAAGAAGTGATAACGAAGATCTTTGGTCCGAGAAAGAAGAAAACAAACGATGCGATCGTGGGAGACTTCGTGACTTTCAAGAACGCGTACAAATTCGCACCAAATGCAACCGCTGGAGAGACAAGCGATGAAAATACAGATGAGGAGTCAGACGGTAACGAGGAGAAAGAGAGTGAAATGGAGAAAGAAGATGATGGAGACAAATTTAAAAAGGAAAAGAAGCAATCCAGTGAAAGCGGTGGTGAATTGGAACCGACTGACTTTGTTAGTGTCAAAATTGAACCAATGGAAGATAGTGATTAACTTGATTTAGGTTTTAGGATCAGGTATTAAATTTAGTATTTAAGTTGAAACTGACTTCTAAAAGTAGGAATATGAACTGTATCTGTATCAGTTTTAAAGTTCATACTGCTTTATTGCATAAATGCTTTAATGCCAACGTTTAAAGCATATACATCACTACTGGGCGCAATAAATTCGCTTCGGTGAGAATTATAGGCTATACCTATATTAGTCTATCTCGCCAGCGCACCGATGACTCAATGTGGATGCACATGTTTTCTAACGTTAGTCTTCCAAGACGTCGAAGACTTGGTGCATTGGCTATACCAAATCTTCTTTATGTTGAGGGTAAGATGACTGCTTGAGGTTGAGGGTAAGATGAAAAATGGCAGACGAAGGTTCGTGTCCCAGTTTAGCATAAAATTGATTAAATCAAATATGTAAAGTTTGATTCAATTTCGATTTTATGATTGATTTTTTCGATATAAAATTGTGAGAGCACATACCGTAACAGTGTAGGAAAGCACGTCAGGAAACCCGCATGTCTGAGAAGAAAAGACTGTTTTCGTTGTAGAATGATTCGAATGAAATTAGACGAACCATTCCTTTTCATTCTTGTAAGGCATATATTAATTACTATTTATTTTACGCCTATGATATTTAAGTGTACAGCTGAAATATTCATGTTTATAAGTCGCGGGCGCAACTTACAAATAGCGAAAAGGAAGGTTTCTGAAGAACTGTCAATCCACATTAATCTGGCTTATACGGATGTATGGCTAGATTAATGGACAAACTTTATACATGAGAAAGTGTCGATTTCATGAACTACGCAACAAACAATCGTATCAAACACTAAGTGCCAGTTTGGCCTATTTATGAACCACTGTTGTAAATTGACAGTTTTTTAGTTTACCCATACAAGTAAGTCCTCCTTACCTCTATTCTCCATGCCCTGGACCATAGGGCATTGATGTATGTTGTATATATTTAGGCTACAACAGATACAGATGAATAGCGTGTACTCTTCATTTATAATTTAAATGCTATTAATGGGATATATTGGATGTATGAGGCGATATTAAAATTAGTATGGTATTAGTTTATATTTCAAACAATTTTTTATTATAGGATTTGTAAGATGTTTTTGATTGTCAATCCAGTATTTTGTCTAATTAGTGTCAATGTCACAATACTTAATGTATATGCAATATATACATGTATATATAATTTTTGGAGTTTACTCCTTAAGAAACGATTAACATATCATACCCGCGGTAAAATTAATCCGCGGTTTTGTGAGGAGTAGAATTAATACAAGCGTTACGTTAACTATCATTTTGACATTTGTGCGACAGCTGACATATTGTTTTAATTTGGCATATAATGGCAATATAATATAGTTATATTATATTGTTAGGGACAAACCTATGTATTTAGTTTATGTAACGACTTGTAAATGATTCTAATTAATTTCTCCTATAGTAAAATAATGATATTCGATGTGCTGTTACACTTTGAGAGGGAAATGCGCAATTTGTTAATTTTGCAGTTATTCATTTGAATTGTTTTTTCTTAATTATTCTCAATTTACAACTCGGCCTAGAATAGAGCCATTGTGATTAATTTAGTTATCCGATTGTATTAAACCACAAAGAAAGTGGAAATTTGTTCTTTATTGGTCTACATATCTCTTAAACTTCAATTCTAACAATATACAATAAATAATGTTAAAAGTTGGTTTATCACTATTTAATTAGCGTTTCTGACAAACTACCTATGTATATAACTGCGAAGACATGAAGCTGATACATAGAATTTTAGGATCAATCTTCCCGTTTCTTTTGTGTGCTGTGTTATAAAATAGACTGTTCGTGTATGTGTATGAATTAAGTAATTTAAATGTTAAACTTGTTAACCTTAAACTTGTGTCAGTCAAAATAAATTCGTATAAATTTGTGGATAAATTTAAAAATAGGTAAATAGGACTTGTAATTTGTAACTGGTTCTACATTATAACTTATCCGCTTCGCTTGCGCCATAAGTCGATAATTTTTAAAAGTAAAGTGGTCCTAAGTATTCTGTTCACGCCATAAGATCGCATGCCAACCAATCTTCGTTCAGTCATTATGTTTAATTCAGTAAGTCGTTCAGTATCATTTCAGCATGATAACTCTTAAGCCGCGTTCGCTGCGCCAGTTTTTTAACAAAACATTGTTAGAAAACATAAAATCGGGTCGTGGCCTAAATGATTTGTGGAATAAAAACACTCGAACGTGCCGGTGTTCTCGTCAAAGTTGGTTGTCTGCGATTCAATCCAGCAATAATCAACTATATTGCGTGTCATCGAGTTCCAGGTGGAACCAGGATCTGGATTTCATGAAGAAGTGAAATTTTCGCTTATGATGGTTGTGTTCACTAAAGTCAGTAAGCACACTCTTTAACAAAATATTATTTTTGGCCGGCGCCTCCACATGATGTGGAGTAATCCAGGACATAGCCTATCGAGTTTCTTCGAAATTTATTCAAAAGTGTAAGGGCAATTGACTAATATCACACATACATTCACATTTTATAACATTTAAAGGTAAATGCAGTTATGATTTAAGATTACCTACATATGTTTTAATATTAATACAATTAGGTATATAAATGTATTTGTATGGTAAATTTGTATATATGAAATACATTAAAAACAGTAAAATGTTTTTTTTTTTTATTTCTATACCGAATGACCGAGAGGTGTATATATCGTAGTGATATACGTAATAGGTTTGAGGAAGGTTTGTAAATGCGCGATGGTCCCAGGTGTAGATCATTCACGACTTATACATATTTAAGGTCAGTAGGTAATACTAGTTTTGTGCTTAAATGGAGCACATTTCTGAAACCATATTCTATAATAAAGGAGGGCAGTTTCTCTGCGATAAGGTGAAGCACGCAAATGTGACTTAGCGAGTGTCGAGTACAGAAAGCATTGTCCTTATGTTACCTACTACTTAATTCTTAAGATATAATAAATAAATTTCTAAACAACTAATATTTGACGGCGCTTTTGATTAACGAGAGTAAACAGCAATTACAACTGTCAGTTGTCAACTGGATAGCGGGATCGGAATGTCATTGTCGTGGACTCTGACACAATACCGAGCGCTAGTGCAGAGGCATGGCAGCCGAGCAGTACCTCACGGAAAGGCAATCGGCTTACATCAAGGGACTTGTGCTACGTATTTGGTGGAGTGTTATCTGATTTGGTGTGATTGGCCGGTGGACAATGCGATCGAGGACTTATTTTGTGCCGATTATAGCGTTTTGTTTAGAATTACAACGCATGACCTAAAATTGAGTTTTATTCTCCGCGCACGACTATTCGCGCCTATCTGTGATCATATATGGAGACCAATGATACGGAGAACCCTAATCAGGTCCCTTTAAGACCAATGATACGGAGGACCCTATTCATGCCCCTTCATATTATTAAGTAAAGAAAAAATAAATAATAAAAATACAGACCAATATTACTCCTCTCATGTTTATAAGTTGTTCTCGAGACTCATTATAATAATTCGACGAGTTTCAGCCCCCGGAGCAGGCCGGGTTCGTTCGGGCTTCAACACAGTGTAATGTAGGGTAGTTATTATTATTATTATTATATATAGGGTATCAAATAATATTGTAAGTCAGTCGGAAATATACGTTGATCATGAAACTGCGTTTCATTACTGTACGCACATATAACAGTGGCGACGAGAAAATAAAATAATTTGCGCGTATATTATTTTAAACGAGTCGGTAAAATGTCGATCGGAAAGTTAAGTGCATTTGATTTGAATACGGGACAATGGTCGTCGTATATCGACAGAGTGGAAATGTACTTTAAGGCCAATAATGTGGCGAGTGAATTGCACTTACCCTCGCTAATAGCCAGCATTGGAGACGAAGCTTATGAGCTGCTGGTAAGCCTCGCCGTCGCCCGACCTATTCGAAAATTTACGTGACCAATTTGTGTGCGGACTCAAAAGTGATTTGATCAGGCAAAGGTTGTTTGCGGAGGATGACTCGATCACGCCCAGATAACATTTAAAACTGTATAAACGCTGTATTATGAAAAATTTGAAGACTTTAGGCTGTTTAACTTTGCTGTATTTGGACTGTATAGCCGGATATTCAGTCGTTGTAACCCCAAAATAGGCCCCAAATTATACAGCCCTAAGTGTAGATCTAGCTATCTTACAGCTGTGTAATAGCTGTACAACCCGAAGCAATAGCTGATTTAGAGCGTAATTAGTTACCATTATACAGACACTGTTCTCCAATTTTGCGCGTTTTACTCTTATATACAGTCTCAGGTTTTTAAACGTCTGAATATAAGAATTCTTATTAATTTATTAATAAAACTGTACGTGTTCGTGGATGAATTTATCAAACACCAAGATTTTATATATCAAACACGCGGCGGCCATTATAATTTGTGAAGTGAACTTATTTTGCTAATGGTAAGTACCCATTATTTGTTCCTTGGTTGTTATTTTGCTTGCGGCTGTTACTTCTTCGTGAATATGTATACTAATAGTAGGCCAAAAACTCATGCGCTCTCGAAATAATAGATATTATAGAAAATGACTGTGTAAAAAAACGGTTTAACCCAACTTGAAACTAGCATTATGAGGTCCTAGTACTTTTCTATTGAAAATAAATTAATTGTGTATTGTATTCAGTTAAAATTCTCTCTAAATTTCAAAGAAATTTTGAAAAAATTATTATATTTTAAAGTACATATTATGAAACCATGTTTAGAGGTTAGGTTTAATGGCGTTCTCAATTTAAACAGCTTTTACTCTTTTTGTACTCTATAATAAAGCTTTTTGCGTAACTTAGTCGTAATTTAAGTATATTATAACAGCTTAACGAGTAATATTAGCTGTATATTAGAAATTATTTGCTATAGCAGCTGCTTCAAAGGATAAATTAAGTAAATATTACAGCAAATTAGGGTTCAATTAAAACAAAGAAGAAACCCATTGTACACGCGTAATTATTTTATTACATATAGGTAACATATTGAACATAACTGGATAGGTAGGCAAGGTCTATACTGAATGTTTATTTAACTACTTACATGCTAGTTTAACAAAATAAAATAAATTGCAACTATGTTAATGCATAAGGTATGATTATGTTTATCTGACCCTATGCGCATATCACATTTTTTGTCATCATCGCAAATTTGGCAAAATCGATCTACGCGTTGGATCTGTAGTTAGATCGATTAGTCAGTCAAGGTAGAGCCTTTTATCGACAACGTTGCATTAGATACGTAAACTATAACGTCGTAATGGGGTAAGACCCGTTTAAATAGGTACCGTAGTTGAAAATGATAATGTATTAGCATTTGTGTACAGTTTTACGCATTGTAATAGCACAATAGTATAAGTATACTATGAAGACAGCACAATACCCAAGTGGGTCTTTGCTTACTAAATATACCTACATATTTCAAAATCTTCCTTTTTTAGGATCAACATGGCATTCAAGATTGTTGAGACATTCGAAAAAGGGAAAGCTAATTAATTCATCGTGCCAAGTCGTTGGGCAAAAAGAAGTCATGAAGATTCCGAAAAAGATATAACGACAGATCCCAAGGTAACCGACAAAGAAATTGAAATACCAACAAGGAGAATGAAAATACGGAAAAACTATTGATCAAGGTGAAAAGGAACAACATAAAATCTACAAAGAAATACCCGTTTGGGTCTAAAGATTTAGTACAGGTGAAAAAAACTTTAATTTGAATTAAGTACAAATGTGATTGTGCCATTATAGTTTTAAGAGCTTTAAAATTATTGTACCCTAATGCGAAAAAAATAAAACGTTGAAATTTTAATACAAGACTTTTTTTACACAGTATGTAAGAGGTATAAAATACAATTCCTTGCTATGTTCAATACAAACTACCATAATAAGTACCAACCAAAACTCGTTTTTGGAACTTTTGAAAATCGGCAGGCCATCAAAATTTATAATCAAACTCACAATGTTCGGAACATCCGCCATATTATCAAAAAGGTTAAAGAGTCTATTATGCCAATATTCACCATCACTGTCATTAATAGATTTAATGTTAATGTTCGTCGCTGTATGGAGAATTGTTCATCTTGCAGTAATAAATCTGGAAATTTATCATTTATAATTTCAATTAAATTCTTTAACGCAGCTTGAGAAATATTCGTCTATGGCCCATTTTTTATCTTACTGCGAAATAATAAATTACGATCTGCTTCGTCTTCATCTGATTCAGGAATTTCTTGACAATCTTTGGAAATAGACTCACTATTTTGGTCACCGTCCATATTACATAATTGTGATTATACGGAACCTTCTTTGCTTGTTACCAATCCAACATGCCTATCTTCAGCAGTAATGGCTATATTATCATGGTCCAATAATTTTGGTTGTACGGAACCTTTATTCTGACATAGTGACAATACTAAGTTTTGATTTGGCTCCCTTGTATAATTCTTCCGTTTGAAGTTCTACTGTTTCACATTGTGAATACGCTTTGCTTCCATGGTTTGATGTCAAATAACCCAAAACAAAATTACAATGAACATAACAATCCCTATTAACTGTGTACAATATTAAACAACGTCAGTAAAATAATCGATAAGCTGAATAACTCTCTATATAAACACTATTAAGATTATAATTATCTCCTGTAACACCGGGGGCTGTACTATGGGAAAAATTTACTCTAATCGCGTCAGCTTTAGAATATGGTAACACTAAAACTCTTATGCAGCAGACAGCAATAGATTACACTCTTGTAAAGGGATTTGCTTTCTAAGGGTTTCCTAGATAACCACTGAACAGCTATTATTAAGCCTAATATAATGTCTTTACAATAGAGTAATTCTACACCAATATTCAGATGATAGCAATATTCAATGCTCTTGTACAGAATAAGGCAACACAAAAGTAGAATTCAAGAGCAGTATTCAGCCTATATGCTGCTTTGGTCTTTTAAACTTGCTTATAGCGGTTTTATACACTACACGCTGTATTTTAGTGTTTTTCAGTGCTATTTAAAAGCCAAAAGTAATAATTTCGATTATATACAGCCGTATACCAGCATTGCTGCATAAAGTTATACAATTTATGCTCTAGTACAGCCTTAAAAATATTTTTATGCTTTTGTTCATCGTATATACAGCTTCTAGCTGTTAATGTACTGGGAAAAAGATATTTTTTCAGCCTAAATGTTTATTGGGCGTTCGCTCGGGCGGTGCTTCTGGCGAGTTCCTTGGAAGCTGCGGAGAGAGATGCAGCGGAGGTCGAGGGAGCACCAGTGTCATCCGTGGGTTCCAGTGCGGTGCATGCACTGAATCACGGGCGGAGGCCGAAGAGCTCGGACGGCTGGAGGGGCACGGCGAGCTGCGGGAAGGAGCGCTTACGCGCACTCAAGAACGGCAGTGCGGGATTAACGAGTCCCACTGATCACACGAGAACCGAGACGATGGGTTGCGGGGCGTGTGGAGCCACCGATCACGCCTATAGCACCTGTCGTTACCGGAAGTTTGTATGCAGTAAGTGTCGACACGTCGGGCATTTGCGTCGCGTTTGCACGGAACGCGAGAGACCAAGCGGACGCGGTGGGGCGAGGGGTCAAGGTCAGCGGCGGCAATTCCACTTCGGCGGCGTGGATCTCGAGTCCAGTGAGGATGACCACGATGCCGAAGAGAGACTGAACCTTCTGGCTCTAAACAATTATAAGGCAGTAAGTGTGCCCATTTCTATAAACAACACAGATATATACATGGAAATAGACACCGGGACGGCAGTGTCGTGCATAAACAAGGAGACCTACGATAGACATTTTTCGAAATTTCCCATTATTAAAGACAATACAGTTTTGAGATTTTACGATGGCACAAAGGTCAAGCCGTTAGGTATAATACGGCCCTATGTTCAGTACCAAGATCAACAAGGAAAACAATTAGAATTGTTTATAATGAACCAAGGCGCCACTCCTTTAATAGGTAGACAATGGTTAGCAGAATTAAACATTAATATTCCCACGTTTAAAAAAGTTTCAAGATTAAATAATTTGTGTGTTGAACATATTCACAAAGATGTGTGTACTATACTCGACAGATATAAAGAAGTGTTTAGTGGCGGGCTCGGGCGGTACACGGGCGGCAAGGCGACACTGCGCGTGAGAGAGGGGGCGGTGCCTGTGTTTCACCGCGCGCGGCCGCTGCCGTACGCATTGCGCGAACGCGTCGACGCAGAGCTGGACGCCATGCTGGACGCCGGCGTCATCGAGCCCGTCGACTGCTCCGACTGGGCCTCGCCGCTGGTGCCTGTCAATAAGGCGGACGGTACGTTGCGAATTTGTGCGGACTACAAAGCGACCGTTAATCCCGTTTTGCTGATCGACCGATTTCCGCTACCTCGAATCGAAGATGTACTGGTAGGGTTAAATGGGGCACAATATTTCAGTAAAATTGATTTTTCGCAGGCATATAACCAGGTGGAGTTAGACGAGTCTAAAATGTACACAGTTATAAATACACATAGGGGGTTATTCCGTTACAATAGATTAGTGTATGGCTTATCCTCGAGCGTAGGTATTTTCCAGCGGATTATGACTAATCTTTTCCAGGGAATTCCAGACGTCCAGGTCTTCCTGGACGACGTGATCGTAGGCGGTAAGACTAAGAAGGAACATTTAAAGGCACTCGAAGAGGTTTTTAGAAGGGTGTCGGGAAGCGGATTAAAATTAAAAAGACAAAAATGTGTTTTCTTAGTCGACGAAGTAAAATATTTGGGTTATATTGTTTCTAAACAAGGAATAAAAGCTGATCAGTCAAAAATAAAAGCAATTGTTAAAATTGAACCACCCGAGAACGTTAGTGAGTTGCGTTCTTTTCTCGGGTTGGTAAATTTCTTTTCTAGATTCGTAAGAAATTTCAGTTCCTTGTTATTACCTTTAAACAAATTATTACAAAAGGGAGTCGAGTGGTATTGGAGCCAGGAATGTAATGAGGCATTTACGGAAATAAAGCGGGTTTTAACTAGTACCGATGTACTGGCGCATTATGAGCCAAAGCGACCTCTGATAGTAACGTGCGATGCGAGCGCGCGAGGAATCGGTGGAGTGTTATCACAGCCCGGCGGGAGTGGGGAGCGCCCGGTCGCCTACGCGTCGCGCTCGCTCACACCGGCGGAGGCTAACTATTCACAGATACATCGGGAAGCATTAGCGATAGTGTTTTGTATGCAAAAATTTCATCAATATGTTTACGGAAGGAAATTTGTATTACGCACGGATCATAAACCGCTAGTATCTATATTCGGACCCCATACAGGTATACCTACAATGACGGCCAGTCGAATGCAACGGTGGGCAGTAATTCTTTCGGCGTACAATTACGATATAGAATATATTAGAACCGACGAGAACTGCGCAGACGGCCTCTCGCGCCTACCGGTGAGCACGAGAGATCGGACAGTAGTTAGCGACGCCGTTCCGGAGCAAACTTATTTACATTTCGCTCAGGACGCCTTGTTATTGGACTATAATGAGTTAAAAACGGAAACTGAAAAAGATCCGATATTAAGTAGGGTGTTGAGTTACATTAGGGATGGTTGGCCGCAGGCATGCGAAATAAGAAATTTAATGCCTTACTTTAATCGCAAAAAAGAGCTGTATGAGGAACTTAGTTGCGTAATGTGGGGTCACAGGGTTGTCATTCCGGAGGCTTGCTACAGTAAAGTATTGAAAATAATTCATGAACCGCACATGGGCATCGTAAGGTCGAAGTCGTTGGCGCGTAGCTACGTGTGGTGGCCCGGCGTGGACGAGGCGGTGGAGCGCGAGTGCCGCGCCTGCGAGGTGTGCGCTGCCGTGGCGGACGCACCGGCGCGCGCGCCGCCGAGGCCCTGGCCCTGGCATACGCGGCCCTGGACTCGGTTGCATTTAGACTTTATGGGCCCGATCGCTGGTAAAGTTTACCTTGTAGTCGTAGACGCGACGTCTAAATGGTTAGAAGTTTTTGCAGTTCCCAGTACGGCCGCGAGTAGCACCATAGGGAAACTTAGAGAACTATGGAGTAGATGGGGTATACCTAGGCAGATAGTTACCGACAACGGACCGCCATTTACGAGTATAGAATTCGCGAATTTTATTAAATATTGTGGAATCAGACATGTGTATACTGCTCCATATCACCCATCATCGAACGGTGCGGCTGAAAATGCCGTCAAAACCTTAAAAAGGGTAATTAAAAAAGCTATATCACAAAGAACTGATATAAATGAAGCATTAAACACATATCTGATGTATTATAGGAATACGGAACATGCTACAACGGGAGAACCCCCTTCCGTGATACTTTTGGGGAGGCGATTGAGGACAAGACTGGACGCACTGAAACCTGATAGAGAAGCGAGGGTAGGAAATGCGCAACAGAAGCAGGTAGAATGTGCGGGGGGGACGAGCAGGGAGATGAGAGAGGGGGAGGACGTATGGTATCGTCAGTACATTAAGGGAGAAAAATGGGCTCCGGGAACTGTAGTAAGTTCGGCAGGGTTAAACGACTATAGCGTTATAGATAGTGAGGGGAATAGATTGCATAGGCATGTCGACCAGCTAAAACGTAGGTCGCGGAGCTCGCTTGTAGTCCCTACGGGTTCGTCATCGCTTCCGTCACCATTACCGCATTCGGTCGCTAGTCCCTGCATAGATAGGCGGGATGAGAGCGCAGGCGAGGAACAGCCGGAGCGCCCACGCGCGGGCTCGGCGTCTCCGGCTCGCGTGGCGCCTCCTTCACCGGCTCGTGATAATAAAGAGGATTACAGTACGCCACCTGCCGCCCCTATATCGCCCGTCGCCCGACCTATTCGAAAGTGTAGGCTAAAGCATGTAAACTATAAGGTATAAATTGATATGTGTATAAACTTTATTCTTTGTTATTATTTTATTTTGTTATTCATTATCTAGTGTCAATTTAAGGTGGAGGAATGTAATGTAGGGTAGTTATTATTATTATTATTATATATAGGGTATCAAATAATATTGTAAGTCAGTCGGAAATATACGTTGATCATGAAACTGCGTTTCATTACTGTACGCACATATAACACACAGATTATACAGAAAAATAACTAGTATAATCAGCCTCTTTACGTAGCCTTTGTGGACTACGTGAAAGCCTTCGACTCAGTCGAAACCTGGGCTGTTCTGGAATCTTTGCGACGATGTCAAATAGACTGTCGATTTCTCCTACGCCTACGGCATTTGTACAAAACCGCGACGATGACTGTGCAACTAGGTACAGGGCCAGCACCAACTGCAAAGAAGAGTTCGGACAGGGGGATGTGATATATCCTAAACTGTTTACTAACGCATTGAAAGATGTATTCAAGACGCTGGACTGGGAAAAGCAAGGAATTAATGTCAACAGCAAATACTTTCTCACCTCCATTTTGTCGACGGTATACCTAGTCATTCTGAGTTTCCGACACAATTCCTGGAAGAACTCTGAAATTCGCCGAAGAACCGAGATTGTTGGACATAGCCTAGAGAATTTGCAAGTTGAAGTGGCAATGGGACGGTCACATCTGTCGCAGAGCGGATAAATAACCGATGGGGTAAGTAGAAGAGTTCTTGACTAAAAGTCACGAAGTGGAAAGCGCGGCGTGGCGTGGGACGCCTTGTGGCTAGGTGGACCTGAAAGACTTCGCGGAAAGCAGCTCGATGCAAAGGACAAAATATCGTGTGTGATCGCGAGCATAGGGAGAGGCAGTGGAGACACAGGCTGATGATGATGATATATCATAAACAAAAATAAACCTACCTGCCTAGTTATCAATATTTTCAAGTTTACTTAGGTATGTGGAAAAAGTGATTCCAACCTACTCTTTATTTTTTGAAGACTGGATTTTACACCTTTTCCTTACGCAATTGGGCATTTTCACGTGTAATTATTCTACGCGACGAAATAGTTAGTGAGTGCTGTGATGATTGAAAAACTCGTGTGCATTTGTTCTCCAAGAAAGACAGCTATAGATGAGAGCGATAGCATCTGGGTGACCCTAACAATTGCCTTTGTCGTCTCGCTACACATTTCTAAATAAGATATTTCTAGTAGGTATATAAGATTGTAAATAAGTAGGAATGGGAATAGATATTATTGTAAATAGATTTTAATTAGAATAAAGTGTAAAATAACAAACTGTAAATAATAGAATAAATAAACGACACAGAGAGGGAGAAGTAATATCGAAAGTAGGTCAAACTTGGTTGGGATAATTATTGCTCCATCACCCAGTGAGCAGTGGCGGGCTTCGTTAATTCTGGGCATGACAATTATGGTGATTTTTATATGTACAAAAAATAAATATTTTTTTACTTACCTATCTAAAATTGTTTTAATATGAACGTAACTTACATAATAAATACGTCACTGTCATTTTGACACACTTTGAATTTGATTGAAGTTTTTAAAATGTAAAGTTTGAGACTTTGGACTCGCGTTGGACTCGCGAAGTCGCGATTATTAACGATTATTTAAACATTTTTTATATGAATAATATATCTCTCATTATTGTAATGGGTAGACCGTGTTTCACTTGAGTAATGTTCTTATTACTGTGTAAATTTTAAACGAAAACAACTATGTATAATCCAACTGTTACCGTTAGACGTATCGACGTCTTGATACGTATTTTGAATGGTCGTAAATTTATTTTGGCCGCCAATAATGTTAGAGCTTATACCAGTGACGGCAAAGTAACTATTGGAGATGTTAGCAAGGATATTAAAAACCCTAAAAGGCACGAATATGTACCTAGAAAATATTGTAAGTAAACACGTACTATTTTATAACCTATATTTTTATTATCAATTTCATTCAACTTTACTCAGCTGTTTGTTTTTGGACAAGATTTGAAGTTGTTGCCAAGAAAAGTGAGAAACATTTTTGTCTACTGGTTACAGATGATTCACATGATCTTTATTTCATAACAGTTTTTTTTTTACTTCATGTAGGTAATGTGCCTTGTATTGTTAGCTATTTTCAGAGCTAATTTTCTAAAGTACTAAAGACATTGTTAGAAGACTGACTATATAGTATGATAGTCAGTCTAATCAGAATAGTCAGAATATCAGTCTAGTCAGAAAATGTGCTAGAATTGTAACAATATAATAGATATAAGGTTTATTTGTATTATAGAAACTTAAGAGACTTTTATTAATTTGTATTTATTATAGATGACTGTAGTTATTTATAATTAAATTTATTTGAATGTATTTTTTTAGTAATTATTGAAAACAATGATGTGAAACATTTATCGCAAAGTACATTAAGAAATTTAAGATGGATGATGCAGAAGGACTCTCTAGGACAGGATATGTTTTTATTGGGAAGGCCAGGTCCGAATAGGTGTGTATTGAACCAATTATTTGTTTCAAATCACTCATTTGTAGGACAATTTCAAAGGAAAGGCTGTTCTATATTTTTTCTAGCACACCTTACTTAACTTTTATGTGTATCTTACAATAGAAAGAAAGAAAGATTTTTATTTCATATATGCACACACACACATGAAAAATAAAATATATATAGATATATATCACAACAATGTTTTAGTATTTTCACTGTATGATGATATGCGTGACAGTTCGTAACTGACAATTTTAGTGATGCAACCTAACGACATTTAATCGATTGTTTGAAAATATCGAATCAGTTGGCAAAGCAAATGGAATCAAACTACCAATCTTAGATTTTCAAATTTGGAAATAATTCTTAAATCTTAAAAAACAGGTTATGTTAATTCAAATTCAAATTAATTTATTTGCTGAATATGGTATACAAGTTGTAAATTTTATACATATATGTCCATATATTCAACCGACAAGCGGTATGCAAATCTAAAACACAAATTTATCTAATAGAAAAGAAAAAAATCTAAAAGACATGGTTAAAAGACATAGTTTGCATCATTTGCACTATATAGTTTTATCACTCAAAAATTCTTTGAGGGAATAATATGCTTTTTCCACCAGAAAATTACGTAATTGTTTCTTGAACACTGCCATTTTTCCAATATTCCTTATATTTATTGGAATTTTATTGTATAATTGTATTATAGAAAACAATGCAGTCTGTTTAAAATATTAATTTATTTATTCATTACTGTCAGAACTCGAAACTTAACAACCGAAACTCAAAACAAAATTTACTTTTGTTTTATTGTTATTATTAGTCAGCTTTAGTTATATTATCAAAATACGATGTATTTATAAATATACAGAATGGAAAAAATAAATTGTTATATCTCCGAATATCCTATGGCAAACATAGAGTACTCTCAATATCGTATATAAGTGAATATCCCTAGTGGGACACCAGTTCCGTTCCATGCGTTTGACACTTTTAAAATATATATGTTTTTTATTACATTTACCTATTATAATAATAAAATAATTATGAAAGTGATAATTCCTTTTTGTTTTTCGAATAGATAATTTTTGTCAACATTTGTTTGTTTCATTCTTATTTTTTTTGTGCCAGTTTTTTTTAGTTGAAAACTGTATGTATGACATGAAAAAGTGAGAACTGTCACGCATATCATCATACAGTGAAAATACTTAAATAAAAGTGTAGTGTCTGAAATAGGTCCCTTACTCAGCATAATGTGGTAGGTGGGAGCCACAGTGCTGATTTTCAGTCTAGGCCTGAAAAATAACTCACGGAGTCTGTGCAAGGCAAGAACAAACAAAGGAATAGATAGAAAAAAAGAAAAAATGAAATAAAAAATAGGAACCCTAAAAAATACATAATAAAAGATTAAATCTCTATCAAAAATAATATGATAAAAAACCAAAACATAGGCAAATAGGTACAAATATGTGAACATACAAGAACATAAATAAGATTATAAAAGAAATAAAACAATAATAGTAATAAATAAATAATGCCACAAGTCTCGTCTCGTTATACTGTAAACCCAAAAAGTGTTTTTTTTTTAAATGTTCTTTCTTTAAGCATAATAGGTATCTTATTGTTCACCCCTTCCGTATAATGAAATTTCATGTGAAATTTAGTGAAATCTTTATTCAGATCTTGTGTAGGAATGATGAAAGTAAAATTAAATGCACTAAAAAGTAATGGTTTAAATACAATAATACCTTGTGTAATATCTGAACATTGTTTGTATGAATTTTTGACTTAGATTTTAAAAAAGTTAGTAAAAGTTCTAATCTTCCTATTAAGTAAGTCCTATAAGAAAAAGTTAGCATATTTCAAATAATGAATATTTGAAAAACAATAATTATAATTTATCTTAAGCGCTAAATGATGCTAAAACAACAGGTGGTACTGTCACAAAAAAAAAACTCCAGTGATTTTAGATCTGGTGACGACCTCCCTTCATTTCATTAATTCTTACATATTTGTGAAATACAATAACCCTAATGATATCAAGTTTACATTATGTAAAGCGACACCTAGTTACACTTTGCTCTGTAGGTTGTCATAACAAACTCCTGGCGCCATCTATTGAATTACATTAACGCAAAATGAAATATAAACACATTATCCACATAGTTCACCATAACACCCTTCTACACTTACAATATATATACTTACACTTAGAATATATCGCCTTTGTAAATACATGTATTTGTGTATGAAGCATTTATTATTTACATTTTTGGCACTAAAATGACAAGAGTTATTTGAAATTGGCAAGGTATTTGTTAGGATTTTTTTAGTTTAGAGATTGTAATACTTAATTACACGTATTACACGAGATTGTAATCTAGATACCATTTATTTTTACACTACAAGTGTATAAATCTGTATATGTTTGTCATAAATAAATAACCATACCAACAAGGTTCAGAGTTTGTTACTAACTATAAAACTAATTTAAAAAGAGTACCTACTTATTGGATTTTGATAATTTTAGGAGAAAAGTGGCTCTTCAGTATTTAGAATTAACTAAAAGAGAATTAGAGTATGTGGCGCTATCACGGGACACAACAGAAGCTGATCTCAAACAGAGAAGAGAAATACAAAACTCCACTGCCAAATATTTTGATCAGGTAACTATTGATAGATAAAATTGATTTTTTCTAATACTCTCTATTTGTTGAATTGTGAATCCTATGTCCACATTAAAATCGTAAATTATTACTGTTTTAATAAATTATGTTTTAATAATATTACTGTTTATAATAATTAAACAGGACCTGTTTTAAAAAATCCCTAACTTGCCCCACATGTAAATTAATGTGAGTTTAATTAAATTAATTAATTTGAGTTAATTAAATAATAGTTAATTTTTTTAACGTTAAGATCGGCAGACAGGCTGACGGTCCACTTGATGGTAGGTGGCTACCATCGCCTATAACACAAGCAACACTAAAGCTGCTGCAAGTGCACTGCTGACTACAATAGGATTAAGGAAAAGGGATTGGGAAGGGATAGGGAAATGAGCTCTGGCATCCCTTACTTCACTCACCGAAACACAACAGCACACATGCTGTTATTTCACGGTGGTCTTCTGTAAAGGGGTGGTTACTGCCGCCAAACGGGCTGCCCAAATTACTGCGAAACACAGTGTGCCCTGCCACCACTAATACTTTGTTTCACTTCACTAGTGTCACCTACTAATAGAGTTAAGTTAAACTAAGTGAAGTAAGTTCATCACACTGGAATGTTGTCATTTGATGGCTTGCAATGCCAATCAACAGTATTCTTTCAAGTAGGTGAGTGGAGAATTGAATCAACCAAATTATTGTTTACAGAAAAGATTAATATTGATGGAGAAAGGCAATAAAAAGATAATATTGCTTAATTATCTTAAAAAGAAGAGTCAACAATTAATAGTTAGATAGACACTTGCGGGGCCTCTATAACCTCACATTAGGTGTAGGATGGTCGAGTATACCCTTGTCGTAATGCTCCATAGTTCACTGTGTGAATCCAAGTATGAAAAGGCGAGGTAACGACATGAACCGAACGAAAATAACTTAGCTTCTTAAATAACTTAAATAAAATGTCTGTGACTAAATACTGAATTGAATTAAATTTTTTCCATTGAATAAGAGTGCAGTACGAGCAGCAGTAGAAGGAAGAATATTGGTTCTTGAAGGCATAGAGAAGGCGGAGCGTAATGTGTTACCAGTACTAAATAATTTACTGGAAAATAGGGAGATGCACCTAGAAGATGGAAGGTTTTTAGTGCCAGCCAGTAGATATGACAAACTGTTACAGGTATAATATATTCATTTCTTTTATTTATAAGTAAATAGGTAAAAACATACTAGTTCAGTACCTTCTTCTTGTTTGCTTGTGAATCTATTTTCTTGTTTTGGTCAATTATTTCAATTCTAAATACTTATATCGAATTTAATTATTGAAACGAATCATGATCCTGATGCTTGAATGCTCAATCTTAACTCTAGGTTGCGCGTATCCACACAGATGTTTCACATATAATTTTAATCATCGAATTTTTCGTTACAACTTTTTTTCCCATTAAATATTTTTTCCATTAAATGCTTATGTCAGCCTGTATATTTGGCCTCAATTGCTAGTTGCAAAAAAAAATCTATACATATAATAAAATCGTCGGTGTCTGAACATTAAATATTTTTTCAAAAACAATTTGTTTACACATTGTACTTATGTTACCGAGGATAAAAAATAGGTTTTTAGAATTTTTGTCTCTTTCTCTGTGCTTTTGTGCACGCTAATCTCAGAAACGGCTTAACCGATTTTAATGCGGTTTTCACCTATGTATTGTAGCAAGCTTCCTGTAACATTTAGTGTTTGTTTCATTCCAATTGCTTTACAAACAAAAAAGTTACGCGCTATACCGAATACCACGCGTACGAAGTTGCGGGCTCATCTAGTAGTATATAATGTTTATAAACTCAATATTAACGATATTTTTCAGTGACATCTAACAAGAAATTTGTCTTTGTATTGATTATGCTCATTGAAAACGTACAATGCAAAACAAATTTTTCACATTATTTTCTAAGTTTGTAATAGTTCGTTTTCTATTGTTTTTTATGATATAAAGTGACAATTGGTCTGATGGTTGAATCGATCAAGGTTTGTATTAACCTTAGTTAACTTAAAAGGCATTCAGTTGTCCTTTACTGGTATATTATATAAAAACGACCACATCTTCAAGCGTAGTAATGTGATTAAAAGTGGCGTTTGATTAAACCAGGAACACGGAGCAGAGGAAGTGTCAAAATGGCGATTGGTTCGCGTCGATGAAAATTTTCGTGTGATAGCTCTCGGATTGCCCGTGCCACGGTACAGCGGACAACCTCTGGATCCGCCTTTACGGTCACGGTTTCAAGCGAGAGATGTCGCCACTGTAGGATTCGGGGTGAGTAAAAATAACAAATTATTTAAAGATTTGTATTTATTATCACATCTTCTCTTCCAAAATTCCTCACTGTCTTAAAACAAAAGTTTTCGACCAATGTCTGTTGCCAGTGATGGCATGTGGCCCTGAAACGTGGTCTATGGGCCTCGTAATAAAGCTCAATGTCGCTCAACGAGCTATAGAGAGGACTATGCTCGGAGTTACACTGCGAGATCGAATCAGGAATGAGGAGATCTGCATACAAATGTAGTACAGACATGTGTAAGGAAAAAATAGTAAAATGTTGTTCAGAATATCACTTAAATTTTTTAGTGTCCTAATGCATTGCATCTGAACTGAACTAAAGACCGAATTGCCTGATAGTCCAATTCTTAAGGAAGGTAATAGGCTACCGTGAATTACATGTGTATATCATGAGAAGAGCCGACATGTGCATGTCTTTGGCAATTTAAATTAAACGGCAGACGAAACCGCGGGACACAGCTAGTATACATATTATGTAATTGTTTTGGCTGTGTGTATGTCACTGAACTCCTCCGAAACTGCTGGACCGATTCTGAAGAAACAAATTCTACTTATTGAATCAACGAAATTAATCAAAATCCTAAAAAATTATAAAACATTGAATTTTTTAGGATCTTAATTATAATCTTAATTTTTTTTTTAAATGTTAAGATCGGCAGACAGGCTGACGGTCTACTTGATGGTAGGTGGCTACCGTCGCCTATAACACAAGCAACGCCAAATCTGCTGCAAGTGCGCTGTCGACTGCAGTAGAATTAAAGATAAGGGATTAGGAGGGGGATAGGAAAATGGGCTCTGGCATCCCTTACTCACTCAACGAAACACAACAGCACACGTGCTGTTATTTCACGGTGGTCTTCTGTAAAATATCAAATTTTTACCTATTCTGTTTAGCTTTTAAGCCCAGCACATACGTTATTAATTATGTATTAATATGCTAAAATATAAATGTATTAAAGCAATTCCACCCACGGTGTAGGATGTTAGAATATATATTTTGCCTTGGACTGTCTTTTATAAAACTAATACTATATATTTCAGTATAGGTTGTGACGCAATAGAAATATATATTATAGCCTACGTCTGTGCTGCGTTTTAATTACAAATGATTCAATACTTTTGTGACAATAAGCTCTCCGTTCTGCTCGTAGTCGTCGAACCGAACTTCTTTGTCACAGCTTCGGGCATAAAGATGTGTACCTGTTTCTTGGCGCTTTTGTTCACGTCCGGTATTAACTTTTTATTAACAAGCTCGGCGTACTGCCTCTCCACGGCGTTCAACTCCATCGCTACTTTGTGACGTGTTTCCGTTACGTTCTGTCGCGTGTCTTTTGTTTTTGTTTTGTTATCTTTCGTTTTGTGGCTTGCCTCGGCGCGTGGCGTGCACTTCGCATTCCGTGACTGTTTCGCATAGTTCTCGATTGTGTTCGCGGACGTTGGAATGTAAGCGTTGTCGCGATCGATACTCTGTTGAACCCTCCCGCTCTCCTTCGACGTGCAATTTTTAGAGTCTCTCGCCCTCAAATCCAGTGTCGTTTTCGATTTTGTCAAGCACTGATTCCTCTTCTGTATCTCCGGCCAGCTGTGTCGCGGTTGGTTCATGCGTTCGACGTTTTCTGAGGCGAGGAGGTCCACCTTTCCCGCCAGATCTAGCCACTGTAACACCCTATCCGATAGCTCTGTGTCCTCTTTGACATCGGACCTGGCGGTCCTGTTGGATCTGACAGTTCTCATGTTGAACGTCAGATTGTTGAATTTGGAACGACAGCTATCAAACACGCAGAGCGGTTGCGGGTTGGCTCGCAACACCAGTTCGTCTTCGGAATCCTGATCGATGTCGGATAAGTTTAGTTTTTCCACTCGAGGTTCTTGTGAGCTTCTCGGGCGCCTGCAAGCAAAGTTCGACTTATCGCTCTTGATGACTAGGTTGTATTTCTTCAGGCAGTTTTGTAGTTCGTCCGCTGGTTGACTGAGGCGGTCGTGACGCGCTTTCACCTTAGAACCGCAACTCGCAGACGAATGCGGTCTTCTTCTGCTCGCACTGGCGAGGTAAGGGTCGTCTTTTGTAAGAATGGCGTGCCGGAAACCGTCGATCCAAACTGTCTTCACGTACATAGGCCTCTGAGATGACTGCCAAAGTGCGGGCATATTACCTCCCACTCAATATTTTTGCGTGGCACGCAAGCACGCAATGGCCTCCATTAAGGCTCATCTAAGCTTGGCACGACTTCATCGTTGTTTCGGGAACAATTCTGCAAATGTATAAATTTTATTGTTATTTTACATTGTTTTTTCAGAAATCTATATTTCTGAAAATAAAAATAACTGCAGGAAGAAAAACTTTTTCTTAATTTTTATGTTAAGGTCGGCAGACAGGCTGACGGTCTACTTGATGGTAGGTGGCTACCGTTGCCTATAACACAAGCAACGCCTAAACTGCTGCAAGTGCGCTGCCGACTGCAGTAGGATTAAGGATAAGGGATTAGGAGTGGATAGGGAAATGGGCTCTGGCATCTCTTACTCACTCACCGAAACAACAGCACACGAATTATTACGAATTACATAATGAAATTATTTAGTTGGATAAGAATTAATATAAAGCTACGATTGTCTTTCGATTTTAATCTTGTTTTGATTAATTTAAACAAAAAACGGCCATTGTGATTATGAACTTGTAAGTTCATTATTTTATGTATCATCAATAGTTTTCGCAGCGCACGTAAATTATATTGACTTTATTTTCGTAGGAATCTCTAATTTTTTTGACAATAAAACACAGCCCATGTTACTCGCTGACAATATAGCATTCTATAGTTTAATTAAGTTATTCTTTGTTTATTAAATTAAAAATACTTTTTAAAATTATTTTCAACTTTTGCATAATCAACACAATTCTAGTGAGTGATTTGAATGATTTTTAAACTAGTACCTAGTAGTAGTGAATGCTTTTTAGCTTTTTAAACATTTTATAGATGATTATCAATTTCCCTTTTGGTATATTATCGTTTGTTGAAAACTGCAACAATGTGTCAATTGTTGCAGATTTGCTTTAATATTTTATCTTGTTGATATAAATGAGAACACAAGGAAGTTATTTGTATCTATATGACGAGTTCGATGATAATCACATTTGTGTGAAGATATATAAAAATATTTAGTAACTTATGTGATCATTCGCATCGAATAGGATGAAAACAAAATATAAATATAAACTGCATTGAATTTCATTATTTACTTATTATTTAATTAGCTATTAAATGGTACAAAATTTCCGGTTAATGAGTTACTAGTTATTTTTTTATTGTCTTCCAATACCGAAAATCAGGATAATCGATGAAATTTTTTCAAAGGCTATTTTCTCGAAATTGGTTAATTTTCGACCCGTATATGATAGCTACCGTATAGGGTTAAAATACTCCAATATAGTCATAGTTTCGTCTCCCGAGAGAAATATGAGCAATTTCCGGGTCACCCTGTATATTATTATTATTATATTAACGAACTTATATTAACGAAAAAAGTTTTTTTTTATGAAACTGCTAACTGACCCGACAGACTTCTTTCTGTCAAAAGCTATTGGATTTGATTGAAATGTTTTAATTGTAATTTTTAATAGGGTATTACACCCATTTTTAAATAGTGTCTCAATTAGATTCTGTAGTGCTAATGAACCACTAAAAAAACACCAAATTTTTATTCAATCGATAAGTTTAATAAAAATGCATTTAAAATTTACATTTTCACATTTCGCGCGTAATTTGACGAAAACGCTGGAAACCATTTTGCTCTGTGGTCATGACGTCAGTTGGCTGTGTAAACAAAAGCGCCGGTAATTGACATGACACTGACTGACACTTTTTATGACGTAAACATGGCGGCTACTATTTCATTGTGTTTAAGAACAGACTAAAAATTCTGAAAACTTTGAATTTAATTTTAAAATTTATTTTGTTATTTTACGAACTAAAACTAACATTTTCCGACTGCTTTTTGCATAAGCTATCTCAATAATATACTTTTAGATTTTTTTTCATATAGACTAAAATACCCTATTCTTTAATTCTTCCGTGCAATTTTCTCTTCGCAAGTACATGCCTCGTATTTCAACGAATATTTAAAAACTAAAAAATCAGCCGGAACCAACCGGCTGTTATAAGTTATAAGTTATAAGTATATAAAGTTATAAGTTACAGAACCATAAGTTAGATTTAAAAAAAAAGTTAACATAACCTGTTATTAGCCATAGATAATGTAATAATGTGTGTTTCTGCTTTTAGGCTAGACTAAAATAAATCGTTCTTTTGGTAAAAAAATGCATCAGTGCGAAGGAAAATTGAGAAACTTCTACGCTTTAATAGCGGTAATTATCTCAATATCCGTTTGTCCAACGAAAAATAGTTCAATAGCTGTAATTCACAAATTCAACGAACACTATTATCCGCTTCAAACTTATTCACTTACGCGTTTTCATAAGTTTGAAAACATTAATCGTAACCGGTTACGGCCTGTTGCTTACAATACACGTTGTTATTCCCCCACAGCAATCGTTTGGCTTTGATTAATTGATTTTTCGATGAACCACGGTGACGTAAACGTATTTTGTAACCGCATGTGTTATTGATAAATTAATGGGAAACGGATTATTTATTTTTTAATACCTACAACAAAGTTTCAGAGCAGACTGCTTTTGACCCGGTTCTATTAGATTTTTTTTTGAGTGGTGGGAGGCCATGTCAATCAGTGGATATCCTCGAGATAAAATGATGATGACGATGATAAACGATTTTTTTTAATTATACACACCTACTGCACTCAAAGAGAGTTCAAATAATATTTAGTTAAATGTCTTTGACTGCACTAATTTCCGTTCGTTCGAATTATATTAGGTTGTGGATAATGTTAATTTGAATAACTTTTTAGTTGGTATTGATTTAATTTAATAATAATTCAAATAAAAAAATAAAAATAAAATAATTGGCAACATTTTAAAGCTTAATTTAAAGGCTCAGAAAATTCAATTACCGTGGTATCGGATGTTGCGAAAAAATACAGTTATGATCAGAATGTCTAAATTTCAATTTGTCTATGAAGCCAAATGCCTAATTTGTTAAATATATAATAATTCACATTAAAATCGGGTTAAAATTAGATGTAATTAAATTTATAATTTAATAGGCGTACTTACGTTTTTCTTAAGAATTTAATGTCATAATTAATTATTTTACTAACAATTTTTCTCAGTTCCAAGTAATGTTTGAAAGATGATAAGTTTCTTATTTATTTTTTAAACGAGAACATACTTATAATGTTTTTTTTAAGAACAGTGTAAAATTTTAATCGGTTCTGACTTTGCTTAAAAATAGTTGATTAAAATATCATTTCGAAGAATAAAATTTAATCATACGTTTCTCCTTTGAAACGAAATCGTTTATTAATATTTAATTAAATTATCCAAATAAATAGTTATTAGATATTCATGGAGGTTTTGACGTCCTTGCGTAGACTTTTAATTGCTTTTTTAGTTGCAATTTGTCACTGTAAAATGATGCAAACATTTTTTTTCGGTTATTTCTTGTTTTATTTGGGCAACTTGGATAGAAACACTTTAAATCCTATTTTTGAAAATCGAACGGCTCACAGATTATGCTAATAGTAACAACATCAAAAATAACGCAAGTGACTTGAGATGATTAATGAAACAGTGATACAGTTTACAAAAGAAACACTAAGTGCCAATTTACCTTTACCAGGGCTTCGGAAAAAAATAACCAAGATGATGACGATCCTGAGAAGAACTCAGGATACTTTTTTTGTCAACTTTACATTTTTTTTTGTCATATTTAAAATAAAATATATAACAATTAAAAATATCATGACTAGTGGAAGGGATTTTTTTATAAATATGAAATAGGCAAAGGCAGTTAACATATTCTGCTTATGGGACGTAAAGCCGTAAGCTGGTATAATATACTGCTGGTATAATGCTATGGCAGTAGTATACTACCGGTATACTATTGCCACGGCTTTAAATGAATATCGGCTGTCATAGCGCGGGGCCACTGATCTCCAAAACACAGACAAACCTAGCTTAGAGGTCAGGGGACAATCAACAATGTATTTTAAAGCCTATAATTTTACTATCTATCTTTGTTATAAGTTAAGTTCTTGTTCGAATGAATACTGGCTTAAAAAATAAAGTATTATTATTTATCAATTAAATTATCAATTTAAAAAATACTGTGTAATAGGTACTTTAAAACAATAGATACTTGAGTTTTTTCATAATATATTAAAAATTAAATGAAATACAGACTAATAGTTACTCATAACTATTGACATTTGCATGTTCTTTCTTTGTTAATTCAATTGCGTTAGTTTTCCTTGAGTGAATAGAGAACAAAAAAATAATAATAATAAAATAAGTAGAAAAACTTACTCTACACTATATTTGCTACGAAATTGGTACAGCATTAGGTCTACGGAATGCTACGGGAATATAGCCTACATACACTTATGTGCTACGAACTGTAGCTGTTGTAAAACATAACTCGTAGCACTAGATGTTATGTTTTCACTAATAATTATTATTATTGTTGATTAGCACTCGTAAGTTGAGAGACTTTGTTAATATCCGAACGGTCTCGTAGCAACGTCTTTAGCGGGGTGAACGGTGAACTGTGACTGGTTGACGCTCCTAATGTATACGAGTAAGTAACTCTAGGGTTTGTCGTGTCGTGACTTAAGGGGACGTTTTGATGCGACCGAATTGTAATACATATTATTTTTATAGTAGTTTTGGAAACACATGTATATTTTGTATCATTTATAACTGTATTTTTTCTATAATTTAACTTTACCTAACTGTACTAACTACAGGTATAGAGTTATAGAGAAATTTCAAATTTATGATGAAAATATTCCGTTTTAAGCTTTAATAAAGATTTTTTGTTGTGAAAAATTGTGATAATGTATTTTTTTTCTTACTTACAATTTGTTCTTTAATTTTACTAGTACACCACTTTGTCTTCGCTCGGATGTAACGAGCAAATAAATTAATTAGTCATTATTAAAAACAATGTGTTTATTTTTTGTGACAAAAATATTTTATCACTAGTTGAGCCCGTAACTTCGTACGCGTGTATAGCGCGTAATTTTTTTTGGTTGTAAATCAATTAGAATGAAATAAACACTAAATGTTAGGGGAGGGGGGGGGGGGGGGGGGTTATGTTGCTACAATACATCAGTGAAAACCGCATTCAAGTTGCGTGCATTAACGCACAAACAGACAAAAAATTTAACAATTTTTTTGACCTCGGTGTCATAAGTACAACGTGTACAAATTGTTTTTTTTTTTTTTGGAAAAAATCTTTAATTTACAGAACCGGCTCGTTTACGATTTTATTATATGTATACATTATCATCATCTCGTCGTAGGACGTCCACTGCTGGACATAGACCTTCCCCTTTATTTTTAAATAGGGCCGGTCAGAAGCAACATGAGTCCAGCGTCGACCTGCAGTCTCCGTTAGGTCGTCAGTTCATCCTATCTAAGCGGATGAACTGCCGGCGGACTAAACTAAAATATTTATAAAAAACTAATTTGAATATCAATCATATTAAACGGCTGGTTTTTACCTCTATATTTTAAAAGTCAGAAATTCAATTTGCGTAAATATCTTATACCTGCAGGCAAGCTGACAGAAGAACCACTGTCGCTTTTTAAAACACTCTTTTTATGAATAAATTATTTCAGATAACATTTCAAAGGAAAATAAGATTTGTAAACGTATTCTAACATACGTGTTTTTTTTTAACTACTTTTATCTACATTACTTAAAGTTTTTTTTATTGCTTGTTTATTAAGAATATGATTTTTCTATACAATTTCTTTTGTACCATAATTAACGTACCAGCTCCTCTGGCGATAGAAACCACGCTCTACAGAAAACCAGAGTATGTATAATAAAGGCATATTTATAATTTTTTTTATAGAGATCATCCATCAGACAGGCTAAAGGTCCATTTTATGGAAAGTGGCTACTGTCGCATACGAGCAACGTTAAAGGTGCACTAAATGCCCTAGTAGGATTAAGGATAAGGGATTACTGGTGGTTAGGGAAGTGGGATCTTACTCATTTACCGAAACATTTATTTCACGGTAGTATTGTGTGAGGTAGCTGCATTCTGTCTCCTGACGGGTTACCTTATTTATGACTGCCAAACGTAGTGTTCCTTGCCTCTACTGAAATTATTTCTTATTGTATTTTAATATACCTGTTTACCTATAATCATCTCGTAGATTTTCCCACCAGGGTCGGTACCTGACCTGCGTCTACTAACTTATACAGTAGTTAAAATATGCAGCATGTTTATCTGTCGATATACTGCGAGGCTTATTTATAAACTTATATGGTTTACTTACCAATTTGTGCCAACGAAACCTATAATATGCAAATGAAACGACAGAACGGAGATTATATTTTACGGTTCAAAGTCTACTTATTAATTCAACAAAATTTTATGCAAATAACACTCATAAATTTCATGGACAAAATAGTCCAAAATTTATAATGGAATGAGAATTGTAACAGTATAACGTGTATAACAGTAGGCGTACTGTACATTTACTTTTCTTTTCTATATTAATATAAAGCGTTGTCTTCTTTTAGGTGTTGGCTCGTAGTGTCTTAGTTACTTTTGAATACACTTGGATTGCGATCGTGTTTTATCTCACAACAACACATTGGAAATATATATAAATGTAGTTTACTATTCTGTTAATCAACGCTTTCCGAAACAAGGAATACATACTACGAGTATATGTTCAGTCTTACTTTGCCGAACTAAAATCAGTCAGTGCAGTCGCTAAGAAAATTGTTATAATCTACTTCTTACTTGTAGCATTTTATTAAGTAGGTACTTAAATTTATATTACACTCATTGTGTATTACTATATTTAAAATATGTTAAATGACTTAATTACAAAAACGATTACGATTTTTCTATCGGATTGTAGATACGAATGAAATAGCCACACCACAAAAATATGAACACTAATGAGTAACTAAGAAATAGAATTTCGCACTATTTCATTCTATCGTCGTCAGCAAAAATTTTTTACTGCGACGCCACTAGCAGCCACCTTCAGTTCGGCAAAGTCAAACTGAAATATAATAAATGCGAAAGTTTATATGTTTGGACGCGTTTTTATAGGCAAAAGCGGCTAAACGGATTTGGATGAAAATTGACACACAGATAGTTTATTACCTGGATTAATATATAGGATACTTTTTATCTTGAAAAAATATTAGGTTCCGAAGTTATCGTCTAAAATATAAAAAATAAAATTCGGCGCCACTGCGATAAAGATGTCAGGCATTATATTACTCACATAGTTATTTTCTCAGATGTTACCTTTTTTATTTGTCAACGCGGACGAAGTCGCGGGCGCTAAGTATATTACAGTTTTAATAATTTTATTTTTATATTTGGAATGCAAAGTAATTTTTACACAATTGCACAATGAAAAACACTGGGAGATTTGCGGAGCAATTCAATCGGAGAATGCCATAATTTTTTTTTGCAGCTACAATTTTCTAAAGACAGAGTTCGAAAAAGCAGTTTAATTAATCTCTCCATGAAATTTCATGAATTTCGCATCACGGTTAACGGTTATAGCTGTTAAAACGTAACAGACAGACAATTATTAACATACACATGTACGTACATATTGGTAATTAATTTTAGTGGGTAATGCTTTTGTAATAGATACAGTTTGCCTACTGGCGTGTAATATTAGCACTGTGTTAGCGTTGTGTTATGTTTTGCCATAATTTCGGTGTTTCGAAGTCAAAACTGTTGGTTTCGGGGAAAATTGTGTTTTATTATCTATGTTACCGAATAAGTTTGTTTGAGTTGAAGTTTGTAATAGCTTTTAGGCGATTTTGATCTTATTTTGTGGTTTAACAAACTTCGCAGTTGGGTAATAATTGTATTGTTTAAATTACTTTAATAATAGTGTCAGTTTTCGCCCAAGTATGTTCACTGTTTAAATACGATTTATTGAAATTAAATTTAAAGAAAAAGAAATTCACACATGTAAAATAAAATAGTGGACAGTTCATAGCCTAAACTGCTTTACAAGATATTTGGAATTCAAAGGAAGTATAACTCAAAAGTGTTAAGAGAAGTTCATAAAGAAGAGAAATTTTGCAATTGATTTCTTACAATAATGTAGTGTGGGTCGGACATTTGGTTGTCGACATCGCAAACGCAGGTTCGAATCCTGGTCCATCTGGTCTACTACTGGACAAAGGCCTCCCTCACCCTTAATTTTCCAAAAGGATTGGTCAGAAGCAGCCTGAATCCACCCGCGACCCGTGGCTCTTATCTGGTTGTCTGGTGGACGTCCTTTTTTTTTTGGGAAATCCATCATGGATACCTAGCAGCGAAAGGGGGACGCTGTGGGTTATGGGTTATGCCGGACTCCTACCGGCTAAAACCCAACGAGTTTCTAGCGCGGCCGTAGATGGGCGGGGTCGCAGGAACGTACGCTGCGCTTGCCGGTTCGTGGCAACGCCGGTGGAGGCAGAACTCGAACGGCCGTCGACTTTCCGTACCATGCGTCCTGCCTACTGCCACTTCAACTCACTAATCCACCAGGTTATATCGTTAACATTATGTCGGAGTTCAGTCTAATATAAAACTAATTAAGAATTAGTTTTCGCATTTTTTTATTGTTACCTCGTGTGTGTGTGTTTTTTAAAGCATTGGGAATACTTTATCAAAGCCTTTTTTTATAGACTCCATATCCTATACTTATTTAACAAACATTTAAAGAACTTCGTATCAAAATTGTAAACTGACTGAGCTCGGCCCGCCCCGCTTCGATGCGGCGAGCGTGTTACTGGACACAGCTTATATATATATATTAAAAAAAAGTTACTCCTTAAGTTACTCCTTATAACGTCAGCTATTTGACAGTGAAACTCCCGTCAAAATCGGTCCAGCCGTTTCGGAGATAGCGGAGAACAAACAGACAGACAAAAATAAAAAATAAAATGTTATCAGTAGTGTGTAGTATATACATTTGTAAAAAGCAGTTATTTTGATATTACAAACGGACACTTCTATTTTATTTATTAGTAAGTTTATTTATTAGTCTATAATATTTATTACTATTTTATTTATTAGTATAGAAAGGCTTTGTTTTCTTTTCCGCTAACATAAAGCTATTAAAGTCATTCATGGTAGCAGTACCCACTTATTTAGCTAAGGGAACGTGGCGTGTCAGCGAGCCATTAGCAAAACCAAACACGGAAACAATTTGTCCGCAATTAATACAAGAAACCGTATTAATTCTGGCAACTCATTAGCGATTAATGTTTTCACATAAATCTCAAAAGCAATTTCTACTTTTCATTGTTTGTTGTTGTAATTTAATTTGGTTGTAGCCAGTATACAATATCTAACACTTTAAATAATATTATGAAGATGAAGAGTTTGTTTGTTTTAAAAAATATTTAAATATACAGTCAGATTTAAAAAATATCTTTTTTTATTCATTTTGTTCGGGACAGCCTACAGTTTGTGTAAACATTAGTGATTGTGCAGTGTTCATACGTACAGTGTTCGCATAGAAATGGGCCAACGTAGTGAAATGTTGGCCCATATATACGTATGAACAAACAAAGACAACAATAGAAAGTGATAGGGACAGAAAATACTGTTATTGCACAACATTTAATATTATTTCGTAATATTGCACAACTTGCGCAATCGTGTCATCACCCATTTGTTATTGGCGCATTTGTCTCGGCGCAGGGCACGATTGTCGCTAGTTGGATGTAAATAATTGTATTATAAATCGACCTTTTTTCTAAATAAATTGTCTTCGCTTCACCGCATTGACCTATGTGACTAGTACGGACTTTGTCTTGGAACCTCACAAACTCTCCCCGATCTGACCCACCGATCGGCTAGATCAGCGACGCTTCTTCACGGGAGCGTTGCCCACTAGCGCGGTACACAGCCGTACCGTAAACCAATGTACGGGAGCTTACAGGCCCGTACATTTATGGTCCAATCGAGCCGGATATAGCCGATTGTATAGCGCTGTTGGTCAGTCGAGGAGAGTGCCTAGGCAATGCCGGTGACACGTAGCACCACCGCTCGGGATGACGAGAGGCCTACAACCTCCGCGTCCACCGTTCGGGACGCCGCGAGGCCTACAACTTCCGCGTCCACCGTTCGCGACGCTGCCGCGTCAATCGTTCGCGACGCCGCGTCAACTGTTCGAGACGCCGCGTCGACACTTCGGGACGGCGAGAGGCTAACTACCTCCACGTCCACCCCCGCGGCCATGCATGCCAGTTCCACGGACACATGGTCAGCGGGGTCATCGGCCGTAACGGCAACATCAACGTCAGCATCCGCGACGTTGACTTCGGTACCGGCGGGAGAAGACGCAAGTCAGATCGGCGTGAAGCGTCACCCGTCCGGTACACACGGCACAGAGGCCGTGCATCGTTCGGACGTGCGCTCAAGCAAAAGAGGCACGTCACACTCGTCTAGAAGAAAGACGAAATTAGCGAAAGCTAAAATAGAGCTGTTAAAGCTACAGATCGAGCTTGCCGCCGCCCAGATAGAGGCAATCGAAGAATCTGACGCCGACACCATCGACGACAACACCGTCGAAGACCTCGAAATCACGAAGGAGAGGGTCGACACATGGGTCAATAGTCAAGCGCTCAGCGCGACTGGTGCGCCACCCCCCATAGTTCGAGAAGTCTGCATAGCGCAGACTCACCAGGCGTCACCGACCACGCCGACTCCTTTCCCCGTGCAACAAATTGAAGATCGGCAAGATAACGGTAAGCCCGAAACAGATCGCATAGTGCCCGCTGTAGCGCCCGTTAGCCAGAGTATCGGGCTAACGGAATTGGCTGCAGCGATAACTTTGGCCGCCAAAACAGGCCATCAAACGGCTCCGCGCTACTTCACGGAGCTACCATCGTATAGCGGGTCGCATCAGGAATGGCTATCATTCAAAGCGGCCTACGAGGAATCGCACAAAAATCACAGTGAAAGTGAAAACATAGCTCGCTTAAGAAGAAGCCTTAAAGGAAAAGCCAAAGAGGCAGTCGAAAGCCTCCTCATATACAATGTTGACACAAGTAAGATTCTGAAAACGTTAGAAAACCGGTTCGGCCGACCGGATTCTATCGCCATAACGGAACTGGAGCGGTTGAGGGCACTTCCGCGGCTAACAGACTCGCCGCGTGATATATGTGTGTTCGCCACTCGAGTCACCAACACCGTCGCAACATTACAAGCACTTGAAAAGTCATACTACCTGTTCAATCCGGAAATCACCAGAACAACAATAGAGAAACTCCCTTCAGGACTTCGTTACAGATGGTTCGAGTACGTAAGTAAACAACCAAAAGAACAACCCGATTTGTTGAAGCTTTCACGATTCTTCGAGATCGAGGCGGAACTCTGCAGCTCGTACGCACAGCCAGAGTTCACGCCGCCTATAGAGACGAGTTACGCACCCAGGCGAACTCAGAAGACTTATTCCGCAACGGAAAATCAACATCGAAAAGTGTCTGCCTGTCCGGTATGTGCCAATACCGGACACAAAACAGAAAAGTGTTCGAAGTTCATAGAAGCAGACACTAGGACACGTTGGAACATCGCAAAGGACAAACGATTGTGTTTCAAGTGTCTACATTACAAAAATAGAACACACAAGTGTAAAATATCGAATTGTAATGAAAACAATTGTTCGCGTTCGCATCATAGACTGCTCCACTTCGAAGAAAAGGTACGTGCTAGTGAAAAGTTCGAAGTTGTCGCTTCCGCCTGGCAACCAAAGGAGACACATTCGTTTCTGAAATTTGTGCCCGTTCGAGTCTCCGGTTCTCAAGGAAGCGTCAACACCTACGCACTACTCGACGACGGTTCAACGGTGACCCTCATCGATAATAGTTTGGCGCAACAAATAGGCGCGAAAGGGCCCGTTGATCCGCTCCACATAGAAGCAATCGCAAATACCGAAGTGGACGCAAATCGGTCACGTCGTGTAAAAATAACGTTACACGGCGCGACAAACCACCGCACCATTCGAGCACGCACCATGAACAATCTACAGCTCTCTGCGCAAACAGTATCGGAGCGAGACCTGTCAGACTGTCCACACCTCAAGAACATTAAACAACATCTAAAATATCCACGTGTACGACCGAAGCTTCTCATCGGTCAAGACAACTGGGACTTATTGCTCGCCACACAGACCAGGAGAGGACAGCGACATCAGCCGGTCGCGTCTCTAACACCGCTCGGATGGGTGCTACATGGAACACAGACACGCCTACTAGGGCGCCGTGTGGACTCTATCAATCACCTCACCAATCATACCGAAGACAGTATGGACCAACAGTTGAAACAGTATTTCTCTTTGGAGTCGCTGATGATCACTCCAAAGAGACCGTCCAACGACATTGAAGAAAGGGCCGTCAAGACGCTTGTCGAACATACTCGACGAAATAGTGACGGACGCTACGAAACATCGTTGCTGTGGAAATCGGATGATTTTCAGATGCCCGTCAACTACGACAACGCGCTCAGACGACTCCACCATACTGAAAAGAGGATAGATAGAGATCCTAAACTTCGAGATCGCTATGAGCAGCAGATGAACGCGCTCATAGAAAAGGGATACGCTGAACGAGCGCCTCCCCATCGTACGCCGGGAAAAACGTGGTACCTGCCACACTTTCCCGTGCTGAACCCCACCAAACCAGGAAAGGTCCGCATAGTACACGACGCAGCAGCTAAGACGATGGGACATTCGCTCAACGACTACCTGCTCACCGGACCTGACCTCATTCTGTCGTTACCCGGGGTACTCATGAGGTTACGACAACATCGAATCGCCGTGTCATCCGATATAGCCGAAATGTTCATGCAAGTGAAAGTTCGACCGCAGGATAGAGATGCGCTTCGGTACCTATGGAGAGGCAGACAACGAGGTAAAGATCCTCCAATAGAATATAGGATGACCTCTCTCATATTCGGAGCCACATCGTCACCTGCAACGGCTATATACGTGAAGAATAGAAATGCCGAAAGATACAAAACAACGTATCCGGAGGCATACACGGCGATTGTTCGAAATCATTACGTTGATGATTACCTTCAGAGCTTCAAAACAGAAGAAGAAGCCATACAGACAGCCCTTCGAGTACAACAAATAAATCGGGAGGCCCACTACGAGTTGCGACAGTGGACATCCAATTCGAAGAAAGTACTCGAAGCGTTCAATGAAAACTCCGAACCGATCGATAAAAGGAGTATAGATCTCGACAATAGTTCAAACATAGAGCGTCTCTTGGGAGTCATATGGAGGCCTGCAACCGACGAACTTACATTTGATCTCAACATGGCTCGACTACCTCCTGGCGCCATCCTAAACACTCAACCGACGAAGAGAGAAACTTTGAAAATTATAATGTCTCTCTTCGATCCGCTTGGACTCGCATCGCCTGTCACCACAAGAGCCAAGCAGATATTTCAGGAGTTATGGCGCAGAGGAACAGATTGGGATCAAAAAATAGATGCAGACCTCGCTAGCCAATGGACAGTATGGCTAGAACATCTGAAAAGACTCCGCGATGTCAACATACCTCGCTGTTACCCGAACTACAGTGACGCCGCCACAATCGAGTTACACGTGTTCGTGGATGCGAGCGAAACAGCATACGCCGCAGCTCTATACTGGCGCATCATCAGGCCAGACGGACAAGTGTCGTTGGCGTTTGTAACAGCGAAGGCGCGAGTCTCACCTCTCAAGCTGACATCCATCCCGCGTCTCGAGCTGCTTGCTGCAGTGATGGGGAGCAGGATGGCAACTACAGTCATCGAAGAGCACGATAGAAGGCCAGAAAAGAAGACCTTCTGGACCGATACAAAGACCGTGCTCACATGGCTGAATATAGGTGCAAAGTTCACAGCACATCGCACGTCAGCCATGAACCAATATAGTGACGTCAGTGAGAGGCGCTGGGTTCCTACAAGACCCCGCGACCCGGGACGCTCACAATGAAAAACTGGATTAACAAATATCGGTGATAGAAGTGCGCGACAGAGGGCTCAATAAGGGAGTCTTCTGGACCGATTAATAAGAAAGTCCGCGTCACAAACATCGGTGATAGAAGTGCGCGACAGAGGGCTCAATAAGGGAGTCTTCTGGACCGATTAATAAGAAAGTCCGCGTCACAAATATCGGTGATAGAAGTGCACGACAGAAGGCTCAGCAAGAGAGTCTTCTGGACCGATTAATAAGAAAGTCCGTGTCACACAGCTGCAACTAGGCGCAAATTGTTCGTCGCGCATCGAATTGCAGCCATAGAAAATTATAAAAAGATCGACGAGTGGCGCTACCTAGCGACCTTAACTCGCAACAGATGGTTCAACGGGCCTAGTTCCTTATGGAAATTTATAGATGGCCACGGGAAAAGGTTGCAACCATCTCATAGACCGGCGAAGAAAAAGTACACGTGAAAAATCGAAAAATAGATCAGTGCACCCCTAATAGTTATAGTTCAAAAGGGGAAAAGTTATAGTTCGAAGCACTGCACGTATACTACACCTCGTTCGACTTCGCCGGAAGAGAGGAATTTACTTAATCTCCGAAACATTCGAAAACAGTGTTATCAAACTAATAACACCATTGACGCGCGTCCACTACATCGGCCTCAACTACTTTGAGCTACTTATAGTTACAGTGGAACGCGCAACATAGAAGGAGTACGTCGCGTTGTTCACGTGTTCGGTGACACGCGCCGTACAATAGAAGATCGCAGCTTCGCTGAACAAGACTCGGCCGTGATGGCATTGCGACGCATAATAGCGCGTCGCAGGTGCCCTGAACATCATCGGACAACGGCACCGTCCTACACGGCGCCGAACTACAACTTCGGCAACACACATCGGCTTCTACAAGAAGAGGATCGATTGGCGCATCATCCCTCCCGGTGCCCCCTTTATGGTTAGGGCCTGGGAGGTCTCGTTCGCAGCGTCAAGACATCGTTCAACAGTGTGCTAAAATCGCGGCACCCCATAGAAGAGGTACTCGGCACATTGAAGTCAAGTACAGTCATCATCGGCCGCTCACACACGTCTTGGTTGATCCGGACGATCCCGAGGCGCTCACGCTTGCTGACGGAACCGCTCCGTGATCAACACATCGCGTCTTCAACGAGGAAGACACCATCGGGCGCACGCACTGGCGCGCCTCACAACGTCTCGCCGACTTGTTTTGGCAACGCTGGCTCAAGGAATACCTTCCTGAGCTTCAGCACCGGCGGGAGCCCCAAGGAAGAGGGCGGCAAGTCACTATCGGAGACGTTGTGCTCATCGTAGACAACACCCTTCCTCGCAACACATGGCCGCGAGGAAGGGTCATCGAGGCTTATCCTGGACCCGACGGCGCTGTGAGGACAGTCGACGTCGCTACCGCGGCGGGGACTCTTCGCCGACCGGCTAAGAAGCTGGTCATCCTGCCAACGGAGCCGGCTGCCCTCCAGCACACAGAAGATGCGTCGACCTAACGACGGCGCATCGGCGGGAGAATGTTCGGGACAGCCTACAGTTTGTGTAAACATTAGTGATTGTGCAGTGTTCATACGTACAGTGTTCGCATAGAAATGGGCCAACGTAGTGAAATGTTGGCCCATATATACGTATGAACAAACAAAGACAACAATAGAAAGTGATAGGGACAGAAAATACTGTTATTGCACAACATTTAATATTATTTCGTAATATTGCACAACTTGCGCAATCGTGTCATCACCCATTTGTTATTGGCGCATTTGTCTCGGCGCAGGGCACGATTGTCGCTAGTTGGATGTAAATAATTGTATTATAAATCGACCTTTTTTCTAAATAAATTGTCTTCGCTTCACCGCATTGACCTATGTGACTAGTACGGACTTTGTCTTGGAACCTCACAAACTCTCCCCGATCTGACCCACCGATCGGCTAGATCAGCGACGCTTCTTCACGGGAGCGTTGCCCACTAGCGCGGTACACAGCCGTACCGTAAACCAATGTACGGGAGCTTACAGGCCCGTACACATTTCATCTGAGAAAAGATATGTTTGCTGTAATCACGGGCCTTACATGGTTATATAACAATATTAATAACTTATATTCGTCGGAATACATTGTATAATCAAATAGTGTTGGTCTTGAATTAGCAAGGCATTCCGCGTTTGCTGTTACCGACTCCTTACAAATAATTACAAATATCCCTACAGAATACGACTTTGTTATGACCGCAAGCTTGCTATTGTGGTTTCTCGGTGCGTGAATAATTGATGTTCCCAATTCCAACTTCCCTCATATCTTTTGTCACAACTTTGCTTCTAGTTATTATATTTATCATATCGTTTGTCACGACGCTAATATAAAGCCTTCTTTCCTATTTCCTTCTTGCACATTTTCAAAAGAAATGTTCACTCCATTTAAGAAATCGTTTTCCTGTCCGCCATATATTCTCACAAATAAACCGGTCATAAAATATATGTTCACATATACACTATTACTGTAATACGTTTACTGTAATATTTTGCCATTATTGTGCAAAATCTTATTTTTTAAGTCTTCTCACAATCACCAAATAATTTATTAAATTCATGCCACAAAAAGCAGATGACACAATTAACCGTCAGATACAGTGTTGTCAGATCGCAGTTGAGATCGGACCATCAGTGTATGGTGTTTTAGTTGAACGGTTGAACCTTGTACCATTAGGTAAATAGAAATTATAGATTTTACTGGGAACATGTAGTTTGGTAATGGGGTTTCATAGTTATTTAAGTTTGAAAGTATTTAAAAATCCAAATCAAGTACCTTTTTTTATGTTATGATCGGCAGACAGGCTGACGGTCCATTTGATGGTAGGTGATGGCAACGTCGCCTATAACACAAGCAACGCCAAAGCTGCTGCAAGTGCGCTGCTGACTACAGTCGGATTAAGGATAAGAGGGATTGGGAGGGGATAGGGAAATGGGCTCTGGCGTCCCATACTCATATATTAGAATATTTTTTTGAATGTTAATAAATTATTATTATTATTTTTATTTAAGAACGGCAGACAGGCTGACGGTCCACTTTATGGTAGGTGGTTACCGTCGCCTACAACACAAGCAACGCCACAGGTGCTACAAGTGCGCTACCGACTACAGTAAAGAGGAGAGGAAAATAGGGTTTGGCATCCCTTACTCACTCACCGAAACACAACAGCACACATGCTTTTATTTCACGGAGGTCTTCTGTAAGAGTGTGGTTACTGCCACCTGACGGGCTGCCCAAATGACTGCGATTTTTTAGAAAGTTTTTTAATTTTCAAATGTTACCCCCATTTACAAATTCTGAAATATATTCACAGAAAATTACTGAAATTAAGAAAGACATTTATGCCAAAATCTCCAAAGTGCAAGTTAAAGAAAAAAGGCCTGGTTTTATCAAGACAACTCAGTAATAGTAACCATCCATCACATTTTCTTTTTCACTTTACTTTCAATGCAATGGTTACGCCGCTCCCGCCCTCCCGTCAGCTGCATTATTTCCCGCATTATTTCCCACATTATTCCTCGTTTTTGTACATTTAATAATGTCAGTAACATACTTCGTGCAATTAATTATAAGCGACACAGGAATGAATGGGAATTGTTGCCTAATTGGGACACGCGATTTTATTAAAAATATTTTTAGTTTGAAAAATTATAATTTATAACATTGGGATAATGTTTCAGACTTTGTTTTTCATACTACATAGAGCCTGCATGAACTTAGAATTTACACCTTACAGCCTAATTTTTTTTTGTTTGTTAAGATCGTCAGACAGGCTGATGGTCCACTTGATGGTAGGTAGCTGTCATCGCCTATAACACAAGTAACGCCACAGGTGCTGCAAGTGCGCTACCGACTACAGTAGGATTTAAAGATTAGGAGGGGATAGGGAAAATAGCTCTGGCGTCCCTTATACACTCACCGAAACACAACAGCAGACGTGCAGTGATTTCACGGTGGTCTTAGTAAGGGGGTGGTTACTGCCGCCAGAACGGCCGCCCAAATGACTGCGAAACGCAATGGGACCTCTGCCACTACTTTCCAGATCCAGACCAGGGCCAAATTTGAAAAGTTCATTTTTCGAAGTTGACTGTTGACCCTTCTGTGTATCGAACCCGGGAACCCTAAAACAGAGCGTTAAAGCAAGCAGCCTAACCACTCATCCAACGGGCTCGTTAAATTACTTGTTAAATGTGAGCACATAAAGAATGCATCATAAAAAAAGTCTTATCTATAACCTACAACTCAAAATAGCAGCGGGCTCTCAGACTACATTTGCTAACAAAATAATTTGATTGAAATATTATGCCGTGTCCGGTAAATACTGTACTCGTCGACACAGACCCTAAGGCCTGCTCTAGTGTATGCAATGAAAGTCACTTGCAAGCAAGTCGACCATCTGATTGCCTGTCGACATTTACTTACAAAAAAGTAGGCTTGTTTTCATATTTATTTTGTTAGAAAAAACGCTGCAGTAGCTTGGTAAAAATAGTCAAGCGCTAGGGGGATAAAATATCGTAATTATGTCAATATTTAATAAAAGTAAATTGTATAAACAATATAGTATGTAAATTGAAAATTATACACTTACGAGTAATTTAAATTATAACAATACGGATTGAAGCGAGGTGACTTCAATACTTGTAATATTTGTGGAGACAAACACTTGATATTTGACATTTATTTATTTATTATTTTAACGATTTTAAAAATTTCTAAATACAATCATGTGTAAAAATAGCACTAAAAACCGCTGAGGTTTTTAATATTGTGCTATTATGTCTTACTTTTATAATATACTCTTTATGTTGTTATTAGAATATTAAAAGAATCTTATCTTTACCATGTGTCCCAAAACTCAACCGTAAGCAGGAACCAGGGAGTGGTCAAGTTAACGACTACCCAGGGAAAAATAATAAAAAAAAAATCGGTTCCCGCTTACGATTGAATTTTGGGACATCTAAAATTCAACCATTCAATTAGTATAATATACAATACATTAAAATGATAATTTGAAAATATTGCCGTAAAACTTTAATGTTTTTAATTGTTATATTGTTACACAGATCTGAAGGTAGGCTTGATAAGGCGAGGGACAATGTAATCGGTAGTCCGTTCGCCATACGTATTATTGGCTCCCTTTGTACGTAACAGTTTCTTTGAAATTGCCCGAGTGCATGCAGGGTGTGACCTATGACTTTTTTTAAAGATTCGTTAAAAATTGGTCCTTCAATAGCGAAAAACTAAATTGTTTACTTATAAAACATTACAATGTTTAATAATACAATACCTCACTTATCGAGGGGTCTGTGGCGCAAGAAGGGATATAAACAAGCCATTGAGTCTGTACGGAATAAGGATTTTTTTTCCCGAAGGATGAAGTTTGTCACCGCATAGAAATCATAAATTATTCGCGGGTTAGTGCTGCCATTTGGGAGGGTCGGGGCTGAACCTAACCTCTTGACTTGACCTTTGACCGGCAACCCTGCGACAGAGCTATACGTTCCACCGGACTACTTCGGCACTATATCGAGATCTACAGCGATGGTGCAGCAGCATACTACCCACGACGGACTATTTTTACCTAGTGTGTAGATAAAAGTAACTTGAGTGAAGTTTATAATATGAATAAATTGTTAAACGCCTTCAGTGCATGATTGCGAACGTGTATCAGTAGTGGTTTTTGTTCAAATCTCCCTTCGGATAACTGGCACCACCCCGATCTGGGATATAGCCTCGTGCCGAGCCAGTGACTTGGTTGGTGGTTACAAGTGATTACAAAGTTACAAAGTGGCGTCCAACGTGGGTCTCGAACCAACGACCCTGAGATTAATAATCTCACGCTCTACCGAATGAGCTAGGCGGGCATATAATATCAACTGTTGTCTGTCGCATAACTCAAAATTGTTTACATTATATTATGTAAACGGAACATTATTTATACACACCCCATTATATTTTACGACTCGCCTTCGAAAGTCGCGTGTTTAACGTTGACGAAAACTTATAATAAATATTCCACTATTCTAGCACTGAGAGACATTTACGACCAATGTTTTGGCAGGGTTTTGACTTCATGAATTTATTTTCCAAAGGAAATTGAATTGACCGACGATGGAATATAGTTTCAGCTATGTCGTAGCTTAAGCTATGTTATTTTATTCACTATCAAAAAAAAATCTGCATGTTTCAATTTGGAATACAGATTAAGCGGTCTACTGGCCAGTCTACGACGTTCCACCAGATGTGAATTGACTAATCTATACATAGTATAAAATACGAGTAAAGTCGCTATCTGCTTGTCAGTTACAATGGTCCAATTGAAAGGGCACCCTGTACAAGCGAGTGAAGTCAGTATTTGGGAGAATTTGTTGTCTCAACTTACCTGACTTCAATGACCGCGAGACAGAATGCGACGCAAGACTATCGTACTCGCGAAAATAATAAAACATTACGCCAGCATTTAATAAGAATTTTAATAATTCATAATTTTAATAATCATAATCACTTAGGACTAAAACAAAAGTCTCGTCCAATTTAAAAATTAAATTATGAAAATCGTTATATAAGTCCTTTTTAATAATAATAATAATGATTTATTTGCTGAATATGGGTAATTACAATGGTTTTACAACGAATAAGGCTCGCTACATTTTACCCTTTGGGGTGTGCAAATATTTTAAGAATATTATAATCTACCAACACTAAATTAATGACTAGACACTAAGTTATCAGACATATAATCTTTCAAATTTTTATTACAGGAAAATTTAAATATATTAAAAGAAGAAGCTCCACAAGTGGACCACTCTAAGTTGGAACAGTTACTGTCGGCTGCGTATGCCCTCATCAGCCCCGAATTGCAGCAAATTAGCCTCCCAGACTTCCCAGTGGATAACCTTCGAACTGCCGCCCTCATATTGGTAAGAATTTTATTCAAATAAGCATTCTGTAATTATTTATTGAAATACTTTATGTTTTCCAAGGTTGTTTTTGCATTTATGAATATTTTTTTGAATAACATAATGCAGCATTGCTTGATAGTTTTAAATGAAATCTGTAATTTATTGTGGTCATGGAAAGGTTTGAAACTGATTTTTTGCTTCTGACTCATCTAATGCATATATTTATATGCATAACTAGCTGAGCCCGCAACTTCGTACGCGTGGTATACTGTAATAGCGCATAACTTTTTTGTTTCTAAACCGATTGGAATGAAAGAAACACTATGTTACGGGAAGTTTGCTACAATACATAAGTGATAACGGTCATATCGGTTAAGCCGTTTCAGAGATTAGCTTGCACAAACGCACAGACAAAAATTCTAATTCTAATATGTTTTAACCTTGCAGCTCCTAAGAGAATTACCCACCATACTCACTCAGCCGAAATGAAGCAGGGAACTCACTTTGTAGGGCACCCTGAAAGATTGGGAGAGCTTAATCTAAAAAGAAAAATAGATTTCACTGCACACACACAAATTTATTTAGTAGCAAATAATTAGGATGGATATCTACAATTTAACAAATCAAATCGTAAATACAATAATCATTTTACATCTGTTTCTTCTTAAAACTTATATCAGTTAGAATAGTTAACTGCACTATATATTGAGAGACAAATAGGAGGATATGAGAGAAATGCTACTCAGCTTTGGGTTTCTCTTCGAGAGCAACAGAGATGTGCCCCCGCGTTCACCAGGAGATAACCTGGAGATCAGGAGATCAGGAGTGAGGACGACCTCAGTCTCGCCGACGCTGGAGACACGCGCCGATGGTGATGCCCCGGGAGCCAGGAATCAGTACACACAAGGGGTTGTGGGAACTGTCATCATGCAGCACGAGCCTCTTTGCTGTATAACTTGGGATGAGGGTATCTATCGCGAGATACCCCCTCTCTCTCGCAAGCGGTTGTTTGACCAAATGAAACCGGGTAGCGAGAAAGGATGATCCGATGTTTGAAGTATTATTTTTTTATGTAGTTCTAGTTCGAGATTGCGTTCAAAAAAGAGAAACTCAGGGAAGTGCGTTGAACATTAGTCGTGGGGCGCACATCAAGTCAAAGTATTCTAAGTTTCCTCGTTAAAATCTCAACTTTCTTATTACTTCGCATCCCCTTCTACTTTTTTTCCGACGGCCATAGATATCCCGGCTTGGTTTCGAGTGTGACTCAATATTGCAAAAAACAGTTTACCGCAATACTAACAAATTGCACACGTTACAAGGTTAATTGAAACGAATATGTATACGTATATTTGTAACGTTTACTTATGAAACTAAGCCTTAAGTTTGTTAAGGGGTCGATACAGTTTCTATTCAAAGCCATAATTTACGCAATTTATTTATTCCAAACTAAAATAGGGCAGGTAATCTGTATTCCAATAATGGGCGATAAATTTGAAGGAAGGCTGAACGCTATATGTCCTTGAAATTTGCATAGTGACAAAACTTTTTGATGAACCTCACGCAATGTAGTAATCTAAATCTCACTGTCAAGGCTATGTTGTTGTGTGAGCTACAATTGAAAAGCATTATCTTTAATTATTTGTGACTTATAATCGCCAGGTGTCGTGCGCGGTCGCAACGAAGTTCAAAATTTAATTTTTTGCTTTCGTTCTAAACTATGTTATGAATTTTCATGATTGTAAATACGGCCTGTTATTGTAAAATATCAAATATTGTTATGTCATTTCACCTTCTGTCAATCATAGCTGTATTACGTAAAATTTTTTGATATTCCATTAACCTTATATTTAATTTCGTAATGTTGCAGCTGGTCCATCATCATCATTATTATTTACTTTGCGTATACATGTATATTATATACCCAGTCCCACATAACCCATATAACCAAAAGAATTATTTTTAAAAGTGAATTTTTTTATTTATATTTATGTACGTGTAACTCCAAGTTACTATCTTCTGTTAATATTGAAAATTTAATCTAATTTTTAATTGATTTTTTTTTTCAATAACGAAACAGTCCATTTTTATAATGTTTGAATCTTTTTTTTTGGAGCTTACGCCTTCCTCGATTTTCATATAAGGTCACGGGTATGGAAATTTTATGAGGAATAAAATTAATACAAGCGTAACTAAAAGCGTTATGTTCTTTTAAGCAGTTCTACCCAAATCCGCCACCGCTTCACCTAATTCTATTGTAGTATAATAAATGGCGCATATATTTACCCTCTCTTCCTATTGCATAGTCAAAGACAATCGCACTTAAGGAGTAGTAAACTCAAGTCGTGTGTCGGAGGTGACACACACCCTTTTATTCTTAGAAATTATTCTTAGAAATTGACTGAATCCATTTTGATTTTCAGGAAAACAGTCCAAACATTCCAATTCACAAGCTTGTTTACCTGCTATATCCATATAACACATTCCTCAGTAAGGATCATGTAAAGCATGTTCAAGGGGTCTTGCATAATCTCAAGATTGAAACTTCTCCTAAATTTAATACGTCGATACAGGGTATACAATATAATGAGAATATAGGCCACGTGACCCTAGAAATGAATGGAATCAACAGTGAATTTGACGTCTCCTGTATGGGAAAGGTTAAGAGTAAGAAAGAGAGAAAGAGAATTGTAAAAACAGCATACCAAAGCGAATTACTTAGTGAACTGCTTTTGAGTCATAGCGTTGGAGATTTTTGCATTGTTGGTGAGTATTGAATTAATATCGGTATAAACTTGAAATAAACTTGAATCTAGTGTAGGAAATGTTAATATAATTTTATTTTTATTTTCAAATCTAGGACCGAAAGGTTGCGGAAAGAGTCTACTGGTATCTCAGTTAGCATCTCTATTGGGCTACACAATTGAGCCTATAGTCCTATATCAGGATATGACCGCTCGGGACTTAGTGCAGCAGCGAACAACTCTAGAAAATGGCGATACCGTTTGGAAGAATTCCGCTTTAGTAAACGCAGCTTTAAAGGGACACATGGCAGTGTTGGATGGACTACATAGGATCCATGCCAGCACTCTAGCTGTGTTACACAGGTCAGTGCTTTTTGTGCTTTACAACAATTGTAATACCATTGTGTAAATTCTTGTTTCTTCTATGATATCATTCATGGAACCATTTTTTTTTATTTGTAATTTACAATGTTACAAATCACAAATACAAATAACAAACGAAATACAAAATACAAATAATGGATCACAGTTTCTTATGAATACAACACGCACAACAAAGAAAAACTAACACTACAATCAAACTATGAATTACTTAAGGCAAAATTTGAGAAAATAAGAGAAATTATTGTACATATAGATATAAAACATTCCAAAGCTTAGTTATTAATGCAATTTTAATTTTTTTTTAAATGGCAGGGCCAATTGTGATCCGCGATCATAATTTGAACAGCCCGTTTGGTGGCAGTAACCACTCTCGAATAGAAGACCACCGAAAAATAAGCACGTCTTCTCAAGTATTTCGGTGCGTGAGTAAGAGATAACAAGAGTCCTTTTTTCTATCCTCAACTTGAATCACCCATTGTCCTATTCGGTTCGGAAGCGAACTTGCATCCCGTTTTAGGCAACGATAGCCACCTACAATTAATTGTGCCAACTGCCCGCTTACCGGCTTACCTTATGTATAACTAATTGACCCGACAGACTTCTTTCTGTCAAAAGCTGTTGAACTGTGGCAACTGATATGTAATTTAAACAAAACAAAAAAAAAACGGGTAATTTTAATTTTGTTCTCCCATTTTTTTTTCATAAGACCCATTCCATGGACGAAATGGTTCAGCCTTTCTAATTTTGAAAAATAAAAAATGCCAAATTGGTTCAGCAGTTCTCGAGTTTTACGCATAACACTTTTAGCGATAAATTTTTGTATTTATATAGATATACTAGGTGACCCAACAGTCGTTGAACTGTCATTTTCATATAAAAATACCAAATTTCGGACTCTTCCCGTGGATTTCCCAGAAATTTTCTTTCATACAAACTGACAATTACAAATACAAAAAAAAAAATAGAAAAAAATAGTCATGCAGTTCTTAAGTGATGCTCCGTCATACATGTGCCAATTTATTTGGATTTAAATAGATTATAAATTAGTGTGTACAAATTTACTGATAATATTGAATGATTCGGGATGGTTTTCTTTTCCTTAACAGGCTAGTCCACGATAGAGAACTGCAACTACACGACGGCACCAGACTCCTGCGCAGTGACCGATACGACGAACTGCTAACTTCTGGTATGAGTGAACAGGAACTGGCTGAAAGTGGAGTTCAAAGGATTCATCCGGGCTTTAGGTATGTCCATTTTGTAGATAAAACTCTACTGAAAAAAATGTAGAGGTAAAACTTAATGTCTCTCTGATTTCAAAATCTTTGTCGCACGCTCGTAAATTGCTGCTTGTCGCAGAATATTGAGCAGAGATTTAGTCATATATTCGCAGTCATAAATTTGGCAATCTGTATGGCCGCAGTAACCAGAGCTCCTTACACAAGACCATCGTGAAATAACAGTATGTGTGCTGTTGTGTTTCAGTGAGAGAATAAGAGTTGCCAGGGCCCATTTTGTTCTTCTTATCTTCTGTAAATGCCATCTCCTATCGGAGGTCAGCTATTATCGTGGCTATCCTAACCCTCGAGGCATCGACTCGGAACAGCGATCTGGTACTTTGGCCATACCACTCGCGGAGATTATTGAGCCATGAAATACGTCGTTTGCCCGGCTTGCGTCTACCCCGTATTTTCCCCTGCATGATCAGTTGCAGCAGATCATACTTCTCGCCGCGCATGATATGCCCAAAGTATTCTAGTTTTCTGACTTTTATGGCTCTCAGTATTTCGGCCTTCTTTTTCATTTTCTGCAGAAGCGTCTCGTTCTTCAGACGGTCTGTCCAGTACACTCGTAGCATGCGCCTGTATAACCACATCTCAAAAGCTTCCAAGCGTCTGGTCATTGCATTGGTGAGTGTCCAAGCATCGACCCCGTATAATAATACAGAGAAAACGTAACACCGGACCAGGCGCAAACGTGTCACAACATTGAGGGAACTGTTGCAGAGATCCCATTTCTTTATCCCCTCCTAATCACTTATACTTTATTCTACTAAGGTTTGCAGTACGCCCCTTTTATCCTTACTCTGAATACAAGAAAGGTACATTTATTTTATACGTCTGAAAACATGTATGCAAAATTTCATGAGTAGATAAAACGTGAAAGCGTAACAAACAAAAAACTCACTTTCGCATCTATAATAATACATAATATGAAATAAATTCGTCCGCCTCTCTCCGCTAATGGAAGAAGGTTTGTATGTATAAAATTACATACGTGCGAAGCCGGGATAGGTCGCTAGTTTAAGATTTTAAACTTTTGTCTAAATAAGATTTGATGGTTTTTATAGTTTTTATCCTATGGTTTTCAGAATAGTGGCACTAGCTGAACCTCCAACAATCGGTCGCGGTCAAAATTGGCTTTCCCCGGAAATACTAAGTCTGTTCGTTTTCCACGAAATGAGGAATTTGAGTAAAACTGAAGAAATATTTATAATCAACACGTTGGTAAGTTCTATTTCAGACTATTGTAAAACTTGACATAACTAAGCGAGATCGTATATTAATTTCTTTATGTTTTTTTCAGTACGGTGACATATCGCAGCCATTACACTCTATTATCAATTTAGCAGACGAACTTCGTAAATCCAATGACAGCACACTGAAAAATCTATCTTCTTCTTTGTCCACTAGACAGTTACTACGTATCGCCAGCAGAATGGCAAAATATCCCACAGACTCCGCCTATGAAACGGTACAAAGAACATTCTTAGCAAAATTTCTACCAAATTTAGCTAGAAGAGCTTTGGACGGCGCTAGTAAAAGATTAGGTATAGAACCTCCGACACGATTCGGCCTTTTCGGAGGCAACTCTCAGAAGAAGATAAATTGTTCGGTCCAAAATGGCGTTTTGACCATCGGTGACACGAGTACCGAAGTCTTCAAAACGGACGCCCTTACAAAAGTACCAGATATATTATTCTATGATGTGCCTCAACATATAGCGTTGTTAGAATGGTTGCTTCAAGACTTTTTGCTCGGATATCACCTGCTGCTAGTTGGCAATCAAGGAGTAGGAAAGAACAAAATTGCCGACAGGCTTTTGCAACTGTTGAATAGACCGAGGGAATACATTCAGCTACACAGAGATACGACTGTTCAATCGCTGACAGTGCAACCGACCGTAAAAGACGGAGTGGTAATATACGAAGACTCGCCTTTAGTGAAAGCGGTTAAATACGGTCACGTTTTGGTGGTGGACGAAGCTGATAAAGCTCCAACACACGTCACGTGTATTTTGAAAACGCTAGTGGAAAATGGAGAAATGATTTTAAGTGACGGAAGGAGGATTGTGCCAAAAGATATGATGGAGAGTTCAGGAGGTGATGTGTCAAGTTTCATACCGGTTCATCAAGATTTCAGAATGATTGTGCTGGCTAATAGACCCGGTTTTCCATTCTTGGGGAATGATTTCTTTGCGTCTTTAGGTAAGTTTTTTTTTTCAAGAGATGTAGGCATTTCTTGGTGTTACGGGTACATTATTTAATTTTTTTGCCGTTCTTACTTTCTTATGAAAATATCAAGGAAAATATTTATAAAGATTGAAACGTCTTCTAACAATGAGGGTTTTCGATACTTTTTCTGCCACCAGGCGGCGCTTCGTAGGCGTCAGGTCTAAACAGCTGTCAGATTGCTATCTGTGTTGCAGAGTCGTAGGTACTAAACATAAATTATTGAAATTCTATTGTGATTGTGATTAGAAAATTGCAATACGCGTATGTATTTTGACAGTTCATTGGACTTGACGCTACAGTGCTGCCATCACAATTAGACCGTTTCAGAATTATCAGAAGTAGAAGAAACAATTATTTGCATTATTGACACAAAAAAACATGAAAAAAAAAGTGTGTGTCCGACGCACGACTGGAGTTTACTTCTAAATAAAATAAAATTTATAAAATAAATAAATTTTATAAATAAAATAAATTTAATATAAAATTAAATTTATAAAATTTTCCTCGTGTTAATAGATAATTAGATAGCCAATTACGTTATATTATTTAGTTACATTCTGCATACTCAGATATCACGTGTTCTAATAATAGTTATATAAGTTACGTTTGGTATACACAATGTCACTACGTTTTAAAGTTCAAATAGTTAATTTGTTTTGACGACAGATGTCGCTGCGCCAGCAGGTTATAACGCGCTATCGTTTTGTTCCTCGACGCGGACTACACTTTTCATACATGATTCCGACATTTGCTTTTACAAGCCCAAAAATGTCTGCTGTCCCACAAATGTCAAGACAGATTTAACCTCTCGCTTTTTAGTTAACGCTTGTTAAGTATTAATTTTACTCATGAAATTTCAATGACATTTACTCATTTGGGGGTCTGATATGAAAATCGATTCTTAAGAACACCTTTTTGGTAAAATTATTTTTTGGTAAAATATATTATAATATTTTGGTAAAATATTATAATATAAAATTTTTACATTTCTTGAACAACGATGCAAAGCGAACAAGCCTTAATTGAATTCTTAATTAAAATTGCATTCGGTATACACAATGAGTTCAATTTCCATATATTGTTGAACCTCTTTGTACATCTCACTGATAAATGTATTTTCCTGAAATATGGCCACATATGTATGCCTGGCCCATTTTTAATTACAGGTGATCTCTTTTCGTGTCACGCCGTAGACAATCCTTCCATTGAGTCTGAATTAGAATTGCTGCGGTCTTACGGTCCAGACGTGCCGCATGACGTCATGGATAAACTCGTCAGGGCTTTTGCGGTGTTGAGAGAAATGGCAGACCGAGGACAGCTCACGTATCCATACTCAACCAGAGAGCTCGTGAATATAGTTAAACATTTGCAGGTAATTGGTAACCCAATTAGAATTCCTAAGGTATTGACTACACTTGATTCATTGTCATTTCCATCGGCCGCTTACAGCGCTGAATGACTGAGAATCTATGCAAGTGGCAACTTGTCGACGAGGAATTGAGAACGGTCTCCGTACAGGGCTAAATGCGGCGGTCATTGTCGTTAGCATGCGAATGATAAAACACACTTGTCCTCAGTTTCGCCTGTTTGGTGCGAAAGCTCAATAGACTTGGAAAGCAGAACGGACGCGTATGCAAAATAGGCGTTTTGCTTGGGCCATAGCTAAATTGAGCTGAATAGAAGTAGTTACTCCTTAATTGTTCGTTTTATAATGTCCATTTTTATATTGATTCTTATTAGCTTGATTGCTAGAGTGCAGTGATCAGAAAACGAGGTGGCTAAGCAGATAGTCATAAACTGGGCTGTTTTAACTCGCCCGTCCTAAGATCACTTTGAAATAATAGCACTTTTGCTGATGTGTTTAAGAAACAGAGTCCTTTCTTCTATCCCCACATATCTACAGTGTAACTGCATCACATTATCACTTACGACCTCAAGCGCACGATACTAACTCATTCTGTGTAAATGTATTTCAGAAATACCCAAACGAAGATCTGGTATCGGCTATAGGCAACGTTTTCGACTTCGACCGGTACAGCAAGGACGTAGCAGACACGTTACTGGAAGTGCTCCACTCTAGCGGACTGCCCACGGAGGGAGTCTTGGATGGAAGGTCGAAAGACGCACTCAAGAAGTTGCAGCTTACAATTGAGAGCAAGAGCGGGTGAATATTATAAAAGATACATTTTAATTGTTATAGAATTACAGTTTTATTTTGGGGACAATCTTTATATACATTTAAAATATTTTTCGATTTAACGGTTGTTATGATCACAATAAATAAATCTTACGACTGTTTTATTAGTTAATTATTGATGAATTTATATATAAATTGCTAAAGACAAAACAATTCAGTAGTTTTTTTCTAGTATCTACTAAAGAGATCTCATGTATTATAGCCGAATTTCGAGCAGTGGGCGAACACTAGTTAAAATAGAAATTTCCGAAACTACGAGGATATTGGCTAGTCTATCGTGTAAATTAATATTGATAAAGATGATATTGGTTTGTACAGAAAAGATGTGTCATCGCCGAAACACGGCAAGGAGGATCCGAAAAATGAACCACACGTTGGTGGAAATACTTGGGCTGGTGGTACCGGCGGACGAGACACTGCCGGCCTAGGGGGAAAGGGGGGACCGTATAGACTCGACAAGGGACACGATGTTCATCAGGTACGACCTAGGATTATAAGAAATTTTCATGTAATATTTCTTTAGTGAAACTTTTTTTCTCATATTAATTCATTGATTTACAAGTGGCGGAAAACAATGTATTCATCAATCGGAAAGGCAGTAATTGGAGGCTCTCTGGTGGCAATAACTGCTTCGTCACAGATGACCACCGTTAGATGGTGTTACGCATTGTTTTTTTAATATGTGTGGGTAAAGCATAACAGAAACTATTTTTTTATCCCCTTCTTGTCTTTTATTCTACCAAAGTTGGCAGCGTATTTACACTCGTCCTAGTGTTGCTTTGTATAGTCAATGTAGACTGTTGATCTTAATTTTATATAAAAGAAAACTATCGAAAAGTTACAACAGTTTTCTTTAACGGTGTTTATTCAGTGCAGGGAATAATTATTTCAAAATGTTTTGTTTTCATGTTCTATTGTCACTAACTTTCGCCGGCGGCTATGCGTATCTTTCAGTAGTTTTTGCGTTAAATAGTAACAAACAACCATACATCCATTCTCACAAATTTTCACATTCATATATTAAGTAGCATTTTTATAATATAAATGTGTATTATTTGATGGTGGGTTGCTACCGTCGCCTATAACACAATCAATGCCACTTCACGACAGTGCGCATGTAGCCATGTGCTACATGCGCACTGTCGAACTTAGTAGGATGAAGAATTAAAAATAAGAGAAAGTGAGTTAGTTGCGTATCCCCCTACTCATTCACCGAAACACAACAGCACACATGCACACTAGTTGGTAGCCGCGGCTTCATTAGCGTTGAATAATAATAAAATATCGCTTTACTAAATATATGAGCATTGTAACGCCTAACATCTTTATTGCAGTTATAGCTTGGCCGGGCGTTAGATGATCCCTCGGGAACAGTACTTTTTTCCCGGATGAAAGGTACCTTATGTTCTTTCCTGCATCTCTGACGATGTGTATCTAAAATTTCATGATGATCGGTTCAGCGGTTTAGGCGTGAAAAGGTGACAGACAGACAGACAGAGTTACTTTCACATTTATAATAGTATGGATAAAGAAGATATAATGTTATAATGTTTGCTTAGTTATAAAGTAGTGCTGTCTCATTGAAACAGGGAGTAACGTCAATATGGGTAATTAGCTTTCAGATGCGGAAAAGGACGACATACCCGAGCATGTGAAGAAGGCGGCGCGTGAGATGAACAGAAAAGCGTTTGAGGAGAGACTCAAAGAAATCAAGATGAGTGAATATGATGCCAAGCTGTACGGACAATTTCTTAAGGCTGTACAGCCACAAGTAAGTTGAATTCAATTTCCTATCACTACGCAGAAGAGTGTTAATGAGGCTAATTTAAATTAACTATCATATACATTTCCTTATAATTCCACTTGCACATTATATCACTCCTGAATGCGGGTACTCATCTAATCCAGACGGGTGTTGAAATTGAGCATATTTTCAAAAAAGATGCAATTTAAAATTTAGTTAGAGATAGTATAAACCAATATAACAATGGTTTTATCTCCACAATATAACTATATGTTTATAAAAAGTATTTTTGGCTAATAGGTAATAGGGATTAGTAATTTTAAGTCAACAGATTAATTACTTTTTAAGTAATAAAATGCACTCAATGTGTATAACTTCTATTATTCAAACAATTTTTTAAAGATTATTTAGGCACTTGAAAATATAATTAATCATTTTAACCATCATGAGTAATATTAAACAATTTCTGAAAATTTATCCAAATACCTCTTAGATTAATTTTGATAGGCAATTGTTTAGATTTTGTTAAAGAGGGCTCTGAAGCTCTTCAGTATTTTTTGCTATTCCCTATAGTTTCACATCTAACAATCGATGTACAGTTTTGAAAATTTCCACTATATATTAGCACACCTTCCAACAACAATATAGCAGTTGTGAGAACAATAATTTTTTAACAATTTGAAGATAATTTTGGGCTGATTGGTAATATTGCCTAGGTGGGTGCACTTCGAGGTGTGTTGGCGGAGTTACAGGCGAAGAAGAAGGAAAGGCAGTGGAGCAGACACCAGACGTCCGGCGAGTTGGATGACTCGAAGATCGTCGAAGGGCTGACCGGAGAGCGTGCCATCTATCGTCGGCGCACTGAACAACAACCGCCTCCCGATGCGCCCCCGGATTCGCCCAAGAGGCTGAGGCTCGTCGTCGATGTCTCCGGAAGCATGTACAGGTACCATTCAACCACCACAGCTGAACAAACTCTTTTGAACACCTCTATTAACCGAAACTTGTTCACAAGACAGGCACAAGACAGCTTGACTTCTGAAGTAGTAAGGAGCACTCGTGCATTGAAATACCAGTTAAAATTAAAATATATAGAATAGAAGAGTTATAATTTACAATGATGCACGGATAAAATCTTATGACATGGTGACTGGCCCCACTGTTTCGTTGCTTTTTTCCCCCAGGTTCAACTCGTATGACGGCCGTCTGGAGCGGTCTATGGAAGCTGTCGTGTTACTAATGGAGTCTCTAAAGGGATACGAGTCCAGGATAAGGTACGATATGTTTGGCCACTCCGGAGAAGAACATTCTTTAGAACTGGTGAGAGTTGACCGACCTCCGGAGAATGAAAAGCAGAGATTACAGGTAAGCCACAGATTGCGTTCTAGTTACGTACTACAATTATTTTTTGGCTAATTTATGGAATGAGTAATAAAAAATTTTTTTTATATAAACCGAAAAAACTTTCTAAAAAAACGGGACAACTCGCATTGAACTCGCATGAAGAGGGTTCCGTACGATGTTACCTATACGCACAATATTGAGTGATTTACCATGTTATTTTAATATAATTGATTTCTTATAGGTTTTCCTATGAAATCTATAAGTAAAAAACTAATTTCTGTATTTTTTTTCGAAATTTTAGGGTTCAGTAGTTTCGGAGATAAGAGAGGGGGGGGAGGGGAATGGTCGGACAGACGGACACACGAGTGATCCTATAAGGGTTCCGTTTTTTTATTCGGACATACGGAATCCTAAAAAGGAGATGGTTTTATATATTTTTATGTGTTTTCCATTCTCCAACCACTTAATTCGTTTTTTTATCAATTTAAGGATTCGTGCTTCCTCTCTGTTGCAATAAAGATAATCATCTTATTAATATCTTTAAGGAAATAATAAAATTGTGGGAAATTCCGTACTTGACACTGGAAAATTTTAGCATATGATTCCTGGATTCCACCAATTCCGATATTTAGACAATGCATTCATAAAGTTCCAATAAAAAGCTGTTTACTAATACGAGAACCCAAATACTTTCTTTGATCATAATATGCTAATAAATTAAAAATACTTTAGGCTTACTAATTATTTAATGTGACCTCAAAATATGGCCAAATAATAATTATTTCTACATTATCCCATCTTCATTGACTAAAATTGTACTTTATTTTAAGGAACACATTTACATATTTCTTTTTGAGCAATTCTTTAGCAATTTTCAGTTTACACAAAATGTTTTTTGTGATTTTAATTTTATTTTAATCTTAATAAAATATTTTTTAATTTAATATTTAAATTATGTGTTGTCTGTGCTATAAAAGTTGATGATGTTGCTTATATTCAGATAATCCGCACTATGCATGCGCACGCGCAATTTTGTTGGTCGGGTGACAATACCCTACCGGCAGCGCAACACGCGATTCGAACTCTCGCCTCCGAGGACGCAGATGAGGCCATACTTCTGCTGTTGTCGGACGCTAATCTTAAAAGGTATCGACAGCTCTTTCTTTACTTCTTCATACCAAAATTCTAATTGTCGATTTTTCCATTGCTGGCAAAGGGCCTGAAAAATATTAAAATATGGAAATCTAAATTGTACAAAATAATATTTATACATTTTAAACATTGTGTTTTGCATTTGTGATCCAAAGTATAATTTAAGATGCCGTTATTATTAAAACATATAATAATAACCACGATAGAAAGAGATGCTAATTAGCATCAGGAAGTTATTATCAATCAAGGTTACACTTTCTACAATTTCGAAATCTGCGAAAATGTTATAACATTTGTTTTTAAGAGCATTGACAAGCTTCTAAAGTAAAAAATAAAAAAAATCTAAAATGAAGCTAACTAGAAGATTATTTTTTCCCATAAATAACTTTCCTACTAACCTTTTCTCTACATAAAAGTTGAATTTCGAGAAATCAGTTAAACAATGCTTACAATATAAAATCAAAAACTCACACAAAATTTAAATAATTTTAATTTTCTGTTTATACTTTTACCAACTTGTACTAAAAATAGTTTTGTGTAGGTACGGAATAAGACCCGAAGAGTTGGGCGCCATACTGACGTCAGATCATCGTGTGCAGGCGCACGTTATATTTATAGGCAGTTTGGGGGACGAGGCTAATGAGTGAGTATAAAAAATGCGTTTTTGCATTTTTATAAATATTTTTTGGTTACACTAACATCATCAACGGCCTATTTAAAATTTTTTTTGCATGAACTGCATGTAGCATAGAACGAAGATTCATATTGAAGTGTAAGTTTTTAATTGATTTAACTTATCTTAAGTTTATTATGGGGATAATATGTTTCATTTGGGATATGAAATTATTTTTATATTCTAAGGCCTTCCAAATATACCGGCAAAGCGCGCGACTAGTCGCAGGCAGAATACACTATTTTGAAAAAATAAATAAATAAAATGTATTTATAGCGACAATTGATAATAAAAGAGTATAGATCGAATGAATACTCGAATAAAAAAACCTAATTAAGATACTATTTATAATTAAAACATGTATATTATTTTTAAGGCTTAGCTACATCTTGTTTCATGTGTCCTTAGGCGACCGTAGCTATTACCATCTAGTGGACCGTCGTCGTACTGTATCATATAAAAAATTCAACATCGTGAATGTAACATCATATGGTCATAAGGCAAATGTTATGATTTGTCTTCTCAGTGCTACTTATTGAACGGCAACAACCATTAAGCATATATTTTAATCGAAGCTTAAAACGCACGTCATTGCGTGTTCGGTATTAGTAAATTTGTTAAACTGGAAAAGAAGTCGTAACCATAATTGTAATTTTTTGTTTTTTGTTTTTACAGACTCCTGCGCAAGTTGCCAGTCGGCCACGCACACGTCTGTATGGACGTGGCAACATTGCCGCACATTATGCAACAGATATTCACTTCATCTCTCTTACAAGATTCTGATGATTAACTGTTTTCGAAATATCAGTACATAGTATAAAATCCTCCTTTTTCTTTGCCTTTCTGTATGTATGTGCTAATCTAGGAAAGTTGCGAACGGATTTTGTTCCTGATTGTATTCATGAATATCTTATTTATATTTGCTGAGTTATAACAAATCGTCCGAATAGTCTTTTAAAAACATTTCATTAAGCTTAGAGATCATAAGCATCTACAGATTACGTGAGCGTTTAGAAATCACGAATTAACACCGAAGAATTAAATATTTTAAGGCGTTTATCTTTCCTATCGAAACTGGTAACTAAAAAAAGTTAACACTTGTTATTGAAAACAACAATTTATTAAAGAAACTAGTGACCCGCCACCGGCTTCAAACGACTGCAATTATACCCATACGCAAACTTTCTTCGTTTGGTTCGTTTAGCAGGGTTTCCCAACCTTTATTTCGCCGAGCCTTCCCCAATCAAAAATAATATTTTCATAATATTTTCACCAAAAATAATTTTTATTTATGATTTCCAAGACGTAACAATGGTGAGGAGTCCAATGTACAACTTGGTATAGATTTCTGATGATTATATTTTGTTGGGTGGATTGTGATACACTTTAAGGTGACGCAGCGCTAAACAATTTATACGGCTGTGATTGCATACTAGAGCGCGCTTGCTTATGTCGTAAGGTTGTATGCGACAAAACGATTTTTATTAAAATACTATAATGTATTTTAAGAAATCCAACTTTAAAATTAAAGTTTATGTTTATACTAAGTAAATAGAAAATTTGGAGGTATTTATTGGTCCCGTTTGCCTGTATTTTTTTTTCTCTGTTATAAAAGTTTACCAATCGTGTAATCCAACTGACAAAATGAAGTCAGTAACATGAAGAAACAGATTACCAAATATCACTTTCATATGTTTTGTCATTGCTGAGAAAAATCTAAATCCCTGCCACCAGAATTTCCAATTCGTCGTCTTAAGAGTGCACTTTAAACACAGAAACGTTGCCACAGAGACAGCACGGAATAATAATTTAAGTACATTTATGATGGAAATTGGGAATTGTCCTTTTCGCATACTCCAATAATTGTCTTTTTTTAATAGGTAGTTACAGTAAAGGTGACTAACTATTTAGATAAGTCAAAATCAATTCAAACGTATAAGTTAATATATTAAAAACAATTTAACTTTTGTAATTGTAAGGGTTTAAGCAAAACTTACATTTGTCAATTAGTGTCCAAGGGAATCTAATTTTACACTAAATAAATTTATTTATTTATAATTTCAACAATTTAAAAAAAAGAAACTAAATATATATTAAATGATAAGGTTTAATCTTGTGCTGTCATGTTTTGCTTTAAACTATTATTAAAATATTTAATATGTAACTATATACATGTTGATATATTTAAATATATGTAATTTAAAAAATATTGCTTTAATTTGATTTCAATATATCAAATAATTCAATATTATCAAATGATTGTACAAGATATGCAGATTGTCACCTGGATATAGTGGATATATGGATATAGTCTGATGGAACGCTAAATAAAAAACTGTAAAAGTTAAAAATATGGCATCGGTTCGCATCGCTTTTAAATTCTTATAATCTCTGTCGCGATCAGAGTGCAGATCAATACTTGCCTGAAAATGCATGCAATATAAAATCAATTTACGGTGATAAACAGTACAGTAATCACAATTGGAATTGCAAGAGTCTAACAATTAAAAGTTGTTTGTTTATCTGTTTGTACGGTTCTTACATGTTACTTTACTGACTTGACGAACAGGCCTCGTAATTATATTATTAAAAACCGGGACAAGAGTTGAACTCGCGTGAAGAGGGTTCCGTACTATATTACCTATTCGCACAATATTGAGTGATTTACCATGTTATTTTAATATCATGGACTTATAGGTTTTCCTATAGTCTGTAAGTAGAAAACTAATTTCTGTATTTTTTTTCAAAATTTTAGGTTCAGTAGTTACGGAGATAATGGGGAGGGGGGGGGGAAAGGCCGGACAGACGGACACATGAGTGAACCTATAAGGGTTCCGTTTTTTATTCGGACGCACGGAACCCTAAAAAAAAAAAGAATATTGATGATAATTATAATTTTCGACTGTGATTTATTCAAATAATGAGGGCACAATTTATATTTAGTTGACGGTTTCATACATTCATATTTTTCCTATGCACTCATGCATAGGGCTATTTTGTTAATTGCTTTAATAAGCAGTTTATTTTTTTGACGTACATATACACGAATAATAGAATGTTTCATTTGTAATTCCGGAGTTTTTTATTCGAAAATAAATTATGTATGTGTAAATATGTATTTTTCTTGTAATAAGTAGGAAATCCAAAGTGACTTAAACTATGATAGAGGTTGACTACCTCTATCATAGTTTAAGTGGAACATATTAACGTATAAATAATTTATAAATTATGTTTTGTTGTTTGCAATCTATTGTATATTTTTGTTATTAATAAAATATATAAAAAAAGTGTTTTATTGTTTTAATGTTTTACACATTATTAAAAGTAATTGGAATCATGTAGGCGACTATGTTTTTTCTGTATTCCATAAATAAAACAAGTTATTTTTAAATTTCTCTTAACAAGTTTTTCCTCGAGACATGTCATCACGATACACATATATTGTGTATAATGTATTGTGTCCATGTTACACAGTGTATCGTACGTTAAAACCATTATTCATCGCGAGAGGCGTTACACCGATTCCCATACAAATAATTTCTAGATAAAAAAAGATTAACTACACTATGCTAAACTCATGCTAGAGCCAGCGTAAGAATTAAATAAGTATAGTATTCGCGTTCTTGCGTTTAAAAAGGGTAGCACGATTGAGATTGAGAAGGACACATTAAATTATTTGCAACCTTGCTGACAAAGTCTCAACTGAATTGCTGTTTGTTAGACCAATAGTTTCGAGTAAATAGTCTACAATACCTGCCCCCTCTAAGAAACAGGTTCGATCTCTCCTACTCATAATTATATAGAAAGGAAATTTACAGTAAGTACCATATGTATGGTCATCTATATAATTACTGAGTCGTAATCCAGTCGATTAGTGCAATCTTTGCACTATGTCGAACAAAGAGCTAATGAAATCACGATCCTGAACTTAATTTCACAATAAAGCCAGTACTTATGTTCCCATTACACTTACAACATCACGTTGTATGCATTTAAATGTAATTTATTCGGGAATGGAGGTAGAGGGTGTTCGAGGGATGCATCACAATTGACAGTAACCCAGTTTTATAACAACCTGTGGATCAATTGGTATAAAACTTTTGATAGTTAAAAAAGGCATCAGACAATACCTGGAGCTGGACAACACAATGTAGGTGCCTAATAATAAAATATTTTAAAATGTTAGAGAAATCATTTTCTTGATCAATTTTTTTTGGCTAGAATCATCATCATCAGCTGTAGGAAATCCAATGCTGGATATAGACCTCTTCCATAATTTCCCAATAGGACATTAAATCCATAAATCCCAGACGAAGCATGGATCCATCGTCAATCCGGGGCCTTACAGATCTCCTGTCCGCCTTATGGGTGGACATCCGAGGCTGCGCTTGCCAGTCCGTGGCCTCCACTCGAGAACCGTCCGACCCCAGTGGTCGTTCAGTATGTTGAAGCCATCAGTATGTTGGTAACTTTCGCTCGTCTAAGTAAGTATCTACTCATTCTTGATTCGCATTGTAACCCCCAGCATAGCCCTCTCCAAAGGATTTTGAGCAACTGCGTAATCAGCGGCAACACACATTGCTCGAAAACTTTTGTTTTTTAGGCACTGAGGAATTATGGACAAGAAAATTTGTCGTCTGCCCTCTTGAGAATTGCCTTTATGCGAAATTGTCTTAATGAATAATTTGCATAATAAGCATTTTTTTACATATCCATTTGTTATACTACACACCTACATCATACATACACGTATACATCAAAGTGGATACAGGCCTTCACGGTGACCCAGCAATACATCATACTTAAGATCTAACTTCTCGTTTCCATCAATTTAGTATGTAAATGAGGATCAAGTAAAATGGAGTTTGAGAACTAATGGCCAGCTAACTTAGACCCTTGTCAGTAAGTTAAATGGAGGCGACAAGAGGTCCCGAATGATTATTGCAAGTTTTTTTTAAAAGTAATTAGAGTAAGTAGGTCTTTATTTAAGCAGTCCTCTAGCGGCAGTAGCAAGGACAGCTCACTGCCAAGCGGCTGCAACCATAAGATATAGTGTAATTTTCTGGGGAAACTCTATTGATAATCAAAGAGTATTTAAAGCTCAAAAAAAGTGTATTAGAGCCTACTGCAATCTCTCTAAGACAAAGAGAGCCAAGTAAGATTTATTTCAAAAAGTTGAAAATTTTGACTGTGCCTCCAGTGTAGGTACCTATGTACATTAATGTTCATAATAGAAAATTTTAACATATTTAAGTTCATGGAACGTCCACGCCATAATGATAAACTTTGTATTGTCCCTGCCTACACTAGAGTAAATAAAATAAGAGTCTTTTGTATGGTACCACATTTTATACAATAAAATTCCAATAAATGTTGCAAAATTGGCAGTGTTCACGGAATACTTACGTAATTTTCTGGTGGAAAAAGTATATTATTCCCTCAACGAATTTCTAAGTGATGAGATTATATAGTGCAAACGATACAAACTGTGTCTTAAGATAAATACATTTATTAAAATTTACAACATGTGTATACATACATATTCCGCCAATAAATTATTTTGAATATGAAAAAAAAATTGGAAAATTAATATTTTAAATCACGTAGGTAGTGGAGGGTTCCTTTTCGCCTTTCTTTATTTTAATACTAGTCACTCTAAACGACTCATAATTCTCTTTCTCACTGACTTTCAATAATTTTTTTTAATGTTAAGATCGGCAGACAGGCTGACGGTCAACTTGATGGTAGCTACCGTCGCCTATAACACAAGCAACGCCAAAACTGCTGCAAGTGCGCTGCCGACTACAGTAGGAAGGGAAAGGAGATAGGGAAATGGGCTCTGGCTTCCCTTATTCACTCACCGAAACACAACAGCACGCGTGCTGTTATTTTACGGTGGTCTTCTGTAAGGGGGTGGTTGCTGCCGCCAGACGGGCTGCCAAATAATTGCGAGAACGCAGTGTGTCGCACTACTTTCCAGACCCAGACTAGAGCCAAAATTGAAAAGTTAATTTTTCGAAGTTGACCCTGCCGGGAATCGAACTCGGGAACCCTAGAACAGAGCGTTAAGGCAAGCACCCTAACCACTCATCCAACGGGCTCGTCAATAATACTTCTAACTGCTCATAACCAAAGATTCAACGAATAGCGATTAATGAGTTCACCTTAGTAATTACAATGTTGAAGTATTGTAAATATTTCAAGAGTTTTCAAGTAACTATATTACTTTTGTAAAAATTGTAAAATCAAAACGTGAACGTGTAGAAATCAAAGAGAAAACTTGAAGAATAATGAATCAAACTCTACATTGTTTGCAGAAACAGTAAACCGCTTGTACCGGAATGGCGGATATCGGATTTAACTAGCGAACTTAATATGAAACAAACAAAACAATTGCGTACCCCGATAAAGCTCCGACGATGCGGGAAATGGGCCAAGGAAAACAGTTATAAATTAAACTGGGAACAAGATAATAATCTTTCAATCGCTTAACGTTCTTTGAGTATTTAAAGGATTATTTAAATGCTGAAAAATTAAAGATTTTCTTAGAATTACGCGTCAGTATGTATGGACATAACAGCAAATGCAATCATTGTAAGTTTGTGATTTTCCCTGATTTTAATTTTAGATATATATCTATGGCATACCTAATTTTTTTTTAATGTTAAGATCGGCAGACAGACTGATGGTCCACTTGATGGTAGGTGGCTACCGTCGCCTATATAACACAAGCAACGCCAAAGCTGCTGCAAGTGCGCTGCCGACTACAATAGGATTGAGGATAAGGGATAGGGAAATGGGCTTTGGCATCCCTTACTTCACTCACCGAAACACAACAGCACACGTGCTATTATTTCATGGTGGTCTTCTGTAAGGGGGTGGTTACTGCCGCCAGACGGGCTGCCCAAATGACTGCGAAACGCAGTGTACCCTGCCACTACTTAAAAAAACTTGAACTTAAAAAAACAATGACTTAAAAGCTTTTTAAGTTTCAATATTTTAATGTTTTAATCTCCTGTATGTCAACTTGTGCGTATAAAAGACAAGCTTTTGCCAGTGACTGCACGGAAGCAATTTTTCTCTTCATAAGTAGTGGGGTAAAGTAGCTGAAAATATTTGACGTCTGGCAACCAATGCACCCTTTTGGATTCAGTTTACTACATGGGTAGACGAGTCTAAAAAGCCCGGGACACAAATTTTTCGGGGTAGCGGCGTTGATGACGTAGGTAATCAATATTTGAAAAAAAAAAAAAAAAAGAAAAAAAGATATTAAAGTTGTTCTCGAGATATGCGCTTAGCAACATATTTATCGATTAATTTTAATTTAAAGTTTTAGTTGTCGGTTAGAACAAATGATACCTAATTATTTCTTATGGATACATGTAAACGAAAAACACTCAGGCCTATAACCTGTAGGCCTGATCGGAATCCGAATCCGTGTCTACCGTTTCAGAGGACAGGGCGTTCAAGCCACTGCGCTCTTGCTTCATTATTTCCAGTGATACCTCCCGTTTAATTCCCGAACCGCCGCTTAATGCATTTTAGTTTTGTCGACAAGACCGCTCATCGCTCGCTGGCTACATTCTCATGACCTGCTTTTTAAGGGTACGAACACGCAAGCCGGTATAATAGCACTTTAGAACCCATTTTGTTGGAAGGAACGTAATAGCAACGGTTAAGTCGAGTGGTGATTTGGGTTAAATGGCTTTTGACTTTAAACTGTATGTTATTATTAGGTATTGTTTGGACTTCCCAATCTAAATAATATTCTATTAATTAAAAAAATATGGTTTGTTAATTAAAGTATTCTTACATATTATAAAACGATGTCCTCCCCCGTGTCTGTCTGTCTGTCTGTACGTATGTTGGCCATAATCTCAAAAACTACCTTTTAACAGAGTGATTTAAGAGGAAGGTTTGGTTGTATAACTCGGTAAGGTTTTGTGTAAATTGGTTGTAATATGACGATGATTGTTGAAGATGTCGGAAAAAATAAAGCAATAACAAAACAATGTACCGTGTAATATGTCTGTCTTTTAAGGATAGCTTACTTATACCCTTTTTAACTTCTAAAAAAATATCACATAAATGTATTTAAAAGCTTTTTAGACAGATACAGTATCAATCAGTATCAAATTAAATACCTTAGCTACTTTAACCAGTTCCTACACGTTACGATAACCCTATAATACCATACAATTTAATTACCTGATAACATTAGCGGATTAAATAATTCAAATCTCGCGGGTTGAGGTCGGTGGATGAGTCTATACGTGTTATTGTTGCGATGTTTTTTTAGATTAACGCGGTTTCATAAAATGAACCTTGGGGTAGTGACAGACTATGAATAGATATATGGTGGGAGTGAGACAGCACATACCACAGCGAACTATTATTAATTAATTTAAATATTCTTTTCTCACTGTGGCTCACCGAATCAGATGTGGCTCTGAGAGTGATATTTTGTCGATTATAACAATTTACTTATCAATGAAGGTATGTACAACATTTATAGGTACTTATGGTATTATAACTAGCTATTACAAATTCTTATAGGAAAATTGAAGGTACAGAATTTCTCTGGGTATGAGCATGCCGTTATTATTGAATAACGGTTTATAGTAAAATAAACAAAGAAATCGATAAAAGTTTCTAACCTATTATCCTACATTTACATACATCGGATTTAATATTTATTTTTACCTATCGATAAATGTGATTCCTTCTGTTTTAAAGTTAGATGTTTTACTGTTTTTTCCACACCACCGAATAGAACAACAAGCCATTGTGAAAGTATTTTTGTTTTATTTCGAAATAAATGGACACGTACGAACAGATCGGTTACTAGTGCAGTACTGTTTCATAGCGAGCGAGAATTGATGTTTATAAGTGACAAATCACTGATGCGTTTCAGAATTTGATAGCTCATATTAGTACTCTATAGGTTAGTAGTTCCGTGCTGCCGCCAGACGGGCTGCCTATATGACTGCGAAATGTATCGTGCCCTACCACTAATTTCCAAATCCAAACTAAAGCGAACTTTGAATTCAAAGAGGTTACTAATATAAGCATTATAAACTGTCGTATTATTCTTCTAATAAAAGGTTTACTTACATGCAAGATCAAGCCAAGATGTTTAAGAGCATTCGTTAATTTTAATTTTTAATATGATCTCATAAAAAATATTTTCACTCACTGTGTGTCTTGTGAATTGACAGAGAATAATTTAGATGTCAGACATATTTCATTTTTATGGTGTTCGTGGACATAAGTGAGTGCATTGTTTTTTATCTATTCATTTATTAAAACACTGTCCAATTTCTTTAATAAAATAAGTATTATTAATAATAATAAATATTTTTTTCAATTATATATTTTCTGTACATCATTCCGTTTCTTAACGCTGTGAGTTTTGAAGGGCCCGTGTAACACAAGATTACTTTTTGGGTCACGATCATGTAATCAGATTACAGTAGGCTCTCGTTCTAATTGAATTTCGTCGGTTAATCCGCGAGTTTTATGTCCGGACGATAAGACTGGTGTACTTAGAAGGTTATCTTGTCTTGGCCTCCAAAAAGCCAGACGCTCCTTTTATTTTATTATAACGGTTTTTTAAAATCCTTTAAAAAAAATCACTGAAACTATTTAAACTATTAAAAACCTTTTATTAATTGATAACTCGATAGTTCTGTAGGACGCACACACTGTCTGACCTGCACTTCTGAGTTGTCGAAGTATTTAATTGAACAGGTTATGTCAAAGAATTAAAAAAATGTTAATTTTAAAATGTTAATTAATAATAATAAAATGTTAATTAATATTTATTATTATTTAATCGACTGTTTATAAGATGCTATAGGTAGGAGAAACAATTTTGATATAATGAAATGTTTTTTTTTTCAGGCAAAAATTGCGATTTTTAAAGCCTTCAGTAACATGCTCATGTAAAAATAATAATTGGATTATTTTTATTACCAAAATGTTAGTTGGGTTTTACTTAAGGCTAGGTACCCAATATTAGAATCTATATCTATACTTACACAAATATTAAACGTGCATTGTCTGTACATCAAAAAAAAATTGTCTGCGTGTGTGCACATCAATTTTAGAAATGGGGTAATTTGAATGCGGTTTTCACTGATGTATTGCAGCAAGCTTTTTGTTTTATTCCAATGGGTTTACAAACAAAAAAGTTACAGACACGATGACAGTTCTCTTGATGGTTGGTGGCTACCAACCATAGAAGAATTAATGATAAGGGATAGGGCAATGGGCTCTGGCATCCTTTGCTCACACACCGAAAGACTACAGCGGTTATCGTCTGTAAGGGGGTGTCTACTGCCGCCAGACGGACTGTCCAAATGACTGCGAAACGCAGTGCGCCCTGTAATTATTTTTTACTATTTTTCTAAAATAAATGTAGCCTAAGTTATAACATTAGCTATTTGCCAGTGAAAGTTATGTCAAAATAGGACTAGCCATTTCGGAGATCACCCGCAAGAAACAGAGAGACTTTTATTAGCACAGTACATAAATACTTTGATATAAATTTAATAAAAAGCAGTTATTTTGACATACTTATAAACATAATTTTAATTTTATTTATCACAGTGAGAATGTACCTTTGATATAGTTATTCATGTCTTGTCGTCGTGAGTTGCGAATGCTCGAATGTATGCGTGTGTCAAACATAAACTTGTGTTGACAGTTGGAAAGTTTGGATTAAACAATGCCGTTTTCAGAAACGTCTATTGAATGTTTGGGGGTTGCTTTGTCGAGATCGCTTTAATATCGCCTTTTCATTTTATCAGTGTGTTAGTCATCAGGATCGAACTAAAATAAATCATACCACAAGGCTTTAAGAATTTAAATTTACAAATCAACAACCTATGTACTTGTAAAGGAGCGATTCACTAAGACTTTCGCTTTTAGGGGTTAGGGTGTGCTTTTTTAATATGTACTAGCGACTCGCCTCCGCCTTCGTACGGATGCATTTTTTCTTGAGCGTTGCCCGACTATATGACGTAAGTATGGTTAGACTATGCTAATATTATAAATATGAAAATAACTCTGTTTGTCTGTCTGTTACCTTTTCACACCTAAACCGCCGAACCGATCATCATGAAATTTTGTATAAACGTTGTCAGGGATGCAGGAAAGGACAAAGGGTACCTTTTATCCAGAAAAAAAATATTGTTCCCGAGGGATCATCTAACGCCTGGCAAAGCTATAACTGCAATAAAGATTTTAGACGTTCCAAAGTCCTCTATGTACTAGAACCACACCCATCTCGAGGGGTGTTTTAGTGGGTGAAAATCCCACATAACCTCTATGGGCATTCGCATTGCATGCGGCACTTTTTCATAAGTTATCTTTTGAAGATTTCTCCTCTCGTAAAAAAAAAGTTTGTTTATTACGCTTTCACGCCTTAATTACTAAATTGATCATAGCAAAATTTTGGATACATGTTGTCAGGGATACAGAAAGGGACATAGCCTACCTTTTATCCAGAAATAATGACTGTTCATGAGCGATCATCTAAAAATTGAAATTTAAATATATGAGAAATAAATCTTGAATAAATGTTTTAAGACCTAAGAAAATGGGGCGCAGACAAAGTCGAGGGTAAAAGGTAGTATAATGCTTAAAAATAAAAGAAGTGCATAAGAATAATAATAATATAGCCTTTTATTTCCAAATCTCTCTAAAAAAACAGAAATGTAGTGTATAATTAAAGCTAGTGAAGCGTTAGTATTTTATGTGTTAGTATTATTATTATTATTATTTTATTATGAAATAGTTGTTAGAATTTTATTAGTTCTTCTTCTTCTAAGTTATGAGATATGGATCCCTTTTTGAGTAAAGGCCTCCTCTATCTTTTTCTTTTTCCACGATTCTTTATCTAATGCTGCAGTCATCCAGTCTTTCCCAGCGATTTGGATAATATCATCAGCCCACCGACTATGTGGTCTGCCAACATATCTTTTGCCTAATGGTCCCTTCCATCGAGTGGTGTGTGAATGGTCTATCTGTTGTCGTTACTACGTGAAATTTGACCCGCCCATTTCCACTTCAGTTTGAGGGCTTGAGTAAGAGCATCAGTAAACTTAGTTTTCTGTTTGATTAAGTCGCTTCGTACTTTGTTAAAGAAGTGCATAACCGCCTCGAACTTACCGACCTTATTGCATCTTCTATTTTGAATTTAACATTATTCCTTTAAATTTACCATACGTCTTAGCGTCTAAAGTTGAAACGCGGGGTTTAAAGTAATTCAGAAATAATCCGAACCTATTATAGGAGCCAATCAACGTAATTGAGTCACTCGGTCTTGGCTAAAGCCACTGGCAGTTTCCATTGAATACATTAATTTTAATTAATTACTCACAGCAACCAATTGGATGACTTTGGGACTTCATTATATAAGTGTTGTTGGTCTTTTTGACAAACCGATAAGTAATTAAGAGGAAAGAATAGCTTTGCGATTCTAACGAAATAGGTATTTAGGAAAACACATGCTATCGCTCGTGCGCTCATGTCCCCGGGAATCGCGCACAACACATACAAATAGCCTCACGCACACATCGACGAACGCTGTTAGTTGACGAGCAATTACGGCGGAAGGCAAACTCTTTTATTTATTTAGTTATTTGTTGTGGCGTGCCCGAAACTCCGATATAAAGAAATTGAAGATTATAGTGATAAAGTAAGTATTTTATTTATTTATGTAATTAGTAACGATTATTTATTATTATTTATTATTTATTTATTTATTTATGTAATTAGCCAATTTCCCTATCCCCTCCTTATCCTTAATCCTAATCCTTACCCTATCCTTAATCCTACTGTAGTCGGCAGCGCACTTATAGCAGCTTTGGTGTTGCTTGTGTTATAGGCGACGGTAGCCACCTACCATCAAGTGGTCCGTCAGCCTGTCTGCCGATCTTAACATAAAAAAAACGAGTGTAAGCTAATTTGATTTTTGATAAATCGGCTTTTTGCCTAAATGACTGACATTTTGTATTTTAAGTATGTATCTATATGATATTTACGAAACAAAAGATTTTTGACTTTGTTATTGTGTACGAAACTGCTGCATGTGCTACTATAATAATTATAACTATAATGTTTTCGTGAAATGCTAGATATTCGGTTTTGTCAAAATCAAAGTCAAAAAGTCGGTTTTAGGTCGGCTCAGGTTTCAACCACGTTTCAGCTAGGTAACTAAACAATTTTTAGGTACCTTGGTAGGTAGATGTAAATAAAATTATTTTTTAATTCCTGTAGATATAATAGTCACACGATAATGGAAGCATATTATAGAAGGGGCAAAAAGAAACGAATACGCTTATGTGTCCGCCGGAAAAAAATGTCACTTCGCCAGAAAGGCAAAGAATTGGTTTGTAGTTTGTACACACCTTCTCACAGTCAATCTAACTCACAGTTATACGAGTATAGCCTAAATATATATATTTTTCAATTCTTATTCATGGACAGTTAAAATGAGTAGGTAGGTAAATTAGACACGTTACACACGTTACTGTTTTTTTTTTAGAGCTCCCACATCGCTATTCGTGCATTATTCGTCTATATTCGGCTATTTTCACGAACAAGACGAATACGCGAATACTAGAACACCTACTATACGCCGGCTTATCGCCAATACCGCCATTTATAATGTTTTCATTAAGTATTTTTTTCGTGTGGGAAATTAGATAAAAAGAAAATCATTTTAGAAAATATTTTATTTTATTTCTTGTCCCTGTGCACCGGGATCAGTTTCTAAGGGAAGGGTAACTGTGGAACCTACATGGAACGTAGTCCGGCACCCACTAGTTATGTTTTGGCATTACGACACGCACGGTTTATATTTATAGTTTGTAAATCATCAGTCTTCGAGAAGACAAACTTTAACAAATTCGATACTCCAAGACAGTGAAGATCAACAATACAATATTTCGAATAATACTACACCAACGACTTCAATTTCAAATTTTCACCTAATACGATCGAACCGGTCAGTTTTTTTTGTGACAACCATTAAAGAAAAATAATGGAACAAATTTTTGCAAAGATGGAGAAAAGTGAATTTCGTGTCTTGATTAAACATTATTTATTGCGCAAAAAAATTATTACGGAAACAAAAAAAAATTTGATAAATATTATGGGGATTCTGCTCTGTCGATTAAAATGATTCATAAGTGGTTTACTGATTTTCGCTGTGATCGTACAACCACAAGTGATGCTGTGCGTTCAGGACGCCCAGTTGAGGTCACTACTCCAGAGATGATCGCTGAAATCCACGACATAGTGTTGAATGACCAAAGAGTAAAAGTGAGGGAGATAATCGAGATAGTAGGCGTCTCAGACGAACGTGTGCGCAATATCTTACACTAACATTTAGATATGAAGAAGCTCTCCGCTCGATGGGTGCCGCGTTTACTGACTGTTGATCAAAAACGTATGCGTGTGACCACTTCGGAGGCGGGTTTGACGTTGTTTCAACGAGATAAAACTGAATTGCGTCGTTTTATAACAGTAGACGAAACATGGATCCACCACCATACCCCAGAAACAAAACAACAATCGAAACAGTGGATTGCTACCGGCGAACCAGCTCCGAAGAAGGCCAAAGCAGTTTTATCGGCCAATAAAGTGATTATTTTCTGTTTCCTAATTTAATAAAATGGCTTGGTGGGAAAAGATTTGGCTCCAACGAAGAGGTCATGCACGAAACCAATGCCTATTTTGAAGGGTTGCCTAAGTCGTGTTTTATGGAAAGAATCGAAAACGCTGGGTGAAGTGTATTGAGCTACGCGGAGACTACTAATCCAAGCGCCGGAGCAAAAAAAGTAGGTTCGTAAAAAAATGTTCGGGACCGGCTATTTTTTTTTTTGGAATATGTTCAGGGGTGTCCCCTGATTGTCGTACGATGCGCGGTTCGCGAGATATTCAATAAAACGTGTTTTTCAAGATGGCGGCTGACGCTCACCCCCCCCCCCCCCCATGACGCCAACTTGGATTTGCAATCAGGGGACTCCCCTGAACATATTCCAAAAAAAAAAAATAGCCGGTCCCGTACATTTCAAAAAAAACCCTCTGGCGCTTGGACTATACGTTGAAAGATAAATAATACTAATTTAGTTAGTTTTACTCCTTGTTTAATTTTACCAGACTTATCAATCCGCCGAACTTACTCCCAACATTTTTGAAACAGATAGATATCGATAACGCGGGTGGGGATCCCATCTCTACTATCGACTTTTCCATTGACATCCCTATAATACGTGATGCTTTGCTTCCCCCCCCGACCCCCAATCGTGCGATAGAGAGCGTTGCAACTCGCGACTGACAATAGGTACTTTTTTTGATGAAATTTCCATTTCGGGAGAAAACGGTTTCCACTGACTAAATCTTAACAAATCACTTTGATTTTGATATCGATCGTTTCAGCACGATATATTCTAGGTTTATAGGTTTCGTTTTTTAAAAAAAATTACACTGTTTTTATAAAATAAACGGCTTAATTCGACAAAGTTTTAATCACAAAAATTAAGTTATTTGAGGTGCCTATAAGTTTGAATTTATTGCAAATTTTGAAAAAAGGAAAACCTATAAACCTAGCCTTTCATTGTGTCAATAACATATTAAAAAATCATGGAGATTGGAAAATATTTAGAAGTGGAAAAACATTTTCTCTTTTTGTATGGACGAATACGTGCTATTCTTTCCTCTTAAGCACGAATCGCGACTTTTCAAGCCTTTTCAACGTTTCAAATTATTATTCAACTATTTTTACATTTTGTGCATATATTATATACCTATTATATACACAAACCTTCTTAGTTATCGCTCTTTCCATTATTGAAAACCGTATCAAAAACCTTTAGGCAGTTTAGAAGAAATTAGTGAAAGATACAGAAGCGAACAGCGACTTTATTTTATAATATACAGATAATTTAAGTAGGTAGACAGATAACTAATAATTTTTAAATGTTTTGATATTTTTTTCAAGTTACACGCTTTGGATTCTGTCTTACATGGATTGCTAAAATTGCTTCATCGGCGAGAGCAACTCTTTTTAAAATATCGATTTTAATGTTATTTTCATTATATTCTATCTTAGACATGTAATGTAGGTAAGTAGTTGGATGGAACCGTTTAAAATATATCATGAAATTAGTAATGCGTACAAGCACCTCGAAATAACTAAGGGCAGTAGTGGAACATTGTGTAATCTTTGTAATAAAGTATAATGTCATAAAGTATTTATATTATTATTACAGGGTGATCCTTTCGGTCCAGCCATATTCAGCTTAGCCATAAATCCCATAATTCGTAAATTAAATTCTAAATTTAATTTGTGGTATCTTGATGACGGAACCCTAGGCGGCAAAGCTGAACCCGTTCTGTCAGATTTTTCTAAATTACTTTCAGAATTTCCCATTATTGGTTCAGAATTAAACCCACGTAAATGCGAACTTTTTGTTTCTGAAAAACTTTCAAACAACAGTAAAATAAAAATTATAGATAAATTCAAATATTTGGTAAGAAACATCAATGTAATTAGTAAAGATTCGCTTTCTCTCCTAGGTTCTCCAATTTTTGAAGAAGGCTTGATACCCACACTCGAAGAGAAAATTACAAAATTCAAAATTTATCCTAACAGTATTAACTCACATTCGGTTATTTTTATTCTTAAATTTTGTCTTTTTGTACCTAAAATCAAAACAATAGATGATTTGGTGAAACAGAGTTTAGAAAAAAATCTTAATATAAATTTAAACGAACAGTCCTGGACCCAAGCATCCCTACCAGTTCGTTTTGGTGGACTAGGGATCCGGAAAATTTCTAGTGTTGCCTTACCAGCCTTCCTCTCTTCAGTCCATGCTACACGCAACCTCATTGGAAAAATTTTGGGATCTTTCCCTTTAAACAATGAAATTGCATATCAGAACGCTTGGAATATGGCTTTCCGAATAAAAATTCCCCTAAAAATGCAGAAAGACAACGAAGCTGGGATGACATACAATGCGAAACTATTTACGGCGATCTAATGGAGAGCGTTTCGGGCCCCGATCTTGCTAGATTGAGGGCGCTAAAAAGCCGAGAGTCGAGTTTCTGGCTCCACGCAGTGCCATCACCGAACTTGGGCACTTTTCTGGATAACAATACCCTCCGTCTCGCGATCGGGCTCCGACTTGGTACAGAGGTATGTATCCCTGTCCTGTGGCCGGGATGTCCATCACGGACTTTCCTGTATTATTAGCGCCGGCCGTATTTCAAGGCACGCCAGTATAAATGACATCATACATAGGTCTCTTGCCACCATTAATATACCTTCAATGCTCGAACCAAGTGGTATTGTACGTATGATGGCAAGATACCTAATGGGATGTCGCTAGTTCCTTGGAGCATGGGTCGTCCACTAGTATGGGATGCCACTTGTGTCGACACTTTGGCACCGTCCCATCTTCATGGAACAGTTGCTACAGCTGGTGCTGCTGCGGACGCGGCCGAGAAACGCAAAATTCACAAATACAGAGATATCGGCACCGGCTACATTTTCATTCCCTTCGGTGTCGAATCTTCGCGTGTCCCAACGCGCTAATATTCTTCAATATTTTGTCTAAACGTTTGGTCGACATAACTGGTGATCCCAGAGCTGGCCATTACCTCGGTCAGCAAATCAGTCTTGCAATACAACGAGGTAATGCAGCCAGCATGCTTGGCACCCTGCCTAAGGGACCAAAGCTCAATTTAGTATATAATTTGTAAATATATTATATTTTGAAGGTTAATATAATCGATAATATTTCAATATCAATAATAATGTAATGATTTATTAATGTATATATATTAAAATGTATGTTATGTGTTAATATAATAAATAATAATATAAAACTATTATTATTCTTATTATGGAGGTAATTAGTAAACAAGGGGCGATAACATGTAAATGCAATTTGCAATTAAATACTTAACTATTAAGTAGACTATTGTACCTTATTTAATACTAGCTGAGCCCGCAACTTCGTACTCGTGGTATACGGTATAGCGCGTAACATTTTTGTTTGTAAAACGATTGGAATGAAACAAACTAAATGTTATTGGAAGCTCCAGTGAAAACCGCATTCAAATCGGTTAAGCTGTTTATGAGATTAGCGTGCACAAACGCACAGACAAACAGACAAAAATTCATAGGTAACATAAGTAATTTTGTTTTTGAAAAAAATTTAATGTAACAGACACGGCTCGTTTAAGATTTTATTATGTGTAATAGATTTCCGACCCTGTTTACTTAATTTTGATTCTTTATTTTATTCCAATAAATACTTAATTAATTTTATTTCCATTGTCCATTTTCCATTGTGTAAATGTCCTATGTGAAGCTATACGTTACAATTTGTAGTTCACCTAAAAAATAATAATATTAGATGCAATTTGTCGGGAATTTTTTCCAATATTTCTCTTGATAAAAACCTTTTTCGGACTTTGAATATTGGAAAGAAAATTAACTGTATTTGTCCAATCGTTCCCGAGTTTTGCACTTAGCAACACATTTAGCAATTTTATTTATGTAAGAACTAGGTACTTAAATAGATTATTTTTGAAACGTATGGAGATGACGTAGCAAAGCTTTGACTTTAATTAAAAAGCTTTAACTTTAGCTTATTAATTAATGAGTCAACGCAAACCGCGCCCTCGATACTCTACTTTCATGATTCAGAGGAAGTCGATTAAATTGTTATTGACTTGAATCTATTTTGTGTATATATTACTTTTACACTTTCATTAATTAATAAATGATCTCGGCGTTCATAAAAAAACTTATTTCTGTAATAGATTTCAGTAGCAAAAAACAAAAGTATTGTTCCAAAAAGTGTCCTGATAGTAGGATCTTGATTTTTAAATTAATATTTGATGAAGTATAAACATAGACCAACAGACAAAATATCTAAAAACTATTTTTTTTGACCGGTAACATAGGTACAACGTGTACAAATTGTTTTTGAAATTTTTTTTAATGAACAGACACGGTTCGTTTACGATTTTATTATATGTAGGTATATATCAAATAAAAACAATAATAGAGTTAAAGTTCTGAGAGTTGACATTCTTTTTCTTTTTTTTTTAGGAAATATCTCATCTTTAAGAATATTGTTTAGGAATGTCGCTAAAAATAAAAGTTTTTTAGTTATTTTCAAAAAATTGAACTCCTTTTTTTTAAATTTTAACAGTTCATGTTTGAAACTTATGGACATTTTTTTAGAAGTCATTACGAATCAAATGAGCTATCGCTCGTATTTTTACTAGCTTTAACAAGAATTAACCTTCTTTCAACTTGTTAACGAAAAATATAACACCTGAGAAAATATATTATGAGTTAATACTCATCTACTGTATGTATGTATGTATGTATGTTTGTAATGAATAAACTCAAAAAATACTGGACCGATTTTAAAAATTATTTTACCTATAGAAAGCTACATTATCAACGAGTAATGTAGCTTCTAATGAGTAATGACGCGGACGAAGTCGCGTGCAACAGCTATTAATATACAACGGCCGACATGTTTATTTCTGTGTAGACGGTGGTGCCCCACTTTTTATAGTTTTAGACGATCCCTTGGGAACATAACATTTTTGTAGAATAAAAAGTATCCTATATATTAATCCGGGTAATAAATTATTTGTGTGCTAAATTTCATCCAAATCAGTTCAGTAGTTTTTGCGTGATAGAGTAACAAACATCCATCCTCATAAACGCATTTATAATATTAGCGGGATTAAATTTGATTATAACTTATTTATATGAAGACCCAATGAAATAAATGTGTAAAAATACTGTGAAAGTAAATCCGAATGAAGACACTCCCTTGGATAGCGAGTCCATCGGAAAAAATGTGTTTATTCTAGTAGCCGGCCTTGTTTAGTTGGGATATAATGCGCCGTGACCGAACCACAGACCGAACCCTCTTGGGTACGAAGCAGTCGACCTACTCTTCGCATTCAACAAACGGTTTCTTTTCTAATATAACTAATTTTAAACTTTATTTGGCATAAACTAGTCAGCCCGTGGGGAGGCAGTAACTACCATAAAATAATAGCACCGTGGCAGAGACCATGCAAAGCATATAGCGGTTGCTTGTGTTAAAAAGTATAATATAAGTATAACATTGAAAAAATAAGTTTTGGTGAGTAACTAAGGGATACCGGAGCCTATTCCTCCTCTCCTATTTATCGTAAGGGTCGGGGAGCACAATTTTGTAATCCCTATGGAGTTACTTGCCCCGTGATCCCGATTAATTAATTAGTAAAAAAAAAAATTTAATTTAAAAGAATTATTAATAATTTAACTTTCCAATATTTCTTAATTGGTTATTGGTTTAATTTAAAAGATTAACTGGATCATTTCTAATCTTTTCTCTCTCGGTAATACTCGGTTTTCGTTGGTCGTCTTTACACCACATCGCATCGTCCGCGAAAGATTTTCGAAAGAAAGACTTATAAATCGTACTATTGTAACAAAATAGTTGCTGACTCAGCATAATGCGGGTAGAAAGGTAATTGTTCTTTCTGTCTTTTTTGCCCAGTTTAAGGGCAATAGCGAGACTTTAAATAGCCTATAAACTCCCTCAAGAATTGGGTTATGAAATACAAAAATAATTTTTCATCTTTACAGCGATTAACGCGTTCAATAAAAGAAAAAAAAAATAACAAAATCTTCAGTTTTTTTTTAATAAGTATTGAATATTGATTCCAATAGAAAAACAAGCCTACATATACACATATTCTTTTATCAGCTTCTCGACATATTGTTGCCACGTTTGCAGCAAGAAGGATCGTGTGCGAAACTTATATTGGATGTCCCAAATCTTATTGAATGACCACTTTTTGTACGAACCCTTCCACTATGTCCTTTTTCATGCTCTGCCTCACATAAGATGTTTCCGTCTTGAACAGCTTCGAGGTTATTGAATATTTAATTTTATATTAATAACTTATAAGTTGCTAATAAATCAAGATCCATCAATCAAGCTTTCAATTCAAAAATTCAAGTGATTAATTTTTCCTTTGAAGCGAGCTCGCGATGAAACTTTTTCGTTTTATTGTTTTTGGTTAGTCGATTTTCCAAAATTACAAACAAAGCAAATTACGTAAGTGGAATGATTTTAATACTTTTTGTTCCTGTTAGCTTCTATCAAAAGTGAGGCTTTTGAGGATGGTTCATGTGTGTACTTAATTATTAATCAGTCTCCCTTTTGCCTTCTTTATGGTAATATATCCATGACACTTTTACGAGTAGAAATATCTATCTAAATAGGCATGATGACAGATTTTGAAATTCCCTTCCATAATGTCGATACATGTCTACCATATCCGAAAAAAAAACAATATTTCAGCAAAAAACTAAATTTCAACGCGAATTATTGAATATTTTTAAATCTATTTTGAATTATGCGCGAAAACGCTCTTAGGTGTCATGGCGTTGCGTCTGATGAAACGTGACGTCACCGACATCTCATCAGATTTTTCATTCTGTCAAAGCAAAGTTAAGCAACACTATGGCACTTACCTGGGCGTGACGTCATTCGCTCTGATAGGTGTTTCAGTTAACATGGCCGATTGCAGTTATTTATACTTCTATTTTATTGAAAATCTTATTAATCTCACTTTTAATACAAAAATGAGTAATTTTTTAGATTCCTTTCAACATATATTTTTCTCCAAAACCATTTATTCTTTGATTCAGCGAGCTTTCGACTCAACGAAACACATATGGAAAGAGCTTTCGACTGCATCCTAGGAATTCAAGAGTTTCATTATCAATGTTGAGGAAAAAATAGTAATCAGGAGAAAGTATTGTATAGTATCACGTATGGAGAATAATGTATAACTGGGTAGAGTTTTTAATTATAGCTATTATAATTTTTGATTAGCAAATTTTTCTATGCGTTGTTTTTCTTATACCAATAGTTCAAACGACATCGTTAAGTGAGAAGTCTTTTAATCATCTTATAATTATGGGCAGCGGACATCAGGAATATACCATTATTTATGGTACACAGCTCCCACACGTGACGATTAAAGATTCACCACAGTCTTCTTCTGCGTTACATTTGAAAGAAAGAAAGGAAGCATCTTTTATTCCTCTAATAAACACAATATACATATATGAACAAATAATAATTACAAACAAACAAATATATAAACAAGTAAGAAGAGGAAAAGGAACCCTGACTCAGTATACAGTTGTGGTGCGGACCACAACACTGATATTCTGCCAGGGACCAGAAATTCAAAGAAAAAGAAAACAAAAAAACATTTGGATTGTCATGATGCTTAGGCGATTATTTTGCATTCAACCAATGAAAAGATTTTATCCGAATTAACTTTTATGTGGATCGCCAAAAAGGTTAAACTCTAACTCTGCAATAAATTCTACCTAAACATAATTTTTATTGTAGTTGAATGTAGTTTTTACTTTCTTTGTGTCCAGATGTCCAGAAATCCAGATCCAGATAGAAAGAGAGTAAACGCTTAGTTAGGTACAAAATAAAGCAAACTTGTAAAGATTGAATGTTAAATTTATATGTACCTATAAGATACATCCAATTTATATCGATGAGATTCGTCTCAAGTGCTAGTCGGTGACACAGTATGACAAGCGGCAGTATATCAACTGATAGCTGTGGAACGAGAGACCGAACATTATAGAAAATGGCCATTAAGTCTCACATTTTCAGATCTATACATATTAAAAAAAAAAGTTGTTGCTCGGTTCTGTCTTTTATTCAGCTAACTATCTATTTCTAAACCACCCAACGGCATTTTATTATTCAGTTTTCACTAATGGAAGGAGCGATTAATGAGGAATGTTTGTATATATATATATATATATATATATTTTGCAGAAAAAAATGCATCCGTGTAAAGTCAAGGGCGGTTTGCATATATTTGGGGGCAATTTATATCTCAAAACTTTTATTTTAACCTTTTTTATCTAATAATATAGAAAATATTAATATGAAATTTGTGTTACGTCTATACGTGCCAAAAATAAAACCGAAGGTGCATAAGCGGAGCATTGTTCTTTTTTTACGAAAACAAAAAATAAGGAGTACTCACTAGGAATTTCGGGAAGAGGATGTTGAGCATGTTCAACATCCTCTTCCCGAAATGTTGATGTTGTTAATGTTAAAGTTCATATCGTGGATAACAAAATTTTATTTTATTAACATAAAGTATTAAATATTAGGTTTCGGATCAAAAATTCAGAAAAATCTAAATGTAGTAAAGAAAGTATCTGTACTTTAGGTGCAAAATAAAAGTGTATTGCTTATTTTCGTACAGTAATTCTTTTTGAAAATTTTGTGTTGTGGTGTAATTAGAATCAAGTTCCCAAGTTGCAAAATTAATAGAATGAGTTTGAGTGAAAAGGCGCGTTTAAATAACTGCGTTTCAATTTCGATTATATTATTAGTCAATTTAAGCCAAAAAGTGTTTATTTTGTTGTATTTTAAATAATATAATAATAGACTATTTTAATAAAATATAAAAAGGTTTTATTAATTTTATTTAAAATATTTTATAATTGTAAAATGGTTGTTTCTGTACTGTCCGAGTTCTTCAGTATACTGTGCCCAGAGGCGAAAAGTCAATGTCCCTAGGTTAGGAACACATAAAGACATTGTCTTTATACTTTTACATCCCAGACTTAAATGCTGTCTCCAAGAGAATTAGAAGTTGATAAGTAGAAAAGGCATTTTTCGATAAAGGTTTTGTATTACAATTTAGACTATCGGGTGTTACTTATACTGTTACTAAATTAATAAAGAAACTTAGATATTAACTCATATTCCATTACTTATTGATGACTTTAGTTTATATTATGTTTTATTTATTAGTATATAAAATTAAAATTATTATATTACAAAAAAAATACAGAATTTTACTTTACGAACCTCGTATTTTAAAACATTTCTTTCTTTTTACTGCCTATTTCTATGGGTGAATTTCGTTGATATATTCATAAATGTAACGAATTTATAATGGGTTGTATGTATTGCGATACAAATCCTGTTGATTTTATATGTGGGATCCATATTTTATATAAACATGGCGAGGAAAACAGAGTTGGCTAGAACATTACCAATATTTGAAGATATTTGAAGATGTGACAATTCCACGGTGGGCTAGGGTGGTAGTGAGTCTACCACCCTAACCACCACCCCCCCCATCTTTTCCATAATTAGGAAAAAACTTGTGCTCAACCAGAGACCTTTATCTGATAGATATAATGTCAAATTCCAAAGTTTTAGGCTCATTTACTTGTATGAATAAATCTATACTAATATTTTAGGCTGAAGAGTTTGTTTGTTTAAACGCGCTAATCTCAGGAACTACTGGTTCGAATTAAAAAACTCTTTTTGTTTTGAATAGTCCATTTATCGAGGAAGGCTATAGGCTATTTAACATCACGCTACGATAAATAGTATTATATATAAGCAGTGTCCTGTACCGCGCGCCCCATGCGCACGCCGCCGCCGTATGGGCCGCAGCGAAGCGTGGCCGAGTTCGGCTAGTTATTGTATAATTGTTTGAGTATTAAATGTTGGAGAATTAAGTTATCTGCTACAAAAATTGGCACTTACAACAATTCACTCAGTCTCTTAGATCTATTAAAATATTTGTTATAAAACTAGTACTACTATTTTCAAAGCGCACATAAATCCCATAGGCGTCAGCGGTGCTAATCCCAAGGAGATTTTAATATTCGTCTCTTCACTAAAAAATGCTAAAAGTCTGTTTCTAAGAGAAGTACTCTTAGAACAACTTTCTAAGAGAGTATTTAATTTTATTTATATCGAATATGCTTATAGTACTTAACCACTAGCGGCAGAGCACTGTGTTCTGCTCATGTAGATATCGGAAACCATTATGTTAGTAATAACAGAGGTTCTGATCCTATAGAATGAATAGGTCTGGCAGCAGTAACTATTACCTTATAGAGCACCACCGTCAAATAACAGCACATGTGCTGTTGTGTTTCGATGAGCAACGAACTTGCAACCCTTGGCCACTATAATTGACTGAACTTTAAATAAAAAACTATAATAATAAGAAGAATATTTTAAAAATATAATACAATATGCAAACGCATTATATGAAATTTGAAAGCATACCTATTCTCACATATAATTATGAGCGTTGTTTTTTAGTGTGCAAATGAATATTTTACTTTTTTAAATATTTTATTAAAAATCTTAAAACTACTATGTAAATTTAGCGTAGGTAAATAAAATATATACCTATGTAATTTAATCTTCCATACATATAATAAAATCGTAAACGAGCCGCGTCTGTACATTAATTTTTTTTTTCAAAAAAACAATTTATACACGTTGTACTTATGTTACTGAAGTCAAAAAAGTAGTTTTTAGATTTTTTGTCCGTTTGTCTGTGCGTTTGTTCGCGCTAATCTCAGAAACGGCTTAATCGATTTGAATTCAGTTTTCACTGATGTATTACAGCAAGCTTTCCGTAACATTTAGTGTTTGTTTTATTCCAATCGGTTTACAAACAAAAAAGTTATGTAAATTTAAAGAATTACGTCCAACATTTTTTTGATAAAAATGCGATTAAAATAATTTATACATGTAATTTGTTTCGTTCCAATCGGTTTACAAACAAAAAAATTAGGTTACAACAAAAAGACTGGATTAGGTACCTCTATAAATTGCTATACTTAATCGCTGAGAGATGTAATGCCTAACCCTGTCATCGTCAGTGTCGATCAAGTACTTGGATCCTTAATAAGGCCAAGCTCCGAGTCGGAGATGAACTAGCTTTTCAAATGTTTTTGAGAAACAGAAGAGAAAATATATCTATAATTACCTTGGATCTGTAATTATCTTTAATTAAAATTGAACAAGATTAACATGTGCCTACGTCAATTTTCCTGTACACAAATTCTCGCAGACTTTTGTTTGAGAGTTACAGATATATCGCTTACAATATCATAAGCAATATATATCCTAGAAATTAATTCAATTCCAATGTGAAGCCTTTCCTTACGCCTAATAGCAGGATTCTTTGGGCACAGTAATTTGTACAAGGCGACTTGGTATTCGAATAATTTTTCATTGTGTTACTAGTTTATTACGAAGTTCAGTATTCATTGCTTCTATTCTTTGTAGAATAAAATGTGACATAGTGTAGAGGCAGTGTAGGTTACGGTTTACGTAAAAATTTCGCGATAAGCAACCTTTAATGTCGTGCATGTGTGAAGGCACAAATTCAATTCATCTTCTATCTGTGTTCCGTCCAACCAGGCGAAAGTGTGAGAGAGACAGTGAACGTATCCTTTTATATTCCACAATCTCCTTCTATGTAAATTAAACTCTATCCACTTGTGTTTAAGTGTACTCCGCCTTGTTGAATTTCGCGCATGTGTCTTTATGATTTCGCACTTCACTTGTGTCCTTTTTACCCTGCACCCTACGATAGAGAAAGCCAGTCGCGAATTTACCGTCCCGAGACCAGCTCGCTTATCACTTCTCTCACTAGCCTTTTATAAATAAACTTAACCAAATTTTAAACATATTTTTGTAATATAATTAGAAATATTCGCTATTAAAGCTAAAATAATTCTGTGCGTAAAATTTAAATTTTCTCTGATTTTTGTGTGTGTGTTATTTGTTAGAATTAAATAGTGTATGTCTGCTTGTTAATATATCTGTCTGTGAGCAACAATAAACGTACAAATTTCTTTTTAAATTGTGGGAGTAAAACCGAAAAAATAAATATGAAAACGTCTTCGTTTTCGCTGCGGGTGATGCGAAGGGTGAGTATACTTATATACTATAATAATAGAGTAGACCACGTTAATATAACATATGTTTATATATATTTTTTTAATTTGTGTCGGCTGGAGCGCGTAACAGGTTGCCAGCCTCCCCCGCAGGTGGCCTCCACGCTACAGGTTGGGCGGGCGGAATGATCCCAACGTGCCCATTGACGCTTCCGTTATTCGACCACACCCTGCCCTTTTGCGATTTTTTCCAATACACCACCGATAAATAAACAGATTACATTATCGGCCTTAATATTACGCAGTTGCTCAGTCTTACTTTGAAGCTGCGCACTACATGCGTGTTTAATGCCTACTAGGTACAGGAATTTTTAAAAAATTTCCTATTTTTTTACATGAAAATCTTTAATAGATAAATAAGCAATTTATATTCCCACGTATTCCCATGGGTGTTTTTTATCCACAAATTATATGCAAAAATCTTCCTAGTTTATCGCTCTTTCTGTTAGTGAAAACGGAATCAAAATCCGTTAGGTGGCTTAAGAGAAGTTAGAGGAGAAACAGATAGAGTCGGACAGAGATTTTTTTTAATGTAAAGTTCGTCAGACATGATGTCGTTACATTTGATGTGTGTAAACTGATACTTGATGGTTACGGTCGATTTTTAAAGCAAGCAACTCCACCAGTGCTTTAAGTCCGCTGACGATCTTAGTACGCTTAAGGATAAAAGATTAGGGAGATGGATTAGGGAAATGGGCTCTGGCGTCCCTTTCTCATTCAACGAAACACAACAGCACATCATCATCATCATCATCTCAGCCGTAGCATGCCCACTGCTGGACAAAGGCCTCCCTATAATTCTCCAAAAGGACTGATAAAAAGCAGCCTGGATCCACCGTCGACCTGCGGCCCTTTTCAGGTCGTCTATCCACCTTGTGGGTGGACTTCCTACGCTGCGCCTGCCAGTCTGTGGTCTCCACTCGAGAACCTTCCGACCCCAGGGGCCCACAAAATGTAATCTGCGTTGTGGTACGAAACGATAGCGCGTTATAACCTGCCGGCGCAGCGACATCTGTCGTCGAAAAAATGAAATATTTGTATAAAACGTAGTTACATGCAGAATGTAACTAAATAATATAATATAATTAGATATCCAGTTATTTACTGACACAAGGGTAATGTTATACATTCAATTTTATACGTTTAAAATAAAAGAGTAAACTCCACAGCCACCGTTTTACAATACATACTCCAGCCATGCGTCGGAGCTGACACACACACACTTTATTTTAAATTTTTTACGCCTTCTCTAATGCCAGAAAGTGTAGGTATATTAATGAGACATTCATTAATGTATACTATATCTATACATATTATAAGATAAAGTCGCTATCCGCTATGTTTGTTTATCTGCTAACTTCTTCTAGACCAACCAGAGGATTTTGATACGGATTTCACCATTGGAACGAGCAATAAATGAGGAAAGATTGCATTCGTGCAAAGCGATTGACTAAAAATATTTACCTGAACGATGTTAAAATTTCGTTTAAAAATTATACAGTTAAACAACCATTACAGTTTTCCATCGACGCGGCTGCAGGTATAATTGAATACAATCGCCTAGGGTATATTGTTTGAACTACATGTGCATTCGCGTGTATGATCTGATGCATTTCAGTGCTCAATATATAACTAAAAATAGCCTAAATATCTAAATAATTTTATTAAAAAATCAAAATACCTTTCAGTCGGCTGAACAGATACTGTAGTAGCAGAGCAACTTACATTTTGCAGCCAAAATCTGGACAGCCCGAGTGGCGGTAGCCATCCCTTTAAAAAAGATCACCGTGAACTAATATCACTTGTGATGTTTTGTTTCGAAGTGATAAGGGATGCCAGAATTCTCATGTATTTTATCCTATCAAAGTCGTTTACTTGAAAGTCCTATTGCCGTTACTTATCTTAAGAAAAAAATGGTCGACGGTTAGATCGGTATGTAAACACGCAGTTATATGCAACGCTCGGCAGCCGTAATGGCTAACAGTTTTGATCTCTGGTCAGATCAAGTATTGCACATTTTTGCATAATTTCATATCTTCGAAGAGTTTTCTTTTCGTAACTAGCAAGCGTGAGCGATATAGCAAGTTTTATTAGCATCTTAAGTGCTGGTGGACGTTGGAGGATGGTACGAGTTACGTTCGCCAGCAGCCTGAGTGACTGAAAAAAAAAAAAAAAAAACACAACCTTTACCTAAGACTTGCGTTGAGAGACTGATCGTTTTTCTTTATTAATATTATAAGAAATCTTACACAGGAAGTTCTTACGGCTAAGAAGATACAATGCTTATTTGTCTTCTAAATTGCGCAGCATCATAGCTGACGTAGTTCACAGCAAAGTATTTAAATTCTTTCATAGTATTTTGTCTTATGAGCGTTGCAAAGTAGACACTTATAACGACGCGATTTCGAAAATTAAAAGACTCATCCTTGTCCGTAGTTTAGACAGTTGATTTGATTATTGCTGACATTGTATTCCAATTTTTTTTTATTTTTATTATTATTATTATTATTGGGATATTGCTCTGGACTTTTTATTGGTGCCTCCTGTAATTGCGGCGGCATTGCCACGTGTGGCTTCCCTTTGTTCCTTGTTGTGTGTTTTTGTCTGATGCCTACGTCGTTGGAGGCCATGTAATAATAAATAAGTAAATGAAGAGCTTTTATTTGCTTTCAAATTGTTTTTAATTTTTAAGTATTTTTTAATCTCTTCTCAGCCTGACCACAGACTGATCATAGACGTAAGAGTATACATAAACGTAAGAGTATTAAACACGCGGTAGTGTGTGTAATGTTTCTTTTAATTAATTTGATGTATTTCTAATGTATATTATAAAAATAAAAACATTAGCTTGCTCCTGCCTCTCTCCATATAAACTTTAAGGGTATAAAATTTACACTCGACATCCGCAATTTTCTTAAAAAGGGGACCAAAAGTGTCGCTTCACAGACTGTAACATAATACAATGTAATTTGAATTATATTAAAAGGGCTTAAGATACAAAATACTCAGAATTTTTTTTTAAAACTTTGCCGTGTCGTCCTCAATTTGCACCGCTCAGTAAGCGCAGTGTTCCTCAACATACTCGCTGTAAAAGCATGTGATTAATATTTCTATTCCATACAACGACATAAAAAGTCCAATAAACATGATTTAAATTTTTCATGCGTCATTCTCGTAGCTCGTATAATATAGCTTTCATGACATCGTTGTAGCACTCGTAGCGTTCTAACGCGTAGCCATTCATTTTCTCGTATCGAGGCTACGGTCACATGTTTTTTATATAATACTTAGGTTGCTACTTATGTATTGAACCTTGGCAACACAGAGCGCTTTAGGCAGCATATGGCAATACTATTGAAATGTTTGACTTTTTTTAACATAAACTCATAACATTTATTATTTGAACGCGATTTGTGTTGTTTGCACAGACACGAAAAAAAATCTCAGCGAGAAAATTGGAATTATCTCAGGAAAATTTTCCTGCGATAATTTTTTTACGACTTTTTGGGGTGTGTCCGTCTGTCCGTCCGTCACAGTCAATTATCTCGGTATCTACTAGACTGATTAAGTTGAAATTTGGTACACAAATCAATTTCTGTGACCGAAACGCAGAGGTGTGACGTGAATAGATGAAATCTGTATATGGGGGGAAGGTGGAAAATTAAAAAAAATAATTGAAAACTGCATCGTGTGACATATCAAATGGAAGGTCTTGTTGTGAAAATCTTTTTTTGTAATTTTCAAATAAATAGTTTCCAAGTTATTCAAGAAAATAGACGAAAATTGACCATTCCCCCTCCGAAACTACTGAACCTAAAATTTTGAAAAAATACAGAAATTAGTTATCTACTTATAGATTATAGGAAAACCTATAAGAAGTCCATGATATTAAAATAACATGGTAAATCACTCAATATTGTGCGGAACCCTCTTCACGCGAGTTCAACTCGCACTTGTCCCGGTTTTTTTTTTAAATTAAAGATGGGTTTGCTCTTGACCAGCATCTATCCATGTAGGAAGGATGAGACCGACGATGGAGCGAGCTCACCCAGAAGATGCCTATTCACTCGAACCTTGAAAAGATTAGGGTTGTATGAGCTCGGAAATACAGACACCATTTAGCAGTGGGAGTTCCAATCCTTAGCAGTGTGCATTATAAAAGATGTTTTGAAGCTCTTGGTTCGAATTAGAGGGATTTCGACAAGGTGAGGATGGTAACCAGCCGTAGGTCTGCATGTCCGATAGAAGAAAGGGGAAGGCAGCTCCCGAGCACACTCTCCGAAGTTCACCTTATAAAATACACAAAGAGAGGAAATTTTGCGCCTATGTTCATGTCTCATCTAGCGAAATGTACATAAAACTTAAAATGTATATCGCACTGTTGTACGCAACGGCTTACTTTCAAGTATTCTGCTTTAATCTATAGAGGAAATACAATTATTTCTACTACCGCACCAAAGATTCAAAGACAGGAAGGATACGAGCGAAAACCCCCTATCTATATGATAATTGTACTTATGTAGTTAAATTATTTCAAAACAAGTTTTTATATAGTTATTAAAGTGAGTGTACCTCGAATAGACAATAAAACTTCGAATCGATATTTCAAATTCTCTTATTCAGTTTAAATATTTGCTGAATTAATATTTCACTCGGCATGGAAAGAGACTAACAAACGCACGAACGAGCAAGTAGTCTTTGTTCATTCATGCGTTAAACGATCAGTGTTGTAAATCAATAATGAAGCTGCAGTCCTTATATTTAGGTATTATTTTTGTTATCTAAGTGTCGGCTGACAGGCATACGATCCCACTTGATGGTAGGTGGCTGCAAGGGACCTCAGGATAATAAAGAATAAGGGATAAGGAGGGTAATGGTTGTGTTTCGATGAATGACCTCTTCATTCACTCACCGAAAGAGCGATGCCAGATTTTTGACTGTTAAACGCCGTATGCTCTGTCACTACTGTGCTGGATATTCAGGATTTAATAAATACCATCATTGTGGTTGTCAAAAAATTATTTAGTCAGAGGTTAGATATACAAGATACTGCCATTAACTTAATTTTATTGGTATATGTAATTGATAAGTTATTTTTATGACTATATTTTGTAAAATATCGTTTTAGTTTTAATTATTGTACTTAAATATATATGATTCTCAAAGTTTTGTGTGTAATTTTTGGTTCTCTCACCAAAATACAGCAGTTATCAAATTTGATAAATAATTTGCTTATATTTGTAAGCAAAGAAATTACAATCTCATTATTTAATCTCGGGATAATGTACACAAGATCGATATAATAGCGACAAATCCACAATTTCGTTCCGAAAATTCGAAAACTTTTAACAGAATGAACCTGAAAAGTCGAACTCCCTGAGGGAAAAACTCGCAACGACCGAACAATCGAATAGAAACATGTCAGCACAATCGTTAAAGGCGGTACCGGTACAATTCCTCAATGTTCAGCAAAGTACAGAGTTTGTTTACATCACGAAATTGAAAAAAGGAAAAGAAAAGAAAAAGAATTATTTGCAGTGTAGAAGATTTAATGTTTGTAGACTTTATTGTAAATTTCTGGACCGTGTAAGATAAGTTAGTATATTTATAGATATTGTGCCGTTTTTGTGAGTTAAAATGTAGCCATTTCCTATGACAATAAGAAGATTCCTTCCTTGAGACAGTTTGCTCTAAAATTGTTTATTAATTCCATGTAATAATCCAGAGGATAGCCCGTCTCAACCTACCACACTCCCAGCTTTTTATACTGTTTTTTTTTTAAGGAAAAACTCTCAAATATGTCTTTCATTTCATAGTGTCGAAAAGCAGTAGTATAAAGTTTGAAGTAAATTGAACCGGAAAAGTTCCTACAAACTTTGCTGTCCACTTTCTCCAATAGGGGAATTTGGGATTTTGCCCTATAAAACATTTATTTTAATTGTGACCTGAATATGAAAACTACGTATAGCGTACGTATTTGTGATTGGTACAGTATTGTAAAGAGGTAAGAGGTAATCTGCTCATCAGATTTAATAAAAAAAAAACTTTCACCAATAACTAAAACAGAATTCCAGGATGGACATAGGCTACATCTTCCACGCAGGCGAGGCTAAAAATATCTAAAAGATAAAAAGATAAAGAATATAAAGATCTTATATTTTTATAATCTATACTAATAGGTATTATAAAGCTGAAGAGTTTGTTTGTTTGAACGCGTTAATCTACTGGTTCGAACTGAAAAATTCTTTTTGTTTTGAATAGTTCATTTATCGAGGAAGGCTAGGCTATATAACATCAGGCTACGATAAATAGTATTATATGTATAAGCAGTGTCCAGGGGCCCTAGCCAAGTGAAGTTACAACTGTAACAACAACCAATCACCGGGCTTTATTTCTTTCGTTTCGTAAGTACGCAAAGGAAGCGATTGCATCTTGGCTAGGGCCCCAGTACCGCGCGCCCCATGCGCACGCCGCCGCCGTATGGGCCGCAGCGCAGCGAATACAATTTTTTTTATTTTTAAATAATAGAAAAAAACCAAGTAAAGATAAAGATAAGATGCAATTTTTTTTCGAATTCCAATAAAAACATTTTCGTATTTTTCTACTATAAATACCGAACTGGCTGACTAGTTTACGACTGCGAATCTTTGTGTTCCTTATCATTATTAAATTTTTAAATTTAAATTCTAATTCATACAGATATAACATCTTCAACAAGTACCAATAACAATACCAATAAAACGTACGGCTGGTTACCATCCTCACCTTGTCGAAATCCCTCTAATTCGGACCAAGCGCTTTAAAACATCTTTTGTGATGCGCACTGCTAAGGATTGGAACTTCCTGGCGGCGTCTGTATTTCCGAGCTCATATAACCCAAATCTTTTCAAGGTTCGAGTGAATAGGCATCTTCTGGGTGAGCTCGCTCCATCGTCGGCCTCATCCTTCCTACATGGATAGATGCTGGTCAAGAGCAAACCCATCTTTAATAAAAAAAAAAAAATGTTTTTGACATGTTAAAACAATAAGAGAATAAAATCAAAGCAATTTTTTAAAATTAATTTGTAATTGATTTAATTAATGAACAAGTTAATTAATTGATTTAATTAATTAATCAGTTGACGACATGGCGTTATTGCTTTTTAATAATAAATCGGAACTAGATGGCGTTAAACAATTGTGATTTTTAAAACAAAATTATGAATTAAAATATTCCTAAGAGAAGCACAGAGCAGAGATTTTCGTTGGCACTAATGTTTAGAACTACCATAAAGTGAAGTTTATATGCTTACTCAGCGAAATACGACAAGCTTGACATTACTTTTTAAAGGCGGTCCCGTGTCTTTGTAATATTTTATAGAATCGTTATGCAAATTTGAACAGAGCACCTGGGCTCTGGAGTGTTTTGGTTCGGATTTTGTTAAATATGTATGCCAGGATTGAAAGCTGTAGGTGTGTGACGATATACATACATGTACGTATATGTATCGTCAAGTCACGGTATCGTGTATAATTTCTGTGCAATACGGGAACGTATTAAATAAGTAACTTTCTATTTATTTTGTTCGGAGAATTGTAATATGTTTTTTAAAAGTGGTGTTCTTGAGCAGAGTTGTTCCGTAACGGAGTGCTTACTGAGTTTTCTGCCCGGCTCATGAATGCAGAATGAATGTACAGATACTTCTGAACTCCTTTTACGAGTAAAACAGCAGGATTCAGGTAACTAAAAGCCTAGATTCTTAAATGTCTGCTTCAGTCGAGCGAAATAATGTTGAATTACAGTTTCATAGATAATGAGAGCATTATATAGTGTATTTTGAATTTGTATATGAATATTTTAAATTTGCGTATCAAACCGTTTTTGAAATATTAAAAAAGTTTTTCGAACTGTTTTAATTTCGAACTCTAACTAAACTTTTTTCATACGGAACAAAATTGATTCAATAATTTCAGCGTCTTCTTTTAAAGTGCTGCTTTTCAACGAAGATTGGCGACGACTATAGATATTTTAATCTTGGAAGCTACTACGCGGTAAAGGGAACGAGCAAGTGCTTATACCAAATCACAACCAACAAACAAGAAAGAAAGAAAGAATTTTATTTCACACCCACACACACGCATATAACAAATATAATATACTTAAAAACAATATTAAATAAAAAGCGTAGTGGTGCGTCCGAAATAGGTTCCTGACTCAGCAAAATGCGGTGGGTGGGACCTACAGTGCTGGTTTTCAGTCAAGGCCTGAAAAATACCTTATGGAGCTGGGCAAGGCAACAACAAACAAAGAAACAGAAAGAGAATAAATGAGATGAAAATTGAAATTCTAAAAGAAAAACATAAACGATTAAACCAAAACATAGGTATTGTAATTGTTGTTTGTTTGTTGTAATTTTTACTTTAAATTTAAACTGCCTACGATTCTTATAAGGTGCAATGTTTTGAAAGGAAAGACACAAGCGTGTGCATAGGATCTATTGTTAATAATATTGTATTACAAAACCCAAAATAAAAACATTTGAAGATAAATAAGTAGCTATGAGGAGAAACAAAATGTTAGCATATAACATAGTTGTAGCAGCGCCATCTATCGATGATAGTTGTAAACTCCCGAACAGGTATAATGATAAAAATAAAAATAAATAAAAACACCAAAACATAGGTATATAGGTACAAATATGTGAACAAAACAAAATAATAAATAAATAATGCCACAGGTCATGTTTCGTTACGCTGTAAATCTAAAAAGTGTTTTTTTAATGTTCTTTCTAAAAGTAGCCACAGTCTGTCACAAGACTGTTTTTTTCTGTTTTTGCTACGTTTTTCCTGTATATTTCATTAATAATAATAATAATACTTTATTTGTCGAACCAGAGGTCCATATTTGAGCATTAGTATGGTACAGCCTTATTTATACTAGGTATATGTTAGTACCTACAAAACAATATGTTATTTAACATTTGACACACTCGCGTGTGTGCAGAGCCAGTCACTCAACAGAGGTGAGTCCCATCTGTTGGACAAAGTAATCATTGCATCGCTAGTTAAAGAATACGCTGTCTTTCGCTCCTCATCATGTGTCTAAAATATTGCAGCTTCCTCTATAAAGCCTAGACGTAATTAGCAATTCCATTCCCTTTCTCTTTAGACGCAAAATATTTGTTAGATATTTGTTATCTTCTGCACCCATGATATGCAATTAAAAATTCCAAACGCCTCTGAGGTTATTGTTTGGCTGATTGTTGGATATCTTAAACTGTTAGGCAACTACAACGTTTTTAGTGCAATGAATTTGTTTGTGTTTAGTGCAGTAAAAACCTGGGCCTTTCTGGAATCCTTGCAACGATGACAAATTGACAGTCGCTATGTGGAAGTGTTGAGGTGTCTGTACAAAGCCGCGACGATGAACGTGCAAGTACAGGGCTAGCAGACAAAACCGATCCAACTGCCAATGAGAGTTCGACAGACGGATATGACAGACGACAGATCCCCGAAACTGTTGACCAACACTTTGGAAGTTATATTCTACTGGGAAACACAAGGAGTTAATGTCAACTGTGAATATCTCTCTCAACTACGTTTTTCTGACGACATAGTCATTCTGGTAACGCGGGAAGCGGTTGGATGTGAAGCGCAGATGATCGTGCGTGGTGACGAGCCTTGGGGAAACAAAAGGATGATTTTTGAATTTTTATAGGATGAGATTTTTCGGAAAATTAACAAGAATACCATAAATAGAATACAATAATACCATAATAGAAAGATGGTATAGAGATTAGCACCAAAAACGGAAATCGTGTGTGTGTAGAATAACAAGAATACCATAATAGAAAAATGGTTTAGAGATTAGCGCCAAAAACAGAAATTGTGTTTTTTTGGTTTGGTTTTAAGTTTTAAAATGGTTTTAAATTGATCATACACATTTACGTTATATTCCCTACTCTAATTATTTACTGAACTTGTGCTGTGAATTTAAACATTATTCCATTGGGCTGATGTGCACTTCTAGAGCAGTCAGTCGAGATACCTTAACGACAAGGTAAGATGCGCCGCGTTGCGAAGGTGAATTTCCATGTAATGGAAACTGAGCGTTGGCATGTCTTTAAAGAGTCTTTCGGAACAAAAATAAAGAGAATATCTCTGCAGATACTATTTCACAATTTGAAAGTCTGACGTTATTTCATAATTTACTAGCGACTAACACCCGGTTTTACACGGATGCATTTATTTTGCTATAATTGATTTATAGGCAAGAAAAAATTGCCTATAAATCTTTGCTTCCACGATTACGATGTTTATCTCTACCTACAATCAAAACTTCATCGAGAGTGGGGTATAAGCGTTCTTAAGATCTCTCTCTCTCTCTCTCTCTCTCTCTCTCTCTCTCTCTCTGTGTGTCTCTTAGTGCCTATTCGGTCCTGAAGGTTGGCCGTCAACTCCCTGAATCCATCTTTGTCAAGAGCCAACTGGACCAGTCGCTCGACTGAGTCAAACCGAGCTTTCTCGATTAAATTGTTTGGCCGAGCTCGAAATTAATCGTATGGGGAAACTCATAACAGTGTTAAAGGCGAGACCGTACGTCTGTTATGTAAAATATATACCTAGTTATATCACATAGCGTTTTGTTAACTACAATGTTGTTGTAAGTGATGACTTCGTTAACGAACACCAAAGCTGAACAAAAGAACAATACGGTTAACGTTTCAGGTGTGAAACTTGATGTTGTATGGTGTAATTCATGAAATTTATATAGGCATACAAAACAATTTAATGCAAGTAAATAATTTACGACCTTGTTTTAAATAATAAACTAGGAGGTATGGAGAGACACACATACATACCTCGTAGTTATCATACCCGATAGACTCAGAATTACACTGCGAGATATAATCAGGAATGAGGAGATCCATAGACAAATAAAAGTTACCGACATAACCCGAGGGATCAGTAGCAAAAGAAGGCACGTCACGAGCGGCCAAAAGCTTGAAGCATTTAAAATATTATGAAACCAAAAATAAGACATATTGAATGAGTTTCAAGATACTGATCGAGAGGGCGCCAGGGTATTGATGCAAATGATTGCTACATGAGCTAGAGTCGTCTCTGACGACGTGTTACAATTTAATGCATAATATATACAGGACATAATACTTATACAATACATTATAATACACGATACATAATAAAAAATAGAATGAAAAATCTATAGCCATATAAATACATAAAAAATTGGCACCATATAACAAACAATATATGAACGAAAGTAGACACAGATAAATTAAACAGATGAGGTGGTAGAGTAGTAGGTAATAAGATAGATAATCGATATTACAATGTTGCTTTCTTTTTATTGTATTTTCTATCTATTTTTTCATTCTTAAATGTTTTAACATTGCTGATAAATGATTTGATATAATGCCACCTTACTTCTTGATAATTTACAAAATGAGCTGTAGATTTACTAGCATGTGATCCACATCGCAAATGGTCCACTAGTCCACATCTCAAAGTGTCCACATAGCATATGATCCACATTGCAAAACGTCCACTACGGCATTTAAATATATTAACAACAACAATGAAGCACGCCAAATAGTACCTATTTTTAAAACAATAATTAAAATTAGTAATCACACAATTTCAAAAGAAACTATCCTTGATTAAAAAATACATGTTAGAAGTGAAACTTCTCTCCCGAAGCCTGGATTGCTTGCTCTCGATCAAATATCTCATATTTTCAGCTGGGATCTCTTCCCAAGCAGTTTTTATTGCATTAAATAATTATATGGTATCAAACATTACTACTATTATTATATAGTTTTAAGAAATTAACGTGACTAGCTATAAGCTTATGAATTAGAACAACAGAGGCTGGCGGTTTATTACCTTCTATTCAACACTCAACAATAGGGAAGCAATTGAAAAAGAGCGGAGCTGTATTAACACTTCGTTCACTGAAACACATTTTAGCAAAACAAAGTGCGAACATAACGGTGAAATCAAAGGAAATGTTCGGCGAACATTCAACGCGCTGTGGGAGCTATGAAACTGACCGCAAACAAAACTCTCCCAACCAATTATGAATACGTTATTCGATCAAATCGAAATGAAGAAAATTTAAATGTTTTTAAATATTATTGTTCACTAGCGACCCACTGGATCTTCAATGATCTTCAACCTGTCTGACGACCTTTATACATATGAAAAAAAAACTCTTGTGCAACTGTGCGGACATAAGACAAAATCTTAATTAACGCGGATAAGCCTACTTTTTTAATTTCCAGAGTACATGTAGGAAACACACCCGAGGCTTATCAGCGCTACAAGTTTTGCAGCACAGGCCTACCTTCAGTGCTACCTAAATTGTATTTTATTTTGTACATTTATTAGAATAGGGTATTTGACAGATTTTAGAAAAATATCTCAAATTGTTTTTTACACCATAATACACTTGCAATTTGATTCATTCTTTGTGAATTGCTTTATTTTCTATGAAAATTACAATCAAAGTTTAAATTATAAATAAGACCGCCAAAACGCTAAGTCACGTGATATCAATACTCGTATCGTACGTCACTTGCTTCCACACAAATATTTAGCTGTCAAAACCAATCGCGTGCGTTTTTAATCACGTGGTCAAACATGAAAATTTAATTATTTTAATAATGATTTCTTATGAAAATCGTACATGTTTTTGAATACTGTGTTAGTTAATTTGGTTTAAATAAATATTTACAGTTAATCTAGTAACAATTTGTTTCATATTTTCATTATGACTATAATACCGTATTAGCTATATTTATGACTTTAAGTCGGAAGATACAGTTTGATGCTGCAGCTACATATTTTTTAGTAGTGGTAGGGCACACTGCGTTTCGCAGTCATTTGGGCAGCCCGCTTGGAGGCAGTAACCACCACCTTACAGAATACTACCGTGAAATAACAGCATATACGTGCTGTTGTGTTTCGGTGAGTGAGTAAGGGATGCCAGAGCCCATTTCCTTATCCCCCTCCTAATCCCTTATCCAATCCTACTGTAGTCGGCAGCGCACTTGCAGCAGCTGTGGCGTTGCTTGTGCTATAGGCGACGGTAGCCACCTACCATCAAGTGGACCGTCAGCCTGTCTGTTGATCTTAACATAAAAAAAAATCTACATCCAAAATTTAATTACATCATTAGATGGCTAAAGGCTCAAGGAATTCGTTACGTTGAGTGAGGGCTGTGACGCATGACTTGCGGTGGAGGGGGAATCACCGCCAATTTGAGGTCGTTTCGGTGTGTCACATGATGTCCGTTTAGTGTACAGATTATTATTTAGTGTAAATTCTTATTCGGAGAAGCTAGAACGTTCTTTTGCGTTTCAATCGTCAGCTTTCGTCATGATCTATCGTCAATGTGAAATAGTTTGTATACATATAATAAAATCGTAAACGAGCCGTGTCTGTAGGTACATTACATGTTTTTTTCAAAAACAATTTGTACCGCGTTGTACTTATGTTACCGAAGTAAAAAAAATGTTTTTAGAATTTTTGTCTGTGCGTTTGTGCACGCTAATCTCAGCAATGGTTTCACCGATTCGAATGCGGTTTTCACTGTTGTATTGTAGAAAGCTTCTTGTTTTATTCCAATCGGTTTATAAACAAAAAAGTTACGCGCTATACCGAATACCACGCGTACGAAGTTGCGGGCTCAGCCAGTAGTGAATATATCTCGGCCGTGTGTTTTACGTAAAACACATACTACTAAATGTTATAAAGAATCAAATACGTGTGTGTATGATATTGTTTGTCCGTCATACATTTCACTATCTAATATATAAAATTCTCGTGTCACAGTGTTTGTAACAAAACTCCTCCGAAACGGCTTCATCGATTTTGTGTGTATATTTAGTAGGTATGAGAATAGGTCGTAAAATATTTTTCACCCTCCTACCCCCACCCCCCATTTTTTAATCGCGATTTTTAGTATTTTTGTATGAACAATATCCAAAAAAATTACCGTCGTTTGACGTGAAGTGTCGCGTCATTTTGACACATCATGGTTTGAAAATAAAATTGGATCCGATAGGTGGCGCCACAATCGGGTTAGAGAATTATTTTCTGGTTCGGGCAGGACCAAAGATAATTGTATTAGTGTATAGATGGAACAATAAAAATTGAAGATTCCTTCGATACTCGATACCCGTCTTTCTAATGGCTGCATGTCGTATGTTAAAAAGAGATAACAATAGCCGAATATGACGTCTTAAAACGCTGCGCGCCATAAAAGTGGCAACGTCATATTTGTTTATATCATGCTGGTTAACAAGCGCGTTTAGCTTTATGTGATTTAAAATACTTAAAAATCTGAAAGTGTGATTTCATAAATCTGTTGCTTGCCAAGAATGGCTTGTACTGTTCCCGTTTGTCCAAGTAGAGTGGGTGTTTTGAAGGAGAATAATGGAAACATATCATTTCACCGGTAAGTCGCACAGCTCGCACTCATTAATTTTGGTGTTTTGTAAACAAATTTTTATAATTATTTACTAAAAATGAATCATTGTACATGCATACACAGCTCTAAGGTTGATTTATTTAAAGAAAAGCTGGTGTTTATAACTAAAATTTACAAAAACCAAAGTTAATCGGAATATTTGACATTTGTCTTGCTTTATAGTGCTGTAGTCTGATCTTGATAAGTTTATCGATATCGATAACTAATTTATTTTTAGTAGAGTGTTGACAATTTCTAGCATTCACTGCAGGTTGAAAGTAATTTTTATCAATTTATAACAGATTTCCCACCGACATCGATTTAAAAAAAAAACGTGGACAAAAAATGTAAGAAAAGCCGACGATTGGAGAGCTTCGCAATATACAAGAATATTTAGAAAATATCCAAATTAGATTTTTGAAATTATTAGTGAACAAAAAAGTAAAAAATAAATTAAACAACGACTACACAAAATTATTTAAAATTTGTAAAATATTACCTATTAGTATAAAACATAAATACTTATTTTTAATTAATAGTCATGGCAATCGAGATCGTGACTCAGTATTAGATAAGGTGATAAATACGCACAATACAAGGGCAATGTCTTTGGGAAAATTTGTAGTTCCTAAGGTTAATAATTATTATGGTGACAGAACTATAAAGAAGCGGTTGCCATATATTTTAAATAGTTTGCCCGAAGACATTGTCCACGAGAAAAAAAAAAACTATATATAAAAATAAGTTAATGAAATATTATCTGCTTTCTTTAAATTAATTAATGAAATTTAGGTTTAGGTTTAGGTTTTTAATTTAGGTTATATTTCTTTTTAAATTAATCCTATTTTATTTTTGATGTTTAGTTTGACATCATTAACTTGATCCCACAGACAAACTGCATTCCAGTTTTATGGGACTTTGTAAATATTTTTTGTAATTATTCATGTATAATAAATAAATAAATAAATAATAAATAAATGCTCGATGAACTTTGAAGATTCTTGCTTTCGCCAAGGATATCAGCGTAAAATTCTACACTCGTATGCAGTGCCGACAATATTCTCAAAATTACCATCATCGTGTAAACCAGTAAGTAATATCTATAAGTTATAAAGAAGTTATGCTTCAATCTATGAAAATTATGAAAATCTTTTGAATCATTAATAACCAAAAACTATTTCTTTTCAGAAATTACCCAGAAAAAGAAAACTTACTAAAAATACGTGGATACCCAAGCGTCAACATTAACTGCAAGTCTTTAAATTAAAATGTTGACGAATCACAGATGAACGATATCACAGATTAAAATGAAACGATATCACAGATATCGTTTCTAAAAATAAAACTTTAAGATTATCGAGTTTTTTTTCTCTCGTAATAAAATCCTACTCCCGTTCTACCCCTTAAAAGGATGGATTCTAAATATTTCTACTCAAAAAATAACTATTCTTTTGAAATATTTTGGTGAAATAAATGCGAGAGGTTGCATACAATCTCATACAACCGATTAGCAATGCGGCGAGTACCAGTACGCACCCACATTTTATTTATATTGAATAACCAAACAGTACACCGAAACGCATTTAGCCATACTTTTTATCCGTCATATATTTAAAATCTATATCAACGATATCTAGTTATCAATAAAAATGCACAGCACTATTATACGCTATAACTTTAGCTTGCATTGTATAGACAAAATGGAGACATTCACTCAACTTCGACCCGACAGATTATATATGTATGTCTCTTTCAATCTTATGACAATTTGAAGGTGTTAGAAAGAATAAAATATTGCTGCATTTTGTGATCCATCTATAGGTACAGACTAATACAACATCTTTGGACCTGGCAGCACTGCAGGGCAGGCAGGGCCAAAGATAATTGTATTAGTGTATAGATGGAACAATAAAAATTGAAGATTCCTTCGATACTCGATACCCGTCTTTCTAATGGCTGCATGTCGTATGTTAAAAAGAGATAACAATAGCCGAATATGACGTCTAAAAACGCTGCGCGCCATAAAAGAGGCAACGTCATATTTGTTTATATCATGCTGGTTAACAAGCGCGTTTAGCTTTATGTGATTTAAAATACTTAAAAATCTGAAAGTGTGATTTCATAAATCTGTTGCTTGCCAAGAATGGCTTGTACTGTTCCCGTTTGTCCAAGTAGAGTGGGTGTTTTGAAGGAGAATAATGGAAACATATCATTTCACCGGTAAGTCGCACAGCTCGCACTCATTAATTTTGGTGTTTTGTAAACAAATTTTTATAATTATTTACTAAAAATGAATCATTGTACATGCATACACAGCTCTAAGGTTGATTTATTTAAAGAAAAGCTGGTGTTTATAACTAAAATTTACAAAAACCAAAGTTAATCGGAATATTTGACATTTGTCTTGCTTTATAGTGCTGTAGTCTGATCTTGATAAGTTTATCGATATCGATAACTAATTTATTTTTAGTAGAGTGTTAACAATTTCTAGCATTCACTGCAGGTTGAAAGTAATTTTTATCAATTTATAACAGATTTCCCACCGACATCGATTTAAAAAAAAACGTGGACAAAAAATGTAAGAAAAGCCGACGATTGGAGAGCTTCGCAATATACAAGAATATGCTCGATGAACTTTGAAGATTCTTGCTTTCGCCAAGGATATCAGCGTAAAATTCTACACTCGTATGCAGTGCCGACAATATTCCTAAAATTACCACCATCGTGTAAACCAGTAAGTAATATCTATAAGTTATAAAGAAGTTATGCTTCAATCTATGAAAATTATGAAAATCTTTTGAATCATTAATAACCAAAAACTATTTCTTTTCAGAAATTACCCAGAAAAAGAAAACTTACTAATAAATATGTGGATACCCAAGCGTCAACATTAACTGCAAGTCTTTAAATTAAAATGTTGACGAATCACAGATGAACGATATCACAGATTAAAATGAAACGATATCACCGATTATCCAATCTGTGATATCGTTTCTAAAAATAAAACTTTAAGATTATCGAGTTTTTTTTCTCTCGTAATAAAATCCTACTCCCGTTCTACCCCTTAAAAGGATGGATTCTAAATATTTCTACTCAAAAAATAACTATTCTTTTGAAATATTTTGGTGAAATAAATGCGAGAGGTTGCATACAATCTCATACAACCGATTAGCAATGCGGCGAGTACCAGTACGCACCCACATTTTATTTATATTGAATAACCAAACAGTACACTGAAACGCATTTAGCCATACTTTTTATCCGTCATATATTTAAAATCTATATCAACGATATCTAGTTATCAATAAAAATGCACAGCACTATTATACGCTATAACTTTAGCTTGCATTGTATAGTCAAAATGGAGACATTCACTCAACTTCGACCCGACAGATTATATATGTATGTCTCTTTCAATCTTATGACAATTTGAAGGTGTTAGAAAGAATAAAATATTGCTGCATTTTGTGATCCATCTATAGGTACAGACTAATGCAACATCTTTGGGCAGGACAACGTCTGCTGGGTCAGCTAGTTATTGTTATAAAATTGCACACGCACAAAGCGTACAATGCTTCGCTCGGCCGGTTTTGCATCTTGTGCGATTCAGTTGGTTAGGCATTGGATTGTAACATTGTTATTATAATAATATGTATTTACTTAGTATAATGTTGTTATATTGGCATGAAGTAAATGTCTAGACAGACCAATAATGGTTTACAGACATTGTTAATATTTTGTATTCGATTATGTAACAGATAATAAATAAATAAATAAATATTAATGAAATTGTTATAATCTATAAAAGCGGGCATGAAAATAAAATTTATATTGTCATTTTTACAACAGTTTCAAATGGAGTTTTATATTAAAAATTATTTTTGTATTTTCTTTTATGTATTTTTGGATTTCTATAAGTATATTATAGGCCGGATTGGGGATGAAACGGTACTTTGGTTATCAATTGATAACAAAGAAAAATATACAGTAAAAATAAGCGCAGAGGAACGTGCGTAGTGGCGAGCTTTGGGAGATTTGATTATTCGATGAATTTCTGATCCTATCTGTAGTGTCTGTATATTTAAAATAGATATTAATGCTGTCTCACGTACATGAGGGCGTCCTTAGTAGCGTCAGTCGAGGTCTGCAAGGCGCAAGTAGTAAGGACGTGCGCTCGGTGTAATAGTGAGCCAGTGTCAAATCCCACGATAATACAGCATAGGCTCTTACACTATCCACCAAATAAACTCCGAGCATTGTCCGCTCCATAATTCGCTGAGCAACTGTGGACTTGTGGACCAGTCCTGCCATGAGAGGTCATGTTTCGGCACCATACGTCATTAATGGCAGGACATTCTGATTATAGACATTGGTCTTCAATTGCGATGGTGGCTACGAAAAGAGATGACATAGCTTCCCGAAGGAAGCGCAACCTAGCCGGATTCTTGTGTCAGCATCTTTATTAAAGTTTCTTTATTATGGAACCTTTGTTTACACTGTATGCTTCTGTCTGTCTGTCACGATTTTCAATAATGGTAAAACAACATTATGTAAAAACTACAACAAAAGGTAAAAAAAGGCTAAAAAGCACTCGTATAATCCGGGGGTGGGTCGCTATCATGTAACTAATGAACAATACACATTACGTTGTTTTAGGTCTTTAATCTACACTTAAATTTATTAAAAATATGCGTATGATTCCCTAAGTGACACTTATGTCTATAAAGGCAAATATAATATACAAAATAGTAGTCACAAATAGGTCACGAATAATGCAAAAAAACTTAAAAGTCATTTTTTATGTTAAGCTCAGCAGATAGGCTGACGATCCACTTGATGGTAGGTGGTTACCGTCGCCTATAACACAAGAAACGCCACAGGTGCTGCAAGTGCACTGCCGACTACAGTACGATTAAGGATTGGGAAGGGTTATTAGTGAGTAAGGGAAGGGTATCCCTTACTCTTTTCCCTTATTAATTTAATTTTAAAAGTTATAAATAAAGAAAACATGTCTTTTGAGAGGTTTTTCTCACATAGAAAAGAAACACTCGGAACATTAATTTGAGAAAACGCCGAAAAAGGTGTTAAGCGAACAGAAGTGGTATGAGCAAATTGGACGATTAGTAAAAGTGGCTTTAATGAGAGATTAATGAATGAAGGTCTTTAGGGGTGAGGTCACGTGGCATTGGTATAAGTCACCAACTGATGGCGAATACATTTTTATATTTAGAAACTTTACTGAAGATTATTTTTTTGTTAATAAACCTCTTCTCTTAAATTGTGTCGATAATTGGATGAGTGATTAGGGTGCTTGCCTTAACGCTCTGTTCTAGGGTTCACGGGTTCAATTCCCAGCAGGGTTAACATTGAAAATGCACTTTTCAAAGTTGGCTCTGGTCTGGATCTGGAAAGTAGTAGCAGAGTAAACTGCGTTTTGCAGTCATTTGGGCAGCCCGCCTGGCCGCAGTAACCACTCCCTTCAGAAAACCACCGTGAAATAACTGCACGTGTGTTGTTGTGTTTCGGTAAGTGAGTAAAGGATGCCAGAGCCCATTTTCCTTTCCTACTTACTGTAGTCGTTAGCGCACTTGCAGCATCTACCAACAAATGGACCGTCAGCCTGTCTGCCGATCTTAAATAAAAGTAATAATAATTTATTAATACCTCAAAAAATATTCTAATATTTTTTCTACAAAATATTAATGTAAGACCGTTTTTCTTAGTACATTATATATGTACATTACATAAATATTAAAAAAAAAATTACAATAATCTTTCCTCTCGATTTTTTGTTTCTCTTTTGTTTTGGTTTTCCTTATGTTTTCATTCGCTTTAGTAAAAAAATACTGTATCAGTACTGATATCACAGATCGGCCATATAAGTATAGGCGTACTTCATATCACAGATTAGAACATATCATGTTATTTACTCGGCCAGCTATATAAGATCTCTGTCCTATGTCATAAGAACCTTAGTCGGTAGGACAATAAAAAAGAGACCAAGGTTGTGAAGACGGTTGTATGGATGTTTCTTACACCTTCACATAAAAACTACTGAACGGATTTAGATGTAACTTTACAGTAATACAGTTTATGTATCAGAATAATACATGTGCTGTAACCAAAGATTTTCATCTGTATAGATTGGACAAGAATATTCCGTATTTTGACATATAGAATCACGTGTTACGAAATCGCCAACTTTACAAGACTATTTAGCTACGCCATGGCCATCCTGATTACGGCGATCAGGACCAATATTTTTGTAGGAAGTTTTTCCCAATGCTTTCTCTATATATTCTATATATTTAATCCTTTTGGCTGTAACTTATAAAGATACGCAGACCAAGTCATGGGTAAAATGGAGACAAATATAACCTAGTAGTAGTGACAACATTGAAATCTGCAGTTATAAACTGTTCAGCTCGTCTGGTGACAGTTTTCACCGCCTAACAAATGAAAATCGTAAAATAAAAGTGGACTCAGCAGACGTTGTTTTATCCGAACCCAAATAAAAATCTAACCCACTTAAACACACGCAAAAAAACTCATCAAGATCGGTTTAGCGGCTTCGGAGTCCAGGTCAGACACGTACAGAATAATTATTTATACTATAGTTTCCACAGGGAACTTCTTTTATCATTATACAGATAATACAATGTAATATTAATGTTGGATGCTTACAAAATTTTAGTGTTACTTTTGTATGAACCAATTCATACTTTACCGGGCCGCGTCCGTGCTCCGGACGTGCCTCGGCCTTTGAGAAAAACACGGCGAGCGCACGGCCCGGTGGTGGGACGGTGTAATATGAATCATCCTTTACCCGATTACAGCGCCACTTGTCGGTACAACCTGCATACTCAACTGAAGATGTTGAAATGTTGTGTCAATAATTTAACTTAAGACCGCTAATGTCAATTTTCTACCCACTTTGCAATAACTTGTATCTGAGAGAATATAACACGTCGTTCGTTAAAAGATATGTCGTTTTTCATTACAAAAATTAATCACCCAAGAAGTCTCCTCTTCAAAACTAATTGCCGCAAGTAAAAGTAAAAGTAAAAAGCCGTCATCGTACGCACTGTAGTTCGTTTTTTGAAAATCGCACAGAAATTTTTCCAGGACAAAAAGTATTCCATATGTTAATCCAGATAATAAACTATCTGCTGTGTGCCAAATTTTATCTAAATCTATTCAGCCGTTTTTGCGTGATTGAAGTAACAAACATACGAACTTTCGCATTTATAATATCACTCGCTGTGCCCGCGGCTTCATCGGCGTGGAATTCAGATTGTTTCTCGGTATCAGTAAAAATCATTACCTACCTCGCAGTCGTAGCGTACGTGTCTTGTTGACTTTCTGTGGTTTCACGGCGCGGTCGCACTTTACATATTGTCGTATTATATTTTATCCATACGTCCAACATGTCAAAAGTATAGGTAATCTAATTATTTTAGTATTACTGGCTGAGCATACTGCGTTCCGTTGCCAGCACGTCAAACGGCTGGGGGCGGCAGTAACCAACCACTTACAGAAGACCACCGTGAAATAAAATACTAATTTCATTGTTTATTATCATGGAAATAATATTAAAACGTAATTGTGTACCTACAAACATAATTTAAAACCGTTTCTACTGTGTATTATTTACACCGTTCTGAATAAATACGCCTTCGCAATAATTAATCTATGCCACAAGGGAATAGTCTAGTCATCCCCTAATTAATTAGCTTACAATGACTACAATAGAATATTTTAACTAATAAATTATAAATTCATTTTATTACATTTAACGTGTGTTTGTTATGGTACATTAACTATTCCACTGTGCACTTCCAGGGCTATAAACTTTTCGGAATTCAAATTTGGAACTGTTCGATTTAAAAAAAAAAAAGACTCTTAAAGGTCAACATAACTATACTTAATAGAAATTGCTGGACAGTTTTAAGGCGTGACCAACTAGATCATAAGAAGACGACCGCCATTTTGTTTTATTCCTACTGTCAATACATTTTTTACATTTATAAGTTTTTATATAATAAAATTGAGAACTTCGTCGTCAGAAACGGATTTCTTGCCCATTATTACCTCCCTGTACAAATCTCGGCCGAAATAGCAATTGACGGCCTCGTTTATTTTGAAAGAACCTCGGCTAATGCGTCGGCGTTTTAAATGGCTTTATTTCTAACATGGACAGTAATGTATACATCGTGTGTAGGTATGTTTAGTTCCGTATACCGGATTACCAGCAGCAGCTAACAAGGCAAAAGGGAATACTTGTGGGAAAATAGTACACAGGAGGTACGGGCTTCTGCCACATTAGTTTCACGAGGATTCATCATCATCTCAGCTGTAAGATGTCTCCACTGCTGGCCAAAGGCCTCCCTTTTAATTTTCTAAAAGGATAGACCAGAAGCAGCCTGGATCCACATCGACCCGCGGCCCTTATCAGGTCGTCTGTCCACCTTGTGGGTGGACGTCCTATACGCTGCTCTTGCTGGTCCGTGACCTCCACTCGAGAACCTTCCAGTCCCAGCGGCTGTCGGCTCTCTGTACTATATGTTCAGCACACTGCTACTTCAATCTGCCTGGTTATGTCGGTAACTTTCGTTCGTCTATCCTAAACATAGCCCTCTCCATAGCTCGTTGAGCGACATTGAGTTTTCTTACGACGCCCATAGTTAGGGACCACGCTTCAGTGCCATATATTTATTCTAAAAATTACTGGAATTACTTTAAAAATATTCAAATACATTTCGATCCTGCTTCTTTTGTATTAGGAGCCGACCGCTCTTCCCTCTGGACCATCTTTGTATATTATATTGGCATTTGTAAACATTATCATTATGTATCACTAGGTACAGTTGAGTAAATTAATCATAATTACAAATTTAAGAACAATTAAGAAAAAACACACACAAATTACAAGATAAGAAAAAAAAATACAAATTAATAGAAATTGGGACGACTTCCAAGAATAGTTAAAATTGAATAAAATTCCAATACACACAATTCAATTAAAGCTGTAAGGAACGTAACAATTTATTTGAATTTAGAAAAATAAAAAGCTTTAATTTTGTTTTTAAATTTCGGTAGACTATCGTTAAAGACATCAAGTGCCATAATGTCTTTGGCTACTTCGTTATATAATTTTATAATTCTATTAATCGGTGCAGATACACCCAAATTGGAGTGTATCATATTAGGTTTAAAAGTCACATAGTTTTTTGGCCTAAAGTTATGTCTAGGAATCGCGAAATTAATTTTGCCAACGAGGTCCTTTGAATCTATTTTGTTATTTATAATTTTGAATATATATATATATATATATATATATATATATATATATATATATATATATATATATATATATATATATATATATATATATATATATATATACATTTCCCGTTTATCTCTCTTTCCATCAGTGAAAACCGAATTAAAATCGGTCTATCCGTTCACGCGTGATGCCGTGACCAAGGGAAATAGGGATTCATTTTTATATATAGAGATTATCATCATTAGATCATATTTACACATTGGGCGAAAATTAATAGTTTGTAACCACCTCTCACATTTTGTTTTATTTTGTTCGATAAGTGATACGTTTGCAAGTCAACAGCATTCATTGCTATGCGAATGACATCATAGTGGAAGCCTTTTGGAAGCTTCACCTGTGATATCCCTCTCTCACAGAATTGAAGGAAGTTCAGACAGACTTGTGTCTACGATTGAGACGATAATATTATCATCTAAGGTCTCAATTGCACTGGTAAAGGAATCTAGAGCCTACTCCTCTGTCCTCTCCTTATCCCTTGTTTTTTATAGCGTTGCTTGTGTCAATAGGCGGCAGCAGCCACCTGCCATCAAATGGACTGTCAGTCTGTCTGCTAACCATTATACAAAAACACAGTCGGTCATTTACTCCTGGATTAAACACTGATTTATCTTTGTTGATCTACATTAAAGAGAACATTTCGTCGGATTACAAGAGGAAGGCACCGTTTAAATGGTTCTGTGATTTGGATAAATTAGGGTGCACGGAAACACAAATGAATAATTGAGCAAGCCTATTATGAAGTGTATGGTCTTATTAATGAAAGGAGGAGGATTTGAGATAGAGCCATATTTTAATTTCTACGCACACACCGAATGAAATGTGGTTGAGATTATTTTTTATTTTAATTTACCTATTTAGGACCAATAATAATAAGCTGACTAGTGAACCAACGACTACAGTTACGATGATACTGGTGCTGCTTGTGTCCTCAGACGACGGTAACCACCTACCATCAAGTGGAGTCAGCCTGCCTTAATAATATAAAAAAGAAAAAAAAAACTGCATTCCGCAGTCACGTAAAAGAAACGCCTTCCAAAAATACATGAGCAATAAAGATTGAATAAATGTTACCATGCCTGAAAATAGGGCGCAGGCGAAATCGGGAACAAAAGGTAGTATGTAAAAATCACTGCTGCGTTCCTTTTTTAATCTACGGGTATCAAGTCCACATAATAAATAATTGTGTGCACATGATACTGTTATCATATATTTTGTATTATCAATATATGTGACATCAATTTCGACGTCATCAAAAACGCAAAGGTTCACGGCGTCATTTAGCGTTTGATCGCCGATCTACGTACAAATGAGCGTTTGATACACTACACTTTGAAGGAACCGACCTTCGCAAGCGTTCGTGGGTGACGCGTGGGCGAGATAAGAACGTACAACTCACAATGAGTTACGTATACCACTTATAATGTCGAGTAGACTTCAGAAACCCTTCATCCACACTCGTAACCATTTTTCATAAAACCAACCAACATTTTTTTCTGTGATCCTTCGTCGTTCATTGCTCTTTCCACCAGTAAAAACCGTATCAAAATTTGTTGGGTGGTTTAGAAGAGCGCAGAAACAGTCATGAGCGGAGAGTGATTTTATAGATATATCATAATTATAAAGAGGTAAATATACAATCACTAAACAGATATATTTAGTTAAAAAAATACTTATAAAAAAAGAAAAAGTGTTCCGAAAAGTAATACAACTAACGGTGATCCGTTAAATAATATACATAATACAAAGTAATATAATATAATATAATATAATATAATATAATATAATATAATATAATATAATATAATATAATATAATATAATATAATATAATATAATATAATATAATATAATATAATATAATATAATATAATATAATATACACTGTAATACATTACAAGAAATATATACACTACAAATATTAAATTAAATAATTTAAAGTGATTAGGATATTACTCCTAATCTTTTTTTTATAACTTAGACTTTAATTTATTTAATCATATAATTACTACCAGAAGCATCACTTCCAAAAAACATAACGTACTTAAATTTAATAATGAATATGGTAAAAGAACATCACAATACTTAATTTCCAAACTAATTAATAAACTGTCCATAGAAATAAAAAATAAATCACAGAAAAAATATTAAAAAGGTCCTAATTCAAGACAATAATAACAAATTAATAATAATAAATAAAGTAATTAATTTAATCTAATTTTATTAAAATTAAAAATAAGATATACAATATTTATATGACTTATTGTCTACAATTTATGTTTATATGACTTAGTTTGTATGATAATCCATTGTCTAGACAACCCTATCAAGGGTTTAAGACATTACCCACCATCTTATTATAATGTAACCGTTTGTATATAAATAAATAAGGAGTTATAAACTATATCGAATCCTATATTATACAAGTAAGTACTTATATAAACGACGATAGAAGAAATTAGTTCGGTGAACTCGAAGAACGAAGCGGAAAGCGAACTTTGGTAATAATATTAATCTTATAAGGCTTCCAAATGAGTTACAAAAACTCATTTTACTATATAATGTTGATAAAAATATCCCAGCAATAACTTATTGCAATAATTGGGCAATATATTGCAGAGTGTACCTATTCCAGCAGGGTTGCAAAAGCTTTGCTGCAAACAAAGGTGCACAGCAAGGATGTTTTTGTTGCTTTATTACCATAATTAATATCACCATTGAAAAAAAAATCAATAAGGGATCTGGATCCGGACATAAACGATTCTTATAAATCCCATAAATCATGGCGCAAATGAATTTCGTTAAACAAATTTATAGTAATATATTTGAGTTTGTTTGCGCAATCATGAATAATAATTAATTTATAAGAAATAATAATGAAATAGTCTCATTTCGAAGAGCCTCGACCAACACCTCAAGAGGCTTTCATTAGATGGCTGGATAAAGGGAGAGATACGGAAGGCGGTAAATATTACTCCAATCTAGCTGGCGAGACTTAGGATGCATCTGACTAGATCAAACGACGATATATTGCGATATATTTCAGGCACTGCAAGGTAGCAAAGGTCGTACTGAGCTACGCGATATAGCCGGTAATCTGCTGGCTATACAATTGACAAACAATTTTTATACAATTTATACAATAGTAATTATGGTTGTAGTGACTTTGTTTCTCGACTTCGCTTTAGAGTGTCTAAATTACAAGTGACTTGTAATGTAGAAAATATTTTCCTCTAGTATGAAACTCCTTAAGCATACTTTATCAATGTCAAAAATATGCTATGGTTTCTTTCCTTTTACGACATGTCTTCCTTAAACTAAATTGAACCGGTTATGTAGTGAGATTTCATTCTACATTGTGACTTAAGTTCACAACTTGTCTCACAACTTCTGCTGCAGAAACAGTGAATTACTCTGGTTACTTATTTTTCTTCTGGCGATTTTCTAGAATCTTGAATAATGACAAAAAAATGGGTATCAATAGTGTGTATGTCAGCTCCGATGCACGACTGGAGTACGATGCAATCGGAAAAGAGGGTAACTAAATGCGCCATTTGTTAATAAATAAATAAATAATAAAATAAATAAATTATTAAATAAAAATATTAAAAATACTAGCTGAGCACGGAACTTTGTACGCGTGGTATTCGGTATAACGTGTAACTTTTTTGTTTGTTAACAGATTGCAATGAATATTACCTACACTACATATTACCGGAAGCTTGGTACAATACATCAGTGGAAACCACATGAAAATCAGTTAAGGCGTTTCTGGGATTAGCGTGCACATTGCATAGTAGGCAAAGAACGATTTTATTATAAATGAAGATTACCAACCTAAGTTGAACTCTATAACTTAATATGTCTGATTATATATGTAGATGTAAGGTCAAATTTACATAACTTTGTAAATTACACAGTTACATAATTTTTTAAATTTACATAACTTTTTTGTTTGTAAACCAATTGGAATAAAACAACACTAAATGTTACGGGAAGCTAGCTATAATACATAAATGAAAACCGCATTCAAATCGGTTAAGCCGTTTCTGAGATTAGCGCGAATAAACGCACAGACAAAAGACAAAGAGAAAAAAAATCTAAAAACTTTTTTTTACTTCGTCAACATAACATAAAATACTTCGTTAACGTATAAAATGTTTCTTTTTTGTAAAAATATTTAATGTACAGACACGGCTCGTTTACGATTTTATTAATGTATAGATAGTTAAGTGATGCGGCGACATCTATCGGATTTGGGTAGAACTGCTAGAAGAACATGAAACTTTTTAGTTAACGCTTGTAATTAATTTTACTCCTCATAAAATTTCCATACCGGGGTCTTTATATGAAAATCGATTCAGAAAAACTTAATTATAGCGAATATTGTTGTGCCTCATTAAATATTCAAAAAACGTAAAATAATAATATTTGATTTATAATCTGTCTCTTGCGTTGACGAGGGATAATTAAATGCCGTCAGATTAAATTTCTTTGATAACAAACTTGATATTTAATAATGAAAATATAATATAATGTATGAACGAGCCCATTTGTCGAGGAGGTCTATTTCAGGGTTCCCGCGTTCGAGTTCCAGCAGGCCTCTTGAAATGATCTTCTCAAAGACTCAGGTCTGGCTCCGGCAAATAGTGGTAAGACACACTACGTTTTGTAGTCTCAAATTGAGCAGTCCGTCTGACTGTAAAAACCACCCCCTTACAGAAGACATGTTTGCTTGTTGTGTTTCGGTGAATGAATGGAGAATGCCAGAGCACATTTCCTTATCCCTTCCTAATCCCTTATCATTATCCTATCTACTAAGGTCGCCGGCGCCTTTGCAGTACTTATATATGGCGTAGATAATTTTAAAAGCCTAATAATGTAGCTATCTACCTTCAAGTGGACCGTTAGCCTATCTGAAGACCTTTACACAAAAGAATAATGTATTTTAAAATTCAGATGTTGGAAAAGTGTTACTTTCAAAGCCACAAAACTAAATCTAGTGAATTGGGTTTCTATGTTTAACGCTCAGCGAGGTAATCCCCTGTCTTATAATTGCATGTTTTGTTGATAGCACACAAACAGAAAATAGTTATTTATACAACTAGACAACTAAATTCACGTACTAGCGAATATATTCTATATAGACGATTCAAATATAGACTACTGAGCGAAGTGAGTGATTTAAAGGCACAAGACATAAAAACATTTGCTCTCATGTTAAACATACAACTTTTCACCTCAACAGCGAGTTAGACCATCACCACTGGACGTACCCATTTTTTTTTATATTTACCAAAACAGTATAAAAACACCAAGACCAGACCAGTATCTGAACGGCTGTGAAACTATCTTTACAGCTGGGCCAACTCCAGTTGGCTATGGTCGGCCGAATCTAGTCGGCTATGACCGGCCGACTCAAGTCGGCTATGGCTGGACATACTAATAAAATTCTAATGTTATTCCTGCGAGTTAAATCGCGTGTTCGAAATTTGAATCACTTTTCCTCACGCTCGCAGCAAAAATAGATTTTCCTGCGAGTTTTTAGGCACTTTATGTTTAGGTCGACAGACAGGCTGACGGTCCACTTGATGGTAGGTGGCTACCGTCGCCTATAACACAAGAAACGCCACAGCTGCTGCGCTGCCGACTACAGTAGGATTGGATAAGGGATTAGGAGGGGATAAGGAAATGGGCTCTGGCATCCCTTACTCACTCACCGAAACACAACAGCACGTACATGCTGTTATTTCACGGCGGTATTATGTAAGGAGGTGGTTACTGCCGCCAGGCGGGCTGCCCAAATGACTGCGAAACGCAGTGGTGCCCTACCACTCTTTTCAATATAAATCTTATCTTCCTCTCTTGTATAGAATATAATTATAAAATATAAATCTTTCATCTCTTATATAGGGTATAATTACACTTAGTTAACTAAGTATAGCCTCAACTCGGGCAATTTCCTTAATTACGAAGTCTCACCTTAACGAGTTGATATTTTCATTACACTTTTGATGTTTGTAAAAGTTAATATCGCAGGGAGAACTTGTGGACGATTTTCTTAATTACATGTCTACTCAAGCTTTTGTATTGCTGTTGTATTTTGAATTTAATACTGCTCTAATAAATCAAAAGTGATCGGAGACCTGACTGGAGGCGTCGTTGGATATTGCACAATGAAATTTGTCCAATTACATAAAGTGCGTTTGTGGTAAGTGTTTAGCCAATCAAACTTGGCTTTTCAGCCGACAGAAGTAATTTGAAAGTTGTGGTTTGATTATGTTTTACAAGATTACTGTTTCCAAGTGGATGATCAGTCACTTCCATCACAGTAGTATGAAATATATGTTTTACTGAATGTACCAAATCCCAGTACACTCAGTAAAACATATATCCAGACCAGAGTCATGTGGATAGTAGTGGCACAGAAGACCACCGTGAAATAACAGCATGTGTGCTGTTGTGTTTCGGTGAGTTAGTAAGGGATGTCAGAGCCCATTTCCCAATCCCCTTAACCTTTATCCTACTGTAGTCAAAGCGGACAGCTTTGGTGTTGCTTGTGTTATAGGCGACGGTAACCACCTACCATCAAGTGGACCGTCAGCCTGTCTGCCTACCTTAACATAAAAAAATAGCCAGATCATAGGCCTTCTCCATAATTTTCCAAAGGGTCTGGTGGAAAGCAGCCTGCGACTCATCTTAGGTCGTCGGTTCATCTTGACGGTGGATGGATGTTGCGCTTCCCGGTTCGGGGTCTCTCTATGTCGAATGATGTCGGTGATTTTGGTTTGGCCCCTCTCGGGTAAAAGCCTCCTCCATAGAATGCCAAACACCCTTGTCTTTCGCTCTCTCAATCCAGTCCCTGCCAGCAACTGCTTCTATTTCGTCTTGCCACCTGGAACATGGTCGACCTCTGCGTCTTTTTCCCTGTGGTCCTTTCCATATTGTTAGTGCATGAGTCCATCTCTCGTCTGTGTACCTTGCCACATGGCCAGCCCATTTCCACTTCAGTCTCTGAGCGAAGGTTGTTGCATCAGTTACCTCGGTTTTATTGCGAATATAAGTAGCTTTAACTCTGTGTAAGGGATACCACAGTCCTTATCCCTCACACTCACATTCACTCTTAGCTTATCCTATCACGGTGTCATCGTTCGTAACCAATTACCACCAAGTGGACCATTTTTATATTTTTTTCTAACTTAAACTCCAATAAATCACTCTGAGTTGTATAAATGTTTCATTTTCTTACATAAGCTTACTCTGACAAGTGGGAATGAAATCATTGTTCAATGTCTCTGTATATCTCCAAGAAATAAGCATACCTTAGCAACACGTAAGCAGATAATTTATACCGTTCAGGTTGTATAAACATACTAGTTATGCTTTGCGGTTTTACCCGCCGATCAATTTAAAAGCAGATTCTTTTCCTCTTCGCTCTCTCGGTAATATTCGGTTTTTGTCGGGCGGCCGAACTCGATTACCGACCAAAATAACTTCGTATTCGCCTAACTTTTTTTCTATTTGCTCGGTTCCTAAGAGTCTTACCAAACCAGCATTTTTATAGCGACTTGTAGTTCCAGAACTTATTGTAGGTACATTGTACGCTTTTAAAAGGTTTTACTTGTCGAGCGTACGATTTTGAAATCTAAGCAAAGCTAGATCTATCTCATCTAGCTTTGCTTAGACTTGGCCACCTAGTGCGTATGTAGGTACGCTTAGAACGTTTAACGAAAAAAACCTTCGTCTTTATTATACTACTAGCTGGCGCCCGCGACTCCGTCTGCGTTGAAAAATGAAAAATACAATACTTGAGAAACGCCGATATCGCCGTGACGACGGTGGCGCCCTTTTTTTAATTTTTAAGTTACCTAACATTTTTCCAGGTAAAAAGTAGTAAAAAAATATCCTATATGTTAATCCAGGTAATAAACTATCTGTGTGCCTAATTTCATCCAAATCCGTTCAGTAGTTTTTAAGTGAAAGAATAACAAACATTCATACATCCATGAATCCTCTCAAACCTTCGCTTTTATAGAGGATAAGTATATTAGCACAAATTATTCTTTCAATAATAAGTATATTTTCAAAATAAGCTTCGCTTTTGAGAAAAATCCTGTGTAATATGTTAGGTATACCCAGAGACAGGCTGATTTTGTAGAACAATATCGAAATTTCATTGAACTTTGAGTATTACCTAAAGAACACATATAAATGTAGGAAAAGATATGTAGGTAAATAATGAATTAAAGATAAATGACCGTATTTAGAATTTAACGTTGAAAAACCTTTTAATTTTAATATACGTATGTAGGTACCTAATGCCGCATACCCTTTACTAGTCAAGCTCGCGGCTTGGATGTCTAGTAACTTCGCAGCTTCGTCAGCGATTTCGTCCGTCCGTATCATATCTAGAAAGCTGGAACTAATCATACGCATTGATAAGGTTTCATTGAAAAGTATTACGGGATCAGAGATTAGTAGAACATCGTGACACGTGAATGTCTTAACAGATTACAGTAGGCACCGTGATTGCTCACACTTGAACTGCTGGCATAGATCTAAAAATTGTTAGATAAGTGATCAAATCGGTAAATGCCGCAAATAGGTTCTCGTATGTGCGATGTACATGCTTGTGTGCACACACTTTAGTAGTGTAGGTAGGTAGGGCGAAGGTAGGTCATAGATGTAGGTCACAACTAGAAGTTTCCAAAAGAATCGGCGGAAATCAAAAACTTCACGAGCCGCGACTTTTCTTTGACAAATACCGCGCGTTCCTTTGATAAAGCTGCCTTTCGCCGCTTTTAAAGGATATTCCGATATAAGAAAGTAATAAGAGATTTATGCAGGTTTAACTGTGAATCATCTTAAATTTTAATAAATTGTAAATTGATCGATATCGACTCGAAAAGTGGACTAGATTACAGTGTAGGTAGAACTTTTTCTGAACAAAACCATACCATTAACAATTTCCACTTTAAATTTTATTCAATTAAATCATCACCATCATCATCTCAGCCGTAGGACGTCCACTGTTGGACAAAGGCCTCCGAAAGGACCTATCCGAAGCAGCCTGGATCCATCGTCGACCCGCGTTCCTTATCAGGTAGTCTGTCGACCTTGTGGGTGGACGTCCTACGCTGCGCTTGCCTGTCCGTGGCCTCCATCCGAGAACCTTCCGGCCCGAGCGGCCGTCGTCTCTCCGTACTATGTGTCCTGCCCGCTGTCACTTCAAATTACTAATCCGCTGGGTTATGTCGGTAACTTTCGTTAAAATAATTTTTTTTTACGTTAAGATCGGCAGACAGGCTGACTGTCCACTTCATGGTAGGTGGCTACCGTCGCCTATAATACAAGCAACGACAAAGCTGCTGCAAGTGCGCTGCCGACAATAGGATTAAGGATAAGGCTCTGGCATCCCTTACTTCACTCACCGAAACACAACAGCACACGTGCTGTTATTTCACGGTGGTCTTCTGTAAGGGGGTGGTTACTGCCGCCAGACGGGCTGCCCAAATGACTGCGAAACGCAGTGTACCCTCTGCCACTACTTTCCAGATCCAGACCAGACACAAATTTGAAAAGTTCATTTTTCAAAGTTGACCCTGCCGGGAACCGAACCCGGGAACCCTAGAACAGAGCGCCCTAAACACCCTAAACAATCATCCAATGTAGATGATCACGTGTAATTTTAAACTAAACAAAAATATTACAGATTAAGTATAAATATTAATATATCACAATATGTTTGTCCGTCTGGTTAAGACGCACATCAAATTCTTTGAAAAGCCCCCTTAGAAATCAACGCAAGATACGGTCGTTCATGTCACAGTACTCCAATCTTACAAACTCAAAGTTTTTGTTTGAGTTGATCTTCAAGTATATCTTGAGCACATCTTCAATTATGAAATGTTGAAGAAGCAATTCTCAGACAACACATATATTAGAGAAAAAAGAAAAACACGATAAATTCGTGGTTATATCACTTATTACTTCGACGTACCATAAATTTTTTATTCCGCTGCTCAATAATTGACCGTAACAGCCCGAAATTAAAGTACACTTTCAACAATGTATTGTGAAAATAATTTAGTTGCGAAGTAAATTTGCCTGAATTTATAGCTAAAGCATTATAATTACGGTTTATAACTCTCCAAGGTTGTTTATTGTCGTTATTACGACTTAAGACTTAGTCCTTAAACTTAATATCCCGATGCAAAAACGAAATCAGTCTGAAAGGCTTTTTTTGGTTTTTAGAAGTAGAGAACGCAATATATGTGGCCAGATCCCAGATCAAGGGTAGTTTCGAGCACATTGGTCGAGTGGTTAAGGTTCTTGCCTTATTAGTGATGTCTTGGGGTCCTGGGTCCGATTCCAGGCAGGGCCAACTTTGGAAATACACTATTCACAGTTGGATACGAGTGTATCTGGCAAGGTGTACGACCTTTGTAAGTTTGTAAAATAAGAGCATGTGTGCTATTGTGTTTCTGTGAGTGAATAAAGGATGCCAGAGTCCATTTCCCTATCACCTCCTAACATTTTATCCTTAATCCTACTTAGGTCGGCAGCGCACTAGCAGCACCTGTGGCATTGATTTTGTTAATAGGCGACGGTAGGAACCTACCATCAAGTGGACCGTCAGTTTGTCTGACTACCTTACGTTGTTTCCGGCCTGGATTTGGCCTGGAAAAGTAGGGGTCATTTGGGCAGCCCGTCTGGCAGCAATAATAACCCCCTTACAGAAGACTCCCTTGAAATAACAGTATGTGTGTTGTTGTATTTCGGTAAGTGAGTAAGGGATGCCAGAGCCCATTCCTCTACCCCAATTCCTTATCTCAATCCCTGGTGCATCACCTGTGGCGTTGCTTGCGTTTTAGGCGACGGTAGCCACCTAGCATCAAGTGGAGCGTCAGCCTGTCTGTCAACCTTAACATAAAAAACGTACGAAAATTTTTGAAAAGGGAATTCTTGACATCGCTCGAACAACGAGCGAACTTACTCACAGACAGCGCCCTACGCTCACTTTCTTTATCTATCTCTCATCTATTGCATAAAATATTAGTTTAGTTTAGTTAACCTGTCGTTATTCATTTCTCGAGTTACTAAATACATAATAGGGATATTATGCATATTATGTGCTGCATTAGAAAAAAAAATGCATCGGGACGAGTCACTGTTTATTATAAATATAAATTTGTATAATATTTTCTATTAATTAATTTGAATTTTTTAAATATATATTGAATATTTGTTAGGTTTGTTGCCGCATTCTTCATCGTAGAAACAGGTTTTCGAACCGGCGGTAGATAAATTTAAATTTGTTGCCTTAATCTACCCATAAATACTTAATAACAACAACAAATAAGTCTCTATTTCGATCCGAGATTCAACAGGTAAGTTGTATTGTAGCTACAGAGTTAATGCGTGCATTTAATGGTTGTACATTTACTACAAAGTGACCTTAATGTGTAGCGAGGAATTATTAACGCTACGTAGAAACAGCAGTGACCATTACGAGCTCGAGTCTCGTGGGAAATTTAAAGATGGAGTCCGGAGACATAATCACTCGAAAAGCGGGCGCGGGCTTGTTAAAGGCTATTTATTTATTTTTCAAACAACAGCGACGAGTACCTCCTTTTCGTTTTGTCTTTTATAAAATTACTAGCATCTCGCTATAGGATGCAATTTATTTCTGCAAACTATATATACACCTCGTTTATGGTTCTTTCGATTAGTGAAAACCGTATACAAATCCGATTGGTGGTTTAAATGAAGTTTAAATGACTTTATTTTGTAATAATGTAAGGAGATAAACGCGACAGTAGCTCTCTGTTTGTTAAATAAGGTAAATTATTCCATTGATTTTGATGAAGCTTAATTCCTACATCGAAAGATCCCTTGAAAGGGACTAAGTAAATATGCTTTTAAAATCAATCCCCCAACGGAGTTCAATAAAGAGAATGTTTACTAATATTATATATTAGTTAGGCTTTTCGATACAAACAAGTAACAAAAAATGACTTCTAAGCCTGAGCTCTAAGCCTCTTATATTTTATTTGTGTTTTTCGATTTTACATAGGCTCTTCCGCAAATAGTTATTGAATTAAAACTCGCCCTCGAGATGAGTGTGGTTCTAGTCCTTGTAAGGGCCCGGCCCTTACAAGGAATAAACTTAACTAATTATTAACTATGAGGGACCGGTTAGCCCTGGAAGGCCACTTGCAACAGCCACGGCCGGAACAAGTGGTCCCCAGGCGGGGAGGTCTCTCGCAGGCACCTTATCCTGGTCGCGCCTCGGAGGTGAGAAGCGGCGCGGTGTCGGAGTAGCTGCACGTCGTGGTCATCATCAGCAAGCGCCGCATTTGCTGCAGTGATGGGGTCATCCTGGTCCAACAGGATGTGTCGAGGTCTTCTTCTGAAACGAGAAAGAGTATTATTAGGATCATAGTTATTGAAATAAAAAATAAATATTGAAATAAATAAATATTTATAATATGAAAAAAGTTTAATTAATACTTTTCAAAGTATTCCCCTCCAATTCTTATGCACTGCATTCGGGTGAACCAGTTTTCAAAAAGTTTTCAGTGTTGAATTTTCGAGCATGAAGCATTTTTTTAACTTGAGAAATAAAATAATAAACGCATGGAGCTAAATCTAGGCTATACGGAGGATGGAGTAACATATGTACCCCCCGAATTTGTCAAATAGTCCATGGTTCTAACAGCTGAGAGAGCGGGCGCGTTTTTTTCTAAAATGAATGCCACGGACGCTTAACTTGGGCGCTCAACTCCCCGAAAGCTTGAGGCAGATAAACTTCGCAATACCATCCACTACTAGCTGTTCCACGGTTTTCTAGTAGAATTACTAATCCATTGCGTTGAAAAAAAAAAAGGTTTATTAAGCCTCAATAAGGCTCCGACCACAAACAACTTTTGTGGACAACTCGTCCTCTTCAAACACCCATTGTGTGGATTGCCGCTTTGTAAGAGGATTGTAGCAATAAATTCAAAATTCGTACGTTGTAAAGTTGTAGTATGCGTTTTGTTAACTTTTTTTATGAATCTCCTTCGAACTTTTCAGCATAAATTTACACCAATCAACACGCCGCCGCGCCGCGCCGGGACTTCCTCTTCCATGAGAAAATGAGGTATCCATCGCGAAGCAACCTTCCTAACTTTAGGGTGTTAATGCAGGATGGTGGAAACTGCCTGTGATCCAATCTTCAGTTCAGCCTGAACCAGATGTGTAATATGTCTATCCTCCCGCCATAACACATGAGCTACTTACTGCAATTAGTGGTCGGCCAAATCAATAAGTAACTATTGCTAACGCAGAAGCAGATTTCCCAAAAGTAAAGCAGTTTGTAAAAATTTTGTGAGATTACTTGAAGGTTACACCTCGTTTATAATCATACAAACTCATTGCATGAAAATCTTCCCGCGAGATGTCCATTGTTGCAAACAAAAGAAGAGTGACAGTTAATCTTTAAAAATATTTTAAAAAAGAACTACACATAGATGGCCAATGATTTTGATCAAGGAAATTTGTATTAAAATTAGCAGTCAATTCAAAATAGTTTCACGAAAAAAGAGATTGTATTTATTTTGTGACTAAAAATTTTCTCCTATTTATTTAATAAATATTTTTTTATTTGTCATCCCCTGTGCTCTTTCATTTACTTCATACTCCTCCTATTATCTTTGCTTATAGAAACACTGGCCAATCTTTAAAAACTACTTAGAGATCCCTTACGATATTTTTTCAAGGTAGGTAATTATATTGAGGCTCCGTAACTCACGATGCCAAACTTTGTCAGAAAACTTGAATAAAATACTAAGGACGTGAGAAGAAATTGTGCTGAGACCTATATACATATTCTATAGTAAGCCTACGTCATAAGTAATAAAGTTAAGAATTGGGTCTGACAGGCAAGTTGTGTTTCTGAATATTAAAACTGCTGGAAGTTATTTATAAACTCGTTTCAAAGTCAATTGTGTGGACAATTTTTTACTACGAGTTTTAATCGGCCTGAGAAAAACAGGGTTACTTATATAGGCGTCTGTCTAAATAGTGATAAAAAAATGATGTAATGGCAGGACATAGTGAGGATAAATGGAGCAGTCCATTTATTCGTGGTAACCTGTTGTTTTTCTATACCTTAGTAGTGATGTAAAAATCCTAAATTTTTCTTTGAGAACCCTTGCAGCCCTTTAGTAATCCTTTGTGTTTATAAGGGATGGTACACACTTACCTACCATCAAGTGTACTGTTGACTTGTTGACCAACACAGACGTGGCTGTAATATTTATATCTAACTAGCGACCCGCCCTCGGCTTCGCCCGGCGTGCAATTTTTATGTATATGAACATTCCCCGTTTATCCCTCTTTCCGTTAGTGAAAACCGAATTAATATCGGTCTACCCGTTCACGCGTGGTGCCGTGACCAAGGGAAATGGGAATTCATTTTTATATATAAGATATATAAAATTCTCGTGTCACAGTGTTTGTAACAAAACTCCTCCGAAACGGCTTGACCGATTCTTGTGAAATTTTGTGTGTATATTTAGTAGGTATTTTCATCCTCCTACCCCCACCCACAATTTTTTATTAGCGCTTTTAGTATTTTTATATGAACAATATCCAAATAATTTAACCGTCGTACATTGAAGTGAAGTGTCGCTTCATTTTGACACATGGTTTGAAAATAAAATTGAACCCGATAGGTGGCGCCACAATCGGGCTAGAGAATTATTTTCTGGTTCGGGCAGGACAACGTCTGCTGGGCCAGCTAGTTAATATACGTTAATAACGTATAGTTAATATATAGTTAACTATAGTTCTATAGTAGTTTATATTTTTGACGAGCCCATTGGATGAGCGGTTATGGTGCCTGCTTTAATGCTCTGTCTCAGTATTAAAATTACAGACATTCCTGTTTATTATTCAAGGAACATTCCATAGTAAAATTTATTCCTTGTGACCCACATTATCAACTACGGTAATAAAAATAATTACATTTTTTTACAGACATTTTATCGAGTTTGATTTCTTCCGTACCTACTCCGCGTATGAGCGTAATTTGAATGCAGTTTTTATTTTTTCAAAAATCGAAACCTTAATTCCTAAGAACAAATTAACTCGGTTTGACATTTATCTCACTGACCCATTTGGATTGATCACCTGTACATTGTATTTTTATGGCTATATATATTTAGGACTTGTTTCACAATGTGCTAATAAAGTCCCGAATAGTAATTCGACGAATAAAATACTTGTCAGATAAATCCTTCCATTAACTTGCTATGCGTTTCACAATCATCCAACTCATAACTAAATCTGCTGATTTGGTAGTCGACAGGTGCGAGTTGGCAACGTCTTATTCTTTCGTTCCGATTCGAGCGTTGATTAATGTTATACGAATTATTATGCCATAATTTTATTACAAATTAAATAACTGTATTTTTTCTGATAAAATAATTATTAATGTTACCGGTTTCATCGTTTCAATCTATATAAAGAATATTTTTGCTACATAAACACTAAAAGAATACTTTGGTGCGAAGCATATTTTGCAGGTAACGAAACGTTTCTTCTATATTCTGTGTTATTGAACGTCCTTTATGTTTTATTATTGTTATTGCGATTCGAAATTTTCAAGGTAATGAAATATTGAAGTCGTTATTATAAAACGTAGTATATATATATAATGAATGGCATTATATAAATACCTATAATGACAGTGATTATATATGACAATAACCCAAATTTTATAAAAAGAAATAAAATAAATGTGAAAGCGTGAAAGGAGATAAAAAAAATATCGTTTTCATCTTTCATCGCCTCGTAAATATCCATTTTAATTGAAAACTTATTGAATAATAGCAAAATGTAAAATTAATATGTCAACTATCAGTGCTATTCGTCGGTTAAGTATGATAGTGGCCACATGATCTAACCTATAACTTATTCGGCAGTTTAACAGCTGAATAGCGCTAAGCAACGATTGTGAAACGCACACAAAGCGTTTACTGGACAGTTAATCGACAAATAGCCTAATTGTAACTTTATTCGGACATTGTGAAACAAGCCCTTAGTAATTATACTATCGCATACAAACAAGTTCGTCAGTATGGTGTTGTAAAGATAAATCACTGCAACTTGGGATAACGTCAAACAGTGTTTTTTTTGAATAATTTAGGATGCTGTATAATTTTGCATATAACCCGTGTGGTGGTACATTACTATAATAAATATTTATATTTTGTTATATTAATATATATTATAATTTTATTATATTGCTAGTAGTATATGACGTCTATAGCGTCTAAGAAATTCAATTAATTCCAGTAATTAGAATTAAAAGGATTTTTTATTAATAGAAAAATAGAATAAAATCTGTTTCGAAGACGTTACATTTCAACCGACAACGTAATACTCGGAGCAAAAGTTAATGCGACACAGAGAGACACGTATTTTCTCAGTACTCGGGAAATACACATAATCCTGAACAAAATGTATTCAGCGAATATCGAATTATGATAATCCGCAACCTCAATATGGTTTCGAACTTTGCGGAAATTTTTGACGAAAGAAATTTCATGATAAAGTGGAAAGTTTTAATATGTAAAACCAATTACACAGCGCCGGTAATATTTTATTCAGTGATTATTTTTTTGAACCCTCTAATTGTAGGTTTGAATAAACTTTACAGTAATATATGAATAGCATAAGATAAATTGGTGATATTGTTTTATATGCAGAAATGTCGTAAATATACTTAAAGGAAAATACAAAAGATAAATTAGCCAACAAAATTGTATGCGATACGATAGTTAAATGTGTATTAAATTTATGTATTTTTTTTTAATTTATTTTTTATGTTAAGATCGCAGACAGGCTGACGGTCCACTTGATGGTAGGTGGGTACCGTCGCCTATAACACGAGCAACGCCAAAGGTGCTGCAAGTGCGCTGCCGACCACAGTAAGGATAAGGAATAAGGGATTAGGAGGGGATAGGGAAATGGGTTCTGGCATCCCTTTACTCACTCACCGAAACACAACAGCACACGTGCTGTTATTTCACGGTGGTCTTCTGTAAGGGGGTGGTTACTGCCGCCAGACGGGTTGCTCAAATGACTGCGAAACGCAGTGAGTGTGCCCCGCCACTACTTTCCAGATCCAGACCAAATTTGAAATGTTAATTTTTCAAAGTTGACCCTGCCGGGAATCGAACCCGGGAACCCTAGAACAGAGCGTTAAGGCAAGCACCCTAACCACTCATCCAACGGGTTCGTCAAATATGAAATTCATTATAAAAGATTTAGGATTTAATTATAAAAGATTCAGGGTGAATTCAGAATTTGCCTGAGTGGATGTAAAATGCTTACTATCAATATTATTGACTAACTTCAACATTTAATGGATAACCCTTTAAAACCTATCTGTTTAACGATTTTTACATAATAAGAAAACAGCACCGTAAGCATAAAAGGACCTTCGCAGGGTTAAGGATAAGGGAGTAGAAAGGGATAGAGAAAATGGGCTCTGGCATCCTTTACTCACTCACCGAAACACACTGCCACCAAATGGGCTGCCCAAATGACTGCGAAACGCAGTGTGCCTCGCCCTAAAGATAAGGATCAATGGGATCGTCAATGTTAGGAGTCAAAAGATATTTTGGTGGTTTAGAGAAAGGAGCACTACTCCATAGACAGGTCTTAGTCACAGCCTGGACTCAGCAAACTATTTCTTTTTGAAGTTATTATCCTGGCTTGCATTTCAGATGATATCTAAATTAGATCGGTTTATTTCAGTAATGAAATATTCTTTTTAAATTTCATGTACACAAACAAATTCAACATCAATAATACAAGTCGTTCAACGAAAAAAGGTATAAAAAAATAAACACTCGCCCATAATAACCTAATTTTCTCTCCCAAAAAAAGAACACGTCGCGTTTGGTCGGCGAATAAGGGAAATAGTAGAAAAAAATAAAAGCCTTCTCTGTTATTTTGTCACAAGTTAATTTCGCTGTCCTTTTTATCTCATTCAATCTTCGTAAAGGGTAAGTTTTATGATAAGACTATCTTTCGACAAACACCCGTATCAGTAAGTAAAGCTGTTGGTTTATAATAATAATCTTTTTCTTCTATATATATAAAAATGAATCCTTGGTCACGGCATCACGCGTGAACGGGTAGACCGATTTTGATTCGGTTTTCACTAATGGAAAGAGGGAATGTTCATATATATATAAAAATGGCAAGCCGGGCGAAGCCGGGGGCGGGCCGCTAGTTACTGAATACTTCTTTGATTTCTCTTAAAAACAACCAGAATTTTATTAATTTTAAAAGACGCAGTATATCTAACAGAAGTATTTTAAAAAGTTTCATTTTTGTTATCAGTCGTTTTTATTTTTCAAATAAACTATGTTTATTTATTTATTAACAACTTTATGTAGGTACATTCTGGTACAAAAGGCGGACTTAATGTTAAGAGCATTCTCTGCCAGGCAACCTTTTTATTCTATATTATGTTGTCATATAGAATAAAAACAAATTAGTCCCGACAAGAAAAACTCCAGATCTCAGCAATTCCTAAATCGAGGTCATTCCAAATCCATTGCCTAACAAATGTGGTGCCTTTTTATTTATAACAATTGAATATGTATGTTATTATTGAAAGTATACAGTAAAAAAAAACAATTGATGATTATGGGAAATCATATAATAATAATAATAAATAAAATTTATTGTACACTTTAAACGACGCATTTTTCTTTATTTATAAAAAACAAGCGACCAACCCCTGGTTTTGCATGGACGTATTATTTTTCTGCAAATTGTATACACAAATCTTCCTCGATTAACGCTCTATCCATGAGTCAAAACCGTATCAAAATCCATTGGGCGGTTTATAAGAATTCATAACAGACAAAAGAGGAGAGCGACTTTATTTTATATTTAACGACCCGGCTAAAATCATTTCTTAGCTGTTATAAAATAAATTCCAAATTTCAGCTTTACAGGCTTAATAGTTTTGGCTGTGTGTTGATAATCTGCCAGGATAAACGATTTTTATAAGTATAGATTATAATATGTATACATATCATCCTTGCATACTATAAAATTAAGTCGCTAGCCGAGTCTGTCTGTCTGTCTGTATATCCGATAAATCCTAAATAACGCAACGAATTTTGGTGCGGTTTTCACTAACTGAAACAGTGTTAAACAAAGAAGATATTTATGTATAATTTCCAGATAAAAATTGCACCCGTGCGAAGCCAGGAGTGGGAACAAAGCCAGGAGAAAAAACAAAAAGAAAGATTCCGGCAAAGGCGAAGACGATAAAGAGGATTATCATAATTACAATATTTTTTCATTATTTATTTATTATTTTTTGTTTGTAAACCGATTGGAATGAAACAAGCACTACATGTTATGGGAAGCTTGCTACAAATACATCAGTGAAAATCGCATTCAAATAGGTTAAGCCGCACAGACAAACAGACAATAATTCTAAAAACTATTTTTTGACCTCGGTAACATAAGTAGAACGTCTACAATTTTTTTTTTTTTTTTTTAATATTAAGTGTACAGACCCGGCTCGTCTACGATGTATAGTTATAGATAAGCCTATAATTATGCCGCTAATTAGTAGCGGCAGGGCAATTGCTTTTCGCAGTCAAATAGGCACTATGTCTGATGGCAGTAACAACCGTGAAATAATAGCATGTATGCTATTGTATGATGGTTGGTTAAGAGAAGACTTCTTTCTCATTTACGATCGGGAACGGATTTATAAGGTACTATTAGCTACTGTTATCTGGCAGACTTCGTCTACGTTGAAAAAGAAAAAATATAACGCCTGATAAAATATATGAGTATTCATTTTTATTGTTGCATGTATTGCTGTTATGGATATTTATTTTTATGATACCTCGGGAACAGTACTTTTGTCGGGATGAAAGGTATCCTTTGTTATTTTATAAGTTCCTGACAATGTATATGTAAAATTGCATGATAATCGATTGAATAGTTAAAACTTGAAACCGAATAAATTGGCAAACGGTGTTACTAAGGATATATTGTTGTTTTCATACAGTAGAAACATACCACCAAATGGATCGTCAGTCTGTCTGCGGACTTTTATCATAAAATATATTTCTTCGGATAGTTATGACACATAAGATCAGTTAGAGGCGACTCCAACCGCAAAACTCGTCCCGCACTGAATTGCTAAGGAGGAGTCGCTACCCGCCGTACTTGTAAATCTCGGAAATATCTATTTAAAAATTAAATAAAGTATAATTCAAATTTTTCTTTTGATGAGACTTCAGATAGTGGATCTTAAAATTTATTTTAAGAATTAGCTATTTAAAATATTGATTATTAAGCAAATCGCACGGTTACAACATCGATATTAGACCGCAACTTAGTAATTTTTTATACATATAATTAAATATAATTTAAAAAATAATTATGATGATCCCCTTTCATGTATCCTGCAGATGATTTGAGTATTTTTTAAATTATAATTATTATGATAATTTAAAAGGAAAACGGTTACAAATAAGTGTTTTTTTTTATCATTAGGGGCTGGCGTCGCCTTAAGTGAAAAAAAAGTCAAGAATAAAACATATTTGTTCATTACCACAAAAGAGGTCTGTGAAATGACCCGTTCAGATATACATACATATAATACATTTAAATATACAAAAATAAAAGTATTAACATTGACTTATATAGACGCCGGTCTTCAATGGCGACCTTCATATCATAATACCAGGTTTAATTTATATGAATAATACATTAGACATAGCTTAATAAACTTAGTCGCATTAGGTATAACCAGAATATATTGCGGAATGCTGTGAAAATGTGTTACGATTTTATTAATTTTATAGAATACTAGCGACCAACCCCCGGGTTCGCCCGGATCTACAATATGTGTACACAAACTTTCCTCGTTATCACTATCTTCACCAGTGAAAACAGTATAAAAAATCGTCGGGTGGCTTAAAAGAAGTTAGCAGAGAAACAGGTAGAGTCGGAAAGCGACTTTATTTTATAACCAGCTGAGCCCGCAACTTCGTACTCGTAGTATTCGGTATAGCGCGCAACTTTTTTGTTTGTAAACCTATTGGAATAAAACAAACACTAAATGTTAGGGGAAGCTTGCTACAATAAATCAGTGAAAAACGCATACAAATCGGTTAAGTTGTTTCTGAGATTAGCGTGCACAAACGCACAGACAAACAGACCAAAATTCTAAAAACTTTCTTGACCTCTGTAACATAAGTACAACGTGTACCAATTGTTCTTTTTTTTTTTTTTTTTTTAAATGTGTACAGCTTGTTTATTATATGTATAGATATTGACCAGTTGTTGCGTGCTGCTCCGCTCTATTTAAACGTAGATTTTCCTCATATATTTAGCTTAGCTGTCATCCAACACTTTGTCTTCTCTTTGTCTCTCCAAAAGATAATTGAAGCACTCACCACTAATCGTTTTGTAACATAAAATACATAATACTACCTTTCAGCCATACGAGTTAGCTTAGTTTTCTATCTGCATTAAGCCTAAAGCTAGGTTAAAGCTAAGTTAAGATAAAGCTAGGTAGGCATATAATGTAGCTGAATTTTTTCCATGCCTAACCAGTATCAAAAAGTATTTGGTACTAAGAACAATGAAATGCTCTTTTTCTTTTACAGAAAACAATCGTTTTTCAAATAATGAATTTTCTAATAGAAATCGAATTACTATATCTATAGATATATATTACTTGTCTACGTAGCGATTCTTACGGAAGATTTAGCTAAATTGATGCGATGTAGATAGTGAACTAACATAAATAAAAGCCGTTTCGTTTATAACCACTGCAAAGACTTCTTGTATTTTCTCTGAACATAACCTACATATTTCTAGTTAAACATTTTAAAATCGATGTGTACACTCGATTACAATAAATTCGAAGAGATAAATATTTATTAATGCTCTAATGACAAAATTTCAAGTAGGTGCAGGGCACAGTGCGTTTCGTAGTCATTTGGACAGCCCGTCTGGCGGCCGTAACCACTCCCTTACAGAAGACCACCATGAAATACCAGCATATGTGCTGTTGTGTTTCAGTGAGTGAGTAAAGAATGCCAGAGCCTAGGAATGGAATTAACAAAAACTTTTTTTTCTTTGCTTTTTGTATAGTATCTTTAATCAGTTTAACCCAAACCAAATGTTTTAACTTTCACATTTACAATATGCAAATAAATGGTGTAAAATTGAGGACATTTGTATTTCTGCAACGTTTTTTCGCCGACAGTACATTTGCATATCTGTTGGAACTAGTCAGCACAGTGAGACCGTGGAAAGAGCACAGAAGCCAGGATATATGTTATATCCGTTTGAGGACCGAATGACATATAATATCCGAGTTTATGAGGCAGGCAATGACAAACAACGGAATCGCTGTGCGCTACACACAGATGTCCTAGTTTGGTGAGCGTTCTGTTCATATTACATTAAATATACCTTAGTGAAACGCTATTATAATATAAAGTCCGCTAATTTGTTCTAAACAACCTAACGGATTTTATTACGGCTTTCGCTATAGAAAGAGGAAAATAAAATTGCATCCGTGCAAATGTTGGTGATTCGAATTTGGTAGGGTTTTTAAGAGGGCACTTTCCAACTCGAACTGCTTACTTATTCCATATTAAGTAATTCCATGATTACTCATTAATTATAGGTCACAACAATACATAAAAAAAACATGATTTTTCTGGGACATAATATGAAGGTTTGCATCCGAACAAAAAACTGAAATTAATTTTATATCTAGTATAATTAATTTGTAAAATGTGCAGAATTTGTGACATTTTCGCGGGATGAATTCTTGTTATTACTGACTAAAATTCAAAAATGTTTTTCAATGGAAACATCCTACCTATAATGTACATTTGAAATTGGGATGGCAATAGCTACCATCTATAAAGGTTTTTCTAAAATATTGGAATTGTTGGCGTATGTTATTCACATTATAGTAAGTTGAGACAACAAATTCTCCCAAATACCTATTACTGAGTTTCCACGCTCGTACAGCGCCACCTTAACGTCTCTCTCTCTCTCTGTGTGTGTGTGTGTTTGTGTGGTTGTGTGTGTGTGTGTTGATTTTGATCCGGTTTATTTTGTTTAAAAGCTGACGTAATCGGGATATTTTATAGCTACAATTTATAAAGGTCCGTTCAGGAGTTTGAAGATTATCAGTTGATGAAGGGATTTCACTAACTTCCACAGGTTCAATACATGTGAAATTTGGTATATTGTCACTTCGGTAGTATTTTCATGACACAGTATGATCTTGGTCTGATGCTGCAGCATCAAGTACCCAACTCATCAGCAACTTACAGCAGATATATTGAATTATACATGATTTTATTGTAATCATCAGCCGTCCAACGGTTGGTATTCTAGTTATTAATTTATTAAAAAAAAACAGTAATGTATTATTTTCTTATATTATATATACTAGCTTTTCTCGCGACTTTGTACGCGTTGAAAAACGAAAATATATGGGTTATAACGTCTCACATCATCATGTTGCACATAATGTTTGCTGTTAAATATGGTTATGTCAAATAAACGATTATTATTATTATTATTATTATTATTATTACATATTTATCACTGTGACGACGGTGGCGCCGAATTTTTTATATTTTTAGACGATTTCTCGGAAACGTGACATTTTTTCAGTGTATCTTATATATTATTTCAGGTAATAAGCTATGCGTGTGCCAAATTTCATCCAAATTCGTTAAGCCAATTTTGCGTCATTGGGAAACAAACATCCAAACATACAAACGTGGCGCATCTCTTTTATAAAAACGAAGTTCATCTATTGCTCCAAATAATGAAGTAAAAAATAATAATTACAGTTATTGTAGTACGAAATTCATTTCTTTATCGTTTCCCAATTTCCCAAGATGCATTTTGATTGATGATTGGTGTGGCGGGCGAGCTTCTTATTTGTTTAACCGTTATTCAGTGTGTCAGAAACTGGAAGGTGACCTTCTCAAACTAATCTGGCGCGTGTCCAAACAACATTAGGAATGTTCTGAGGATATTCGCGGGGAGGTGAACTCAGTGATATTAGTGTCACACTCGTATTTCGTCTCACAAGTAGACTTGATTATAAATTTTTCTTATGTAAATATTGTCAGACAGGCTGACGGTCCACTTGATGGTAGATGGCTACCGTCGCCTATTAACACAAGTAACGTCACAGGCGCTGCAAGTGCGATGCCAACTTTATTAGGATTAATGATATGGTATTAGGAAAGGGTATAGAAATGAGCTCTGGCATCCCTCATCAAACTCACTCATCAAAACACAAAAGCAAACTGCAAATGCGCTCCTGACTTCAGTAGGATTATGGATAAGGAATTAGTAAGGGATAGGTAAATAGGCTCTGGCATTCTTTACTCACGCACTGAAACACAACAGCACATATGCTGTTATTTCACGGTGGTCTTTTGTAAGGGGGTGGTTACTGCCGCCAAAAGGGATGCCCATGACTGCGACTGCCAGATTCAGACCAGAGCCAAATATGAAAAGTTAATTTCCAAAGTAGTCCCTGCCAGGAATCAAACCTGGAACTCCTGAGTCAACGCTAAGGCGAGCACCCTAACCACTTATCCAATGGGCTCGGTTTTAAATAAATTATATTATAAAAAGATGTGAACAGGCCAACATATTATATGTATTATATATTCCTGTGTAGGTAAGGAGTTATGGGTCTCTAGACCACCACGCTAATGCAGCACACTTTGCAGGTACGACCCTGCAAAGTACGACCCTGCCATGCTTGTGTTACAGGTGATGGTAGCCACCTACCATCAAGGAAACATGAGCTTATTAAAACCTTTATTTAAAAAGAATTGAATTGATTTTTTAAAATTTATTTACAATATCAATGAAGACTAAAAAGGCCATTTCAAAATCAGGCCATATTTTTTAACTTACACTTTGGAGATTTTGGTAATAAAAGTCTTTCTTAATTTCAGTAATTTCCTGTGTATATTTCAGGTTTTTGTAAATTTAAAAGACATTAATATCACTTTACAGACAATTTTAGAGATTATCTTGGGACACAAAGCCCAAATAGAGCGTAAGCCGTGCGTGTTCTGGTATTGAATAAACGGTAACGCCCCCTGACACGCTGGATTTTATGGAAAGCATTGACTATACCGCCTCTGGTAGGGCGATTCGTAGCTCTGTGTTTTAATCTCTTTAAGTAGTTTATTAAAAATTTGACCGCCATAAAATAAGCATTATTTTTACAAAATTGTTAACGATTCATTGGTTTAAGTAAATTATTTTAATAGTGAAATACAAGGGTAGTTTACTCAAGTTTAAATAGTACGTATACTATGATGTTCTTCCTAATAAATCATACATTTCAAAGATATACATTACAATACATACATGATAATGAAGGAATAGATTTTCTCCTAAAAAATGGGATACAGCTGTCTGGAAAATCAACGCATGACCCGTGACTGGTCCATAGTCTATACTTAGGTACTAATGGTAGTCACACACGTAACTGCGCAAGTCTAGTTTGCACATTGCACAAGTATACAGAAACGTGTGTGGGAAAATCTTGCGCAAGTTTCTAGACTTGCGCTAGTTTAAAAAACTCTCGATTTTCGATTCCGAAACTTGCGCAAGTTTACTTGAACGTGACGTGTGGCAGTACCACGTTCAAATTTTTAGTACTGCCATCTTGTACACACTTCTTGGGGTCAGTTTCGCGCCAAAATGTCTAATGAGGGACCGGAAAGACATAGAGTTCGAGAGGTTTTGGAAGATTTTATTAATATGTATAAAATGAACTAAGTGATTAGCAAATTAAATATAAAGATTATCACAAGATAAAAAAACATAGATAAAAAACAGCTGTATACAATAAATTAATAGAACAATAAAAAAAATTCGTACCGAAAACTAACAGTGCTATTATTGTTAAAAAAAATGAATAGCTTACATAAATCTAATATATATAATTGTTAAAAAAATATTTAATAAATTTTCGTAGCTAGCCTACACCACATTATGTAGTTCATAGATATAATTGCGCAAGTCTAGACTTGCGCAATTACGTTACGTGTGTGGCTACCATAATATTGTAAAGAGGTAAAGTTTGTTGTTTATTTGTTTGTATTCTTTATTTCTACCATAAACATTAAAGATAGGTATAAAAAAAAGAATAAAAAAAAAAGAAAGAATTTTATATTTTGTGAAAATTCCCATCATTGGGTTACATTTTATGGCACTTACATTACCGAACAGTTGGGTTAATAACGTAAGTGTTATTAAAGAAATGTAAGTTTTACGACCCACTAAACCTTAATATAATATTATATTAGTTGATTGTGTTTTGTATATGACATAAAATACGACATAAATCGGGATATACGGTAGTGTGTTTCATTATCCTTAGTCCAATATATCAAGTTTATTATGGCTCATAAACGGGTCGTACTTCAGGCGATAATGTAACACGATACGATGGTGACGTATGAGCATATCTTAGTGTATTTCTCATGGGAATTATTCAACTTGATAACGAAATGTTATATGTGTTATATATTTGTTTCTTTGAAGGAAATATTAGAGTTTCATTATTTTTACACATTTTAGATGATTTTATTTCATTTAGGGCGAGTTATTTGTTTAAAATCACGCCCACACGGTTAATTTGGTTAGCGGCCGAAGCTAAGGGCTAATGGATGAAATTTTCAGTTCAGTCTTTAGTAAGACTGAACAACACTGACAGACTGTCTAAAATAACGCTGGAATAGAATATTTCAGATACATTAACAGTAATTTTATTACCAACTAGCTGAGTACACGTGGTAATCGGTATAGCGCGTAACTTTTTTATTTGTAAACCGATTGGAATGAAACAAAACGTAACATTTACGGGAAGCTTGCTGCAATATATGAGTGAAAACCGCATTCAAATCGTTTAAGCCGTTTCAGAGATTAGCGTGCACAAACGCACAACGCACAACGACAACATATCAAAAATTTAGAACTACCGGACCGTTTGTAAGGTAACCCCCTCTATTCACTGGACTATTATGTTACTTGTGTCCTATGCGACCAACAAATCCTCCTACCATCAAATAGACGGTTAGCCTCTCTGCCATTCTTTGTAATAAAAAAAAACTTTGTGACGGCGCTAGATTACAATTAAGCAGGTATATGTTGGTTGGATGATAATTTTTTTAGATTAAGTTAATGCTGGCAGGTGGCCTCTTCATAAACTTGATTTTTTTTACTTAATTTTTACACAGCTCTTTCTGAAGACTTAATGTACTTGCACACAGCATATAACTCGCGGTGGAATAGCTATTGTAACATAATATATAGAGTACTAGGTGGTGGCCGCGGCTTCGCCCGCGTTGAAATTTAAAAAAAAAATACCGCCTGACTATTTAGTCTGACAAATATGAACAATGTAACGCCTAACATCTTTATTGCAGTTATAGCTTTGCTAGGCGTTAGACGATCCCTTGGAAACAGTACATTTTTTCTGAATGAAAGGTATCCTATGTCCTTTCCTACATCCCTGACGTGTTTGCAAAATTTCGTGATGATCGGTTTAGTAGTTTAGGCGAGAAAAGGTAATAAACAGACAAACAGGGTTACTTTCATATTTATAATACTAGCTGGTATCCGCGGCTTTGTGAACAATGTAAATCCCAACATCCTTATTGCAGCTATAGCTTTGCCAGGCGTTAGATGATCCCTAGGGAACAGTACTTTTTTCTGAACGAAAGGTACCCTTTGTCCTTTCCTGCATCCCTGACAACGTGTATGCAAAATTTTATGATGATCGGTTCAGCGGTTTAAGCGTAAAAAGGGAACAGGCAGGCAGACAGATTTACTTTCATATTTATAATGTTAGTATGGATGGATAAAAAGCATGGAGAAAAAAGAAATAACAAGTATTATCAATCACTTTTGTTTTTGCCTGCGAATTTGTCCACGTCACTCGTGAATAGTATTTTAGTTTCTGCATGAAAGGTACACCATATCCTTTTTTATAACCCCGATAACGCGAATCCAAAATTTCATGATGATCGCTTGAGCAGTTAAAGCGCGAAAATCTAACAAACAAACAAACAATTTTCGCGTTTATAGAATTACGATAAATAATTGTTTTGATAACATTAAATACTGTCGAAATGATGCAAATTAGAACTGTGTCTATCAACTTTTAAGGAAAAATTTAACATTTACTATTTTTAAATTAAGGTAGGCAAGCAAACTGGATTATTTTGATGGTAGGTGGTTACCGTCATTGATGTGCTCCGGGTGGCACGTAGGGAGCCAACCCCAGAGTGTCACAGCACACAGCACACTCTTGCGGATGGTCGGAGCTGCGAACTAGAGCTCGCTGCGACCATTGGATTTGACTTCTCTCTGCCGGCCGTAGTGAAGCCGGCAGCAGAGCAGCTTGGCGGGCGACTCAATCCTTCTGCGAAGATGTTATCTCGTAGAAGGAGGAGGCGGAGAAAGAGCGGAAGGACGACGTCCTGTCCCATCCTCTCCGTCACCGACGAACAGGACGCAGGCGGCTGGTAAATGCCCGCCACCTGGACCCCTGACAGGACTAGGGCGTTAGTTGGGGACTCTACCAACCAAGGGCACGGCGCACCTTGGCAGTTCGGGTGCGCCGTCCAAATGAGCCGTGTCCGGTTGCGGACCCTCTCTCAGTGAAACTGCGGAAGAGTGTTTGTCCGACCTCGCAACTTCACCAATAGCGGACGAGGAGGATGCCAAGAGGAGGATGCCAAAAGGTAGGTCTACCCCACTACCATCTCGGGGCAGGAGTCCGACATAACCCACCGGTCTGAAAAAAAAAGGGGAGATGTGCTGCAGACCTTGAATAAAATAAATGATGAGGCACAATATGAGCACAATAGGCATAATGACAGATTTTGAAATTCTCTTCCATAATGTAGATACAAGTCTACCTTATCCGAAAAAAACAATATTTCAGCAAAAAAACTAAATTTCAACGCGAATTATTGAATGTTTTTAAATCTATTTTGAATTACGCGCGAAAACGCTCTTAGGTGTCATGGCGGCGCGTCTGATGAACCGTGACGTCACCGACATCTCATCAGATTTTTCATTCTGTCAAAGCAAAGTCAAGCAACACGATGCGACTTACTTGGGCGTGACGTCATTCGCTCTGATTGGTGTTTCAGTTAACATGGCCGATTGCAGTTATTTATACTTCTATTTTATTGAAAATCTTATTAATCTCAATTTTAATACAAAAAATGAGTAATTTTTTAGACTCCTTTCAACATCTATTTTTCTCCAAAACCATTTATTCTTTGTTTCTTTAATAGCGTCATAATGCCTATTGCTCTAGCATTAATTAATTTCATGGTGGTCTTTTGTAAGAGAGTGTTCATTGCCAACTCTCAGGCCAGATTACAACTGTTGATTAGACTTTGCCCTGTCCTGCTTGTGGTCTTGGAAATACATTACCAAATTGATTTGACGTGTCTGACATCCCTTAACATAAAAAAGTTGAAACGTTCTATATTCGGGATAAGAACTTGAAACTTCACACACTGTTCATATAATTTATACTGTGTTCTAATTTGTTATATTTTATTCGCGGGCCGTCGTAAAGTACAATAAGGGTGCTGTAATGAACCCCAAGGGCTCATGTGTCTTGTAACAATATGTGCGTATATTTTGTAATATTAAGCAGACATATTTTTCTTTTTGTTGTGCATATCCATTGAGTACTTCTCAGTAACTTCAGCCTCAACATATTCAAGTTATAACTTTATATAAATTGAAAACTGTGCTTAGATAACAATAAATTATGTAATTTTACTCAAGTATTACCTACTTGAAAATTAAGAGTCCATGTTCAGCAGTGGAAGTTTTAAAGCTGAGTTGATGATTGATTACTTTTGAGTGATAAAATTCCTTGGAATCGTTTAATTAGAAAGAACAACGTTATATTGTTACGTGCAGAATGAGAAAAAATTCCGGGTAAAGGTGAAAGGAGCCGATTTATTCTTGCAGACCAAGATTTATTCCAAATATCATAAGGCTTCTCGATTAAACCGTTAACTCGCGAATGTTGTCGCCAATTCATTCGATGTGTCGCTAACACACTGTCGCAGATGTCTTCGTAAAAAACTATCAACTGTCGCTTCCGTATCGCGTACCGTAGCACACTCTGCTCCTCGAGCGTCCATGTCCGTTTTTATATTCGCGCAAAGACAGTCTGGATAGTCTTAGAAAGTTATCTTATTTTCAAACTAGTAAATATCGGGCTTCGGTTATTCTATCGGTTTGGTTCCTGAAACATGAACGCTATGACGTAACCGTAAAGACAAATTTCCTTTTGCACTTGTTTAAAGAGGCGTAGTCAACTTCTGTGGTAAACATTACTCTTCTACGCGAATGTTTGATGCTCCCAACGCCAATTCGCGTTCCTTCGGCCAACCGTAGCAACATGAAGTTTCTTGTCGGTTATTTTTGACAGAAAGTGAAACGGTTGTAAATTTTGATATGCACATTTTTAAAAAAACACTTTCAAACTATAAGTTATAACGTTATATAACCATAAAAAATATTCAGCACCAAAAAACAAAAATTTAGTAATTTTAACAGCTACTGGCACTTTAAACACCCGCCTTTATGGCGCGCTTGTCGTGACGTCACAGTCCTCACTAACAATCAAGTTTGAAAAATCAGGAATCATACAACTACGCGCTCGTTGTCACTGTCATTATAGACTTTGACGTCACATTAGATCTGACGGTTTCAAGTATTTTGAATTTCCCACATTTTTATGCAGTTTTTCAAAATTATTTTCTTAACGAAAAATAAATAATATTAAAAAATATTTACATACACATAATTCTAAAGCAATAATTTTCATTAAAAAAAATACTTAACCCTTTTTTTAACTAGACGCATTTTCCCTATTATTAAGATACTAGCGATCTGCCACCAGCTTCGCACGGATGCAATTTTCTTCTGCAAATTATATACAAAAAACCTTCCTCGTTCAACGCTCTTCTCGGCTATTACAACTCAAAGAAGACCTTTCACTGAAAACCTAGATCAGATGGCGCTAAACAACACATCTCATTAGTTTTAAGCTTCTAAGAAAAAAAAAGGTTTTATATTGTAATTAGCGAATTCATGAGACCTTGTCCTGTTCGAACCCAAAAAAATATTTTGTAACCCGCTCGTAGCGGATTCAATTATGACTCTAACTAAACCATTCAGGCACTTATTTAAAAACAAAAAAAATCGATTCAGTTGATTTGATACAGATGATGAATATTTTAAGAAGAAAGAGATAAAGTGTTACGTCAAAAAGATTCCTTTTTGACGTAATTTTATTAATTTTATTAATTTTATCCCTACTAATATCACAGCTAATACTATACTTAAATGTGAAATTAACTCTGTCTGTCAGTTAACTTTTCACGCGTTTACTATTCAACCGATCATCATGACATTTTGCATAAACGTTATTAGGAATACAGAAAAGGAGATAGGTAGGATATAGGTATCTTTCATTCAGAAAAAAATTACTGTTCCCGAGGGAAGATCTAAAAATAAAAAGTATAACAGCAATTAATATGTCAGATGTTATTTTGCTCAAATATTTTACTAGCTGAATTCGGCCACCCTTCGTTGCGGCCCATACGGCGGGCGGCGGCGGCGTGCGCATGGATCGCGCGGTGCTGGACACCGCTTATATATAATACTATTTGTCGTAGCGTGATATTATATAGCCTATAGCCTTCCTTGATAAATGGACTATTCAAAACAAAAATAATTTTTCAATTCGAACTAGCAGTTCCTGAGATTAGCGCGTTCAAACAAACAAACTCTTCAGCTTTATAATATTAGTATAGATTTTTCAACGCGAACGAACTCGCGGGCCCCGGCTAGTAATAAATAACTAAAGAATGCCAAAGGTCAAATACCGAAATATACACGTTCCTATAAACAGAAATGCCAAGAATAATTTCTGCCAAAAATAACCGCGTTTAAGGGATGGCAAACCCCTTGTCAAATGTAATAAAGTTTAACCTTTTGTTGTACGTACATATAACCGCCAAAAGACGAGATTATTTTAGAACATCAAAGTGATCTAATTATATTAAAATATTTCCTACATTCATTCACACTAAGAAGTATAATTGGCCTTTGTTTTGTTCTAAACCTCCACATGGTGGTGATCGGCTTTCAGTTGAGTTCAATTACTAATAAGCAATCAATAGTTAACAATTGGAAATAATCAGGCAGCGTTCGGGAAATTTCGGGACATCCAAAATTCCAGAGTGCCTTAAAACAAAAGTGCCTTAAAATAAAACACAGTGTTCTTGGGAGATAGATTCGACAGTGGCCAGTAGAAGACGAAGGTGTCACTGGACACTAGACTCTGACCTATACATTAATCAAAAATAATTCAGCCAAAGAAATAGCTCATTGTAGGAAATACAGATCGCTATAATGCAAAATATACCAAGAGAGAAAAAAAATTGAGTGCTGCCATCCCTAGTCTTTCGCCCTCTGCTTCTATGTTTTATCCATTATCCGCTTTCTTAAGGTGATCGGTCCATCGAACAGATGGTCGGGCCATGGGGTATTTCGTCCGTGATCTACTTCCAAGAGTCGTCTATGCGCTGCACGACTGATGCGTCCCACCCATTTCTTTGGCCTTTGATTCTTTGTATCGACTGTTTCAATTTTCCGACGGATCGCCATATTTCGGATTAATACTCTTAAAAAAAAGGCTTAATTTCTTAATTAATTTTGATAGGATTGTCAAAATAATGTAAATTTTTCTTTAAGAAAGAACTGTTGGCTTGTTGGTTATAATATTGAGTTTATTTTGAGCAAGTGTCGACTCGTGATACATCAATTAACACCGAATGACGGTTCGTATAACGTGAGAGAACACGAGCCGGGACACGACAAAGTGATCGATTGCATCCATTGTATTATCAGAGGAGCGGCTGCTTCTGTGGATTTATTCACTGTACAATTGGAGAATAATTTAGCAGATTTTTTTTAAATTGTTACATTTTTCCCCCCACGGATACGTGGACAGGCTGATAACAATAAAAAAATAGAAATAAAAAACAAAATAAAAGAAATGCTTAAGGCGTTTTAACAATTTAATAAATTTTAAAAAAGATCACAATTTAAAATAAAAAAAGAATTACAATAAATATTTAATAAAAAAAATTAAACAGGGTCTACGTGGAGTAGCAGTCGAGCCCCTACCGCCGCCGAAAAGACTAATTTAGATCTTAAAAAAAAAAACTAAAAAAATATATAGACTAATCGTCTTAACACGTAATGTTTTTGCAAAATCGCGTCGAGAATATAAAAAAGTAAGCACGTATCTGTCCGGGTCGCGAGATAAAAACTGGAAGCTGCGCCCTCATACGGCGACTTTGTGGACGTTGACGCAGCAAACCGAGACTCGAACGGCTGCGGTTGAGCGTGGAGCCGACGTGGCCCTGGCAAGGTTACTTGCCGTACGTGGAAGATTGAATCGACCAAAACAGAACAGAACGGAACGAACAGGACACGACAGGACAGGACACCCGATTCTAATTACGGGTGTCGATTCAAGAATTGAAAATGGATAGACTAGCACGTGGAAAATTGAGGACAATTGGGACCCGAATAATTGGGAGTCGATCGGCAATGCGAATATCAGCGTGCGTCGGCGGCTGTCCTGTCGTGAAAAGAAAGCCGGCGCTCCGGCGCCTCGCATGCAGGCTTCGCGATGCGCCCTCCCACCCGCACAGAGGTCCACTCTGGCAGCCCGTCTGGCAGCAGGAACCACCTCCTTACAGAAGACCTCCGTGAAATAGCATGTGTGTTGTTGTATTTCGTAGAGTGAGTAAGGGATGCCTAATACTTTAACCATTATCTTATTAAGGTCGGCAGCGCACTTGCACATGCCTATGGCATTGCTTGTGTTAGGCGAAGGTAGCCAGCTACCATCAAATGGACCGTCTGCCTGTCTGCTGACCTTAATTGCTAAAAAAATGTATTTTTGTTTAACATCTTTGTCTCTAAACATCGTTTATACATATAAGCTAATAACGCAGTCATTTATTTATAACTATGTTGATAGTTAAGAGCAAATCAAAATGTAAATTAAATTTACCTGAAAGTTAATTGAGGAACGCGTTTTAATCATTTATGTTGGTATTTTAATCTCGTCCTGTTGCGGTTGAGAATTACGCAAGGAAAGTGTAATGGGTTTTGAAGGCAAACTAAATTCATTGAAATTGACAGGAGTGAATTCAGATTAAAATGGAATTGGGGCTTCCTTTAATATAATTAAATTTAAATTGAGTGAGCACATTGATTTCCACACTCACAAACTCCTAAGGCAGCCAATCTGGCGAGCAAGAGTAACCCCTGTTGCAGAAAACAACAGTAATTTCAGAATGTGTATTGTTGTATTCTGTTGCGTGAGTTTAAGGATGCCAGTGCCTTGACCATTTTTATATTTTATTTTGAATAAAAACCCTACAGCAGAAAATAACAACATACATTACTAATTAAATGCCACTTACAGGGTTTCTTTATGAAAACAGATATAAAATAAAAAAATCATTCAAATCTAAATGAGGTCCTGTATAAGAAGTTAAAACACAAAGTCAGGCAACGAATGTACTTGCGTAGAGCAACGTTCGGCGAACTCGCTTCAGTTTGCAGGCTCGAACATTGAGTGTTGCCCGACTGTATGACGTACGTATGGTTACACTGTGTGTATGTATTTACATATCTGTGTTTGTAACTATTTGGCCAGATCGAAATAATATAACTTTCTAGCAGTTCACTGCTTGTCCATATCGTCGCAAGTGCGATGATCTATGGTGGAGAGGCTAAAAGGTTTGGTGTTTTTTAATATAGATAATTATATATTAAAAAACAGCCGTTATTGTTCACTTGTTCACTGAGTTTGTGAAAAATTCTGTGTAGAAGCCCTGCAAGTCTAGAAAATAGTGGACACTGCGTCTCGCTGTCATTTGAACAGCTCGTTTGTGCGGCATTAACCACCCTCTTGCAGAAGACAATCGTAAAATAACAGTATGTGTGCTGTTGTGTTTCGGTGGGTAAGGAATGCGAGAGCCCATTGCCCTATTCCTTCCTAATCCCTTATCCTTTGTAGGGTACATCATCATTCGCTTTTCTCATTCATTATAAACTTTTTTGTTTCTAACCTTTTACTTATATTACATATACACTGGCCGGCGAGATTTGAAATGAAAAGGAACATGAGAACTTAAAAAGGAGTTGGACAGGGTTTTTTCACAACGACGGATCATTCTAGAGAGAAATTCCGAAAAGAGAAGGCGTACGAATTATATATACAATAATTAAAAGAGATTGAGATTTATTTTAAAAGGAATAAGAAAGGCGATCGGCCGGCGATTTTTATGACTATCACATTCAGATTGGGCTGGAACGAATCCTTCTGTTACGTCGACGAGATCCGCTTCTATCATATCTTAACTTGTGCTCCTGTCGAACAACTCCAAATCGACCCTCGTCTTTTGGACCGTGATCAACAGAAGAGATATATATTAAAGTGCAGTGTTTTCTCAAAATCACCATCTTTTCTGCTAACCAGCCACCTCAACAGTTATTCAGAATTGTTATACTACACCTTAATCGCACTTGTAGTACCTGTAGCATTATTGCTTGTGTTATAGGCGAAATAAAGCTGACATCAAGAATCCAATTTTTTTTTTTTTTTTTTTTTAGTGAAATCTCAACGGGCTCACAAATCACAATGACAAGATAATATACTAAACAGTATAGGATTTGTAAAGAAAAGCGATTTCTCCAAGCTTTACTCACCAGAAAACGATCATACCGTGCCTCTTCCAGAAACAAACCTTCTGACTGAAGGACCAGTATCTTGATAACGCTGCCAGGTCATTTAAACTGTCGAACGAATCAAATTTAGCCTTTGAGCTACGAAATTTTATTTTTATCAATTTTATCTTCCATTTTCGAGACCGCTAAATAGCAATTATAATGGGTACTTTAATATGCCACGAAAATAAGAGAATTCAATAAAAAACCAATTAATAGTCGAATTAGCGCCACAAAGTGTAGGTAGTTTTCTTTAAAAAATAAACGACATTCGAAAATTATAATTTGGAACGTACTTTTTCAAACACCACATAACTTTTATCAAAGACACATACCTACTTAATACAAAATGATTAAAAAAGTCGTAAGGATGTTTTAAAGTAGGAAAAGATCAGAACTGCCCGCTCTTTTGCAACTAAATTTGGTTTATAATTCCATACTTCAAATTAATATAACTACCAGAACCATCGATTTAAAAATTAAAACACATTTCATGAATTGTAAACACATACTTACGGCGCCATCTATCCCACCACAGAATGAAAAAGAGAACCAACGCATTTCCTGAAAGACGAGCCGGAACTCTACCAAGTTAATATGTATGTAATTTGTATATATTGTAATAGATGGCGCTGAAAGATCTTTTTGTTTAGAAACATTTTATATCTAGTAGAATCTGGCTTCGTATAAAAATCTCAGTTTTTGCCAAACTGGCGGCATTTCACTTTATTTTTATAAAAAATTAACGCAAAATAAATTTTATTCTTAAAAACACTAGTAAAATAAATAAATTAAGCGATAGATAGGCAGATAGGCTGATGACGGTTCACTTGTTAGTAGGTGGCTACCGTCGCCTATAACACAAGCAACGCCATAGGTGCTGCAAGTGCGCTGCCGACTACAGTAGGATTAAGGATAAGGTATTAGGAAGGGTTATAGGGAAACGGGCCCTGGCATCCCTTACTCATTCGCCGAAACACAACAGCACATGTGCTGTTATTTTCACGTTGGTTTTCTGTAACGGGGTGGTTACTGTCGCCCGACTGGCTGCCCAAATGACTGCGAAACGCAGTATGCCCTGCAACTGACTACTTTCCAGATCCACACCAGAGCCAACTTTGAAAAGTTCATTTCTATGTTGACCCTGCCGGGAATGGAACCCGGGAACCCTATAACAGAGCGTTAAGGTAACACTCATCCAACGGGCTCGTCAACGCATATTTAAGAATTAGTTTTCTTTCATAATTTAATTACCTATAATAAGAGGAAAAAGAAGAAAGAGGAAGAAAGAAGAGCGCGTAATTGTTTTAAATTTAAGTTAGTATTTACGCGCGTATTTTTCAAATTGCGAACTTGCACCCTAGGCTCAAGCCTGAATAGCCTGTGGGTAAATCAGGCCCTGGTCGTAGGCAACAGCTAGTTTGATTTTCACTTTTTGCTGAGGAAATAGAATCACCTAAGCGGTGATTTCATTCTACAGCCGCTCCTGAACAATAATTCAGCATCAATTTTGCAAAATTATTTATGCTATTAGCTACTTTCATTTTTCATTACATTTCTCGATGTTGTTGTTTTATTTTTTTATATCTATACTAATATATAAAGCTGAAGAGTTTGTTTGTTTGAACGCGCTAATCTCAAGAACTACAGGTTCGAATTGAAAAATTCTTTTTGTTTTGAATAGTCCATTTATCGAGGAAGGCTATAGGCTATATAACGTTACGCTACGATCAATAGTATTATATATAAGCAGTGTCCAGTACCGAGCCTCCATGCGCACTCCACCGCCGTATGGGCCGCAGCGAAGCGAAGTTCAGCTAGTTTATTATATATACACACTGCATACGAATCCGATATCGATACGATTATATAAGTTAGGCAGGGAAAGCTGACGGTCCACTTGACGTAAGGATTTCAATGCACTGCCGACCTCCATAGGATGAATAAGTGATTTTTGTTTTTCATTATATTATCCATATGATATCTAAATTCATACGAAAAAATATGAGAGCTTATAGTTTTTACAAAAATCTATACACTATTGACATAGTAATTACTATCGTAGTACTTCTGACGACGAAATGTAAAGACCACGAAAGATTTAAATTGATTTGAACAAACACATGGAAGTATTTTGTATTATAATATTAGTTTTGACAGTACGCACTACATTCTACAGTCATGAACGGCGTTACAGAATCAGATCGCGATTCTGAATCATGAAACAACAGCTCTTTGTTGTTGATTTCCTTATATCCCTTAAGGTTTTGTTGTGGTAATTGGCGACGGTAGCGATTACTAACAAGTTTACTATTAGCCTGTCTGCCTATTTTTATATAAAAAGTAACCAAGAAAGCGTCTTTTAATTGTACGTTGCGGGAATACATAGCCTACCTACCATATTTATTCCCTTTCGTGTGAGATACTAATAAGTAAAATTTACTAAGTGAAACTTTTTTTTTTCAGGTATGTAAGCCATGCAGCCCTCTATGGAATAAGGTCACAGTAGATATTAATATCATTAAGGTATAATATATACTAAGTTAATACTTATTATGCTAAGAACGAATAAAAGCAGTGACATTTTTAAAGCTATGAAAATACTTACATATGAGGTACGCGAATCTACTTGCGGTTATAAGTAAATATTTTCGACGGAAAAATGTTGCGTAACATCTATGGAGCTGTATAAATTAATTCATTAACTTCTTTTTTGAAAAGATGACTTACAGAATGAGGACGGAAATTATTAGATACAATAGCTTTAAGTTGAACAGTAAGCTTTAAGTTTTAAGTTTTAGCTCGTAGGGCGCGCGCGGTACTAACATTATACATGTTATTAGAATACATTTTTTATTTTTCTAAACTATAAGTAGCGTAAGTAACTCCTTATAAATCAGTTATCTGCCAGTTAAAGTCACGTCAAAATCGGTATACCGATTCGGAGATTAGCCAAAACAAAGACACAGACAGGCAAAATTTTTTAAATTGGATTTGTGTTTAGTTTAGTTTAGTAAAACAGTTATTTTGAGATTACAAACAGACACTTAAATTTTATCCATTAGTATAGATTTATTTAACTTGTGATATTATTGTTTTTTTTTTTCATTTAATAAACAGTAGCAAATCGTGTCACGGTTCATACGGAAAATTTGTCAATTTTTCCATTCTTAAGAACCTTCTTCAGACTTACATCGAATATTTGAAAAAAATAATTGGTCCAGCCGTTCTCGAATTTTGCGTTTAGCAACACATTAGGGATTCATTTTTATTTATAAACTAGCTGAGCCAACAACGTCGTATGGTATTCGTAATACCGCATAACTTTTTTTTGTTTGACCGATTGGAATGAAACAAACACTAAACGTCACGGGAATCTTGCTCCAATACGTCAGTGAAAACCGCATTTAAATCGGTGTAGCTGTTTCTGAGATTAGCGTGCACAAACGCATAGACAGACAGACAAAAAAATTAATAACGATATTTTTGACCTCAGTAACAAAAGTACAACGTATACAAATTGTTTTTTTTTTTTGAAAAAAAAAAATATGTACACACATGGCTCGTTTACGATTTTATTATAATTATGTAATAAATGTGTTGAATAGGTTGATGAATTAATATAATATTAGGTACCTACCATACCAAAAACATAAATGAATTAATATCATTTATGTTTTTGGTATGATTTTATTAAAATCTTTACCGTAAATACCTGTTCAAACAAGTTGAACAAACCGAAGTTTATCCAAAAAAAAAGTATTAATTTTCTGTATCATAAACACTGACTGATATCAATGTTTCAAATGCTCACGTAACACATTCTCCTTAGATACATTTATTTGAATGTTTTTCAAAGCTCGATCTAATCTAAGGAGAAAAAAATACATATCTCTCCAGATTCATCATGGATTTGGCGAATGAATCTAGTGAGATCGCTCCAATTTTAAGTGTCATGGACATATCGCCATGGTAATATCATATTACTATTTATTATTCTAAAGTACCTAATGCATTTGTTTCGTGAATATCATTGCACATACATAGAGTGTGGACAGTATAGAAAAAAAAAACAATTATAGTTGCTGTTCGACAAATATACTGATTTTTGCATAGAAGTATGAATATGCGCCCTCCCACAAAAAGCCGAATTCGTACTGCTATGGATTTTTGAGAGTTAATGACGTATTGTCACAATATTATTTTATTATTTAAAAAACAGGAATTGTTTTAATGTTGTTTAAAATTATATATCTATATACATTTTAAAATAAAGTCTCTGTCTTTTTCTATATTATCAGGTTCAGATTATTAATAAGGCAATAACTTACTTTTTTTCTTTTCAATATATGGTTTCAAATTCAATCGTCATAAATACCACCAGAAACATCACTTCCAAAAAACTTAAATTTAATAATGAATATGGTAAAAGAACGTCACAATACTTAACTCTGTATCTAATTAATAAAATGCCTATAGAAAAAATCACGCCAAAAATATTTAAACGTTACTAAAAACACATTTTGTAAATAATTAAAACTCAAAACAATAATAATAAATTAATAAGAATATTAAAAAAGGTACTTTAATTAATCTCATTTTATAAAAATTAACAAATAAGATATACAATTAAAAATTGGAGCAAATTGTAGGCAATCTATTAATTTTATTTATATTTATATGACTTATTGTCTACAATTTATGTTTATATAAATTAGTATATATGTTAACCCATTGTCTAGACAACCCTATCAATTTGTAACCGTTTGTATATAAATAAATAAATAAAAAACATTGTACATTGTTTTATTTGAATTATATTATAATTTATTCATTGCATCCATGTTAATTTTTTTTTTAAATATTTTAAATAAAATTCCGTTGAATGATAAAAAAAAATCAAAATGCTGCGATAGCATTACGCAAGATGGGTATTTTAAAACCTCTCCATCCGATTCGTATCAGTACCTACTTATTAGTCGAATTTGTGTACCGGGCTATTGATAGGAAGACATTTCATTGTACCTACAAGGTACAATGAAATGTCTTCCTTTCGTGAGAGAAAAAAAGCCGTGCACGTAAAAGCGCTCAAAGCACTGAATGGAGAAATCCTGTTCGGAAGCAAAAAAAAAGTCTCGACAAATGAATAATAGCTATGTCGCGTATGTTAAAATATGACTTAAGTAGGATTTGCTGCTTATAAGGCCGTAACTGGCCGTTACTAATGTGATAAATTGAAAATTAATAGGATGGTATTACTTAACATCCTATTATACTATCTGAACATAAACAAATTTTATTATAATATTTAAATTAATTTAATTATATTTTATATATCTAGTTACACACTCTGTCAAATACGTAGCGACATAGGTATACGCAGGCAAATCAAACCTATTCGTCAGGTTATTTTTGTAAGATTCTTGAACATTTTAATATTAAGAATTTTTTTGAAACTAATATTAGTGCAGGAAAATTTAATAACAAATCAAAATTTGAGTCCCTCATTGATATAAGCCTCTAGAAATTATGTAATATCGATGGGTGAACGAAATTTTAGATTCCACGCTGTATAAGGGGTAGAAAAATAAAAATGATTTTTTTTTCCAAATTATAGAATAATGGTGTAAGTTAGAAAACACTCTTCTGCACTGTATACTGCGTTAGCGCTAGTTATGTAAAATTAAAGTCATTTTTGTTAAATGGCACTTTTACACAGGCAGCTACAGATTTTAAAATTGATTTATATTAAAAAAATGCATGATAATCACAACGACTTTAGAAGAAAAGGTTAACAAATATCATTTAAACTGAATATAAATATTAAGATGAAATTAAAATTAAGATAATATTAAGATTAAAAATGTGAAGATGAATAAGATTATATACAGTGTCAATTATTTTCAATGTAACACAACACCAACTTTCATAAATTAGTCCATAGACGCCTCAATTTCTTTCTCATGCGATAAGAAAAAGAAAAAAAAATCCACCGCAAATTGCTCCCTCAGTAATTTGATCAGTAACCGCATATTCTTTCGAGCAATGTTTCTTGGAAATGATATTTCTCTGGTGCATCTTCAGAGATCCTTAAGAGTTTATTTGTTTGCTTCACACCTTAACTACTCAAGCGATTGTTAGGAGAAAGGGGAATCGGAAAAGGACATAATTTTATTCGAATAAAAGTACTGTTCCCGAGGGATCGTCTAATTATAAAAATAAAATAATGAACGCCTGACAAGAAAAAGGGATGCGGGCGAATTCTCACGCAAAAGCTAGTTGTTTTAATAATTTTAATAGTTTGTTTTAATAGTTTTAATTTTGTGTGTTCTACCGGCTGTACAATGGCGAGTGCTCGGATGAGTTGTTCCAATTAATGCCTACCTCAAACTTTTACCACCGCACTGCGCGCTATAGATGCGAAGTTCATCCGCATTACCTGGATAAAGTGCCGCTGCGCACAGTTCGGATGAGTAGAAACTTTATTCTACGGACGCGCGATCTTTGGAACAGTCTCCCTTCTAAGGTGTTTCCATCTAGCTACAATATGGGCTTCTTCAAGCGAGCAGTAAACAAATTCCTGCAAGATCGGCAGCGCACATGTACCCCCCCTGGTGTTGCTTGTGTCCTTAGGCGACGGTAGCCACCTACCATCAAGTGGACCGTCAGCCTGTCTGCCACCTTTAATAATATTAAAAAAAAAATATATATGAATGGCACTATAATATATTTTTCGTAATAGTAATATATTATATACTCATAATTCCTCCTTTTGCTAATAATTCTAAATTGACTACTCTTTATACCAGAAACCTTCATTGAATAAGGCACTGGAAGAAGATATTATCCTTAATCTGAACAGTACTGATTTAACAAGAGACAGTCGGGGGTGTAGCCGTATATGGACACAAATATACACATATTAGCGTTTCACGTGAGACAAAAAAAAAATTTAAGTAATTAGTAATTAAATAACAGACAAAAATTTTTTTTAAAGAGCCGATCCATTATTAGGTAATTGAACGACGTAATGAACTCATCGCTAATCATGCCTCCATATGACAACAGTTTAATGAGAGTCAACGCACTTGGACGCCCAACCACACGGCTCTAACACCCACGTTATAAAATCGACGCAGCTTTTGAATCGGACCCGATTGCGCGCGCATCAGCCAAGCATGGAACTTGCGTGGTCTACTCCGCCGGCAGTCACCAGCTGGGCAGTACGCTTCTCTCTTCTCTTAGCACGCGCTCTTTCGCAAAACAAAAACACGAGCCCCTAAAAAAGCTGGATTCAACCGCGCTTCTAAACCACTTCTTAAATTTCTTCACTTAGTGCTTTCAACTTGTACCGTGAAGCAATAATATTGTGTTATTAATTTTAATGTTAGCTGTGTTTAAATGATGGTTCCATGATTTTTGACCGGTGTGTGTGAGTATCTAGATAAAAAAAAAATCCATTTAAAGAACACAGCCAAAGATTACGTAAGGTTCGGCAGTCAGGTGTTCAAAGTATGTAGAGCTATTATGTCAGGAAGCTCCCGTTGCTTCCGGGATTTTTTTTCTCGTTCCAACGTTACGCGGATATGTATTTCGTTAACTCGGTTTCGAAAATAAATAAAATTGAGTCAACTGCATGTTCAAAGGCCATAAATTAAGAGAGTCTTTAAGTTTTCGTCGAGAACGTTTAATTTGTTGTATATAGGATAAGAAAAAGTTGTATAGTATTTGTTATAAATGCGTATATGGGGATACAATTTCAAAGAGTGTCCAGAAAGCTTTCTAAAATTCAACTCTCTGGCATTTTAGTTAAAAAAACATTTACTTTTCAATAGTAGCATACTTTTCAATACTATACATACATATATTTACTTATATCACTATAGCTTGTCAAACATGCTGGCTAAATCACACTGGAGTCTGGGTATATGAATATGGACCTCAGTATTCATAATTCTTCTTTTCATGTTCATCTCCAGGTTTTAATTATCTTCCTCCCCGGTAGCGGTAATTACATTACTCTTAATCCTAATATTGCTTAGCACCGGTAGCGGTGCTCATGGAGTCGTACACTCATCAGGATTTACGAGCTCATCATTTGTAACAAATAATAAGCTCCCTGACAATTTTTAGATTGTATCAATTATCACAATTTCAAAGAAGGTTAAACTTTAATTTGATAAACAAACAAAAATGATTTTTAAACCATTTAGCTTTAAGCAGGTGCACAATAGATACGTGCATACAGCATTTACGAGTATATAATATGCCGACGGTTCCCCTGACAATATGGGGTACTTGCACACTTGGAAGGGAATGGAGGAGGCTAAAAAATTGGGTCTCGCTAAATCTATTGGTGTATCCGACTTCGATGAGAAATAAATAGATCGACTTATAGCTAATGGCAATATCACACCTGCTGTCGATCAAGCTGAGGTGAGCCCAACCAACACTCAGAAGCAACTAGTCGCCCACTGCCAGGAGCTTGGAATTGCTATTATGGCATATAGATCATTCAGTTTCCTGGTGAACCGTAAAACCAGCGATTCTCTAGTCAACATAAATTATGCTCCTCTGGGGGGAATAGCCAAGAATATAACAGGACTAACAAGACTACAGAGGTATTTGATTGAACGCGTGTTAGTGCCCATACCAAAGTCTACAAACCGCGGAAGGGTCTGTGAAAATATAAACGTATACGATTTTAAGTTGACCCATGACGAAATTGAAGTTATGGATAATTATAATTTGAACAAATCCGTTTTCCATTAGAACGTGCATTCTAGGAATTAAAATGAAGTCTCTATATTAAGAATTACATCTTCTATATATATAAAAATGAATCCCTATTTCCCTTGGTCACGGTATCACGCGTGAACGGGTAGACCGATTTTAATTCGATTTTCACTATTGGAAAGAGGGATAAACGGGGAATGTTTTAGTATATAAAAATTACACCACGTGCGAAGCCGGGGGCGGGGCGCTAGTAAATATATATTTTTAATGTCATACTAATATCATAAGTAATAAACGTATAAAAGTAAATAATTGGTAAAAATAGGTTCTAATTTTTTTCGATTTTGTAATCGCTTGTTTATCTATAAATTAATAAATACATATATTGATAATCGTTATAATGTCAAGAGGACAGATTTTGTTAGACAATGTACGAATCATCTGCGTAAAAATTTGCGTGTAGTTCATGTCCTTACCAGGGGTTACCCCAGAATGTTTCCACATTAACCGTGCATTACGACATCTAGTTAAATGACGGAACACTAAATTCTAAATTAATATTATGCTATGTTAGAATTCAATAAGTCCAAGTCAAGTCCTATACTTACTCGTACAAAATTTATTTGAACTAAACTAAACGCTGCAATAAATGCATTTTATATTTAAAACAAGAGTAAACATAAATAGTACATAAAAGGTAGCCGATGTCCATCGGGACTAATGTACTTTTCAAATAGTAAAAGGATTTCTCAAATAGGTGCAGTGGTTTAACATAGTATAAGCAAACTTACAAAATCAGTTCTCTTTATCTTATTAGTATAAATGCCATAGAAAGTTATTTCTAATGATTTTTTTATAAAGTTCCAACTAAATTTTATACTGTATAAGAAATATAAGCTTCCGGAAGTATTTACGAAGTTCTTTACAAAATATGATTTATTTAGATTGTTATTCAGCGAGCAAACTTCATTTTATGATATTTATTTTTTTATTTTTGATCATATAAATAATTTTGACATATTTTTTCTCTTGAACGTCTGTTATCGCTAGTTAACAATGAAATGTTGACAAATGTCATGAATATCGATATCTTCCAAGACAAAAAGTTCAGTTGCCGGTTGCACTCTTCTAGCTCACCTATTCTCCCCGATATTTAAATTGATCTTAATTCTAATTAAGCAACGGAATTTCTGTCTGGCAAATTAATATTATATTTTTTGAATATAGAACTATATTTTATTAAAATTACAGACATACTAAAAATGTTTGAATGTTTAATTAAAAAATGATAATTTTTTAATTATTAAAATTGTATCTGGGACAATGTTTGCAACGACAAAAATGTCTGGCAACTATAAATTTATATTGCTAAACAGGCATATAAAATTATAAAAGAAATAAAATTTGTCTTAAAATAATTCCAAAATGCACAATTTTCCCTGTACAGATGTGATGCGCACTGGTAAACGCAACCGCTTCCAGTTGCCAGACGTACTGCATTCCTACCGACCGTCAGTATGAATGAGAAATATAGAAAAACTAATCGACCTAAAATGCATTCTCAAAAACGTTGCTAGCTCTTATACTATAAGGTATTTACTAATCAGTGGTAAGAATGCCATAATAATATGGTTACTAACCCATTGGTCGAGCGATTAAGGTGCTTGTCTTATTAGGGCTCTGACTCAGGGGTCGGGCTTTTACCCGGCTAGGCCAACTTTGGCAATGAACCATTCAAATTTGATTAAGGTCTGGGTGTGCAGGGTTTCGCCCCCTGTCCATAGTACTCGTATGATTATTCCATAACACAATCCTAATAGTGTTTATTTTGAAGGCCACACAATATTTTGCTACGAATTTACGGAGAGAATATTTATAATTAGTATTTATGCAAATGTTACATTTTTAAACGACATCCGCAACAAGCCATCTAGTAATTTGGCAAAGGTACAACTGGGAAAGTTAATTTTCCAAATTGTTTACCGGAATAAAAACAGTGTTATGGTGCACGTAACAGCGTCGCTATTTGGGTCACTCTCACACTTAACATCCCACTAAAATAAATCAACACAATAAAGCCTGTTTTGTTAAGTTATGAATGTATAACTAGCTGAGCCCGTAACTTCGTACGCGTGGTATTTGGTATAGCGCGTAACTTTGTTTGTAAACCGATTGGAAAGAAACAAACACTAAATGTTACCGGAAAATTGCGTTACGTTACGCTCGTTACGATTTTATTATATGTTTAGAATAGATTGAAGTCTGTCTGTTTCTATGCTATAACTTCTTCTAAACCACCCAATCGATTTTGATACGGTTTTCACTAACGGAAAGAGCGATCAACGAGAAAGATTCTTGTATATAACATGCTTAAAAAGTTGGTCGCTAGTTATATACGAATAAGATGTAGTTGTAATATGCAAGGAACTGATCTTTCATCAAACAACAATTGTTTTATGTTAGAATACATACAGTAATTGATAGCATATCTATTTAAAGAAATATCTATATATTTAAAATCTATTATCTATTTAAAATAGCATAATTTAAGAAATGGATAGCATATCTATTTAAACGATTATTTGACAATATAAGAAGAGATGCCCTTTGTGTATTCGACTACAATGGTGACTGCTCTGATGAGTTAATGCTTATTTTTACCATCGTTCGAAGCGTTACATATGCAAAGTTCACCCCCATTACCTCCGGATACAAAATGCCGCTACGCACGGTCAGGATGGGTAAAAACTTTATCCCGCAGAGGCGAACATTTGAAACTAACTCAATTGTGTGGTGTTTTCACCTATTTATAATACTAGGTGGTGTCCGCGGCTTCCTACGCCTGGAATATTTAGCCTATGTCCACCCTGAGGTTCTATTCTAACTATACCTAGGTGAAAGTTTTTTAATCGGTTATTTCGAAGATTACTTCCTATATACAAACAAACTTTACCTCTTTCTTTATAATATCAGTATAGCTGGACATATTCAAACAAATTCAGAATAGAACCTTGCAGGGTCGGCAGGGGACCTGAATTTTCTACCTTTGTTCCTTATTACTTTAGGTGAGGGTAGCCAGAATCCATAGCAAAATACAAGATTTCCAAATAATCACAAACCCAAAATATCAGATGCGCTAAACACCAAATTCGCTAAATACCAAAAATACAGTCTCGATCAAATCAAACAAAATCTGGATAAGTATGTAAATTGAGTTAGATAATCTGTTTATTCCTATGTTAGTTAGACAAAAAGAGATGCCGGCTCGCCTGCTATTAAGTGAGTCGTCGACCTGCCTTCTACTCTTTTTATTATTAAATAAAAACACTGAAAATAGACCTGCACCAATCAATAAATCTTTTACAGCAAGGTCTCCATTTTTATTAGCAATAATATCGGAATTCAACCGAAGTCTTCACTCATCCCTATAGTCTGTAGGGGAGATGCAGTCTCCCTGGATCATGGAGGTCCAGGGGGTGTGCAATCGTAGATATATAAAATAAAAAATCCCAAATATCTAGCTTTAGTTTATCAATTACTATTAGAATCCGGCCTCGCGTAGCAGCGACGTGCGCGCACATTAGTGGACACTGCTTATATATTTCTTTTTTCTAAAATTAAAGTAGCCTAAATTACTTCTAATAACATTAGCTATCTGAAAATGAAAGTTCTGTCAAAATCGGTAGAGCCGTTTTGGAGATTAGACGGAACATACAGACAGCCAGACAAAAAATTTAAAAATAGTTTTTTGTATAAAGTACGTTGTATACTTTGATATTTCTTTCTCGCGCCTCTCGCATCCATAAGGGTCCACATCTCTGGGTTAGGAGAGGCCTACGCCGCAGAGGCGACTACTACCAATATAAATTAACTTATATACAGCATACATATAATATAATCATACATGTCATAAAATATTAAACTATTATAATCTACACTATTTCATGTCAAGTTTTAACTGTAGTAGAAAATAAAGGCTATTTTTATTTTTATTTTTATTTATACTTTGATATACACTTAGTAAAAAGCAGTTATTATGACATTATAGAGAGACACTTCAATTTTATTAAGTAGTATCTATAGTTATAATATATAATGTCCATCTGAAATGTTGCACATTTCAAATAATGAAAGATTTTTTCAAATACATAGGTGCTTTGGTTCCAGAGAATACAGATAAAATAAGAAAGAAAAAAAATAATAACTTATTCAAATTTCAAATGCTCTACTGTTTCCCTTTACGTAAGAAAAATAACGGAAAAACTTTCAGATGAAACGAATTAATTGAATTCAAAGCACGAAACGGATTTTAATATCTGCAGGCGAGATATTCCCCTTCACTAAACTCGACGCTTATTGTGAATATTCTTTTGTTTCATGCTGAAGCGAAATGTTATATATAATAAAACAGATTATATATAACTTTTTTCTTAACAATAAAAAGTTTTCAAGACTTGTATTAGGGGGCAAACCGGTCACTGCATTTTAAATGGCTATATAAGCAAGTGCGCTGCTACCCTGATAGGATAAAGAAGAGAACATGAGACTACTGTAATTGGCTCTGACTTTCTTTACTAACATAATAGTACATCTGCTGTTTTATTTCGGTTTAAAGAAGAATTTTATTCTCATAAAAGAACACATTGTTCGCTTAAACTATGAGAACTTATATTACTAATTTATGTACATTTTATTTATTCCATCGGAGATCATTTATTGCTAACATTACTCGATATATATTCTTTCAATTTATGCTTAAAACTACTTATGTTAACACAGTTTTTTATACTTTTAGGTAGTCCATTATATATCTGTGCTCCCTCATATAATATATTTCTTTTTCCATAGAGTGTTCTAACTGTAGGCAATTCAAGCTTATTTCTGTTTCTAGTATTGTACTTGTTACTCCTTTTTTTAAAAGTGATTTGAGAATTTATATTATTTGTTTCTATTTTTTTTTAATCAACATACAGGTGGAATACTTATACAACATTTTTAAGTTAAAAAGTTTAGATTTATCGTAAATTTCTTTTGTAGATGTTAAGTAGTTGTAATTAAAAAGAACCTTGATTATTTTATTTTGAGTTGTTTCTAATAAACGCAGATTGGTCTTTGCAGCTTGTCCCCAAACCTGAATTAGATATTCTAAATGTGGTTTGACAAGTGTATCGTATACAGAATATCGTAATTTATATGGGACATATTTTGCAATGTTCCTTAATGCTCCAGTCAGAGGAATTATTTTATTGCGAATATATTCTATATGTGGCCTAAAAGTTAATCTATTATCCAAAATTAGTCCCAAGTATTTCTCTTTGTTGGATCTTTGCAGTTGCTGGTTATCTATTGAAAGTGGTGGAAAATTGGGGATATTTTTGTTCTTAGCTGCAAAAATTACATAAGAAGTTTTGCTTACATTAATAGTTAGCAGATTCTGTTTTAACCATTTATTCAATACATCAAGATCGTTTTGAGCTTCGGAGATAACACTGTGGATTGTATGACCAAAATAAAAAAGTGAGGTATCATCAGCGTAAAGTGAGATATGCCCCGTCAAACTAACACTACTTATACTATTCATGTAAATCACGAAAAGAAGAGGTCCTAAGACTGATCCCTGCGGAACTCCGCAGGCAATTTTTGCAGGCTTACTTTCATAATTGCCGATTTTAACAATTTGGTATCTATTTGTGAGATAAGATTCAAACATTTTATAGGCTTTAGCAGTTATACCAATGTTATTTAATTTGTCCAGTAAAAGTGAATGACTTACGGTATCGAAAGCTTTTTTTAAATCAATGAAAACTCCCAAGACTACCTGTCTTTTATCGATATTAGCTTTAATTTTAGTAACGATATCAATGGTAGCTGACAGTGTGTTAGAATTTGGACGAAAACCATATTGGTGTTTATAAAGGAAATCTATCTCTGTTAAATAATTAAACAAACGCGTAAATAATACTTTTTCAAATATTTTTGATAGAACCGGCAAAACTGATATAGGTCTGTAGTTCCCGGGATCAGTCTTAACTCCTGCTTTGTATATAGGTATAACCTTAGCAATTTTAAGGCTATCTGGGAATATTCCACTTTCGAGACAATTATTAATACAATTGGTTAAATTAAGGATAATCAACTTTTTAATACACTTTATAGATTTTGTTGTTATTTTATCAATTCCTGAGCTAGTATTACTATCTAGATTATCTATAATTTTGCTTATTTCATCTACTGAACAAGTTGGTAATTCTGTCAGAAAAGAGTTTTGATGATAATTAGATGTGGTTGTTAATACAGTTTTAGGTTTGTAATTATCCACTTGTGTTATTTTCTCAGCCAGAATAGAGCCAATTGACGTAAAGAAAATGTTGAAACTATCGCAAATTTCTATTTCATTTGTTATTAATTTATTAGCAATGATTAATTTTGGGGGAGCACAGTTACATTCAATCTTATTTTTAGTAAATGTATTAATTAGTTTCCACATTTTTTTCGGGTTTTTGTTACATTTATTAAACGAGTCGTAATAATATTTCTTTTTTTCTTGCTTGATAAAAAATTTAACCTTTTCTTTAGCAGCAATAAATTTCGATTTCATTTCATTATTTTCTTCGTCTTTCTTATAAATACACCACAATTTATTTCTTTCGTTAATATATTTAAGTATCGTTTTACTAATCCAATCTTTCTGAGGTAGATTTAGAATTATGTATTTTGTAACTTTAGCATCTTCTAATTATTCCTTTATAAAATTCTCTAGTGTATAATACTCATTTTCGTTATTGGTGAAGTTCTTGCTTAGAATATTGTTATATAAATTAGTATAGTCTATGGCTTCATATTGTATCCTTTCTCTTAGAGAGTTTTTAAATTCCTTTAATTCTACATATATTTGTTTGTGATCGGATAATGTTGACTCAATTACTGCCATATGCAAGCTTTTGTCCCTGATATTCGTACATACATGATCGATTATACTTTTCGTATTCTTAGTTTGTCGTGTACAGTATTCTTCAATTATATTGTTTATTATGTAATAGCCTGATTCATGTACTCATTAACTTTACGTTAACTTTTCATTAACTTTACGTTAACTTTCCCAATTAACTTTCCATATATTCATTAACTTTACGTTCCTTTCGCAGTAAATCTATATTAAAATCACCAATTATAATCGCTTTTTTTCTATTTTTTTCTAGATATGTAATATAAGTGTTAAGAAACTCTTTAAGGTTTGTGTTTGGAGGTTTATAGATTACACCAATGACTAAGGAATGTTTTATCAAGTTTATCCACAAAAAATTATTTCCTTGTGCATAGTCTTCTTTAATAATGTCAAATTTAATACTCTTGCGAATGTACATAGATACACCACCTCCTATGCCATCTGTTCGAATACAATAAACATGAAAGTAATTTGGAATTTCTAGTAGATCTGCATCGATTTTAGACTTAATCCATGTTTCAGTCAGTAATATGATATGTACAGTTTGCCTAAAACATTTCAGGATACATTTCAATTCATCTAGTTTCCCCGGTTTCATCAAACTACGAACATTAGCGTAAAATATTTTCAATGAAGAGAAAGACGTACATATGCTTTCACAGGTATTTACACGTTGATAGGTTATATTTTCTAGCAGTGATTTATCAATTTTAGAGTGTGCAATGGGATTTTCTGGTTTTAGTTTTTTGTTATGGTTTCAGTTATCTTTGGAATGCCTTTTATATATTTTATAACAAGATTCGTCTCGCCACTTTCCTTACGGCGTAATAATTCTTCTCGCAAATCCTTAATAAACTTCATCTGCATTGGCGTCTGATCGTTGTAAATACGTATACTTTGATTTGTAAGCTTCGCTTTGTTTTTTAATGTATAAATAACGCTTTCCCGTTGCTGAAAGCAGACTTTAAGATGTCGCGTTTTACCAGATGTGAATTTACCTAAACGCATTGTTTTCATGGGAGTAGGGCATTCTTTGTAAATAGTTTTAAGTAATGCGTGTGCTTCTTTACAGTCATGCTCGCGTCTCGCAGTAAAATTTTTGTTATTTATTTCGGGTATATCCGCTATTATAATATTAAGTTGACGTTGAGTGCGATCTTGTAATTCTAAGGCCATGGTTTCATAATCGTAATGTGCCGGTATTTCATTCGTGGTGCAGGAAATTTTTTTTGCGACATTCAAGTCACTTTCTATGGTTTTTATTTTTTCCTGTAAGACAGAGTTATGACTTTTAATTATTGCTATATCACTTTTTATTTTATTTTGTTCTTCAACAAGAGTATCGGTAACACTTTTTATGTTTTTAATTTCGTTTTTAATCTCACTAAATTCTTGGCATATCTTACTTGAACTTTCTTGTTGTTGTTCTTTAAAATTTTGTAGAAAATTCATAATTTCTAAACGAAAATCAGCAAAAACCTGCTGGACCCACTGCTTTACAGTTGGATCTAAGAGAACTACGTTTCGCAGTCATTTAGACAGCCCATCTGGCGGCAGTAACCGTCCGTGAGTGAGTGAGAGATACCAGAGTTTATTTCCCCATCCCTCCCAATAAACATTTAGGCTGAAAAAATATCTTTTTCCCAGTACATTAACAGCTAGAAGCTGTATATATACGATGAACAAAAGCATAAAAATATTTTTAAGGCTGTACTAGAGCATAAATTTTATAACTTTATGCAGCAATGCTGGTATACGGCTGTATATAATCGAAATTATTACTTTTGGCTTTTAAATAGTACTGAAAAACACTAAAATACAGCGTGTAGTGTATAAAACCGCTATAAGCAAGTTTAAAAGACCAAAGCAGCATATAGGCTGAATACTGCTCTTGAATTCTACTTTTGTGTTGCCTTATTCTGTACAAGAGCATTGAATATTGCTATCATCTGAATATTGGTGTAGAATTACTCTATTGTAAAGACATTATATTAGGCTTAATAATAGCTGTTCAGTGGTTATCTAGGAAACCCTTAGAAAGCAAATCCCTTTACAAGAGTGTAATCTATTGCTGTCTGCTGCATAAGAGTTTTAGTGTTACCATATTCTAAAGCTGACGCGATTAGAGTAAATTTTTCCCATAGTACAGCCCCCGGTGTTACAGGAGATAATTATAATCTTAATAGTGTTTATATAGAGAGTTATTCAGCTTATCGATTATTTTACTGACGTTGTTTAATATTGTACACAGTTAATAGGGATTGTTATGTTCATTGTAATTTTGTTTTGGGTTATTTGACATCAAACCATGGAAGCAAAGCGTATTCACAATGTGAAACAGTAGAACTTCAAACGGAAGAATTATACAAGGGAGCCAAATCAAAACTTAGTATTGTCACTATGTCAGAATAAAGGTTCCGTACAACCAAAATTATTGGACCATGATAATATAGCCATTACTGCTGAAGATAGGCATGTTGGATTGGTAACAAGCAAGGAAGGTTCCGTACAATCACAATTATGTAATATGGACGGTGACCAAAATAGTGAGTCTATTTCCAAAGATTGTCAAGAAATTCCTGAATCAGATGAAGACGAAGCAGATCGTAATTTATTATTTCGCAGTAAGATAAAAAATGGGCCATAGACGAATATTTCTCAAGCTGCGTTAAAGAATTTAATTGAAATTATAAATGATAGATTTCCAGATTTATTACTGCAAGATGAACAATTCTCCATACAGCGACGAACATTAACATTAAATCTATTAATGACAGTGATGGTGAATATTGGCATAATAGACTCTTTAACCTTTTTGATAATATGGCGGATGTTCCGAACATTGTGAGTTTGATTATAAATTTTGATGGCCTGCCGATTTTCAAAAGTTCCAAAAACGAGTTTTGGTCGGTACTTATTATGGTAGTTTGTATTGAACATAGCAAGGAATTGTATTTTATACCTCTTACATACTGTGTAAAAAAAGTCTTGTATTAAAATTTCAACGTTTTATTTTTTTCGCATTAGGGTACAATAATTTTAAAGCTCTTAAAACTATAATGGCACAATCACATTTGTACTTAATTCAAATTAAAGTTTTTTTCACCTGTACTAAATCTTTAGACCCAAACGGGTATTTCTTTGTAGATTTTATGTTGTTCCTTTTCACCTTGATCAATAGTATTTTCCGTATTTTCATTCTCCTTGTTGGTATTTCAATTTCTTTGTCGGTTACCTTGGGATCTGTCGTTATATCTTTTTCGGAATCTTCATGACTTCTTTTTGCCCAACGACTTGGCACGATGAATTAATTAGCTTTCCCTTTTTCGAATGTCTCAACAATCTTGAATGCCATGTTGATCCTAAAAAAGGAAGATTTTGAAATATGTAGGTATATTTAGTAAGCAAAGACCCACTTGGGTATTGTGCTGTCTTCATAGTATACTTATACTATTGTGCTATTACAATGCGTAAAACTGTACACAAATGCTAATACGTTATCATTTTCAACTACGGTACCTATTTAAACGGGTCTTACCCTATTACGACGTTATAGTTTACGTATCTAATGCAACGTTGTCGATAAAAGGCTCTACCTTGACTGACTAATCGATCTAACAACAGATCCAACGCGTAGATCGATTTTGCCAAATTTGCGATGATGACAAAAAATGTGATATGCGCATAGGGTCAGATAAACATAATCATACCTTATGCATTAACATAGTTGCAATTTATTCAATTTTATTTTGTTAAACTAGCATGTAAGTAGTTAAATAAACATTCAGTATAGACCTTGCCTACCTATCCAGTTATGTTCAATATGTTACCTATATGTAATAAAATAATTACGCGTGTACAATGGGTTTCTTCTTTGTTTTAATTGAACCCTAATTTGCTGTAATATTTACTTAATTTATCCTTTTAAGCAGCTACTATAGCAAATAATTTCTAATATACAGCTAATATTACTCGTTAAGCTGTTATAATATACTTAAATTACGACTAAGTTACGCTAAAAGCTTTATTATAGAGTACAAAAAGAGTAAAAGCTGTTTAAATTGAGAACGCCATTATATCCCTTCCCCAATCCCTTATCCTTAATGCTAATATGGTCGCATTATGTAAGTGCGCATTTGCAGCAATTGTGGCGTTGCTTACTGTCGGTAAGCACCTACCATCAAGTGTCAACTTTTAAATAAAAAAAAATCATAATGTTATTCTAACAATAGAAGGTTACAATATAATTTCTACAATAAAACAATCTGGCAACCTCCCATAAAACAAACAATGTTATTTTTGTAAAAGATGATCGTAAAAATAAAAATATCAACAATAAATGGGAGAAAGTGATGTTGCCAAATGTTGCAGGTTATTGATAGCAGGCGAATTACAATTTTGGAGGTCGAATGCCAATTCGTAGACCGGAAGCAGTTATCAACATACAACATTGCCAAACGGCGCTAGAAACAGATGTTATTATTGATTTGTTATTTTGTTTTCATATACAGTATGTTCAAATAAAAACACTAGGTTTTACAATCTAAAAGCATCATAACTAAAACAACACGTGATAAGCTAGTTTTTAATTAGTAAAAATTAAGTCGTTCTCATTTTACGATATTTTGAATAGTTCTTCAAACTAATACGGTTTTATATTATAGAATTATATATTATTTGTTACAGCGGTATAATTTCATAAGAAAAAAATCACATTAATGATTCTAGCTTTAATTCAGACTATGTGATGTATATAATAATAATAATAATAACTTTATTTCAGACTTCATTGTGTCCATAGCTTTTTAAATTATATTACTATACATTGTAGAAAATTAAAATTAAAATATAAACTAACAATATAAAATTGAGCCTTTCATTATAATATGTTTCAGCGAGTGAGAGACTTTTATGGATATAAAATATTTAGATATAATATAGTCTAATTGAAATTTATAAATAACTAACTGTTGCTCGGGACTTCGTCTTATTTTTTCTGTCAAGTATATTTTAAATTATATCCTTTTTTAAAGCTGAAATTAGTTTCACTTTGGCAAAATTTCTTTGAAATCGATTGGACGGTTTCGGACATTAGAATGGACGACGCATTATTTTTACATATTGCTAGGGACCCTCCTCCGGCTTCGCACGGCTGTAATTTTTTCTCCAAATTATATACACAAACCTTCGTCGCTTATCTTTCTTTACATTAGTGAAAACTGTATCAAAATCCGTTTGATCGTTAAGAAGAAGATTCCGGAAAAAGAGACGAAGGCGGACGACTTTATTTTATAACTTCGTAGGGGTACAATTTTTTTCTGCAAATTATAAACATAAACCTTTCTCGTTTATAAGTCTTTCTATTGGTGAAAACCGCATTAAAATTCGTTTCTGGGTTTGGGAGGAGTGAGCGGATATACAGACAGACAGACAGACGTGGGCAATGACTTCAATTTATACTATGTAAGGATATCTATAAATAAGATAGAGAAAAGTAGATGTTTTTCATGACTAAATTCGCTGATCTTTAAATATGTCATAAAACGGTTATAGAGACCATCATAAGGAATTTCCTAAGTAGCAAGACATAATTCTCTTCAATATTCTACTAATAACATAAATGTGGATGTATGTATGTTTATTACTCTGTCGCCGAAAAAGTACTTAATGATTTTTGATGAAACTTTACACCAATGTAGTTTATACATCATTACAACAATTATTCATGACAAATAGGCTATAATTTATAAAGATTAGCGTACGAAGACGCGGGAAAAAATATACTGTTTGGAGGCGCGGAAAAAACCCTGAATGGTTAAACAAGATCTAGATCTCGTTGGGGCGGGATTGCGACAGTTCACGCCATGAATCCCTGCGGCGGTTTAGTGGAATGTATTGCGGCTGTAAGGGAACAGTTGACTGTCTGATGGACAGGATGGGCAGAAGAAGGAAATGCACGTACCTTGTAACCGGTGCTCTGGTGCGATCTCCTGGGCCAACACTGTTCACTTGCGGGTTTTGTTGTACGTTAAGGTGCGGATAATGAATACACTTCGAGTTCAATTCGGTTCGAAACACTTGAAGCGTAGACGTGAGCGCTCGCGGCGGCGGTATCATGCATTATAAGGATGTGGGTAAAAAGGGAAAGATGGAGGGCTATATTTTAATGAATGCGGGTACAAAGGGAAAATGGACCTGACAGCCAACCATTCGATTACGGCGCAAACACTGTTATTATAAACTACCTTAAAATACTTGAGAACGTTCTTGTTTTAGTGAATGATTGAAATCGAGACAGCATCGATTGCATTGTTTTATTTTAAGTAAATTCAGCTGAATATATAAAATCCAAGGAATACAGCGACCATACTAATATTATAATAGATGTGAATTCGTTTTGTAGACAGCTTGACAGAGTAAAAAATACTAGCTAAAGAGTATCTTTCAAGGTTGCCTATTAAGTTTTTTAAAATTTTGTTTAAATTTCCAAACGCAATCAGTTACAGAAAATTAGATACATACTGTATAGTTTTGCCGGTGACCTACTCTCTGCAAGTGACCTTAGTTCCGGCTCATCTCATTTTATAAGACACTAAGTTGAAGACCACATAATAGAATACCTACAATAGAATAGAAACAATGGAAAATCACATAATAGTAATATAATAGGATTCCACTTTAAAAAAAATATAATAGGATTCTTTAAGCATCAGTGAAAAACTTCATTATGATTAAAGGCTCCGTTTTACAGGTCGTTAGTAAATCCTAATATGATTTTTATGAAATTTAACATCAGTAATAAAGGTTTTTGAATTTACGGTCGCCTACTGTGGAAGCACTAACAGTGGAAGTTGTAAGTGCGTTGCTGACCCTGACACAAGGATAAAGGACGAGATTTCCCTTGAATTGAAGGGATGAAATTTTATAACAGACGAGTGGTCAAATCACAGTGGAATAAATTTTCAAAAAGTCACCTATGTCTAAATTTCCAACTGTTTCCTAAAACTAGAATCTATTGAAGTTTTCGAGTTTATAGCATTACTATTTTTTGCTGGCGACTTCGCTCGCGCCGCGTTTTAAAATATGTATTTAATCTTTATTACTCGTATATTATTGTCGTTGAATTTTTTATATTCGTTTTTTTTTAAGGTCGGCAGACAGGCAGACGGTCCACTTGATGGTAGGTGGCTACCGTCGTCTATAACACAAGCAACGCCAAAGCTGCTGCGAGTGCGTTGCCGACTGCAGTAGGATTAAGGATAAGGGATTAGGAGTGGATAGGGAAATGGGCTCTGGCATCCCTTACTCACTCACCGAAACACAACAGCACACGTGCTGTTATTTCACGGTGGTCTTCTGTAAGAGGGTGGTTACTGCCACCAGACGGGCTGCTCAAATGACTGCGAAAACGCAGTGCCCTGTTTTACTTTTTTCTGAAAGAAAGGTAACATAATTTGTTTGCAAAATTTCATGATTATCGGTTGAGTAGTTAAGGCGTGAAAGTGTAACAAGCGAACAAACAAACTCACGTCTGTATTTATAATATTAGTTAGGATTAGCTAGAGCTAGAGCTAGAACGTACCTCTCTCAAGTAATACTCTTACGAGACTCTCGCATAAGAACAAGAACAAGATCGGGTCGATTTTGGTCATCGTCTTGTTAAGATCTCCTTTTACCACTGTTAAACCTACGTTATGATGTCAAAGAGTTAAAAAAATTAAACAGAAAAGTTACTTCAAAAAGATTTCATTCTCACTCTTTTAAAATTTACGGTTATACCTACACTCGAACTGAAAATGTTTAAAATATTTTCATTTTAAAGGATCAAATAAAATGTGTTGCGTTATTTTCCTCTGCAATTCAAGATCGGATTCACAGAATCGAATCGTTGGTGTACCTGTAACCCAAAGATACATTCTCAAGGTAACTTATTAGTTGAAGGGCATACTGCGTTTCGCAGCCATATACTGGGTTATCTTTCCTCTTATATAGAAGTCAATTGCGAATAGCATGTGTGTTGTTGTTTTTGGTGGGTGGTTTTAGTGGGTGAGCACCTTGGTCGAGTGGATAAGGTGCTTGCTTTAACGCAAACAGCTTTCTCAGGGGTCCCTGGTTCGATTTCGGGCAGACCCAACTTTCGATTTAGCAACTAGTGACAGGGCACACTGTGTTTCGCAGTCATTGTGCTTTCCGTCTTGCACCTGTGGCATTGCTTGTGTTACAGGCGACGATAGCCACTTATCATCAAGTGGACTATCAGCCTGTATGACTACCTGTACAAAATTCAACCCTCTTGCACCCTCTTGCAATCTCTATGGCGTTGCTTATGTTGCCAACCTGCAATGCAATGGAATTCGTAGTTGGTAAGTGTGTTTATTTGTTGCCCGAACCAACCACCAAGCAAGAAAATAGCCAAAAACATTTTAAGTTATTTCTTTTAACTCTCAGCATTTCATCGGCTACTTGTTTAATTGGCTAGTTCTTTAATTGCTATCGAACTTCGGCTAAAATTGTGACGGAGAGAAAGACAATCAGGTGGGATGTCGTTTGCGGAATTGCGCACCGTAAATCACTTAAAGTAAGGCGAAAATTGGATAAAGGATAAGAAAAAAGACTAATGAACGAATGAATTCGAATGACAACCTTTATTGGAGTCGATTTTCTAAATTACCTATGCACGTACCCTTTGTAAAACGTGCAGCGGGTCGAACGCATTGTGGACCTTGAGCAGTTACGCGAAATATCCCAGCCTGTTTGTGCATTTATGCATTTCTCAAAAGGTGCGATCCACGTACATATAATTTATATGCGCTTCTACAAGCGCTATTATTTTGACATTCTGTGTCTAAAATATTAGCTGGTATTTGTAATTAAAAACTTTCTGTATAATTTATCTCCATTGTGGCAAGTATACAGTATTAAGGCTCATAAAAATATACCTATTACCTATGCATTGTTAGCCTTAACGAAATGCTATAATTTGTTTAACAAATGTCGAGGTCAGTGAAGCAATTGTTGAGTCTAAGTTACAGAATATATTTGCAATTAGTTTTTGCCGCGTCTTCGTCTGCGTAATTAGTTAAGGTGAGTCCAGACTATACAACAAAATATGTTATAAAACATAGTTATGTAGCATGCTTTATATGTATGAACGATATCTGTTATAAAACAAAATTATACATGTATATAACATTTGAGCATGAATGACGTTATCACAAAATATACTCATGATGCGACCGAGACATTGTAGACCTGTTAGATAACATTGTTAAATAGTACTATTATTTTAATGTGTCCAGTCATGTTTTATGTTACAATGTTATACCACATTGTTAAATATGTTACACAAGATATATAACTGAAAAATCTTCGCTTCGCTCGCGTTGAAAAATAAACAATAACGCCTGAATAAATATATGAGCAATGTAACGACTAACATCTTTATTGCAGTTATAGCTTTGTAAGGCGTCAGATGATCCCTCGGGGAAAATACTTGTCTGGATGAAAGGTACCCTATGTCATTTCCTGCATCCCTGATAACGTATGTATAAAATTTCATGATTATCGGTTCAGCGTTTAGGCGTGAAAAGATCACAGACAGACAGACAGAGTTACTTTCACATTTATAATATTAAAAAGTATGGATTGGACGTACCTTCTCAAGAGTTTTTAAAAATTAAAACAAGACTATTAAACGTTACCTAATTAGTTCAATCACGACAAACTAAGTCTTAAAGAGACGTGAAACGCCATCCATTTCGGATAATAAAGTGTGAAATTATCGCAAGGGAATTTATTATCATATGTTTTAATCAATTCAATTAATTTAATTAATTAATTTAATTCAATTAATTCTGTATGCCAAATTTCAATCAAGATTTGATTAAACGGGCTACGCGTGATTCAGTAACAAACATTAAAAAATACAAACACTTTGTCAATTATACTCAAGACTTAAGACTATTTAAATATATTTATGAGTAAGGCACTTGCAATCCCAGTCAAATCGAATGGAAACTTCCCCCAAGGATTTCCCAACGTTTTTAATTTAAGCCCCACACAATCCCCGGAGAAGCTCCGATACAAGCAAAATAGCTCAGTTGAACAACTCCTGGGTATTGTCACGGCTAACAGTTAAGTATTAATACGAAATTTACTTTCAATGTTGACCGACCAACTGACCCCGCTTTCCCTCTCAATCAGCTTATATATAGAATTCCACCAATCTATATTTAATATTATATAGAGAAAAGATTTGTATGTTGTATGTTTGTAATGAATAAACTCAAAGACTACTAGACCGATTTTAAAAATTCTTTCACATGCAGAAAGCTACATTATCAGCGAGTAACATAGGCTACTCACCCTCCCCATCTCCCCCTTTACCCCTTCCATGATATTTTTGTATGTAATGAATAAACTCAAAGACTACTGGACCGATTTTAAAAATTCTTTCACCTATAGAAAGCTACATTGTCAACGAGTAACAGAGGATTTTATAAAGAGACACGGACGAAGTCGCGTGTAACAGCTAGCAAATTTGTTTTTGTTGTACTGAAAGTTTTCATATGTATTTCAATCCGTTGAGAAGCAAACATCATTTTTGTAGTTATAACTGTTGTGAACGCATCATGTGCTCTGGGTACTTCCTGGATGATCTATGGTTTTGTCTTTGTTCGGTCGCTCATCCAATATGTCGGGTTTGCTTTTGTATTAGTAACATTTTTCAATAAAAGTCTTGTTTGAATAATTGCTGTCCTTACTGAATACATAACAATTTTGGCGACGAGGATGGGATAGTCGAGCCCGTAATAATAATAATTAATCATTGAGAAAGTCGAAATCGTCGTAGTCAAGTCACGTTGTCATAACTTGTGGTTGTGGCCGTCATGGCAAGTTTAATTGGAAGTATCGAATCCTTTGACCCCAAAGTATGTGATATTAGCTCATATTTGGAAAGGTTGGAGCAACTGTTTGTTTGTAATGTCGTGGTTGAAGAAAATATGAAGGTCTCGTTCCTGCTTACTTGGATTGGAGGAGAAGCTTATGTCACGTTAAAAGATATTTTAACGCCTGCTGCGCCAAGTTCCAAAACTTACCAAGAGCTAAAAGATACGCTATTGGAGCATTTTAGTCCGAAGCGGTTGCAAATTGCTGAGAGATACAAATTTTGGATCGCTGTCCAGGAGCCAAATGAGGATATTAAAATGTACGTCAAAAAACTGAAAAGTTTATCTGTTCATTGCAGTTTTGGTACTTTTCTACAAGAAGCTTGGAGAGACAAATTCGTTTGTGGATTAAGGTCGCAAGCTATAAAGAGGAAGTTGTTGTCAATGGACAAATTAACTTTTGATTGTGCTGTATCGGAGGCATTATCAATGGAACTGGCTGAAGGCCAATTACGGTCAATGAGTATTGATTCTGCTAGTACAAGTAATGTCACAGAAAGCTTGGACAAACTGTCTGTAAAAAAGTCCAAATCGATCAGTAAAGAAAAAAAATTTCAGTCTCGTCTGTCAAGTCAGAAGTCGAGTCAAAAAGTTTGTTACCGGTGCGGTGTGAGGAAACACGATCCTGACAATTGTCCAGCAAAAGAGTGGGAGTGCTTCAAATGCAAAATTAAAGGTCATACGAGTCGAGTCTGCAAAAAGGGAAGCATCCATGCTCTGAGCGAACATGAAGAGTCTGATATGTCATCAGAATCAGAGGAATTGGTACTGGGATTCTTGTCATCTATCCATAATGCCAAGAAAGAAAAGCCGGTCCAGGTTAAATTGAACATTGATGGTAAAACTATTCTTTTTGAAATTGACAGTGGTGCATGCAGAACAGTCATGCATGTCAGAGATTTCCAGAAGTATTTGTCAGATTTAAAGTTGTATAATGTCAGATATGATTTAAGAGTTTTAACCGGTGATGGTGTCAAAATCTCAGGTGAAACTGATGTCTTTGTAAAGATCAACAATATGACAGTTAACTTACCTCTTGTAATCTTAGAGAGTGAACACAAATTCACACCATTAATGGGTCGAAACTGGTTAAACATTTTAAATCCAAATTGGCGTCAAAAATTGTCATTGGATTTTAAAAAGGAGTTATCAGTTAATAAGTCTGAGTCCATTGTTAAGTCTGAGTCCACAGACAATAACCGAGTCAGTAGGTTAAACAACGAATGTCGATCGGTGTCAGTCAAGGTCAGCCCAAAGTCACCCGAGTTATGTGAGTCGAGTAATTCTTGTGAGCTGGTCAACGCAGTCAAAGTAAAGTCAAACTTAGTCAACAGTCAATCTGCTGAGTTAGAAAAAGTGACGAGTCAGTCCGGTAAGCCAAATAAGTCAAAATTTTCTTTAGATGAAGCAAAAATAAAAAAAATGGAGTCAGATCTCAAACAGGAATTTAAAACTGTTTTTGAGGATAAATCAAATTCTTGCATAAATTTTTTTAAAATAGACTTAAAATTAAAAGAAGGAGCCCAACCAGTCTTTCACAGAGCTTATGATATGCCTTTTGCGTTGAAAAGCAAAGTAGAAACTGAAATAGAGAAAATGTGTCAGTCAGGTATCTTAAAAAAAGTCAGTCATAGTAATTGGGCAAGCCCAATTGTTGTAGTTCCAAAAAAGAACTCAACAGATCTAAGAATTTGTGTTGATTTTAAAAAAACTGAATCCAGCCCTGGATGCAGATCATTGTGCTTTACCACTTCCTGAAAATATTTTTGCATGTCTAAATGGTAATAAATGTTTTACTGTCATTGATTTAAAAGGAGCGTACCAACAACTTGAGTTGAGTGAGGGGTCCCAGGAGCTATTGGTCATTAATACACACCTTGGACTCTTTGCTTACACAAGGTTAACTTTTGGTGTCAGTTCTGCGCCTGGAATTTTTCAAACCGTGATGAACAGTATTTTAGCAGGGTTAAAAAATACTAACTGTTTCATCGACGACATTTTAGTCTATGGTAATAGTCTTGAAGAATGTCATCAGAATGTTATCAATGTTTTAAAGAGACTAGAACAATACAATGTCAAAGTGAACAAAAAAAAGTGCCAATTTTTCAATACTAGTGTAGAGTTTTTAGGTCATTTGATTGATTCGTCAGGAATTCATCCTACTGAGGAAAAAATAAAAGCTATAAAATCATACCTTCTCCAAAGAATGTCACAGAGTTGAAATCCTACCTAGGACTTTTGAATTATTATATTAAATTTATACCGATGTTGTCATCTAAGTTAAAGCCATTATATGATCTTTGTAAAACAGGTGTAGATTTTGCTAAAGAATGGTCTGGTGAGTGTGAAGAAATATTTCAGCTCAGTAAGGATTTATTAACATCTGACAGTGTCTTAACGCATTATGACCCTAATCTACCAATTTTTATTACTTGTGACGCAAGCAGTTATGGTGTGGGAGCAGTATTAAGTCACTTTGTTAACGGAGAAGAAAGGCCAGTTATGTTTGCCAGTTCTACCCTTTCGCCTGCTGAGCAAAAATATAGTAATATAGAGCGAGAAGCCTTATCAATAATTTTTGCCGTGAAAAAGTTTCATAAATATGTATATGGTCGTAAATTTACACTCATTTCGGATCATCGACCGTTACAGTTCATTTTTGCAAAGAATAAACATATACCTACCATGGCTGCATCAAGAATTACTCGATGGGCTATAATTCTCTCAGGTTATCAGTATGACATTATGTACAGAAAAGGTACAAAAATTTGTAATGCTGATGGATTATCTCGTTTACCGCTATCTGAGCAGACTGAAATTCCAGATTTCATTTATTCATTCAACTTAGTCTCTGAAATTCCTTTAAATGCAGATGATATAAGGAAAACAACAAGTAAAGATTCAATATTGCTAAAAGTCAAAGATTTCATTATGTCTGGTTGGCCAAGTTTAGTTCAAGATGAAAATTTAAAACCATTTTTCAAACATAGAAATGAGCTGTCAGTAGAACATAATTGTATCCTGTTAGGTAATAGAGTTGTTATACCTACTACTTTGAGACAGGAAGTTTTAAAGCTTTTCCATGATCAACACTCAGGTATTGTGCGTACTAAAATGTTAATTAGATCCTACTGTTGGTGGCCAAAATTAATAATGATATAGAAAAGTTTATTGCTTCATGTTCAATTTGTCAGCAGTGTCAAAATTTTACTAATAATAATCCTCTTTTGTCTTGGCCAGAGTCACCACATAATTTTTATAGAATTTTTATAGATTTTCTACACAAGTTTAACCATACATTTTTACTAGTTTATGACCAGAAATCGAAATGGCTTGATGTTAAATTAATGAGTAAAGGCACTGTAGCGTCTGAAACCATTGCTAAATTGAAGGAAATTTTTTCAACTTTTGGTCTGCCTGTAGAGTTAGTGTCAGATGGGGGACCACCGTTTAATTCAGTTGAATTTGTTTCCTTTTGCCAAGCTAATGGAATCACTCCAATTAAATCTCCACCTGGACATCCTCCTAGTAACGGCTTTGCTGAGAGGGGTGTTCAAACTGTAAAAAAGAATTTACAAAAGGCTATGTTTTTATATAAAGGAGAGGAAATAACAGAACAGAAAATATTGCTTAAATTGTCTAGTTTTCTGTTTTCCTATAGAAATACCCCATCAACAGTTTCAGGTATATCTCCTTCTGAGGCTATGTTAAAAATAAAGCCAAGAACCAGATTTGATTTGCTGAAACCTTCTAGCCACAGTAAATATGTTAGAGGTGGTTCTGAGTCGGTACCTAGAGTTAAAAAGTTGTATCAGTTAAATGAATCTGTTTATGTTAAAAATAAGCAAACTAAATTGTGGCAGAAAGGCAAAATTGTCAAAATTTTAAGTTATTGTACTTATTTGGTTCAAGTTGGTGGTATTATTAAGTTTGTTCATGCTGATTCATTGAGGTCCAATGTATGTGAAATGTTTGATGATACGTGTGTACCTTATAACTATGAGATTCAACCTCAAGTTGGATGTAATCAAATTCAAACAAATCAGAATGTTGTGTCACCTGTATCACCAATGCATTATCAGCCTGAATGTTCTTCTAGTAATGTTAAGCCGGTTAGTCCTATTACTGATTATAAGTCTCCCAGTGCGTCTCAGGGTGTCCAAGTGAATCCAAACAGTGATCCTATCAGTGAAATTCCACAAAGTGCTAATGTATCTCCAAATAAAGAGTATGATAAAGTTTCCCGTTATGGCAGAGCTATTAAACCTACTCGTAGGCTTAATCTTTAAGAGAGGGAGAAGTGTTGTGAACACATCATGTGCTCTGGGTACTTCCTGGATGATCTATGGTTTTGTCTTTGTTCGGTCGCTCATCCAATATGTCGGGTTTGCTTTTGTATTAGTAACATTTTTCAATAAAAGTCTTGTTTGAATAATTGCTGTCCTTACTGAATACATAACAATAACTTTATTTTTAAATTTTATTAATATTATACAATTCAACGAAACGTTCTGTAATACGGAATATGCACTTTTTTAAAAAAAAAAATAACTATATCGTTATATATAACTATATCGTAACCGTATATATCGTATAATTATATCGTTATATAACCGTAAAGAATATCTATCGCCGAAAAATATGTTAAAATTAACTAACAGCTACGGGCATTTTAAATACCCGCCCTTTTGGGGCGCTTGTGACTATTCAGTTTACAATAACAATCAAATATTGAAAATTCAGAAATCATACAACTTCAGAATCAATCAGAAATCAAACTATAAACTAACTACAACTATATAACTATGTTTTACAAAATCAGAAATCGCGCTTGTTGACATGTCATTATAGACTTTGACGTCACATTCGATGTGACCAATAGCGTTACCTACCTTTCAAGTATTTTGAATATCCCAACAATTTTTTTTTTGCATTTTTTAATATCTAATTATTTTCTTAACTAAAAATAATTAATATTAAAAAAAATATTTACATAGACATAATTCTAAAACAATATTTTTCATAAAAAATATTTAACCCTTTTTTGAATTACACGCATATATTCCCTATTGTTTTGTTAAATATGTAGTGGTATCCTGCGGTATTCAGTTAAATCTCGAACAGCTTACTTATTCCATACTACGTAATTCCATGATTAATCATTAATTATAGATTTGTAGCAATACATAAAAAAAACATGACATTTCTGGGACATAATATGAAGATTTGCATAGCAACAAAAAACTGAAATTAATTTTATATCTAGTATAAAAAAAAATATCAAAAAATGAGCAGAATTTGTGACATTTTCGCGGTTTGAATTCTTGAAATTGCTGACTAAAATCCAAAAATGTTTTTCCATGGAAACATCCTACCCATAATGTACATTTGAAATTGGGATGTCAATAGCTACCATCTATAAAGGTTTTTTCTAAAATATTGGAATTGCTGGCGTATGTTTTATTATTTTCGCGAGTTGAATAAGTGGCGCGAATGTGTTGCGTTGCATTCTGTCTTCGGTTATTAGCATTATATTAAATTGAGACAACAAATTCTCCCAAATACCTATAACTGAGTTCCCACGCTCGTACAGCAAGCACCACCTTAAGAAAGGGCTTCTTCATTATGAGATCAGGTTTAGGCTGTTGTCCACTACACAAGCCCATTATGAATTTAAAGTACTGTGGAAGATTGAAAGGTACTCAGACACTCTGATTTACCTACTATGCTATCTAAACCGGTAGGGCATCATCTTTTCTAGTCATGTAGTTGTACACTAAAATAGTAAATTAGTAGTATTTAATAGTATCGGGCACACTGAGTTTTGTAGATCAGTTCGTCTTGTGGCAATAACTATCCCGTTACAGAAGACTAAGTTGCGATTGTGACCACTTACCATCAAGTAGACCGTCAGCCTACCTTTACATAAAAAAGTGTGCCTATATAAAATTTCGCCCTTTCATCGTTTCCAATATTATAAGTTTATATAAGTAAGGATTACCGATTGACCTAAAAACTCCCAAGTTGAGTATTGAACCGAGAATCCGGACGAGAAATTGAAGGAAAAGTTTCGCTTGGATTAAAATATTTTATATTTAACTATTTATCAATTGCGATAAGAAATTCGTATTCGGAATATATTAGGCTTAGTATTTTGTTCATTAGCTATTTTAGGCTTATTACAAAACATAACTTAAAAACGAATTGAATGAAGAAACATAACAAGAATATAACGTGGTGTGAGTTAGATAGGAAGACGAAACTGACTCAGTACAACGACGCAACAATAGCCTCAAAAAATCAAAATTATACTCACATTATCTATTTGATCTATGGAGATTTTTGTACCATTTCTTTCCTTTTTTAACTTACATTTAGTATTGTTATTTAAGAACAATTTTAAATTTATAGAAATTAAAAACAACATTTCTTTCTTAAGTAAATTGTTAGGAGTGTGTGAAATTTGCTTCTGCGAAGTGATTCCTTCACTCTTCACTTTGTCTCGTCTTCCTCATCCAGTCTGTCCCAATGTGTCTTTATATTGTTACGTGCGGGGTGAGTTAAAATGCCGTGTAAGGAACGTTTTATTTTCACAAACGAAGATGCCAAATCACCAAATTTGTTCGATGAAATTGTTGCCAAAAGTCGTCAATGATTTCCTCATGTGTCCCCGGTTCACTTCCGCAGGTAATTTCGCAAAAGCTCCGAAGAGTCGCTTTCGTATTGCTGGTTGTCGCACAATTCACTCCTATTATACGGCCGGCCGCACGCTTATTTATACTTGGCGCCAAACGCTTCAAATGTATTTGGAATCTTCCAGAAAATGAAAACAAGCCATTGAAAGTTCGGGAATGCTATTTCTGTTGAAATGTAATCTCTAAGTTGTAAACATAAGGACCAATTTCCATTGACACTAGTCGGGAGGGGGCGTGACTAACATTGCTAGGGTAGAACGTTCGAAACTTTCGGCCGGCGCGAACGCTTTTTCCAGAACGTTCCAAAGTGAGGTCGCAACTATATTATATTATGTGTTATTCTCTATAATTTTGCCTTCCTTGGCTTCTTTTTCTGTGTCATGGAACTCATTCTCTAACTCTTTTGGTATATTTAGTATTTTGGAGCTTACAGTTTTGGCCTTTTATTGTTATGTATCGTATTTTAGTTTTATATAAATTAGTAGCTTATTCTGTTCGATTTTTTAATTTTTCGCTGGCAGACATGCGATGCGCATTATAATAAGCATAAAGAAACTCTTATTAATTTTAAAAGAACTCATATAACCGCAAAACGGAGAATTGAGTGATTGTTTTAACAATATTTTATCACATATTTTAGTAAAAATGTGCCCTTCAGTTGTATCTGTGCTGACCTAAAAAATTAATATTTTTTTATATAACAAAGGACAGACAATAATCAAATAACTGTCAATAACTGTCCATTTACGAGTATCATGAGACTAAAATGGAGTCAGAAATCAGAGCAAAATTTACCGTTAATTTTATTTAAAAAAAATTCATTTCGTAGACGATGGTTATTTGACGTGAAGTAACTATGCCAGATGAATATTTTTGTGAAATACTTTTGTGAAGTATTTTTTATCTAAGGAAAGGAGGCCACTGTGTCGCCGCTATGTGGGTTGGTCATTTGATCGCTGGACTTATTTCTTGATTAGCTCAAGAAAGTAACTGGTAATGGATAGATAGGGGGGCAGAGCAATAAGTGTGGTGGGGCTAAATTGAAAAGGTCTATGTCTCAGTGGAGGCTTTCAAGCCGACGATTAAGATGATTCACATATTTATTGTACTTTAATATCTAAACCTATTGTTTTACTGAATGTAAAAGAAAAAAGATAGTGTCTTGTTTTAAAGATACACTTTTGAATTTACAGTTTAGGGTTTTGTATTGTAAGCTCTAAATTTAAACTGTAATTCCTATACGGAAGCATAGCATTCGTATATATAAGGGAGCAGTCATTATTCAATTCAGGACAAACTGACACACTAATTTACTTACATAGCTGTCAGAGGAGTGTCTCGATAAATTTAACTGCTTTCAACCCTATTTATTCGGGAGGAATTATTTACGATCTTATTTCATAGTGACTCAAAATAAGTATAATTAAAATATAATCACTTTAATTTACACACGATCATAAGATTCAAAAGATTTTTTTTTTAAAAACATTTATCAGATTTTAATCTTTTTTTTATCCCATAATACATTCAGGTTTTTATCTATAGCAGTTTAGGGTAATGCCAAACCGTAGAAGATGCATTATTTTTCATTTATTTTCTTGGTTAGGCGTAAAAATTAATAAAAAAATCAATTTTTTATGCGTAACTCAGTATAATTTAATCATTATCGGAAAAAATCGGAACAGTAGAAGTTAATGAAATAATTTATCATATAATTAGTAGCAAATCTGATACTCGTACATTATTAATAATTAATTCTTTAGTTTATTTCAAAAACAACGACCAATTAAATAACTAGAATTGCTTTAAAATAATTAAATAAAGACTAAAATTAACCTTTAAAACTCCCCAATTATAAAAAGAATACCCCGTCTAACAGGCAGGTCTGCCGCAAGCAGACGCTTGCGGCATGGAGGGTTATAATGCTGGCGGCGTTACCTCTCTGTACCGCCAGAGAGATACGTTGAGAGAAATATGTGCCAGCCCTGGGGTCCCCTGTAGAGTCGACAAGCCGTGATGATAATGCTCTTACAAAGGTTTTCATGTCAGTTGACCAAGGGTCCAGTGTCTCTACTGCGAGTGTCGCAAACTCGTAGTCCTTGAGTATTTGCGGCGCTTGAGAACCTGGGCCTGGTCAGCTGCAGCGCCAGCCTGTGTACGGGTAACCTGGACTGGATGTGGGACTCTAAGAAGGTGTCTACGCACGTTGCTTCTCACACCAGAGATTTTTCTAATTTCCACGGCACTAATGTGGCTCCATCGAGACGCTTGCCGTCGTTTCTCGCCATTTTCGTGGGTTCAAGGATCGCTATGCATAGAGACGGTGGCAAGCGAGCGACGGACCAAATCATTAATATATGTGTCCATGTCATCCCAGCTGGTCCACGTTTTTGCCGCATGCGAAATTAATTAAATACTTCAATATGACTTTTATTTTTCTGTGTGTTTGAGCACCTTCAATAGGTTTTTTGTTTAATAATCACTGCTCTTGTTTAATGACATTTAATAAAAAAATACACTATAATTTTTAATAAATAGTCTTGAAACGAGTAAACAAAAACCAACACTTAGGTAAGAAAGTTATCGTGAAAGTAATAATATCGGCGTAGTAACTTTCGTGATAATTATCACGTAGAATGCTTCACTATAACATATCAAAGGCCAAACACGATCATTAGCGGCACGCAATCAATTCTTTGTGAACGTTTTTATTGAAAATCTTCAGATTGTTATTTTTGGTTTGGGAAACACTTGAATGAATGCTAAGTTTTCAAATTACGTATCAGCTAAAGTTTTATCTTTGAAAAAATTAAGATAACGATATTCCATTTCATGGTTATTTTTGTTCATTTGATAATATTTATGAACTTCAATATATATTTGTTTATCTCCTTTAGAATAAATTTGCAATATTAATGCAATTTTTTTTCCAAATAATATACACAAACATTCATCGTTTATCGCTCTTTACAATACGGAATTTGACTATAATGAAAATATGAATTGTTATTAGACTAACTGTAAATATTTTTTTAAACCAAATTAACTAACACAGTATTTAAAAATATGTACGATTTTCATAAGAAATCATTATTAAAATAATTAAATTTTCATGTTTGACCACGTGATTAAAAACGCACGCGATTGGTGGCATTTAGAGTTGCGTCATTTGCTTTGTTTATTACAGTACATGAGCGTATTACGATTTGACAGCTAAATGTTTTTTGCAAGCATGTGACGTATTGATATCACATGTATGGCGTCTTTAGCGTTTTGGTGGTCTTAGTTATCATTTAAACTTTGATTGTAATTTTCATAGAAAATAAAGCAATTCACGAAGAATGAATGAAATTGCAAGTGTATTTTCCTAAAATCTGTCAAATACCCTATAGTCAAAACCGTATCAAAAATCGTTGGGTGGTTTAAGTTACCGGAGAACAGACTTTATTTTATAATAGTGTCGTATAATTATGTATAGCAGAATGTCGTCATTATTGCTACCAATATTTTACGTGATTTATGATTCCACTGTCAATTTACAAATTGACTAAAAAAATTTAAAAAACTTATAAAAAAATAATTACAAAATTAGAAACTGTATAAATAAGTTCTTCTTTCAATTGATTTTTTCACTATGTATCATTTAAGACTATGTGTCTATATAATTTTCAATTTAACTTATAATACGATTTTCAACTATTTCAAGTGTAATTTGACAGCTCCAGCAGGGACTACTTCTGGTATGTAGCAGAAGTGCTTGGTCACTTGGTCTTGGTCCTTGGTCCTTGGTGCTTCATTGACCTTGGTGTACCTACTGTTATTGTCGATTTTTTTATTATTAAATGTTTGCTCTTGGCCAGCATCTTTCCGTGTAGGAAAGATGAGGCCGACGATGGAGCGAGCTCACCCTGAACATGCCTATTCACTCGAACCTTGAAAAGATTTGGGTTGTATGAGCTCGGAAATACACGGCGGTAGGGAGTTCAAATCCTTAGCAGTGCGCATTATAAAAGATGTTTGGCCCGAGTTAGAGGGATTTCGACAAGGTGAGGATGGCATGTTTGATTAATGATCGAAAATCCAAAAATGCGTTGTATGTGTAACAACAACATAGTTTATTATAAACTATGTTGTTCATTATCAATTTAATTAAGAGGAAACACGCTTCATAAGTTAATTAAAAGTTACTAGATTATGAAAACCAATAGAAATTATTGAGGAAAAAATTTACTATGTAATTTAAAATTTGTTACTTAGTTGGAAGTTGATATAATATATTATTGTATTATCAATAACATATTATATCGGAACAATAACAAATATTATCGGTAAGAGTACTTTTTTCTGGATGAAAGGTACCCTATGTCCTTTTCTGTATGGAGATCGGGCCATGGTATTTTCATTTTAACGGTTGAAACTTGTACCATAAGGTAAGAAGAAATTGTGGATTTTACTGGGAAAATATCTTGTAATTTGGTAATGGGGTTTAACAATATAGATGTCCTTTGCATATACGTTGACAGGGATACTGTAAAGGTATGTCCTTTTTACTTTTCATCCAGAAAATAGTTCTGTTCCCGAAGGATCATCTAAAAATAAAAATTGTACGCCCATCAAAAGTATAATAACAATAAAGATTTAAGGCGTTATATTGCACATATATTTTGTCAGGCGTTATATATTTTGTTTTTCAACGCGAACGAAGTCGCGAGCAGCAGTTAGTATGTAGTAATATGTACTTACTGTGTGTTTTACTCCAAAAGCATTAATAACAACAACAACATGAAAAAAAATCTCGTTCACTGCCAGCCACTGCGGATATGCAGTACTTCAAGTGTCCTCGAAGATAGTTGGTCTTCTTACAGACGCAGGCTTATTCACAATGTTCATTATTTCTTCTATTCATTAATATAAAGAAAAAAAAATACCAAAACACAGTCGATAAATACCAAAACAATGGCGTGTCAATATCTCATTAAACATAGTTTAGATTTTATTAACAAAAAATATTATATTTCCTAGCGTGACTGAAATGTGTGGCGTGCTTTAATTAGTCATATTTAATGTGGTTTTTGGACGTTAATTTAAACGCAAGCACGCCGTCTCATTACTGCCCGATATTGTTTTTATTAGGCTCGATACACACTACAAAGTTAAAATTTACTTAAGACAAGGACAACATCAGAACAATTTTTACCAAAATAAGCGGAACCTAACAACCTATGAATTAAGGTGCAATATTGCAAAACAAATTTTTGTAGCTTCTCGCAGACAACCGAACATATTTAAAATTGGAAGGTTTTTCTTAAATATTGTGTAAAATATGAAAAAAGAAATAAAAGTAGCCGATTAAAATTTTAGTGCAGAACTTAATTAATAAGCTTAAAAAATAATATAGTTGTCCCTGAAATTTTTTATAACTGTGATGAAAAAGATTTTTTATGGTCAGTAATTTACTATTTTGTTTTCTCAGAAGATTTTGCTAATAACGCCTGGTTAATTGCTTGCCCCGGTCAAAATTCAGTGCAACTTCCAAATTGTCAACGGAGCTGGGATGACATGGCCTGCAAATTGACATCAGATTCCCTGCTCAGCCAGTGCTGCACTACGGGAAGAGCCAGACTCCTCGCTGCTAATACCAAAGAAGCAGGATTCTGGCTCCAAGCACATCCATCAGCAAGCACTGATACTTTTTTAGATCCCACAACCTTTAGAATTTTCATTTGCCTCCGCCTAGGGGTCCCGGTCTGCGCCCAACATCAATGTCCCTGTGGCAGTATAGTCGACCGTCTTGGTCACCACGGACTGTCTTGCTAGAAAAGTGCTGGCCGCTTTTCAAGGCATGCTGCCTTTTAAACGACATCCTCCGCCGTTCTCTTGCGTCAGCCAATGTACCAGCTATATTAGAGCCTGCAGGCATTTCAAGAAACGATGGCAAGAGACCGGATGAGATGTCCCTGATTCCCTGGAGATTAGGAAGAGTGCTGGTGTGGGATGCTACTTGTGTAGACACACTAGCCCCTTCGCATCTCCATGGAACATCCACTAAGGCAGCAGCCTCAGCAGAGGCAGCGGAAAAAAATAAAATCTCTAAATATAGTGGCCTCGGCGCCGAATATGGTTTTGTACTATTCGGAGTCGAGACACTCGGTCCGTGGGGCCCTGCAGCAATGAGCCTCTTCAAAGACATCTCGAAGAGGCTTATTGATGCGACGGGAGACCAAAGAGCTGACACTTTCCTCGGCCAACGTATTAGTTTGGCCATTCAACGAGGAAATGCTGCCAGCGTACTTGGTACAATGCCGCAGGGTCCATTTTTATATTATTAGTTTTTAATCAATTTAATATTAAATTATTTTCAGATTAGATAATTTTAGTTTTTAGTATTTAAATTTAAGTAAATATATTATAATAATATATAAATATCGTAAATACAAACAATTTTATTGAGAATAAAAGGTAAAAAGGAATATTTATTGTATAAATCTGCCCTATTCAAATTTTTTAAAATATAGGCTATTATGCTCTGTATTTTTATCTAAGTTTTAATTTTTTTACTACTTATTTCTCGATTACAGACTTATTTATGCATTCGTACTTCTAATTAAGATATTTTTACAGCCCAATTTTTTTCTTGTTTAAAAGTACCGCTGTTGCTGTTACACAATTTTACTGCTAAGAGACAATTTTTTTCTTGTTTAAAAGTACCGCTGTTGCTAACGTTACACAATTTTACTGCTAAGAGACAATGCATATATATGTCCATTTTGTGTTGACATTATACTGACAAAGTAATATCTCTGAAGTTTATCTACGCCAGAGTAGTGTAGTTGGCGCCTTGTCAAAATAATCCTCCGCGACAAAGTGCAAGCTTTAAGCTTTAAGCTTATACAAAAGGATGGCAATATTTAACGATTTTTGAGATATGGTATGTTAACAAAAAATATTAGATATTATTTTTGTATTTGAATATATAAAAACAGGCATGTTATAAATATAAAAAACAATAGATATCACAAAAAAATCTAAAACTAGAATTCCGCACGTCATGGGGCAAGGCCCAAGCTGCCGGTGGTTAGGGCTGCAGAGTAACAATTCGTGCCATGTCAAAAAGCACTCCTTCTGCATCTATTTTTTGATCCAGCCATCTAGTAAGAGCCTCTTGAGGTGTTGATCGAGGCTCTTCGCTATCAGACCATTCGCCGAGACGACTATCGGGACGATGATTCACGAATCGACATCCCACATGGCGGTCACCTTGTGAGCCAAGTCTTGTAATTACTAAGCTTGTCTTTTTTAGCCTTCACGAGGTTTTCGGCAGGAGGAACAGCGATGTCAATAAGCATCGTCCGGCGCTGAAATCGGTCAATAACCACGATGTCAGGTTTATTATTGTTGTTACTTCAGAATTTTATAACAAGCGATTCAGTTATAGCTGCTTTGTGATAATTTCAATTTCTCTCACTGTCCTACAAAGCTAAACCAAAATCCTAAACTAAATTGCACTGGGAGCGTGAACTATTCGTCTTAGTTCGGAGAGTCACGACCAAAATCGCCTCTGTCCTAATTTTCACAGCGAACACAGAAACTATGTAGTTTATTACACTCAGTGTTACAAAATGTGCTCGGATACTTTAGTTATTCAATAAAATAGCAATATTGTTTATTGTTTATTGTTAGTTTGCATCAAATAAGAAGTGCAGTATGAAATAATTGTATAAAATATTGAATACAATTATTTCATAAACAATACAATAAAATAATATTTATATAAATATAAAATAATTGTTTTATTGTATAAAACAAATTATTGTTTTGTCTTTTACGATATGAAATCAGTTCTCGCATCGTGAATTCGGAGATATCCCAATTGAGGCCTACCAATTAATCTAATACAACGGTATGGCGCAGTTGGGTAAATTAATGTGTAAATTACTTTAAACTAGCTGAATCCGGCCACGCTTCCCTACAGCGTGCGTTGGGACGTGCGCGCCACTGGACATTTCTTTATATATAATTATTTTATACTAGCTGAGCTCGCAACTTCGTACGCGTGGTATTCGGTATAGAGCGTACTTTTTTGATTGTAAACCGCTTGGAACGAAACAAACACTTGCTAAAATATATCAGTGAAAACCGCATTCAAATCGGTTATGCCGTTTCAGAAATTAGCGTGCACAAATGCACAGACTAACAGACAAACCGACAAACACACAAAAATTTTAAAAACTATTTTTTTGACCTTGGTAACTGTAGTGTATGCGTTTGTTTACTATCTTCTTGACGCGGGCAATACAGTCTCGTGCGCACCACGTCTGTCAGTGTCGGCAGATATCACGAGAGCGATAACCGACAGTAGACGTGTTGGTCGTCCGCCCACGAGCCTGTGACTCATCCCACGACTAGGGGCTGCTACAGTAACATAAGTACAACGTGTACTAATTGTTTTTTTTTTTGAAAAATATTTTATGTACAGATACGGCTCGTTTACGGTTTTATTATATGTGTAGAATATATATTATACATAAGAAATGAATATATATTATGTATATGAAGTATTTTAATATATTATATATAAAATACTATTTTTCTAAAATAAAAGTAGCCCAAGTGACTCCTTACATCAGCTATCTGCCAGTAAAAATGCCGTCTAAATAGGTCCAGTCATTTCGTAGATTAGCTGGAACAAACAGACAGATAGACAAAAATTCAAAAAATTAATTAGTTTTAGTAAAAACATTTAGTAAAAAGCAGATATTTTGACACTACAAGCAGACACTTCAATTTTATTTAACAGTAAGTATTAGATAAAAATGCTCTCTTTTAAAAAAAGAACCAATAAATTCAACAGTTTGGTAAAATAATTATAATCCAAAATAAAAAATAAACAAAATGTCGACAGAAACAGACTTTAGATTTCACATGCAAATTACTATGAATCTTTGGAAATAATATAGAAATTTTGAATTTGTCGAGTTGTACTATAGGTAATTTTTTTTGTCTTACATAAATATAATATAATCTTGGTATATATCCGAAATATTATATCAAGTTAATTAACGGATAATGATAAAAAAATTCCATTATTTTTTACACAATTTTTTGGGTTAAATGTAACGAAACTGACCTACCCTCGTTAAGACATCGTACGTCGGGTGTGGCTGCGGTTGAAACGCGATGGCGGCTTTTTGACGTACCTCCATTTTTCATCAACGCGACGCTCGTCGACGCCCAGCGAGCTCTTGACTTATGATAATAACATTTCTTGTGAAATATTAGATTTTTCACAATCCCTGGGTGATTGGTAACGCTTGTTTTAATGTAATGTAAATGTTTTTAAATTTAATACATACATATGATATTACTATCGAGTATATTAACATACTTATAGCTTTTGTCGTGACTTCGTCCGCACACCATTTTTTTAGATGTTAAAATATTTATTCAATCTTTATTGCTCACACATATCTATACTTGTATATATAATAAAATCGTAAACGAGTCGTGTCTGTACAATAAATATTTAAAAAAATAAAATATTTAAAAAAATAAAAAAGTACTTATGTTACCGAGGTTAAAAAAAGTTTTTTGAATTTTTGTCCGTTTGTCTGTATTAACAAACCTAAGTTTTTCAATGAAGTAATAAGTTTTTTTTAATTTTAGAATGTTATACCCGTTTACAAAATTTATATCTAGACATATAATAAAATCGTAAATGAGCCGTGTCTGTACATTAAATATTTTTCAAAACAAAAAAAAAATTTTTTACACGTTGGTAGGTTTATAAGGTTGCCTAGAGTAACTTATAACGGTAGGGTTAATATAAAATAATAAATTAATATATGACAAGAAATCTTGAAAACAATGTATAAAAGGTATTATACAATAAGTTAAACATTTTTAAAAGAGCAGCAATTGCTTTCATCTCTATTATTCATCATACAACAACGTTTCTATTGTACGAGTATGTGTTATATTTGCATTTCTTAAGTAGAAAAATATTAGAAACTAAGGAATTTCTTTCTAAAGATGTTCAAAAAGCACATTCAAAAGCACATGCACTAATGATATCCGTTCGCAGTCATTTGGGCAATTTTAATATTTTTAGAGGATCCCTCGGGAACCTAATATATTCCAGAATAAAAGTATCCTATATGTTAATCCAGGTAATAAACTACTTGTGTGCTACATTTCATCTAAATCCTGAGGAATCATTGAGGAACAAACATCCTTTCGCATTTATAATATTATTTTTAGAAAAATTAGCATAGGCTATTCTGGTGGTCTCTTTATAAAAAACATTACTTGTGGAAAACGGAATAAAAAAATTTTGAGGCATGAACGACTTTTGTTTAACAGTGCAGTGAACCCCTGTGATGATTACTAAATATATATTTTTTCTCTTTATTTAGGAAACAAACAGTAACTGAACGTAATTTTTTACAATATAAATACTTAAGAGTAAACATTGAACAACATAATTATGGTACTATAATAAAATTCTACTTACTGAATGAACACTTTAAAAATTAAAACACATTTTACTGCAATAAACATTGAAGTAGCTATTGAAAGCTTATTTCGTAGTTTAATCCTACAATTAGACAAACTGCTATTGTCAATGATAATATCAATGTCAATGTCAACGACAAATGATATGATCTAGGGATATGTCACATACTAGGATATCCTAGGAACAAGTTTATATCCATAAATTTGTATGCGTTAATTACTTAAAATAATTCAAATAGATTGTTTAACAAAAAAAGTTTTTCAACTGTTTCTAGCTAGTAAAAACGACAGTATTCTCATATCATTGCTTACTCGAGCTTATCCAATTGGCCCAATTCCAATACTCGTAAACTTATTCAAAAGACCCCCGTCTCTTGTTTTGTTCAGTGAAAATATGTGAAATGAGTTCGTATGGGGGTATCAGTAATAAATGGTCAAATGTGTATTGTGTGACACTCGTGTAAAGAAATTCGCAAACTAGGTTACCTGCATTTAATACTTATTTTTACTATTAAGGGTCTCTTCCGACTCGACTGTTTTGGAGACTCGACGGGGGTCTACGTTGGCGTGACAAAAACAAAAACCAATAAATTCTCACTTATTTCATTTAGAAAACTCCCCATTCGTGGTTGGAACTCTGCCGCAATGCAAATTTCCATAGTTAGATCTAATCTTCATATTTTTTCTCGAGTTTTGGGAATATGGTTTTCTATCATATTCCCAAAACTGCAGGGGGTCCGTCGGAACCAGCCAAATTTTGAAAGTGGTCTCTGAGAAAAAAAGTCTGGGGATCTCTGCTCTAGAGTCTAGATCATAAAAATGAAAATAAAGATCTACACTAATAAATAAAATTGAAATGCTTGTTTGTAATGTCATAATTACTGATTTTTCTAAACTGATTTACTGATTCAAAGTATATGTATAAGGTTCTTACAGTGCTTATAACAAAATCAGTATATGTATATTCTTACAGTGCTTACAGTGCTTATCGCCGAAAAGTAGCGTGCCTATCGATTTTCTATCGTCTACACTACGGAGAGTGTGCATCTATACTGTACGATTTAATCCAACCGGAACCGTTCCACTTGCGGACCACTAGACGTGGGCAGGGGTTTCATCCCTTTGTGGTCGATGTACCTCGATCACGAACAAAGCGTTTCAGTTCCACCTTCCTTGTTCGAACTGCTAAGGAGTGGAACTCATTGCCTGCGTCTGTGTTCCCACAGAACTACAACCTCGGGGTCTTCAAAACTAGGGTAAATGGGCATTTACTAGGTAAGTGTGGTCCACCTTCGGCCACATCTGCACCTCACATCAGGTGAGATAGTGGTCAAGCGCTACCTCGATTTCATAAAAAAAAAAAAAAAAAAAAAAAAACAATTTTTAAAATTTTTGTTAGACTGTTCCGGCTAATCTTAGAAACAGGTGGTCCGATTTTGACAGGACTTGCACTGAATATCTGATGTTATAAGCAGTAAAACTTAGCCTACTTTTCTTTTAGGAAAAAAAAATACTTATCACAGTCCAGTACCGCGCGCGCTTCCGCGCAAGGTGCAGTGAAGGGTTCAGCTAGTGATAAATAAAAATGGAATAAACGTTTCAACTGCTAAGAAAAAGAAGGGCGGACGAAGTCGTGGACACAAGCTAATATAATAAAAAAAAACAATTTCATGCCTTATCGAATCGCACAATAATTAGAGCTAAGTAATAAAATAACTTCAAACGATTGGTTAGTAATATGATTGCGTGATAACGTACAATTACTGCTACGAGGGCAAGAATCGTATTATAACTATATTCGTGCTCACTAGAACGCACTTAAATAAATATTTAGGGCGTGTCTAGAGTTACGTATTGTTCGGAACTTATAATAATTAAAAAAAAAAAACCACCTTATTACATCGAATTGATTGTTTTTAATTAAACTGTTCATCAGTCTTGTATTTAGTATCTATGACCTGCTGTTGATCAGATTTCTCCTTCGTGGAAGAGTAAGGTTAACTACCTTACTTTAGATTAACAGATAGGAAACATAACTGTTCAGAGTAAAATTACAAAAGAGAGTTATACAGAGTTTTCGACAAAAATGAGATTATGCAACAATGAGGTAGATATTTTAAATTTAAACATTTTGTCTACATTGACCATTTAGACATTTTGTCTAAATTGTCATTTTTTAGAAATTTTGTTAACGATCTATTTGTCTATCTATATTATACTTAAACCGAAAATGTATTAAGTTATTTGAACAGTTTCAATAGCAAAAGATATATGTATGAACCTTACCGACAAAATAAAGTGTGAATCAATTCAGGTCAACGCTCTTTCAGGAGGCTAATACAATAACCACGACTTCTTAATATCCGATTCGATTAAAATAATATAATTAATGTATTTTATAAGTGAAATTGATGGTTCAAACTGTAATTGACTGAATGATAAAAAAGATTTAGCTTGGTTAAACATAGTAAGTGCCTTTAAGGTCTATTGTTAACAAAAAATTTAAACTATTATATTAATGTCTATAACTTAAAGAAAAATTCAATTTCTGACCACACTAGTACAGTATATACTGCCATTTTGTATATACAACGGATCACCTGTTGTAGGAAATATTATATAAAATAGAAAACAAAATAAAATTACAGAACAAACAAAACACTGTAAACAACTGTCGTCCTATTTCTGTAGGAGCTGGGGTTTTAATATTACGCAACCTTTTGTATATTTTAAGTAATAACAGTTTATTAAATAAATGTCTTAAGCGCCGCAAATAATAGTGGCCAAGTGTACGTTATAAAGGAGAAAAAAAAAATACATATGCTGTATCGTCATGAGCGACTTCGCGCATGAAAGCCGAAATTTTTAGGGCAAATTTTTCGTGTAATAAATTTTCATTTTATTAGTTAATAAAATAAGGAAGCAAAAATTTATTTTCATATAATTAACATATTTTGATGGTGATAATACAAATTCACTATCATATCATATCAATTTATAAGAAAAAATAGTAAAAAATAAAAATAAAAACATTAAAAAACATCAATATATCTTCAATAATTTATAAGAACTAAGAGGACAAACCAATACTTACGCTAGGAAGCTAGTTACAGACGTCTGTGGGGTAAAGTGGTAGTGGGTACCCACTGTGGGATAAGTAAGTAACTTAGTTTAAAAAATGAAATCTATATATGGTTTTTGCTAATGAAAGACCGATAAAGGAGGAAGCTTTGTGTATATAATTTGCAGAAAAAATTGCATCCGTGCGAATCCGGGAGCGGGTCACTAGTTATATTAAAAAAGCAACCCTAAAAACGATACTCTACAGAAAATGTAGTCTTTGTGGTTACCATAAATGAATCGGTCAATTACATGCATGTAGGTTATTGGTTTGTAATCATATAGTACGTCCATATAAGTCGATCGGTCTCAATCCCGCGTACGTCTCAAATATTTGAGCTTAAATCGATTGTAAGTTTTCAGCCAATAACGTTCGGGAGCGTAATCTTGGAGCATATCGGTCGTAGTCGATCCGATTTAGCTCCATTTTCATTCAGGTGTCTCTGATTCTGTACCGTTTCAATGGCAGTTACGCAACGCGGTGAGGTAGCCGATGTTTGCCGAAATTCGACGAAGTTTTACGATGTTATTGACTTAAGGTTTATTTTCTCTTTAACTAGTCGATTAAATTTTAACTTGTGGTTTATGGCTTATGCTTATGGGATCGCTTTATCGTAATTGTCTTTAAGTGTCTTTTAAGCTACGGTCCATTTGATCCTAGTTGGCTACCGTCTCCTATAACACACTCCTATACCGGTGCTGCAAGTGCACTGCCGATCATAGTTGGATTAGGGATAAGGGATGGGGCTCTGGAATCCCTTACTCACTCACTGAAATACAACAGCACACATGCTGTTATTTTACGATGCTTTTCCATAAAGAGGTGTATACTGCTTCCACATGGGCTGTCCAAATCACTGCGATCACAGATAACTATGAAAAGTTCATTTCCAAAGTTGGGCTTGCCAGTAATTGAACCCAGGACACCTGAGGCACTGGTGAACCACTTGACCAATGGTCTCGTCAAGGAGTTAATGAGTCATTTTGCTTGTATTTGATAGCTTATGAACACTACTCGATTCTCCACATTTTGCCCTTTAGAAAATAAGTTAATCTGGCTTGCCTGGGATCTTACTATATAAGTTTAAGTTATATGGAGCGTGGTGATTATATCTAATATTCACAATATTTATTATTAAGTTGTAAGTTGTGTAGACTGCCAATCCAATTTTGTTATGTTAGGTTTTCATCGTGAAAGGCACAACCATTGTAGAGTTTCTTCCAACACATACTTATCTATGGTTTCTTCGAAATTATTGGTATTATTTTTCTATGTTAGATTGTGTGCTGTTTTGCAAACTGAATAAAGAAAAAAAAATAGATTGCGCTTTATTTTAAATAAAATATATAGGACAAAGAAATAGGACTTTCATGTAAATGAAATCGAATTTCAGCAAAATATATCCGCGACTAGCCTGTCCTGAAATTCGCCCGTCAATCTCATCTTCCGTCTCATCACCACGTTCAGTGCATTTTCGCGTGAGAAAGAGATGGCGGTAGTTTTTCTCGCCGTCCCCAAAGCACGATTTATAACTCTCTCGGCGTGAAGCAAATTTATGTTCGTGCGATTAGTTGAGAATGCTTTTTAAACGTTTCGAGACGGTTGAGTAATGGCTTCACAGCTCACAGCTACCGAATATCTAAACTTTCACCTTGACTAAATATTGTAGCGGTAAAAAATATTCTAGTCTTTGATATTTATTTATTAATTCAACTTCCATTGAAGGCATGAATTCCATTGAACCATTTGAAGGTAAGTGACTACCGTTCGCCTTATAATATACTTAGGTTACGCCGTATGTGTTGCAACTGTGCTGCCAACTTTTATATGATAAGATTTTACGAGGAAAATAGTCTGGTATCCCTTCGTCACTCACCGAAATACAACAGCACACATGCTGTTATTTAACGGTGGTCTTTTGTAAAAGGGTGGTTTCTGATACCAAACGGGCTGCTCAAATTATGATCGCGGAAAACAACTGTGTAATGATGCTAACTGAGTCTTAACAGTTTAAGAGAAAAAAAAACTTAAGAACAATTTCAGATGAACAAAATGTGCGCTTTAGTCTTTTAAAATTGCGCCTTAAACTTCAAGTAACACAACATGACTCCAGAGGCTAAACTTATTATGCAGCTTGTAGTGCTTTGTGTAATGCAGCTACTAAGTGCCTGTTTAAGCTAATCCCTAGACTCACAGAAAATTTAAATTTTTTTACTGTTTTCTTTCTTACTTTACTTGAAATCGACTTAATGGCCCAGGCGGTAACTGATTTGGACTGGCTAAGTTTGGAAATATGATAGATATTTCGTCATCGTATAAAAAAAATACAAGACTTAAAATCGAATAAAGAAGTATACCGACACTTGACAGGAACATTAAAGTTGCTGACTGTAAGAGGTCAATGTCTTTCCGAATGTAGGTCGAATGCATATCCCTACACTAATGAGACCTAACGAATTCGCCGCACGAATAGGGGAGGCGACGACGACACGAAAAGTTGCCTCTTTTCATTGCTAACTTTCAGTAGAATCTAGATGACATTCTATCGTAAGAGTGAATGAAATTGATATAATAGAAACTTTAATTTTTGTTGGGCAATATTTTCTAATGACAGTTTTATAAATAATCTAAATTTTAACTTTTTGGCTTCGCCTGTACACTTTGACTAACTGTAGGATTAAAATTAATATTCTCTAGCGATCCGCTAACACATAACACAAACCTCCCTTGTTTATCGCTATTTGCATTAGTGTAAACCGTATTAAAATTCGTTGGGTGGTTTAGTAAGTAAATGACAATATTGTCGTAGCTTAACGGCTTTTAAAGGACAATGGAGGAGCACGGACAATAGAGCAATATCATTTATGGCATACTCTAATGTGGTTTGAATGAAAAGCTTATTGAAATAAATTAATCGGTAGGGTCGCAAGGGTCTAGTCTCGGACCTCATATTTTAGGAATATTGTTGCAGCATAACGGGCTGTTGTGTTTTGATGAGTGAGTAATAAAAAGCCAGAGCTCTCCCTTATTTGCTTCTCTTATTTATTTATTTTATTCGGGTTACCCAACGTGTTAGTAAAATCTTACAAAACCTATTGTTAGTATACATTAAATGACATAAACATACAGACATAAATACTCATATTTAAACTTTTTTTTAAAATCATTTAAGATTTTTTGAAATCATTTTAGATTTTTTATTTTCATGTAAAGAGAGTCAAGCCTATTTGCTATCATAGCCATGATGCGATTGGGGCTTGCTCTCACTCTGCAGAGCAGAGACGCGCATATTGTAAAAAAATAGTTTACTCTTGCCATCGCGAATCGATGAACTGTAGAATCGAGGCAGCCTCAACAACGCCCGGAACAGGCGTCTGCGGATTCAATACAATAGTATTGAATCCGCAGATTGCTGTATGATTTTTGTGTATATCGTGCTCACAGAGGATAAGTATAAAACGATGTACAGTATGCTCTAACTAAACAGAGGACATAATCATGTCCTATGTCGACAGGGCACTTGCGACCCCTATGTCACTTACCATCAAGTGGGTCGTCATCCTGCCCAGGGGCCTTAGACAAAGTAATATTTTAAGAACGCTAACGAAGTTCGCAAGAATAAAATGTATGGGATGTATCACGTGATTTAGCGACGGCATATGTCAGTCCCATACATTTTATTGTTTTCGAACTTCATTATTGTTTTTAAAATGTTACTGTGTCTAAACTGTTACTGGCCCTGGTACTGTTCTCATTCTACCAGTTATTATAAATACGAAAGTTTCTGAGAATTCATGGACGTTTGTTACACTTTATCACGCAAAAGCTGCTGAAAGGTTTACGATAAAACGATAAAACTTTACTGAAATATAGTGTATCATCAAAATAACACACAGTCTACAATTTATAACGACACAACGCCATCTATGAGCCCATTTTCCTATCCAATACCTTATCTTTAATCCTACAGTGATCGGCAGCGCACTTACAACAGCTGTGGTATTGCTTGTGTTATAGGCGATGGTAGCCACCTACCATCAAGTGGACCGTCAGCTTGTGTGCCGATCTCAACGTAAAAAAATAAAAAAAAGATAACGGGACAAATCGCGGCCAAAATATAGTAATAAATATGTGAGTGTTTAGTTTCGTATCGTTTAAAGTGCGGGTCGATTTATGCCTTGTTTACACAGTGCCACTTTTTAAGGGAGAACAGTGCATCTGACAGTGAGTATATTTATTTGATCGAAGCTGAGATAAATTCTGATAACAATAAATACACACTAGTTGTCCAAATGCTGGTCTGTTAACGCGGAGGTACCCTGACATTATCTGATACTCGCAAGAAAACCCAATTGGATCGTTTCCAACTATCTCTACTTAATGATACCTTAAAATACCTTCTCTTGTATCTAACGAACATTTTAAGATTTTATATCTCCTGTTAACTTTTGATTTATTTTTCTTATGAATTATATACTGTTAAATCTTCGAAGATTGCCTCCAGCATACAAACAAACATACAATTTTTACCGCTTCATTATATTAGTATAGAAATGAATAGAAATATAGAAAAAAAAATTAGTATAGAAATGAATTTAACAAACTAAATAATTACTTTAAGCGTTTTAAAAACTTAATAAAATCGAACTCTCTAATTTGTATATGTATATTATCAACGTGTCCAGTAAGTAGAGGATAACCCTGGAACCAAAGATAGGTCTAGTCATGAGAGTTAGCCTTAGTAAAAGTCGCATGGCTTTCGATATTTTTGCATTTTTATGATTTTCACAAAAATCGACACACTTTATCAGCCTCTACACGAGAGGAATATTTTCATTCTGTTTTCTGATATTTATCTTCAAAGAGTGGTATTATGAAAGCTTTTGAATATTTTTCAATAACTCTCATAAATTTCTTAAAAAGGAACAAAGTCTGAGGTAGATTATTCAAAATTATTTTAATCTTCTGATTTTGAAGTTCAGTCACGTAAAAAAATTGTTCTATCTTTGGTTTCAAGGTTATCTATCTTTAGTTCCAAGGTTATCCCATTACCTTGGAACTAAAGACGTTGTCCTGCCAGAACCCAAAAATAATTCCGTAACCCCATTGTGGCGCCACCTATTGGGTCAAATTTTATTTTCAAACCATATGTTAAAGGGACGCGTCACTTCACGTCAATGAACGACGGTTACTGTGGTTAAATTATTTAAATATTCTTCATACAAAAGTACTAAAATTGCGATAAAAAAATGGGGAGTAGGGTAGGAGGGTGAAAAATACTTTACGACCGATTCTCATACCTACCAAATATACAAAAAAAAAACGGGACAAGTGCGAGCTGAACTCGCGGAATGAAGAGGGTTCCGTACGATGTTGCCTATCCGCACAATATTGAGTGATTTACCATGTTATTTTAATATCATGGAGTTCTTATAGGTTTTCCTATAATCTATAAGTAGAAAACAAATTTCTGTATTTTTTTTTCAAAATTTTACGTTCAGTAGTTTCGGAGATAAGGGGGGGGGGGAATGGTCAATTTTCGTCTATTTGGAAATTATTTATTTTAAAATTACAAAAATAATACATTTAAGATCTTCACAACAAGACCCTTCCATTTGATATGTCACACGATTAAGTTTTCAAATTTTTTTTTTTTTAATTTTCCACCTTCCCCCTAAAAATGACCTCCAATATAAAGATTTCATCTATTCACGTCACACCTCTGCATTTGGGTCACAGAAATTGATATGTGTACCAAAGTTAAACTTAATCGGTCTAGTAGATTCCGAGATAATCGACTGTGAGCGACGGACAGACGGACACACGAATTATCCTATAAGGTTTCCGTTTTTTTATCCGGACATACGGAACCCTAAAAAATCATAAAACACGAGAATTTTATATTATATATTAGAAGTGAATTAAATTCGCAAATTCCGTTGCGTGGTTTAGGAGATCATTTTTAAGTAATATACAGACAAACAGACGCAGGCAGCGACATCAATTATATGTAATAGGTAAGGAAATACAGTGACAAAGTTTTGATGCATCTAAAATTCTGATTTTAGAGTAGTCTAACCGTGGCACAAGTACATAGGATTATCAGGTATTCAGCAAATTGCCTTCTAGCTAAGCTGGGTTGCGATAGGTCGTATTATGTATGTAGGCATGTTATTACGAAGCATCATAGTCGTTACAAAGGCTTTAGATTTTAGAGCATTACGAGGTTACGTAGTCCATATTAATTGTAAACTTTAATTTCTTATTTTAATGTGTAATTATTGTGACTAGTTACAGATAATTAATAACACGTCATTCACAATTGAGGGACTCGTAAGTGGAATATAAAAGAATGGAATATTTTTTTACTTACCTATATTTGGATTTTAAATACATAATATGTATGTATGACACATGGAAATCTATACTAATATTATAAAGCTGAAGGGTTTGTTTGTTTGAACGCACTAATCTCAGGAACTACTGCTTCGAATTGAAAATTTCTTTGCTTTGAATAGTCCATTTATCGAGGAAGGCTATAGGCTATATAACATCACGCTACGACAAATAGCATATATCAGCAGTGTACAGTACCGCGCGCCCCATGCGCACGCCGCCTCCGTATTTGCCCCAGCGAAGCGTAGCCGAGTTCAGCTAGCATAATGACAAGAATTACCCATGACAGATATCGATCACCACTGACTTAGCGTAAATCATTGTCGATCTGACACAATGGTTGATATTCCAATTTAAGATTATAATTTTATATGGGACTTCACCTTTTTAGTATTTTTTGTTTATAAACTGATTGGAATGAAACAAGCATTAAATGTTACGGGAAGCTTGCTACAATATATATTCGTATGTGAAAACCGCATTCAAAACGGTTAAGCCGTTTCAGAGATTAGAGTAGGGTTGTTGCTGATTCAGGTTTTTCAGCGGATGCTGATGCTGATATTAATAAATTACTTTTAAAAAAATATCCTACTATAGAGGAAGTAGAAGTTAGAAGTCCTATACCGCTTCTACACTACTATTAAATTATTAGCGTATGTGATATATTATTTTGAATAAAACATAATTTATACTTAATAATTATATTATTTTTGTTAACAAAATATACTCTAATCATTAGAGTGCACAAACGCACAGACAAACAGTCAAACCGACAAACGGACAAAAATTCCAAAAACTATATCTTGACCTCGGTAACATAAGTACAACGTGCACAATTTTTTTTTTTTGAAAAAAAATCTTTAATGTACAGACACGGCTTTCTATTTCTAACGTTTATATTTCTAACAAACAGAATGATTATTATGAAACGCAAAATGCTAGAAACACACATAGTAGATAATAGAAATAATATAGTGTATACAAAATTAATTTTACGTCATTTTGGGTGGAAATTTATAGTCTTTTCTTATGCTGATTTTAGGTAACAATAAGATCTTTACATAACAATACGAGTATACATTCAATTTCCCTCCGTGGGCTTTCTTGACAGCAGGAACCTTTATTCAATTTATAATGAAAATAATGGAAAAGTGTACGTAATGCATTTCCATTTTCATTAACAAATTTTGTCCTCATTTTTTTACAGTTTTCATCCTCTAATGTAATTTGACTGCGGATAAACAAAGAGAACACATGATTTTTGTCTTAAAAATATTTAGTTAACACATATTATTAGCATAAGTAATACGATAGAGCCTTTTACAAGTGGTTTATCTTGTTCCATTGAATATATAAGTTTAGATTTTCTGTGTTTACTTTTTAGACTAGTACTTTCCCTCCAAGTGCGGTTAGAAAATTCTACCCTGTTCCCATAGTCTATAGTCAGCGCCACGAATGAGCAAAAGTTATTAAATTTATAAAACACCTACTTGATGATTTTTGAAAGCACACACCGACGCTCAATTCAAATTCAAATAATTTTAATTCGGAAATTGTGCATAGCGTTGGTATTAAGACGCTATTGATAATTTAAGTTAATTTGGCGACAATTCTTTTTTTAACTTAGATGAACTTACTCCCAATTTGGTAACCTCACACCTTCCGCTAAGTCATATTGTGAGGGAGGCTCACCGATTTTCATAACAGTGAAAATATCGTCACCATGTGCCGCTGCGAAATTAAACACTATATTACATAACCTCCACAACCCGAACAGAACTCTGAAGACATTGTTATATTGTTTGTATACGCAGGCCTCGAATGGCGGCCCATTCAAGATCTGCGTGTACAATATAACAATATGATATTATACAATATGCGTGTATAATTTATGTAAATGATCAGCTGCAAGTGGAGAAAGATTGACAGAAAGCTTTAAAAAGCAATACTTTTTTTTTAATGTCAGGTCGGCAGACAGGCCGACGGTCCACTTGATGGTAGGTGGCTACCGTCGCCTATAACACAAGCAACGCCAAAGCTGCTGCAAGTGCGCTGCCAACTGCAGTAGGATTAAGGATAGGGGATTAGGAGTGGATAGGGAAATGGGCCCTGGCATCCCTTACTCACTCACCGAAACACAACAGCACACGTGCTGGTTATTTCACGGTGGTCTTCTGTAAGGGGGTGGTTACTGCCGCCAGACGGGCTGCCCAAATGATTGCGAAACGCAGTGTGCCCTGCCACTACTTTCCAAATCCAGACCAGAGCCAAATTTGAAAAGTTGATTTTTCAAAGTTGACCCTTCCGGGAATTGAACCCGGGAACCCTAGAACAGAGCGTTAAGGCACACACCCTAACCACTCATCCAACGGGCTCGTCAATTATTGGTATTATTGGTAGAGTGCACTTTAAATATTAAAAAGACACTAAAAATTTTTAAAATAATTAAAACTCAAAATAATAATAATAAATTAATTATAAATATTAAATAAGTAATTTAATGGAACTCATTTTATTGAAATTAAAAATATAATATAATATGACTACATAAATTGGAGCAAGCTGTATGCTATCTATTCTATTCTAGAAATAAAATCGTAAACAAGCCGTATAACAATTTGTACTCGTACTTATGTTACTGAGGTCAAAAAAATAGTTTTTAGAATTTTTGTTTGTTTGTCGGTTTGTCTGTTTGTCTGTGCATTTGTGTACGCTAATCTCTGAAACTGCTTAACCGATTTGAATACGGTTTTCACTGATGTATTGTAGCAAGCTTCCCGTAACATTTAGTGTTTGTTTCATTCCAATCGGTTAACGAACAAAAATGTTACTCGCTATACCGAATACCACGCGTGCCAAGACGCGGGCTCAGCTAGAAATTAATGTACTTGTCACCGTATACGATAATAAAATTCATTGTCTAATCAACCCTATTAAGGGTTTAAGACATTACCTACCATTACTTTCAAACGAAGTTGCGGGCTCAGCTAGTATATCATAAAACTTAAAAAGAAATTTTATTTTTTAGTTACTAATATTATATCGGAAGTATAATCATATTATAGGTCCGCTAGTAGTGAGTGAGTCAGCTCATCCGTTAACGATGATGAACGATGTAACCAGTGTTATTAACTCGAAAATGAACAGTGCAATCATCGACCTACAATAATATGTTCAGAGGCTGTGATGTTTTGGTTCAATTTCGAATAATAGAATATCCAGTTCTTCTTCGTCTTGGGATTTTTATATGTAACAATAACAATATACATATATGTTCATGAGAGCATCGGTGGCGCAATGGGAAAGATGCGGCCTATCATGTCGAGAGGTCCAAATTCGATTCCCGGTCGTGTTCGATTATCAATAGAGTTTTTTTTTTTTTCTAAAAACTTAAGTGCATTTACTGACTGCTCTCAAACGGTGAAGGAAAACATCGCGAGGAAACCTACATACGCTAAAGAAGAAATTCTAAGACGCATATGAAATCCACCAACCCGCACTGGGCCAGCGTGGTGAGAGGGTCAGCCTGTGCTCCTGCAGCGGGGATATAAATAGGCTGTTGTTGTTGTTGACGATGATGATGATATGACTACATGAATGTCCAATTCAAATTCAAATTCAAAAAGCCTTTAATTCTGACATAACAATACAATTATCTACATAGTATATAATATTATTGCATTCATTTCTATTACATACTAGCGTTCCGCCCCCGGCTTCGCCCGGGATGCAATTTTTATATATAAGAACATTCCCCATTCATCCCTCTTTCCATTAGTGAAAACCGAATTAAAATCGGTCTACCTGTTCACGCGTAATGCCATGACCAAGGGAAATGGGGATTCATTTTTATATATAAAAAGATTACATATAACATTAATATTATTACTATACTATAATCATTATTTTTATTTATATTTTCTGTAAATGTGGTTGTTTCTCTTTTTTAATTTAAATGTGATATCGGTAACGTTTGTATCGCCACATGAATGTTACTAAGAAATAAATATAATGTAACATATTTATATTTAGCACATAACACCTAAAGACTGCGTTACTGCTTAGTATTCAACTCACGCGAAATCGCGAAAACATCTGTCTTGCTTTACGCTATACCTGTTCATTTATTTACTCGTACATTATACTAGCCTTTGCCTGCGATTTCGTCAATTAATGAGAAAAGTATTTCTGGGTGAAAAGTGTACGAAAAATCCACGTTATGTAATTTTCTGTACACCAGTAGGTATATCTATAGTTTCTAGTTTAATATTTATACAATTTTTATCTTCAACTGTACATAATCACCTAGTCACACCAAGTTGACAAATAACTCCAGACAACGCGTATGCAAAATTTAACGATGATAATAAACAAACAAAATCACTTTCGCATTAATAATACATGTATTAGTTAAGATTAAAGCACTGATATTTCAGTGGAAGTAAAGCTCGGCTGCATACGTTTTAAAAGGTTGTAATTTTGGTCAGGCCTCCCGATCAAACGTATTAGTAATAGTGATGTCTTGCTGTAAAGATTTAGTAGATAAATGTACTTCCACAAGTAGATTTCACTCTCCGGACACTGGACACTGGAACTCTCTGGAAAACTAGTTAAGGCTGCTTATTCGTTGCGTACAGAACTCTCAGTTCAAAGCACCAAAAATGATTTTATTCAATAGGTACTAATTTTAATTCCCATTTTGGAATTTTTCAATTGAAATTTTTTTTTATTTTGCTTGAATGAATGCACTTTAGTGAAAAAGAAAAATAATAATTAATTTTATCGTAGCATTTCTACATGGACTGATATTTATTTTATTTATTTATAAACAAACAGTTACATTGCAATGAAATTATGGTTTAGTTAGACAATGAATTATCTTATACAGTGATATAAGATTATACAGTGATATAGTCTTATAAGATCTAATAGAAATTGCTCGAATCTATGTATTTAGTCATCCTGGACACCGGTGTTTCGAAAAAAGAGCGACAAGTATTGAAGTACAAGTAGACAAGTATAGCGATTTTATCTATAAGACCGTGGACGAGTTGCTGGTAAAGAATTAATCAATTAAAATTAATATTCAACCAGGAGCAAGAAATTTTTTCGATTTAAATCATTGTACGTATCAAATAAAATATTTAAAAATACCCAATTTTGTCGGCACCATTACAATTTGAATGTTAAAGGAGAGGTGTCGTTCCATTGTTAAGATTTTTCGTCAAAATTATTAAATTAAATTAATTAATTGCATTTAATTTAAACTTTAAAGTTTGAAAAAGAAAACTAATTTTTCAAACACCTTGTTGTAACATTTCTAGTCAGATAGTAACTAACCTATTATTAATTCCATATAATATTTGCTGAGGTTCAAAGAAGAGCAATTATATTCCCAGTTCCTTCCAGTTGGACCAGATCCAAACAGTTCTTTCGACTCATAATTGACTATTACATCAGACGGTACACAAACCGTACATTAACCTTTTTTTCTTGTCAGTCTCACCCATCAGAATCAGAATGATTTTGAATAATATTTGCACCAGTTAATGACTGATTCTAATACTTATGTACTTGAATTGAGGCGTCTTTTCTTCAGCAGTAATTCTTGGTTATGAATGTTATTTCTCTAACACTCTTGACTCGCTTTCTCGAGGAATTTTCCTTGCACTTTCCCTTCAGTTTACTTTGAATCCGAACGTACAACGTTTATTTGTGACTAGCTAATTCCCGTAACTTCGTCTGCGCCCCTTTTTTTGGATTTTAAAACATTTATTCAATCTTTATTGCTTACTAGCGGCCCGCCCCCGGCTTCGCCCGGCGTGCAATTTTTATATACCCTAAAACATTCCCCGTTTATCCCTCTTTCCATTGGCGAAAACCGAATTAAAATCGGTCTACCCGTTCACGCGTGATGCCGTGACCAGGGGAAATGGGGATTCATTTTTATATATAAGAAGATATATATATTTTTGTCAGACGTTGAATTTTTGGATTTTATTTTTAAATGATCCTTCGTGAACATTACTTCTTTTCTGGATTAAAAGTACCTATGTCATTTTTTGTATCCCTGACAACGACAACAAACAAATAAACAAACTCATGAATTATTATGAATAGCTAAGAAAGGTATAATAATAATAATAAAACCGTAAACAAGCCGTCTCTGTACATTAAATATTTTTTCAAGAAAAAAGATTTGTACAATGTACACGTTGTATTTATGTTACCAATGTCAAAAAATTAGTTTTAGAATTTTTGTCTGTTTGTCTGTACGTTTGTGTACGCTAATCTCAGAAACAGCTTAACAAAATTGAATGCAGTTTTCACTTATCAATTATAGTAAGCTTACCGTAACATTTAGTGTTTCATTCCAATCGGTTTACAAAAAAAAGGTTACAGGCTATACCGAATACCATGCGTACGAAGTTGCGGGCTGGAATGAAATATGTATAGGTATGAAGTATGAATGACTCAACACCTCCATCAACACACAACACTCAAAATTTCCCAAAAAAAGAAATATTTAAAACTTCAGGCCAGAGAAAAAATATGTGGGTAACACTTTTAGCCTTTTCCGATTTAATACTGGTAAAAAAGATATTCCAATTATCCATTTTGAGTGACTCAAAAGTTTTTAGGCCATTCGTTCGAGTTAATTCCAGTACGACCATTGAGGTCTAAAATTATGTAAGTACATATTTGAACATTGACTAGATCGATTCGGTGTATCCACAACTATAACAGAATACAGCTACGCAAGACAATAGGCCTTGGGGATGAAGTACTACTACCTCGTGTCACACAGATGAACGAACGCCAGAAAATCAATTATGGAAACAATACGCGGAACGTGCGCCATTGACAGGCGGCGTTAATATTTAATAGTTACACGTCCATCTAACTGTTCGACTAGAAGTTTGCGGAAATTTGAAACAAAATTAAGCTTCTCTCATTGTAATAAAGAAATGACGATTGACATTTTAGCAGTACGGTTCAACAGTTGACTTGAATCTTGACCGGAAAATACAAAAAAATATTTTGATATAAGGAGACCTTGTTCCTGACTTATGCTCTTAAATGTCGACATATCTTTAGAGGAGGCTTTTTACATGTATAAGTACAATCAGTTGGTTTAAAACATTTTTTATGGTTTGTAACAACTTAAAAGTAACGAAAATACTTGAGACCATACTTCAAATGTAACAATCCCAGTCAATGAAGATTGTAATCAACAATTTTATCTATGTTTAGCACTACATGACATTGATGTGACATGTGACATGTGACATTGATATTTTTTAATATTTGCCTAGAAATACTATACACTTTCATCATTGGAAACAGTGTCTGAAGAAGAGTAATTTTCCGCTAAATTAATCACTAGCTGATTAATACTAGCTAAAAGTTACACGCTATACCGAATACCCGCAACTTCGTACGCTTGGTATTCGGTATAGCGTGTAACTTTTTTGTTTATAAACCGATTAGAATGAAAAAAACACTAAATGTTACGAAAAACTTGCTATAATACATTAGTGAAAACCTCATTCAAATCCATTAAACCGTTTCTGAGATTAGCTTGCAGAAAACAGACAAACAGACAAAATTCTAAAACTTATATGATCTCGGTAACGTAAGTACAACGTGTAAAAATTGTTTTTTGAAAAAATATTTAATGTACAGACACGGCTCGTTTACGACTTTATTATACCTATGTATAGATGTTAATTGACGTTGTTATCTTATCTGATAGTTTCAGACCAAGCATGCTTCTTTCCATTTTACGTTGGCAGATAGCAATTCTTTCTTCGTCTTCTTTTCTTAATGACCACGTCTGGCAACCATATATATTTAAGACATGGAAATATCCCTATTTCATAGATTTTTTTCTTTATATTTATACTGATATCGTTATTTTTCATTATTTCTCTCAATCTAACAACGTCAATATCAGAAAAAGAACAAAAATAATAGATGTAATTAAAAGAACAAGATTACTCAAGTGGCATTGGGCAGGGCATATTTGTAGGATGAATAATAACAAATGGACAAAACGTTTAACAGAATGGGTACCAAGAGACAGGAAAAGGAAAAAAGGGAGACCAAGTAAAAGGTGGAGAGACATTTTCAACCAGAGATGTGGACCCTTATGGATGCGAGAGGCGCGAGAAAGAAATGTATGGAGAGGTTTAGGAGAGGCCTACGCCGCAGAGGCGACTACTACCAATATAAATTAACTTATATACATCATACATATAATATAATCATACATATCATAAAATACATAATACCTAAACTATTACCTAAATATTTTTTTTATTTAATTATTTTAATTTATTTAATTTAATTTATGTGCATAAAAATATTAGTCAATTTAATAAAAAATGTGATACTTATAATATCAATACTAGATTTAAAAATGATATTAATTTACACAAGACGCGACTACATAAAATAAGTAATTCCTTCATGGGTCAATGTATACGGTTTTATAATAAACTTCCTGAGTTAATTAGAGCCTTACCTATAAATAGGTTTAAAAGTGTAATTAAGACCAAACTCTTTTCCAAAAGTTATTATAAAATCGCTGACTATTTAAGCGATAATGAAGCCTGGACTTGAGGATTCTGTGCTCATACTATGTTCAGTATTGTATATACTTTGACATGTGTATAATTGTAAATGTCATATTTATTATTTTATAGATGACAAAAAGAGTGGTATCCTGAGTTTCTTTCGGGGTTTCTTCTCAGGATCGTCATCATCTTGGCTTGTTTTTTTTTTCCGAAACCCTGGTAAATTATACCTATATTGACGGTCATAAGAGTTTATTGTAAACCTAATTGATGAATAAATGATTTGATTTTGATTTGATTTGATTATAATATACACTATTTCATGTCAAGCTTTAACTGTAGTAAAAAATAAAGGCTATTTTTATTTATTTTATTTATTTATTTATGTATAGATGATGTGATTTTGAGGTTCGTTTGGCTTAAATATTTTCTTCTAACTGATTATACCAAATATGTTTTCTGTTATATTATACACACAGTTACAGTACACATAGCCGACTGGTATTTTACATTATACACACAATTTACAGGTTTCTAATTAATTATTCAAAATTATAAATGTACCATCGATTAATACCACAAATATACATTTGTTTCATTAGTAACACTTCGCATTAAATGAATCTTATACTATTCGTAATTCATTCTTGTAGAAATCCACAAGAAAAAACGTTAATGACGAAATCTCAGAGAAACACTCTATTTGTTCGTATAGTTTTGTACAAATATTACTTAGAGGAGATAATTCTATAGCTACGATAGACAAATGGTAGGTACATACCAAACCAATTAACTCATAGATAATGGACCTCCTAGATCCTACTGTAACTAACAGCTATTGATTATCTCTATCCGTTCTATTCGGATACAAAACCAAACTTAGACGTGTTTCGATTTTTTTGATGACAAGTGTAAGTTATGATGTGTCTGTACATTAATTAGTAAAAATTGAGAGGGGACAATAAAGAAAAGTAATAGAAAAAAAAAACTATTTTTAACATTTTTGTCTATCTGTCTGTTTGTTCACGCTAATCTATTTCCGTTTTTGATATATTATCTCCATTAAAATCCTACTGCAGTCGGCAGCGCACTTGCAGCAGCTTCGGCGTTGCGTGTGTTATAGGCGACGGTAGCCACCTACCATCAAGTGGACCGTCAGCCTGTCTGCCGACCTTAACATAAAAAAGTTGAAAAAAGAAAATGTTTTTATGTAACAGTGTTCATAGCCAGACCAGTTAGAATTGTCATTCCTCTGCCTTTACACTGATAATGCTTGTCTTTGACGCTTTCTTTGTCTTCTAAGCTACTGTGGCTATCGAAGCCCGATTTAATTACAAACATCCGAACAATCTTATAAACTATAGCATTTATGCCAATAGAGATACAAATCTAGGAATCGAATGGCTTAACAATCGAAGGGACACGTCGTCCAAAAATGTCGCGCCACATTTTCGTATAAAAATGTTCGCAAATTAAAAAGTTTAAAAACACTTTACGAGAGCATTTAACCTTTTCATTAACAAAGAAAATGTGAAATTTTAAACTGAGAGGGCATTTGAAGTAATCTTCAAATTTCATGCCGGTGTCTGCGGAAAAACTCTACTTTTACTCTGAGGACTGGATTAAAAAATTCAGCCGAGTGAGCGATATTAAACTGTAAAAGCGAAATATTAGGGTTCATTTTTTAAAAACGATGAACCGGTCGGATTTTCGAGCGAATGCCGACAATCACGAGTGAGTGAAACTAGATAAAAATAAAGCTCTCGAAATTACAACTAGCTTTTAAACATTACTTAACTAGATTATTGTTGGAACTTTTGGGGCATAGAAAAAAAAGAAATTGAACGTATTTTTAAATCAATTTATAATCAAATTGATTCGTCTTAATTAAAGTTTCCTTTGGATTTAATGTTCCATATTCCATATAGTGCGTACTTTTTTGTTTGTAAACCAATTGGAATGAAACAAATACTACCTAAATGTTACGGGAAGCTTTGAAATCTATTAAGCCGTTTCTGAAATTAGTGTTCACAAACGCACAGACAAATAGACATAAATTCTAAAAACTATTTTTTGACCACGGTAACATAAGTATAATGTTTACAAATTTTTTTTTTGAAAAAATATAGACATAGATTACTTGCAAGCGTTTATAAAATTTTAGAAGAAAAAAAAATAGTCTAAACTATGGATAGTTATTTCAAACATAATAATTAGCACAAACATACAGATAGATAAAACAAATTAAAAGTCTGTTTTTGGTATTTATAATGTGCAAATCATAGATTAATGATTGGTCCACGTGATCATCAATCTATGGTGCAAATATTAGTTTAAGAAATATTTGAAAACTCGTAGATTAGAGCATCTAGTTATTAAGAGTATCCTTCCATGTTTTTTTTTTATTACACTTCTAGATTTTGGCTTGGTTTCAAGTTTTTCATTTGACTTTCTTACTTGACTACTAGAGAGGAGATAACCTTACACTTACATTGAAAGTGTTCCACTCACCTTGAATATTTCTCGGATAAATTATCAATTATGTAACAATGACAATGACAGCTCTGTTAAATCAAAGGTTATCTGTAACAGAAACTGTTCTAACAGAAAATACAAAGTTATCTCAGACAATTAGATAAAGGAGAGAACCAATAGATTATTTTAAAAATCACAGATTTTATGTTCTTTGATTATGTTTACCGCCCACTTCGTCCGCGTCCCTTTTTCTAATGCTTACTTTTATCCCGAATGAAAGGTACCCTATGTCCTCTTCTGTGTCCCTGACAAAGTGTATGCAAAATTTCATGATGATTGGTTGAGTAGTTAAGGCGTGAAAGTGTATTAAAACAAACAAACTCACTTTTGCCTTCACAATATTAGTTATATATTAGTTGCATAAATATACATGCGCATTCATTAAATAAGCATAGGTTATACGTTTTCAAGTAATAACGTATTATTTTGATAATTATGTTTTTGACTATGCGCATGACCAAATAATTTTAATATTATTGATAAAGTCATGTAGATTCTGAAACGCCATTTTGAAATTTAAATGGCCTTTCTCGGACGGTCGCAGCGTCACCGTCTCCATTTGAATTTCATTTGAATAAGATAGATACGTAATTTTGCTAACATAAAGAGGATTCTCGGGGAGACCTTTTTTCTGAAATATTATTATTATATAGCAATTCATGGGACCTCACAATGGAGACGCAATAAAAGGATGCCAGAGAATGGCAGTCGCGTTTACAAAATTACGTAAATAACGGGGCAAGAAAGGTTCAAAAAATATTATGACTTGTACAAAGTTTGAAAATAAACACAAAATTCTTTATTCGTTTTCAAAGAGATCAAACTAACGCCACTTAGCGATTCCTTACGTCATATCCTCAAATTGTTACGATATCTGCTAAAAAGTCATTCTCTTACAATATATAAGTGCCATGACAAGACATTACGTGTTTTGATAAGGTAAGACAAAAGCGTAAAATCATAATTGCCATACAGAATCAAGGCCCAGTGATTTAAATATTAAATTGTAAACAGCAAGTTAATTACAGTAAAGCAGTTCCTTACTTCGAAACCACATCAACTCCTCAAATTGTTACGATATATGCGAAACAGTTATTCTCTTACATATATAAATGCCATGACAAGTTACTGAAGTGTTTTGACAAGGTAAGACAATAGCGTGAAATCATAGTTGTCATACAGAAATCAGGGCCCAGATTGTTAATGATATGTGAACGTTAATACAAGTAAAGCTGTTCGAGGTGTTGTATTGAAAGCAAAAATTTATAAATTAGAATTTTAAAACAAAAGGCTAATTTTTAAAGGTATTATTAATCTATACATATAATAAAATCGTAAAATATTTTTTCAAAAGAACAATTTATACACGCTGTACTTATGTTACTGAGGTCAAAAAATAGTTTTTAAAATTTTTGTCTGTTTGTTTATGCGTTTGTGCATGCTAATCTCAGAAACAGCTTAAGGGGGAGACAAACGCTAAATACTAAAAATATCCATTGTTTAATGAAAATGTTACAAGAAATAGATAAGACAATTGCTTTGAAAAAAATATATATTATACTTAAACATGTGAAGAACCAATTGTATTAATTAGAATTTTCGTTAAAGTAATAGAAACTCCACAAAAAAGTTAGAACACAAGAAGAATGGACCTTTATTAAAAATTCTCTCGAAAACGGCTTATTGCACGCATATGAATCCTGTACCTATTAATAAGTTGATATCAGATTAAAAAATTGTATTGATAAAAAAAAATTCTTGTGTAATGTTCTAATGGTAAAAACAAAAAAACACCATTTCTAGGCCCGTTGAATTGTCTCCGCCGCCAGTGAGTTCTATAGTAAATGTCATTTGCCTCAGTGAATCCCTTAACCAAATTGAATGCAGTTTTCACTTATTAATTATAGTAAGCTTACCGTAACATTTTGTGTTTGTTTCATTCATTCCAATCGGTTTACAAATGAAATAGTTACGCGCTATACCGAATACCACGCGTGCGAAGTTGCGGGCTCAGCTATTATTTTATTTCGAAAATCTCTGAATGCAGTTTGTTGGTATCGTAGAACAAACTTATTCAAATTACATTTCTTTATGGCAAGGCAAACTGCGTTTTATAGTTGAAAACTGGGCAACTTTTTTAGTAACTGTCAGGGATGTCAGGGTCCATCAACATATTCTGTCAAGATCGGTAGCGAAATTGTAAGAGCCACGATAAGAGCACTGTCCGCCTGTATGCCAATGTTTATCATGAAAGAAAATAGAACGTCCATATATTTTGATGAATCAAAAAGAATGTTTCGCGGCTGCGGCGGCACAAAAGAAATATGAAACAAAATTTAATAAAATGCAAAGAGCCCTTAGAGTTTTCTTTATCGCGAAACATTTTAGTGAGGGCCAGTAATCCCGACCTATCAACGCAACCCTTCTGGTGCCGGAATCAATAAAGATTACATAAAATCAGTATTATACGAACGGACGGGTGAAGGGTTAGTCCGTCTCGAAGACTGGAGGATTTCTTGAAAATTATATCGTGGCATGTTTGGTTAGCTGAATTTACATTTGGGGTCGTTTCGTATTAAATTGAGCTTGATTTACAAACCGTGTTGGTATTAAACCTATTATGAAACAATTTCAACATTATTACGTTTCTTATGCATATTGCAATGTGTAATTTTCTTCTTAAATGTTATGATCGTTTTTTTTTTTAAATCAAATTTATAGTTTGACCGTTGGCGGACGAATTACACAATAAGTTATGTAATACTAGCTGAGCCCGCAACTTTGTACACGTGGTATACGTTATAGCGCGTAACTTTTTTGTTTGTAAATTGATTGGAATCAAACACTAAATGTTACGGGAATCTTGCTACAATACAACAGTGAAAACCGCATTCATATCGGTTAAGCCGTTTCTGAATTTAGCGTACACAAACATACAGACAAAGAGACAAAAATTCTAAAAACTATTTTTTTAACCTCGGTAACATAAGTACGATGTGTACGAAAGTTTCTCTTTTAGGGTTCCGTACGTCCGAATAAAAAACGGAACCCTTATAGGATGTGTCCGTCTGTCCGACCCCCCCCCCCCCCGAATCTCCGAAACTACTGAACCTAAAATTTTGAAAAAAATGCAGAAATTAGTTTTCTACTTATAGATTATAGGAAAACCTATAAGAAGTCCATGATATTAAAATAACATGGTAAATGACTCAATATTGTGCGGATAGGCAACATCGTACAGAACCCACTTCACGCGAGTTCAACTCGCACTTGTCCCTTTTTTTTAATATTTATTGTAAAGACACGTTTTAATGATCGTTTACGATTTTATTATTACGTATCTGGAATAACGTAAAGAAATAAATATCTCTTAGCTTGTTCCTTTCAAAAAGTAATTGTACAAAATAGAGTGTGAGCTGAGATACATTAATGTTACGTAAGTATATAAGAGGATATGAAGCATCTTACCAATGCTTACCAATGCTGATAAGGACTTTGAGAGCTTACTCTGAGCTACTTGCTCAGTCAGTGCAGTGCAGCGTAAACTATTCTCAAGTACTTAGTGTAATACCTACTTGCTTTTGTTTTCCTCGCCGTTCGTGTAAAAAGAAATTAGCTTAGCTGTTAGTTCCCCCGGAGTTCTGGATACACAATAAATTTTATGAAAACATGCTTAGTTACAACGGTTAAATTGTAGTGTAACAATTCTAAAATCACTGTTGGGGTGGCGGGTTATAAGAAAAGATGGAGATTTTAAGAAAACACTACACTTTAATTTCACTAGAGTCCCTATATGTACACTGAAAATCACTATAGTTCTTATATATTTATATGTATATATATTTTCTTATATCTTCCGTTTATCACGTCGTTCTGGAGTATCCTTATTCCCTTTTCGACAGGAGCACAGGCAAAGATAGGATATTATAAGCGGACCTCGTCGACTTAATAAAAGTAAGAGTTGGATTCGTTCAGTCTGGAGGAGATAAACGTAAAAATCGTCATATATAAATGTAATGTAAAACCTAAAATCTATCTATTTATCTATACTAATAAATACTTATATTATAAAAAGTTTGTTGTTTGTAAGTTTGTTTGTTTGCTCGAAACACTCATCTGTTTTAAAAAATCTTTCACCAATAGTTAGAACAGAATTTCAGTATAGGATAGATTCCACGCGGGCGAAGCTGCGGGCAGCAGCTATCTAAAAATAAAGATCTATTTATTATGTTTATTTTATTTTATTTTATTTTAGCCTGGCAAATGTCGCGGGACGTTATATCTTTTATTTTACATTTATATTACATCAGAATAATACAGGGCACATTGCGTTTCGCAGTCATTTGGGCAGCCCGTCTGGCGACAGTAACCACCCCCTTATAGGAAACCATCGTGAAATAACAGCACATGTGCTGTTGTGTTTCGGTGATGAGTAAGGGATGCCAGAGCCCATTTCCCTATCCCCTCCTAATCCCATATCCTTAATCCTACTGTAGTCGGCAGCGCACTTGCAGCAGCTTTTGGCGTTGCTTGTGTTATAGGCGACGGTAACCACCTATGACCTACCATCAGTGGACCGTCAGCCTGTTTGCCGATATTAACATTAAAAAAACATAATTATTTTTAAATATACGCTTTTTGTAAGTCAAAGCTAGGCTAGTTATTTCTTCTAGGGGGTATTTTTATACGTCGGACGATCACATAAGCGTAATTTAAATAAATCACAACCATAACATATAGGTACTTTATAATATTAGTATAGATATAAAAAGTTTCATCAAAATGTGTTTAGTAGTTTTGAACATGAAAAACTAACATTCTTCCAAACGTTCGCATTTAATTTAATGATATTACATAGTAATATGTTGAAGTAGACAATTTTTATGTGTACTTTTTATGTACCTACGAATTTATTAAATTTTTACCAAGTTGCAATCGTGTTATTTTCAGATAGCACTGTATTTAATTACGATCGCTTTCTAGTTTATTCTGTATTCTGAGGTGCAAATTTAAGCCAATGAACTAAAATCAATAGAGGAATGTTCTTCTTAAATAATGTAAGAACGTACTCAATTCTCTAGTTAACTTCCATAATTGTTCTTGGGAAATTTTTGCGCATGCGTTGTACTGAAAGTTTTGCAATTCAGGTTGCAATCTAAATTCAGGAAACTGCAAATCGAGGAAAGTTTGTAATCGTTAAGTTTTAAACATCAACATCCGAAGCTAGCCGGACGGAACAGAAGTGCATTCAAGGGACACCCAGCAACAATCTATACATATAATAAAATCGTAAACAAGCCGTGTCTGTCTGTACCTACATTAAATATTTTTTCAAAAAAAAAAAAATTATACACGTCGTACTTATGTTACCGAGGTCAAATAAATAGTTTTTAGAATTTTTATCGGTTTGTCTGTGCGTTTGTGCATGCTAATCTCTGAAACAGCTTAACCGATTTTAATGCGGTTCTCACTATTGTATTGTAGCAAGGTTCCCGTAATATTTAGTGTTTGTTTCATTTCAATCGGTTTACAAACAAGAAAATTACGCCCTATACCGAATACCACACGTACGAAGTTGCGGGCTCAGCTAGTTTAGTGTATAAAATTAAAAATATTGGTAACAAAAGTGACAAACTTCCTGTTATAGTAGATTTTGCTTTAAAAACTGTCGGTTTTGCTTTACAAAAGTCAGAAATAGATAATTTTATATTTACCTTTTCCAAATTGTTGGCAATTTATTCTGAGAATAATTTGTTTTATTTAAAAGCAATATCCAGTTTTAAATTTAATATTTATATGACTTTTATATTGAACTGTACAGTACGCCCTATTGTCCGCGAGTTGAGGTATTAAAAAATAGGTAAAATACAATTACGTCAAGTCGCGTAGATACGCGAATTAATTGCCCGCGAGTTCCACCGCTTCAAACTGTGAGCGCATCAAATTATTATTCATTTTATAATTTTACAACTCATGGTCGCTCATCTATACCTATTATTAGTTTTTATTGCTAACTGTTCAAAACTTTTTCGATGAAAAAAAAACATAAAAATAAATAAAAATGACTAAAAATGTGCTTTTAAAGTGCGTAATTATTTTGATATAACTAAATTGACTTTCACTATGACAATACCTTACAAAACACTTGAAATTTATATCAACAATGTCTTTTATACCGTGCAATAATTCAGAATTATCCATTCTTAGTAGCCAGAGATGCATTTTAATATATGGTAGCACTGGCAAGGTTCCAAGCTTTGCTGATTTTGGGCCGCCCACTGTTTCTATAAGTTTAGAATTGTGTTTCCGCGGCAGACATGCAGGCGTCCCATTTCGTTGCGCTTACTTTAAAACCGAATTTATACTCTAGGAATAAAATATTTGCGAAAACTTTACAAGTGGAGACAGTAGATGCTAGATTTTTATATTGTAGCTAATATTGACTTGAACAGGAAAATTATTTGCTATAAGCCTTGATTTTTTTCATGCATGCACTGGAATTTAGGATATAATATTCATTTATATCCCAAATATGGGATATAAGTAAAGGACATCGATCAAAACCAGACCCTTTTTTCCTTAACTTTGGAGATTTTGGTAATAAAAGTATTTCTTAATTTCAGCAATTTCCTGTAAATATTTCAGACTAGCTGCAACCGCAACTTCGTACGCGTGGTATTCGGTATAGCGCGTAACTTTTTTGTTTGTAAACCGATTGGAATGAAACAAACACTAAATGTTACGGGAAGCTTGCTACAATACATCAATAAAACCGCATTAAAATCGGTTAAGCCGTTTCTGTGATAAGCGTGCACGCTGCATTAACGCCCAGACAAACAGACAAAAATTCTAAAAACGATCTTTTCGACCTCGGTAACATAAGTACAACGTGTACAAATTGTTTGTTCGAAAAAATCATTAATGTGTAGATATAGAAGAAGATTTAGATTGGAACAATTGTTGGGTTTATTAATACATTCAAACTTAAATATCTATGAAACCCCATTACCAAATTACAAGATATTTTCCCAGTAAAATCTATAATTTCTTCTTACCTAATGCTACAAGTTTCAACCGTTAAAACCAAAAATCTGATTGCCCGATCTCCATACAAAACTGATTGATCTTTAATCTTTAATTAATTCCTCAGTCAGTCGGACACTCTTTTTATTAATCAGTTAATGGTCAGTACTTCTGGCGACAGTAAGCACCCTTTACAGAAGACCGCAGTGAAGGAATAGTACGTATGAGTAGTATATTTAACAGACTATATATCTCATCCCTTCCTTATTTTTTATCTTTTATCTAATCAACCTGACGACGCATATGCAACCTCCAAGGCGTGCTTTGTGTCAGTAGCAGACAGTAGCCACCTACGATTTAGGGGACAGACCCTCCACAATCAAGTCATACGGGCCGAATCGTGTACAAATTATTTTTTTCGTCATTCTGTCCCTTGTCGATTCTCCCCCTTCTGGGGCTGACATCACACCACAGCTAACTGATGCGGGGCTTCGGGCTTCGCTTACTATCCCTCAACTGTGGGTGCTCCTCCTCCTGTGTCATTTGCGCGTGAACCTCTCAAGCCTTGCGTAGTTCGCCACCGTGGACACTAGATCCCGGTAGTATGCGGCCCCCCCCGCTAGTAGATCCCATCCATCATCTCGTTGTACAGAGGACAGGACCACAAAACGTGGTGCACTCACACATACTCTCCTCGCACAATTTCATGTCATACAGGCGTCTTCTAAAGCATCTAGGGGACAAAAATATCTGAGATATTTTGACGGTAAAATCTCCCATTTTTAAACTCATAGGGAGTTAGTTCACTTTAAATCTATGGTCGTTTCCACCCGCCACCCACGGAAGTTGGACAGAGCCGCGGATCGCGACGGGCAGCGGATTCGTGGTCGTTTTCTCTCACCGTCGGCTGCAGAGCTTTAGTTCACTTTGATATTGATTTGGGTAGAAAGATTCAGATTCCTGAAACAATATTATTGCTACAGGAAGAAGAGGATGACAATATATTACCTAATCAAACATTAATTAAACAAAAGCAGAACAAGCACAATATGTTTAAAAATATGTAGTTTAATCTTCTTTTCTACATATAAAAATGAATCCCCATTTCCCTTGGTCACGGCATCACGCGTGAACGGGTAAACCGATTTTAATTCGGTTTTCACTAATGGAAAGAGGGTTAAACGGGGAATGTTCACATATATAAAAATTGCATCCCGGGCGAAGCCGGAGGCGGAACGCTAGTCGTTTATAAAAATAATGAATTGAAGTTTTCTTTATTAAAATTGACTAAAACTTAGAGCCTGTTCGCTATTTGTATCATGCAGTAAATGTTAGTACGTCGATTGCAGTTAAAAATTCAAACATGCAATTATGTACATGTATGCATCAAATATTAATGCTATTGTAGGCCGTCCTTAAATGCATATTTGTAATGCATTTGCGGTTAAATGATTATTCGTGGAATGTAATACCTACTCGTTTTTATATTTTCTGCAGTAGTTTTTGCGTGAAAGAGTAACAAATATGCATAGATCTTCAAAAACTTCGGCGTTTGTTATATTTTGCAGGATTTATTCCGGAAACACTAACAGGATATCTGTCTAGTTTATGTAACTTTTTAAGTCTCTGTGTAACTGATGTGTCTTGTAATATTAACAACTAATAAATCGATTTAAATTAATCAAAAATTGATAACAAAATATAAAATTTCAATTTATTAATGAATATAAGGATTAGACTTTTTAATAAATAATTTATTATTTACTGAATATTTTATGTATTTATATACCATTTGCGTTAAACATATCATATGTTTTTATTTTAAATAAATATATTATTTTATTATTACATTTTAAAACATATTTTTATTTTTTTATTAAATTCACACATTATATAAACAAAATTTAAATTTTAAATGCATGTTATTTCTAAAAAATAAAAGTAATTTCTAATGGCATACCAACTAAATAACTTTCCTAAAGTCTTCACCGTTCGCTACAAAATCAATAAATATGTTTTATTAAGGAAGTTTACTGCACTTAAGTGTAGGTCGTTCAAGTACCTAATCATGCATTATTTGCATTATTTTTTAAGTTTATTAATCATCTTATATTCTGTACGAAAGTTTAATTGGCTACTTTTATTAATTTTTTCATATTTTACGCAATATTTAAGACAAACCTTCCAATTTTTATTCTGTTCGGTTATCTCCGAGAAGCTACAATAATTTGTTGTGCAAAATTACACCTTAATTCATAGGTAATTAGGTTGTGCTCATTTTCGTAAAAATCGTATTCGGTTAGTCCTTGTCTTAAATAAATAAATAATTCTTTCACAGGCCCATCATAACATGAATAATAATGAAACGCAAGCTAATTCATATCTTATAAACTTTTAAGAGAATATAAATATTAAATACATTTTGTCTAACTGGATAAATAGGCAATTAAAACATTAATCCTCGTCTCAAAGTGAAATCTTTTTTAGAAGTATTTTTAAAATATGAATAGGATTATCATATTATGACGATAAGTTTGTATAATTTTATACAAGTCACAAATTTAGTATAATTTTACTATAATTTCATCATCATCATTATCTCAGCTGTAGGACGTCCTCTGCTAGACATAGGTCTGCCCTATAATTCTCCAATAGGTCCGATCAGAAGCAGCCTGGATCCACCGTCGACTTGCGACCCTTCCCTTATCAGATTGTCTGTCCACCTTGGGGTGGACATCCTACGCTGCGCTTGCCGGTCCTCAGCCGGCCGTCTGCTCTCCGTACTATGTGTCCTGCCCACTGCCACTTCAACTACTGATCCGCGGGCTTATTTCGGTAACTTTCGTTCGTCTACTGATTTCCTCATTCCTGATTCGATCTCGCAGTGTAACCCCGAGCTTAGGAAGTAGTAATACTAGGTTTTGCCCACACATTCTCTGCATCCCTCGGGAACAGTACTTTTTTACTGGATGAAGTCTTCTTTTGCACCTTCTTCCCTATTTCATGATGATGGGTTGAGTAGATAATATGTGAAAAGGACACAGCCAATCTCCCATACATCGCGGGGCCCAGAATTTGATGACCTGTTCCAAGTTCCAAATTAGTACCATTTGGTAGGTAAAAATATCAGATTTATGCTCCCTTAGTTTCAATTTGATTGTCAGTTGCATAATCAAGATATATGGGCTCAAATTTATGGTTAGGTTATGTTAGAGATTGTTTTGCAATTATCATTTTAGTGTTGTTTAGACGACTAATCTTAAACTCTAGATATATTTCCATTAGATTATAATGTCTTTATAATTGCATAAAAAACACTAAACTAAACATGGACAATAAACAAAGACTTGACTTTGTTTTTGTTTAGAGCTTATTTTATGACGGCTCGAGCACAGAACACTATATACTCACAATCATCGAAATATAATATAACTTCTGCTCACAATGTCTTTACACAAAACACAACATTTAAAAAATATTTTTCTGTATTTAGCAACTGTACTTAAAATAAAATATTTTTTTTTGTGATTTTAGTTTAGTAAAAAATAAAAGGATTTTTTCCGCCATTTACTTTCTCTGTAACAGGTTGGGCCCAAAAGTTGGTAATGCCCTTTAACAAACGAACTTACTTTTGCATTTGTAGCATTAGTTAAGATTCCTTTTAGTGGAAATAATATTTATTACCGCTTAGATATTCCTTAAGAAGTTTAGTGAAAAAAAGAGATTTTTCTTTTGAACAACATTTTGAAGCATAACAGCACATTGTTGATTTACGGTGATCTTCTGTGAAAGGGTAGTTCCTGCCAAGAGACCGATAATGTCGATAATATAATGTCGATTTTCTCGTTAAATTCAAGGGTCAAGACATTAACAGTACCTCAAATGTACCAATATAACTATTGAGTAAAAAAAAAACAAGTAAGTACTATTATTTGGCATAAAGCTGTTAGAGTGCGATCGCAGTGCCATTTTATACATTTTTCATACTCAAATATAACCTTTTTACCTATAACTTTAAAGCCCATTTTTGTCTCGTGTAAATTTAGAGGGCAAATGTTTTGTCGTGATTGAGGACCCTTAAGCGACCGGGAGACACTCCACGTTAACAAAATGTAGGACCTGGCGTCATTTGAAGTACCCTTAATGTTATACCGGATTTTCTTTAATAAATTAAAACAATTTCTTTTCCAATTAGGCTATCTCTGATTATTCCATTGTTTGCCATAACCTTATTTTTCGTTATTTCTTTGTTTCTCTATTGTACAATAAATGTAAAATTCGTAATTTGTTGTATTTTTTATCTGTAAATAGAAACATTAAGAGCTGTGGATTTTGATAAATGAATAAATTAAAATAATAAAATAAATCATCTCATCCCTAGAGCGTGCACTGCTAGACATAGGCTTTCCCCATAATTTTCCAATAAACCGGATATACGGCTATACCGATATAACGGAAACGCCTGCTTTTGACTGGTAAAAAGCAGCTGTTTCCGGTATTTCGATTCCAGCGTCGACCCCTTATTTGGTCGTCTGTCCATCTTGTTTGCGCTTATTTGGAAGCACTTGGCGGTCCGTGGGCCCCACTCGAGTGGCTCCACTCCACTCGAGAACCTTCCAGCTTCAGCGACCGTCGTCTCTATGTACTATTTGCCCTACCCATTGCCTCTTCTTGGTTATGTTCTGATTCGATCACGCAGAGTAAAGGAAGATTCATATTACACCGTGTCGCCACCGGGCCGTGCGCTTGCCGTGTATTCCTCAAAGACCGGGTACGGCCTGGTGTAATATAAATCCACCTTAACCCCAATCAATGGCGCTTTCCATACGTTATCTTTGTTGAGTTTGAGGCCCATAATGAGAGATTATAATGGGTTTTGTTAGTTTGTTTATATGGGTAAACAACAAGTATATACTGTGTATATTAATTCAACCAATTTCAAAGGGACACAATATATTGCAGGACAATGACTCTTCATGATGTTAAAATTGTTATGACCTGACACTTTCATCATTATAACAGCCGTAGGGTGTCCTTTTCTGGAAATAGGCTTTACCTATAATTTTTCAAATAGGCCCGCTGAGTAGCAGCCTGAATCTACCGTTGATTGAATCGATGCGAGGACAAACAAATTTGCCACATGGCCATTACGTTTTCTCGAGTAATAATGCGATTATATTTTCGTTATAACGAAAGCGACAAAAACAGTTAAATCGTGAATTTAAAAACCACAAAAAAAAACTATGTCCACCTCGGTAAAGAAAGCAATTCTTATAATTAGTGAAATAGTGAAAAGCTTCTTTGTGCTCTATAAATTCTTTTAGTCTGCAAATGATGATTAGGCTTAAGTAGAAAAGAAGTAAACTGATTTGTATAATTATTTACAATTTACAATTTATTTATTTCCGAACAAATAAATTACAACATTTTATGTATGGAATTTTGGAGGTTATAAGTATATAAGTTATTTTAATAGTAGAGACTTCCTAATTATATATTTTTTTAAAAATTCATACATTTTTTCGCCATCAGTGCAACTGCGTTCTGCAACTTGAGGGTCCATCTAGCGGGAATAATATATGAACAATAAATATACAAGGAAAATACACGAGTAATTTTGAATGCAACTGCGGTGTCGTAGTAAAACTAATATCGTTCTTCATAAGCAGACCTTAAAAGGTGTAGAAACTGAAAAAAAAAAAATTCATTACATCTATATATTATACCTACACATTATAAAATAAATTCACTGTCAATTTCTCTCTGTTTCTCCACTAACCTCTTATAATCAACCCAACTGATTTTGATACGGTTTTCACTAATGAAAGGAGTGATAAGCAAAGAAGGTTTTTGTCTAGATTTTCAGAAAAAAATTGCGGGGGGGGGGAAATATGTAATAAACGAAGCAGACTTGTTTGAATCACATATCAAATATATTCATGCAATTGTCGACTGTGAAAATGAACCTTGAAAAATACATATTATAGTTATACTTGCACACGCAATTCTAAATCCCTGTGGAGGTGCCCGAACAGAAATTCTATTTGAATATCTGATAAGAGACATATGAAGTCGTCTAGTTGATAAATATTAAAACTGAATTTATTGGTTTTTTAATCGTTTTATATTAATGTTACGTGCGGGGTGAGTTAAAATGCCGTGTAAGGGCGAAACGAACGATTTATTTTTAAAAACCAAGATGACTGCCAAAATCACCAAACTTGTTCGATGAAACCGTCAAACTTGCCAAAAGTCGTCAATGATTCCCTTAATTTCGCAAAAGCTCCGAAGACTCCTTTTCGTATAGCTTGTTGTCGCGCAACTAACTTATCTCGCCCGCCTGCTCTCTTATTTATACTTGACGCGAAACGCCTCGATGTATTTCGAATTTTCCAGAAAATCTAAACAGATCGTTAGCAAGCCATTGAAAGTTCGGGAATGCTATTTCTGTTGAAATGTAAACTCTATGTTTACAACATAGAGTTACTTTCCGATTAGTGTCAATGGACCAATTTCCATTGACACTAATCGGAAAGGGGCGTGGCTACCATCGACAGGGTGGGACGTTCGAGGCTTTCGGCCGGCACGAACGCTTTTTCAAAAACGTTCCATAGTTAGTCGTAACATTAATAAATAAAGTAATAGTAGACAATTACGATTATGTAGGGTAACTCCAATGTAGATTCGTATCAACTTTGAAAAAATAAAACTCATGGAACCATCGTTTACAAGCAATTAATGGAATGCCTTTTCTCTAGATTACTTGTTCATGGAAAATTGTTCAATTATATGAAGTGATATAAAGAGAAAACTTAATTTGTATTGAACATTAGATATTTTATTTGTTATTGTTCTCGGAATTGATAGTGATAAGATTGTTAAGTTTGTTAATGTAACTAGTGACGGATTGTTTAATTAAAAAAAAGTGATTAAAACTAGTGCTATTTTACGTCAATTTTTATTTGAATAAAACAAATCTGTGATCGCGAAAATTGCAATCAACTTTGCATTGAACCCAATAAACGATTAGTTAAATGATATCCATTAAGAAATTAAGTTGGCCTACTATAGTGACTTAATAATACAACTAATAAACGAAAGTTTAAAAAAAATAAAAGTGTTAATCCAGCCTAGAGAAGCGATTAAACAAAGTCAACTAGCCTACAGGTTGTGTTAAATGAATCAATGATGATATAAAATTCAATCTAATCAAAACTTAATTATAACTTAATTATACTTAATAAGATTTAATAATAAATACTTAACAACGCTTATTTCACTTTACATAAAACAAACCATCGGTAACACCAAATTAACAATCAGTGGAAGTATGTCAAAGTAACTGAATAAGTTCGTCAACTTAAATCATTCAATAAAGTTATTTATATCAAGTTACAAATAAATTCATAACTTAATTGATACATACTTAAATCAGTAGTCACGTCAAGTGAGTGTTTATAAGAGTGGCACAAGGAAAAAGAAGGTTTCAAAATGGCATTTGCAGCGGCCCGCATGATATTGAAGGACAAGAGGAGAAAAGCTTCCAAAGAGGACTTCAGAGATCCTAGGAATAGAAGCAAGGTATTTTATTCTTCCTTTCACATATAAATATGGTTTATTTTTAAGTGAGTCATTGTAATTCGCCGTCGTCCCCAAGCATATTGTTTAGGTTCATTCATTAGTGTGAACCCAAACGTACGGAAATTGCTCATTAAGCCATGCTGGAGTGAAGGCGAAAAAGATAAATTGGTTACCTATCACACCATTACGAAATTTAATTAAATATATATATTTTTTTATTCTTTAATTTATCCCAATATATTTACTTTTATTCGTTTAAATTGATGTACTCCTAGATAAATTATAAGTGTGACATGAAGAAGTGAAATTAATAATTATTATGTATACACTTTTATAATTGACACCATAATGTCAGTAATCAAATAATATTTTTAATTAAGTTGTTCAATTAAATTGATTAGATAATAATATAAACATTTAGATGGATGAATTTACAGATTGATCAAAGAAATCCAAACACATTTATATGTACATAACTGTATCTTATACACATTTGAAATTTTAATACATTTTCAAAATTATCCACAATAGACTAAAATATTGTTCAATTAATGACTCCATTGTACATGTAAGTCAGACAACTAAGCATTAAAGTACCTAATTGCGTAATTAAGTATAGGCATAGAATGCAACAGAGGTGTACAAGTAATATAAAAAAAATATATAAAACAGTATATAAAATAGTATATAAAAAGAACAAATTAAATTTTTTTTCTTTATATGTGTGTCAAAAATCAAACAGTATAAAGGGAATGTGTCTTTTTTGTCATAAAAGGTGACAAAAATCGTTGATTTGATTTTTGAAAATTACCAGATTAGACTCTTCTATATTTCTTTCAAAATTTATCCTGCAATACACTCTTTCCTTGCCACAGATTTGGATACATCTTAAAATTAAAATCTTAAATATTAAAACCTTAAAAATGACCAACTTTTAAAAGATTAAAAAATATTTTAAGGCATTATGCTTTCTGTCTGGTCTGATTCTATGTTATGCAATAACAGAGGCTCGCTTCGGTGTCATAGTCGGCTGTCTGCATATTTGAATATACCCAAACCCCGATTGCGTAGCGCACGGTCTTGCCAAATCATTATAAAGTTTTCAGCTACTATTAATGAGTTCTTAGCCTCATTTAGTTACAAATATTTACCCAACTCTCAAGTAAGCTGTCAATGAATAAACAGTGATAAATTGACTTTTAGAAAGAATGATTGATCAATTATCAAAGTTTTTTTAAATAACCTTTAAAAACTAAGAGATATAGAGTGAGAACTGGCAGCGTAAATCGCGTGTCATTTTTTAGCAAATGAGATTACTATAGTTGTGTTCTAGCGCGTTTCTGGACTATCATTGTGAAAGTCTGCGGCTGAGTGGTGTTGCGTTTGGGAGGGGAGAGTGTTGAAAACTAGTGAATATTTAACAGAATTACGTAATGCTATAAATAAAAGTATTTTTAATTATTTTCTATGAATTAGTAAAAAAAGAGAAACATTTATAAGTATTTCCGTACCATTTTATTGCTTGGTAAAATGGTACCAGACTGGTTTAAATTTGCTGAAGCCAACTAGAAATATACGCCATTTTATAAGATTTGGAATAAACTATTTTTAATACCTTATAATAAAGGATTTTTCTTTATGAAAACGCCAGACCTAACGGAAGTTGTTGATACGTTGCCAGACTGGTATTTTTTTCGCTCTTAAATTAATAAAAAATCAACTAACGGTTCACAGCCTTAGTCAAAGGTCGCTGGGAATATAATAACACTCGCTGGGAATTAATCTTATATATAAAACATTATAATAGGGAATATGCACATATTTTTAATATTTTCATACGATAGGTTATATCGTTATATAACCGTAAAAAAATATTCAGCGCCAAAAAACAGAAATTTGGTAACAAAAAAAAAGTTAACATTAACTATCAGCTACGGGCACTTTAAACACCCGCCCGTTTGGCGCGCACGTCGTGACGTCTACAGTACAATCGAATGTTAAAAATCACAACATCTACACGCTTGTTGACATTTCATAGACGTTGACGTCACATTCCATAGACTTTGACGTCACATTCGATCTGACCGTTTCAAGTATTTTGAATTTCCCACATTTTTATGCACTTTTTAATAATTATTTTCTTAACGAAAAAGAAATAATATTAAAAAAATATTTACATAGACATAATTCTAAAGCAAAAATTTTGATAAAAAAATATATTTAAGCCTTTTTTGAATTAGACGCATATTCCCCATTATATATGTGAGATGAGTTCCAACTCTGAGAGACTGATATTTCTTGTTGATATTCCAAGAGAGAATAGAGTATTTACCCATAACTAAAAATATATTGAAACAAAGTAATGGTTTATTAATTTTCATTTTAGTAGGTACATAAAAGATGTACCTAACAAGAAGTAATTAAGTTATCTTATGTAAACACGCCTTTAGTCTTATTTATTTTTTTACAAGTTAAAGATTCCAAATCCCACTTGACCCTTGACACATAAAAGCCATCAACCTCAGCTCGTAACTTTCACTAACTGGGTCACAAATGTAATATAACAAATGTGTAAACAACTGTAATTTCTGGACGTACACGCATCGCAACATGGCGGCCTCCGGGCACCGGAAGTGAGCCTCCAGCCGCCGGAAATTGGGCGGACGCGCCACCATACAATCGATATAGAGAAAGGAATTCCGATGTTACGCCTGCCACACTTTTGTGCGAACGTTTCCAAGTATGTCGTAAAAACCATATGAATTATTGAATATAAATATTGGTATGGAAATTTTATGAATATTATTATTTTTTATTTTATGTCATTTTTCTTTTATTATTTTATTATTTTTTTATTATTTTATTTTATTTTATGCGTTAACTAAAAAGCGTTACGTTATATGTCACTTTGACATTTGTGTGACAGCTGAGGCATGATTTATGTTCCCTTATTTTATTCTCTGGGCTTATAAAAACAAACGTTGAAATCTTGTATAAAAAGTGTAGTAGTCCGCGTTGAGAACGAAACGATAGCGCGTTATAACCTACCGGCGCGGCGCGACGACATCTGTCGTCGAAAAAATTAACTATTTGGACTTATATTAGTATATGTATATTATTAGTATGTCACTACGTTTTGTGTATATATACATATATTTTGCGTTTTATTGGAACACGTGACGTCTGAGTATGCAGAATGTAACTAAATAATATTATAAAGTAATTAGGTACCTATTACTTAAAGGAGTAAATTCCAGCGTCGGAACTGGCACATACATTTTTTTACTTCACTTCCTATCCTTTTTGTACATTTAAAAACCAATTATTTCAAATATCTTGCGACGATTATAAATACTTATATTCATAGTACACGTGTACATATATTCATAATATATTTGAAAGCATTATTATTATTATTGTAATTTACCTCACATAACCGCAACTAAATGTTGGGTCTCCTAAATTGATGAATTTATTAAAAAAAAAAAAAAACAAAATAATTAAATAATTTTTTTTTATTCAACGATTTTTAAAGAAAATTCTTAATTCTTTACACAGTTTCATTAAGTAAGTATCAATTTATAGTACATTACAAAACATAAAATTATGTTTATGAAAACATTATATGAAACAATATAATATATAACGTTGATGACAGCTTCGCGCAGTTAGGTAACTAACTTTACTATGCGGACTCCGACGAGACTTAAGTGACAGATGGAAGTTACGGACACATATCCCCAGGGCTTTTCATATTCTAGCTATAATATTATATGACCTCATATGTCTAATTTATGAAGTATTTATTATTATAGTTTCATTAAGAAATTGATCTAAAAGTTAGAATTTTGGATATTAGAATGTTTATTGGCTACCTCTGCAATTAAAATATTTCTGATATTTGAACAGACAAAATTATATAAAAAACGATTTTGATATAGTGTATACAGTACATAGATATTTAGTGATTTTTTATGAAGAATATAGAAAAATTATCTAATTTTTGGAATATGATTATTTTTAGGTATAAGTTGTCATTTTTTTTAATGTTAAGATCGGCAGACAGGCCGACGGCGACGGTCCACTTGATGGTAGGTGACTACCGTCGCCTATAAGTTATAGGCTATAACACAAGCAACGCCATAGGTGCTAAAGTGTGCTATTGACTACAGTAGGATTAAGGATAAGGGGATATGGAAATGGGTTCTGGCATCCCTTACTCACTCACCGAAACACAACAGCACACGTGCAGTTATTTCACGGTGGTTTTCTGTAAGGGGGTGGTTACTGCCGCCAGACGGGCTGCCCAAATGACTGCGAAACGCAGTGTGCCCTGCCACTACTTTCCAGATCCAGACCAGAGCCAATTTTGAAAAGTTCACTCTCAAAGTTGACCCTGCTGGGAATCGAATCCGAGAACCGTAAACAGAGCGTTAAGGTACGCACTCTTAACCACTCATCCAACTGGCAATTTTTTATACAAAAGAGTATAACTTTTTATTATTTAAATAGCCTTTGGATTTAACTTTGTAAGAAAATTTCCGTAAAATACGACTGCTACATACATTTTAAATGATTAAAACGTTTAGCACATAATTATGTACACTTCTTTTATTATTTTCTTGTTGTATTTGTTAAGTTTAAAAAGATGGACATTGCCGATACAGTAATGTGTTACATTTTTAATATCTAAACGTTTATTTTTCAGGTTAAATTCTTTATCTATTAAATGGACCATAACATGATCGTCATAAAGGACATAATAATTTGAAGACAAATTTGATAGCTTTTAGTTTTATACCTACCAAATTAGATCCAATCAGTTAATCATTGGAATGTAAATTTCAAATAACGTAAGTATGATATATATTACTGGAAGTAAAAATCAATAACACGCCCTGTCACGATCATGCTACGTTCTACCTTAATACATTTGCAGATTGACATCAGCTCAAAAATATACAATAAATTTTTGTTGTAAATAAAATTGGTGTCGCTGGTGTCTTGGCAAATGCTTTAAATGTTACTTAAGTGCTCTTTACATGACTTTTTAACAGCTTAAAGCTTGTACACACTCTTAGCTTTTTACAAAATTGTGATTTTATTTTAATTAGGTATTTAATTTTAATAAATACAAGGAAACATAATTATGCTTTCGTCTATGTCAAGCTAATAAAATATGCCGTGATCCAAAAAAAGTCTTAAAAAATATTGTCTTTACCAACGAAAAAAATTTAGTCTTATAATTTTAAGTCCTAGAGAGACATCGCTATCCCTATGATGGTATTATGAATACTAAAGTATCAGATATTTAAAAAAAAAAATAACACTTAAGGCTCCGGTCTCGCTTTGCGACTCTACCTTAGCAAACAGAACTAAGCGCACTTTCACGCGTCTTTTTTGTTATGAATTGCAATTATTAAAAAGTACATAAAAAAATATTTTTTGTATTTTTTTTCATTAATTTATTAAAAAATAGGTCAATTACTAAGTGGTTTTAAGAGCGACTGCATAAAAAAAATTTTTCAACAGAAAAATATATGTATTTGCAGTGGTAAAATTCATGAAACTACAACTTTTTAAACCTCTTTAAATAAGAAAACTAAAGCGTTTATCAAAAAAGTAACCAGTTTAGATTATTGCTAACGATATGAGAATAAATGTAAACTGAATATATTTCGTATTTTTGTTATAATTTTTACGTAGCATGTGCTTGAATGAGACCTTCAACGTGTTCAACCTAAATAGAGACATTTTTAACTCCCAATAGAGCTATTAAAATGTGCGTCAAAATAAAATTAAAAAAGTGTTTTTGAACACTTTTTTACACTTTTCCATCACTTTCAATAAATGTAAAATATATTTCATTTATTCTTTTGTTAATAACTGTAAAAAAACATTTATTTTCTGTAAATTATGCAAGAACACTAATTTTTAGGAGACTCGAGCCTTAAGTGGGATATAAATTCGTTTAATATTAAAAATGTGTAGCCTAATTGTAAGCTCAAATTTTAAGCTTAAATAAGAAAACCTTACACGCGAAACTTAATCAAAAGTTAAGGGTGCGTCATCGAGATGCTTTCTCAACTTAAAATGTTAACTTGTAAAGAGATACTTACTTAAAATAATTGTTGATTGCAGACACTGTCTTGCTTCCCTGTAAAATGGGTCTATAAGTTTAAACCTACACCACTTTAATGCTTGCATTATCGGACTATTTGTGTTGTGTTTTCGGAGTCGAGATTGACTAATTTTAACGTTTCTCAAAATATCAAAATTAAACTTTCACCAGAGCAAAGACTTTTAAGGTTCTGTTGAAGTTAATAAAGTATTGGAGTCTATAAGACAATTATCATTATTTCTATATATAAGTCTTATCTAGAAGACTAATTCTATTTCTTCCCTGTATAAATATTGTACTAAATTAATAACTGAAGTCAATCTTAGCTCCGATATTTATCTGTGCATTGTTTTTATACTGTTCTCTTTGTATCCTTCCGACCAATGAGATTGCACGTACTTTCTTTACTATTTCAATGCTATGGCACCTACTTGCACAATTGTAGCTAATTGGTGGTATAATAGTCATAAGATGTTTTCGTCTTAAATAAAATTAAATGACAAATAAGGAGAACACAAAAAAAAACTTACATTATTTTGCTTTACAAAATTCAATCAGCGCAAACTCTAATATTGGTTTATCTTTTTAAAATAAAACATGATTTTAAAAATATCCAAATATATCTTCAATATATTTTGGTAACGCTGCGCGCACTGTCGAGTCGAAATGAAAGGCAGTCATACTCTGACGGAATTCCTATATTCCTAGCACTGCTAGTCACAATAAAAAAAAAATCGTCTGAGCAGAATGTACAGTACCTACCCTGTGTCCTGTATCCTTGACAACGTTTATACAAAATTTCAAAATTGCAAAATGAATTGAGTAGTTTCGAAGATTACCTCCTACGTACAAACATACAAACATCCCCCTTTATGATGTTAGTATAGATAATGTCGGAAAATTACAACAAAAAAAAAATAGAAATACCTAGACCAGGGGCCTTAGACAAAGTAACATTTTAAAAACGATAACAAAGTTCGAAAACAATAAAATGTATGAGATTGACATATGCCATCGCTAAATCACGTGATGCATACTCGTACCATACATTTTATTCTTGCGAACTTCGTTATCGTTTTTAAAATGTTACTTTTTCTAAGGCCCCTGGTTTTATTAAAATATAACATCTGGCTTACAGACAGAAGACAAAAAATATACAGAAGAATAAGCGAACACTACAAAATATTATGAGAATTAAAAAAAATGTTTTATCTAAAACTTATACGCTTAGATTCTTCTTGTCTTCTAAATATATAAAAATCACGTGTCAAGCTCTTTGTTAACGCTAACGAAACTGTCCAACTTATTTTAATAAAATTTTGTGAATGTGTATTGGTTGGCTTGAAAGATTGGACACAATTTAAAAAGATATGCGGATAAACTTGCGGGCAAAATTATTTTATTCTAAAATTAAATTCATTATATCAAACCAATTTTCCACTTTTTATAATACGGCTTTAAACATATTTACACTTAAAATTTTCAACTCAAAACCTGTGGAAGATTTTTTTCATTAACAATGAAAGATTATGACGGTTGTACTTCCAAACAGCTTATGTATGTTAGCATGTGAATCTTGTTGGTGGTCGGTACAGCAATGGTGTGTGCTAGTGTACAGTTGATGTTTCTTCTTGCAGGCTCGGAGCGCGAGCACCAGTAGCTTTAGGAGTGTAAGTCAGGTAATGGGAGCCAAGTTATGCTTTGTCATGCCCGCCATTACTGTTTCAATTTCAATTTATTCCTTTGGCAATGATTTTCAATTCATAGAGACTTGGAAAAGAGACAAACGACATTATGTTACGTGTTCAAATAATAAATGCTTATGTTGGTGGCTTAAAAACAATCAAGCATTAATCAGATTAAAAAATAATAATGACAATTTATTCAAAATAAATTCATTTTATCAATAACGATCTGGATTGTTAAAGCTATAATTACGTCACAATACACACATGCCTTGGTGTTTTACGACTTTTAAATAGGCGTGTGACGTTTTAAGCTAGTTTGTCCGGAATATTGCTAACGTCTTTTTAATCAGATCGTTGTTATTTTAAAAAAAAAAGACACACCTAAAATTATTAAAAAACGCCATTGTGGTATCCAGAAACCAGTCAAACTAGCCTATTGTAAATCATATTTTCTTCTTAATGCTTGAATAAAATTTTTTTTATGTCAATGATAAAATTTATTAAAATTACTGCCAAAGGCTTTCTTTTACTATCATGTCATTCAACGCAATTTGTAGTTTGTTATAGACGTAGATGAATCACCATAATATTCGGCAGTAGACCATCTGAGTGAGAGATCAAATTCGTACATACAAACGTACATAAACATATATAATAATATATATATACACATACGATCATACACAACGCCTTCAGTCATAATATATCTAATCACAATACATACATCAAGTAATTGTAGTTAAAATTATAAATTTAGCGATTTTATATAATTTTAGCAACTCGGATTCTAGTAAGTTATTTTACCTTTACAAAATGTATATAAAGCTATGGAGTGTGTAGTCTATGTTCCATTCTACACTATTTATAGTAGTAAAGAAATGTAACTACAGTCTTTCCACTATATTTTATTCTCCAAGCGAGAAGAAAGATATACAAATAGTCGTGTGTCATTTGATCGCTGTGAAGGCGGTGGCGCCACCGCGTTATATTTTTTGACGATCCTTCGGGAACCTAAATCCACAATAAAAAGTATCCCATATATTAATCCAGGTAATAAACTACCTGTGTGCAAAATCTCATCCAAATAAGTTGAGCTCTTTTTGCTTGAAAGAGTAACAAACATTCATCCTCACAAAATTTCGCATTTATTATTCGTAGGATGATATGCTGAAATGTTACAAATTAAGAACTTCTATATTTTCCTGAAAGTCCTTTTCAATTGAAGCGGACCGCTATGTATAATTCATTTTGGTCGACTGACTTCTCGTTATTATCTGTTTAATCTACTAACATACTCCATCACATACTTACGAAATCGAACTTCATAATCGAGAGCACTAACTAAAATAGGCTGAACATCGAAATTCTTGTCAGCTTTAACGAAAAACGAAGGTTCTTTTTTTAATGATCTTGCGCAATTTCGTGCCACTTGGAAGCACTCTGTCGAAGTTGAAGTATTCAAGCCGTTCCACTGTTTAAGAAACGCTGACTGACGTCAAGAAGCACTAACGTCTTGACTTATATCTCCAGCGATCTATCGAAAACTAAAGCACTGAAAGAAAGATCCTGGTTTAGCAAAATTTAAAGACTATTTTTGAATTTCACTTAAAAAAGTATATCTTTAGTTTTTAGGGTTCCGTACGTCCGAATAAAAAAACGGAACCCTTATAGGATCACTCGTATGTCCGTCGGTCACAGTCAATTATCTCGGAATCTACTAGACCGATTAAGTTGAAATTTGGTACACATATCAATTTCTGTGACCCAAACGCAGATGTGTGACGTGAATATGGGAGGTCATTTTTGGGGGGAAGGTGGAAAATAAATAAAAAAAAAATTTGAAAACTGCATCGTGTGACATATCAAATCAAATGTGAAGATCTTAAATGTATTTTTTTGTAATTTTAAAATAAATAGTTTCCAAGTTATTCAAGAAAATAGACGAAAATTTACCATTCCCCCCCCCCCCCCCTTATCTCCGAAACTACTGAACCTAAAATTTTGAAAAAAATACAGAAATTAGTTTCTACTTATAGATTATAGGAAAACCTATAAGAAGTCCTTGATATTAAAATAACATGGTAAATCACTCAATATTGTGCGTAGATTTAAAAAAAAAACATGATAGGTAACATCGTACGGAACCCTCTTCACGCGAGTTCAACTTGCACTTGTCCCTTTTTTTATGTTAAGGTCGACAGATAGACTGCCGGTTCACTTGATGGTAGTTGGCAACCGTCGCCTCTAACACAAGAAAAGTCACAGGTCACACATCCTAATCCCTTATATTAATGATAATAATAATTATTATTAATGATTAATTATTATTATTATTATTAATTATTATTAATGATAATATAAGGGATTAGGATGGGATAGAGAAATGGGCTCTGGCATCCCACTTACTTAATGGAATACATACCGCTTACTGGAACACACCAATATTCATGATGATCTTCAGTAAGGAGATGGTTACTGTAGGCCAGATGGGCTGCCCACTAGAATGCGAAACGCTGTGTGCCCTGCCACTACTTGCTAGACCCAAACCAGAGCCAAGTATGTCGTTATATATAATTATCGAGTATAATAGTCGTTATATTAAGAGAAAACTCAGTATCCATTACAGTAACTGTGTAGCAAACATGAAGATTAGCTTCATTGATCGTCCAAAATTCTTTCTACTATGAGAGGTCTTTGTCTTGTTGAACAAAATCGAAACCTTTAGTTTAATAATAAAACGCGGCTGGAAGATTTAGGTTGATGATGGTGCTTGGAAGATTTAGGTTGATGATGGTGATCAGGTGTATCACACACCTGATCACCACCAGAGAAGTATCTAGCCGCCGATCCTCATGGGACAAAAGTAAAAGACTAAGGTGAGGATAGAGAAAAGGTTTTGAATAACCTACTGTACCTACTGAAATTCAACAACAAATATAGGTACTGTTATTTTATAGTTTTTTCTAAAAGAAAGTGCCGCCAGACAGATTGTCCAGATAATGACTGTGGAACGCAATGAATCCTGCCACTGAATGGGAATGAATATTTATGCCCCATTAATTATAATTAACAATAAGTCAAGAAGTTATTATAAAAAATAACATCGCGTTTCAAAGACTTCTGTTATAAGTATCATTTAATTACTGTTATTAGAAGCAGTTGCTGCTGTTATCGGTTAATAGGTTAAACGACCTCATATAGTTCTTTGTTTGAACTTGCTAATCTCTAGAACTATCAGTCGCATTGGGAAAATCTTGAGGAAGATTATAGGTCTAAGTATATCTATTCTATATCTATCTAATATATAAAATTCTCGTGTCACAGTGTTTGTAACAAGATTCCTCCGAAACGGAGGATTTTATTTATATTTGGTAGGTATGAGAACAGGTCGTATTTTTCACCCTCCTAGCCCCACCCCCCATTTTTTAACCGCGGTTTTAGTATTTTTGTATGAAAAATATTCTAATAATTTAACCGTCGGCATGCTTGGCATGCATTTTTTTTCTGCAAATCTTAATATGTAAAATTCTCGTGTCACAGTGTTTGTGACAGTGATTTTTATGATTTTTTTTTGTATATTTGGTAGGTATGAGAATAGGTCGCAAAGTATTTTTCACTTCCTACCCTCATCCCCCATTTTTGTATGAAAGATATTCAAATAATTTAACCGTCGTTCATTGACGTGAAGACACGCCTTACTTTAACATATGGTTTGAAAATAAAATTTGACCCGATAGGTAGCGCCACAATTGGGTTACGGAATTATTTTCGGGTTCTGGCAGGACAACGTCTGCTGGGTCAGCTAGTATACTCTATATAAAGTCCTAAACGAGCTGTGTGGGTCATTAAAGATTTAAAAAAAATGTTCACGTTGTACTTAAGTTACCGAGGTCAAAAAAAAGTTGTACCAACCTTCCCGTAACATTTTAGTGTTTGTTTCATTCCAATCGGTTTACAAACTAAAAAGTTACGAGCTATACCGAATACCACGCGTACGAAGTTGCGGGCTCAGCTAGTTATTAATACGTATATAATGCAACAACCCTTTCTTTTTAACATTGGGGAATTCTCATGGTTACACGGCAGCGTAGGGGACGCTGCGGGGTCATGCCAGACTCCTATCGGCGTACCCGAAAGCGGAGGTACGTCGGCCATCTCGGGGGAGCTCATGACGGGCGGTAGTCTCCCGTAATCATGCAACAACCCTAAGGAGCTGAGAAAAAAGTCAGAAAAATGCAATGTGTCAGTGGTCGAGGGTGTTCGGCCAACGACAACCGAGCATTACCGAGAAAAGTCGAATTATGCATCTTACTATGGGGTGCATAATTCGGCTTTTGTTCATATAGAACTTTTAAGATTTTTAAACAGTTTATAAGATATTCTGACTTTAAAAAAGTATACGTCCTATGAAACTGCAGGGCAGAACTAGGTAGTTGTAAATAAAATAATAATAATGAATAATAAAATAATAATAATGAAATTGTCATGATTGAACATTCTTACTTCACTTTATACGTTATTTTATTTTTTATTTTATTTTATAGATAAACATAAAAGCTAGTATAAACGAAGTTAATGTAGAAAATTCGATTTTTTACCTTTTATTATTTTATTTATGTACAAAACGTGATTATTTATAACAATAAATCGGTTTATAATATTTATAAACCGATTTATTTATTTACTAGATGAAAACCCGGCTTCGCTCGGGTGTAATGTGACTCATAATATGTACACATGTAGGTACAAAATGTAGGTAGATATTTCTGTAGTTATCAGTTCTCAAGGAATATTAAAGGCAAAAGCGGCATAGATTTCGCTCAATGTTTGCGGCAAGACGTTTCGTTTTACACAGTCACAGAGTCACAGTTCTTTGTAATGGACACTTTTGTTTTTAAAATGAATGGTGCGACGACGTATTAGGCGTATGTGCGCTAGTATGAATGAAACGGAACGTTTATTAACCACTCAAGATGTCACAGGTGTCAATGAGTGACGTTTCCCTAGAGCATAGAGTAACTTATTATATACTAGAGTAACCAGTATGGCGACTGCGAGTTGTCTGTCAGCATCATTAGAATTTAACAAAATACTTGACAATCCGAATTTTTCGGATATATGTTGTCGACTCGAAATCTTTATTTTTTTATGTTTTATTATTCAGGTAAGGTTTCAATCGAGTCTACCGTACCCCTTGACGAAATTATTAATATAGATAACAAGATAGTGGGTAATGTCTTAAATCCTTGATAGGGTTGTCTAGATAATGAGTTATCGTATACTAAATAAATTGTAGACAATAAGACGTCACATATAAATATAAATTTGCTCCAATTTTTAATTGTATATCTTATTTTATATATCAATAAAATGAGATTAATTATGTCACTTTTTTAATTTTGATATTAATTTAATATTATTGTTTTGAGTTATAATTATTTATATATTTAAATGATCAAATAACAACATTGAAGTTAGAAAGATGAAATACAGCTCGACGGTTAATTAACTAAGATATGTAGTCTAGGCTGTTGAGATGTTGTTGTTTAGAAATCACGACATGGTACCTATACGGAACCCGATTGTGGTATCAAGACTGTGCAGGTCGATGAGATCCCAAATCACTAGTGCTCTTTTTTAAGGTCTGAATAATTCGAGAATGAACTCTAGTCAGCTGTTATGCATGGTCGCAGTGATACTGATCTTGGTAGCCATAAATAGGTATATGTAGTATCTATTTGGTAATAACATAAATATGATATGATTTATGTTATTACGGTAAATAAAAATGAAAAAAAGTGAGAAATTTTCCAAAATTAGAAGAGTCATTATTTGAATTTTATTATGATAAAAATATGAGTCAATTTTTCTCATGTCCCAGGCCGCCACTATTTGATCTTACAGAACTTTTTTAGAACTTACTTTTAGTAAAACGTTATGACCTCTATAAATCTTCTTGACTATGGGGGCATTCTTACTACGAAAACCATTACTTAGTTTTTTTTTCGTGTAGTTATTTGAAATATTCCGAATAGCTTGCATAGTAGGCAAAAGAAGCACTCCTTCTTAATCTTTGAAGCTTTGATCTCTTAGTAATCACTATTGATGTGAAGTATAGATAATGTCTTCAATGTGAAGGAAGACCTAGCTTGTGAGTAACATATCATTATATATACGAATACATTACCATATACGGATCCGTCGGGGAACCAAGATGGTCGAAATTGACCAAGGAATCAGTAGACGAATCTTGGAGTGGAGACCACGGTAATATCTGTACCTGCCGACTACCTGCTCGCTAGATTGATGACCTCAATAGAGCAGCTAGCAGTGGATAGCTCAGTTAAAATTACCTAATTCAACAATTAGCGGTTGTAGGCTGATATTTATGGGCTGACATAATGGATGATAAACGTAACCACAGGGAACTCAAACCTTTAATAGAGCTCACAGTCAAAATTTGAAGAGCAAAAAGTTAAAAGCTCTTAATGTGAAGAGGTTTAAAAAAAATCAGTTTTTACACAACTCTGAGAACAAAGAACCGAGACATAAAGGTTTCGTGTGAAATTTTTTTTTTTTTTTTTTTTTTATTATGTGCTTTCATCTGCAATCAGTCTCTCTCAAACTTTAAGCAAATTTGTTGCGTGCTTTACGTCTGTTCGAGGTTCTCCCCATCAGGAGATACCCTTAGATTTCACCACCTAGCATCCAAACCTTGGATATCGTGGCGTTTTAGGCGTTTGTCGTAAGTCATTGCAATTAGTTGTTTGGCTAGCTCATTTGGGTGATTTTGGAGCCGTTTTTTGTAGTTACAGGCCGATAGTTTGATCTCCTCCTTAACTGTTTTGACATTCAGCGCTTCATGGATTTCAGCATTAGTTACGAACCATGGTACTTTTGATATTGTTCGCAATATGCCATTCTGTAGCCTTTGCAAGATCAATATACTGGAGTCACAGGCGCTTCCCCACAGTTGAATTCCATACATCCATGCTGGTTTTAGGATCATTTTATAGATCAAGAGCTTATTGTCTATTGAGAGTTTTGAGTTGCGTGCCATCACCCAGTTTATGGTCCTAAATCGCATATTTAGCTCGTCTCGCTTGGTTTTGATGTGTCTTTTCCAGGTCAGTCTCCTGTCTAAGCAGAATCCAAGGTATCGAACGGAGTCACTTTGAGGCAGAATGTTGTTACCCAATCTCACTGCAGTACAATCTCCCTTTCTCAGTGTAAAGGTGATGTGAACTGATTTGGAGGCACTTGCCTCGATACGCCATTTCTCAAGCCAATCGCTCACCTTGCATAGGCTCTTTTGCAGTATTACAGAAGCTCTTTGAGGGTCTATGTTGCTGGCCAGCAATGCCGTATCATCAGCAAATGTGGCAATCGTAACTCCACGCTCTTCTGGTAAGTCTGATGTGTATATTGTATACAAGACTGGCCCAAGTACGGAGCCCTGTGGCACACCAGCTCTTATGTCGTGGATTGCAGATGATTCACCGCCTTCATGTACTTGGAACATACGATCAGACAGGTAAGACTTCACTAGCAGATAGTAGCTGTCAGGCAGAGATCTTCTTATTTTAAAAAGTAGCCCTTTATGCCATACTTTATCAAAGGCTTGACGGATATCCAAGAATACTGCTGAGCAGTACTCCTTTGATTCGAGGGACCTTCGTATTCTTTCAGTCACGCGGTGTACTTGCTCTATCGTAGAGTGCTCACGTCTGAAGCCAAACTGATGTTTTGGTATAATTTCATTCTCGATCAGTATTGGTGCCATTCTACGAAGTAGCGTCTTCTCAAACACCTTAGACAAGATTGGTAGAAGACTAATTGGTCTATAAGATGTTACATCCTCCGGGGGTTTTCCTGACTTATGGATCATTGTGATTATTGATAGCTTCCAAATATTCGGAAAGTGTTGCACTCGGATTATTCCATTAAACAGGACAGTAATAAAAACTAATGCCTTTCGTGGAAGCTGAGTGAGGACATCCTTAGTTATCAAATCTAATCCTCGTGTGAAAATGTATGACTCTTTGTATTAATATACGACTCTCACTTATTGAGGGCCCTTCACTAAAGCCTTTGCCTTCACTAAACTCTTTGCCGCATATATGTACATAAGAGTGCTTATTTTAGAGAGAGTAGAGTATTTAACATGAATAAATTCTATAATATGTTAAAATTTGGGTCCTTTTAGACGGACTGCATTTTGACTGCAAACTAGCTGCAAAATTGCAGTTCATATGGGTTCTTGGTGCAGTTTATATAACTTCTTCTAAACTGTAGACTGCCAGCCGAAGATTAAAACGCCAGCCGATTGTGCAGTCGGTTGGCAGATGGAGTGCAGTGCTAACAACTGCTTGTCAAATGCATGCTAGTTACTCGTTTTTCTGCAGTTAAAATGCAGTTTTGAAGCAGTCCGCTTATGAAATTATCATGCACCAAAACTGCAATATTGCAGATAGCTTACAGAGTAAACAACAAACTCTCATTTGAGAAAATCTTAAGAGTTTCCTATTTAAGCCATGTTGTTTTTTTTTTACTTTCCCTTTTGTGTCATTACCATCATCATCCATTTTTATGCCGGGAATCAAACCCGTTCCCGGGTTCGATTTCCGGCAGGGTCAACTTTGAAAAACGAACTTTTTAAATTTGGCTCTGATCTGGATCTGGAAAGTAGTGGCAAGGTACACTGAGTTTCGCAGTCATTTGGGCAGCCCGTCTGGCGACAGTAACCACCCCCTTACAGAAGATCACCATGAAGTAACAGCATGTTGTGTTTCGGTGAGTAAGTAAGGGATGCCGGAGCCCATTTACCTATTCCTTCCCAATCCCTTATTAATCCTACTGTAGTCGGCAGTCCACTTGCAGCACTTGTGGCATTGCTTGTGTTATAGGCGATGGTAGCCACCTACCATCAAGTGGACCGTTGTCTGCCGATCTTAACATTAAAAAAAGTTAAGAAAATAATTAATGCCAATTAATTAATGCCTAACTTTAAAAAATAAACTAAATTTAATGTAATGTACTCTGTTTAGAGGAGGTATCGGCACGCGCATCACGTAACGGCCGCGAAAAGATCTATTTTCAGCGTTAAATTAAAATTATAATGACTATAGCTGTGCTCGTGACTTCGTACGCGTGGTATTCGGTATAGCGCGTAACTTTTTTATTTGTAAACAGATTGGAATGAAATATACGCTAAATATTACCGGAAGCTATTTCATGTGGAAACCACATGAAAATCGGTTAAGCCGTTTCTGAGATTGGCGTGCACAAAGGCATTGGAGCCGCTGGTAGGCGACTCCAGGCGGGTTTGCGATAATGCGAATGCGTATTAAACACACCACTTACCTTTTCGTCAGCGGCTGTTACGACGATTTTGTACAGTGTTATGTTTGTATGTATTAATGTGGTGTACCTAGCTAATTTTATAATTGCGAAGTGTAAAAGCTGCAGCAACTCACTTAGTTTGCGGTTTATTTTATATGCGGAAAGTCACTGGGACGCGGAACATTTAATTTTCACCTTTTTAAATACTAAATTCAACTGTCTGCTTCTATCACAAAAAACTGTCGCGCGGTACTGACGCGGATTCTCGATCCTATCAAGATACCGCCACACGAAAAATGAAAAATTTATAAAATAAAAATCTTAATAAGCGCCACCTAGCGGACAAGAACGATGTCTCCGCGCTATGCCAAGTGGCGCGTTCAGGCATAATAGGCAAACAACATTAAAAAAAAAATTTGATTATTAAAATAACTTCGCAAATAATGCATTATTTTAGAACACATTTGATTACCATAAAAAAAGTTATAGTGAGTCAACCTTAAAAGATAGATATATGCTATCACGGACCTTTCTTAAAACTTTTAAAGGGGAACAATTCAGTCATACTTTACTTTTGCGTAACCTTAACCGTTTACGGAGCGGACGCACCAGAAGCTCTCAAAAGGGATGATTTTCCCGTTTTTGCAACATTTTTCATTGAAGCTCCGCTCCCATTGATCGTAACGTGATGTTATATAGCCTATAGCCATCCTCGATAAATGGGCTATCCAACGCAAAAACAATTTTTCAATTCGAACCACTAGTTTCTGAGATTAGCGCGTTCAACCAAACAAACAAACAAACTTTTCATATTTATAATATTAGTATAGATGGAGATAGAGATCCAGGAGTAGAGAGTTTGTTATTGGAAATATCGCTAATTTTAAGAATCTTTTGCAATTTTTTAAGTGCTGTAAAACATTTTTCACCTCTCCAGCACGAAAAGGGTGCTTTTGGTGCCTAAAAACTCGCAGGAAAATCGATTTTTGTTGCGAGCGTGAGGAAAAGTGATTCAAATTTCGAACACGCGATTTAACTTCCTGGAATAACATTATTAGGATTTTATTAGTGTGTCCAGCCATAGCCGACTAGAGTCGGCCGGCCATAGCCGACTAGATTCGGCCGACCATAGCCAACTAGAGTTGGCCCAGCTGTGAAGATAGTTTTACAGCTGTGAAGATACCAGTGGTGATGGCCTAACTCGCTGTTGAGGTGAAAAGTTGTATGTTTAACACGAGAGCAAATTTTTTTATGTCTCGTGCCTTTAAATCACTCACTTCGCTCAGTAGTCTATAGTCGGCACTCGCAGGAAAAAACAATTTTGCTCTCTAGTTGAACATTTTTCATTTTTAGGCATATTTTAGCTATCGACATATTTTAGGAGCTTTTAAAGAATTAACACCAATTTGAACTTTGACTAAGTAATCATTGGGTAAACAACTTGAAATATTAAGGATATTTGACATTAATAAGCTCTATAAACATTGTAATTTAAAGGAACTAATCAGAGTCAAAAAACATTAAACGAAACAAAGACACAAAATAAATATTCTGTTTATTGTAATGACTAGGCCGTGTTAAATTATTAAACACATTTTTCTGCCGACAACGCTCCTCCGAGTCTAATCACCGGTCATCATCGCCATGAACTCTGAAATTATAACAGTTGTTATTTTTACACTGAATTTAAGTAAATCTTTCTTTATTGTGCCAAGTCTTCGTTGGCATTCCTTTTTTTTTTCTTTGTTGTTCTGTGTTTCGATATTCGTGATAGAAATTTATCCTACACGATAACAAAGTAGTTAATTCGTTTCAGGGAAAACGAAAATTGTCGCTAGGATAAACGAGTAAATTGTTGACGCTGACTAAATATATCTCCTCCGTTAGCGCTGCCTGATGAAGAGGTTCCCGGAATTAATTGTCCGGATTGAATTGAGGTGAATAGAGGACTCAATTCAGGAGATCTAAACAAGCAATTAAGAAATTGTGTATTTGCACATTACTTGATAAATCCTCTGAGGAAGAGACGTCTGTATAAATCGCATTATTTTTTTAGTCTTTGCTGGCGATTTCGTCCGTGTATCTTTGAAAATTATAGTTTATAAAGATACACGGTTGTGTTATAAGCGACGGCAGCTACCTACCATCATCTGAGCTGTCAGCCTGTCTGAAGTACTTTACATTAAAAAAAAGAATGCATTATATATACTAATTAACATACCGTCAAAGTCTACAGTTCCAGAATCGTCAGTGTCTATTTCGGCGATCATTTCATTTAGTTGATCCGGTGTGAGCTGATCATCTAAAGCGGCCAGGATCTCGCGAAGACTTGAAGTGGGGATGTAGCCATTACCTGAAAATTTAAAAAAAGGAATTTATCATAATACCACAAAAGACTTTAGTGACTCGTAATTTTAGAAAAAAAAAACATTAAAAGAAGAGCCGTATCGAAAAGAAAACAAATATCCTCAAGTATGAACGTAAAAACATCCCTTCCTTATCCCTTATCCTTAATCTTATTATGGTCTGCAGCGCACTCACAGCACCTGTGACTGTGACGTTGCTCGTGTTATAGGAGACGGTAGCCACCTGTTATCAGTCGTTACAGTCGTCGCACAAGTCGTTACAGTAAAGGGGATTGTCAACTTTTGGGTCCAACCTGTTACAGAGAAAAAAAATTGGGGAAAAAATCTTTTATTTTTTATTAAACTAAAATCACAAAAATAATTTTATTTTACAGTTGCTAAATACAGAAAAATATTTTTTAAATGTTGTGTCAAGTCAAAGTCAAGTCTTTGTTTATTGTCTATGTCTATAGTTTAGTGTTTTTTATGCAATTATAAAGACATTATAATCTAATGGAAATATATCTAGAGTTCAAGATTAGTCGTCTAAACAACACTAAAATGATAATTGCAAAACAATCTCTAACATAACCCAACCATATATTTGAGCCCATATATATCTTGATTATGCAACTGACAATCAAATTGAAACTAAGGTAGCATAAATCTACCAAATGCCTACCAAATGGTACCAATTTGGAACTTGTAACGGCTCATCAATTCTGGGCCCGCGATGTATATATGTCCTTTGATCAACATGGTTTAGTTAGTTTACATAATAGTGAAGATCTTTTAAAATTGTATCTCTTAAACTACTTAATTCATTTTAAAATGAATTAAGTAGTTTAAGAGGACGTTCCACAGTCATAATTAAACAGAACAACCCGTCTCGCGTCAGTTACCTCCTTCTTATAGTAAAAAATATAAACATGTTTGCTGTTGTATTTCAGTGCGTAAGAAATTTCCGTTCCAATTTCCTTGCCTTATCATTTGTTCTGTCAAGCTGCATTGCATCCCTGCAAGTCATAAGAGGTTTCTGATGTTTACAGACACCTTACTACTAAAAAGAATGACGAAATGTCATAGCGTTTTTTTTATGTTTCTTTTTATGTTAAGGTCGGCAGACAGGCTGACGGTCCATTTGATGGTAGGTGGCTACCGTCGCCTATAACACAAGCAACGCCTAAGCTGCTGCAAGTGCGCTGCCGACTGCAGTAGAATTAAGGATAAGGGATTAGGAGTGGATAGGGAAATGGGCTCTGGCATCCCTTACTCACTCACCGGTACTTACGGTCACGGGGTGGTTACTGCCGCCAGACGTGCTGCCCAAATGACTGCGAAACGCAGTGTGCCCTGCCACTACTTTCCAAATCCAGACCAGAGCCAAATTTGAAAAAGTTAACCCAGCCGGGAATCGAACCCGGGAACCCTAGAACAGAGCGTTAAGGCAAGCACCCTAACCACTCATCATTAGCGGGAAGGCGTGATAAATCGCTATTCTCACCTATTAACACAAGCAATTTATGGGCTTTGTAAATGCGTTTCGTCCTAGATAAAGATTATAAAAGACTAGTTGGAGCCCGTGGCTTCGCCCGCGTTGAAAAATAAAAAATAACACATAACATCTTTATTGCAGTTATTGCTTTGCCAGGCGTTAGATGATCCTTAGGAAACAGTATTTTTTTGCTGAATAAAAGGTACCCTATGTCCTTTCCTGCAAATTTTCTTGATTCTTGATTCAGCGATTAAGGCGTGAAAAGGTAACAGACAGACAGACAGAGTTACTTTCATATTTATAATATTAGTATGGATAAGGAAAGATAGGAGAATTGACTGTGGCATACCTTCCTCTTCGGCCTGCATTTTTTTTCTGCAAATCTTAATATATAAAATTCTCGTGTCACAGTGTTTGTAACAAAACTCCTCCGAAACGGAGGATTTTATTTATATTTGGTAGGTATCAGAATAGGTCGCAAAGTATTTGTCACCCTCCTACCCCCACCCCCCATTTTTGTATGAAAGATATTCAAATAATTTAACCGTCGCCGTTCATTGACGTGAAGTGACGCGTCACTTTAACATATGGTTTGAAAATAAAATTGGACCCGATGGGTGGCGCCACAATCGGGTTACGGAATTATTCTCGGGTTCTGGCAGGACAACGTCTGCTGGATCAGCTAGTTATTATATAAAAACTTTCCTCTTTTAACGCTCTATCCATCAGTGCAAACTTCTTCAAAATCAATTGTGTCGTTTAGGTGGAGTTGGAGGATGTTTTCAAAATAAAACGTAAAATTATCGTGTCAAATAAATCTACAATGTATGTGAAGTTTCAATTCACAACTCCACAATAGCTAATCACGGAAACAATACAGAACTATTTTCACGCGCTATACCTTTTTTCAAAGAGCAATAATTAGAAATGAACAGCCCTGGAATATCCATTGCAACCGTTGCACAAACAACGTACGAGTATAAGCACGTCATACAGTCAGGCAACGAATTTACTTGCGTAGAGCAACGTTCGGCGAACTCGCTTCAGTTTGCAGGCTCGAACATTGAGCGTTGCCCGACTGTATGATGTAAGTATGGTTAGACTGTGGTATAGTATAGAATAGTGCATATATAAAGTGAACAGTCCGTCGCGCGGTAGTAACCTCCCTTTATAGAAGACCAACGTTAACCGTGGCCCAACGTGTACAGTTGTTTAGGAAAGTAATTGATGGCAGGGCCTTTTCCTCTATTCTCTCTTTATCCCTTATCCGTTACACTATCAAGTACAACTCCTATATTAGTAGCGACGGTAGCCATCTACCATTAAGTGGACAGTCAATCTGCCTTCCGCATCTAAATACAAATTACGTCATTTCTTTTTATGAGCGGATTAGCTACCCTAATAAGTAAAAGCATAAAAAAAGCATAAAAGTTATGTTTGTGCGGTTTTCTGTACACAAAGAAATCACATAAAAAGTGGACCAAAAAATAAAAGGTTTTTAGGAGACAGTTTATAAATCAACAAATTCAACCTCCCTTGTTACCTTTTAATTTAAAGCGCTTTTATGTTTGGCGTTTATCCAAAACAGAAAACAATTATTACTGTATGTAACTCTTGTACAATTTCGTGTCTGTATGAATATATTAGTATGTATATATTTTTTTGTTGTAAAAACAATAATTGTTTTGTTTTAGATTTAGTACCACCCAAAAACAATTTAATCTAAAGTAAATTCATCCAAAGACTTGAGGTATTTTTTTTAAAATAAAGAACACTCGGTATCCTGACGGTAACACTTTTATCCTCTTCATGGTAATAGTACTCAGGTCACTACGATCGACTAAGGTCATTTTGTTTTAATTATTATTAAAGATGGGTTTGCTTTTGGTCAGCATCTATCCATATAGGAAAGGTGAGGCCGACGACGGAGCGAGCTCACCTAGAAGATGCAGGCATTCACTCGAACCTTAAAAAGATTTGGGTTATATGAGCTCGGAAATACAGACGCCGGCAGGGAGTTCCAATCCTTAGCAGTGCGCATTATAAAAGATGTTTTGAAGCTTTTGGTTCCAATTAGAGGGATTTCGACAAGCCGTAGGTCTGCATGTCCGATAGAAGAGATAGTCTGCACTCTCTGAAGTACATCTTATACAGGCAATTTTGCGCCTGTGTCAATACCAGCATGCACTAAAGGTAAACAATTCAGTGTTTTTAAAAACAATAACATTGTTTTTTAATTTGTTTAAACATCTCTTCTTATTACAAGCTTAAGTTTAATATAATTTGTAATCATTACATCAAATCGTAAATGTTTAGCTTAATGAAACTAGAACTATGTTGGAAAATAATCTTTCTACCACTCTTAAGAAGTCCTTTGGCATCAGGATCTATTCACATCTAACTACCAAATCTGGTGAATGAATTAGACGTTAAATTAAGAAAAACATCAATTCAAAATCAATATCTCCTTGTAGGTCATAGTAAATAATATTCGACTTTGCATAGTAAATAATATACGAGTATTAAGGAAATATTTTTTTATTATTATTATTGATTATATATATGAGTACCCATTATATATTACAATATATACAATAAATTATATATTATAAAAATATTATAAATCAATTCAGAAACGAAATTGTCTGTATTTTTGAATCTTTTGTAGATTTTTTTAAATGTTAAGATCGGCAGACAGGTTGACGGTCCATTGGTGGTAGGTGGCCACCGTCGCCTATAACACAAGCAACGCCAAAGCTGCTGCAAGTGCGCTGCCGACTACAGTAGGCTTAAGGATAAGGGATTAGGAGGGGATAGGGAAATGGGCTCTGGCATCCTTTACTCACTAATCGAAACACAAGAGCACACGTGCTGTTATTTCACGGTGGTCTTCCTTCTGTAAGGGGTGGTTTCTGTCGCCAGACGGGTTGTCCAAATGACTGCGAAACGCAGTGTGCCCTACCACTACTTTCCAGATTCAGACCAGAGCCAAATTTGAAAATTTCATTTTTCAAAGTTAACCCTGTCAGGAATTGAATCCGGGAACAGCATCCTAACCACTCATCCAACGGGCTCGTCAATTGGCTTGTATTTTAGCGCGCCAGCCCAAAGGTGAGAGCACTATTCCATTATTTAAATATATATAAGCATACAATGTCTGTATGTTACTGTATGTTTTGCCGGGAATCGAACTCGGAAACCCTAGAACAGAGCATTAGGGCAAGCACCCTAACCACTCATCCAACGGGTCGTCAAATATTTTGACAAGGCCTTCGAAATATGTACTCTATTAATTTTCTTATACAATGATTAAACATTATAATAATACATATTATTACACAATGGCAAAAAAAATTATTGTAAAATTTAGTTGATGAAATATCATATTTAATACTTTCATCGAGAATAATTCAGCACGAACAGACTACAACAAATTTGACTAACAAAGTACCTACGAATCATTGTTAAAATTTTAAATTCGTTCTCGTGTGTAATTGTTAAGGAATTCGTCTAAATAAAATTTCAGGTGAACAACAATGAACATCAAACGGTCGTCCATCTTTTTGAAAGAATCATAAAAACAAAAATTCCGTCTTCAAAGTATCCCGGGGGCGGCCGTTTATAAAGAGTACAGGCAGTCGGACGTCGTCAAGTGTCCGTAAAACGTGTTATTCTTATCATAACACTCTATGAAGTAGGAAGATGTCCGGAGAAAAATGTGCCGAATTACGACCGTGCTAGGGTTGCCTGTTGCCATTAAATCCAATTAAAAGATTATATTGTTATGATAACAACTGTTCCTGTCTCTCTTCTTCTTAAGCCAATGTGTACCTTTGTTCTTACATCGCAGCCTTGAGTTAAGCATTCACAAGAAGTTACTTCTCAGGAAGCGTCTAAAGACTGTAGCTTCCTTTCTTTGACTGTCTTGTTTTTTTCAAACATGCTAGCCGTATTACCGCGTTGAAAACCTAGTAGGTAAGGCTTTTATTTATTCCGACAAGGAACTACCGCAATTGTGAATTCAAATTCTAAAACTGTATATATTTAATAAATTGAGATCAAAAATCAATTCTGAATGTTGATTCTAAGTTGACAAGAATCCTCATTGATTCTCTTCTCAAATAAGTTAGCATATTTAACTTAAATAACTAATATAATATGATTATTAAGTGTATAATAAATAAAGTAATATAATAATAATAAAGTCATTTACTTTATTATTATTATATTACTTTATTTATACATTCGAGGATATCCAATTTACCGAAGTCAATTTCTAGATTTCCATTCCACGTTCGTCTATTTTACGACCAGTTCTTTTCAAAAATTTTTCTTCCATATTATTATTACTTCATCTTTGTTCTTCTATTATTACTTTCTTCGTATTATTACTTCTTGCTTTGTTTGGTTGACTTGAATTCTTGAATTATATAAATTGCATTTAAATGATGGGCACACTTTTTACTCCAGGTATGAATGACAGACGACTACTGATTTTTTTTAATTTAAATTTTATTTTATTTTATTAAAGTTTGGTTTGCTCGTGGCCAGCATCTATCCGTGTAGGAAAGATGAGGCCGACGATGGAGCGAGCTCATCCAGAAGATGCATATTCACTCGAACCTTGAAAAGATTTGGGTTGCATGAGCTCGGAAATACAGACGCCGGTAGGGAGTGGACATTATAAATGATGTTTTAAATAATGGTATATTATATGATGATTCATATAATGGTAGCTTCATTGTGAATTGACTATCTAATTGTGATACTATCTAATTTGCTCAAGTCTAAGATACTCTCTAATCCACATTGAATCTAAAAATAGTAGTTCGCGTAGTTCCTATAGGGATTCGAACATGCGACTATTGTGTTGGCAGAGTAACCCACTGTTTTAGGTCATGCAACACAAATTAAAAAAAATCATACCAATATTAAAAATTCACTTAACGCATTTTTTTCGTACATCGCAAATGCAAATTTGTCATAAGAATACGAATATTAAAAAATATCTTCGCATTGACAACCCTATATTATATGTCTGAGATAAATAAAATTGTCTCTTTATTTATTATACGCATTGTTGTTTAGATTGGGCGTTTTGCTCAAGTTTTATTCATTTTATCTTTTTATTGGTAATATTTTAAATTTATGATTTGGAGTTGTACAATGGTCGCCGTTTTTACTGTAAACGGTCGGGTTATTTAGTAATAACATTTCTTTTTTATTTGGACGTAACATGTTTACAGTGACTTTATTTTCTACAATGAAATGAACGAGTTGATGGTATTTTTTTTACTCTTTTTTTATAATCCTATGACGAATAATAAACGAATAAGTATCTGAAGAAATGTTTGATGTTCTGAACAATTTATTAGAGGCTTCATCAATGCAACCTACATATGGTCGCTGTGCATTTGGGGGACTTAGAGGGCACTTTCCAACTCGAACAGCTTACTTATTTCATACTACGTAATTCCATGATTACTCATTAATTGGTAACAAAAACATGACATTTCTGGGACATAATATGAAGGTTTGCATTGCAACAAAAAACTGAAATTAATTTTATATCCAATAGAATTAATTTCTAAAACGTGCAGAATTTGTGACATTTTCGCGGGTTGAATACTTGTAATTACTGACTAAAATTAAAAAAATGTTTTTATATGGAAACATCCTACCTATAATGTACATTTGAAATTGAGATGTCAATAGGTACAATCTATAAAGATTTTTCTAAATTGCTGCCATATGTTTTATTATTGTCGCGATTTGAATTAAGTGGTGCGAATGTGTCGCGTCGCATTCTGTCTTCGGTTATTCGCATTATAGTAAGTTGAGACAACAAATAGGGGATCGGACAAATTTTCAGAAAGTGTTTTAAATATTATTATTATTGCCATAAAAATACTATTTTATTTATTTATAGCCTTTTAGGTACTCAAAATCATGTTTTAATATTGTTTGTTTGAAAATGCCGCCAAAAAGCCACGATAGTTCATCTGAGAGCGCGTAACGTCATTTGTGGTCATATCATAACAAAACAGCTGCATTGGCATAAGTTCGCAAGAAGTTTTGTTTCGTTGAGTAGATTCTTTATTTGTTATTATGGAACGAAAAACTATCGTGAAAAAAGGAATTGAAATAACAGATGTAACAAGTGATAGCCGTGCACTGCAGACAAGACAATGTTTGCCCGCAAATGACGTCACGCACTGTGATTGGTGTTTCAGTATAGATTAAAAATATTGTAAATAATAAAATTTTATTTCTTCATTTAAAAATATTTAAATGAATTATATTAAATTATTATTCGATAAATAATCGTAAAAAATTATATATTTTCTTTCTAAGTACATTTTGGATTTTAATCTGATTACTGTCCGATCCCCTATTCTCCCAAATACCCATTACTGAGTTCCCACGCTCGTATAGCGCCACCTTAATAATAATTCCATATTTCAAGTAACATTATATTGTTAAAGCTGACAAATTACAAAGAAAAGAAGAAAATATAAATAAAGCCTTAGTACATATAAAATTGGGTAGAGGCTTCCTCGTATTAGTTTTTATAATATTAGCTTTTGCCCTTGACTTAGTCGGCGCCCCTATTTCTTGAAGCTTCAAAAATTTTAAAAAATCAACACCTGAAAAATATACGCATAGGGCTCATTATATTTTTTCGGAACTGGCCACTTATATAAACAGTATTTTAAAAGTATTTACGACATTTGAAAATGGAACTCTTTGATTCATCTGCTGTCTCTTGTTTTTCAATTGTGGCGTCATTTGAAAAATTGCGTGTTTACATCACTATGGATTTAACTCTTGAAGTTTTCGTAGTAAGATTTTCTACGATTTTAAGTGTAACTTAACAACTCAGCAGAGCTTCGCTCGGTTTGAAACTGCTTTGACGATGAAGCACCATGCAAGACGACTACTTATAGCTGGTTTGCAGAGTTCAAAAGCGTTCACGTCAATCTCAGTGACGAATTTCATGATGGTCGACCATCCACCGTTGTGGAAAACAAAAATATCGATGCTGTGCGCCGTATATCAGGCACGTAACGTATATTCGGGCACCCTTAAGCATAGGCATGAGTCAAATATAATTAATCCGCAAACATTTGAGTATGAAAAAGCTCTCGGTAGTTCCCACACATTTCACTTAGGCTCAAAAAGCGGACCGCGTCACTTGGTGCTTATGAGGCATCCTGCATACAGGTCTTGCGACTTTTTTTGTTCTCAAAAATTAAGAACCAGTTACGCGGTCAACGATTTTCATCACCAGAAGCAGCCCTGGATTTGTTAATAGGCCGTATAGGCCACGGCCTATGGGCGGCAGCGGCCTAGGGGCGGCGGATTTTAGATGGTTTTCGCACGCTTTCGGAAGCCATCAAATTCTTAAGCGATGATAAATGCAATAATAATAATAATTACCTAATAAAGGCCTAAGTATCTACCTAGGCCACGAGGAAGAGGCGGCACAAAGTGAAGGGGCCTATACTCAAGAAAAGTATAAATCCGGCACTGACCAGAAGAGGCTGTCGAAGAGTAAGAAAAACATGTTTCCGAGGTCAACACGTAGGAGTGGTATAAATGTTTTCAAAATTGGATTATTCGTATGAAAAAGTGCATTTACGCTCACGGAGAAAATTTTGAGAAGCAACAAATTCATTTTTGACTTTTTCTTATTCATTCCGGAAACTCTTAGTGTTCTCCACGTATAAACTATTTAAATTGACATTATTATTTACAATATTAGTGTAAGAACGCTTAAAACATATAATCCGACGAATAAATTTTATCCGATTATGATATAGCTCGTTTTAATTTAATTTATCTTATAAGAATTAATGAAATGTTAAAGCAAAATTTGGCTTGCAATATTGGGCTAATATTTTGCACATATTATGGGAAAAATAAAATACGGCAAAAAAATAATAATTAAAAATATTATTTAGTGGATAGAATTCAAAGATATAAATTTATGTTTTGCAAATCAATTCTTCGGAATATATATTCTACGAGGAAGAACCTCATAGTTGCTCTCATCAGTTCCACAAGCAGCTCCATCATTTAAATAACTTTCTTTATTAAATCTCTGTTTTATTAACTCTTTGAAATTAGTATAATGGTAAGGCTGTATTGACATATAAAAGATACTTATGGCCCTTTTTAACTGTGTTTAAGCCTTTGCAGAAATGAACATTTTTAAACTCCACACTTTTATCGTCATGTGAAAAAAACTTGTAATCTCGCAAAAATTAAGGCACATATTATAATTATGTTAAAAACTAGCTTTTGCCCTCGATTTTAGTTAGTCAGGATTTAATACTTAAATTTTATCGAGTCAGAAATGGCTCTGGTGGTTTCGTTATAATTGTCGCCCTGAAAGCTTTGTACGAATTTTACCTTCTTTGTCGTAGAGCCGGAAAGCCTCTTTGAGTTCCTTCTGTAGTGCCTCGTCGTCTTCATCAAGAAAATGGGTTGCGACGCGAACGAACGAATCGAAATTCAACTTGCCGTTATCTGAAACGAAACAAATATGATAACGTTAGGTAGACAGGCTGACGATACATTAGGAGGTCGGTAGCTACACAAGGGGGGATGCAAATAATTATGATAGGATAAAAGGTCAGGGAGTGCAAGGTGAGTTTAGAATGATATTTGGCATTCTTTATTCAAACACTGAATAATAATATTATTTCATATTTTTCAATGGAAACATATTGGAACCGATAACTACAGAAATATCTACCTACATTTTGTACCTATATTGTGTACACATTATGAGTCACATTCCCGAGCGAAGCCGGGTTTTCATCTAGTGTTTTCATATTTTCACGAGTTGAATTGCGGCGCGAATGTGTTGCGTCACATTCTGTCTTCGGTTATTCGCATTATAGTGAGATAACAAATTCTCCCAAATACCTATTACTGAGTTCGCACGCTCGTACAGCGCCACCTTAAGATAATTATGGTAAGCGAAAAAGTGAAGAACTAGCTCTGGCTTCCTTACTTCTGTAATAATACACTCGCAATCATTTTACAGTGGTCTTTTATTAACGGCTCTACTAATTTAAGGGCTTACAAGGTTATATTATATACTAATAAACAAAAAGATAAAATATATAGAATATACAGAGAAGGCATTGGGTAAAATTTCCTACAAAAATTTTCCTGATCGCCGTGTAATCACGATGGCCATGGTGTAACTAAATAACCTTGTAAAGTTGGTGATGAATTGAGCGATTTTGTACCACGTGGTTCTAAATGTCACATTACGGTTTCTTTCATCTTTAACCGATCTATACAGTCGAAAATCTTTGCTAATAAATCATTTCACATGTGTTTTTTCTACTCGGCTATACTATATTATGTGTTTATATAAATTTTTATACATATAAAAGGAACTTCAAAATTATTAGAAATTAAATTTACTTCAGATGTTGGGCCAATAAAATTGTTTTTCACTGTAAAAGACGATGAACAGAACTCGTTTACGACCCAACTACATGTAGGTAGGTATTATTAGTAAAAATATTTTAGTTAAAAATGAATCCATGCGAAGCAGGGGGCGGGTCGCGAGTTCTAAATAACAGATACGTTGATGGTCCACTTGATGGTAGTCCACCGTCACCTTTAACACAAGTATCGCCATAAGTGCTGAAAGGGCGCCGCCGAGCACAGGTAGTATTAATGCTAAGGGTTAGAAATCTGGCATCACTTACACACTCGCCAACACAATAGCACACATTCTGTTAATTCACAGGTGCCCTTCGGTAAAAGGCTGCCGCCAGACCAGAGCTAATTTTGAAAAGTTCGAACCCTGGACCCTGACTGAGACAGAGCGTTCATCCAACGGGCTCCTTAAACCTAAAACACAGCTAGTTTCTAAATAAAATTACATTGCTGTCGGTAAATGAAAACTCAGTGACACATAAAGAAAGACCGGTCCTTCTTTATGTGAAGGTCGGCCGATTTTCTACTTAATGGTAAATAGTTAGTAGTTACCATTGTTTGTGTTAATAGTCGACAACAAACAACAACAGGACAGGACGCCAGGGAGCATGAGAGTGCAAAGACGACTAAAGGCGGGCGCAAATTAGAGGACGGCACGGCAAAGTGTTAAAAAAATTTCATAGGATTTTAAATATACTATTTTGTAACTTAGTACAAAATACTATGAAAAAATTAAATACTTTGCCGTGCCTTGAAGGACAAACGAGGGTGGAGATAATGGGATTTGTTATGGGGGCTGTACACATTGGGCCAAGGTAACGATAAAGGTGGCGCTTCGATAAAGATGGATGTGGAAATTCTTGCATTATTATCTACGAGTAATTAACCGTTCTTATGTCCTGTTTGTTTTGGGTTCCATATTACTGGTTCATTACGATACATTTCAATAAATTGTAAAACCTCATTGCTTGTCCACTCCATCATCATCGCCATCGTAACTTGGGAATGTAAATTTCACTCACGCGCAACACTAGTTATGCGCAACAATAGTTAACACAGCGTTCACACTCCAACGTGTGAACGCTGTTTGCGGAGCGCACTAAGATCCTTTGATAATGTGCACCAAAAATCGTCACTATTGGCCAGCCAGCGTTGGGGCCAACTACCAACATACCGCCAAGTAGATCTCTACACGTTGTCCCAGCACCTTGGCCAAAAGTGTACAGCCCCCATTATACTCGTAGTACCGAAAGACAACAATACAGAACCTATTATTTGACAGTAGTCAGAAGACCAGAGGTTGTTATTGCCCAGTGTAAGCATGCGGAATGTAGTGTACCCTACCATTTCTTTTACATTTTGACATTGTCACTACTTTTTTGGATAGATACATACTTGTCTTAAAATAGATATTTTGCAATTTTAAATTCAATTAGGTGCTCAATCACTTTTGAAAGAATTGTTACGTACGCACGTCATTCTCGCGCACGTGTCAACCTTTAATTGAAGAATGTCTTATGTCTCGTGTTAAATTAGCGTAAACTTTTTAATTTACTTTGTCTTCTTTACTGAAATCGTCTAACAAACATTTTAGTTATGTATGTTCGCACCGCACAAATTCACGTACTGGGGAACTACGTCAAAAATCTCGTTAACAAGTTAAAGTGAAAAGTTAGCTGCTTCCGTGTTAACTGAATTGTGGAGAGAAATTAACGCATATTCGTAAAGGAGAACTCCCATTTTGGGCTATTAATATACAAGCCAAATATATATATATATATATATATATATATATATATATATATATATATATATATATATATATATATATATATATATATAGATATATATAACTATATTTTTTTCTAAATTAAAATAACTAACTAAGACTTAGCCTCATTAACAATAGTCAAATGCAAAAAATACGTGAATTTTGTTTTTCTATAAACACACCTTGCTATACTCTGTGTCTTTGTGTATGCTTTAATGTGTTTTTGAACATCGGATTCAAAATAATTTACTTAAGGGCTTCACTTGGGCAAATGACATTTACATTAGAACTCGCTGGCGGCGGAGACAATTCAACAGGCCTAGAAATTGTGTTTTTTTTTGTTTTTACCATTAGAACATTACAAAAAAAATATTTATACAATTTTTTAAACTGACATTAACTTATTAATAGGTACAGGATTCATATGCGCGCAATAAGCCGTTTTCGAGAGAATTTTCAATAAAAGTCAATTTCTTCTCGTGTTCTAACTTTTTTTGTGGAATTTCTATTACTTTAACGAAAATTCTAATTAATACAATTGGTTCTTCACATGTTTAAGTATAATATTATATATATTTTTCAAAGCAATTGTGTTGTCTATTTCTTGTAATATCTTCATTAAACAATGGATATTTTTAGTATTTAGCATTTGTCTCCTTAAGTTGTTCTATAAAAATAATTGTCAATTGGCAAAACAGACGTAAATAAAATTCAATAATCATAATAGTTATGAAGATATTAACAAAATTATTTATGTATTAGCTAAAAGTACTTTTTTATATTCTGTGTCTGCGTTAAGTTTTGGTCCCAGGATTTGTAGTCTATGTATGTGCTACGCTACGAGGCTACGACTACGACTATTTTTGTATGATAAGTGGCATATAATGTAATTATACGAGTATGACATAAAATGTCACATGACATTTATGACATTATATCATTGCAATTATGATTCCCATCGTATCAGAAAACGTAACACGCATCCACGACATAAGCTCAAATGTGCATACCCAAGTAGCACAACTGGGTGGGAAATAGCTCGTATATCATATCTATTTACATACTTAAGTGAAATATATAACCATGATTAAGTTCTATATAGGTGGAAAGAACCCTTAGGCAACCAATATAGAACCACGGGGAGAAAAATTGCAGCCTATTTTTGGTTCTAAATTGAATCCATAAGAGATCTCACGATTACCTTAAGTGTCTATTAGAACTATGGGTGAAAGTTATGCGCAGTGAACTATTTTATTCACTCATTGACCGAATTAATAATTTCAGTTCGGTCAATGAGTGATAAATGAGACGCCAAAGTTCCTTTGAGTGGCGTGGCAACTTGTCAATAAGTTGTTTTTTAAAAGTGAATGTTATCTGCCATTTTAATTTTAGATTTATACCTCTGTTTGGGTAAATGATTAAAACTTCACGTTATACAAGCAATGAAACGAGCACGAAATTCCTGCGAATTTTTTGTTACTGTGAAACTATAGTATGGTTTCTTTGTAAATTTCGATGCGCCTTTGATTTGATCAGGAATATTTAAAAAGAGAGTGCTAAATCAAATAAGGAATTGATACCGATAAGAAATAAAACTGTTAAAAACCTGACCTAATGATTGTAGGTTACGTACAATGTTAAAGTAACATCGTCAAAACTATCAAAAGTCTGTGATTATGCGCAAGTGTGATAAAATTCTGTTTAAAATAATTCATTTTCAAGGACTCCATTTTGTAAACATGGCGAAACAAAAAAGATCTTACAGTGTTTATTTTCACTTATTTGTTCTCTATTTGGAACTATCAGGTCTGAAAATCACTTATTTGTATCTTGCGAGTGGCAAAGCAGTGAATGCTATTTTACCAATACTAATTATTTGCCCTTTTGTAGGACAAATAATGTTATTTTGACAAGGGCAATAGAAATAATAAAATATTATGTCTTAATTTTGGAACGGTTAGATTGTTAGTGGTTTGAAATAAGTAAAAATAACTGCTTTTGGTTTCAAAAACCTCCTATAGAGACTTTTATGAGTCTATTGAGACACCTATTTGTGCGTTGGAGTGGCAATAAGGTACTTCTAGGCCTTGAAAGTTGCAATCACATTAGATTCCAAAAGAGCCGTAAAATTATCTTTTTAGCCACTATTCGTGATATACTACTCTATTATACTAGTCATTTGGAATTAAAAGTTCCAAATAAGGGTGTGTTCCCACTTATATGTAAACGTTGCTTATAAGTGACAATTAAAACCTGCATGCAACTTTAAGTAGCAAAATCTACTTTACCCAACCATAAGTAATAAAATAGAAACAAAAAACGTTACTAAGCAACTACAAGTGAGAGGATGAACTCATATACAATTTTGAGTTGTGTTTAAAGCTATAAGTTTTATCAAACACTGTTAAACCACTCATTTAGAACATAAAGCTATAAGATAAGCTGCAAAATTCACTAATGTGCTGCTTGGGTATGTACCTACGATTTATTTACAAACTTGGCCATTGCTGATAATTGTGAAGATTGAACTCATGCAATTTTTTTAAGGTCCTAATTACAGGCCAATTTTCTTATTGGTTTTTAAACTAATGCCTCCACTGCGTTTTATGATCTAAAGATCACAATTAAATAAAAAACACACTGTTCAATATTAATGTGCACATTATATTATCTTCTCTGTATAATACGTTTTATGAAATAAAATGAAAACCTCCTCACAATGACATATTCAATCTAGCTTTTTAAAAAAACATTCTAATTTCAATTTTTTAAGTCAGCCAGGATTCAAGTTCAAAATACATCAACAAATTTCCAGTCCTGTACAGTCATAGCCCAGGCTTGTATGGGAAACGGGCTTTCTCCTTTGTAAAATAATTGCTTTCGTAGCTACACAAAGATTGAAATAATGAAAATAATTAATGTTTACGCAAAAACGAGGTGTTATAAGTTTTATGAGTCTGTCTGCCGTACAGAACCAAAAATCTACAATCTGTCGCATTTGAAATATTAGTACCAAAGAATTAAGATATCAAAAAGAGCGACGTTGCAAAGGTCCGTATGTATGTTCCCATTAAGCGTTAATTATGATAAACGTTGATTTAAAGACAGTCCGTGACGTAACGAAAGGCAATTAACATGACAAGGAATAACATTTAAACTGACACCAAAAGCAATTAGGAAAGTAATTATGGACGCTTGCAGATGTTCTTAAGGATTAAAATAGCTTCCCAGTGCTAGCGGAAAGCGGTCTAGAGAAATTCATATACAGCATGTTATGGAAATGGTTGATGCGCTAGGACAATTCTCAAACAAACTAGGTTGGGATATCTCAACAAAATTTAATTAAAAATTTCAACTACACGAACCAGACATCGATCGTCTAAAACATATATACATACACGCTACCCCTGTTTGTTTTACTGAAAATCAACAGTAGATGGCGATAAACAAAATATTATACATACAGGATGAGAATTTGAGACGGGTCATAAAGCATTATAGCTAGAACAAGACGTTCTTAAGATCCATAACTTTAGTAGTTATTTCCAGCTGCATTCAAATTATTTGTAAAATAGAAGTCAGTGAGAAAAAGTACAATATTCACGCATTGCTTTTGTGGCGCCAATCAATGGAATACCATACAATCGATTGAGATCATCAAGACTATATGGGCTCAACTGAGTACCGTAGATCGTCCCTTTTCTTTTCTATGACCGGTCTCTTCTCTTTTCTGGCACCTGCCAACCCAAGAGTTGCGGCAGACCAGGAGGTAGATACCTATTTTTTTCCAGTTATTTATATCTGTCTCTTTTCTATGGCACTTCTTATAGTAAATGGTAAAGGTACTTGCGGAAAGATTTTGCTAGGCAAATCTGCGGCGTTGTATGACCTTTTAAATAAAATTTCGATGAAATAACAGATAAGTACAGAATTTTACGGTGGGATCTTAGACTATATTGTTCTATTGAAATCAGTCACATATCACCGTTTAAAGCAGCGTTTGAAAGAAACGTTTTTCGTCGACTTATATTGGGTAATGGGAGTCAAATGAAAGATTTAATTTGTAGTAAATGATATCATTTAATTAGTTACGATTTAGTTTAGCAGAAAGGTGCGTTCGTATTTACTACTCCGGGGCTCAGTTAGAACAGGACTAACGCTAAAGCACAAAGTCAAATATAGGTATAATGAAACAAACTTAAATGTTTATTTGTGTGAAGGAGAAAGACTCGCAATTTATTTGTTAAAGTGAGACAGATTTATTTTGATGTAACTAATTGTACTCTAAACGACTTAGAAATTCCATTGTATGAGTAACTATTTGTGAAAGAATTTTTTAAATGAGTAGTCTCAAAGATTACCTTCTACATACAAACTTATCTTTATAGATAAAGATACGCGATCTATACTTTTACATTTTTCATAATCCTAATACTCGTAAAAATGCGATATTATGAGGATGTAGATGTATGGACGTTAGTTACACTTTCACGGAAACTATACTGAATAGATTTTTAATGAAACTTAATGAAAGAACACATAGACTATAATTTATTGAGATACGCGTTGCTATGCGACGAAGGAAATACGAGCTTACTAAATTTCATACACTGTGACCACTGCTCCACTAGTTGGCTGATGTTAATTTGTAACTAGGCCGAGGAATTTATGACGCGAGATAAGAACGAACCAAAGGGACGCTTCAAAGATTAAATGCGACTAAACGCTTATTCGGCTCGCACTCTGTGATTTTATTACTGTTGTGTACAGATAGCAAAAAAAATCCTTATTTTAACTAACTTTGTATTACTCGTATTGGTAATTAATTACAGCCTATTAAACATGTAACATGTTATTGCGCAATCTTTGATTTAACCTAGCAAATAATACACGCAGCATAATGGTTTTGAATAAAAATCTTGCTAATTTGTGAGTCGGCATTTGTTTAGCTTTATATTTATTTATTGTTATTAAAAAATATCTTAAAACATTATTTACCTGAGCAATAGATATTAAGACAATGAAGTAACAATCTCAACTATAGGCCTCCTCCATGATTTTCCAATAGGGCCGGTCAGAAGCAGCTTGGATCCACCGTCGACCCGTGGCCCTTATTAGATCCTCTGTCCACCTTGCGGGTCTTGCCAATCAGTGACTTCCACTGGAGAACCTTCCGGCCCCAGTGGCCGTCGGCTCTCCGTACTATGTGTCTTGCCTACTGGACACCTCAACTTGCTGAACCATCGGTAACTTTCTTTTGTCTACGAATTCATTCCTGATTCCATCTCGCAAAGTAACCCTGAGCATAGCCCTCCACATGGCTCGTTGAGCGACGTTTAGTAACGTTTAATATAACAATTACTCGTTAAAATTTTAATTTTAATAATAAACATATGAATAGAAAAGATCGTTGTAAGAAGTAACTGCAAAGCAGGAGCAAGCACAAAGATTAGGTAATCTCGACATGCCTCATGCACTGAGGATTGTCACTATTTTAGTACTTACTGTTATTCTGCCTCGTGTCCTTTAATCATTGTGTTTACGATCCGATCAAAATGAAATTGAAAAATACAAAATTAGCATTTGTTACCTTTCGTGCCCATATCATCATATTTTAATGTTTAGCCAATAGTCAATGACCTAAAGTAAACCTTTTGTAAATTTTATTGAAAACCACTTCAACTATTGATATCAAACATGTTTTGCGGCTCGTGATATGCTGTTGACGTGCTGTTGACGTCCTCCACCGCAATGAGATTAAATACCTATTGCGTATGTAATATGGAAACTATACCGTGTATAGCCGTTAAATTAAATTGCCTTTAATAAACCAACCTTTCATGCATATTTTCCAGACAAAATAATTTCGATATTTCATATCTGTCAGGTGTCCCGCGACAGCTCAAATTTTTATATTTTTATGTAAAAACTAGCTGACCTAGCAGACATTGTCCTGCCCGAACCTGAAAATAATTCTTTAACCCGGTTGTGGCGCCACCTATCGGGTCCAATTTTATTTTCATGCTATATGTCAAACTGACACGACACTTCGCGTTAATCAACGACGGTTAAATTGTTTGGATATTCTTCATACAAAAATACTAAAATTTCGATTAAAAAATGGGGGTGGGGGTAGGGGGTGAAAAATACTTTACGACCTATTCTCATACCCTACCAAATATATAAAAAAAACCATAAAAATAGGTCCAGCCGTTTCGGAGGAGTTTTGTTACAAACACTGTGACACGATAATTTTATATATTAGATGAGGCAAGCTGGGGGTCTACAAGTCTACCTGATGGTAGGTTATTCCGGCGCTTATAAACTCAAGCAGCACAAAAATGGTGTAAGTGCGCTGCAGGCATTGATGAGATAAAATATAACGAACTAGCACGGCTTTACGCGCTCTTTTCTGATTTTAGTGCTTTGAGTGGTTTAGAGTATATGCATTTATAATCTATACTAATATTATAAAGTTGAAGAGTTTGTTCGTTTGAATGCGCTAATCTCAGGAACTGAAAAATTGAATTGAAAAATTCTTTTTGTTTTGAATAGTCCATTTATCGAGGAAGGCTATAGGCTATATAACAACACGCTGCGATAAATAGTATTATATATAAGCAGTGTCCAGTACCGCGCGCCCCATGCGCACGCTGCCGTCGTATGGGCCGCAGCGAAGCGTGGCCGAGTTCAGCTAGTGTATACATATAAGGAGTTGATCAGGAATAGGACCTGGCATCTCTAAACACGACATGCTGTTATTTCTCGGTGCCTTTTCTAAGGGAGAACTGGCAGTCAAATGGCCTTCAAATAAAAAGTATATAAATTATAAATTAATAGTAAGGTAAGGTAAGTAACTACTGTCATGATGGACACGTTGCAATTATAAACTTTATGAGTGAACAATCCACAATGCAAAGTGTTGACGGAGATATGCACTTCGAAAACATCTTAGTAAGACTGTTATATCATTCGTCGATACCCGTCAGCGTTTCAACGCAACGAATGCATTCAAAATATTTCTAGCACGTCGATGGAAATAGCGCAATGAGTCAGCCGAAATAAATAAAACGTTGGTAGTGCATTCGGAAGTTTATATTCCTTCGTACGCGTTTAAAAATAAAAAAATAAGGCCTCACTAAATATATAAGCAATGTAACGCCTTAACATCTTTATTGTTGGGTACCTGGATGAAATGTACCCTATGGCCTTTCCTGCATTCCTGATAACGTTTATGTAAAATTTCATGATGATCGGTTCAGCGATATAGGCGTGAAAAGGTCACAGACAGACAGACAAAGTTACTTTCACATTTATAATATTAATTAAAATAGTATGGATCTGTACGTAAGGGTGCTATGCAAATGTCGTAGGGATTAACTATTTATGACGCTATTTTCTGTCGCCTGCAGATTTTCAATATCTTATAAAGATTATAAATAAGTATAAGAATTTTAGAAATGCATAAATAAGTTTACAAATAACCGTATTTTTTCTGTTTTATTTGTCAATCTGTTCAATTTTTCATCAACATTTTTGTGCTTATTGGGTAATGGGCATCAAATTAAAGATTTAATTTTGTCATTTAATTAATTACGATTTAGTTTAGCAGAAAGGTGTGTTCGTATTTACTACTAAGGGACGCAGTTAAAATAGGACTGACGCTAAAACACAAAGTCAAATATATGAGGCTCTTAATATGAAACAAAGACCTATTGTAATACCTAAACTTAAGGGGGAGACAAACCCTAAATACTAAAAATATCCATTGTTTAATGAAAATGTTACAAGAAATGGACAAGACAATTGCTTTGAAAAAAATATATATTATACTTAAACATGTGAAGAACCAATTGTATTAATTACAATTTTCGTTAAAGTAATAGAAACTCCACAAAAAAAGTTAGAAAACAAGAAGAATTTGACTTTTATTGAAAATTCTCTCTAAAACGGCTTATTGCACACATATGAATCCTGTACCTATTAATAAGTTAATATTAGATTAAAAAATTGTATTAATATTTTTTTTTATTTTGTGTAATGTTCTAATGGTAAAAACAAAAAAACACCATTTCTAGGCCTGTTGAATTGGATCCACCGCCAGCGAGTTCTATAGTAAATGTCATTTGCCTCAGTGATGCCCTTAATGTTTATTTGTGTGAAGGAGAAAGACTCTCAATCTATATGTTAAAATGAGACAGATTTATTTTGATATATTCCAACAGTACTTATGTTACCAATGTCAAAAAAATTATTTTTAGAATTTTTGTCTGTTTGTCTGTGCGTTTGTGCACGCTAATCTCAGAAAAGGTTTAACCGATTTGAAAGCGGTTTTCACTGATGTATTGTAGCAAGCTTCCCGTAACATTTAGTGTTTGTTTCATTCCAATCGGTTTACAAACAAAAAAATTACGCGCTATACCGAATACCACGCATACGAAGTTGCGGGATGAGCTATTTTATTAATATATTATTATGTAAATCGATTAAACGTAAATATTGTCCCTGAGGATTTATATAGGCAATTTATAAATTGTGTTTTCTTGTGTGTTTGTGTTTTCTCTCGGCTGCTCAATGAGTTCTTCCATACACCGAATTTTTAAAACCACAAATAACATAGAAGGGAAGTTACAAGTCCAGATGGAATTTCTTTTTACTGAATTCTTATTCCCGATATATACTTTCCCTTGAAGCGAATCATATTCAAGGGTAGGTACTGGAAACAAATTATTTTTACTGTATCTGCAAAACACCTGCATCCGCACTTGTGTTTCTTATTTCCTTATGCGTCTGTAGCCACTTACCATCAAGTTAACCGTCAGGCTCTCTGTTATACATTTTAATATCAAAAACAATTTTAGTGAACTTTAATATATAACTAAAATTTATCATTGTATCTGAAAATGTTCAATTTAAAGACAAGCACAATGGTCGAATGGTTTGGTTATAGTGCGTGCCTTACAATTCTAATTCAGGGGTCCTGGGTTCGATTTCCAGTAACATTGGAATTAAGCTTTTCAAGGTTAACTCTGTCTTTTATGATTATTCCTAATATAAGCCTGTAAAAAGAGTATAGCGCTTACTTTTAGAGCCATACAATAACAAGGTGTGTTTAATTAAAAAAAAAAAAATGAATTGCTAAATATGTTGTTGCTAAGCACAAAACTCGAGAAAGGCTCTACAAATCCGACTACTTTTATTTTTCAAACGTTCGTTCGAATCCGAGGAAGGTTCTTAAGGAGAGATAAATTCGACAAAATCTTTCCGAAATTCCAAAAACTGGGGCGGTTTGCTGGTTCTTAATAATACAAAACAAAACCCTTTCCACATTTGTGCGACCACATTGTGTTATTATTGTGCTAACGGTTTTCAAACATTTACATTTTGAGGCAGGCAATAAATTGTTAAAACTGCTACGTTTTTGTCAACTGTACCCGATCGAAAAAACCTTAATCGGCGGTCGGGTATCGTTTTTTACTGTATAATCAAGATTTGAAATGCAAAATCTAGAATACAAACGAAATTATCATTTATTTTACTCATAAATGTTAGAAGTCAATAGATAATATTACTAAAGCCCCAAACTCATGCAGACTTTTGTGTGGAAAGCCAGTAAGGAAGTACATTTCATAATTCAAGCCTGAGAGAGGGCAAGCAGTTTAATCATCATCAGTTCATCACCATCATCAGAATCTCATCAAAAGACCGTATTGAAATCAGACACCTAATAACGAATCTGACTAATGGATTCTCCTACCCCAACAAATGGAACACCAAATATATTATCATTTTAGTTAGACCAATCTATTGCAAGTGAAACATTGTATGAGCTCGGCAAAGCCAACCACCCCCATTTCATTGCTTCTAATTAATTGACAGAAATCAAATGTTAGGCGTCTAGTACACTGTGTAGGCTGTAAAATCAGATTTACCCACTCAAATTTTTGTAATTTTTAAGGTTGACAGAAAGGCTGACGGTCCACTTGATGGTAGGTAGGTGGCTACCGTCGCCTATGACACAAGCAACGTCAAAGCTGCTGCATGTGCGCTGCCGACTACAGTGTAGGATATTGTGTAAGGGTGAAAGGAATCGATTTATTCCTGCAGACCAAGATTTCTTCCAAATACCACAAGGCTTCGCGATTAAACCGTTAAACTCGCCAATGTCGTCGCTAATTCGTTCAATGCGTCGCTAACTCACTGTCCCAGATGTCTTCGCAAAAACTCTCTACTGTCGCTTCCGTGTCGCGTACCGTAGCACACTTCACACTATCGCTTTGAGCACCGATCCCCGTTTTTATATTCGCGCAGACAGTCTGGATTGCAGTTTCCTTTTGCACTTGTTTAAAGAGGCCTGGTCATCATCTATTGGTAAACATTACCTCTTCTACCTGAATGATCCGTGCCTTCAGGGCCAACTCGCGTTCCTTCGAGAAGGTTATATAACCAACCGTAACAATACATTTCCTACATTTACGTACGAGTAAGTAGGTATGGGGAGAAAAAATATTATAATTAGTATATTTAAAATATACAGTCCTATTAAAGTTGGATTATTTGATATACAATTCTGCAGTGTTAGGTAACTTGTATTTAATGAATCACCACATTTCCTGAATCCAATCAAGAATAGTTACTAATTACGCAACAGTGGCACAAACGAATGAGTTCCTATTGACTTGTAAAGAGATTCATTGGGACAATAAATCTCCTTAATATCTTTAATACGCTCGGATTTGTTTCTTTGAAAGCAGCATAGGATTTGCTCAAACTATTGTATTTGGAGCATAGCTCTGTGGTTTTAGGTAATTTATTTGTCGAATTAGCTAATTTAAATTCACGTGAATTGAGTTTACAAAGAACATTAATCAATGAACCCAAAAAATCTACTCACATTGTTTTATAATAGATAGGGGTATAAATATGAATTGCCGTTTTATGGCACTAACCACTTTGAAATAAAATTAAGACGGCACTTTCCAACTCGAACGCTTACTTATTCCATGTTTACTCATTAATTATAGGTCGTAGCAATACATGAAAAAAAATGACATTTCTAGGATATAATATAAAGGTTTGCATAGCAACAAAAAACTGAATTTAATTTTATTTCTAGTATAATTAATTTCTAAAATGTGCAGAATTCGTGACATTTTCGCGGATTGAATTCTTCTCATTGTTGACTAAAATCCAAAAATGTTTTTCCACCGAAACTTCCTACCTATAATGTACATTTGAAATTGTCAATAGCTACCATCTATAAAGGTTTTTCTAAAATATTGGAATTGCTGGCGTATTTTTTATTATTTTCACGAGTTGAATAAGTGGCGCGAATGTGTTGCATCGCATTCAGTCTTCGGTCTTCGGTTTTTTCGGTTTAGTAAGTTGAGACAACAAATTGTACCAAATACGTATTACTGAGTTCCCATGCTCGAACAGCGCCACCTTAAACTTGCATGGTGCTAGATTTCAGAATGATTTATCATACGTAACAATTATTGAAATATAAATAACACATAAAGACATGGAGTATATGTGTTTTGTTCCGTCAGGGGAAATAGTGATGTCCAAATACGGAGACTTTCTGACAGCTTACAATAACAAATATCAAGTGAATAGAAAAAAAAACTTACCATCAGCGTCTTCAGTGTCCAACATTTGATCCAATTCGTTGTCGTCATAACTGTGGACCATAGTATTTAAAATGGTCCTCACTTTTTCCTTTTCTATCCGACCCTGCTTGCTTGAATCGAACATGCTGAATGCTCTTCTTAACACTGAAGAAAAAAAAATTATCAATCAATACCCACATATAATAAAATCGTCCATTAAAATTTTTATTTTGTGACAATATTAAAAATAGCAAATTAAAAAAAAACTGTCAGTCGTAGGACTTTTAGCACGTTAAAAGTGAAAACTTCTTAGCATCACAAACTATATACAGGGTGATTAATCCAAATGGGTCAGTGAGGGGAAATCTCAAACCATAAAGGATAATATAATGTGTTCCAAGGAGCCAAGGTTTCGATTTTTTCAAAAAATAAAAAAAGCATTCAAACTTTTTAAATTACGCCCATACGCGACCAGAAATAGAACCCGGTCAAATTTCTGTAAAAAGCACAATTATTTTTATTATCGTAGTTGATAGTGTTGGTCATAAGAAATGAATTTTATTATCGAACCTTGTGTAAATAATAAACAGAAATATCTACTATTTTAATGGTTTGAGATTTGCCCTCACTCACTCATTTGAATTGATCACCCTGTATGTATCTGAGCGTGACAGTCGCGCGATTTCAGTGCTTTTTTTCTATCCCCAAAGTAACCAACGTGCCTAAAGAAATTTAAAAAAATCACTTCAAAAAACTAGAAATTCCGAAATTTCTACCCTATTCACTCGAACTTTAACCTTAACTTTAATGTCTTAATAGCTTAAACTAATATACTGTTACGACTAACTGTGGGACTATCTGGAAAAAGCGGTCGCGCTGGCCGAAAGTCTCGAACGTTCCACCCTATCGATGGTAGCCACGCCCTTTCCCGGCTAGTGTCAAAGGAAATTGGTCCTTATGTTTACAACACAGAGTTTTCATTTCAACAGAAATAGCTCTCCCGAACTTTCAATGGTTTGTTTACAATCTTGTTTACATTTTCTGGAAAATTCCAAATACATCGAAGCGTTTGGGGCCAAGTATAAATAAGAGTGCGGCCGGCCGAGATGAGTTAATGGTGCGACAACTAGCGATACGAAAGCGACTCTTCGGAGCTTTTACGAAGTTACGTGCGACAGTGAACCGGAATCATTGACGACTTTTGGCAAGTTTAACGGTTTGGTGATTTTAGCAGTCATCTTGGTTTGTGAAAATAAATCGTTCCTTTCGCCCTTACACAGCATTTTAACTCATCCCGCATTTGACAATACACATTCGTTTAGAAATAGGTATAATTTATTTAGATAAAAATCGTTTTTCGAGATACTGTGTTGCTTAAATGTTGTTCGGGATCACACCTCTTAGCCCATTCAAATTCAGTGGGGATCACAAACACATTTAATTTGTTTAACATTGTAACGAATAAAGATACAAACGAGCATTCAATTCTCAGAGGGCTTTTGTGAATTGTATCCAGTATTTCCTGACTCTGAGTAGAGACTTGTTACTTATATGTAGGACATATCTATTCGTATGTTCATATAGATTGTTCAATGCAGAGGGGTGGGCAATGTCCAAAACACATCCGAAATGAATTGAAATTGATCGAGGTCCAAAGCGACTTCGTAACTAGTCCGCGTCTTTTTTTTTTAGGTGTCGAAACTTTTATTTAATTTTTATTGCTCATTTATTTTTGTCAGGTGTTGGTTTTTTATTTTTATTTTTGAATGATTCCTCGGGAACAGTAATTTTTTCCGGAGGAGGAGAATGTAAAAGAAAAATGGGTTATATAACACTCTTTTATTAAAGGATTAATAAAAGAGTGGATGTATAACATTTTTTGTGTCAAAACAGTTTAGCTTTTTTGACAGTCTTAACCAGAACCCATTACCCTATCCTATCCTTATCCCTTATTCTTAATCCTACTATGGTCTGCAGCGTACTTGCAGTACCTGTGCCGTTGCTTGTGTTATAGGCAACGGTAACCTTCTAAAGGGTTTTTCAATAGGGATGCGCGAACTTTGACAGCGTGTAGCTGCCATATTAGTAAAGTGATAGCTGTCAAATTTGACGCCAATACATATTTAGTCGTGACATTTCGTCATGGAACGCTACACGCTTCAACAACGCGTAGATATCAAAATTGCTCTGTTCGCCAAACGTTTAATGCGTTGCATCCAATTTATGACATTCATGGTCGTCCTGCAGAGTCCACAATCCGTCGTTTAATGAATAAATTTGAGACAACCGGGTCGGTGATCGATGAAGCAGTGCCTGTACGTGAAAAAAACTCAAAATTGTTGGAGAATATTGTTGCTGTTCGGGACAGTGTGCGAGAAAACCCACATAGCAGATTTTGGTTTGAAAACGACGATAATAAGGACAACTTTCATAATCTTGTTAACAATCACAGATGTGATAAGTATGAATAATAGTGAAAATAAAAAAATCTAATTATTCAGTACAATAGAAGTAGATTATAGAAACTACATGAGTGATATGTACAACTTTCTGCGATATATCGATCTGTAGGAGCGCGAGCAGTGAATTTCTCAGCGGACTGCACGAGTTAATGAGCGCCTTTGCTAATATCTTGCGTCTGCCGGGAAATTATAGATGCGGTAATTACATGCAGACAGGGTAACGTAAATAACAGGGGAAAACGAGGACGCTTTGCTCGCATTATCTCGCTACTAAAGAGGTTAGGAAATTTATATTCGTACTGAAACTAATATTGTGTTACCACACACATGACAGAGCAATAGCGTGGAGGAATACATAAGAAAAGCATAAAAAACTTGCCTTAATGACGTAGATCTGCATTTAACACTGCATTACGCAGTCAGCAGTCGGTCTGGGGGTAGAAACTACTCCCGACCCCCTTACAGAAGACCACAGCGACCGTGAAATAACAGCGTGTGTTATTGTGTTTCTGTGAGTGAGTAAGGGATGTCAAAGCCCATTTCCCCATCCCTTCCTAATGTGACGATCTTAACAAAATAAATGAACTTTTAAACTTAAAACGTAGTGTCATCTGTGTATACCGAACGTAATTAACATAACTTTTGTTGGAACACGTGACATTTGAGTATGCAGAATGTGTATGTCAGTTCATTCTCGCAGAATGTAAGAATGAACTGACACAATTTCAACCATACAAACTCTTTAGTAAAAACTAAAGTATATTTAAAAAAAAAAAAAAAAAAAAAACAGATAACTGTTTCCTTCGTTCGGAAATTCGAAGTATTTAATTGCAATAAATCTAACAAATGGGTGCATAATATATTCGTATTTCGTTCAATCGGAGTTCGTTTGATCTCGTTTGCGGCATTAAATTGAATTTGTCTCTTTAACGAGCTTTGATATGCTAACGCATTTCTCTACTTCAATAAAACTTTGACCTGATTGCTTGAACAGCAACGTTCACAGAGGTAAATTCGTGGCACAAATAGAGACATCATATCGCTATTTTCATTAGTGACAACCGTATCGAAATTTGTTTGATTAAGATTAATCAAACAAATTTCAATCGTTGATTTAAGAGAAGTTAGCGAAGAAATAGACACGATATTGTATTTTTCGCTAATGACATTTAAAAGACAACTTGGATGCTATAACGAAACAAATAATGCATTTTCTAACGTAAAGAGCATTGGCTTAGTATAAATAATTCTCAATGCTAAGAAAACTAAATTAAATTCAATAATACCCCTATGTTAAAGATATTAAAACGAATGTGATTTTTGGTAGTGAGAAATTGGAGTCCGTAGAATCGACAGTATTTTTTAGGTATTTATTACTGTAGACCCAAAATTACAATGGGGTATTCATATTGAAAAACTACATAAAAGGCATTTCACTCTGCGGCATAGACGACTAACAGATGTCGATGAAGCTAGAATTGTCTATTTCAGCTACTTTCACAGTATAATATGTTATGGTATTCTTCTTTGGGGTAACGTTGCAGATATAAAAAATATCTTCATTCTTTAAAAATGGGCCTTTAAAGGTCCGCAGTCTTCCCCCCGAGAGGACAGATAAAGAACTTAACTGTTACTTGTCAGTATATTTAATAAAATTTAATTTACACGCTTAAAAATGTTAGTCCCTTTAATTAAAAAAAAATAATATTTTAATAATTTAATATTTCAATTCTAGGTTTAAACATGATATTGATTTATATAAAATGCGACTCCACAAGATAAGTAAGTAATTCTTTTATGGGTCAAGTAATCCAAGTATACGGTTTTGTAAGAAACTTCCCGAGTTAATCAGAGACTTACTTATAACTTAACTATAAAAAACCAACTCTGTTTGGAAGGTTATTACAAAATCGCTGATTATTCAAGCAACAATGAAGCCGGGGTTTAAATTATTCTGACCTATGTTTAATAATGCGTATATTGTGATTTGTGTATAGTAATTTTTGTATATTTTATTTTAAAGATGACAGAGGGAATGTTATCCTGAGTTTCTTTCGGGGTTTCTTCTCAGGATCGTCATTATCATGGCTATTTTGGCTACAAAACCCTAGTACAATATATAATGACAATTAAAAGAATTTCTTGGAAACCTATTTGATGAATAAAAAAAAACACTGTAGAAATGTCCTTTCGAAACCACGCCTTCAAAACTCGTCCAAAAAGCATAACATCACAGCACACGCTTTAATATTTTTTGATCAGTATCACAAAAAGCAGGTATTCAATTCATATCCAAGACGAACAAGACGAATAGTGAGTAACACTATTTGTTTTACTCCTCTTCATGCAATCAAAATGACTAATAATTTTTCCTTGATCACTAGCAAACACCCTATGTCAAAATTGTACTCTGACATAAATAAATCTGAATCTGTATCGATAACGTGATGTAACATCACTATTTGGCACCTTAAAATAATTGGGCTCACTATTACGGTAGAGTGTCGCTTCTGCCATGAGACAGAAGAAACACCAATGCATATCCTGTGCGAGTGTGCCCTATGATGCCCAAGCGCAGTCACATCCTAGGAAGCCACACAATGCCTTGTGAAGATGTGAAGAATGCCTCTATCAAAAAAGTACTACAGTTTCTTAACAGTCCATTGCTGAATCACAATATTTCAGCAATGGACCAAGTGATACTGGTACTCTAGCAGACAGAAATAGCCACTAAGAAGATAAAAAAAAAGATAAACATCACTATTTTGACGTGCCCTAAAACTAAGCGTAACGAGGTTTAGTAATAAGAAAAACTATTATTAGATATCATGCAACCATAATAACATATAGTTTTCATGACACTTTAAAGCAAGTAATAAACACAAAGGTCTTCGCCTCTTCACGACATCATGTCCTGTTTATGTCAACTCAGATATTAATGCCTTTGTGGTCCCGAATGCATTTAAACTGGGCAAAGCCGCACATAGCACGCATATTTTCATGTTTATTCATGGAATACATTTACGCGAATATTTCTTCTTCAACGATTCTTCTTACATTAATTTATTGCTGAAAGTAAGACTATTCTTTTTTTTAATGTTAAGTTCGGCAGACAGGCTGACGGTCCACTTGATGGTAGGTGACTACCGTCGCCTATAACACAAGCAACGCCAAAGCTGTTGCAAGTGCGCTGCCGACTAAAGTAGAGTTAAGGTTAGGATTAGGAGTTAAGGTTAGGAATAGGGAAATGGGCTCTGGCATCCCTTATTCACCCAACGAAACACAACAGTACACGTGCTGTTATTTTACAGTGGTCTTCTGTAAGGGGGTGGTTACTGCCGCCAGACGGGCTGCCCAAATGACTCGAAACGCAGTGTGCCCTCTGACACTACTTTCAAAATCCAGACCAGAGCCAATTTTGAAAAGTTCATTTTCAAAGTCGCTCTTGCCGGGAATCGAAGCCGGTAACCCTAGAACAGAGCGTTAAGGCAAGCACCCTGACTACTCATCCAACGGGCTCGTCAAACGGTCGTAAGTATCATTTGTTTTAAATAGTGGGAATAAGGTATTTTAGTCTATATGAAAAAAAAACTAAAAGTATATTATTGAGATAGCTTAGGCAAAAAGCAGTCGGAAAATTCAAAATTTTCAGAATTTTTAGTCTGTTCTTAAACACAATGAAATAGTAGCCGCCATGTTTACGTCATACGGTCGTGTAAACAAAAAGTGTCAGTCAGTGTCATGTCAATTACCGGCGCATTTGTTTACACAGCCAACTGACGTCATGACCACAGAGCAAAATGGTTTCCAGCGTTTTCGTCAAATTACGCGCGAAATTTGAAAATGTAAATTTTAAATGCATTTTTATTAAACTTATCGATTGAATAAAAATTTGGTGTTTTTTTAGTGGTTCATTAGCACTACAGAATCTAATTGAGACACTTTTTAAATTTTTTACCCTATTGTGAGAAATGTTAGGGCCTTGTAGTCGTTACGAACGTGTCATATAATCTGCTCTCGCCTCTGCACAGATGAAATATTTTTTTCAGCAAATTGTACACACAAATATTTCTCCTTTAATCACTTTTTCATTAGTGAAAACCGTATCAAAGTCCGTTGGGTGCTTTCGAAGAAGTAAGCAGGGAAACAGATACTTATTAAAGAAACATGTATTTGTATAATATGTATAGGAAAAGACATATATAAATACAAAAAAAAAACACATGTAAAGACAAAACAGTTGATTGCCTTTTTTATTTGTTTGTGAACCATTTTTTTAGTTGTTATTGACAATTAAAATTTTTTGGAAACCTTTTTTTTACCTACGTTTAACGAAAAAGCGAATTTATGGGCGTAAATTAATTAGGTGCGAAAAACTGAACTCTTTCACTGTTTAGGTACTTGAGGAGATCATTTCCGTACTATTTAAAAAATATCATTTTATTTAAAACGATATTAATGTGTATTAATTATATTGTGTTTAAGTGCGTACAAGTTTTATTTAATTCTATTTTTTTTAATACTTACATAGTTTTTCAAATTATTATTCACTATTGTCATTGTCCTATCATAATCAGGTATCAAGAATGCCAAAAAACAACCTAGGTGCCTATAATTATAGTTAAAAATAGACCGCTAATCTTAACGATGAGGTCGGACACATTTAAGCTTAAATTTATTTGAAACCATGGGAAGATTTACGAGTATGTTTAAAAACTTCACTGCTGGGTAGCTCGCCTTTGGCAGGCGCTAGGGCGCTCGCCTTCTTTGACAAAAACCGCGATAACTCGGCAAATGTAATTACGATATTTATGAATTATACACATAAACCGTCCTCAGAAATTTCTTTTTCCATTGATACAATCAGAAAAAAATCTGTTCACAACTTTTCGAGATTGGCGCATACATACAGACAGACAGACAGAGAATAAGGAGGACTGATATAGCAAGCCTAAATATTGTAAATTTACATTAAAATGAAAAAAAAAGGGATAATCTTCAAATTCTTCCATCGTTCGAAATTTGTGGTGTCACTCTTTGGAACATATTGCGGTCAAATATCGAAAACAGGAAATAACTAGAAGGCTTTGTGGACCAGTTTTCATATTCTGCACGTGAAAATTTTAAAACAATATTTACAAAGCTCGGCAAAGCAAAAACAGAGTAAAACGCAAAAATAAATTTCACCCAGAAAACTGAGGCTTCAAAGTACTTTGGTCACAAGACCCAAAGAGCCAGTAAGTGATCAGTCACCCATAATACACAATGAAGTCTCATCTGGAATCGACGTTTTAATGAAACCAATATTTATGTTTCATATTTACATTTACTAGCTAAGGCGTCTTTATAAGTTGTGCCCTATATATTTTTCTACTATAAAATTCCTTCGAAATCTATCCATTTCTCTATCACCTCCTAATCCCTTATCCTTAATCCTAATGTAGTCGGGAGCGCATTTGCAGCAGCTTTGGCGTTGCTTGGGTTATAGGCAACGGTAGCCATTTACAATCAAGTGGACCGTCAGCCTGACTGCCGATCTTAACATAAAAAAAAGAGTTACCGACATCTATACAGGCGTTCTCATAAACTTTTACATTTATGATATTAGTAATTCAAATGTTTAATATAAGCAGATATATTTAGAGACTGGAGACAGCAAAAGTGTGCGACTCGATGGCATTTCGGCGATTTTTGTTAATAAATACTGCTCCTACTTATGCAAGCTTCGTTTCTTCACATTTGGGTTTGTTTCTCGATGAATAAAAAAAAATATGCTAACATTTTTCAAGTACATAAATATTGCAATATCGGGCAAATTGCCAACTAGAGCAATTTCTATTTTGTGTGTATTTACCAAAAAAATATTGTAATGAATTGTTTATCCATACTTGGCTACTGTATATATTTATATACAGGATTTCTCCAAGAATCTGTTTTCGTTTATCAACTTAAAACAACTCTATCAGTAGACCTATACCGAGTTGATGCTATTTACATCGACTTTTTTAGAGCATTCGACAACGTTTTTCAACTGAATTTGAAAGGCAGCACACTTTTAGCACCTGTGGCGTTTCTTGTGTTATAGGCGACGGTAGCCACCTACCATAAAGTTTACCGTCAGCCTGTCTGCCGTTCTTAACATAAAAAAAGAAATGCAAGAAGTACATATTTCAAAATAATATTTAAATTTACATGACTTGTTCTAATGGCTTATATCATAGAATTTAAACTTTTATCCAAAAAGCCTTCAGACCTTAGTCTATAACTAAGCGGAGCTATCCGTAAGCTATCCGACCTTCTAAGCAAAGATAAACCATCAATGTTCTCTGTGTATTATAAGTATCTAAATATATAAAATTGGACGTATCCCATTTTCTTTTGCTCGGACCCTTATAACACGCTCTGGAGGTTAGTAGTGGCAGGGCACACTGGGTTTCGCGGTTATTTGGGCGGCCCGTCTGGCGGCAGTAACCACCCCCTTATAGAAGACCACCGTGAAATAACAGCACGTGTGCTGTTGTGTTTCGATGAGTGAGTAAGGGATGCCAGAGCTCATTTCCCTATCCCCTCCTAATCCCCTATCCTTAATCCTACTGTAATCGGTAGCGCACTTGCAGCAGCTTTGGCGTTGCTTGTGTTATAGGCGACGGTAGCCACCTACCATCAAGTGGGCCGTCAGCCTGTCTGCCGATCTTTAGATTAGAATTTTATTACGTTACAAAGTGCTAATAATTCTATTATTTTCAATTTAAAAAAACTATTCCACAATCCAAACAAGTGATTACTTCAAATATTTTCAAGGTTGAAAGAAGTATTGTTATTTTTCTTACTGCGTGTTCTGATGACTGTGAAATAACCGGTTCACAGATTTAATTAATTTCGCACAACATCGCGTTTTGCGGTCACAGCTAATTCTTGTCTAAACTGTGTAGGAAGTACGAATTTTGAAAAGTACAATCATAGCACAAAACGTTTTAAATTGTTTACTGTGATTTAGTTATATTTTAATGAAATTAATACCTGTCATTGATCGTATTAGAGACCTCAACACGATGCTGGATAGACTCATCTGAGTTTCATAAAGGGTGAGTTTAACTCAAGATGAATATCGACAAGACAAAAGTTCATGTTGTGCCCACCCCTGTAAAAGCCGGAAATTTGGGATATCCAAGCAGGTAATGGTAATGGGTGGCATTTGCCGTGTCTTTAGACATGCCATGTCTTTGAATCGAACAGTCGTATTAGGTATATCCAACTACAAGAAACTCCGAGATATCATTAGAGAAGTGTGTGTTGACAGAGATGTTAAATGGTCCTGAAAACTGACCTCTAACTATGGGCCTCGTAAAAAGATCAACTTCGCTCAAAGAGTTTCGGAGAGGGCTATACCCGGGGTTACATTGCGAAAACGAATTAGGAATTAGGAGATCCATTTCTATATCTATATACATATCATAAAATCGTAAATAAGACGTATTAAATATTTTTTCAAAAAAAAAAATCGTTACCGAGGTCAAAAAATGAGTTTTTTTTAGATTTTTTGTCTGTTTGTGTACGCTAATCTCAGAAACGGCTTAACCGATTTGAATGCGGTTTTCACAATGTATTGCAGCAAACTTCCCGTAACATTTAATGTTTGTTTCATTTCAATTCAAAGTTACGCGCTATACTCAATACCATGAATTTGTGGGCTCAGCTAGTACAAACTAAAGTCACGCAACAAAACATAACCCAGGAGATCAGTAAGTTGAAGTGGCAAGAAGACCGGAAGGTTTTCGAGTGGAGCTATGAGACTATGCAAGCGCCTAACAAGATGTATTAACGACCTAACTATAAGGACCGACTCTGTATCCAGGTTTCTTCTGGTTAGTACCAGTGGAAAATGATAAGGAATTTATACCCAGCGGTGGACGTCCTGTGGCTAAGTTGATGATCATGATGAACTCCTATCGTCAGTTCCTTTAGTCAAATTTAAAATAGGTAACATTCGATAAAATTAGTATATAAATATCAGCGATATATTGAGTTCCAAGCACAAAAATTACAAATAAAATCCTTTTAAATGTTATTTAATAACATTATTTGTTATTAAATAACATATCATTGTGCTACTTTAATATTTATTTATTAACTGTCTGCATACTTTTAAAAGTGGAGGTTTAAATCCATCGTCGCGTTGCATCGTAAAACTGTTTGTACTAAATATTACGGTAATGGGCGGTTGTGTTGCGGTCCAGCAATTTTGTTCGCTTATATTTTTGATTTATTCGACAAAAAAGAGAGAATATTCGTTTTAAACAACAATGATGGGAGTATTTTTTTTACTGTAAAATTTTATATAGACAGGTAAAAGTCATATTTATTTGTCTCATATTGTAAACAATCTTAACATGTATTTTTATTTGTTTAGCGTTTTATATAATAAATTAGAATTATAAATAAATTAATAGAAATTAATTTTATGTAAAATGATTATTGTACCTACTCATTATATCGATACACGATTTTTTTTGCATTATTGGTTTCCTTAGCCTATCTTAGACCCTTTTAATTTTTTTTATCAATTTTTCACTTAAACTTCGCCTACTATAGCAGTTAATGTTTTTATTGTACAGAAATAATATTATATATTTTATATTACATGAATAACAGTGTGAGTATGCTATTGTTGCATATTTTTATGGCCTCCGAGCGCATAAGAAAGAACATGTTAAAACAGATACACTGATTCTATTTCGTTTTTTAGTTTGGGTTATGTCTTCTTACATGTTTATTCGTGTAAAAATAATTAATCCAGTAATTTACTTATTATTTCATATATAATAAATCAATGATGTATTAAATTAGTGAGAAGTTGAGAACTGATCTTGTTAAAACATAATATAAAGGCATTCTAACTTTCAATTATCAAATGGCAGAATAATGTACTACTGTGAACAAGCGGGTAGGTAAATGGTTATAGCTGACTTAAAAAGAAACTTGATTTACGTAGAATAGGGTAACATTAAACTGTACGTATTCAAGTTGTACATTATTACACGAATAAACGTGTAATGATCATGATTGTTACTTAATCTCACGAATTCCACAAGAGTAAAAAAATGATATGGTTTTTCATTAATTTCTTGAAATTCGGTTATAATTTTTTAAAAGTTAATATACTACTCTAAAGATAAGTCTTTTTTTACCTTTGATTTCATTTTACATTGTATGTAGCTATCCACTATTAAAATAAGCGTTATTGAAGTTTAATCGTTTTTATTTTAAACTAGATTTTGTCCACATCTTCGACCGCATACCTTTATTTTGATGTATGTAAATTTTCATCAAAAATCGTTGAGTAATTTTTGGTGAATAAGTCACAAATATTTACAAAAACATGGAATTTATTCTGATATAATAAAGTTGACGAGTTTGTGTGATTGAACCCACTAATCTCTGGAACTATCAGTTGGATTTTAAAAATACATTTATTTTTTTCATTTGCAAGTCTGTTTCTTGAGGAATGCTATAGGCTACCGAGAATTACCGAAAAAACCTTTTTAATGTCATCAAAACCAGCCAGATACAAATAGTATTTTATTACAAAAGAGATTTTATTACAAGTCTATAATACTATATGCGAAAAGACTTTTTCCTCGACCTAATATATCCTATTGTTGGATTCCCTTTGTGAATACTGAGGAGGCAGATTCATTTCGAATTTGATATCATGTTAACATAATCAATTAATGTGTTTTTTTATTTTTTTATTAAGACAAGTCTGCTTACACGATAGAGTAAAAATTCGTTACCGATTTTACCTTTTTATTTAAAATACAAAATTGTTACAGTGAAATAACTTACTCGCAATTTGTTCGTCGTCAATTTGTGTGGTCTGCAATAAAATTAAATTAATTTTAGTGAGTTAAGCAAATCACTCAGCTTAAAAATCACATAAATTGCCAAAATAAACACACACGTACACACACCATTTTGTACGATTTGATCTTAGAACGACTTATCGAAGAAAAAGTGCGGAGATGTCGATTCTGTAAACGCGCAGTGTCTCCAGGCGAACTGGCCACCTTTGAACACGTTCGAAATTGAAACGGGAGGATTTTAAGAGAGGGACTGGGGAATAATAAACGCCTACAACATGATACACGCATTTACCTTGCGGGCGACGTATTCTTGAAATAGCGTCCAGTTAAGCTATCAAAGACTTAAAGATTAAATGCAATAATCAATATTTATTTATTTGACAAGGCTTACCAACTAAAGACATACTTAAACATAATACACAACCTCACAGAAAGAAACATTACAAGTATGAATTTAAATTATAGGAAAGCACAGCAGACTCATAAAAAAATATATGAAAATCATTACGATACAATGTATATATAGCCGTTTCTTATAATATTATATAAAAATATAAAGTATAAATACAATATAAAACATAAATATTTCGTAATATTCGCCGTTTCTTCTCTTCCAGAATGCCATTTTGTTTCCGAAACTTTAGCGGTATTTCGATTTAAAAAAGTAATCTTGTTATCCTATTTTTGAGAAATAAACGATTTGATTTGAGTGTAACAATTAAATTGATTCTTGGCTTTCTATATATGAAAAGGGTATTTATCAACAATATTATTATTGTTATAAACATTTATTAAGGTCTTGAAAATGGAGCAGGTACGTTGCTTGCTATCTAACAATTTATATGTCGCAAAAACATAATTAAAAAAACAATAAGTAAATCATCAATCGAAGATTGAGAGTTGGTTTAACTTGTTCGGATATTGTAACATTGTAGAGAACGATATTAACTTATATGCAGTTAGTATGTAAGTATATTACAGCCACAAGCTTACATAAAGCTTTTTATTTATTTCAAACATAAAATTGTTATTTTGTTGTTATTTAGTATCGAGGACCGCAGTAATTACCAAAATCTCTTGTGTCTTTTCAAAATAATTAATTCCGACTTAGATTCGCCGTATCTTCTGTCGCTTATTAATTTAAATATAAAACCTAGAACCCTAGATCCATCCTATCCCGAAAAACAAGATGAGCCATATTAAGTTTTTGTGGTAATCTCAATTCATAATATTTAACTGTACTTATGTATATTGCAATGTCTATTTTTATTGTAGCCTTGTAGAGACGTGCTTTCATGTCAAAGTAACTTTTTATAAAATACAGCTAAGCTTGTCTTTGTATGAAAGCGCGTCTCTCTTCTGATTTAATTGTAACACTATTTAATTTGAACATGCTGTGTGCACATGTTTTGGGTTGCTGTCCAGTACATCCCAATGAATAATTCTATTTACATAAATTTTCAAAGACAGTATCCTGTTTTCTGTACCTCATATAAATAAATTTTACATATGGTTTTATTGCCAACGTGTATTCTGTAGCGCGTAACTTTTTTGTTTGTAAACCGATTGGAATGAAACAAACTTTAAATGTTACGGGAATCTTGCTACAATAGTCGTACATTAGTGAAAACCGCATTCAAATTGGTTAACCGTTTCAGAGATTAGCGAGCATAAACGCATAGACAAACAGACAGATAAATTCTAACAACTACTTGTTTGAGCTTGGTAACATAAGTACGTGTACAAATTGCTTTTTTTTTAAAGTCTTTAATGTACAACCTCGTTTATGATTTCATTATAAGTATAGATTAGTATACCGTAAGTAAACCATCGCCATTTTCGTTATGGAAGCCAAACTTCCATTGTTTACCTTTGCAAAGATAAACATTATCATGTGACATCTTATAGTTTATTGTTTTGGATGAGATGAGGGTTAGTTTTAATTTATGCATGCATAGACTTATTTTGTAGCACATACAGCATAAAATAGATACCTAGCTTTTTTATGTAAAGGTTGACAAGTAGGATGACAGTATACTAGTATGATAGATAGTAGGTTTCCTTGGCCTTTAACACAAGCAACACCATAGGTGCAAGTGCATGGCTAAGAGATTAATATTGGATGGGTAAATGGGCTCCGGCCTTCACTCAGTCATGAAATCGTTAAAACCCCACTCAGAGGTGAAGGCCCGACCGGAATTCGTACCAGCATCGACAATCTCGACATCCAAGCGTTTGAACAACTAAGTTATCACTGTCCCCATACCAAAAGTATAATCTGATGATCATGATCAATTGCATTTTTGTTAAATTCATGTCGACTCTAATGTTTCGTCTTCACATGTATTAATTGCTTGAACTCATCATTACAATTTTTGTACATCCTAGGCTTGTAAAGTAATTTCAAAGTTCTTTATGAAATTTTAAATAATAGACCGATTTTAATTCGGTTTTCGCTAATGGAAAGAGGGATAAACGGGGAATGTTTTAGGGTATATAAAAACTGCACGCCGGGCGAAGCCGGGGGCGGGCCGCTAGTCTATTATATAAAAATGAATCCCCATTTCCCTTGGTCACGGCATCACGCGTGAACGGGTAGACCGATTTTAATTCGGTTTTCGCTAATGGAAAAAGGAATAAACGGGGAATGTTTTAGGGTATATAAAAATTGCACGCCGGGCGAAGCCGGGGGCGGGCCGCTAGTCTTATATATAAAAATGAATCCCCATTTCTCCTGGTCACGGCATCACGCGCGAACGGGTAGACCGATTTTAATTCGGTTTTCGCTAATGGAAAGAGGGATAAACGGGGAATGTTTTAGGGTATATAAAAATTGCACGCCGGGCGAAGCCGGGGGCGGGCCGCTAGTCTATATATAAAAATGAATCCCCATATCCCTTGGTCACGTCATCACGCGTGAACGGGTAGACCGATTTTAATTCGGTTTTCACTAATGGAAAGAGGGATAAACGGGGAATGTTCTTATAAATAAAAATTGCACGCCGGGCGAAGCCGGGGGCGGGTCGCTAGTAAGAGATTTAAATTCAATTTGTATCTCTAAAAAATAACTAAATTAAATCTAATAAGCTAATCAAATATAGTCGTCTAAAGAAATGGCAAAAAATTGCTACTATAATTATTTTTCAATTTTTATTTTAATAATAAACATTAAAATATGTGCTTTTTATTTTATATTATGTGAATATGCTACAAGAAATGTTTTGAATATGACAAAATAAAACAGAAAAAAAATTTGATAGTGTCTGAAAATTGATTTATCTTCCGTTTCCGTTTACTCAAATAAAATTTGGAATCTAATCGAACACTAAGCTATCTCTAGAATAATGCTTAATGAGATTTTTGTAATTTTTTTCCCTTTATTAATTACTAGTGTGAAACCGTTTCTGAGATTAGCGTGCACAAACGCACAGACAAACAGACAAAAACTCTAAAAACTTTTTTTGCCCTCTGTAACATAAGTACAACGTATACAAATTGTTTTTTTTGAAAAGAATATTTAATGTACAGAGACGGCTCGTTTACGATTTTATTATATATGTATACACAATATAGATAAATGTTTAAATAAAAAATAGCAATCTTTTGTAAAAGAGTTACAAAAGCTGCAGGGAACACTACTTTTCGAATGTCATTTGGACAGCTCCGGCGCGGCGGCAGTAATCACCCCTAACAAAAACTTCTGTGTAATAACAGCATTTTTGCTGTTGTGTTTTATAGGCGAAGGTAGCCACTTACCATGAAGGGGACCGTCAGCCTGTCTGACGACAGTATACACACTGAATACCAAAAAATACACATCCAGTCTGAATACCAGTCTGAAATACACTCAGACCAAAAAAAACTATAGACAGAGCCCTTACGAACAAAAACGTTTTAAAAAGTGAAGCCGGTTCGCTGAAGATGTGTGCGTAACCCTACTTGTATAGTGGCCATGCATTTGTGTATGCAGTTAAAAATGTTATCCACTAACAGCTTTTATCCCAATTAATTACTATAATATTTATTAAACAAAAAATATAGTTAGGTATATCAACTATTCGCGTCAGACTATAGAGCGTCCGTCACCCTATTGCAGAATCGTCTTCCCTATTACCTACCTCACATAAAAGTGTGTATTGTTCCGTCTATAGTTTTTGTCGGTCTGAGGAAATACATTTAAAAATATATTTCGACTACGTCGTTACAAAATCACGTTGTTGGGAATCCAGTTCTTCCCATAGATTATAGTCAGTTGCAAAACTTTTGTACTGCAACCAAGGAACCACTATAATGTGTGTTTTAATGTTTCAAAACACGCTTCTATAGTCCGTTAGATGTGTGATAAAAATATTTAATAGCGACGTTAATTTTAGGAAGACATCAGCGCCAAAGGCACAATTTTTTTTTCTTTAAATAGGACATAGTCCATAATAAATTGATGGTTTACCATTCCTGTAATCCCATACCATTCCTATTTTAATAGGATAAAGAGAAAGGGACAAGTTGAGGATGACGGAGAGAGGCTTTGACTTATTCCTGAAATATGTCCTTATTGGTGATCAACAATAAAATAAAAACGGGACAAGTGCGAGTTGAACTCGCGTGAAGAGGGGTCCTATGCGCCGTCCGATGTTACCTATCCGCACAATATTGAGTGATTTACCATGTTATTTTAATATCATGGACTTCTTATAGGTTTTCCTATAATCTATAAGTAGAAAACTAATTTCTGTATTTTTTTTTTCAAAATTTTAGGTTCAGTAGTTTCGGAGATAGGGGGGGGGGGGGGGGAAGTCAATTTTCGTCTATTTACTTGAATAACTTGGAAACTATTTATTTTAAAATTACAAAAAAATACATTTAAGATCTTCACAATAAGACCTTCCATTTGATATGTCACACGATGCAGTTTTCAAATTTTTTTTTTTAATTTTCCACCTTCCCCCCAAAAATGACCTCTCATATACAGATTTCATTTATTCACGTCACACCTCTGCGTTTGGGTCACAGAAATTGATATGTGTACCAAATTTTAACTTAATCGGTCTAGTAGATTCGGAGATAATTGCCTGTGACGGACGGACAGACGGACACACGAGTGATTCCGTTTTTTTATTCGGACGTACGGAACCTTAAAAACAAAATAAGCAATGAGTTTCGTTAGCAATTTCTTAGTGGCAGGGTATACTGCGTTCGGTCGCCGTAGTTGTGCAACAACGTTCCTGCGACCCCGCCCATCTACGGCCGCGCTAGAAAGTCGTTGGGTTTTAGCCGGTAGGAGTCCGGCATAACCCACAGCGTCCCCTTTCGCTGCTGGGTATCCATGATGGATTTCCCAACGTAAAAAAAAAAGGGTATACTGCGTTCACCTGTGTCCGCGACCTTCCCTCTTGACCGGAACCTGGACCTACCGCCCTTCGTGAGGTGCCCTGAAATGGCCGGCGCCCCTCTACTTTCGCGCCCATACTCGTTAATTTTGAGCCGGTTGGGGTCCGGTATAACCCCGCAGCACCCCCTACGCTGCCGGGTATCCCAACGTTAAAAAAACATTAAAAAAGTGCACACTGCGTTCCGCGGTGAAAATCTGGGGAGTCCTAGCTGATTAATAGTCTGGTTGCAGTATTTACCCCCTTACAAAAGACCACCATGAAATGATAGCACTCGTACTGTTTTTATTCTTTTATTCTAAAAAGGTCAGTAGAGTGCTTCTGGTGTTGCCTTTTAGCCACTTACTATCAAATGAACATCGGCTTGACTGTTAAAGAAAATAGATTCTAGAAAATTTAGTAAGTAAATAATATTGGTGCAGAAATTAAATGTTACTACGGTTTAACATTTAAACTATTATCAAATTATACATTTTTTTATCAATTTACTATTTTATTGGCAACTAGCGACGTGAAATTTTCCATTTTTTGTCTTCTTAAGAATCTTCCTAGGACTTCAACGAATATTTGAAAAAAAAAAAAATAGCCGAATTGGTCCAGCCGTTCTCGAATCTTGCGCTTAGCGACACACAATAGGTAGCGAGCGATTCAGAGATAATTTTATTTATTTATTTCATTTGTCAAATTTTACATACTTATCGATTTCCAAATTATATACTTATCTACTCCTATTAGGTACAAAAATATATTATTATCGTAATTGTGATAAAATAAAAATAAAAAAGATTGTAATTTTTTACTACTTATTAGTTTGTCAGTGTTTGTTTTATATAAGTCCCTTATTTATTTTTATGTTAAGATCGGCAGACAGGCTGACGGTCCACTTGATGGTAGGTGGCTACCGTCGCCTTTAACACAAGCAACGCCAAAGCTGCTGCAAGTGCGCTGCCGACTAGAGTAGGATTAAGGATAACGGATTAGGAGGGGATAGGGAAATGGGCTCTGGCATCCCTTACTCACTCACCGAAACACAATAGCACACGTGCAGGTTATTTCACGGTGGTCTTCTGTAAGCAGGTGATCACTGACGTCAGACGGGTTGCCCAAATGACTGCGAAACGCAGTGTGCCCTGCCACCACTTTCCAGATCCAGACCCAAATTTGAAAAGTTTATTTTTCAAAGTTGACCCTGCCGGGAATCGAACCCGGGAACCCTAGAACAGAGCGTTAAAGCAAGCAACCTAACCACTCATCCTTTTTATTTTTTTGTTACGAAATTTATGTAAGTGGTCTACTGATTTGAGTAAAGTTTCTGTTAAATATTAATAAAAAAAATAAGTGATATAAGCAGATATAAGTATATCGATTTCTATTTTGACAAACAGGAAAGTAGCAACGCATTAAAATATCATAAAAATATCTAATTTAAATAATATAATAATGAATAAGGCCGGCACTCATTATACGGGACTCGGGGAAAGTAATATGAAACTGAATTTTTTATACTATTATTCCGCTGAGCCGACCAGCTGCCAGAGAGCGATTAAATTCGTAAAAGCGCTTTAGCGCCAAATGATTCAATTTAATACTTTTTACGACTCCGTGTTGTTTTTTTGTTTCAACCTGTTTTATCTCTCTGTATACATACTGTGCTCAAATTATATTATTGTGTTTCATAAAATAACATGGCGTTGCTTGTGTTATAGGCGACGGTAGCCACCTACCATCAAGTGGACCGTCAGCCTGTCTGCCGATCTTAACATAAAAAAAATTAATAAGGTATCTATTAAGTACAATAAATTGTTATAGGTAAATATTACAAAAAAAATAATATTCTAAATAATTTATACAAATTATAAGTACCTATATTATTATGGAATTATTTAGAATTGAAAGTTAGTGAAAATTAAAATAGTCCATTCATTAGGGCTTCACTTGGGCAAATGACATTTACTTTAGAACTCGCTGGCGACGGAGACAATTCAACAGGCCTAGAAATTGTGTTTTTTTTTTGTTTTACCATGAGAATAATACACAAAAAAAAATATTTATACAATTTTTAAACTGACATTAACTTAATAGGTACATCATTCATATGCGCGCAATAACCCCGTTTTCGGAAGAATTTTCAATAAAAGTCAATTTCTTCTTGTGTTCTAACATTTTTTGTGGAGTTTCTATTACTTTAACGAAAATTCTAATTAATACAATTGGTTCTTCACATGTTTAAGTAAAATATATATTTTTTTTCAAAGCAGTTGTGTTGTCTATTTCTTGTAATATCTTCATTAAACAATGAATATTTTTAATATTTAGCGTTTGTCTCCACCTTAAAAGAGAATCCCGTGGTTTGTACTAGGCCAGTACAAGTCAAATTTATGTACCAATATATTCTCCTTTTTTTACTTGAACACTCCACCTAAAAAATGGGCTCGTTATATTATATAAAATGTTACAATTTAGAACATTTAGAACATAGATATCTATCAGTTGTTTATGATTACCATCAAAGATTCAAAGCATGACACCTAAAATGTACCTACTGTACGATTTTTTTACAAACTTGGCCATTGCTGATAGTCGTAAAAATTGGCCTCATTTTTCAATGTTCTAATTGATGGCAAATTTCCAGACCTGTACAGTCATGGCCCAGGCTTTTTTGGTAAGCGGGGTTCTCCTTTCAAAGTTGTTTACCATCTTTCTTAACAATAAGATCTTTGTATTCCATTTTCGCTACTATCTTCCATAACATGTTATTGACTACGAAAATATTGGATTTACATATGTTTAATAATTTTATGTAATATCCAGTCAATAAAGATTTATACTTAAATAAAGAATAAGTAATTTGATTCTGGACTTTTTTGCTCTAACTGTGAATAAAAAGCCATCAAAAAATTCAAATTCAACTTTACTACTTTCAAACATAATCCATAGTGTTATATTTAGAAGAAAAAAATGAGATACTCCCACTTATGTTTGTAGTTTCGTGAAATTCGTTTCCAAAGAACGTTTTCCAAAGAAAACTTTTGTTATTATATTCACAACAAGTTTGTTCTGAACAGAGGCAATATAATTTATTTTCGTAGCTAAAAATAGAGATTATGAACTCTTTCATAACCTTTATTTAGAATCTTTTTCAGAACCCTTATGAAAAAATAAAGAGTTTTCACACAGGGTTAACTTTTAGATATTACTAGGAAGTTGTCATAGTCACTCGCGTATAACCAACGTTGTAGAGGCGTATTATGTTTTTTTTTAGTAGCACTGGAAAAATATTTGTCTATTGCCATTGACGTATATAAGGACCGGCCTAGCGTAAGGACCAGGTCAACGGCGCGACGAAATGGCACCAGCGCATTAGCCCTAAAGTCTCAGTTTAGGGCCAGCTAACGCCAGTTGTCGTCCTTCGTGCGCGCAAGTTGAGAGAAGTTTTATACTAAATTGTTATAAAAAATGCCTAGCTTTAGTAAAATGCTGTAAAAACTATGATACGAAGGTTAAAAAGGAACAGGGAATATCGTATCCATCGGTCAGTAATCTTGTTACACGTTAAATAATTAATTTTAACACATTTCATTTTAAAGTCAAAGTTCATGAGCCGCACGCGAATTAAAATAAACGTAACCTTATATTGCCGTCATTTTTTTTTTTTTAGAAATATGGTGTAGGTAAGTCAGTTTGTGTAAAATGTTCCGTTGGGCGTATCCTTATTTTGAAAATCATTGTATATTGCCTAATACATTTGTAACAAGATATTGGCTAAACACGTAACGGTGAGTAGATAGAATCATAGCATTTGGCGCATTATCGATTTGTCACACGGAAATTGCTGATGGCATTGTAATTGGAGACGGGGACGTTTTGGTGCTCGATGCCAACATGTTGCCAACCTCGATGTATGAGTTTCCTGCAACAACTGCTCAACGGATGTTGGTGACAGTCTCTTTGAACACGATAGGAATGTAGCCACTTCGGACATGCCCCGTGTTCATAGTGTGTACTAATAACAAAGCTTATTTTTAGTGTTTCAGTTTAAGAAGGTTTTACTTTAAGTCTGTAAAGGTGAGTAGGAATAGCCGAATATCGAAAAACCTTAATTGAAAATGATAAATATTAACCATCCATTGTAGGTAGTTAACAGGGAACGCTAGCAGCGTTTTTCCATACAAATGTATTCCCCTATTTTCTTCCTGGATAATGCTTCTAGAGCAATAATTTTTTGTGAAAAAATCTAGGTCTACTAATTCTATGTCCCTATCATATCTTTTTTTCCACCAACTAATTACATAAGAAAATATGACTCTTCAGAAATGGTAATAAATGGCCCTTTTATACCACCCTAATCAGACGACTATGAAACAAATTTGAAAGATTTTTAAGATAAAAAAAAATTATAGGGACATAGACTCATTCATCTTTAAAATATTTGTGAGAGAAATTATTCGTTAGGCTCAATTTTTAGAGAGAAAACAGGGGAATACGAAACCTCGATTTAGTCAAAAATTTTGTCGGTCTGAGCTGCATTTTTCCCTACTCTAAGGGGGGAAGGCTGAAGACGAGGGGGGTCCAGACTAATACGTATATAAGAAATGAAGTGGTATTTATCGATAATGTTATCGATACTCTAGAGTTGCCACGCATACAAACCCAGACTATTCACACACACATAGAGAGATTGCTGGTTCGGGCGCAACGCGATGGCAATAGTTTTTTTCAAATTCCGCTGGACCCGCGTTCCCTCTTAAGAGTACATACAGGTTATGGTATTATAAAATTATAGTGATAGGTGCGATTATATGTACTAGATATTATATAGGATCTTGGCGTTTCTTTATTTTATTTTTATTTTTTACACAATATGAGCTCAACCTAATAACCTTAGAATTAAGGTGCAAAATTTTCTTGTCGTAATAAGTTATGTAGGTAAATATTTATATTTTTTAATGTTAAAATCGGCAGACAGGCTGATGGTCCACTCGATGGTAGGTGGCTACCGTCGCCTATAACACAAGCAATGCTACAGATGCTGCAAGTGCGCTACCGGCTACAGTAGGATTAAGGACAAGGGATTAGGAGGGGATAGCGAAATGGGCTCTGGCATCCCTTTCTCACTCACCGAAACACAACAGCACACGTGCAGTTATTTCACGGTGGTCTTCTGTAAGGGGGTGATTACTGCCGCCAGACGAGCTGTCCAAATGACTGCGAAACGCAGCGTGCCCTGCCACTACTTTCCAGGTCCAGACCAGAGTCAACTATGAAAAGTTCAAAGTTAACCCTGCCGGGAATCGAACTCGGGAACCCTAGAACAATTAATGAACCATTTATCGAGTTTTCTAAGAAAGCCAAATGAACCGATGCAACATTAAATTAAACACGTGGCGCGTTACTTACTACATACATTCGCGTAATGTATAATGGTCCCGGTTTCGAATGGATGCAATTTTCTGGGCAATGTTTACAATTGTTCTCTTCATAAGGACCTTCTTCGGACCTCAACGAATATTTGAAAAAGAAAATCAACCGAATTGGTCCAGTCGTTCTCGAGTTTTGCGCACATTTTGCGATTCATTTTTAGGGTTCCGTACGTCCGAATAAAAAAACGGAACCCTTATAGGATCACTCGTGTGTCCGTCTATCCGACCCCCCCCCCCCCTTATCTCCGAAACTACTGAACTTAAAATTTTGAAAAAAATACAGAAATTACTTTTCTACTTATATATTATAGGAAAACCTATAAGAAGTCCATGATATTAAAATAACATGGTGAATCACTCAATATTGTCCCGTTTTACTCATATAGATTAAATAATTATGTCAGTCGAAGCCTACGACAGTGTCAGAAAAAATAAATATTTTTATTGCAACATACAAGCAATTGTGACATTTCTTCTTAAGGTGTTTATATTGATGTTTTCAATTGTCAGGCGCGGAATAAACCGGCAGATGGCGGTGGGCACGTCAACCAGAAAAACGCTGCGGGCCAGAAGGCAACAGCGCCTTGTCAAAAAGGTACGGCATTTGTTTACTTATATACCAATCGGATGCTTTTTATTTTATTTTATTAATAAACTAACTGTCATTTATTATACAAAAAAATACAATAATAATTTAAAAAGACTCAAAATTTAATAATAAATAATAATATAACGATATGGTAGTGAAGTTTGTCTGCATTTATTTGTATTGGCGGCAATAAGGATCAATATTGATTTTTCGTTTTTGTTGAGATCTTAGCCGAAGATTTTTTTCGTGTCATGCTTGTTGTTTTGTCCGGGTCTTGTTCTGTCAAGGTCTTTGCCTATTAATTCATTTGCCTATAATAGTGTCCCCTTAGATCAACCGAGTTCTAGTCCAATACAAAGCGAGCTATCGAACACCTATAGTTTCTTCCTTTTTATAAATAATATATTTTAAGTACTTAAGTCAAAATAAAACCAAAAGATAATAATAAAAAACAGTAATTAATTAAAATCTATTAATTAATATACTATAAAGCTCAAATACCACTCACTTATCATTGACATTTTTGTTTTGATATGAAGGGGTCACCGGGGGATTCCCCCTTGTAGCGGGTCGGAGAGGGGATCCCCCAAAACCCCCCAGGAAAATCCGAGATGTCGAGGATGTTGACCTGGTAAAAAGTTGGCGACGGGATCTCGGAAACTATGAACCTGAGAGGGACCCGGTTTGCGGAATGTCATAGAGGGTCACCGGGGGTCTCCACACCGCGACCCCCCCCTCTCCCCCCCCATACGATTTTTTTACGCTCCATACAACCGTCCGGATCTTCGAATCCCCGCAGCTCCGAAACGGTGAGAGTCATGGCGGCGGTCACTTTGGGGGATAACATTGGCTCCCGGATATCCGTCGTCCAGGACCCTCGCCCTCCCCCCATCTGGCCCCCTTCGGACCCCCCCCATACAAAATCACACTCTGTTATGGATCTTTTGTTTTTGGAGGAGGGCGGTCGACCCGCCGCGGAGGGTCTCGACGCCGGGGGGGCGAACGACGAGGAGGGGGGAGGCGGGGGGGCAGGGGAGCGCGCAGCGCGACCCTCCCCCCCGGCTCCCCCTCCGAGGAAGTTCGCGACCCCGGCGTCGAGGGCCGGAGCGGCGGCAAACGTCATCGGAGGGTTGCGGAATTACGTCCCTTTTGAATTTTTCGCCCTTCGTCACCGCCCTCCGGACCCCCCGTCCCCTCCGCCCCCCCCCCCGCAATCGGAACTCGCAAGCGGTTCGACCGAAACACCCCGTGTTTGGGCTCGTTCGAACGGGCTCGCCGGATGGATTCCGATGGCTCCGACGGAATTTGGATTTAGCTCACTCGACCTCCCCTCCACCTCCCCCTTCGTACGAAACCAAACCTCAGAGGGTCCCTTCACCTATGAAGAGACGGCGGTCGATCCGTCGCGGAGGGCAACGAGGCCGGCGAGCGCGAAAGACGAGGAGGGGGGAGGCGGGGGGGCAGGGGAGCGCGCAGCGCGACCCTCCCTCCCCGGCCCCCCCTCCGAGGATTGAGCGCGCTGCCGGCCGAGCGGCCCGCAGCGGCGGCAAGGGGTATGTCGGAGCGACGAAAAGAGAAAATTTTGACACCCCCTCGAACCCCCCCCGTAGTAACTCGGAAACGGCGCGACGCAGCCGGGTCGTGTTTGGGGTCGTAGGAGACGTCTCGGGAAGAGGAATTTTTTGGTCGCGACAAAATTTCAAAATTCGCATTTTTGGACTTTTTTGAAAATATCTCGGGATCGGTGCGTCGCAGACCCCCCGTGTTGGTACTCATTTGATAGGTCTCGGGGAGACGGATTTTTTGCAATAGACCAAATTTCACAATTTGACAGTTGTGGTCTACTCAATAGACCGTCGATAACCGTGGCAGGCAGACCCCCCGTGTTAGGTATCATTTAAAAGGTCTCGACGAGGACAATCCATTGACACCATCCCCCCCCCCTCCCCCCCCTCTCCCCCCGCCCACCCCCGAAACGGCACGAAATACAAAACATATATCCAATTCCTTACCAAAACAATTCAAAAGACCCAATACTTTACCAAAACAATTCTAAAGACCCAATACCACTCCAGAACCGGTCGAGGGGCTATCCCCCCGCGGGCTGCTTGCAGCCCGCGGCAACGAGCACAATCTAGTTAACAACTATAAAGCCGAAATACCACTCATCAAGTTCTCCGGGAAGCGGTCACCTGGGTATTCCCCTTTGTGGCGGATCGTAGAGTACAAACAAAATCAATGACAGATTAAATCAAGACCCTCGGTACACCTCCCTGGTAAAAAGTCGGCGACGGGATCTCGGAAGGTGTGAGAGCTAGGGATGGGGGGTTTACGGAATGTCATAGAGGGTCATCGGGGGTTACCAAATTGAGTCTCATCCCCATCCCGTTCATACATTTTTTTTATACTCCATACAAATTTTTTGGATTTTTCGAAGACGGATAACTCCAAAACGGTCGAGGATAGGGAGGCGGTCTCTTCGGCGGACGATCATCCTTCCTCGAGGTCCAACGGCCTGGACCTTCGTCCTCCCCCCACCTGCCCCCCTTCACCCCCCCTCCATACGAAATTGCCACTTTTGGCCAAAGGGATGGGGATATCCGCTAAACGGTCGGAGCCATCCCGGCGGTCTCTATGGCGGATTTCCATCCTATCGTGAGGAGCTTCCTGGGGGTCAACCAGGTTTTCGGATTTTCCCCCCCTTCATCCCCCCTCCATACAACGTGGTCTTTTTTTGGAACAGCTACCTTTTAGCCCGGAAGGAGTCCACCCGGGCCAGACTCTTGCACCTCGTTGGAGAGAGGATGAGTTTCCGCATTTCAGGAAGGCATCGAACCCTCGGTGTACCGACCTGGTATGATGTCGGCGAGAGGTCCTCGGAAACCGTGAGGGATAGAAGGATGACGTTTACGGAATGTCATAGAGGGTCATCGGGGGTTACCAAATCGAGTCTCATCCCCATCCCGTTCATACATTTTTTTTACACTCCATACATTTTTTTTGGATTTTTCAAAGCGGGATACCTCCACAACGGTCGAGGATAGGGAGGTGGTCTCTTCGGCGGACGACCATCGCTCCTCGAGGTCCAACGGCCAGGACCTTCACCCTCCCCCCACCTGTCCCCCTTCACCCCCCCTCCGTACTAAATTACCACTTTCGGCCAAAAGGATGGTGATACCCGCTAAACGGTCGGAGCTATCCCGGCGGTCTCTATGGCGGGCTTCCATCCCTCCGTGAGATGCTTCCTCGGGGCTATCCCGCTTTTCCGGTTTCTCCCCCCTTCATCCCACCTCCATACAAATTTTTAGTTTTCTGGAACGGCTGCCATTTTCCCAGGAAGCAGTCGACTCGGGGTGGTCGTTTCTATCCCATGTTATAGGAGGTGACCTCGTGAGTTCCTCAGACTACCTCAACCCTCGGTACACCGACCTGGTATAAAGTCGGTGAGAGGTCCTCGGAAACTACGAGTCGCAGAGGGGCGGGGTTTACGGAATGTCATAGAGGGCCATCGGGGGTCACCAAATTGTCGCCCATCCTCATCCCGCCCGTACATTTTTTTTACACTCCATACAACCTTTTCGAAATTTCCAATCCACTTAAATCCCAAACGGTGCGACCTATCCCTGCGATCGCTTCGGAGGATAGGGATCGCTCCCCGAGCTCCACCGGCCGGGACCGTCACCCTCCCCCCACCTGCCCCCCTTCACCCCCCCTCCATACAAAATTACCACTTTTTCAGAAAGGGATGAGGATATCCGCCAAACGGTAGGATCTATCCCGACGGTCTCTATGGCGGGATTCCATCCCTCCGTGAATTGGTTCCTCGGGGCTATCCCGCTTTTCCGGATTATCCCCCCTTCATCCCACCTCCATACAAATTTTTTGTTTTTTTTGGAACGGCTACCTTTTCACCCGGAAGGAGACGCCGGAGGAATCCCCATTGTAGCGGATCGGAGAGGGGGTGGCTCACTGAGCACCAGAACAGTACCAAAGGTTGAGGATCGCGACCTGGTGAAAATTCGGCGACGGGATCTCGGAAACTGTAAATCGCAGAGGAGTGGGGTTTGCGGGATGTCATAGAGGACCATCGGGGGTCACCACGACGCGACCCCCCCCACTCCTCCCCCCTTCGGACCCCCTCCATACGAAATCCCACTATGTTAGGGATCTTTCACCCTTAAGAGACGGCGGTCGACGCGTCGCGGAGGGCCACGAGGTCGGGGTGCGCGAAAGACGAGGAGGGGGGAGCCGTGGGGGGGAGGAGAGCGCGCAGCGCGACCCTCCCCCCCCGGCCTTCCCTCCGAGGATTTCGCGCACCCCGACCTCGTGGCCCGGAGCGGCGCTGAGGGTCTGCCGGGGCGCCGAAAAAGTAAAAATTTTGATCCCCCCCTCGAACCCCCCGGCCGTATCTCGGAAACGGCGCGCCGCAGCCGGGTCGCGTTTGGGGTCGTCGGAGACGTCTCGGTGAGACGAATTTTTTGGTGGCGACAAAATTTCGAAATTCGCATTTTTGAACTTTTTCGAAAATATCTCGGGAGCGGTGCGTCGCGGACCACTCGTGTCGGTGCTCATTTGAGAGGTCTCGGGGAGACGGATTTTTTGCAATAGACCAAATATCACAATTTGATATTTGCGGTCTACTCGGTAGACCGTCGGTAACCGTGGCAGGCAGACCCCCCGTGTTGGGTATCATTTGAACGGTCTCGACGAGGACAATCCATTTACACCATCCCCCTTCCCCTCCCCCCTCTCTCCCACCCCCGAAACGTCACGAAATACAATACTTATATCCAAATCCTTACCAAAACAATTCTAAAGACCAAAAACCATACCTAAACAATTTACAAGAGCGACTCCAAAACCACAGCAAAACCACTCGAGGGGCTCCCCCCCCGCGGGCTGCTTGCAGTCCGCGGCCGCACGCAAAAACTAGTTAACAACTATAAAGCTGAAATACCACTGACTGACTGATCTACTGACCTTAACTTCGGGGAAGCAGTCACCTGGGGATTCCCCTTTGTGGCGGATCGTGGTCTACGGATAAAGTTGTCGAGAAATTAATTCAAAGACCTCGGTACACCTCCCTGGTAAAAAGTTGGCGACGGGATCTCGGAAGGTACGGGAGCTAGAAAGTGGAAATTTGCGAAACGTCATAGAGGGTCCCCGGAGGTTACCAAATCGCGACTCATCCCTATCCCGTCCATACATTTTTTTTACACTCCATACAACTTATTCTATGGCGGATAACTCCGAAAGTGTCGAGGATAGGGAGGCGGTCTCTTCGGCGGACGGTCATCGTTCCTCGAGGTCCAACGGCCTGGACCTTCATCCTCCCCCCACCTGCCCCCCTTCACCCCCCCTCCATACGAAATTGCCGCTTTTGGCCAAAGGGATGGGGATACCCGCTAAACGGTCGGAGCTATCCCGGCGGTCTCTATGGCGGGTTTCCATCCTACCGTGAGGTGCTTCCTGGGGGTCAACCAGGTTTTCGGATTTCCCCCCCCTTCACCCCCCCTCCATACAACGTGGTCTTTTTTTGGAACAGCCACCTTTTCGCCCGGAAGGAGTCCACTCGGGCCAGACTCTTGCACCTCGTTGGAGAGAGGATGAGTTTCCGCATTTCAGGTAGGCATCGAACCCTCGGTGTACCGACCTGGTATGAAGTCGGCGACGGGATCTCGGAAGGTATGAGAGCTAGGAAGGGGTGGTTTACGGAATGTCATAGAGGGTCATCGGGGGTTACCAAATCGAGTCTCATCCCCATCCCGTCCATACATTTTTTTTACACTCCATACAAATTTTTTGGATTTTTCAAAGCGGGATACCTCCACAACGGTCGAGGACAGGGAGGCGGTCTCTTCGGCGGACGACCATCGTTCCTCGAGGTCCAACGGCCTGGACCTTCACTCTCCCCCCACCTGTCCCCCTTCACCCCCCCTCCGTACTAAATTACCGCTTTCGGCCGAAGGGATGGGGATACCCGCCAAACGGTCGGAGCTATCCCAGCGGTCTCTATGGCGGGTTTCCATCCCTCCTTAGGATGGTTCCTCGGGGTTATCCCGCTTTTCCGGTTTCTCCCCCCTTCATCCCGCCTCCATACAATTTTTTTATTTTCTGGAACGGCTGCCATTTTCCCAGGAAGCAGTCGACTCGGGGTGGTCGTTTCTATCCCATGTTATAGGAGGTGACCTCGTGAGTTCCTCAGACTACCTCAACCCTCGGTACACCGACCTGGTATAGAGTCGGTGAGAGGTCCTCGGAAACTACGAGTCGCAGAGGGGCGGGGTTTACGGAATGTCATAGAGGGCCATCGGGGGTCACCAAATTGTCGCCCATCCTCATCCCGCCCGTACATTTTTTTTACACTCCATACAACCTTTTCGAAATTTCCAATCCACTTAAATCCCAAACGGTGCGACCTATCCCTGCGATCGCTTCGGAGGATAGGGATCGCTCCCCGAGCTCCACCGGCCGGGACCGTCACCCTCCCCCCACCTGCCCCCCTTCACCCCCCCTCCATACAAAATTACCACTTTTTCAGAAAGGGATGAGGATATCCGCCAAACGGTAGGATCTATCCCGACGGTCTCTATGGCGGGATTCCATCCCTCCGTGAATTGGTTCCTCGGGGCTATCCCGCTTTTCCGGATTATCCCCCCTTCATCCCACCTCCATACAAATTTTTAGTTTTTTTTGGAACGGCTACCTTTTCACCCGGAAGGAGTCACCGGAAGAATCCCCATTGTAGCGGATCGGAGAGAGGGTGGCTCACTGAGTACCAGGACAGTATCAAAGGTTGAGGATCGCGACCTGGTAAAAATTCGGCGACGGGATCTCGGAAACTGTAAATCGCAGAGGAGCGGGGTTTGCGGGATGTCATAGAGGACCATCGGGGGTCACCACGTCGCGACCCCCCACTCCCCCCCCCTTCGGACCCCCTCCATACGAAATCCCACCATGTTAGGGATCTTTCGCCCTTAAGAGACGGCGGTCGACGCGTCGCGGAGGGCCACGAGGTCGGGGTGCGCGAAAGACGAGGAGGGGGGAGCCGCGGGGGGAAAGGGGAGCGCGCAGCGCGACCCTCCCCCCCGGCCCACCCACCGAGGATTTCGCGCACCCCGACCTCGTGGCCCGGAGCGGCGCTGAGGGTCTGCCGGGGCGCCGAAAAAGTAAAAATTTTGATCCCCCCCTCGAACCCCCCGGCCGTATCTCGGAAACGGCGCGCCGCAGCCGGGTCGCGTTTGGGGTCGTCGGAGACGTCTCGGCGAGACGAATTTTTTGGTCGCGACAAAATTTCGAAATTCGCATTTTTGAACTTTTTCGAAAATATCTCGGGAGCGGTGCGTCGCGGACCACCCGTGTTGGTACTCATTTGAGAGGTCTCGGGGAGACGGATTTTTTGCAATAGACCAAATATCACAATTTGACATTTGCGGTCTACTCGGTAGACCGTCGGTGACCGTGGCAGGCAGACCCCCCGTGTTGGGTATCATTTGAACGGTCTCGACGAGGACAATCCATTTACACCATCCCCCTTCCCCTCCCCCCTCTCTCCCACCCCCGAAACGTCACGAAATACAAAACATATATCCAAATCCTTACCAAACCAATTATAAAGACCAAAAACCATACCTAAACAATTTAAAAGAGCAATTGGAATACCGTTGCAACACCACTCGAGGGGCTCCCCCCCCGCGGGCTGCTTGCAGTCCGCGGCCGCACGCAAAAACTAGTTAACAACTATAAAGCCGAAATACCACTCATCAAGTTCTCCGGGAAGCGGTCACCTGGGGATTCCCCTTTGTGGCGGATCGTAGAGTACAAACAAAATCAATGACAGATTAAATCAAGACCCTCGGTACACCTCCCTGGTAAAAAGTCGGCGACGGGATCTCGGAAGGTGTGAGAGCTAGGGATGGGGGGTTTACGGAATGTCATAGAGGGTCATCGGGGGTTACCAAATTGAGTCTCATCCCCATCCCGTTCATACATTTTTTTTATACTCCATACAAATTTTTTGGATTTTTCGAAGACGGATAACTCCAAAACGGTCGAGGATAGGGAGGCGGTCTCTTCGGCGGACGATCATCCTTCCTCGAGGTCCAACGGCCTGGACCTTCGTCCTCCCCCCACCTGTCCCCCTTCACCCCCCCTCCATACGAACTTACCGCTTTCGGCCAAAGGGATGGGGATACCCGCTAAACGGTCGGAGCTATCCCGGCGGTCTCTATGGCGGGTTTCCATCCCTCCGTGAGGAGCTTCCTGGGGTCAACCAGGTTTTCGGATTTCCCCCCCCTTCATCCCCCCTCCATACAACGTGGTCTTTTTTTGGAACAGCCACCTTTTCGCCCGGAAGGAGTCCACCCGGGCCAGACTCTTGCACCTTGTTGGAGAGAGGATGAGTTTCTGCATTTCAGGAAGGCATCGAACCCTCGGTGTACCGACCTGGTATGAAGTCGGCGAGAGGTCCTCGGAAACCGTGAGGGATAGAAAGATGACGTTTACGGAATGTCATAGAGGGTCATCGGGGGTTACCAAATTGAGTCTCATCCCCATCCCGTTCATACATTTTTTTTACACTCCATACAAATTTTTTGGATTTTTCAAAGCGGGATATCTCCGAAACGGTCGAGGATACGGAGGCGGTCTCTTCGGCGGACGACCATCGTTCCTCGAGGTCCAACGGCCTGGACCTTCACCCTCCCCCCACCTGTCCCCCTTCACCCCCCCTCCGTACTAAATTACCGCTTTTGGCCGAAGGGATGGGGATACCGGCTAAACGGTCGGAGCTATCCCGGCGGTCTCTATGGCGGGCTTCCATCCCTCCGTGGGATGCTTCCTCGGGGCTATCCCGCTTTTCCGGTTTCTCCCCCCTTCATCCCGCCTCCATACAATTTTTTTATTTTCTGGAACGGCTGCCATTTTATCAGGAAGCAGTCGACTCGGGGTGGTCGCTTCTATCCCACGTTATAGGGGGTGACGTCACGAGTTCCTCAGACGACCTGAACCCTCGGTACACCGACCTGGTATAAAGTCGGTGAGAGGTCCTCGGAAACTACGAGTCGCAGAGGGGCGTGGTTTACGGAATGTCATAGAGGGCCATCGGGGGTCACCAAATTGTCTCCCATCCTCATCCCGCCCGTACATTTTTTTTACACTCCATACAACTTTTTTGAAATTTCCAATCCACTTAAATCCCAAACGGTGCGACCTATCCCTGCGATCGCTTCGGAGGATAGGGATCGCTCCCCGAGCTCCACCGGCCGGGACCGTCACCCTCCCCCCACCTGCCCCCCTTCACCCCCCCTCCATACAAAATTACCACTTTTTCAGAAAGGGATGAGGATATCCGCCAAACGGTAGGATCTATCCCGACGGTCTCTATGGCGGGATTCCATCCCTCCGTGAATTGGTTCCTCGGGGCTATCCCGCTTTTCCGGATTATCCCCCCTTCATCCCACCTCCATACAAATTTTTTGTTTTTTTTGGAACGGCTACCTTTTCACCCGGAAGGAGTCACCGGAAGAATCCCCATTGTAGCGGATCGGAGAGGGGGTGGCTCACTGAGTACCAGAACAGTACCAAAGGTTGAGGATCGCGACCTGGTAAAAATTCGGCGACGGGATCTCGGAAACTATAAATCGCAGAGGGGCGGGGTTTGCGGGATGTCATAGAGGACCATCGGGGGTCACCACGTCGCGACCCCCCCACTCCCCCCCTTCGGACCCCCTCCACACGAAATCCCACTATGTTAGGGATCTTTCACCCTTAAGAGATGGCGGTCGACGCGTCGCGGAGGGCCACGAGGTCGGGGTGCGCGAAAGACGAGGAGGGGGGAGCCGTGGGGGGAAGGGGAGCGCGCAGCGCGACCCTCCCCCCCCGGCCTTCCCTCCGAGGATTTCGCGCACCCCGACCTCGTGGCCCGGAGCGGCGCTGAGGGTCTGCGGGGGCGCCGAAAAAGTAAAAATTTTGATCCCCCCCTCGAACCCCCCGGCCGTATCTCGGAAACGGCGCGCCGCAGCCGGGTCGCGTTTGGGGTCGTCGGAGACGTCTCGGCGAGACGAATTTTTTGGTCGCGACAAAATTTCGAAATTCGCATTTTTGAACTTTTTCGAAAATATCTCGGGAGCGGTGCGTCGCGGACCACCCGTGTTGGTACTCATTTGAGAGGTCTCGGGGAGACGGATTTTTTGCAATAGACCAAATATCACAATTTGACATTTGCGGTCTACTCGGTAGACCGTCGGTGACCGTGGCGGGCAGACCCACCGTGTTTGGTATCGTTTGAAATGTCTCGACTAGGACAATCCATTGGACACCATCCCACCTCCCCCCTCTCCCAACGCTCGCCCCCGAAACGTCACGAAATACAATACTTATATCCAAATCCTTACCAAAACAATTCAAAAGACCAACACCCAAACCAAACCAAAACAATTTACAAGAGCAATTGCAATACAGTTGCAACACCACTCGAGGGGCTCCCCCCCCGCGGGCTGCTTGCAGTCCGCGGCCGCACGCAAAAACTAGTTAACAACTATAAAGCTGAAATACCACTCACTCATTCATAAAGTTCTCCGGGAAGCAGTCACCTGGGGATTCCCCTTTGTGGCGGATCGTAGTCTACAAGGAAAATTATCGACAAATTAATTCAAAGACCTCGGTACACCTCCCTGGTAAAAAGTCGGCGACGGGATCTCGGAAGGTACGAGAGCTAGGGATGGGAGGTTTACGGAACGTCATAGAGGGCCATCAGGGGTTACCAAATCGAGTCTCATCCCCATCCCGTTCATACTTTTTTTTTATACTCCATACAAATTTTTTGAATTTTTCGAAGACGGATAACTCCAAAAGTGGCGAGGATAGGGAGGCGGTCACTTCGGCGGACGATCATCGTTCCTCGAGGTCCAACGGCCTGGACCTTCATCCTCCCTCCACCTGCCCCCCTTCACCCCCCCTCCATACGAATTTGCCGCTTTTGGCGAAAGAGATGGGGATACCAGCTAAACGGTAGGAGCTATCCCGGAGGTCTCTATGGCGGGTTTCCATCCCTCCGTGGGATGCTTCCTCGGGGCTATCCCGGTTTTCCGGTTTCTCCCCCCTTCATCCCCCCTCCATACAACGTGGTCTTTTTTTGGAACAGCTACCTTTTAGCCCTGAAGGAGTCCACCCGGGTCAGACGCTTGCACCTCGTTGAAGAGAGGATTAGTTTCCGCATTTCAGGAAGGCATCGATCCCTCGGTGTACCGACCTGGTATGAAGTCGGCGAGAGGTCCTCGGAAACCGTGAGGGATAGAAGGATGACGTTTACGGAATGTCATAGAGGGTCATCGGGGGTTACCAAATCGAGTCTCATCCCCATCCCGTCCATACATTTTTTTTACACTCCATACAACTTTTCTGGATTTTTCTAAGCGGGATATCTCCAAAACGGTCGAGGATAGGGAGGCGGTCTCTTCGGCGGACGACCATCGCTCCTCGAGGTCCAACGGCCTGGACCTTCACCCTCCCCCCACCTGTCCCCCTTCACCCCCCCTCCGTACTAAATTACCGCTTTCGGCCGAAGGGATGGGGATACCCGCTAAACGGTCGGAGCTATCCCGGCGGTCTCTATGGCGGGTTTCCATCCCTCCGTAATATGCTTCCTCGGGGCTATCCCGCTTTTCCGGTTTCTCCCCCCTTCATCCCACCTCCATACAAATTTTTATTTTTTTGTAACGGCTGCCATTTTACCAAGAAGCAGTCGACTTGGGACGGTCCTTTCTATCCCACGTTACAGGGGGTGACGTCACGAGTTCCTCAGACGACCTGAACCCTCGGTACACCGACCTGGTATAGAGTCGGTGAGAGGTCCTCGGAAACTACGAGTCGCAGAGGGGCGGGGTTTACGGAATGTCATAGAGGGCCATCGGGGGTCACCAAATTGTCGCCCATCCTCATCCCGCCCGTACATTATTTTTACACTCCATACAACCTTTTCGAAATTTCCAATCCACTTAAATCCCAAACGGTGCGACCTATCCCGGCGATCGCTTCGGAGGATAGCGATCGCTCCCCGAGCCCCACCGGCCGGGACCGTCACCCTCCCCCCACCTGCCCCCCTTCACCCCCCCTCCATACAAAATTACCACTTTTTCAGAAAGGGATGAGGATATCCGCCAAACGGTAGGAGGTATCCCGGCGGTCCCTATGGCGGGCTTCCATCCCTCCGTGAGATGCTTCCTCGGGGCTATCCCGCTTTTCCGGTTTCTCCCCCCTTCATCCCGCCTCCATACAAATTTTTAGTTTTTTTTGGAACGGCTACCTTTTCACCCGGAAGGAGTCGCCGGCGGAATCCCCATTGTAGCGGATCAGAAATGGGGTGGCTCACTGAGTACCAGAACAGTACCAAAGGTTGAGGATCGCGACCTGGTAAAAATTCGGCGACGAGATATCGGAAACTATAAATCGCAGAGGGGCGGGGTTTGCGGAATGTCATAGAGGACCATCGGGGGTCACCACCTCGCGACCCCCCACTCCCCCCCCCCCTTCGGACCCCCTCCATACGAAATCCCACTATGTTAGGGATCTTTCGCCCTTAAGAGACGGCGGTCGACGCGTCGCGGAGGGCCACGAGGTCGGGGTGCGCGAAAGACGAGGAGGGGGGAGCCGTGGGGGGAAGGGGAGCGCGCAGCGCGACCCTCCCCCCCCGGCCTTCCCTCCGAGGATTTCGCGCACCCCGACCTCGTGGCCCGGAGCGGCGCTGAGGGTCTGCCGGGGCGCCGAAAAAGTAAAAATTTTGATCTCCCCCTCGAACCCCCCGGCCGTATCTCGGAAACGGCGCGCCGCAGCCGGGTCGCGTTTGGGGTCGTCGGAGACGTCTCGGCGAGACGAATTTTTTGGTCGAGACAAAATTTCGAAATTCCCATTTTTGGACTTTTTCGAAAATATCTCGGGAGCGGTGCGTCGCGGACCACCCGTGTCGGTACTCATTTGAGAGGTCTCGGGGAGACGGATTTTTTGCAATAGACCAAATATCACAATTTGACATTTGCGGTCTACTCGGTAGAGAGTCGGTAACCGTGGCAGGCAGACCCCCCGTGTTGGGTATCATTTGAAAGGTCTCGACGAGGACAATCCATTTACACCATCCCCCTTCACCCTCTCCCCCCCGCTCACCCCCGAAACGTCACGAAATACAAAACATATATCCAAATCCTTACCAAACCAATTAAAAGACCCAATACCACACCAAAACATTTAAAAGATCAATTGGAATACCGTTGCAACACCACTCGAGGGGCTCCCCCCCCGCGGGCTGCTTGCAGTCCGCGGCCGCACGCAAAAACTAGTTAACAAACTATAAAGCCGAAATACCACTCACTGACTCACTGATTGGGTGACATTTCTTTCCGGGAAGGAGCCGCGGGGGCGTTCGCCTCTCTGGCCGGTCGCGGAGTACGAATAAAGTTGTCGAGAAATTAATTCAAAGACCTCGCCACCTCGACCTGGTAAAAAGTCGGCGAAGGGATCTCGGAAAGTATGAGAGCTAGAAGAGATCGGAATGCGGAACGTCACAGAGCGTCATCGGGGGTTACCGAATCGCGACCCATCCCCGTCCCGCCCATACATTTTTTTTACACTCCATACAACTTTTTTGAAATTTCCAATCCCCGTAGCTCCAGAACCGTAAGGAATAGTGATATCGTGTCTTCGGCGGATAACCGTTTCTCCCCGAGGTCCATCGGCTGGGACCGTCGCCCTTGCCCTACCTCCCCCCATTCACCCCCCCTCCATACAAAATTGCCGCCTTTGACGAAAGGGATGGCACTATCCGCTAAACGGTGCGAGATATCCCGACGGTCACTACGGCGGGTTTCCATCTCACCGCGAGCCGCTTCCTGGGGGTCAACCAGATTTTCGATTTCTCCCCCCCTTCTGCACCCCTCCATACAAATTTTTCGTTTTCTGGAACGGCCAATTTTTCACCGAGAAGGGGTCGACTCGCGACGCTCGTTCGCACCCGATCGTATAGACGGTGAAGTCGCGGGGATCGGAAGTTTCTCGAAGCCCCGATATGACGACCTGGTAAAAAGTCGACGGGAGGTACTCGGGAACGATGAGTCGCCGAGTGGTAGCGTTTACGGAATGTCGTAGAGGGTCATCGGGGGTTACCAAATCGCGACCCATTCCCGTCCCGCCCATACATTTTTTTTACACTCCATACAACTTTTTTGAAATTTCCAATCCCCGTAGCTCCAAAACCATAGGGAATAGTGATATCGTGTCTTTGGCGGATAACCGTTTCTCCCCGAGGTCCATCGGAGGGGACCACTATTCTTGCCCCATCTCCCCCCATTCACCCCCCCTCCATACAAAATTTCCCCTTTTGACGAAAGGGATGGCACTGTCCGCTAAACGGTGCGAGATATCCCGACGGTCACTATGGCGGGTTTCCATCTCACCGCGAGCTGCTTCCTGGGGGTCAACCAGATTTTCGATTTCTCCCCCCCTTCTGCACCCCTCCATACAAATTTTTCGTTTTCTGGAACGGCCAATTTTTCACCGAGAAGGGGTCGACTTGCGACGCTCGTTCGCACCCGATCGGATAGACGGTGAAGTCACGCGGATCAGAAGTTTCTCGAAGCTCCGATATGACTACCTGGTAAAAAGTTGACGGGAGGTACTCGGAAACGATGAGTCGCCGAGGGACAGCGTTTGCGGAATGTCATAGAGGGTCATCGGGGGTTACCAAATCGCGACCCATCCCCGTCCCGCCCATACATTTTTTTTACACTCCATACAACTTTTTTGAAACCATAGGGAATAGTGATATCGTGTCTTTGGCGGATAACCATTTCTTCTCGAAGTCCATATTGACAGGGACGATCATCCTTGCTCCGTGAATGTCCAACCAACACCTACTCATACTACTAAAAAGAGAGCTCTCTAGGTCACACAAGGGGTTACGTCATCAACATGAGGCCGACCGAACCGAACATTCGCATAGACGCTAGCGCCACAGTTTGGCCGCGGTACATTTATACTATTTGGATTTGAAGCGTCATTAAGCGTCATTCTTTGTCAAAAGTTATAAAAAATGCTGTCACAGTTTAAAATCGTGTATTTTAAACTATAACTAAGTATGTATTTAAAAAAAAAAAAACAATGAAACGCCCCATTAATTAAATGGACAACTTTCAACCAAACAAGCACTAATGCGAACGTAAGATATATTTTTTATTAACTTTTAAAATAACATAACCTCTTTTTATCGTATAACATCTCTGTTTGTTATCAATTATTGCAGGTTTGCGAACATTATTTTACAGAAAAGTACATTTTCCAGCTGAGAAGTATGAAGAGAAATATTGCAAGAAAGTAGTTGTGAACTTATAATAAGGATGCAAGTGAATATTTAAAAAAATACATGTTCAGTGACTATAGTGATTTTTTATTTGTTTATTTAATCATAAGGTATGTGGAATCAGTGAGCTATTATGTACTAACGTACTGTGGAATATAAATAACTGTAAAGAAAGGTAATGTAGTCATAGCAATGTCAAGTATTCTGAAATATCAGTCTCTGTAACTTTTTATCATAATTTGGGGTTCAAATTGTTTAAAAACCACAATGAATTGAAAAGGATCCATAAGGAAACTTATCCAAAAAGATAAATAATATCAGACATAGTTATTTGCATTTTCAATCGAATTTGAGGTTGGGGTATAGTAAAGGGCGGCACTTTTTTTTTACAATAATTTTTTTTGCCAATGGAATGAGCAACAATTGCAAAGATATTGTATTCATTTACAAAATGTGTTTTTACAAGACTTATTTGTGATGAAAAGAAATGGGTTAGGTTCTGGAATGTATATGAAATAAGTGTGAGTGGAGCGAGCCAGAATACTGATGTTGGCAAAAAGACTGTGTACTTATTACAAAATGTGCATTACGATACTCACCCCATACAAAAACATATATTATTATGTTGTTGTAATAGGAATACTCTTATAATTGGTTTATTACATTTAATTGGCTTTAATATTGTGATGTGTATAATATTATGCCATATTTCAATTCACTGCCTAAATTTAATATAGTATATAAATATCCTGCAGATCAATGTAAACCATAAATTTTTGTTTTTGGTATAGTTCATATAGGTACTGAAATGCATTGGAAATAATTGGCTTATCTGAATTTATTCGAATATTGGCCAACTTCAGCCTATCTATACCTAGCTATACAAAATGCCATACTTTCTGTTAATTCACAGAATAAATTTTAACACTGTTTTTTATGGAAACCATTTTAAAGTAGTGGAATACAGTTAAGAATAAAGATAAGTGACTAAGGGATAATTACATATCGCCTCTCTCACCAAACCAGAAAAATTATATCTATTTAAATAAATGTCATGCTTAGATCATTGGAAAATACTTACTACTATTATACTCATGCTACATGTACCCTAATACAATTAACAAATTAGGTAGGTAGTGTATTAATGAATTAAATTTTAATTGCCTGGTTAAATTCACACTAATAGTTAAGAAGACTGCTTTGGGAAATATAGAGGTATGGCTGGATCTCAGTCCTATGTAATTTCAATGAAACAATATTTGAAATTGAATCAAAGCTCCAGAGTACCTACAATCTTTGTTTCCTTTAACTATAAAATCTCATACTTTTGGACAATGTAAGATATACGCATTACAGACAATCTTTCCAATGATCAAAGTAATACCTACATAGTTGTAGCTCAGAAACAGAAAACTTGAGTTTCAACATCGGTGTCTCTGAACAATATAGGTATTAAGTATTATCATAAATAACCATATCCAGTTACCCATTCTCACTTAACATTGTACAAAAGTTAATAAAAATAGGCACAAATATCATTAAGTAGGTACTTAGTGGTACTTATCCAATGAAGAAATTAATGTAGATATAAATTGTAATCATGAACTAATTAAAAGTTTAGATATGAGGAGGATTATTACTGCCACACAATGATGATGTTAATTTATTTCTGTTTATTTAGTTATTATTGTAGTGAATAAAATAAATTGTGAGGAATTTTTAAATTGTCAAAATATTACATATGACGCCATATTTTATTTTATTGCATCATCAGCTGTGGACACTGAACGCGAAACGACATAGAGAATACAATGGATAAGACTTAGAACACTTAGTATGAAAGACAAGGAGTAAGAAGGGAATTGAGCACACTCGTAATAATATAATACTTGTAAGAATTTTATGAAAATTTATTAAGACTATTGTTTACGACTTATAATCAAGACTAAAGACTAATTAACTGACGAAAATATTGTCGAAATGCCTACTGAAGATTTCCAAGGTACACAGACCAAAAATGACCCCCGAAGCGCCGCAGAAGTGCGTCCCTTGAATTTTAACCCGTCACCCCGGCTTGCAGCCCTCGGCATCGAGCAACCTACCACTTCACACACCCTCGACTTAGTTGCGATAACCTTCCGCGGGCTGCTTGCAGCCCTCGGCATCGAGCAACCTACCACTTCACACACTTCTTCGACTTAGTTGCGATAACCCTCCGCGGGCTGCTTGCAGCCCTCGGCATCGAGCAACCTACCACTTCACACACCCTCGACTTAGTTGCGATAACCCTCCGCGGGCTGCTTGCAGCCCTCGGCATCGAGCAACCTACCACTTCACACACCCTTGACTTAGTTGCGATAACCCTCCGCGGGCTGCTTGCAGCCCTCGGCATCGAGCAACCTACCACTTCACACACCCTCGACTTAGTTGCGATAACCCTCCGCGGGCTGCTTGCAGCCCTCGGCATCGAGCAACCTACCACTTCACACACCCTCGACTTAGTTGCGATAACCTTCCGCGGGCTGCTTGCAGCCCTCGGCATCGAGCAACCTACCACTTCACACACTTCCTCGACTTAGTTGCGATAACCCTCCGCGGGCTGCTTGCAGCCCTCGGCATCGAGCAACCTACCACTTCACACACCCTCGACTTAGTTGCGATAACCCTCCGCGGGCTGCTTGCAGCCCTCGGCATCGAGCAACCTACCACTTCACACACCCTCGACTTAGTTGCGATAACCTTCCGCGGTCTGCTTGCAGCCCTCGGCATCGAGCAACCTACCACTTCACACACTTCCTCGACTTAGTTGCGATAACCCTCCGCGGGCTGCTTGCAGCCCTCGGCATCGAGCAACCTACCACTTCACACACCCTCGACTTAGTTGCGATAACCCTCCGCGGGCTGCTTGCAGCCCTCGGCATCGAGCAACCTACCACTTCACACACCCTTGACTTAGTTGCGATAACCCTCCGCGGGCTGCTTGCAGCCCTCGGCATCGAGCAACCTACCACTTCACACACCCTCGACTTAGTTGCGATAACCCTCCGCGGGCTGCTTGCAGCCCTCGGCATCGAGCAACCTACCACTTCATACACCCTCGACTTAGTTGCGATAACCTTCCGCGGGCTGCTTGCAGCCCTCGGCATCGAGCAACCTACCACTTCACACACTTCCTCGACTTAGTTGCGATAACCCTCCGCGGGCTGCTTGCAGCCCTCGGCATCGAGCAACCTACCACTTCACACACCCTCGACTTAGTTGCGATAACCCTCCGCGGGCTGCTTGCAGCCCTCGGCATCGAGCAACCTACCACTTCACACACCCTCGACTTAGTTGCGATAACCCTCCGCGGGCTGCTTGCAGCCCTCGGCATCGAGCAACCTACCACTTCACACACCCTCGACTTAGTTGCGATAACCCTCCGCGGGCTGCTTGCAGCCCTCGGCATCGAGCAACCTACCACTTCACACACCCTCGACTTAGTTGCGATAACCCTCCGCGGGCTGCTTGCAGCCCTCGGCATCGAGCAACCTACCACTTCACACACCCTCGACTTAGTTGCGATAACCCTCCGCGGGCTGCTTGCAGCCCTCGGCATCGAGCAACCTACCACTTCACACACCCTCGACTTAGTTGCGATAACCTTCCGCGGGCTGCTTGCAGCCCTCGGCATCAAGCAACCTACCACTTCACACACTTCCTCGACTTAGTTGCGATAACCCTCCGCGGGCTGCTTGCAGCCCTCGGCATCGAGCAACCTACCACTTCACACACCCTCGACTTAGTTGCGATAACTCTCCGCGGGCTGCTTGCAGCCCGCGGCATCGAGCAACCTACCCTGGTTGCGAAAACCCTCTGCGGGCTGCTTGCAGCCCGCAGCATCGAGCAACCTACTAGTTAATATACTATAAAGCTCAAATACCACTCACTTATCATTGACATTTTTGTTTTGATATGAAGGGGTCACCGGGGGATTCCCCCTTGTAGCGGGTCGGAGAGGGGATCCCCCAAAACCCCCCAGGAAAATCCGAGATGTCGAGGATGTTGACCTGGTAAAAAGTTGGCGACGGGATCTCGGAAACTATGAACCTGAGAGGGACCCGGTTTGCGGAATGTCATAGAGGGTCACCGGGGGTCTCCACACCGCGACCCCCCCCTCTCCCCCCCATACGATTTTTTTACGCTCCATACAACCGTCCGGATCTTCGAATCCCCGCAGCTCCGAAACGGTGAGAGTCATGGCGGCGGTCACTTTGGGGGATAACATTGGCTCCCGGATATCCGTCGTCCAGGACCCTCGCCCTCCCCCCATCTGGCCCCCTTCGGACCCCCCCCATACAAAATCACACTCTGTTATGGATCTTTTGTTTTTGGAGGAGGGCGGTCGACCCGCCGCGGAGGGTCTCGACGCCGGGGGGGCGAACGACGAGGAGGGGGGAGGCGGGGGGGCAGGGGAGCGCGCAGCGCGACCCTCCCCCCCGGCTCCCCCTCCGAGGAAGTTCGCGACCCCGGCGTCGAGGGCCGGAGCGGCGGCAAACGTCATCGGAGGGTTGCGGAATTACGTCCCTTTTGAATTTTTCGCCCTTCGTCACCGCCCTCCGGACCCCCCGTCCCCTCCGCCCCCCCCCCGCAATCGGAACTCGCAAGCGGTTCGACCGAAACACCCCGTGTTTGGGCTCGTTCGAACGGGCTCGCCGGATGGATTCCGATGGCTCCGACGGAATTTGGATTTAGCTCACTCGACCTCCCCTCCACCTCCCCCTTCGTACGAAACCAAACCTCAGAGGGTCCCTTCACCTATGAAGAGACGGCGGTCGATCCGTCGCGGAGGGCAACGAGGCCGGCGAGCGCGAAAGACGAGGAGGGGGGAGGCGGGGGGGCAGGGGAGCGCGCAGCGCGACCCTCCCTCCCCGGCCCCCCCTCCGAGGATTGAGCGCGCTGCCGGCCGAGCGGCCCGCAGCGGCGGCAAGGGGTATGTCGGAGCGACGAAAAGAGAAAATTTTGACACCCCCTCGAACCCCCCCCGTAGTAACTCGGAAACGGCGCGACGCAGCCGGGTCGTGTTTGGGGTCGTAGGAGACGTCTCGGGAAGAGGAATTTTTTGGTCGCGACAAAATTTCAAAATTCGCATTTTTGGACTTTTTTGAAAATATCTCGGGATCGGTGCGTCGCAGACCCCCCGTGTTGGTACTCATTTGATAGGTCTCGGGGAGACGGATTTTTTGCAATAGACCAAATTTCACAATTTGACAGTTGTGGTCTACTCAATAGACCGTCGATAACCGTGGCAGGCAGACCCCCCGTGTTAGGTATCATTTAAAAGGTCTCGACGAGGACAATCCATTGACACCATCCCCCCCCCTCCCCCCCTCTCCCCCCGCCCACCCCCGAAACGGCACGAAATACAAAACATATATCCAATTCCTTACCAAAACAATTCAAAAGACCCAATACTTTACCAAAACAATTCTAAAGACCCAATACCACTCCAGAACCGGTCGAGGGGCTATCCCCCCGCGGGCTGCTTGCAGCCCGCGGCAACGAGCACAATCTAGTTAACAACTATAAAGCTGAAATACCACTCACTCATTCATAAAGTTCTCCGGGAAGCAGTCACCTGGGGATTCCCCTTTGTGGCGGATCGTAGTCTACAAGGAAAATTATCGACAAATTAATTCAAAGACCTCGGTACACCTCCCTGGTAAAAAGTCGGCGACGGGATCTCGGAAGGTACGAGAGCTAGGGATGGGAGGTTTACGGAACGTCATAGAGGGCCATCAGGGGTTACCAAATCGAGTCTCATCCCCATCCCGTTCATACTTTTTTTTTATACTCCATACAAATTTTTTGAATTTTTCGAAGACGGATAACTCCAAAAGTGGCGAGGATAGGGAGGCGGTCACTTCGGCGGACGATCATCGTTCCTCGAGGTCCAACGGCCTGGACCTTCATCCTCCCTCCACCTGCCCCCCTTCACCCCCCCTCCATACGAATTTGCCGCTTTTGGCGAAAGAGATGGGGATACCAGCTAAACGGTAGGAGCTATCCCGGAGGTCTCTATGGCGGGTTTCCATCCCTCCGTGGGATGCTTCCTCGGGGCTATCCCGGTTTTCCGGTTTCTCCCCCCTTCATCCCCCCTCCATACAACGTGGTCTTTTTTTGGAACAGCTACCTTTTAGCCCTGAAGGAGTCCACCCGGGTCAGACGCTTGCACCTCGTTGAAGAGAGGATTAGTTTCCGCATTTCAGGAAGGCATCGATCCCTCGGTGTACCGACCTGGTATGAAGTCGGCGAGAGGTCCTCGGAAACCGTGAGGGATAGAAGGATGACGTTTACGGAATGTCATAGAGGGTCATCGGGGGTTACCAAATCGAGTCTCATCCCCATCCCGTCCATACATTTTTTTTACACTCCATACAACTTTTCTGGATTTTTCTAAGCGGGATATCTCCAAAACGGTCGAGGATAGGGAGGCGGTCTCTTCGGCGGACGACCATCGCTCCTCGAGGTCCAACGGCCTGGACCTTCACCCTCCCCCCACCTGTCCCCCTTCACCCCCCCTCCGTACTAAATTACCGCTTTCGGCCGAAGGGATGGGGATACCCGCTAAACGGTCGGAGCTATCCCGGCGGTCTCTATGGCGGGTTTCCATCCCTCCGTAATATGCTTCCTCGGGGCTATCCCGCTTTTCCGGTTTCTCCCCCCTTCATCCCACCTCCATACAAATTTTTATTTTTTTGTAACGGCTGCCATTTTACCAAGAAGCAGTCGACTTGGGACGGTCCTTTCTATCCCACGTTACAGGGGGTGACGTCACGAGTTCCTCAGACGACCTGAACCCTCGGTACACCGACCTGGTATAGAGTCGGTGAGAGGTCCTCGGAAACTACGAGTCGCAGAGGGGCGGGGTTTACGGAATGTCATAGAGGGCCATCGGGGGTCACCAAATTGTCGCCCATCCTCATCCCGCCCGTACATTATTTTTACACTCCATACAACCTTTTCGAAATTTCCAATCCACTTAAATCCCAAACGGTGCGACCTATCCCGGCGATCGCTTCGGAGGATAGCGATCGCTCCCCGAGCCCCACCGGCCGGGACCGTCACCCTCCCCCCACCTGCCCCCCTTCACCCCCCCTCCATACAAAATTACCACTTTTTCAGAAAGGGATGAGGATATCCGCCAAACGGTAGGAGGTATCCCGGCGGTCCCTATGGCGGGCTTCCATCCCTCCGTGAGATGCTTCCTCGGGGCTATCCCGCTTTTCCGGTTTCTCCCCCCTTCATCCCGCCTCCATACAAATTTTTAGTTTTTTTTGGAACGGCTACCTTTTCACCCGGAAGGAGTCGCCGGCGGAATCCCCATTGTAGCGGATCAGAAATGGGGTGGCTCACTGAGTACCAGAACAGTACCAAAGGTTGAGGATCGCGACCTGGTAAAAATTCGGCGACGAGATATCGGAAACTATAAATCGCAGAGGGGCGGGGTTTGCGGAATGTCATAGAGGACCATCGGGGGTCACCACCTCGCGACCCCCCACTCCCCCCCCCCTTCGGACCCCCTCCATACGAAATCCCACTATGTTAGGGATCTTTCGCCCTTAAGAGACGGCGGTCGACGCGTCGCGGAGGGCCACGAGGTCGGGGTGCGCGAAATCCTCGGAGGGAAGGCCGGGGGGGGAGGGTCGCGCTGCGGGAGCGGTGCGTCGCGGACCACTCGTGTCGGTGCTCATTTGAGAGGTCTCGGGGAGACGGATTTTTTGCAATAGACCAAATATCACAATTTGATATTTGCGGTCTACTCGGTAGACCGTCGGTAACCGTGGCAGGCAGACCCCCCGTGTTGGGTATCATTTGAACGGTCTCGACGAGGACAATCCATTTACACCATCCCCCTTCCCCTCCCCCCTCTCTCCCACCCCCGAAACGTCACGAAATACAATACTTATATCCAAATCCTTACCAAAACAATTCTAAAGACCAAAAACCATACCTAAACAATTTACAAGAGCGACTCCAAAACCACAGCAAAACCACTCGAGGGGCTCCCCCCCCGCGGGCTGCTTGCAGTCCGCGGCCGCACGCAAAAACTAGTTAACAACTATAAAGCTGAAATACCACTGACTGACTGATCTACTGACCTTAACTTCGGGGAAGCAGTCACCTGGGGATTCCCCTTTGTGGCGGATCGTGGTCTACGGATAAAGTTGTCGAGAAATTAATTCAAAGACCTCGGTACACCTCCCTGGTAAAAAGTTGGCGACGGGATCTCGGAAGGTACGGGAGCTAGAAAGTGGAAATTTGCGAAACGTCATAGAGGGTCCCCGGAGGTTACCAAATCGCGACTCATCCCTATCCCGTCCATACATTTTTTTTACACTCCATACAACTTATTCTATGGCGGATAACTCCGAAAGTGTCGAGGATAGGGAGGCGGTCTCTTCGGCGGACGGTCATCGTTCCTCGAGGTCCAACGGCCTGGACCTTCATCCTCCCCCCACCTGCCCCCCTTCACCCCCCCTCCATACGAAATTGCCGCTTTTGGCCAAAGGGATGGGGATACCCGCTAAACGGTCGGAGCTATCCCGGCGGTCTCTATGGCGGGTTTCCATCCTACCGTGAGGTGCTTCCTGGGGGTCAACCAGGTTTTCGGATTTCCCCCCCCTTCACCCCCCCTCCATACAACGTGGTCTTTTTTTGGAACAGCCACCTTTTCGCCCGGAAGGAGTCCACTCGGGCCAGACTCTTGCACCTCGTTGGAGAGAGGATGAGTTTCCGCATTTCAGGTAGGCATCGAACCCTCGGTGTACCGACCTGGTATGAAGTCGGCGACGGGATCTCGGAAGGTATGAGAGCTAGGAAGGGGTGGTTTACGGAATGTCATAGAGGGTCATCGGGGGTTACCAAATCGAGTCTCATCCCCATCCCGTCCATACATTTTTTTTACACTCCATACAAATTTTTTGGATTTTTCAAAGCGGGATACCTCCACAACGGTCGAGGACAGGGAGGCGGTCTCTTCGGCGGACGACCATCGTTCCTCGAGGTCCAACGGCCTGGACCTTCACTCTCCCCCCACCTGTCCCCCTTCACCCCCCCTCCGTACTAAATTACCGCTTTCGGCCGAAGGGATGGGGATACCCGCCAAACGGTCGGAGCTATCCCAGCGGTCTCTATGGCGGGTTTCCATCCCTCCTTAGGATGGTTCCTCGGGGTTATCCCGCTTTTCCGGTTTCTCCCCCCTTCATCCCGCCTCCATACAATTTTTTTATTTTCTGGAACGGCTGCCATTTTCCCAGGAAGCAGTCGACTCGGGGTGGTCGTTTCTATCCCATGTTATAGGAGGTGACCTCGTGAGTTCCTCAGACTACCTCAACCCTCGGTACACCGACCTGGTATAGAGTCGGTGAGAGGTCCTCGGAAACTACGAGTCGCAGAGGGGCGGGGTTTACGGAATGTCATAGAGGGCCATCGGGGGTCACCAAATTGTCGCCCATCCTCATCCCGCCCGTACATTTTTTTTACACTCCATACAACCTTTTCGAAATTTCCAATCCACTTAAATCCCAAACGGTGCGACCTATCCCTGCGATCGCTTCGGAGGATAGGGATCGCTCCCCGAGCTCCACCGGCCGGGACCGTCACCCTCCCCCCACCTGCCCCCCTTCACCCCCCCTCCATACAAAATTACCACTTTTTCAGAAAGGGATGAGGATATCCGCCAAACGGTAGGATCTATCCCGACGGTCTCTATGGCGGGATTCCATCCCTCCGTGAATTGGTTCCTCGGGGCTATCCCGCTTTTCCGGATTATCCCCCCTTCATCCCACCTCCATACAAATTTTTAGTTTTTTTTGGAACGGCTACCTTTTCACCCGGAAGGAGTCACCGGAAGAATCCCCATTGTAGCGGATCGGAGAGAGGGTGGCTCACTGAGTACCAGGACAGTATCAAAGGTTGAGGATCGCGACCTGGTAAAAATTCGGCGACGGGATCTCGGAAACTGTAAATCGCAGAGGAGCGGGGTTTGCGGGATGTCATAGAGGACCATCGGGGGTCACCACGTCGCGACCCCCCACTCCCCCCCCCTTCGGACCCCCTCCATACGAAATCCCACCATGTTAGGGATCTTTCGCCCTTAAGAGACGGCGGTCGACGCGTCGCGGAGGGCCACGAGGTCGGGGTGCGCGAAAGACGAGGAGGGGGGAGCCGCGGGGGGAAAGGGGAGCGCGCAGCGCGACCCTCCCCCCCGGCCCTCCCTCCGAGGATTTCGCGCACCCCGACCTCGTGGCCCGGAGCGGCGCTGAGGGTCTGCCGGGGCGCCGAAAAAGTAAAAATTTTGATCCCCCCCTCGAACCCCCCGGCCGTATCTCGGAAACGGCGCGCCGCAGCCGGGTCGCGTTTGGGGTCGTCGGAGACGTCTCGGCGAGACGAATTTTTTGGTCGCGACAAAATTTCGAAATTCGCATTTTTGAACTTTTTCGAAAATATCTCGGGAGCGGTGCGTCGCGGACCACCCGTGTTGGTACTCATTTGAGAGGTCTCGGGGAGACGGATTTTTTGCAATAGACCAAATATCACAATTTGACATTTGCGGTCTACTCGGTAGACCGTCGGTGACCGTGGCAGGCAGACCCCCCGTGTTGGGTATCATTTGAACGGTCTCGACGAGGACAATCCATTTACACCATCCCCCTTCCCCTCCCCCCTCTCTCCCACCCCCGAAACGTCACGAAATACAAAACATATATCCAAATCCTTACCAAACCAATTATAAAGACCAAAAACCATACCTAAACAATTTAAAAGAGCAATTGGAATACCGTTGCAACACCACTCGAGGGGCTCCCCCCCCGCGGGCTGCTTGCAGTCCGCGGCCGCACGCAAAAACTAGTTAACAACTATAAAGCCGAAATACCACTCATCAAGTTCTCCGGGAAGCGGTCACCTGGGGATTCCCCTTTGTGGCGGATCGTAGAGTACAAACAAAATCAATGACAGATTAAATCAAGACCCTCGGTACACCTCCCTGGTAAAAAGTCGGCGACGGGATCTCGGAAGGTGTGAGAGCTAGGGATGGGGGGTTTACGGAATGTCATAGAGGGTCATCGGGGGTTACCAAATTGAGTCTCATCCCCATCCCGTTCATACATTTTTTTTATACTCCATACAAATTTTTTGGATTTTTCGAAGACGGATAACTCCAAAACGGTCGAGGATAGGGAGGCGGTCTCTTCGGCGGACGATCATCCTTCCTCGAGGTCCAACGGCCTGGACCTTCGTCCTCCCCCCACCTGTCCCCCTTCACCCCCCCTCCATACGAACTTACCGCTTTCGGCCAAAGGGATGGGGATACCCGCTAAACGGTCGGAGCTATCCCGGCGGTCTCTATGGCGGGTTTCCATCCCTCCGTGAGGAGCTTCCTGGGGTCAACCAGGTTTTCGGATTTCCCCCCCCTTCATCCCCCCTCCATACAACGTGGTCTTTTTTTGGAACAGCCACCTTTTCGCCCGGAAGGAGTCCACCCGGGCCAGACTCTTGCACCTTGTTGGAGAGAGGATGAGTTTCTGCATTTCAGGAAGGCATCGAACCCTCGGTGTACCGACCTGGTATGAAGTCGGCGAGAGGTCCTCGGAAACCGTGAGGGATAGAAAGATGACGTTTACGGAATGTCATAGAGGGTCATCGGGGGTTACCAAATTGAGTCTCATCCCCATCCCGTTCATACATTTTTTTTACACTCCATACAAATTTTTTGGATTTTTCAAAGCGGGATATCTCCGAAACGGTCGAGGATACGGAGGCGGTCTCTTCGGCGGACGACCATCGTTCCTCGAGGTCCAACGGCCTGGACCTTCACCCTCCCCCCACCTGTCCCCCTTCACCCCCCCTCCGTACTAAATTACCGCTTTTGGCCGAAGGGATGGGGATACCGGCTAAACGGTCGGAGCTATCCCGGCGGTCTCTATGGCGGGCTTCCATCCCTCCGTGGGATGCTTCCTCGGGGCTATCCCGCTTTTCCGGTTTCTCCCCCCTTCATCCCGCCTCCATACAATTTTTTTATTTTCTGGAACGGCTGCCATTTTATCAGGAAGCAGTCGACTCGGGGTGGTCGCTTCTATCCCACGTTATAGGGGGTGACGTCACGAGTTCCTCAGACGACCTGAACCCTCGGTACACCGACCTGGTATAAAGTCGGTGAGAGGTCCTCGGAAACTACGAGTCGCAGAGGGGCGTGGTTTACGGAATGTCATAGAGGGCCATCGGGGGTCACCAAATTGTCTCCCATCCTCATCCCGCCCGTACATTTTTTTTACACTCCATACAACTTTTTTGAAATTTCCAATCCACTTAAATCCCAAACGGTGCGACCTATCCCTGCGATCGCTTCGGAGGATAGGGATCGCTCCCCGAGCTCCACCGGCCGGGACCGTCACCCTCCCCCCACCTGCCCCCCTTCACCCCCCCTCCATACAAAATTACCACTTTTTCAGAAAGGGATGAGGATATCCGCCAAACGGTAGGATCTATCCCGACGGTCTCTATGGCGGGATTCCATCCCTCCGTGAATTGGTTCCTCGGGGCTATCCCGCTTTTCCGGATTATCCCCCCTTCATCCCACCTCCATACAAATTTTTTGTTTTTTTTGGAACGGCTACCTTTTCACCCGGAAGGAGTCACCGGAAGAATCCCCATTGTAGCGGATCGGAGAGGGGGTGGCTCACTGAGTACCAGAACAGTACCAAAGGTTGAGGATCGCGACCTGACGGGATCTCGGAAACTATAAATCGCAGAGGGGCGGGGTTTGCGGGATGTCATAGAGGACCATCGGGGGTCACCACGTCGCGACCCCCCCACTCCCCCCCTTCGGACCCCCTCCACACGAAATCCCACTATGTTAGGGATCTTTCACCCTTAAGAGATGGCGGTCGACGCGTCGCGGAGGGCCACGAGGTCGGGGTGCGCGAAAGACGAGGAGGGGGGAGCCGTGGGGGGAAGGGGAGCGCGCAGCGCGACCCTCCCCCCCCGGCCTTCCCTCCGAGGATTTCGCGCACCCCGACCTCGTGGCCCGGAGCGGCGCTGAGGGTCTGCGGGGGCGCCGAAAAAGTAAAAATTTTGATCCCCCCCTCGAACCCCCCGGCCGTATCTCGGAAACGGCGCGCCGCAGCCGGGTCGCGTTTGGGGTCGTCGGAGACGTCTCGGCGAGACGAATTTTTTGGTCGCGACAAAATTTCGAAATTCGCATTTTTGAACTTTTTCGAAAATATCTCGGGAGCGGTGCGTCGCGGACCACCCGTGTTGGTACTCATTTGAGAGGTCTCGGGGAGACGGATTTTTTGCAATAGACCAAATATCACAATTTGACATTTGCGGTCTACTCGGTAGACCGTCGGTGACCGTGGCGGGCAGACCCACCGTGTTTGGTATCGTTTGAAATGTCTCGACTAGGACAATCCATTGGACACCATCCCACCTCCCCCCTCTCCCAACGCTCGCCCCCGAAACGTCACGAAATACAATACTTATATCCAAATCCTTACCAAAACAATTCAAAAGACCAACACCCAAACCAAACCAAAACAATTTACAAGAGCAATTGCAATACAGTTGCAACACCACTCGAGGGGCTCCCCCCCCGCGGGCTGCTTGCAGTCCGCGGCCGCACGCAAAAACTAGTTAACAACTATAAAGCCGAAATACCACTCATCAAGTTCTCCGGGAAGCGGTCACCTGGGGATTCCCCTTTGTGGCGGATCGTAGAGTACAAACAAAATCAATGACAGATTAAATCAGGACCCTCGGTACACCTCCCTGGTAAAAAGTCGGCGACGGGATCTCGGAAGGTGTGAGAGCTAGGGATGGGGGGTTTACGGAATGTCATAGAGGGTCATCGGGGGTTACCAAATTGAGTCTCATCCCCATCCCGTTCATACATTTTTTTTATACTCCATACAAATTTTTTGAATTTTTCGAAGACGGATATCTCCAAAAGTGGTGAGGATAGGGAGGCGGTCTCTTCGGCGGACGATCATCGTTCCTCGAGGTCCAACGGCCTGGACCTTCGTCCTCCCCCCACCTGCCCCCCTTCACCCCCCCTCCATACGAAATTGCCACTTTGGGCCAAAGGGATGGGGATACCAGCTAAACGGTCGGAGCTATCCCGGCGGTCTCTATGGCGGGTCTCCATCCCACCGTATGATGCTTCCTGGGGGTCAACGAGATTTTCGGATTTCCCCCCCCTTCATCCCCCCTCCATACAACGTTGTCTTTTTTTGGAACAGCTACCTTTTAGCCCGGAAGGAGTCCACCCGGGCCAGACTCTTGCACCTCGTTGGAGAGAGGATGAGTTTCCGCATTTCAGGAAGGCATCGAACCCTCGGTGTACCGACCTGGTATGAAGTCGGCGAGAGGTCCTCGGAAACCGTGAGGGATAGAAGGATGACGTTTACGGAATGTCATAGGGGGTCGTCGGGGGTTACCAAATCGAGTCTCATCCCCATCCCGTTCATACATTTTTTTTACACTCCATACAACTTTTTTGGATTTTTCAAAGCGGGATATCTCCAAAATGGTCGAGGATAGGGAGGCGGTCTCTTCGGCGGACGACCATCGTTCCTCGAGGTCCAACGGCCTGGACCTTCACCCTCCCCCCACCTGTCCCCCTTCACCCCCCCCTCCATACTAAATTACCGCTTTCGGCCGAAGGGATGGGGATACCGGCTAAACGGTCGGAGCTATCCCGGCGGTCTCTATGGCGGACTTCCATCCCTCCTTAGGATGGTTCCTCGGGGCTATCCCGATTTTCCGGTTTCTCCCCCCTTCATCCCACCTCCATACAAATTTTTAGTTTTCTGGAACGGCTGCCGTTTTACCAGGAAGCAGTCGACTCGGGGTGGTCGTTTCTATCCCACGTTATAGGGGGTGACGTCACGAGTTCCTCAGACGACCTGAACCCTCGGTACACCGACCTGGTATAAAGTCAGTGAGAGGTCCTCGGAAACTACGAGTCGCAGAGGGGCGTGGTTTACGGAATGTCATAGAGGGCCATCGGGGGTCACCAAATTGTCACCCATCCTCATCCCGCCCGTACATTATTTTTACACTCCATACAACTTTTTTGAAATTTCCAATCCCCGTAGATCCCAAACGGTGCGTCCTATCCCGGCGATCGCTTCGGAGGATAGCGATCGCTCCCCGAGCCCCACCGGCCGGGACCGTCACCCTCCCCCCACCTTCCCCACTTCACCTCCCCTCCATACAAAATTACCACTTTTTCAGAAAGGGATGGGGATATGCGCCAAACGGTAGGAGGTATCCCGACGGTCTCTATGGCGGGTTTCCATCTCTCCGTGGAATGCTTCCTGAGGGCTATCCCGCTTTTCCGGTTTATCCCCCCTTCATCCCACCTCCATACAAATTTTCTGGAACGGCTACCTTTTCACCCGGAAGGAGTCGCCGGAGGAATCCCCATTGTAGCGGATCGGAGAGGGGTAGGCTCACGGAGTACCAGAACAGTATCAAAGGTTGAGGATCGCGACCTGGTAAAAATACGGCGACGGGATCTCGGAAACTAAAAGTCGGAGAGGGGCGGGGTTTGCGGAATGTCATAGAAGACCATCGGGGGTCACCACGTCGCGACCCCCCCACTCCCCCCTTAAATTTTTTTACTCTCACCCTCTTCGGACTCCCTCCATACGAAATCCCACTATGTTAGGGATCTTTCACCCTTAAGAGACGGCGGTCGACGCGTCGCGGAGGGCCACGAGGTCGGGGTGCGCGAAAGACGAGGAGGGGGGAGCCGCGGGGGGAAAGGGGAGCGCGCAGCGCGACCCTCCCCCCCGGCCTTCCCTCCGAGGATTTCGCGCACCCCGACCTCGTGGCCCGGAGCGGCGCTGAGGGTCTGCCGGAGTGCCGAAAAAGTAAAAATTTTGATCCCCCCCTCGAACCCCCCGGCCGTATCTCGGAAACGGCGCGCCGCAGCCGGGTCGCGTTTGGGGTCGTCGGAGACGTCTCGGCGAGATGAATTTTTTGGTCGCGACAAAATTTCGAAATTCGCATTTTTGAACTTTTTCTAAAATATCTCGGGAGCGGTGCGTCGCGGACCACCCGTGTTGGTACTCGTTTGAGAGGTCTCGGGGAGACGGATTTTTTGCAATAGACCAAATATCACAATTTAACATTTGCGGTCTACTCGGTAGACCGTCGGTGACCGTGGCAGGCAGACCCCCCCGTGTTGGGTATCATTTGAACGGTCTCGACGAGGACAATCCATTTTACACCATCCCCCTTCCCCTCCCCCCTCTCTCCCACCCCCGAAACGTCACGAAATTGAAAACATATATCCAAATCCTTACCAAAACAATTCTAAAGACCAAAAACCATACCTAAACAATTTTAAAGAGCGACTCCAAAACCACAGCGAAACCACTCGAGGGGCTCCCCCCCCGCGGGCTGCTTGCAGTCCGCGGCCGCACGCAAAAACTAGTTAACAACTATAAAGCCGAAATACCACTCATCAAGTTCTCCGGGAAGCGGTCACCTGGGTATTCCCCTTTGTGGCGGATCGTAGAGTACAAACAAAATCAATGACAGATTAAATCAAGACCCTCGGTACACCTCCCTGGTAAAAAAGTCGGCGACGGGATCTCGGAAGGTGTGAGAGCTAGGGATGGGGGGTTTACGGAATGTCATAGAGGGTCATCGGGGGTTACCAAATTGAGTCTCATCCCCCATCCCGTTCATACATTTTTTTTTATACTCCATACAAATTTTTTGGATTTTTCGAAGACGGATAACTCCCCAACGGTCGAGGATAGGGAGGCGGTCTCTTCGGCGGACGATCATCCTTCCTCGAGGTCCAACGGCCTGGACCTTCGTCCTCCCCCCCCCCTGCCCCCCTTCACCCCCCCTCCATACGAAATTGCCACTTTTGGCCAAAGGGATGGGGATATCCGCTAAACGGTCGGAGCCATCCCGGCGGTCTCTATGGCGGATTTCCATCCTATCGTGAGGAGCTTCCTGGGGGTCAACCAGGTTTTCGGATTTTCCCCCCCTTCATCCCCCCTCCATACAAACGTGGTCTTTTTTTTGGAACAGCTACCTTTTAGCCCGGAAGGAGTCCACCCGGGCCAGACTCTTGCACCTCGTTGGAGAGAGGATGAGTTTCCGCATTTCAGGAAGGCATCGAACCCTCGGTGTACCGACCTGGTATGATGTCGGCGAGAGGTCCTCGGAAACCGTGAGGGATAGAAGGATGACGTTTACGGAATGTCATAGAGGGTCATCGGGGGTTACCAAATCGAGTCTCATCCCCATCCCGTTCATACATTTTTTTTTACACTCCATACATTTTTTTTTGGATTTTTCAAAGCGGGATACCTCCACAACGGTCGAGGATAGGGAGGTGGTCTCTTCGGCGGACGACCATCGCTCCTCGAGGTCCAACGGCCAGGACCTTCACCCTCCCCCCACCTGTCCCCCTTCACCCCCCCTCCGTACTAAATTACCACTTTCGGCCAAAAGGATGGTGATACCCGCTAAACGGTCGGAGCTATCCCGGCGGTCTCTATGGCGGGCTTCCATCCCTCCGTGAGATGCTTCCTCGGGGCTATCCCGCTTTTCCGGTTTCTCCCCCCTTCATCCCCCCTCCATACAAATTTTTAGTTTTCTGGAACGGCTGCCATTTTCCCAGGAAGCAGTCGACTCGGGGTGGGTCGTTTCTATCCCATGTTATAGGAGGTGACCTCGTGAGTTCCTCAGACTACCTCAACCCTCGGTACACCGACCTGGTATAAAGTCGGTGAGAGGTCCTCGGAAACTACGAGTCGCAGAGGGGCGGGGTTTACGGAATGTCATAGAGGGCCATCGGGGGTCACCAAATTGTCGCCCATCCTCATCCCCGCCCGTACATTTTTTTTACACTCCATACAACCTTTTCGAAATTTCCAATCCACTTAAATCCCAAACGGTGCGACCCTATCCCTGCGATCGCTGCGGAGGATAGGGATCGCTCCCCGAGCTCCACCGGCCGGGACCGTCACCCTCCCCCCACCTGCCCCCCTTCACCCCCCCTCCATACAAAATTACCACTTTTTCAGAAAGGGATGAGGATATCCGCCAAACGGTAGGATCTATCCCGACGGTCTCTATGGCGGGATTCCATCCCTCCGTGAATTGGTTCCTCGGGGCTATCCCGCTTTTCCGGATTATCCCCCCTTCATCCCACCTCCATACAAATTTTTTTGTTTTTTTTGGAACGGCTACCTTTTCACCCGGAAGGAGACGCCGGAGGAATCCCCATTGTAGCGGATCGGAGAGGGGGTGGCTCACTGAGCACCAGAACAGTACCAAAGGTTGAGGATCGCGACCTGGTGAAAATTCGGCGACGGGATCTCGGAAACTGTAAATCGCAGAGGAGTGGGGTTTGCGGGATGTCATAGAGGACCATCGGGGGTCACCACGACGCGACCCCCCCACTCCTCCCCCCTTCGGACCCCCTCCATACGAAATCCCACTATGTTAGGGATCTTTCACCCTTAAGAGACGGCGGTCGACGCGTCGCGGAGGGCCACGAGGTCGGGGTGCGCGAAAGACGAGGAGGGGGGAGCCGTGGGGGGGAGGAGAGCGCGCAGCGCGACCCTCCCCCCCCGGCCTTCCCTCCGAGGATTTCGCGCACCCCGACCTCGTGGCCCGGAGCGGCGCTGAGGGTCTGCCGGGGCGCCGAAAAAGTAAAAATTTTGATCCCCCCCTCGAACCCCCCGGCCGTATCTCGGAAACGGCGCGCCGCAGCCGGGTCGCGTTTGGGGTCGTCGGAGACGTCTCGGTGAGACGAATTTTTTGGTGGCGACAAAATTTCGAAATTCGCATTTTTGAACTTTTTCGAAAATATCTCGGGAGCGGTGCGTCGCGGACCACTCGTGTCGGTGCTCATTTGAGAGGTCTCGGGGAGACGGATTTTTTGCAATAGACCAAATATCACAATTTGATATTTGCGGTCTACTCGGTAGACCGTCGGTAACCGTGGCAGGCAGACCCCCCGTGTTGGGTATCATTTGAACGGTCTCGACGAGGACAATCCATTTACACCATCCCCCTTCCCCTCCCCCCTCTCTCCCACCCCCGAAACGTCACGAAATACAATACTTATATCCAAATCCTTACCAAAACAATTCTAAAGACCAAAAACCATACCTAAACAATTTACAAGAGCGACTCCAAAACCACAGCAAAACCACTCGAGGGGCTCCCCCCCCGCGGGCTGCTTGCAGTCCGCGGCCGCACGCAAAAACTAGTTAACAACTATAAAGCTGAAATACCACTGACTGACTGATCTACTGACCTTAACTTCGGGGAAGCAGTCACCTGGGGATTCCCCTTTGTGGCGGATCGTGGTCTACGGATAAAGTTGTCGAGAAATTAATTCAAAGACCTCGGTACACCTCCCTGGTAAAAAGTTGGCGACGGGATCTCGGAAGGTACGGGAGCTAGAAAGTGGAAATTTGCGAAACGTCATAGAGGGTCCCCGGAGGTTACCAAATCGCGACTCATCCCTATCCCGTCCATACATTTTTTTTACACTCCATACAACTTATTCTATGGCGGATAACTCCGAAAGTGTCGAGGATAGGGAGGCGGTCTCTTCGGCGGACGGTCATCGTTCCTCGAGGTCCAACGGCCTGGACCTTCATCCTCCCCCCACCTGCCCCCCTTCACCCCCCCTCCATACGAAATTGCCGCTTTTGGCCAAAGGGATGGGGATACCCGCTAAACGGTCGGAGCTATCCCGGCGGTCTCTATGGCGGGTTTCCATCCTACCGTGAGGTGCTTCCTGGGGGTCAACCAGGTTTTCGGATTTCCCCCCCCTTCACCCCCCCCTCCATACAACGTGGTCTTTTTTTGGAACAGCCACCTTTTCGCCCGGAAGGAGTCCACTCGGGCCAGACTCTTGCACCTCGTTGGAGAGAGGATGAGTTTCCGCATTTCAGGTAGGCATCGAACCCTCGGTGTACCGACCTGGTATGAAGTCGGCGACGGGATCTCGGAAGGTATGAGAGCTAGGAAGGGGTGGTTTACGGAATGTCATAGAGGGTCATCGGGGGTTACCAAATCGAGTCTCATCCCCATCCCGTCCATACATTTTTTTTACACTCCATACAAATTTTTTGGATTTTTCAAAGCGGGATACCTCCACAACGGTCGAGGACAGGGAGGCGGTCTCTTCGGCGGACGACCATCGTTCCTCGAGGTCCAACGGCCTGGACCTTCACCCTCCCCCCACCTGTCCCCCTTCACCCCCCCTCCGTACTAAATTACCGCTTTCGGCCGAAGGGATGGGGATACCCGCCAAACGGTCGGAGCTATCCCGGCGGTCTCTATGGCGGGCTTCCATCCCTCCGTGGGATGCTTCCTCGGGGCTATCCCGCTTTTCCGGTTTCTCCCCCCTTCATCCCACCTCCATACAAATTTTTATTTTTTTGGAACGGCTGCCATTTTACCGGGAAGCAGTCGACTCGGGGTGGTCGCTTCTATCCCACGTTATAGGGGATGACGTCTCGAGTTCCTCAGACGACCTGAACCCTCGATACACCGACCTGGTATAAAGTCGGTGAGAGGTCCTCGGAAACTACGAGTCGCAGAGGGGCGTGGTTTACGGAATGTCATAGAGGGCCATCGGGGGTCACCAAATTGTCACCCATCCTCATCCCGCCCGTACATTATTTTTACACTCCATACAACATTTTCGAAATTTCCAATCCACTTAGCTCCCAAACGGTGCGTCCTATCCCGGCGATCGCTTTGGAGGATAGCGATCGCTCCCCGAGCCCCACCGACCGGGACCATCGCTCTCCCCCCACCTGCCCCCTTCACCCCCCCTCCATACGAAATTGCCACTTTTGGCCAAAGGGATGGGGATATCCGCCAAACGGTAGGAGGTATCCCGGCGGTCTCTATGGCGGGCTTCCATCCCTCCGTGGGATGGTTCCTCGGGGCTATCCCGCTTTTCCGGTTTCTCCCCCCTTCATCCCGCCTCCATACAAATTTTTAGTTTTTTTTGGAACGGCTACCTTTTCACCCGGAAGGAGTCGCCGGCGGAATCCCCATTGTAGCGGATCAGAGATGGGGTGGCTCACTGAGTACCAGAACAGTATCAAAGGTTGAGGATCGCGACCTGGTAAAAATTCGGCGACGGGATCTCGGAAACTATAAATCGCAGAGGGGCGGGGTTTGCGAAATGTCATAGATGGTCATCGGGGGTCACCACGTCGCGACCCCCCCACTCCCCCCTCCCCTTCGGACCCCCTCCATACGAAATCCCACTATGTTAGGGATCTTTCGCCCTTAAGAGACGGCGGTCGACGCGTCGCGGAGGGCCACGAGGTCGGGGTGCGCGAAAGACGAGAAGGGGGGAGCCGCGGGGGGAAAGGGGAGCGCGCAGCGCGACCCTCCCCCCCGGCCCTCCCTCCGAGGATTTCGCGCACCCCGACCTCGTGGCCCGGAGCGGCGCTAAGGGTCTGCCGGGGCGCCGAAAAAGTAAAAATTTTGATCCCCCCCTCGAACCCCCCGGCCGTATCTCGGAAACGGCGCGCCGCAGCCGGGTCGCGTTTGGGGTCGTCGGAGACGTCTCGGCGAGACGAATTTTTTGGTCGCGACGAAATTTCAAAATTCGCATTTTTGGACTTTTTCGAAAATATCTCGGGAGCGGTGCGTCGCGGACCACCCGTGTTGGTATTCATTTGAGAGGTCTCGGGGAGACGGATTTTTTGCAATAGACCAAATATCACAATTTGACATTTGCGGTCTACTCGGTAGACCGTCGGTGACCGTGGCAGGCAGACCCCCCGTGTTGGGTATCATTTGAACGGTCTCGACGAGGATAATCCATTGGACACCATCCCCCCCTTCCCCCTCTCCCCTCCACTACCCCGAAACGTCACGAAATACAAAACATATCCAAATCCTTACCAAAACAATTCAAAAGACCAACACCCAAACCAAACCAAGACAATTTACAAGAGCAAACACAAAACCACAGCAGAACCACTCGAGGGGCTCCCCCCCCCGCGGGCTGCTTGCAGTCCGCGGCCGCACGCAAAAACTAGTTAACAACTATAAAGCCGAAATACCACTCACTCACTTAGATACTCATAAAGTTCTCCGGGAAGGAGTCACCTGGGGATTCCCCTTTGTGGCGGATCGTAGTCTACGAGGAAAATTATCGACAAATTAATTCAAAGACCCCGGTACACCTCCCTGGTAAAAAGTCGGCGACGGGATCTCGGAAGGTGCGAGAGCTAGAAAGTGGAAATTTGCGAAACGTCATAGAGGGTCATCGGGGGTTACCAAATCGAGTCTCATCCCCATCCCGTCCATACATTTTTTTTATACTCCATACGAATTTTTTGGATTTTTCAAAGCGGGATACCTCCTCAACGGTCGAGGATAGGGAGGCGGTCTCTTCGGCGGACGATCATCGTTCCTCGAGGTCCAACGGCCTGGACCTTCATCCTCCCCCCAGCTGCCCCCCTTCACCCCCCCTCCATACGAAATTGCCACTTTCGGCCAAAGGGATGGGGATACCCGCTAAACGGTCGGAGCTATCCCGGCGGTCTCTATGGCGGGTTTCCATCCCACCGTGAGGTGCTTCCTGGGGGTCAACCAGGTTTTCGGATTTCCCCCCCCTTCATCCCCCCTCCATACAACGGGGTCTTTTTTTGGAACAGCTACCTTTTAGCCCGGAAGGAGTCCACCCGGGCCAGACTCTTGCAACTCGTTGGAGAGAGGATGAGTTTCCGCATTTCAGGAAGGCATCGAACCCTCGGTGTACCTACCTGGTAAAAAGTCGATGAGAGGTCCTCGGAAACCGTGAGGGATAGAAGGATGAGGTTTACGGAATGTCATAGGGGGTCATCGGGGGTTACCAAATTTAGTCTCATCCCCATCCCGTTCATACATTTTTTTTACACTCCATACAAATTTTTTGGATTTTTCAAAGCGGGATAACTCCACAACGGTCGAGGATAGGGAGGCGGTCTCTTCGGCGGACGATCATCGCTCCTCGAGGTCCAACGGCCTGGACCTTCGTCCTCCCCCCACCAGTCCACCTTCACCCCCCCTCCATACAAAACTACCACTTTTGGCCAAAGGGATGGGGATACCAGCTAAACGGTCGGAGCTATCCCGGCGGTCTCTATGGCGGGCTTCCATCTCTCCGTGGGATGTTTCCTCGGAGCTATCCCGCTTATCCGGTTTCTCACCCCTTCATCCCACCTCCATACAAATTTTTAGTTTTCTGGAACGGCTGCCTTTATCCCAGGAAGCAGTCGACTCGGGGTGGTCGCTTCTATCCCACGTTATAGGGGGTGACGTCGTGAGTTCCTGAGACGACCTGAACCCTCGGTACACCGACCTGGTATAGAGTCGGTGAGAGGTCCTCTGAAACTACGAGTCGCAGAGGGGCGGGGTTTACGGAATGTCATAGAGGGCCATCGGGGGTCACCAAATTGTCGCCCATCCTCATCCCGCCCGTACATTTTTTTTACACTCCATACAACCTTTTCGAAATTTCCAATCCACTTAAATCCCAAACGGTGCGACCTATCCCTGCGATCGCTTCGGAGGATAGGGATCGCTCCCCGAGCTCCACCGGCCGGGACCGTCACCCTCCCCCCACCGGCCCCCCGTCACCCCCCCCTCCATACAAAATTACCACTTTTTCAGAAAGGGATGGGGATATCCGCCAAACGGTAGGAGGTATCCCGACGGTCTCTATGGCGGGATTCCATCCCTCCGTGAAATGGTTCCTCGGGGCTATCCCGCTTTTCCGGATTATCCCCCCTTCATCCCACCTCCATACAAATTTTTAGTTTTTTTTGGAACGGCTACCTTTTCACCCGGAAGGAGTCACCGGAAGAATCCCCATTGTAGCGGATCGGAGAGGGGGTGGCTCACTGAGTACCAGGACAGTACCAAAGGTTGAGGATCGCGACCTGGTAAAAATTCGGCGACGGGATCTCGGAAACTGTAAATCGCAGAGGAGCGGGGTTTGCGGGATGTCATAGAGGACCATCGGGGGTCACCACGTCGCGACCCCCCCACTCCCCCCCCACCCTTCGGACCCCCTCCATACGAAATCCCACTATGTTAGGGATCTTTCGCCCTTAAGAGACGGCGGTCGACGCGTCGCGGAGGGCCACGAGGTCGGGGTGCGCGAAAGACGAGGAGGGGGGAGCCGCGGGGGGAAAGGGGAGCGCGCAGCGCGACCCTCCCCCCCGGCCATCCCTCCGAGGATTTCGCGCACCCCGACCTCGTGGCCCGGAGCGGCGCTGAGGGTCTGCCGGGGCGCCGAAAAAGTAAAAATTTTGTTCCCCCCCTCGAACCCCCCGGCCGTATCTCGGAAACGGCGCGCCGCAGCCGGGTCGCGTTTGGGGTCGTCGGAGCCGTCTCGGCGAGACGAATTTTTTGGTCGTGACAAAATTTCGAAATTCACATTTTTGGACTTTTTCGAAAATATCTCGGGATCGGTGCATCGCAGACCCCCCGTGTTGGTGCTCATTTGGGAGGTCTCCGGGAGACGGATTTTTTGCAATAGACCAAATGTCACAATTTGACATTTGCGGTCTACTCGGTAGACCGTCGGTAACCGTGGCAGGTAGACCCCCCGTGTTGGGTATCTTTTGAAAGGTCTCAACGAGGACAATCCATTTACACCATCCCCCTTCCCCTCCCCCCTCTCTCCCACCCCCGAAACGTCACAAAATACAAAACATATATCCAAATCCTCACCAAACCAATTCTAAAGACCAAAAACCATACCTAAACAATTTAAAAGAGCAAATATCTACTACAGCAACACCACTCGAGGGGCTCCCCCCCCGCGGGCTGCTTGCAGTCCGCGGCCGCACGCAAAAACTAGTCTATATATATAAAAATGAATCCCCATTTCCCTTGGTCACGGCATCACGCGTGAACGGGTAGACCGATTTTAATTCGGTTTTCACTAATGGAAAGAGGGATAAACGGGGAATGTTCTTATATATAAAAATTGCACCCCGGGCGAAGCCGGGGGCGGGTCGCTAGTTATTAAATAACTTCTTTTTAACAAATCTTTTGAATCTAGGTTGTGGTTTTCTAAATAGGTAAATATTGGAGAGATTACCCTATCCCGATAACCCCCTATTCTATGACATATCGCAACCTCCTGGCCCTCACGGTTCCCGAGATCCAGTCGCTTGACTTTTTACTAGGTCGGTATAACGAGGATTCAGGATTTTTCTGGTGCTTATTAAGTAACCTCCTCTACGACTGGCTATAATTGAGTCAATAATGTGTCAGTGGTATTTCAGCTTTATGTTATAGTAAGTAAGTAAAGTAAAGTAATAGAAAAAAGGGTGTTTACGATTTTTTTTAGATATTAAATTGTTTAGTGCTAAGCTAAGAAAGATAGCATATGAAATTTCTAAAATTAAAGCAACGGCCATTAGCAGTTTTTTCAATATCGAGTGGTCAGTATGGACCAGGCAAGCGTTAAATTATTTATTTATTTTATTTACTTAAATAATTTCGTCTTGTTCGTCCTTTAAACTTTGCGTATAAATAGGTTGGAATAACATATCGTGTTTAAGTACCATATATATTTTATTCATAGCTCTATTCATTTAGTAATTATATACTTAAGATCTAAGTAAAAGCATCATAGATATTAGATCTACTTAGGGTATTCATCTTAAGTAAAGGAGTAAGAATACATTTGAAGTAATTGGACGTCAAAATTGTTAAATAAAGCCTAATTTCAGTGTTAAACAAGCCTCATTCAATAAGTTCCATTTTTGATTGAAAATCTTCAATTTTGCTTTTAAGTTTGTAAAAGCAATCCCATAGGAACTTAACACTTTTTCAGGATAAGAAGTATTCCATATTATGTTAACACAGGCAATAAACAATCTGTGTGTCAATTTTCATCGAAATCCGTTTGGCCATTTTTGCGTGATGGAGTAACAAATAAACATATAATTTAAACTTTCGTATTTATAATATTATTGGGATGAATTCATAGACAAAAGGCAGTTGATGGACCGCTAGATGGCAGGTGGCTAACAGACCAGGTGAACGGATAAATAGAGAATGTAGTATGGAATCCCCATCTACTTTACTATGGTCTTCTGCGAGAATCTTATTTACTCTCACCATTTTCTGAGTTTGAAATGCAGTATTTATTACCTATCGCTCTAAAATATTTGGAGTCTAAATCAGAGGTTACCAGACTTTTTTCTCATATCAATGTGAAGATTAGATCCAGCTATGGAAATTTGCTTTGCGGCTGAGTTCCAACCAAGAATGGGGAGTTTTCTAAATGGAATAAGTGAAAATTGATTTTTTTTTCTGTCACCCCCATTTTTTTGTCACGCCAACGTAGACCCCCGTGCATCCCTGGGGGTCCACCTGGACCACTTTGGGAGCTAAGGGTTTAAATGATCAGGAAGTAGGCTGGCAGTCCACTTGATGGTAGATGGCAACCGTTCCCTGTTAACACAACCTTATTAAAAGGTAAGGAATAAGGGAATGAGCCGTGGCATCCTTTACTCACTCACAAAAACATAACAGCATAAAAACAGTTATTTCACGGTGGTCTTCTTTAAGGGGGTGTATACTGTCGCCAAACAGGATGTCCAGTTTATGAATGTGAAACAAAGTGTGTACAGTCTTTGTATGCTGTGGTAGCCTGTAAATGTGATTTGTACAAGCTGAACTATGTTATGCATTTTGTTTTGAGCTTTATGTGTACATTATTACGTTGGCTATCCATAATAATAAATAAAAAAAAAATAAAAAAAAGTTAATTAATGCTTTTGTCCAAATAAAGGAGGACCGAAGACCCCAGTTAAGCCTTCGGCGCAGAAGGGAGCTGCGAAGACTGCGCCACCGAAGCAGGCGGCCGCAGCCGCTGCCGCAGCCGGCATCAAAACACCTCAAGGCAAGAAGAAGAAGGGCCATAAGCATCAGCAGTATGAACTTATCGTTACTATTAATCTGGTAAGTTCCTTTTTTATATAACTAGCAACTAGCTCTTGCCCGCATCTGTTAACACTTGCGCCATCTATTGACGAGTTTAAGAAAAGAGTTTAACCGGATCTAATTTATGGGCATTTGCATTCATGCGGCATTTGTTTATTAGGTATCTTTGGAAGATTTCTCCTCTCGTAAAAAAAAAGGATCTAACTAAGGTGTGATCGAGCAATGATTATATAGTAATAGTTGATCTGCGGTTGCGGCATTTATCGAATAAATTTTATCGTTGAGATGAAGATACATATGTATCCGTTCAAAACGTAATCGAGGAAAATTAAGTTGGCGTCTAACCATACCTACGTTATACAGTCAGGCAACGAATGTACTTGCGTAGAGCAACGTTCGGCGAACTCGCTTTAGTTTGCAGGCTCGCACATTGAGCGTTGCCAGACTGTATGACGTAAGTATGGTTAGACTGGTTATAGATTTTCTTTTTAATATATAAATAAATACTAAGAGACTTAGAGGTCCATACACAAAATAAATATAAATATTAAACAAAAATACAAACAGTACTGTAATTAAAATCTACTTACTAAATAAACATTTTAAAGTTGAATTAAGAAATATACATTGAACCATGATAAATATTCAAGAAACTATTGAAAGCTTATTTCGCAGTTTAATCCTATAATTAGACAAACTGCTACAAAAAACATTCGTATCCATAAATTTGTTATTGTATGTGTCAACGCTACGTCTGTAAAAGTTATTACTGGTGTAAATCGTTTTATATACAGGAACAGTCTTAGTGAGTTATGAAAAAGTTTTTCAGTGCACCTAACAAAAATTTAAACTTTTTTTTTAAATTTAAATATAAAAACAAAAAATACTCTAGTTAATATTAGTTAACATAATGTAATTATTTGTGTGAACTCATAAGGCTTACACTGTATATTGTCTCTGTGTTATACTGAGCAGATAGGTGATCACGTTTTGTAACAATATCAAAAAGTTTAATATACTAATACATACTTCTGAAAGTAATGTAAATTATGAACAAATTATTTGCCGGCGCACCCCCTCTCACCCCTCTCACTCTGTCTTTATTAACACACTCTTAATTAATGTTAACCTCGCTCAAGAGGAGAGGGCTATTATGCTCGGGGTTACACTGCGAGATCGAATCACAAATGAGGTGATCCGTAGACGAACGAAAGTTACCGATATAACCCGGAGAAGCCTTTTGCAGCCACTTGCAGCCTAAACTGCTGCAAAAGTGCGCTGCCGACGCAGTAGGATTAAGGATAAGGGATTAGGAGTGGATAAGGAAATGGGCCCTGGCATCCCTTATTCACTCACCGAAACACAACAGCACACTGCTATTTCACGGTGCTGTTATTTCACGGTGGTCTTCTGTAAAGGGGTGGTTACTGCCGGCAGACGGGCTGCCCAAATGACTGCGAAACGCAGTGTGCCCTGCCACTACTTTCCAAATCCAGACCAGAGCCAAATTTGAAAAGTTGTTTTTCAACGTTGACCCTGCCGGGAATCGAACCCGGGAACTCTAGAACAGAGCGTTAAGGCAAGCACCCTAATCACTCATCCAACGGACTCATCATGAATGTTGTTGGTATTTTATTATATATTTTTAAATACATTATCAAACAACTTGTCTTATGCTTTGCCAATCTAAAGTAATCACCAGTCGGTCCGGATTTCGACTAGAGTGGGGATGTCTTTTGCTTTTTCGATAAACGCTTTTCGATGATTTTAAATATCGATAAACGCTTCTTAAACTACTTGACCGAATTTGTTGAATTTTTTTGTGTTTATTCGGGTCCCTGGGTGGTTTAGATTCACATTTGAACCCAGTAGGTGGCGCTGCGATTGGGATACAGTTTTTTTTTTCCGCTGGATCCGCTAGTTTATATAGAGATTAGCTATACTCAGCCACGATTCGCTGCGGCCCATACGGCGGCGGCGGCGTGCGTGTGGCGCGCGCGGTACAGGATACTGTTTATATATAACACTATTGATCATATCGTGATGTTTTATAACCTATATAGCCTTCCTCGGTGAATGGACTATTCAACACAAAAATATTTTTTCAATTCGAACCAGTACTTCCTGAGATTAGCGCGTTCAACCTACTAAACAAACAAACTCCTCATTGATCACAGAACACTTTCTTTACGTTGCTTGTACTTACAAGCGACGGTCGGTTCGGTACCTTCAAAAAGAATGTAAACCTTGCTTCTGCTTGCCTCCCTCTGTAACAAAAAGTTACACCTGTGTGCTACCACCCTTATATTACCAAACTGTGTTAGTAGAATAACTATTCACGTATGTCGTTCGTGTTTTATGAGAGTAGTAAACGACAGGGCGTGAACACGACTAACTTGATCACGCACACTTGAGACACTAACCACATCTTGTCATCGTAAAATGTATATTAATAAACTTCGTGTTTTGAAAAGATATTTAAAAAAATGCTCATTGAATCTTGAGGATGAACTATTGTGGCCTTCGGCTTTGCCCGTAGTGGATTTAAGTGTCGAAAAAACCGCATAGTAACAATTTTTTATCTATACTAGTATACTAGTCTATACTGTAACAATGTTATAGTTAAAAAGTTATATTAGAGTCTTTATTATATTATAATTAAAGAGAAAAGATTTGTATGTTGTATGTTTGTAATGAATAAACTCAAAGACTACTGGACCGATTTTAAAAATTCTTTCACCTATAGAAAGCTACATTTCCGAGCTCATATAGCCCAAGTCTTTTCAAGGTTCGAGTGAATAGGCATCTTCTGGGTGAGCTCGCTCCATCTTCGGCCTGATCCTTCCTACATGGATAGATGCTGGTCAAGAGCAAACCCATCTATAATAAAAAAAAATAAAAAAAAAAATAAAGCTACATTATAAGCGAGTAACATATGCTACCCAATAAAAGAGACATTTATAAAGAGATGCGGACTAAGTCGTGTGCAACAGCTAGTATATTATTTATTGGCTTTGTGGCCGCCCTCTTCCGATCGACAACTGAAATCCTCACCTCATCCTCAACGTTATATACGAGTACATTACAACAATATCATGGAGCATATCGTCATTGTCAAACTAAAATCTGCTATCTGCAAAAAGTGAGTTCAAAAATGCAACTTCTGAGATATTAATAAAAAACAGTTTCCCTGGAAAAATTTACATGAAGGTTTTTTTAAAATAATAGTTTTTATAAGTAACTTAAAACTTATACGTAAACTTTTAAACATGAAAGATAAATAGTTTTTTTATTATTTTGATAACAGAGTAAATTTTGAACATATCAGATTTTTATTCTTATTATTATTAAACTCTTTAAAGCAATAGTACAAAAGGCGGCCTTATCGCTTTACAGCGATTTCTTCCAGGCAACCTTAGGGTAAGGAATATTATATGAAAAAAAAACGGGACAAGTGCGAGCGTGAAGAAGGTTACCGTTCCGTACGATGTTACCTATCCGCACAATATTGCAATGAGTGATTTACCATGTTATTTTAATATCATGGACTTCTTATAGGTTTTCCTATAATCTATAAGTAGAAAACTAATTTCTGTATTTTTTTCGGAGATAAGGGGGGGAGGGATGGTCAATTTTCTTCAATTTTCTTGAATAACTTGGAAACTATTAATTTTAAAATTACAAAAAATACATTTAAGATCTTCACAACAAGACCTCCCGGTTGATATTATGTCACACGATGCAGTTTTCAAAAAAAATGTTTTATTTTTCCACCTTCCCCCCAAAAATGACCTCCCATATACAGATTTCATCTATTCACGTCACACCTCTGCGTTTGGGTCACAGAAATTGATATGTGTACCAAATTTCAACTTAATCGGTCTAGTAGATTCCGAGATAATTGACTGTGAGCGACGGACAGACGGACACACGAGTGATCCTATAAGGGTTCCGTTTTTTTATTCGGACGTACGGAACCCTAATAAAACAATGTGGGTGGTAAAACTCATCATAAACTTACATTCTAATAACTAAATACTAAAATACATAAATTGAATATACACAAATATTAATTCTTCTAGCTGCTTCACATAGCATATTTTATTTAAGAGGTCGTAGTTCGACAAATAGTGCTTGCTCATAAGCATTTAGTACCTAATTATTTTATACTAACGATAAAGCAGTGAACTTATTCACTAAGGTCAAAATGTTAGAATCTCAAAAAAGTATACACGACGATATTTACAAAGAGTGACGTATACGAATTTGATAGTATATACATATCTTTTTGAAGCCCGCGATTTCGTCCGCGTTGAAAATAAAAGATAAATAAGCGCCTGACGAAATCTGTAAAGTAATATAACGCCGGACATCTTTATTGCTGTTATAGATTTGTCAGGCGTTTAATCTCTATTTTTTAGATAGCTGGTGCAAGCGGGTTCTTCGCCCGCATGGAATATATAGTCTATGGCCATCCTGAAATTCTACACTATAACAGGGTATTTTAGTATATATGAAAAAAAATCTAAAAGTATATTATTGAGATAGCTTAGGCAAAAAGCAGTCGGAAAATGTTAGTTTTAGTTCGTAAAATAACAAAATAAATTTTAAAATTAAATTCAAAGTTTTCAGAATTTTTAGTCTGTTGAATAGTAGCTGCCATGTTTACGTCATACGGTTGTGTAAACAAAAAAGTGTCAGTCAATGCCATGTCAATTACCGGCGCATTTGTTTACACAGCCAACTGACGTCATGGCCACAGAGCAAAATGGTTTCCAGCGGTTTCGTCAAATTACGCGCGAAATTTGAAAATGTAAATTTTAAATGCATTTTTATTAAACTTATCGATTTAATAAAAATTTGGTGTTTTTTTTTAGTGCTTCATTAGCACTACAGAATCTAATTGAGACACTTTTTAAAAATGGGTGTAATACCCTATTCTATACTGAAATTCTATACCTCCTACATACAAACAAACGAACATAAAAACTTATCTCTTTATAATATTAGTTATAGATGAATAGAGTCCATCGGAATATTAGGTATGTGAGTTTAATTCATATTATTCAATATTACTGGCAGTAGGGGAGACCTGGGAGAGTTGACACAAAGGTAAGTTGACACAACTTCAATATCTCGGCAACTATAGGCATTAGAAGGTTAGCAACAACGTGGTTCTAACCCGCTGCTCCGTCGCTCCGACTAGTCTGTACACCCCATGACCGCCGCGCTACGGTTGTGGAGCTAGAGTGTCTGTGGCGAAAATTGCACGAAAAGTAAGTATTTCATCATTTCTTCGATGCCATTTATTTCCATGTTATATTATTTATTTTGTGATATGTATGGATTTGTTTTAAAGTGTAATTAACTAAGTTTAATATATTCAACTCATTTTTAAATTAAGTAATGACGTGTATTTTTAAAATAACAATGAAGCGTAACTAACCGTCAGTTTCAAGGGAGAGGTAAGTTGAAACACCTTGTTTCAACCCACCTCGTTTGTTTCACCTTTCCTCGGTTTCAATTTAATATTTTGAATTTGTATTTGTTTTTGTAGAATCCTGAACAAATATAAGCCCAAGACTGATAGAGGCGAAGTAAGCATCGAAACATAAGTATGATTTCGCCGCCGAAGAGGAGAAAGCAAAATCGTATAACTGAAATTATTCTTCTTTCCACTGCTTCATTAAAAAAAAAAAACTAAGCAAAATGTTAACGGCGATATTATGTGCATAATCTTATATTTAGGTACTCAAGAGGAAGAATAAATATTGGCCGAATATTTTGTAAATTGTGCAGCAACTAATTATGGACTGAGTACTAAAGATACAAGGCGACTGACTCAAAAGCATAACAAGAAATTCCCACCTTCATGGGAAAGCAATAAGATAGCTGGAGAAGTATGGTTGAAACTTTTTATGCAACGACATTCTTCACTCCCTTTGCGAACTCCTCAAGCGAACAGCTTTGCCAGGGCGACTAGCTTCAAGGAAGCAAATGTGAAATTGCTTTTCGACAATTACAGTTTTTAGTTTTGGATAAGTAGGTAGGTACTTATAAATTTTCACCCTCTGATATTTGGAATATGGAAAAAACAGGAATTGCAATAACAGTCCAAAAACCTAACAGAGTAATCGCCCTCAAAGGAGACAAACAAGTCATCAGCCAAGAGAGGGACGTTGGTTACAGTGGCCTTATCTGTAAATGCTTTAGGACTAAGGATAAACTAACTTATGATGAGCCTTATTACCAATAATAAATAAAAATAATATTAGTATAAATTCAAAGATTTTACTGCTGATTGAAGATCTAAACTACTTATATTGACATTAAAATGTTGAATAGTATTATATAAGTGCAAAGATTGTGCTGCTGATTGATCTCAAGACATTTATTTTGATATTAAAACGTTTTTAATCTCTTCATTGCGTTTTTTTGTCCTTAAAAGCTTAACCTTTCTCTATGTGTCAACTTACCTAGGTACCTGTTTCAACTTATCTCGATACTAGGAGGGTTGAAACAGACTGACTTGATGTAGAAAAACCATATTTTTAAATAGTTATAACTGTTAATTAATTATTTTTTTGAGATTCTTAATTAAAGGATGAAATTGGCTTCCTAATAATACATTCTTCGCAAAGCCAGCTCATTTAATGAAGTAGTAATGTCCGAATACGTAAATTTTGTGTCAACTCTCCTAGGTCTCCCCTACTATTTATTAAATATGTTTAACGCCTGATCATTCATAGATTCATGCGTCGTTCGTTCGTACCGCAATTAGTAGATTTCCATTCGCAAATAGATGCCAATTTCATTAAAATATCATTATTTCGTTCAATGAATTCTAAAATTAGCCAAGTCTGTATTTGTTGGCTTTGTGACAGATATTATAAATAGGTACAGTCGTACCACATCCGATGATGTTTGTTTTTATTATTTCTTTTAGGATATGTTTTCTTGACATTGGTTACACTGTATTCTGAAGGTCACAGGAAAAAATACACAGAATAAAGTGTGTTATGTGCTAAGAATAAAGATTATGATGATATGATGATTTTTTTTAATAGTACTTATGTACCTAATACATGTCTGGAATTAAAGTACATATATGATATATATACAATATTTAATTGACTATAAAATATGATCAACAAGCCGATTTCATTAAAATTTCGCTTCGTCGCGACTTCGTCCGCGTTAAAAATAAAAAATATAACACTATTGGTGGCGCCATCTATTATAATAACAATAGAATTAGGTGAAGCGGCGACATCTATCGGTAGCATACTTGTGTGTAGTATGCTTCAAATTGCAAACCTAAGGGAACCTAAGGATAAAACCTTGTATACCTTGTAAACCTTGTATCATTCTGTTGATAGATGAAAACCGCATTAAAATCCATTAGTTTTTGAGATTATAGCGAACATAGATAGAGATAGACGCGGCGGGTCAGAGGATTTTGTTTTATAAAATGTATCATTTATAATTTTATGATTTGAATTTAAATCGGCAATTTCCTGCGACTTTTCATAAGAAAATAATTTTAAGAATTGCCTGACTCTATGACGTAAGTATGGTTAGACCACGGTTAGACTGTGGTTGAGCGGAGCGGAGATGAGTAAATAACAAGATTTTATTAGTTGTTTCTAACAAATCTCCGCTTCGCTCGTTTCGCCTCTGCTTTAGTGGAGACCGCCCTAACGCCGTGACTCATAGGTCCTGAGTTCGATTCCCTGCAGAGCCAACTTTGGAAAAGAACTTTTCAAAGTCCACTCTGGTGGTCTAAGTGCAAGGTTCCGTCCGCTGTCCGTTGTATTTTTATCCCATAACACAAGTATAAAGTGCTTACTTTGAGGATCACACAATTAGTGTATCGTATAAGTATAAAATATTTCATAATTCGCTAAACACAAGCAATAAAAGGTACACATTGAATCGTTTTAGCAGAAAAATCAACTTTTGGCAACAGAACTTGACGACTCCATAACTTTTCCCGCCAAAACTAACTCGTTGCAAATGAAATGATACCCGCCTGCCAAAATCACACAGTAAATAGTTTTCATAGAACATCTACAATGACCGCGTTTTATATTATAGATTCATTCCTTTTGCGAGCTACGAGTAATATAATAAAGGTGAAAACGGGTTGAACACGTTAAACTCTAGAATTGGATTAAAAAAAGCCTTTAATAGCCTTTTTCTTGAGAAAGATTAAAGGCTATTTTATAATCATGCTATGACTCTTAGAAAGGCAAGCAAAATGATAAAATTACAGAAAGAAAGCTAAGCGTTCACGGGACGAGAAACTATCATTGCCGTGAAGAGCCGACATGTGAATGCCTTTGTCAATTTAATTTCGAGAAACCGCGAGATACAGCTAGTACTGAATAAAGGCGTTTAGTGAAATTTTGCTTCAAGTAGGGTAATCTACGCTTTTAAAGCATTTTAATCTACTTTAAATTTAAATTTAATCCACCAACTAATTATTCCTCTTTCCTCAAATTAATAGGTTCTTATTATCTTACCTTTTTTTCAAAATTTTCTTTATTTTCATTTATACACATTTTTCCAATTTCATTTGTGTCTATTTGTGTCTGTATGTTTATTTGTATGAACTATCTAATAATATGTGAAATGCATACAATATACCATAATAAAATGACTACATATTATCTATCTGCGTGGTTATGTCACAGAGCAGTGTAGAAAGGTATTTTCTGACGTTAAGTACATAAGTTAGTAAGTAATTAATTTGGATGTGTTAATGTCTTCTTAATATTATTCATTAACACTTATTTATAAAATTTGTTTGTTTTAGTTGTGTTACGTGCGGGGTGAGTTAAAATGTCGTGTAAGGGTGGAACGAACTATTTATTTTCACAAACCAAGGTTACTTCTAAAATCACTAAACTTATCCGATGAAACGGTTAAACTTGCCAAAAGTCGTCAATGATTCCCTTAATGTGCCACCGGTTCACAGCAGGTAACTTCGCAAAAGCTCCGAGATTCGTTTTCGAATCACTTGTTAGCTCACAAACTGACTCATCTCGCCCGTTGCTAAAAATATTTGATTTTTTTTACATATAATTATTATTACCTACTTTATCTCCATATTCCCTATCCCTTCCTAATCCTCTATGTATAAACGGTGCCCGCGCCTGACTAAATATATGATCAATGTAACACCTAACATCTTTATTGCAGTTATAGTCTTGCCAGGCGTTACATGATCCCTCGGGAACAATACTTTTTTGTGAATGAAAGGTACTCTATGTCCTTTCCTGCATCCTTGACAAGGTTTATGCAAAATTTAATGATGATCGGTTCAGCGGTTTAGGCGTGAAAAGCTAACAGACAGACAGAGTTACTTTCAGTAACTACTTAGTACTACTTAGTATTGTACTTGCATTAGTAGGGATTATACTATGGTCGGCAGCGCACTTGCAGCACCTGTGACGTTACTTGTATTATAGGCGACAGTAGCCATCTGCCATCAAATGTACGGCCAGCATAATTATATATGATCAAATACATAATTCTAATTTTGTCTATACTTATCTTAAAAATAAAATAAAGAAAAATTTTCTCTGAACGTCAATAATATAACTAGAAATTAAAATTGACACCATTGTAGAACAGTCGCGTTAGTAGTTATAGCGCGCGAAATTCTAATTTTAAATGTAAGAGTTCTATATCTGAGCTGACAATGTCGCGTCGCGCCTGTCATTACTGACCGATCTGATAAAGTTCGTTATAATTTCAAAAGGAGTTTCGATAGTACTGTTTTTTTTTTAATTGAAAAATAGTCACTTCGAAAAGTTTATTTGGTTAGAAAAGTAAATATTTATAAGTGGACAAAAAACTTTAGTGCGAAACATTTTTATGTTCTGTGTGATATTGTGTTAGTTATAATTATTAAACTGAATTGTATTTAAATGTGAAAATGGCTAGAATAGTGGCAACAGACGATATTTATAATAAAGAATATAGAAGATTACGCCGGTTAACAAGTGATCTGGCCACGCAACAGGTTTCCGTAGGTATTTTTTTTTATTGTACTCGATTTAATGCATACAATTTCCTGCATCGAAATTTTGAACGTGGTCATGAGGATATTCAAAATTTGTGACAAATTTCTACTATTTTTTATTGATTTAAGATAGAATAATTGGAAATGGACTCGTTGTCGCTTATTTTTTTGGTAAGTGGCTATTACTAAAAGCAACGCTAGAAATGCGTTTCTGAATTTAGTAGGACACAAAAAAATAAAAACGGGACAAGTGCGAGTTGAACTCGCGTGAAGAGGGTTATATATGATGGACTTCTTATAGGTCTTATAGGTTATAGGTAGAAAACTAATTTTTGTATTTTTTCAAAATTTTGGGTTCAGTAGTTTCGGAGATAGGGGGGGGGGGGAGGAGAATTTTCAGACAGACGGACGTACAGAACCCTAAAAATTAGGAGGGTTTTGGCCATCTGGCATCCCCATTAACGGAAACACAACAGCATACCTTTCCCTATCCCTTCCTAATCCTTTATCCTAAATCCTAGGATGGTCTGCAGCGCACTTGTTGCACCTGTGACATTTGCTTATGTTATAGGCGACGGTAATGACATACCATAAAGCTTGCCGTCAACCTGTCTGAAGATTTTTATATAAAAAAACACATGTGCTGGGTTTTTTATGTAGTTAAGGGGTGGTTACTGGCGCGATAATGGAACTGTCTTATTTTTGGGCTTACACCGTGGATTTGACATGTATTTTTTTAAATGTTAAGATCGACAGACAGGCTGACGATCCACTTGATGGTACATAGGTAGCTACCGTCGCCTATGACACAAACAACGCCTCAGGTGCTGTAAGTGCGCTGCCCACTACAGTAGGATTAAGGATAGGGATTGGATAGAAGAATGGGCTCTGGCATCCCATTCTCCTAATCAGTCAACGTTGAATTTCTGTATCGAGCTTCCAAAAATGAAAAACGTTCATGTTCATGTTTGCTTTTATTCTTATCTATTATCTTATCTTTTATCTTATCTTCTTATCAGCATACTTGCAACACCAATTAAATACTTATTTTGTGAAAACATTGCGAATTCTAAAATTATTGTTTTTTTTTATTTGGTCCTAATATTGCACTGTGTACCTACTACTATCTATGTAAGTTGTCAAAAAGCTATCCATATAATCTAACACGTTGTTTTTATCTTTTCTTTTCAGTCAGAATATGGCCTCACCGAGGAACAAGTAGCAGGTAAATAAATTATTTAATATTATAAAACATAAAAATGAAGCCAACATTTTAATTTTGTAGAAATGAGATTAATTAGTTTTGTACGGAGATCGGATCATCAGTGTATGGTATTTTCGTTTTCACGGTTGAAACTTGTACCATTAGGTATGAAGAAGTTATAGATTTTATTGAGAAAATATCCTGTAATTTGGTAATGGGATTTTATAGAAATTTAAGTTTGTAAGTATTAAAAAATTCGAACTGCGGACTGACTCGAACGACCTATCGAATATGTGCTTCGCGCTCAATGTGTTTGTTAATTTTTTAAAAAAAAATTGAAGTTTGTTAATTTAAAAAAAAAAAGAAAGTTAAAAAAAATTGGTTTTTATTGAAGTCCTTTACTATTATTAAAAATATATTACTTATAGACTTAGTGTTCCTTTTATTAGCACATAGGAGACCTTATAGTGGTCTATAGATTTTTAAATGAATTAAGAGTTCAATTAACAGAAAAAAATAAATGTCTTTCGAAAACTCGTTTTCCAATAGAAAAAATTAAACATTTTTTCTTTTATTGTTGATTTTCAGAATTTAAAGAGGCGTTTATGCTGTTTGACAAAGACGAAGACGGCGTCATAAATATTTCCGAACTGGAAATTGTAATGCGATCGTTGGGACAGAGACCTTCAGGTAAATAATTATTTTCCTAATTAACTGCTTACCATTTTTAACAATTTGCGCAATTTGTCCGCATTACTTAAAGTTAAGTTGGATAAGACAGCGAAGGGCTCTTCGCTCGGTACGGATGGGTAGAAACTTTATCCAGTGGACGCGATTACTTTGAAATCCGTGTTTGAAATAATCTCCCTTTCGAGGTGTTTCCACCCATTCTCATACCTATATTCCAAGTATAGTTACAGTATGGGCTTCTTCAAGCTGCAGATCAGCAGCCACCTAAAATCAAGTGCCTGTTACCTTTTATAATATACTAGAAGTTACACGCGACTTCGTCTGCGTCTTTTTATAAAATATTACTCGCTGATAATGTAGCTTTCTATAGGTGAAAGAATTTTTAAAATCGGTTTAGTAGTTTTTGAGTTTATTCATTACAAACATAGATACAAAAAAATTCTTTATAATATTAGTATGTTTATACATACTAATATTATAAATTACTAGCGTTCCGCCCCCAGCTTCGCCCGGGGTGCAACTTTTATATATAAGAACATTCCCCGTTTATCCCTCTTTCCATTAGTGAAAACCGAATTAAAATCGGTCTTCCCGTTCACGCGTGATGCCGTGACCAGGAGAAATGGGGATTCATTTTTATATATAAGATTATATTATGTTTATGAGTATGAGTATGAATATGAGTATGAGTATGAGTATGAGTATAGATTATTCGTGGAAAACGGCAATTTTGTATGGAGGGGGGAGAAGGGCGAAGATGGGGAGGGTAAGTAGCTTAATATGTTACTCGCTAATAATGTAGCTTTCTATAGATGAAAGAATTTTTAAAATCGGTCCAGCAGTCTTTGAGTTTATTCGTTACAAACATACAAAAATACATAAATACAAATCTTTTCTCTTTATAATAAATTTTAGTATAGATAAAAAGGTATCAATTGAAATACGATTATTTATTAAATATTTTATTAAAACCTGTACAGTGTAAATGTGGAACAACGAACAGTGTTGCCTAATGAAATCACACAATCTCGGTCCTTGTATTACTTTTGCGGTGTAAGATTTAAAATACACTAGTTAATTAATATCTTAGTGGTGACCGCTACTACAAATATTGTATTTCAATGTCATGTCGATTGCAATTTACTATAGACAGACTATAGACAAATTATTTTTTCTAAACTGTTTATGCTCATTTCTGCTCTTGATATTAACGAATAGGTATGTTTAGCATTTTCGACGCCTTCGCAAGGCTTCTTTGTATAAGAATTTACAATTTTTATTAATTTTATTTTTATTAAATTCTTTTAAGCTCATATATCCAACTAGTTTATAAGTTTATCTTAAAAAAAATCTAATCTTAACAAGAACTCATAGTCTTGAAATATTTATTATTTTTTTATTTATTTAATAATTCATTATTCGGGTTACTCAGTCAGACCCAATGTGTTAGTAAAATCTTAGAAAACCTTTTGTTAGTATACATACATTTATAGCATAAACATACAGATATTATATGCTTATATATATTTAAATAATGGAATAGTCCTTTCACTTCTGGGTTGGCGCGCTAAAATATAAGCCAATTGACGAGCCCGTTGGATGAGTGGTTAGGGTGCTGTTTCTGAACTTTTCAAATTTGGCTCTGGTCTGGATCTGGAAAGTAGTGGCAGGGCACACTACTTTTCAGGTTTGGGCAGCCCGTCTGGCGGCAGTAGCCGCACTTCCTTACAGAAGACCACCGTGAAATAACAGCACGTATGCTGTTGTGAGTGAATAAGGGATGCCAGTGGCCATTTTCCTATCGAATCCCTTAACCTACTGTAGTCGGCAACACACTTGCTGCAGCTCTGGCGTTGCTTGTGTCATAGGCGACGGTGGCTACCTACCATCAAGTGGTCAGCCTATCTGCCGATCCCGACATAAAAAAAAGAAGAAATGTTTGCAGCGTTGAATTGTTCGAATTGTTGATCCAATTCTGGGTGAGCTCGCTCCATCGTCGGATAGATGCTGGCCAAGGGCAAACCCATTTTCAATAAAAGAAAATAAGTGACTAAATACCCCGTACTGTAAAGTGCACCTCACAAAAATTATCTTCTTTTCTCTCTATAATTGTATAACAATAACAAGTGATGTCTTCTTCCTCTCATATCGCTATCATGTCTTGATGGAACACGGCGCTGTAGTCTACTGAGCCTGTTAGTCTTTAAAAAAATATCAAGAATTAGGGAGTCAATGAAGATGAATTGAACAACTTACATTCCAAAATTAAAAGTGATCATTGCCTCATTCCAAATTCTTTATTTAAATCGTACAACGTTTAGAGATAACGTGTCTACCATCACTATTCGGAACACAAATAAACAAACCACTAAAACTGGCCGAATAATAACTGTTTAACAAAACATTTGAAACCTTTGCCAAATGCCTCGTCACAATAAAAATCGTCACTTCAGCTATAAATACAGTGACTTGGGTTTGCATTATTTTTCAAAAATAGATACCAAGTATATTACTGTAAAGTTTTTTTTGCGTGAAATTAGTAATACAGCAGTGAAAATTGATTATAGCGACCGTTCAGGGTCCACAAAAATTGATCGTAATAAACGGACAGTCATTAGGTAAAAGCAATGTTAATTTGTTATAGGGTTTCGGCAGGGACCTTGCCATTTAGTCGTTGTAACCGATCTGTCGTTATAACCTAAGTCGTAATATCCGGTTTCTACTATATTAGTATTATTAACTAGCTGAGCCTGCAATTTCGTACGCGTGGTTTTCGGTATAGCGCGCAATTTTTTTGTTTGTCAAATTGGAATTTGCCGGAAGCTTGCTACATCAGTGAAAACTGCATTAAAATCGGTTGAGCTGTTTCTGAGAAGCGGCCCAAGTGACATATTTTAGGATTTTCTGTTTACTACTGAAATTACTTATTTTTAACAAAAAGAGTGGCATCACTCAGATTGCCCTTACAAATAAACATATACATTAATGGAGCAGGCAGCCGGTGCACATGATGTTTACGATACACCAACCCTGGTGGGGACAAGGCAGTGTGCTTTTCTTGACCTTTTCTTTTAATTAAATGACAACATTAATCTTTACATATTATTTTTCGGTTCAACTGAAGTATGTCTGTCTGTTCATAAAAGAACTAAAGAAATTGAAATGTTGAGCGCATTCCGTACTAATAAAAGAAAGCAACAACGAAATGCGAAACAATAATTTATTGTTTTTCAAGATCTTTAATGACGTTAATGCTATTTGCATGGGAATAAAACAATCTTGATTATGATAAAGAAGCGACCATGAGCTTAGTGGCATTTTGCACATTCGCAACTTTTGTGAAAGAACCAATTTTCACACCTTATCAATATTGATATTGAAAAAGGTTGTAAACATGAAAAAGGTTGTAAGAGTTTATGTTGTAAGGCCCCGGCGAGATTCGAACTCACGATCTCCTGTTTACTAGACAGGCGCTTTAACCAACTAAGCCACGGCGCCGCTGTAACAACGCGTCGAAAATGTCTTAAATAATCTCCTATAGTCTGATATCTCATTTCATAGATAAGTAATTATATTTTATCATATTTTATCTGATATTTTGTTATTTTATTCCTTTCCATCTCCTTCCTTCCTATTCCATCTCGATTTTTTGCTACAAAGTTATAAATTCAAATATACATATAATTAATTATATTATATCATTACCCTTCCTAATGCTTCATCCTTAATCCTACTATGGTCAGCAGTGCACTTGCAGCACCTGTGACGTTGTTGGTGTTATAGGCGACGGTAGCCACCTACCATTAAGTGGACCGTCCAGCCTGCCTGTCGACCTTAATATTTAAAAAAAACTACAATAGGATTAAGGAAAAGGGATTAGGAGGGGATAGGGAAATGAGCTCTGGCATCCCTTACTCACTCGCCGAAATGCAACAGCACACGTGCAGTTATTTCACGGTGGTCTTCTGTTATGGGGGTGGTTACTGCCGCCAGACGGGCTGCCCAAATTACTGGGAAATGTAGTGTGCTCTGCCACTGTCTACTTTCTAGATCCAGACCAGATTCTGCCGGAATCGAATCCGGGAACCCTAGAACAGAGCGTTAAGGCAAGCACCCTAATCACTCATCTAACGGGCTTGTTTCCTGATTATTAAAAAGTATAAAAAAAATTCTCATAAATGTTACCCTATAATCTATTACGCTGGTTGATCAAACGATTTATTTCCCTTCATAGTAATGGAATATAGTATACTTATGCCAATGTATTTTCTAAACTTTGAACATTTTGGAATGGATTTGAATTCCTTAAGCCATGCTTAATTAATTTCTGGGTTTTTTTGGCTAATGACTATTTTAGTTATTTTTAATCTTGCTTGATGATAAAATTCACATTTTATCTTATTATTCTATTAGCTCTTGGTCCCGATGTCTGGAAACTTGATTGACCGTCAAATTGATACTTTGGATTTAAATTTTAAAAAAATACTTTTTTCTTTTGCGGTTGTTCCAAATTTTTTTAACTTTTCATTAGTATAAATATAGAGATCTATTATATCACACTTAGGTAGTTATAATAACTATATATTAATACTTATTATATCATGTTACATTTCCCATCAGTATTGTTATTGTTTCCCGTTTAGCTCCTGTTTCCTAAACAACGACGATAAAATTAAACAATTGTTTTAACAATTTATGCTTTATTAAAATTTCAGAGACTGAACTCCGAGACATGGTAAAAGAGGTTGACCAAGACGGCAACGGCACTATAGAATTCAACGAGTTTCTTCAAATGATGTCTAAGAAGATGCGCGGCGCAGATGGAGAAGATGAGCTTAGAGAGGCATTCAGGTAGATACATTACTACTCTGTGTCAACCTTCAGTAGATCTTTGTGATTATCAAACAATTTTTTCAACCTTCCCATAGCCTTACCGAAGCTCTGGACATATGGGCTAACTTGACGAAAGATACACTTTCAATAGTTGCACCCTCATCTCCTTGCCAATGGTCTCTTCGTCCATATCTCTGTATTGTCTTTTCCTTTTCTGGGACTAACAAGGATTTCACATACAAATCTAGTCTTTTATTCTATGCTGTGAATTTATAATTTTACAGTAGAAATAGTTTTCTAATAATATTGATTCATTTGATCGGGTTAGAAATTAAATTAAACCCTTAAGTACATACCTAATGCTAATGAAACACGTTTTCAGGGTATTTGACAAGAACAATGATGGACTAATCTCTTCGGTGGAGCTTCGTCACGTAATGACCAATCTTGGCGAAAGGCTTAGTGAGGAAGAGGTCGACGACATGATCCGCGAGGCAGATCTTGACGGTGATGGAATGGTCAACTACGATGGTAAGTTGTATCATCTAAACTCAGAGATAGAAACATGTAGGATTTTAAAATTACAAAAACAATAAACGGAGAAAACAAATTTCCAATCCATGCTGTGAATAATCTTTCATTGTTCGTTTATTGTGAGACGGGAAACCAAAGAGACTGCTACTTCAAGCGTGAGATGGGCTTACCAAGAATATTTAATCATGTGAAAAATCACATCAACCAGTCCCGCATAAACATTGGTCCAGAAAATATAGAAAATATCATACGGAAGCAGTTCCACTCCCCAGAAACCACCGATTAATAAAAGCACATATGCTATTGTAACGACACGTAAGGGACGCCAAAATATTCCTCTGTCTTAAGCTTGAAAGGCCATTTATTATATCGAGAACGCACTTGCATCTACTTTCACTCTTTACAATATAACATATTTAAGGCTCTTCTCACTGTTTTGTAGAGATTTTTTAGAGATTAGACAAACAATTTAAAAATCTATTCCAATTTCATTTGCAAATAAATATTATATCACTAGAAGGACGCGTCGACTTTACCAGGGTGCAATTGGGAGTTGAAGAGGTAATATATACTATATATAGCCAATGTCAATCTGGAGTACATACTCCAGGTACCTTTGAAACAGTGTAAGATTTTTTCAAATACATACATAAGTTCTGAAAATTACCCTTCATTTAATTTTTTATGCTAAGATCGTCAGGGGGCCTAGCCAAGATGCAAACTATTGCAAACGCTTCCTTAGCGTACTTACGAAACGAAAGAAATAAAGCCCGGTGATTGGTTGTTGAAGTTACCATTGTCACAACAACCAATCACCGGGCTTTATTTCTTTCGTTTCGTAAGTACGCAAAGGAAGCGTTTGCAACAGTTTGCATCTTGGCTAGGGCCCCTGATCGACTGACGGTCTAAATGATGGTAGGTGGCTCCCGTCGCCTATAACACAAGCAATGCAAACTATCGCAGGATTATCGTTGAGGTATTAGGTAAGGGATAAGGAACTCACCAAAACACAACAGCACACAGCACAGGGTGGTCTGGGGGTGGTTACTGCCGCCAAATGAGCTACTCAAATCTCTGCGGAATGCAGTAGTGCCCTGCCACTACCTGAGCCCTGAGCTAAATATAAAAACTTCATCCCCAAAGTTTGCTCTGGCAGGAATCAAACCCGAAACCCCTGAAAGAGAGCGTTAAAGAAATCACCTTAAGGAGGGTACAAACCAAAAAATTCACCCGCGTGGCCCAATAATTGAATGGACACGATACCGACACAACAGAGTTCGTTTTATTAGTCATATATTTACACAATCTTGTTAAAATAATATGAAACAGTTTATAAACAGTCTATACACAACACACTTATAATAATTTACTCATAAATTAGTCTTATTAAAAAATTTACGTCTAAATATTCTTACGCACAGAAACATGGTTTTCCCGTCTCAGTGGAGCGATTATGGCTGATCATGTGAAACGATGCGCATTGAAGTATGCATGACATGAGACGGAAGATAGCGCATATCGCGGAATAAAAATGTCCATAAGTGCCTAAAGTATTAACTATTAACTACTCGTAAACTATAATGTCAAATGAAAAATTAATCCTCAAAGCCCTAGATAATTTATGAAGTGAGATTACTGATATTTTTTTAGGTTTGCAATATGTGTCATTTTGAAAATAAAACAAAAAACGATAAAAATTAGAAGTGACTTGGTGATTTTGTTCTATCGAGAATATAATACAATATTTTCTGTCCACATTTCACTATTATTTATAATGTATTAATCTATAAGTATATAAATATTTTCTTATTTGGACTTTACATACTTGGTTAAAATTGAAATATAGGATTAGCTATTTCTATTTATACGCGCTCTTAACAACTCGAACAACTCAAAGGGACAAAATTTTACAATATTTTCCATCCCCACAATTTTCATTTGCGCTAGTTTGAGGCGATCGTTTTTTCTAAATTCGACCTTAATATTATTTTCTGTTTCAGAGTTTGTAACAATATTGACGTCGAAGAACTAGTATGCAGAGCAGAGGCCGCGAAGAGCACCTCCCCCCCAACGTAATTGTCCCAAGAGTGTTTCCAAAGCGGAAAACGTTCCGTACGTACACGATAATTTACAACAGTTCGGCGGGAAAGAAACTCTTATATAGGCTGCCAACGCTACTCAAAACTGGAAGTGTTAGAGAAAAGTGATAACGCGATATTTAACGTAACTGCTAAATATAACCGTTATTTAGAACGCGCTTGGTGGCCGTGTATACGTACTAAATGTTTTAGATATGTGATTATTACATTGGAACATTCAAAATGCACAAGTTTCTTAGATATTCGGCTTACAATAGCAAAGTCATTATGAGTTGTAATAGGCACATCTAAACAATGATGACTGAATATTGATAACGCTTTTAACATCTGTTATTTTATAAAATTTTAATCCTTACTAATAACTAAATAAGTTGACAACAAACTCGTAGTGAAAACTAGTTTAAAGTTACCATTACAAAAATAAGTATTCCATAATAACTTAACTTAGGAGAAAACTTAACTGAAAATTATTAATAAAGTAATTATAAGAGAAATAGTAATAAAAAAATAAATAATCGGTTGTGCCGACATGTTTTACAATTTGAAATAATTATAATAGATATTTAAAAATCTAGCATCCTGTACGTATACACGATGTATGAGTTTTTGTGTAGATTTAGATTGAACTGTATGTATTTGTAAGGTTAAAAAGAAAAATGGCTTTCGGTAGTCTTCCAGTTGTTGAAGGTTGACTGAAACGAGCCAAACGTTAGCGAAGTTTATTAATGTTATGACGAAGAATCGAAAAAATAAAATAAAAACTGTAATTTTAAAATAATGAATTTTACTAAATTTATATAGGCACAAGAAAAGGGTACATTTATTGTAAACGAGTAATAAAAATTTCTACTTTTTGCTAACAATAAGACTAAAGGTTTTAAGTGGATAGGGTAGATTGTATTAGTCCTTTTATTCACAAAACAACCATTACGAGCGAAATAATTAAAATTGCAACAATTGTATAGAGGTGGCGTGTGTTATGAAGAAATCAAGAAAATTTAAGTAGGTATGTGAATTGCTCATTAAAAAATAAAAAGAAAGAACGAACGTAACTAAAAATATATTATGGAAATTTGAAGTAAAAGTTGAACTGTTTTTGTTGCCATTATTCTTAACAAAGGAGAATGCCCATAAAATGTATGGAATGGACAGAAATGACCAATAGTCCCAAATTCTATGTAAATATATTATTTGTTCCCATTTCAATCAATCGTTCGCAAGACAGAAACATGTTACACTAATAAGAACTAAGCTGCAGAGCCTGGCACGCAGACGCAAAATTGCCTGTTTGTGTGTATTCTATAAGATTTACTTCGGAGAGTGCTCGGGGACTGCACGAGATCATACCGCCTTCCCCTTTCTTCTATCGGACATGTAGACGTACGTCTGGTTACCATTCTTACCTTGTCGAAATCCCTCTATTTCAGACCATGCGCTTTAAAACATTTCTTAAAACGCGCACTGCTAAGGATTGGAACTTCCTGCCTGCGTTTGTATTTCCGCGCTCATACAACCGAAATCTTTTCAAGATCCGAGTTAATAAGCGTCTTCTTGGGTGCTCCATCGTCGGCTTCATCTTTCCTATATGTATAGATGTTCGCTAAGAGCAAACCCATCTTTAATAAAAAAAAAAAGTTAAATAAACAAATCCAGAGCTTCCCACTGCGGTTTCCCCAATTTTTACGTCTTTGCACTATGTACCAACTTATATGATCATAAAAAACCATTTTTATAACTAAACGTGGCTTAATCGCCTAAGTTGCCTTTGCCACTCCTTCGGAAAGCTTAAACACAATTAAAAATCAAGCATTTTTAAGTTATTTGGTTTAAATTTATTTTTATATTTCACACTTTATTACGACGACTGCTCAATTTTGTTTCGATCTCTGAACACTTGTATTGTATTGTGCAAATGGAACCGGATTATTTGGAAGAGCCAAACCTACTATTCTAACATTACCTATACCTACAGATAAGAAAAAATATCAAAAACTGGTTAATAATTCATTTTTGTCCATGTCAGGCATTATTTGCTTCTGATCTTTTTCTTTTTTATTTTTTGCATAATTTTAATGGAAATATTTATATTGTGTACATTTAAATATTGTGAAAAATTACTAGAAGTTCTAGTAAAAATTGTAATATTAGACGAGGATTTAATAGTACCTATACTTAATAAAAATATATTTAAAGGAGTTGCGATTTGTGTCATATGAAAATAACTTGCTTTTATTCACACGGGGGCTTCCTCTAATTTAATTTAATATTTCATTTGCACAAAACATCCAATTTTAACTATTAATATTATTATTAACAACGTAAGACAATAAAAAAAATAACAAAATTTTACGTCAATTCAAACACCAAGAAGGAGGTTAATTTAAAAGTGTGATAATTTTAAATAAATCATTATTTTAATGAATATTTTAACTGTTTATTCAGCGCATATCACAAACTATGATATATACTTCATTTTAAAACAGATTCTATTTACAAGTATAATTACAATATTATGTATACAGTCTGAATATAGGAATTAGTTAAATATTTTCTGAAGGAATTAAATTGTTACGTTAATTTAAAAAAATATATCGTTGATGTAACTCCATAACAGAGATCCGTGAGAACTGTTTTTACAGGCAACGTTATTATTGTATAATTAGTAATTAAACATCAAAAGTGATTTAACATTATTTTAACATCGTTGTAAGATTATTATAGTATAATGTTGCAGAAAATAATTAAATATGTTAATGACGATACAAATTTCTTTTTCATAAATGAAACTAAAAGCTTTTAGAGAAACGGGGGTGTTAGATGTGCTAGATGATAATAAGCATTTTAAAATTAGTTACTACGAGAATAGTTTTTATTTGAGACAAAGAAATGTTTTTTTTTTTAATAGTAAAACTGCCATTTAAATGTATGCTTTAATCGGTGTCATTAATTTAGCATTTCAATAAAAATATTGCAAAAAGAAAAGCCAACTTTGAGCGTTCATTTGTACGCCGCATGTGTTTATGAATTTAACCCTTAACCAGGCTGTGAAGAACCAATGTCTTACTGGAGCATTTTTTTGCAAATTTTATAAAAAAAAAATTTGAAAATCCTAAAATAAATCTAGGGAAAAGATATCCCGCTACCTGTGTAGGTATTGAAAAATAAAGAAATAACGCCTAACTAAATATATGAGCAACGTAACGCCTAACATATTTATTTTTGTATGAAAGGTACCCTATGTCCTTTCCTACATTCCTGACAACGTGTATGCAAAATTTTATGATGATCGGTCTAGCGGTTTAGGCGTGAAATGGTAGCAGACAGACAGAGTTACTTTCACATTTAAAATATTAGTTTGGATTTTTTTAGAAATCTCAGAATCTACATCTCTCTCTCTCATCTCGAAACATGAACGCTTGAAAAATGCTCCGGCTTTTATCCATAATTCAATAATATCGCATTTTATCGCACTTACTGGTCAAATTAATTCAAACAATAGCCTAAGGTACATTAGACATTCGGGATCAGTTCTGTATTATGTGGTCTGTAGAATGATCTATTTTTTTTTACAGTGTATGTCGACATACACTGCTAAGCGCAAATAGGACCATGAAAATAATATGTGGGAATGTATATAGCCGGCCTGGTTAAGGATTTTGTCCACAATATGTATCATTAATTTAAAAGTTTCTGGTGTAATTCTACAAGTAAGAGAGTCAGTAAACATAAGCTTATCAGTTTATCAATGTTAGGGATTTAACCATAGATAATTGCTGTTAACGAGAATAACGATTGTGTCCGATGAGAAATAATAAATAAATAATAATAATAAATATAAAATTAAATGTTTTTTTTTATTCCATTTAATTTTATATTTATGATAGTAGGTAATATTTAAATATAAAAATAATTTACAAAGTTTTTATTGATTTCATTTATATTTTACTAATTACTGACAAATTTAATAAAGTTAGCAATTAGTGATGTGACACTGAAAAAAAATAAAGTAAGCGAAACGTTGTAAGTCGATTTCTCTTAAAACTATTTTCATTATAATTTTTTTTACTTTGCTGAAACTTTGTATAAACTTTGTATTCGGGTAGGCTTGGGTTTACCTGCTCTTCATGCAACATAATATGCACATTTTTAGAAGAAATTCTTGCCTACTTATTGTTTTCTGCGACACTAAAATTGATTGAGAGCCTTGATCTATCGGTTTGTCTCTAATTAAAACAAGAAAATTGTAAGTGACATTGGGTCTAATGGAATAAAGAGAATTTTGAATTAAAAATATGGATATGTGTACGTAGAAATTAAAAGCTAACTGGGACTTATGGTAGTTAGTGTCTAAGAAAAAAAAATTGGTTTCAGAATCGAGGTGTTGGCGTTAATGATAAATGGTGTTGAAACTGTATGATCAACATTAAAATTTAATTAAATTAAATGTTACATGTTCACTGTTAATGCCGTTAACGCTAATCATTGTTAGCTGTTGATGAAAACTGTTAGTTGACAACAGGCGATATTTCCGCACTAAGTTAAAATATTTTATCTGTTATTTTGAAAAGTGAATTAATTTATAATGTATGTTTGTATTTGAATAAACTCAAAGACTATTGGATCAAAGATTTTCAATTGTGTATAGATCGGGCAAGACGAAAGAATCCGTAATGTGACATTTAGAACCACGTGGTACAAACTCGCTCAGACCATCGCCAACTTTACAAGGCTATTTAGCTACGCCATGGCCAACCTGATTACGGCGATCAGGATCAATATTTTTGTAAGAAAAATTTCCTAATGTCCTCTCTATTTATATTCTGTATATTTAATCTTTTTGGGTATTTGCAAGATAGTTAGAAAAATAAAGCTTTGTAAAATTTTGTGTTAACTGTTTATAGAATTCGTAGTAATTCTTTATAGACTTTGTTCTAAATAAAAAATTCATAACTGACAATATTTGGAGGAACTATCTTTGCTAATACCATACAAAGTAAATAATAAAGTCCAAAAAGGTGTGCAATAACACATTATATTTGATGTCGAAACATTTTCAAATATTTGTTAATTAGAAGAATATGTGAAAAATAAAGAAAAACAAAGGTTTCGTTGAAACAAACTTTATTAAATTAACAAGTACGTATTTATAATAAAATAATAAAATAAATTAACAACTCGATAATTAATGAAGAACTAAATACTTGCCAAATCAAGGTCATCCAAAAGAGTAATACGATAAACTTGGCCATAGAAAGAAGAATTAGATGATTGAATTAGTCTATGATTAAAATCTTCACCAATTTTACTAAAATCATTTAAAGAAGAAGAATCTGTCATTTCATTACCTAAGCTAAGCGTTTTATAGATTTTATAAACTGCGAATTTAGCGTATCTTTGCTCTTCGTCTTCACAATCCGATAATTCCGACATGTAACTATTGTATGTATATTTACTGAGGATTTCTTCCGTTTTGAGTTCTTTCTTGACGCCGCTTTCTTGTCTAATAATACTATCATTGACACCGCATTCATCTATTATTTCAGACCAAGATAAATAATTACATTCATTATTAACAGTAGTTTCGGGTACTGCCTTCTCACATGTCATCACATCAATGCCAAAGATAGAGTCATTCCAGGATTCATAGTCCTCGAAACCGCCTTTGAGATTTGATGATTCAAAATCGATACGATTCTTTTTTAACGTAGATGTCGCGGGAGCTAAGTTTTGTCCGTCGGTAGTCTGTTTCAATTTTACACTTTCAAACTCTTCATAATTATTTGGCATTTGCAAATTCAAAATATCTGTTTTACATTTTTGGTGTAGTATTAAAGAACAGCTTACGGGTTTTATTTTTTCAAATTTCTCCAACGGCGGTGGAGGAATACTTTCCAGAAGACGGTTGAAAAATGCCCGAACTTTATCATCGTTATTAATTTTTTGTATTTCTTCATAACAATTGACCAACGAAGTCACTCTTTTTGTCTTAAAGTTTCCGCCATTGAATCGATCCCAAGAACCCAGGCTGCTACAACTCCTTTTCCGTAACATATATTTTCTATAGTAAATTTTGGACTTCCAATCGTGATATTTTCCACTAAACCCGCTTAGAGTTAAAGAGGTTTCGTCTTCTGATTCGCTTTTCGGAATATCCGGATATCTGCTATAATATATATCTCTAGATATTGGTTTATGGTATACTTGATGAAACGGAACATCTTCAAAGGGTTCCAGCTCTTCTACAATCCATATTCTGTCCAAACAAAACCAAAATTTATTTTGTGTAAGTATTTCTTCGGTAGTTAACAACATTATTGTGTTTTGTTCAAACTATTCCAACAAAGATACACTTGCTAGGGAATTTAAATTGCTACTGGGTGCAGAGACAATAGTCTTCCTCTGTGATATGGTTATCACGGTGGAACAGTTTAAGTCAATATTAACCCGATTTAAATTGATAATTTATCAAAAACACTATTAGTTAACGATCTATCGTAAGTCAATAAATTGATAAATTTCGCTACAAATTTAAGGATAAAAATACTCCAGTTTCATCTATTAAATAGAGCTGTTATTTAACAGTCATGATGACCTTGAAACTTTGAGACACACAAGGGCACAGCAGCCTGGCAAGATATTTTCACGATTCACGACCCATTGGTCGAGTGGTTAAGGTGCTTGTTTTAACTCTCCGTCTCAGAGGTCCCGGGTTCTACTCCCGGCGGGGCCAACTTTGGAAATAATCTTTCAAAATTTGCTCTGGTCTATTTCTGGCAAGTAGTGCCAGGCGTAACCACCTCCTTACAGACGACCACTGTGAAATAACTGCATGTATGCTGTTGTGTTTTAGTGAGTGAATAAGGGATGTCAGAGCCCATTTCCGTATCTCTTCCTAATCCCTTATCCATAATCCTACTAAAGTCAGCAGCACACTTGCAGATCTCTTGCCGTTGCTTTTGTAACAGGCGACAGTGGGCATACACATACCATCGAATGAACCGTCAGCCTGTTTGATGACTTATACATAAAAAAAACGTGTCCATATAGTGTGTAACTCACTTTCCGTGTCCATTGCAATACTGTACTTGCATACAATCATCCTAATTTATCAAAAACAAATAAAGAAGAGCTACATAAAGTCTACTATAAAATTCGATAGGAAGTTAAAGAGTCAAGCTGCAATATCATTGCGGAAATCGTTCGCCAATCAGATCAGCGTTGAACCGGAGCGCCCGCGGGGCTTCCGAATATCTGGTACCAGTATTCTGGTTACCACAGTAATTTTTCTGATTTTTTTTTGTAATAAAAAGCCACTCATGTCAAGCCTTTATGATTTGACGTAAGGAGGAAATAGTGATATCTTCTTTCTTTCTTACATCGGGAATAAAACAGTGGAGTTTATTGTTTAGAAAGTATGATCTCATAATCTTTAGCTCATTCTAATTATTAGTTTACTCCTAATTTAAGTTTCGAATAATGAAATCTTTCATTGTACCACGCTCCAGTTGGAAAATACATAATTCTAGTGGACCTGTTGACTGTTAACAGTTTTCAACGACATCATAAATTATTCATGTGTAATTCTGTGGCAAAAGTCAAAATGTATGTGTAAATGTTGCATGTATGCTATATAGTGAATTGATGTAATTAGATGAATGTACAAAGCTTCGTATGAGACAAAGACATTTTAATAAAATCGATATGTGAATGGGAGTATGTTTATTATTTGAATTTTCATCGCCGTCACTATCAGCACAGTTTTACTGTGCTATCAGCGTCAGCCCATGTTGGACATAAATCATATCCTTCCTCGCATCCATTCACGGCCACTACCCCAATGCTCATTCTCTGCACGACAGTTATGTTCCCATTTCAGCTAATTGAGTCTTTTAGTTATGTTGCCCACTTTGGTTCTACGACGGATCACCTATTTCGAATCCTATCCCTCAGATAATTACATTTGAATTTTGGATTACTTATCCTTTTCTTACGAATCAAATGTTTGCGCCTTAATCGAATGGGTTGGCTGACAAGTCCATCTTCTTCTTTTTTACCCGCGTATTCATTAAAATATAGCCCTCAACTTTTCCTTTTTACCCACGCATCCACAATAATGCATGTTACCGCCGCGAACGTGGGAGGAGATCACGCCTACGCTTCAAGCGTTTCGCTCGAAGAAAAGAAGCACTAAATTGAACACGAAGTGTAGTTATGATCCGCGCCAGTCTCTGTCAGTTGGACGTTCTGGAGAATCCTGCAGGAGGTCGCACCAGAGTACCGGTTATAAGGTACGTGCATTTCCTTCTTCTGTCTATCCTGTCTAGCAGACCGTTAACTGTTCGCTTACAGCAGCAACCATATATACAGTCCATTAATTCACGGTATGAACTGTCGAAATGCCGTTGCAACGAAATTTAGATTTCGTTAAACCCTTCGGGGTTTTCTTCGTGCCTCCACCGAACGGGAGGCGCGAAAGAAACCAGAGTAAACAACGGGTCTTACTTTATACATATATAAGCATAGTATTGTACACAATTATATAAGCAGTGTCCAGTTAAAAACTAGTTTGCTTATAAAAGTCACTCTGAGAAAACTATAGATTATAAGTAGGTACATAAAATAAGTAACTATATGTTTATAATTCTCATCATTACCTACAAAAATGTTGACAATAAATAACCGTTTTTTTTTGTTCAAATTTGTCAATTCGTATTATAATATTAATCTGTTTTCCAAATAAATAGTTTCATAAATAAGGTTGATTATGTACATTTACATTCTCGTTTAAATTATTCGAATCGGACCTTCCCACGATAAATTCGTATAAAAATGCTTTAATATTAAAAAAAGGTCTATTATTTTCACTAATTGGTAAGCTTGAAACTTATTAATTATGACAAATCAAGGAGCGGAGAAAGATCTCTAGAATCTTACCTCAGTTTAAGGTTTGAAAAAATCTTTTTTTTTTTTTCATGTATAACGGCTGGCCTAAAGCTGATGATCCATTTATGTATAATAATTGTAAATTATTATACATAATTACAATTACTGTATGTATAATTATAAATTGTAATGATAGAAAAATCCCTTATTAACACAAGCAACGCCTTAGTGTTTGCAGATGCCGCTGGCATGTATTAAGTATAAGTAACAAGAGATAAGCAGGGTATATGGGATCGGTTGTTGTGTTTTGGTGGGATGGGAAGCTAGGGCTTAGTGGTCTATAGATTCTATATTCCTTTTTATACCAACGTCGTCAGTGCAAGACGACGTAGCCATCTTCTATCAAATGGACAATACAATAAAAAATTGTAAGAACATTGCTAACATTGCCACATGACGTTTTTTGAACTGTAACAATATCTCGTCAAAATTAATAAATATAATTTTTTAATAGTATGATGAATGCCTTTAAAGACACTATGCCGTCAGACGGGCTGGCCAGTTTTTGAATGCAAAACGCAGTGTGCAAGGCGCTGAGAGAGCTACGCTGAGGTCGTCTGACTGAATGCATATAATTTGTATATTAAATTTTGCACAGTGTTTGTTATTTGTTCCAACTTGAGAAATAGAAATGTTCTAAATTTTTTTTTATTGCAAACTAGCAACCCGCCCCCGGCTTCGCCCGGCGTGCAATTTTTATAATACCCTAAAACATTCCCCGTCTATCCCTCTTTCCATTAGCGAAAACCGAATTAAAATCGGTCTACCCGTTCACGCGTGATGCCGTGACCAGGAGAAATAGGGATTCATTTTTATATATAAGATAGATATAGATTATATATTTTTATAAGTGTTGTAAGTTCCCAAAGCTTCAACAGATGGCGGTGTAAGTTAGTTTATCGACACAACGCACAACGCTTCAATATTTTTTGTTATTTTCGTTGGGTAAAAATCTAATAGATGGCGCTGTGTTTAGACTTCAAACATAATTGTAATATTTTTTTGCATTATTACTATTATTTTATATTGAACTTAAACCGCTGCTGGGCTGATTTTGATGATTTTTTGTGTGTGCCAGGGAACCACTCAATTCCCTGGAGTCACAATAGGCATGATGACAGATTTTGAAATTCCCTTCCATTTCCATATCCGAAAAAAAAACAATATTTCAGCAAAAAACTAAATTTCACCACGAATTATTGAATGTTTTTAAATCTATTTTGAATTACGCGCGAAAACGCTCTAGGTGTCATGGCGTCGCGTCTGATGAACCGTGACGTCACCAACATCTCATCAGATTTTTCATTCTGTCAAAGCAAAGTCAAGCAACACGATGGCACTTACCTGGGCGTGACGTCATTCGCTCTGATTGGTGTTTCAGTTAACATGGCCGATTTCAGTTATTTATACTTCTATTTTATTGAAAAACTTATTAATCACAATTTTAATACAAAAAATGAGTAATTTTTTAGACTCCTTTCAACATATATTTTTCTCCAAAACCATTTATTCTTTGATTCTTTAATACCGTCATCATGCCTATTGGACCTATAGGTGGCGCTGGAATCGAATTACAGATTTTTTTTCAGGTTCGGGCAGGACAAAGTCTACTGGATCCGCTAGTGTTTATATTTAATTAGGTAAAGACTTAACTTTTAATTTCTCACTTATTTGTTAACCTAGTAGGAGGTAGGTATGTACATAATTATGATGCATTGTCGAGTTCCTTTCGCTACATTTCTTCATCACACAAACACACATGAGCAAATAATAATGTATGCTTTATTTAATGGGACGATATAAAGAATAATGCACATGCCAGGCGCGTGGCACGTGAATAAGTATCGTGAATGCTATTCTCATGTAACAAACACACTTGGAGTTCGTGTGGTGCAAGACTATTTTTTCATGTTATGACTGTTTGTGATAGACAAACACTTGTAATTTAAATTAATGGCCTTACCGTTAAATTTATCAGTAAATTGTTAGTACAAAATATACATTCAGCGATTGTTTAACAATTACTGTTCTTGGATTAAAAAGAGCAGTTCGTCGCTAAGTGACAGTAATCACCTTCCTACAGTCATAAAATAACAGCACCCGTAAATAGACGCGAAAAAAGGAAGATGAGTGACTCACTTTCTGCGAATGTTACTTATAGACTGAGTCCAATGGACTCACTTTCATTCAACCGCTCAAACGACGCTGTCTTGAATAGACGTGTTTTTTTTATCTTGATGGTAGGTGGCTACCGTCGCCTATAATACAACTAATACAAGCAAGGCCATAGGTGCTGCAAAATGCGCTGCGGACTACAGAATATGGAAATGAGCTGGCATCCCTTACTCACTCACCGAAACACAATAGCACACGTGTTGTTATTTCACGGTGGTCCTTTGTGAGGGGGTGGTTACTGTCGCCAGACGGGCTGCCCAAAATGACTGCGAAACACAGTGTGCCCTGCCACTACATAATATTACGTTACGTATAATTACGTGATACGGTAATAATACGTAATTGTTCAAAAACGGTTCGGTTTCATTAATTCGTCTCAATGAAGAATCGCAAATGAGTACACGATTAATAAGCTTTCTGTCAGTGAGCTCGTGTGGCACCCAAATATCGAGCTTTTTTGTGAACCCAGCTTTTTTAAATGGGTGAAAACTGTTTTGTGCTCAATTCCTTCAGTTACGTTGTAACTAGTGATATGCCGATCTTGCTCCACTTTTTCAAAAGGAGCGTCCGTCCAATTTACCCTAGAGCGAGCTGCATCTTTGACATCAAAATTCCCGGATTGAAAACGCTTAAACCAACTTTATGCTACTCTTACTGACACTGCATTAAGTCCATAAACGTCACACATTTTCCTTTTTTGCATTTTTTCCTTTTTTGTAATAAAATTGTATAATGTATAGAATTTCTTCATTAAATTCAGTCATTTTGACAGAAAGAAAACAAGTGAAAAATAGCTGGAAACAACATTTTACTAATTTGTTCCCTTTTTTGAAATGTAACCTTTTTAATGTCATTAAAAGGAGCCAGACAAATAAAGATTTTATTACAAGTTTATATACACTATATGCGAAAAGACTTTTTCCCCGACCTAAAACTTGTATTTTTAAACTTTATAAACGACAACTTAACATTTTGTAGGTTTTTTAAATAGGTATTTTTTATACTAAAAAAGGGCCGGGCATTATATTACAAAAGGGCATATAAAAAGCTACAAACACAGAATACTCTTAGCCAGAGGAGCACCTTGTTTACCCTAGAGATTAATTTTAATGCGACAATTCATTGTGACAACACGAATTGTTATTTGAATTGCCAAATAAATGCAGATAACTCTCGTAAATTAAACAGAATGAGGAAGACAAATAAACCCGTACAAACAACCTTCGGAGATTAGTTACTTTTTGTCGTAATGAAAAACCGAAAAGGTAAACATTTTCACGCTACCATCACTCAAGTACTACAAAGTAGCTAATATTTGCGTATTCATTCGTAGATAATTTTAATAAGTAAGTTATGTGTCTTTATTTCAAAACGTGCGACACGCCCCCGGTTTGCGAAGTGACATTTTTATATGCAAACTAGCGACCCGCCCCCGGCTTCGCCCGGGGTGCAATTTTTATATATGTGAACCCTCTTTCCATTAGTGAAAACCGAATTAAATCGGTTTCATTTTTATATAATATAAGAAGGAGAATAGATAAACTATGAGTAAATGTCAATTTGACCGTTAAAGAAGAGCTGCATTGCTATTCGACCGAAATAAGATAAGAATTATTACCTGGAAAACTGAGTTTACATTGAAAATGACAACATAATACATAATTACATTATATATCCTATCCCTTTCAAACAGTGATAATTTCTCTCAGTTGCGTCTTTATGTGCAGTTAAGTGTGTGGCTGTTTGTACCTACTGGAACTGGACGCCCCTTGCCCCGTAATGTAAAAATAAAAATAAATTCTATTAAACAAATCTTGAACAAAACTAAACTAAACAAGTTAAGGCTTTTGTATATGCCAACAAGAGGTTTTCTCCGTGTAACTATTACTTTACTGAGTGGATATAAATGTACAAAAAAATATATGTTATTTATTGGACATTAAATTTTAATTTAAACGTTGGAAATAATTGTTATAATATTATTAATAGTTGAAAAAAAATCCCAAAGTAAAGCCTTTTTTGTTTGAATTTTTGTAACTACATACTTCTAAACGGCATTGAATTTCAGCATTTTTCTTTCGCATAAATTTTTGACAAGATGCTTTTCACAAAGTGTACGATTGGCGAGGCGAGTCAAAATAATGATTTATTAGGCTAAAAATAACTATTATTTGTTTTCTGTACAAATTAGCGCGGTTGGCGCGGGGAAACATCTCGCTCCGTCCAGAACTTCAAGGCCGTCGGCAGTCGGCACTTCTGCAGATAAAGAAGCCTTAAATTAAATATTAGCGCGCCCCGTCTTCAGTGACACCGAAGTGGAATCGCAAGAAAAATTCGAAGTTTGCGCACTATACAAAACATACAGTGGCCTTCATCCAAATCCGTGCAATCTTAACGGCGAAATTCATTTCTTGTGTATTACACCGTAACCAAACGATGGCGAGATATAAGCTCGAATGACAGCGACATCTGTCGCACACCTACTGAAACAGTAACACATCAAAAGTACTCTTTATTTCAATAGAGGCGCTGCTGACCTATTGTATTAGAAAAGAATTATATGTAAAGTTTATAATATAGAATTATAATATAATTATGATTTTATTAAAAATAAAAAATTTTTAATAAAATCATAATTTTTTATTTTTATTTTTTATTTTATTTATGATTTTATTATCATGTATTGAATATACATACCATAAAGAACGGCGCCGTTTTACCTGTAAACTAATTAATTAGTCTCTGGACTAGGTATACATCTTATTAATAAGTACATAGGTACCT